>JAWNOB010000017.1:0-2842500 GCA_035046265.1 Drosophila bunnanda
ACTATTTCATATGATTGGCATTTTTAAGCTCGATTTTTTCATTTTTTGATAAGGGGTTACATCATTAAAATTGTCAAAAATTGGCCAAAAATTGGAAATCGAGATTTTAATGCAGAAATGATCTCCTATAAAAACCAAGAAGAACACACCAAACCGAACTGAAATCGGTTGAGTTTAAGCAAAGTTATGATGAAAAAACTATTTCATATGATTGGCATTTTTAAGCTCGATTTTTTCATTTTTTGATAAGGGGTTACATCATTAAAATTGTTAAAAATTGGCCAAAAATTGGAAATCGAGATTTGAATGCAGAAATGATCTCCTATAAAAACCAAGAAGAACACACCAAACCGAACTGAAATCGGTTGAGTTTAAGCAAAGTTATGATGAAAAAACTATTTCATATGATTGGCATTTTTAAGCTCGATTTTTTCATTTTTTGATAAGGGGTTACATCATTAAAATTGTCAAAAATTGGCCAAAAATTGGAAATCGAGATTTGAATGCAGAAATGATCTCCTATAAAAACCAAGAAGAACACACCAAACCGAACTGAAATCGGTTGAGTTTAAGCAAAGTTATGATGAAAAAACTATTTCATATGAAGCTCGATTTTTTCATTTTTTGATAAGGGGTTACATCATTAAAATTGTCAAAAATTGGCCAAAAATTGGAAATCGAGATTTGAATGCAGAAATGATCTCCTATAAAAACCAAGAAGAACACACCAAACCGAACTGAAATCGGTTGAGTTTAAGCAAAGTTATGATGAAAAAACTATTTCATATGAAGCTCGATTTTTTCATTTTATCATTAAAATTGTCAAAAATTGGCCAAAAATTGGAAATCGAGATTTGAATGCAGAAATGATCTCCTATAAAAACCAAGAAGAACACACCAAACCGAACTGAAATCGGTTGAGTTTAAGCAAAGTTATGATGAAAAAACTATTTCATATGAAGCTCGATTTTTTCATTTTTTGATAAGGGGTTACATCATTAAAATTGTCAAAAATTGGCCAAAAATTGGAAATCGAGATTTGAATGCAGAAATGATCTCCTATAAAAACCAAGAAGAACGCACCAAACCGAACTGAAATCGGTTGAGTTTAAGCAAAGTTATGATGAAAAAACTATTTCATATGATTGGCATTTTTAAGCTCGATTTTTTCATTTTTTGATAAGGGGTTACATCATTAAAATTGTCAAAAATTGGCCAAAAATTGGAAATCGAGATTTGAATGCAGAAATGATCTCCTATAAAAACCAAGAAGAACACACCAAACCGAACTGAAATCGGTTGAGTTTAAGCAAAGTTATGATGAAAAAACTATTTCATATGAAGCTCGATTTTTTCATTTTTTGATAAGGGGTTACATCATTAAAATTGTCAAAAATTGGCCAAAAATTGGAAATCGAGATTTGAATGCAGAAATGATCTCCTATAAAAACCAAGAAGAACACACCAAACCGAACTGAAATCGGTTGAGTTTAAGCAAAGTTATGATGAAAAAACTATTTCATATGAAGCTCGATTTTTTCATTTTTTGATAATTAAAATTGTCAAAAATTGGCCAAAAATTGGAAATCGAGATTTGAATGCAGAAATGATCTCCTATAAAAACCAAGAAGAACACACCAAACCGAACTGAAATCGGTTGAGTTTAAGCAAAGTTATGATGAAAAAACTATTTCATATGAAGCTCGATTTTTTCATTTTTTGATAAGGGGTTACATCATTAAAATTGTCAAAAATTGGCCAAAAATTGGAAATCGAGATTTGAATGCAGAAATGATCTCCTATAAAAACCAAGAAGAACGCACCAAACCGAACTGAAATCGGTTGAGTTTAAGCAAAGTTATGATGAAAAAACTATTTCATATGATTGGCATTTTTAAGCTCGATTTTTTCATTTTTTGATAAGGGGTTACATCATTAAAATTGTCAAAAATTGGCCAAAAATTGGAAATCGAGATTTGAATGCAGAAATGATCTCCTATAAAAACCAAGAAGAACACACCAAACCGAACTGAAATCGGTTGAGTTTAAGCAAAGTTATGATGAAAAAACTATTTCATATGAAGCTCGATTTTTTCATTTTTTGATAAGGGGTTACATCATTAAAATTGTCAAAAATTGGCCAAAAATTGGAAATCGAGATTTGAATGCAGAAATGATCTCCTATAAAAACCAAGACGAACACACCAAACCGAACTGAAATCGGTTGAGTTTAAGCAAAGTTATGATGAAAAAACTATTTCATATGAAGCTCGATTTTTTCATTTTTTGATAAGGGGTTACATCATTAAAATTGTCAAAAATTGGCCAAAAATTGGAAATCGAGATTTGAATGCAGAAATGATCTCCTATAAAAACCAAGAAGAACACACCAAACCGAACTGAAATCGGTTGAGTTTAAGCAAAGTTATGATGAAAAAACTATTTCATATGAAGCTCGATTTTTTCATTTTTTGATAAGGGGTTACATCATTAAAATTGTCAAAAATTGGCCAAAAATTGGAAATCGAGATTTGAATGCAGAAATGATCTCCTATAAAAACCAAGAAGAACACACCAAACCGAACTGAAATCGGTTGAGTTTAAGCAAAGTTATGATGAAAAAACTATTTCATATGAAGCTCGATTTTTTCATTTTTTGATAAGGGGTTACATCATTAAAATTGTCAAAAATTGGCCAAAAATTGGAAATCGAGATTTGAATGCAGAAATGATCTCCTATAAAAACCAAGAAGAACACACCAAACCGAACTGAAATCGGTTGAGTTTAAGCAAAGTTATGATGAAAAAACTATTTCATATGAAGCTCGATTTTTTCATTTTTTGATAAGGGGTTACATCATTAAAATTGTCAAAAATTGGCCAAAAATTGGAAATCGAGATTTGAATGCAGAAATGATCTCCTATAAAAACCAAGAATAACACACCAAACCGAACTGAAATCGGTTGAGTTTAAGCAAAGTTATGATGAAAAAACTATTTCATATGATTGGCATTTTTAAGCTCGATTTTTTCATTTTTTGATAAGGGGTTACATCATTAAAATTGTCAAAAATTGGCCAAAAATTGGAAATCGAGATTTGAATGCAGAAATGATCTCCTATAAAAACCAAGACGAACACACCAAACCGAACTGAAATCGGTTGAGTTTAAGCAAAGTTATGATGAAAAAACTATTTCATATGAACCTCGATTTTTTCATTTTTTGATAAGGGGTTACATCATTAAAATTGTCAAAAATTGGCCAAAAATTGGAAATCGAGATTTGAATGCAGAAATGATCTCCTATAAAAACCAAGACGAACACACCAAACCGAACTGAAATCGGTTGAGTTTAAGCAAAGTTATGATGAAAAAACTATTTCATATGAAGCTCGATTTTTTCATTTTTTGATAAGGGGTTACATCATTAAAATTGTCAAAAATTGGCCAAAAATTGGAAATCGAGATTTGAATGCAGAAATGATCTCCTATTAAAACCAAGAAGAACACACCAAACCGAACTGAAATCGGTTGAGTTTAAGCAAAGTTATGATGAAAAAACTATTTCATATGAAGCTCGATTTTTTCATTTTTTGATAAGGGGTTACATCATTAAAATTGTCAAAAATTGGCCAAAAATTGTAAATCGAGATTTGAATGCAGAAATGATCTCCTATAAAAACCAAGAAGAACACACCAAACCGAACTGAAATCGGTTGAGTTTAAGCAAAGTTATGATGAAAAAACTATTTCATATGAAGCTCGATTTTTTCATTTTTTGATAAGGGGTTACATCATTAAAATTGTCAAAAATTGGCCAAAAATTGGAAATCGAGATTTGAATGCAGAAATGATCTCCTATAAAAACCAAGAAGAACACACCAAACCGAACTGAAATCGGTTGAGTTTAAGCAAAGTTATGATGAAAAAACTATTTCATATGATTGGCATTTTTAAGCTCGATTTTTTCATTAAAATTGTCAAAAATTGGCCAAAAATTGTAAATCGAGATTTGAATGCAGAAATGATCTCCTATAAAAACCAAGAAGAACACACCAAACCGAACTGAAATCGGTTGAGTTTAAGCAAAGTTATGATGAAAAAACTATTTCATATGATTGGCATTTTTAAGCTCGATTTTTTCATTTTTTGATAAGGGGTTACATCATTAAAATTGTCAAAAATTGGCCAAAAATTGGAAATCGAGATTTGAATGCAGAAATGATCTCCTATAAAAACCAAGACGAACACACCAAACCGAACTGAAATCGGTTGAGTTTAAGCAAAGTTATGATGAAAAAACTATTTCATATGAACCTCGATTTTTTCATTTTTTGATAAGGGGTTACATCATTAAAATTGTCAAAAATTGGCCAAAAATTGGAAATCGAGATTTGAATGCAGAAATGATCTCCTATAAAAACCAAGAAGAACACACCAAACCGAACTGAAATCGGTTGAGTTTAAGCAAAGTTATGATGAAAAAACTATTTCATATGAAGCTCGATTTTTTCATTTTTTGATAAGGGGTTACATCATTAAAATTGTCAAAAATTGGCCAAAAATTGGAAATCGAGATTTGAATGCAGAAATGATCTCCTATAAAAACCAAGACGAACACACCAAACCGAACTGAAATCGGTTGAGTTTAA
The DNA here is from genome assembly GCA_035046265.1 of Drosophila bunnanda. Taxonomy (NCBI): domain Eukaryota; kingdom Metazoa; phylum Arthropoda; class Insecta; order Diptera; family Drosophilidae; genus Drosophila; species Drosophila bunnanda. The sequence continues at coordinate 4,653 of JAWNOB010000017.1, forward strand.
GCAAAGTTATGATGAAAAAACTATTTCATATGAAGCTCGATTTTTTCATTTTTTGATAAGGGGTTACATCATTAAAATTGTCAAAAAATGGCCAAAAATTGGAAATCGAGATTTGAATGCAGAAATGATCTCCTATAAAAACCAAGACGAACACACCAAACCGAACTGAAATCGGTTGAGTTTAAGCAAAGTTATGATGAAAAAACTATTTCATATGAACCTCGATTTTTTCATTTTTTGATAAGGGGTTACATCATTAAAATTGTCAAAAATTGGCCAAAAATTGGAAATCGAGATTTGAATGCAGAAATGATCTCCTATAAAAACCAAGAAGAACACACCAAACCGAACTGAAATCGGTTGAGTTTAAGCAAAGTTATGATGAAAAAACTATTTCATATGAAGCTCGATTTTTTCATTTTTTGATAAGGGGTTACATCATTAAAATTGTCAAAAATTGGCCAAAAATTGGAAATCGAGATTTGAATGCAGAAATGATCTCCTATAAAAACCAAGAAGAACACACCAAACCGAACTGAAATCGGTTGAGTTTAAGCAAAGTTATGATGAAAAAACTATTTCATATGAAGCTCGATTTTTTCATTTTTTGTAAGGGGTTACATCATTAAAATTGTCAAAAATTTGCCAAAAATTGGAAATCGAGATTTGAATGCAGAAATGATCTCCTATAAAAACCAAGAAGAACACACCAAACCGAACTGAAATCGGTTGAGTTTAAGCAAAGTTATGATGAAAAAACTATTTCATATGAAGCTCGATTTTTTCATTTTTTGATAAGGGGTTACATCATTAAAATTGTCAAAAATTGGCCAAAAATTGGAAATCGAGATTTGAATGCAGAAATGATCTCCTATTAAAACCAAGAAGAACACACCAAACCGAACTGAAATCGGTTGAGTTTAAGCAAAGTTATGATGAAAAAACTATTTCATATGAAGCTCGATTTTTTCATTTTTTGATAAGGGGTTACATCATTAAAATTGTCAAAAATTGGCCAAAAATTGGAAATCGAGATTTGAATGCAGAAATGATCTCCTATTAAAACCAAGAAGAACACACCAAACCGAACTGAAATCGGTTGAGTTTAAGCAAAGTTATGATGAAAAAACTATTTCATATGATTGGCATTTTTAAGCTCGATTTTTTCATTTTTTGATAAGGGGTTACATCATTAAAATTGTCAAAAATTGGCCAAAAATTGTAAATCGAGATTTGAATGCAGAAATGATCTCCTATAAAAACCAAGAAGAACACACCAAACCGAACTGAAATCGGTTGAGTTTAAGCAAAGTTATGATGAAAAAACTATTTCATATGAAGCTCGATTTTTTCATTTTTTGATAAGGGGTTACATCATTAAAATTGTCAAAAATTGGCCAAAAATTGGAAATCGAGATTTGAATGCAGAAATGATCTCCTATAAAAACCAAGAAGAACACACCAAACCGAACTGAAATCGGTTGAGTTTAAGCAAAGTTATGATGAAAAAACTATTTCATATGAAGCTCGATTTTTTCATTTTTTGATAAGGGGTTACATCATTAAAATTGTCAAAAATTGGCCAAAAATTGGAAATCGAGATTTGAATGCAGAAAAGATCTCCTATTAAAACCAAGAAGAACACACCAAACCGAACTGAAATCGGTTGAGTTTAAGCAAAGTTATGATGAAAAAACTATTTCATATGAAGCTCGATTTTTTCATTTTTTGATAAGGGGTTACATCATTAAAATTGTCAAAAATTGGCCAAAAATTGGAAATCGAGATTTGAATGCAGAAATGATCTCCTATAAAAACCAAGAAGAACACACCAAACCGAACTGAAATCGGTTGAGTTTAAGCAAAGTTATGATGAAAAAACTATTTCATATGATTGGCATTTTTAAGCTCGATTTTTTCATTTTTTGATAAGGGGTTACATCATTAAAATTGTCAAAAATTGGCCAAAAATTGTAAATCGAGATTTGAATGCAGAAATGATCTCCTATAAAAACCAAGAAGAACACACCAAACCGAACTGAAATCGGTTGAGTTTAAGCAAAGTTATGATGAAAAAACTATTTCATATGAAGCTCGATTTTTTCATTTTTTGATAAGGGGTTACATCATTAAAATTGTCAAAAATTGGCCAAAAATTGGAAATCGAGATTTGAATGCAGAAATGATCTCCTATAAAAACCAAGAAGAACACACCAAACCGAACTGAAATCGGTTGAGTTTAAGCAAAGTTATGATGAAAAAACTATTTCATATGAAGCTCGATTTTTTCATTTTTTGATAAGGGGTTACATCATTAAAATTGTCAAAAATTTGCCAAAAATTGGAAATCGAGATTTGAATGCAGAAATGATCTCCTATAAAAACCAAGAAGAACACACCAAACCGAACTGAAATCGGATGAGTTTAAGCAAAGTTATGATGAAAAAACTATTTCATATGAAGCTCGATTTTTTCATTTTTTGATAAGGGGTTACATCATTAAAATTGTCAAAAATTGGCCAAAAATTGGAAATCGAGATTTGAATGCAGAAATGATCTCCTATAAAAACCAAGAAGAACACACCAAACCGAACTGAAATCGGTTGAGTTTAAGCAAAGTTATGATGAAAAAACTATTTCATATGAAGCTCGATTTTTTCATTTTTTGATAAGGGGTTACATCATTAAAATTGTCAAAAATTGGCCAAAGATTGGAAATCGAGATTTGAATGCAGAAATGATCTCCTATAAAAACCAAGAAGAACACACCAAACCGAACTGAAATCGGTTGAGTTTAAGCAAAGTTATGATGAAAAAACTATTTCATATGATTGGCATTTTAAGCTCGATTTTTTCATTTTTTGATAAGGGGTTACATCATTAAAATTGTCAAAAATTGGCCAAAAATTGGAAATCGAGATTTGAATGCAGAAATGATCTCCTATAAAAACCAAGAAGAACACACCAAACCGAACTGAAATCGGTTGAGTTTAAGCAAAGTTATGATGAAAAAACTATTTCATATGAAGCTCGATTTTTTCATTTTTTGATAAGGGGTTACATCATTAAAATTGTCAAAAATTGGCCAAAAATTGGAAATCGAGATTTGAATGCAGAAATGATCTCCTATAAAAACCAAGAAGAACACACCAAACCGAACTGAAATCGGTTGAGTTTAAGCAAAGTTATGATGAAAAAACTATTTCATATGATTGGCATTTTTAAGCTCGATTTTTTCATTTTTTGATAAGGGGTTACATCATTAAAATTGTCAAAAATTGGCCAAAAATTGTAAATCGAGATTTGAATGCAGAAATGATCTCCTATAAAAACCAAGAAGAACACACCAAACCGAACTGAAATCGGTTGAGTTTAAGCAAAGTTATGATGAAAAAACTATTTCATATGAAGCTCGATTTTTTCATTTTTTGATAAGGGGTTACATCATTAAAATTGTCAAAAATTGGCCAAAAATTGGAAATCGAGATTTGAATGCAGAAATGATCTCCTATAAAAACCAAGAAGAACACACCAAACCGAACTGAAATCGGTTGAGTTTAAGCAAAGTTATGATGAAAAAACTATTTCATATGAAGCTCGATTTTTTCATTTTTTGATAAGGGGTTACATCATTAAAATTGTCAAAAATTGGCCAAAAATTGGAAATCGAGATTTGAATGCAGAAATGATCTCCTATAAAAACCAAGAAGAACACACCAAACCGAACTGAAATCGGTTGAGTTTAAGCAAAGTTATGATGAAAAAACTATTTCATATGAAGCTCGATTTTTTCATTTTTTGATAAGGGGTTACATCATTAAAATTGTCAAAAATTGTCAAAAATTGGAAATCGAGATTTGAATGCAGAAATGATCTCCTATAAAAACCAAGAAGAACACACCAAACCGAACTGAAATCGGTTGAGTTTAAGCAAAGTTATGATGAAAAAACTATTTCATATGAAGCTCGATTTTTTCATTTTTTGATAAGGGGTTACATCATTAAAATTGTCAAAAATTGGCCAAAAATTGGAAATCGAGATTTGAATGCAGAAATGATCTCCTATAAAAACCAAGAAGAACACACCAAACCGAACTGAAATCGGTTGAGTTTAAGCAAAGTTATGATGAAAAAACTATTTCATATGAAGCTCGATTTTTTCATTTTTTGATAAGGGGTTACATCATTAAAATTGTCAAAAATTGGCCAAAAATTGGAAATCGAGATTTGAATGCAGAAATGATCTCCTATAAAAACCAAGAAGAACACACCAAACCGAACTGAAATCGGTTGAGTTTAAGCAAAGTTATGATGAAAAAACTATTTCATATGATTGGCATTTTTAAGCTCGATTTTTTCATTTTTTGATAAGGGGTTACATCATTAAAATTGTCAAAAATTGGCCAAAAATTGTAAATCGAGATTTGAATGCAGAAATGATCTCCTATAAAAACCAAGAAGAACACACCAAACCGAACTGAAATCGGTTGAGTTTAAGCAAAGTTATGATGAAAAAACTATTTCATATGAAGCTCGATTTTTTCATTTTTTGATAAGGGGTTACATCATTAAAATTGTCAAAAATTGGCCAAAAATTGTAAATCGAGATTTGAATGCAGAAATGATCTCCTATAAAAACCAAGAAGAACACACCAAACCGAACTGAAATCGGTTGAGTTTAAGCAAAGTTATGATGAAAAAACTATTTCATATGAAGCTCGATTTTTTCATTTTTTGATAAGGGGTTACATCATTAAAATTGTCAAAAATTGGCCAAAAATTGGAAATCGAGATTTGAATGCAGAAATGATCTCCTATAAAAACCAAGAAGAACACACCAAACCGAACTGAAATCGGTTGAGTTTAAGCAAAGTTATGATGAAAAAACTATTTCATATGAAGCTCGATTTTTTCATTTTTTGATAAGGGGTTACATCATTAAAATTGTCAAAAATTGGCCAAAAATTGTAAATCGAGATTTGAATGCAGAAATGATCTCCTATAAAAACCAAGAAGAACACACCAAACCGAACTGAAATCGGTTGAGTTTAAGCAAAGTTATGATGAAAAAACTATTTCATATGAAGCTCGATTTTTTCATTTTTTGATAAGGGGTTACATCATTAAAATTGTCAAAAATTGTCAAAAATTGGAAATCGAGATTTGAATGCAGAAATGATCTCCTATAAAAACCAAGAAGAACACACCAAACCGAACTGAAATCGGTTGAGTTTAAGCAAAGTTATGATGAAAAAACTATTTCATATGATTGGCATTTTTAAGCTCGATTTTTTCATTTTTTGATAAGGGGTTACATCATTAAAATTGTCAAAAATTGGCCAAAAATTGGAAATCGAGATTTGAATGCAGAAATGATCTCCTATAAAAACCAAGAAGAACACACCAAACCGAACTGAAATCGGTTGAGTTTAAGCAAAGTTATGATGAAAAAACTAGTTCATATGAAGCTCGATTTTTTCATTTTTTGATAAGGGGTTACATCATTAAAATTGTCAAAAATTTCCAAAAATTGGAAATCGAGATTTGAATGCAGAAATGATCTCCTATAAAAACCAAGAAGAACACACCAAACCGAACTGAAATCGGTTGAGTTTAAGCAAAGTTATGATGAAAAAACTATTTCATATGATTGGCATTTTTAAGCTCGATTTTTTCATTTTTTGATAAGGGGTTACATCATTAAAATTGTCAAAAATTGGCCAAAAATTGGAAATCGAGATTTGAATGCAGAAATGATCTCCTATTAAAACCAAGAAGAACACACCAAACCGAACTGAAATCGGTTGAGTTTAAGCAAAGTTATGATGAAAAAACTATTTCATATGATTGGCATTTTTAAGCTCGATTTTTTCATTTTTTGATAAGGGGTTACATCATTAAAATTATCAAAAATTGGCCAAAAATTGGAAATCGAGATTTGAATGCAGAAATGATCTCCTATAAAAACCAAGAAGAACACACCAAACCAAACTGAAATCGGTTGAGTTTAAGCAAAGTTATGATGAAAAAACTATTTCATATGAAGCTCGATTTTTTCATTTTTTGATAAGGGGTTACATCATTAAAATTGTCAAAAATTGGCCAAAAATTGGAAATCGAGATTTGAATGCAGAAATGATCTCCTATAAAAACCAAGAAGAACACACCAAACCGAACTGAAATCGGTTGAGTTTAAGCAAAGTTATGATGAAAAAACTATTTCATATGAAGCTTGATTTTTTCATTTTTTGATAAGGGGTTACATCATTAAAATTGTCAAAAATTGGCCAAAAATTGGAAATCGAGATTTGAATGCAGAAATGATCTCCTATAAAAACCAAGAAGAACACACCAAACCGAACTGAAATCGGTTGAGTTTAAGCAAAGTTATGATGAAAAAACTATTTCATATGAAGCTCGATTTTTTCATTTTTTGATAAGGGGTTACATCATTAAAATTGTCAAAAATTGGCCAAAAATTGGAAATCGAGATTTGAATGCAGAAATGATCTCCTATAAAAACCAAGAAGAACACACCAAACCGAACTGAAATCGGTTGAGTTTAAGCAAAGTTATGATGAAAAAACTATTTCATATGAAGCTTGATTTTTTCATTTTTTGATAAGGGGTTACATCATTAAAATTGTCAAAAATTGGCCAAAAATTGGAAATCGAGATTTGAATGCAGAAATGATCTCCTATAAAAACCAAGAAGAACACACCAAACCGAACTGAAATCGGTTGAGTTTAAGCAAAGTTATGATGAAAAAACTATTTCATATGATTGGCATTTTTAAGCTCGATTTTTTCATTTTTTGATAAGGGGTTACATCATTAAAATTGTCAAAAATTGGCCAAAAATTGGAAATCGAGATTTGAATGCAGAAATGATCTCCTATAAAAACCAAGAAGAACACACCAAACCGAACTGAAATCGGTTGAGTTTAAGCAAAGTTATGATGAAAAAACTATTTCATATGATTGGCATTTTTAAGCTCGATTTTTTCATTTTTTGATAAGGGGTTACATCATTAAAATTGTCAAAAATTGGCCAAAAATTGGAAATCGAGATTTGAATGCAGAAATGATCTCCTATAAAAACCAAGAAGAACACACCAAACCAAACTGAAATCGGTTGAGTTTAAGCAAAGTTATGATGAAAAAACTATTTCATATGATTGGCATTTTTAAGCTCGATTTTTTCATTTTTTGATAAGGGGTTACATCATTAAAATTATCAAAAATTGGCCAAAAATTGGAAATCGAGATTTGAATGCAGAAATGATCTCCTATAAAAACCAAGAAGAACACACCAAACCGAACTGAAATCGGTTGAGTTTAAGCAAAGTTATGATGAAAAAACTATTTCATATGAAGCTTGATTTTTTCATTTTTTGATAAGGGGTTACATCATTAAAATTGTCAAAAATTGGCCAAAAATTGGAAATCGAGATTTGAATGCAGAAATGATCTCCTATAAAAACCAAGAAGAACACACCAAACCGAACTGAAATCGGTTGAGTTTAAGCAAAGTTATGATGAAAAAACTATTTCATATGAAGCTTGATTTTTTCATTTTTTGATAAGGGGTTACATCATTAAAATTGTCAAAAATTGGCCAAAAATTGGAAATCGAGATTTGAATGCAGAAATGATCTCCTATTAAAACCAAGAAGAACACACCAAACCAAACTGAAATCGGTTGAGTTTAAGCAAAGTTATGATGAAAAAACTATTTCATATGATTGGCATTTTTAAGCTCGATTTTTTCATTTTTTGATAAGGGGTTACATCATTAAAATTGTCAAAAATTGGCCAAAAATTGGAAATCGAGATTTGAATGCAGAAATGATCTCCTATAAAAACCAAGACGAACACACCAAACCGAACTGAAATCTGTTGAGTTTAAGCAAAGTTATGATGAAAAAACTATTACATATGAAGCTCGATTTTTTCATTTTTTGATAAGGGGTTACATCATTAAAATTGTCAAAAATTGGCCAAAAATTGGAAATCGAGATTTAAATGCAGAAATGATCTCCTATAAAAACCAAGAAGAACACACCAAACCGAACTGAAATCGGTTGAGTTTAAGCAAAGTTATGATGAAAAAACTATTTCATATGATTGGCATTTTTAAGCTCGATTTTTTCATTTTTTGATAAGGGGTTACATCATTAAAATTGTCAAAAATTGGCCAAAAATTGGAAATCGAGATTTGAATGCAGAAATGATCTCCTATAAAAACCAAGAAGAACACACCAAACCGAACTGAAATCGGTTGAGTTTAAGCAAAGTTATGATGAAAAAACTATTTCATATGAAGCTCGATTTTTTCATTTTTTGATAAGGGGTTACATCATTAAAATTGTCAAAAATTGGCCAAAAATTGGAAATCGAGATTTGAATGCAGAAATGATCTCCTATAAAAACCAAGAAGAACACACCAAACCGAACTGAAATCGGTTGAGTTTAAGCAAAGTTATGATGAAAAAACTATTTCATATGATTGGCATTTTTAAGCTCGATTTTTTCATTTTTTGATAAGGGGTTACATCATTAAAATTGTCAAAAATTGGCCAAAAATTGGAAATCGAGATTTGAATGCAGAAATGATCTCCTATAAAAACCAAGAAGAACACACCAAACCGAACTGAAATCGGTTGAGTTTAAGCAAAGTTATGATGAAAAAACTATTTCATATGAAGCTCGATTTTTTCATTTTTTGATAAGGGGTTACATCATTAAAATTGTCAAAAATTGGCCAAAAATTGGAAATCGAGATTTGAATGCAGAAATGATCTCCTATAAAAACCAAGAAGAACACACCAAACCGAACTGAAATCGGTTGAGTTTAAGCAAAGTTATGGTGAAAAAACTATTTCATATGATTGGCATTTTTAAGCTCGATTTTTTCATTTTTTGTCAAAAATTGGCCAAAAATTGGAAATCGAGATTTGAATGCAGAAATGATCTCCTATAAAAACCAAGAAGAACACACCAAACCGAACTGAAATCGGTTGAGTTTAAGCAAAGTTATGATGAAAAAACTATTTCATATGAAGCTCGATTTTTTCATTTTTTGATAAGGGGTTACATCATTAAAATTGTCAAAAATTGGCCAAAAATTGGAAATCGAGATTTAAATGCAGAAATGATCTCCTATAAAAACCAAGAAGAACACACCAAACCGAACTGAAATCGGTTGAGTTTAAGCAAAGTTATGATGAAAAAACTATTTCATATGATTGGCATTTTTAAGCTGGATTTTTTCATTTTTTGATAAGGGGTTACATCATTAAAATTGTCAAAAATTGGCCAAAAATTGGAAATCGAGATTTGAATGCAGAAATGATCTCCTATAAAAACCAAGAAGAACACACCAAACCGAACTGAAATCGGTTGAGTTTAAGCAAAGTTATGATGAAAAAACTATTTCATATGAAGCTCGATTTTTTCATTTTTTGATAAGGGGTTACATCATTAAAATTGTCAAAAATTGGCCAAAAATTGGAAATCGAGATTTGAATGCAGAAATGATCTCCTATAAAAACCAAGAAGAACACACCAAACCGAACTGAAATCGGTTGAGTTTAAGCAAAGTTATGATGAAAAAACTATTTCATATGATTGGCATTTTTAAGCTCGATTTTTTCATTTTTTGATAAGGGGTTACATCATTAAAATTGTCAAAAATTGGCCAAAAATTGGAAATCGAGATTTGAATGCAGAAATGATCTCCTATAAAAACCAAGAAGAACACACCAAACCGAACTGAAATCGGTTGAGTTTAAGCAAAGTTATGATGAAAAAACTATTTCATATGAAGCTCGATTTTTTCATTTTTTGATAAGGGGTTACATCATTAAAATTGTCAAAAATTGGCCAAAAATTGGAAATCGAGATTTGAATGCAGAAATGATCTCCTATAAAAACCAAGAAGAACACACCAAACCGAACTGAAATCGGTTGAGTTTAAGCAAAGTTATGGTGAAAAAACTATTTCATATGATTGGCATTTTTAAGCTCGATTTTTTCATTTTTTGTCAAAAATTGGCCAAAAATTGGAAATCGAGATTTGAATGCAGAAATGATCTCCTATAAAAACCAAGAAGAACACACCAAACCGAACTGAAATCGGTTGAGTTTAAGCAAAGTTATGATGAAAAAACTATTTCATATGAAGCTCGATTTTTTCATTTTTTGATAAGGGGTTACATCATTAAAATTGTCAAAAATTGGCCAAAAATTGGAAATCGAGATTTGAATGCAGAAATGATCTCCTATAAAAACCAAGAAGAACACACCAAACCGAACTGAAATCGGTTGAGTTTAAGCAAAGTTATGATGAAAAAACTATTTCATATGATTGGCATTTTTAAGCTGGATTTTTTCATTTTTTGATAAGGGGTTACATCATTAAAATTGTCAAAAATTGGCCAAAAATTGGAAATCGAGATTTGAATGCAGAAATGATCTCCTATAAAAACCAAGAAGAACACACCAAACCGAACTGAAATCGGTTGAGTTTAAGCAAAGTTATGATGAAAAAACTATTTCATATGATTGGCATTTTTAAGCTGGATTTTTTCATTTTTTGATAAGGGGTTACATCATTAAAATTGTCAAAAATTGGCCAAAAATTGGAAATCGAGATTTGAATGCAGAAATGATCTCCTATAAAAACCAAGAAGAACACACCAAACCGAACTGAAATCGGTTGAGTTTAAGCAAAGTTATGATGAAAAAACTATTTCATATGATTGGCATTTTTAAGCTCGATTTTTTCATTTTTTGATAAGGGGTTACATCATTAAAATTGTCAAAAATTGGCCAAAAATTGGAAATCGAGATTTGAATGCAGAAATGATCTCCTATAAAAACCAAGACGAACACACCAAACCAAACTGAAATCGGTTGAGTTTAAGCAAAGTTATGATGAAAAAACTATTTCATATGAAGCTCGATTTTTTCATTTTTTGATAAGGGGTTACATCATTAAAATTGTCAAAAATTGGCCAAAAATTGGAAATCGAGATTTGAATGCAGAAATGATCTCCTATAAAAACCAAGAAGAACACACCAAACCGAACTGAAATCGGTTGAGTTTAAGCAAAGTTATGATGAAAAAACTATTTCATATGATTGGCATTTTTAAGCTCGATTTTTTCATTTTTTGATAAGGGGTTACATCATTAAAATTGTCAAAAATTGGCCAAAAATTGGAAATCGAGATTTGAATGCAGAAATGATCTCCTATAAAAACCAAGAAGAACACACCAAACCGAACTGAAATCGGTTGAGTTTAAGCAAAGTTATGATGAAAAAACTATTTCATATGAAGCTCGATTTTTTCATTTTTTGATAAGGGGTTACATCATTAAAATTGTCAAAAATTGGCCAAAAATTGGAAATCGAGATTTGAATGCAGAAATGATCTCCTATAAAAACCAAGAAGAACACACCAAACCGAACTGAAATCGGTTGAGTTTAAGCAAAGTTATGATGAAAAAACTATTTCATATGATTGGCATTTTTAAGCTGGATTTTTTCATTTTTTGATAAGGGGTTACATCATTAAAATTGTCAAAAATTGGCCAAAAATTGGAAATCGAGATTTGAATGCAGAAATGATCTCCTATAAAAACCAAGAAGAACACACCAAACCGAACTGAAATCGGTTGAGTTTAAGCAAAGTTATGATGAAAAAACTATTTCATATGATTGGCATTTTTAAGCTCGATTTTTTCATTTTTTGATAAGGGGTTACATCATTAAAATTGTCAAAAATTGGCCAAAAATTGGAAATCGAGATTTGAATGCAGAAATGATCTCCTATAAAAACCAAGACGAACACACCAAACCAAACTGAAATCGGTTGAGTTTAAGCAAAGTTATGATGAAAAAACTATTTCATATGAAGCTCGATTTTTTCATTTTTTGATAAGGGGTTACATCATTAAAATTGTCAAAAATTGGCCAAAAATTGGAAATCGAGATTTGAATGCAGAAATGATCTCCTATAAAAACCAAGAAGAACACACCAAACCGAACTGAAATCGGTTGAGTTTAAGCAAAGTTATGATGAAAAAACTATTTCATATGAAGCTTGATTTTTTCATTTTTTGATAAGGGGTTACATCATTAAAATTGTCAAAAATTGGCCAAAAATTGGAAATCGAGATTTGAATGCAGAAATGATCTCCTATAAAAACCAAGAAGAACGCACCAAACCGAACTGAAATCGGTTGAGTTTAAGCAAAGTTATGATGAAAAAACTATTTCATATGAAGCTCGATTTTTTCATTTTTTGATAAGGGGTTACATCATTAAAATTGTCAAAAATTGGCCAAAAATTGGAAATCGAGATTTGAATGCAGAAATGATCTCCTATTAAAACCAAGAAGAACACACCAAACCAAACTGAAATCGGTTGAGTTTAAGCAAAGTTATGATGAAAAAACTATTTCATATGATTGGCATTTTTAAGCTCGATTTTTTCATTTTTTGATAAGGGGTTACATCATTAAAATTATCAAAAATTGGCCAAAAATTGGAAATCGAGATTTGAATGCAGAAATGATCTCCTATAAAAACCAAGAAGAACACACCAAACCAAACTGAAATCGGTTGAGTTTAAGCAAAGTTATGATGAAAAAACTATTTCATATGAAGCTCGATTTTTTCATTTTTTGATAAGGGGTTACATCATTAAAATTGTCAAAAATTGGCCAAAAATTGGAAATCGAGATTTGAATGCAGAAATGATCTCCTATAAAAACCAAGAAGAACACACCAAACCGAACTGAAATCGGTTGAGTTTAAGCAAAGTTATGATGAAAAAACTATTTCATATGATTGGCATTTTTAAGCTGGATTTTTTCATTTTTTGATAAGGGGTTACATCATTAAAATTGTCAAAAATTGGCCAAAAATTGGAAATCGAGATTTGAATGCAGAAATGATCTCCTATAAAAACCAAGAAGAACACACCAAACCGAACTGAAATCGGTTGAGTTTAAGCAAAGTTATGATGAAAAAACTATTTCATATGATTGGCATTTTTAAGCTGGATTTTTTCATTTTTTGATAAGGGGTTACATCATTAAAATTGTCAAAAATTGGCCAAAAATTGGAAATCGAGATTTGAATGCAGAAATGATCTCCTATAAAAACCAAGAAGAACACACCAAACCGAACTGAAATCGGTTGAGTTTAAGCAAAGTTATGATGAAAAAACTATTTCATATGAAGCTTGATTTTTTCATTTTTTGATAAGGGGTTACATCATTAAAATTGTCAAAAATTGGCCAAAAATTGGAAATCGAGATTTGAATGCAGAAATGATCTCCTATAAAAACCAAGAAGAACACACCAAACCGAACTGAAATCGGTTGAGTTTAAGCAAAGTTATGATGAAAAAACTATTTCATATGATTGGCATTTTTAAGCTCGATTTTTTCATTTTTTGATAAGGGGTTACATCATTAAAATTGTCAAAAATTGGCCAAAAATTGGAAATCGAGATTTGAATGCAGAAATGATCTCCTATAAAAACCAAGAAGAACACACCAAACCGAACTGAAATCGGTTGAGTTTAAGCAAAGTTATGATGAAAAAACTATTTCATATGATTGGCATTTTTAAGCTCGATTTTTTCATTTTTTGATAAGGGGTTACATCATTAAAATTGTCAAAAATTGGCCAAAAATTGGAAATCGAGATTTGAATGCAGAAATGATCTCCTATTAAAACCAAGAAGAACACACCAAACCAAACTGAAATCGGTTGAGTTTAAGCAAAGTTATGATGAAAAAACTATTTCATATGATTGGCATTTTTAAGCTCGATTTTTTCATTTTTTGATAAGGGGTTACATCATTAAAATTGTCAAAAATTGGCCAAAAATTGGAAATCGAGATTTGAATGCAGAAATGATCTCCTATAAAAACCAAGAAGAACACACCAAACCGAACTGAAATCGGTTGAGTTTAAGCAAAGTTATGATGAAAAAACTATTTCATATGAAGCTCGATTTTTTCATTTTTTGATAAGGGGTTACATCATTAAAATTGTCAAAAATTGGCCAAAAATTGGAAATCGAGATTTGAATGCAGAAATGATCTCCTATAAAAACCAAGAAGAACACACCAAACCGAACTGAAATCGGTTGAGTTTAAGCAAAGTTATGATGAAAAAACTATTTCATATGAAGCTCGATTTTTTCATTTTTTGATAAGGGGTTACATCATTAAAATTGTCAAAAATTGGCCAAAAATTGTAAATCGAGATTTGAATGCAGAAATGATCTCCTATAAAAACCAAGAAGAACACACCAAACCGAACTGAAATCGGTTGAGTTTAAGCAAAGTTATGATGAAAAAACTATTTCATATGAAGCTCGATTTTTTCATTTTTTGATAAGGGGTTACATCATTAAAATTGTCAAAAATTGGCCAAAAATTGGAAATCGAGATTTGAATGCAGAAATGATCTCCTATAAAAACCAAGAAGAACACACCAAACCGAACTGAAATCGGTTGAGTTTAAGCAAAGTTATGATGAAAAAACTATTTCATATGATTGGCATTTTTAAGCTCGATTTTTTCATTTTTTGATAAGGGGTTACATCATTAAAATTGTCAAAAATTGGCCAAAAATTGGAAATCGAGATTTGAATGCAGAAATGATCTCCTATAAAAACCAAGAAGAACACACCAAACCGAACTGAAATCGGTTGAGTTTAAGCAAAGTTATGATGAAAAAACTATTTCATATGATTGGCATTTTTAAGCTCGATTTTTTCATTTTTTGATAAGGGGTTACATCATTAAAATTGTCAAAAATTGGCCAAAAATTGGAAATCGAGATTTGAATGCAGAAATGATCTCCTATAAAAACCAAGAAGAACACACCAAACCGAACTGAAATCGGTTGAGTTTAAGCAAAGTTATGATGAAAAAACTATTTCATATGAAGCTCGATTTTTTCAAATTTAAATGAAGTATGCAGATTTGTTACCCTAATAAAAACTATCATAGGAAATTAATGCTTTTTTGGCCAAGTTATGAGATTTTTTCCGAATCGAAATTAATGCATTTTTGGGTTAGTTATGGCTTTTTTGCAAAATGTAAGGGTGTACATGCTGCTACTTACCTACAACTTAAATTGCGAGTCCCAAAAAATAAACACACGTTCGGATTGGAATACAGTAGATTCGTCTTTATTGAATTTGATTTTTCTGTTCAGTTTTACATGCTATATAAACTAGTTTTATTAATCATATTTTGTTATTATTTATATTTGCATTATTTTCTCCCTTTCCTCCGTGTTTCTTTCCTTACTCCATTGCTTTGCCCGACGCTTTCTTTCTTTTTTATTTCTTGTTTTTTTTGGTAATTGTTCTTTTTGTGGCTGTTTTTTGCGTTTCTTTGATTTTTATGGTGTTTTTTCTTTGCAATTTTTGCGTTTCTTGGAAATACGCGCTTGTTGAAATAAAAAAAACACAATTACAGTTTAGCTTAATTTAAAAAAAATATTACCATTTATTTATTTATTACTTTCGGTTTCTTATTTAATTTTTGAATTCTCTCGTGTGTGCATTTATACAAGAAATGCGCTACAAAAAAATGGTTTTCTTGTGTAATTTTTGTGATTAAATTTCCATCGCTTAGATATTAGAAAATGGTTTTCGAGGTTTTTTTTTGCCAAAAAGTGTGTGTGTGTGCTTAAGTTTAATATCTATATATATATATAATCTTTTTTTTTTTTTTGCATTTACTTTTTGTTTTATAATTGTTTATATGTATATTTTTGATATTTTTGCTGCTTTTGTTGTTAATAATTGTGTGTTTTTTGGGCACATTTAGCTAATTTCTTGTCAATAAACGCTTGGCTCTGCTCCTTCCTCGGTTTTGCATTGCTTTATTGGGCGGATTTCAAACTGAAAAAACGGAGAGATACAGCCTGCATCTGTATCTTTGTATCTGTATCTGTATCTGTATCTTTGGATCTATCCTGCCTGGGAGGACAGGAATTTGGATCTGCTTGGATTCTGTGTGTGTGTTAACTTTACTCGATCTCGACTTTCTGACCATATCTTGGTTGGTTTTTCTATATATATGTTATAATATGTATTTATATATATAGTAAATGTACTATATATATCGGCTGATTAATTATGTCAAGTCATGGCTGGTTTTTGGGTGTTTCGTTTTTCTTTTTCTGCTAAAATAACTTTATTATTCCTCTTACGATTTAAACATAATATTGATATGGTCTGGTTTGTTGTTGTTGTTGTGTTTTTTCTGCTATTTATGTTTATTTATTAATTTATTTATTATATACAACTAGGGTTTGCTTGGTTTTTGGGCCACAAAAAAAATATTTAACAAAAAACTGCAGTAATTGTGGAAATTTCAAGGTTACATATATATTTTATTGTTTATATTTAATTTTATTTACAGCTCCTTGCTTTTGATTTTACTTTAGTTCCGTTTTTAAATTGCTTGCTTTAATTTTAATTTTATTTTAAAATTAATTACGTATGTCCTGCTCTCCTAATAAATATATATATATATATATGTTACGTTGGCTAGCACCGCATATTTGTTTATATATATATATATGTTCCGTATGTGTATAAAATGCTGATCATATATATATATTCGATATTCACCTGCTGGACTCCCACCTAAAAGGTAAGCTATACAGGGCGTTGGGCCTGGGGTAGGGATTTTCCAGGGATTTTCTGTGGGCTTTTCTTGTTTGGCGAAAAATAAAAAAGGATATCGATGGGTGTTGTTTTTTTTTTCGTTTAAGAAAACATTTTTATTTGATAAAGTTTCGTTCATGTTCATGTATTATTGGTATGTTGTCGCTCATGCTTTTCTCCGTCTTCTCATTCTTTTAGATTTATGTGTATTTTTTTGTATATAATTACAATAATATATAATAATAATAATAATAATAGAAAAAAAAAATTTGTTTATAAATTAAAACTAAAAGTAATTCCATATTTTGTATATATTTTATATATAGTGTTACTCTTTTACGTTTATCTCCATATCCATATTGGGTTTATAATTTATAATTTATTTTTTAGCTAAAGCGTATGAAAATGCAAAGTATTTAACTCGGGTGGAAATTATATATATATATATATATATAAATTAAAGAAGATCGTTGTTTTTCTCTCTGTGTGTCTGCATATTTTTTTCAAAATATTTGTTACTTGCTTTATATTCGCTTAGATTTTTTAGTGAAATTTCTTGAATAAATTTCGCTTGAAGACGCAATTTTTTTGTTTCTTTCTCTTCTCTTTCTCATTTTCTTCTCATATATATGTATGTATGTAATAATAATAATCATAATAATAATAATAATAATAATAATAACGCGGCAAATTTTGGGCCTATGCAAAAATGGTTGTTGTGCTTGTTTTTTTATAGTTTTTATTTGTTTAGAGAAATCTGTTGTGTTTTTTAGCTTAAACATTTAGCCTAGGAAAAAAACGTTTAAATATTTTGCTTAAAAATTTGCTTCGGGTTGTTGTAGGAAAACAGATTCTTGTGTTTTTTTGTGTTTTTATTATTATTGTAATGGTATTTATTTAATATTACGATTAATATATATAAACTTAGGTTCTAGGCAAAAAAAAAGTTGGCTTTCTTAGCTTAGGGTTGGTTTTTCTTTTCTTTTTTTGTTTTCTTTCATTTTTTTGTGTGTAATTTCTTTAGTACGATATGCGGGTTTTTTATTTGTTGTTGTTTTTTTTAATATAATATTATTTAGATTCACAGAAAAAAATTGTTGTTATTTATGCTAGGGTTTAATGCAAAATGTAAATTTATATTTAGCGTAAGGCTAAGTTGATACACTCTTCATATGCATATATATATATCTTCACATATATATGTTTAATTATATATTAGATATATGTATATATATAATTATTGTATATATCGAATAATTAGATTATAAATAATTTAGTGCATTTTGCATGTGTGTTTATTTTTGCTATAATTATGAATTACTCAATGTATCAGTGTGTGTGTCGTGTGTGTTTGTGTGATTTTTTATGTAAATTCAAAATTTACAAAATTTATTGTTATATTTATGTTTACTTTTTCTCATCGCAAAATCAATTGGAAAAACAAAAAGATGGGGAAAACACGCTTCTCACTTGTTTCATTTCCTTTTTTTGCCGTTTAACTATCTTTTACTTTGGATTTTTCAATAATTTCCCTCATTTCCTTTCGCCTTCATTTCTTTTCTCTTCCCTTTCTTCCTCTTTTACTTCGTTTTTTGTTTTTTATATTGTTATTTGTTATTTTGTATTTTTTTATTTAGCTTGAGATCAAAAGATAGTTAAAAACAAGTCGGTTTGCGGTTTAAGAATTTAAGGGTTTTGCTTTGTTTTTAGGAAGAACGACAGAAACTCTCTATTTACACGTTAATTAATTTATTTATTTACACTTAACGAATTAACACTTAACTATCGAGTTGATACACAAAAAAAAAAAATAGTATAGAATTACGTGTGTGTGCCTTTGCTTACAGTCTTCAAGTAGAAACAAAACGAAAAAATCGTTAATCGATAAAGTGCTTATCGAAAAAGATCGTTAACCGAAAAATATCGTTAATCGAAGAATTCTTTAAACGAAAATTTTTTTATCGAAACAATTGAAAATTTGTTATCAAAAAATGCATCGAAAAAATTCTTTGAAAAAAAAAAAACGTTCAATAAAAAATCTTGTATAAATAGGAAAAAACTTACTCAAAAAATAAGTCGAACAAAAAATGTCTTATTCGAAAAATTAAATTAATCGAAAATCGATAGAATCGCTTAATCGATCATCGAATCTTTGCAAGATTTTGATCATTCTTTTCACTAACATTTGGATCTCCGACACACATGTGTTTTGGTTCAAGTTCTTCGGCAAGTCAGGGGGAGGGGAGGGGGTCTCCTACTCTTCCTTCTTCTCTTTCTACTACCCATTCTTCTCGTTCTGGAGGGAACTGCTCTCCCCATCTCGCTCATTCATTAATACTTTTTGCGCTGCTCCACACCCAACGATCGCATAGCGTCTCTAAACTTTTAGCTACAAACTACTACAGACTAACCTTAGGTCTAAACCAAACTAACGCCTATTTAGTAGTTAAAAAAAAAATAATATTATATAATTTATATATATATATAGATATATGTAGAGTGTCTGCTCTCTCTCTTTCGATCTCTGGATATCGATCGATCACCTGGTCTCCTCCAAACATGTTCAAACTTAATCACAAGTAAACGCGCCTCAACTCCAACACATTGCACTGATTATTTCGCTCTTTCCGCTCGCTGCTCATCTTAGTAGTTCCATCCTGCAGGACTCGGGCTGGCGGTCACAGCCGGCGGGGCCAGGGGACTGCTGCCAGTGCTGGCTGTGGTGCTGTTGCTGGCGGCATCTCCACCTGCAGCCGAGGCCGCTGCCGGAGCCGTGGGTGCGGGCATCTCGTCGGCGGAACCATTGCCCGTGCTGCTCAGTCGACGCACGCGCACCAGCCGCAGCTTCTCCTCGTTGACCACCTTGAGCTGCTGCTGCTGCTGCTGTTGCTGCTGCTGCTGTGCCTCATCGGCAGCAGCCTCCAGGCTCGGCTGGTGCTGCTGCTGCTGCTGGTCCTCCTCCTCCTCGTCCTCGTCGTCCTCCTCCTCCTGCTTGATGTGCACCTCCGGCTCCATGAAGCGCTGATCAATCTCCAGCTGGGCATGCTCGTGATCCGAGTCCCCGCCGGCCGACTCCTTGCCAGCCTGCTCCGCATCGTCGCGTCCATACTCGGAGCCCTGCATCACGCACACTCCGTTGATGATCCTCTCGCTCTCCGCCGCCGTGGCTGCTGCGGCCGCTGCTGCTGCTGCGGCTGCTGCTGCTGCAGCTGCTGCCAGGACAGCATTGGGCGTGGGCGTGGCACCGCCACCAACACCAGCAGGATTCACCCACTGCGGGGCAGCCGGCTTGCGCCGTGAACTCCTCACGGCATTGGACATGTAGGCAGCAGCCGCTGCCGCCGAGGCCAGAGCGGACTTGTGCAGGGCCTTCTCGTAGTCGCTGCTCTTGTTGTCCTCCAGCTGATCCTGCTCGGACTCGTTGTCGCTGAGCTGCTGCTGCTGCTGCTGCTGCTGTTGCTGCTGGTGCTGCTGCTGCAGGTGCTGCTGCAGCTGGAGGTGATGGTGCTGCTGATGGTGGTCCAGCTCCAGCTCGTCCTGATAGTCGTCGCTGCGCTCGCGCTTCAGCGTGGGCATCGACAGATCCAGGCCGCTCATCTGCTCCTTGAAGGCTTGGTTGAGGGCCTGCAGCTCCTCGCTGGTGGTGGCACCGCCCACGCCGCCGCCCACGGCTGCTGCTGCTGCTGCCGCCGCTCCGGCGGCCGCCGCTGCTCCTGGTATGCCAGCCAAGCTGCGTCCCAGCAGCGCGGCCGCCGCGAAGTAGGGTGGATAGGGGATGGGTGCCCCGCTCAAGCCCATGCGCTCCTTGTGCAGCTCGACGAGACGCTGCTGCAGCAGGATGCGGAACTGGACGGGGTCGAAGGGCGTGGCACTGGTGCTCTCCCGGCTGGGTATGGGGTTGTCCTGGCCCGGCTGGCCGTGCGGCACCTGCTGCTTCAAGCGCATCCTGTGGTTGTGGAACCAATTCGTGATCGTCCGCGTGGCCAGGCTCAGCTCGTTGGCCAGGAACTCAATGGTGCCCACATTCGGATAGGGATCCAGGGCGAAGGCCAGGCGGAGGGCTTCCTTCTGCTCCTCGGAGAAGAGCACCCGTTGCTTCTTGCTGGGCGGAGCACCGCCCACGCCGCCCACTCCGGAGCCCACGGATCCCGGCCCAGGGCTGCTGGTGTAGAAGTCATTGGTATCGTTGCTGGACGTATCACTGCTGTTGTCCTGCTGATTGGGTCCGGTGCTCCGGCGACGCTTCGACGCCTCGCGGCGCTCGTTCTTGAGCAGCTGCAGTCGCTCCACATTGTTGGCGTCGCTCAGCCAGAGCTGCATCCGGATGAAGGGCTCCCGGCCCTTGATGGAGAGCATGTGCCAGGGCTTGGGCTTGCTGAGCAGCTCCGAGACGGAGCCCTGCGAGAGGCCGAGCACCGCCTCGCCGAAGATCTTCTGGCCAATGTTGTTGGCCAGCAGGGCCTCCTTGATCTTGGTGGTGATGTCGTGCGTGTCCAGGTCCTGGGTGAGGGCGGCCATCTCGTAGACGGTGGGCGACATGTGCTGGTGCAGGCTGCGCATGGCGTTCGTGCCATGCACGGGCATCAGCATGGGTTTCTTCTCGCTGTTGGCGGGGTTCTGGCCCGAGCCGGAGTTGCTCTGGCTCTGGCCAGGATTGCCCGGGGGCAGGCTAATGGCATGCTGTGGCGGCAGACCCGGCGAGGTCAGCAGCATGCTCTGATGGTGCAGAGCCGCTGCTGCCGCTGCCGCCGCCTGGTGGTGCTGCTGGTGTGGATGTTGCTGCTGCTGCTGCTGCTGTTGCTGCTGCTGCTGCTGCTGCTGGAGGTGCTGCTGGGCGGCCGCCTGGAGATGCTGCTGGGCCTGCTGCTGCAGATGCTGCTGGGCAGCCTGCTGCACTTGGACCTGCTGCTGCTGCTGCGCCTGGGCCTGGGCCTGGGCCATGGCCGCCGCCTGCATCTGCTGCATGAGATGCTGCGCCTGCGCGGGCTCCTGCAGCTTCAGCTCGCTCATCATCTTCTGCATGGGCAGCGAGGCCTGCATCTTGCTGGCCAGGCCCTGCGGCATCTGGGGACTCCCGCTGTAGCTGCCCGTGCGCATCAGCTTCTCGGGCGCAATCTTGTACTGACTGGCCACCAGCTTGTGCACGGCATTCTCGTCCTCCAGGAACATCTTCATGCGTATGAAGGGTTCGCGCCCCTTCTGGGTGAGCATGTGCCACGGCTTGGGTCGGGCCAGCAGGTCGGACACGGAGCCCTGGGACAGGCCCAGCACCGACTCGCCAAAGAGTCGCTGGGAGATCGAGTACTGGGAGAGGGCCTCCTTCACCCGACGCACTATATCCTCCGTGTTGAGGTTGTTGAACATGTCGAACTGCTGCTGGGTGATGGGCGGCAGGACCGCCTTGGTCGGACGCTGCGGGGTGCTGTGGTGCGGCGTCACCGGCGGCTGGGTGATCAGCGAATTCGTGATGGAGGCCATGCGCTGCAAGGGACTGGCAGTGGCCGCGAACTCCTCGTTCTGGCTGCTCAGGGCGGGCGGCAGGATGGAGTTGCTCAACGGACTGGGCGCTGCCGAGTTGCTGCTGGCCCCGGCTCCGGCTCCGGCTCCAGCTGCTCCGGCCACTCCGGAGGATGCAGCTGGCCCCGAGGCTGGGGCCTGTCCGGGGGCCGGTGTGCCGCCACCTTCGGACTTGCGGCCATGCAGCGACGATGGATAGCCTGCCTCGTCGCGATCGCCGTCCTTGGAGCAGCTGCTGCTGCTGCCACCGCCGCCGGCACTGTGCTCCAGCGACGAGCGCTGGCCATTTAGCTTGATGTCCTTGGCGGCCGCAGCGGCAGCGGCCAGCGAGAGATCCTGGGCACCGTTGAGCACCTGCTGCTGCAGGGCCATCAGGCTGGAGAAGTTGGGGAACTGGGCGGCCGCCGCCTGCTGCTGCTGCTGCTGCTGTTGCTGCTGCTGCTGCTGCTGCAGCTTGGCGATCTCGCGCTCGAACACATGCCGCATGTTCTCATCGGCCATGGCGGGAAAGGCATTGCCAGCGGCACCGGGCATGCCGGCAGCTCCACCGAAAATGGGTGAGAAGAACAGGCTGTTGGTAGAGAGAGAGAGCGTTTGTGGAGAAGGTTATTATCCAACTCTTGGCCAGGTGATGAGGGGAAGAAGGTGAGACTCCACTGAGAATCTTCTGTACTCACCTGGGAAATGGTGCCTCGCGTGGAGTGCGTGCTATGAGCTCCTGATACAGCCTCGCCATCTTGTCCTGGGCCAGGTCCTCGTGCCGCAGGCGCTGCTGCTGCTCCCGCTCGCGCTGCTCACGCTCCCGCTCCCGCTGCTGCTCCGGATTGAGATGTTGCTGCTGCTGCTGCTGTTGCTGCTGCTGCTGCTGCTGCTTGAGCTGCTGCTCCACCTTGAAGAACGGCGAGGTGCAGCTCTGCGGCGGCGACTTGCTGTCCTCGTTGCTGTGCGAATCATCGCCAACGAGGCCGGCACCATGGCGACGCAGCTCGTGCTCCCGCTGCTGCTGCTGCTGCTGGGCCACGCTGCTCTGCTTCATCAGGGAGGAGGCCTCGCTGAGGATGTGGGCGATGCGATCCTCGGACATGGAGTCATCGCCGCCAGCGCCGCCGGCACCGCGACCAGCGTACTGCGGCAGGCCGGAATCTGTTCGAGCAGAGGGGGGAAGGAAGATATACATTCGATTAGGATGCCGGATCGTAAAGAGCTAGCCCATTAAATGCTGTAAACTTTATGGAGGAGAAGGAAGGAAGGAGGGAATCAAACTCAAACCCAGGCTCAAACCAATTAAGCCATAAAGCGTTCAAAAAGCCAAAGCGAATTTGCGACCATAAAGGCGGCACTGCAGCTGAAAGGGTCGTCTCTCCCCCGTAACCGTATACGTATCCCTAAAATTTCGATGGGTTCGCCGTCGGTTGCTCCAATTATATATATGTTTGCTTGTGCATATATATATATATGAAACCGAAAACCGAAAACCGAAAACCGACAAGCGGTCAACAGTGGTAGGTGAATGGATTTTTCGTGCGGCATTCACTCCTTCCTCCTCGCATTATTTGATGTGTTTTTTCCTAGCCACCGCAGGACCTCAAATAGTTGTTCGATGCAAAAAGAGCGTTTGCGCTAATTTGGCACGCGCCAGGACCTCCCCCACAGCCCATCGAAGCGAGGTCCTGGTCCTGGTCCTGGAGTTGAATACACCAAACGAAAACCAAACGAAATGAATAAATGAATGAATTCAATTGCAATTGAGAGCGGGTTACAACATAAAAAAACAAACCAGCGAAGTCCTGGCAAAAAAATGTTCCCCATTTTCAAAAAATAAAAAAAAGGAGAAATGTAATGGAGAAGTCCTTGTGCTTTTCAGACTCTCTTTTCAATATTTGTTGCTGCCGTTGTTGTTGTGACAAAGCATCGAGTGGTAAATTGCAAAATAATCACACACACAGACACAAGTGGTCCTGCTGGTCCTGTGGTGATGTGTCCTGCGGCATGTTTTTGTGGCAACAAACATCAATCAAACGTTTTTCGCCAACAAGCAATGAAATGAAATAACTGAAAATCGCTTTACGATTGCCAGAAAGCATAATCGATGCCCCAAAGGAGCAAACACTTGGCGACTCGCAAAAGCGGAAACGGAAATCAACACATGAATGACAAATGTGCCACACATCCAAGCGGGGCAATAGAAGTGCAAAAAAAAGAAAGTCCTGGTCCACAGGATAAAGGCGATCAAATGACCAACTACAATAGCTTGGCCATAAAAATTGGAAAAATCATTTTGACTGAGTGAGTCGTTTTTTTTCCCCCCCTAGTCGTCGCTTCATTTGGGGATTACAAAGTGTTTTTGTGTTATAAAGTCGAAGATGACATTGATGACACCTGGAATGACCCAGGGCCAGCTTCAGGATTCGCTTGCAGGATCGAACAAAAGAGGGAAAATGCGGGAAAATGCGGGAATATGCGGGCATAGGTGAAAGTGGAGTGAAAGTGGAGGAGGCTGGTCAGACACAGACAGCTTAGCCTGGGATTTGGCGAAAGATTGTGGCCAGCTCTCCAGGGGAACCAAGGGGTTATATCTCTGTCTACATATATGGTATATATATCGATTGGTTCAGAGAGAGAGAGAGAAGGTCAGTTTGCACTCTTTAAAGACTATGACAATTGATGGTTTTGAGGTTTTTAAGCAGGGGAAAACCGAGGATTTATAGGGTTTGTTATGGATTATTATTATAACCTTGCAAAGGGTTTTATAATTTAAGTCATTGAAGGAGTCATTTCCGACCCTATAAATCATATATATTCTTGATCAGCATCAAAAACTGAATCAATCTAGAAAAAAAACAGAATTTTCAAAAATGTTCAATTTTTTCAAAAAAAGGAAAGGGGTTACATCATTAAAATTGCCAAAAATTGGCAAAATTTTCAATTTTTAATGAAGTATGCAGATTTATTACCCTAATAAAAACTAACATAGGAAAGCTTTCCGAATTGAAATTAAGGCTTTTTTCACATAGTTATGAGTAATTGAAATTTGGAATTTGTTGAAAAAATAGTCATATAAAAATATCAATAAAAATATATTAAAACCAAACTTTAACTTTAACTTTAAGCTTAACTTTCATATATTTTTGTGACCAAAAAAATATTCAAGCGTCTCTCACGTGGCAGTCCGACATCACAAAAAATAGAAATAAAAATTCAACTTCTTTATCCTCAACCAAGGCCCGCATTTTTTTTTTTTTTTTGAGCCAACCAACCTTTCAGCTTTTTACTATATATGTATATATATATATAGAAATATGTGTAGAGATATAGATAGCCCCCCGGTATATTTTTTGTTGTTTTGTCTGCGATTTACATTATTCTTGTCTGTACGTTTTTTGTGTTTTTGTTTTTTAATTTATTAGAGAGAAACATGTTGACCAAATTGTCATTCAAAAAGGGATTTTTTTTCGGAACACCAAAGATATGAGCTATCATATTTGTCTACCCAGTTATCCGTTTCTATATATATATATATATATATATCTATATTTATATGACAATCTTTGTTGTGCTTCCCTTTTTGCCTGATGAATATTTGCCTTTTATAACAAATCAGTGGAGGAGGAGAAGGAAGGACAGACCTGGGCTCCATACTGGGGGTTGGCTTCGCTTTCCATTTTCCATTCTCTGTGTTTTTTCTACTTCTCCATTTATATATATATATTCTAAATACAATAAATATTTGCTGGCTTTCCCGCTCCTCCACACACACAAATATGTAATCATACTTCAACATGTCGCGTCGCGTCGATCTGAAAGGGTTTCCTTTGCTTTTGGAGAGGGTTTGGGGGAACGCACGGAATTGAACCGGCTGTTGGCACATTGAAATTGGCACACGCACGCAATTTGCATTAATTGCAAGTAAAAATTTTCTAATTAAAATGCCAGTCATTTCGACTTGCTCTCCCCTTTCTTTCTTTCCTTCCATTTGTTCCTGGTGTATTAGCAAAAGTGTCAATTAAAAAGGAAAAAAAAAGAAAAGAAAGGAAAGGAAAGGATAGGAAAGAAAAAGGGGAGGAACTGTGGAATTGGAGGATTCTTCGCTGCTCCTCCTTCTTCCAGCTGAGCGGAAAGCAAACGTAGCATTGCAAATTGAAGAGTTTCGACACAGGGCGGTAGCTTCTTCAGGGGGACCTGCACTGCAGCGGAGTCGGGTCTCACCTGTTATCAAAAGCGTTTCACTTTTCCCCATTTCCCATTTCCCTGTACCCATTCCCTGCATTCCCCATTCCCCTGTACCCATTCCCTGCATTCCTTGCCACCCCATTCCCCGGTTTTGTTCCACCTTTGTTTGTCTTGCAATTAAGCAGAAAATTTATATATGTGAGAGGTGGAGAGAGAGGAACACGTGGAATGGGCAGGGGAATGTGGAGAATGGAGCACTGGAGAGTGGAGAGTGGAGAGTGGAGAAAGGTATCCTGGAGAATGGAGACTCCTGCTAGAGAATGGGCAACGTGCAGAGGCAACTTTGTCTTGCATTTTAATTTGTTTTCGTCATGGATTTGGCTTTGTTCTTGCAACTGCAACCCCTTAACCCTCAACCCTTATACCCCAAAACCCCCTTAACCCTGCTGTTGTCAAAGTTCATTACAAAGTAATTAGCCCGCTTATATGCAAAATAAAAATTACAAAAATGTAACCAGGCACGAACACGACATGTGCAACATTTAACCATTTTCTGGCTGCCTTTTTTTTTTTGTTTAAAAATATTTCTCTGACTTTAGTCATGCCTTTTCCCCTTCCTTTTGCCACCTTATTTTCCTCCCATTTTCCTTCAAACGTGCTCTTTTCCCCCCTGGTTTTTCCTCCCCACTTTTCCTTATTTTGTTTATTACCCATTTCTGTTTTATTTATTTTTTATTATAGTCTCTTGTGTTGCCTTTTTTTTCGGTTAGTAGTCCTCATCAAATTATTAGCACTCCCTGATCGGGGGCCATTACTCTTCGGTCTTCGCGCTTGGGTCTTCGGTTCTTCGGTCTACAGTCTACAGTCTTCTGTCCTCAGTCTTCTGTCCTCAGTCTTCGGTTCTTCGGTCTTCGCTCTTCAGTCTTCGGTCTTCGTTCTGATTCTTTCCCCCATTCTTGTGGCGGCAGCTCTTTTCATTCCCCCTGATTGCCTCATTTCGTTCATCACAAAAGATATCAAAAGAAATTCAAAATAAAATAAATTCTTGTCGGTGGCTAAGATTTCCCTTTCTGCGATCGAGTCAGATTTATGAAAATTGTTGAGCGAGCTTTATGCTAATTTATGCGTATTGTTTGCCCGGCCCACGCACCCAGGCAATCCCCGCCGCACACACAAAAAGTAATAATAAATAAATAAATAAATGGGCAGAAAATAAAGCGAGCGGGAACCGCAATGAGTCGCCACACTTATGAACGATGCGATGCCACTCAATGAACGATTTTAATGGCTGCAGAGCATCAGCCAAAAAGGAGAGTGTGTGTGTGTGGTGTGTGTGTGTTGTGTGTGTGTACCTGTGTATAAATAAAATCAAATAAAATCAAAATACAATCAAGATATGGGGCCAAAAATCGCGTTAAAGCTAAAGCATTGATACGCCCCGTTGGCTCACTTAGTGAGCAAGAAAAGTATCTAGACGACTTTTCAGATACCCTTATGATCTTTTCTGGCTTTTATATATATCTTTAAAATAACTTTACATTATTTAAATAATATATATAAAATTAAAGAAGGTTTGAAAACAGTTTTAAAGCTCTTTAAACCTTTACTTGTTCTTTTTGGTTTAATTGTTTTGGTTTAATTAATTGCTAGAGCCCTTGACAAGCAAAGTAATTAAATAAAATATATATTAAAATATTAACCAGTTAGTTAATATAATTTAATATATATTAAGCAAGCATCAAGCTAATAATTCAATAAAAATATATCTCCTTTTTAGCTTATAGTTTTCTTTTTAAAGTCTACATAAACCTTTATATTTTCTTTAAAATTAAGAGCATCTCCTAGTCGTTAGCTATTATTTTTTATTTTAGAAAAATATCATTATGTTTTTCTTCTGGTATTTTTTTTTTGTTCTCTTCCTTAAGACACACACTTTTACACACACTTTTAGCCCGCTTTATGGCTTGTGACAAATAATTTGTGAAGCGGCCGCAAATAAATGTGTGGCAGTCTGCCGTCTGTTTTTCCTTTTCTTTTCCCATTTTTCCTTTTGGTTTTTATTCAGCCGCATCTTCTTGTGGCGTTTGGAATGCTTTTGTTTTCTCGAAGCTACACACCCCGCCTTCCCGCCTCCCCCCCGGTATTTCCCCTTTTCCCAGCCAATTTTCGGTGCTATTCTTAGGCACACACACTCGCACTCGCACTCGCACTCTGTTTTAGCCTGGCCTCTCTGTTGGCCTGGCTAAAATAAAGGCAAATAGAGGGAGGGAAAACTGGTTGGGGGGTGGAAAACGTCGACGACGGTGTCTGTTGAGAATTATGTGTTAATATGCTAGTATTATTAGCTGCTATAATGGCTCACACTCAGTACTCCGCGAGTGCTCACCCACTCGCCGCCCCACGCCTTCCAGTCATTACGTATACGCCGCGTAGGACCCCGCCTTTTGAGCGAGTTTCAATTGAGCACTTGGCTCTCCCCTCAGTTTTCTAGTCCTGTTTTCCTTTTTTTTTTGTTTTGTTGCCAAAGAGTCCTGTCAACAGTATTTTCTGGTTTTTTCTATTATTTCTTTTTTTCTGCGTTTGTAAACTTTAGTCAAGTGTAAGAGGGCTAAGAGGGCTAAGGTCCTGCGGGTTAAACACTATGAAAAGTATCTTTAAGCTAAGCAAAGCTTTTAAATTATAACAAAAGGCAAGTAAAAGAATCTTTTTCAATTTCTATAAATTAAATATACATAAATAACCCCTAAGTTTATACAATTAACAACTTCCTTAGACTTGCTCTTTATATTTAAAATTCTATCAATTAAAAGCTTACAAATTACCCTTATTTTTAATAGTTTCCTCTGACTAAACCTTAACCCTTTGATTGATAATATAACCAGACTTTAACCCTTATAACCCCTTAAAAAAAAGCAACAATTGTCCTTAAAAAAAAAAACACCAAAATGTAGTAAAAGAAATAAATAGCAGCAGGCAAAGGCAGAAAATTCCAAAGGGGGGGCGGGAAAAACAAACCGAAAACGCAAAAACTTTTGCGTCAAGGGGGGGTGGGAGGGGCTACTACCACCCCCTAGCTACCCCTGGCTTAACCCCTACTGCTTTCCAGGGGGGGTCACAGGAGGGACAGCCACAAAGACGACTTCAAACGCTCGGCACGTCAGCGATTTTGCATGGCTCGTTGAAGGCAGAGTTGCAGTTGTGCCTCGTATTATTATTATTATTATTATTTTTATTATTATTTGCTGTGCTCGTCGTTGTTGTTGCCGCTTCTTGTTTACATTTAATTCAACTTCATGTTGTATGTATATATATTTTTATAAATTTTTTTCTGATTTTGTTTCAAGCTTTTCACAGACCAATTGTCACGGCAGTCGACGTCGTCGTCGTCGTCGCCCACCGATTTCCCCTCACCTTTGCCACCTCTTTTTTTATTTTTATTTATTATTAAGTCCCTCCGCCCCTGGCAGACCCCTTCTAAGCCTCTGCCCGACCCCCCTCCGATTCTATATAGCGCGCTTTAAACAATTACAATTCAAAATTCATTGACGCGCATCCTGGGTTAACTTTTGCCACAATGACTTCAAAGTATTGTTAACCTGAGCTACCTGAGTTTCCTACCACAGGTGGGACAGTTGGACAGTTGGGGCGGGGGGGGGTGCGCCCTTTTTCCCAGAGGGGGAGTGACGGCAGGAATTAGTTGTCACAGGAAAAAAGGGGTGGCTATGGAAATAAATAAATTGCTAATTGATGGAGCCTCTTGAAAGCCTATTAATTGTTCATTTTTAAATTGCATTGATTTCATAGCGATTTTTCTCTTAAAATATTTAATATATTTTCTGTTTTATATTATATTTTATATATATAATATTTTTAAAATTATTTTTTGATATAGTAAAAATCAAAGAATATATTTGTGAGGAGTAAGAAACTCTATAAATTTTTAATTGATATAATATATAACTTTCAGTTGATTTAAATATATATTTATTAATTTCTTTCTCATTTTACCAAGAAAAGAGTAAACAAATAAATTTGAAAAATTAAAAAAAATATATTTTTAAAGATTTTGAACTAAGAAAAGGAATAGGAAAATATTTTGAAAAGCATAAAAACCTATTTTTATGAAGCTGGAAATATTCAAAAGTAATTTTTCAAATGAATACCTATTTACTTTAACTTGTTGTTAATATTTATTTATACGTTTTTTACTGAAAATATTAATAAATAATATTGCAAAAGGGTTAAAAGGAAATTCTATTAATTAATTAATCCGTTATTTATTATTTTTTCAATGGTATTTAGCTTTCTTTCTATAATTGTTTATGATAAACCATATTTATGTAACCTCTATTACACTTTAACCCCTGCTAGCATGCCCTGTTCCTACTACGCCCCTGTCAGGCCCCCCTCTCTCACTCCCTCACACTCCCCCCATGCTCCCTCTTGCTGTCCCTCCCTACTCTCTACCCTATCCAACCCTCTCCCTCCCTCTCACCCTCTATAAACAGTCACAGTTAGTTTAGCTGCCATGAGTAATCGTCATAAATTAATTGTCAACATTTGCATGCACTTAGACCAACACACACACACACACTCGCATACACACGCACCTATGGCAGTGGCGGGGGAGGGGGTTGAAGGGGGGTGCAATGCGTGCTTAGCACATTTTAAACATACTTTTGCATTGACATATTTCCCGGGCCGCGCTTTTCCAAAGTTTTTAAGCCATTCGCATTGATGACTAATCAATATCAAAGGGGGAAACCCAGGCAACAGGGATATAACAAGTTGTTGGTTGTGCTTTCTTTTTACACTAAATGCAGCATTACTATATATAACTCACTCTCAAATTTAGTTAACAAAATGCAGAAAATTTTTAAATAACAAAATAGAGAGGGGGGGAAAAATCGCGACAGAATGAAACGAATTCCTGTTCATTTTCACGCCTAATGTGCGAATTTGCCGAAATTTATGGCGACAGGCAAATGGCCGCTCCAACTGCACCGCAAAATGTCTCTTTTTTTTTCTGCACCTAGCCCCCCCTGCAGGTACCCCCCCTGGCACACACACACTACACCCCTGGCAGCGTCGTCAAGTTTGTCGCCGCCGACTCGCGGTGCTGTTGGCACGTTGATTATACGCAAAAATCAAAAATAATTAAAATTTCACAATTTAATGTTTTGGCCGGCGGCCAAACGAAATGAAAAACGCCAAAAGACGCGGCAAAAATGAAGAAAATAAATAAATAAAGAGGAGAAAATATTCCACAGAGAGAGCGAGCGAGTGGCAGGACCTCGTTTGAAGTTCGAGTTGAAGGACTCTCTCTCTCTGTCACTGCGGTTGTCTTTTCAGTCAATGAACCTTGGGGAAACCTAACACACTTCGATTACTTCAAAATATAGGCTTTAAAAACAATTAAAAAGCCGTCTAAAAGTGGGCTAGGTGGTGAAAATTGGTGTAGATTTTTTTGTAGCCTACTTATGGGCTGTTTTGCAATATAAAATCCTATAACAACAGCTAAACTGGTACCCAAAAGTATGCAAAGTGCACATAATTCCAACCCTTTGATTTGTAATAGGTTCTATATCATTAATTGGAAATGTACGAAATCTTTCTAAAACCATTTAAAAAGAAACTCCCAAAAATTGGCCATAAAATATTTTAAGCCTGAAAATCATCCAGATACTTTTGTGCACCGATTTCAATAGGATTTTGAATAGCACAAATTGTATTTTATAAAATATTAGATTCAAATTATCATTCAATTAAATAAATGATCAAATTTTGATGACATTTCCCCAGAGATTTGCTTCTATGACACCCAGTCTTAACCTCCTCGTAATATCTCCCATAAAAGCACACCCTTAAATTGAAATCCACACTCACCTTTCTTGGGTATCAGCGACTTGAGCAGCATCACGGCATTATCGTCACAGGCCCAGGCATGCATCTTGCGGTAGCTATCCCGGCCCTTCTCCGTCAGCTTGTCCCACGGCTTCGGCTTGCTGAGCAGCTCGGAGACGGTGCCCTGGGACAGGCCCAGGATGTACTTGGCGAACAGCCGCTGGCCGATGTTATGCACCGAGAGCAGCTCCCGGACGCGTCGGGAGATGTGCAGGGTGTCCAGTGCCTGATTGGCATACTTGTCCATGTTGTAGCGCAGCATCTCCTGCAGCTTGGCCTCCATGGGATCACCCTTGGGTATTAGGGACTCACCCAACCGACCGGCCATCGAGGCACCCGGTGGCAGTTGCAACTCGGCATCCGCGAAGCGATAATGCCCACGTCCGCCGACATCACCGCCACCGGCGGCCACCTGGGCGGCGGCAGCGAACTGAAAGGCAGACGGCAGGCCAGGTAAGAAGCCGGGACCCATGACGGCAGCGGCTGCCGCATGCTGGGCATGGGCGGCCATGGCGGCGGCGGCCAAGCCATTGGTGGCGGCATCCTCGGCCAACGATTTGCTGCCATTCAGGGCGTTTCCTGCTCCCGATATCGATCCCGATCCAGCGGATGCAGCTCCTCCAGCTGCTGCTGCGGCTGCTGCTGCTCCAGCTCCGGCGGTGGGTGTGCTGGTGGCACTGGAGTTTGAGCTGGACTCTTGATGCTGGTGCAGGTGATGATGAGCCGCTGCCGATGGATGGAGCAGGCCGGCATGCAGGTGATGATTGAGGCCATGATGGTGGTTCAGCCCATCAGGCTGATGCGGATGTTGCTGCTGCTGCTGCTGCTGCTGCTGTTGGTGTGAATGTGGGTGGTGGTGGTTCGAGGAGCTGCTGTTCCCGCTGCTGCTGTTGCTGTGCAGATGATGCTCCCGTTCCCGCTCCCTTTCACGTTCCCGCTCACGTTCCCGTTCCCGTTCGCGTTCCCGCTGGTGTTGGTGGGCATCTGTGCGAGAGGATAAGGAGGAGGAGGTGCAGGTTGTGGTTGAGTTGGAATTGGAATTGGAAAAGGTCGAGTTAACCAGTTGGCTAAGCAAGGCGGTGGACGAGGGTCCATGTTGCTGTTGCTGTAGCTGTTGTTGTTGTTGGTGTAATTGTTGTTGTTGTTGATGTTGGTGTAATTGTTGTTGTTGAATTGGATTACTAAAGAGATGTGGTTGTTGTTGTTGCTGGTGGGTAGGCGGAAGAGGAGGCGCCGTTGGGGCCATGGGAGGCGGAGGCGGAGGCGGTGGCGGCAACAGCAATTGCTGCTGAGGATCGGCAGGCCTAAGGCCTTGATAAATTGTTGGCGTTTTGCTCCCCGGAGGCGTTGCATCGAAGCCGCGACGCCAATAGCTATTGACCAGCTGCTCCTGCAGCAATACTTCCGTTTCGGTTTCGGTTTCGGTTTCCGCTTCCGGTTGGGGTTCATCGTCATCCGGTAGCTCCATTTTGGGCGCCATTTTTGAGGCTTCGATTGGTTCATCGATAACTTCAGCTATTACATCCGATTTCTGGGGGTTGTTCTCTGCGGAGGGATAACCAACGAAAACAAATATTTGGGGGCTCTATTTGTTTTGTTGTTTTTGTATTTTTTGTTTTGTTTTTTGTTTTGTTTATGTATAACAACAACACATCCAGGGAACAAAACGCCAAAAATTAATCGAAAACTTTCTTTGTCATTTATCGGTTTTTTTTTCTCGCCAATTTTGTAAGTGCAACAAAATAACAAATATATATTCATATATCATATATCATATATATAATTGGTTAAAGATTTTTTAAGAGAGAGAGAATGGTGGTGGTAGAAGTAGTTCTTTCTGCTATCGATAAACACATGCAGAACTCAACAACAGCTACAACAACAATTAACAACAACATCAACAACAACAATGATCTTGGTTATTATAATGATAATGATTGATAATAATGACCGGAATGCAAATATTTAGCCACAGCACAACAAAAAAAAAACGAAGGAAAAAGTATTGTGGAAATAAAAGCATTCTCGCCGCGTCTTCAGGCCATAAAATCTG
This sequence comes from Drosophila bunnanda, assembly GCA_035046265.1. Lineage (NCBI taxonomy): Eukaryota > Metazoa > Arthropoda > Insecta > Diptera > Drosophilidae > Drosophila > Drosophila bunnanda. The sequence goes on from JAWNOB010000017.1 coordinate 39,011, forward strand.
GCGCCAAGTCCAAGTCTCCTCTTTGCTGATTTCTGATTTCTGCTATATATATATATGCGATATATAACCTTCTTCTTGGCAGGGTTTATCGCTCTCAAATAAACCATAAAATGAGAAAATAATAAATGCAAAGCCTGCGCGTGTCGGTTTCAAATCAAAGACGAATTGATAAAGCCGAGAAATCAGAGAAGAAGGACCGGAAGTATATAGTGAACTATAGGGTGGATCAATAAGGAGGTTTGTGGAGATATTTATAGAGACTTTTAAAGATTTTTAGATGTTTTTTTAAGAATGATTTTAAAGGAGTTTTTTACCGAATTTGTAAAGATATTTTTAAAGAGACTTTGGAAGTATTTTTATAAGAATTTTGAGAATATGTTTGAAGGGATTATTAAGATTTTTTACAGAGATTTTATTTCTTTTTACTTTAGACTATTTTTTTATAAAGAAATTAAATAGAAAATACTTAAAGCTTACTCTCTTTTAATTTTTTGTGTTTAAAGAATTTTATTTATTTATTTAAATTGAAGCCTAGCATATATATTTTGTACATTTTTCCCAAACTGATCCACCCTTGTTAAAGAATGAGCTTGATGGGCTTGAAAGGTGTCTCTTGATGTCTGCGTCTTGGAACTCACCTTCGCTAATGGCATTGACGGCATCGCTGGCGCCATTCTTGAGCGCCTCGGCGGCCAGGGCCTTGGTCCGCTCCATGAGCAGCTCCTGGAATTTGTTGGGGTCATTGGCACAGGCGGCGGCAGCGGCGGCGGCGGCGGCAGCGGCAATGGCCGACTGCGGGCTGAGCACGCTGAGGCCCAAGGGGCTGCTTTAAAAATTAAAAAAAAAAATATATAATTAATAACAAAATATAGGTAAATTTAAATATAAATTCAAAATGAACTAGAGAACTCTGTAATTTATAAAAAATTCAATGAGTACTCACTGCTGCTCCTTCTCGATTTTGATCTCGTTGGCATCGCTAATGATCCTTCGATCTGCGGCCCGATCCTCGCCGACCTGATCCTCCTCGTCCTCCTCCTCATCCTCCACAACGTCCATCCTCCGCTTGACCTTCTCCTCCGCCTTCACCTCGTCGCTGGCATCCACCAGCATGGCCTCATCCTCCTCCTCCTCCTCCTCCTCGTCGGCGGTCTTGCTGCTCTCCGCAGGATCACTGGAGGATGCTGAGGCGGCACTTAGCTTGTTGTGGTCACTGCTCTGACTATTGTTGTTATTATTATTATTGTTGTTGTTGGCAGCGGCAACGGCGGCAGCGGTAACGGCTGCCAAGGCGGTAGCCTCCGCGAGGGCCTCGTTGATCTGATGCTTGTCCAAGCGGGCCTCCAGACGGATAATGTGCTGCCGCTTCACCTCCAGATGCTCCTCCAGCCGCTGGATCTGCACCAGGTGCGTCTGCTCCAGGGCCTGCAGGCGTTGCAACTCCTCCATAAGTGCTTTAATCTGCAAAATAAACGAAAGGATCACGGTATTATAGCTATTAATGGTCTCTGATTTCAGTTCGAGAGTTTTAAACATAACGTTTTATAATAAGATTACTTTGTAAAGAAAAAATCAGATATATATAAGGTTAATATATAATGTAGTCTTTAATATTAATCGATGGCTGTACTTTTGGTGTGTTTTTTTCTGACTTGTTCTGGCCTGTTCCCCCTGGGCATAAGCATACATACATGTTAAGCTCGTGGCTGTAAAAGTTCCTCGAGAGTTATAAAATAATTTTTAATAAAATTAACAACGACGTCAATGTCGGCTGAGACTGAGGCATGCTCCTGGCACACACACGTGATGACTCTACCTCCCCCTCAGGTGGCAAGAAAATCAGGCCCAATCCCACCCCAAGGTAACATCATCAGCATCCCTTTCTCCTGCTTTGTTTGGGAACTTTGTTTGTTTGATGAAAATATGATAATTGGCAAATTTGACAAGGGAATTTTTCTTAAGTGCGTCGACACACACACACACACACACACCGCGCACACACGCACCGCGCACACACACCCCCCACAAAGTTGACAAGATAAAGTTTTTCGGCAACTCTGCCGCCGTGCGGTATGCAACGAAATTTTTTAATGACAGCCCAGGTATGGTATGGTTTGGGTGTGTGCGTGTGTGTGCGTGTGTGTATCTCTTATTATGTGATTAAAATTAATTTTATGGCGCGGTTTTTAATTGACGCCCAGCAGATGCCAAAAGCAAAAGTTTTCCCTCTCAAATTCCTTATCGATTGATTTTATTAGGGAATATGATGCCCTTTTTATGGAGATTTTCTTATTACTTTCTTGGGAAAAGTAGCTTTTAGGGCTTATGTTACTGTTCTTCTTAGGATTATACTTATATCTTTTGATAGAAACGCTCTTTTTTATATTTTCCTATTAAGTTCTTGCTTTTAGCAGTCTTGCCACGCTTTGCCTGCAATGTGCAAGCCTAAGCAAAGAGAGAGCGAGAGAAACTGCTCTTTGAGAGAGCAATTGACAATTTTTCTTTCTTCAAATGAAATTAAAAGGAGGAAGAGATTGATCTTTATAGTTTATTTTCTAAGTACAAGTTCTGCTTTAATTATTATCTTAAATAAATCAAATAATAACAAATGTAAAATCAATATGAATACTAATAAATAATTCGAATTAAATATAATAAATATATGCGTGCAAGAAACCACCCAAAACTCGATGGGAAACTTCGAATATCGAGCGGTATGCGGTACCCTTAACCCATATGCAAATATATAGACGAAATCAACATAATTCTAACTACAAATTTGCGTGTCATTGCGTGATTTGTGTCGAACATGGGCATAAACAATAATTTCATCAACATGGGAACACCATTGGTAACTTCACGTGTCTATTTTATCAATAATTGTGGATGGGCCAAGCTCACTGATGATGATTATTGGCCATAAACAATGCCTCCCACCCCCAGAGGCAGGGGAACAACATAATTGGCATTAAAAAAGCATCAACAACATGCGTGTGTGGCATGCCGAAAAAATGCAAAGCAGCCGCCGAGAGCCGCCAGTTAATTCTATTATCAATCAAAGGATACCCCCCACAGGATAAGGGACACCCAAGCACCCCCTCCCCCTGCACACACACAGTCGCATGTGAAGAAGGGTTGGGAAATTGCCGGCATGCGTGTTCGATTTTTCATTAGCATATGAGGGGGTTGGGAAAAGACATGACAAGACGACAAACGACTCAAATTAATTGCATAAAAATCTTATGGGTGCGGTAAGGCAGCCCTGGGAGTCGTCCGTGGGGGTGGCTTCTAATTGCCAGACAATCCCCAGCCCCAGCAACCCCTTCTTGCCTTGGCTTCTTCATTTACCCCCCAAAAAGCGAACATTTTTCGCAGCTTTTCTTAAATAAACGTAATTAGCGCACAAGTCGAGGGTGCCAAGGGAATGGATTTTCCTCAACTTATTTTCCAAAGACACACATGGTGGCAACTGTACTTTAATTTCAAGGCTATCAAGTATTTTTTTAAATATATATTTCACCTAGTTTGATATAGTTTATGGTTAAATAATTTTTGTAGCAAGTAAACCTTCTTTTAAATTACTTAAAATTGAGTTAACAAGTTACAAATTAACTGGAAATTCCTCAAAATATTTAGAAGATATTTTGAAATAAGTAAAAGATAGTTTCTAACCTGAATAGTAATCACTTTTTACTAGTTTTATTCCCCTCTGAAGTAAGCCTTAAATAACTGCATTTAAACTAAAGTTTTTTAAGTTCTTAAATACCCCGAAAATATATTTATTTATATCCACAAAACTTAATTAGTTAACGTAAATGAAGGTTGAAGTTTTGAAGTTTGGCAACAATGCCCCGCTTGATCCCCTTTTTCGTATGCAAATTAATGCCAGAAAATTTTGAAGGGGGAAGGAAAGGGGCGGTCTAAAAAACTGTCATTTCGATTTTTGGTTCGGCGAGTATTTTGGACTTTTCGAGAGTATTTTACGCCGAAAGCCAAACCGAAAAATGAAAGAAATATTAAAACGATAAATCAACTTTTTGGATGAGGACAACGACAGAGCACACACACAACACACACACAGGGCGAGAGACAGCAGAAATCATTTTCATTTTCAAGGGTTGAAAAGTAGAAACTTTCTGCAACTCTTCTGTGGTTGATGAGGCTGCTGCGCGATGGGTGTGAGGTGTGTGTGTGTGTAGAGTCCTGGATGTCCTGGGTGTCCTGGGTGTAGCTTCTAACAGCAATCAAACAAACTATAACAAATACTTTCGAACGATGGTCCAGGCGCTTGTGTTGCTGTAAATTATGAAAATTTACATTTTTCCCCAGGACCAAAGCTGGACAAAGGATAGGTATTCCCCCCTCTGCCTCACTTTTTTTGGGTAATAATTTTTCCAAAAATTATGGTAAAGACTGACGGCTGGCTGGCAGCAAAAGCAAACGATTTGTAATTAACAAAATTGCCAAGCAGCCAAGAGAATCTTACCCTTTTGCATAACAATTGACAAAGCAGTCGATACACATATATATATTTTATATATATTTCTATATATATATATATATGTGTGTTTGTATTAATATATATATATGTGTGTGTATGGAAACAACAATAACAAACACTCGAAGGCAAAAGACATGAAGCGCGTGAGGAGTTTTGGTTAGCAGATGAAGATGGAAGCATAAAATGCCAAAAGGAATTAAGGCAATGCCGCTGCTGTTGCGTCCTTTCTTGTATACACCGAGAGAAAATTTTGAGAAAGGAATAAATAAAAAAATAAAATAATAAAAGCTATTGAAGGTAGTACTAATACTTCTGAAGGAGATCTTATGCTACACTCCTTCTTCTTAACTTTTTCTTTATTATTTGTGTACTTGTTTATTTTGTAATTTGTAAATATATATGGTAGTACAAATACCTAATTTATTGAATTTTATTTAATTTTATTACATTCTGTAAATAAATTTAATTTTATTTAATTTTTTATTCCCTTGCAGGGAATTCTAATTTTAATCAGAAGTTCAAAACTTAGTGAAGGAGTCATTTCCGACCCCATAAATCATATATATTCTTGATCAGCATCAACAGCCGAATCGATCTAGACCTCTCCGGGTGAAAACAATTTTTGACAAATTTTTTTTCCAAATTTTACATCATTAAAATTTTAAAAATTTCGACAAAAAAATCAAATTGTTTAAATTTTAAAACTCAATATGCTGATTTATTAACCGACTAAAAATAAGCATAGAAAAGCATTCCGAATTGAAATTAATGCTTTTTTGACAAAGTTATGATATTTTTAAACATTAATTTAGTTAGCTATCTTTTCTTTCTCTGTATACTTTCCACATGAGGCCAAGGCAAAGGGTTTTTCCTGCTCCTCATGGGGTTGGGGGTGTAAAAAAAGGGTTTAATCAGCGAGCAGCAGCTTCCACACACACACACACACAGAGACACCAATCTACAAATACAAATTAACAATAAGCAATCAAAGACACACACCCACACCCCCCAGCTACACACACACACACACACACACACTCCGAGGAGAAGCTCTTCAGGGCTTGCTTATAAAATAATTCTGCTTGTTTTATTTTGTTGTATTTTTTCCAGCAGACTTTTAGGCCCGTCAGCTGCCAATGGCAAAGGCAAAAACCGTCAAAGGAATTAAAATTCATTCGGGCATAAAAATTTTAAAATATATATATGACTGACACAGGGGGGCTGAGTGGAGCGTTGATGGATAGAGATAGCTCACATATATATATATAGATATATATATATAAAAAAGGGGTAACTTTTGCCAAGGCAGCCCAGAGGCGGAGGCGGAGGCTGAGAAGGAGGCTGGCTCTAAAAGGGGGTTGACTCTCTGTTGTTAATTTCCAAAAAGCCAAAAGACAAATGAGTAAAAGGCAACACACTGGCCGCGAGGGGGGAGGGAATGGGGAAAGAAGCTTCAGCTTCGTCTCAATGTCGTCAACTGTTGTTGTTTTTTATTTTTTTTAATGTTTTATATTCCTTGCTGGATTTTATGTGATAATGCAGAGAGAGAAATGGGAGTAGCTTTAGTTAGGAATTTAATATAAAAAATAATAATGAATGAATGATTTCAATATGAAAAAAAATAAAAATAGACGAATTTCTTAATATTTCTTACTCAAAAACATTATATTCCCCCTTATGCTTCTATATTATTTAAGTAAAAATGTATATAAATATTATTCTAAAAAAATAAATATAAATGAATATACTTTAATATATTTTTCTTAATTTCTTTGGTGTTTTTACTATATTTAATCATTAAAATAAATTCTTTTTTCAAAATATTTCTCATTAACTTCTTATAAAACTGTTCTGTTTAAATTAATTTTTAAAATACATAGCAATTATTTTTTCCCTTCTTCTTTCCTATCTTTAAATACATTTTTCTCTAAATTTCTTGTATAATAATTTTTTCTCGCAGTGTAGCATGCCCCGCTTGTTTTATTATTTTGCTTTTGCCGCTGCTTGTCATTGATTTTTGATTGTTTCAAGTGTTTTCTGGCAAAGGAGTAGCTCGCGGGCGATGCGGGAGCAAGGACGCTCTGAAGGCTGGTGTGATAAGGAAACCAGGAGGAGGACCAAAGGAGAAGGTGAAGAAAGAGAAGAAGGAGGAGAGGGTGGAGGTGGCAGAGCTCCGCTTTAAAGTCTGCCAAGTGCACCCCAGAGCTTTGACGCCCGGGCCGAGCCAAGGCTTTTGTTTCTCTGGCTGTTGCATTTTTTTGCAACTCGCAATGCCCAAGTTGGCAATTTGCAACAAAAGATAAACAAAGAAGCGAAGCAAAAATAATACAAAAATAAAGGAAAACAAAAAAGAAAGCAAGAAAGCAAAATAAAAAAAGCGGAGAAAGGCAGAAGCAAAAAATACAAACTTAAAACAAAGACAGACGCACAAAAAAGGAGTCACATATGATAGTCGCTTATAAATGATATAATGATTATAATATGCTGCTATTTAAGTTTTTGATAAATTATTAATTTTTTATTAAAATTGAAATTGTTTTTTATTTAAAATGCATACTAACTAGTCTTGGGAATTTTTAAAACAAGCCAAAAAATATTTGTAGTTTCTAGAAGGGTATTTTAACATATTTTAATTTTATTTATAGATTTATTATTTATTTTTGCTTTCTTTGTTAAAAATATAAATGTATTTCCTGATTTATTAATCAATTTTTGCTTTCATTTTAATAATCTTTAGAACCCATTGTTTACTTGGTATTATTTATATAATAATAATAATAATATAATCCCAAAAATGGATTACTTAACCCACTTATTCCCTCAATCAATAGTCTAATTCCTTTACCTATTCAGGCTTTCATTCAGTTCTTCACTTTTTCAGTAATTCCTTTATTCAATCCTTCATTCATTCCTGCCTTCATTCATTCTCCTCACTGACAGACAATTCATCAACTTAAAGACCTCAAATCGCAGGTAATTTCGCCAGAATTTTTGCATTATTTGTCAATTGCTGCGGGCCATTTAAGAGGGGGGAAAATCGAGAGCGGGGGCCCTGGAAAAGGGGTTGGAAAATTTAAAAGGTAGGGAGAGAGGGAGGGAGGTAGGAGAGTGAAGCACCGGAGAGGAGCAATTTACAACAATTCAAAGGCATAAATCAAACATTTTGCAAGTTGAAGTTTTGGGGGGGCAGCACGAAGGCGCACGGGGTAACGTTTTTTGTCAGTTAGTCAGTCAAGCAGTCATTCAGTCATTCAGTCATTCAGTCATTACGCACACACGCACACACAGACAGAGTTATTGAATTGATTTGCGGGGGGAGGGAAGGGTAGCTCAGGGGGTGCAAGGGTTATTTCTAAGGGGGGGCTTTTCGCTCTGCCCCCTTGGGGCACGCAATTCACAACTCGTTCTTTGGTTTTCCTTCGAGTCTCTCTCTCTCTATCTCTCTCTAGCGCTCTGTTTCTGTCTCCCTCTAGCTGTTGTTGTATTTTTTGGATTATAAAGTTTTGTAATTAAAATTTGACAGCTTTACAATTCCCAGGATTCCCTCCAACCTCCGCCCTCCGCCTTCCACCATCACTCAAAAGTGTGGAAATCTTGCCTCCCGCGAGTATTTTCTTATTAGAATTTTACAATTTTACAATTTTCGATTTATGTTTCGATTTTATTGTCTAGAAAGCAACCCTTGGGTAGCCCCCCTAACCCCTACCTCTATATATTCGTGTACTTTCCCCTCTAACCACTTTTGTTTCTAATTCGTTAAACTTTTGCTTAATAATTGTCTGGCTCTCTCATCCTTTCAAAAAAATAAAATACAAATAAATAACCGGGAACCTGGCAAATTTTGTTTCCAATTTTTTGTTGTTTGTGTCATGTGTTTTATGTTTTGTTTTTTTTTTTCTATATACAAATATATATATTTTTACCCAACAGATAAGCACTCGACTCCGGGCAGAGCCCAGTCACATGTCTAATCCCTTTGCTTATTGATATGATATCTGCACAACCCACAGAAAATTTCGGAAAAATACAAAAAACAAAGCAAACCCAAAAGAGAAACAATACAACAAAAAAAAGAAAAGGTTATTTATATATATATATATATATATATTGCGGGTTTTTGGCAAGGGCTTCCTTCTCTTTCATAATCAAAAAACGTTAAAATCATAGTCTAGACAATAATTTATGAGTCCGGGCAGCGGGCGGGAGCTGGATCCAGGTTCAGAATCAGAATCAGATCCAGAGACTCGGCCCCTTAACCCCTTTTGCCGGCGAATGCCAATCAACATCTCTCGAGCAAACATTCGTAAGGCTCGAGCGGAAAGTCCTCGCGTCCTGTCTGATGATGATCCTGCCCCCAGCTCCGGCTCCGGCTACTCCTGCTGGTCTGTCATTGTTTTCCCCGTGCCACTTGCCTTTTGTGTGTGTGTGTATGATATTTTTTAGGTGTTTTTTCGTTTGTTTTTTATAAAAATATGAATTTCTTTTTTTGGCTGGGAGTTTGGCAGTTTCTAATGGTTTCAACTTCCTTCCGCTTGCCGTTGTCCTTTTCGCCAGCTTTATACTGTATATATATATATGGTTTATCGGTGGGGTTTAAGGCAAAGGCTGCCGGCTCATATCGAGCTCTACACTGCAAATTCTCCAAAGGAACTTGACAAAAATGAACGATTTCCTTGGGCAGGGGCAGACACTAATTTGATTTGGACATCAGCGTCAACTTCTAATTGAATTCCGGCCCCATCATCACCATCATCACCATCATCATCATCGTTGGAGGACTGTGTCTGTGCATCGATTAACTCGCCTTCGTTTTCAGTTTCCACCGAAAACTCAATCTTCGTTTGATGACAATTTCATTTCTATTAAATGCCACTGGAAATGCATAAAAAGCCCCAAGCCTATGAGTTTTTCCCCCTTCAGGAAACTAAGCAAAAAAAAAGAGAGAGAGATAGCAAAAAAAAAAGAAAGAAAGATATGGCCAGCTTATTTTAATTACCCTTGGAGGAGGAGGAGGGTTCAGTTTTTGGGTTAGAGCAAACAGTGGGTTAAGGTTGGCCAAGAATTGGAAATGGAAACGACAGAGAAAGATCAATTTGGGAACTAGTAGCGAGTAAGGGGGAACGAGTAACTAGTAGCGAGTAACAAGTAACGAGAAACTTGTAGCCAGTAACATGTATCGAGTAACTTATAACTAGTTACTAAAAAAATACTAGTAACTGACCACTAAGAAACAGCAACTAGTAACGAGTCACGTATCAGGTGACGAAAATACTAGTAATTAATAACAAGTGCTTAGCAATTAGCAACTAGTTAAGAGTCAAGCATCTTGTGTCGATTAACTATAAAATACTAGTAGATAGTTCTTAGACAAATGTAACTAGTAAATTAGGTTTGGTAAACAGCAACTAGTAATGAGTAACTGCCCAGAAATACCCGCCAAAAATAGTAACTAGTACCCCAAAAAATAGTAACTAGTAACTGCTAAAAAGAAACTAGTAACTTATAACTAGTAACCAATCACTAGCAATTGATAACTTGTAGCTATGAACTAGTAACTAGTAATTAATTATGCAAATTAATGTTGAAAAATGTCAAATAAATGAATAGTAAACCTGGAAATATAATTTGTATTCCTCAAAAGAATTTAATTATTAACAAGCCCCACAACAACAAAAAATATACAAATTCGAAAAGAAAAGAAAAGCAACCCGGAAAAGCGAGTGTTACTAATTTGTGTGAGCTGCTGCTGCTGCTGGTGCTGTGTGTGGGGCTAAGCATTTAAAATTAACCCCACCACGCCCACTGTGCGTCTGCGGTCGCATTTTGACCGAGCCACGGCAATTATTTTGACGACGCTTAATTTGCGTTGAGTTGGAGATTTCTCGGATGCGGATGATGATGGCGATGACGAAAACGAAAGCGTCTCCGATGGAGACGGATACGGAGACGGAGACGATGGCGTTGAAGATATATACTATATAGATTCTATATGGGACGGTGAGGAGAGGCGAGGAGAGACGTCGCGACGTTGCGGTTAACTTGCATCAAAATTGAAGCGACAGCATGGCAAACTAATTAAAGTCCCGGCCATTTACCGCGCCCGGAAAAATTGAACGATTTTTACGCTTAGCCTTTTTTAATTGTCCAAATTTGAGGGGGAGCGAACCTAAGACCTGCGTTTGATGGCACAGCCACAACCAAGGGATATTTATATATATAAAAAAAAGAGGAAAAAAAACTTAAATGCAGACATATTTAACTAAAGGATCCCCCTCGGAACATTTGATGGCATTTCATCAGGGTGCTTTTAATTTGAAATCAATGATCTAGTTAATTGCTTGGCTTCCTTTTTGGGGAATTTAAATAAGGAGAGAACCAAACCAGACTTGTTAGGTTACAAGGAATAAGGATTTTGCAAAGGTAGGAATAATATATTAAAGCAGGCTTTTGATATTAAATAAAATTAAATTAACCACTTCTTTTGCCTCAAAGTAATGTGACTTTTAATTAAAATTCAATTGGCTAGTTCTGCTGATTAAATCGCTTTAAGAGCGTACTTTTTCAGAGTTTTCTTCTTTGGCTAATCTATCATAATAATCGCTTTGGACTGTCACACGTACAAACACCGCCGAAGGTTAGCAAACAAAAACGCCAACGGAGGCTAATCAAACATCAGCAACACCGACTTTAGCCATGACTGCTAAAAACTACAAAAAAAATAATATATATATGTAAGAAGCAAGAAGTATCTGTGTACGAGTGTATCTCAGTATCTGCAAGATAATAAATTCAAATGCAAACTTAATTAATTGCCGGGCAGCAACACACGTTGCCAATGGATGTCTCAGCTTCAGCTTCAACTCAATTTAATGGTAAATTAATAAAAAAAAAAACGATATATATATATATCTATATAGAAATGGAATTTGATTTATCGACATCGTCGTCTCCGGCAGCTCCTTTTGCTAATTGAAATGCTAAATTTCCGTTCATGCCTGTAATTGAGTTCCCTCAGAGGTGCGATGTGGAATCGAAATTGACAATTTTCAAATTGCCAGAAAGTGTGTACAGTACACATTCATATATATATATGTATATATCCGAAATTGATGGCTACAAGACTTTGGGCCAAGACTTGGCAGATTTTTCATCTAGAAAGGCCCACCTACTCTTTGCCGATTATTTGTTGCCCATAAATCAGGCGGATTTTTGGTTTTCCTTCTTAATTTTTTGCCATGCCAATTGCATTTTCGACTTGTCACCATTTTAATGGCCTCCAATTAGATGTTAGCCATGTGCATGTTCATTATTTTTCATTGGATTTTCCCCCTAATGAGGCGCAGGGAAAGTGCCTCAAAAAAGTGAAGCCTTAGGAAAACAATTATTACTGAAAACCCTAGAAAACTAGAGTTATTGATTTAGTTTATAATTGTATGATATACTTTAATATGACCAGAAGAAGACAGTGTGACCTTGCTTTGCTGTTATTCAAAGATGTCACTTTTGTACTTAGTAAGATTAATTTAAGCTTTATAAATATATAATTTAAATTTATATAGAGCTTAAAGTTTCATAAAGATATTTTATGTTTTTAATCAACTATAAAAAATACATATAACCAAAAGAGATGGTGTAACCTTGCTTTTTATTGTTACCTAGTAAGGTCACACTAAGTTTACTCCATTTTCAAGGGATCAATAAAATCTTAAGCCAAACTCTGTTAAACTCCAATTCTTGATAGAATTTTCCCCATTTGGAAAAGTGCTAACATCAACCTTAATCTAGGCATTTATGGCTGATGCAACAGGCACGACAACTACAACTACAACTACGACTATGACTATACTACGAATGAATTTAAATTCCAAATTGAACTGAACTAGCTCACGCAACAACAAAAGCCACTGGCGAACGAAAATAAGGAAATAATCAATTTAAAAAAATCAAAATCACACATTTACCCATTTCGAGAGCAAACAGCAAACAACAAAGCTATACTAAGCAGAAGCAGAAGCAGAAGCAGAATCAGAATCAGAAAAGCAGAAGCAGAAACAGAAAAGCAGAAGCAGAAGCAACAATCAGTCAGTCCGAGCCGGAGACAGAGAGGCAGATAGCGATATAATCTATGGCTGGACTGCTCTCGCCGATCAGAATCCATATGCGATAAATAAATTGAATTTATCCGCAATTGGTGGATGACTAGGGGATGTGTGTGTGGCTGTGGGTGTGGGTTTTGTGTGTGCAATGAGTGTGTGTATTTTGTGCTTTTTTTTCACTTTAAGCAGCAATACAAATAGCAACGATACGATGATAAGCACGACAGACCAGAGAGTCAGTCAGTCAGCAATCATTGCAGGCTTGTCCTAACTAAGCTCAATGTCTCCAGCGATATATATATACACATATTTCAGATCCGAGTGGTATTTGTGTGTGCTGATTGATTTGAATTGAATAATTGCAATTGTGCGGCATTATTATTATTATTTGTAGTATTTGTCCAGACGAAAAACCCCTGCTAAATTTTCCATAAATTCTCACCCGACGTCGTCTCATTATTTGCTTTTTACTTTCCAGCGGCACCGAGTCAAACTTTTGCTTCGATTGGCATAACTCACACTAAATTCGAATAATCGCCAATAATTTTCGGCTCCCCGCCATCAGCGGCGGCAAATAAACAAATTTAATCATAATGAGATTCAAATTAATAGCAAAAATCTAAAATAATTGAAGCTCTTTTGAAAGATTACGAAAGCAATAAACTGATAGAGAGTGAGAGCGGGCGGGCGTGTCATTGGGAATCGATCTGTACTTTATTTCTCATTGTTTAAACAGTTGATTTTAATTTTAGAAGCAAGCGGTTTGCGTTAGATGGATTTTCCGCTTGATTTGCATTTAAAAATAACACTCTTAGCCATTGTCTTTCGGCCGGAGCGTGTATCCAAATATTTGGCTTTCAAATATATAGCATATCTGTATATATAACCCTTTCGCGATTCGAGAGTTGCTGCCGGGTTTTGCCTCTGACGCAGATCGGTCTGGTGGGTCCAATTCCCCAATTAAAAGTCGAGCATTAATGCTATTAAATTTGGCTTTGGCACCCGAGTCACGCGATGATAAGCCCAAATCGAATAATTATGATTGTTATTATTATGATTCCGCCATCCATCTGTCTGTCAGTGAGTCCAGAGAGAGAGAGGGAGGAGATGCGGGTGCCCAATAATCGGTTCCCTTATCATCGAAGCGGTTTCCAAAATTAAACACAAATTATGTTTGCTGATATTATAAATATATATATACAAAACTGTATATAAAAACATGAATAAAGACCTAAGTAAATTACAATTATAATTCCCATTTAAAAAGTCTATTAATTTGAAGAATTTAATGGTTAACATTCCCGTATCGTTGAAACTTATCAATGAATTTCCCCCTAATGACTCGTAAATGTATGTGGCTGCTAATCAGATATATGTGTGTATATATAAACCTATATAAATATATATATTTTATTTTTTTGTGGTCTCTAGTGTTAGGATAAACAACTAAATCTAGCCGCAAAGCAAAGGTCATAAAAAATTGATTCGGCTTGTGTGTGGTTTTTGTTTTTGTTCGTTGTTTATGCACAAATATGTGGAAATGTGTCGATAAAGAAATTCTATAAATATATATATCATATATATATTTTCCGGTAGATAAAAAAAAACCCAAATCAAGTTGATTTTTTGTTATTTAATAAATACATTGTGGTTTGTTTTTGTTTGTGGCGTGATAAAAAAACTAAAAAAAAAGAAAATCAGAAAAAATAAGCAATGGAACGTGTCGTTTTGTTTGAGAAGAAAAGGCTGCTTAGTATTAGTAACAATAAAAAAAAAAAGCAAAATCGAAGCGGAAGCTGCTCTATATAGCTTGGCTGGCTGCTAATTTGTTGTTCATTTGTTTGCGCTGTCAAGAAGCGTTTAATTTTTGCTTTCTTTTCGATTATTTCTTTTCGTTTTTATTCTCATTTTTATTTTCCAAGTTGTTGTTACATTTCTTTCTTTCTTTTTTTTGCGCTGTATTGCGTTTTATTTTTGGAAACGCGACGGCCCAAAGCACTTTGTCTATAAAAATGCACTTCTGCGAAAAAATAAACACATGCCTCATAGCCAAAACAAACGCACAAAACTGGCGGCTAGAGCTGTTGCACTCTGGATTCTAACAACAAACAACTGTTGCAATTCCATTTAACATGATTTCTGGGCAACGATTTTCGAATCTACAGAGGGCCCTCGATGCGGGGAATATAATTACAGAACTGTATTCGTGCTTTGCCCTTTTGCATGCTGTGCATGGGCACACTGGTCTTAAGGCTCATTCGATTGGTCACACTGAGTTTATGAAACAATGGGCACACTGCTAATCATTATGAAGCAGGTTATATCCATTATTAATAATTATTATTATTATACTTTTATGCAAGGTCACACTGGTTTCGACTGTCCCTAGCCTGGCTACACTGTATTTTGGTTTTTTCTTCTTTATGACACTACCGCGCCGCCGCTCATATTCCTGTCGATCATCTTTGGCTGCTGTCCCGAGAGGACAACACAGAAAATATTGTCGCATATTTATGAACATGTGTAACAGATAAATCTGAATCTACACACGCACACCCAGCGGCGGCGGCGGCGGGGCACAGCACCATAAGTGATTTAGTTGTCAGGCGAGTGCATTTATCACAGCTGTTTTGGGGGGTTTTCCGAGAGGACTGGCAAGCTGGAGTGGGGGCCGGTTGGGTTTGCCAGGGCGCCAGTAATCAAACTAATGAGCTTGGGCTTGGCTGGTGGCAAAAATAGCTTTTAATGGATTTCAAATAATGACAAAAAAAATAAAATACTCCATTTACCCCCTCTAACTACCGGCTAGGTGGTGAAGTGAAGTGATAAAACATTAAAGAAATGCGCTGCTCCTCCTTGCAACACCTTGGGGGTTGCTAATGGAGGAGGAAGCTGCTTCTGCTGCTGCACTTAATGGCAAATGATAATGATTGATGCTGAAATGCAAGGGAAATATGCTACAGCCACCCAGCATTTCCACAAAAAGCCACAAGCAGCACTTGGGAGAAGCAAGTCAAAGAGCTTTAGCTTCTATATCTTTTTTGGGGTTGGTCTCTGGCGATAAGCAATCATTCAATGCGGTTTGAAACAAAGCAAAAATCATGGGAGAACCTCAAAAAAAGGGGAGTTTATTACTTGCTTTTAGCATTTAAAAGATTGCTATAGATAGATATATATACACAAAACAATCTTGCAATATATATTCCAATAATTAGAAAGCTATACCCCCTTAATATCTGTATCTAATCCCCCCAAGTCTTTAGTTATTTTAGGCAAATTTCCCTCACCCAATCCCTGGTGCTGTGTAAACAAAGGCATTCAACAAATTTGTAGGCGTAAAAATTGTCTTGTCAATATTTTAATGATATCACTTTACACCCCCCGTTTAGTCCTTGTCCTTGTCCTTGTCTGTGGCAAAAAAAGAAAAAAGTTTCCCTTCAACTTTTTTTGTTCCCTTGTTGGCTGGCTGTGTTGTCCCCAGGAAAAAGGCTGGAAATCCCAGGCTCTATGTTTTTCCCCTATATATATATATATATTTTCCTTCTTTTTTTGTTGAATTTTTTCCCGCTATCCCTTTTGGCTGCTGTCTTGGGCGTGTAAAGAAGAAGTCAAAAGTCCCGCCGCTCATTTGTTTGCCTTGTTTCCCTTTTTTTTTCGGTCGGTCTCGGTTTCTCGCTCGTACTCGGGCAACATTTTTTCTGTTTGGCTAGAAAATTACAAGAAAAGTGCCCGGAAAAGTGGGTGGTGGTGCTGGGGGTGGTGGAAAGGGGGGTTTGTTTATTTGTGCAAGTGTTTTCTCAATTGTGCGTGCTGGCCAGAGGAGGGAGGTGGCCAAGTGGCGAGAATCTGCAGACGGAGGTCGGTCCTCGGTCAGTCGTGCGTCGCCGTCTGCGGTTGGAATTTCGCTCCTTCTCTTTACTTGGATTTTTCCCCGAGTTTTCCTCGACTTTCCCAACACACACACACACACATGCACACTCGCAGCATTCCAGCGGCGACGTTTGTCTAATCTTAACGGTTTTACATTTCATTGCGCCGGGTAATTGTCCTTCAGTGGGTTGGGTCTTCCCCTTCGGTTTCGACTGCAATCCCCTTTTTCTGAGGGATACTCGACCTTAGTCCGCTACAGTTTATTAAATTAAAAAGTCACTTAAAGTCGGGGGAGAACTTCTACATTTTTTGTACTCCTTTTTTTTTGCATTTCTGTGGTGTTTGAAGTCCGACAAGGGGTTGTGAGTTGCTTAATGTGAGGATTAAAGGGTCCCCATTAGGCTAAAGGATACTTTTACTTGGAGCTGATTGGTATGCATTTAGCTCTGGCCAGCAGCAGCTGTTGCTTTAAACTCTTGTTTTACTTTCAATAGAAAATGCTACTAAACCCAAGTTTAACAAGAGGTTAGGGTTAGGATTATCTCGAAGGAATCTCCGCCAGATAATATGAAAGGTAAGGTCTAAGGCCTAAGGTTTACCGCTTAGCATAACTCCTAACCAGTGGATAACTAACTCCAACATAGCTTTACTTTTCAACAACACTTGAAAGAGTCTAATAAAAATATATACATTTTTATTTAGACTAAGTAAGACTAATTTTAAGTAATATACACCTAACTCGACCCTTTAACCTTCAGTTAAACTTACCTCTTTATCTTTGGCAGCTAATAGAACAGCTGGCTGGCCGTTGTTGTTGTTATTGTTCTTCTTCTTGCGCTTCTCGCTATTGCCACTGCTGCTGTTGTTGTTGTTGGTGTTGTTGGTGTTGTTGTTGTTATTGGTGTTATTGTTGTTGTTGTTATTATTATTGGTATTGGTATTGCTGGTGGCTGTGTTGCTGGTTGTTGTTGTTGTTGAATTTGTATTATTATTATTATTGTTGTTGTTATTATTGCTGGTTGTGGTGGTATTGGTGTTGTTGTTATTGGCGCAATCATCGTCCTCGGCACTATTGGCAGCCACAACAGCAACTTGTTGCTCATTGTTTGTATTACTTTCATTGTTGTTGTTGTTGGTGTTCTTTCGACTACAACTATTATTGCTATTATCGGTTGTTGTTGTTGTTGATGTTGCTGTTGTGGTTGTTGTTGTTGTTGTTACATTTAAACTAGCCTCCTCCTTGTTGTTGTCCTCTAAAAGTTCCAACGCCTGCGTTGTCGCACTTGGCTCAGTTCTGGTCTCGGTCTCCATATCATCGGGATTCGATTGCATGGAGGCATTCTCCTCCTCCTCATCCTCATCCTCGTCATCATCGCCAGCATCGTCCTGCTCCGGCTGATGCTCCCGCTGATGGTGTGGCTCCTGAGCCAGATCATCATCATCCTCCTCCTCCTCCTCCTCGTCATCCTCGTCCTCATCCTCGTCCAGCTGCAGATCCTGGTGACTGTTGTTGTTGCTGCTGGCCATGGTCTCATTGGTTATCGGCTGATCGACCGCTGCTGTTGCTGTTGCTGCAGCTGTTGCTGCTGCCGCTGCTGCTGCTGCTGCTGCTGCAACATCGGTGGCCGGCGAGTGGAGTGGAGATTGCTGCTGTTGCTGCTGCTGCAAGGCCGCCGCTGCTGCCGCTGCGGCCGCCTCCATCATCATCTGCTGGGCGTGGCTGAAGAAGAGCTTCGGATTGAGGCAGGCGCCGCTGACGACGCCGCCGCTCTGCTGCAACTGCAACTGTTGCTGCTGCTGCTGCTGCTGCAGCTCGGTGCTGAGCAGCGGCGGCGAGGGCGACGGCGTATTTGTATTTGCGAGCAGATTGCTGCCGTTCTGCTGCTGCAGCGTTAGAGCCGCTGCAACGATGGAGCTGTTCAGCTGCTGCTGCTCCTCCTCGTTATCTGTGATTGCTCCTGCTGCTGTTGCTGCTGCAACTGCTGTCGCTGCTGCTGCACCTGTGTCGCTGTTATCGCTGTTATCGCTATTGCCGGTGGATAGCTGCTCTTTGAGTGTGTTCACTTCCTTCTCGGCCTGGGTAGCGCGCTGTAAGAAGATATCAAGAAAAACAATATATTAATTTTAATTTTTATTTACTTTAATTTCTATATATTTATAAAGTATTAAGTAGCTACGATTTTGGCTTAAAAAACAGCTTTCTAGCTTTTGTTTTGCGGTTTGAACACTGACTTATAGCAAATTAAGGCATTATGACACTGTATGCTAAAGAGAGCAGGGTCACACTTAATTTTTTGTAAGTAATTTAGGTTAGCTACAAATATTACTCATATTACTGTAACATTTTACTTATAAAAGCCTTCGTAAATTACTATTTTTTTTATATAAAATCAAAGATATATAATAATAAAATTCTAGAAAATAATTTTTCAGCTTATATAAAATATACTTTGATTGAATACACATATATATATTTAAGGAGCTATCTTCCCCCTCTTAAAAATTCGCTTAACGTCAGCCACATATGTTGCAAAAAGTTTGGGGCGCCAAAGCCAACTATCGACCCTCATTAATTTTACTTTTAAAGTCATTACGGGTTAAATTTAGCCAAATTAATACGTTGCAAAAACTTTTGTTGGCCGACAACGACAACAGCAGCAGCAACCCGGTTCTGTCGGAAGGCTTAAAAAACATTCCTGGGTCCGGGACAGAGTCCGGGACTTCCCCCCACAGCCGTGTCTGCATTAGCAACCGGGAAAAACTCCTGAGAGTGGGAACAAATTTATAGTTTATCGTTCGTATCGATAAGCCTTGACTTGAAAATGTTTGCCTGCTATTAGTGCTGACCCTCGAGGTGGGGCCATTGGGGGGCGGGGTGGTGCTTTCCCGGAATCAAATGCCAAATGAGAAATTAAAACAACAAAACAACACACAGAGCCAGGAAGAGAAGGTTACAAAAATATGCGGTGCAAACTTTTTTGGCAAATTAGTCTGGGATTCCAGACCAAAAGAGAGCCCCTTGCCCAATCCCATTGCCAAGTTTTTAAGGCTTCCTCCTAAGCCCGAAATGGCAATGACTTCTGCCAGGTCCTGGGCCCAGGACCTGCTCCTTCTCGATTCGATTTTCTGTTGATTTGTACTTGTTCGGTTCGGTTTGGTTCGGTTTGGTTTGGTTTTTGGGCATTTTCTGTGCAATTTTATTTGTATAAATACCGGAAGCTAGGCAAAAACAGGACGCCCGCCCCAAAGGAGGATCCTTTCACGGGGGGGCGTTGCAGGCAATAAAGAACTTTGGAAATTAGTCGATGGGCTCTGCAAAAACTATTGGTGGTTGGGACTTAAGCCTTGGCCATATCGAAGTATCGGAAGGGGTTACTCCTGTCCCCCGGAGAACTTAAGCAGGAAGTCGTTACAGTGAACAGTTTGGTTTGAGGCAAAGACGGCACTTTTCTGTCAGATATTAAAGCGTTTTTATCTAGTTAAAAAAACAACTTGCCTTAATGACAAATACATTCCTAGTGTATTCGTGAAAGCAAATCATTTTTCTTGGCCCCGCCAGGCATATTTGTCAACATCATCGTTCCCATTACCGAGGGTATATATAGAGGAGGGGCTCCTCCCCGCATAGATATATATTTATGATATTTAAAAGCTCTTAAGTACAAACAACAGACAGGCGAGTGCGGGCGGCTGCTGCAGCAATATCCACGAGTCCTGGCCACGAGTCCTTTTCCAGACAGACAGACAGACAGAGACTGTGGCAATGGGTGGCTTTCAGTGGTTGCTCCCCGTCCTGTCTCCTGTCTCTCTGTTTTAAGACCTCGTCGCCGCTGCCGTGAGCTGCTTAAGCTTGAAAATTGTTTTCATAATGGCCAAGAGATGGGCGGAGGCAGGGCCAGAAAGGATACTTTTCAGTTTCAGTTTTGATTCCCGTCGCCAGAGGTATTTCCCCATTTCTTTCGCTGACTTTTTGCTGGGCCCAAAATCGATCAGTGGCCCAACAGCAGCAGCAGCAGCAGCAGCAATCCCCGTGGGAAGCCAGGCACTTGTTGGTTCTGCCTGTTGGCTTGAAAATAGTTTTCTTGGCCAGGTTTTTCCGCCTTTTTTTTCCTCTCTCTCTCTCTGCTGTGAAATCAATTAATACAAGAAGCGGGGTCTGGCATTTGCCGAAAAACCAAATGAGTTAATTAACTAAAATGCGGGTGGCTTTGCCGGGCATTTTTTTGTTTTTTTTATTTTTTGTTTTTTTGGAAAAGTTGGAGGGTTTTTTTGTTGTGAATTTTTATTTTGGGTTTTTGTGCCCACTTCAATGGTCGCCCCCCCACAGACCGTGTGTGTGGTCAGCTTATGGCTGGCAAGGCTTTCGTATTGAGCACCCTTTTAGCGTGCTTTCCCGCTGGCTCCCCTTTTACTTTTTTGGGTTTCATTTAATATTTTTGCCCCGGTTGCCACTTCAAAGGAGCTTTGATAAAAAATATATAAAAAAAATCCATGAAGAATTGCATAAAAAACGAACGGGTTAAAATCTCTTGCGCGCGAACCAAAAATGTTAAGTGAAATGTTCAAATTCCATCCTTACTAGAAAGAATTGACCTTTCCAGGGAAAAAGAGTTTGGGGCTTTATCCATACACATTCAATGTATATTTTTATTCAAGAAAATGTTATGACTTTAGTATACTCTTTCTCGAAGAACTTGTAGAACTCTCTCAGAGCGAAGAATCTCTAAAAACTCTCTCCTTCGCTTCTGCCTGCGAAATTCTCTCTCAGAGTTAAGCCCAATATGAAACTCTCGCTTTCTCAAAACTCAGCTTAAAAATAAACTTTCCCTCTCTTCCTCTTTCTCTTTCTCAAAGAAGAGCTAGGCCTCTCTAAAAAAAACTCACTCTCTCACGGTCGCGAAATTCTCTCTCAGAGTTAAGCCTAATATGAAACTCTCTCTCTCGATCGCTTTCTCTAAGCTCAGCTCAGAAAATCTCTTTCTTTTGCGTTCGCTTTTGCTGGCACATTGCAGGCTAAGCGTGGAAAAGAGATTGGGAGAAAAGGAGCACGAGAGAGCGTTTGGGAGAGGACAAACCGAAGGGTTCCCCTGATTTCTTTCTCTCTCTAAGCGAGTTTTCTAGGAACTCTAAAATATTATTACATTTAATAATATATATTTACATATTTTATATTTAAAATAAAATACATTTAACTCTTTATAGTAACTATTATATTATATCTTATTATATTTTTAATTTTTTACCATAATTTTTATTCATAATGAAATATAATTATTAATTGTTAAGTATAGTATATAGCCCTGTATTTTTTCCACTTCATTGGCAATTGTATCAAATCCCTACCTACCCCTCTTTCATTTCTAAGCTTTGCTGTTCCTGTTGTTTATATATTTTTATATTTATATATATATTGTATATATTGTATATATTTGTTCCCCCTTTTTTTCTCATCGTGTTTGTTCACAATTGTCGTGTGCTTGGCACATGTCAACTCACTCGTCGTCGTTGTGCTTCTCTCTCGCCCCCCTTTCGGCCGCCCATGTGTGCTGTGCTGTGCCTGCTGCCCCTCCCGAGGTTGCAGCATGCGCGGCGACGGCATTGTCTCAAGCTGTTTGTCTGAAGTGAGTTTTTGGTTTGGTTTTTGGGCTCAGCTCGGCACTGAGAGAGAGAGGAGAGAAGGCTCAAGATTCGCAGCAGCTGTTGTTCTTCTCGTCAGGACCTTATTTCTGGATTCCTGCAGGAGGCTTTTGGGGGCGAGCGAGCACTTTTTGTAATTAGTACGAAGGCAATGTTATGAATTGTGCTTCAACTTAAGCTCGAGTGGCCGGGCTTCTTCTGATTTAACGAAAGGGGATATACTTATATACATGTACCGTGATGTATCAACCCCCTGCGGGTCTCTTTTTTCGCTCTTGGGAAGGGTTAACGCGGCTGCATTGTGCGGTTTTTGCTGTTTTATGCTTGATTTTTTTTTTCTTGACAATAAATCAAAGCAAATCAATGCCACAATGTGGGTTAAGGTGGCACACGTCGCTACTCCAGCAGTATCCCTTTGTACCCCTTTTTTCCCCCGTCTGATTTTCCCCCCTTTCTCTGTTTAGTAGTTCCTGAACTCAAAGGACTTGCCAGGACTGCCACTTAAACGCCTGCCTTGCCTAGCTTTAGAGGCATAAAACCAGCGACAATGACAATTACACACACATTAAGCAGCAAGGCAAGAGTTGTGGATTCACAGAGAGATATATATTTATATATATCCGAAGAGGTTGTGCTGGAAGGAGGTTCAATTATTATAGCCTGATTCAAAGTAAGCAAAGAAAAACCGCTCAGAGGAAAACAAAACTTTGACAGTCTTAAGAGCAGGAATATGCTTATGTGGGGATATGTCATAAATGCCTCAAGGAATTAAAGTGGAACAGACGGAGAAGTTTATAAAAGTTAAACAATACATTTAATACTTAAAACACTTCCAAGTACTAAAAAATAAATTGTTTTCTTTTTAACGAAGAGGAAAAATTCCCTTAAATAATAAATAATTTCCTACTTTTTTATAACCTTAATTTTAGTCAGAAGCTTGAAACGAAGTGAATGAGTCATTTCCGACCCTATATATCATATATATTCTTGATCAGCATCAAAAGCCGAATCGATCTAGCCAACTTCTGGCGATAAAAAAAATTTTAAAATTTTTTTCACATTTTTGTGTCTTTAAAATCAAAAAAAAAAGGAACAAAAATTTATTTTTTTTTTCATTTTTAATTGAGTATACAGATTTCTTGAGCTAATAAAAACTAACTTAAGAACGTTTTCCGAATCGAAATTAATGCTTTTTTGGCCAAGTTATGAAATTTTTAATCTTTGATTTATCGAAAAAATTGCCATATAAAATATCGATAATTATCGAGTCTAAGAATGGTATTATAATTATAGTCCGAAGCTCGTTACGATGTGAAGGAGCCATTTCCGACCCTATAAATCATATATATTCTTGATCAGCATCAAAAACCGAATCGATCTAGGCAACTTCTAGCGATAAAAAAAATTTTAAATTTTTTTTCACAATTTTGT
The DNA here is from genome assembly GCA_035046265.1 of Drosophila bunnanda. Taxonomy (NCBI): domain Eukaryota; kingdom Metazoa; phylum Arthropoda; class Insecta; order Diptera; family Drosophilidae; genus Drosophila; species Drosophila bunnanda. The sequence goes on from JAWNOB010000017.1 coordinate 62,546, forward strand.
ATTTTTGAAATTAAAAAAAAAAGCGAAAAAATTAAATTTTTTTATATTTTTAGTTGAGAATGCAGATTTGTTAAGCTGATAAAAACTAACTTAAGAGCGTTTTCCGAATTGAAATTAATGCTTTTTTGGCTTAGTTATGAGATTTTTAAGCTTTGATTTATCCAAAAAATTGTCATATAAAATATCGATAAATATCGAGTCTAAGAATGGTATTATAATTATAGTCAGAAGCTCGTTACGATGTGAAGGAGCCATTTCCGACCCTATAAATCATATATATTCTTGATCAGCATCAAAAGCCCAATCGATCTAGCCAACTTCTGGCGATAAAGAAAATTTGTAATTTTTTTTCAAAATTTTATGTGTTTTCATCTTTAAAATTGTCAACAAAAAAATGGAAAAATTTTTAATTTTTTTAAATTGAAAATTGAGTTTGCAAATTTATTAATCTATGAAAAACTAACATAGGAAAGCTTTCCGAATCCAAATTAATGCTTTTTTGGCTGAGTTATGCGTTTTTTAAACATGGATTTATCGAAAAAATTGACATGTCAAAATATCGATAATTATCGATTTAAAGAAGGCGAATATTTCGGTCTTATAATTGAATTGCAAACTGCAAGCCGGTATTTCAAAGTTAGTTTCCACTTTTATTTTCTATTCCTAAAGTAATTTTTCCTTCTCCCCAATAAATTCCCATTTTTTAAGCCCATTAATTGAGGCTAAAGGATAACTCCTTTCCCCTATTTAGCAAAGGATTTGAAGGTGGGGAGGAGCATTATATAAATGCCAGGGAACTGGAGAGATCCAGCAGGAGATGGAGTAAAAAAGGAGATGCTGGCTCCCCATTATTCTTCAGTTCGGATTCGGGGCATGCCTTTGCATTTGCTTTACAATTTCAAACATCATTAGCAACGCACACAGTACACAAAACCCCCCTCCACACACACACACATGTATATCCCTTTTTGCTAATTATTTATTTAAATATTAAACAAAAAATACCCAAAAATACACACACACACAGAGAGCAAGGAAACATACACAAAACTGCAACAAAAAAAAAGAGGAGGAAAACCGAAAAAAGCTAAAAAACAAAGTGAAAAGAGTGGCATAAAATCAACACACACAGAGAGGGAGACAGAGAGGGAAATCCCCCCCCAAACACACACATACACACCTACATATAAGCTGGAGAAAAGACGAAAATGATGTATTGATGCTGCCAGGAGAAAGAGAAAGAGAAAGGGAGCAAAGAAAGGGTAAGAGCAGAGGTGGCCATGTGGGGATCCTGCACACACACACTCATACCCACACCCACACCCACACACAAGACAAGAAAAAGAAGAGGAAAGAGAAGGAGGAGAAGGAGAAGGAGGAGCAGGAGCAGGAGAACAAGAGCCTTTCGCCAGAGTGAGAGGTAGATATGCAAATACATAACTGTACCCATCCTCATTTCTCCCCCTGCCTGCTCTCCGCTCAACTAACTAATATTTTCTAATTTAAAATTCTGTTTCTTTTTTATTGCCCCCACACACACACACACAAACACATGTGTGTGCATGTAAATTTATAAAATTTTCTATTTACTTATCAAAAATCAGAGGCGCAAAAAAAGGGGGGGCGCGAGGAGCAGGGTTGTATTTCTTCTGCCTGTTTTTTGTTTCCTGCCAGGGGGTTGGTGTAACTGTAAACTGAAAATGTATGCTTATACGAAATATAAATTAGCTTTGATATGCGAAGCTTTGCTGACGAAGAAGATGAGTCCTTTTGCTGCCCCTTTCCCGCCTCCCGCCTCCCGCCTCCGCGCCCAAAACCAATTCTGATTCTGAATCTGCAAAAAAAGGATTATATACACGCGTGCCTTGCATATGTGTGTGTGTCTCTGTCTCACTGTCTCTCTCTATCTATCCCGCTCATTCGCTCAGCTAAAAAGATGCTGTAAAAAAGGATTAATGCGTGCAAGAACAAGACAGAAGACTGAAGGCTATGGGGTTGGGGTTCTTTCGATTTTTAATGCCTCACATGACAGGGGGTGGGGTTTGGGGATGCTTTAAGGGGAAGCTCAAGTTCCTATGGGTTTTTTTTTCTGTGTTTCCTAAATGCCAAAAAGTGTCAAAGAAGACTCTCATTCTATCTCCTTCTCTTTGCTATGTGTGTGTTTGTGCCATTTTTTCCACTCAAAGGATACAGTTACACATTCATAAGGCACGATTTGAGGCAACCATCTAACTCCCTCTGTCTCTCTGTTGGACGATTTCTAATTGCCAGAGGCGGAAAATAGGGGGGAAAACAGGGTGGGAGACAGAGACAATGTAGGCCGAAAATATACAATTTTCAAGGATTCCATAGATCAAATAAACACTAAAATAGGCTGCCAAAATAAACGAAGCTTAAAACTTGGCTCAAAATCAGAAATAAACGCTCAATGGCTCTATAATTCCCAAGTTGTAAGTCAGCTAGTTTTATAAACTACAAACAGTATAATTCCCAAGCTGTTCTAGATTGGCAAATCAGCTAGATTAAAGGTAATCTATAAAATCTAACCTAAAATCATTTAAAACAAATTTTCCCATTAAAGATTTAAGTTAAAGCAACATAAATATATATATTTTTTGCATTAGCACCTGTAAACTCCTTCTTGGCACTATAATTCTTAAGCTGTTCTAGCTAGGCAAATTAGTTATTTTACAAATCATTTATATAAGCATTTTGTATATTCTTTTGAGACACTATAATTCCCAACTTATTATTTATCAAGGCTTCAACCGAATCACTAAAATAAAATAATTTTAAATAGTATATCCTATTTTAAAATATAGATAACAATATTTAATAATAAATATTTCATATTTAACCTCTCTAATAAAAATATCTCCAGAGCTCAGTTTTACAATTTTTAAACAAGAAAAAAACCCCCCCTCATTAGATATACAAATTTTTTGGTAATTCCTTTGCCATTTGGTGATTAACGAAGGACGGACGAGACTTAACAAATCAGCCTTTTCTATGCGCAACCCTCTTTGTGTTTTTTGGGATATTTTTCAAAAGGGGGAGGGGGGGTTTTGTAGCCCCCCCCGCCCCCCCCTTCGGGCAAAAACCATTCACATTGAGTGACCAAAAGTAATAATAATTTTTTGGCTTATCCTTATTATTACATAACGTATGCATACCTTTTTTTTGTTGTTGGGAAAGCGGGGAAAGCGGGGAAAACGGGAGCAATCGTACATCAAAAATGAACATGTCCATGTGTGTGCGTGTGTGTGTTGACCCTTTTTTTCGTTGGGTGTGTGAGAAGAAGGTGGACACACACAGTACCCATTGTTCACACACAAACACCACCCCCATTTTTTGGTCACTTTGCTTTGTAGGCCTTTTTCGGCAAAGCCAAGGCAAGGACTTTTTGTTTTGTTGTATTTTTATTTTATATATATATATATACATATAGTATATATATATATATATATGTGTTTGTGCTGAAGCTAAGTAAATAATTAAGCATTACACTGACCAAATAGCACAAAGCAAAGGCAAAGGCAAAAGGCGGGGGAGCTGCCCCAGACAAATACAAATAAATATAACTCATATGTGGGCTTTGTTTGGGGGTTTCCCTTTTTTTTTTTTTTGGATGTACGGTCAGGCCATACAAATAATGATTAGAAATCCTGAATCCTGCCTGTGTGTGTGTGTAATTTTTGACATTTTTATGCGGGCCTCAAAATGCTTTTACAGTCACCGGACGAAGGGGGGTGGAGTGGAGCTTACCTAAGGGTTGTCCATTACATAAATTTGACATTTTAAAATCTAAACGAAATTAATGATTTCAGTTTCGGAAAAAAGGGTTCAGTGTGTGTGTGTGTGAGCTCAAAACAAAAGCTCGGTACAGTTGGCAACAAAACATGTTACCCTAATTAAATATGTGAAAATTTTCACTTGGGGCAATCCGAAAATCCTTAATCAGACCAAGGCATTAATATAAATGAATGTATTAATGTTTAAGGCAGCCAAAAACAGAATCAATAATTCCCCGGCCACCACTCCTCCTTCTTCTTAATTAAACTTAAAATTGAAGCAATTTATTATTTGAGAGAGAGGAAGACCCTTTTTCAATCAAAATTTCCAATCAATGTCAATTCATTATGCCCAAAACGAGATGATGTTCTCTCTGTTGGCAACAAAAAGCAAGAACCAAGGCAACCAAAGGGTTCTTACATAAAGCAACCCCAAAAGACACAAAACTCTGTTGGCATTTTTAATGAAAAGCCACGACGACGACGACGACGGCGATGTTGGGCCTAATCAAAATCGACAACATTTTATAGTTTCCAGTTTGGCGAAGGGGTGGAGATGGAAACTCACCTTTTTCCCAGAGCATCAACTTCCACTTTTCCATTTCCACCTTAACTTTGGCTTAAAGAAAGCGGCTGAGTGTGTGACAAACAAATATTTGAGAACGTTAAATCAGAAATCTTTTGCTTTCATTTGGCAATCCTTTTGTACTCCTCAGAGGAAAATGGCGGGGGGTTTCTTTGGGGAAAAGCTAGGAAAATGCTGGGGTTGCTAGCTGGCAGGACTGACTGTCCTTGGAAAATCGAAAAACATTTCGTGTATTAAAACCGAAACGAATTAATTTAATTAATTACAATCATGTCTTATTAGGAGACGTATGAAGGAAGACAAGGAGCAGGAAGGCAGGCACAAACACCAAGACGTTGCGGAAAATCAAGGAAAAGCGAGGAGAAAACTCGGAAGGGGGGAGGGGGCTGATTTCTCTAAAGGAGAATTTCGGGGGCTGATTTGGGCGACAGTTTTGTTGCTGCCAAAATGAAACAACAGCGCGTGTCAGCTGCCAAAGAGTTCGCTTTTGTTTCAAGTGCTGCTGCCTCGAAGCATGGCTTTAGTGGGTTAAATTCTGCCAGTTTTGGCAGGGGGAGGGCGGGGAGGTAATGGGGGTGGGTTTGAGCTGCTTTCCTGGGGGGGGTGGCGCCAAAAATTGTATGCTCACATCATTTATAAATGCCTGATTTGTTATTTACAAAACGAGACAAGTTGCGGCGGCATTTTCTGAATTTTCCCTACAGAAGAGAGGGTGGTGGTGGTGCGGGGGGGTTAAAGCTTTTCCTTTTGTGGCCCATGTGTGCCAGTGTGTGTGTGTGTGTGTGTGCGGCTGCCACTTAATTTGAATTTGAGTAATTGGCCTAAAGTAGGAGAGCATTCGAAGAGAGGAAATAAACGTCGTTCCAATTTCGTGATTTGGTTTTTGGGGCAAAGTTAAAGCTGAATAGTTACAGAACTAGTTGGGAATTGTAACTCAAAGTAGTGTTTTTTTAAAGGGAAATTATTAAAAATTAAATGTATTGATTATGAAGATAATAAAAATGCTAAATGATCAAAGGTTAAGGTATAAGTAAACACGAAATACTAATATTTTATGGAAACCTAGCTAGAATTAGTTCGGAATTATAACATTTTAACTTTTAAAAATCGATTGTTTCAATCGTTGAGCGCTAAGAAGCTTATAATTAGTTTTAGTAATTAAGAAACTTATTGGAGTGAAATAATAGTCAAAAGATATTGTTCCCATATAATATATACATTTTAGAGATATATAAAATTATATTTGCTTTGTTCTAAATATCTAGAATAATTCTGTAAATAATTTTACTACGATTCATAAAAATTCCCTTTTATTAAATTAATTTCTTTCCCTAGAAATACTTATCACAATCCTTCAGAATATAGCACTCAATATCTGGCCCTCCTCCTCCTAACCAACACAGACTTCTTTTAACACTTTGTTGCCCCATTGTTGTTCATGCTGCCGCTGCTGTTAATTAATTTCTGTAAAAATATTTATTATTATTAGTCGTCCCGCGAAATGGTGATGGCAATGCACCCGGCCAGCCGAGCCACCACTCGATATATGGCATGTATATATATGATGAGAATATATATCTGCATAAAAATGCATGCCACTGATTCGCACTGTTCCCGGTTCCTCATTTTCCCTTTATTTTTTCCCCCTTTTTATATTTTTTGTTGTTGTATTTGTTGTTGTATTTTTTGTTGTTGTAGTTTTTGTTGTTGCATTTTTTATATGTATTTTTTTTACCCCCCTCAACGACTTGACTGTCACTAAACGGCTCATCTAACTGCAATGCTTCATAGAAATTTGTTTGTATATGGAGGAACGTGTATCGGAAAAGGGAGCAGCGCATTATGGGGTTAAGGAAGGGGGGAGGGGGGGAATGGCTGGCGGGCAACTTATTTTTGCAACAACAATGAACTAGAGAGACAGAGAGACAGCGAGCGAGCGAGTGAGAGAGGAGAAGAGGGAGACGGAGACACAGAAATCACAGAAATGAAAATCGAAAAGTGCATGCTTCTGCTTCTTCCATATAATATCGGGCGAAGGAACAGGCATAAATATAATCTATATATATATAGGATTTACAGTAGAGACTAACAGAAATTAAATCAGTTATTAAAGAGAAGTCTTGACTTAAACTTGGCTTAAACTGTTTGGGAATTATAAGGGTTTTTGGGAGATTTTGAAGATAATTGATTAGTTGAAAAGATACATTTAAAAATCTGTATGCAAAGTCAAAAAACCTAATATATTTAATAAACCTTTGCTAGAACTACTTGGGAATTATAGTCAAAAAATAGGTTTTAGCTGATTTATTTTAACTTTTCAAAGCTTAAAGAAAATTCTTATAATTGTTATAAGAGAAAAATGGTAAAATGTATAAGAAAACCTCTAAAAACTTAAAAAGTTCATAAGCCTTGCCAGAACCACTTGGGAATTATAGTCAAAAACAGGCTTTAAATTGTTTATTCTGTCAATTATATTCGTCAAACCTATTGTAACAACGATACTTTCCATTAGTTCACCTTATCGAACCCATACTATATACAATATTGGCTATATTCTGCGTTGTGGATATATGTATGTATATCAAAATACTATATACTTTGTATGGGTTGTGATGTGTGGCAACAACAAATTTACACTCCAACAGACGATGTTGTCGTCGTCGTGCCAGTCACTCAGTCAGCCAAAGCGGCTCGCCTGTCTATAATGCAGCCTATAAGCCCCATATCGGCTGGGATATATATACATATATACTCATATATGCAAATATATATATATATATATATATATATATGAAAAGAGTGCATGTATTTATGCATTTGTGTCTTCATATTCCCTCTCGATTCGCTCCTTGTGTCGCCACGGCTATAAAAATAGGCAAATAATTATTTAAGAATTTCTTGATTAATTGGCAACGTTGTTGCCGCCGTCGTTGAGCGAGGGAGATGGAGAGAAACAGAGAGAGAGAGAGAGATAGAGTATGTCGAGGGGAAAGAGAGAGAGAAGAAGCTAGCAGACTGATGAGACATTTTGGCCAACACTTGATTGCATTTTCAATTGTTTGCCGTTATGCATTTTTGCCAATAATTCACATAAACGGCAAGAAGCGAAAGACATTTGCAATTGTTTTCTATGATTTCAGTTGCAACATTGTGGCAAAAACGGCAAAAACTTTACACAGAATTTAGAGCTATTTTAATGGGCGATTTTAATTGGTTAAATGGGGGGTTGTGGAATGGAAGCAACATTGCCAGGAGTGCAGCAGTGTCTCGTGATTGGATGCAATTTATTAAATATTAAAACTAAATATTTGTATTACTTTGAAATATTTTTTAAATATATTTTTAGAGTTATAAATCTGATATATTTATTTATATTTTCTTGCAATAAAAATTGACTCGAGAGAACACCCATAGTGTTGCCTGTCTGCCTGTTCCTGTCTATCTCTAGCCTGGCAATTAGCATATTTTATAACCAATTCCTGTCATACATGCATTCCACACCTTGTCTCGTGAGAGCAGGAGGAGAGAGAGAGGGAATTGAGGGGGGCAGGGTTGAAGAAAAACCCCCGCAGAATTCAAGTGTCGCCGCCCCAACAATTGACAAAGTTGCACAAAGGCTGAGACGAGACAAGGAACGCACTCCTCTGACGCTTTTCCTAATGTGTGTCCCTATCTACGCAGTCTCCACATTCGCCACAGAGACGTGTTCGCTCTTGTTTATTTTTATCGACTTTAGTTTTTTGGGCAGACAGAGAGGGGAGAGGTGTGAGAGAGAGATGGGAGAGATGGGAGAGTGGGGAGAGAGTGGGGAGAGTGGCGAGAAGTGGAGACATATTCAGATTCATCTTGTCTTTCCGCATAAATAACTGTCCCTTTCTCGCTCTTTGTCTCGCGACTTCTCTGTCTGGCCCAGCCAGGAATTATTTCATTAAAGTATTACAATATTAATTCGATTTTCACTAATTGACATCAAGAACAAGAACAAGAGCAGACATGACAAAGGGAAAAGAGAGAATTAGAGATGGGTAGAAATAATCGATATATATCGGTGTATTAAATCGATAAATGTAATGCGTTGATTAAGTATTATTGGCCAAGCTTTACTTTGCTTTATTGGTTATGTTTTTAAGTAACAAAATTAATGTTTATCGATAAATTAAAATAAATTTCGATAGATTTCCTAAAGCTTGTTCTTTAAAGAGTTATAACTATTAATAATCAAGCTTTACTTTCTGCTTATTTATTGCATTACTACTAAACCAAAGCTTAAATTATTTTAATATATACCTAACAATTTCCATTTATCGATAATTTGACCTAAATTTCGATAGGTTTCCTTAAGCTCTTTCCCCCATTCAAGTGGCTCCCAATCCTGGCTTAAGTTTTGACCCAATTCCCACTTAAAGCCACTCACAAAAAACAGAACATAGAATGCGCTTAAGCCTCGAACAAAAAAAAAACACAAAATCGCGGAAAAACAATGGAAAAACCCCCCAGCAAATACACACTGAAAAGGGGGAGAGGCTACATAGGGTTAAGGGGTTGGCTGGGGGGGCGGGGGTGGCAATAAAGGTGGGTGGTTTTCATCTGCAAATGTTGCGGTTTTTCACGCACAACAGAAAGGGGGAGAGAGAGTCTATGGAGAGACAAACTGTTGCGTTTGGCATGCTTTTGGTGTGCTTTTGACCCCAAAGTACAAATCAATTGCATGTGTGTGTGAGTGTGTGTATGTGTGAGTGTGTGTGCCACACACACACAGTAACATACATAGGCATTCGCAGATATTAACCCATTGCGAGGAGTGCCTTTTGCCTGGTCGGCCTTGTCTCCCTGCGAAATTGTGTCAATTGCAGTGGCCGCTGTCCACACACACACACCACCCGCCACCCCCCACCCATCAAACGCACACACTCTCAGTCACACACACATTGTCCACACACAACGCAATGTCAACAACATGCGCAGGTTGCGCGAAATTTTCGCAAAAAGCTAAAATATGGGACTGGGAGAGACAGAGACCACTGGGCTCTCGGTCAGTCGGTGAGGTTTTTCCGGGGGGGGGGCTTTCCTCTATGGCTTTTCAATGTCAAGCTATGGTTAAAGGCCACGTAAATTAACTGCTGGTTAAATTACTATTTATGATTATTTTACTTTTTACTATTTAAATAAGTTTCGTAGGCCAAATACTTAGCTGCCTAAAATAATATAATATAATATAACAAACTAAAAGGCAGATTAAGTTGTGGTTAAGAAACCTCCTGTCAAAATAATATTTTCTTTTATTAATATGGCCGATTTATTGTAAAAACCTTTTACTGTATCCATATCCTAAACGTATGAGTTCTTTTTATTAAAAGTAATCTAATTTGTGCTTGAATATAAATATTTATTTAAAAATTAGGCTTAACCAGAGATTAAATATTTTAGAAACTTCAATAAATAGTCCCAATTCCAAGTCCTTTTAATTCTTGTTAAGTTTTCCTTGAGTTTTCCTTGACTTTTCCTCTAGTTTTCCTATGTTTTAAGTATTTTTTTTAGTTCTCTTTAAATATTTCCTTTAATTTCATTTTAACTTCTCCTTAAGTTCCCCTTAAATTATCTTATTTTCCCCTCGGCTTCTTCCTCATATCAATCACTTTTCCCCACTGCGAATTTCCCTCAATTTTCTCTATAAATTTCCCGTTTTTTCCCTGAAACTGCATTCAATTGAAATTCTATATACATATATCTTAATCGTTTATCAATTCGACATTCCCGTCGGCGTCGGGCATCCGCTGAGCGGTGACCTTCAATCCGAAATCAAAATCAAAATCGAATGCTCCCACGCATTCAATGGCTGAATGCCTGATGATGATGATGATGATCTTTCCAGCCACACAAAAAAACGACAAAAAACCGAAACGAGGCGAACGCTTAATTTAATTTCCTCCAGACAAAAATGTGAAATTCGATCGAAACAAAAACCGATGCCAAAACAAAGAATCGCTCAAAGCTAAGGCGAGCTCTGTATTTTTTCGTTTTTTTTTTCTTTGGTTTTTGCATATCGACAAGGGCAAACAGGAAATCCATGTTTATGTTTAAATTAATAATAATACAAGAGGCCGAGGCACAAGTTTTTATATCGAGGTATCAATGAAATGGTTCTCCATTGAACCCACTCTGACGACGACAATGATGACGATGATGATGATGATGATGATGATGCTGACGTTATGCGGGACAAGCATTAATACAATAAATTATATTATGGCTCTTCCTGTTTGCTCCGATAAAAAAAAAAAAAAAGAAAAACAGAAGAAAAAACGAAGCACAGAAAATTCGAAATTGAACAATATTTTTTCTGCTCTTTTTTTCTGTATTTTGTTGCGGGGGAGAGGCTCACTGATAATAATGCGTCGTCGTCGTCGTCGTTGTCGTTGTCGTTTGGGGCTCTGGGATCTCTCTGGCAGATCTTGAGCGTCTGATTTGTGCAAATAATTGAAATTTGCATATAATGAAGGCGATGCACAGGGAGAAAATCTACTACAGTTAAGAGGAATCTCATTGAAATTAAATTGCTAGAAATCATTGCATACTTTTGAGCTTTCCATGTGGAGAGAACCCCTATTCTTTTGTTTAAGCTTAGTTGAAATTATTGCATGCTTTTAGGGGGTTTTAAATTGATTATTTCGAGAAGCATTTTGCATTTTTTAATTATTTTATAGTAAACCCTTTTGGTAAAAGCTTGAATTAAATATAATCTACTTAAAATATATTTAATATATATTAAAATATTATTTTTTGGCTCTTGTAATATATATTTTTTTAAATATATAGAATGTTCTTAAGTCTTTTTAAAATGTGGTAAAAATAATGGCATAATTTTTGGCTTTGCCAAATAAGAAATTTAATTTTAAGAGTCTTCTGTTGAATATTTTGTAGTTTTTATATAGAAAAACCTTTCTGAAACTCTCTAAATTTTGTTATAACTTCTTTTAAGCACTCTAAGTACTTAAAAATTTATAAAATATAATTTAAACGATATTAATTTTGCTAAAAAATCATTGCCTAATTTGTTTAAGTTGCCTTTCTTCATTTATTTACAACTTCTTAATACTTGTTATATTTTTAAACAAGCTTTACTTTTCTCTTCGATTTTCCCAACTATATATTTTCAACTTAATTCTTTTGCCTTGAAATTTTTCGCTTAAATTTTGTTACCCCTGCCCTGTAATATAATTTTTGTGAATGAATCATTTAATGCACAGTAGCTGCAATCAAGTCGTGTGCCAACTCTTTCCCCGGCCCCAAGGATCAGTCTATTGTGAGGCACCGAACATAAATTACATTTAAGGCGAAGTAACTGAGGCCTCCCTCCCTCCCTGCCTGCTTCTTCACCTTGAAAAAAAAAGGGTATAAAAAATAAAAATACTAAAAACTGCAAAAAACCTTAAACCCAAAAAAAAAACTGGTCTGCAAATTGATGATCATCCCGTAATGAGCATGATGATGCCGTTGCCGTTGCGCCCACTTTGTGTGGGCGTATTGTTGTTGCCGGTGCCCGGTGTGTGTGTGCGAGTGTGTCTGCTGCTGCTGCTAATGGCAGACAGACGAGACAAGTTTTGACATATTTTGTTGCAGGAGAGGATGCCGAGGACAGGCGGCAGGCAGGCAGAGCCAGTGGCAACGGCAGCGACATGAATGAAACGCAAATGAATGAAATGCGGCTCGAAGCCTGGCAAACATCGCAAACAAAAAGCGCAAAAAAAAAAAAAATATATATATAGATATATATATATAAATATAAATAAAAAAAAAGAAGAAGGAAAACAGGACCCCGCATGAGGTAGTTATCATTATAATGCCAGTCGCGACAAACATCATTAGTTCCTCACCGTCTTAAGTGGAGCACCGTGTGTGTGTGTGTGTGTGTGTGTCTGGGCAATAATAATTCTTAATTCTGGTTTATTTCACATCTCTTTACCTTATTTACTTAAATTTTAACTTTAGTTTTAACTTACGAATTTATTTTGGGGAATATTACCTGCAATGAGAAGAAATACAAATATTATTAGTTGGGTTTTTAATTTAAATTATTATATAAAATACTTTAAATCTTTGAGAATAACTTTAAAGCAGCAAATTTATTTATCTAAGAGAGATCCCTTATTATCCTAGCTTTGAAAATAGTTTATAAATACTCTTAAATAAATTTTCTTAAATCTTAAATTTTTTTATTAATTTTGATTACCTTTAAAATGTAAAGTTATTGATTAAAACCTTACTAATTTAAATATTAAATATTACTATATAAGATACAGAATTTACTATTCACTTTAAAAATACTCTTTAAATATATTTTAGATACTTTTGTATTAAATAAAATAAATATTAAACATTTATTTATTTTATTCTGATTACTAGTCACTATTAAAATATTTTTAAAATATTTAAAGAACATTGTTTTAAGAAGCCATAGATTTCCTTTTAATTAATACTTCTTTTTAAGATGCAGAAAAGCTCTAGGAAAAATCAAGTAGTTTTTCCTAATGCCTTAAACTCCTGAATTAATATTAAAATATATTCCTAACCCCTCTCTCTCTGTGGGTTATGTAAATCAAAAAGCCCCACTAAGTAAGTGAATCACTTTTCAATAAATTTTCATTTCCGCTTCCGCTAGCAACTCACTGAATCAATACAAAAGATGACACATTTTCTTTGACATTTCGGACATTTCCTTTACTAACTGGCATTACGCATACGCCGTGTGGCTCGACACAAAATAAAGAAAACTTCCTTTCTGCGACGGTTTTGGGTTTTTTTTGGGGAGTACACACGTCGGTAGCCGATATAACGCGTCAAATAGCAATTAACAACTGATGTAGATAATCACTGGACAAAATATTCGGAGCGCGAAAAAAACTTGAGCCCACCGAGAGACACACACACACATCACACACACACATATATATATATATCAAATTCATATTAAATCCCACTGTGTGTGTGTGACGGCACACACGCAATGGCCGCAGCATTTTTTGTGATAAACGAACACAAAATAAAATCAAATCTAAAGCTCCCAAAAAAACAACAAAAACAAAAAACTGAGGCAGAGAATGAAATAAAATAATCACAAGGCAGCGGCGACAGAAGCTGTGGCAGAGGAGGAGGGAGGAGGGAGCAGCAACAATTTCTAAACAAATACATCATCATCATCATAATTATAAAATTAAATTCCTGTTGCTTTATATATATTTTTTTTTTGTTTTATCAATTTTATTTGTTGCCAGAAGCAGCAGCAGCAGCCGAGGGATAGGGGATCAGGTGTTATAAAGGCCAGGCACACATTTTAAATATTGCCTAAGATACGGTATAGATACAGAGCCACAGCTTAAGATACAGATACAGATACGGATACAGTTGAAGATACTACAGATAACTGGCTGGAGTCAAAGACATATGGCTGCCATATTTAAACAGAGACATAATCAAGTCAGTCAAGTGGCCTGCGTCCTCCAATTGGTCGAAGATACACGCAAAACTGTACCCCGTAAAAGCACACAGAAAGATAACAACCAGTACCTGTATCTGTATCTGTATCTGCATCTGTATCTGTATCTGTATCTGTATCTGCCTTATCTGGCCCATATATATATGGCCAAGATATCGCCCCGACTGCTTAGTGGACAAACAAATAGGTGTATAAATAAAGGCGAATTACAACAAGAACCAAACGAGCGAATGATAAGACAGGCAGCCCCCTTTCGAATGGAAATTAAGAAAATACATATATATATATATAGTGAATAAAACTGGCAGCCATATCTTTGCTGACAAGCAGCCCCAAAGATATAGTCGAGATATAGCCGTGATATCAGTTAATCGGCACAAACACACTCGCAGCGACAGTCGTCATAAATTGTTTAGTTGTTGGCTAAACATGTTGAAAGATTTATGGTAGGGCTATACGCGATCATATAGTGATTTGTAAGAAATCGGCCAGATATACACAGATATATATATATATATATAGATATATATGGCGAGGTGACTATGTGCCGTGTGCTCCGATTAGGCAATGGCGTTGTCGCTGGCTAGTTAGTTGGGTGTGAAAACTGGAAACCTTGAGCTACTTGGAACAAGCCATCATCATCATCATCATCATCTGATGTTTGCCTTTTGACGTCTGGAGGTTTTTTTTCTTTCAACCAGAGAAAAATAAATAGAAAATGTAGGATTTATCTTTATAGGGTTTATAGAAGATTTGTTAAAAGGAAAAACCATTTTAAACCAACCAAAACTCCTAAGAATAACCAACTAAAAATCATCAAAAACTTAAGAAAACTATGCCAAAAAAATACATATAAAAACCCAACCAAAATCATATTTTCTACAATTTTTATAGATAATAACCTAACATTCTAAATACTCTAAAATAAATATAATAAAATTACTTAATTTCTTTTTAACATTTACTGAATTTATTAACCAAAACCAAAAATCATCCTACAAATCTTTTCTTTCATTTATCACCTGGATTTTCAAGCAAATACAATAAATATTATTTATTAAATATAAAGAAACCCTCAAAAAGGCATATTAATCATTGGCTATATAAGATTCTCCCAGAATATTAATATATTGCATATTATCTTGAACTCCTGACCACCTCTGACCACAAATAAATAAGAAACCAAAACCAAAACCGAAAACGAGATGACATCAAATGAAATACAGCCCAAAAAAATAATATAGAGAGCAAAAAAAGCAACAAAATGGAAAGGAAAGAAAGAAGAATGCTATATATCTATACAGCATATAAACCAGCATACTGATATATATATATATCCAACTATATATATATATATGTGGCAGGCAGAGTCCCTACAATAAAACGGGGCGGAGCACAAGTGGCAGAAAAAATCAGCAATAAAAAAAAAAGAAAAAAAGAAGGAAAATATATCAGAAGCAAAACGAAAAAGAAATGGAAATGGGAAATGGGAAATGGTAAAGAAAAATCTGCCAAGTGAAAAGAAATCGGAGCCAGCTGAAGCACGAAAGGTGGTGGCCAAAAAGGGGAGGCATTCAGCAAATCCTGATGCTCCTCGCTCTGTATCTGTATCTGTATCTGTATTTGTATCTGCGGCTCCCTATACCCCTGGCTGGAGAGCTCTGTGTGTATCTGTATCTGTGGCTGTGGCTGTGACTGTATCTGTAGCACTCGAATAAAATCGAATAAGCATAAAAACGCATGCGAGTGTGTGTGTTTGTGTGTGTGGAGTACATAAGCAGCGATGCTGCTGTATCCATAAGATACACATGTCTCTAAGCTGGCTTTGGGTTGGCTGCTGCCAGTGCCTCGAACGCATATTCAATAATGACATAAATATACAAGCACGCATCTGCCTCGCACCACACCTGCTGCTGCTGCTGCTGCTGCTGCTGTTGCATGTTGTTGCTGCTTGTTGAGTGCGCTGCTTAGCACCTAAAAGCATGCTACTATTTTTATACAGTCGAGCGCTCAACAACAACAGCAACAACAACGAGTAAAGAGGGTTTCAACAACAACACAAAGTAGAAGGATATCAACAACAACAACAGCAGGAAAAACAACATTGAGCAAGAGGATATCAACAACACCAACAGCAACACCAACAACAACACCTACATCTACACCAACAACAACACCAACAACTACACCAACAGCAACACCTACACCTACATCAACACTTGCTCTCTCCCACTTGATTACATTTTCCCAGCTCCTTTTCGGAGAGCTACAGCTCGCATTTTTTTCCCTCTACTTCTTCTTTGGGGATTTTTTTTTTCGCTTTCGCTCCCTACACATGTATATAATATATTGACGTAACCCCCCCCAGATCCTCCGAACCCCCCTACTTGCTATATTCCAAGCGCTCATCGCTGGTTGGGCGCCTTTGGAACTTTGGAACTTGTCAACCTTCCACACCCAATCCTCAATCCCCAATCCCCAAACCACCCCAAAACCCAATCTTTATAACCAAGCCCCCCTCAATTCAATGCTCCCCCCCACCAAAAAAAAAAAGAGAGTGGGGAGGGGGGGGAAAAAAAGCAAGTAAGAAAAAAAAACTGAAGCTTTAAGGGCGCCCAGCAAACGAGCGAGAGAGAGTGAGTGAGTGAGAGAGAGCCTCATAGCCATCGACAGCAGAACGAACACACGAGCCCGAAAAACCGAAGAGCTCCCTCTCAATGGGGGGAAGGATGGGGGGTCCTAAGGGTGGGCCTCAGCCTCCCCCCTGCCCCCCTCTAGCTGTTGATGGCTTCCCAATCGAAATCGATGTTCGTATGTATATTTCGCTCCGTTTTTCTCGGTTACGTTTCGGTTTTTCTACATATATAAGCAGGATTTTTTTCTTTTTTTTTGTGCGAAGCGAAGCCACCCTAAAATAAGGAGAAAGATAGAGCCGACGAGTGGAATTTCTCTCGCTCTCGCTGCGGCTCTCGCTCCTCGCTCAAAGTTGGGTGCCCGCCTTTGGGTTGACATTTCCTTTGGGCAACTTTAAGGCTTCAACGAATGTTCGGGCATTGAGTCGAGTGAAAGTGCCGCCTTGTCCGGGGTTTTCTTTTTTGTGTTTTTTTTTTTTATGGCTGTCTGGTTTTCCCGGCACCCCCTGCCCCCCTTCATTGGTTTTTCTCACTCATTTTATTCCTTCCTTTTTTATATATATATATATATATATATTTATTTCCTTTTTTTTTTGTGACGCCAAAGCTTCGGTTTTTTGGGTTCGGGTGCCAAGATGAACAAGGACAGCAAGAGAGTTTCCCAGAAGCAGAAAAAAGGAAAAGGGGGCGGGTATTTTTTTGTTTTTTTTTTTTTGCGCGCGCGGAGGAAAAGCTAAGCAGCAACAGAGGAAAATACAACAAGGAAAACCCATACGGGCAATACCAAAATTGGATTGGTTTCAGTTTCGGTTCGTTTGGGGTTCGGTTTTTGGGGGGGGGAGGGAATTTTGGGTGCTCTATGGGGGGGTTGGTTTTTGGGTGATTGGATGTCGCACACACACACACACACACACACACACCTTCCCTTTTCCTTTTTCCTTTTTTCCTTCCTTTTTTTTTGCGCACATAAAAATTTGTGCGTCAATTGAATTCGATTGGACGAATCCCGAAACGCACCAGTGAGCTGCCTCTGCCTCTGTGTGTGGTTGTGTGTGTGTGCGAGTGTGTGTGTGTGTGTGTAGGGAGTCAGGAGAAAAAAAGCTGGAAAAAAAGGCAGCGCTGCTGGCAGCGCAGTCAGCAGCTACCAAAAGCTGTTAACCTTTCGCACATAAACACACTCGCACACACTTATATATATACACACACACACAGAGTGTGCTTTATATGGATTGCTTTCAATACATATTGGCAACGCCTTTCGGGGCCCCACTTGTGATTGGTTTTCACCGCACACACACACACTCACACACACATATAGCGTATGTATATAGCCTGGGTTGGGGGAAGAGAGCGCAGAGAGTAACAGTAGTTTGACCCCAAGTAACTCGACTTCCCCCAGTGCTGGGCAGATGAAACTTTAGACGGGTCCTTAGCCGGGCTTAATGCCTCGAATTTGAGTCGTTGGGCGGAAGGCGGCCATTGGGTGGCGAGATAATCGCATATATATATGTATGTACGAGCGGGGAGACACTAATCCCTAGTATTTTACAAGGCTTCAACAAAGGTTGTAATTAAAATCAAGGCGTTTTTTTATATGGGACTTTAGCTTTAGCTGGCATTTAATTTGATGTGTTAATTTGTTATAATCGAATATATGAAATTATAATGATTTTTAATCAATTTAAAAATTTCTATTTCAATTATAAAATTTGTTTTAATTTATTTTAATTGAATATATGAAATTATAGTGATTTTTATTCGGGTTTAAAATTTTAATTTAATTTTAAAAACTTGTTTTAACCATATTTAGTTTATTTTAGCCCTGTTAATGTTTAATAATTAATAAAAATTTGAAATAAGATCTATAGAATATTTCTTGGATATACATTTATTCATTTAATCGAGTTGTTCATGTGCCTTAGTATATTCTTCACAAATTATGAAACCTTGCTTCAATTTCATAATTTGATAATGTTTATTATTATTATATTTATATTTATAAATATATATATTTATTTATTTATTATTTAAAATTTAAAATTTAAATGTTAAAGCCTTATCAAAATTAATAAAAGCCAAGGAAGCTTTGTAGAGAATATCTTTCCATCTATCTAACTTCTTTTTATGTTTTTAATCGTGAAAAAGATCCAAAAATTATTTGAAACCCCTAAAAATATGTATTATTCTTAAGCCTTTTCAAGGTTTTATTTTTTTTAACTCCAAATTATATTTGATTTTAAGATATTTGTTTAATTGTTCTATAAGATTTTAGCATGACATAATGTATTAAACATTTTTTACTTAATTAAATATTTTTAATATATGATTTTTTTAATATAATTTAATATAATTTAATATAATTTTTCCAAAGCTAGTTACTCGTTGAGTTAAACCAGCGAGTGTGGTAAGCAAGCGTGATGATTCATGTCAGCTTTTATCGCTGCGCGATAACCGATATCGATCATGAATCAGAGCACTGGCATGCAAAGCGAGAGAGAGAGGGAGAGATAGGGAGATCGTAAAACGATATTGCAGCGCATCGTAACGGTACATCGGCATCGTATTGAACTCGTACAATTTTTGTGCTCTCGTCGATTGGCTCCTCCGTCCGTCCGCCCGCCTAGTGCCTTCTCCCTTGCGCCTCGCTTCGTTTCTTTTTCGCCCCCTCTTTTATTTTATTTGATTTTCTTTTTCGGTTCGCCTGTCGATAGCTGATACACACATGCGTGTGTGTGTGTAAGTGAGTGTGTGTTGGGAAACCAGTCAGGCGGAGCGAACGAATCATCGCCCGGTGGCCGTTCGGCGTGTGTGTGTGTGTGCGCCAGTCAATAACATCCAATCAGGTTTGTTAAAAATCTATCTATATATGATGTTCATGATGACGGCGACGCAGTCGATGTCCGCACACTCGCACACACACACTCACCTCGCCGCTGCCGCTGGCGTGCGAGAGAGAGAGACCCCTCTCGAGTGCAGCACCAGCAGCAGGCGCTCCTCTTCCCTTCCCTTTTCCACTCTCCACTCTCCTCTCTGTCGGCGTCGCTGTCGACGACGGGCTCTTTCATTCATTTGCTCTGGGTTATCGAACACACATTGAACAACGGCATGCGAGTGTATGTGTGTGTGTGTGCTGTGTCTTATCAGCTGCAGCGGCTCTCTCTCGCGCGGGCAGGCGCTCTCTCTCTCTCTGGCGGCTCGCGCGCTCTCGCTCTCATTCTCTTTGGCAGTTTCACTCAATGATTCGCTGGGTATTGAGCCTTATTTTGAGTGCTCTCTCGCTCTCTCACTCGCTCACTCGGGATGCGAACGATGCTAGCCCCTCTCTCTCTCGCGCTCCCTCTCCCCCTCCCTCTCTCCCTCCTTCTTCTCGTTGTTGTTGTTGTTGCGGGACGTGCAATTTCTTGGGCCAAAACTTGCAGCCTGCAATTCGCAAGTAAAGAGTGTGAGAGGGAGAGGCACAAGGAGTGCAAGAGAGACAGCCAGAGAGAGAAGGAGTCAAAAGAGAGAGAGAGAGAGAGCGCTCCTCTTGGTTATTTTTTTTTTTGCTGCTTCTTGTCTTTTTGTTGCTTTTTTTACTGATTGATTTTCCATAATATCCAACCCCAGGCAGCGAAGTCGGCAGCGGCAGCGCTGCGTATGGGTATGGTGTGTGTGTGTGGTAGTGTGTGTGTGTGGTAGTGTGTGTGTGTGTATCGAACTCTTGGCCAATGGCAAAAATTTCCAATTGCGTACGATTTTCCAATCAAAATGGCACACAATGAAAATCAACGGTAACGACAGGCGGCGGTGTGTCCGGCAGAGGGGATGCTCTCTCTAACACACACAGGTGTGTGTGTGTGTGGATGTGTGTATGTTAAGGTGTAGGTGCCAATAGGGACAATGCAACCCTGTTTTAATTTATTGTATTTTTTTAAAAGCTTTTTAAGAAGTAAATGCTAATTTTTTAGGATTTTAAACCTCCGAAATGTACTATATTATTTTTAAAAATGCATATAAACCTGAAATTTATATTTTTGCGGTTAGAAAACCTTTAATTGTTCTATATAATCTCAGAATAATGATTTTAAACTGGAATTGTAACCTGACTTTTGCTATATATCTTTAAATATGTCATATATCTTATCCCAT
This sequence comes from Drosophila bunnanda, assembly GCA_035046265.1. Taxonomy (NCBI): domain Eukaryota; kingdom Metazoa; phylum Arthropoda; class Insecta; order Diptera; family Drosophilidae; genus Drosophila; species Drosophila bunnanda. Next base: position 83,177 of record JAWNOB010000017.1, read on the forward strand.
AGTATCTATATCTTATTATTTTCTCTTAGATCTTGTTCTATTAAGCATTGTTTTTCTTTTTAAGATATAATCTTTAGTTAGTTATAGGTATATATAACTTTATAATGCTATAAATATGTAATATATCAAACTTTTCATAACTCATTTAGTTATATAGCAATTCTTTACTATATTTAATAACATAATTTATATTATATTATAGAGTAATTCTTTCCTTTCTATATTTTATGATTCAAGGAACCCTATATCATATCATATACTAACTTTATTATAATAATTATGGTATTATTCCTAATATATCTTCTTTTTTTTATGTTGGGAACCCTATATTATTTTGTATAGTAAATAAATCTCATTTTAGTCTGAGTTTCCTTGAATGTTTTCTATAATATAATATATAAGCTTGCTATATTTCAACAATTTAACATCTTATTATTATTATTACCCTACACATATAATTTTATATGGTTAATATAACTATTAATCCCATAATAAAACCATTAAATACTTTTAAATCCTTTTAAGTACTCAAAATAGTAAATTTAACAGTAAGTTATATCCCATATCCTTACTATATCTCAACTCCAAACTCCCATTATCCTGTAATATATCCCTAAATCTCCTTGTTCCCTACCAAAAAAACATATATTCCCATAATACCAACTTCACTCTAAAACCCAACCAATACCAATACTACCCATATCAACTCTCGGCCCATTAAGGAGACCCCACCCCTAAAATGCCACGAACAAGGACCCAACCCCTGTCCCCCCTCTACCCCTCCCCCGCTCCTCCCTTCTCCCAGGACTATCATGAGGTCCGAGCGCAGCAAGTGCCGGCTCCTTGTGCGCATCTCTGACATATTTCCAATATCATTGGTCGATAAATACGGAGCAAAACGAATCGAAACGAAACGTACGAAAATGTATGGACACGGAGGGGGTAGGGGAAGGGGGCCAGGACTCGTACATAGATCCCTCCCAGGACTCACACACACACACACACATACCGAAGGACATTCGGGGGCAAGCAGCAAAAAAAAAAAGTAAAAAAAAACCGTATGGAGTAAAGTGGATGTGAAAGGACTCGCTTCGTTTGCCACTTTCTATATAACATATATATATCGAAATAAATGTGTGTATATAAAGCATGTACGTTCAGATATATATATATATATATACACCACTTGTTGTTGTAAGTTTGTTGGTGTAGTTGTTGTAAGTTAGTTGTCGATTTGTAAGGGAAAATAATCGAGAATTCCAACAGTTCAAGGACCCATCAAATGACATTTTTTCAAGGGGATTTTTTTAGATCTATATTAAAGAAGTAGGATTTACCAAGGGGAATGTTAATAATCCTCTCCACTTTTAATACTAATATTCCTCGCTTTTTGGAAGCAGAGATATTAATAATCCCATCTTCTAAAATACTTTTTAACTACTTAAATCTTAGAAAGGTTAATAATAAAATTTCCTTTTATAGTGAAAAGGAAAATATTAAAATCCCCAATTTACATCTTTTAGTATTAATAATTTTCTGATCCAACCCAGCTTTGAGTGAGTTTTGCGAAAGCCTTAAGAATTTGCAAGTATTTTGTGGTGTACAAAGTCTTAAGCTGCAGCTACTTTTTGTGTTGCATCTTTGGTGAGGTCCTTTGTTCCTCCCAACATTTCCGATTACCAATTCCGATTGGTTTCCGATTGCCCGAGAGTCCTCCTCCACACGAAGGAGCACACACAAATCCCTCTTTTTATCCCCATGGCCATAAACGAAGTCTGCCAATACAAAAAGAAGGCGTTGTACTGAGAGTCGGAGCTTGTTCTGCAGGAGGGGGGATACCCGCAAGGTCCTGGCAAGGATGAGGCTGCCAGGGAGTCAGTGTCGACGCACTCAGGACAGAGCAGAACAGCACAGAGCTGAACAGCACAGAGCTGAACAGAACTGAACTGAACTGAACAGGACATGGACATGGGACATGGACAGCCATGGAGAGCAGTGGCAGTGCAGGCGTCGTCCTTCGTACGTATTCGTAATAACGGAACAAGGGGATTCACAGGCATTGAAGGGCGGTGTAGGGAAGCAGCCAGGAGGCTCCTCTGCCGAGGACTACAAACGATGATGATGACGAGGACGATGAGGACGAAGGACGACGACAACGACAGCGACAACGACGACGACGACGACTACTACTACGACGACGACAATGTCCTTTCACATTTGTCGTTTTGCCCGAGACGATGGCTTCAGCTTTAGTCCTGCCCCTCTGTCCCTCCTCTCATATCCTGTCCTGTCTGTGTATGAGTGTGTGTGTGGGAGGGAAGGGTGGCTGCTGCCTAGGGGGTGGCATAAAAAAGTTTACTTGTCTGCGATGCTGTCTGCCCCAAACTGCTGCCAATTTTTATGCGCTCCCTACGTCTCTCTCTCTCTCTGTTTCTTTTCTTTTCTTTCTTTTTTTTTTTTTGTATTTCTTCTTCCTTTTTTTTCTCGCTTTCCCAGAGAACATAACCTCACTCGCCATGCCCACCCCTTAGGGTACACCCTACCACCCCCTCACTACACCCCACTCTTCTCTTTTTTTTTTTTGGCTGCTGCTTTATTTCATTTCATCTTCACTTTCGGGTTTCGTTTTCTTTCTTTCTTTCTGACGTGTATAGATTTTTGTTCGGTAGGGATGATTGCCAGCCGAGGGGGAGGGAGGGTTGGGGGTTGGGGGTTGGGGGTTGCGCCTGGAGGAGGAGCCCGTCGTACATTCCGATTCAAGGATATTTCCCGATATGTGTAAAAAGAAGAGGAGGAGAGATGGAGCCAGGCAACAAAAAAAAAAATAAATAAAATAAAGAGAAGCTCGAAGGAAATAAAGGAATGGGAATGGAAAAGGAAAAGGGAATGGGAATGGGAATCGGATGGGAGAGCAGGATGGGGAACGGAATGGGATGGCATGGCATGGCCTGGGAAGGGAATGGGTGGACTTCGGGAGGTCCTAGGAGTCGAACTTGCTCTCTTGCTCGCTCTCGTGTGTGTGTTCTTGATTGCGCGCGTTAGCAGAAATGAAAATCGGGAGGAAAATATATATACAAAAAAATATACAAAAAAAAAAAAAGAAAACAAAATAAAAACGAGAGAAAAATGAAAGAAAAACGAAGTTGCAGAAGAAGAAGCAATCGCGGCATATAAGAAAAAAAAAAGAAAAGTAAAGAAAAAATAAGGAAAAATAAGGGAATTTATTTCTTTTGGAGCGCGCGCAGGATTTTTGCCATTTTTCTATATACCATCCATACATAGCTTTGTGCACACATATATATATATATAGATATATAGATCTATATATACATATATAGATGTATAGATATATAGATATATAGATATTTGTGTGCATGCCATTATATACCATGAGGCACTTTTCTGAATAGCTTTGGCCCGTGTACATGGCAATAAATTGCCCTCTGCCAGCGCTATTTGATGATTTTTAATGCTCCCTGCACCTATCCCACTTCCTGGAATCCGTACTCGTACCCCCAGGACACCCCAGGACCCCCCAGGATCCCCTGAATCCCCCTGACTAACCTCAAATAACTCGGTTACTCGAGTGCCTCTGCATCTGAGACTTGACTTAGGCTTAAGCACCTCACAGTCGGTCCATCAATAATAACTGAGAATCTCTGGACTGGCTTTGTGTGTGTGCAGGATGTTGCCTGTTGCAACTGACCTCTAGGAACTTGAATTCTATAGGGATTATAGATCTGATTTTTGGTACTATAATAGTTTCAATTGAAATTAAACATTATAGTAGAAAACTAGATAAATCCTCACATAAGAAACTTGGATAATAACAATACACAAGCTAACTAAACTCTTGGAACTTGGCTTCTGGTTGGTCTAGAGATCTGAATTTTTATAATATAATAACTTAAATTGATATATAACATTTAAGTAAAAATCTAAATTGTTAGATACTTGATAATAGTAAAAAACAAGCAAACTAACCCCAAGGAACTTGACTTCTACAAGAGCTATTGATGTGAATTTTGGTACTATAATAGCTGCTAATGATATTATACTTATATCAAAAAACCAAATAAATCCCTACATAAGAAACCTTAATAAAAGCGAATAACTAGCAATGTAACTCAACTTTTATATGATCTATAGATCTAAAACATGGCATATTTAAAGCTTTCATTTTATAAATAAGTTATAGAATAAAACCCCCTAAGAAACCCCAAAACTAACCTCAAGTAACTCAGCTTCTGTTAAGGCCACAAAGGTCAAAATTGGCTCATACAATGCCTCGATTGTATGGGTGAAACGTATAAACAAAATCAATGAAAATCGCCACATGCAAAGCCCATAATAATTTGATTCAAACCTATATCAAAATCAACAAAAGAAAAGGCAACAATATCAAATAGAAGCGAAGCCACATTTATGGCAATCGCCGAGCTTAAAACATCCGGTAGTTAAACAATCTTACAATGAGTATAAGCTCAGCTAAGTTGACTTCAATTATCAGACTCGGTTTGGTTTCGGTTTGGGTTTTAGATTTGAGTTTGGGAATGGGAATGGGAATGGATCGGGGATTGTGGATTGGGGACTGTGTCTCGTCCGGCGGCCAGATAATAATCATTAGTATGATCAATTGCCAAGGCAGACCCGGGGAGAGCAGAAAAAGTGTTGCGTTTAACTGGTAAATCAGTTCGAGACTGGAGTCTCGAGACTCGAACCGAGATATGATGATACACAGAGATTCTCGCCGGACGTTGGCAGCGGAAAGACACTTAATTGAATTCGATTTGATGACTACTGACTAGTAGCCACTATCCACTACATGTCAATGTAGACCAAACGGAAGTCGCTCCAAAAAAAACACACACACAACAAAAATAAATTGAAAGCAAGGCAAAGCCAGAGAGCTCAGCTTCAGCTTCAGCTTCCAAAAAAAAGAAGAAAAATCAAAGGCAATCAGCCCGAACATTTTATTGTTTCTACCCCAGAGAGTAGTGTGTGTGTGGGTAGAGAAGAGAGAGAGACCTCGCTTCCTGTCTTCATCATAAAAAATCAAAGTAATAATGCGTGTACTTTGCGTTTGCGCTTGCCACTTTATAGATTTATTAGTTGGTACTACCATAGAAGAGGATTCCCTTCAGAGAACGCATACACAACTGTTTTTATGCTCGGCGGAAATTCAAATTAAAATTGAATGCCATAAGGGAGAGGTATTAGTATGCTTCCCCCGATGATGATGATGATGATGCTGGATGCTATATGCTGGTTCCTGCTCGTCTCCACTCTTCCCCTGACACAATGATGCATTTTCGCGCCCGCCTTTAATTTGATTTCTTCAGTTGAATCGGGATTTGCATAAGACAGAACTCAGAACCGAGACTCAGACTCAGAACAGAGACTCAGACTGAGACTCAGAGTCGGATCGAACATTATAGCGAGTGTTGTGAGGGATCCTGGGGGTTCGGGGCATTAAGTGCGCGGGCGTGCATATAAATCAAAATGCGGACTTATGTTTCTTCAACAATGAAATATGTGATTCAATGACTTCCTCCCAATTAAAGGCAATATCCCCTCGCTCTCCCTTGCTGTCTATTTTTGGCTTCCTCAACGAATATTACAGACCTCATTTTCGGGGTGTAAAGGTGTGTGCGAGTGTGTGTCTGTGCCACGGATCTGGCCATATATCATATCATATGCTAAGTCTGCGACGAATTCAATGAGATGCGCCTTGGCGCATCAAGGAGCCTGTGCTGGGGGAGTTCTTCTTTGGTATTATATCGCAGGGATCGAGGAGGGATCCCTCTAGGTCTGGGAACCAAGGAGCCTGCAGGCTATGCCTCTTCTGGTGTGCTTGTGTGGGAAGTGTTATGTCCAACAGATGTTGCTCGATAAGTGCTACCAAAACAATGGCACTCCCCGGCTTCCCTCTCCCCCATAAAAAACTATTAAGCCGGGAGAGTACTTAAAACAAATAAATAGCTGGCATTTCCCTTTGCATACAGCACATTCCAATGAACTAAGGTGGTGAATAGAGACTTGCTTAATATTACTTTGCTTTAACTTACTTAGTTGTTTCATTAGGCTTTCTTACGGGGGGACTTTCAAAGGTTGATTTCTACACATACCTGTAAATAAATAAAAGAAAAGAGGAGTTTATATTAGTTTTGGGGTTTTATTTTGTATCCTTCAAACATAGAGAATAAAAGAGAAATAATTAATTTAATATTTACTATATCTGACAAATATATAACAAAATGTGTTTGCTTTCATTATACCCTCGGAAAGGGTATTATAATTATAGTCAGAAGCTTGTTACGATGTGAAGGAATCATTTCCGACCCTATAAATCATATATATTATTGATCAGCATCAAGAGCCGAATCGATCTAGTCATAATTTGGAGATAAAAAAAATTTAAAATTTTTTCCACAAATTTGTGTCTTTGAAATTTGAAAAAAAAGGGTTAAAAAATTTAATTTTTTTTTATTTTTAGTTAAGTATGCAGATTTGTTAAGCTGATGAAAACTAACTTTAGAGCGGTTTCCGAATTGAAATTAATGCTGTTTTGGCTTAGTTATAAGATTTTTAAACTTTGATTTATCGAAAAAATTGCCATAAAAATATCGATAAATATCGACTCAAAGGAAGTTAGTCAGAAGCTTGTTACGCTATGAAGGAGCCATTTCCGACCCTATAAATCATATATATTCTTGATCAGCATCAAAAACCGAATCGATCTAGCCATCTTTTGAAGATAAAAAAAATTTTAAAATTTTTTCCACAAATTTGTGTCTTTGAAATTTGAAAACAAGGGGTAAAAATTTTAATTTTTTTACATTTTGAATAAAGTATGCAGATTTGTTAAGCTGATGAAAACTAACTTTAGAGCGGTTTCCGAATTGAAATTAATGCTTTTTTGGCTTAGTTATGAGATTTTTAAACTTTGATTTATCGAAAAAATTGCCATATAAAAATATCGATAAATATCGACTCAAAGGAAGTGAGTAAGAAGCTTGTTACGATGTGAAGGAGTCATTTCCGACCCTATAAACCATATATATTCTTGATCAGCATCAAAAACCGAATCGATCTGGCTATCTTTTGAAGATAAAAAAAATTTAAAAATTTTTTCCACAAATTTGTGTCTTTAAAATTTGAAAAAAAAGGAAAAAAATTAAAATTTTTTTACATTTTGAAAAAAGTATGCAGATTTGTTAAGCTAATAAAAACTAACATAGGAAAGCTTTTCGAATTGAAATTAATGCTTTTTTGGCTTAGTTATGAGATTTTTAATCTTGAATTTCTCGAAAAAATTGCCATATAATTTATTTGCAAAACTTTGGCTTTTCTAGATTTTCTTTAGTTCATTTTTATAATAATTGAACAGTTAAATATATAATTTATAATTTATATTTCCTTGATAAATACTACTCGTTTTCCCTACAATTTTCCTTTACCATTTTAAATAACTTTTAAAGTTCTGCCGAGGCCTTGAGCGGAGTTTTCTTCGTCTTCTTCACTTGAAGACTTTAAGCCAGCCCAACTGTTGCCACCCCAAAAAGAGTGAAATGTTCTAATTAAAGCCAGCAGTAAAAAGGCACAAACAACACCAACACCAACACCAACACACACACACTGACACACACACACACACACAGAGAGAGAGAGGGCCAAAAACCAGACGGGGAAAATGTGCCAAGAGGCAACGGCAAATGCCGGGCGATGATGATGACGCCGTCGCTGTCGCTGTCGCTGTCGCCGTCGCTGTCGTCGTCGCTGTCGTCGTCGTCGTCGGCAGTGAAAACTAACCTCAGACAACAAAACAATAACGAAAATTCTAAGCAAGCCGACAACGACGTCGTCGCAGTCGTCGTCAGCTGCTGGCCTGGCGAAAAACTAGCAAAAGAAATTAAATTTAAAGGAAAATGAGAACGTCCCGAAAAAAAAAAAACAAAAATGAAATGAAAACATAGCCTAGTGTAAGGCGCCCATGGAGTAAATTAAACGCTTTTCCCGCTCTCTCTCTCTCAGTGTGTGTGTGTGGCAGGCAAAGTAGCAAAATTAGTAGCAAAAAGGCAAAAAGCAGAAGCAGAAACGAAGCAAAAGACGAACAAGACTTGGGGGGAGGGGACTCGAAAGGGGGGGAGGGAATCCCGGAGTTGTAGTTGGAAAATGCGAAGGGCTTTTCCCAAAGACAAGGCACTTTTGGCTTTGTACTAGTCTCGTTGTTGTTTGTTCTCATTTTCCTTCTTCTATTTTTTTTTTTCAAATATTTTTGTGTTTTTGTTTGTTGCTGTCTTAAACTTAGACCACGTCCTTGAGCTTCAATATGCCAGGATATACATATATAATCAGAGGGAGACACACACACACACACAGAGAGAGGGAGAGAGCAAGTGTGTGTGCTTGAGCCTACATCTAAACAGGCTCAGAGACAACTTTAAAGCCAAAAAGCAACAGCTTTCAGGCACTAGGCACTACAAGACATAAGCTAACTAGGCTAATTTTACTTAAACATTTTGGTTCCTTAAATTTAAAACCCTTTTTAAAGATTTTTTAATGCTTTTTGGCAAATTCCTCGAAAAAGTGTGACCATACATTTGTATTTCAAACAAGTTTAGACTTGTCGCTGGCATAATAAGTTTATATTAATGATTAATACTATAGATTTAACTATAGTTTTATTGATTTTCTCTATTTTTATAGCTTCTTTTAACTAATTTTTATATTTAAATTTTCCTTTAGCAAATATAAGTTTATTATTTAAATTCTTTATTCAATTTAGCAAATATCTCTCTCTTTAACTAACTATTTCCTTAAAGACTTTGGCTGTGAAACTGTAAATACACACACTGAAACACTTTTAATTACGCACGTTTTGCGGTGGCGACAGAAAGAGATAGCCTGGTTAGAAGAGGAGAGTGAGAGAGAGAAAGAGAGGTAGGCAAAGAAGGCTGTGCGAAAGGGATGGGCGGTAGCTGCTGCATGTGCGCGTCTCGGAAAATGCCGCATGAAACGCATGATTCTGCCAACCGCCCCCCCTTTGGGACGCCCCCTTGCTACTGCATTGGATGTGTCCTTGAAAGTTTTTGGCATAGTTTTTGGCTGGCACCAAAACACAGGCCAAAGCAGTTAATGCTCTCTAAAACCTTCTATGCCGTGTGTGTGTGTGTGTGTGTGTGCAAGTGGAGTGGAGGTTAATGACACAATTGGTGAATGAAATAAGCAGTTGGTCACACTGGCTCACACTGGTTGTAAGGCAGAGTGTGTAATATCAGATTTAAAAAGAAAAATAACACTGGTTTTAAGGTTAATATCAAATTTTAAAGAGGAAAAATCCAACTATAACTTGGATCTTTGTAATCTTAAAGTTAAAGTTGTAAAGCATCGAAGCCTGGTTACATTACTTGCTACAACAAGACTGTTGGCCACACTAAGCCTCCAGGCAAAGCCTTGGCCTGATCAAACTAATGTTTATTTGTAAATAAACAAAGCAGTAATAACTAAATCTAGTTGAAATTGAACAAAAAAACAACTATAAAACTATTAACCTAAAACCCTATGATTCGGCCGAAACGAAATCAAATTAAACACTCAAAAGACCCTTCGGCGGCCACTTAAGATTCATCAGAGGTTGACCCTCTCCGTATTGTTGGTTTTATGGAAGTTTGGCTTATCATAAGCCACCGATCTGGGCCAAGAGCATGATATGACAGAAATTATGACTTCATAAACGGTTCACTCGAAGCGAAAAATAATAATAAATAAATAAATAAACACACACACTATGCACTTACAAGAGGATTCAATAGAAATTTACCCGAGAACTCCGAAACCCCCCAACCCTTAGCGGATGCCAAAAATGTTTGGCAATTAAGCGGCAAAGTTTTGGAACCCCCCCGCAAACATTATATCATAATTAAAGGGAATACGAGTTATATATATATATAGATATATATATATGGATGTGCTTATCAGTGCTTGCCAATTATGAGCCGAGGGGAGAAGGGAGATGGGTTCGGGTTCTTTGCTTTTATGACCTCTTAAATATTTATGGATGCCCCGATACCGCAGCCAAATGAGGAAAACTATCATGGACATGGCCATTAAGTCAAAGAACCACCACCCCCCACTGTTACTGGGAAAAAAATAAAGAAGAAAAACACAAGAGAAACTATTTGAAATAAATTTTAACAAATTAACAGTGGCAAAACTAATCCCCAAAAACATAACAATGGGCCAACGCCCACGCTGCACATATAGTATTGGCAATCACCATAAATTGTCACAACTGATATCCTAGACTATGGCGCTGAATACAGATATAGCTGCGTACTTATAGATACAGAGATATATAGATATATAGATATTCATATATGTAGCGAAAAAGTTATAAAATTTTATGACAAACTTTGCTTTCCTTTGTTTCGGTTGAAAGAGACTTTCAATAAATTTTCAGTTTTGTGAAAAAAAAAATAATATTATTATTAGGCGAGGTGTTTGAAAATTTATTTGCCTGGCCCAATCGAAATATTGTGAAATCAAAAAAACAAATAAATTAAATGTAGAATGTATATAGAAACAAAAAAAAAAATACATTATAGAAACGAGACACACACACATACTGAGAGAAGACAGAACAAAGCGTGCAATGCGCTCTAGTTCCCATCATCGAAGAATCAGAAGAATTGGCTGTCCCCCTTCTTCTGGTTCCCATCGAAGAAGTATCGCTTTTGGGAGGGAAAAAACTATGCCAAATTGTTGAAAGAAACCCAGAAGAACTTCGAAACTGAATACCAAAAATTCAAATTCTATCGATGTGTGTTGGATATTTTTATCAAAAGTTCGGAGCTGATCAGATGATCCACACTTCGTCATGTGACTCGCTCTCTGTCTCAGTGTCCCATTGAAATCGAGAGCTATATACCCACCTATACCTATATATATATATATTTAGTACAATATAATACCTTTTAATTTAATATGCAGCTGACGTGCTCTCTGTATCTCTCTCGTTCGGGTTTTTTTTCGGTTGAAAGAAAATAAAATAAATCGAAATGACAGATCATTAAAATTTACAACAACACTCCTCCCCATACCCCATACACCATACCCCATATACCCGATACCGATTCCGATTCCGATGCCGATTCCGATCCCCAGAAAAAGGCAAAATATATATGTACATACTAGAGACAGTGGGCATTATACAGAAAGCGCAGCCACCGAGAGTTTATATTTTTGTCGTTGTCGATCAGTTTTTATGTCGTTCGATATGGCAGGCAGCGAAAATTTTTTATTAGCCTCTTCATTTTCCCCAATGACGACGACGATGGCTGCCAACAAGTGCAATTTGATTTTATGCATCGCTCTATATATACACAGTATATATATATATATATGGAAATTGTGTGCTTTGGGTTCCTTGTTCCGAAGGAATTCATAGAGGTACAACAAAAAACAACACAATTTGTGGTCTTAAAATTATTATAAAGCTTAAGAGAATTTAATTAGATGCTCAAAGATTTTTAAAAGATTTTTAAAAACCTCTAAAGAAGTATATATAGCCAAGACTTTAAAATTTAGTTAAAGCCTTTAGTTCTTTGCTTAATATTTCTTCTTAAATATTTTCTTTCCCTATTCAAATTGTTTCTCTCAAAACCCCAACATTTTCCCCCCCAAAAAAACCCATAAATTAATAAATGGAAATGTTTTTCCTTTTCCCCACATTAAAAAGAAAACTGTTTCACGCCCCTCCATGGAAAAGCAGAAAACCAAACCAAACCATCAATGAAAATGCATAATATTTACGTTCATAATTTTTTCTAATATTTTCAACAGCTGACACACACTCTACACACTCTGTGTGTGCTGTGTGCTGTGTGTGTGTATAATTGACACTCAATTATGCGAGGGATATATATCGGATTTAGTAGGGCACACATTACGCTCTGCCATTATCCAAGCTACTTAGCAACCGTTCAACTGCCACTTGTTGGAGGAGAACCCCACATTCTTTTTTCATTCTTTTTTTTTTTCCAAAAAGAAGAAACCGAACTAGCTAATAATACAACAACAAGAAGCCAAGACCACTTGAGGGCACACATATATATATATATATACAGATATATATATATATATATCTTGTAGAGTGGCACAAAAGATTTCCGCTGACAAAAACAGCAGCCAGCGTACAAAATCTCTTTCTTCTTTCAAAAAAAAAAATAACAACAAAAAAACAAGAGGAGAAGAAAAATTGAAGCACGATTGATCACATTGATCGCTAGCTGCCAAGCTGAGTGTGTGTGCCAGTGTGTGTGTGCAAGAGTGTGTGCAAGAGTGTGTATCTAAACAGACAAAGTATTTAGTAAAACACAAGCACCAACAAATATTCACAAGAAGAGCTGTCATTGCTACTGGTACTGCTCCGGGGCACTGGGAGAAAACTAGGGGGTAATTTATAAATATATTTTAAATACCAAAAAATTATACAGAATTTATTTTCTTTACTATATTTTTTTAGTTAAAAATCTAGCACTTTTTCAGTAGTTAATTAAGGAGTAATTAAAGATGACAATTTGTTAAAATTTCATCTTGAAAGCAGCTGAAACCTCACTTGAGAATTATAAAGCCACGTAAGCGAAAGCAGAGACTTCTTTTTTAGTTTTAAACTTTTTAAGCTTTTCTTTTAATTTGTTGTAGTATTTTTCTGATTTTTCCAGTAGTTTTAAATCTTTTAAATTCAACTTGGAAGCTTCTGAAACCTCACTTGGGAATTATAGTAATACTCCTTATATTTTTAAGACTTTCTAAATTGTAATTCCATAAACAAATTTAAATATATATATTCCTAAAAAGGTTTATGTTTTATTATAACACTTAATAAATATTTGCATATCATGTTAATTCCAAATGTTCATCTCTCTCCCTCAGTACTGAATTTTTCTCAGTGCTTTCTTGTGATCCCCCTTCATCATTGTTCTTTGTACATTTGCAGCTCTGATCTATATAATAATTCATATGTTTAAGCATTATTTTGGACGCAACAACAACAACAACAACAACTGAAACTGAAGATGATCTCTGGGGCACAGCTTGAGAAAAGCCGCGTCAGCAGAAACCGGGAACCTAGTCTTCTCCCAATCTTCTCCCAGTCTTCTGCAGTCTTCTCTATTTTCTTCCCAGCTCAAAGTCTGTTCCGAGAGATGTGAAGAAGCTTGAATCTGAATTTTGTTTTTCCGGGGGCGTTATTATTATCACAGCCACAGAGATCTCAAAAATCGAACTCTTGAGTTATTTTCTCAAGTATCTGCTGCTATCAATCGTTCAAGTTGCATTTCACGGGAAAAAACCACACAGAGATGAAAAACGATATGCTGGCGACCAGCGCAGAGGAAGAGTTACAAAAAATCGCCCGATCAATATATATACTATACTATACAATATAGTATATATGCATATATATATGTAGATATAGGAAGAAGTAAAAGGGAGCCCCGTCAAGAAAAAGAATCTAAATATAGGGGAAGAGGAGCAGCCCAGCAGCAGCCACATGTGCGCATTGTTTGTCACTGTGTTTTTCTCAGCCACCGTGCGGCAATAATTAAAAACATAAAAAAAGAGAACGAACGAATGAACGAACGAATGAACGAGGGACTGACTGGCTGGAAAGGAAAGGGTATTTTGCCTACTTAATCATTGTCTGTGTGCGTGCAACATGCAGCAAGGCTGCGCGCTCCTTTACTTGATTTGATTTACGCCTGCCAATGCTTTATGATTGAGTGGGGGCCCGGAGATAAAACGCATAAATGTGTTTTTATTTTACTCGGGAACGGGATCGGGATCGGAATCGGGATCGCATATTACCCATATGCCGCAGATATATTTTCCCTCAGTCTTTCCCTCTTATTTCTTTTTGTAAAAAACATATATATTTTTACGTCTGTTGCCTTGCAATGAGGCGCAGCATTTTGTGGCAACTGCTGCACGGGCTAGAAAATGCAAAAAAAAAAAAAAAACAAATAACAGAAAGACAAAATATGCACAAAAAAATATATACATAAAAAAATATGCACTAAAAAGTGTGCAGCAGAAATTGGGCACTAAAAAATGTACTTCACAAAATGTACTGCAAAAGTGTTACTCCAAAATTAATACTAAAAAATTAACACTATGTCTTATACCCAACGAAATATATTTTAAAACTTTACTTAAAAGAAAAATATACTTAAAATATTTGTAATTTGTAAGTAAAAAAAAATTATACTCCAATAAATTCACACCATAAATTATGGGCAAAAATTGTACACAAAAACTATGCATTAAAAAATATACAACAAAAAAATACACTCAAAAAATATACCCAAATAAATATATTCAAAAACTAATAAACAAAAAATATGCACTAAGAAAGATACCCAAAAAATTAAACCCAAAAAAATTTATACCCATAAAATTATACAAAAAAAATCCACATTTACCCAAAAAAAAATGCAACAAAAAATTCCAAAATTTAAACCCAGCTGTCCACAAAAATACACTATATAGAGAATATAGAAACGCAGAAGGGTCGGCATATAAAATTTCATTTGATTATTTTTTTCTCGATTTTTTTTGGAATTATTCTGCTCAGCTCATTGAATAAATCAAACTCATTTGCATACCAACTGATAAATTATAGCGAAACAGGCCCGACAATTGACAAAACTGGCCCAGGGACAGGGACAGGGACAGGGACCAGGCCCGAAGCCAATCCAATCCCACCCCAGGAGCAACCCTTCCTCCAGCTCTCAATCTCTGCGTGTCTCTCGGCAGGAGGGGAAAAAGAGCAACCACCCAGGCGAAAGGGTCAAACAGCAGCGACAAGATTTACAATTCTTGAACCCAAGGAATTCCAGGGAGAAAGAGAGTTGGAGAGAAAAAGAGATAGAGAAAGAGAGAGTGAGAAAGAGAAGAGAGAGAGAGAGAGAGAGAGAGAAAGAGAGAAAGAAAAAGAGGGAGAAAGAGAGAGAATCTCCTTGAATTAATTGACGATTCTGACAGGATGCAACTGGGACCGGTTCTCCTTTACCTTCCGAAGGGGATTATAGTCAACCCCCTCTCTCTATATATATATATATTCACAAATATCATGCAAATCACTGGGAAACTTTTCTATAACTCTAACAAATGAAATTAATTCGATTAGGTTAACCAGAGAAAATTTCTACAATTTCTACAAAACTTCAACTAGTTCAAAATATCATAAAAAAGTCTTAAACCTACTTAAAAATGAACCCTTAAATCTCGATGGATTTCAATGAAATTTTAACACTTACTTCTAGGGTTTGTAAATATATGAATATACCAAAAGTTAACTTGCTTAAGTACTTGAAAGTTTATAATAATAAAGTAACTCTATTTAGTTTCGCTGGATTTGGATTTGGATATGGATATGGGCAAAATTTCCCATAATTAATTATATAAACAAAAAGTAATTTTGCAGGCGCTTTCTGTGTGTGTTTTGTGCAACCATAAAGCTCAATCGAGCGTCTGTCAAATTCGCAGGAAAAACTAACAGAAAGAAACTATATGTTGTTGATTTAGCTTGAATCTAGAATCTACACATAGGTAAACACACAGCAGCAGCAAAAGTTATGCCACATCAAATATTTCAATAACATCAAATTAAACATAAAACTGCAAAAGGCTGAATGCGGGAAGGGGGAGAAGAAGCGCGACTGCGAATGGCTTGCAAATGGTAACAAGCACTCAAAAGTCAAAGCGAATTAAATTCTAAACTAATTTTCATGTCGTGCCAAAAATAATAATAAAAAGAAAAAAGACCACGCCAGACGGCAGACGGCAGACGGAATGCATATTGAAGAGTAGTCTTCTTCTTGGGGGCGTTGTGGCGTGTGGGCGCAAAAGCCAACAACTTAATTAAGGCATCAATAAAAAAGAATTGTAAAAACAAAAAATATACATGTGTGTGTATGCTGTAAAACTTGTAAACTTGGCGAAAATTTTGGGCTAAAAAGAATTCTGCTTCAAGAGAAAAAGAAAAGATCAAATGGAGCTAATGGAACGTAGTAAAAAAAAGAAATCCTTTATCCCCTCCTGACTGCCAATAATGATGATTCCTTTTTAATGTCTACTCCTCAGGCGTTGGTCATTAGCCTTAGCTTCAGCCAGCTTTTATATTTTTTACATTTTTTTTTTGTTCAGCATATCGATCACCACACAAAATGTTGCCAATATAAAACACTGGCCCAAGGAGCAGCTCCTGCTCCTGCTCCTCTCTGGACCTGAAACTCATCATCATCACATCAGTTTGGTTCTCGAAAAGGGGGCGTGCACGAAATGATATTTTATTCAATATCCTCAGAGTTCCTTCGACTGTGGGGCTCTTGTATTTTCGCTTCGCCCCTTAACGATTTGTCCTTTTCAAGCCAGGAAATCAAATTGATGGACTCTGAGAGGGGAGAGAGAGAGGCAGTGACTGCCATTGATGGCGCACATGGGAAACCTGAAATTAAAAACTCATAAGATATCGACTGATATATTGAGCTGCACAAATTACTGACAACTGAAAGATGAAAGAGGTACCAGCGCGCTCACAAAGAGGAGAGATTTTCAAGACAGGTTTCCTGTACCCCTTTTTTTTTCCTCACTTTACTTTACTTTTCCTATATCCCTCGCGTATATATGCACACACATATATTTGTATATATATATATGCATATAAAAAGACAATTAGTTGTTATTAAGTTGTACACAAAAGCCGTCGAATCTTTTCTTTGCCGCTTCTTCATTTTTTGGCATCGCCAGGCTGGCTTTTGTGAGACGGACGAAGACGAGGCTGATGTCTAGATGCGGAATTAATGATGCAATGACAATTGATGCACACCACGCAAAGCGCATTTAGCATTTATGATATTTATGCTCAATTAGTGTTCGCTCTGTGGAGATCTCGTCCCCGTCTCCCCCCCTACGAAAGTGTGAAGTTTCAGCTGGATTTGATGGCTCCAGGCTGAGTTACATGAGGTTGCTCAGGAGATTTTCCCCAAATACTCATATCTATTCACAGATTGGGTTATTTACGAAAAGTATGCAAAGTTTCAGCTTGATTTGATATCCAAAAGCTGAGTTACTTGAGGTTGCTTAAGAGATATTTTCCAAATACTCTTATATATTCACATATTATTTTATTTATTAAAAGTATGCCAAGTTTCAACTTGATTTAATAACTCCCATCTGAGTTACTTGAGGTTGTTGGGGAATACTATAATAATTACCGATTTAAAGGCTGAATAACTTAAGGTTCCTTAAGAGATATTTTCCAAATACTTTTATATATTCACATATTATGTTATTTATTAAAAGTATGCCAAGTTTCATTTCGATTTAATAACTTCAAGCTGAGTTACTTGAGGTTATTCTTTGGTAACTATAGTTAGGAACTGCTTAAACTCAACCATATTTGGTATACATATATTTTCCCATAATTTGCTTAACAAAATCATTAAAAAATACTGATGAATACTAGAAGTTATATTCAAAAGTTCTTATAAAGGTTATTGAAAATTGAGTGAGTTCTTTGAGGTCACTCTCTCGGTTATTGGAAAATCACCTAATTAGAGTTTGAATTGCGTTTCGATGATTAGTTAACCCAAGTTAGCTGGAGGACTTCAATTAGCTTCAATGGCTATTCATAATTAATGGCATATAAAAACCGGAAAAGAGCGGAGGGGAAACGTCCAATGATCATAATAAAAAATGATCAACAGACACACACACACACAGTCGCACACACACAGTCGCACACACACAGTTCATGAACTCAATTTTTAATAATAATTTCCAAATGATTTTTTATTTCACATTATTAGTTGTGTTGCGTGGCTCCGGATCGAGATCGAGTTCGAGTTCAGCGATAGATCGGCATCTCTTTCCACCCCCACAAGCTTTTAATTGTTCGATTTTCATTTCGAATTCGTCTCGTTTCGTCGCGTTGTTATAGATACTTTGCCACAGAGATACAGATACAGCAATGACTACTGCTGCGGCGCTGCGGATATTTCGGTCTGCCGCTGCTGCTGCTGCTGCTGTTGCTTCTGTTGTGTTTTAATTTCCGTGCTGACAAATTAATTTAATTATATTAACATATCTTTCCAGCGATCGAACGATTGAACTGACTGAAATATGTATCTGTGTATCTGTGTGGGTGGTTGCTTGAATTCGGTTCGAGAGTTCGGGTCTTTGGTCAGTGATTCTTAATATTAACCCCTTTATATATATATATATATTATTTGCCGGCCTGTGTGACTCATTAGCTTTGGGGTGCTGTGCACTTAAAACGCTAAAAATTATACGACACACGCCGGATCCGTATCTATGTATCTCCTGTATCTCCTGTATCTTTGTATCTTCCTGCCAATGCTCTTTATGTATTTAAGGGCTTAGAGCGACACAACCCCTTTTTTTTTTTGCCACAGGCGCTGCTCATTTTCGGCGACGCCATCTTTGAAATTAGTAAAAAAAAAAAAAATTATAAACTTTATACCCTATAAACTATCAATGCTCCGTATCCGTATCTGTGTATCTGTGCATCTGCATCTGTTGGCTCTGGTGGTGGCCTACCCTATATAACCGGTTTCAATTCGATTAAAACGGAACCCAAAGCGTCAAAAAAAAAAACAAGAAGAGAACCCAAAACTCGAATTTCTATCATCGTTTTTTTTTTGTCAGCAAATGCATTTGGCAATTAGCTTTGTTTTGTTTTCTTTCCATTTTCCAGTTTCCCCCCAGATCAGCAAAAATCATACTTCTAGTAATTATAGAAGCCAAAATAAAATAAAAAAGAGAAGAGACTTGGTTCGATGTTAATGGGTCAAGTTTATAGATTGCATTACCTGAGGCGGTCTATACGGAAATTCAGTTTTTTCTTACTCGCTTCGTTCTATATTTAATGGTTAAAAAATACAAGAAAAAAAAAAGTCAACTTTATGTTAATCAAGCACATTTCGATTTCGATTTGTGTCAATTTTTTGTGTGTTGTATTATTTCTTTTTTCTCGTTCCAAGTAAATAAATAAATAAGCCAAGAAAGTATTTCATTTCATCAACAATCATTTGGACAGCTGTAGACGGCGTCTGCGGCTCTTTAGTTTACTTAATAAACTTCTATTTTTGGTTTGGCAAATTCTTAAAAATATGCCTCGAGAAAGTATTTATGGAACAAGGAGTGAGTGAGTCTAAAGCTCAAATATTGATTCATTGATTGCAATCGATCACGAGTCGAGGGGTTCTTCAAACGATCGTTAGCGAGTATTTATTATAAATCAAAAAAAAAAAAAGAAAAAAGGAGGAGAAGAACCCCATATATCTTAACCCATCCTAACGAGTTCGGCGGCTTTTTCTTGTGACTTTGTTGTGGGTAACAATATATACATATATCTATATATATCTATCTATATTTATATATATTTATATATATATTTATTTACCAGTTCTTGTTTGGTTTTATCATTTTAAGGCTGCATCAAAAATGGCTTGCTATAAAAATGCATTTTACCGACGGCAAAATGTATGCATTTTCCCACCTAGATTTTCCCCCTCTGTGTCTGCCTTTTTTTTCAGGATCAATCGAAGAAGAAAAACTCCAATTAAAAGTGCCCAGGCAATGCAACCTAATTAACTTGCCACATATATATATAGATATATATACTATATAGATATGAGTTGATATTTCCATGTCTGGTCTGGGCTTTATACTTTTTTTGTTTTTAATGCTATTTTGCCGCCTTATTTGTTGAGAGTCTGGCATTTGGCCAAGGAAATTTTTCAGCGTCGTCTGGTGGGTAACCCCTTCCCCGCCTCCCTGATTTTCCAGCACCCCCTCCCACTCCTACTCCTCCCCCTTCCCCTAATGTCTGACTCAGATCTTGTCTATAGCTTTTCCTATCTCAGTTATTCAAGCAATAAATTGTTCATTTACTATTTCGCTTGTTGCACTTTGCATTTTTTTTCTTCCTTTTGTTTTGTAAACAAATTTTGTGCAAAAATCAATAATAAATAAATTAGCAACAAGAAATTAGACAACAATAATGGGAGAGAGGGAAAGAGGAGAGGGAGGAGGTGCTCCTCCAGCAGCAACAATAAAAACACATTTGCCGTAGACACGCAAACTCAATTAGTTAACTTAACTTAAGTTAAGTTAAGCAGTTACCGTGGGGGCGGGCTCTCTGGGGGCGGGTCGCAGGGGGGTGTTATTGTTGTCAGTTGTGGGAGTTGGATATAAGATCGCAATGAATATATATATATTTATATATATATATATATTAGGGAAGTGACATTAGATTAGCCCCAGATTTGGACTGATTTCAAGCATTTTTGAGGCTTGAATTTAAGTTGGAAATTAATGTTTAATTGAGAAACATTAAGAATTGGGAATATGTATTTATTTTTTATACATATTCAAGTAACAATTTATTTATTTGATTTAAAACAACAATTAAAGAACCCTATAACTTTACAGTCGCAAGTTTAAATTTAATTTATATCAAAACAACAAGATTTTCTTGTAAAAATCTTTACCATTTATAAATATAAAACCTTTTAAATAAATCTTTAAAATGTAGAAACTACCAAATCATTTCCTATTTATTTATACAATTTTTGTTATAATTTCTAAAAAGGTTTATAATTTATTAAACCTTTTTTTTATGTTCTACAAAAATCTATAAAATATAAAAACTGCTAATTTGTTCTTTCCTAAACAAATTTTATTTATTCCTTTTATAAAATAAATACTTATTTCGATTCAAGTTATAAATAAAATTAGGCAACACTTTGATTTGATTTTCAAATGTTTTCACTTGTAAATAAAATCACAAAATCACTTGAAAATTAGTTTAACAAACTTGCTACCTTTTCAGTTCCCTTAATTAATTCACCAGCATATTTATTCCTTTAATAAAATATGCATTTAAAAATTGATTTATAATTTATATCGTATTTACTTGTCAATAAATTCATAAATCACTTTGTTTAAATTTCTTTCTTTCTTTCCAAAAACTAATATTTCACCTTCCTAATTAAGTTCCACTTCAGTTTTCCCACACAACTTCTTATAAGCACTTTATTGGGTCTCCCTTGCAATCAGATAGATATATATATATATATCTGTTGTTTTGTTTATAAACACTCAGCATTTCATTCATTTAAAATTCACCAAAAAAAAAAAGAAAAACCCCGCCCTATTAAATGCCGCAGAAGACAAGGAAAAATTCCAAGATTTTCAGGCATGCAAGCAGAGTGCTTCGGGGGGGCGGGAATATCCAAAAATAATTGTAGCTTTTTCTTTCCCATTGGAGATGCTTTGGGTGTTGTGTGTGTCTTGTGGCTTACCTGTTGCCAAAATTGTGCCAATAAATAAATTTGCTCCTTTTTGAAAAACCAATCGTTGATTGATTGAACAGCCGTCAGATCCATATCGGCTGTCCCAGCGGCTTGTGGCAATGTTGGCTGCATTCGTGGGCTTTGCTTTCTTCGCTTTTCTTCTCAGTCAGTTGTTGTTGGTGTATCTTTTATCGTTGTTGTTGTTCCTTGTTGTTGTTGATGTTTTCTTTTTTTTTAGCCAATAATATTATTGCCAATATTCGATTGGCTAAGGCCTGGCATTTGGGGAAAAACACACACACTCCTTCCTGCTTTGCTGTTAGTTTTCGGTTTTAGTTTTGATCTCTGTACTTGCTTCGATTTTTTCTTTTTTTGGAAGTTAGTTTCGTTTTAGTTTTGGTTTTAGTTATTGTTTTAGCTTTTTGTTAGTGGTTTCTTTGTCACTGTTTTGTCATCACATTTACACCTTAAGTATTCCTATTTGTTACTGTTGCTTTTACGTGCCCAAAAAAATTCATAAAATACATAAATAAGCCAATTTCCAATTTCCTTTTCTCTTTTTTTATTTTGTATTATTATTAATTCTTTGATAATTGCAAATTCTTCTGCCTTTGTTGTTATTGTTGTTGAATTAAAGGTGTGGTTTTTTGATTTGTTGTTGGAGTTGGATTTGGAGTTATCGTTGTTGTAGTTGTTGTTGAATGTGTTGTTGGATTGGGAGATGTTGTTGTTGAATGGTGATGGGTGTTGTTGTTGTTGATGATGTAGTTGTTGTTGATGTTGTTGTGTGTGAATTTCAAGCCATCGATGTTGTTGTTGTTGTTTATGTTGTGGTTGTTGCTTATTTTGCACATGTTTCAGCTGGTCGCATTTGTTGTTGCTGTTGCTCTGGCTGTTGTTGTTGCTGATGCTGCTCTGGTTGTTGTTGTTGTTGTTTACACTTGTCACCAATACACGCGCACATTTTTTTTCGGTTTTAACAACAAAAAATCACTTGAAAAAAAAAGCAGTGAAAAGCGTTCATTTCTCGTGTCCTTTTCTTTCTTTTCTTTGTTTCTTCAATTATTTTATTTTATATATTTCTGTGTTTCGGGGGAATTTCTTCTTTTACTTTTTTATAATTATAATTAGCGATTATAATTGATTATGATTATATTATTTTTATTAGATTTTTTTTTTGTTGGTGATCACACCGCGAAGTAACTAACACACATCGCGTCGCACACACACCGCACACACTCAGCCGCGCCAAGAACACACACCATACGCAGCGCACACCACACACAATACTACCGGGTACAGGTATCGGAAGGAAGGAAGGAAGGCAGGCGGCAGGAGAGCGGCTAAGCGGCGTGTGCGATATTATTATTATTATTATTATTATTTCTCAAATCTCTGGGCCTGCTTTTTGCTTTTTTCTTATTTCTTTCTTTTCTTTTCTTTTTTTTTTTGGGGCTCTAGCAGCTCTGGGCTCTTTGGGGCTCGAACAACTCTCGGACGTGTCTCGTCTCGTCTCGTCTCGTGTCTCGTCTCGTCTCTCACACGGGGCGACGTGTTCAGCCACGAATGCTGTTGATGACTGAACAAATCGAACCCTAACGAAGCGCCGACAACCCTGCACAACGCCGTTGCTTGCTGCTGCGGCACTAACACACACACACACACACACACACTCACGCTCACACACACACACTCAATGCTGGCTCGCTCGCTCGCTCGTTCGTTCGCTTGCTGCGCTGCTGCTGCTGCTGCTGCTGGTGCTGGCGCTGGTTCTGCCGACGCACACACCGACAACGACAAGCCGAGCCGAAGCCAACACGAGCGCCCACAGCCAGAGCGAGAGAGAGAGAGAGAGAGAAAGAGAGTGAGAGCGAGCGAGCGAGCTAGAGAGAGTGGGGAAAAGACTCACTCAATTTCTCAGCGGCGCTGCCACTGCTTTAGATTTCTTCAATAGATTTTGATTTTTCCCAGCTCGTTTCTTATATTTTTCCCCATTTGTTTGTTTTTTTTTCTGCTTCTTCTTTTTTTTGGGTTTTTTTTTTCTTATTTTTATTTTTTTGAGTATTTTTCTGCGCCGCCGCTGTCAGAGTTGCATGTATTGAAATTCATTCATTCAAGGTACTCGCACTCGCACTCGCACTCGCTCGCACGCTCGCCTTTTTTCTTATTGGGAACAACTTATGGGGGGGGGGTCGAAAATTGAGCCGCAAATTGAGCGGTTTTTCTTTTTTTTTGTGCGGTTTTCGGAGGGGAGTGCTTGAGGGATTTCGGGGGATTTCGGAGAATATCTCGTGTTTGGTATTGAAGGTTTCTACAAAGTTCGGTTTTGATTTTATTTTTCGTCTTTAATTTAAATATATTTATTTTGTTTTTCTTTATTTTTTTATAATTTGTATTATTATTTTATTATTTTTCTTGTATTCTTATTTTAGGGATTTGATTCTTTGAAAAGTTAAAGAGGTTTTCCAAGCTTTGGTTTCTTTTTGCTGTTCCTAAATATTTATTAAAGTTTTTGTGTTCTTTAATATAAATTTCATTTAAATTTGATTTATTTTTATTTTAATTTTCAAAGAGTTTTAAGGACTGAGAGGCTTAAGCAGGTTTTTTCTTCATTTATGTATTTAATTTAATTATTAGTATATTTTTTTTCTATTATTCATTTATGTATTTAATTATTATTATTAATATTTGTATTTATTTTATAATTTTTAAGCGTTTGGTTCTTTAATGAAATAAATAAATAATTGAAGACGAAAATAACTTTAAGGAAAGCCCTATCCACGGGTTTTTTAGGATACATTTCGAGTAAATTAAATCTCTTGGATAAATATAAATAAATATACTTATAAAATATTATAAATAGAAATAAAATATATAAATATATATAGAATATTGCAAATTAATATATAACGTTCACATATTTATTATTGTATTTAAACAAATAAGAAAACTGTTTATGTTATATTTCAATTTTAATATAATAGAAAATATAAAATCTATAATATTATGGACCTAAAGTTCAGTAGTTTTAGCTCTTAAAGTCTCTGAGATATACGAATTTATACAGACCAACGGACAAACGGACAAACGGACAAACGGACAAAGCTAAATCATTTACCTTCACTTATATTTGTATATATAATTTTATGATCTTTTGTTTCAAAAATTCCCTACCATTTTCCTTTCCTTAAAAAAATCAATTTCCCACACTCCTAATCTCTTACCTCTTAAATTTTGAAATTTGTAAACTTTTTTCCTTCGCTTATTATCTTTTTGCAAATATCCTTTGGAATATTAAATAGCCCCGTTGCCGTTCCCGTTGCGGGATTTTCGCATAAAGAAAAGTTCAAATTGTATCGAAGCGCCGCCAAAGTGCAAGGCAGACGCAGTCTTAACCCCCCACAGCCAACCTTAACCCATTGGGGGGGAGGGTAGAGGGAAGGAGGCTATGGTTATGGCTTACACCTAAGGCGGAGATGGAGACTGGAGACTGGAGAATGGAGAATGGAGAACCAAAGTCGCAGTCGCAGAATGCGTTGCTGCAGTCTGAGAGAAAATCTGAGAAAATGGGGGGGAAAAGCTGGAAGGGGTCTAGGGGGGGTCCGGGCACCGGTTGGGGGTTAAATCTGCTCGGGGACTTTGTCGTCGTCGGCTGTGTGAAAAATAACGAAAATAACGGGAGAGCCGAGGGCCGAGGGCCGAAAAAGCGAGGGCCGAGAGAGAAAGGGCAGCAGTCACCTACACGAAGATAAAAAATATTAAAAAAAAAAAATAAGAAAAAAACGATGCTCGCTGTCGACGTTGCTGAAAAATCCCCTTAACCCTTAAGCCCCACCACCCCTTAACCTTCTAAAATAAATACTATAATAAGAAATAAATATTTTAGTTATATTTTAAAGCTCCTTTCAAAATTTAAACTGTTTTTAGTTAAAAAAAAATTCATCAAAAAATGAACAAATATTTTTTATGTGTTTACCTTTTTAAGTAATTAAAATGTATATCAAAAACTTTAAATATTTACATTATTTTCTATATTTAATTAAAAAACAAACCAAAAAATATAAAAAATAAAATTAAACCCATGTAGTTCTTTCTCGCTCGCTCTGATTGACAATCAATGGACTGCAATTGGAATGCCTTGAAATGCCAGGACAAGTGTCGGCCAACCAGCAAAATTCCAACTGGATAAAAATGCAGGCGCAAAAGCCGAGAACCGAAGCAACAAAAAAAAAAAAAAACGAAAAAGAAAACCACTCAATGCCTGGGCACTCCACTCACTCTCTCACTCTGGCGCGCTCTCTCTCTCTCTCTTGCTCTATGTGCCTCACACTCTCGCTCTCTCCCCGTTTGAGTTGCAGTTGCAAGCGCGAGCAGGGGCGCGCAGCAAGTTCGAAACGTTTTTCGAACCTTTTTCGAACTTGTTGAGTTGCCGAGCGGGAAAATTGATAAATTAATGTTAAATGTTCGTTTTAATAATTAAACATAAGGAAAATATTTAACTAAAAAATAGATATATTAAATAAACTTAAATTTTTAAAGAAAAATAGTATTAAATTAATAAGAAAAATATGTTTAATGTGAATAAAAATATTCGATACAAATTTTTGGTTAACAAAATTTCAGAAAATATGTTTATTTTAATTAATATTTAATTTTTATATTTTATTTATTTTATTTATTTAATTTATTAACATTTTTTTAGTTTAATAAATCCTTAAAAATTGCCCTAAAAGTTTCGAGCTTCTTTCTTTTTCTCTCTTTCTCTCGTTAACACTCGATTCCCCTTCGCCGCCCACTCCACTCCCTCTCTCACCCAACCAAGAAAATCACTCACAAATGACACAAGTCGCTCTCAATTTTCGATAATTCCCGTAATAAAAACCAAAACCAAATCCAAAGCACACACACACACACACGAGCGTGCTCACAAGTGTCACAAAAAAAGTCAAAGAAGAAGCCAGGCGACGGCGACGCCAGCCGAAGCAGCGGCAGAGCAAGACAACACAGACACAGGCGAGGGAAATAAAAATACAAAAAAAAAAGAAATACCAAAAAAAAAGCGAAGCAAACGATTTAAGCCCCGCCCCATTTGATTGGCGAGCAAAAAGCAAAGCAAGGAAGAAGGCAAGCCAGAAAAACAGACGACGACGACGACGACGACAACGTCAATGGACAGCAACAACTACAACAACAACAACAGCGACAAACACACACGCGCTGGCCCCCACACACACACATGGGTATGTGTGCGTGTGTGTGTGTGTTGTGTGCTTGGCGCTCTGCCTCGGCCGCTGCCCGCAGCTACCTGCGCTGCGGCAGAGGAGGGTCGTCGCAACATCATTCATCGGAAAAAGAGACGCAGCATCTGTTGTTGTAGTTGTTGTAGTTGTAGTTGTAATTGTAGTTGTTGTTGAAGTTGTAGTTATTGTTGTAGTTGTTGTTGAAGTTGTAAGGATGTTTTTGTTTTTTAGTTCTTTTTTTTTGTGTGTTACACATGTATCAGTTACAAATATATCAATAATAAAAGAAATCCCCAACAAAATTATGAGCAAACTTTATAGTAAATATTTTAGTAATGAAAATTAATTAAATCTTATTTAATTTGAACGAATTTGGATACCGTTTCCTTGTTGTTTTTATTTCCTAATTGTCTAATATTATTAATTAATAATTCTGACTCATATTAATCTATATTTTATACATATTTATAATTCATAAATAATCAGAATATTGGAATATTAAATATGAATATATTTTAAATACTAAATAAAATAGCATTTTCTTCAATTTATTTTTTTTTTTATAATTTATATTGTTAATCTAATAATCCTAATATATAAAACCCAAATACAAAATAATAATATTCCTTTTAAATATTTGTTTCTTTTATAAGAAATTATTATATGTTTTGTTAAGCGATTCGAACCAAAAATTGAGTCTATGAAAAATAAATAATTTAAAAAACTCAAAGGCCTCTTTCTTTCTTTTTTTTTTAAGAAAATATGTAAAATATGCTTTAAGCCTAAGTATAATTACAAATTAAACGCCCTTAATTATAAAATAAAAGAAATAAAAATATTTATCTATAATTCCCAAGGGTTTCTAGCACCCTTTCAGTCAAGGTTTGCTAACATTAGCCTCTATTAATTTTTAATTATACTTTTTACTAAATAAACATAGTTTTCTTTTCTAATTCGAAAGAGGAAAAACATATACCATAAAATAAAAATATTAAGAAAAATAAACATATATGAATAAATACAAAATTAAAAACAAGAAAATGTTTCATTTGAAATACTAAAACTTTTATATATTAAATATTAAAAAACTAATTAAATGTCAAATATCAAATAAGTATTTTAAAATAAGAAATTTGATAAAATTAGCAATAAAATTAAATCAAAAATATTTTTAATACATATTGAAATTATTAAAACCTATATAAAAATATTTAAAAAAAATCTAATTAAATTATATTTGAAATCAAGAAAATATATAAAAATGCATATAATTAAAATTAACTAAAATACAAATCAAATCAAAATAGTTTAAAAAAAACAAGTGTAATAGTGTGGGAGAGGGAGGGGTATATAAACTAACAAGCGCATTTAATGTCACTCCCTCTCGCTCACACCAAACGCCATTGAACGCCTCTTCTTCTTCTTCTTCTTCATCTTCTTCGCTTTTTGTTTTCTTCGTATCGGTTTATTTTTTTATTTTTTTTTTCGAACAGCTTTTGGCTTTGATTTTTCTTTGGCTTTCAAGTTTACTTTTTTCCCTCTCTGTCGCGCGCTCTCTGTGTCGCCCTCTCACTCACTCGCTCACTCACTCACTCCACACACACACACGCTCTCCTCCTCCTCGCTCTCTCTCTCTCACCGCGCGCTATCTCTGTGCGCGCGCAAGCGCTCTCTCCTCGGCATTTTTGAGTGATATTATTTGTTTTTTTTTTTTTTTTCGTGTGCTGCTGCTGCCTGCTTTACTTTTATTTATTTTTTTTGTGTTTTATTTCTTTTCGGGCGCTCTGCTGCTGCGTCGACTGCACTGCCGACAGCGTTCAGGCTCTGCCGCTCCCCCTCCAAGCCGAGTGCATAGGTGCAAGCGAGCGCGAGATATGCAGGTGCCGATGAGTTGATGCTGTTGCTGCTGCTGCTCCCGCTTCTCCCTCTCCCTCTTCTCCATCTACCTCTTCTTCTCCTTCTTCTTCTTGCTCTTCCTCGCTCGCTCGCTTCTCATTGTTGTTTTTATTCTCCTCGCTACTGTTGTTGTTGTTGTTGTTGTCGCTGATTGAAATTATGATTTTTTATTATTAGTTGTGCGTGTGTGTGCGTGTGTGTGTGTGTGTGTGTGTGTGAGCGTCGGCCGCCTAACTGTTAAAGTGTCATATTAGCGTTGTTTTTGGTTGGCTGCCTCGGCATGTGTCCGTGTGTGCGTGTGGGTGTGCGGGTGTGTGTGAGTGACGCAAATTGATTTGATTTGTTTCGAGTTTCGACTTCGAAACGAATCATTTCGCTTGATTTGATTTGTAGTTTTTTTTTTTGTTTTTAGCTTCTAAACTAATTAAAATATTTAATTTTTCTTTTATATTTTGTAAGTTGAATAATTAAATGGGTTAAATCTTTCATTTAAATTGATTTCATATTTTAATTCTTATTTATTTTCGAGTTTCGACTTCGAAACGAATTATTTTGCTTGATTTGATTTGTATTTTGGTGGTTTTTAGCTTCTAAAATTGTAAAAAATAGTTTATTTATTGGAATATTTGGTTATTAAGCTAATTTAATTGGTTAAATTTTTAGATTTAATTGATTTTATATTTAAACTCTTACTTATTTTCGAGTTTCGACTTCGAAAGGATTTAATTCGCTTGATTTAATTCGAATTTTGTTGGTTTTAAGCTTCTAAACTAATTAAAAAAAATTGTATTTAATAATATTCCATTAAAAAAATTTTTTTTTAATTAGTTAGCTAATTTAACTGGTTTTATTTTTAATATTTTTCTTGAATTATTCTTTAAAACTCAAAGAATTTGATTGATTTTTTATAGTTTACTTGATTTCTTGGATATACCTTCTTTACTTTTATATAATTAATGTATTTATATGTATAGGTTTTTAGCTTTACTTGTATTTATTTGTATAAATATAAATTACATTTTATTTTGTAGCCTCAAAGTTTTATTTATTTGTATTATTTAATTATCAAATTTAATTAATAAAATCATTTATTTATATATTTGTTTAATTTTTGTTATTTATGTTTCAAAAATTCATTTTCATTCATTTTTTTCTACTTATTTTTATGTATTTATTAGCTCTGCTTTTATTTTTATTATTTATTTTATTATTCACAATTTTCTCACATTTGTTCTTTTGTTATTTTCTAATTGTTGTTACCTCTTTTTGTTGTTTGTTTCACACACATTTGTATAATTATTTAAGGGTCTGCCAAAAACACTTTCACTCTCATTCCCAAAAAAACCAAATAAAAAAAAGAAAAGAAAACCCCATACACACGCCCATTTAATGCGTTAATTACTGCTAATTAGACGTAAACATGAAAAAATCACACAATACCAAAAACAACAAAAAAGCCGAAAAAAAATCGCTTTCCCTTTCCCAAAAATAAACACTGCAGAATTGACAGCAATTACAGGAGTCGCCACAGCCGGCGTCAGCAACGCCGCAGCACATTGCCTGCCCTTTGACCTTTGTGCCAAAAAATTAAAAAAAAGAAGCCAGAAAAATAATCTATATATATATATTTATGTATATATATATAGGAATTTAAAGATCAAGTGCATAGAATACATATAAAGCATAGGCAATAAATATTCTATTAAATAATAAATATAAACTATAAGTTGGTGTAGTTATTTGTGGTGTTTAGGAACTGTTTATTGCAGGGTATCTATGCATTTATCAGTAACCTTTTTATACCCTCACAGAGGGTATTAAAATTAAATTAAATTAATTAAGTAAAATTTTAGTAAAATGCTTAAAAAGCATTGAAGGCGCAACTTTAGACCTTATAAGTCATATATTTGTCTGACAAGCGTCAGCAGGCGAGTCAACCTAGTCTTGTCTTTAAGTAAATAACAAATTGTGAACATTTTTGCAACATTTTATAATATAAAAATTTTTCA
Source organism: Drosophila bunnanda (assembly GCA_035046265.1). Classification (NCBI taxonomy): domain Eukaryota; kingdom Metazoa; phylum Arthropoda; class Insecta; order Diptera; family Drosophilidae; genus Drosophila; species Drosophila bunnanda. The sequence continues at coordinate 113,705 of JAWNOB010000017.1, forward strand.
TAAAAATGGTCAAAAGATAGCAAAAATTTGTTTAATAAAATTTTGTAATTTTTTATATTAATAAAATAATATTTAACATCAAAATGCCAATTTTTAACTTAACTATAAGCAATTTTCTTGAACCAATTTGCTGAACTGAAAGAGTATACAAACGTTGGCTTTACCAAGTCACCTTTTCGTACTACTTTTCCCAATTTATGAATATTTTCTTGCAGTGCAAGGACCAAGGAAGAGGCAGCAACAGTTTGATACAACTGGACCTTTGTTGTTGTGTGTTTCGCATTGTTTCGCAATAAACGCGCGATAATTGCACACACACACACACACACACACACGCATGAAGAGGGGAGAGGGGAGAGGAGAAAGCACCAAGGGGTGAGAGAGGGTGCAAGGGATGTCAAGGTGTTGCAGTGTGCGTGTGTTGCAAGGCCAAACTTCGGTGTCAGGGAAGGGGGGTTGGCTGGGAAAAAAAGGGGTGAAAAACCTTGCCACCAAAAGTGGGGTGCGTTTTTCCAAAGACACGGTGCGTGCCATTGTTGTTGTAATTGTTGGTGTTGTTGGTGTTGTTGTAAATGCTTGATGTTGTTGCTGTTGCATTGTTTTGGTGGTTTTTGCAACAACACAAAATTACACCAAATTTAGCAATGCGAATTTTTCGCACAAGGGTTTTCTCCTTCGCGCAAAAAATGTAAAAAAAGGGGTAACCCCAGCGGGTAAAAAAAAGGAGCAACAGGCGGCGGCGGCAAGGCAGCAATTGTTGCGCCGCGGTAATTGCGTAATAGATAAACGATTCGCGAACGATGCAAATTAAATCCGAAATGCAACAGTTTGTTGGTCTTCAAAAAAGGGGTTGTTGCAATGCAGCCTTTGCAGTTTATATTGATTTTAAGTAGCTAAAGTAATGGTTAGTGTAGGCCTAGTTAGAGGGCTTGAAAATGTAATTTAAAGTTTTCAAAATGCGATTTATGGTTTTAAGATACTTAGATACTTTAGTCAGAAGCCTGTAACGAAGTGAAGGAGTCATTTCCGACCCTATAAATCATATATATTCTTGATCAGCATCAACAGCCGAATCGATCTAGCCATCTTCTGCAGATAAAAAAAATTTCAAAAAATTTTCCACAAATTTTTATCTTTGAAATTTAAAAAAAGGGGGAAAAAATTTAATTTTTTTGTATTTTTAATTGAGTATGCAGATTTGTTAAGCTGGTGAAAACTAACTTAAGAGCGTTTTCCGAATTAAAATTAATGCTTTTTTGGATTAGTTATGAGATTTTTAAACTTTAATTTATCGACAAATTTTCCATATAAAATATCGATAAATATCGACTCAAAGGAAGTTAGTAAGAAGCTTGTTACGATGTGAAGGAGTCATTTCCGACCCTATAAATCATATATATTCTTGATCAGCGTTAACAGCCGCATCGATCTAGCCATCTTCTGCAGATAAAAAAAATTTCAAAAATTTTTCCACAAATTTTTATCTTTGAAATAACAAAAAAAAAGTCAAAAAAATTTAAATTTTTTAAATTTTGAATTGAGTACGCAGATTTGTTACGCTAATAAAAACTAACTTGGGAAAGCTTTCCAAATTAAAATAAATGCTTATTTGGCTTATTTATGGAATTTTTAAACATTGATTTAAAATATTGATAAATATATCTCATTAAAATATACAAATTTATCTATATCTCCAGATTAAGATTTTATTTCTATTTATTTCAGACTAGCCTTAAAATAAATTCATCTAATTTCTACTTATATACTTAGCAGGCTCGAAATGGGCCAAATGGCAAAATAAACATCTATAACATTTATATTTTGGTATAATTAAATATATATTAATAAATATAAATCATCTGAATATTTCCTATTTAATACATAACTTTTTTCTGGCCAGATATATGTTTTATATATAATTTGGAGACTTGAAAAGGAGCCACTTTGCATACTAAAAGTAAAAAAACCTCAGAAAGTTTATATCTTTTATATAAACTTATAACTTTTATATAAAATATTTATGTGAAATATTTTTTGAGGCCCGTAAAAATTATTATATATTTTCCCTACTTTATATATATTTTATATATATATTTACTTAATGTTACCCAACCTTTTAACTTACTTCAAAGTAAAAAAAAGTTATAATTTGCGTTTCACAAAATTGGACACCTTTTGGGTGCGATTGATATTGGCTTTTATATTATTCGTTTTCGTTTCCCTATATTTCTATTATATATATTTTCTTTTTTTTTTTTGTAATATTGTTGCTGATCTCCAGCTGCCTTGTCCCCCTCCCCCCCGGGTCCCGGACAATTAAACACCTTTTTGCTCATTACTCAGGGAACTTGGACTTGCGAGGGTTTGTTCTTTTGCCCCTTAAGGAAATCGAAAGGGTGCCGGGTGTACAGTACTCACCGCTCTAGGTCGCTGGATATTGTATATATATATATATATATATATATATTTCGTATTCGGATTTGGATTCGGCTCGTGCTAATTTGCATATTGACAGAGGAAGCCGGACTCCTGCAAGCCGTCCCACTTCCTTGGCAGGGAGGAGGCAGGCGCACAAACAATTTCCTTGTCCCCTTTCTTGGCTCGGTTTCTTCGGGCTTAAATTATAATAATCAGGCGGGGTGGAGGGGTGTTTAGGGTGCCAGGAGGGTGCGGAAATACCAGTCCCGATCTCCGGGCCAGCTGCCTCAAGTTTCGATAGCCGCGAAAATCGGCAACGTTGCTCGATCCCGATTCGAATGTTGATCACGAGGCAGCCCAAGAAAATGTATATTTCCTGCAAAGAGAGAAAAGAAAAATCATTTTAAATTAATTTAAATTAAATAAAATATAGTAAATTAGTTATTAAGTAATAAACAGTATTTGCAAATAAGGAAAATGTCCCAGAAAGTACTTAGAAATCAGACTAGAAATTAAAAACTTTCAAAAAACCTCAATAAAACTGCTATAAAATATTCAGATAATTTTAAATTAATTTTCTCTAAATTCCTTGATTAATATTTAAACGTTGTTAGTTATTTCTTTCAGTGCTTCGGTTGTCTAAGGCTCATATTACGCTTTGGTAATATTCCTGCAACGCCTGGGTAAGCGCCTCTCTTTAATTGGAATCCGCCAGATGCGTTTCGCATCTTTTTCGAGCTTTTCGTTCTAATTACGTCCAATGGACACCGATACCTGGGACAAAAAAAAACAATAATACAACAAGCTTAGAGATACAGATGCAGAGGCAATAGATACAGATACAGATACAGATACAGCCAGAGCTATATAGAACCGACGTCAGCGGTCTCGGATTTCCTTCGCCTTTGATCGTGTTTTGTTGAATTTCTGTGCCAAAGCGTGATCTTATGGCCACAGTAGCCACAATCTTGCCACAGTCTTTGCAATCCTTTGCATTTGCATTTCAATTAAGGCGCAAAAAATGCCCCCCGCCCCTCCACACCCCGAAAATTTGCATAGAAATAGCATAGCTCATCATCAGCAGCACTCGAGACTTCGAATCAGATTTATGGCTCTCGCATATGCCCAAGCGATAGATTCAAAAAAAAAATATATATATATATATATCTACTATGTGTCTATGCAATTACCAATCGCAGATACATTACAGATATATTACAGATAGCGGCGAGTCCTGCGGGAACATCAAAATGCACAAATGTTTGATTTTTTCAACCCAGCTTTGACCTTTTCCTAATGAGCAGCCTCAACCCCCTGGTTTTTTTTTCAGCTTCCGAGGAACAGTGGTCTATATAATTATTATTATATTTATATATTGTATTATAATATATATTTTATTTACATATATTGTCAATATTATTAATAGTAAAATTATAGTAAAATTATGTGTCAAATATTAGGTTTTATCAAGGTTTAACGACTTCGAAAATTCTCAAATTCAATATGGTTTCCATTTAAAAGTATGTTTTAAATCATTGAAAACAAATTAAGAAGTATTTTTACATTATAATTGATAAATAAATTGTAAATATATTTTGTAAATATTTTTTTTGTTAAAATTTGCTTATTTATTTGTTAAATATAACTTTTTAGCCTATTATTTTAGTCAGAAGCTTATTACGCTATGAAGGAGTCATTTCCGACCCTATAAATCATATATATTATTGATCAGCATCAACAGCCGAATCGATCTAGCTATCTCAGGGAGAAAATTATTTTTTAAAATTTTTTTTCAAAATTTTATGCATTAAAATTGAACAAAAAAAATGACAAAAATTTAATTTTTTTTAAATTTTAAATTGAGTATGCAGATTTGTAAACATAACAAAAACTAACATAGGAAAGCTTACCGAATTAAAATCAAAGCTTTTTTGGCTTAGTTATGAGTTTTTTTAAATTTGATTTGTCCTAAAAATTGTCATAAAAATATCGATAAATATCGATACAATAAATGCGAATATTTTAAGCTGAGTTATAATCGATTTCCGATTCGATGCTATAATTCGATTGCAAACTGCAAGGGTATATCAACGTCGCTTGTTTTTTAATATTTCCAGATAAATAAATATATAATGTATATAAAAAAATAAAAATTCTCGTCATAAGGTTAAAGTAACTTGCCTAAATTATTTTCCATATTTCCATGAACTTTTCTATCTCTATATTTACTGCCTTTGCCCCACTGTGCCCTCCTGCAGCTGAAAAGTATCTGTGTGTGTCCTGGCTATCAGTGGAAATATGCAAATTTTCGCTCCATTCGAGTGATGATCGCTGAGAGGACACTTTCGGCAAGCTGTTCAATTTTCGAGTTTCGAGTTAATAAATGAAAATAAAAAAATACCTAGTACCCCTCCGCCAGACTTGTTACTTAATATTATATATATTTAATTTTTGAAAATAGCTTAAGATCAAGAGCGACCGAATATGATTATAAATTGTGGGTTCCCACAGTGAAAACTTTCTTGGGAAAATTATTATGGATACCCTGCAATTTGTCCGAGAGGGGGGCGTGGCAGGTTGGCGGAGTAAACTGTGTCGTTGGCTACGCATTGACGCTCGCCTGCAAAGCTAATAATAATAAATAGAGAAGAAAAAAGCCAGATACAAACGTATCTAATAGATACATGTGAAAATCATGCCTTTGACAGGGCTGGGAAAGCCAATGAATTGTACTATTGGATGTGTGTGTAGTGTGTGTGTATGTTTTTTGTGCATCCATGAGATACAAAAGCAACTAAGCGACAAACTGCACGGAAACGTGTTATGACAATGGAGGAGCCATCAGTGTGTTCTGGTCTATTAAGCAATGCTGCGACCTGGGGCCGCGTATCTTAAAGATAGAAGTTAACTAATAATTAGCTCTCTGCCAGCGGCCCCACAATTGCAGACTCTTTTTCTGCGTTTTTTCTAGTTTTTTGTTTTATTTGTTTTTTTGTTTTTCAGCTTACGAAATTTGTGGGAATATTTTCCCGTTCGATTGTTTCAGTTTATATACGATGCGAAGCCAAGAGTACATTGGGTTTCAAAAGGTTAAGACGGGCATTTATGTTGTGTGTAAAATTTAAATATATAAATAGAAATAATAAAAAATAAATATGTATAAAATAAATAGAATGAATATAATTATATAACAGAGGAATATGTAAAATAAATAGTATATATATAAACATTTAAAATATTTAATAGCAAATATAGATAAATAAGTCTGCAGGAACTTTAGAAATAATTATAAAAGTTGATGTTTCTTGGTTGAAAAGTTAACTACTTCATTTATTATATTAAAAATGTATTTATATTTAAAATTCTTTAAGAAAAAAACCTTTTAATTGTGTTAATAAAACTGGAATTAAACCTTTTCTGCATATGAATATGATTAATAAATTTTAAAGAGTCCTTATTATTGAATTTATTTGTATTTTTTGATATTTTTCCTCTTAAAATAAAGCTAAAATATAGAGAGGTTTTTAAATATATTTTTAATATTTTTTCCCCTTTATGATAAATTTAGAAAATAAATATATAATGCATTAAGGCACTTCAAGTCTTTCTATAGCTTTTCAGACACAATCTTATCCCTTAAAATATATCTCAAATTTACCTAGACTTCTAGGCTAGCTAGCTTTATATTTTTTTTACCCTACCCTGGCTTTTATGAAACGCACTGTACTCCACTGTTGTACCGACGCGTCGTGTGAGTAAATATGCTAACTCCTTGACTTATTGTTTTCATCTTTCGTTTTTCGTTTATGGCTTGCTTTGTACTTTGAGTTTGACTTTTATGGCCAACTTGTGATTATTTTCTGCTTCTTTTTTTCAACGTTTTTTTGCTATTTTTTTTTTTTTTTTTTTGCTTTATTTTTGTTGTTGTTTAATTTTTTTGGTTGTTCGACTTTTGGCCCTCTCAGCGTTTGGCAATCGGGCTCGGGCTTCGCCCCCCTCCGGCCGCCATTCGGATGCAATTTTCGGTTTTCGGCATAGACTCCATAATGGACAACAATTTTTATTGACATTATTTTAATTAGCAGCTTCGGGTTTCGAGTGTTTCGAGATACAGATACATGGCCTAGCCATTGTTTTGCCAAGTCACTAATTGAGGTTAATGGGGCTTCTTGAAATTGTCTCTCTCAGCCAGTATTTCCCCCTTTGGCCCACCTTGATTGTCAGTTTGAAACTATATATATGTATATAGAGTCTCGCGGCATCTGTTAATTCCCATTTATATGGCTTATATAATAATTTAGATTTGATTGTTTCGGTTTCCACCACTCTAAAGTGCCACTCGTGGGCACTAGAGTTCAGTTCAAGTATTTTTTTTTTTGGGGTTTGTTGCCAGGTAAGACAAATTCCGGGGTTTATTAATTTTCAAGCGGCAGAAAAATTGACAGAGATTTTTGAGGTTCTTTTTGGAGATGCTTAGATCGATTGGAATTAATTTTATAAAATATATATCAATTTAAATCGAATTAATAACTGATTGAATAGTATAATAATCATAATAATTCGTTTACAAGACTATTACTAAACTAAGGTGTTTTACAGAAAAGTTTTTTAAAGGTTTCTAAAATTTAGATCAGTTTTTTTACTTTGGATTTAAGTAAAAGGGTTTTGAAGGTGTTTTTCTAAGGATTTTTCCTTTTTACATTTTGAACTATTTATATCAATGCAAATTAAATGATCAATTTATCAGCAAATAAAATAGTAAAAATTCTTTATAAATACCAGTACAAAACTGAGGTTTTAAAAAAGGGTTTCCTTCCTTTTTACTCTAAAATTAAGATAATTTTTATCAGCTAAGAAAAAATAATAAATCTGCCTAAAAATTACTTACAAAACTATCATTAAATATATGTGTTAAAGTGGAAGTTTTTAAAGAGGTTTATCTATTCTTTATTTCTTTAAAATTTATGTTAATTTAGATCAAGTTTTCAGGTAAAGAAATAATATACATATAACCCATGGAAAAAAGATATTACTTAAATGTTTTCCCTCTAAAATTTCGATCCAGTTTTTAGCTGGAAAAAAAAACCCAGAATGTTGCAAAGAGAAATCATTAAAAAACTATTTGCAAGCAGGAAGAAAAACGATTTTGATTTTCAAACAGTGGGACACACTGGGACACTCTCGGGGCATCATCATTAATTTGCATTAATTCCGAATCAAGGAATGTGTGAGCGAAAGAAAGTCCTTTCGAATCGAATTACACGAATCGAGCATATGTGAAAGGCTCTCGGTGTGGCTCAGCGCGAAGGCAGAGCACGTCCTGGGGCCTAATGACATTTTTGAGGTTGACAGGCAAAAGGAAAAAGGGTTCGGCCGCTCTGCAGATGCGCAGCGCATATGACATTTGTTTATTTGCATCATTTACCTTACGATTTTCACTGGTTTTTCCACCGACTTTTCCCCAAGTAGGCTGTGGCGCAGGCAAAAGGATTATTAATGATGCCGCTGACAAGTGAAGTGTAGGAACCGCAGTCGTTCTCCTCCTCCTCCTCGTTCTCGTATATTGTATGTGATTTATTGGCATTTTCTGGCATTTAGCAAAAAGGAGAAAGAATGCGGGAATGGCTGGATCCTTGAATCCTTGAATCCTTGAAGGACATTAGCATAAGAAGCCCCATGTCAGCTCGTTGAGGCTATTGATTAATGGCCAACAACAAGTGCGTGAGCCAATCAATGCCCGCCCGACTTCCCAACCGACTTTATCTGTGGGAATTCCCATCGCCAGGACGCGTTCCCATTACGACCATTATATATATATATACATATAGGTATCGGCGGCGGTGGCTCCCAATTTGCATAACCATTCACAGGCCAACAAGGAGAGCCTCTATCCTGCCGCCGTGAGAAGCGGCCTGTCCTTGAGTTCCTTCCTCGAGCGGCAAACACACACGCACAGGCACAGGCACAGGCAGACATTATGCCAGGACAGGCAAAGGCTGTGCCAGGACTCTGCCTGCGAATACCGAGCAGGATATAAACGCGGCAAAATGGGGAGTGATGGGAAAGGTGCAGCAGCAGTGGCAGGATGCACGCATCGATATGCCTGCAAAAATGCAGGGCAACAAGTGCGTGACGTTGGCTGAAGGAGTGTGTTGCCTTGCAAAGGATACCCTCTACACAGGGAAAGTTAGTGGGGAAAAGCGTGAGAAAACGGTGTGGTAAGTGAAAGAAAAGTCAACCAAAGAAGTAGGAAATTTATAAAAATATAACTTATACATAGAATAGAATTTATAAAAATAGAATTAACAGTCTATTAAAGTTTAAAGCAAAATATGAACTTCTAAGAAAAAAAAAACTATGCAATACATAGAATAAACTGTTGAATTGCTATAAATATAGGTTAAAAAATCCCACGCAGTTCGCAAAATTCTTTTCTTTCACAATTAAAAATTCTATAAAAATTATATATATATTTTATTATTAAACTAAAAAAGAAACCACCTTCGGAAAGTTTTTATACCTTTGCAGTTTGCAATTGAATTATAAGATTTAAATTCGATCATAGCATAAAATTTGCACATTCTTTGAATCAATATTTATCGATATTACTAAATGACAGATTTATCGATAAATTAAAATTAAAAGTCTCATAACTAAGCCAAAAAATCACTAATTTTAATTCGGAAAGCTTTCCTATGTTAGTTTTAATTATGGTAATGAATCTGCATACTTCATTTAAAATTTTAAAAATATAAAATTTTTGCCATATTTTTTCTGCAATTTTAATGCATAAAATTTTGAAAAAAATTGTCAAAAATTTTTTTTCAGCCGGAGATGGCTAGATCGATTCAGTTTTTGATGCTGATCAAGAATATATATGATTTATAGGGTCGGAAATGACTCCTTCATAATTTATTAAGCTTCTGACTAAAATTATAATACCATTTTTTTAATCGATATTTATATGGCAATTTATTCGACAAATTAAAGTATAAAAATCGCATAACTCGGTCAAAAAAGCATTAATTTCAATTCGGTAAGCTTTTCCGTGTTAGTTTTAATTGGGTTAACAAATCTGCATATTAAATTTAGAATTTTGAAAATATTAATTTTTTGCTCATTTTTCTTGTCCAATTTTACATAAAAAAAATTTTGAAAAAATTTGAAAATTTTTATTTTCTCTCAGAGATGGCTAGATCGATTCGGCTGTTGATGCTGATCATGAATATATATGATTTATAGGGTCGGAAATGACTCCTTCAAAGCCTTACAAGCTTTTAACTAAAATGACCATGCAAAATATATCTCTATATATTTCTATATAGTTTTAGATGTTTTTAGATCTATTTCGAATAGGTTTCAACTTCTTTGGAACTTTTTTTTTCCATTAGTTAATCTTGAATTTAACAAAACCCACTTCAAAGTCCGGCATACCCCACTGATAACCTGTATTTAGCAAAAATAGAACAAACAAGAAAAGAAAAACCCAAATAAAATCAAGGGAAAAGGCGAGAAACAAACAGCGACAGCGGCAACATGCTCATTATTAACTACTAAATAACATTGGCCAAAAGGATAGACGCCGGGGGAAGGGAGGGGTAGAGAAAGGCGTATGGTCGCAAGTGGGCGTGGCTCTGGCATATGTAAACTTGCCGCGGTATTTTGGTATTTGTATTTGTATCTCATAGATACGCAGCCAGGCTAGGCCAAGCTAGGCGAGTGCAGTGCACACACAGTGTTCGCATAACGGTGCATTTTAGCTATGCCAGCAAGCAAGTGGCAACAACAACTAGCAAAAAAGCAACAACAATAACAAGTGGCAACAATAGCAGTAGCAACAAGAACAACAACGGCCACAAACGTCGACCTTTTCAAGCCTTAACGTCTGGTTTTTATCAGTGCCTGGCAAATCTGCAATGCCCTCCGCCAATCCAAAGCCCCCACCAGTAGCCCCCCCCTGGCCATAGCACCCCCCTCAAAATGCACTGAGAAAAATATATGTAAGGTAAACATAAATATATCATCAAAATATATAATAATAATATAATAAAATATAGTGAAAATCAACTATAAAATGTTAAAAACGAACAGGAATCGTTGGTGAAATGAATTTCAATATGAATTCTTTATATATTTTCTTTTAATATTAATGAAAACGTTACTACAGATTTGTCTTTAGCATAAAAATAAATTAAATATATTTTAGTAGTAGTTCTACAATTAAATTTTAAGCAAAAAGCCAAAAGTACTGAAAATCAGCAAAAGTATCTTAGAGATATTTCTACTAAAAAGAAAAAACAACCTTAATAAAATTCCAGAAAATTCTGTTATTTTAGGGGAATATATTTTTAAATTTATTTATATTTTTACATTTTTCTATATATTTTTTTTTGAGTGTACTTGTATGCCTGCCATAGAACCATTGCACTTGCCGTTGGAAATTAATTTTCGTGCAACAGTCGGAGTTGTCTAGAACAATAGACAAAACAGTTGCGACCACAAAAGCTTACGTGAACCCGGGGCTTTCCCCTCTTCAAATCCAAGCCCCCCCCCACACGTATCTCATAGATACACTCAATAAAAGCAAAAACAAAATTCACACACGTTCTTTGCCAAGAGTACGCCATCGACAGTTGTTGATCTTGGATCTTGGATCTTGATCTGCCGGGAAACCAGATTGGTTATGGATGCAACTAGAGCGGCCATAAAGAAAAAGGGAAGGAATAGAGGAAATATAGAGGAAAATAGAGTGGAAAATAGAGAAAAACTAGAGAAATATAATAGAGTAAGTAGTATACGTAGAAATATCCGGCAGTGTGTGTGGGTGATCACTGGGAATAATAATAATACTGGGTAGGCATTCCTTGGCTTCATCGGTGAAATATAGATGAAAGCTGATGATAAAGTGGGAATTACACAGAGAAAGGGAGAGATAACTTCGTATGAATATCAAAAGTACATGCCGCAATTGTCATTATGGATTGAAGTGGCCATAAAATACCTTAAGACCGGGCCAACATATGCAGAGAAATTAAATAAATAAAAATACCTGTAGATCAAGCTATACACAGAGATAGATACCATGATATAAAACCTATTAAATTGAGCTAGAAAGCTAATTATTATAAAAAAAGATATTAAAACATTAAAAATTTTCCCAAAATTTATACTATTTCCCAAAAAAAACACCAAGTAAAACCTATAAATTCCTAAGCAACTACAAAAAGTGGCTAAAAATCAACTGGAAAAATCAGATTAACTGCCAAAATGACACAATCGCAGCGGGATCTATGGATCTATAACATTTTGGCACATGCTGAGTGATCCGTATATATCACAATGCCCGCTAAACGATGCCAAGTTGATCTCATTACATGATATAATACGGTTTTTTCCCTTGCCGGGAAATCAGGGAAAATCCCAGCAAATTGCTGAAAAGGGTTTAGACAGCACTTTCACCCCTTACACTTAGCTTCGTGTTTTGCCAACTTGCCATTCTTCGACCTCGCAAATATTTTCGCACACGCACACAGAAAGAAAAAGGGTTTTGATTTTGATTTTGGTATTAGTGTTAAGGTTCGAAGCCGATATCAATTACCACAAAATGCCACTCGAAATTGTCGCAAATCGCACAATGCGAACAATCAATTTGATTTTGGCAAATTTACGCAAATCGCCAAGGCCCAACAGAGTCTTTCTCTCTGGCAGAAAGGATATAGAATTTCACCCCTTGATAAATCTCGGTACATCCATTTGCATAATCATAATCTTGAGGGAAGGCCAGGTACTTCCCTTGCCTAAGGGTGGAATCTCCATCTCGATCTCGATCTTCCCCGGCCTCTTGATTCCGATTTCAATACACTTCCGATGCCCCGGGAATCATTTGCATATCAATGCCCACGGCGGATATTATTTATTTTCAGCAGCAGCAGAGGTATTTTTTTGAATTTATAAAATATATTTCGCCAGAGCAATGGGTGCAGATGTGTGCGCCTGGATCGATGATGAGTGCGATTTTCTCATAATTATAAATGCAGGAACGAGAAAGTCTAAGGCCGAGTCGATATTTCACGTATTCCAGATGGAAATCCGGAATGGAAATGGAAATGGATCATTTACATAACCGAAACTCCTATTGATTGATCCCTGTTCGCATTCTGCTTCCGTCCTATAACATTTTTTAAAGAATATATATTCCCTTCGTCAGTTTGTTTCTTATGTAAATCCCACACAGCAGCTGAAATGCAATAAAGAAATGCCACTTGATGGTCATATTTTTGAGATTTAAAAAAAAGTACTACAGATATTTGTTACTGTTCTGGGCATAATTCTTTAAGATTTCGTGGGATTTTAGGTGTTAAAAATGTGTATATAATATTCTTTAATGATTTATTGGACTTGTAAAAAGGGTTTAGAAATTTTGAGATATTTTAAAAAGTATAATTTTTAAGAATAACAAAAGCTAGAAAGCATTTGAATGATTTTTCAAAGTTTGGAATACGTTTTTATAGGCATTTCCGATTTTTAATAAATTAAAATATAAACAAAATATTTTAATTAGTTAGTTTTTAGTTTGGCATTCATATTTTTATGCATCTAAAATAGTAAAATAAATGTATATTTTAAGGCATTGAACGTTAGCTGAAACCACAATTTTGTACCCTTGCCAGGCATTATTTAGTGAAGGAGTCATTTCCGACCCCATAAATCATATATATTCTTGATCAGCATCAACAGCCGAATCGATCTAGGCATATCCGGCAAAAATCAATTTTTGAAATTTTTTTTTTTTAAATTTCCAAATTAAAATTGTTAAAATTTTCAAAAAATTTCAAATTTTTTTTCATTTTTTATTGAGTACGCAGATTTATTACCCTTATAAAAAAAAACATAGGACAAGTTTCCGAACTGAAATTAATGCTGTTTTGGCTGAGTTATGAACTTTTTAAACTTGATTTTTATATCGATAAATATCGATTTAACGAATGTGAATATTTTATGCTTTATTATGATCTGCAAGGGTATATGAACTTCGGTTTTCCGAAGTTGCTGAATTTTAATCATGTAGGAAATACAAAATATATTTAAAAAAATTAATTTTTAGTAAGAAATGGATATTTTTGTATTTTATAATAATAAACCTTAGCTTGAAATATACATTTTTGATGTATATCAGAATTTGTGTTAGGTAAAAAGTATAAAACCTTATCCAAAATATAAATGTTTTGCTTAAAATATACATTTTTTTAATGAAAAATATAATATAATATAAATATAGGAACATACCAATTATTTCAAGCTAATAAATGTTCTCTCAAATGTATGATCATCTTAAAACCCCAACTAAAACACATATTATTAACCTTTAAGGACTCCCGTTAAGGGCTAATTGGAAGCTCGTGTGGCCTGCTCGATTTCCACCTAATTATCGTATATCCAGAGCAGAGTTAACAACTCCCCCCGATAACTTTCGGATATATGTACCTTACATAAGGGTTCTTACCCTTAGGAAACCCGCCACCGAGAGCCGCCGCCACACTTGACCACTCACACACGAACCTATGGAGGCGGATATATATACATATATATAGCTTATGCTAACCATACACACCTATGCCTATATAAAATGCTAATTTATGGCCAAAACCGATCTATTAACTTGAATGTCAAAATAAATGCGACCTAGAGGAGGGGAGAGGCAGAGGGAGACCCTGAGAGAGCAGCAACCCCCAGAATTCGGAGCCCCGGAGCCCCGGAGCCCGGGAACAAGGCCCAGGGGTCAGTCCAGCACGGGGACTCGATATGCCACCATTGGGTGTCATTTGATTAGCATAATGCAACTATAAATGTGCCATAGCTTACTTTTTACCAATACCGCGCGACCTTTTAGAGCCTCGCCTCAGCGGTTTTGCACTGGGAATAAATATCTATATAGTTTATAAATCGCTTAATATTATATTTGACTTTAAAATATAGATATTGAATGCAATATTTTAATGAAAGTATCGTTAACTGTGATATATTCAAATTTGTACTATCTTATAATGTTTAAATTATTGTTAAAATATCATAAAATAATATAATTATCGTTAAAATATCGAAATATATCTCATTTATTGTTAAAATATCAAAAAATATCCAGCTAACTCAGATATTTTCACCATTTCTTTCAAGAATAATAATTACAAGTAAATTTAAGCCCTTCTTTGACAAAAAAAACAATATCGTTATATATCGGTCTTCGCCTCAAATATCGATAAAGTATCGATATATAGATTTTTGTGTGTTAACTCTTATCTAAAACAATATTAAAACTTAATTATTGATAACCTCTTTATATTTATTTTCAACAATTAAAAATGATTTCATTTTATCGATTTATAACAACTCTAAAATATCGATTTATGTATCGGACTTTGTCTCAATGATCGATATATAAATATTTTCAAAATAACCCACAGATTAATATATAGACTTTATTTGCGGTGCATTTATCGGGGGTCTGTGGCTATTTGGAATACGAATATATATATATATATATTTATATATATAGGGGGTCGGGGTTCGGTCGCTTGATATATACATCTAGTTGTGTTAATGTTGACGTTTGTTGTTGACTAAAAAGGCCAGGTGGAAAAATGGAAATTCGAAAAAGAAATGGCCGCTCGAATGGAGAAGGAATAGGTGTAATTTGAATATTTATTACGTTATTACGGCCGTGTTCCCCCGACATATGCCATTGGGGAGGATTTTCATTACGTGACACAATACCATGTATATATATATAAGCTATATAAACTATATAAACTGGCATATATGTATGCATGTGTACATATATATCGTTATTTGTAATTAAGGGAAAAAGGCAAAGAGCGGAGGCTTGTTCTTGACTTCTCCTCCGGTCTTTGCTTATCTGTCATCAGCCTCTTCTAGCCGTAGAATTTATGGTTCGCTCTCCTCCGCGTACGTGATCACCCATAAAGGTGTAATAATTTTTATTAAGTCCACTTCCCCTATACTAGCTTCCCTTTCCCCTTTCCCCATATTCCCCATTCCCTTATGACTCTTTCCCCATTCCCTTATGACTTATGTGAGATGCACTGCCGGGATCATCATCATCGTCATTGTCGCATCGCCCTGGGAAAGCCATGCAGATGGAAATCTCTACGCAGAACTCGAGCGAGCTTTCAAAAGGGTGTGGGGAGGGGGTAGGGAAGGGGGTAGGGTAGGCACGTGTCGGTATTCTTGCTCACCGATTTTTCAGGCATTTCTTGGGGATCGTTCAGATATTGATTTTTTTTTGGGGCCATCAAGCAGGCCAAGGTAGGTACTCTATAGCGATCGACGTGCCAAAATGGCGATAATTCTTAATGGTCCCAAAAATTAACAAACCAAAGGGAAAGCCTTAAAATGTAACAGATTTTGTACAAAAAAAAAAAAAAAAGTAAATAAATTAGAAACTATAGCTTTATTATTAATAAAAATATAACAAATATTTATATATACCCTTTCAGGGCATTTTAGTTTTAGTTAAAAGCTTGTAACGCTATGAAGGAATCATTTCCGACCCTATAAATCATATATATTCTTGATCAGCATCAACAGACGAGTCGATCTAGGCCTCTTAGGCAGAAAAATAAAATTTTTTATTTTTTCAAAATTTTTCATCCTTAAAATTATTTAAAAAAAAATGACAAAAATTTATTTTTTTTACATTTTAAATTAAGTATGTACATAGATTTATTAACCTAATAAAAACTAGCATAGGAATGCTTGCCGAACTGAAATCAACGCTTTTTTGGCTTAGTTATGAGTTTTTTAAAATTTGATTTATCGAAAAAATAGTCATCAAAAATATTTTAAGCTTAGTTTTTATATATATTTAATTAGTTTAAGTAATAATCTTAAAAATAAGAAGCTATAGCTTCAAAACTGAGGAACTAGTTTGGTTAGGATGGATGCTGATCAAGAATATATAATTTATAGGGTCGAAAAATTGCTTCTGACTAAAAATATAATACCCTGCAAGGTTATATTAATGTACAAAAATGTGTAATAATATGTCATATAATCTATAATAATAAATTGAAGATAATTAAATATTAATAAATAAAAATATTAGCATTTCTATTTGAATTGTTTCAATTTCTATTTATAAAGTATTTACAATTTCTGTAAAATTTACCATCCACAAATGTGGATTGCATTCTAGGACCCACAATACGTCATGCGAGAGAGAGAGATAGAGTTAACTACTCTTCTCTATTATCTCTCAATTTTCAAGGCCAATAATCAGAAACACAAAAATTCTAACGGCAAAAAACAGTAAGTAACGAAGAAAGAGACAAAAAAAAGCAATGCTCATCTTCACTCACTCTGTTGTTGTTGTTGTTGTTGTTGGTTTGCGGTAACGCCAAAAGGCGAGAGTGCTTTGCTCCTCTCCCTCTTCCTCTCCTCTCTCCCACTCCTCTCTCACTCTCCACTCCTTCCTTGACAAAATTCACAAATAATATACACCGAAAAAAAAATTCACAAATTCACCGAAGAAAAAAATATTAGATCGAAAAATTAGAGCAGGCCAGAGAAAATATATGTAAGTGCTTATTAAATCACAAAACAAAAAATAAAAAAAAGTTAAATATATAAAATTAAAAAAACTTAATTAAGTATATACGAAATCGCAGTGGAAGGGGGACGTTGCGCGACTTATTGGCAACACTGCAACTTCTGGCTTCTTCCTTTTCACTTGCACATACTTATTCTCCATAGGCCTAAAAAAAACTCACACACACACACTCTCACACAATAAAAATCGAACTGGCGTTGATTTTCCGGCCTTAAAATCGGGTTTTCGCACTTTGATCGGGTTGCGCACCTACCGGGGGGTTAGTTTTTCACGGCGGTGCACAGAATCCGCAACAATCGTCGATTTTCCGGCCGTTTTCCCGCTTTCCGCACTTTTTTCCCGCCGAGCTGCAACTTTTTCGTCCGAACACTGCGAATGCGAATACGAATTCAAATGAAAAAGGGAATGGGCGCTCTTGGAATGCGGCGAATTAAACGGTAAAACTTCTCACGGTGAGAGGTCCAGAGAGTGACACGTTCTCTCTTTTCGCAACTCTTGACCGATATTAAAAATCTTCATCGATGACATTAAAGAGAATGATAATTATTAAGAGTTCCTAAGGAATCAGGGAATTATTTAATTTATTTGTATTTCAAAGGGACCTCACAGTCTCTCCTCCCTTTACAATGCCAATTGGAATCTGCAAAATATGAACTATTTATTTCTCTTTTCTAATTGAGAGCAGAAAATACTTGCGAATTTTTTGACGTCGTTTTCTTTTAGGTTAAGTAGAGACTTGGCAAGATTTTAAAATATAAAAACTATAATATTATTGTTGAATAATTCATTTATAAAAAGAAAAACGATCTTTAGAACAAATTTAATGGATTCTTTCATTTTCTTTTTTTATAAATTATAAATAGGGTATATACCTACATATAAAGAATATCTATTAATATAAATTATAGATCAAGTAAAAGCGATGTTATTTTTATTAAATAAATATTTAGAAATATTTAAATAAAATAAAATCAAATTAAAACCATATCTTTATCATGAAACTACTACAAAATATAACAATAAACGGTTTATAAATTATTTAAAAAAATATTTACCCAGTAAATGCAATGTATTTGATATAAAATAAATATTACAGCAAATAGGAGCACTATAATATTTAATCAAATATTTTTTAAAATTTAAAACGATATGTTAATTCAATTAATTAATTAAAAAAAAAAATATGGGATAAAATGGGATGCCTTTGCTATTAAAATATTACGCCAAAGCAAGGGGTTATCACTACCTTAATCTTATTAAATAAATATTTAAAAGACTAAAAACAATACATTTATCATTAAACTATTAATAAACAAAACAAAAAATATGTAAATAAAATTGAATAAATATTTAAAGACTAGATTCAATATCTTTATTATTAAATAAATACTTAAAAAAAAACGTATGTAATATATTTATAATTAAATAATTAATATTGAAATAAGAATTACTATATTATATATATATATAAACACTCTTTAAATTAAATTAAATTCTTTCCACCAATAAAAATCCCGAAAAACAATCCCAAACTGAGCGATGGTCTTGGCCTTAACCCACCTTAGCACCCCCAATTAATAGCCCGACTTTGGTATGCCCAGACATGAGTCTCTGCCCCCCTCACCACACCCCTGGAAGTTAACCCCGTTTAACACTTCTGGTTAGCAGCCACCCCTGGACTCTGTCCGTTATCACCTTTCAATAATAAAATGCACATGACTCTCCACCCCCCCCGTTAAGGGGCCAGGAAAAATGACTTCAATTAACCATTCGACTGACCAGTGACTAACCAAAAAATTGTTAGTCCAAGGAGGGGGGGGGGGCGGAAAGTGGACACGCACACTGGCAGGCCGCACAGGGGTTGAAGGGTTGACAGGTCCTGAGAGTCCTGACAGTCCTGCAAGGACCTCAAGTCCTGGCATTAAATGTCCTTTTCACCCGGGTGGCCAAACCAAATGATCGAGGCGCCTAAAACAAACGACGACTCTAAATAACTTGGCCCAAAGGTTACCCCTCCCCCTCCACCACCGCCTCTGCTGCCACCGCCAGCGGCTTATCGATTCGCATAAATTAATTTTCATTTAAAACGAATAACGAATAACGAATAACGAATAAAGTCAACGACGACAACGACTTTTGTGAAACTTTTTCCCTTTTGTAGGTTATAGTTGTTGTTAGTTTCTTTCTGGTTGGATCAGTGGCGGCTTTTAATGGGGGGTTGTAAATATTTTATATAAAAATATATTAAAATAGTTCAATAAATAAATAATAATAATAATTTCCCACTTGAAACCTTGATTTCAATAGGGTTTGCCTTAAGGATAAATATATATCGTGTGGAAAAATCCCTTCTAACAATGTCGATAAAAATATTCACGCTCCATAATATATCTAAAATATTATAAACTTTGATATATCTTATTTTTAAGTATCGAAATTGATCGCATGTAACGTTTAAAAATCGATATTTATCGAAAATAACTATTTTTCCTTCACTTATACATATTTTCCCACTGCTCTCGATACTTTAATTATCGAAAATTATTTCCTTTAACTTAAAATCGATTTTAATCGAGAATAAAATGTATTTGTATTTTCTTATGACTATATTTTTTTAATATATCACTCAAATTATTAATATATTACACATATACTCCAATGTTAATTTAATATTTAATATTTAATATAATATATATAAGAACTTTCGCTTTAAAAATCTACACACTATCGATATATATATTAATTTTCCCGAAAAAACCCCTGCTTAAAACTCTTAAAGCCCCTGTTCCTGCCCTTAGTGGCGATAATAGTTGACTCTATATATATATCGCATATATATTTACATTTTCTGGAGTGTGTGTGTGTGTGTGTGAGTGTGTCGTGTTTGCATATAAAGCCAATAGATGACGAAAGTCGATGTTGGCCACCTCACACACACACACATATTGCATGTGAGAACTCATTCGTTAGCCTTTGTTTAAGAAGTCCAACAATTTTTGGTAACAACAAGGCACAGTGGGTTTCATTTAAGGAAAGTATTGAAAAAAATACTTTATAAATATATATACTTAAATATAATATAATTAGAATTATATTAAATAAATAAAATATATTTTCTTGGTTTCAGAAGTTAATGAATAATATTATTAATGCAACAACAATGATGATTTATCAATAATTAAGTTTAAATTAGATGAAAAGTCAATAAGGTGAGTAATTTATGGAAAAAGTATCTGAATAATTTTAAATAAATAAATAATAAATAAATTATTAGGCAAAGGAATATCAAAATAAAATATATACAAATATTCTAATAATCCGAAGCCTTAAGTTAATCATAAAATATATAAAAATCACTATCGATAAGCTGTTTAAAGCGATTATTATGACAAAATATAGTTAAGAGCATGGCGAGAGTTATACATTTTTTGATTACATCTAATAAAACTTTATGAAATAAAATAATATATATATAAACTAGACATTTTATATATTTATATTTAGATGTAACGATAACATGCTAAAAAATGCTTGTTATTATATTAATCAATGTATTTCATATATTTTTGATACCTTCCATATTTTGAATATATTCCCCTTCGAAATATTACCAAAAACCTAGATCAACTGTCATTAAATCCCCTTACTCGCATATAACTATATGTTATATCCTGCGGATATATAACCTAAGGATTTATATACAAAAAAATACCCAATGGATAAATTTAGGAACCCGGGAGACACAAATTTATACCCATTTCCCGGGACATGTGAAGCGCATACAATTCATATGCAAAGCGACCCCATACTCCCTACTCCATATGTATCTATATCTCTCTCTATATATATATGTATATATGTACCTTTATATATATCGGTATAAACTTGACTAAAAGGACTCGAGGGAGATATTAATCTACTTTTTTTCGTCTTTTTTTTTTGTTGTATTCCTTTGGTGCGCCGAGGGAAACGGCAAAAGCCAAGCGTTTCATTCGTTTCATTTTGCCTCCTCGTTCATTATTATTACCAACTATTCGCGGTGGCTTTAACCCGATAGCCGAAACCGAAAACTGAACGGAACCTGGTAACAAGTACAAGTACATATATGTATATATATACATGTAAATATATATATATATTTATCCATATATATATCGTACCCTTAGTCGCCGTCATTTTCACGTTTTCACGGGCTTTCACCTGCTTTTCATTCCCATTTGCTCCATTTTGGCCACGCTCTTAACTTTTATTGTTAACATGCAATTCATTTATTAATAACACTGGTGTGCATATGTCATGTGAGTGTGTATATGTGTGTGTGTGTGTGTGGTGTGTGTTATATCCTCGTCGGAGTTTTTTTTTTATTTTTACTTTTGCAAGCTTAACTCTCTTTTTCTTCTTTGAGTTTATATTTATTGCTTTACTTTTTGCAGCTTTAAGGTCAGGGGTAGAATATATTTTATTGATTAAATTGTATAAATAATAAAGATAACTAAGGATAATAATACTATTTAAATGTTTACTTTCTTTGACTAAGGTTAAATTGTTACAGGGTATAATAATTCCAGTCAGAAGCTTGCCAAGCTGTGAAGGAGTCATTTGCGACCCTAATCATATATATTCTTGATCAGCGGCAACAGGCGAATCTATCTAGCTATTAAAAAAATAACAATTTTTTTTTTCAAAATTTTCAATATTTTATAATGGTAAAAACTGGCCAAAAAAATTGATGAAAATTTTAATTTTTTAAAATTTTACATTTAGTATACAGATTTATTAATCGAATAAAAACTAACACAGGAACGTTTTCCGATTTAAAATTAATGCATTTTTGGCTTAGTTATGAGTTTTTTAAATTGTGCTTTTTCGATAAAATTTTTGTATAAAGATATCGATAAATATCGATTTAAAGAAGAGGAATATTTTAAGCTTCGTAATGAGGATTTCGATGCCGCAGTTCAATTTGCAAACTGCAAGGGTATTTTCTTTTCTTTTTATTCTTAAATATCCTAGACTTATCTTATATTTATTGAAAGTTAAACAATATGCTTTGTTGCTTAAGAAATTATTTATTTATAATAATTACGGCACATTTATGAATACTTTCTGGCAACTTTTCTTTCACCAAAGACAGAAATTTTCCCACCGTCTTAAAAAAGAGAGAGAATTCCAGAGAATTCCCGTAACAAAATGTAGGAATCCATGGTTCAAGTCCCCAAAAAAAAAAAAAAAAATAAACACAGAACGAGAAAGCCAAAAAAAAAAATGAAGTTTGTGGTGAGTCAGGGCCCTGGCTTTGGCTTTAACTTTGGCTGTGTGTGAACTAAAATCATATTTTGTAATAAACTTGTACACGGGTTTAATTAACTTCACACGTTATATATATGCCCGAAAACCTTAAACTTTAAAGGGGATTCAAAGTGCTGTCTCGGGCTGTGTCTCGATCTTTTTCGAACGGTGAAAGAGCGAGAGAGACGGAGGGAATCGCTCATATTTTAACGAGTTTAATTTGAAAAACCTTTAAAAGGTAATTAACGTATATTTTTGGCAGTTTTATGACAATCTTTGTTGCCTTATGCTGTTGCCTAAGTAAGACACACACACACCGAGATACGAGATCCATATTTGTTTTTATTTTTTTTCTTACTTGGGACGGGGTTTTTAACATTTTTTTGTTGTTTTTTGTTGTTGTATTTTTGTATTTTTGGGCCTGGCTGCTACTGCTATTGGCCAAGTGGCGGAGAGTGTTTAAAAAATTACTTAATTGCTGTCATAAAGTGGTGACTTTTTTCCACTCTTATTTGCTTTATTGTCATGACTTGAGACACTGAGACAAACAGTGAGTGCCATAAGTAAGTTGGGACTGTACTTTTGTCACAACTTGTTGAGGCACAGCAATCACAATAGCAATAATAATAATAATAATAATAGTCGCCGGGGGCAAACTGGTTGGTTGTTAATAATAATAATATTTTATTGTTATTGCATTACCAGCTAAATGATTAATTTGACGGAAAATGTTGCCTCAGTTTCAGGCCGAAAAAGGGAAAATACAAAGTGTTATTGTATGGGTTTTCGTTTAGGAAATTAGTTTATGGCTTCAAATAGTTATAATAGAGGATACATATTTGTATTTCTAATAATGAGAATGAGCTAGAAATATTATAAATATTTTTTTTAACAAATTCCACAAACCGAAGGTTAATTTTATTTGTTGAAATTTAAGTTAAGTTCCCTTTCCTTTTAAAAAATTGAATGTAAACCGCATTTCCCCTTATCCCTAATATAATTCATATATATTTTTAACCGGAGGTAACATTTTCCTAATATTTAATTTAAATTTTCAAGATATTTAAAGTCATTTGCAAAATCTACAGTTATCTCTAGGTAAAGTAGATCATTTTTCTCGAGTTTAAGTAACCAAAGGTTAAGATATATTTAACCTGGCGTTAAAGTTAACAAGAAGCTTTGGTATTTAAGGCGAAGGTTAACGTTTACTTGTGTCTTGACCTTTGCACCTTTTAAAATGGTTTACTAAAAATCAATTATTTGACTTTCTTCAATTCAGCACTTTCTAATACTTAACCAGAGGTTAAGTTACACTTAACAAATATTGTTAATCTAGAAAATTTCTGTTTTATATTAATAGCAATTGCCTAAAAAAATGTCTTTTCCTTTACTTTTTTGTACCTCAAATCTCCAATCTATGGAAAATATTTCCTCAATTACTTATCCTCTTACTTGTGTTCAGTTTAATTAAGCCATATAGTTGCTCTTTGGGATTATTAAGTAGCTCTGATATTCGGCTACTGCCATGGGATTGGATTCGAAATGCGGGACTGGGGCTGTGTCATAAATTCAAATTCAAATAAAGTCGAAAATTCACATTCACTTACTCATCGTGCTTAATTTATTTATATGTACATATGCGAGTGCTTTGTGATCTTTAGATTCGGATTCGGATACGGATTCAGATACAGATTCGGTTTCTGTTTCTGTTGTTTCGGCGATGTCTCATTATTTTGTTGCTTTCGTTTTTATTTTTATTATTGTTTTTTTTTTGGGGCTTTAATCAGGAAGTTTTTAATTGCGTCGTACGTTTTAACTGGCAGCTAACCATATTAACCCCCTACCCTCCCTTCCTCCTCCCTGTGGCGTCATTTAATTGAATTATTTTCGAACAACAACAATAACCATAATGGCAATGAAGAAACTCAACGAGAAATCAACACAGAAAAAGCGTCGTCAAGAAATCAAAAAAGATTGCTGTACTTGATTTTTTCATATATATATATATTTTTTTTTTATATAGCTCAAAATATATTTGGTTGTTGCTATAATTCTGTACCCTTTTGTTGTTGTTGCTGTATATAATTAATTTTTAATTTGACTCGCAGAAATTGGGTAATAAAAATTGTAAAAAACAGCCACGACTAGAAGAGAGAGAGAGGGGTTTGGACTTGAAGACTTCAATCATTAGTTGCTGGAAGGATTTGCAGGGGGGAAAAGCGGAGGGGAGGCAATTTTTCTGAAAGCTTATTGAGCCTTTTTTACACCATAAAAAATTATATGAAAAAAACGTATAATAATACTTAATAATAACAAAGAAAATAATAAGAAATTACTGGGAAAGCAAGAATATATTATTTTAAACTAGATCTTGAAACTTGTGGTTCATTTTATAAATTACCTAATTTAATCAATAACCATTAAATTCATAAGAAAGTAAATATTAAGTATATATTACTTATTTTTTAAAGTCATTTGTAATACCTATATAACATAATAATTAAGGCATTTATATTAAAAATAAATAATAATTTCTTAATTATTATTTTAGTCAAAAGCTTAAAACCATATGAAGGAATCATTTCCGACCCCATAAATCATATATATTCTTGATCAGCATCAACAGCAGTATCGATCTAGCCATCCAAGGCAGAAAAAATTTTTTAAAATTTTTTTTCATAATTTTATAAGGGGTTAAAATTAAAAAAAAAATGTCAAAATTTTTAAATTTTAAAAATTTTAAATTGAGTATGCAGATTTATTATACTCTTAAAAACTAACGCAGGAAAGTTTTCCAAATGAAAATTAAAGCTTTTATGGCTGAGTTATGCAAATTTCAAGAGAATATAAGCGTCGGCTTTCCGAAGATGGTTTCCTTAATTGTTTTAATATATATTATGAGTAAAAAAATTAGTAAATTAATATTTGGTTTAATTTATTTCTAGTTTTATACCACAGAAGTTCTTTTTAAGACTCCTTTTTGAGCAGTAAAATTATATTCCCTTAAATAACACATTTATTTGCCGTGTGTTTTCCAGCTATCCCTGGTTTTCCTTTCCTCTCGCCTCAATGTTCAATGTTTAATTTTAATTTTTTGTTGTACGTTTTTCGTTGCCTTTCGATTTTTGCTTTTGCATTATTAAAAATGTAAACAGCGATTCTTAAGCAAGACTAACAATCTGCCGCCGAGGCTCGCGGCTCGCCAGCTGCCGTTTGACCAGCACAAAAAGGATATCCATATATATATATTTATATATAAGAAAAAAATTAGGAAAAAAAGCAAGAAAGTTTATTATAATTTCCCTTTTATTTTAGATTTTTTTGAGCTCCCCAAGTAATCGCCTTCGATATGCCTTCGTCTTCGACGGAAACGGAAACGCAGCCAAAATGCGACGCCCTGCAGTCGGTCTTAACCCCCTCAAGCCCCACACCCTACAATTTGTTGTTATTTTTCTGGTGTAACAATAAAATTTCCTTCCCTTACCAATTTTTTTTTTTGCTTGGGTATCCTTTGAGCCAAAAAAAAAGCGAAGAAAAGTAAATGAAAAGGAATCAAAGGCTGCAATATGCCGCCCAGCAATGTTGACGCCGCCGTCTTAACCCCTTCCCAGCCCTCTTAACCCTACACCGTCTGTTGCTGTAGTTAAAAAAAAAAAAATCAAGAAAGAAAAGGGAAAAATAAGTACATGAAAAAAAGAAGAAAAGAATAGAAAGAAAGCCACAACCGACACCGACCAGCAATTGTTGTGCTGTGTTTTGGGTTATTTTTCCGTTCGGTTCGGTTTTTCCTTGTCTTATTTGTATTTTTTGTTGTTGCTGCTCTCACTCCCTTGTTATTTTTCATAAACTTTCAATAATTTTTTTACTGCCTCCTGTAATCGAATAATTGGGGTATATATATATTTTTAAGATACGCAAAGATGTTTTTACTAAAGTTAAAAGAAGTTAAATTGAGCTCAAGTGGAAGAGTTCAAGGAATTTGGGTTTTAAATATAAAATTAATTTAAATATATACGATATTTTATATTAAATATAATTTATTACCCATATTATAATTAATAAATATATATTCTGTATATAAATATTTATTCGATTTCAGTAAATTTATTATAGTTATTATTATTTGCCTTTTTTAAATTATAATAATTAAAATAAAATATTTTTAGGGGCTTTTCTTAAGGGTTTTTTTCTTGATTTAAAATTTGTCTTACATTTTTAAATGAAAGATCTTTCTCTTAGTGTTATATTTTGATATTTTCATATATATATATTATATATGTATATTTTGAAGCTTAGTAATTAAATTATACATATTGTAATGTATTTAATATCATTAATTTTATTATATTCATAATTTGTAGAGCTATTTCTCTTTAAACTTTGATTTAAATCTTTAAAAAATATATCTTTAGATGGTTTTTATAAGCTTTATTTCTTGCTTCAATAATTGTTTTATTTTTCAAACAATTAAAATATTTTCTAGTATTATTTAATTAACATTTCCTTGAACATTTTCAATTGTAGCTCATTCTGTAAGTGTCCTAGGCCTGCTGTTTCTTTTTCCTGATTTTCCGCCAAAGATTTTGTTACCCAAGTTGAAATTTCTTAGCTTTTCCTGTTTCTTTTTTTCGCTTCTTTCAATATATATTTTTTTGCCCGACTCCTTATTAATTTTTGGTGCAATTTTTCGCCCCTTTTGCCGGGGGAAATCCCCGCAGGACTTGCCGTGTTTATCCCTGTTGTTGATTTTTTTTTTATATATTTTCGGTGGGTGGCCGCCTGCTGCTTATCGTAATTCATTTGCAAGGCGGTCCAACATTAATTTCTATATTGAATCCTTTGCTTCCCGCCTTGTTGTTCCCAATATATATATATAAATATATATATATTTTATATAGACAAAGTCCCGGGTCTACCTGGAAAATACTGTGTTGCGTGCGAGGTATCGCGTTTTATATTTTTATTTCCATCCATCTTTCGCTTAAATTGTCAGTTAAGCGACTTTCGAAACACAATGCCGCGACAAAAGCAAAACTTTACACGCACGAAGCCGGTATTTTGTGGGGGGTTTTGGATCGGTATCCGGGGGGTTCCCATCGTGCTAGGTAATTTGCGATGGGAACCAACAAAAAATAAATAAAAAAATAGAAAAATTAATTTTAAACAGGGAAAGATGCGACATGATCCCAGGAAAATGCGTGAGTATTTCCTTTCCTGTATTTATTCATAAATTTCCTAGTTAATTTGTATTTTATTGAGGTGTTATTTGAAGTATTTCCTTTGAATTTACTTGAACTATTTGAGTATTCAATTAATACATGATTATAGCCAGCATTATAGTCACGAATATCGTCAAGTCAGAACTATGATTATTGTTTCGAAATCACCTGTAAATTGATTGTTTCGGTTCGTGTAATAAATATTTAGTTTAAAGGGATATTTACTTAGAGAAATTAATGAACAAATTCATTTTTAATGTACATAATATTATTTTGGCTTTGCTGGATTTATGTATATTTTATTTAGTGATTACTCCTGAGTCAAAAACTGTCAATAATTTATGAATAAATTCCATATTAATGTTTTTTGAGATATTATAATTTCATATTCATATTTTATATATTTATACTATTATTTCATATTCATATTTTATATATTTCTTTAAATTTATGATGTGTTATTTAACTTATAACTTATAAGTTACTAATTAATATTAAAATAAATATTTCTAGCTTGACTTATTTACTTGCATTTAATTCTTTTAATATTATTGTAATTTATGTCTAAAAAATCCCCCTTAGCCTTGCCTTTAATGCCAGAAATTAAATAATAAATAAATATATCAATATTTAGGTTCTGTAATATTTGTTAGAATTTATTTCTTGGCTTTTCCCACCGAAGTTCACACTTTTCCCACGATTCCTTTGGCGAAAGTGCCAAAAAAATAAAAAAAAGAAATCTTCAAAACCGAAAAGTTGGAAAATGCAATGTTCTGAAAGTGATGACCAAGGGGCCTTTTCCTCTGCCCCCTTCCCCACCGTGTGACCCAGTGAACTTTTTACCATGTGGGAGCGGAAAACTCCGAAATAAAAGTAATAAGAAAAAGTGCAATTCAAACTGAGAGGAGAACTCAAAAACCAAAGAAAATCCAAGAGACTCACTCACTACTCCCCACGGTCTGGCCAAGGACCGGATGTGGTTGCGTACAAAGATCTTGGAGTGGGAGCCGGAGCGGGAACGGGAGCAGCCGGAGGTGAACCCACCAAACACACACACACAGAAAATATTTTATAAAAAAAAACATAAACATAAACATAAAAAATAAAAAAACAAAAGAAATGTCAGCCACATGCAAGGCAACTTTCTGTTTGTCCAAGACCACCGCTACGGGTAACTAAAATAATAACAATAATAGTACATAATACTAAGTCAAAATGCCAACTTCCGAGGGCCCCGAATGTCATTACTCCATTTTTACCACAATTAAAAGGTGGATGTTGGGGTCTCGCATCTCCAGTCTTTAGTCTTGAGTCTTCAGTCTTCAGTCTTCAGTCTTCAGTCTCCAGTCTTCAGTCTTCAGTCTACAGCCTCAAGTCTCAAGTCTCTCCTCTCTCTCGGTGAATGTCTTTCCTATCTCTCCCCACTCTCTATTCCATTTCATTTTGTTTTATTTATTTTTTAATTTCCATTTGCAGACCTTTCTTCGCGCTGTTTGCTTTTCATCGCTCTTTGGGTCGGTCTCTTCCCTGGTTTAATGTCAACTTCCGTGGGGTTCGAAAAGAGGCTTATCGATAACAGGAAAATATATATCTGAGAAGAAAAACCTATATCGGGAAAAACCTATATCTATATAAATATCCTGCTTAATATCATATGGAAAATATTTCTAACTATAAAAAGTATCACATTTAACCCTAGAATATCGATGTTTTAGAAAGATATTTTAGAAACTTAAAAGACTGTGAAGGAGAAATCCTATATAACATATAGACAATAAAATTACGCTTCATATCATATAGAAAATATTGTTAATTTTTATATAAAGAATTTTTTACTGTATAAAAATATTTCATTGATATTAATATTAAAACTTTTAATACAATCCAAACAGTCTATAAATGATTTTAAGTTGAATTGTCACTGAAGGAGTCATTTCCGACCCTATAAATCATATATATTCTTGATCAGCAGCAACAGACGAATCAATCTAGACTTCTTCTAAAGGAAAAAAATTTTAAAAATTTTTTTTCAATTTTTTTTTATTTTATTTCAAATAAAAAATTCACAAAAATTGTAATTTTTCAAATTTTTTAACTAAATATGCAGTTTTATTGCCCTTGTAAATACGATAGTAAAAATGTTTTCCGATTTAAAATTAATGCTTTTTTGACTGACTTATGGGTTTTTTAAGGTCTGATTTTTCCATAAAAATGATACGGATTTTTAACATGATCCTGAAATCATGAAATGATCAAAAAGCGAAGGATTGCAAAAATATTCCTATTCGTTATTATAATCCTAAGTGTTTATATAATATATTAATTACACTTTATCTAAAATTTATTTATACATTTAAATATATAAAATCTATATATTATCTATATATTATTTTCTTTCTAAATGGTTTTAATCTTTTAAACGAATTTCTTGTATTTTCATTTTAATTTCCTTAAATTTTCTTCCTTATTTTTTCCTCTCTTCTGCTTAGCTTCAACCGGGTATCTTCTGGTCGGGGCCTTCTTCTGTATATATATATATATTTCTTTTAGTTGCGAATTCTTTTTTTCTGTATTGCCAATTTGTTGTTTATTAAAATTCGCATGTCGTCGAATTTGACATACGCCTGTCAGACCCTGGAAATTACTTTTATTTTTTTCCCCCCCGCCTCTCTCTTTCGGAATCGTATTTTTTCTTCGCTTTTCTTTGGCTTTTTTTTTCGGGGATATTCGGATATAAGGATATAGTAGCATGTGCTGGGTGGAGGGTACTACTGGCAAGTCCATCAATCATCAGTCACATATACACATACATATATCCAACTCCGAGCTGCGCACTCAACGTAACATTCAAATCAATCAAAATGCGACTGCGACTTGTAACTGTTCTCTCTCAGTGTTTTATTTTCATTATTTTCCAGGCGGGGGATGTATGCAAAACGAAAATCTAATTTTTCATCGAATATGTTATAGTTGCTGTCGCTTCCCGTTGATGAAGTCGTTCGGAATAATGAATAATGTGCATAATGTCTTTCATTGGGGGAGGAGGTAATGCTCATATGGCGTGCTTGGAAAATATTTTGATTTTAGAAAAACATCCATCCGTGTATGCCATGCGAATTTTCCAAATAAAATTAGTAGGCCTTGGGATTCGATTTAACTCGACCTGTAAGACCTGAGACTCATTCTATTCTTGCCTTTCGAACCGTATACAACTAGCTCTTAAAAATTAATTTGTATCAGGAAAAAAAAATCAACAAATTCCCAGTATTGTTTTTTTTCCAATTTCAGTTATTTTGAATATACGATTTCTACACCCCCTTTCCGTGTGTGTGTGTGTGTATTTTTTGTTTATAACTTTGGGTAATTTAATATCTAAATTGTAAATCAAAGGAAGTAAGACATATGTGTATTTTTTCAACAGCTCACCATGAAGTCCTTCGCCCGAGCTTGTCCCTTGATCACAATCCTTGCCCGTCGCCAGCTTCACCTGGGCCGGGACTTTCCCTGTTTTTCCAAGAAGATTGGCGGCGATTCCAAGGCCTCCTCCTCCTCCTCCTCCACTGACGGGGAAAACCATAAGAAGGAAACCGAGGGAACCAAGGAAATTCGCCCGGCCGTGCCCAGTTTTCCCAAGAACACGCATGACAATAGCAACGTCTCAGCCGCCGTTCGGACCAGCCTCCTATCCAAGGAGGATATAAAAAGCACGGTCCTCGTCCCCGAAGAGCTGCGGGATCCGACGGCGGCTCTGGCGGCATGTCCTTCCAATCCCAAGCGAAGTGAACTGGAGCAACGACAACTGCGAAGGACTCAGTGTGCCAGCGAGCTGCAGGAATTGATCTCCCACAAGAAGGCCAAGTCGGCGGTGACCGTCAAGTGCATGCCCTTCGTGAAAACTCCCCAGAGCTCGGGGGAAAATCCTATGAAAACTTCCGAAACGGCAGAGCAACTGATGGCCCAAGAGCGTGATCCCATGAAGCTGGCCGTGGCCTTTATAAGTCTCAGGACGGAGCTGCAGGCCGAGCGGGCCAAGTCGGAGGCCATAACCCAAAACTATCTGGAACTGAGACAGGAGCTGTTTGCTAAGAACAACGAACTGAAGGCGGTCATTGAGAAGACGCGGAAAACTGACGAAACCTTTAAGCAATTCGCTAAAGACAAACCCAGTTCCAAGAAAAAGTAGAGGGATTTCTTTGGGAACGACTTTATGGATTTTAAATTTGAGGTATTCCACAGGGCCTACTCGATTTTAAGAAAAACTAAATTGAAAAACGTAAAAGTAAATAGTTTAAATCAATGTTAACTAAATTATAGAAAATATACAAAAATTATATAAACTAATGGAATAACTGAGCATTTTAAGCACATAAGAATGGAATGGAAAAGATTTGTTGTTTTTAATCTTTTAAATGTAAGAATATTCTTTGATTAGAATCGGAATCTGATCTGAATTTTCAGTAGTTAATTTTCCAAATACGTCATATTTTTGCTTTTCAATATATTTAGACACTTTTCTCCTACGCATACTATGTTTTTTTATAATTTTTGAACTTGGTTAAGTTTCAACAAGAATCCCTTATATTATATAGAAATGTTTACAGCCTATTTAGTACTTGGTGTATATTATTTATTAATTATTTATATTATATAGTTCAAGTTCATTTATCTAGGTAAAAATACTCATTCTTTGTACGTAGATAAATTAACTACAACTATATAATACAAATAAATTATATATAAAATACCTATTGTTAACATTTCTAATTAAACAAATATCATTGAAAGTATATATAAATATAAATATACAAGTAAATAACATATTTTTTATAATATATTTCGCATATTTGATAGAATGGAGAATGTTGTTGTAGTATTTATATATATTTATTACTTTCTATTAATTTTATTATTATTTATTCGTTCTTTTTACCTATAACTACTAGGTTAATATTTAATTAATATTTATTGTGTTTATATTTTTGCATAAATGTATATATATACCTATATGTATATACAAAAACTATTTTTAAAGTATTTTCCATATTTTATTAAATATTATTTGGTGTCTCGAATAATAATTTAAATATTTGTTGTAGAATTCAAATATTTACTACTACCTATTAATTTGATTATTATTTATTCGTTCTTTTTACCTAGAACTGCTAAGTTATTATTTAATTAATATTTATTGTGTACTGTATTTCCCATATTTCCTTGAATATTATTTGGCGTTTCGAATTATATTTATTACTTCCTATTAATTTGATTATTACCTATTTATTCTTTTTACGTAGAACCACATTTCCCTATTATTAACCTTTACAAACAAATGAAATTCCTTTAAAATATAAAAAAATATATATATAAATAAATAAATAAATATATAAATATGTAAAAAAATAAATGTATAAACATATATATACAAAAAAAAAATAATTTTTAAACTATTACCCACATTTGATTGAATATTATTTGGTGTGTTGAATAAAGAGAAGCGGATGCCCGCCAACCCACAGGATGTCTTCAATTCGTATCTGTATCTGCGGCGGCGGCGGCGGCCAAATGAATGTATCTGCAGCCATATATTGTGTATCTGGATGTGTGTATCTGCATCTGCGAGAGCATTAGCCTGCTGCAATGCAATGCAATGCAATGCAATGCAATGCAATGCATTTTTAGTGTAAGCAATAAAATTTACTTTTATTAAAGCAAAAACGAACCAAATTCTAAAGAATTTTTCGCGTCTTGTTTTGGCGTCTCGCCGACAACGCGACAGCGACAACGACAACGGCAACGTCGACCGCATAAATTTAAAACCACCTACACATAAATTTCTAGCTAGATAGCGCGTACTGCAAATAAAAAGCGAAATACAAATAAAAAATAAAGTGCAATATTCATTGCACTATTTGCAGTATTTGCAGTGTGCAACTGTCAACTATTAAATGACATTTAACATGCCCACCGCCAGCCTTTAGCTATATAGCCGAGGGTGGATAAGACACACACACACAGCCCCCCACAGTCATTCCCATTCCTAAAATATCACTTCAGATTTCAAATCAAGTCATCAGCAGCCGCCGTGCGCCGCCACAGTGCCTGCCACTTGCCACTTGTTTGGATAATTTCAATTATAATTTATATGCGATCATGGCGCTATTTTTAAACAAGTGACATCTATGGAGCTCCATCGTAATTCAAAGGGGGGAAAATGCCAGGAAAAGCGGTTAAGCTGGGAAATGGGGTTATAGTTGGTAATAGCGGTTAAGGCCGGGAAAAGCCAAGGAAGCCCTAGGAAAGCGTTCCTTTTGAAATTCTTGCAATAATATCTTTTTGGGGGTGTATTTAAAAAGGAAATGTATTAAAATGTTACTAATTAAATATATGTTTTAATCTTTGAAGTACTATGAATTTTTTAGAATATAATTTCCTTGAAAATGTTATATTTTTTATAAGAAAATTAATTGAAAAACCGAGAAGCAGAGTTAGAGTCTCATCATTCCCATCAATATTATTCTACTTGCATATAAATAAAATACCAAATCTAAATTCGATTTGAAATTATTAAAATAATCTCTTTCATTCACATTTTTAAAAGAAATATATATTTTTTTAACTTTAATAATAGTAATAAAAATGTCTATTGTATTTTTTAGGGTTCTACGATTTTTTTAAAGAGACTCTTTTAAAAACTTTAATTTTGCTAAGAAAATTATCATCATCCCAGCTATTATCCCTTTATATATTTTTTTTCTATAAAATATTTATTATAAAGAATTTAAATCAGAAAAAATAATAAATATTATAAATGTTTATCTAACTAAAATAAAAAAACACAAACAAATAAATAACTAATTAATATATTTAATAGTTTTTCTCGAAAAATTTGAAGCAAGTCCAAGTTTTTTGAATATTACAACTAAGCCAAACAATGACTTAATTTTAATTAGCACAACGTATAAAAGTAATCATTAAAATGTGTCTATTCCATTAAAAGAAAAACCTTAAATAATACGATGCAAGAATATACTTTATACAACTTTCAAGTCTTCTCTAAGGTATTTAGTTTGTTTACTTTACTTCTTAGTTAGGTTTATTTCTATAGTTTATTTAATTGTCTAAAAAATACTTCAACTTAATTTAAACAAATTAGCTTACACTTTGTACCCTTTAATTGTGGCCACAAAAAGAAATGCCAGTAAAATATAAAACAAAAAACTTTCCAATGGCGCATAGAGCCATTACTTTCAGGGCGAACTTTGAACGCAGGTTTTGATTTTCACGCAGAAAGAAAGTTTGTGTTTTTTTTTTGTGTTGATTTTTTTGTTGTATTTTTTTTTTTTGGCAAATCATATAAAATGGCGCCATGGTCATGGATCACAGCACTGCCAGAAAAAATAGCCCCAAAAAAGACCTCAAAAAGAGCTCAAAAAGCGCTCTGAAAGAAGCCCAAAATAAGTCAAGTTCCAAGACCCGTACAGTCGCGGCTCTTTGGTTAGGTTTCTGAACTGTCTTGTCATTCAGTCATTCCATCACTCCGTCAGTCATTCAGTCAGTCAGCCAAGCGTCTCCGTGCCCAACTTGTCTTATCTGCAACTCTGCTCACCTTCCACCTGCCTTTTTTTTTTAGAGTGTGCGCCATTTTTGAATTTCGTTTTCTGGACGAATGCCTCTAATATGAGTTAACAAAAAAATATCCACAAAAATAGAGAAAGAATGTAAAAGAAATGAAAACATTTTTCAAAAATTTTATGCTCATTGTTAGTTATAGTTTTTCATTATTTTTTGGGGGGGTTTTTGTTTTTGGCTAATTAGCGTGGCCCCTGGGAAATGGATATGGAAATGGAAGTAGAAGTGGATATGGAAATGGAAATGCCTCCGCCCGCAGCTCGACCTGAACCACACATAATCCCACATATATAGAAGGTAGCACATATATATATATATATATATATCCAGGTTATAGCCGCTGTTTTGCATAAATTAAATATTTTTTCGGTGCGCCGACCATTTGCCAGGTGGGTGGCTTTTTGGCCCAGTTGAAGTTGGACTTTGGAAGGTGAGTCGAGGGCATTTTGGGAATCTCAAGAGTTTCAGGTGCTAGTTGGAAAAATAGTGGAAAATCGGGGTAGGAAAATGATGAGTGTGCTTGCTTGGTGTGGGTTTCTGGCTGAGAGCCTCCTGAGAGGTTAATTCACAAGACAAGACGGGGGTTAATAATAATAATTATTCCTATGCCATTGAAGATCATTAAAGGGCAGAGAGATTACGGGGAGATATACATCAGATATATATATGCATTTGGGTTAGAAATAATATAGATTTAAATTGGGTTGTAGTGGGGGTAAATATAAATAATTTTAAAATGGAATTTAAAGAGATTCTACTAGGAAATTGTATAAAAAATAGAACGTTTCATATGGAAAGTGTTGGAAATTTTTGTGTGATAATTATTTTGAGGTTTAAAAAATATATATTCCTTAATATTTGTATTTAACTTGTAAATATTATTGTTTCTTATAATTTTGTACTATTTTTTCTTATATATATAATCCTAATAAGTTTATATATCTTATATATATTTTTTTAAATTATATTAATATAAAAACCCTTTGCTTAGGCTAATAACAAAGAATAAACTAATGTAAATAAATACATATTTAAAAAATACCTTAAAATATATATATAAATATTTATATATTTTATTTTCTATACTATATAAAATCTATTATATTATATATATATATTATTATTAATATAATCTTTAATCCCAACTAATAAACAAATCAAAACTCCCCACACAAACTGCAGTAGCGAACCCTCAAGTTCCGAAATCTGATAGTTATTAAAGCGTAGACTTTCGGCTTTCGATGCGTATATTGTTTTAGTTTAAACCTTTTTTTATTTAGTTTATTTTGAGCTAGATTCACACTATAAAAAATTAGCTCCGCTGGTATTCTTTGTTATGCTCACATTTAGCATTTATTATTATAATTATGATTTTTGTTTTATTTTCACGCCAGCATTTCCGCGCGTTCAATGACTAATTTATGAAAGTTGCCACGATTTAACATGATTTCTATATAAATTTATTTCTATATATATATATTTGAATATATTTTTCCGAACCGGAAACCACCGAAGTGGTTCACAGGCAAATATTTAAAGGGAATTCAAGATCCCAAACCTAAGAACTTTCACCGACAAAAGAGAACAAGTGCCGAGGATCTAAGGATACCGGGGTTTGAGGTTTCCTCAATTTTTAACAGGATTCCCGGAACAGGATAGTGTATACGCTAGTGTTTGCTTGTGAAATTTCACGTACTCATTTTTGTGTTTAACCAACGATTAGGCCTGAGGTTAACCTCTGTGAAACAGGTTCAAAGGAGTGCCGATAATTGGGCTAGGATATCCGGAATGTGGGCTATCGGTTAGACCGATTTGACACCTCTAATTGAGCCATATAATGCCAGAGATCAGGCATCGATATACGATATATATGTGTGTCTATATAAAAATGCCCCAAAAATATATACTAAATAAGGCCTTTCGTCTGGCCGACAACGAGAGGACTAACAGGGCTAGCAAGTAAATCAATTTTTATGCCGCACTTAAGGCAGTTAAATGGGAAAGACTCTAAGCTACACTGAAGAAAATTGAAACATAATTTAACTAGGATTTATTTGGAGTGTTTTAAATAAAAATTCAAATAAATATGAAAGAGAGATGTGTATCTTTTGCAAAGAGATGTGTATCTTTCAAATAAATATAGAAGAGAGATGTGTATCTTTTGCAGTTTTTAATTCAATTTAGTTTTATATTCTTATATTTTTCGCTCAGTGCCACCCCAGCCAGAGATCAGAAGATACAAAGATACTCCGCGCGAGCCTCTCGTTACATTAAATATGCATCAAAAATTGATGATGATGCATTTTTAACGATTTCAACGTTGGATTTTAATGTCGCCAGAAAAATGCATCGAGAGTCGAGCCTTGATGTATGTTCCAATACACATGTCCATCATCCTCCCATCAGTCCATCACATTCGACACATTTCCCCTCACCCCCCCCAAGATGTATCTCGAGGCCCAAGCATCTCCATCTCAATCTCCATTTATTTGGACTTGTTTGTCGCTTGTCTGCGCCTCAATTTGATTTTAATGGCCTTTTGATAAATTCTCCCCCTCTCTTGTCTCTTGGGGAGTCCCAGGGAGCACCTGGATTGCCCCCTCAATCTCCCTCAATCCCCCCACCCCCTAATTCCCCCTCACTCCTCCTGATGCCCTTGGCCCTTGGTACATGTCATCAGCGTTGGGCGGCGCCACTCTTTCACCTTGGCTCACACGCTGCGCGTTAGCCTGGACAGTTTGTAATTATTTCTGTGGCCAAATTGAATTGAATTAAGGCGAAGAGGTGTAGTGTACACACACACACACACACACACAACA
Source organism: Drosophila bunnanda (assembly GCA_035046265.1). Taxonomy (NCBI): domain Eukaryota; kingdom Metazoa; phylum Arthropoda; class Insecta; order Diptera; family Drosophilidae; genus Drosophila; species Drosophila bunnanda. The sequence continues at coordinate 151,705 of JAWNOB010000017.1, forward strand.
CACACACACACACACAACACACACTCACTACACACACATGGCGAGAGCAATGACAGTAACCCATCACTGGACAATGTCTGGGGGGTTCCACCACTAAAAAACTAACTAAGATTTCGAACAGCTAGTTACTATTAGTTGGGTTTTTTTTATAAGTTGCAAATTTTAAAAAACATAAGTTTTAAAAATTATTTGAACATTTTAGAATTTTTTTTGAGGCTTAAGTAAAATTTTAAACATTTTCCTGATAAATTTATAAAGGTTTAGAAATTTTTTGAAATTTTTATAATATATTTTTGAAAGTTTATAATTTTCCAAAAACGTTTAAGAACTTTTCAAACACATTTCAGAACTTTTGAAAAAGGTTCAGGTATTTTTGAAAACGTTTGTAATATTTTAGAAATTATAAGAAATTTGTAATTTGCATTTTCCAGAAATTAAAAAAATATTTTTCAGAATAGGAAAATATTCGTAAAAGTTAAAAAAAAACTTGCGATATTTCTCAAAATTATTTGGCATCATTTTTATTTTTAATTACAAAATAAGGTTGCCAATTTATTCTTTTTTTTATATATTTAGCAACTTGTGTGTTTGGAATCATTTTGTAATTGTTATTTATTTATTGGAATTTTTTTCTTTAATTTATTTATTATTATTATTATTTAAATTTTGGGTCTTTTAGATACTCTATTTTTCGAAGAGATTTCTTTGTGTTCTTCGGGCTTTTTCTTTTCTATTTCTTATAAATATTTATTTATTTATTTATTTATATATATATTTTTTAAAATATCTCCTATGCTTAATATACCCTTTGATTACCCTTAATTTTGCTCAGCATAATAAAGCCGAAGTCGAGCGCAAATGAACAACGAACTTTTTGGCCACACTTGAGTGATTCCTGGGTGTCGTCGTCGTCGTAGTCGTCATCATCGTCATCGTCTTGGGTCTTGGGTCTTTGGTCTGGTCTTCGGACTATGGTCTCCGGTCTATTCGGTACTCCCTTTCCGTACTCTATACCCTGTTCTTCCGTCCTTACTCTTGACTGTTCAATCTGCAACCTATAAACCATTGCTGGGTACTCTCGTCACCACCCAGAGTGTATCTCGTAGATACTTTTTAGCCACTGTACCCACTGTCACTGCCAAGCGTAATCATAATTTATTGTAATTATTTTGTATTATTTTTGAAAATTGTTTTAATGAGTCGCCGTCGCTGTGCGTCTTCTTCGTTACTTGTTATTTTCTACGATCGCTTTGCAGTCAAGTCACCTCGATCCGTGCCGTAATTACATTATAGATATTTCCATGTTTTGTGATTGTGATTACCTGTGGTAACTTCCCTCTCCCCTTTCGTTTTGTCAACGAAAAGCTAACGAAATTTCATAATCGGAAGTGTTAGACGTTGTCTGTACATAGAGTGTGTGTGTGTAGAGTGTGTGTTTTGGGGCTGCCATTATATTCGAGCACTTTTAATGAGCCGCAATTATTGAAATTTCTCGAATGCAACGGCCCATGGGAGATGGTCGTCGTCTCCGGAGAGGTGTTGCTAGTGTATATTTCCTTAAAAAAATAATGTTTGTTGTTTCTATTTTTTAATCGACAGAAGATTGTGTGTGTGCTCAAAGCGATTTATTTCGGTTTTTTTTTGCCTTTTTTTACTCGCCGCTTAAGTAATTTAATTTGTAGGGTTTTAAGCATTTTTTAGGGCTTGAAATATATAGCAAATGAGCAGAATAGCTAGAGAATTTTTGTAACTATGAAATATATTTTTTGTTATATTAAAAATTTAATTTTAAAAGCAGTAACACTTGATGTATCTTTATTTAAATATCTTTTATTACATTTGTAAGCTTGTAACCTAGCGAAAGAGCCATTTCCCACCCTATGTTTCATATATATTCTTGATCAGCATCAACAGACGAATTAATCTAGCCATAAAGTTTGAAAGAAAAAAATTTGGAAAATTTTCAAATTTTTTTAAGGTATTTAAAATTTTTAAAAAATTCACAAAAATTGACATTTTTTTACATTTTAAACTGAGTATGCAATTTTGTTAGCCTAAAAAATACCAACATAAAAATGTTTTCCGATTTAAAATTAATGCTTTTTTGGCTAACTTATGATTTTTGATATGATATTTTTTTGATATTTTCTACATAATATCTATCAATAAAAATCTATTTAAAGAGTGAATATTTGAGGTCGTCTTGAAGGCACAACTATAAGATATAGTCTATAACTTCTTTAATCCCAAATTAGATGTAAAAAGGTTAAAAAGTAAGAAAGTTTTAATGGAATTAATAAACCAAAACAAGGCTAGATCATGTTGGCTGTTGATGCTTTATGTTAAAATGTGACCAAATCATTTCTTTTAAGCATGACAAACTTCTGACTAACTCTGCCGTTGCTTGCTATCAAATAAAGATATCTTAAGGGTATATATCATATTGATATAATGATATAATATATATTCCCAGCTATTCGGAAGATCTCGTAGACTTCTATATATAACCAGAGATGATTGCACCACATCGTTCCCATTTTTTCCCGTCACCATCTTTATTATTATTTTTTGGGATGCTGACGCTGTCGCTTGGCAATGGCACCTGTTGATCTTGTGCAAATACCAAAAATAGTTTCCCGGCAACGAAACAATGCGATCCCAAAGTACACACACACACACACACACACAGGGGGGAGGTGTGCACACACACACTGGTACCCTGATAAGCCTCTCTCTCTTTCCCGTATCCATCTCCAGCGAAATCCATTTGTTTTTTGGAACTTATCATCGGGGCTTCTCTGTACTCCAGGGGTTTATTTGGTCTGTTTTTCTTTTCTTTTCTTTTCTGTATTTTTTTTTAAGATAAGATACGAAGCGAGAAGAAAAACTGGGTTCAGTTCTAGCTTGCAGCTTGGGTTTCATCAGCCAAACCGCAGCATGCCAAAGCCATGAGGCCAATTTTCCAAGAATAGTTTGTGATTTCGTTTTCAGTTTGGGTTTCGGTACCTCCTCCCCTATGATATATATACCATATATATATTCTTGGGGGGAAACAACGACAACAACTCACACAAATAGTTGGGTAAATAAGTCGGAATGGCTAAACAATAATAGCACTTCACATTTCGGAATCAGAAATTATTTCATTGTTTGCCAACGATAAGGAGAAGTACTCCAAGTGGAAGCTCTCGCTGACGGAGGCCAAGGAGGAGCAGGTACTGTGACATGTGGTTTGGGGCAGTTACCAAAGTCAATAAGATTAGCATCGTTTAGAGTCGAGACAAGTAATCATCATCGCGCAATCGTAGTCATTATCAAAATCTTAATAGGAGACTGGCCATATCTGGCAAGGTTCTGGAAACCAGGGTTCCATGGCCATAAAGTTCTAGGGTTCTCTCAAAAGGGAGTCCCTTGAGGAAGATACACTTCTAAACCTCTTCCTTTATACTTTCTACCTTTTTTTGAGTTGAACAACATAACTTTTAAAGGCTTCACAAGTAATAGTGCTTACGAATCTCATTTGTTGTTGAATTGTTGAAAAATCTACATTGTTAAAAATGTAAAAAAAATATATTCCAACTAAGCTTTACTATATTCTTTCTTTATGCTACTATCTCTCTATTTTATAACCTAATTCTCTCTATATTCTCTGCCTTTTTGTTGAGTTCGGAAAGAAAACTTTCAGTTTGTTGTTGAAAAAATTTCATTGTTGGAAATGTAAGAAATATATTCCAACTACAAAAATAATTTCTGTGACTCTCTCTTTCGTAAACTCGAAAACTCTCTCTATATTCCAATTCTTCTATTGAGTTCAACAACAACCCTTTAAATGTGTTGTTGAATTGTTGAAAGATCTACTTTTTAGGAAATGTAATAAATATATTTGGTATAAAAATATATATAAGAGTGACTTCCCTTTACAAATACATATATATAAAAATATAATTCGTTCCCTCTCAAAGAGCCTTATACTCTTGTTACGCACTATCGCCATACCAACATCATCTACATCATGATTGTCGCCATCGCCGCAGTCATAGTTCGTCGTCGTCGTCGTCGTCGTGCCCAGCTCATTATTTTTATGAGTTTTTTGTGCCGGGGGCCCCCGTCTGTCCCTCTTCCCCAGCAAAGTGATCTAAATCTATTGACCGAACGAACCAAGGAGAAGAGACTCGTACACCTGAGAACTCAGAACTGAGAACTGAGAACCGAGAACTGGCTTTAATGTGACTCAAACTCCAACTCAAAGTCAGAGCCAAACTCTGGCTTACTGTTCGTTTTTTTTTGTTGGAATAAAACTATATACACGTTCGTGTATTTTTTATTGCCATTCATGCATAATGCCAAAAAGATAAATAACAAATAAATTTCCTACTATGTACTATTCTTTTTACTCTCTTTCCCATCTCTGTGTGGTAATTATTAATAAATGCCTGCCCACCTGCGTCCCGCAGACCATGCCCCCTAATAGTGTTCACGCTTCGCTTGGCATTGAAGAAGACAACGCCGAAGACGAAGACGGGAGACTGGCTGGGAAGACGCTCTACGAAGACTGGTGACTGGGCCGTGCCCTTAGCGTTCCGAAGAGCCAAACAACCGAAGAACCGAACAACCAATTGTCTTTTGGCATATTTTCAAGTTGAACGCTCGCCGCGTTTTTTCTTCTATTTTTTCTATTCGTTGGTATTTTTTTTTTCTACCATCTAAGCCATCTTCTTTCTAGAGATTTTCTAGTGCGATTAAGCGAAAAACGAAACAGTCTCATAAAGAATACACCTCGCCTGTCTCTCTGTCGCTCGACTGGCTCATACATAAATATTGTGGAAATGTGGCCGGGAAAATGGTGGAAATTGAGGAACTCAAATTGCAGGCTAGCCGCAACTTGGGCCAAGTTCAATGGCAAATAGTGTGAGGTTCATTGGCAACCGTAACAGAGAACGATTTCAAAGATATTTCTATATATTTTTAAACTTAAAAATATAACAATTTATAAAAAGATTCATGTAGAAAAAGTTAATACTTTTTATGCAAAAAATTGGAAAGAATGTAAAATTTTTAATTAAATATTATAATATTAAAATATTATAGCTAATTAAATTAGTTTAATAAGGATTTTGCGATATTAAAATACGGAAAAGGCTATGAAATATTATTAAAATATTTTCTTATATAAAAGGAGTTCTTAAAGTGAGTTTAAATATACTTAAAGTATTTTTTTAATAATATTTGTTCTAAAATAATATATATATGAATGTGGAATATTATTTAGTATTGTAAATAATCAATAAAAAATTAATGTGAATAATTTAATAAGCTATAATATATTTTCTAGATTTATATTATTAGAATTAAAGCGTTTTATGGAGATATACTTAATTTTATAAGGCTAAAAAGGTCACAAAAGTTTTTTTGACTAATTTCTTACATAAATAAAATCGAATATCTGCTTTTAAATACAACAAATAATACAAAACAATAATATAATTCGATCTAAACTTATATAAAAGTTCCTTCTCCACCCACTTTATTATCCTTACTGACTCTATTAATTCATAAATATCTAATAATACCCCATAATGGCTATAAATTCCTTTCCCATTCTTAAAAAAAGACTATGGAATTTATGCAAAAACCTTCTGCAGCCCATCAACGCCCGCTGTCAGCTCACCAATAACCCATTCAAAGAGACCGAGAGTCATTCACTCACCCATTCATGCATTCAGTCGAACCGGGGACGAACCCCCTGATTGGGATTCGGATGTGGAGGCATCACCCTCGCAAGAACTGCTTTGCATATTGACATCATCATTTTTCTGGAGACGACAAACTGTCAAACAAAACAATTGCTGTCAAATTTACAACAATGAAGCAGGCAAAAAATGAGGAAGACGAAAAAAATGAAGCTGTCAAAGTTTTTATGGGCAAAGAAGCAATTTCAACATATCAATAAATTTTTGTTGAGATGTCAGAGAGAAGGAACGAAGGAAATTTCGATACCGGGGAAACACCTTTTCAATAAATTTGCTACAACTGTCAGCGAAACAATGTCATTGTCACGACGCCCTCGCCAAGCCTCGCAGCTAGCTAACCCCTTTCTATATAGTATATATATATTCCTTTTTTTTCTGCTCCCAAGTCGGGGAAAAGCGACCTATAAACCTGTCACAGGACCCGGGCGCACATTCAATTGAAGGCACACGAAGGGAACAGGAGCAGGAGCAGGAGCAGGAGCTGGCCGGGTCCTGGAACGACAACGAAAACGACGACATTATTGTCGCTAAACAAACGATCAAATGGCAATTTAAAAGTTTTTATTTAACACTAAATCACCCACACCAACGATCCGGGCAACCGCCGAGAGAAGCCACTGCCGCCACCTGACATTCGCTTTCTTTTTCAATTTCGAACCCTTTCGTCCTTTCCCTCAACTCAACTCAACCCTCTATCTCTCTCTCAACCCCCCTTTGGCGCGATTTTCAATAACTTTTGCCCCGCCGAACAAAAGGCGCAAAACTTTAGCGACTTAAATTATGGGCCTTGTCTTCGTCCTCGTCCTCGTCCTTGTCTTATATATATATTTTTTGTTTTGCATTTATTTTCTGTATATTTTCTGTATTTTTATATTTTTTTTGAGCTCATCGACTGACTTCTGGTCTCCCCAGGGAATTTTGTTGCATGCATGAAAAAATATTTGACATAACGACGCGAAGGCGAAAGGGAGCTGGCTTTAAGGGAAACCCAGGGTTTTCCAGTTCCAGCCAAATTTCCTCTCCTTTCGCGCTTTTATATTGATATTGGTTAAGGACATTTGACACGGGGTTAAGCGCCAGCTTAAGGGTCTTGATTAGTTAACCCTGAAACCCTTTGCCGGAAGTGGGTTTTGATTTCAGCCACTCGGGGTTTACCTGTGACTGGCTCTGAAGGGGTTTTAACTAGGGAAACAGCTTTAAAAATATGTCTTAGAGAGTTTAAGGTATTTAAAGGATTTATAAGAAATTAATAAATATATATTTTGTATAAAAAATGTCTTAATTATTATCATAAGGAAATCAAAGCACCTTCAAGGCTTTAATACAGTTTACACATTATTATTTGACCTTAAAGAGGATAAACTTCGGATTGCCGAAGTTAATATACACTTGCAGTTTATAATAGAATTATAGGATCGAATCGGAAATCGATCTTAAGTAAGCTTTAAATAATCGCATTCTTCGAATCGATTTTTATCGATATTTTTATATGACAACTTTTTCGACAATTCAAAAACTCATAACTAAGCCAAAAATGCATTAATTTTAATTCGGAAAGCTGTCCTGTGTTAATTTTGATTAGATTAATAAATCTGCATAATCAAATTATTATTTTCAAAATTTTGAATTTTTGACCATTTTCGGAAATTGAACAATGTAAATTTTAGCAATAGAAAATTTGGAAAAAAATTTCAACTTTTTTTTTCCTTTCCTGAATACCTAGAAAGATTCGCCTGTTCATACAGATCAAGAATATATATGGTTTATAGGGTCGGAAATGACTCCTTCACTGTTTCAGACTGAATTTATAATACCCTGTAAGGGTATAAATATTCGCATTCCTTGAGTTCATTTTATCAAAAATCCGAAGCTTAAAATATTCATAACAAAGCCAAAAATGCATTAATTTTAATTCGGAAAGCTGTCCTATGTTAATTTTTAATATATTAATAAATCTGCACACTTAAATTATTATTTTCAAATTTTTAAAAATTTGACCATTTTCGGAAATTGAACAATGTAAATTTTTAGCCATATAAAATTTGGAAAAAATTTTCAATTTTTTTTTTCCTTTCCAACATGCCTAGATAGAATCGCCTGTTGATCCTGATCAAGAATATATATGGTTTATAGGGTCGGAAATGACTCCTTCACTGTTTCAGACTGAATTTATAATACCCTGTAAGGGTATAAGTATTCGCATTCCCTGAGTTTATATTTACCTACAACTTGAACCTTAAAATTCTGATAACTAAGCCAAAAATGTATTAATTTTAATTCGGAAAGCTGTCTTATGCTAGTTTTTTATAGAATAATAAATCTGCATACTCAAATTATTATTTAAAAAATTTTTAATTTTTGACCATTTTCAAAAATTGAACTTTGTAAATTTAAGCGATATAAAATTTGAAAAAAATTTTCAAATTTTTTTTTCATTTCTTATATGGCTAGAAAGATTCGGCTGTTCATACAGATCAAGAATATATATGGTTTTTAGGGTCGGAAACAATTCCTTCACTGTTTTAGACTCACATTACTGAAATTATAATAACCTGTAAGGGTATAAAAATGTCTTCCAAATATCTATAAAAATATGTATGTATATATTAAATGTTCAGAGATAATAGAATAATCTAAAATTAGAATATAGGTAATTAATTAATTATTAACTTATTTGTGAATTTATACACAAAAGGCCTTAATGATTATGTGACTTAAGAAAATGTAATTCAAATATTTATAGAAAAAATATAGCAAAGGTGTGGATATCAGGAATCATACCTAAATTAAAATGAAGTTATTAAATAAGTAAACTAATTATTAATTTATAAATAATATTTAAATAAATAATAATAAATAATAAGCTATTATTATTATTATTATTATTTGCCTTAGGAAAACGTCTTTAAACTATCTTCAAAAATATATAAATCAGAGGCTCGGGAATCAATATTAAATACCTAACTGAGTTATAGTTAGTTAATAATTAATATGCTAATTTCTTAATATATTTTTTAGATAAGGAAATAATAAATAAACGTTCATAAATATTTTCCTTTGGAAAATGCCTGCTAAATGCCTATCAAAAATATATATTTCCAAGGTTAAGTGAAATTCTTTAACTAAATTCTAATTATTATGAATTAATTAAGTTATCCACCTATTTCTTAAATTATTACCCAAGTTTAAAGCAACTTAACTCGCAGTCGCACTGTCCCAAGTTTGGAATTTATTAAGCATCAATGATTAAATTAGCAAAAAACCGTAAGGCATTGGCTTCCGGGGATATAACCAACTTCCCCAGCCTGTTCCCGACTACGACTACGACTACTTCCAGATCGGTGGCACCTGGCGATGGCGACTGCCCTTGCCGTGCTTGGACATGAAGGCGATGCTCAGGCGGCGCTTGGACCGGCTGAGAGCCTCCTTGGAGTCGGAGGGCTGGAGGAGATCAGCATAGCTGCCCAGGCTGCTGTCCACGGCCTTGGCCGGTGCCTTGCGCCGCGGACGCACCCGATCGTCGGAGCTAACCGCCGACGGCGGTGGCGGTGGCAGGTTGAATCCCTCGGTCGATGGCTTCACCTCCTTCTTTGGAGGTGACTTCTGTGTCTTGGCCGATCTGCCACGCTTCGAGCCAGCCTTCCAGCGGGCCTGCACCGAGGACGAACGCCTTGTGATCTTTCTTTGGCGATCCTTTGGCATCTTCCTGGCCGGTATCCATTCACCACGATGGCGACGGAACAATCCGGAGCCATAGTTCAGCATATTGTCAATGGCCTCCTCTCGCTGTGCAATTCGCTTTGGGCGCTGCTGTTGGCGAAACCCAAAATTCCTGGCCATCAGCGGTGTGGAGGAGCTCCGGGGACTGGGCTGCTGGGTGGCACCGGCTCCGCCCTGAAACTGGTACGGTGTATACCAGGGGAAGTCCACCTTGCGCATCTGTTGACCCACATGGGAGCGGGGCTTGCGAGGCATCTCGGCCTGCTTTTGGTTCGCCTTCTCCTTCTGCTGCTGCTGCTGCTGCTGCTTCTTTTGTGGCCTCCTTTGGTGCTGCTTTGGCTGGTGCTTCTTTAGCTGCTGCTGCTGCCTTTTCTCATCCTTTTCCAGGCTGCCGGCAACCAGGCGTCGTGTCTTGCCCCGCGACACCTGCCAGGGCTTTTCATAGTTCCGAAACGATGGGGTAGCCTGCGCCGTTGGCGATCTCTGCTTATCCTGCATCCTCGCCTGGGACTTGGCGGACTGGGGAAAGGCCTTGGCCAAGGCCTTGGTTAGAGCCTTGGTCAGAACCTTGGTCGTTAGGGTCTCATCCGGCTGCTGCCGCCGCCGAAGGGAGCGGCAAGAGGCCACTGTGGTGGCCGTCGTGGACGAAGGCGAGGGCCTGGGCCATCGGCGGCGGCGGCGGCGGTGGGTGCTGCCTCCGGATTGGTAACGCGATTGGCTAACTGATTTGGCCACCAGCCGGCTCTGCACCGGCTCCACTTCCGTATCCGATGGATCTGATTCCCTAAGCGTATCTGCGGACTTTGCCTGCTCCACCTGCTTGGAGGACTTGCCCTGTGTTGGCTTAATCGTAACCTTGCCGGTCTTGGCATTTGGCGGCACCTTGACTTTGCTTTCGGCCTTTATCTGGGACTGGGACTGGGACTGGGACTTGGACTTGGACTTGGTCTTGGTCTTGGGCAGGGCACTGACCTTGGTGACCTTGTTGGTCTTGCCACTGCCTGTCAGTCTCTTGGTGGAGCCCGCAGGCAGCCGACGATGGGAGGAGCTGGTCCTGTGCACTCTAGGAGCTCTCTTGGTCTTCACCTGAGGCGAGCAGGACCGGGAACGAAATGGTGTACGCGTCCTGGAAGCCGTTCGCTGCTCCTGCTGCACATCCTTCACATCCTTCACATCCTTCACATCCTTAACTATGGCCGGCGGGGTCTTGGCCGTTGGTGATGGTGGTGGCTTCTTCAGGGTCTGAACAGGCTTTCGGGGGGATTTCCTGGCCTGGGCAGTGGGTAACCTGAAGGTGGAGATGCCTCGGCCAAGCACCTGAGCTGGAGCCGCTGTTACCTTCTTCGGCGTGGCCCCCAACAACTTGGTCTTGGACCTAGATCTCACCTTGAACTGGGAGCTAACGCGGGATGGCTTCTGGTGCTTCTTGACTTGATCACTGTGCTGAAACTTCTTGGCCAGCCGGGGATCCAGCAGGAGGAGGTCATCGAGTGCCTCCTTCGACTGGGCCAGAAGATTCAGGAAATTCAAACGCTCCGGCTTGGCGTAGTACATGTGACCCTTGTAGTCGTCCACCTGGCCGAGATTGTGATGCTCGGCCACCACCTGGGCCACCACCCGCTTCAAGGTGCTCCGATTGAGATTCATGTGCTGGGCCACGTTCTTGGCCAGCGCCTTTAGGGCACCGCCCGTCCCACCCAGCGGCCTCATTGTCCAGATATTCTGCAGCTTCCGCTCGTCCATCACAGGCTTGGTGTATACCTGGGAGCTGGAGTGGCTCTGGGTGGGCACCGAAGCTCGGGACTGCGGCATGGCGTTCGACGATGTCTGGACCCGGAAAACAACAATAACTACGAATTTTTAGTGGAAGCCAAAGGGATATGCGAGAACAGTTTTCAATTCCTTGGTTTTGTTTTTTACAAATTTTGATTTCAAACTATTCAATATTTTGATATTTTACTCAGTGTTACTTTCGAACGGTGTCTGTGGGCTATGAATTCTGCTGTAAAAATGAACATCTTTGCATATAAATGTATGTAGATTCCAATGGCAGTGCGATCTGGGAAAATGTGGGAAAGTGCTGTGAAAGGGGGCTTTGATGGGAAAGTGACAGCGTGCTTGGGTTTTTAAAATTCAAAATAAAATTATACATAAAATAGATAAAATTATAAAATACGTAAGGAGTCTGAAAGAATATCAAATAGCTTAAAATCACTATAAAATAATAAGTCAGAAGGCTTGAAAATATTAAATAAACAAGAAAGCTAAAATAAAGCTAAATAAAACAGAATTAAATTGGAATATAATTTTCAAGATCATAGAGAAACTTAAACTTTTTGTAAGAACAACAAAGAAATCTAACTTCAGAAAGCCGAAGCTTATGTACTCTTGTAGTTTGCGTTTGAACTATAGGATTAAATTGGAAATTGATCACAGCTAAGCCTAAAATATTCGCATTTTGTAATCGTTTTTTATCGATATTTGTATATGACAATTTTTACGACAAATCCAAGTTTTAAAAATCTCATAACTCCGCCAAAAAATCTTTAATTTTAATTCGGAAACCATTTCCATGCTAGTTTTTAATAGGTCAATAAATCTGCGTAATCAATTTAACATTTAAAAAAAATTGATTTTTTTTAAATTTTTTTTATTATTTTTATGATGTAACTTCTTATAAATTTTTTTGAAAAAATTTAAAAAATTTTTTTTCTTGCCTAAGATGGCTAGATTGAAGCGGCTGTTGATGCTGATCAAGAATATATATAATTTATAGGGTCGGAAATGACTCTTTCACAACGTTATAAGCTTGTGACTTAATTAGAAAGGGTATCATTAAGCTTGAAGTTCTAGTTTAACAAGTAAGAAAGTTTAAAATTAAACTGGCGGAATACTCTATGAAAAAAAATTTATCTAAAATATATCTGATGAAAAGTATTTTTAAGGGTTTTAGAATATATTTAAAGAAATAAGAAGGTATAAATAAAAAAAGCTTATATTTAACCTGACGAAATGCTTAACATTAATTAATATTAATATTAATACTAAATAAATAAATAATAAATAATATTAATATTAATCTCATAACAAATATTTTGAAGGGTTTTTTTAAATAGAAAATAAGAAGGTAAAAATAAATAAAGCTTATATTTAACCTAACGAAATGCTTAACAATTATTATTATATTAATAATAATACAACAATATTTTAATTCTAAATGAAAAACTCTCTCTATCTCTCTCCCTCTCTCTCTCTCTCTCTCTCTCTCTCTCCCTCTCTCCCTCTCTCTCTCTCTCTCTCTCCCTCTCTCTCTCTATTAAATCATCATTTATTTTATTATTAATATTAATACTAAAATACTTAAATTCTAAATGAAAAACTCTCTCTGTCTATCTCTCTCTCTCTTTCTCTCTCCCTCTATCTCTCTCTCTTTCTCTCTCTCTCTCTCTATCCCTTTCTTTCTCTGTTAAATCATCATTTCGATGAACCATCTTTTAAGTGAACTTGTACATTTATTTCTTGGCCATCATTAGAGACAGCTGAAAGCCGAGCAGCTGCCCCACCACCAAACACACACACTCACACACACCGAACACCGATCACCGATCAGTAGCCACGTGCTAAAGGGACCTGGGACAAGTGTCCCCTCCAGCTCCTGCCCCGGCTCCTGGCCCCTCATCCTCATCCTCATCCATATCAATGGGCACCGAAATGGGCAATGAAGCGTGTTGGGAAAACACAAAAAGTCAACGGTAAGGAAGTTACCTGCTCTAACCGGGGTCACAAAGGAGTCGCAAAGGAGGAGGAAAAGCAGCCAACGATGTCTGGAGACCGCAAAACAAATGCAACATCCCGGCAGAGGGGAAAAGTGGCAAGGGGCAGGGGCAAGGAAAAATTATAAATGATTTCATTAAGGTGAGAAAGGGAACGAGCAACGAACGAGGGTCGTCGTAGGTCAGGAACCAAACCGAGGCAATGCACCTGCAATGCGCTGCACCTTGGGCAGGTGAGGTTCCCTGTTTTTTAGGGGTGGGAAAAATGATTTACACACACAGAGTGTGCGAGTGCGAGAGTGCCCTCTCCCTCGTTGATGATGATCCGCTTGAGTGGAGGTTAGGGAACCCAAAAATACAAAAAAAAAAGTCAAGAAAACCCTTTGCAAAGTTCAATACGGAAGCAGAGAGAGGTTCCCCCTTGGTCTCCCTTCTCGTTTGGGCCACTTAACCGTAATTAGGGCTTTTCAATATTATTAATGATGATGATGGTCGCTGGTCTGGCCTGGCCTGGAAATGTGGGAAATGCTTGTGGACAATGAATGCAAAAATAATAAATACAACAAAAAACTAAAGAAAAAAAAAACAGGGAAAAATGCAAACACGCAAACCCAAAAGCGCAACAATTTTCGAATAGCAATTTCTGTGCCGCTTTTTGATGGCTCCTCCTCGCTCTATTTGACTCTCGTTTGTTTTGTTTGCACATTGGTGGTGGTTCCAGCCATCCATCCAGCCTTCCATCCAGCCATCCATCCAGCCATCCATCCAGTCTTCCATCCATCCATCCATCCATCCATACGTTTTTAGCGTTATCAGTGCAAAATAATCTTTCAATCAGCCCTATATAGTATGGCCCTGGTGGTTGCTGCATGGTTTGTGGCTCCTCCATCCCCGGGGACTTTGACTCCCCTCGGAACTGGCAGCGGAGCGTGACGCCAATTGTTGCAACTTGCAGAGTGGCAGAGTGGCAGAGTGGCAGAGTTGCAGCATTTCCAAGGGCAATGGGATATATGGTGGCACTTGAAGGGCTTTCCAATTGCAGCGCTACCAGGAACCTATCGAGGCAAACGCACTCCACCTGTTGGTCGTGGAAAATACGTAGAGGTCGGGAAAAGCATGTGGGAAAGCCACAGAACGTCCTTGTTTCTGCGCTCTTTTGGAGTTAAATGGGAAGTGATAGGATAAGGAGGTAATATTTCTAATATAATATAGAACAATTACATTAATTCATAGAATTATTCAAAAATACCTTACTTCTTTGTGTTCTAATTTGCTTAAAATATTTAAAAAATACATAGAACCTTTGGAACTGTAATTTAATCGAATTTATAAGGAACCTCTAATGCATATTCTAGTTATGAGAATTTAAAAAAAAACATAATGTCTAATATTTTCATAAAAATAAGCTATTTAGGTAATTGTTTATTTTTATACCCTTACAGGGTATTATAATTTTAGTCAGCAGCTTGTTACGCACTGAAGGAGTCATTTCCGACCCTATAAATCTTATATATTCTTGATCAGCATCAACAGCCGAGTCGATCTAGCTATCTTTGAGAGAAAAAAATTTTTTAAATTTTTTTTCAAGTTTTTAAGTCGTTAAAATTTCATCATTCAAATTTTCAAAAATTGTGAAAAATTTAAATTTTCTTAAATTTTAAATTGAGTATGCAGATTTGTTAAACTATTAAAAACTAACATAGGAAAGCTTTCCGAATTAAAATTAACACTTTTTTGGCTGAGTTATGAGTATTTTAATTTTTGATTTCTGGAAAAAGTGTTCATATAAAAATATCGATAAATAATGATTCAAAAAACGTGGAGATTTGATTCATTTCCCATGAATTCATGGAATTAAAGTGTATATAATATATATATTTTTTTTTATGAAATAAACACATTGCTTTACTTTAATTTATTAAGAAAGCCTCTTCTAGGTTTAGGAATAAAAACCAAATATATATTAATCTTTGTATATTAACTAACCATATCAAACAAAAAAGAATTGCTCGATATATATATAAATTATATGTTTTAATACATTTAAGATTTAATGAACTATTTTTCGAATTATTGTAATTTTTGGTTATTCAATAAAAACATTATCTTGTCTTGTCTAATGAAATGTAAAGTGATCCTTAATAACCCTTTTTATGTATACACAATGTTTTCCTGAATCCTTGTATATATTTTATTAAATATAATTATTATTTATTTTATATTATAATATATTATGAATATATTTAGATTACTTAACTCCAGTTCCCAGACCTTCTTCTACTTCCGCACTCTTTTGGCCCACGAAATCCAAGTAAAATGAAAATAAAACTAAGTAAAACAAGAAAACAGACAACGGAGCAGAGACGGAAAGCGACCGGCGACCGGGAATCATTTAAGCATTGCGGTGTGAAATTTCACACCGATTGCAATAAACATTCAACAATAAAAAGTACAACAAAATATTCAACAACAAATACACAACAACAAAAAGGCAAGGAGAGAAAGGCCTGGAAAAAAAAGAGGCGAGAAGAAACCCTTTGCAATGTGCCACAAAATCAATCAAACAGACGACGGGGCGACGGGCGACGGACTGCGCATGCGCGCACGCCGGATGTGGATGTGTTGTTGGCAAACGGCTACCAGGCGGTGGCGGCGGCATGGGTTAAGCTGGACGGGGGGGTTAAGGGTACACACTCTCACACACACACTGGCTGCTGCTGGCGTTAATGGTGTCACTAAGTACGCCGCAAACAGGCCGCGCTCTGATCATCGAATGGAACCAATAAAAGTCGCCTTCCCATTGTCTTTATTCGCGCGGTTCGACGAAAGACCCGTGCACTGGAAAAAAAAGGTACTACAAATTACAATAAAAACACACAATGTCCAGGGAAGATCTCTAGCATTATTTTTTATATTAATTCTTATAGAAGAAAGTTATTAAAAAATGGGTTTTCAATTTAGCTGCTCTTTTCTACTATAATTTTTAAATATAAATTATTATCGATATTATATCGATATTGTAGCCATAGCAAAATATCGCTTAAAATGAAAATGAGTTTGAAATTGAGTTTCAAATAGAAGAAATCTTCATATTCCAAGCCAGGCTATACAAATTAAAGCTTTTTCAAATCTTAAAGACTCATCACACATTCTCTATCGATTTTATTGCTTTTTATCGCTTTTTTATCGATACTCTCCTCCTATTTGTAACATTCCCCGTGTGGTTACTATTTTCCCCGAGTGCATCCTTTGCCCATTTCATTCAATTTGCATTTGTGGCCAGCTCATGGTTGAATGGTCTTGCGGGTGCTGCTGCTGTTGCTGTACCCCAACCCATTTCCATTTCCATTTCCACTTCCATTTCCACTTCCATCTCTATATGGGGGTGTGGATAGGGGTATGGGGTAGGGGCAGGGGCAGGGGGAGTATAGAACAAAAGAGTCAACTGGCGGGAGCCGAAAACAATTCAATTGTCTGATTCGGTGTTGACTTTCTTGTTTTCCTGTTCCATCCGCAGCCGGACAGTTCGTCAGTTGCGGTACATTGCATCTCACACATCGCACATTAGCGCTGCCAATGACAATGACGATTGCAATTCCGAATCCAATTCCGATGACGATGACGATAACAAATGCGATGACTCTTGTGTTATGGTCGAGCGACTTTGCTGGTGCTCGTTATGCCCCAAAAGGTAATAATGGGAATAAGTAAGAGTTTCAGGTGTGGTTTTTCATTCATCTTGTAAAGTTATAATTTAAAAATATTCATATATCGATAGTTAATCGGTGTTATATTGATATTTTAGATTGCAATAAAGTGATATTTTATTTGATATATGAAAGAAAGCAAGGTATACTATACTATTTTAGTCAGAAGCTCATAACGCTGTGAAGGAATCATTTCCGACCCTATAAATCATATACATTCTTGATCAGCGTTCACAGCCGAATCGATTTAGCCATGTTTCAAGGGGAAAAAATTTTGAAATTTTTTATTCAAAATTTTAAAAGTTAAAACTGTCAAAAAAAATATTAAAAATTCAAATTTTCTGGAATTTTAAATTTGGTATGCAGATTTGTTAACTTCACAAAAATTAACATATAGCTGCTTTCCGAAATAAAATTAATGCATTTTTGGCTAAATTATGACATTTTGAAGCTTTGACTTGTCGAAAAAATTGTCTTATAAAAATATCGATAATTATCGAGATAAGCTCGTATTCGATCAGAATGATCCTATAATTCGATTGCAATTTGCAAGCGTAAATTAACTTAGGCTTCCCGCAGCTAAATTACATCCTTGTTTTCAATAATATTAATATGTTTACCTTAAAACTGATATTATATAAATTTATAAATATAAATATAACTAAATCGAAATTGTTACGTTGATATTTATATTCTATTAGATATATTGGAATTAAATTATGCGAATTACATACAATATATATTTTTCAATATATATAATATTAATATTTTAACCTTATGCAATATATATATTTAATACGTAAAAGTTAAATATATATAATATGCACCAAATTTTTGTTAAAATATAACTATTAGGACTATTTTTCAGTATTTCCTATTTTTTAAGTAGAAATAACAAAGCCGTGAGGCTTCAGAATTTATCATTTTTATAGAAATTATAATAGATATATAGGAGAAATTATTATTTCAGCTTTAATTTTCTAATCTCTAACCTGATTATTAATATTCCTAGGCATAACCCATTGATCTGATTCATTTTTCGACAAAGCATTGTCTCTCACATACACTAAAATCATTATTTTAGCCTCTACACCCACTGTTTACCAGCAATCGCTCCGCCCGCTCAATCATACATCATTCGTTTTATCTATATTTCCGCCAAACTTCCCCTTCTCAGATAGATATATAATATATATATTTATATATCTGCTAATATGCGGGCGCGATCGGGAACCGCAAACAAAAGCGATCCCAGGCGAGGACCGATGGTTAATTGCCCCTCCAAGAGACTATATACAGTCTACAGTACTCTCCCGTCGCATAAATATTTTTTCCAATGAAACATTTTTATGTTAATTCGAAAAATTGTTTTACAACCAATTAACTTAGCCAATGCACCAAAAAGATCAACGGACAAGATCGCGCTTACCGAGGGTAATGCCATGTCCAGGGGTCGGAACTGAGGAGTCGCGAGGGTGAGTGTCGATCGCATGCCTCTCCAAATTCCATTATCCATTCCGACTGACTGCTGGATGGCCCGTACCAAAGGGGCTCTGGCTGGAGGGCAGGCAGGTGCACTGGGAACCCTTGAGTGGTGATGGTGATGGTGGTGCCTGTGGTGCCCAGTGGTGGTGGTGGTGGCAACCCTCCTTTGAATGTCCTGTTGCTGCGGGTCAGTGCTGCCTCGCTAAATCAATCAAGCGCGGCTGAAGGAAAAATAATAAGAGGGGGGAAAAAATTAAGAAAAGAGCCAAAAATAGCACACGAAGATACTCAAAGATACTCGACGGTTTAAATACCCTAGGTTATTATGAGGTTTCTACCATGTTTTATAACAAGGTTCAATATACTCAGGGTGGCAACGCCTAGCCAAGAAGTTTTGTTTTAAATAAGCTAAAAAAACTTAGCTGAAAGCTGAGAATTTTTTTACCATGCTAAATTATTTAAAAAATGTAAATAATAATAATAAAAATAACAATATAAGACTAAGATTGATTACCACAGCTTTTATCTATGCTAAAATGATTTGAAAAGTAAGAATAATAATAAAAATGCTCAAATAACTAAATAGCTAATAGCTAAAAAGCTAACCATAAAAAGTGTGACCCTATTTCGGATGTCTGGCAATTTTAGGACTTCTTTGCTTTTAAATCCCAGTGGGCTTTGACCTCTGATTTTGGGCTTCTCAAGCTATATAAGACCGCAACTACCTCAGGCAGTTCAGTTGGTGTTACACAGCCGTTCAGTGAACACCTCAATCGTCCTGCTTTTTTTATTATTTACTTTTTGCTTTATTTACTTTACTTACTTTTTCTTGATATTCTTTTTTTATTTTGAATATCCACAAGAATGACATATAATTTGAACTATCTTGTGGCTAGGAATTATTTATTTTACCTTATTTATTTAAATTTATTTAATAATTATAACAATGAGAAATATATTCGGTTTGAGCCATTTTGCTTAACATTGTCTTTGATTTAACTATTTATTTATTTTATTTCTTTTATTTACTTTTATAACTTTACACCAAACTGATATGCCCTTTTCTTCCTGAATGCATTTCTATTCAAAAAGGGCCTAGGCCACGGGTGAGCTACAGGTGCGAACGGACACCAGGTAACCTGACCTGCGGTCGTGTCATGTAATTAGGAACTTCCCCGAGCGCCTATCGATTTGGGGGATCGAACGATGGATCGATGAAGTCATTCGGCAGCTGCTTCTGTTTTTATTTTCTTTTTTTATTTTCTTTTTTCTTAAATTTCTTTTTTTTAAATTTCTTTATCCATATTTTACTTTCCTGATCGGCATTTCTCTACCAATTTTCCCAGGCCATCCATCCAGATCCGGCAAAGATCTTCATTTCATTTATCTATTTGCGTTTATCAGCTGTCGTTTGTGGAATTGCCATTGCTTGGGAAGTTCCTGCGCATCAGCCAGTTAGCCAGCTTCCGCTAATCTCGGCCAGGGAATCGGCGTCACGTTGCCCAGCCCGACCACGCTCTTCAAGGAGCCAAGACCAGACACTACCAGGAAAACTTAAGGGAAACTTTTTGACCGAACAAAAAATTATAGCGATCATTTAAATTATTTTAAATATATTTAATTTTCATAATAGGTAGTAACTGGTCAAAAAAGTTTTCTAAAATTTACTTTATTTACTTTATTGATTTTCTTTTTTTTTTATTTTGAATATCCACAAAAATGGATATAATAATTAACTTCATTTTTAAACGCAACGCATGACTAATAGCTTAATTTGTTAAAGGTATTGGGGCCTATTTAATTTACTATATTTATTTAAATTTCATAAACATTTAGCAATATATTCGGTTTTTTCGGATTCAGCGATTTTTTCGGAACAGTGTCTTGAATTTATGATTTATTTGATTTAATTCATTTATGATTTATTTATGATTTATTTAATTTACTTTAATTAAATTTATTTAATAATTATAACAAGGACCATGCAGACAAGACGCTACCAGGAAAACTAAAGGGAAACTCTTTCATCGAAAAAATAATAGCGAGCATTTAAATTACATGAAATATTTCTAATTTTAATAATAAACAAAATAATTAGGAGCATAATTTGAGCATTTATTTATGTATTAAATATAAAACAAAACCTTGTAAAATCCATCATTGTATTGAATATAATAAATTTTCAATAAAGTATTTACTTCTTAAAAAATTGCCAAGAAATGGTTTTTCTTGATTGGATTTTTACAGGAATTTTTCTAAAATAAACAAAACCTATAGCCGAAAAAAATATTGAAAGCATTTTAAGCATAAAAATGTATATATTAAATAATAAACTGTAAAAAAATATATTAAATAATGTATTAAACAAGAATTTACTAGGTAAAAGTGAGCCTTTTTTTTTTTTTTAAATTAGTTCTAAAAACTAAGACATAAAAAGGAATAGTATTAATAAGTTCATTAAATAATATGTAATAAAGGTAGTTTACCAAATACATTTTATTATTATAAATTATATAAAATATATTAAAAAATAAATAAATAAACTTTGAAAAAATTACTGTTATTTTTTAAAAAGATTTTCTTTTAAATCTATATCGATAATAAAATAATAAACAATAAAGAAACTTGTGAAAATTCCCCCTGAATACATTCTGTAATTAGTAAATATTCCAGTTCTATTCTATACATAATTATCCAAGCAATATTTGCTCTTCATTAAACAAATAAATAATTATAACTCTTCCAAACTTTAAAATTTCGTTATTATTTCCCTTTTTGGGTGCCATGAGGCCTTCTTGGTGAACCCAAAAGTTGAGTGTACGACATCTGAGGGAACCTAATTGCTGAGGTGAATTATGATATAGAAGCCCTGCGGCATTATATGGCAAAAAGTATGGCAAAACTATGGCTGCGAACGGCGGCGAACGGCTGATCGCTGGCCAGAGATAATCCCCCCGGGTTATGGAGCACCGAGTATCTCCAGGTTTCATCCCCCCCCATCCCAACCGATTCTCCAATTCTCCGATTCTCCGCTCTTCTGTCTCACTTCTCTCTATCTGTCTTTCGGCGGCAGAAATCAGAGCTCGTTAAAAACGCTCAACTTGAACCAATCAAAAGACGCGCCGTTGTCGACGACGATTCCGCCATCGTTGTGGGCCATAAAAATAATAAAAAAAAAAATGTAAAAAAAAGTAATAATAAACAGGCAACAGCAGCAGCAGATACACGGGCAAAAAGAAACAAAAAGAAATATTATTCAAAGTGCGACCGAGATGGATAGAAAGAAGATTTCGAGAGCTTTAAGTATATAATAATAAAAATGGGTAACGCATCGCACACAAAAAACAACAAAAAAATATGATGATGATGAAAATGTGCGACTTTTTCGTGGCCAACATTAGATATTCATATCGAAAGTTCATTGTACCAAAGAACACACCGGCGACAGCGACATTAAAATATGATCTATGATCCATTGTTCCACAAAGATTTTCAGTTCAGTTTCAGTAAATCCCGAAGAAATGCGGGAAAATACACTAGAAAAGGGCGAAAGGCAAACAGGAAATGGTTTTAAGATGCCAACAAATGAAATTAACTTAATGGCTTCTATAGGAACACAATACCACATAAACTAGATATGCTATATATACTCTATATATGAGAAAAGGTGGTTAATCCGCATATTAATAGGTTTTAAGATGGCCCGAAAGAACAGGGTCAAGAGGTTTTCTTTTACACATTTGTAGATAGTTTCTATGGTATCTAAATATTTATTTAACAAGTTTAAATATAATATTTCTATATATATATTATATTAATATTTTATACTTCATTCCCATTAAAATCCATTCATTTTACATTACAAAGCACTTAAAAGGTTCCTCATTTTCCATTAAAAAGTCTTTTAAATTATAAGAAAACAAGGAACAAAATTGAGACAAAAATTTGCTCAATATTTAAATACTTTATAATATAATATATCAATTAAAATGGTGAAAGATTCAACAAATTTGTAATTTTCAATAATTTTTAACTGAATATTAGAAGTGATTAGATTAGAACCTTTAGAAAACCAACATAAAATATCTCTTCAACTTAAATTTGCTATGTTCTTGGTATAATTATATTTATTTATAAAAGTAATGTGTGGAAAGTTTTTAAAATATTTTTGATCTCTTTAAATTTTAGGTTTACTATGCTTCAAGCACTCAAGTTTAATTAATTCCGCTAGTAAAATGATTATTATAAAAAAGGAAAAAATATGAATAATAAAATATTACATCTTTCCCCAAGTTGAACATCTCAAATGGCATCTTTTTATGTAATTTTTCAGGTTTATTTACTATATTTTGTATTAAATAAATTCCATGTTATACATTCTTTTATTCAATAAGTCAAAGATTAATTTGATTATGTCTTTTCCTACCCCCATTGGATTTAATATCAACTAAATTCAACCGGGGGCCTAAGCTTTCCCCAAGTCGTAACCGTAGTGGTTCCGGCAGCCTTTCTGCAATTGTCTGCCATCATTATGTGTAATGCAATGTGTGTGGTGTGTGTGTGTGTGGAAAAACCTCTTTCCCAGCGTTCTTCCCACGAATGGGAAGCCAAAATCCGCGGGCTACAGGTCGGTCTTGATTTCCAATCCATCAGCATGACTTGCTCCGCTTTCCGGCACAGAGCCTAAGGTTTTTAGCTTTTAGCTTTTGATTTTTCAGTTTTTAGTTTTCAGTTTTCAGGTTTTAGTTTTCTGGTTTTAGTTTTCAGTTTTTCAGAGTTCAGTTTTATGGGGCCTGGACTATGAGTGCATAGCTGTGTGCTTCTTGGAGCCCTAAGCGGGAGCCATTAAATCAAGCCACTCAACCACATCAACACCCGGGCGTGCAGCTTATTAAGTTGAATCATAATGAAATCTATATAGCTATAGCTTCCAGACGGGACTAAATATACACTGGCGAGGATTTCTGATGGGTTTTTGAGTATATTTTATACATTTTATAAGGTATTTTGATGTATTTCTTAATTAATATAATGAAAAAACAGAAGCAGCTACAGTTTTTGGTTTGTTTTGCTTGTTAAATAATTTTTAAAAAATATTAGAATCCTATTAACTTGTATCCCTGATTTTAATATACTTAGCATATATTTTTTAAGAGTGCCTGTATTTAAAAACAATATTTTTAAAGCTTTTTTGTTATCTATTTTGTAGAGAAAGAATCTTAAAACGATAAAAGCATAGGCAGCTGCTATAATTTCCCTTTTGTTTGTTTGTTAAATAATTAAAATAAAATATTACTTGTTTCCCTTTTCGTAATATATATTATAAAAATATTTTTATTTTTATTTTTTTTATTTCTTGAAATTAATTTTTAAAGCTTTGCTGATGTCTTTTTGTTAAAGAAAACAGTTTATTTTAACAAAAACAGAGGCATAAGCCATAGTTTTTAGTTAGATGTATTTGTTATAAAATTAAAAAAAAAAATATAAGATTCTTAGGAAATTTTTTACCTGACTTTATTGTATTTAATTTATTTTTTTTATGGAGTGTCTACACTTTCTTAATGAATTTTTTGACATAGAAAATATTTTATATACTAAAACAACAGACAGAAATTACAGTCTCCAGTAGGTTTTATTTATTAAATATTTTAAATAAAATAAAACCCTTCTAAGACATGTTTTTACCCGATTTTCAATATTCAAAAATGTCATATAAAATATATATAAAATTCGAATTGTTAACAGTGTAATATCTCCCTCGCTGCCTTATCAATTATTTTGCAGAAAAGTCTCATCATCATCGTCATCGTCATAGATTCCACTCCGATCCACTTGAGTCCCTGCGGATATATCCCATGCATATTTATGGGGTAATATGGCAACTTTTGCCCATATATTTTACACGTTCATAATTTTTACATTGTTCTATCACGCGAATCGGCGAATCTCCCTCGGATCCATGCCTTCTCCAGCACCACCGACTGAGTGAGTGAGTCTATAGGAAAGCCCCCGGGTTCGAACACTGCCAGCTTCGGGTTTCGAGCTCCCAGTTCTTTATTTTTCCCTTGGCCATGTAATGCATACTCCATTGCTTTCAGTCATTATATATATGAGAGGGGGCCTGGGCATAAATCAGAAGTTGCCACCTTACTTTCTTATAAACCGAATGCTCCACCTTTTCAGCTCCTGCCTCCTGCCTCATGCCTCATGCCTCCTCTCCCGTGGCCTCGTCGTCGTCGCATGTGCAGCATTTTGAATTATTAGCATTGGACGATGGCGCTGTTTCTTGTTTGCTTCGGTTCTTTGATTGCCAACTTCTTCATAGCGCCATATACTGGTGTATATATTATATATATATATCCCTACAATTGTGGGTACAAAAATAGCCAAGAAACTTGAGGGTTTCTGGGGTATTTTTCCAAATATTTTTAATATATTTACTACCTTTATTCTTGCTTCATTTGTTTAAAAACAATTAATTTAATAAAAGAACCTATAAAAATATCCCTATATATATATAAAGATATATATCCGTGTATATATTATATATATAAGAAACTGTAGGGTTTCTGGGGTATTTTTCCAAATATTTTTAATATATTTACTACCTTTATTCTTGCTTCATTTGTTTAAAAACAATTAATTTAATAAAAGAACCAATGAAAATATCCCTATATATATAAAGATATATATCCGTGTATATTATATATATATATATCCCTTTAATTGTGGCCACAAAAATAGCCAAGAAACTGTAGGGTTTCTGTGGTATTTTTCCTAATATTTTTAATATATTTTCTACCTTACTTCTTGCTTCAAAAACAATTAATCTAATAAAGGAACCTATCAAAATATCCCTTTATACATATAGATATATATCAGTGGGTGCTATTTACCTATACCCTGCTGTACCTGCAATATACACGCCCATTTCCTAGTATATATCATCATCAGTGCGTCGGCTATACACCTATATATTTATATATACAATTATATATATGGATTGGCGTTGTTTGGTTTGCTCGCATCGTGTAATGTGTGTGGTAAATAGCGGCAATTGGCACAACTCCTCACCTGAACAGGTGAGATTTAAAAAGGGGCGGGGGGCGTGGCTGGGTGGAGGGATTTGCCGGGGCATTGACTGATTGAGAAGAAGGGGTTTGCTCAAGTGCTTGTTTAACAAAGAAAGCCATAAAAGAAATATAAATAATACAAATAATAATCAAATTATCAATTTAAAAATTACATATGTATGTTTACTAATAAAAATAAATTATATTAAATATTTTATACATTTTAAAAACAAAGAAAGCTAGCTTAAAACGATATTTTTACATGTCTATTTTTTGAGTAAATTAAAGACTTCCAAATAGCATAACTAAGCCAAAAATGTATTAATTTTAATTTGGAAAGCTATTCTGTGCTAGTTTTTTTAAGGCTAACAAATCTGCATACTGAGTTTTAAAATTTTAAAAATGCAATTTTTTGTCAATATTCCACAATTAGAAACCCTTAAAAATTTTTGAAAAAAATTTCGAAAAAAAATTTTTCTGCCGGACATGGCCAGATCGATTCGGCTGTTCATGCTGATCAATAATATATATGGTTTATAGGGTCGGAAATGATACCCTGCAAAGATATACATATATATATACAAAAAATATATATTATGTATGTAAAAGGTAATATTTTACCTCTAAACTATATTTTATATCATTTAACCAATCGGAACTTTAACCAATCGGAAGTTAAAGATAAAACTAAAATATTGTGACCTCTTCTGAATAAAGTGAATGCTATCATTTAAAACTTAGGAAATGCTTAATAAACGAGATTTAAAAGTAAACTATTTAACAAATATTTAACTATTTATTTTACAAAAAAAATAAAGTGATCGTTCTTGAATGAATGTTAGTTTACAGTTTAAATATATAAAATATATTTAACAAATGGTTTGAAACTACGGTTCTAAGCTCCACTTAGTGCGAGCGAGCTAGAAATATGATTTTTATCAATTTTTTGCCTTATAACTCTTATATTTATAGACCGATTTTAGTTAAATTTGGCAAAAAGACTTAAATCAAACTAAAAACTAAATATATAGAGCTATATACCTAAACTATTTTCAAAGTAATATTATAATTCAAACCCCTCCCCTGACTGGCCCTACAATGTGGAAACGCAGCTTGGCAACAGTGCGTTATATAAGTGTAACTACGCAATGCCAATTTCTCATGGCGAACTCAATGCAAATCGCCGCATTGCCCAACTCACACGAGACGGGACGGAAATGAGGAGCTGCTAGTCGTTAATTAAAACCACTAAATATTACCAACTAAACCGAACCGAATTAAGCTGAAGCCGAAGCCGAAGTCCGGGCTAAAAAAAAAGCAAAAAATGGAAATTAAAAGCCAGACGGACGGCAAAGTTCAGAAAAGCACAAAAGCCAGAGCCGTGACTCAGTTAACCATTGGATAAAAATTGAAAATGCGGGCCATAAGCGTAATCAGCGCAGTAGTAGTAGTAGTTTTTTTTCTTCTATTTTTTCCAAACCGCCGACTGATTTTTGCATAATAAAACACTTAATTTCCATGAGCATTTCCCAAAAATAAAAAACAAAAAAGAAGCAGTAACAACAAAATACAGAAGCGAAATAATAGAAAACCCCAACCGAACGCAAACATCTTCGTATGTAATTTCAAATGGGAAATTTATGCAGCGAGTTTGTTGAAAATCATTAAACAAATCGCACTTTAATAGGCACTACCCAGCCGAGGCCTACGGAAATTTACGACCCGCAGACTCCCCCGAAAAGAAAAGCTGAAGAAAAGCCACAGCAACAAAAAACAAAAAAAAAAAAACACCCAGAAAAGCAGGCATGAACCGGGCTTGAACCGAGCTACGCGGAGGAGCATCCAAGCGGTGCGGAATTGAAGTGAAGTGAAGTGCAAAAGACAACACACGGCAGCAGCAGCACCACCACCGCCGCCAACAATAGTAACAACAATGACTCTCCAAATAAAAAATGGAAATAAAAATAAAAATAAAGGTATCAGCAGCCGAAGCAACACAGCACCAAAGCACCAAAGCACCAAAGTACCGAAGCACCAAAGTACCAAAGCATCGAAGCACCTGCGCCTGCGCAGCCGAAAGACGAAAGCGCAGTCGTGGGCGGTGCCCAAAGGGTGTAAAGGGGGGGCGAGTCAGGCGACAGGGAATGCACTACAAAAAATTACGGGTAATTTATTTAGTGGCTCAAAAATAAATGACACTTTTAAGCTTATTTAACAGGCCTTGAATATATTATATTTACTAGATATTAAGAGCTTAAAAAACATATATATTAATAATTTCCTTTACAACTTTTTAAGAAAAATTCAGCATTCTTAAGAAATTTAATAATTTCTATAATATATATAGCTTTTTTTTCTTTTTCTGTAACAAAATATAAAGCTTGCAGGTTTAAAAAGTTTGAAATTTAAATCGATCTTTTAATTTTGCGATATGCATTTGTGCGATAAATCGATAAATCGATATTCTACTTAATGTATCAAAACAAATATAATTGAAAGCAAAGTTAAATATAATATATATAATCATAAGGTAATAAATACGTGTGAAATTTTTTGGTTTTTAAAAAGAATCAATATTTATAAGTTAATATTATTTATTTCATATAATATTAAGCTGATGTATTGGATGTGTAACTCTAAATTGAGTTATAAAATTATTTTGAAATCAAAATAAGCTAATTTTAACCAAAAAGTAATAATAAAAAATTTAAGAAAATATAAACTTAAATAAATTTTGTGAAAAATCATATTCGATTTCAATATAAATTAATTAAAACTTTAAAATATATGTTAAGAGAAGCTCCCTTTATTTACTTGCATTATTTTAATAACCAATAAATATTCGACAATTTCCCTTCATTTTTCTCCCAGTGCATTATGCACTGCAAGGTGTTTCTCATGCGTTTTCGGCCTGCCCACTAACTAACCAACTGACTAACCGACTAACTATAGCATATAGCAACTAGTGAGAGCTACGCATCGCCGTCGCAAGAAGTCGGAGTCGTCGCCCATTACGTTTCAGTGCGCCAGCCAACCAAGCAGCAAACCCCAAAAAAAAAAAACAGAGAAAAAAACAACAATGGAGTTAAAAGATATATACTCCAAATACATATATATATATATGTATATATATCTGGAGAGAGACAACAATAAAGAGGCCCGATATGTATGCGATTTTTATGTGTGAACGTAGACAAGTTCGGTAGTTAAATAGATGCACAAACATACAACAAAAGGCACTGGTAACAACACTATGCCCCGTCAGTTAGACACACAACAACAACTATAATAACAACAACATTAACAATATAACAACAACAACAACAACATTATAACAACAACAACAAAGAGAGAGAGAAACAAAACACAAGCCAAAGAAAAAACCCCAAAGTTAACCAACATTAACATTTAATCGAACCTCATGTTCAGTAGAGCATGTCTCCTGTTACATACGAGTTATCATCCGAGGGACGACGGGTGCACACACAGCACACACACTCACTGTATACACACGGGTACACACACACACACACACACACACACACCGTAGGGACCACAGGGGGTTAAGTTAAGCGAGGGGCTAGCGATCGCACAAGGGGTTAACGGAGGGAAACTACTGAAGCTCTGCCTAAAGACATTTGCCACACTTGAGCTTCAGTTAAGGTAAGTGCACTTCAAGAAAATGTTATTGTTAATGAATATAATGCTTTTTAATATATTTGGGAATATTTTTGTAATATTTATGTTTTTTATTAATCATAATAATTAATTTATTAAATAATATATAGAGTGGTTATATATAATTGCAAGTTGAGCTTTGAGAAATAATATTGTTAAAAGATATATCTCAGTTAGAAAATATAGGAATAGTTTAGCACATTTATTATATATAATTTTTAGCCATTAAAGGCATTATTGGTAATGTATTAATCATTATTAATAT
Source organism: Drosophila bunnanda (assembly GCA_035046265.1). Lineage (NCBI taxonomy): Eukaryota > Metazoa > Arthropoda > Insecta > Diptera > Drosophilidae > Drosophila > Drosophila bunnanda. The sequence goes on from JAWNOB010000017.1 coordinate 181,156, forward strand.
TCAATCGAATAATATATTTTATAGCTTGGCCATTTATAATTTACTTTAGAAATTATATATATTGCAGGTGGAAAACTTGGGATTATTATAGACATTAGAGAAAATGTATTAATTATCACAATTATTTTATAAAAAATATATAGACGGACTTGCTATTATTATTTATAATTATTTTATAAAATACCTTTTAAGGGTGCCCAAAAAATCTTATTATTTTAAGATATACTTTCAAAAGAATATGTTTTCCTATTCTCACTAACTATTGTTAAAAATCCATTATAAAACAGCAAATTTTATGTAATCAGTTTAAGTTTTAGCTTATTATAAACTATTTATATTAATTTAAACAATAATATTTTAGTTTTATAATATTACAATTTCACTGCCTATTTTTGTAAGCAATTTAAGCTTCTTAGCGTTGTAATAAATGTTCTTCATATAATAAATTTATAAAATTACGCTCCCAGATTTTATTTAAATTTTTCTCTAATTTTTTTCCGGTGTAATTTTCGTAAATATGTATCGGTTCTATGTACTATCTGTGGCCGCTGATGATCGCTCAACGTCGTCGTCGTCATCGTTAGCATTGTCGCTGTCGCCTTTTGTTTTCGCAGGCGGTCGCTGCTCTCTCCCTTTCCCCCCCGCTTTTCCCTAAGCCAGTACACCTTCCACACTTCCATTCCCACTTCCATTCCCACTTCCAATCCCATTTCCATTCCCATTTCCACCATTTTGCAGAGGCATTTTAATTTAATTTCGTTTGCATTTCATTTGTTTCGGGGTTGCGGGTTCGCGATTCGCGATTCGCGATCATCATCATCGAACCCGTGGGCCCTTGGCCAGTGTGTAAAAAATCACATAAAACCTGCCCCCGTTGGCGCCTCCCGGGGAGAGAGAGAGAGAGCCGGCGGATTTTCAAGCTTGAGAGATTGCCGCGATCTCAGATTGCGTTTTGCGGAAGGAGCCCGCCCGGCGATCAGTGATCACAGATCATAGATCAAAGATCACGGGATCACAATAGGTGCGTGGATGAGATGAGCCATAAATCAGGGATATATATATATACTTCTTTTTATTAATTATAAAACATTATTAAAGATCAGTGATCATAGTTAAAAATACAGGAGAATACTTATAGCTTGATAAAAATTATATTAAAGAAGTTCCCCGAAAAACCATCAGGGATTTTATGGAATTTCTAAAGAATTTTATTTTAAAGAGCCTTTCTAAATTATTCTAAATTTCTCATATATATTATTTATTATTTTAAACTATATGAAACCCGAACAACCAAACAATTTTCAACCGTTTTTCCTAAGCTTCAACTTGTCCGCTTTCTAATTTAAAGCCTGACCTTTTATTTAACAAAGACCTTACGCTCGCTCTCTCTCTCTCTTGTTTAAACTCAAAGTTTACCTGGCCATAACCCCCTAATTATTTGCACCTTTAAAAACAAAAAAAGAAAACCAAATTAGTAACTGAACTCGTAGAATTAAATTAAATTAAAGAGTCCACAACTAGCGGCAAAAGGCAAGGCGATCTTTGAACTTCTCTCGGCCAAATTAAAGCCAAGCCAAGACCGGTGGCAGTCATTATAAAGACCAAATGCTAAACGATCCACTAACACTTGACCGAAGAAGACCAAAGAATCCCAAACGCAGAGTGATCCCAACAATTCCACATGAGAATTATAGAAATTATGACGATTTAAAGAGGAATGTTGCCTCAAAATCACGATGGGATCTCTGCGGTTTGGCTTCCGAAATGAGCCCAGGGATTAGCATGATCCCATGGGAGGGAGATGATGCCTTTGCAGATTCATGGCTCCGTGGCTCCACCTTAACCCATTAAAGGCGAACGTGCCACAATTATGTGCGTTGGCAAATTGCTCAATTGCCCGACCACCGGAGACACTGGAGCCACTGGAGCCACCGAAGCCACTGAACCACCGAGCGAGCTGGACCACCGCAAAATGCGAGCACAAATATTTGCATTTCGCTTATACAATTTATTTGCCATTTTCAATCAAAAGTCGTGGCCAGAACTGGAGGAAATGTGGCTAAGAAAACGAAACTGAAACCGAAATTGATTACTTTGCAGCCTTGTGGTTGCCACACTGGTGGTGTGGCTACAGTGCGGATCACTGGCATAAGGCATTCTTTTTTTTTAGGTGGAATATGGGTTGCGATGAAAATTATAAGGAAATGTAAGAGCTAAATTATTAATTGATATTTAATATTAGGGAATCTTTAGGAGAATTAAAATCAATGTATTAGTTATTGATAATACAAGAAAAACGATAATAACGTCTAAGTAAATATTATTAGATATTAAATTAGAGCCTACTTTGATATAAAATATAAATATATATTGAACATAAGATTTAAAACAAGCTAAAATAATTTTTGAAACGTAGAAACTTAGCGATAATTAAATAAAATTAGTAAGAAAACTTATAGCAATACTTTAAAGATTTATTAATAAAAATATTCCATTGTTAAGATGAATTTATGCGGTCTTAACTGATATTTATTTTAAATTTAAGGAATATTACACAACATTAAATAATAAAATTATTAAAAGAATTAATATGAATTTAATAACTTTGTATAATGATTGTATAATTGATTTAAGCAACTATCTTTACACTTTTAACTTTAAATCCATAGTCAAAATTAATTTTTAACTAACTGAGAATTTCTTTTTTAGATTGAACCTTATTATTTTCAATTAGAAGAAGAATTTTCGAAGAAAAATAAAATGTTCTACTCATAATTATTTGCTTTCTATGAATTTATATGTTTTTATAATTTGAATTTAAATTTGTACTGTTTCTACTGGCTTATATACCTATGAAACGGACTGTAAATCATCGCTGGGGTGGGCCAGTTCGATCCGATCACGTTCCAATATTTTCAAGTTTTTCGCTTATGCATTTGTCGGCCCATAATTTATAGCGAAAATTTGATCAATTTAACTCACGGGTGGCCCCCTTGACTTCCACTGCGAGTACCCGTAATTTTTCCCCCGCTTTTCCTCTCTGCTTTTTTTTCTGTTTTTTTTTTTTATTTTCCATCAAGAGATGGAATCTTCTCCGGCTCTCGATACGTTTTCACGCATCAACTGAAATTGAGCCCATGAAATGCAGGAAGCGCAACGTCTTCCAAAACGATCTTTGTGTGTCGGCTTTTAACAAAATCTTTACGATATGTCATTAAAAAACACAAAAACACACAAAGGAAATATATATATATATATATATATATATATATATAGATAGGGGGTATATATATAGACGCACACACGGCGTTTATCGCTGTCGGCAAATCGGAAGTTTAATGGGTTAATGATGGGCACGGAGACGTAGATACATCCAGGGACCAAAAACGAGAGCAACAAATAAACATATAAAAAACAAAAATAAGAGAGGAAAAATAGAGACGAGGGTGAGGAGGAGGAAGAATCATAAAAAATTGCAGCCACGTTGCACCACCCGGTGGCAGCCGCTGCTGGGACCACCTTGGTGGCCATCCATCGGATACGAATAGTATCCGTATCCGAAGCATCAGATACATGCCATCCGTGCGATACATTTGTGAAGATTTAGGCGCCTCGCTGATCTCTCCCACAACCTAATGAGTTCTGATCTGAACTTATTATCGATAAATTATCGCAGCCGTTAAAATTTAACGATACTTGACCTGAAATCAACTTGAGGCAGCTGCCTGCTGGGTTTTTTATTATGATTATTATGAAAATATGTTAATATTTAATTAGTGTTTAGATGATTTAGGAGGAATTAATTGGACAGAAGCGATAGGTTAAGAAATATTTAAAGTATTTTTACTTTTAGGTGAATTTTATTGGATAATAAAATTTAAAATTGCACAAGGAGAGTGAAAATATTATCTAATTTTGTATTTAGGTTCATTCAGGATTTTATTTTATATTTTTAAATTAGTTTAAGACACTTTAAGCAGATTCTTTTTATATTTTATATTTTAATCAAATTATTAATTCAGGAAGAAGAGTAAAATTATATTCAAGGCTTTTATTTAGATCTTTTTTACAGTATTTTATTTAATATTTTTAAAGGCTTTTTCTATTTATAATGAAATAACTTTCTTTGTACACTCACCACTTAAATATTATCAAAAATACTTTCTTGTAAATAAATTCTTCAAAGAAATATTAGAATTAAATATTAAATCAACACAATCTTTACTTTTATAGACTAAATCCCGTCTTTCTCTTCTCTAAAATAAAATATAATTTAAAATTCTCCATAAAAATCCCCTATCCGAAGCCTAGATAATCCAATTAAAGCAGATATCATAGCATTTTTTTTTCTGTTTCAACACTAATTGATCCTCATAATCAAATATCCAGCATCCGCAGGCATCCGATGCGATCAAGTGATCACTTAACAAGTGGAGACCAGACCAGACTCCTCCTCCTCTGCCTCCTAACGGAAATGAAAAACATTTTCAATTAAGTTAAATTTCCATCTCGCCTTCAATTGAATTGAAGCATTCACACGCCCTTTTGCCACACGATCGAAGCGACAGCGAAACAAAAAACAAATAAAGTTGAGATGCTGATGAGCTGCCGTTGATCATATTAACACCCAGAGGAGTGGATGCGATGAGATGAGATGCGTTGAGATGAGATACTCCCTCCACTATGGTCATATCCATATGACAGAGTCCCGCAATTTATTGAAATGTCACTTTCAATTAAAGCCAACTGCTGAGCAAACATAATTCAGGCGTCGATCTTTGCATTAATTGACGATATCAAACCGAAGTGTCCCGGCGCATTGGCGCATTATCGCATATTTGTTGAGGCACTGAGAGAAAAGTTATGCCTTTTATTTATTTATTCAATTATTCAATTAGTTTGCTGCTTTTTCATATTTTTATGAGGTTATATATTTACTTTTTTATGTAGTTAAAACGAGGCACAAGTAATTGCCAAGACTTTTTAATCAAAGGAAACCTATAAAGTCTTATTTATATATACTTTTTGTTTAACTGTTTATTTAATTAAATATTTCACTTTGAAGACAAATTTTCAATATATTTATTTAATTATTTTATAATACATAAATATTTATTTTGAAGTATTTATATAATAAATGCATTTATTAATTATTTATTACGTTATTTTTTATTTTCATAGTTAAAGTCAGGCACAAGGTTATTTTTTGAATCCTTATTTTTTTGCTCATACTTTAATGAGACTGTTTCCGTATTTAAATATTTTTTAAATCTTTATTTACTAAACATTTCCCTTTTAATTTGAATTATTTATTTAAATAAAGGCATTCGCAAAAAACTTATAAAGTTACACATACTTTAGTTAAAACGTTTCTATAAAAATTCCATAATATATTTACTTTCAAATACTTTTATATTATTTTCATATACTGAAATATTTGTTAAATATTTTTTTGTAAATATATAAACCCCCTAAATTTTCTCTCAGTGCCTTGGTGGCAGCTGCATTGGTCCAAGCTTGACCCCGGCTGCAAAAGAGAGACAATGCCCGTCTTGGAACTCATTAAGCCCAGAAGACGGGGTCTTCTCCTCCGCTCCTCCCTTCCCCTGGAAACTCTCCCCTGAAAACTCTCCCCTCTCCTCATCACTCTCCTCTCATTCCCCTCGCTTTTCTGATATTGACTTATGGCATTTTTATTACCAGAACCAACAGCAGCAGCAACAGTAGTGTGTTTTCCTGCTCCCCCCGCTTAAGCTTTCGCATTCCGGGAATTTTTCAGGCTTTGTATCGCTGCTGCATCGCCGCTGGTGTGGGCCGCAGGAGCCACCAAAGGACATCATTATCATCATCAATAAAGCATAATTCCTGGCAAACAATTCTATTGAACAACGCACAGCCGCCACGACATCGTCGCCGGCCACCAAAAGTGCCATTATTATGAAGCCAACCTGAGACTGAGCCGGGCTTCTGGCTCGTGTTACACAGCCAGAGTCCAAGTTCCAAGCTCCGAGCTCCAGGTTCTTGGTTCTTGGTTCTAGGTTTTTTAGCTTCTATGATCAGCGATCGCCGGCCGGGCAACACACACAATAGGGGTCACAATGAATGGCAATTTTTTTCAACTGTCAAAAATTTATAGTTCGAGCTGCCTGTCGCTGCCAGAAGCAGAAGTCAAGAAAACAGGAGCGGTTTTGGGTTCGAAAGAGGTAGCTTTACCTTTTAGTATTCGTTACTATTAATTTTTTGTCTTTTAAAATGTTTTCTATGTAATATTTTAATTCTTTTTCAAGGTTAAATAGCTTGAAATATATCTTAAACCTATTTAAACCTTTAAAATATATACCAAGAATTATTATTTTAATTATTTAAATGGGTTTAAAATCTCTTCGATTTTATGTATAAAATAAATTAAAAAAAAAAATATATATAGTTCTGCTTAACAAATTTCAGGAATTTACAGAATAAATTTGGTTAGATATAACATATACATAAACAAGTTATAAACCTTAATATATATAATATTTTGTTTATTATTAATATATACTATTTTTTTAAGATTTAATTAATTCCTCTTAGAAAATATAGATAAAATAAAGCCTATGTATATTATTTTATAGAAAAAATGCTGGGAATTCAAGGGAATTCTTTAAAAAGACTTGAAATATGGTTAAAAATACATCAAAACCTTAAGAAACATATCAATATTATTGTAATTTTATTAAAATAATAACATAATTTTAATAAAACTTAAATCTTTCTTAGATTTTATATATAAAATAAATCCTTTATTTAATATTCAGGTTAAAGAAAAATACCAGAAATTCAGGTTCTTTAAGGAGACTTGAAATATGCCAAACAAGAAGAAAAGCTATCTTCGGGAAGCCGAAATTTGTATACCCTTACAGCTTAAAAAACCCATAACTAAGCCAAAAATGCATCAATTTAGAAACGGAAGTCAGTCCTGTGCTAGTTTTTATTAGTTTAATACATCTGCAAACTCAGATTGAAATTTTTAAGATTTAAAATTTTTACCGATTTTTCAAAATTTTAATACGTTTAATTTTGACAATATAAAATTTGAAAAAAATTTTCAAAAATTTTTTTCCTTTCAAACATGCCTAGAGAGATTCGCCTGTTGATGCTGATCAAGAATATATACGGTTTATGGGGTCGGAAATGACTCCTTCACTGTTTCCGACTGATTTTATAATACCATGTAAGGGTATAAATATTCGAATTCCTTGAGTTCATATTTATCTACAACCCGAACCTAAAAATACTCATAACTAAGCTAAAAATTCATTAATTTTAATTCGGAAAGCTGTCCTATGCTAGTTTTTTATAGATTAATAAATCTGCATACTAAAATTTATATTTTAAAAATTTTTAATTTTTGACCATTTTTGAAAATTGAACATTGTAAATTTAAGCGATATAAAATTTGAAAAAAATTTTCAAAATTTTTTTCCCTTCCCCACATGCCTAGAAAGATTCGCCTGTTGATGCTGATCAAGAATATATATGGTTTATAGGGTCGGAAATGAATCCTTCACTGATTCAGACTGAAATTATAATACGCTGAAGGGTATTAATATTCGCATTCCTTGAGTTTATATTTATCTGCAAACCGAAGCTTAAAATAGTCATAACTAAGCTAAAAATGCATTAATTTTAATTCGGAAATCTGCCCTATGCTAGTTTTTTATAAAATAATAAATCTGCATACTCAAATTTATATTTTAAAAATTTTAAATTTTTGACCATTTTTAAAAATTGAACATTGTAAATTTAAGCGATATAAAATTTGAAAAAAATTTTCAAAATTTTTTTCCCTTCCCTACATGTCTAGAAAGATTCGCCTGTTGATGCTGATCAAGAATATATATGGTTTATGGGTTCGGAAATGATTTCTTCACTGCGTGGCAAGCTTCAGACTGAAATGATAATACCCTGCAGGAGTATGTATAGTACCCTATAATACATATAAAACCCTTAAGATTTTGTGAATAATTTAAGTATAGTCATGAATATATATTGAAATTAAGACTTAATATATTTTTTATGTTGCTATAAGAATTGCAAGAATTTAATGAGATCCGCGACTGTTCCGCCACCGATCTTCGGTAGGCCATCGGTAGTCCCAGGCCCACCTACTGAGGGCGTTTCTCGCCTAGAACCAACTCGGAAAGTCCGAATCTGAGCTGCAGATGGAAGAGCCAGCTCTTGGAGCCACTCCTGAACCCACTCCCACCCTCAAGGCAATAGACAAATAGACAGGGAATAGTGGCCAGTGAGTGGGGCCCCCATCTCGCTGGTCGATTTATAAAGGTGGCTTATTATTGCAATTTAGCCACTGGTTTTGATTTTGCCCAGCGAATGGCACAAAGAAGGCCCAGCAAGGGGTCGCCAAAAGGGACTCGAGGCAGTCGAGACAAATGTCATTTGGCAGCCTTCGAGCGACTATATAGGCTGTCATGATCATTATCGCAATATATATTCGGCCTACCGAGAAACGGCAACGGCACGCACTGTAATCCCAGCTCATCTCCAGATCGCCGTGGTTGGTCTTGAGCTCTTTTGGAGAACAGATCCCGGACTCTCTATGGATGAATTGTTTGGAGGCGAAAGTGAGTTATGCCCGCGACGCGTGCACTGGGCCAATGTCCTGCTGTGTGTGAGTGTGTGCCGTGGGGTTCAGTTGGGTTCGATCCGATCGGGATCGGTTCCTCCCTCCCTCCCCTGGGTCTCGTTGGTAATTTATACTTACCAGCCAAGCAGTCAATAAATGTCATGTTTGTGTTGTTGATTGTCCACACTATGGGCCCCGGAGTAAGCCAGAAACCAGACTGGAAGACTCGAAAAGAAAAGAGGAGGAAGGAGGCGTTGCTCCAGTATTCCGAATCGCAGGCATTCCTCTTGGCCAAGGTGGCTCTGCGGCTCTGTGGCTCTGTGGCTCTGCGGCTCTGCGGCTCTGCGGCTCTGTGGCTCTGCGGCTCAGTGGCCTCTGCGATTTGCATACGCAAGATCAATTGCAGGTGATTTGTTTAGCTGTCGAAATCGTCGTCTTATCGTAACTCATTACGAGATTTATTTTGTTCAACAAATGCAGAAGGTGTGATTTGTCTTTGTACCGATCACAGTCGCGGTCGCCGATCTTGGCATTTATTTTTTATTGAGTGAATCATGCATCAGCAAAGGCAGTTCCGCTGCACAGCGAGAAAAACTATCTTTTGATTTAATTTAATTTAATTGAGGGGTAAATTCATTAAAAGGAAATTTAAGTGGAAAGGATATCCATTCTTAACCCGGGCATTAAGGGCATTTATTTGGGATATATTTTTTGCATTTGGAATTTATTTCAAGGGAAATTTTGGGGTAAAGCCCAGAGCACAAAAGTGGCATTACATATCCCTAGGAGTTTAGAATATTGTTCAAGAAATTAATGTGTATAAAGGATAATCTTGCTTAATTTTTCAATAAATTTATTAGGCAATATATTGTTGGATTTATTTAAAGGGAAATTTTGGTAAAAGTCCCAGATCCTAGATTAACCTCTAAATTAAGATTGATTATAGTTTTTAAGTTTGCAATTTATTTTATAAATGAAAAATCCTTCTCTTTCTTAATTTGTTTAGCCCTCAATGAGTTCATTAATTTTGGGATTTATTTTAGGGGAAATTTCAGAAGAAAGTCCCAAATCCATGCGCATTCCTAAGGAGATAAGCATTTCTTTTGGGAAATTTATTGGTAAATAATATTTAATAAGAAATTGTATTTTACAATACAATTTAGATTGATAGAAAATATGATTTATTTTATGAGGAAAATTTCCTAACAAAGTAGTAATAAAAATCCCAACTTATTTCGATCAGGAAAATGGTAAATATAATAAAATAATATCTATACAAGATAAACAAGTTATAATGAACACAGAATTTATGAATTATAAATTTTTGAAGAGTAGTAAATATATTTTAATTAAATATTTCATTTTTCTTATTTTCCCATTTTCAGTTACTATCATTTTTTGACAGTGTCTATCTCTTTGTGGCTCTGGGCTTTCGGCTGGTGTCGGCTGAATGGACTTTTAGGCAATGGTTCAATAAATTCTCCTCGCTCCCAACGCACTTGGCAGCATCATTAACCGTCCGCGGACACAAACACGGACAGGGACACGGAGACGGGGACACGGAGGAGCAGCTATTGGGAGCAGGAGGAGTGTACAGTGGACACTGGACTGAGGACCGCGGACCGCGGAACCATGGACCGTGGCCGCCCACAAAGGCACGATGAGCAGCTTCTAAATGCGACCGCAGCCAGAGTTGGTCCACAAGCGAAGCGATAATGTGATTTATGCCGTCCATTAATCTGGTAATTCATTTAAGCCCAGGAAACTGAGCCGCTATCCAATGGAAGTATTCCAGCATCCCCCCAGGATCCTTCAGTATCCTTCAGTATCCCCCTCAGTATCCCCCAGCATCCAGTGCCAGTGCCAGTTTCAATCCCAGTCCAAAGAGCACTCGTCGTCGCACATATTTTATGGCATTGTGCATATGAATCTTGGCCGGTTGCTGCCGCATCGATTGCAATTCGACTGCTGTTCATCTTGCCACAGGTGCGGGGAAGGTGCAACAGGTGGGTAGAAAGGGGGGAGTGTGTGTGTGTGTGTGTGTGCTGGCCCCTTGCTGTCTCACCCAGCGGAGGGCCAAAGCTCTCTGGCAGCGATCGCTTGTCGCTTGTATTAATAAAACATTAATTACACACTTGATACTCGCTCAAGACGCTGGCTTCGATGTTGCATAAACAGTGAGAGAAATAACGAGTTGGTATACCAAATAATAGGCAGAGAGAAAATGGGAAGGAGGTATATTTAACTAAAACTAAAAAGAATATATATAGTATATATATATGAGATAAGAACCTCTAGTTTTAGTCAGAATGATTTGCGACCCTATAAACCATATATATTATTGATCAGCATCAACAGCCGAGTCGATCTAGCCATGTTTGGAGGAAAAATAATTTTTTCGAAAATTTTTCAAAATTTTTACCTAATTTTTACATTGTTAAGACCCAAAATTTAACAAAAAATTTAAATTTGTTAAATTGTAAAACTGAGTATGCAGATTTGTTAGCTGCATAAAAACTAACATAGAAAAGCTTTCCGAATTAAAATTAATGCATTTTTGGCTTAGTTATACAATTTTAAAAGCTTAAATTTTTTGTTTTAATTTTCTACCTTTTCTAACTAATTTTTTGTAAATATTAAATAAATAAATTAAATAGTTCTATGCTAAACTAAACCTTTTAATAATACCTTTTATTTAAAAAAAAACCTTAAAGCAAATAAAGCATAATAAATATGAATAATTATATTATAATGTTTATATATTATATTTGTTTATATATCAATAGTACTAAGAATTCGCCCCCCTAATTCTCTCTGTGCATCGCCCTGCTTGAATGCCTTGCTGCTTCCCTGCTTCGATGCTGCTGGGATGCTTCCATGGTCTATGAGGTGTCGTTGTAGGTGTTGCCTGGGCTTGGCTGGTGGTCCACACGTTAGAGGACGCGCCTGCTGATGCCGATGATGATGCGCAAAATTGATGGGCAGCCAGCCACCGAATGCTGTCGGTTGTTTGGATACCGGGAAAGGGGGGGAGGATCAGGAGAGATCAGCAGAGATCGGGGTTCCTAGAGAGGCCAGGATAAAAGGTCCTAGGGGTCACCCAAAGCGTTTAGCCATCGAGACTTTATCAAAAAAGGTATTTATTTAAGGTAGGTATACATCTATGCATTTAATTTCATCTGTTTTGTGGGTTGGAAATCTTTTAAAAATTATTATTATTTAAATTTAAGGGTTTAATAAAGAGTTAACATCTTAATTGTTAACTATAAAGCCTCCAAATAATACATAATAGTAATCTTTTCTATCTAAGTATTTAATTTAATTGATTTTATGAGTCAGAATTTAGTTAAAATGTGTCTTTAATATATTTTATTGATGTAACACCCCTTAAGAAATATATATAATTATATATACTTCATAGTATATTTTTTAAAATAATTAAAAACTTTTGAAATAATAAACAAATCATAGGAAATATTTAAAAACAAAAAATCAAATATATACAAAAATATAATCTTCCCTTTTACGTACTTTTTCCATTTATTTTAATTTATTTTCTAATTAAGAAACCTTTTTAAATTGTTATGAGAGCAGTTTTAGAGACTTAACGACCCCAGAAAAAATATATAACATCTATATACACCATAGCAAATATTTAAAAATATTAAAAAATGTATAAAATAATATACTAATCATAGTAACTATTTATATACTCTAATAGAATCCCCCTTATTTTACTTATAATTTCCCTCCATTAACCAATCAATTCACTTTACCTGGCACTGGGCCAGATCCAAGTTGCTGTGAATCCCCGAAATTGATGGGCACGTCGTCATGCTAATTGTACGTGTGATTATTTTGACAGGAGAGCAACTTCCGATCTGTCTGCCAAGGAGATGCAATCATGCGTCCAAAGTGTCAAATTAAACAGCTCGGAACTGATTTCAGGCAACAGAAAGCGGCGGGTTCCCGCTCCTCTAATCCCCCATACATACGTATGAGCGAACACCCACTTAACTAATCGCATGATTAATGATGTCAAGCTGACACTTGAGGCGAACTCCGGGTACATCCACATCCCCAATCCGCTTCCCATTCCCCTACCCATTCCCCATCCCCTTACCAATCCCCTGCCCATTCCCCTACCCATTCACCATCTCCTTCCAAATCCCCTTCCCATTCCCATCCTCATTCCCATCCAGATCTCCAGTAGGTGCATGTCGGCCTGCCAATCGCAACGGCGACGCTTGAATGACAGGTGCTGACAGGTGATAGATTATTGCTCGGTGGCGTGCTGCCGCTGTTCCTGCTGCAGCATTTTGGACCTCGCGTGATTTATCCCGAAAAAGAAATCCAAGGCGAGTCAGGAGGCTCAAAATTGTACGTGTGTTTTCCGATTATGCCAGAGTACACAGAGACAAATTTTGGGCATAAAAACCGCAGAGGAACATTAGCAAATCAATTCTTTAAATACAAATTTTATATAAGTATTTTTGAAACCCGGATTAACTTCTTTGATTTACTGTATTATTTGTAATTGATTTCCTATGGCCTTTAAAAGCTTGTCCGATAATTGATACCTTAGTTATCGATTGTAATAGATAACTAAAAATCGGTATACAATATTTTACCACAGTTTAGCTATAGATTTTTGCAAAACTTTGAACATTGATTTAAAAATACATTTACAATAGACAATATCTTATCGTTTATTTGTCTTTAAAATGTTTATCGATAAAATATTTGATATTTATTTGTCTCTCTCATTGCAGGGTATGATAATTTTAGTCAGAAGCTTGTAACTATATGAAGGAATCATTTCCGACCCTATAAATCATATATATTCTTGATCAGCATCAACAGCCGATTCGATCTAACCATGTTTGGAGGAAAACTAATTTTTTCGAAATTTTTTCAAAATTTTATCGATATTTTTACAATATTAAAAATGTCAATAATTGACAAAATTTAAAATTTTTGTAAATCTTAAATAGAGTATGCAGATTTATAAAGCTAACAAAAACTAACATGGGAAAGCTTTCCGCATGTGAATTAATGCTTTTTTAGCTTAGTTATGAGTATTCAAAATATTAATTTCTAGCAAAAATTGTCTATTCAAAAAATTAGAATATTTCCTGTTCGATCCTATAACTCAATAGCAACTTTCAAGGGTATTTAAACTTCGGCTTCCCATAGTAAGTTTCTTTTTCTGTTTTTTATTTATAATATTATTATTATTATCGTTTAAATCTCATCTCTCATCTCTTACTTGACAATACCAAAGGCATTTAGATTTGACAATTTCCCTCAAAAAGAACTCCCCTCTATTTAGTCGCTGTGTATTGACAGGGCAGCACATTGGCACCGCAGCATAAATGCCCAAAAGCAGGGAAGCAGGAAAGCAGAAAAGCAGAAAATCAGAGGAGCAGAAAGCAGGGAAGCAGCCAAGCATCATCCGGCAAGGGTAATTGATCTGTTCAATCCACGGCGATCGGCCACGCCGGACTGGGACTCCCCATCAGGTTGTTGGTGGGCCGCAAAAAAACAAAACAAAAAAAAAAAACACAAGACCCGGGGGTAATTTGTGTGTGTACAGTGTGTGTACTGTGTGTATGCACCCCGCCCCTCCTGAGAGCATTATTAATGATGGCAACGGTTGCCCTATTAGCCGATAACTCAATTCATTTCGACTAATTGAATGTCGGGAAACAGGACGAAAGGATTACCCGAGCTGGCTTCCGTTCCGGTTGACAAGGGGGGGGAAGGGAAGGAACTACCACATGACCCAATGCCAACTGAAACTGATTGAAAAGGGCAAAGGTCATTGATTGACTTGTCCTTCTTTTTTTGGGTTCTTTTAATTAATGATAGATAAATGTTTTACAGGAAAAATATTAAATAAATTATGAGGCTTGTTAAGTTATTTAAATATAATATTAGGTATGGAAAAGGTATATATAGAATGTCAGAGGAATATAAATATATATAATATAATTTTCCCAAAAAAAACCAAACTTTTGTCAATACTTAATAATTAATTAAAATAAATCTTTGGGAGGCTTATTATAATTCATAAAAAATATATGAAGGATATAAAATACAAAGAATATCAGGGGTAAATAACTGATATATACTTTTCCCAAGAGATCCTAACTCTGTCTAAGAAAATTCATTAATTTATTTAAAATATATTTGAGGGATGCCAGAGGAATGAAATATATATATGTTATAATTTAAAAAACAAATGTCAAAGAAATATATGTAATATTTCCAAGAAAGCTAAACTTTGCCCTTTAGAAATTATGAATTAAATTAGGAGACTTGTCAATGTATAATAAATAGGTAACAAAAATCATAAGAAGGCTAATTATAATTTAAAACGAATATACATATAATGCAAGTCAGAGGAATACATACTATATATTTGTATAATTTACTTAACAGCAACAGAAATTATTTAATAAATTACGAGGCTTGACCATACTTAATAACTTATTTAAATATATTACTGGATGAGTTATTATAATTTAGAAAAATATATATAAAAATACAATTATATATAATTTTCCTAGAAAAAGCAAAACTCTATCCCGAAGATACCTGCACTCATTGATGCAAACCCTGCCATGATCTGATCCGTTCCGATTCATTCTCCGATCCGATCTCGGATCCCACGTAGCGACCGCAGGCGCTGACAATTGATTTGTCATCACAATTGGACGTGGCCCAGGCCAGGATCCAGCCCAAATCTCGTCCAGAGATTTGCCATAGTCGAATCAATCGGAGGACGCCGGTCCACTGCCCGGGCAGATCAAATTGCGCGGCCAAAAGCAAATAAGAGCGTTCCGCCGATCGTGTCACGTACGTGGAATTGGGTTGAGGTTGGAGACCCAGGTCCACCAAGCCAAAAAAAGAAAAATAACTTACCTAGAACGAATCTACCCCAGCGTCAACGTTAATTTTTATTGTGATTTCCTAGAACCGAACCAAGAGTCTGAGGAGTCTGCCAGAAGAATAGTTGTCTTCAGTTCAGTTCGGTTCGGTTTCGGCCTGGTAAATCACGAAAAAGTGTCGGCGGACACGCGCCTCTAAAATCGAATCGAAATGCAAATTATGCAACGAGGAGGTGCTGCTCTTCACCGTCTGCAGTTAATTTTTAACGACTCGAGATTTGTGCATTCAGGCGCTGCAAATTGTTTATTGTCGGGGGAATGGGGATTCCCCCAGTGCCCTCTCTCTCTCTCGATGCCAGAGCGACGACGACATCCATCACCAAATCGAATTCGATGTGGTCAGTCCTTGTCCCAGTCGTCGTTGTCTTTTATCTTTTCCTCACTATCCCCTCGCTCAGTTTTCCCTCAGTTTTCCCTTAGTTTTCCCTCACTCTTCCATAGTTTTTCCTCCTCATACAACTCGACGACTCTCTGCCGATCAGCAGCATTCGATTTGGAAATTGACAAAGTTCCTGGCTCTGGGGAAAATGTGAAAGAAGTATGTACATATGTATCTTGGCAAGCAAAATACTTCCTCAAGGTGAGCTACTCCTTCAAACTGAGATCGGTTAAGAACCCCTTGTGGCCACTCCCTTGGAGACCTACGCCTCCTGCCCCACTCCTACCCACGGGAGGAGGAAAAGGAGTAGGAGATGGTGATCGGGGGCCTAACCAGCTCGCTTTCTGGCGGCTGTTTAACCATGCAAATCACGAACGCTCTCGTCCGTTGTCTCGTGTTGAGGAACGCGCGTCAGCATCATAAAAATGTCACTCTAAAGTGGCCCAGGGATATAGGGAAAGCCAACCGATCACATATCGTGTGAAAATTCTCTTTAAAACTAATCGAAAAATATATCGATATGATTTAAATGAATAATATCATAAGAATTATTAATTTAATATTGATTTAGAATGTATAAAACTAACAGAGATCATGTATATTTTTTTAATTTTTAAATAGGCACTACCTAAAGATATCGTTGATATCGATTTGTTATTGAAAGTATATGCAAACTTTCGATAACAAATCGATATCAACGATTTCTTTTCGATAGTGTAACTCTTTGATTATTTTCATTTGTTTTTAATATAATAAACCAGTAAAATTCTTGTATATATTTATCATTTAATCAATTAAAATAAACTTCAAAAAATCGATAACAATGCGGCGTTATCGAAACCTTTTTTATTTAGTTTTTATACTGAAATTATAAGTCACCATTGATGTTTAGGCATAATAGTAAGCAATATTTATTAAAAAATAATATTTTTGAATAATTCCTTTTGAGGTAAAAACTTTTATATTGATATATAAAATATATCGATATCAAATCTCTTAGTTTTTGTGCACTTTCTTCACTATTTCAGCCCACTGTGCTTAGCTTGCAGCGAAGAAGCCGCAGAAGCAGGCAAAAGAATGAACGATTTGTGTGTTTTAGATTGAAATCAAAATAAAGCTCAAAGCCAAAGCCGCCAAAAGCGATTCCAGGCACTACCTTTTCACATATTTATATATGTTTATATGTATATATATTCTATATATATATATACATATGTTTATGTGATTTGTCAAAACTGTTACGATCGCCAAATTGCAGATAAGTCCCCTTCAGTCCCACTTGGATCCCAATTTAAGGCCCCAGCAGACGGCGGCAGGCCGTCTTTTATAATTATATTTTGTTGCTTAAATGTTTTTGTTGTTGTTGCTTTTGTTGTTCCACTGTGTTCTCTCAGTGTCATAAACTTATTGAATATCTTGATATCGTTGAGGTTTTGGGCTCCACAATCTCCCCTCCTCAATCCCTTTTTTCATGTCTCGTGTGAATATGAATTAACTCTGCGCCCGGCTAATTGGCAGCGGCCACAAAAGCTGACTGCTAGGGAACCCAAGCATTGGAAGCACTGGAAAATATTATCAGTTACTGGAATTTCCAAGGGAAAGTTGGGGGGGTCTTCCGCAAATAATTATATAACTATCCCAATAAATATCACATCTATGGAATAACTGCCTCTTAAAATATATACAACATATGAAAATATCTATAAAGTCTGTTTAATTTTATTAAAAGAAAGTATATTAAATATAAATACAAAGAGGAAAAGATTTTTTTAATTTATATTTTTAAATTGTTTCCTTTTGGACTTTCAGTCCTCTAAAACTTTCCCATATGCTTTCTCAAAACTAAATTCCACAAGTTCCAATAAAATAATGTTGATGGAAATATTTTATAAGTTCCGATAAATATTAATAATTTTAAAGAAAGAGTAGACTAATTGCAATCAATTCCAGATTTCCAAAGTAAGGCAACCTAAATATTTCATATTTTCTAGAGAACTTTAGCCTTATTTTCATCAAAGAAATGAAATTAACCTATAAAACATATACATAAATATTTCTATATATATATGGTACATAAAATCTAATTTCCCCTATAATAATCCCATTTTTCTCAGTGCTTTCTTACGTATATCCCTCGGTCCCCTTTCTTTTTTTTGTACTTACTTGACTCGTGTGTCAATAATGTCAAACGGAATGTCAACAGGCGGGATGGATGGCTATGGCCACGCGTCAATGGCATTTCATATGGGACCTCCTCCATACACCCCTACCCCCCCTTCAATATTTAGCCCCCATTTTCCACTCCCCTCCCCTGGCAGCATGACCATGGCCCGCCCACTTTTCCGACAAACGATCCGATAGGAACGGGAACCGGGGCTCGGTTCGGCACTCATTAACATAACAAGTAAAGTCAACAGTGGAAATTGTTGTCTAAACAAGACAACGTTTCAATAAACGAAGCCGGCCTCCCTCCCTCCCTCCACCTCTCTCAGATATTTTTCTTTCTGTGTATATATATATATATGTGTGATTTTTTGTTGGATTTTCTGGCTGCAGAAATTTATTGAGGCTGCGGTAAATATTCGGGGCTCGTTCAAAAGAAATCAAACAAGTAATTTGTTTATTTGGCGGCAGTCATAAAATGAGTAAGCGGCAGGAGAAAGCAACAATCAAAAGGGGGAAATTTTTCCGAGGATCGGGGACTTTTATTCTTTAAAAATATATATATATATTTATATACATAAGTGAAGAGTGATATGAGCAAGAAAATAATAAAATATGTGCAAATTGTGGCAGAAATTAAAAGACTGCAGAAACGAACTTTGCGGGGTGTGATTTGTTATTAAAATATATATTATTTCTTATAGTTTATAGTTTAATTTATATTATATTTCAAATACCTAGACATATATATAAGATATTATAAATACTTCTAAGGATTTTTGAGTAAATTCAATTATTTTTTCATGATCACTTTTGTTTTTAAACATTTCCTGTGATTGTAGTTATTTAAAAATATGTATATTTAATAGCTCTAGATTTAATTAATATTATATTTATAATATATATATATTATATATATTAAAAATAC
The DNA here is from genome assembly GCA_035046265.1 of Drosophila bunnanda. Taxonomy (NCBI): domain Eukaryota; kingdom Metazoa; phylum Arthropoda; class Insecta; order Diptera; family Drosophilidae; genus Drosophila; species Drosophila bunnanda. The sequence continues at coordinate 200,205 of JAWNOB010000017.1, forward strand.
CCCTATCTTCCTTCCTATTGATTCTAGGTAATTACCCGACTAATTGCCTGTTCACGATCTATATTCGTATATATTCTTGTTTCTTTTTCTTTTTTCGTTCAACTTTAAAGATCACGAAGCAACTCAAAAATCATCTTTAAACCGACAAAACGATTCATTATTTTCAGTAAGAACCAAATGCTGAAAGATCACGGGGCCCAAAGATATTTATCTTCGATCTACTCCGACTCCGTCTCCGACTCCGACTCCCATGTGGATCACGTCTTGGGAGCATTAAGGAGCCAAAGTTCATGGAATCCGACGAGGATGGATATATAGAAATATATATGCGATATATGCGCTGAAGATGGATGGCGATAGGCCATGTCCGATGCTGACAAATCGCCTGTAATAAGTCAAAATGTGTGCCACTATTTTCTTTCCAATTTTCCTTGTTTTCAGTCATTTTCCTGTCCGTTCCTTATTGATGACCTGCCCTGCCTGCCCAGCGCTGTGCTGCCTACCTTCTCCTTAGAGCGGCACTTTCACTTTTCTCCTTACTAATGAGCATCCTTTACCTGCGCCGGGTCTTCACTGAGAGAAAATATTGGTCAGGGATCAGGTGGAAAATATATTGAATTTAAGAAAATATTTTTCGTATATTTATACCCTTTCCGGGTATTATAATTTTAGTTTTTAGCTTGTAATGGTGTGAAGGAGTCATTTCCGACCCCATAAATCATATATATTCTTGATCAGCATCAAAAACTGAATCGATCTAGCCATCTTTGAGAGACAAAAAAAATTAAATTTTTTTTTCAAAATTTTAGGTCCTTAAAATTACATCTTTAAAATTTTCAAAAATTGCCAAAAATTTTAATTTTTATAAATTTTAAATTGAGTACGCAGATTTATTACGCTAATAAAAACTAACATAGGAATGCTTTCCGAATTAAAATTAATGCTTTTTTGGCTAAGTTATGAGATTTTTAAATTTTGATTTATCGAACAAATTGTCTTATAAAAATATCGATAAATATCAATATAAACAATGCGAATGATCGATTTTCGATTCTATTCAATGATTTATTTAACATGAAATATAAATATATAAGATTATCTAATTTATTAAGAAGTAAATTATTTGTTTACAAAAAACCCCCTTAATATACTTTTTATTTCTTATAGTGTAGTTGCATTGTCAATAGCCTGGATTTTCCCAAACAAATTAGTGAGAAATCGCTAGCAAATCGATTTGATATCGATAAACTAGCCCTCTCTCTAGTGTTTTCTTTTGTTCTTTCCAATTTTTTGAGTTACGGTTTCGGAAATCGATCTGGAATCTGTGTGATGTGGCTACCTAACCCCCATCCAGCCGCATCCCTGGGCTATATATGCCTGGTTTTCCCATACCCCTGACCGATACTGTGGTCGCTTTTCCCCCTCTTGTTTATCCCGACGCTCTGGTGGTCCCCTCTTTTCTTTGCCTTTTTCTTTGATTTTGTTTTGATTTTTTTTTTGTTATTTTTTGGTGCCTCAAATTTTGATTTATCTGGTGGATGCGCCTCTGCTGTGTGTCCTCCTATATTTAGGCCCTGCTCGGTGTTCACACCTTCTGGCCAACAGCCACTAACTGGCCAACAGGCAAACAGCAAACAGACAGCGACAAATTTGTTACAAGTTGGAGAAGATGATGGGGAGGGGAGCTGTAGAAGAGGAGGCTTCTTCTTGGCCAGAATGCTGGCCACTTGTCCTGGCCATTGTTCAACAAGAAAAGGCAATAATTGTAGCTGCACCCAGCAAAGGAAGCAGAAGGAGGCTCAAGTTTTTCCTAGTCAATTTATAAGCAATTTTTATATAGAGTTTTACCTTTAGTTAATACAAAATAGTTTACCATTTTCCTATATTTTAATATTAACAACTAAACAGTACCTCCACTCGCCATGTCCTAATCTATCAAAGTAATCCCGAGTTTAATAATACCCATTTAATAGATATTTTAAGATATTAATCCCCATTCGACCAAAAAAGAGAGTGTCCTTCGATTTCGTGGTGTTTTCCAATGGAAACCGTGAATCCTTGGGGTGATTCCCAATTCCCTGTCCCATTTCCCAGCTCAATTCCCGAACCCAATTCCGAATCCTTTACGCTCCATATGCCACGTGCAGGCGCACAAAAGTCGTTTTAAAATTTAAGAAAAGAAAGCAAGTCAAATTCCTGGTATAAAATTCATTGAAAAATTTTATGCAACATAAATTTTGCGTGCAGGATTTGGCCAGAAAAAAAAATATATATAAAAATAGAAAAGGAAAGGCAGGACCAGGCACTGAGGGTTGAGGCTGAGGAAAACTCAATCACATGCAAGTGGACTGCGCTGTGTGTATCATTTCAATTTTAAAACCAAACGAGCGTCGACCCCGTGACCCTTCCACCACCCACAAAAGAAAAGGAAAAAAAAAACAGAAAAAACCACAAGTACCAGAAATTTTGGAAAGCATTTGTTAAGGTAGAATGTGTGTATACTCTTACGGGAATGTATTCCCCTTAAATTAAATTTTAAATTGTGTAAATTAAATAATTTATACTTATAAAATTACAACTCAATAAATTTATATCAAATAAATCTTAAAAAAAATACTCTTTTGATATAATCATTTTAAGTTTAAAAGTAAGATATTTACAAATAAAATAATAATTATAATTGTATACTTATTTTTGAACTAAGATAAGATTTTCTTAATTTTAATTAATGTAATTATTTATTTAATATTTACTAACTACTTTAAGAAATACATACAAATACTTAATCAACTTATAATTATCACAAGAAATATTAAATAATGGATTACGATCCTCGTAAATATTTAAAAAATGTATAAAAGTAAGCCGCAAAATGTAGTAAATATTAAAAACAATTATTTAAAGTCATAAATCTGTATGTTTATTTTTTTAAAACTAAAAAACTTCCCAAAAATGTATATTTGCTTGACAAACCTTCCTTCAAAAACAGAATACTCTTCGAAAAGAGTGTGACGAAACCCGCCCCCGTGTAACCTTTCAAGGAGCTAAAGGAGGCACACGGCACACACACACAGACACACACAGAGACACACCGAAGGACGACAAAACGGGACACTCGCCGGGTTGTCCGTTTTTTGGTTTTTCGGTCGTTTGTCGGTTTTTATGGCTTTTTGATTTGCCATTTCTGGTAGCAAATGATCAAAAATTGAATGAAATTGTTATTTTCAAGTGGAACATGTCCCTTTTGCGAAGGAGCAACTTGCCCAAAGAGATTGAGGGCTTCGACATGGCCGCTTTGTTGCGGGTTGTTAGCCCTAATAAGAGTCCTGCTCACTCCTTATTTTTATATCCTACAAGGGTATACATATATATATATAGTATGTATATATATATTCCGAGGGAGTCTGCCATGCTGGCATTTAAATCTTCATTTCCATATCCATAGTCGTTTCATTTGGAAATTGAAAAATTTCCAAGCGATAAAATTTTATCCAAGACTTCGCCCGTATTGTCACATGTGAGAGGATGCGAAAGGATGTCGGTGGTGGCCAGGTGGTGCCTGCCGGTCGTCCTGGACTGTATCCTTCGGACCGAAAACAATTAAAATATTTGCTTAAATTACATTTGGCGCCTTGGGGAAAGGGGTTTAGGGAAGGACACAGCACACACAGTCGTCGTCATCATCGTTGTCTGTCCCAAGAATTCGCCCCACAATATTAATTATGAATTTATGATCCAATATTTATTAGCAATAAAGCCCAGCAGGCGCGCTCAAGAAAATCCCAGATAAAGAAAATCAACCCCCCAGCCGGATGTGTGTGTGTGTGTGTCCACCACTGCTTAACCCACTGAGGCGTCGCTAATGAACTTTTGTCATCACATGGCCAACATGTGGGTTAATTCGCCTCAGTGGCCAAAGTGCTTGCTGGCGCTCTCGAAACTAATGAAAATCAATTGGGAACATCTCTGCCTCCATGTGGGGGGGATTCCCCTGAATTGAACTTGCCATGAGTTTGATATTTGCTAAAAAAAAAATTAATAAATAAATTACCCACATAACTTAAAGTGAACTCTGGGGATAGTTAAATATTGATTCTTGAGTACTTTTTGGCATTTAAACTATTTTATTTGATTTGTGGTTGCTTTCAAGTATGCAAAAAGCCTCTTAGCGCTGCTTAAACTTATTATTATTCTCGATTATTAATCTAAAAAAAAAAAATATATTAAAGATTTATAATTATTTATTTATGTTAATGTTATGTTATAATTAATCCTCTAAGTATTTTTGGGATAATAAAAAAAGGTTTTATAACTGAAATATACTTAAATAAAATTCAATAATTGTCTTTTACTTTTTCTGAAAAATATTCTTTGACAGGCCTTAAAAAAATATTATTAAAAACAGAAAAGACTAATCTACATTTAGAAAAAAAGTCTTAATTTTCTTTATTAATCTTTAATTAATATTGTATATTTATTAATATATATATTTATTAATATATTATTATTAATATTATTCAAGGTATAAATTTATGTATACAAAAATAACAAAGAAATGCCTATAAATCAATTAATTTAAATTCAAGGATTATATCTTTATATATATTTTTTTTTTTAAATGAGGATTTGTGTATTTTTAACCCGAAAAAACCCCCTGCTTAAGTTATTCCAAAAATTTTAAAATTATCGCCCGATTATTTCAAAGGGTCAAAAAAGGTCAATCAGAGCAAACTTTTAATTGCCGCGCGAGTGTTTGACTTTTATTTTATTTACTTTTGTTTTTTGATTCCTTTATGGCATTCCGTCAGTTGGTCAGTTTGTTCATCAGTCATTCGGTTCGGTTTTGGCCCGGTCTTGTTTGGCCATGTTTTATGGGTTTCGTTTCCATTGAAAACCCCAAAGAGCCCGAAAACAAAAACCAAACCAAACCGAAAAACCTAAAAAAAAAAAAAACGAGCAGCCACAGAAATTATTTGTAAACGGCGGCTGTGACAATTTTTTTCCAGCTTCTTTTTTTATTTCCGTGGAAGTTGCCACTAAAAAAAAAAACACACAAGCCGGCGAACAAAAATTAATTGGAAATTTTTATGTCTCAAACATGTTGTAAGCGCGACAAGCGGCACCGGCAGCGGCAAGTTCGAGGTTAATTGTTTGATTTTCTAACAAAAAAAAATATATAAATAATTTTTAAGGCCAATCTCGGGAGAGCTACCTGGCCACCACAGGAAATGTTTGAATTGTTTTTATTTTATTTCTGTTGTTACAAATTTTTCTGCTGCCGCTCGCGTTTCCGGAGAGTGTAAACAAGAAACGACAGAAAATTATGGTTTAAAAGTAAAACAGAATAATATTAAAAAAAAGAAAAGGCAAAGTTAAAAGGTTTTGATTATTATTTTTTGCATAAAATTAGCATGTCCTTCGTAGCTTTATAATAATGTGTAAAAAGAGGTTAATTAATGAGAGCCACTTGGCTTTATTTTTTATTTTTTGGCTTGAACGTGCTTAATGGCTGACTATGATTTGGCCACTCTTTTGGCCGAAATTTAGTTTAAATTTCTTAAAAAATCATGACAAGGCAGCTGTAATTTTATTTTATTTAATTTTGAATTGAATTTCTTTTAACAAAATTTACATTTCTGTAAAAAATCATGGCAAGGTAGCTTTGAATTTATTTAAATTAGTTTTGTAATTAATTTCTTTGAAATAAAATTAAATTTCTTAAAAAATCATGGCAGGCAACTCTAATTTTATATATTTTTTAATTTTGTAACTAATTTCTTTTAAACTAAAATTAATTTCTTAAGAAATCATGGCAATGTATCCCTAGTTTTAATTTATTTATTTTTGTAAGACATTTCCTTTACCTTTATTTTATTTTGAATTGAATTTCTTTTAACTAAATTTAAATTTCTGTAAAAAATCATGTCAAGGTAGCTCTGAATTTATTTAAATTAATGTTGTAATTAATTTCCTTGAACTAAAATTATATTTCTTAAAAAATCATGGCAATGTAGATCTAATTTTATATATTTTTTAAAAGTTGTAACTAATTTCTTTTGAACTAAAATTAATTTCTTAAAAATCATAACAAGGCAGCTCTAATTTTATTGTCTTTAATTTTGAAATGAATTTCTTTTAACTAAAATTAAATTTCTTAAAAAATCATGGCAAGGTAGCTCTAGTTTTATATATTTTTTAATTTTGTAACAAATTTCTTTTAAACTAAAATTAATTTCTTTAAAAATCTTGGCTATGTAGATCTAGTTTTAATTAATTTACCATTCCTTCTTGATTACCTTTATAAATCCAAAGCTTTTTGTCTCCCGACGCCGCCTGACAACCCTCCCCTAATCGATAATAATTAATTAAATATCGATATCAAACATATTATAGCTTCGCCAAGCGATTGCCAATCGATAGCCCTTGCAACTTCGGCTGTCAGTCGCCAGTCAATCGAAGGCTTGAGCCAAATAGAACGGAGTCGGCTTCGGCACCGACAAGTGTCCCAGTTTCAATCGCGAGTGAAGTGTATTTACTCCGAAAAAAAGCTGAATTAAACTCTTAAAACGAAAACAAACAAATTTGCCATTTAAATGGTGAGTGTGGGCTGGCAGACGCGCCATTGAAATCCGATACCCGTAAAGCCACAGATTCCACAGAAGTCTGTCGCCAGGGCAATCGATACGGACAATGGTTCAATTGGATCGCTATTTCATAAAATCTATCACTAAATAGTAGAATGAGCAGGCGCCAGATCTAGCCACGTGCTTTGTTCCTTGCTCGGAGCAGGGACTGGGGCATGTGGCATGCCGGGGGCATGCGTTGGGGTAGGGAAAAAGGAACGACGAGGTGGCGTCTACGATTTCCTGTGCCCATAAAAACAATAAAGAAAAAAAGACGAAACAGGCGACGAATACTCGATAGTTGAACAGAGGCGCTGATCAAACAATTCTTGCTACTTAGCATAATGCCAAAAAAGGTGCTACTCTGGGCTTTCAAGGGTATATTGATTCGAAATGAAAAGCAAAATATAGCTTACAATATCAAGTTACTATAGAATGTCGGTCGCACCACATATTTATATATTTCTATAATGTTTATCATTTCTTTATTATTTATTTACTATTTCTTATTTGATTGCAGACATCTTTGGGGTATTTTCCCTAGGAAAACCCCTGGAAAAACCCAGCTCCTCGGACTTGGGGTAAGTGAGTGACCTTAAAATTTGTTGCGTAGCGCGCATCAGCATCTCCTCTTTTGTGAATGACTCCCAAAGAGTTGGGGTCTCTGTGTTGTTGTTTCGGTTTCGGATTGTTTATTTAACTCGCTGCTCTTCCGGCCGCTGGCCAGTGGCTCCTACTCCCTGTGCCTTTATGGTTATGGGGCGCAGTGTAGTGGCTCCGGCGAGCGAGGAGCCACAGTAGCAATGAATTTGCATGTAGTACATGAAAACCGTGATCTCCAATTTGTTGTTTTGCCGGAGGATCGGTAGGATTGCGGATCGGTGTTGGGGTTTGGGGGTTGGAAGTTGCAAGTTGGGATTTTCTGGGGTTGGGGTTTGGCATGGCGTTGCTTCGAATTGGTTACAGGGCCGTACTTGGCCGTACATGCCGAAAAATAAAAAGGCACAAGTTTTGTAACATTATTTTAAGGTGCCGGCTTTGCGACTGCATTTGCTGACTTTCCCAGCTTAACCTCTTTCCCTGGCTTTTCCCCCAGCTCTAAAGTCTGGCCAATTCTTGGCCTTCTGCACTGCTAGAAAAATTCAGTAGTAGCTCAATTTATTTAAGGAAAGTCTCGTAGCTTGTCCAGGTACTATTATATATTTAATTTGCTAAGCAAACCTTGACATACAGCTGGCTTAATCCCTAGAAAAATATATTTTATTCTTTATAGTCCTCTTTTTTGTTTTTTTGTTTTATTTTCCACAAATTCCCTTAGATTTTTCTCAGTGTTTTTTTTCGTTGGTTCTGACTCCTTGCAAGTTGTCAAGCTTGCCATGGCAAATTTGCGATCAAGCGACAACAACAGTGACAACAAGAGCCGGTGACGGGATGCCCGATCTTCCAATGTCTCGAAGACCCGATGTCCCGCTGTCTTAACCCCCCACAGCCCGCACCCAATGGGCTCTTAACACCCTGTTGCCTGCAGCTTGATGCTTAACCTTCCTCCTGCCCCCCCTGAGGAGGCAGCCACTTGCATATGCAAGAGTGTGATCTGTGAGGCAGGCTTCTTGGGTTTCAGTTTCAGCGCTGTACATCACGTTGCCTTGTTCGGCCCGAGGCTCCTTCAGGCTACAGGCTACAGGCTACAGGCTACAGGCTCCCTCCTCTCCAAAAAAACAAAAAAAAGAACCCCATATAGGCCTGAACTTTATTGACCATATTGATTGCTGCTGTATTGATCGCTTGTTGCTGATAAAACGCCAAAACCAAAAGGCCAAGATCGAAGCTTACAGGGTTCTGCCTAGGTTTATGCCAGCTTAAAAAAAAAACAAATTTAAATTTTCCCATAAGCTTGCTTAAAATTCCATTATTTCTTGTTATGCATAAATAATTCAAAAAGCGGGGAAATTTGAGCAACCTTTTCGAGGGATTTCCTTGCCGCATAAACATATGGACCCTGTCTAGCGCTGGCTACCGACCTGGCTCAAAGTCAGCGGGCGGTGTCGCCTCTTTTTCTCTCCCAAAGAACTTGGGAACTTGGGAACTTGGCAACTGCTGGAGAGGAATCTTCATCTCCGGCACGTTGCATATTCATAATTTCCAGTTTCGTTGTGCCGGGATTTATCAATTGCACATCTCAGTCATGAAAAGGCATAAACATTTCAAAATGCCGGGCGCGGGTCAATAATTTGACATGAACGAAACAATATGCAGACACGTTCACAAGGGGGGTTTCATAAACAAATAAAACAAAAAACAGAGAGCAAAAAAATGGCATAAATAAATAAAGAAGCGAAAAAGAGTAGTGACCAAGTCAGGTATAATATATATATAGTTTTTTTTGTCTCTGTAATTTAAGTTCATTGATGATGTGTGAATAATTGAAAGCGGCAACAGGTTGCAGTTTCTTTTTTTTGCTATCTCTATATATATTTATATATTTATGTATCTTTATATATATTTATATATATATTCCCATTTTTTTGGTTATATTTCTTTCTTTGTGAGCTTTCAACTTTCAAGCCTAGTGGCTGAGTTGTCTGCCAACAACAGGCTAGCAAACACTTCATAAAAAAGCCCCCTTGAGATCAACGATGGCAGGGACTACTGCCCCCTGGCTTTGACTATCACCCAGGAAGAGGAACAGGCCCTTGTCTATACACTACAAAAAAATATATACATCTCTCTTAGTGCATAATATAAATGAAATTTTTTAACTTATGCAAGTTTTAGGCATACTTTTCTTCCTGTGCCCTCATTGAATTCTTCTGCGGTGTTAAAGACTCGAAGAAAGAGATACGTGGACCGAGTGAAGACGCCCACACAGACACACACAAGTCGGCCCGAGTGTGCACACACACGCCCACCATAAAGACGAACAAAAATCTGCAAAATCAGAAATCCGCCAAATGCATTTCAGGGCTTTCTCCCGGACTCTAAAGAAAAAAAAATTGTGCTGTAATTAATTTATTGCTGAAATTGTCGCCCGGACTTTGCGATGTGTCAAAACTATTTTTAATTGGTGTCGCTAGTCGCTAGTCGCTAGTTGCCGGTCGCCGGTCTCCAGTTAGTCAAAGATCTTTTGCAGATTCTCGAGAAGATCGTAAACCAGGCAAAGATCAAAGCGCCAAGAATTCACTTTCTATTTTCTGCGATTTAATTGATATTTCGCGGCGTAGTGTCTGTTCGCCCCGCCGCAGGCTCTCCTCAGCTTTCTTGCCATTCGGCCCACGGCTGGCCACGTGACTAATGTCCTGCTCAATAGACACTAAAGATGCATTACGCCATGGATGGGGGTACAGGCACTGGGAGAAATTTATTATCCACAAATATATGCCACCAAATATATGGTATTTATTTATGTATTATTTTAAGATCATCTTTTTAAGTTGCTTTTCTCATATAGTATTGAAATATGCCCATTTTAGAAATCGATATATATCGATATATATTTATTTCATGGTAAAATCAAAGCTTTAATGGTGAATCCTAATGGTATAGTAGAGATTTTTTAATCCCTACTTTTTTGTTTATCAAATACCTTCAAAAATACCTGAGAATATGCCTTTTTATGGAAACTTCATCAATAATTATCGATAGATGTTCTTTAAAATCAATTAAAATATTTATAAATATCTTAGATATTTAAGAATTTTAATTATGATCCCCTTGACACATTTTTTTAATATTCGGTAGCACTTTTTGACACACATTTTATATATTTTATTAGTAATTATTTCATATTTTAAGAAATAATTGCAATTTTTATCACTTCTTGCCTTCAAATATTATCTGTATAATTCTTTTGCTTTCTAATTCAAAATGGAATTTCTCTCAGTGTATCGAGCCGAAGCGAAGCAAACTGAGACGAGACGCGTCGCCTTGCGAGTTCTGCGTTCACAATTGCATTTTAATGCAAATTTGGTGTCAACGCAATATCGACCATGACAGACGCAGTTCTTCGCTCCTCCAGTCTTCCAGTCTCCCAGTCCCCCAAGCTCCCAATCTTCCAGTCTCCCGGTGTCCCAGTCTTCCAGACTCCCGGCCCTGTCTCTTTCTCCACGCTCACGCACTTCTCGCGGCCCTGCTCTCTCTCTCTCTCTCTGTCTCTGTCGCGCTTTTGCTCTCCCTTGCTTACCTTTGGGGCCCACAGCTGCGGTCAAAATGGTAGCAGCTGAGTTTGAAACTATTGTGTTTACTCATTTGATAAAATTGTACAATTATTTTAAAGTTTTTAATTAATTTATCGAACCTTTTTTCTCAGCTTTTAATTTGTAAATATTGTATTATTATATAAATACCATTTAATTTAAAAATTAGCTTTGGGTATTTTTCTTATAATTTTTAATAACCTTTTAACACTCTACAAAACTTAATTTAAATCTTTATAAAAAGACAACAACTTGTTAAGCTTTATTAGATCAGTTTTTAATATGTAAATATTATTTACTACTCTTTAAACTGTTCTATAAAACTCTGTGAAACAAAACTGAGACTATGATAATTAATTAATTACATAATTTATCTAGAAATCATTTATATATAAATATTATATTCTTGACCTCCACTGTGCATGTGTGGCACTGTGCAAGTGGCGGCTGCTGGGTGTTAAAGTGACTGATTAAGTTTGTGTAGCCGTTGTTGTTGGCTGCCTTTTGACGCTAAACGAATTATACGCTTACGTAGGTGGCAGACACTCGCAGAAATCGGGGGGCAGATCTCAGCCAAGGAGGGGGGGGGAGGTACTCGAACACACGACAAATGAATTGAGACGCGCGCCGCGAAAAGTTATAAATATTGTCCCTCTCCCGAACCGAAAGTAAAGTACAAAAGTACGGCGAGATCCTTGTGTGGGCGACCCAAGGAAAAAATCACAGAAAATATATATACAAATTCAGCAGGAGCAGAAAAATCAGGGGGCAGTAATGGGCTAAATATTGGAGGAGGTGGAGGAGGAGACAGGAGACAGGAAATTGGCTGAAGGGTATTATGATTTACAGGCAAAACTGAGACTGAACAGAGGGCTCTTATACTCTGATTTCACTTAAATTTATTTTTAATATATTGTATTATATATACCATATACATATAGATTTTTTAAGGTTTAATTTCTTTACGTAATTGTACTTTTTATTACAATTTTTTATATACAAATTGCTGCTACTTTTCCATTTCTCTATCCATTTCCCAAATAATAATAAAATCGTAAAAAAAATATATATATATTATATCTCTTGGCCCTCGTAAATGTTTCCCACGGATTTACGAGTCTCAAGTAGAGTTTTTATGGCGCACCGGCTACTGTCTGAGGATCAATGATACCTCCATATTCTCGTTCTCTGTCCCTCTGTCTGGCGGTATCGATACAGTACTCAGTACTCAGTACTCCGAACTCGGTACTCGCAATTGAAACCTTTCCTCGTCAAAACGGATCGTTTTATGGCAATCGTAAAGCCGTTTGCCGATCGGGTTCGGGATCGAATTACTTACTACCTGTGTCGCCCATTGAGAGCTGCCGCCCATTGATTTTTATCGCTAGTATATCGGTAGTATATCGGTGAAAGTTTTATGGCTTGTTACGCTCGTAACTGCCTATCCCCGAAGAGCTACCTATAAACCCGATCCTTGATTTTATCTAATGTTATATCTGGCCAAGGTTAAGCTACTGCATATACTATTAAAGGGGTTTTTATATATAGCCATAAAGGGAGTTAGGTTTTTTTTATTATGATATTTTTATTATTTTATTGGTGTTTTATATATGTTTTATATATTTATTATATACCTCTTCTACATTTATTAGAGCTTCTGTTAACTGGTTGACATATTCAGAAGTTCATAAACGATACTTGGGGTATATTTATGGGGTTTATATAGTTGTATTACTTTTAATATAGTATTTTATATTATGTTATAATTGTTATGTATACATTTTAAATATTTTCTATATATTTATTATATATTTAGTTTACCTTCTGGGAGTTTGATTATTTTTGTAAGGGTTTATTTTATATATTCATTCATTTATTCATTTATTTATTCATTTATATATTCTTCTCTGAGTTTTTTAAATTATTTGTAAAGATCTTAGTGAGGCTAATCTCTCCCTAAATAATTCCTAACTAATATTTAAATCAAGTCCTATTTTTATTTGATATTTTTATTCTCAACCTCAAAGCCTTTTCTTAGGACTTTCCCTCTCAATCGCTGCCACATCTTGGCCCTATTGTTATTCTAACCGGAAAGCGGCTTTCAATATCTTGGCCATATTAGCTGGGACCCGTCATTTCCGATGGCTCCCTCGCCTTTTTATTGCTTCCTGTCGCAGCTTTTCCCAGCTTCCTGAGAATTTTCCCCCCCTCTGCCTTTTCCTTTTGATTTTATTCAGCTTCTTTTTTTTGCTCTCCTTGAATCGCATTTCAAAAGGCAACTTAATCGAGCAAAATAAACCGTTTTCATATGCTCGAATTGAGGCAAACACGTCGAATTACACAGCGGCGAAGAGCCTTGTTGTCATTCGGTTCGGTTTTTGGTTTGGTTTTGGTTTTGATTCTTTGGGGAATTTCCAAGCTGGAAACCTCTCCCCGGAATCGCTTTTTTGCACGGATTTTCTTGTTCACTTCACGCGGCGTTCGAAATGCGCGAAATCCTCAGGTTCCCCTTATTTTTCTTCCTTTTTTTTCTGCAGGCTTTTGTCAAAGGATTATCACTTCCTTTCAAAGGGATATACATACATATATTCCGCGAGGAGAGAGTACAGCTTCCCTGGTGCTAATGAGCTGTGCCCGTAACTGACTCTCTTGGCACTCGCAAAAATATAGGAATAATATTTAAATAATATATGGTATATATAATATTTTTATATTTATTAAATATATATAAAATAATACATATAATAAATTAAAGAAAATATGAAGCAGAGTCAAGAAAACTGGGGAGATACTTTTTAACGAGTTTTCTAAATTAATTTAGAAAATAAAATAATATTTTCATTTAAATTTTGTTCCAGATATCTTAAAAATCGTAATTTAAAGTTTTATACCGAATTTTTGTTTCGCTTAAAAAATATGTGAGATAATAATAAAAGAAAGTGCAAAATAGAAAAAAAAAATTGAAAATTTTATGGAAGTTATCTATACCTTGTGTCTTAATTAACATAAAATATGTAAAATAATTTTAATTTAGATTGTTTTTTTGTTGTATTTAATAGTAAATGATTTTAGTTCTTTTTTATTGTATTTAATATTAAAAATATATACAATAACAAATAAAACAATAAAGAAATCTAACTTCGGAAAGGCAAAGTTTGGATCAGAAAATTTAAATATAAAATCGATCATAACTAAGCCAAAAATTCATTAATTTCAATTCGGAAAGCTTCTCTGTGTTTATTTTAATTAGGTTAACAAATATGCAACTTAAATTTAAAATTGAAAAAATTAAATTTTTTTTTGAATTTTTTACCATTTTTTATGATAAAATGATAATGATAAAATTGTGAAAAAATTAAAAAAATTTTTTTTGGTCTGAGATGGTTAGATCGATTCGGCTGTGGATGCTGAGCAAGAATATATATGATTTATGGGGTCGGAAATGACTTCTTCAGCTCTTTTCAAGCTTCTAACTGATATTTTAATATAACAAAGACCCTTTTTACCCTTTTTCTTAATTAAATTAAAAAATTAAATTAAATTTTGATAAATTTTCTTTTTTCTGGATCATATAGTTATTAATTTATAGTCTATATATTTTTTAAATTTTATATTTGTATGATAAATTGAAAGAAACACCACAAAGTTATAGCCAAACTGCGGAAAAGCCTTTTCCTTGAAACTTATTTTACACATGTGCCCAATTTCTTGTTTTTTTTGCATTTAATATACCCCACCCCAATTTCTCTCAGTGCTGCTTTTCTCAGTACATGTGGCACAAGATGCTTTTTGGATTGACAGTGTGCAATATGCGTTGATTTTTTATGGCCTTCAATTCGCCGTGCCGAACTCCTCCGTCGGAGTCGGTGCTCCGCCGATCTCAAAATGCAGATAATAATTATTTCAATATGTGTGACTGACTTGCTCGAATGACTGACTGACTGAATGACTGACTGACTGACTGACGGAGGGACGGACTGAGGATCGGGCTGGGCAATGCCAAAGCCAAAGCCAAAGGCAGAGCGTCGTCATCGTCATGATCTTCATTATCATTTTGCGGAATGGATCAAAACCGCGACGCCGCCAAACAACATTTCAGTTTCAGTTCAGTCTCGAATGCTTATTTATTTATTTATTTATATTGCGAGTTCTGTTTTTTTCGCATTTTATTCTTATTTTTTGTACGAACTCTGAATGGGTATTGCGAATTTGAGAAGCAACTTGTTCGCGGTCAGTGGAAATCAATTGATTGGAATAAAGTTTTATATGGGAGAAAATTCACGGAATAATTCCTTATAAAAAAAGAATAAGTTTAAACGGATTTATTGAGAAAAATATTAAATAAAATGCTAATACATTTTAATTAAGATATTGAATTTATTTGTTAGTTTGGAAAGTTTATTTGACACTAAGGAACTTGGTTAAAGGTGGAATTTTTTATTAAAAAATTGTTATAGAAGAATTGCCTATGCATTTTAGATAAAATAAATAATTTATACTTTGCAAAGCCTTATTTATTATTTGTATATATATACTCTTAAGAATATAATATAAAAAGCTTACTTTAAATGCTTAATATTACCATACAAAAAATATTTGCATATATATTTATATTACCAAATAAACAATTTAATAATAATATTTATTTAAAAACTAATTAATGGAATATATTATAATAATTTTAATCACCAAATAAAATACTTTAATTATTTTCATAGTAATTAAATGTAAAATAATTATATTAATCACAAAATAAAATACCTATACTAAAAGTAGTTCATTTAAATCAAAAATAATTATGAAATTCAAGAAATAAAACCCTTTAATTAATTATAGTGTATTCCCTGCATCGATCTTTGGTTACTTTTATGTTTACTTAACTTTTTTCTCGGTGTTTTCTGTTTTCTTTTTGTTTTTGCATATGTTCTGCGTGTTGTTGTTGCTGTAGTTCTTGTTTTTTTTTTTTTGCTTTTCACTTAATCACTTGCTTCAGCTGTTTTTGTATTCCTTAAGTTGAAAATTGAATTTCTAAGAATTACAAAACAGCGGCAAGAGCAGCCCCACAAAGTGCCGTTGGCATGTCAGCCTCCCCCTCATCCCCCACCTCCCCCCGCGAGTTCGGGAAAACAAGGGATATGTATGTACATATATATTCCCATTTGATCTGGATACTACTTTATCCCCATATCTGGCTTCGTTTCATTGCATTGCATTAATTTTGCCAATTAAAAAGTAAATAGAGCCTGCATCCTTTTTCGCCTGCGCAAAACTTTTCAATACAATTTAATTCAATCTGCACACACACACACACACACATGTGGCAGGAGGGGTAAGGGTAGGCGGATGTGGATGTGCCCCCGGGCTATGGCCACGCCCCAGCCGCCCCCACGAATAAATTCGAGAATTATTGCCCCAAGTGCCTCGACTCAATTCAATCAGTTTTCCGGGGAAGCCCCGCATCATCCTGTCAGCAAAATTGAGAGATGGGATATAGAAAGATATAGGGAAAGATGGGATATATGTATATATAGAAAAGTGGTTGTATAGTCCTGGCTATGGAGACAAGGATATAAGAGAGTTGGAGACGGTGTTGGGGCCTTGGTAACCGCAATAAGCCAAGGGACAGGCTACAGGTGCTCTTTCCACCTTGATACAGGCAATTATTTTGGTTTTATTTTCAAAAAAAAGGGATGCTAACGATTAAGGGATATAAAGAGTATAAATATATTGGAGAAAATATTGTTAAAATATTATATAGAAAATATTTATAAAATACTTTACTTAATTATTGAATTTATATTCATTTAAAAATAGTCTAAAATCAATTGTTTTATATATAAAGGATGAAAAAATAAGCCTTATATTTAAATATATTTTATTTATAACCTTTCACATATATTTCTTATATATTTTTATATTCCTTAGGTAGATTTTCGTATCAATCCTTTATTTCTATATTGTTTAAAGCCTTAAAATTGTATACTTAATTACTGAATGTATATTCATTTAAAAACAGAATAAAATCAATTGATTTTTATATAAAAGTTAAAAAGATAAGCCTAATATTTAAATATTTTATTTATAACCTTTCATATATATTTCTTTTATATCTATATACTTATTCCTTAACTAGATTTCCTTATTAACCCTTTATTTCTATATAGTTTAAAGTCTTAAAATTAATTACTGAATTTATATTCATTTAAAAACATCCTAAAATCAATAGATTTATATATAAAACTTGAAAATACAAGCCTTATATTTTAATATTTCATTTATAACCTTTCATATATATTTCTAATATATTTATCTATTCCTTAGCTAGATTTACTTATTAACCCTTTGTTTCTCTAAAATTAAATATTAAATTTATATTCATTTAAAAACAGGCTAAAATCAATTGTTTCATATATAAAAGTTAAAGGGATAAGCCTTATATTTTAATATTTCATTTATAACCTTTCATTTATTTCTCTTTTATATATATCTATTCCTAAGCTAGATTTCCTTTTTAACCCTATTATTCTATATTCTTTAAAGCCTTAAAATTATTTGCTGAATTTACATTCATTTAAAAACAGCCAAAAATCAATTGGTTTATATATAAAATTTGAAAAAATAAGCCTTATAAATTATAATATTTCATTTATAGCCTTTTATATATATTTATTTTATAATTATCTATTCCTTAGCTAGATTTCATAATTTTCTATATGGTTTAAAGCCTTTTTAATGACCACAAATATTTTCAAAAATATATAAAACATCTCTGAAACTTTAATTAGACTTTTCTTTGACAAGTTCACTGAACACTTATGCGTGTGGTTTCATTCTTTAGTATTTTATTTTCTACTTGAATTTACTTTACTTGAATTTTTTGTTGTTTTTTTTTTTTTGTTTTTTGAGGGGGCGTTGGTTCTTGGGCTCCCCACATTGCTGTGGGGCCATCCCAAAAAGGGGGGCAGGCAATCTTCTGGGGCATCCAGTCGCAACCGTTTTGTGGCGCAATTGTCTCAACCGTCGACGCGTCGCCTGCGTATCGCATATCGCACCTGATGGGCTGGTCCGAGGCAGGGCCAAAAGCAGGCAGCAGGCAGCAGGCAAAAGGCAACAGCCAACGGCTTACGGCCAACAGCTAAGAGCCAACAGCAAAAACCAGCCAAGACCGTCGCCCCACCCTTGGCCCCATCTCCGAACGGCAGCAGGCAGTGGCAGCCAGCCATTCGTATAATTGTCGATGCGTTAAGGTAATTGTACACCGAGCCAAGAGCTTGGCGGCGGCTCAGGCGGACCTGGCCAAAAGCAGAGCGGAGCAAGGCCGATCCAGAGGCGGCACTGAGACAAAGAAAATGTATTTTTCCTCACTTCATTTTTTGTATATATTTTTCTTTAGCTATTTAAGGATTTTTTTAAACGTTTTGGCTTGAACTATAAGAGTTTTTCATTTATATTTCAATTTTAAGGGGTTTTATGTTTAGTTTAGAATTTTTAAAGTCCTCTTGGCAGTAGGGAAAGTACGGAAATAAATTAAATAGTTAAATAAATATTATCTGGAGTACAAGAAATATATTAGGTTTTAAGTTTGTTTAAATTTCTAAAAATAATGTACATTAAATACCTTTTCAAAGTAGCTTAAAATTATTTAAATTTGTATACAAAAAAAAAAATGCTTGTAAAGAGGTGTTTTAAATACCTAAAAAAAAGCGGTAATAACTTTCTAAAAACATACTCTTTTAAAGGTATTTTAAAGCAGTTTTAAATTCTTAAAAATGAAGTCCATTAAATACTTTTAAAAATTGTTTCTAATTTCTAATAAATATCTAAATTAAGCCGTTTAAAGCAGTTTTAAATCCTACAAAATAAATATTGTTTAATGCTAAAGCTAAAGCTGTTAATAATTATGTTTTGATTTCATTTAAATTATATACAATATATTCCTCCTAAGAACAGTTCTAACATCCTAAAAATATACTTATTAAATGGTTTTAAAAACTGTTTAAAATTCTTAAAAATTAAATACTTTAAATGCTATTAAAATATGTTTCAAATTCCTTGAAATATGCTTCCTAAATTCCTTAAAATTTCTTAAGAAATTATATATTTTACATGTATTTAAAAGACTTTTAAATATCCCAAACATTTAAAACCTTAAATGCCTTTTAAAGTTATTTAAAATGACTAAAAACTAAATAATCAAATTTATATATTCAAATTATTTAAAATCCCCAAAAAAAAATTAACAATAAATTCCCCTTAAAACTATATTTCAATATACCTATAAAACCTATAACTCTTCCACTACCATTTCAACTACGATTTAAACTTTCAAACCCTAAGATTTCCTCGTTGCTTCCAGTGCACATATGTATCTGTATCTGTATCTGTAACTATGGTGGCTAAGGGGGGGGCGGGTACTGTGTATCTCTCGGATAGATAGCTGCCTTCTGTTCAATGCCATCGTCGTCGATTCACTCAGTCGTTGCCAAGTTTGCGTTTGTCGTCGTTTGCCATATTGATGGCACGCTCCGCCGCCTGTCGCCTGTCGACTGTCGCCCGGCTTTTCCTCGACTTTCCTCCATTTCCTCCTCCCATCCAGAGCCGCCCGCACCCGCACCCGCACTCCGTCTGGCGAAGAGCATTTAAAATTTTAGTTTCTGCTGACAACTAGCATTTAGCATTTTGAGACAGTGAGACAGACATCGGTCTTAGTTTGGTTTTCGGTGTTTGGTTTTGGTCTGATTTGCTAGATTTGATTTCAGGAAATCCATCTCCAGCCACCTGCCTGAATGCACTCGCATATATGTAGATATATATATATACTCTATATATATATATATAAGCACAATCTCGGTTTTGGATTCCGATTTTGCCTCGGCTGCTGGCCTTTTGTCTCCGCCATTGTCTCTGTGTGGGGCCGCCTTTTGTTGCAATTGAAAAATTATAGCAATTAAATGCAATCCCCGAGACGAGTCTGATTTGACCAAGGTCCAGATTGGCTTCGGCCTGAATCCACCTGCTGCCTCTGCCTCTTTTTTGTTGCGAAAACTCATGGGGCTTTCCTCTCTAAATTTCCGACACTCGATAGGTTTTCAAGTGGTTTTCTTAGTTGGTTTCCCCTGCGAGCTAAAACTTCTGGATTAATCTGTGATTTCTAAGAGGGAGCTGGGTTTTATTGATTACTTTGTTGGATTGAAAATGAAATGTTGGATTTTTAATGGGGGTTTTCTCTATATTTTGTTTTCCAAATAATTGATTTTCAGACTTACAAAATTAAATACATTTTTTTTTAATATTTTATTATTATTTTTCAATTAAAATTCCTCATCAGAATGTCTTTTCAAATACTTTTTAAACCAATTTCATTTCCCATAAACCTTTTAACTTATTTTTCTTTTGATATAAACATTGAAAAAAATAATTTTTAAAGCGATTATATTAACTTTTAACATTTTAGGATATTTTTTAAGTCAAATTCTTAGCAAGAAATATTTTTTTAAGCCAATTTCTTTTACTATAAGTTATAAAGGATATTTTTCCAGTCAATTAATTGGTCAGTTATATTTTTAAATATTTTTAAATTAATTTCTTTTTCTTTAAATCTTTAAATTTCTTTTTCTTTTGCTATAAACTTTTGCAATATTATTATTATATATTTTAAAGTCGAGTTCTTTCAACACAAATCTTTTCTAATATTATTCTAAGCCAGGTTCTTGGCCAGTAACCATTTAAGATACTTTGTTAAGCCTTTTTCTTTCACTATAAAGTAATTAAAATATTTTTTAAATGTAGTTTATTGGTAAAAAAAAACTTTGTAGTAATTTTTCTTGACCACAAATATAATATAATAATATAATATTTCCTAAGCCAAGTTCCTTCCCTTCTAAGATATTTTATTTTCATTCGCTATAAACCCAAATTCCCTAAACTTTTTCGATCAGCTTGTTTTGGGGAATTATTCAGAGGCCTGTTCCAGGAGTGTACCGACCGACACACATATATCGCACATATCACATATATCACGCATATATATCCGAGCCTTCGTTTTGTATCATTTTTATATGCAGTCATCAACAGCTCGTATATATTTTTATTGCCACGGCGCGAACAGCGATATGCATCTGAGGCCTCT
Organism: Drosophila bunnanda; assembly: GCA_035046265.1. Taxonomy (NCBI): domain Eukaryota; kingdom Metazoa; phylum Arthropoda; class Insecta; order Diptera; family Drosophilidae; genus Drosophila; species Drosophila bunnanda. The sequence goes on from JAWNOB010000017.1 coordinate 221,150, forward strand.
CCGAAAAACAAGAAAAAGAAAAAGATGCGATGCGATCCCAAGACCAATCCCAATCCCAATCCCAATCCCGAACCGAACCGAACCGAACCGAAATGATGATGATGATGATGACTATTTCTGCGTACAGATTTCCAATAAAAATTTTGGTTTGAGCCCGGCTCTCTCTCCGTATTTCATCTGGATGTGAGCGAGATTTACACGCAGATACAGATACGAAATAACAGCAGCAACAACAACAATCTCGAGTTAGTCACTCTTTTTTGGGGTGTAAAGATTTATTTCTTTATTTTGGCTCGGTCTCTGTCTCTCGGTCTCTGTTTTATTACCAGGAAATTTGTATTTAATACGTTTTTTCCGCGTTCTTTTTTTTTCTGTACGGGTGCGACAATGTGGCCTTCTTTAACCCACTAACCGTTGGTTACTTCTTCCACTAACCATCGGTTATCTCAGCCCCCCAATCGCAACACGAGTCTAGAGCTTGGTGGGGGGGGGGGAAAATGGGATTGGTAATGGGTTAATGGTAATGGGTGTGATCTAGTTTGGTCAAGTTGGTAGCCGATTTTCAATGGAAGCCACACACAATCAATAGCTTCGCGGAAGTCAGCCTATATAGCCACGATTTCTGGGTATTTTCTTCAAAAGATTGGAGGGTAATTATGAATAGATAAATAATAGAAATAAAATATAAAATTAGGATAAGATAATGTACACCTAAAACTATATTTATTTAAAGGTAAAGGTTAAGGCAAACTTAAATGTCTTAAATCTACTTCCTTTGAGTATAGATATACTATCTATAATATTTAATTAAAATTAGGCTTGTGAATTTAATGATCTTTGGTTTATTTAATGCAAAATATTATCTTGAAAGTAGAAAAACTATCTGAAATACCTAAACTCACAGTCTATGAGAGTTATTTAAGCTTTTACATATAAAAATTCAATAAATAACGATATAGATATAAATATATAAATATAGATATTCACAGTTAATTATTAAGAGACCCCCATTCCATGGTTTTTATGCAATTAATAAAAGACCAGCAGTTAATTTGGGGTACATGAAACTGTAACAGGCGGCGGCAGGCCCATCGATCAGTTGATATTAATAAAATACTCAATAAATGCGCTCAGGAAAACGTGTGCAGGCAATCGATCAATCAGCATTTGACAGGCCCGCCAAATCGAGTCCGAACTGGGATTGGGATTGGAATTGGGACTGAGACTGGGACTGGTACCGGGGGCTCAGAGTTGGCTGACAGCCAGTCTGCTACCAATCTGCGAGACCAGAAGACTTCAAAACAATTACACAGCAACATTTCCCAGAGCGGCGGCACTCGAGTATCTCTTTGCCACCGGCCTGGGGACTGGGAACTGGGTATGAGTCGCTGTCTGAGTTCGGAGTCTGGGTATGAGTCTGGGTATGAGTCTGGGTATGAGTCTGCGTTTGAATACGGCTGTTTGCTGTTGATTCAAGCGATTAATCGATAACAAATAAAAACATTTCGACAACTACTTCCAAAGAACGCAAAACAGCAGTGCCAACTGCAGAACAAAACAGAGAAGAGGCACCAGCAACCAACTACATTTGGTTACACTGTGAGAAACAGGGTGGAATTAAATGCGAAAAAATAATTACAAATAAATGTTGACATTATGCAAAGAGTGTAAGGTCTTAATTCATTTAAAATTAAATAAATAATTAATAAGATATATAATTAAGTAATATATACCATATATGGCCATATTTCCTACACAACATACTTAATTTTTTTAGGGAAAACTAAGAAAAGATGTCAATAAAATATTTTGTAACTATAAATGTAAGTTTCTAAAAGTAGAAACCCTTTTATCTTATTAATTTTTCCTGCATTTGCAGAAGTTTTTCATAAGACTTAATAATATAAAAATAGATACATAATAGTTAATTAAATATTAAATATATCCAAAAATATATACCTCTCTCATTATGACACTGCTTTGCAATTGAAGGCAAGGTCACACTTTTTTCCTCTTTCTAGGGTATTTTATTATTAAACATAGTGAAAAAGTAATTTCCGACCCTACAAACCATATATATTCTTGATCAGCATCAACAGCCGAATCGATCTAGCCATGTCCGGTAGAAAAATTTTTTTTCGAAATTTTTTTCAACATTTTATACGTTTTTTTTACATAATTGAAATGGTAAAAATTTCAAAAATTTTAAAATTTTTTAATTCTGTCACTGATTACGCAGATTTATAAACCTGATAAAAACTAAGAAAGAAATGCTTTCCGATTCAAAATTAATGCATTTTTGGCTTAGTTATCAATGATTTAGTATTCAATCCAAGGGTATACAAACTTCGGCCTCTCGAAGTATAGAAATATAGATGCTCTTTTAATATGTGTTAAAGAACGCATTAAATAAATAAATATATTATTAAAATATCCTTTCAATAAAATGTAAATTCAAAATTTAAGCTTTTTGTCTCGATTTACACAGTTATGCATACAATATATCTCATTTTCAAGTGATGTTTCTCTCAGTGCACCCCCCCAACTCCTGATCAACTCCATCGGAGGCTGTCAACAACTCGACATTGTGTGTATGAGTGGCGTGGTACGCATAAATGCCATGGAAATTTTCTTTTTAATCAATTATGAGTATTAAGCCGAGGGGCTGCTTTGCCGCTGGCTGTTTGGGGGATTTTCGGAGGGACTTCTTCGGGGCCGTGTGTATCTGGTATCTTGTAGTTTGTATCTGCGATCTGCCGAATGCGAAAGGGCGCAAGTGAGAGAGAGAGCGCGCGCGCGGCGTTTGCGAGATAAAAATCGCAAACATTCTTTATTGAATGCTGTGGATGCCAACGCCAGACGGGGATCTCTACCCCTCTCTCTCTCTCTGTGTGTGCGTGTGTGTGTGTGTGTGTATCTGTGTGTAATCCCCAGGCACAAGTAGCACTTCGAGTGCCACTCCAGCTGAAGGAGGAGCAACCATCGCATCGCTGGGGGAATAGATCTACGCCGAAAGGGGGCTGGATTATTGGGAATTCTTGTATCTTCAAGTAGCTCTCGAAGTTCACAAATGTGAAATGTTTGAAGGAGAATTCGGCAAGGAAGATATAGCATATCCTTTATCCTTTTAGTTATTAAATCTTTTTAATTGTAATTTAAATTTTTTAAATATTTAATTCAAAAGAATTTAATTTCACAAGAATATATTTATAATTCAGTTTCTTCAGTCTTTAAATCCTTTTAATTCGCTGCTCAAGTGTATGCAATAGTTCTGTAAGTAAGCTGTAAGCTGTAATAGAATATAGCATACTTTTGGATGCTTATTTTAAGGAGATTTAAAATCCCCAACTATTATTCTGATTTATAATTTAGAAATATTTGTTGCTTGAATATATTATATTTGTTTTTTAAAAATTAGAATAGTTTCCTTGGAAATTTAGTTTGTAAATTTATGAAATCCATTTAGTAATTCCTTGCTGCAATATAAAATAGCATACTTTTCGACGTTGATTTTTTAAAGCAATTCTTCTGAGTTTTTATCTTTATAGTTTCCTTCGAATTTTAGTAGCTTGGGCTTTGAAATCCTTTTAAATCATAAATATTATTCGTAGCTGTTATAGCATACTCTTGGGCTTCCTTTTAAGTGATTCAAAATCTTTGGATATATTTTCCAGTATAATTTTAAAAACCTATATTCCCCATTCTTCCAAAGAAAGCGCACAGCGTACAAATCATAATCGGTGGCTGGTAGACAGTAGCTGCAAACGCTTCAAACGGTCGACAGTTTGTCTGTCAAATTGACATTACACGCTGCGAGGCGACTGCGACGCCGGCAGAGGGCAAGTCAAGTGTCGGCAGAGCTGCCAACAAGTTGCATTTACATGAGCTGGTCACACTGAACGAAATTAATTACAAAGAAATCCTAAAAAAACGAATTATTACAGCGAATTTCTTAAGCGAATTTTCCTAATCAAGGTTTCTTCCCTCTACTACAAGTCCCTGTATATGGATAATAATTTAATTTTAGAAATTTTTAAATATTTTTCCCTGTTTACTTGAAGCCTTGGCCGGGTCTTGGACTTGGTTTTTGGGACCTGGTCTTGGCCACGGTCTGGGCCTCAGTCTGAGCCTTCTCCTTCGTCCGGGCGTAGGCCGCTTGACTGACTGACTGAGGGACTTGGCTGTTGGCTTCTGTTTGCGGCGCTGACTCAGCTGAATCTGCATCTGGATCCAAAATCAGATGGAGCTGGAAGCTGGGAGCTGGGAGCTGGTCCAAGCTCCAAGCTGGACCTGGAGCTGAACCTGAACCCGAGACCGAGACCGAGACCGATGATTTTCCGCTTGGCTTGGCAGAGCCTGCCTGTTGGCAACCTGTTGGCAACTCATTAAATAATGCCGATGACTGGACAAATTTTTTTCTTTTTGTATATATATATCTTCGTGTTTTTTTTGCTCGAAACTCGAATGAAAAGTGATTAAACAAGCGCAGCGTAATCCTTGTTGGAACTGCATTTGCCTTTCTGGGTCTGGGAGAGAGGGAACGTTGGCGTTATAATTCAGAGAGGAGCCAAGGAGCCAGGAGCCAGGCCCACCTCCTCCCGATCCCGATCTCCTCCAGCTGACAGATTCTCCTCCGCCGTCTGGCTTCTGATTTCCCCCCTGATTTCCCTCCCTGTTTTGTGCCAAAGTGACACTTGTACAGATTTTCTTAATGCGCCAAAGTGCCACTTGTCGTCTGTTGACGCTCCTCTCGTCCTCGTCCTCGTCTGGGTCCTCATCTTGGGTCCTCATCCTCGTCCTCGTCCTCGTCCTCGTATATACCAAATCGAAGCCGTTTTGTACGTGTCTCCTCTGTGAAATTCTGTTAAATCAGCGACAATACTCGCAAAACTTGTTCTAATTGCTTGGCCAACGCACAATTTGTCACATGCCAAATTAATAAGCGTCTTGGCCAAGATTTGCATCTGATTTTTCGGGGTCTACAGAATCATCATCATCATGAAGCCCTTGATTGAGTGGATGAGTTGTTATAATTTCCACACGAGTGTGTGGGCATCGAGTTGAAAGTAGTTTTTCAGGGACACTTGACACTTGAAATGTGTGAGGTCCTTCGCAAGCAGGTTACTTCCTGCTACAAATATTACACAAATCATATAAATATATGGATTTTATATGATTTCTTTATTTATTTATATAGTTTAAACCGCTCTAAACTATCTCCTTTCAATCACTGGACATCTAATAAATCCCCAAGGGGCGTCTTTTCAAGAAGCCAAGCAGCAAATTACTCTTAATTGCCGCTAGTTGAAGTGATTATTCCTATGGGTATTATCGGGACTATTAAGGTATATAAGTTCCAGGGAATTGTATCGGTATTTTGCTCAGCATTATGACATTAATATTTATATTCGATGACCTTGTGTGTGTCTGGCTTTATTGAATTATAACCTCTTATCATTATTATATTTTAGCTTTGGGAGCACTTAATATTTAATGCGATTTATTTGAGTGTTCAGAAAAAATCAAACTTCACTTTATTTCATTTTTAAGGTTTAAATAAAAATAAATAGTATTTATTCTGGAGTTCGGAGGTTTTCAATAGCCATAAAAGTTGTTAATTCATTCTCCAAGTCAGTTTAAAATTTGTGGAATTTTTCTTATAATTCCCAAATAGCTTTTTTTCCCATAAATAAATTTGTGTTTTCTACCTTTTTAATGTGTTTCTACTAATTAAAATAAATGCCAGAGTGTTATAAAACTCTCCCTAAAGTTAAAGACAGCTTTCCATGAAGAACTATTAAATTTAGCTTATAATTCCCAAGTTGCTTTTCAGGTCAAGTCTCAAAATTCAATTATTATTAGGCTTTCTTAAGTTAATATTACAAATTTACTGCTTAGATCTTATTTTACTTTATTTTTAAAGTAATTTAATAAGTATTTATTAGTCCTTTCCCTGACTTGGCCCATTTTCGCACTTGTTGCTGTTGCAATAATAGGGCCAAGCCTTGGGGCAGTCTTCATTTCTTGTTTTAGTTTTTTCCCCCTTGTTTTTTATGTTGTTTTATGTTTTTTGTATTTGTATTTGTTATTTTTTTATTTATTTTTTATTTTTTGTCCCGAAGCTGACTGGCTTCCCTCTCTGGTTGAGGCTGCCACTTAATTTATTTGTCACCGAACCGAAGCGCAAATGAAGTTCGAAAAAAGCGACATGCAAAGGCAGAGCCAAAGAAGACTCGCCACGGAATCGTTTGAATCGCTGAAGGGGAAGCGAAGGCAGCTGAGGAAATAATTACAAATTAAAATGAAACACGGAATGGGACAGACTCACACACACACACACACACACTCACACACACATACACACATGAGGAAGAAGTTTTTTACCAAGTTTTACCAAGTTTATAAATAGCTGCGTTGACGACGACGGCGATGCCGCTGGCCACGCATGCGCAAAGATTTGTCATAATTGATAAACGACAACGGACACAGAGGAAAATTAAGAAAAAACATATAAGTAGATACTCCTCCATTTGGAAAAACTTAACAAAAAAAAAAAATGAATTACAAGTTTTAAGGGGTGGACCCAGCGGTGATCTCAAGAACCCCTCCCAAACCACTTCGATCACGCCTCGCCGAGCACTCAAATCAAAGGAACAGGGAACCCAGTATTTAGATACAAATCAGAAATAGAAAATAGAGAAAGAAGGAAATCATTAAAGGTTAATTTACTTTTTAAAAAATTAATAAAGGGAAAGCTTCATTTTTATACCCTTGCAGGTTATATTATAATAATTCGTGAAGGAGTCATTTCCGACCCCATAAATCATATATATTCTTGATCAGCATCAAAAACCGAGTCGATCTAGCCATCTTAGAGAGAAAAATTTTTTTTAATTTTTTCAAAATTTTTTTAAGGTGTAAAATGTCACAAAAAAAAATAGACAAAAATTTAAATTTTTTAAATTTTAAACTGAGTACGCAGATTTATTAAGCTAATCAAAACTAACATAGGAACGGTTTCCGAATTAAAATTAATGAATTTTTGGCCAAGTTATAAGATTTTTAAACTTTGATTTTTCATATAAAAATACCGATAAATACCGACTAAAAGAATGGCATTGTAATTGTAGTCAGAAGCTTGAAACTCTGTGAAGGAGTAATTTCCGACCCCATAAATCATATATATTCTTGATCAGCATCAAAAACCGAGTCGATCTAGCCATCTTAGAGAGAAAAAAAATTTTATAATTTTTTCAACATTTTTTTAAGGTGTAAATTGTCACAAAAAAATAGACAAAAATTTTAATTTTTTAAAATTTTAAATTGAGTATGCAAATTAATTTACCTGATAAAAACTAACATAGGAAAGCTTTCCGAATTAAAATTAATGAATTTTTGGCTTAGTTATGGGTTTTTTAAATTTTGATTTTTCGTAAAAATTGACATATAAAATATTGATAAATATCGATTCAAAAAATCAAATATTTTAAGTTTTATTATGATTAATTTCCTATTCGATCCTATAATTAGTTTGCAAACTGCAAGAGTTAGTTTTCTTTCCTTATTAAATTGCTTTTAAAGGAAAATAAATAAGAAGAAGAAAGACAAGGCTGTGTGCCACTTAAAAAATAAAGTAATAAATGAATAAACTTAAAAGAAAAAATACTTATTTGTATAATAGTAATAAACTCATTGGAGAACTAATTTATACTTATTAAATATTGGCTTATATTTATATATAAATTATTTTTAAAGATAAAGTACCTTTGAAGTAGTATTAGACCTAGTCTCGTAAATATATATATTTTTTATGATTTTTAATTGAATTATTTCCTTAAAAACTTTACAAATTAGAAGCTCCTAAAGTTTTGTATTTAAAAAATAAAGAAAACAAACTTATAAACAAAATGTTGTCAGTTTAAAATAGGTTCATCGACCCACTTTGATAAACGAAGGAAATTAGAACTAACAGAAGATACTTATAAAAAACATGTATAAATATGATATAATAATAATATTATGATTTTGATAACATTCCAAGCATTGTTTTAAAATATTCTCATTAATTTTAATACCCTTCAAGCCCATCAAAATACTAGGAAAAGTAATCTATAATAAAATAAGGCTAAACACCACTAATTAGCGCGCTTCAATAAGTTTCTCTTGCATTTAGTATCCCCCCTCCCCGTCTCTTAATTGCTATTACCCAATTTGCAAAGAGTAAACCCAAAAGAGTAAACAAACGCATCAAATTCCCAAATATCAAAATTCACAACAAGAGCAGATCGCATTCTCTTTAAGTGGCTTCCTCTCTCGCTCTTAGATTTCACCTACCAGAGCGAGAGAGAGCGCACAAAGTCGGTAACGGCACTTCCTACGGTCATTTCTACGACACAAAATATTCAAGGGCAAATGAAGAGCAAAAAATGCGTGCGCAAATGCACCGAAAGTCGAGCTTAAAGGAAATACGAAAATATATGTTTGTTTCACTCACTCGCATGGCACGGCTTGCAGGTGCAGCTCCCAACGGCGAATTATTAGACGAAAGCGCAAACGGAAAACACGAAATTGAACGACATTTTTTATAGATTTTACAAATGCGAATATTATTTTACTTTTTGCCCGCTTTCACATAAAAAAAACAACAAAAATATATAGCCAATGATCTTGGCTATGTATGCATGTATATATGTATTTACATATACATATATGTATGTACTTACATACATATATATGTATGCACTTACATATATACACACGCTTTTCATAATTAGCAAATAAAAAAACACACACTTCACTTACACTTTTCACTGGGCGGGGCTTACTGACTTTTCACACTCGCGACTGAGTTTTCCGCGTTAGTTTTCCGTTTGTTTTTACCTTTTGACCGACGCGGCGATCTCCTGCATGGAGATTTTTCCGTTTTCCGATTTTTTTCCCCTCCCGCTTCGCCCGGCGGCGTGGGAGGAACTGATTTCGCATCGGGAGAGCTCTCCTCTCTGGCATATTGGAAGGCGGCAATGCCTTGACTTATTGGAGAGGGAGAGGCGTGGGAGAGTGAGAGATATTAGCAGGTCACTTCCATCCACAAAAAACTTCCAACTTTAAATGGGACTGGAAATAGGTTCCAATTAGCAGCTGATGGGTATTAAGAGCTAACAAGCTAATTGGAGGAAATAAAGGAAATAAAATATAGGAAAATTAATAGCAAATAAATAACAAATAAATAAATAAATTTAAAAGCAATATACTAATAAATATTAAACCCTTGGCGGAGTAATACAATTTTAGTTCGGAGTTTTTAACGCTGTGAAAGAGGTTTTTCCGACCCTATAAAGTATATACTATATTCTGGATCAGCATTAACAGTCGACACCTTCAAGATTTTATGGATTTTCTGTAGATTTCACCCTGTAAATTTTACCCTTAAAATCTTAGCAAATTAATAGTAATTAAGTATAATTATTTTTTTTTATATGTTTGATGTATATTTTACCCCTAAAAACCTTTCCAAATCAATTAACTTTCAATAAAGAAACTTTCAATATTTGTATGCGTTACCTTATAATTATTTTATTATAATATTTCTGAATTAAGTAATTTATCTTTTCTTTCTTAAATAATGAATATAAATATAAATGAATATAAAAATATATTAATATCAATATTTTTATTTGTATATTCCCGATTTTCATTCTCAGCTTAAACAGCTCCTAAGAGTATCTCAATTTTAATAGTCTTTTCTTTTACTTATTCTTTTTTTTGTATAATTTTATATCTTTTATATCGGACTATTTAATATATGTATTTAATTTATATTCTATATACATTTCCCTCTTTAAATTCTCCTCGTTAAAACCGCATCAAATTAATTTACTTTCAATTAATCAATAATTAAATGATTTCCCTTTAAATTCTCATCTTAAAACATTTTCAAATTAAAAGCTCTTGAATGTATCTTAATTGAATTATTTTTTAGTCCACTAGAGATAAATATTATATGTGTGTATGAATATATATTTAAATATTTCTTATATTTATATATCTCTCATAATTTAGTTTCCCCTTGAAAACATTTTTTTTTATTATTTTTTAAACGCTATTGAATGTATCTCAAGTTTAGTTATTATTTAATTTGCCACTATACATATTTTATATCTCTCTGTTTTATATATATTATAAATATATTGTATGTATATTTTATATATATTTTTTTGATATATTTTATATATACTTGTTATGTATATTTTATATATCTTTAACATACTTTTCCCCCCTTTTATATCTCCCCCTCCTTAAAACCCCTTGCAAATTAATTGACTTTCAATCTGTGCATCCAACAGATTCACAGATAGCAGATATATCCAGATACAGCAGCTGCCGCTACAAAATAACAACAAAAAAATAAAAAGAAATCTGCAAATCTGTAGAAAAAAAAGGCACAGGTGACGATGACAATGACAATGACAACTTCAGCAGTTCAGCCTTTAACTGCAACTTCAACTTCAACTCCGACTTCGACTTCCACTTCGACTTGGACTTGGACTCCAACTCGAACGATGACGCCAAATTGGCAACGCGTTTCTGGTCGTTGGCCAAGTTGGTATCTGGCTTCTTATTTTTTTTCTGTTGTTACTTTTTTGTGGCCCGAACGTGAGAACCAATTGCTATGTATGGTCATTACAAGCCGACCAGTTGGAGCGAGAGGTAACCCATAAATATTTTAATGATGATTACATTTTAAAAACGAGCGCGGCAACGGCGACGGCACAAAATCGAATCGGATCCGTGGATCCCTCAGATCCCTGAGATCCCTGGGATCCCTGAATCTCAGTGTATATGATGAGCTACTACTCCCAGTTGCTGGGCGACGACACTGACGACATTTTTCGAATCGCATTGACAGGCTTGGACCGGTGGCTAAAAGCGATAATTATTGGCCTTAGCCAGCGTTGAGTGAGAGCCTGTAAGTGTCGGCGATCGTGTTCACCGGCAGCTGTTCCTTAACTCCATATATATAGCTATATATATATATATATATATATATATCTCCCTTCGTGGAGAATGCCCCCTCGTGCACCCCTAATGCCAATCGACGGCGTCTTGCCAATGTAATTTCAATAATTTTATCTGCCGCCGCTCGCGTCTGCCGTGATTCGATTGGCGAGCGGTGACAGATCAAAGACGTTAAGTACACACAGAGAAAATATGAAAACTTGACGGGAAATTGGGTAAGAAAAATATTTTTAAAGAAATTAAGTTCTTAAGAAAATATAAGCTCAAGAAACACAGGCTTTACATTGATATTTATAACAATTGGGATTAATAATTGTGTTATTAGGGTAGGCAGAAAAGCCACTTGAGAATTATAAGCAAAATTTAAGGAAAACGTTCGTTATAAGCATTGAGGAAAATTTTATGGGTAGGAAAATAGTGGAGAATTCTGATAAAATTATATTTCATACTTTAAAAAATCATTTTACTAGAAAGAAACTAATGTATACACCTTTATTTTTTTATAAATCCTTAAAACTTGAGAATTATAAGCAACATTTCGGAAAAAACGTTCGTTAAAGCGGTCTCTTACATTCAGGAGACTTTAATGGATAGGTAAAGTAACAGAAAAATAAATTTTACAAATTTTACAAAATTATTTTAACAGAAAGAAACAATTAAATATTTCTTTAGAGTTGTCAGAAAGGCAACTTGGGAATTATAACTCAAATGCAGCAAATGCGGTTCGAATACTGGCTCTAACTTTGAGCAGACTTTTATGGATAAAGAAAAGATAGGAAAATTCTGGAAAAATCTGTGTGATACCCTTTTAACAACTAATTTAACACAAACAATAATTAATTAATGGTATCTTGAAAGTTGCCAGAAAAACAGCTTGAGAATTTCAAGCAAAGTTGGCAAGGGCTCTTCAACTTCAAGGATGAATATAAACTCATCCATATTAATATTTTCTTATATTCTCATACAATAAATGCCCCCAATTTCTCTCTCTGCCCGTGGCGGCAAAAGATCACTGATCAGGCCAACCGATGGGTGGAGCTGCCTTGGCTCAAAACACTCTCCGGCCTGCTCCAGATGTTTAGCCGCTAAAGGTGGAGTGTGCAACGGGGAGGCAGCGCTCTGGAAGCGATCCAGCAGCGATCGCAATCGGATCCAGGCCAGGCTCCTCCAGGCTCCAGGTTCCAGAGTACCCAATGGTACCCATGGCTCCGCGAGGAGATCCCGGCCAGCGATGTGCAATCATCAACTTCAGAGCGAGCGTTGATCAGCCGAAAAGCACTGCCAATTACTCGCTGGCATTGTTGACATGCCATTTGCCATTTGCATCGTTTTGTGTATTTTGTGTATTTCGGATTTTATGTATTTTGTGTATTTCGTATTTCTTATTGATTTGTTTAACTCTGCACAGGTTTTCCTCCTCTTTTTTCTTTTCTCTTGCTTGGCCAAGATCCAATCGATCTTTCGCTGCATTTTTCTCCCACGGAGCGTGTGAATCAATGTGAACTGTCGATCGTTTAAATGAAATATGTCAAAAATCTATTGAGGAGCGGCGGCATCGATTATCGATTCCGATTGGTTGCATTCCTGGGACTGCGTTTTCTCTGTAGGTCAGTTATCGACCCAGTTTACGTGACGGAATCGGTTGGTGGATTCTTTTTTTGGGGCCAGGAAAGGGTTCTTGTTTAATTTATGAGTGAGTTGAATGCTAAATTAACTAATGATTTTTGTTCGATTTTTATGAATATATATTTATTGAATGCAAGTGCATTTAAAAAATATTTTAATGTATAATATTTTAATAATTTTAAAACAATAAAACTAAGGCTAAGCTTTGGTTATTACTCAAGAGTTTAGTTCAAGAAAGTTTTGAAGATTTTGTAGTTAGAAAATAGTTCCAAAATAGTTTGTAAAGGTTAAAATAATTAAATAAAATATCTAACTTTTTGATATATATTTTCTTATATTTTTCTTTAAATTTAAAATCACAATACTAAGGCTTAGCTTTGGTAGGTAGATAGTTCTTTAAGTTTCTTTGATTTAAAACCTATTTCAAAATAGTTTGTAAAGCTTGATCTTTAACTTATTTTTTTCTCTCTAAATTTCTTTTTGTTATATGAAACAAATATAATAATCTTTGGTAAATAAAATATAGAAGTTCTTAAAATCTTTGAGTTAACAGGAAAGGAAAGTAACTTTGGGAAGCTCGAGTTTTTAAACCTTTGCAGTTTCTAATTGAATTATAAGAACGAATCGCAAATTAATCAAAGCTATATCCAAAATATTCACATTATTTGAATCAATATATATATGTATTTTTATATGACCATTTTTACGACAAATTTAAGTTTTAAAAATCTTATAACTTTGCCAAAAAAGCATAAATTTTAAATCGGAAAGCTTTCCTGTGTTAGTTTTTATTAGCGTAACAAATCTGCATACTTAGTTAAAAATTGAAAAAAATTTAATTTTTTTGTCTTTTTTTTCGACAATTTATGACTCAAAAAAATTTGAAAAAATTAAAAATTTTTTTTTTCTTCCTAAGATGGCTAGATCGATTCGGCCTTTGATGCTGATCAAGAATATATATGATTTATAGGGTCGGAAATGATTCCTTCATATAGTTATAAGCTTTTGACTAAAATTATAATACTCTGAAGGCTATATAAATTATATGAAAATAGTTTATAAAGTTGAAAACTTCTTTAAAAGTATAGAATTAGATATATTTATATATTCTTAAATTCCTAATTGTAAAACCCTTTAATTTTCCCACTAAAAAGGTCTAGCAACAACACTCTCCCAATCGTCTTCGATCCACTTTCTGGCAATTAAAATTCGATTGAAATCGCCACGAGGTGAACGCGCCACGCCTTGCCTTCAATTTTTCCCACACCAAATTTGTTGACCAATATATCGGCTGGGGTACCCTAACCCCTTCCATCCCCCCAACCCCCAAACCCCCCTCTTGGAACAAAAAGCGCAGTCGCATTTCATTTGGGATTCCGCGAGCGTTTCGGTTCAAACATAAAATAAATAAAAATCAGTACAATTCGAAGAGCCGGTGTGTGCGAGTCGCCTTTGAGCTTTTGCGACAATCACTCACGTTGCCATTTGGTTCCGTCTCGGGTCCCCCCTTAACCCCTCTACTTAACCCTTGGTTGGCCAACCCTTCCACCGGCGTTCAATCATCGGCAGATCGCCTTTGAGTTCGTTTCGTTTCATTTAAACGTTAAACGTTCTGCGTATTGAAATGAAATTTGTGTCGCTCGACACGATGACTTATTCAATTATTCGATACGAATACCACGTGATTGAATTATTGAATTGAAATCACAGCCATCAAGTGGGACCGAAAACGTGGGGAATTTCTATGAAATATATACTTTCAGTGTGATTAAACTGTCTTTAAAATACAAATAAATACAGAGTAAAATAAAGAATTTAAATAAAAGGAAAATATATATAATTTGGAAAGACAAAATACATTTCATTCATCCCAGTTGCCCTTCTCAACTCTTTCACACTTCAAACCAATCAAAACTCCAAATAAATACCCCACCAACTCAGGCCACACACTCGGAGAAAAATTGCTCGTTTTTAAGTTAATTTCTCAAAATGGATCCTCCCCCGTCTCCGCCCACACCACCGGAAGATGACCTCCTGCATAGCAGCAGCGAGGAGGAGCTGGCCCAGAACCGGGTTCGCCGCGAATCCGTGCACTATGCCACCATTGCGGAGTTCCTGGCCAGCCTCAAGAGTGTCCAGGATAAGGCCCCCTGTCTGGAGGACTACCTGGGGGCGGTCAGGTATCCGGAGCAAGTGTCACCCGGCGATGGAGATCCAGTCAAGGACAGTCGGGAGCAGGCCAAGGACAAGGATGGTCCTTGACGTGTCAACCAACGCCCAGCTCGATTATTACGTTCTTGGTGAATAGCATTTCATTTCATTAAAGAAACTTTAAGAATTCAAGTTCATTTAGTTGTTTTTTTTTATCAAGTCTTGAGGAGATCTATAGAAACTCAAATTGCACGGTTTTCTCTTTTATTTAGCTAGGACACAGTAATTTTATTTTAATAATTAAATAGTTACTTGGTCAGTTTTGTTAATTATAGTTAGTTGAAATTTTTATTAAGAGCCTGAATGAGAAAACTATATGCATTGCTTTGTAGGATTTGTTTTTCTTACTAAAATTACGGTCACACCGCTTTAAATCAAGTGTCATAACTGCTTTAATTTAAAATTAAATCGTTCTTTAAGCTTCTGTGGAATTGCAAAAAGGAGCAGATCAGAATTTATAAATATGAGCAGTGTTTTCTTTTTTTTTGGGACTAGGATCATACGATCGTATTAATTGAAATCAAGTGCCATAGCCGCATCAATTTGAAATTAAATAGTTTCTGCAACTTCTGTAGCTTCATCCAGGCTTCAATATCCACAAAGTAACAGAGTATTATTTAAAAATATATAAAAATTTAGAGTTACAGCTGTATAAATTTGAGATAAATTAATTCCAACAGCTTCCTTAGGTTCCTGCATTAATTGCATTTTTAAATTTTGTGATTTTTCAAGAGATTTACGGTCACACTGCATTAATCCAGTGTCATAACCATATAATTTAGAAGCTATATAGCTCTTGGAGTTTCCAAAACTTCCTACTTTAAATACATTCCTTTGTTTTGTGTTTTTTTTTTGTTTTTGAGCAAATTATGATTACAATGCTTAGAAACAAGTGTTATAACTGCATAATTGAATGTTTTGTACGCTTTTCCACAAAAAGCATGTACGTTCAAGTGTCATAACCGCCTAATTGTGATATTAAATAGTTCTGAATCCAATTTTTACAAAGTATTGGAGCCTTATATATAACTATATATGCAGTGTTATATATATTTATAGGGTAATTTTAAATAAAATATTTCTTAAGCTTTCTGAACAATATGCATACCATTCTCTGGTAATTTTTTCCCCCCATCAAGTGTCATAACTTCCTAGCTTTACATTAAATAGTTCTCAACACTCCTGTAGCCCCCAATCCTGGCAAAAATAAAAAAATTAAGCTAACACGTGTACGAACAAGTAATAAACATGTGGCTTTTCCTTTTTTATTTGTACTTTTTTTGTATTTTAGATCAAAGTCAAGGGGGGGAATGGGCTTTGGGGCATAAAAACTCACTCGTTTGACAGCTCATTTTGCATAATTGTGCGGAGCGACGTTCGGCGCATACGAATTGATTATTGAACCGAATTGAATTCCCTGCCAGGCGATATACCCTATCCATGTACATATATATATATATATGTGAATATATTTTTTATGGTTTGATTTATGATTGCCAGTCGGCCGGGCCTCGGAGACGGAGTTCCTTAACGATTGGGCATCAAAAATGCTAATTGAGCTGTTTATCGATTTGTCAACAACAATAAGTCGCACAACAATTTCAAACAATGGCCACATTGGCGGCGAAAATTATTTCACTTCAATTGTTGTTTGGGGGTTTTGTTTACTCCCCCCACCCCCCACTCCCCTCTCTGCTGTCTTCATGCTTCACCATTGAGTTTTATTGCCTATTAAAATTGTGTCAAAATGTGTTTGAAATTTTTTATTGTTAATTATACGCGGCGGGCGTAATGTGGAACCAATAAACAATATCGACCATCGCAATTGGAATTCGGTGTTAATCTCTTGTTGTTTTCCGTTTCTTTATATTTATATATATATATATATATATATTGGGTTCATTGGAATACGGGGAATTAATTTGGGCAACTAATTAAAGTATCAGTAAAGGCGGGCAAGCGTGAAACCGAAACCAAATCAAAATCGAATTCCAAAAAAAAAGCTGAGAAAAACGAAAATCGCTCAAATGAATAGACAGCCGGATCGGACAGGCTTCAAGTTCAAGTTTTGCACAGATGCAGGGCTGTACACAGTAAGAAAATGGGGGTTATTTAGGGGGAGAATTTACTTAAAAATTGGGTAAAGAAGGAAAAAAGTAAACTAGTTTAGAATAGAGTTAAGTGTATTTTTATATTATTATATTATTATATTATTATATTATTATATTATTATATTATTATATTATTATATTATTATATTATTATATTATTATACTATTATATTATTATATTATTATATTATTATATTATTATATTATTATATTATTATATTATTATATTATTATATTATTATATTATTATATTATTATATTATTATATTATTTTCAAGAATTATTCATAATTAACATATTAAAAATATATAAAAAATTTATTTATTCCAATCAGTTTCTTAAATATTTCATGGAATTTTGTAGTGTATTATAATTTTTAAGTGTTAACCAAAAAAACCCACAAATTAAAGTTCAGACAAAAATTTTCTTGCTCTTTCAAATTAATTTCTTATTAATTAATACTAATTAATGATTTTAAGGGCTCTTGAGAATTTTTTAAGCCCCCAAAATATATAAAATATATTTATTAAATATATTTGAATGAGACTTGTAAATATTTGATGGATTTTGCGGCAGTGCAGAAGCCAAGTGGAAAGGGACTTTGCTCTAAGTTTGAGTAATGAGCTTTGGAGTTCCACTGACCGTCCTGACTGAATGACTGACTAAATGACCAAATGACTGACTGAATGACTGAGCGAGTGACTGACTGAATGACTGACTGACTGACTGACAGAACCCCGAAAGAGATCGCGGGGCTCGCTCCTGACTGACATTTGATTATTGGCTTCCAATTTGTTGCAGATTCTGTTTTTTTTTGTTCCTCCCCATTCAAGCGCAAATTGCGTGCCTGGCAATCACGGTTGGCAAATTTGCAAATTTGCTGGAAAAAAAAGAAATATATATATATATATAGAAGCCAGCTACCAGAAAGAGATGGCACGAGGCCCAGAGAAAGAGACAGCGAGAGAGTAGAGGGCCGAACAGAAGTCAAATTGTGGCCAACATGGAAATTAATGGAGCAATGGAGCGATCGGAGATCGCAGATCGGAGTTGGAGAAGAGATCACGGCTGCTGTCGTTTGCTACCTTTGGCTGTTGATTTTTTAGAGTTGCCAAAGGAAGCTTTTTTTACACTAAAAAAAAATATATAAATAAATAATATGGAGGGATAACCAGCAGGGAAAAATATATACATTTATATTTCTTTAGAATCATATAAAAAAAAACAAGGAAAGGCATATTACTAAATTTATAAATTTAATATATTGTAGTAGTTATTATGCGGCTATTACACTGATTTTCAAGTTCAGTGACCGTATTCAACTTGAAAAAAGAGTGTTATACCCGCAGAATTCTTAAATATAAATAGGTATTTCTTAACATTTTAAATACATATTTAAATATCTATTAAAAATCATTTTGATTTAGGTAAAATAATTCAAATTTTTTGAATCGATATTTATCGATATTTTTATATGATCATTTTTACCATATATCAAAGTTTAAAATATTCATAACTAAGTCAAAAATGCATTAATTTTAATTCGGAAAGTTTTTCTATGCTTATTTTTATTAGGTTAACATTTCTGCGTACTCAACTTAAAATGTTTAAAAATTAAAATTTGTTGTGTTTTTTTTCACAATTTACAGCTTATAAAATTGTGAAAAAATTTATACATTTTTTTTCCTCCTTTTTATGGCTAGATCGACTCTGTAGTTGATGCTGATCAAGAATATATATGATTTATAGGGTCGGAAATGATTCCTTCATATAGTTTCAAGCTTTTGACTAAAGTTAGAATACCAAAAAAGGGTATAAAGATACATTTATTATCAAAAGATAGATAGTATTAAAAATTAATTAATTATTTTGGCACGAAGAAAATAATGAAAATATATTAAATATTGAAACTGTTGACATATAAAAACGTAGGAGGAATATATATATATTTAAATATATAGTTTGAGCCATGAACTAAGCTTCTAGCCTTACCCCAGCTAAGAAAAATATATTTAAAAATATATTATTATATTGTATCTATTTTATTTATATATTTTATATATTTATAATAATTACACTATTTATATATATTTTTCCCCCTGATAACTTAACTTTTCCCTTGAGAAAATGAGATAAACTGGCCAGCACTGGCGTTGCTCTGGCTGCTGGCAAATCGGCGGCAGGAAAGGAGTTATTAAGACGAAGCGGGATGGCCATAGCCGCCATAGAGGTTGCCTTAGTCCACCTTTATTTTTCTTTTTATTATTTTTTTGCTTTTTGTCTTATTTTATTTTATTTTACTTTACTTTTTTTGTTCGTACTTTTCGCTCTGTTTTCTGTTTAATGAAGGCAGTTCGATCGATTTGGCTGGCAGCGAATCGTGGCAGCTCCAGACGCCCCGATTTCCAGTTTCAGTTGCAGATCGGAGTGCTAGAGATGGCACTTTGTTTTTGGGGTATTTTATGGTTACTTTAATTTTTGAAATATTAATTAGTTATTTTAAAAAATATGTATGTTATAAAATTTAGGGAGAAAATGAATTTTATGAAGTTTGCATATTAGTTTCTGAGAGTTAAGAGAATATTTATGGGGTTTCATAAGTATATGGAGACTCTTTACGTTCTTTTCAATGTTAGTTTTAATTTTTAAAAATTAGATATTGATTATCATTTTTACAGACTATTTAAATTAGTTTATAAAGCTCTTAAGGCCTTAAAAAAATGTATGGGCTTATTAAATGTCTTAAAACCCTTTAAGTTTTTTTTAAATATTCGTTACTGATTTTAACATATTAGTTATTGGTTTAATAAAATTTGTCTTTAATAAAATATAGAAAGACCATAAATTTTATAGACTTGTTTAATAAATTGTTCCAGTTTTCAAAGCATAAAATATATTAAATGTTTGGAGGCTCTTTTAAATATTATTTATGGCTTATAAAAAAATAGTTATTAATTAATTCAATTAATATATGATAAAATATTGAAAGAACATGAATTTTACTGGCTTTATAAATTAGTTTTTGGGTTATTCTAAGCTTGGAAAATATTTATAAAATATGTTGATGTACTTTTTCTTTTTTTTTAACAGCCTTAGCTTTATATTTTCGTAATTCTTATGAAACTTTGTGTTATTATTCTTGATTATTTTTAATTATTATTCGCTTTCATTTATTACTTCTTGCTCTTATTTTTTCTTTTGCTTTTATTTATTATTTCTTGCATTTATTTATTTTTTCCTTTTATTTATTTATTATTTCTTCCTCTTATTTATTTATAAACCCTTTAATTTTCTTATGTTTTTATTTATTTTTTCTTTCTTTTATTTATTATTTCTTGCTTTAATGTGTTATTTATTCCCCATTTATTTGCTCTGCTCGTGTCACGCTGCCATCACTGGCTGCTGGCCAATTTCAGTTAGCCGCCACAGTTGCTGTTGGTAGCAGCAGCAGCCAGTTGTTGCTGTTGTTGTCGTTGTTGGCCAGGCCAAAGAGAGCCCTCGTGGTCCGCGGCGAACAGCATTTTCGATCTGTCTGTCAGTCAGCTGCCATTTTTGCTTGGCTCGAGACCCGCCAGGGAACCCAGGAGTCTGGGCCCAGCGGACTGGCCAACCAAGTTGGCGAACCAATTGATTGACATTGCCCACAACGCCCTTTTTGCCAGCCCAAAGTCGAAGTGGAAGTCGAAGTCGAAGTGGAAGTCAAAGTCGAAGCTCGACTCTATTTTGCGCGGTGCCAACTGTACCGGAAGTGTGTGAAAATGCTGGCATTCCCATTCAGCACTTCTTGTGAATTATTATGGGCAGCTAACAAACAAACACATTCAGCAGCTACAAATTATACAACAATAATTAATTAAGACTAAAAACCAGTTGGCCCAGAGCCGAAGTTCATTCAGGAAAAACTGACAATGACAAAAACCGAAACAGTTACCACAAAAGGCCAAAAAAAAAATATACAAAAAAAGGAAAAACACAGGCACGTTGAGCGGTCAAAGCCGTGTGTAATTATGAAATTCAAAGAAATGAAGCATTAAAACCGAAACAAGAAATATGGCATGATATATGGCCAGAGTGGAGTACAGGTTAAAATATGTTTATAACTAAATTAGCATGAAGTTGAAGTTGAAGTTGAAGTTGAAGCTAAGACTGAGGCTCCATTGATAACTCCGGCTTTGTATATATATTTAAGGTATATATATATATATATCATTGTTGTTGTCAAGTTGACAAATTAATACACAAAAACTAGCCCTTTTTGAAGTCAACCGACCGGATTTCTAATTGGGAAGCACTATAAAAAAAAAACAAAACAAAAACCAACTCCATATTTTGATGGCCACTTTTCTCACCATTTTTCGGTTTGGCTTCTCGCTTTACGATTATTTTTACAACTATTATTATTATTATCTTTTGTAGTTGTTATATATTTTTTTTACAATTTCCAGTGAATGGAGCAACTACTTGAAGAATGAATTTATAGTCATTAAAGCCGAAGCCATGTCTTTATAAATCCAAACAGAGAGAGAGAGGGGAAAATTCAGGGAAGCCTGGAAAGGCTGTCTCAGGTATCGGATTTTAAGCTCCGATTTCTGGGTAATTTTTCTTGATATTTTCCCCGCCAATTGGCCACACATCATTTCCACCAACAATTAGTCCATCTTTTTCCTGACACTTTCCCCAACTCAGGCGCTCGGGCGCTCAGGTTCTCATCGCTTCAATTGAGCAGTCGCTGGAGATTTTCCATTTGCCCGTTTTCCCAGGCCCGGGACATGTACGTGTACACATTTCTAATTAAATTTTCAAAGTTGCTTTGCCATTCTGTGCGATTTTTGATTGACATTTTACATTAAATGCTCCGCAGTCCGCGGATCTAGACGGTGCCGGGTTGCTCCATGGTCGGGGCAACGTTGAAATTGATCAATTTCACATAATTTCAAGGCAAGTCGGAGATGCGGTAATGCAAATCCGACAGATGCGACTTCAGCCACAGCACCACGACTGTTAGAAGATCTTAGATCGTTTTTCCTAGCTCTGTTTTTCATCTCCTTTTCTGTTGGATTTTTCCTGCATTTTTTTTTTTGCTTTTTATTCTTGCATTTTTCCTGGTCTGTGCGGCTGCTTTGGGGTGGAGGATCGGACCTCCTCGCTTATGATTGACAATGCCGGGATTGAGTCGAAGCTGTAAGCACCCCCCAAAACCCTATCTGAGAGCCATTCCCAAAACCAATCTTCAGCTCGGGGAAGGCTCAGAAAAACTGAACTGAACTGAACTGAACTGAACTGAAAAGCGATCCAAGATCCGCGAATCCCAATCCGTAACCGAGTCCGAATCCCTGACAGCTTGACGGCCTTTGGGCGCTTTAAACGTTTCGGCTGCCTCCCTCGACACTCCGCGCTCCCTGCACTTGAATTAAATTTATGAAAGATATATAATAAAATATTTAATAATAATAATAATAATAATAATAATACAAATAATAACAAATATATGAAATTTTATAAAGAAAGTATTACATTTTTGTAAATCAATAAAGAAAACTATTTTTGAAGCGTTTTCCACAAAAAACTCTTGAACAAAAATAATTGTTAGGTCTAGTTTTTACTTTCTCTTGTTAAATTATTTATAACTAAAATTTATGAACATATATTTTAGATAAAAATTAAGTCTTTCTCTAAAAAATCATGTTTTTTATAGCTTATGTTACCCTTATAGTAATACCCTATATTTTATATAATTTTAGTAATAATTTTAGTTAAAAGCTTGAAAACTATATGAAGGAATCATTTCCGACCCTATAAATCATATATATTCTTGATCAGCATCAAAAGCTGAGTCGATCTAGCCATCTCAGGCAGAAAATTTTTTTTTTTTAATTTTTCCCGATTTTTTATTGTTAAAATTTATAACAAAAAAAATGATAAAAATTTTATTTTTTATAAATATTAAATTGAGTATGCAGATTTATTAACCTAATAAAAACTAACCTAGTGCAGCTTTCCGAATTAAAATTAAGCCTTTTTTGGCTTAGTTGTGACTTTTAAACTTTTGATTTGACATATAAAAATAGCAATAAATATCGATTAAAACATGCGAATATTTAAAGAGTAGTTATGATCGATTTCCGATGCCTTCTTATAATTCGATTGCAAACTACAAGAGTTTATAAACTTAGGCTTTCCGAAATCCCTTTCTTTCTTGATTTTTATCGTTTTATTATGTATTAATGGTACATATATATTATTAAAATATATCTGAATTTTCATTTGATAATTTATGCTTAGCTGAAAATTATCGTATATTTTATATTTATTTAGATAGAAATTACATATACTTTCAGGTTTTAAAGTCTTCCAACTTCATCTAAGAAACAACATAGCAATAAATCAATTTCTGGATTTATAAAGTATTTCCCATTAATGTCTCATCTATTTTTTTATTATCCACGTATTTATAGTTTATTTTTAAAGCATGCTTTAATAAAACCATAAAAGTTGTTCATAAAATATAGAAGAATTTATATAAATATATTTGTAAGCCCTAAAATCTGGCTAGTTTCTCTATTATAAAATTTAAAAAAAAATAGCTAAAGATAGGAAATGAATGCTTCAATGATCTTAGAGTTCTCAAATTGTACCCAAAATTGTTCCCAGTGCATGACAGCTCACCTGAGCTGCTTCCGCCCCGCGCCTTTTAATTGCTCGCCGTCTGCTGGATTTCTTCAGCTTCTTTCACAATTCTCATTGATCTTTTTTCGAATGTGCGCAACTGTCGGATTTTGTGAGCTGTCAGTGAGCGAGACTGTGGATCCTCCAGCGGTGCCCCCGTTGCCCCCGTGGCCCCCCTTGGGTACGCCACTGCTGCCCCTGGGCCCCCCCTTTAGCCTGCTCGGATGTGTGTCTGTGGCGTGGCATATCTTTGATTTGCTAATTAACGGTTTGTCGGTTCAGTTTGACATTTGAACATGAGTTCTTGACATTTCTCTCTCTCTCTCTCTCTGTTTCTACCGTTTTGTGGGGCGTCAAGGGGTTAAGATGGGATTTTTTTGTTCAAGAGGGGTGGAGGAGGGAGGAGGGAGGGAACATATTGATTTGATCTGACCTTGAGCCAGTTCTTTTTAATCTTTCAAGTTTAAATGAGGAAATATTGGAAGAAACTTGGATAGATTTCAAGGAAATAAAGATAATATCTTTAAGCTTAAAGGGGTTTATTATTTATGAATAATTTATATATTAGTTTAGTGTTTTTTTAACGATATATTTTTTTGATTAAAACTTAACTTAACTTCACTTTCTATATATTTTCCTAACAATTTCTTTTTAAACTCAAATTTCTTGTGCAGTAACTTTTCTATGTATCTTTTTTTAACACCTAAGTACAAGCCATTTTTTGTCTAAAATTGTGGAAAATTTAACTTACTTTGGGATTTTATTTTATATATTTACAATATATTTTTAATATATATTTTTTATTTATTTCTACTTAAACTCAGTTTGCTAATTCTTTAACTTTTCTCTGTTATATTTTCTTACAATTAAATAAAGTCCCTTGTAACGTTTAATTGTGGTTACTTCACCTTATTGTAAGACTTTATGTAATATAGTTACGATATATTTTTAAGGAAATAATTAATACAATTTTAAAATATATTTTTCATGTATTTCTTCCTAAACTCAGATTGCTAATACTTTAACGTTTCTCTGTTAAATTTTCTTACAATTAAATAAAGTCCCTTGTTTTGTTTAAATTGTTAATATCTCTCCAGTTAGCTCTTTTATTTTGTATTCCATTTGATTTATTTTTATTTATTATATTTCTTGATTTTCCTTCCCAACCTATGCCAAGTACAAATCGCTGTTGGTACCACCAAATTGATGGTCAACTGGTATCCTCGACATGGCTCAAACGGTGTTAACACCTTGGCCATGTCCCATTCCGCCCGGTTAATATTAATGATGATGTGGTGTTGATGTTAAGTGCAGTTTAATAAATGAATTGTCTCCCATTCCAAGCCGTTGCCAGCCTCCGCAGAATTTTCAAAATGCAAAAAAATTGTGCAAAAAATATATATATATATAAAGAAAAAAATAAAAAAAAATAAAGAAGAGGCACTGGGTACTTCCCGTTGCCCAAAGGCAGCTCGTAATCCATCACCAGATTTCGTTTTGCTTGGCTTTCAGGTCGGTTTCTGTTGCATTTGCATTCCCAGTTGGAAGGCACTCAAAGAAAATAGGTGCGAGTTTGGGGATGTATTCAATAAAATAAATATAAACCA
The DNA here is from genome assembly GCA_035046265.1 of Drosophila bunnanda. Lineage (NCBI taxonomy): Eukaryota > Metazoa > Arthropoda > Insecta > Diptera > Drosophilidae > Drosophila > Drosophila bunnanda. The sequence continues at coordinate 246,387 of JAWNOB010000017.1, forward strand.
GAAAAGGTTGCTAAAGATATTTGTAAGTTAAAGTTAAATATATTGAGACTTGCGCTCCTTTTATTTCCTTGTTAATTATTTAATAAAATATTTATTTTGCATTAAATTTCTTGAATTTGCTCCACTGTTTCCCTGGTGTCTTGGCCCCACTGTGGCAAAGTCTCTTTCTTACAACTTCTTCGACTGACAACTGCAACAACTGATGTATCTTAGACAACAACAGCAACATCTAGATGTCTTGCACTTGCAACTGCCAAGCTACACTGACAGAAAAATAGTGTATTCATGTTAAATATATATTCAAATATATTTTAATATATTTATATAAATTATTATAATTTTTTTGGGATATTTATTTGGTTGCTTTCTGCTTAAGTTCAACTTTTAAGCCTTTTCTTTCTTGCCAAGTCACTCTAATTTTCTCCTAGTGCAGTAACTGCTCTGTGGAACCTTTGAGCCAAGTGCTTGGGTGCTTCCCCCCGCCACCCTCGTCTCGCCTTTCGTTTCGGTTGCTAACGTCTAACAAGGCTAAGAAAAATGGGCCCAACGCCAACTTTTGGCTAAGGCGCAAACACATTAAAAATTGCTTCTTCCTTCGTCTTTCTTCTGGTTTGTCTTCAAAACTGCCTTAAATTGTTTTTGTTTTCAATGCTGTTGTTGTTGCTATCGGTGTTTGGCATTATACCCTAGAATAGGATGGAAAAAAGGATGCACGACCATGGGCCACCAACTTGTTAAGCCTTTATTTATATATTTAATATAGATTAAGTTAAGCAACTTCCTTAATTACATTTTATTTATTCAGAAATATAACAAGACATTATAGGGTATTAGTTAGTCGTTGGTTTTGCCAGTAATCAGACTTTTGCCATTGAGCCTCAAGCCGCAAATGCACTTTGCGAAAAATGCATTTCCTCTAAACTTGTCTCGATTTTTGCTCTGCCTGCCCCGCGGTGATTTTAGTGCGAAATATCTAGCAAGTTTGCTAGTTTTTTTTTCGCTCAATGCACTGAGAACATTAGGTGAGAAGTTTTTAAAGAATTTATTCAGAAGATTTTAAATCGAATTTGGTGAAAGTATTTAAGGGATTATTTTTAAGGAATTAAGAAATATAATGCTGGGCACAATAACTTGAAGCTCTAAACAAAGAAATTATATAATAACTAATTAAAATAAGTATATTAATAACTAATCCTAAAATATTCCCATTCTTCAAATCGATATTTATCAATATTTTTATATGACATTTTTTTCGACAATTCAAAGTTTAAAAAACTCATAACTAAGCCAAAAATGCATTAATTTTAATTCGGAAAGCTTTTTTATGTTAGTTTTTATCATGTTAATAAATCTGCATACTCAATTTAGAATTTAAAAAAATTTAAATTTTTCGCTAATTTTTTGACAATTTTTATGATGTAAGATTTTGAAAAAAAATTTGTAAATTTTTTTTTCTGTCTTAGATGCTTAGATCGACTCGGCTGTTGATGCTGATCAAGAATATATATGATTTATGGGGTCGGAAATGACTCCTTCTGTTTTTACAAGCTTCTGACTAAAATTTAAATAGGCTATGCAAATTAAAAATATAATGGTTATGTTTTTTTGTTAGACTTCGCCTACTTCCACTACCGTATAATTCCCATCAAGTTCTAACACAACTTTGTACTAGTAAAAGTAATATTTCTCAATATATTCACAAGAAATGTATATAAAAATTGCATAACCATTTAAAATTTTGTATATTTCAAATAAAATCTTAGTGGCGTAAAAAGCATATATATGTTTGTTCGATTTTTCCCTTTTTAACCTTATAATTACCAAATGGTTCTGTTAAGGAAAGTTTAGTGTTGGTATTACCCTCTGAAAAGCCTAAAGTAAACTCTCACCAAGTTTTTTTGTAATCCCAAAATTATAAGATATATTCAATTGCCTCAAGAACCCATCAAAAATTAACCCTAGTCAAGTCTGCAAAATTTATTTCTCGCAGTGTAATTCACTGGTGCAGCAACAATTTGCAGCCTGGCCATGCGATTTATCTTTGGACTGTGGCAAGTTAATGTGGCAATTGTATGCTAAGCAGCAAATGCAATGCTTTTCCTCCAGCCAGGTGGAAGAGGGGGAGAGGCCTTGGAAAATAGGGGGCGGGGCTGGGGCAACGGTTTTCATGAATGAATTAGGCGGTGGGCAAAGTTTGGCTCTTGGTGGCGAAAGGGCAACAACTCAATTTACAGTTGTTATATTTGCTTCGTCTTTTTTTAGTTTTTTTTGGTTCTCTTACTGGTAATTTTTCTTTCCAGCCTATTTTTTATTTCTATTTCTTATACATACGTATATATATATTTAAGTTTTTCTTCTGACCACGAGGAATTCCTTGGCCCAGGGGTCGGCCATATTTTTTGTTAACAGAAGTTCCGCTGAAGACGCATTCTTGTATTTTCATTATTTTCCTTTTTTGTTGTTGAATTTTTCTTGTATTTTCTTTTTTTTTTTGGGACATCTCATGGGTGTGATTTTAATTTCATACACAAATGAACGCGAAATCCCATGCCCCAAACTATGGTTGGGAATAATGCCCGGAGAAGAGCAATAACTCCCACGAAGATTAATAACATAGAGCGGCACACACAACACACACACACACACTCGTAAATAAATAACAAAAGGAAATACAAAATGCACAAAAAGTGAACAATAAGCGAGCGAGGGGTGGGTGCGGGGGCGATAGAGAGAAAATGAAATTTATGCATAATGCCAAAAAGCGAGCAGGCGAATGGCCCATCAAAAGAGCGCCCAATAAAAGCAACAAACTGAAGAGTAATACTCAAAAAAAAAAAAAAAAAGCCAGAAAAAAATAAACAAGAGGAAAAAAGCAAAAAGAAAAAACCAAAATGCGAGGAAAACAGCAAGAAAATTCCAAACTAGGAAGAGCAATTGGTATGAATTGATGGGTGGCAAGGACTGTTGCCGGCAAAGAGCCCTTGACTTCGAGAGGAGGCAGTGGAAAATTAAAAAAAACGAATCCGGAAATGCCCTGGGAATGTGGGAAAATATATACGAAAATATATATATCATATATGAAAATATTGAAATAATATATACATTAAAAACCATAATAATGCCAGCTTAAAATATATAAACTTGTTTTATTTTACAAGTTTGATAATTAAAAATATTTAAAAATATGAAATATATATTATATATATTTGTATATATCCCTTGCTAGTCCTGACATTATTTTCCCTTGTTAAGCTATATCCTCCTAGATATATAGGCATCCCGAAATGGGCCACATCCTCGGCTCGTACATCAAGGATCAATGGCACGTAGCGGCACTAAAGTTATTAAAGCCATAAGATGCACAGCCAGGCGGACGGGCGCCCGCAATCCAATCTCAATGCCCAACCAGTCGGGCGTCCATATGCAAAAAAAAAAAAAAATTGTACATAAATTTTTTTCATATATTTATGTATATAGCGTATATGGTTGTATATATTCCAACATGTACGATACATTTTTGACGCACCCCCGCGCCAGGCGAAGCTACACGACTTTAAACCCATCAAACCATTAACAACAATGGGGACGGGGGACAGTTCTTCCACCTTCCACATGCTTACACTGAGAAAAAATGTAATGACAAACCAAAAGAAATTAGAAAAATCAAGACGGAAAGGAAATTGACTTCAGAAAGCTTAAGTTTATTTACCCTTCGAGTTTGCAATTGAATTATAAGGTCAAATCGGAAATTGATCATAGGTAAGCTTAAGATATTCGCATTCTTTTAATCGATATTTATCGATACTTTTATATGACAGATCAAAATTTAAGAAATTCATAACTAAGTCAAAAATGCATTAATTTTAATTCGGAAAGCTGTTTTATGCTAGTTTTTATAATGTTAATAAATCTGCATACTCAAATTAAAATTTAAGACATTTTCAAATTTTATCAATTTTTCAAATTTTGAATGATGTTAAAATAACGAAAAAAAATTCGAAAAAAATTTCAAATTTTTTTTTTCTTCTAGAGAAGGCTAGATCGACTCGGCTGTTGATGCTGATCAAGAATATATATGATTTATGGGGTCGGAAATGACTCCTTCACAGCGAAATACCCTGCAAGGGTATAAAAGACTACAAAACTAAAAACTAATGTGAACAGTTTGACTTAACAAGTTTTAGGTTGAAAATAATAATGTTTTTGAGGTTTTTCTTTCATAAATTTAATATTAAGTTATGCTAAATATATAAAAATCCAAAGAAAATATTTAAAAGGCAGAGATATCTATAAAAGGATTAAAACCAGTTTATAATTTTAAGCAAATTTACTGAAAATCTTTGAGAAATTCTAGTTAAAGCCAGTACAGAACTGAATTACTGCTTTTATAACAATAAAATAAATATGAGAATAAGATATATACATAGAATCAAAGCATATCTTTTAAGACAAAAAGAAATCTTAAGAAGCAGTGTGACCAGCCCTCTAATATAAGCAGAATACCTTCCCCTGAGTGCTACAGTAACAACAAATTGGTACCAAATTTTCCTGGCTTATCTATTTACCACAATTTTCTCTCTGTGTATCCCCTACCCCCCTCCTAGCCTCGTGTGAGTAAAAATTTGCGTATGAGTCAACGGCAACGACGTTTATCTTTCAACCACCGCCCATCGGAGAGAGAAGACAGGTATGCATATGTATATATATATAAATATATATATATATATATAGGCAGCCACCCCGCCACCGGGCAAATCCCCACCCTTCTCCAGCCCCATCCACAGACAACCCCCTACCTATTCCTGATATGTATCGCCCTTGTCGTCTACAGTTATAAAATATATATGAGTAGAAGCGACAAACGACAAACGACAAACGACAAACGCTTGGCTCAAGAAAAATCGACATGGCAAACGTGTCGGAAACGTGTCGCAAATTTGTCCGCCGGAATCGGAATGGCAGCGCGTACGGCTCGCCCACTTTCCGGGATTACGGAGCGGTCCATTATGGTCACATATGTATATATAAATATATATACAAATATATATATCTACACCTATCTGTATGCATAAACCAGGTCTCTAAAACTACGCAAAAAGAAGCCACAGATTGCCTTGGCTTTGTTTTAAAATAGTGCGGGATTATCCTTGGGTTGTGCGGCGATTTTTAAGGGAGTTAACCTCTTAAATATCGAAAATGAAAAGTTTAAGATTACTGAAAAGGTTTTTTATAATGTTTTGTATTTTTTAAAGGGAATTTTTTGGGATTGAAAAGCCTTATTTATATATTTTTGTATTATTTTAGATAGATATTAAAAGCTGTTAAAAGATTGAAAATGAAATTAAAATTGATACATAAACATGGAAATAATTATTAAATAATTAATATAAATATAAATATAAACAAAGTAAACATTGTTTAGTATTTATTTTACCATTGTGCCTATAAAAAAAATCTAGGAATATGTTTTGCGTATAAGAAACTGTTCTCTGATTTTTATAAATATTTCAAAAACATTTCTCAGCTTAATCTGTATTTATTCATTCACTTTTACAATGTTTCAAAGCTAAATAAATGTGGAATAAAAAACCTTTTATTAAATAAAGACACAGTAATGTGACAATTAATTGTAAAAGTAATAAGTATATATAAATATTATTAATAAATATTTTCATAGCGTAAAAAATTCTAAGAAAATATTTTCCTGATAAAATACTTGTATTTAATTTTTAAGCATTTTAAAAACATATCCCTCATAAACATTTCTCATTTATTTCTTAACTTTTATCTCTAATTTAGTTTATTATGTAATATATAATTAAAAAAAAAATCCCGAATAAATCCTTCCCTATTTTTTTATAAACTTTTGCACGCTTCAAAAGTAAATAAATATGGCAATAACTTCTCCGAGCTCTTTTCTACAAAATAAAACCTGTTATTCAATTAAGAGAAAGTCCTTTCGAAATTAATGCGGTTCTGGTTAAAGTTGGAAAACTCGGCCCTGGATGAGAGCTGGTGCTATCCGCACATTAACGCCCGTAACGTAATTAAACAAAAATAATGGTCTCAATAATCAAGGAAGAGCCCGAGCCATTAAAGCCAGAGCTACCCCTTTTTTTGGTTTTTCGGGGGACATACCCCCTTTTTTTAGATTTACACACATGGAGATTTATGGGCGGCTGTATCAAAAATCAATTAATGACAATAATTTTAAAATTAAAACAGAGAAAACAATTCCGCCAACATGTGTGAAATTTAATGACTTTGAAGATATTTATGGAAATAGACCAAGGAAAGGGTAAGGAAAGCACAAGGCTGAGCTCCATTTCCATTTTCCATTTCCATTGCGTTGGCAATTATCGAGTATATTGCGTAGCCTTCGCCTTCGTCCTGCCTCGAAGGATGCCCCTTTTGCGTTGTAATTAGATGAGCAGCATAGCATCGCAAGGGTTTAATTACATTTTGAATGGGAAATTTATGAAACAAGTTTTTCGCCGAGTCAAAAGAGAGAGTTCCAGTTACCATCTGGCATTTGCCGGCATGTGTGCCCGATTGTCTCCGTTTCTATAAAGTCCTTTGTGTATATACTATACTATATATATATGTATATATCCTTCGCCTTTTTGGCCCTCTCCGATTATCCCTTTTTCTGGGGCTTCTGTTTTGTTGGGCCCTGCGGCAAATTGCGGAAAAATCTATGTTTTTCGTATGCGGAGGCAAGGCAACTACTTATAATTAGTGAAGGGATCATCAAGGATGCTGATAATTGTATACAAATAAACGGGGATTTGTGTCTGGTTAATATTAAAAATATTTGTAGATTTAATGCAATTCAATTTCTGTGGAATTTATGGAGAAATCCTTGAAATTTCATCACTCTAAATGCGGGCTGAAAGTCATTTAGTCGCCTAAAAGTAGGCAGCAGACAGTCAACGGGGGTTTCCCTCGCCACACACACACACAGAGATATCCAGCGTGTGTGTCGATTCTGAAAATGGATGCCGCAGGCGGCGAACAGTCGCGGCATTTTCCAGGACCAAAAGAGCAGCAGCAGCAGCAGCAGCAGCAGCAGGGACAGGACCTCCTCGTCCGAAAAATGTTAATTGATTTATGTTTATATTTGTGCAACATGTTGATGCCGCACACACACTCAGTCCGTCAGCGGAAATCGCTCGCGGTTGTGGCGGGGGGCGGCAAATGGCAAAAGGGGGCGTGGCCGGTACAGAGACAACAGCAAAAACAAACAACAAGGCGGGCAGGCGGCAGCACACGTTAATTGAACAACATTCGACGCGAAAACTGAAACCGAAACCGAAACAGAAACACGCCCAAACAGACGCGGAAACTCAATTTGAGGTGAGTTTTCCCCAGCATATTTGCTTGTAATTACATCTATCGAAAATATGTGTGCGCGAGTGTGCGTGTGTGCGGGGGAAATCGGGCGGAAAAGTTGCGAAAACGTTTCCGCCGTGGGCACTTTCAATATGCCAGGCCTCGTTTCCCTTTGCCACGGTTTGTTTATTATTTTTTTGTTTATATATTTTTTTTTTTTTGGTAAAGGGAAGGCTTCAAATTATGAACACAAACAACGGAAAGAGAGAAGAGGGGTGAAAAAATATCATTGTTATTTGCTGGGAGAAAAGGATCTTCAAATCGATATTTATCGATACCATTATTGTGTAACAATCCGAGTTGGAAATATCAAGTCTAAATCAAAACTACATACTATTTTTAGAAGAAAAGGATTTTTTTTAAATTATTTTATGAAATACTTATAAAATGACCCGAAAATAGGCTTATGGGGACTTCAAATCGATTTATATCGATATTATTTAAGTGGAAAAAATCTAAATTTCATAACTAAATCAAAACTAAACTAATTTGACATTAAAAAGCCTGTTAATTATGGGTTTTATTGGGCTAAAAAATTGTCCTACTGAGTTTATAAATGTAAATAATTAAAATTTGTATAAATTTTTGACAGTTTTAATTATGTAATTATTCATTATCGAGTTTTTAATGAAATATATAAAAAAAATACTTTTCTTGTATTTTTTAATATTTAAGTGTTAGTTAAATACAATTTTAATGAAGAATCAGAATATACATGACTATCATTTATTTTTTTATGATAAAATAATCTCAAAAAGGCAGGAAAATTATTTAATTTTGGATTCACTTAATCGATATTTATCGATATATTTTTGTTTTTAATATAAACTTATGAATATTAAAGCTCAGCCAAAAAGACATTCATTTTGCATAGAAAATTCAATTTAGTGTGATTTTTATTTGGATTCTAATGTGCAAATATGGTCATTTTTTTTTAAATTTTAAATTTTAAACAATTTTTGAAACTTCTTGATTTATAAATTTGTCCAAAATCTACAAAATTTGATTTTCTCATTGCCTTTAATACTTCATAGTTAATTAAGAATAAATATAATGGTATATCGATATATGTATATTTATGTAAAGTACAGCTCCTTCAAGTTAACCCCAAGAACATCAATTAAAAATCGAATTTCAGCCACATTTGATGGCCCCTAAATCAGCAGTCAGACTCAATTTAACTGGCAATTAATGTGGGTGCAAGTCGAAGTCACCCATTTCCCCCACTGCCAAACTCACAGACTCTCAGAAGGACTAGGTCCAGGACTCGCTATTCGATCCATTGCCGAAAGTGGCAATCAGCAAAAACAACACGAATAAAGGACACACGCTCTCTGTGTGTGTTTGTGAGAAGGCCATGTCGACACCTATTACCATTCATTGACTTTCGGCCATGTCCCTGGGGTGTCATCTATGCAGGTTGCTTTGGTTTATCCTTCCTGCCGGCTCCTGTGCCCCATGCCGGGGCCAGTGATTGCATTTGCAGGCGAAAACCCAACGACCGTTTGCTAATGTCCTTCGATAAAGCCGGCAAAATCAACACCAGCCGCCAAAGGACACACACTCACACTGTGTCTCTCTCGCGTGTGAGTACAGTGGCAGATCATTAAAAAGGATCTTCTTGGTGATAGAATATATATTAAAAAGGAAAATTTATTTAGATTTATATTCTAAGAATTTTCTTTATAAAGTTTTTCCTTTTTGATTAATTTTCCCTTTCTCTTTGCACTTATTTTAGACTGTCAATAGTTCGTTAACAGCCAGGTTTGACTGTGTATAGGCTATGGGATATGGATATGGATATGGGCAATGTTTTGGGGGCCAAGCCGGCCTCCGTTTTCATTTGGTGTTTGATTGGATTTTCAATTATTCATTATTATTGGTTGCAATTTACCTGGCGGCAGCGACGGCGGCGGCGGTGGCACATGTCCTTGTATATCCTCGCTGCTGGGAGGAAAGTGTCCCTGCATTGATTGCGTTTCACGTGAGAGTGAGAGAAATGTGAGAGCTTTCAGTTTTCCAACTCATCAAATTCGAATTGCATCATTAAACGGAATTTATGATGGGTTTCCCCCCGCCCTGTTCGCTTTTCATTTGCATTCTGTGACGGTGATTGAGTTTTCTTTTGATTGATATTGAATGGGTGAGTACTTTTTTTTGCAGTTTCAAGGCCGCCAGCCTACAGTTCATTGCATTTGTTATATATATTGTGTAAATATATATAACAGATCAGATGTTCAAATCAATTTAACAAAAATATCAAGCAAATCGGACTTACAAATTGCACTTTGCAAGCGTTTAAGGAGGATTACCCTGGCTTTAAAAAGAGTTTCTAGTAGCTAATGAGCTCAAACTATATTTTATTTTAATTTCTATTAAATTAGATTAAAATAAAATTTATTTAACTCACTGTAAAGATACTTTTCCTAAGGATTTTGTTTATATTTACAAATCAAGAACTATATTCTAGGCTAACTAGAAATATTTTAAATATTTAAACTTCTAAGACCCCAAGATATTTATTTATTTCTTAAAGGGTATCACTCTGCTCTTACTAAATATTCTTCATACAAATATATATACATTTATACCGATTTATATATATTTTTTATCTCTTGCTTCGCCTTTGTTTATTTTTGGCAAAACGGATTCCGATTCCGATTCCGATTCCCGTTGGACAATTACCTACTCGACAGATATGCCTGATGCTTGAAAATGCCGAAAGAAATACAGTAGAAGAGAGACAGACAGAGGGATAAGGGGTTTGAATCCGAAACCAGATCGAGCCATAAAGATAACACCAAGCTGAACAGCAAATAAAACCAATAACAAAGCCAAAGCCCCCGAAAACAAAACAAGCGAGAAGCCACACCGACAAAGTGTTTCCGACTCTTTATTTTTGTAGATTTTGCAGTTAGATTTATATTGGCAGAAAGAGATAGCATAATGGGAGAAAGAGAAAGAGAGAGGTTGACAGAGAGAGATAGAGAACCATTAGATTTTTATGAGCCTGCTTGGTGATATCGTTTATACACCGAAATTAAAGCTAATTCAACTGGTAAATAAACTATGAAATACCTTGATAAATATATATAAATAATTTAATAAATATATATTTTTCGAAATAGATAAATTCTACATAATTATATTTATTAAATTCTAGTTATTTATTAATTTTTTTTATAATTCTTCGACTTTTAAGAATATCCAATTTAATTTAAAAAGATAGAAAACTGCAAGAAGAAAAGAGCTTCTATCTTCCTGCTCAAAACTATATTATTTATAGTATACATAATATTTATATATTAAATTATATTTATACCTAAAAAAATTCATGATATTCTACTTATGTATATATTAATTATTTATAATTCTTCTACCCTTTATAATTCTACATTTAATTTATAAAGTAAGCAAGACAGCCATAAGGAATATAAATCCTATCTTCCGGCTTAAAAAAAATCTCATTAATTTAGTTGAACTTTCAAAGAATTGATTTTAAGTAGAAAACTTCAAAAATAAGCATAATTTTTCTCTGTGTACCCATATAAAAATAAATTAAATATTTCTACATTTAATTTTTAAATTAACCAAGACAACCACAATGAAAAATTATCCTATTTATTTATTTCAACTCTCCAAGAATCTATTTCAAGCCGGAAATTGATTAATAAACTTCAACAATCAAGCATAATTTTCCACTGTGTACCCATATGAGCGCAGCTACTTGTCTACGCAACTGAAACTGAAACTCTGAAACCGAAACTGAAACCTCAAACCTCACTTCGACTCTTGTCTGATTTTGGGAGCAGCGACAATAAATTAAGTCAAGTGTAGCATTTAATTGATTTTAATCATAGATTAAATATCGTAAAACAACAAGCCCCACAGAGCCCAGGCCCAGGCCCAGACCCCTGGCTAAGCCCAAAGAACAACACCCAAAAGGCCGCCGTTGCCGTCGCCGAGCTGACCAATAAAGTCAACAATCAAATCAAATAAACCCCCGGCCGCAGTGCCGAAGTCCAAAATCGGGCAAACAAACCAATTTGTAGGACAATAAGTTGTCGTTAGGAGGGCCCTCCTTGGTTGTTGTAATCGTTGTTTACCAATATGTAATCCTTAGAAACAACAAGACCGCTGTCCGTCCTCCTCCGCCGCCACTTTTGTCCTGCGTCCTGGCCGGGCTGTGTGCGTATCCTTGTTGTCGGTGTCGTGTCTGGTCTGAGGAAGGCGGGGGGTGGGATGGAGCTTTTCTGAACTGTGGACTAACGCCGCCTTGAATTTCAATTATCCTGGAAATAGGGGTATTGGCAGTGCATCAGCTTAAAGCCACTGTCCACTGTCCAATGATATATCCAGAGTCGCGGAGACTTTGAGTGACTCGTAAGAGAAGGCAATGAGAATAGCAGCAGAGCTGGAGAAATATCGATATTTTCGTATATCGATCTTTGGTTATTTTTAAAAAGAAAACATCGATTTATCGATTTTGTAAAAATTGTTTTCCAAATCATATTAATTTATGGAAACATTAAGAGCAACAAAAATAAGATGTTTATTCATATAAAAAAACATTTGAAATTTTAAAGCAGAAAATTAGAAAACAAAAAAATTAAGAATCCGATATTGCAGACATTGTTTTAACTTAAGTTAAAGCCAACACAAATACTCCTCAATATATACTATTTAAATACAATATATATTTAATATTTTTGCAAATAGTTTATTGTAGTCCAAATTCTTATCGAAGTAGCTTTTTCCAAATGCGTTTATCAGTGATGGCAAATATCGAGTATCGTAAAAAAATATCGATACTACTGCGATACTTCCTCCGACTGTACATAACATATTTTTGCAGATATATTGAGTGACTCGTAAGAGACAGCAAAGAGAGCAAACTTTCTCTCTCGTTCGCTACTTTGAGGACTTGAAAGGAGTTCATCAACTTCTCAAATAATATATATATATATATATTGATTTTACAACAATTTAAAAAATGAAATAATCTGTAAAGTTGCTTGCCTTGCCCTGCCATTTTCGAGGAGCCCATCATATATCCTCCTTTTGTCTGCTAAAAACATGGACGTAGATATAAATTCAAGGGGGCTTTAGGGCTGGGAAAGGTGAGAGCCATGGCAGTGGAAGAATATATTCGCGTTGCTAACGAATCAAATAAATTTGTTGGTCAATTAAAAAACTGCAAAACGCGCACAATTTCCACATGTGTGGTGCGGCAGCAAGAACTACGTATGGCGAGGCGAGGCGCCGCGCTTTTCCACCTAGCTTTTCCCAACCCCATCTCATGGATGCTGCCGCTTCTGCTGCTCCTGCTGCTGCTGATTTTTCCTCTAATGGCTGCCAGCGCCAAATGAAAAGCTTGGCGTGAAAAAAAATGCATTGCAAACCAATTTTTTTCCTCTCACTGCGCTTTTTCTTCCCAATCTCTCTACGTTTTTTGTTTTTTTTTTTTGGGTACAGCTTTTCCCATGATTCCCTGCATGGTTCCTGACTAGCTTTTGACCGAAAAATTTCGCTCCCACTTTTGGTTGTTTTTTTCTCTCCTGCACAAAATTTTTTATGATATCCTTTTTTTCGTAATTTTTTTCGGTTCCGATTTTTTGTAATATTTTTTTTTTTTTTTGTATGCCATTTCTTTTTTTTTATGTTAAACTTTGGCCGTAAACTAACTTTGTCGGGTGGGGCTTGATAGTGTCTAGGGAGAATTGATGTGGCGCAGGGGGCGGAGGGGTTCTCAAAGAATACAAAAAAAATAAAAAAATAAAAAATAAAAGGGGGTTCCTAGTCGAGTTCGAGCTGAGCTGGCCACGTTAGTTATTAGTCCAAGGAGGGGGCTCTGCGGGTTGAGTGAACACGAGAGCGGCGATAAATGTCTAGTTCAGCACTTGGAAAAAAATATAATAATATTCCGAAAAGCGGTGGAAGCGGAAACACTGATAAACGAAGAGAGAGAGGGAATAGAGAGAGAGAGTGAGGAGAGAGAGAGAGAGGGAGAGAGAGAGAGAGGGAGAGAGAGAGAGAGAGGGAAAGAAATTAAGAGCAGAGGTTAAAAGAAGCTGTCTCCTCTATAAATCATTAGTCATAAAGAAAAAGCAAATGAAATCAATAAAGCTGCTCAAATTTATTTAATTCAAAATAAAAAATACAATTAACTAAACAATGTGACTGTAGTTCACTCTAAAGCAGTCTTGCTATACTGGTTACACTAGATAAATAAATTGTAAAAAGAAAAAAAGGATATAAATCGTTATAGCTATAGAGTAGTAACAAATGAATAAATAAAGCTTCTAAAATTTATTTAAATTCAAATAACTGATTTTACTGAACAGTGTGACTGTATTTCCTTCTAGGAAAGTCTCTACAATCTGGTCACACTGTATAAATCCTATATAAGCGAAACTATCCCAGCAATTGCAGAGCCAAATTTGACATCGGCTGGTTGACCCCGGAAAACGAAAACTATATAAAAATGTACAGCAATTTTTCGAGTGGCTAATGGGGGGAATGGGGTGGTGATAAGGGATTACAGGCAAAAGGTAGGGAGCAGGCACTGCCAATTTCATGCTATGCTCTCCCTCTTTTGTTCACATTGCGCTCTCATCTCGCAGAACAATCTTCTGCTTCTCCTATTTTTTCTCTATTTTCCCCATTGAGTTGTTCGATTACCCTGTATGTGAGGACCTTGGGGAGAATATTAGCTAATCAGACAAGTTGCTAAAAAAAACTTAAAATAAAAACATACTATTTTATGAGTTTTTTTAAGCACCTGTATGTAATTATAATAAAAAAACACAAATTTTTAACATTTAATCTATAAATATCCTTTAGTTAAAAGGTATCTTCTAGTTGACTTTGCGTTCGTTATTTTTCTCCATTTTTACCAACTCGCTTTGCTTCGCTCATCGTGATGTACACACCGATGTACAAGCTGATGTACTGTCAATATACGATATGTACATACATATATACATATGTACTCCGTTGGGTGTTTAATTAAAGAGAAAAGGGAGGACTCCGACTCGGACTCTCTGCTGGTAGGGAACCGCCTTCCGGCTGCTACTGCGCCTGTCCATCAAATCAATCGATATCCAATACTCAATAACCAATAGCCAATAGCCAATACCCAATAAGCCCCGAATAGAAATAAATGTATATATATATTTTTTTACATATATCTCGTAGGCGGAGCAATGTCAGATACTGCCCCAACATCATTGTCACGCGCCCAACAGAAGGTCCAAAACAGAGCTCGCATCCGGGAAAGGCCCGGCACACCGGACGACCGTTCGAGTCCCCTTAACATGCTGATGGAGGAGCAACAGGAGCACAAGGAGGAACAGGAGCAACAGGAGCAACAGGAGCAACAGGAGCTGCAGGATATGATACACAGCCCTTTGCCCACCGAAGAAGATCAGGGCGAGGAGAGTGGCTATGATCCGGATCCGGAGGATTGCGATTTGGAGCAAGATACGGAGGATATATACAGAGACATGGAGTCGCTGCAGTTTAAGGTAAGTTCACAGGGGGAATTATGTTTTATTTTAAATAAATTTTACCATAAAAATTAATTCATTTGATTCGATATGATTATATATATTTATATATATTAATTCTTTATATAAATAAATTATAGTCTCTTCTAATTTATTTCCCTCTAAATTTGAACTAGTTCAGGTTGGCAGCTTAAAAGTTTTACAAACAAGCTGGCAGGGCCATCGTTTAAAACCAAGTTGGCAGCGCCATAGTTCTCTGAACTGCTTAAATTCCTCGTAAATCGCCCAGGCTTTGGCTTTATTCGAAAGTTTTTAACTATTGGAAACCCTCGCCGAGTTTAAATATTTGTAAAATCCACTCTTTAGTTGATATTTTACAACGAACAAGTGATTAATTGCCAAATTGTTGGTGATTTCCTCCCTATTCAGGTTGAACTTCCGAACGAACTGTGTGCGCAGCCGCAGCTGCCGGAAAATCGTTCGCGACACGTGACCTTCGCCGACTTGGGTGCTGTCGAAGCCTCTTCGCGAACGTCGCCGCCACTGCTGCCCCCTTCGCCACAGGCTTCGTTGGAGGAGCAACTGCCCCTGCCGTTCCTGCCACCGCGCACGTGCTCCCATCTTAACAATAACAACAACAGCAGCAACAACAACAACAACAACAACAAGAACACCTATCCGAGATCCCCCAACGGCAACGTGCCCCAGGCTCTGCGGCTGGGCAAGTGTACGCCGCCTTTGACCTTTGGCCAAGGGTACGATCCACCCTTCCTTTACCCCGAGTTCATAGCCAAAAATCAGCAGAGTCGCGTCAACTGTGAGTATGGTCACCCTAAGTTATTCAACATAACCTAAACTTTGATTATTATATATTATTCCCAGACATCTTGACCTTGGTGGACAGTTTGGTTTTGCAAATGGAGCGTTTCGGGTCACTCACTTTGAAGTCTGAAGAGGAGGCCGCCAGCGGCCCTACGAAACCCTCAACGGGAGCCATACCCAAGGTCCGGCCGGCCAAGGCCGAGTTTCGGGATGTCCATAATGGAAATCGCAACCGATCAAGCTCCAAATCACGCAGCCACTCCAGTAAGTTCTTATTATTAATTATATATATTATTATAAATCATAAAACATAACCCACTTAGAGGGCAAACAATTGAAGAAACCCAGTGTGGAGCAGGAAATGGAGTACGACATGGATTATGAGTTCTGCATGGAGCAGATTGAGGAATTTCGCGCCAACAGAGTTCGAGGTGGGTCCCATTACTATTTCGATGACAAGGATCCGGAGCAAGAAAGGCTTTGGAACAAGTTAAGGAAGAAGAAAGAGAAGGCCCAGCTGGCTGAGAAGACTCAGCAAGAAAAGAAACCGGAAGAGGCTTCTTCTGAACCAAAAATTACAAACAAAAAGCAGTTCAATCAAATGCTGCTCAATAAGTATCAGGGTTACAAAGGAGGCTAAGTCCCAATTGGGATAATTCGTCTCAGAGGAAAGGAGGACATTTTGGGGAGAAGAAAACGAAGAAAATCAATGAAGAAGTATTAAAAAAATAGAACTAAAAATGGAGAAGAGCAGATGAAGACATTAATCTAAAAGACCTATAAATCTATAATCAGTGTTAACTATGTATCTCTTTGTTTCTAAACCTTTATATGCACTCCTTAATATTTGCATTTATAATAAAATAAAAAAGAAAGAAAATTTAAAACACATTTTCTGCTATTTAAAAATACACAAATTTAGGAAAGCGAAAATAAGTTAACTTCAAGAAGCCGGTATTTGTAAACTCTTACAGTTTGCACCAAGGGATCAATATTCATTTTAGAATTTGAATATTTATTAATAACAAATTAATCAAGTCTTAAAATTACTTGCTTTTTGGCCATTTTAAGAACTTAAGGCCATGTTAAATATCCGCATTTAAGTATAATTTATCGATACATATTTTGTAAGAAAATCAAAGTTTAAAAATTTCATAAATACGTCAAAAATTCATTAATTTCTAATCGGAAAGCATTCATATTTTAATTTTTAATAGCTCTACAAATCTGCATACTTAGTTAAAATTTTTAAAAATTTAAATTTTTTTGTAATTTTTCTTGTCAATTTTAAGGCTGTAAAAAAGCGAAAAAATTATCAAATTTTTTTTCATTCCAAAAATGGCCAGATCGATTCGTCTTTTGATGCTGATCAAGAATATATATGATTTATGGGGTCGGAAATGATTCCTTCAATGCATTACAAGCTTCTGAATAAAATTATAATGCCTGAAAGGTACTTTTAAATAAAACCCACAATGTATAATATGGAAATTAATTAATTAAATGATTAATAATTTTAGCAACAAATATTTATGGTATTTTCGTAGATCACAAAGCACTTAAAATCTATAGTAACTAATAATAGTGACTATTGATATGAACTATTTGTTAAATACCAAAATCAATGCTTTAATATTGCTCATAAATATTTAATATATAATATTTTGCGTTCTACTGCCAGAATTATTATATATTAGTATTTTAAAAATATTTAAAAAATTCGTTTACTATTGTAAATGTGTTTATTTATGGCTAAAGATTAATTAATTCAAAGAAACTCACCAGAATTGAGGTATCGAAAGAGTTATTCAAGTTTTTACAGACGAAAAAACACTTTTGGGAATCTGAAAATATAGAAATATTAGAAAACCTTTTAGAAACATTGTACTAAAAATAATTGTAGTATTAAATATATATATAATTGTACTATAATAATTAAAATATATATTCTATATGGATTTCTTTACAGCCTGTGACGCCTGTGTCGCCGGTCGAACCATGGACGTGATTAGGGGACACCTGTCACGTGCCGACTACTCCGATGCCTCCAAGCTGCCGATGCCCAAGCAGCGCAACATTGGCCGTCGCACCTCCTCGTCCTCCTCTAGCACGGCGACCCTGACCCCAAACACACGTCCCTGCTCCCCCGAGGGTCACCGCCAGGCAACCAATAAACCGGCCAAGGATTTGGAGCAGCTGCTGGACCCCACCACCGATTGGCCGGCAAACAAGAAGAAGGAGAGCAGGCAGCAGAGGAGCATGCTGGAGAATCTCTTCAATATGACATCGGCATCACGTGAGTTTTCTTTAGTTTTTAGTAATTTTTTCTTTGTTTATAAAATATGTCTTTCTATCAATAAATATGATGGCTTTTCCAGCTCCTACTCGCATTACAATTGTCGCGGTAAGGCGTCGATCCCAAAAGGCGGCAGGAGGAGAAGTGGGAGCAGGAGCAGGAGCAGGAGCAGAAGCAGGAGCAGGAGCAGGAGCAGGAGCAGGAGCAGGAGAAGGAGCAGGAGAAGGAGCAGGAGCGGGAACCTTTGTCACTTATGTTGCCCATCGAAGCAAAAACAGAGAGGCGTCTTTGATACCCTGTATGAAGAAGAGGAATAAATAGGAAAGGATTTCTCAAGGTTTGAATTAGCCAAGTTATCATATATATTATATATTATATATTATATATTATATATTATATATTATATATTATATATTATATATTATATATTATATATTATATATTATATATTATATATTATATATTATATATTATATATTATATATTATATATATTTTATTCTTTATAGAACCCTCTGAATGGGACTCTTATTAATGATTATTATTTGCAAAGGATTATATATTTTATGTAAATGTTAACCAACAAATAAATATATAATTATGTTTATTATATAACTGCCTGACATTATATATTTCTATAATAAACCCCTGAAAGTAAGTAAGATTTTATTATTACGAAGAAAATTCATAAAGATAATGCTTTTATGATATTGTCATTATGTATTTATATACAAAATGTAAAGCTATATCTAATAATAATAAATATTAGCGCTTGAAACTAAAGATAAGCTCACAATAATCAATATATAATTAATGAATTAATTCAATTTATTTACTGTGTAAACCCAAAGCCCAGCGTTTATTTGTTGCCAGGCAGACCTCTTCGGAAAACCCACGGAAAATATAGAGAAAAAATTGAAAAAGAAATGGAAAATTTAAAGTAAGCAAAGCGAAGCATCAAATCAAAAAACAATTACGCGGCAAATGACATTATCAAATGTCAAATGTCATGTTCGGTGAGCTCAACCTGCCCCCCAAGACCCCCATTTGTTTATATATATATATATATATATTGTATTGTTGTAATTTATTTTATTTTATTTTATTTTGTTTTGTTTCCGAAACCCCTGACAGTCGTCGTCGTGGTGTATCTGGAGCATCTCTCGCGTATCTAAAAAAGAAGCGAAATACTGAAAATGCAAAGCAGCTAAGACTGAGACCGAGAGCGCATCAAATTTGTTCGAGGCAATTTTTCAATTCATTGAAGTGGAATTCATAGGAAGCCCCGGACTTGAGAGACTCCGGTGGACGGACGCGGACCTTTGGCCCTGGACATGGACTCGCCGGATGCGGATACTAAGCGCCACTTGACTTGTGCCCCCCCCGTCCCCGGGTCCTCGAGGGTTGGAGTATCTGAAATCAAAATCTAGATTTTTGATTCTCTTATACACGCGTATTACCCGTGCTCCTTTCACCCCACAGATAGAATTGGAATTGGGAGCTGGGAGCTGGGAGCTGGGAGTCGGGGATGGGATCTATTTGTTTGCCATTCGCTGGGGGGGGAGGCTGGCTTCCTTTATTCTTTGCCATTCTTTTGAAATTGGCTTTAAGCCCGTTGCTTGTAAATAAATCTGCGACGCTTTTGTATTGCCGAGATTTTTATTTTCATCTTTTTATAGATTATTGGTTGAAAGCACTGAAAGAAAATGGGTCGTGACATGCTGCTGCCAGCTATTATTAATTCTTAATAAGCCTAAGCTTTCCCTTTCATTTTTATAAACCTCCAAGGGGTCCTAGAATTTTGTGTTAAGGGTTTAAAAGCAGCATTATAAACAGTTTATTTTTAGATTTTAATTTATATTATAATACATATAATAAACTGTTTATCCATATTTAAATATTTACTTTAAGGAGTAGTAGATTTGTATATATTTTCAGGCTTAAGTAGAGTCATTTTGTCATCTTTAAATACATTTCTATATTTTATATTTCATATACTTTAATATATATTCCATTTAATATTAAACCTAGGTAAATAGTAATTTTTTCCAGAATGTTCTACGTATATCCAGGACATCTTTCCCATATGCATTCGTTGACTTATTCCCCACCATATTGATGACCTCGCATTTGTTTTCGGTAGGTTGAGCCTCAAGTTGAGGTTGAGGTTGAGGTTGAGAAATTGCCCTGACAATGACCCTGGGACGATGGCTTCTAATGAAAGTCAACACGCAGGACCTGGATCCTTAATGACTCCCTGGAATGGGTGGCTTCAGTCTGCCTGTCATCAATCGCAATGGAAATCGAAATGGACATGGAAATGGAAATGGAAATGGCAATGGAGAGGACCCGGGGTCACTTTTAAATATATGTCGATTACGTAGCGACGTTTATTGATAGTGAGTGAGCTCTCTCTCTCTCACCTCTGTGTGTGTGTGTGTCTTCGAATAAAGAAAAACTATTAGCCATAAGCCTCCCTCACTCTCTCGCCAGGACAACTCGCATATGTCACAGGGGAAAAAAATGAAAAATGATCTCATATGGGAAGGGGAGAGAGGACAGGATACGTCAAGGGATGCAACTTCTATATATATTTAAGTAATATATTATGGTGGTTATTTAGTTTACGAGGTGTTGTTTTATATATGAAACTTCTGAAAGTATCGATAAAATATCGAAAAATATCAGGGAATCAAATATTGATGATATTTTTATACCCTAGATGAGTATTTTTAGTCAGAAGCTTCCTAGGCAGTGAAGGAGTTATTTCCGACCCTATAAATCATATATATTTTTGATCAGCATCAACAGCCGAGTTGATTTGGCCATCTCGGGCAGAAAAAAAAAATTAAAAATTTTTTTCACAATTTTTTTGCGATATTTTTACAACATTGAAAATGAAAAAAATTGATGAAATTTAAATTTTTTAAAAATTTCAAACAGAGTATGCAGATTTTTTAACCTAATAAAAACTAGCCTAGGACAGCTTTCCGAATTGAAATTAATGATTTTTTGGCTGAGTTATGAATTTTCAAAACTTTGATATGTGGAATAAATTTTCTATATCGATAAATATCGATTTTAGGAAGGCGAATATTTTAAGCGAATATTATACGATAATTCGATTGCAATTTATAATTATAGCTTTCGGCTTTTCTCAGTTAATTTATAATGAAACAATTATTAGTAGCATATACATTTCTATAAACAATTTGCTAATATTTTTAAATATCGATAAAATATCGAAATATGCTTGACCTGTGCCCATCTCTAATATAGGTGTGTCTCGGCATTCCTCCGATTGCCATAATTTATCTGTCACATGTCGAATGTGTGTCAACGTCAACGCTGAGTAGCAAAAGTAGTAGCATCCCTTCCTCTACACACACTCGCACACCCACTCGCACACCCACCCACCCACACACACACACACACACCACCCATCATCATCAGTGGGAGATCTGCTGTCATTAATATTTATTATGTCACATGCATGCACGGACTAGGACTTGGACTCCGGATGCGGACTCGAATGCGGATGCGGCCTCGGATCCGGTTACCAAGGTTCGTGGTTCCTGACAGGAGGTCCTCGGCCCTCGGCCCTTGGTCCTTGGTCCTTGGTCCTAGGGTCCTCGTTCCACAACTTCTACGTGCCGTAGCTGGCCAGGGCCAAGAAGTTTTGGACCAACTGTTTTTAATATTTTAATAGGCCAACTCCAGTTTGAGTTACCGTCGAAATGTTCAATCGAGGCTGCAATGCTAACGTTAGTTTCAACTTTGACCCCGGGTCAGAGACCTATTTCCACGTTTTTAATATATATATATAGAGATTTGAGAGTACTAAGCCCTGCTATATATGGATAGATCCTTTGATAGATCCTTGATTAACTGTGTGATGCCTTCTTTTGATCTTCCAGTCACCTGGACCTCATCCCGCCCACAATTTCGATTCTGGCACAATGGGCTCATTAGTCGTTTAATGGAATATGTAATGTGTGCCTGGGTTGGGAGTTGATAAAGTGACGAGTGTGGTGTGTGTGTGCTTTTCTGGGTGGGTTTTTCTCCAGCCCACAGCTGGTGCTTCTGCCAACCAGCGGTGGTTGCTGATGCTGATGATGATGGCTCTGGAAAAACTAACAAACTAATCCAATATTTTTATTACGAAATGCCATTAAGGGTCATTGAATATTGTGGCATAATAAATAAATGCGACCCCCCCGACTTTACTATACTATATATATAATATATATAGATATATTCTCGTGTGTGTGGGTCTGGGCATAATCCCGGCTATCAACGGCATCATTATTCAAAGGCGGATTTAGTGGCGTATGGATTTGGATTCGCTGGGATACGGTTGAGATTCTGACACACATACATCAAAGCATCTTAAGTCCACAGTGTTTCCCGACTGCTCAAAAAGCGATTTTTCTCTCGGCCTCTTGTGGCTTCTTGTGCCATTTTCATTAATAGGAAAATTCTGTGAGTGGGGGGGTGGGGAAAGTAGTAGAGACTAAAGCGCAAAAATATCCTTTAGTGGCCTGCCAATTGAGTGTCTCGTCTTTTCAGGTTTGCCATTAATAAGCCAGTTCACACCCAAAACACCTAACGCCCTTGGCTGGTAACCCTTTGCCACCCACCACCACCGGTGCCACCTGTGTATCATCCGGCCACCGGCTGGTCCCCACCTGAGCCACCCACCCGGAGCCACTCAAGGACCTCCGCCCAACACGGCCAACGTGCGCTTAATTAGTCCGTTTTGTTTAAAACGATTCTGATGACCATGGAGCTGATGATGATTCTCATGTTCATAGCATGAAGAACGTGTGCATATTCAGATAAATGCATATACACGAGGTCCTGCAAGGAACTGATACACTTTTTAATACCCTGCAGAGGGCTTTAACTAAACAATTGAATTATTTTTGAGTATATATATCAAATAAATTTAAAAAAATCATCTAAGCTCATGTTAAAAATATGTTGAAATGTTTTAAAATATATATTATTTTATATATTAATATTTTACCATTTTTCCTAGATTTTAAAACCCTTCTACAGGACATTCCCGACCCCATGACTACCTCTTTTTCCGTGTCCTGTATATGTGTATATATATTTTTTTTGCACTTCCTGCAGGAGCTGCTTGTTTGCCAGCAATTCAATTTGCCGGCTTTTCCCCTGCCCCATTTTCATTTTCGCATTTTTTTCCATCGCCACACCCACACCCACACCCACACACCCGCACCGCTTTTCCCACGTTTTCCAACGCCGCGCTCGCTTTTCTTTCGCTCGCTCGGACCCCCGTGTGTTTGCGTATGTTAATCGAAATGTTTGGCGGCCTGAATGGGGGGCGTATCTACGTCCATGTCCATACATATATGGGAATTATTTCGCAGCATTTTTTTCGCTCTCATTTATGTGTGTTTTCTCCACATTTTTTTGTATATATTTGTGGCCCATGTAACGCGGCTTTGTTTAACATTAAATGGAGGTTAATACCTGGCAGCACGTCCAGCCGGGAGCAGGGGGTCCACGAGTGCAGCATCGCAGCCAAAGGGTTAAATTGGGGTTGGCATCTGCATCGGTAAAGGGGGGTTGGGTGGTTGGAAGGGGGCTAATGTTATTGCCACCGCATTGGATTGTTGGCCATTTGGGCCCGCGGGACCTTTGACCCCCTGTCTCCCCCCACACAACCCCCTCGATAGGCGAATGATTTTACGGTTAATTGATTTTAAAGCGATTTCGCTTAAATGTTATCGCTGCATTGTTATTGTTCTTCCCCCCCACCGGTGCTCCCCACAGGACACAGGATTTTCGCGGAGGATTTTCATTTTTTTCGTGAATGACAGGACACAATGTGATTACATTTACAGAGCTTTTCTTGTTTTCAGGGTCATTTTTTGGTAATTATTAAATAATAATTGCATAAGAGACAAGGAGAAGGTGAGAGTGTTGTTGAAAAAGTGTTGTTGTAAAACTGTTGTTGTAAAACAGTTGTTGTAAAACAGTTGTTGTAAAGCTGTTGTTATAAGCAGTTGTTGTAAGGAAAAATAAGACTTTAATTTTGACATTTGCAGTACGAACGATTTAATGTAAATTAAATACAAAATCATTGTTGTAAAAATTAGTTTGTTGTGGAAATATTATTGTTATAAAAGATTTGTTGTTGTTGTTGTATAAAATTCTTAATCTGCTTGATTAACTTTGGTGCAAACCTAATTTGTACTCAATTACTCATTATTTTCATTAACTATTTATCAATTATTAAGTATTTCTCTTATTTTCCTAGACTGTTTTAATTTTAATTACTTATAATGTTTGTCCTTCTTTATCTTTATTTATTTAGATATTTATTTAATTTATTTTTTACTTTCGAAGACTTAATTTAAGTAAGTTATTTATTATTCTTGCTGTCAACCCCCTCAGATGTTGATTATTGCTACCGAGACAAAGCCGTTTCGTGTCTCAAATTGTTTCATATCGACACGGCGACTTGGGGATATAGTATAAATATACATATATCCTATGTGATGGGCCAACCCCCTTTTTTTTGGCAAAAGTCCGGCTGGAAAAGGCGAAGATTGCACTCGTGTGTTCATTAAAACAATAAAAGGAAGACCCATACACTGGCAGCTACCGAAGCACAGATACATAGATACAGATACAACGAACAGATACAAATACGGTTAAGGTTACGGCTACGGCTACGGCTACGGCTACGGAGATACAGATCCAAAGGACGGCTAATTATGATTTCTCCAAACTGACAGCGGTCAAAACAGCCTTGGGAGGTTATTATCGAGGGGTGGTGCTCCCCGCTACCAGGGGGGGGGAGGAAGGACTTACCCCAACCCCCGTGTCCTGCCGCCTATCTGTGCGTAACGCAACGTAATTACACAACATTCTTAGTTTTGGGCATTTCGCCAGTGGCTATTTGCCCATTGGTTTTACGAGCGTGCTGCACTTTTGCGGCCATCATCGGGATTCAGGACATCAGGACATCAGGACATCAGAGCGCCAGGACGGGGCGCCGGACAGGCTCGCCGCCTCGCAGGCTCATCAGCAACCCCGAAAAACTATCCCACAATAACCGAACGGACGAACGGCCGAATAACCGAAGCGGTAACTGTAACTGTTTACTGGAGGCTGTGCCACCTGTCCACCAAACGATTGTGTGGGCGTACACTGAGCGAAATTGTTAGGGAAACGAAATGTGAATATATTAATTAATTAACTTAGAGAAGGTGTTAAGTATTACAGGGATTTATAAAGTTCAAATCTGGTTTAAAAAATAAATTGAAAGAAAGAGATAGGTCTGGAGATTATTTATTTATTTATTTGTACAAATTTATACAAATTTATAAAAATTTATACAAATTAATACAAATTTATACAAATTAATACAAATTTATACAAATTTATACAAATTTATACAAGTTTATACAAATTTATACAAATTTATACAAAATTTATACAAATTTATATAAATTTATATAAAAATATACACAAATTTATACAAATTTATAGAAATTTAAATTTATGTATTTATGAAAATGAGTATTTATTTATTTATACAAATTTATAAAAGATATAAAAGATTGTATTTATATATTTTCACAAATATTTTAAATGCTTTAAATAAGTGTTTGCTTTTCAATATTATATATATAAACAAATAATTTAACTTTTTTACTTTAGTTTTAAGAGTATTCGAAGCTTTAAATAATTTGAAACTATATTTATAAACTCCATTTTTTATTGATTTCGAAGTAATCAACTTTGTTAAGTTCTAAATTAAATTCCACACCTTGTTGCTACTCAAAAAATAAGCAATAAATAATACAAAATAAAAATAAATAATAAACTAAATAAACAATCAAATAATTAATTTCCGAAACTGCATAGATTTTTCTTCAAGTGTCAGTCCCTGTCCCAAGAATGTTATTAGCAGCTTGCGTGCAAAAACATTTATGAAATTCCCACCCCACAGGACACACGCGCTGGCAGGACACGGCCAGGGGGATGTGGACATGGACATGGACATGGACATGGGCCTGGCCACTCTGTCTTTATGTGACGACGCAGAATGATACGAAAACGTTTCGTCATAAACTTCAATAATCGTAAATATAGATTTCTCCCCCGGTTTCGTTGTAGGTTGAAATTAATAGTTTTAGGCTTTCGTCCTCAGGCAGGAGCAGCAGCAGGAGCAGCAGCAGCATCGCATTTCATTTTCTTGGTTTTTCCTGCTCTTCCTGGCCCTGTAATGCACATTTATGTGGCTAACAGTTTTATCGTTTCGTCAATGTCATAAATTCTGATCTGTGGCTGCCGAAATTGAACTTAATGCGAGATAGACATTGCCACCAAATGGCCAAAAGGATGTACAGTTTCTCTGATTTTTGGTAATAAGAAAAAATATAGGCTAAAGGCCAAGTCAAGCATTGAAATTTTTAATTGAAGTGTTTAAAAATTTGTACAAAAACATATACAGAATATGGAGAATATATAGAGTTTAGTAGAGTAATTCACTAATCTTTAAAAAACCGCAAAATCATACTTTGTTTAGTATTATAAAATATATTAGTAGCCATGACATATGTTTCTCTGATTTTTGGAAGTAAAAAAATATTGTGTATATATAAGGTCCAGGTAAATATTTAAAATTGAATTTATAAAATGACAAAAAATTATTTTCCATCTCATAAAAATATAAACAATAATTATAAAATCCAGAAGAGCATTTAAATTTAGCCTAAAAGGTCTTAAAAAATCCCTAATCATATTTAAAATATTTAAAATTAAATATTTAAAATGCTTAAAAATTATTTTCCATCTCATAAAATATAAACAATAATAAAAGTACAGGAGAGCATCTAAATGTAGTCCAAAAGGGCTTAAAAAATCCCTAATCATACCTTATTTGCTATTTAAAAATATAATAGTAGTCAAAAATGGATTCTCATCTAACCCCTGCAGCTAATTCCATCACCCATTAATTACTAGCCATAACATATGTTTCTCTGATTTTTTAAATAAAAAAATATATTGTATAAATATAAGATCTAGTAAAATATTTGAAATTGAATATATAAAAAGCTTAAAAATTATTTTCCATCTCATAAAAATAAACACTATAATTATGAAGTACAGGAGACCAGCTAAATTTAACCTAAAAGGTCTTAAAAAATCCCTAATCATATTTGCTATTTAAAAATATATTAGTACCCAAAAAAAAGGACCCTCATCTAACCCCTGCAGCTAATTCCCGCAGCTCCTTTGGACCCTGCCAATAATTACTTGCCATGATATATGCCCAGACACATCGATAATCTGGTCTCGATAAATTATAATGGCTCTCTCCCTTCCCCCACCTTTCGATGAATTTCGAACTGGTCGGTCTCTGATTCCCCGATTCAGATCCTGGTTTGGGCTTATTATTTATGTGGCAATTAGCGGTGCAGGCTTTCTGGAACCGGCCAAAGGCGAACGATTTTAATGACCATTTGAAGCGCATTTCGTTGTTGGCACTTTATTTTTATTTATTTTTTCGTGGGGGAGTCTGGTTTGGGGAAAACTCCTTATCAAGATGTTCGGTCGCCAAGTCTAATTGATAGGGCGGGCACGCCCATCCAAAGCGTTCGATATATTCGCGTGCTCATAATTTGAGCAGGGGAGCAAAAAAAAAATAGAGAAATACAAGAAAAATATAAAATAAGGGGCCCCCGTGGAAAATCCACAAACACATTGTGTGCTAAATTACTAAATCAAAGGGGTTGCTACTTCGAGGGTCAGTTCACTCCGCCCTCTCTCTCTCCCTTTATATATATATTTGTATATATATTTTGTATATTTTTGTACATTTCCCTATTTACCGGGAATTTGCACTGGTTCTTGGTATAGCAGGCAGTCATGTGTTGGCGTGTCGATCGCTCATAATTCGCTTTCGGCTTTCGCAGGACATGCAAGCAAACAAAATCGAAAATTCAGCACGAACATTATCGATAAAATTGCCATTAAAGTAGCGCCATAGCCGGCGGCCCTTATCGATAGTTTGCATCGCGTCGCGTCGGAACGGAACAGGAACGGAAGTCGATTTGGATGATGAATGAATCGCGATGAAACGGGTCAGATATAGAGCCAGAGCCATAGCTGCTGGTAAGGTTTAGGCCTTAACCCCCTCCCCGCACTCGGTTGTGTTCACAAAAATCTATGGGGAGAGGCCTCACGACAAGGGTTAAGCCAAGTGGCACAAATCTGACCAAAACAATTGCTTTATAAGCTCAAGACTTTGATTTGATTTATAATAAATTCAAATCTTATGCATGAAATTAATATTAAGAAGATTTAAGTTGCAGAAACTATGAAGAACTGCTGCTTGTTTACTTATTTTTATTCTAACTTCTTATAAATATTTATTTATTCTGACATTTAAAATAATATTTAAATAAAATTGTATGACACTGCATTTAGGGAAGGTAACATTGCAGCTTGAGGCCTGGTCACACTGTTTTTAACTCTTTGATCCCTTCAAAAGCATTTAAAGTAATGAAGAAGTCATTTCCGACCCTATAAAGTATATATATTCTTAATCAGCATTAACAGGGGAGTCGATCTAGCCATGTTCGGCGGGAAAAAATTTTTTTAATTTTTTTTATCAAAATTTTCTTCAACTCACATTATTAGAAAACACTTTAAAACGGTTTACTTCAAGGATATAATATCATTAAAGCTTCCATTAATATATCTTAAAATTAAAAAAAATATCTGCATGGAAGCAAAGCGACTTTAATTATTTTCCTATAAATTCAAATGGTTTTTAAGCACTAGAAAGAACTATAAATTTTAGATTTCCCCCGCGCGATCTCAATGACTCAATCTAATCCCCTTCATCTGCTCCATTTTCTGGAACCGCTCTCACACATTTTCCCCGCCGCTTTCTATAAGCCGTTGCAAATAATACAATTAAATAAATTTACGTGCGCCACGCAATCTGCATACATAACTCGGCCCGCAGAAGCCCCCATCGGAAGGACTCCAAGGACGAGGGGGCCGTCGCGCCTGAGAGTATGCAAGAATTCATAAAAACTGCGCAAAGGCGAGTGAAGAAATCAAATGAGAGTTCGCTTCGGTACGGTTCAATCATGCAAAGTGGCGAAGGAACTACAAAAAAATGAAAAAAAAAAAAAAACAGAAAAAAATCTATACATACAAGCCGGAAAAGCGGAAAAACTGAGGGAAAACCACGGGCTGGGGGCATGACGAAAATATTGCCAACAAATGAAGTCATTTGCATGCATGACAATTGTTATTGCATATATATTTTTTTTTTGGCGCACGCGCTAATATCGAAATTGACAAAAATGCCCCAAAAACCGAAAGTTATCAGCGAAATACAAAAAAAAAAAAAAAAAATGCCTATAAACTACCCCTTTGTGCTGCCGCCACTGACAATGAAATGTATGCCACATAAAGAACTATAAACGTCTATAAAAAAATATAAAGAAATACCCGGCGGCGAGGCAATAAAAATGAATTGGCGACAACTCCGGATATATGAGAATATGCTATCTACAGAAAGCCGGAAATCGCCAAAAAGAGCGAGAGATTTAACAGCATTTTGCGGCTTGTCTGGATTTGCCTTCAAGGACTCTACATTAATACATACATGTATGGGGTCCTTTTTTCGTATCGGAAAGGGTTTGGGCATTCGGCAATCTGCTTCAGATTGATTGCATATTTAAGTCGAGATGAAGTCATCTCTAAGGCTATAGCAGAGCGGGTGGAATATGCCAACTCAGAGTGGGATTTATTACAATAAATAGAGGAGGAATAAGTTAATATATTAAGCAATTGATTTGGAATTAAATTAAGGGTTTCAGAATTGGGGAATTACTAGTAAATTAAAAGCAAGAATTTAATGGAATATTTTCAAAGTAGAGAACTTAAAAAAACATATTTATTAAACATATTATTATATATTGATTTTATATACTTCATTGGTAAATGAGCACTTTGAAAGTATTTATTTATATTTTAGGTATTTATAAAACAAATGTTTATAGTTCTTCCTTATTTGTTTATATATTTTTTAACATCATTCTAAGCACTTGTTTATTTTGATACTTAAAACCTTTGAAAATATATTATTTATATTGCTTTAATTTATAACTAGGAATATATATTTATATTAAAATATAAATAATTCCTGCACCTTCCTAAATTGCTTAGAAAATAACACATGTCCATTTTAATCCCCCAAACATATTTATTTCACAAATTAAAACCCATTAAAGACTTGGACATTTCGTTTATTCCGCGTCATTTAAGCCCATTTTGGCTACATTATTTTTACCAATTTTGGTAAAATGAAAATTAGAGGGGGCAATCGGGTTGGTAATAATAAAACAACACACGCCCAAAAGGTGCAGTCGATGTCAGTTGGCTTTTGGCTTTGACATTTGATGAATTACACGCATTCAACTACACATCTAATTAGACTGGGGACACACTTTTATTGCACACTGTACGAGTGTGTGTGTGTGTACTCTGTTCGAGGTGTGTCCGAGTGCCGGCGATTTTTCACACCACTTGCGCTGCGCTGGCTGCTAATTAATTAATTAGCCTGATGACAAAACAAACTCGCTGCTGATGAGCTCGAACCGAAAGCAAACTAATGGAAATTGAAAAATTGCCAGGTAAAAGCTTCAATTAAGGGAAGTTTAATTCAACCTTGAATAATATTCTACAAAAAAATTAACCATAAAATTAAGAAATATTTTTAAATATATTTTTAAAAGATTTTCTTAACTTGTGCTTAAAGTTCTCCCTTTCTCTGGCCTTTTTAAAATATTGAAAAATATATATATATTAGCTCGGAAAATCAATAACTCCGCCAGCCCCCCCTCCATCTCATTTATTTTATTAATACTTTTTTACACCCACCACATTTCCGGGGGCGGAAAACTCTCAAGGCCGTTTATCATTCGCGGCTCATAACTTTGTGCAATATGCAGAAGGCGTCCACCCCCCCCCCACCCCCTGGGGTGCCTGTGAAAATGCAAAGCTGTCAATGAGTTATGTTTGGCGCTATCATAAAATTTGACAGGCCTCCACCCGATTTCCGATTTTCCCGCCCGCGGAAAATGCAAATGTCAGCAGTCGAAGCGGAAGCGGAAGGGCACATTTAAGAAAAGGCAAGGCTCCCCCTTCTGCGGCTCACTGTTTCAGTGTCTGCTTGGGAGTTTAGTGCTTACACTGAGCAGAAAATAGGGTCATTAAGATAAGATATAAGATAAGTAAATATCATAATGATAAAGGAAAATATTTAACACAATTTAAACTTAGAGAGTGCAAAAGGTTTTTGCCTGCAAGCTTCTCTTGCTTGACGTATTTTGTATAATACTTATTTTTAATTAATTAAATCTCTAAAAAATCGCACTATTCTACTTGATTTTTCTGACTGTGCATCGAGTGAAAGTGTTGAGGGATTATTGGGTAAAGGCAAATGGAAGGAAACTCGAAGGGGGTAAGCATGTGCGCCACTCGACGTCTTGGCATCCTTATTGAAAATCAATGACGTCATGTGGCGCAGTTGTCTGCCAAAAATTGTGAAAAGGGTTATGCCAGGCATAGCCTTAAATATACACATATATACTATATACTATATACACATATATATTTTAAACATTTTCCCAGCAAGCACTTTAATAGCAACAAGTTGCAGCTTTTGGCCAGAGTTTCATTTGAGTTTTGACTCCGCAACGTAGGCAACAATAAAATCTAATGCTCAATGTGTGTGTGCAGTGTGTGTGTGTGTCTTTCTGCATTTTGTGCAATTGTGCAATATTCAACAATTTTCGCACTTATTTTTGAGTATTATCGAAAAAGTTTTCCCATCATCGAAGCGCAAGCGGCAATTGGCCAAACAACGCACGTTTCCACCACCCTTTACGTGTTACGTGTCCGATTGTGAATGGGAATATAACCATTATAAATATACCCAGACTCTCAACTAACTAGCTGTGTCTGTGTGTGTGTGTGTAGTTTTGGCCAAAAGTTTATTGGCCATTTTTGAGAGCATTTCTGGCAAGCGTTGCAACGTGAAGCATAAATAATTATTTTGTGTCGCTGTCAGTTATGGTTTAGGGAGCTTATTTGCAAGTTATTTAAGGAGAATATATTTTAAATGAAATTAGAATTAAATGTTGTGTTGTTAAGAAATTAAATGATATGTAAATAAATCAATTTTTAGTGTATTTATAATGTTTATAAGTTCTAAAGATATTATTTAAAGGTTGTTTCTATGCAAGTCATCTTAAATATATTAACTCTGAATAATTATTTACATATAAAGGAACATTAAAAATACTATTTTTAATACATTTTCTATTGATAAAAGAATTTAATTTTATTGTGGCTGTCAGTTTTTGTTTATGGAGATTATTATGAACAATTAAAATTAAAATTGTAAATAAATAAAATAGTAAAAAGATTTTTTAATGTGTGTATATTATGTTCATAAAGTCTAAAGATATATTTTAAAAGATTTTTAAATGTAAAACAGCTTGGGATTTACGGTAATACATCTAAATAAATGTTTATAAATATTTATAAACAGTAAACAATTAATATTAATATTTTTAATACAAATTTCAAGCATAGAGTGATAAATTTTAATTTTTAAAAGCCAAAAAATATAACCTTGTCCTTATAGAGACATTTTATCAATAAAGGGAGACTTTTCCAGGGGATTTGAATAATCAGTTCTGGTGGCTTTTCCTCCTCCCCTGGCTCTCACCTGAAAAATCCGCCCAATCACTCAGCCAACTGTTCATTTTGCAGCTTCCCCCTTTTCTTTTTTTGTATTTTCTATTATTTTTTTTTAGCTTCGGTTTAACGCTTAAATTAGTCCAAAAAACACCAAGGATCAGAAGATATCCCAACCCCCGGAAAAGTGGCTGCCACCACCATCGAGGCCTGGAACTACCTATGAAAATATTTTAAACATTTTCCGGCGGCGCGTTCTTGACAGCCGCAAACTGAGGATGGAAAATGGCAGAGAAATTACCAGAAAAAAATATTCATTTCACTTTTTTCCCCTACTCCCCCCGCCAGCTTTTCTGATAATTTTTCCTCTCTTTTTGCCTCTTCGTTTGTTAATTTATAAAAAACGCTTGAGGCGGTGTGTGTGGGGAGGGGTGCCAAGGTGAGGCCAAGTGTCGCCTGGCGGGGGTGGGAGGAGGTGGATTTGGGGGAGGGGGAGGGTTTGGAGGCGGTGAAGGTGCGAGACATGAGCGGTGTAACATTGGTGGATGGAACGAGGCAAACTTCAAACGAGATAAATACAATTTCCATTAGGCCTCGCGGAAAATCCCCTCGAACCACATTCATACTTCTTCTTATCCATAAACAGATGCACTGAGAGAAAACGTATATACTACAAAATATAAGTAAACAACAGGAAAGTGTAGTTATGATTTCTTAAAATGAAAACTTAATAAAAACACGAAAAAACATTAGTATTTTGAAATAACGTAGAGCTGTAGCTTAAATAAAATAAGAAAAGATTTCCTTGTTGTTTTTACTTAATTATATATTATATTTATCATTAATATTCAAATATTTTAAAAAATATATTATTATAATATTAAAATTGTAACTTTCTCAGGAATTAATTTATTTTTAAATGTGTGAATTTATTTAATAACCTAAAATCATAAATAAAAGTTAGAAAATCCTTCAAAAACTGCCCTTTACTTAAATTTATTTTAAATTTGCTTGATAAATTTAGGCTTAATTTTAAATGAAATGTAGTAACCATTGAATTTATTTAATTTGAATGTTTATATTTCTTTTTAAATATATAAATAAATAAAGACTAGAAACCCCTGTTAAAATAAGTAATGTACTTATAATTAATTACCTTCGTTCCTTTCACATTTCTCAACCCTTTTCTCTCAGTGTTTATATGCAGAAATTTCACATTGTCAGTTATTTCACTGCCGCCCCCCCATCCACTTGAGGTTTTTTCCTATTGATTTTAGGGCTTTTTCACAGTTTTTTCCCCAGAAAAAAAAGGAAAACGCGAACCCTCTTTCTCCTCCCCCACCGTGTGGAACCTTCTTCGTTCTGTTTTACGTTAATTTTTTAATTGTAAATATTGCCCAGGGTCGAATTTTTCATCTGGGCCCGCGAGTTGTCCCTGCTGCTGCTGCCGCTGCTGCTGCTGTCCTTCAATCCCGCCTCAAGGTTCATAATTTTTTACCCCCAAACCCGGGTCCGAACCCCCTGCGATGTTTACATAATTTGTACGTTACAACGCGCACACCCGAAACATTTTCCTCCTCTTCCTCCTGGTTTCATTTTTTTTTGGGCTACTTTTACTCCCAAAAAAAAAAAGAAACGAAAATTTTTAATAGATTTCCGCATTTTCGGCGTTTTCTTCGAGGCCTGGGAAATGTGCGCAGTTGTCGTTGAATTAAATCCCAAGATGGGAAAATGGATTCCGGGAGTGAGGCCGATTTTCCTCGATTATTTTTATGTTGATTGCCGTTTTTATTGGCCCGCCAGCTAATTGCAAACTATTGGATCGCACACACTCACACGCAGGACATGCAGGACATGCAGGACATACAGGACACACAGTATAACACACCAACACCACCCCCTTTATGGTATCATAAAGTAGGGTTATGGTGATGTCCGATTTCGGTTCTTGGGGGGTATTAGAAATTATGACAGGCCCCAGGGCCAGGTCCTGTAAATCCTGGAATTTATTGAGAGACGTCTTCGGGGAGGTGGCAACTTTGTGCCATATATATTTATATATATATGTATATATTTATATATATGTATGTGTATCTCCGGAAGTCACAAATAGGCAGCCATAAAGTGCACAATAAAAGTGCTGGTCCAGGCGCATTGGTTGTCTTGAGAGGAGATTGGTCTTTGAGGGGGGAGCAGAAGCAGGTCCTGATTGTTGGGATTTGAAGGTATATATCCTGGACTTTTGTATTTTAGTTGCATATATTTTATTCCTAAATATTTTGGTCATATATATTTTAATTCTTTTTAATTTATTAGTATTTTATTTATATGTATTTTGTTTATTATATTTTTTTAAAGCTCCTGGTACTCAATTGAATTCCTCCCCCCAGATGTTGGCCTCTTTCTTAGAATTTATATCTTATATATATAGTATTTATATATATATAATATTATTATATTGTTTAGTATATACACAATTTATTATATTTTATATATATTAAAAATCTTCTAATTATCTTCCAACTTTTTGCTAGATTTACTTTTTGCTATCCTGACTGCATTATACAGATTTTATTCATCAGTAAATACATCTTTTACTACCGTTTTATGTTGTGTGAAGGCAGTACACATTATTACATATATTTAACATATATTGCGAAATCTCTTAGATATTATTAGGATATAATTTTTCTCTTTTGGAATGTCTCCCTTAATTATATATATATATATTATTCGTCAGGGTAAATATTTTGTTACTCCTATACTCCTATATCTTTTGCCAGAAGACATTAATTAAAGAGTATATATTGTATATTGTTTTTTCTATACATAATCTTGCAAATTTTCCAGATTTCTGACCTCACAGTTATCTCTTTTCTAAAATCTCTGTATTATATTTATTATATTTCATTTATAAATAAATATTTTTTACCTAAACCTTCCCATTTGTTTGACATCTATCTCTCACTGAAGGCTTTCCATTTGTCTATGACTTTTATAATTTATTATAATATTATATATATTTTATTTTATATAATATCTATCATATTTTACCCACTTAATATCTTCTCAAAAATCTGGAAAATATTCCCCAGATATCGATATATATGTATAGAACTTTTTTTTTCTGAGGGTTGCTCTCCTGTGAAGGTCAGGCTGGCAAAGGTCGTCGTCGTTGTCGTTGTCGAGAAAGTCGAGGGAAAGTCGTCGCTTTTTGGCTAATGAAAAAGAAATAAAAGTGTCGAGTGCATTATTGCCGCACACACACACACACACACTGGCACACCCACACACACACACACACATATGCTCATATCATCTTCCCCGGTAATTGTTGAAACATTTTTAGTGCCAGTCTGCGTGGTACGTGTCTGGGGCTCCCTTCCTCCTCGACCAGTGGCTATTATTTTGCACTTACTATAACATGCACATAAATATTTTTTCCCATTTATACCCATACGTGTCAGTGTGTGTGTGAGTGTGTGGCTATTTTATTGATACTAACACATACACACACATACGCCCCCATTAAAAGGACATGGAGTGAATTTTTCGTGGGGACTTTTGGCTCGTTTTTATTGTCGCCTTGGCGAATCTCTGTCAAAAAGCAATAATCATCAATTCTGATTCCTTTTCTTTCTCTCTGTGTGCTTTCCTTTTTGGGCTTTCGGCAAGGACATTGCCGATTTGATAGCAAATTGATTATTATTTATGTCGGCCAGGCACTGCCTTCTATATTATCCTGGCTAATTGTCTGGCCGTGCCTGGAGTGGGAACTTCCTTTTTCTCCTCCTGAGAAAATGTTGTGAAAACTATTTTTATTTGACTTTAATATTTAAAATATTCAAATAGTTTAATTTATTACAAAAATTTGGTTTATTTAGCTTTCTAAAACAATATTTAAATGGTCCTACTCGTAATTAATTAAATTTTGAAATTTTTGTACTGAAAGCCTTAAGGGATGTATATTTTATTATTTCTACAAAATAAGACGTAACAGTATATTTTGTAGAGTCTTAATTAATTTTTATTTAAAATGATTTATTATTTTTAAAAATCATGTTTATGTTTAAATATATATAATGAAAGCCCTATTGTGTATATATTATTTTATACCCTTGGCAGGGTATTATACTTTTAGTCAGAAGCTTGTAACTATATGAAGGAATCATTTCCGACCCTATGAATCATATATATTCTTGATCAGCATCAAAAGTCGAATCGATCTAGCCATCTTCTGCAGATAAAAAAAATTTTAAATTTTTTTTCACAAATTTGTACTTTTAAATTTACAAAAAAAAAGGGGAAAAATTTGAATTTTTTAGAATTTTAAATAGAGTATGCACATTTGTTAAGCTAATAAAAACTAACACAGGAAAGCTTTCCGAATCAAAATTAATGCTTTTTTGGCTTAGTTATGAGATTTTTAAACTTTGATTTATTGAAAAAATTGACATATAAAAGTATCGATAAATATCGACTCAAGAATGGTATTATAATTTTAGTCAAAAGCTTTTTACGCTGTGAAGGAATCATTATCGACCCTATAAATCATATATATTCTTGATCAGCATCAAAAGCCGAATCGATCTAGCCATCTTCTGCAGATAAAAAAAATTTTAAATTTTTTTTCACAAATTTGTACTTTTAAATTTACAAAAAAAAGGGGAAAAATTTGAATTTTTTACAATTTTAAATAGAGTATGCACATTTGTTAAGCTAATAAAAACTAATACAGGAAAGCTTTCCGAATCAAAATTAATGCTTTTTTGGCTTAGTTATGAGATTTTTAAACTTTGATTTATCGAAAAAATTGACATATAAAAGTATCGATAAATATCGACTCAAGAATGGTATTATAATTTTAGTCAAAAGCTTTTTACGCTGTGAAGGAATCATTTCCGACCCTATATATCATATATATTCGTGATCAGCATCAAAAGCCGAATCGATCTAGCCATCTTCTGCAGATAAAAAAAAATTTTAAATTTTTTTCACAAATTTGTACTTTTAAATTTACAAAAAAAAGGGGAAAAATTTGAATTTTTTAAAATTTTAAATAGAGTATGCACATTTGTTAAGCTAATAAAAACTAACACAGGAAAGCTTTCCGAATCAAAATTAATGCTTTTTTGGCTTAGTTATGAGTTTTTTAAAATTGAATTTATCGA
Organism: Drosophila bunnanda; assembly: GCA_035046265.1. NCBI lineage: Eukaryota > Metazoa > Arthropoda > Insecta > Diptera > Drosophilidae > Drosophila > Drosophila bunnanda. The sequence continues at coordinate 284,347 of JAWNOB010000017.1, forward strand.
ACAAATTGTCATATAAGAATATCGATAAAAATCGATTTTAAAAATCCCAATATATTAGGCTTAATTATGGACGATTTCCAATAAGATCCTATATTGGAAACTGCATGGGTATATTAACTTCGGGTGTTTTCTTGTTTATTTAAATAATAATCTATTTTCGTGAGTAAATAAATTCTTATAAATAATAAAGTCATCGGCGCTGTTACTTGTTAACATTCAAAAGAAGTTATAATACGAAAAAATGTAAATAAAAATCTTGCTAAATTTCCACAACTAAAAAAACTTGTTGTAAATTAATATTAAAATATTTTAAAGTGTGCTTAGAGACTATTATAAAGAAAGATGTCTCGTTTGGAGTCATTTGGCGAGTACAAAAACCGGTTTACTTGGGCCCTTCGCATTAAGGCTTCGACTTCACCTTCCTCTGAGGTCTCCGCTGCCCACTTAAATTACTTAATTTTAATTTCCGTAGGCGCTCAGCTTAATCAGCAACTATTAATGCTGCTTTTTGCTTATTTACGAGCTGCAAATGACTTCCATTGAGGGATCTGCGTGGGCAGCTTTACATTCAATGGTCCTGCCTCGGCTCCTCACCCTGCCAGAGGTTCTTCTTTAAAAACTGGTTTACTTTGTATAATTTTTAAATTAATTCTGCGTTAAAATTTGACTTGAAAAGTCGTAGATTAAATTTAAAATTCAAAGCTAATCACCTATCAATTTTTCCGCCCGGGTTTTCCCCATTCCATTTCATTCGTTATTTTGCCCACAGTTTGTCACACTTAATTAAAGAAAATTTTAAGCACTTTAGATGTCAATTTGTGCCCACTTTCCGCCAGGCCCGATGACAGTCCTGTCGAGGTCCTTAGTCCTGCAGCCCCATCAAAGGCCAGGCGGCGAAAGCGAAAAATAAGGAATATATATATATAAAAAAAAAAACAAAAATGAAACCAACCAACACAAAAAAAAAAAGGAGAAAACGAAATGGTTTAATTAAGTTGAAACCCTTTCGTGCGTGCCAGCAGGATCCTGGTCCTGGTCCTGGACCTGGTCCTTCTTCGACGCCAAGTGGCCCCGTCAAGTCCAACTCTGGGGGTTCGTGTTAATTTCCAAGGTGTTTGCTATTCCAAGCTGTTTCCGTTCTAATATAAAAAATCAGCGTAATTAAAAATCAAATGATTTTTTCTTGCAAGCCGTCGTCGACGACAGTGAAATATCTTCATTAATTTTGCTCTTTTTTCTGCTGCGGGACATCCTTGTGAGTCCCATCTCAGCCCTTTATCCTTTCCAATTCATTCAATGCTGCACAATTTTTAACTCATTAATTGGTGTGGGCGCAACCCTTTTTCTCTCAAGTTTCCCTCCGAACAGAAAAAGTGTCCTGAAAACGTAGCCAAGTGATTTATTTGTTTAATCCTTTTCATTTTCAACCGATTTCTTTTTATTTATACTCCCGCCCAGCCTGGCCACTTGAAATTGTTGCTGATTAGAGAGAAAAAAAAAGAGGCAGACGGAAGGAAGGAGTCCCTGAAATTGGATGAGCTTCATTTCTTGGCATTTATTAATTTTATCGTTATTCAAGAAATTCTAGATATCCCAGAAACTCTTTAATATTCATTGAAATATAGAGAAATTCATAGAAATCCATAGAAATACTTAGTAATACTTATAATACTTGACCCTCCACCTAATTGATTCGTTATCGATTCGCTTTTGATTCACTCTGTATCTTCTTTATGGTAATAAAAAAAGAGTTCAAACCTTTCTGGAAAATCCAAATCCCATCGCTGGAGGATCGACAGACGACGACTGGCAACTTGTTTAGCTGATTTTAATCCGCATTCGATACGGTAACAATTTTTTACCTCATCACTCTGGGCCATCTCTTGGGCCGCGTCTCTGGCCTGGCCAAGATTCCCCTGGCTTCCACACCAATCAAGAGACGAGAGCTTTTGACATTCGCATAACTTCCGATTTAATCCCAGCGCGTGAACGTTGTCGTTGTCGTCGATCCTCATCCTTATGTCCCAATCCCAAGACTTCAGGCACTGAGATATATTTTTGGTACTGAAAATAGAGAGAAAAGTGTTGCAAAATTAAATTAAAATATGACAAAACGTTAAAAACTAAGCAAATAAATATTATTTCAAATTATAATTTTACTAAGTAAAATATTAAATACTAAAATTTCTATTAATAGCATACGTTTTTATATAAATAAAATAAAAATTGAGTTAGATAATATTAAATTTAATTTAAAATATTTAATATAATATTTAAATAATTATCTTAGGCTTTTGGAAACTTTTCTTGGCATTTTGCATTGAAAATATGACTAAGAAAAATATGAAATACAAAAATTAATTCTAAGAACATATGGTATAATATATATTATATTATATTACATAAAATAACAATATAAAAAACTAATAACTCTTTGAAAGTTTTTCCTGGGCATTTATAAACTATTTATAGTATTTTTCAAATAACATTTGGCTAAGAATAATTTAATTTCATAAAAAAATTAATATTAAGAGCAAATGTTGTAATATAAATTAAAGAAAAATTAAAATAAATGATAATTTTAAAATTTACTTAGGCTTTTTATTGTGTTTTTCTTTCTGCATTTAAAATTGCATAAAGAAAAATATTAAATACAAACAATCACATATATTTTAACACAAATTACATCAAATAATATTAGAAAATAATAATTATAAGCTGTTAAGAATTTTACTCTGCTCTTTCATTAAATTTTTGTTGATTATTAAAATAATTTCCTTATACAAATCCATTTGTTCTTAGAATATTCTGTAACTGTTAGTTTCTCTTAAGATTTTTCGTATATAATTTGCATATATTGCTTGTAATCAGTGAGTATTCTTGAACGTTAATTAATTTCTGCGTAAACAACATTTTTTCTCCCAGTGCCTTTGCCTCCTTGGTCCATCTGCTGAGTTATGCGCTTCTGTGCGTTGTCGTATTTTGTAAGCTTTTACGCGCCGGCTACCAGAGGCGGCCCAAGGAGCCCATTCCCAGTCCCTCACTTATACCCTTCTCCTATACCCTTTCCCCCATCAAATCCAATCCGATCCGATACCCCCCGAAGCATCGAGCATCGTCGTCGTTGAAGCGATAAAAGATCAATTTAGTTGCGCCAGAGTCTCGCCGCTGATTTAAATCCGATCATTGGGCGGCGATTTGATGCGAACTGAAACATGCACAAGGAATTTGCAATTATCGAACATCAAAGGATCCTCCTCACCTGGCCTCTCAGCCTGGGAATCCTTACCTGATTATTGGTATTTTATATATATATATATACCATATAGGAAGGGTAGCGAGGAGGAGAAAAGATTATGATATTTGTTTTGTGGCTTAATTGGTTACTTAGTTATTTATCTTAGTTATTTCTTAGTTTATTTATTCATATATTTAATTAAAAGAAAAACCAACAGCTAAAATATTTATATACATATTTAATAATACGAATTTTGTAATAATTATAAAGATCCTATTAAGATATGTATTTATTTGGTTTATTTGATAACTTAGTTATTTATTTATTCAGCTCCTGTCTTGATTATTTCCTCATTTAATTCTTTATAAATGTAAATAAAATAAAATCAATTAGCTAAGATATTTAGTAAACATATTTAAATCTTAAAAATTACTTAAAGGAAAAGGAAAAGCTGTGCTGGGAAAAATCAAACAGCAAAGAACTACAACAAATTACATGCCAAAATGCACTTCAATACAAAGCACTTGGGTAAACACACTCACTCCCTTTCACACACACACGCACCAGACAAGGGGGGGGTGTGCTGCACACCTGTGGACCTGCCCCGAATTTTCCTATTTTCCTTTGCGGGCTGCTCACTTCCCCCCTGCTCCTCCTACTTTTTCGACGATGTAAACCTTAAGGTATTTTGCGATAATTGCACTTTGCTGTTGTTGGGCTCCTCGGCTTCCGTTTGCTGCTCCTTGGCGTCGTCCTTGCCGAGAGAAAGAATGAAGGAGTTGGCAGCGTTTTCCCCCCGTTTTCCACCCACTTTCCCTTAGTGTCTGTGCCCAAGATAAACAAAAGACACACACCGAACACGACTCCACGTGTGGCCGTGTCTGGCACATGTCTTCGCTCTTTCTCTCCGCCGGAGAAGCAGTTTTCCAGCAGAGTTTTCCCCAACTACACTTAATAAAGATGCGAAAGAGTGAAACTTCGAGGTTGGGGTTTCCATATCAACTTGCGCTATTTGCCCTTGTAGCCGGTGACGACTGTACTTACTACTTAATTAATTCAAATCCTGCTAATTGCATTTTATTTGCTTTCACCGAGCAGATTTCAAGTTTTTAATTGCAAATCTTTTGCTGCCTCCCTATATACTTCTATATGTTTTATTATGCCTTGTAGGTAATTTTTTAAATTTTGAATATTTAAATATATATATTTTCTGTATATTTCAGATCACGATGGATTGCTCATATATATCCCCTTTGACCCCATGATAAACCCAACCAAAAGCTTTATCCTGGTCATGATCCAGCTGGAACTTTTCCAGGACTATCAATAAAATCCGCGACCTTTTTGAGCTTCAACCGATTCCTGGTCCTGTGTCAGTCTGTGGAAGGATCTGTGGATCCCGACACCACCGCAAATGACACGCCGTTTCGTTTAATTCTGTGTTCTATTCAATATACTGGTTGTATCTAATGCCTAGGAGGTCCTGTGGCCAGCTGTCGCTGTGGTTGGCCGCCTAATGGCCGTCAACGGGGGTCCTGCCACAGGACATGGGCAGTATGGTGCGGACACACACACACACACAGACGACTTCTATTTTATTAAACTCGAATTTATGCCTTTACTTGAATGCCAAATATCGCAAATGAAGGAGGAATTCAGAGGATGCTGCACTGCAACAAATAAGGATTTGGGAATTATAAAAGTTTGGAAATATATCAAAGAGAATTATATAGATTATTGGAGTAAACTATTTTTATGAAATTGCTATTGTAGAAGAAGAAATTTAATAAACTTAATAATAAATATTTCTTTTAATATATATCATGATATTTTTCTTTAGCAAAATAACTACTTGGGAATTATAAGCCTACGGCTATGTATGTTCAATATTTTTGGAATGGATCTTAAGATCTTAATCATTTATTTCTAAGTATTAAACATATATAAAAGACTTAAGAGCTTTAAAGATAGTTCTATTAACAAATCTATTTTCTAATAAATCTTTCTTTTTTTTTAGCAAAATGAACACTTGGGAATTACAACGCCTAGAAATATATATAATAAATTATTTTACAGATTTAGATTTTTGTCAAACAATTCTTGTTTATTTCCTATTTAGCATAGTTTACTTTTGTATTTTTTTTTAATTCGTTTTAAGACTTTGTATTAATTTAAGATTAACTACAAGTGTCGCCCAGTGCATGGGTCATGAGTCCTGTTAGACAATAGTGTCCTGCCTTCTTGGGAGGCTGGGGGGGTGGGTGAGGCGTTCAAGGAAGGCTGTAGCAGAGGAGGAGGAGGAGATGGTGGTCCATCGACGAACCCTGTCTCTGTTGGTTTTTATGCGTTGTTCGTTTTGTAATTAAGCGACGCACTTGGTTGGATTTGGATGTTGAAAAAGGAATGGGTAAGGGATAGGGAAGGGGAATGGGAATGGGTAGGGGAAAAGGGAAGGGAATGGGCATGGGTATGGGAATGTGTGGCGGATGTGAGATGTGCTTTTAAAGGAGACTGATGGACTGAGCGAGTGACTGAATGGCCATGAATATATTTACAGGCCCCTGCCCCGGATGCCGGACATCGATATATATATATATATATATATATATATACATAGAGACGACGTGTGTCCGAAGCAGCATAGTTTGCGGTCAAAGTTGGCGTTTGACATTTATGCCGGATGTCAAGTCCAAGGATGTTTACTGTGTCCCCAAGTAAGCGGCCCAAGGAGCAGAGGTCCGAGTCTCCGGTCTCCGGGAGCCCATTGTCATCATCAGTGGTGTCCATTTTGTGCTTGTTATTGTCACTTTCAACTCTTCTGTGTCCGTTTTTTGTACGCTATCAATATCGGTAGGATAAGGTCCTGGTCCTGGTCCTGGTTAGTGAGTCCGGGAGTTAACCTTTTCCGGGCCCTTTGCCAGTTATTGTTTGTCTCGTTATAGTTTCTATTCAATCGAGTCGGCCGGCCCAGCAAATGCACCCCGGAGGGCATTTTCATTTTCATTTTCATTTCCATCTCCACAACTATTCTGTGTTATTTGTGTATTTGACATTTGGCTCAAGTGTTGCTGACTTTTCGGTCAGTTCTTTCTTTGTTTTGGGTTTTGTTTAGCCGCTTCTGTGCTCTCTGTGTTCTCAGCTCTTAATTAAAGTTTGGCCAACTGTTTAATGCTCAATGGATTGGTCAGCCTGGGGTCATAGTAACACACACACATATACATATGTATTGAAAAGCAAACTTTAACCTTTCTCTGGCATTTTAAACTGAACTTCTCGCAGCTAATGATTAATATTTGCAGGGTTTTTGGTAGTAGTTTTCCCCGAGTATACTCAATTTTTCACTGCCTTTCTTTTTTTTTGTAGCTCTCCACGTTCCGGGTACCTTTTTACGGACGGAACTTAGCCCCAAAAGAGCATCACGTAGCGAATCACTTAACTTGATTCCATGACCACCCCCCATTTCGGGGCCCTGATGAGGCTGATGGCACAATGGGGAATCCCCGGGCTGTACGTCCATCCACAACAATGGCGAGCCACTGGAAATAATTTGCAGTTATTCGGGGCAAACACGCAAATGCGTTCGAATCAATTGTCCGATTGCGCCGATTGTTCAGATTGCCCCCGCTCTATATACTTTGGTTGTTTTTTTTTCCTTCGGGCCTTGTCTTTGGCCGCAAAAAATGCGTTCAAATTGAAATGAAAAGCTCAGCGTGCATCGCATCCCAAATGAGGTTGAGAGATATAGGGTGGTGTTGTTGCTGGAATTTCCCTGCCGCTTCCGTTTTTCCTCGTTTCCCTATGGTTTTTTACTTTTTTTTTAACAGGGTATATTAAGTGGGTACTATTGTATTATTTTTTAATTATTATTTGTATATATGTCTTTTAATTATATTTAGTCTGTTGTGTATTAATATATATATTCAATAAGTATATTTTAGGCGGCTTTGACACTGTAATTATAATTAATTTGCTGCTTTTCCTGTCATTTTCATCTTCGAAAATAATTAATTGTAATTATTGAAGGTATTAAAATTAGTACGACAATTAAGCAACAGATTTTCAACTGAAGTATGCGGCTATGACACTGTAATTAAGACTGAGGTACCTTTCCTATTATTTTAATGTTTAAAAATAATTTTATATTTAATAATTATTTCAAGCATATAAAAAGTATGCATTTCAAAATAATTTACTTAAATTTAGGAAAAGATTTTAAGATAAATAAAGGGGTTATGATACTGTACCTAGGATAATTCAATATGTGTTTAATTTATTCTTAAGAAGGAACCCTTTTACAATGATTCTCTTTAATGTTAAATAAGGTTTCAACTATTTTGTGTGGTTATGACATTATAACAAACTTTGTGTGGCATTTTTTCAGACAGGCATTTATGGTCACTCTAATAAGGATAATTTTTGTCACAGTCTCATACTCTTATTAATGTAAAATTCTCAAACTGTTCAGAAATATGAATAAATATTTCTTGAAAAATACCTTTGTTAAATTAATTAGTATTTTTGTCATAAATATAATTAATTTAACTTATAAAGGGTATCTCATGGTCCTTACACTCTCCAATATACCTCCTTCTGGCTTCTGTTTTTTCACTGCCTTTTTTATTATTTTTTTTTTTTTTGGGTGCGTGCCGTGTGCGGTTAGAGGGTTTCACTTTCACTTCCTCGTCCACTTTCACTGGCGGCAGTGCAACTTTCACCCGCAAAGATGGGGGGCGTGGCCCAAGAGGCTGGTCAACCGGCGGCACGTGCCCTAATTTTTTGTTGTTGTTGTTGTTGTCTTCCCTGTATTTGGGGGTACATCTCGATGCCTTCTGGTTTTTTGTGTTGGATTTTTTGTTGGCCTATAAATAATTTGAGGCAGACGCTGCTCAATGAGTTTGCTTTTTGTCAGTGATGTCATTTGTAAATGGCATGTTATCAATTTTCGAGATGATTGAATCAAGTGATTTGTGTGCGTGCCAAAAAGGGAGTTCCAGCCGGGGGTTTGGGTTTGGGGTTTGGAGTTGGAGTTGAACTTGGGATCCTTGGACGCACACTGGACACATCCTTTTGATGTCTGTTGGTCTTTGGGCTAAGAAAAATATCCATACTTAGACGAAGTTTGCAGGGCGGCTTATTAAGAGATTATCAATTTCTTTTGATGCCACGGGATGTGTGTTGGAAATATGAAAGGTAATGAGGGAAATTGAGCCGGGATAACGAGGCTAATGGCAGCTGGGAAAAGTCCAGAGGAAAATCAAGAGGAAACCTCTCCATCACAGCTTTATTAATATATTTTTTTTTTGTATTTTTGTGGATCCTTTTTTTGGTTGCGGAAAATTGACTTGCAGCTGCGACCGTTGTCTCATTGCAAATGCACAAAGACAAAGTTCAGTCCAGGCGCCGTTTAACCCTTGTAGGGTACAGCAATACCACTCCAAGCTTAACCCCCTTATGCCTGCCCTTTGCTGCATGTCCTTTCTGCATTAAGAAATTAAAATCTGCCCTAGAAAAAATGCGGGGAAAAGCGTTTGGCTCTGCACATGTGGTGCCTGGTGCCAGGGTTTTCCACCATGTCACCACCCACTTTTTCGCCCCCCTCCAACACCCCCATAGATTTTCCTGCGCTCCTTTTTCACCCCACCCACCAGCAGCGGTGTTTGCCGCGCAAGTGTTTTGTTATTTTTGCGGAAGTTTTGTAATTGCGGAAACGGCAACTGCTTCAGTTGCAGCCTCGGCCTGAGTCTTAGTCCCAAGTCCCATCTCCAGATTGTGCACTGCACGAAAAATAAGGTGTTTTAAATGAAGAAAAAAAGAAAATTGATTTAAAACTAATGTGTTGAAGTTTTAAAAACACTTTTTATGTGATAAAAAAGTTCATTTGGCTTTCTAAGAGCATCTCCTGCACTTTTGTCTTTTTGTTCTCATTAATAAATACTTCTAGAGAAAAATCTAGCTAACAACTAGTTTAAAAAAATATTGCAGGCTTATTTTACATTTTAACTTATATATTTTTTCTTTAGGAATTAATTTTAAGGTCTTAGACTGCTATTGAAATTTATAGCACCATCTAAGACTAATATTTATATTTTAATTGTTTGATTTCCTTTTACCTCTAGAAATATATATATGTTTTTTGTACTTAAGACTCTGTTAAAAGTTTAAAAAGGTATTTTAAATAAAAAAAATATTTCAGTAAAGTTTTTAACTGTAAATAAAATTAATACTAGATTACGAATATCTTTTAAAATCATATTTAAGTCATATATCACATAATTTTCTTTTACTTTTGAATATGCTTCCAAATTCCAATGATTTAAATGTTTCCAAAGTTAAACTAACCTTATAAAAATCTAATTTATTCTAGTTAAATATTTCTAAGATTTAAGTAATTACCTTTTTAAGTGCTTAATAAATATAAAACTAGATTAATAATTTTAAAAAGGTTTTTTTTTTTATTTTATTGAATAAGATTTCCTTGTATTGTTAGGCATGTTTCTATATTTCTTGTCTTCAAAAATTGTTAAGGGTTTTTTAAACTTTAAAATATATATATATTATTTCATTATTATATATTTATATTTTGTATTTGTTGTCCTTATACTCTTGAATATTTATCTGTATTCATAGTATTTAAATAATTGTTTAGAATTTAAACATCTTTTTTACCGACTTAGACTCGTTTAATTCATATAGTAAATTTCTGCATAAATATTTGACTTAATATATTTATTAAAAAACAATTTTTAATAAATTATTTGGTATTTTTTAACCCTTAAATAAATTTTTCTCTAATTAAACCTAGCTTCAGACCCCCTTTTTCTCATTTCTTTTTCACTGTGTAAATCCCTTGTTGGCTCAGCTTCATTCTCAGCTCCGATTTCAGCTGCAGCATCATAAATATATATAAATATATATATAAATACATACATATATGCATGTATGTTCATATATATATATTTATATATATATATAGAGCTCGAGTGTTCGATATGCGGCCCGTCGACAACTTGCTCCTTCGGGTGTTTCGGCTGCTCGCCTGCTCGTAGGTAGGTAAACTTGCAGAACTTGAAGTTATGGACGCGTAAATTGAAAATACACATGAGAATGCACACACACATGCGAAGCGATTTTTCCGGCTTTCCTCGCGCATTTTCCTCCCCCCGCCCTTCCCCTTGTCCCGCTTGGAGGCATTGCAACGGTTCGTGGAACGCGGTCGCCACATTATTGAAACTATAAATTTCTAAAAGCAATCTTTTGCGGGCAGACAACAGGCAATGCAGGGGGGGGGTGGGAAGGGGTGGCTAAAAAGGGGGTTAGTGTGTGTGTGTGTTTCATGTTTGTATTTGTTTTTGCCCTGTGCATCGCCAGTTGTAGTTGTAGCCCGCCGGCTGTTAACGCTTTTGCCACCGCGTCGATGTTGTGGTCGAAAAGTTTTCTCATTTCGCATGTGCAGGCGCGTGTTTCTTGGCCCTCCAGCCTCAAGTTGCCGGAGCCACCCCCTCGTGACCCTCTTAGCCAACTCCCCTCGACCCTCGACCCCTGAACCCCTCCCAGTGGGAGCTCTCGACTTGGCCCCGAATATTGCGGGGTAATTGGCTTGCTCTGGAATTGGCCAAGAAGCCAAGTCGCTGCCTCAACCTCTGTCGATTGATTAATGCTCAAAAACGGTAGGTCGAAAGGGGGGTTTTTTAATTTGAAAATAACTAAACAAAAACATTTAAAATATATCAAAATATATATCAAATATATGCAAAAAGTTGAGGGGTTATGGCACAGCATTAATTAGTTTTTTTTTAAAGGAGAAATAATAAGCAAAAATCAAATTCCAAAGATATGGCTTATACATATTAGTTTATAATAATAATAATAATTTATAATAATAATAATATCAAAATAAGAAGAATAACAATAATATTATTAAAAATAGAAATATTAAAAATATTAATAATAATAATGACTATAATAATAATGGGAAAACATAAATAATAATAATATTAACTAAGAAACAAAAACGGGAAGCCAAAGTTTAAATACACTTCCAGCTTGCAATATAATTAAAGGATCCAATCGGAAATTGATTATAAAAAAACTTCGAATATTTCAATTCCTTGAATCGATATTTATCGATTTTTCTATATGAAAATTATACCAAAAAATCAAAGATTAAAAAACTCATAATTCAGCCAAAATAGCATTAATTTCACTTCGGAAAGCTTTCCTATGTTAATTTTGATTAGGTTATCAAATCTGCATACTTAAATTACAAATATAAAAAATTTAAAATTTTATCAATTTTTCAAAATTTTAATGATGTAAAAATAACGACAAAATTTTGAACAAAAATTTTCAAATTTTTTTTTCTGCCAAAGATGGCTAGATCGACTCGGCTGTTGATGCTGATCAAGAATATATATGATTTATAGGGTCGGAAATGACTCCTTCACAGAGTTTCCAGCTTCTGACTACAATTACAATACGATTCTTTGAATCGATATTTATCGTTTTTTCTATATGAAAATTATACCGAGAAATCCAATTTTTAAAAACTCATAACTCAGCTAAAATATCACTAATTTCGATTCGGTAAGCTTTCTTATGTTAATTTTGATTAGGTTATCAAATCTGCATACTTAAATTACAAATACAAAAAATTTTAAATTTTATCAATTTTTCAACATTTTCATGATGTAAAAATAACGACAAAATTATGAAAAAAAAATTTCAAATTTTTTTTTTCTGCCAAAGATGGCTAGATCGACTCGCCTGTTGATGCTGATCAAGAATATATATGATTTATGGGGTCGGAAATGATTCCTTCACAGGGTTTCCAGCTTCTGACTACAATTACAATACCATTTTTTTAGTCGGATTTATCGATATTTTTATATGACTATTTTATCGACAAATCAAAGTTTAAAAAACTCATAACTCAGCCAAAATAGCATTAATTTCACTTCGGAAAGCTTTCCTATGTTAGTTTTGATTAGGTTATCAAATCTGCATACTTAAATAAAAAATACAAAACAATTTAAATTTTATCAATTTTTCAACTTTTTCATGATGTTAAAATAACGACAAAATTTTGAAAAAAAATTAAAAATTTTATTTTTCTTCCAGAGATGGCTAGATCGACTCGGCTGTTGATGCTGATCAAGAATATATATGATATGATATGATATGATATGATATATATATGATATGATATATATGGGGTCGGAAATGATTCCTTCTTATAGTTACAAGCTTCTGACTAAAATTATAATACCCATATATAAAATATTCTTGCTGTAACTATTATTTATTTACTTTAATTTATTTTTTGTTAAAATTAAACTCTTTTTGGCTTGGAGAAATCTTACCCTTCACTTTCTCTATATAAAATAAATTCAATGAATCGAAATCTATTTTATGTAAACAAACAATAAAGTTCTTAAGTAACTAAAATATTTTTAATCCCTGACATCATTTAAATTTATTAAGTAAAACAATTTTCCCTCGCTTTCCCTTTCGCTTTTCCCTCGCCACAAATTTCCGCCCCCCCTAGAACAAGTTTGCAATTTGCCTGCCAATTAATTCGGGATTGATTTGCGTGCCCAATTGCCATTTCCAATTCCGCCATTAATCAAATCTCGGGCAATTTCCCAGTGCCAACCGTGGTGGCAGCATTCCATTTTCCATTTTCCACCGGCTCTCGCGGAATCAAATTATAGCAGATTTCCCATTAGTTTTAATGGAGGAGCAGCAGAGCGACGGCGGCTATCAAAGCGCTGCAGGTGAAATGCGACGGCCAGCGGTTCTCGATAGACAATTTCCCGCACTCGGGAAATCCACAATCCAGCCCCCTCCCCCTCTCCCACCGCCTTCGCATTTTGCTGGTCATTTTTATGTTCGAGCTGGCGTTTTTCTCATTTTCCATTTATTTACTTTTTATTATTATGAGGAGGGGAGGAAATATCTTTCGGTCTTATAAATGACAACGCCTCATCGCGCAATTTGTTTACCTTACATTTGGCCAGCATCCCTGTGCGTTTCCTTTTGGTTTTCCTTTTTGCTTTTCTTTTTTTTTTTTTTCATCAATTCCAAAATTGCTACATTAGTGTTGCCCACTTAACAAGGTTTTCCCGGGCGCCAGAGAGAGGCGGGTATAGCTTTCCCTGCTCCCTTCGGGCTCTGTATTTTTTGTTTCTCGATTTTTTTCCTACTTTTTTGTGACTTACTTTCTCCCCGCTGCGTATTAAAATTAGTGATTAATTTTTACGCTCAAAATATGCAAATGCGTTGCATTGATGAATACATTCAAAAGTGGGCAAAGTGGGCGTGGCTCTACTTCATTTTCTACTTCATTGCCAAAGTTCGTCGTCCGCTGGGAATACGCGAGGCGCGACGATGCTTGGCTCTTCCTTGAAGGAAATGAAACATTTTTATGTCATATTTTCCAGCGCTTTCTCTCTCTCTCTCTCTCTCTGTTTTGACTTTTCTTTTTCTCTTTTTTTCCTTCTATATATAATATATATATATATTTTTTTTGTTAAGGACCTTCGGCTAAAATTGATTATGGATGAACGCTGCCGCCTTGGACCGTGGGCGCAATTAACATTACTTTTAATTCGCCGAGCGCCTTGGACCGCGCTAATGAAGCATGCAAATGGAAAAGCCGGGAAAAGCCATGGGGGACAGTGAGTCCCAGATAAGTTGATGTCCTGCTTAACTTGATTTTCCCCTATTAGTGTGTAATTTTTAATGTATTTCCTTCGGGGCAATTGATATGCAAATTAAGAGAAATTAACAACAAATTGTTGTATGAAATATTATAGATATATTTTACAATTTTAAGAGGGGGTTTTGTGATACAAAATATAATATATTATATAGTGGAAAGTAAATATATATTTAAATATTTTTTTTTACGTTTTTAAGTAGCTTTAAATATGTGAGAAAAATCACCAAAGACAGGACTTTGCCCTAGACTTTATTGCCTCCTGTTCGGTTTGTGTCTTTGAAGGTGATTTGAATATTCAAGCAGATGAATTCACAGCTCGACAGGACTCAGGACACGCACACACACACACACACACACACACATGCCATTATCGCACACACACTCGCTCTGGGATATTTATTATGTTATCGAAATAAATCACAAATAAACATAAATAAACAAACCAGAACCCAAAGAAATGCCTAAGTAGATTTGTCAAAAAGTAGTCAGCAAAAGGAGCATCCTTGCAGGGACATAGCACAATACACACACGCACACACACACACACACACACACACACACATACCACACACACTTACACACACACACCCAGGCAGACGTGCTCTAGATGCGCCGTAAAGTATGCAAAAATGTTACACAAATGAAAATAACTTGAGCAAAGTTGATGTTTTCCTCCCCTGACAAGAATTTATGGGCCTCGTCTTGCCTGCAAAATGTCAATGCCGAGTCCTCCTGCTGCTTCCTTTTTCCCATATTTATTTGGTCACATATCAAAATAAGTCTGATGATCCAATAAAGTGCTTATATCGCAACGGTGGCTTAACCCCACACCCATGAGTTTTCCTCTTTCCCAGCCTGGCTTTTCCTTCCCCCTTTTCTTTTTTTTTTTGTGGCTGTCACATTAGCGACGCATCCTTACATTTTTGCATAGCATACTTTGGCGGGCCCGAGGCTTGTAATGAAAATAAATGCGTTACATTTCAATACATTCCTGGCTGGGCTTTCCCCTTTTTCGTATTTTTTTTTGGTTTGTTTCGATTTTTTTGCTTATTTTTTTTTTGTAAATTTTGATTTATGTTTTGTTAGACAAGTCGAAGTCCTTCTGTGTGCATTTGACATTTGTTCAGGACACGTGAAAATATTTCGAATTGGAATCCGAAACTACTTAGACAGTAAGTAACCCATTTTTTTCAACTTACAGTTGCTTATAATGGGGGTTAAAAAAATAGTAAGGCTTTGTTTTAAGTTAAATAATAAATAAATTACATTTAAATAATTAAAGGTATTTTAATTGAATGATTTTTGTTTAGTTTTATAAAATTATAAAGATTTTTAAAGATGATTTTAATAAACATAAAATAGTCTCTACAAAGAAGTCAAGGAATAAAATATAAATATATTTTTAAGCTGCTTCCAGTCTATATAAAATTACTTTCTGGTCCTTAGATCTTAATTTAAACTATATAAATTAAAACAAAAATATTAAGGACTCCTTAATTTAACATATAGAAATTATTTAAAATTATTACGTAGTAAAAACATTTAAAAGGTTCTCCCGCTTAAGAAAAGATTTATATTAAGGTTTCCAAATATGAAAACCCAAATTAAAAATGATATGAATAAATTCCAGTTTGCTATTTTTGTGACCTCCACTGTATGCCTAAGCTATCTGCGTACACACGCACACACACTCGTCTGAAGATGGCGAAAAAGAAATGATTTATTTGTGGCATTTCTAGGACTTCTTCCTCCACGCAGGACTCGCAGCTGCTTTTAATACATTTTTCTCTCTTTCGGCATATTTGGCGCTCCATGCATGACAAATTGCTAAGAAAGCGCAGTGGAAAGCCCGCTTTTCCTCGCCTTCCACCCAACCCCTGCCATGTGTGTGTGTGTCTGTGTGTGCTTCCTTATCATCGAAATGTACTCGAGGAAATTCCGCAAATAACGCGATGCCAGCTCCACTTGCACTCGACTTTCCTTTGGGCTTTTCCCAAGGAAAAGCGAGTGTGGGGGAGGGTGGGGGGTGGCAGGGTTCAGCCAAGGAAAGGGTCCTTGCATGCATGAGCAGTTCATTGAGTTGACATTGAGTGCTTGTGATTTATGTTGGATTTTTGCCACTTCTTTCTGCCATTGCCTGCCAAAAACAAGCGCCAAATATGCCAGGAGAATGGGTTTCCCTTGCGAGTTTTGGGAGGGGTTACGAGGGGTTAGGGGTAGAAGGTAGAACTTTTTGGGGGGTTGGGGGACTGGCAGGTGAAAGGCTTGAAGGGGGTTTTCCGCGGACTGACAGAAGGTGCAACATTTATTGGACAAAAGTAAACATTTTGCTAGGAAAACAATACCAAATGTGGCGACTTTTTTAATATAATTCTCTTTTCTAAGCAAATTTTAATTGGTGAATTTAAAAATAAATAAGAAAATTAAGAAATAAAGAAAGAATAAGGAATGAAATTGATAATTTTATATGCTACTTTTTTGGGTAAATTAAAGCATATTAAATATCATAACTAAGCCAAAAATGCATTAATTTCAATTCGGACAGCTTTTCTGTGCTAGTTTTTATTAGCTTAACAAATGTGCATACTCAATTTACAATTTAAAAAAATCCAAATTTTTTCCCTTATTTTTGTAATTGTAAAAGTAAAATTTTGTGAAAAAAAATTTTAATTTTTTTTTATCTGCAGAAGATGGCTAGATCGATTCGGCTTTTGATGCTGATCAAGAATATATATGATTTATAGGGTCGGAAATGACTCCTTCACAACGTAATAAGCTTTTGACTAAAATTATAATACCATTCTTGAGTCGATATTTATCGATACTTTTATATGTCAATTTTTTTGATAAATCAAAGTTAAAAAATCGCATAACTTAGCCAAAAAAGCATTAATTTTAATTCGGAAAGCTTTCTTATGCTAGTTTTTATTAGTTTAATAAATTTGCAAACTCAATTCAAAATTTAAAAAAATTCAAATTTTTTCCCTTTTTTTTGTAAATTTAAAAATAAAAATTTTTGAAAAAAATTTTAATTTTTTTTTATCTGCAGAAGATGGCTAGATCGATTCGACTTTTGATGCTGATCAAGAATATATATGATTTATGGGGTCGGAAATGACTCCCTCACAGCGTAACAAACTTCTGACTGAAATTATAATACCCTGCAAGGGTATGTTGTTGTAAAAATGGTTGTTGTAAATAATTTGTTGTTGGAATGAAAAAATTTACAAATTTCAACGAAATTATTTTGTTATTCGAAATGTTGTTGTTATTAAATGAAATTATTTTGATGTTCAAAATGTTGTTGTTGAAAAAATATTATTGTTGTAAATATGTTGTTGTTGTTATGGTGTAAGCAAAAAAAAACTTCAATCTAGACATTTTAAGTAAAAATTCAAAGGCTGCTCAATTGCAGGCAGCAAGCTTAAGATATTTAAAAATATGTTACAAAATATTGTATATTGTTATTAGTTTTTTATTATTATATTTATAATATTCATTTTTTGTTAGTTTCAATCTCTTTCTGAGCAGATTTTTCTTCCATTTAAGTTAGTTTTGAAAACCGCACCTGGAAGCTTGAGCAAAAACCATCGACATCTTCAGTTTCTGGCAGCTTTTGGTTGCCTTTTTCTACTGGTGTGTTTTGTAAACCAAATTGCGTTTACGTCATCAGCAGTCCCCATTTTCCATTTTCCCGCCCCCTTCCCCCACTTGCCGGAAAAAGCATCGCCACCATTCCGATGCTCGTCTGACTGACTGAGTTGCCATATATTCAAACTAAATGTGTCACGTCCAAACAACAAAAATTTCATTTATATTCGCATATATACGAAAAAGTGACGACCAACAAAAAAAAAGAAGAAAAAGGGAAAAATATTCAGAAGAAATGGCTAGAAGAAGAATGGCCAAGAGAAAGGCGGAGAAAGGGAAATAGAGGGGAAATGTGATAAAGTTTGAGAGACATTTTTTTTGTTTTTTTTTTGCGCTGGGTGGGGCTCTGGCTGCCGTTTTGGTTTATTTTAAATTTGGAGCAATTTGGACAAGTCCCCAGCCCCTTTGCCAAGGAAACTCACCTATTCGGGGAAATGCTGGGAAAATGGTTACAAATTATGTGCAGCATAAGCTGAGTTCTTACTCTACTTTTTTGTAGTTCTATTCCTATTTTTTATTATTTTTTTTTCTGTAAGGAAAAAAGTATGGGGTTTTTGCTGCGTGCGTCGTTTTTAAGCAGCGACTTCCTGCCACGCCCCGCTCCGAGAGCGGCAAGGGGGCGGCGGCAACAAATCAACGGAAGCGGAAGTGGCAATGGAAATGGAAATGAAAATGCGACGGCGAATGAAGCGAAGCCGCAAAAGGTGTGAACAGCAGCGGAAAAACGCAAAAAGCAAACAGAGATGAAGATGAAAAATTGCAAAAAAAAAAAGTGTGAGAGAGAGAGAGTGCGAAAGGCAGCGGCGAAAAAGGGGGAAAACTCAGACAGGATTTTCCAAGGCTCTAAAAAATGTATATATTTAAAATATTCACAAAATTCCCTATTGATTTACTTTTATTTATATTTAATTCTTAATATATTTTAAAGAAATTAAAAGTAGCTTAGGCACCCCTGGATTTTCCAGCAATTTTCCCTTCCCCTCCCTTGGCGGCTTTCTCTCGCATTTCTCTGCCCGGGAAAATTCTTTTGATTTATGTTAATAAGTGCGCACCATCTACTATAGTTTTTTCTATGCCTTTTTTACTAGGTTTTTCTTGGTTTTGTAGCCACTTTTGTCACCTGATTTTTTTTTGTACTTTTCTTTGCCAGGATTTTTGCTTAATTTTAACTTTAACTTTACTGCTAATAAATTAGGAAATTAACTTAAAATTAGCACTTAAAGTATTTTGGGGGTATTATTAACACGACTTAAGATAAATACTTAAATAAATAAATAATAAAGAGGAAACCCCAGCCACAATTATGGGGGAGTGTCTTGTGTGAAAGAAAAACCCAAGGAGTATGAACCCTTTTTTCCGGAAGCCAATAAGCCGGCCACTTTGCCACCCAAAAAAGGGTGTCGGCATGGGTTAAAAGGTATGCAGATGTGGCCAGGCTGTGCGGGGGGGTTAACGTCAAACGGAAATCAGATTTGTGTCTGGCATTTCTTGCGCTTGATTTGTTTGCATAACAAAAGGACGACGTCCAAGGATTGGCGTGCAAGTCTATCAAAACTAATGTGGTTGCCCCTTTTCCCTAGGATTTTCCTATTGGATTTTTCTTTGGAAGCTCCCTTTCCCCTTCCCCTTCCTCTTCCCTTACCCTTCGTCCCCCAACGGCTTGGAAATCTGATCTGGACTCTTGCTATTTTATTTATTTTATTATACATTTCTTTTCTTGTCTCGCGGCAGACCGCAACTCGACCTTAAAGTGTGTCATTTTATGGGCAGCCCAGAGCAGCCCTTTTCCGGGGGAAAACCCACCGCTTTTCCCTCACTAAAAATTTTACAATTTTTATTGTTCGTGTTGTGTGTTTTTTTCTGTAGATTTCTTTTTTTTGGGATTGCTTTTATTGCCCGCGGCGGCGGCGCATCTTTAGACTTCGATCTGTGTTTGTTTGAGAAAGAAAGTGCAAAGTTTGTGGCTTTAAATAGTAAATTATAAATTTAAAATATATTTAAATATATAAACTATTGAATTTTCTAGTGCAAAATATTTTTTTAATTGAATTAATAATTTTTAAAAAATATTTTCAAAGAGTGTTAACAGCTTCTGCTTACTACATAGCTGACTTTTCCACTTTCGCCTTCGATTTGTGTTTCTTTGGTGCCTCAAATAATAATTAAAAAATTTAAAAATATATTTAAATATTTAAACTGTTAAATTTCTAACTTAATAATATTTTTCTTAAGTTTATTATTCATTTTCCTTTATATTTTCAAAGAGCATCAACAGCTTCTGCTTCTTCGGTGGCTGACTCTTCGACTTTTCCCACATGTCGTATCAATGGATTTCCCCGCGTGGCTTTTTCCCAGTTTCCGCCACCCCCGCAGCTACCCCCCCCTTAGTATCCTGGACCCCTTTTCCACCTTTTTTGCCCCATGTCCTTTCTGAATGTATTTTTTTTTTTGCCCTTTTTTACTTGGATTTTATTCGGCGCGCGATTTTCAACGCATGGCCCTTAGGGGTTGTCTTCTGCTTCGGACTTCCTTCTCCGTATTATTTCGCATTTAAAAATAGATTTGCATTTGTTTGTTCTCTGTGTGTGTGGCGTGTCCAATTGATTTATGGTTTTTGTAAATAACGAAAAAAAAAAAATAAATAAATAAGAAAAAAAAAACGAGAGAAAGGTTGCGCCGCGGGGCAGACGAAGGGAAAAGGCTTGAAGGGCGTAAAGCTCTCCGCCAGAAATGTTGTTTACTTTTTGCGGTTATTTTGCGGTCTCGCTTTTTGGCGCCTTTTTTCCCCCATTTCCCATTTTCCCGATACATCCTGTCCGCGGCGGCAGTTTATTGACTTTTCAACTGATCCTTTGGGTGTAATTGTTGTTATTGTTTGCATTTTAAAAGCCCGAAAGCTATGCGCCGGCCAATAGGAAAAGCCTTTTCCGTGGGGAGACGAAAAAATATATATGTAGATGGGTAAAGGAAATTCTAGCGGATTGAAAATTGGATATATATTTAGGATATATATTGCTTATTTTATATAGAGAAAGTCCTGTTAAAAGTCTGGTTAATGTAAATATTATCTAAGGATTACTATTTAAACGGGGTTATTTTTTGAGGAATACTTCTACTTATAGAATATGAAATCGGAATAATTTAAGGCTTCATACTAAGGTTGAATTTTTTCTATATTTCACCTTGAAATATATATATATTTATAATATACAAAAATTATAAATAAATTACAAATATATAAACACTTCAAAAGGAAAATGTCTTGTCAAGACCTGGTATACATAAATATAATTTAAGGACATCTGTTTAATCAGGCTTATTTGTTAAAATCTATCTTCAGATAGATTATTCCAAGAAATAATAAAAACACTTATTTGTAATTAATTAAAAGGTTAATACTAAGGTTAAATTTGTTCAATATTTAACCTTAAAATATATATAAAAATTATGAATAATTAAATTAAGATTATTTTGCTTGTATTATATACTTTTCCCTAAGGTATATCTTAATCAAGTTAAATATATTTGTTTACAAACTACAAGAGTAAGCCTTCCAAATAGAACCAATAAATATTATATAAATCAAATATATCATATATTTATCATAGAAATATTACATATATTTCATATAAATATTAAAATATAATAAAATATAATAAATAAATTTACAAGGAATACTTTACACATTTTATCATAGTTCTTGATACCAATTAAAACATCCTTTGGGACACTTTTCCTATTCACCTTATCCTCCCAACTGATTGGGCTTATTCCGACCTTATATATATATTTTATATATATTTTTCCTTTCCCCGGCAAAACGAGGAAACACAATTAACTGACTTTGGCAAACAATTGGCACAAAAAAAAGGTAAAGGAGAGGGAAGGGTATGATTATACCCTCCTCTCTTTTTTATGCGACGCCCCTCAAGATATTGTCACCAAGAAAATGAAAAGCCGAGGGCGGTCCCCGGCCAATGAAAAGCGTCGGGGGTAAGCAGGGAAAGCCAAGGAGGAAGATGTAAACAACAATACACAAATAAATTGATGTCATTTTCGTTTTCGTTACGTCTCAAATGGAATTAGTGGCAAGCTCAAAAAAAAAAAAGAAAGAAAGAAAAACCAAGGCGGCAAAGACATGCAGAAAGGACAAATCCAAATGAAAACCCCGCAGAAATATACAAAAAAAAAGACAGAGGGAAAGCGGGGAAAAATTCGACTGGCAGACGGCGGGAGGAAAAAAAAACAGACGGCAATGAAAACGCAGATAAACATATTCGCGAATTTGTTATTATCAGAAAAATATTGCGCAAATAAAGCCAGCGGCCGGAGGGTGTGTCTTAGGCGATGGGCCGTGCTCCTGGCTGGGATTTCCACCAGCTTAAGCGGGGCGAACGTATGCAAAATATTCCAATTCGGGGGGTTAAGTACGAGCTACACTGAGCGAAATTTGTCTGCGAATTATTGAAAATATTCTACAAGTTTTAGAAAGTCTGAAAAGTAACTTTTTGGGTATAAACAATATTAAAATTAATATAAACCATAAATAACCTACTTTTCTTTCTAAAAAGATTTGTTTTTTATATTAATTTGAAAATAATGGGTATCTTGTGCTAATAATATTTCTATAATTAATAATAAAATATATTAGCTTAATAAAATATATCTAAACTTAACAAAAAAAAGTATAACTTAATAAAATGTATTGAAAATAAGCTCAGAATAACAGCTGATTGTCAGTAAGCAGTGTGACCTTGCTCTCACCCAGCAAGAAGGGTCACATAAATTTGAATTATTTGTTCACCTTTAGAAATATTTGTAATATTCCTATTTTAATATAAATTTATATATTTTTTTAAATAAATATATTAAATAAAATATAAAATAAACCAATTGTCTATTGGCAATACACTTGTTGAATATATTTTAAATGTTCTACCAAACTGCCATATAATATATATATGTTTAACATATACCTTTACTTAATCTTTTTATTTTTTTGTATAACCCCATTTTTCTCACAGTGTAAGAGAGTGTGTGTGGGGCGTTAATTCCCTGGTGACTGCATGTGACGCGTTTTGCATGCGGTTTGAGAGCGTTTTCCAAGCGTTTGAGCTGTTGTGTGTATGGTGTGGGTGTGTGTGCGATGTGTGTGGGGCGTGTGTGTGTGTGGCAAGGTGACTTCCTTGGTGCCACAAATTAGTTAAAAAGCCAAGCCAGACAATCAAAGATCAAAACTTTTTGATAGGCAAATGCTTTCTTACAATGCGAGAGGAGTGTGTGTGTGCTGGATGGGTGTGTGTTTGGGGGAGTGTGTGTGAGCCTGGATGAGTGTGTGTATGTTTTTCCTAATACTTTTATTACGCTGGTTTTTCTGCAATTTTTGTTCCCCTTCCCCTTGGCAAGTCGAGTTACTGTCAGGACGTTAAATGGCAGCTGACTTTTGATTCGAAACGGAATTGATCGCTTTATCTGCATGGAAACTTTGGCTGGCGGGGGTTAATTGATGGGTTAAGCGGGAGGGATAACTGTAAGATGTAAGGGGGATTTTTTAACCTAGGAAAATATGGAAATTAAATGGGATTTTGATAGGAAAAACACAAGTATTACTGCCGATTAGATAAATTCAACTTTTACCTCTTTAAATGTTTTTTAAAAAACGGTTCATTATTATATTTAAATTCTTAGTATTTATTTTTATTTCATATGATATTAGGAATAATTTCAACAGTATTTTCCCAGCTTGGAAATTCAATTACAGCAAGTTCTTAATTGCCAAACGATCCATTTTCCTCACCACCACCCCGCCCCACCCTGTCGGAAAACGGCGCGTGTTTGTCAAGAGAAAAAAAATAGATATAAATTTAACGCGCAAGTGGAAAATTGTCAGCGGAAAACACAACAAATTTTGGTGTAAAAATTATCAAAAGAAAATGTAGACAAACCACCCAGAAAAACACTGATAACGCCCCATCTCCCGCCTTCCTTTAGAGCAGAAAGTAGCCCTCACCTTTGCCAGCGAAACGTGTAAATGGACTTTTGGGTGCGTTGACTGACTGACTTACCACCACTCAGTGGGACTCACTGGGACTCAGTGGGACTCACAAATACTCAAAATACTCAAATGCAAAATGGCGATTATTCATAAATCATTAAACACCATTTGGCAGACGGCGTGGGGGATGGTTGGGCCTTTCAAATTTTTATCGCTTTTCCAACAAAAACTGGCGAAGAAAAATTCCTAATGAGCCAAGGCACAACACAAAAAAAAAAAAGACAACTAGACTAGGCTTGGTTTAAAAAAACTCGACTTGGGAATACCTATTATAAAGATATTTGTATGTATTAAACAGTGTTTATATTTTATAAGATTATTTTTATCGCTGCTGATGAATATTTAAAATATTTTTTATACTTTTCATAAGATTATTATATTTTAGAGGATATAAATGTATAAGTAATCACTATTTATTTAATTTTTTTAGTATATTTATTACTACTTGTAGAGATATTTATACCTCATATGATATTTTAATACCCGTTTATATATTTAATAAATATTTCTTATTTTTAATAGCTTGTTTTCTGTGACTTAAATTTTCCAGGATCTAGTTAGCAAGTTGTTTATAATAAATCGCTAAATAAAATATTCTATCTCTTATATTTCCTTAATAAAAATTAAATAGAATATTTTATCAAATATATTTTTGAAATAATAAAATATTTACTGTATTATTATTTAATTATTTTCCATAATTTAAGCCCATCCTATATACCTTTATATCCTGCAATTACTTTTCGTGTAAGAACACGAAAAATGCCCAGCGAAAAAAGTGAAAAAACTTCGGAAAAAATCAAAGGCCGTTTTTCCCGAGGAGTTGGGGTTGGGCTTGGGTCAAGGTTTGAGGGGGGTGAATGGGGTGGTGGGTGCTGGGTCCTTGGGTGGTGTGTGTGCCGCGGCTCGATGGATTGGGAAACGAGGAAATGGACTGGGCGGGGGGTAGGAATTTCGCGGGCTTTTTAACAAGGCGCCCAGGCAGAAGACACCAAAAAACGAGACTCGGACGAAGAAGACATTAAAAATTTTGTTTGATACTTTGGTCGTCGCCTCCACCGATTCCAACTCCAACTCTGGCTTCTCTCTGACTTTTCTGTGTTTTTTTTCTGTGTTTTTTTTTTTTTTTTTAGCTTTTTCGGCCGCTGTTCTGGTCGTTTGATTTCCGCTTCCGTTTGCCGTTGAGATTAAAAAACATTTTCGTGCGTTTTTTCCCTCATTTCCCTGATGTTTTTCCATCGTGCTTTTACCACGGATACGGATACGGCAGCGGCGGCGGCGACCAACGGTTGAGCGTCTCTATCTCTGCGAGATACATTAAATTAAAAATTAATCTTTAATCAAAAATTATTGTTGGCATGCACAAGACAAAGTAGCACTGGAATCGGAGGGGAATATATATATATATATAGGGTGAGTTGGTCCTGCGAACGATGTCCTAAGCGCTGGGCAAACATAGTTGACAATATATCAAAGTTTTCTGGCATCTTTGGCGGGCTTGGGGGCCCTGAAGAAAGATGCCTTACTGTAATTGCTCTAGCCAGGGTCTCAGGATAAGCCAGGACAGCCAGGGATGCAGGAAGTACAGTTTAACCAAATCATAAGATAGATAGAGATTTATAGAAAATTAAAAGAAAATGGAATACGTTGTCAGAGAAATATGGGAACACACAAACCCTTATGGCTATCAAAATGATGAAAAATCAAGACGACTTGGTTTTTGCCCTGATTACCTGGCCAGAAAACTTGGCTGATTGTTTAACCACCACAAATGCCGCCCAGGAAGCCGCCTCAGCCAACAATTTCAACTTAATTAAATGCGTCTTTAATACTTTTCCCCAGCCAGAAGGGAGCGAGGCGAATCCTGGCATATCCTGGCATCCTGCGTCGCACATTTACATTAATGTTCATGTGTGTTTGTTTGTTTACCCAAAAATAAAGACAAAAAAAAACGGAAGAAGAGCAGAAGAAGCCAACAAAGTTTCAACTGGGGCCTGTGTCTGAGCTAAAAATAAAGTTGATTAAAATTTGAAAGATTTTTGACAGTTATTATGCGCCAGCGGGTGGATAAACTGAAGCTGGAGCGCCGAAACTTGTGTCAATATTGAAAGTTAAGCTCGCTGTCTTCCCATTTCCATCACTTGTCTGCGTCTCTTCTTATATAAATCCAGCTCTGTCGCGTACCAGTTGGGAATTATAGTTTAAATATGAAATTACCGTGTTGCCACAGTTAGCATTATGGGGGTTTTAATTACGTATAATATGTGAATTAATCAATATTGTCATTTAAAGGAAATTATATTTGAAGATATTCTTTTTAAAGTAGCTCTGTAGCGAACCAGTTGGGAATTATAGCTCATAAGCTCTTTCACAGTATTGCCACACTTTTAAAAGAAAGTCATTTTTGGTGCTTTACTTAATTTTAGTATATGAAAGTATATATATATATAAATATATGGAAATTAGGTGGTAGATTTTATTTATTATCATTTTTCGTTCACAAATTAAGCAAGCCTGTAACGAATTATAGCTTTTACCTTGTTGCCACATCTTCTAAAGTTTGCATTAATTTTTATCTTGCATATATTTGAAGTTAAATTATTTATTTAGCTATTAATTTGAATTTATTTTGTAATTATTCAGATTTTTTTGGAATCTATACAATAAATGTGTATTAAACTATACTATAGTTATGATAATTAAAGAAGCACTTTAAGAGTCTCCTTAGAAATGACATTAAATTTGTTTTCGCCGTGTGACTGGACTGTACTTGATCGCCTCGAAGGCCATAAAAACCGCACACGGACATGACCGGGGAACTGCCAATGAAGTAGCTCTGCTCAATATAAAATTACATTTTATAGCGCCCAACGAGGGGCGACGGCGGCAAGGACATTCAAACTAATAAGGCCGGTTCAATTTAATGAGCAGACGTCGCAACTTTCCGCTACGTTGGACGCGTTAAACTAATCAACGCGCCAGGCACCACCCCATGTCCTGTCCCCAGTTGTCCTGGCATGGCCTGGTCTGGCCTCTACCCAACCCCCAGGCTTGCAATTTTCCACCCATCCCGGAGGGCAACAGTTGTTTGTTTGTCTGCTCAATTGCTTGTTAACATTTTGCGCAATTTGGCCAACAAAGGCCACCGGTTGGGGGAGGGGAGTGAGAATGGGGCCTAAACTACCTGCAAACATGGAAAAAACCAGAAACCAATTGAGCGTGAGTGTGTGTGTGTGCCCGTGCCGAGTCCAGGTCGGTGAGTGAGTGTGGCCAGCCTGTAGAAAGTCATAAAATTTTATAGTTTCGGGGGGGAAGGACAGCGACTGCGACTGCGACTGCGAATGCGAATCAGCCGTGTGTTATGACTGTGAACTAATCGCCGCAGCGTTTTCGGTTCGCCATTTGGCCAGTTAATGAAATGGCCATGGCTCAAATGAATTCTGGTCTTCATCCTATTTTTTTCTTTTTAAGCGGGGGCGGGACCTGGTAATGGGGACAGGAAAACGTCGAACGGGGAGCA
This sequence comes from Drosophila bunnanda, assembly GCA_035046265.1. NCBI lineage: Eukaryota > Metazoa > Arthropoda > Insecta > Diptera > Drosophilidae > Drosophila > Drosophila bunnanda. The sequence goes on from JAWNOB010000017.1 coordinate 311,531, forward strand.
GAGAGAAAATTGAACCGAGCCGGAGCTCTGGTCACAGAGCAATTAAATTCTCCCGCCCTGAAGATGTCTTCAGACTGTGTCTCAGTTGGTGGCAAGCCTCTTGATATACTATATATTAAAGTCTTAAGTTTCTTAGATAAATATTTATATTTTTAATTGATTTTAATATATTTCTGTACGTATTTTATATGTGAATTTATTTAATAAACCCATAGAAAATAAATAGGATTAAAATTATCAAATTAAAATCAAATCAACGATTTTTAAAGCAGCCTAAAAATCCAAATTGTAAATCCAAAGCTAATAAATTCTATCAACGATTTTGGGAGTCTCCCTAAAAAATATATATAATATAAAATTATAATAACAATTTAACTATTTTCACAAAATATTTTATTGCAAATTAAGAAAAGTAGGAATTCCCAGTTGGAAATTATTCATATCTAAGCAAAAAATGCATTAATTTTAAATCGGAAAGCAGTTCTAAGTTGATTTTTATAAGGTCTATAAATCTGCGTATTCAGTTAAAAAATTTTAAAAATTAAATTTTTTCGATTTTTTTTTTACAAATTTAAACCCTTAGATAATGTTGAAAATTTTGAAATAATTTTTTCTTCCCGAACACGACTAGATAGATTCGCCTGTTGATGCTGATCAAGAATATATATGATTTATAGGGTCGGAAATGACTCCTTCATAGCTTTACAAGCTTCTAACCGAAAATTATAATACCATTCTTTGAATCGATATTTATCGATAATTTTATATGGCAATTTTTAGACAAATCAATGTATAAAAAACGCATAACTCGGTCAAAAAAGCATTAATTTTAATTCGGAAAGCGTTCCCATGCTTGTTTAAATTGGTTTAATAATTCTGTATACTGAATTTAAATTAAAAAAAAAAATTTTTTTTTTTGCCAATTTTTCTTGCCAAATTTTATATTAAAAAATTTGGAAAAATTTTTTTAATTTTTCTTTTCTGCAGAAGATGGCTAGATCGACTCGGCTGTTGATGCTGATCAAGAATATATATGATTTATAGGGTCGGAAATGATTCTTTCACTGCGTAGCAAGCTTATTACTGAAATTATAATACTCACAAAATGTATAAAGAGCTTAACTGTATTAAATAGTCAAGTTTATGTAAATATTTAAATTTTTTCTTTAATCCATAACATATTACTAAAATTAAAAAGAAAACTGAATGATCCTTTTATTAAGTTCCAAGAGAATTTAATAAACTAACAAGGTTTATTTGTACCTTTTAATTTAATCAAATAGAAACTCCTCTCGCTATATTTCCATCAATATTCCTCCCTTTCCTCTACCAATTTTCAATCCCTTCAATCAATAGCTACCAGATTGCTTCAATTGAAGGCCAAATTTGTCAGAAATCAGGATATCAATTCCCTTTCGTCCCATATTACACTACTTGGGACAATCAAATGGAATCAAATCACACAAATCAGGCCAAATCGCTCCAGCAATTTGCCCAAGGATATGGCATATACTATATGCGATATAACGATATCTGGCATATAGGAACATAGGCCAACAACCCCGGACAAATCGTGGGCATAAAGCATAACTCACGCTTATGATTTTTAAGGGCACATCAAAGACCAGGACGAGACCGAACCCCGTTCCTTGGAGAACACTATATAACCAATAAACATTGTTGCAGGATTGCTTGTTTTTGCAGCTAATAAAATCATAAAAAATAAGCAAATAGCCGGGCATAAGTGGCCAAAAGGGAGAGGGGGGTTGGGGTTAAAGGGGGGGCAGGCGAACAGGGGTTAAAGGGGGACAGGCGAACAGGGGTTAAGGGTGACGCAGCCATGACAAGTGGATTTTTTATCACTAGCCTTTCTTGGTGAGATGGAAAAAAAGAAATGGAATGGATGTATGGATGAATGGCCTGGTCGTTTTCTTTGGATTTTTCTTAGGCTAGATATGGGATTGCACTGAGAGAAAATAGCTTGTAAAATAATAAAATATATATTAAATATTATACTAAATTAAATCAATAAAATTTGTATAAGTTTTTACCTTAAAATCTTATAAATAAGTGCGTTTCTTAGCTAAAGTTATCCAAAAATATATTTAAACATTTTTCATGGTCGTTTTCTTACTCTATTAATAATATTATAAAACACAATCTATAACATTTAAATAAATCTCTTTGTTAGAAAAATATTTCCAGCTTGTTTTACATTTTCCTCAATTTACTGCCACATTTTGAAAGCCTGGAATTTATCCCCCTGTATAGAAAAGGACTTTTGGGTGGTGTGGCTTTCCCTATGGCACCACAATGCATGCAAATTGTAACAAGGATAATGGCAAACTCTCAAAAGACCACCGCAAAACAGGACGACAAGATGACTCTATGACGACAAAGTAGCACCACGCGGCGGTAGTAGCTGGCAACCCCCGAAAAAAATACAACATTTTCTTCTATACACAAAAAAGTGACGTAGAAGCAGACGCAACCCCCGCTTTTAGTGCCACTTGACAAATTGGTCAAGTGATTTTGCACAAAAAAAAAAATCAAATAAAATAAAATAAAGAAAGGGACCCAGGGATATGGGTGAAAGGGGAGTGCAAGGACTCATAGGTCAGGCGTAGGAAATTGGCAGAAGGGCAGCAGGTCAAGCGGTGAATGAAACTATAATAAATACAATTCGGTTACTTGAGATTTTTATATTCATTTGGATATATTATAACGCAGGAAGATCTGCTAAGAAGCTCTTAAAAATATTCTAAAAAATCCTATATCCTTTTCTTTGATAAAATCCATAATCCATCTCTCTATAAATCCCCCAGAACCCACCAAATCGGATATGGTTAAGTTTTCCCCCTTCCTGCGACACACCCCGCCAATAAATTGCAACTCTTTGTCTGCGAGGGTTGTGATATAACCATTTCTGTATATATATATATATCGTATATATCCCTGAGAAGCCCATCAAATCGAGCAATTGACAAATTGCTTGTCTACGTGTGTGTTCCTCGGTTTCTTGGCCCACAGTTCGTGTGCGGACTACTGACAACTCTGACAGAGGGGGGTTGACGATGGCTATATATACACATATATCCTTTTTATATCCCTGCGAATTCCCCAGAATGTATCGCTTGTAATTGTCTGTTTGATGGACCAAACAATTTTGATTGAATTCAATTACGACGCCAACCCCTTTCGGGGGTTTTTGCTTTTTTCTTGCGTTGCTCGTTGTTGGTTTTAGTGATTTGCAATAATTTCGATGCCCATATATGTGAAATATGCCGTTGTCATGGTTTGTTTATTCAGTGCGGATGTCCTTCGGCTAAGCCCCCACCGGGGTATCCTTAACCCACTCAAAGGGAAGCACTGGAAAATATTTTTCCTATATTTCATATTAGTTTTGCTGAGTTTCTATTTAAGAAATAGTGAGAGAGAGTAATTTTTAAAATAACTACTGCCCCATAACATATTTTTTTGCTTCTGTAAGGCAAATCAAATGTATGCGCGTTATGCAGCTTATTTTTAGAAGGCTTTTGCTTAAGATTCTTTTGCTTTTTGTTGGGGTCTCGTAAGATATAGTGAATTAAATATTTAAAACAAAGGAAATAGACATAAGGTTAAGCTAAACTCTTGATTTTCCTCAAGCTAACTGTATGGGCGTTATGCAGCTTATATTTATGAAATCTTTGGTAACATTTTTAAACAATTCCCTGACTTTCATATTAAAAAATTATTTAATGATAATCTAAGTTCAAATCTTAATTTTCCCAAATTAAAATCTCAATTTGTAATGTCCCAATTTATAATTTCCAGTGCAGGCCCGCATGTGTCTGCCTTTTTAGCCTTTTTTCTTGGCCTTTTCTTGGGGGGGAACGGCGCAAGGACCCTTAAGTCGAAAGGGTTTCGGTTTCACTCTCGGTTTCAGTTCTCAGTTCTCGGTTTCTTTGTTTGTTCTCCTGCCCTGCCCTGCCCTGCCCTGCCCTGCCTCTCGTCCTGCCCTATCCTGACCAAGTAGATTAAGTGATTTCCAAGTCATGTCCTTTTTTCCATCGGTGTTTGCTGTTTGCACCCTGATGGACTGCTGCCAAAAAAAAAGAAGAAGTCATGTCATGGCGGGAGGCAGTCCAAAGTCCATGTGGGCTTTGTGTTTATATTACAAGGGTTATTGAGCAAATCACCGGGCGACAAGGGAACGCATAAAAAGGAGCTATGAAATCTAGTTTGTTGGCATAATTTGTTTGATTTTTATTAGATGGAAGATAGTATGTCCTGGCAACCCTTCTCCATTATTATTATTATTATTATTTTTTGCCGTTTGTGCCAAGTCATATTAGTTGGCCCAAAACTCTTTTTGGCCTCGACACGTTTTCGTTATTAATTTTTATTACGAGTCCGAATAAATTGCATTATGTGTGTGGGGACCAGGCATTTTTGGGCATTTGGCAAATTGAATTTATTTGCAAGGAAAAAACAAAAGAGATCCTTTTTTACCCAACTCTTCCAAGGGGGAAGGGGAAAGTGGGAGGCCATTAATGAATGGGATTGGTGGTTGGGTGGTTGGGTGGCTGGGTTGGCTGGCAAAAGTCTTTGAACACCATATCGAGCCGCTGTCTCCGAGGACCTCTCACGACGAAGACGCATAAATATCAGAGGGCCCATAAATTCCGCCAAGTGCCATTAATTTCCTGACATTCTATATGCATATATGAAGGCCATCCCTCCCCCGGAAAGAAACAAAAAAAAAAAACAAATATAACCATTGTTCCAGACCCCAGATCCTGCCCGGAAATAATGATTTACTCGCTGCGAAAAGTTTCGCTGGCATACATTTTTAATATCAAACAATTTGTAATAAATAAATGGCAGCAACATAAATGTCAGCCGCGACAGGATGCTAAACTTGAGATGAACCCGGTGAAAAGGGGATGCTGGGGGGCAATAATGTCTAAGATGGGTTTGTATAAAGGAAAAATATAGTATACATAAACATTAATATAAATACATATCCTTACTTAATAACTAAAAATAAAGCAGGTTTAGGTTGTATAAGTATTCATATAGCTAATTAAATCCTTTTATAAATAAATTTAAAAATATGTATAAAATATATAAATACATAAAATATAAGACTAAATAAATATAGTTTAAGTATAAAATAATCCGTATTTAAATATGAAATAATTAGCTTCTTCTTGTATTATTTAATTCTAGCCACTAAAGATTTCATTAAGATGATGTACTTCAATAACATTAAAAAGAATGAGTTAGGATAACTAAAATTAAAATATTCCCATTCTTCGAATCAATATTTATTGATATTTTTAGTTGACATTTTGATCGACAATTCAAAGACTTAAAAACTCATAACTAAGCGAAAAATGCATTAATTTCAATTCGGAAAGCTTTCCTAGCTTAATTTTTATACATTTAATAAATCTGTACACTCAATTTAAAATTTTAAAAAATTTAAATTTTTATCAAGTTTTTTGTCCAGATTTAACCCCTTAAAAATGAAAAAAAAATTAAAAATTTTTTTTCTTCGTGGGATGGCTAGATCGACTCGGCTGTTGATGCTGATCAAGAATATATATGATTTATGGGGTCGGAAATGACTCCTTCACAGCGTAACAAGCTTCTCACTAAAATTAGAAGACCCTCCTAGAAGGGTATGAAAACAAAACATATTTAACTTAAAAAAAATCTTTTTAAATAATATATGCTATCTTTTTATAAAAAAAAAATTTTTTAATACATTTACTATCTATTTAATGGGATTTATTATTATTTATAGTAATATTTATTATTATATTCTTTTAAGCATTATTTTTAATCATGGAAAACCCCCTTTATCCCCCCTCTTCTCTTCTTTTACTGTTCCGTTTTCTATTTCGTTCTATTTCCTCTTTACTGTTTTTTCAAGAATCTCATCTTGGTACAGTTGTGTTCGCTGAGATTTAGCCATATTGTTATTTTAATTTGGAAAATTGCGACAATCACAATGCAGCGCCTCCAACAATAACAAATACACACTGGGACACACATACACACACATGCACAGCATGCATATGTATGCAGTTTTTCTACCAAGAATGAGATAGACTGAGAGTGTGAGACTGAGACGGAGGAGAAAGGCGCTGACTGTGTATTTGTCTACATGACAAGTAGGCAATATTTGCATACTCAATTGCATTGTAAATTTTTCTATGCAGCACACACACACACACACACACACACACAGCTAGCTTTTGCACACATAAAAAAATCAGCAAACACACACAAGCACGCGAGTCGCGCCTAAGTGTATGCAATGCAAAAAGATGCAGAAACTGAAACAGAGAAAAGGAATTGTGAGCGAAAATAAGAAATAAGGAAAAAAAACGCTGAACAAAGCAATCAGAGCAGGTGCCTCTATGTGTGTGTGTGTGTTAGGTACAGGTGTGTGTGTGCTACCTGGGTGTGTGTGTGTGTGTTGAGCTGTTGATGATGACTGTGACGACAAAGAATCCGAGAACGATGACGACAACGTATGTACAGTTTTCATTTGAATGACAAAAAGTCAGGTGGGCCACCACTCAAGCACCTGTATTTTTTTTACCCCAGGTGTGCGAGTGTGTGTGTGCGAGTGTGTGTGTGACTGACTGTATATAAATATACAATATGCGGTGCTAGGCCGCCACCCACCAAACACTTAACATATTCTAATTATTCATGCTTATTTTATATTGTGTATGGGCGCTGCTTTGTCGTTACAAAAAAAAAAGAAAAGAAATAATAATACAAAAAAAAAATAATAATAAAACAAGCTGGAAAGGGGCTAAAAAACAGAGCAGAACCCTTGGCTGTCTTATTAAAAATTACAAATAGTCAACGCTTAATTATGGGAGAGCGTGTGCATGTGTGGGCTTAGGACGGACCAGAGATAAATGCTAAACCCAAAGGACAACTATCAAGAGCTGCCCCTGTGCATATATCTCTTAAATATATATGTTAAATAATTTATATAAATATAAACAAAACCACAATAGGTAATATTTCAAAACTCTTTAGTTGTTGTTGATTAATTTTGGTAATATTAAAATATTTTGTATAATTATTTTCTTGGTTCTTTGTCCTTTTTTTATATATATTACTCATACGCACTATATTTTTCCTATGAGAAATGTCTATTATTTTATAAATTCTTAGTATTTTATATTTTGATTAATATTAAAAATACAACATTTAAAAGGTTTTTCCCTTTCTGTGGTCCACTCTATCGTACACCAACGCTTGCGAGCATAGCCTACTTTTGTGCTGCTACCAATAAATAGTGCGAAGACGTAATACAAACCAAGATGGCCAAGAAACACTGCACAAAATAAGTATTTAATGCAAGAAAACAAATAATAATAAAAGTAATTTATATAATATCACATATATATACTAGATACAAGGCCATAAACATTATTTTCTATTTTAAAAGCCCCTATAAAACCTGCCCGAAAGCAAACTCTGATAAATTGTTAAGAAAAAAAATTCAAATTAAAGAGAAATTACTCAGAATTTTCCCAACATTCCCATAACTTCTCACCCTCATTTTTGTACAGTGTAGCAAAGTACAAACCATCAGAAGACTGAAGCGTTTTGCACCAATTTTTGTGACGATGTCAACAGCAGCAAAGGCAAGCGTGCCAAACGGGGTTGCTACCCGCCACCTGGCGGCCATTCCACGCACTCCACACTCGCACACACGCACACCAACGCACACCAACACACACCAGCACACACACAGACAGGTAAAACTAATGTTGATGACAATGTTATGGGCGTCATGACAGCCATAAGCGCACTCGACAGTCCGGACTGGGCGTGACACCTGCACCAGCGTTGATGATGCAACCACCTCACCTGGCACCACATCCCCTCTGCTCTGCACCACCCCCCCTCTCCCCCTTACACCTCTTTCCCTGCCCTCACACCTTTTTCCCTCCCCTCACACCTTTTTCCCTCCCCTTGACTGCGCAATAAGACGGGCGAAAAATTATTATTATAAAAAATATTGCAGAAAGTCTAAAGAATTAGAGGGAGAGAGAGTAGGGAGAGGTAGCAAGAGATTTCCACCAGCAGCTAATGAGCTTTTCTCAGGAAAATCTTAAGAGTCGGTTTAGAAAAATATAATTGATGTGGGTTGTATATATTGATATATTATATATATATCTAAAATGTAATAGTATATAAAAGATTAAAGGAGAAATTGTAAAAGTAATAACATTTTAAGAATACTTCAAAAATATATTAAAAAAACGGAAAGAATACATATTGAGAGGTTTCTTGTAGCTTATAATGTTACTTAAACATATATTAATAAATTCCATAACAAACCAATAATTGCCAGTAAACATTAAGAAAGATATTGAAAATAATACAACATATTATGATGTTCTGTTGATTTCATCTTGGAAAGCCCTCAAAAGTATGCAACGGACAAGTGCAGACCAAAGCGAGGGGGAAAAAAGGTAGGCGGGGCAGAGGCAAGTGACGGAATTGTAGGGGGGAAAATGGCTAAGAGAAATGGCTGGGAGAAGCTGCCATTCTGGCCATGGCTATGTGATATCAAGCGTTGAAGTAGCGTCAGAGGGAAATGGGGTGCTGGGTGTTGGGTTGTAAAAAAGGGCCATGTCACATGTGTGTGTATCTCTCTGTGTGTGTGTGTGTGTGTACAGGAGATTTGCAAACTAAAGCCTCATCACAATGTCCTCAAAATTCAAATAGCAACAACAACAACAACAACAAGAACGGCATCTATAGTTGGGCACGAAAAAGCATCCTCTCCTTCCTCTGCCCCAGACTCAAGATTCTGGCCGGGGTCTGAGGCTCGGCAATTGTCACACGACGCTACTTTTGCAAATTATTTTTTTTTTCACTGCGTGTGTATGAGTGTGTGTGTGTTGGTGTGTGTGTGTGTTGGTGTGCGCCATGTCTGCCGTATATGAATTGCAAATAACCCAAGCCCAGGCCCCCTACGAAAACGAAGCCAACCCAATCTCTCAGACTCTCTTATTCTTTTTGGGGGGACCTACACTGAGAGAAAAATTGGGAAATAATAATAATGCTAAGCTGTTAATTATTATTTTTCTATTTTCTATATAAAAATAAACTAAAAACAAGCTTAAAGATCAAATGTAAACTTGTAAATCTTAAAGATACTTTATTGTCACTTTTCTACCTCAGTTTTCTTATATAATAATAGTCTCCAAAATTTATTAGTAATTCTTTTAATACTATTAAATATTAAATTTATTATTTACATTTTTTATACCATTGCTATGTATTGTAATATTAGTCAGAAGCTTGTAACACTGTGAAGAATTCATTTCCGACCCTATAAATCATATATATTCTTGATCAGCATCAACAGCCGAGTCGATCTAGCTAGGTCCGGGAAAAATTAATTTTTTTTACAAAATTTTCAAAATTTTTAAATTAAAATAGTAAAAAAAAAATTGGAGAAAAATGTAATTTTTTATAATTATTAATTGAGTATGCAGATTTATTAAACTAATATAAATTAACATAGGAAAGTTTTCCGAATTAAAATTATAGCTTTTTTGGCATAGTTATGCGTTTTTAAAACTGATTTTTTCGAAAAAATTATATGAAAATATCAATAAATTAATCAATAATAAGAATGCGAATGTTTTAAGTTTAGTTATATATATATATAATTAAATTGCAAAAGTCAAGGGTATAAAATCTTCGGCTTCCCACAGTTAGTTTTCTTTCTTGCTTAATTCAGAATTTGAGAACTGCTTATAAATATGAAAAATTATTCATATTTATCGCTACTTTTCCTAATCTTTAAAATATTTCTAATTTTTTAAATACTATTCATTATTTAATGTATTATTTTTATATCTATATATATGTATTATTATTTTTTTATTTAAATTTAATCTACATCAAGCTATTATCTGTATAAAATTCCTCATTTCTCTCAGTGCCTGCCTGAGTTGCTTCTTAACAAGCGGCACCTGTGAGCTGGCACCTAACCCCCTGTTGCCAGCCTTTTTAGCCCGCCCCCTCTTAACCCTACAGTGCCCCCCGGACCCTCTCCCCCTCCCCTCTTTCTCTCTCTCTTTCTCCCTCTCTCTCCCTCTCTCTCTGTGTGTATGTGTGTGTGTAAGTGGAATATGTTTTATTTAGCATTTTTAAGTGTTTGCTGGCTCTCCGACACCCGAACCCCTGCCGCCGTCCTGCATTTTCTTCTTCTATTTTTTTTTTTTTTTTTTGTGTTGCCCAGAGAGCATTCTGATTGTTCGGGCCGACTCCCCCTTTTGGGCCCCCAGCCCCCTCCCCCTCCCCCTCCTGCCCCCTTGGATGGATGCTGGGTGCCGGGTCCTTGGTCCTGGCTGTAGCTGTAGCTGATGCTTGAAGCAAAATAATAATTATTGTTATAGAAAGGACAAAGTATAATTTCAGATATGTGTACTAGCACGAGCCTGAGAGGGGGCTGGCCCTTAGAAAAGGGGCTTGCCATGGAAGGGTATAAAGGGGGGGCGTAGAGGACCAGAGCTCGTTGCTCTCTCTCACTCAGAGGGCCCCAGAAGACAAACAGAAATAGAAATTAATGAGTTGATACAAGGTGCAAGCTGCAGCGAGGCTCTTTACATATACCTGTAAAATATATATATAATATATAGAAAAGGAATATGAAAATAAGGACATTATCTAGTATTTTTTAAGACAATTAAGACAGGGGTTTAACTGCATATAGAATATATATAATTCCCCTTTGGTTAACTGACTTCCTCTCTCTCCCTTCGAGGAACATCTTAATAGCACCGCCTTGGCTAATTAAAGGCTCTTCTCGCAGGACTTTTGGCCTGACAAATGGTTCAGCTGTCAGCTGTGACGTTTGGCTGTCAAAATATCATCCAATCGTCGGCAGTGGGGGGTTAATACATTAGCAGGAGCTGAGAGGAGGAGAGGAGCAAAAGCAGCTCCCAAAAAAAAGGGGGTTTAAATTAAAATATTCCCGAAGCTGCTGCTGGGTCTCATGTGTGTGTTTGTGTGTGTGTTTGTGTGTGTGGCTCAAGTGTCAAGCTGTCAAAGTTGCCATTTTTCATAGGCCCAGAGACACCGCCTGTGTGTGTGTGTGTGTGTAACTGGAACACTGTCAAATATTGAAAACTGCCGAGGAGGAGCTTAGTGGCCAGCACATGTGTGTGTGGTGTATCCTGTGGTGCTCCTGCCTGACATCCTGCCTTCGACACTTAAGCCTTCGTGGGCCTTTGTTTCGTTTCATCATTTTTTTGGCTAAATCATAAAAATGATGACACAACGTCGCTGATGAGTTTCAGTTATAAAAATAGTGGCAGGCAGGCAACCCCCGGCTAATAACCCCATGAACACCGCATGCTTACCCCCATGCCCAAGCCCATGCCCACCCCATGACCACCCCATGACCACCCCATGCCCGAGTCCCTGCCCAGCCCCTTCCCCCTGTGATCAACCCATTCCCTATCCCCTATCCTTGGGAAATTCCACTCGAGTCGCCGCACAGCTGCAGCTACTTTAAATTCCATGTGTGACATTTGATCATTTGTCATCTTGGATTCAGCTTCGGCTTCGGATTCGGATACGGAATCACAATCAGCGGTGACCAGGGTGGTGGTGGTGATGGTGATGATGGTGGTGGTGGTGCTGCTGTTGGCTCAATTTCGGGTTTCGCTCATTACTAATGATGATGATGACCAATGGCCAAGGAGAAGAACAAAAAAATATCAAACAAACAAAAAGGTTACAACTACAGACAGTCACTGATATGTCACTTGAGTGTCATGGGGAGGTGTATATATATATACATGAATTATATATATAAATAGGCAGAAGGAAACCCCTTGCGAGGGTCTCTGGTCATTAGGATTTATGATGAGGACACTTGACCATTTATCATTGATTTCTTTTGGTGACAGATATATATAATATTATATATTATTAAATAAATATATTTCTTCTTGTATATTTTATTTAATATATATTTCTTGTATATATATCTTATATTTTCCTAAATATTTTATATATTTGATATATAATTCCTTATTATTTTTTATATCAAAATATCCAGAAAAATAATAATATTAATTACTAACAAACCCTCAGCGCTTTTTCCCTTCACCTTTCAGGTGTGTGTGTGTTTTTTGGGATCTGCCTGTTGCCTTGAAAGTTTTCCGCCTTTGGGGCTTTTCCATTTCCCAAGTCTTGTGATGGCGGTGGTGGTGGCCCGCTTAAAACCATTTACAGTTGTAAATTAAATTTCCAACTCAAACAAATCAGCCAAAATACCTTTCAATATCTCCGCCCCCGGCGATTTTCCGTTTCCGCTCTGTCGTCTATCGTCATCGTTGTCGTCGTCGTTGTCGTTGTCGTTTGGCGAAGGTGAAACTTCCACCGAAAAGGAAGTGCCCTGCGGGTCCCAAGGAGCAAATATGCACGGCACAAGGATACCTATGCTGGCAACGACTGGGGTAACATTTTTTAAGCTTGGTAATAAATTTTTAATAAGCTCGCTTGTTGTTTTCGCCCGTGCCAAAGATATTTTTTAATAAATCGTTTTCGAGTACATTGGGAAATGCTAAGACGCCTCCCCCAGCTCGAAGCCAATCCCAATCCCAATCCATATGAAATATATATGCGACAGATAGACGCAAGGCGGATGAATGGCTGCATGGATGGATGGATGAATGGATGGATGGATGAATGGATGGATGGGTGGATATATCCTTAATGGTTACCCCCGGTGACTCTGGTGACTCTGGTGACTCCGCGTCTAAGGGTGTCTTCCGATTGTCGTCAACGTTGTCCTTGGCATGTCTCCCACAGCACGTCAGCTTCCTCTTCAACTAGGCTAATTCCAGGGTATCAAATTTATTGGCATAATACCTAAACTTTATATAAAACACACTAAATAAAGATTATACTCTTTAAAATACCTAACCATATATAGTTCCATAACTTTTTAAGCACAAATTTAAAATCTATTCCATAACCAATTTTCTGTTTAATCTCTACAGGGTATCAACAAACCCTAACACCCCCAAAAGTCATCAAAATCTTTAGCTTTCATTGACTGGGTCTCTCCTGCTCTCAAGCTCTTTGTCTTTGCACATTAACAGAGCGATATGATATGGAAATGATGTGGAATATACTGCCAGGTATTCAGATCGGGGTTGGATTTTTCAATTTTAAATATTGACAAGCGTGCCCAGGGGTTGCTCAAGGTATAATTTGACAAGTTGTCGAAGCAGGACACGGACACGGACACGGACACGGAACAGGGTGCAAGTCAACAGGAATTCATCTCTTATCCTTGGCTGGCCTCGCGGCCATATCCTTGTTGCGGGGCGTCATTGGATGCACTTTGATAGGAGTCGTCATGTCAGTCAAATTTCAAGGGGGGCGGGGGGCGACCCAAGACAGCCTCCCCCCCGTTCTGAAAATGCGAATGTCAACATTCCAATTACGCGAACATTTTCCGCACACCAATAATATGCTCTGACAGCTGGACAGGCAGTTCCCGGGGAGCCCAGGACGAGCGGAGTGGTCCGGGAAAGCCGGGACTGCGACAACAATGGGACAACAACCGGCAAAGGTGAGCCGAAGCCAAGCCCAACAATGCCGGGCTCAAGGCACTGGACAAAAATATGGAGGAGGTTCCTGGATAAGTGAGACTTAATAACATATTCAAGAGAAGTTCCTGGAAATTTTCAAATTATTCGGCAAAAAAAATCTATACATTTTTAATTCATTTATTAAGTAAACAAAAGTATAACTAAAAATAAGAAGAAGGTTCTTGATATTTGTAATTATTCGGAGAAAATATTAAAGAATTTTTTAAACATTTTTCAAGCCCACAAAAAAAAAGTTGTTTAAATATATATATACAGAGAAGGTTCAGGAAATCTAATGGTATTTGTGTAATATTGTTAAACTTAGAAGTACTTTTGAAACCTTTAATTAAATGTTAAACCTATTAAATACAATGAGAAAATTCTGGAAATCTATGATTTAATCGGAAAACAACTTATAAAATGTATAAGTTGGTCGAGGACAAATTAAAAGCACTTTAAATAATTTTCTTAGCTAAGTAAAAATATACTTATAATAAAAATAAAAAGAAAGGGTGCTTGATATCTCAAAATTTCCGAATATAATATTATAAAATGTATAAAGTAAAAACATTAAGCTGAATACATAAATAAGATTAGAAGGAATTGTAATTTTTAGAAATATTCAATGCAAAAATAATGAATTTTCTTAATAATTTATCAGGATAAGAAAATATATTAATAAAATATATATATAAAATGAAAAGTTCCTGCAATTGTCGTAGCTAATAAATGAAAAATGCTAAAATTAACCAAATCTTAATCCATGCAAAAAAAGAACTATTTTATAAATAGAAATCTATAATAGTAAGAACTACTTACTAAATTTTTAAGTAATATTTTAAATAATCAATAAATATAATTAAGATTTTTGCATAGTCGATAAAATACACAGAAAACTATTAAAATAAAAAAACGAGATCGTATAGTCGAAGTATGAATACCCTTCCAGATTCAATTGAGCATAACTAAGCCAAAAATGCATTAATTTCAATTCGGAAAGCTTCTCTGTTCTAGTTTTTCATAGATTAAAAAAACTGCATACTCAATTTAAAACTTTTAAAAATTAAAATTTTTCTCAATTTTTTTACATTTTAAATTATGAAAAAAATGGAAAAAAATTTAAAAAAAAAAAAAATTCTCTCAGACATGGCTAGATCGACTCGGCTGTTCGTGCTGATCAATAATATATATTATTTATAGGGTCGGAAATGACTCCTTCACTGCATTGCAGTCTGCTGACTAAAATAATAATACCCTGCAAGGGAAGAACTGTAAGCCTTACACTTACACAGAACATATTTTCTCAGCCCCAAAATCTACTAGATATATTCCCATAATTTTTGTTAATTTTTTGTGCCAGTGCAGACGATCCACAAAACGCAAACAGAAGATGCCAACGAATGGGAACGAGAGCAACGATGACGTTGATAATGGCGTAAAATGGTTGAAGGCAGACAGCAGCCGGGAAGTGAGGGAAATCCAAGTCGAAACTAGTGGAAATGTGGGGGGGGGGGGAGGGGAAAATGCAGCACTGAAGCCAAATAAAAAACGACAGAGCTGGGTCCGGGCTGAGACCTAGAGGAACGCCAGGGAGGAGGACCACCGACCAGGTACGAGAACAAACAAATTGGATGCGAATGCAAATAAACGAAAATTATAAATAACAGCAGCAACGAGCAGCAGCAGCAGCAGCAGTAGCAGAAGCAATGGAAAATGGAAAATGGAGAATGGAAAACACACCGAGGAAGTGGAAATGGCAATGGAAATGGAAATGGCAATGGTACTAGGCATGGCCGAGAAGAATGGCCGGCCAAAAGATGATGAGCCGCACACTCTGATGGGAAAAAGGTGAAAAGTCCTTCCCAGGAATCAGGAGCTCTCCCTCTATATATGTATATATACTATATATGGCAAGGTGGGGAAGGTAGGGAGGTAGGTTTCCCAAAAAGAAAGCAGGTGCAATATGCACGCCGAGGAGAAGGACAACTGATGGCTGGCAATGAATAGAAATTGCCAAAGCAAATGGTCCGCAACAGGACTAAGGCCAATGGCAATGGCTGGGAAAACTGCAAAGACCGAAAGCTAAGCCTTTGATTTAGTGGGGAAAATGCACCCATTTTCCAGCAAGGATAATAATAGGAATTTTATTTAGGTGTATAGAACAATTTTAACTAGAGAAATGTTTAAAAACAAAGGAATAAATATACTCTCCCTATATTTTTATCATTTTTTTCTATATTCTATATATTCTCTATATTCTTTATATTCTCTATATTCTCTATATTCTCTATATTCTCTATATTCTCTATATTCTCTATATTCTCTATATTCTCTATATTCTCTATATTCTCTATATTCTCTATATTCTCTATATTCTCTATATTCTCTATATTCTCTATATTCTCTATATTCTCTATATTCTCTATATTCTCTATATTCTCTATATTCTCTATATTCTCTATATTCTCTATATTCTCTATATTCTCTATATTCTCTATATTCTCTATATTCTCTATATTCTCTATATTCTCTATATTCTCTATATTCTCTATATTCTCTATATTCTCTATATTCTCTATATTCTCTATATTCTCTATATTCTCTATATTCTCTATATTCTCTATATTCTCTATATTCTCTATATTCTCTATATTCTCTATATTCTCTATATTCTCTATATTCTCTATATTCTCTATATTCTCTATATTCTCTATATTCTCTATATTCTCTATATTCTCTATATTCTCTATATTCTCTATATTCTCTATATTCTCTATATTCTCTATATTCTCTATATTCTCTATATTCTCTATATTCTCTATATTCTCTATATTCTCTATATTCTCTATATTCTCTATATGCTCTATATTCTCTATATTCTCTATATTCTCTATATTCTCTATATTCTCTATATTCTCTATATTCTCTATATTCTCTATATTCTCTATATTCTCTATATTCTTCTATATTCTCTATATTCTCTATATTCTCTATATTCTCAATTTTCTTTGTGTTTTCTGTATATTTAATATTAAATTTTACATAATTTATTTGTCAATAAAATAGACAAGCCTTTAAATAAGAATTTTAAAACATGAATAATTAGAAAACCGAAGACAATTAATCCTTAAACTAATAAAAGATTTATTATTTAAGAAATTAAAAATCTATTTCTAATTATTACACACCTGGTTAATATATTATTGACTTCATTTAATAAAAAAATCAACTTGTTATGCCCCTCCTTCAAATACCTCGCCTTGAATATATATTAATTTTTTATTCCCCAATTAGAGTTCCCTTTTTTCTCGAAAGAGGTTCTCGGAGAGATCCTTGAAGGCTTTTCAAGAGCGTGAAGCCATCGAAATTAGATCCATTGGTGGATTGGCCGGGGTCCTTGAGTGCCTCAGGTTCCCCCTCAGCCTTCAAAAAGGGAAGTCGCCTGCTCCTGAAGTTCTCAAGTTCCTAGCGATGGATGGATTTGTGCTCCTTGGATGCTTCGTTGCCTGGAGACAAAAAGCCGTCAGCAAATGCAAAATGCAAATGCGAATTGATTAAAATTCGATTGTTTCTTTTATTCCAACCCCTTGGGTGGTGGAAAAAAGGGTTGCTCCCGGTTGTCCTTCGTCCTTTCTTGTTGCTATTTATTGGCTGTGCCTGCCTTGGCATTTATTACACGGCGCTGCGAGTTTTAATTATGCTTTTCCCTTCCCGTTCCGTTTTTTTTTTCGAGCCCCGAAGCGCTGCCTAATCAGCCGGGAAAAGCAGCAGCAGCACCCGCCACCCACCACCCAAGGACATCCTCCTCCCCCCCCATCCTTGCACCGCAACCTAATCACATTTCACCCCTTTCGCCTCTATGTGTGTGTGTGTCGCCTTTTTCCACCTTTTGTTGTCGTCTCGTTGTCGTCGTCGCTGCCTTTCGATTTTTAATTTTTTAATTCGTTATCCTTGCGCCTCTGCTCCTTGTTGTGTTTTTTTGTTTTTGTTCCAACTCCTTTTTTTTTCCTACTTTTTTGCGGGAGCGTGTGTCGGCAAGGGTTAAGCATTAAACGCTAAATCAGATAATGTTAGACAATTGAGCAGCGACGTTGCTGACATTAAAACAAAAGTCGGGCGACGTGGACGGGTGGTTTCGGGGGTCGTCTGCCCGGCGACGGCATGCAAATGGAGAAAAAGGGTTAACTTTCCATAAAATACTGCATATATTGACTCAAGTCATGTACACCAAAGTAAACTTTAGCGGAGGTGGGTGGAGGGTTAGGGCCATCAAGCCGATATAGCTTATACTCTCACTACCAAAAAAAATTGAAATAAAGTATATACTAGTAAATAATGATTTTTAAATGAATTTATATACAAGTTAATAATAAAGAGAACTTTTAAATATAGAAAATATTTAAGAATTAAGGATATATATATTTTTTTTATAGGAAAATATAATTTTATCAGTAGAAGAAATATTTTTTAAGAAGCTTTAATAACGAAATACATTCCAATTTAAGAAAATATTTGATAAATAAATAAATATATGGAATACATATATATATAAAATTGAAAATAAGTTTATATTTATTTATATAATACATTTATATTTATATATATTAAGACGACTTGGTAAATAGAAAATATATAAAATTAAGATAATATATTTATTGTTTTATAGAAATTCATAAATAGTCAAATAGAAGAAATATTTTTGGTAAAGTTGCGAAGCTAATTGCATAATAAATTAAGCAAATATTTCATAAAGAAATAGGTATTCTAATCAAATAAATAAAAAACGTATTTATTTTAATATAAATAATAAAAAAATAAAATAATAATAATAAATAAATATACATAAATGTATATAAATGTAAATAAATATACAAAAATACTTAAAATAAATCCCATAAAATTCTTTAATATTATAATTTATATATAAACTAGACTACCCCTTGAAAGGGTATTTCTTCCAGGACAAAGACAAGCTGAACTACAAGGACTCGACCAAAAAACTTCGATTACGAAAATTCGCATTATCCGATTAAGCAGGAACAGCAACTCGAAGAGAGAGAGGGAGAGAAACAGAGAAGAAAATTTTAATTTTAAATTATTACCATTCGGGTTTGGCGTTTCCGGTGTCGTGTATTTTCTATATATCTGTATATATATATATTTATATATATATATATATATTCTGTGACCCTCCAGCTAACCGCACCGGAAAGTATGCAACATAAAAATAGCTGGAGAAAAAAGGATTGAAAACCTCAAGCCACCTGACCAAAATAATGAGAAAAACGCGCCAAGTAAATAAAAAAAAAATATATATATACACAAAAAAAAAAAGGGAGACAGGACACAGTACGCGTGAGACAAAACGGAAGCCACCGGCGACCCTTTTTTCCACGCTTTTCCACGCCCCCTCCCTTTACATTTTTTGCCTATTTTCCTCTTGTTTGCCGTTGGCTTGGGCGTGGAAATTAACGCAAGTAACTGCTTGGAAAATATGCCGCGTCCTTTTCCTTTCAGGGGAAAATTGTCGATGGCCAGGCTTCGATTAGGTTACCTGGAAAATTTTATATTGAAGAGAAAACTCGGGAAAGAAAAGCCAGCAAAGAAAATGGGAAAAATGCTATAGATTGACTTTATTAATTGAAATAATAATTGTTATAACAAAGAACTGCAAACAAAAGTTAATATATTCAGCAGAAAACAATTAGAATTTACTTGAAAAATAATTTAAAAAAATATACAGTTTTATGCATTTAAAAAAACATAAGGAAACCATTTAGAAAGGTTTCTGTTTGCTTAAATAAATGCTTAAAAAAGCTTCAAAGAAAAGGTAAAAACTTGTTTTAAATTCACCACTTTTAGGCATTTAACGAACAGCAAAAAAAAAAAAATAGTTAAGAAGCTACACCAACTTGGCTTAAATAGGAATTGAAATTCTATTTAAAGTCTGCGGAGCACTTGCAGAGTTTTCGAACTTCCAGCTAAGCCAACAAATGAGTTTACTTTGGACTTCCTCCACAAAATCTCTCTCTCCCCATTTCTCCATTTCTCTATTTCCCCCCTTCCCAGACTGGATTTTCCCCCACTTCTCTCCCTTCTAGACTGGATTTTCCCCCCTCCCGTCGTCAATCTTCAGCCTTCAGCCTTTTCTTTTTGAAGGGCAGCCGCCGGAGCACTTTTGGTTTTGTGCATTTTTAATTATTGGCTTTTTTCGTGTTGGCAAGGCTTTAATTGTATTTGCCGAGCATTTGCCGACCAGAAAGTGCATTTAAATTGCATGGAATTTGCGAAACTGAAATTAAAATAGTTAATGATTTTTGCCGGACGGACGATGGACGATGGACGATGGACTCTTGATATTTCGCCAAGCTGAGTAATTGAAAAAGCCTCGTCCTGCGTCGTCCTGGCTGGGAGGAGAAAGACAAATACGCAGAAGGGCAACTCTAGTGCAAACTTTTTTTTTGGTTGGCGACAACCCTGGTTACTCCACCTCCTCCTCCCAGGTCCTCTAAATTCTCCATGCCCTGCATGTAAATGTTGTAAAAGTTTTTACGATTTGCCAAACTATAAAAGAGGGAAGGGTCCTGCCAAGGAGGAAGGGGAGGAGAGGGGGACGTCCACTTGCAATATAATAAACTAAGTAATTACATGTGTGTGTGAGTGTGTTTGTGTGCGTGTGGGCGTGGCAGGAACACTATTTGAATTCGCCCATAAAAACCCTGAAAGGCGAGTGCAAAAAGTGCGCCCGAAATTACCTTGACATGTGAGCACCACCCCCTCGGTTATTCAGCCCCCCCTCAACCCCTCAACCCCCCATTGCACCCCCTCCTTGGGAGGCATCCCCCAGTTGCCTTTCACTTTTTATGACAATTTCACTTTCACCCGAAAAGCGAAAAGGCGGGCACAGGTCCTTGCGTGTGTGACCATTGCCGTATTAGGCATTTGTCATTAGGCCTCCTGCCCGGGGCACCCCTGTTTTGGGAGAGGGGGAAAGGGAACGTGGAGCAAGGAGCAAGGAGCATGGGGCAGGACATTTACTGCCCAGCGCAGAATGACACTAAAACGTCAACGGGAGCCACACAGGCTAAGGCCTCCATAATCGTAAATATAGATTTGGGCACAGACATGTAACTAAGCTAAAATACAAACTAAATTAAGAGGAAAGTAAGAGAAACTAATAGAGAAATTAAAAGTGTACAAATATATATTTAATTAATATTTTAATAATATTATTTGGTATGTATATTATATGTATGTGTACTTAAATTTCCAACAAAAACATTCTGAAGAAAATAGATACTAAAATACATGCTAACTTAAGAGGAAAGTAAGAGAAACTAATAGAGAAAATGAATGTGTTCAAATATATATTTTCAAATATTTAAATAATATTAATTGGAATATGTATCATATATTTCATATATATATTTAAAAGGCATTCTTATCTTCAGTATGTTAATTAAATTCAAAAATTAAGTAAAGGAAATAAATAGAGAGCTTAATGGTGCCAAAATATACATATATTTAATAAATAATGTTTATAATTTATTAATTTAATTGCGTATATTTTATATATTATTTTATAAATGCTACAATTTGACAATAACATTTTCGGTAAAGTACCTTTCTTTTTTCCAAATATTTTTTTAATTAGAAAGGAACGAAAGAGAATAGAAAAGAAAACGTATAAATGTTTAAATATATATTTTAAAAAATTTTCTTATATATTTCTTTATAATTTTAGTTAGAAGCTTGTTATGCTGTGAAAAAGTCATTTCCGACCCCATAAATCATATATATTCTTGATCAGCATCAACAGCCGAATCGATCTAGCCATCTTTAACAGAAAAAAAAAATTTCAAAATTTTTTTCATTTTTTTTTCGTTATTTTTAATGAAAATGAAAATTTGAAAATTTGATAAAATTTGAAAATTTCTTAAATTTTAAACTGAGTATGCAGATTAGTTAACCTATTAAAAACTAACATAGGAAAGCTTTCCGAATTAAAATTAATGCTGTTTTGGCTGAGTTATGAGTTTTTTAAGCTTAGATTTCTCGAAATAACTCCCATATAGAAAATATCGATAAATATCGAACTATAATTCAATTGCAAACTGCAATTTCGACTTCCCTAAATTGGTTTCCGTTCTTCTTTATATATTATTTATATATGCGTAAAATTTCTAGCTTATATTTATAAAATTAAGAGAAGAAATGCAGGACAACTTAAAAAAATAACTTTAAAATATATTTACATTATTATATTATATTGATATAATATATACTTTCCCCCCACATGCCAGGCTAATCAAATGAAAACAATATAGATTGAGCTGTGTGGGCTAAGCAGGATAAGGCATAAATATATTTCGGCATATAATTCACATTTTCCATGGCCACAGCATTCGAGGAAAATGAAAGAGTGGGGGAAATATCTTCAGAATATCTCCACATTGCGGGCATATTTTCCTCTAATGACACTTTGAACAGCTGTTAGATTTCTCTGGCGACAAAAAAGTACACAGAGAAAGTGTGGGACAGGGAGAGAGAGAGAGCGAGCACGAGAGAGAAATGGAAAATGGTTCGAGGGGTTGGGGGAGTTTTCCCTCGCACATATTTGAAGACATAAATAAATGTCAAAAAATGCAGATTACTTATTAACCCCTGTGGCGTGCCACAAAAAAAAAAAAAAAGGAAGAGAAAGAGAAAATATAAAATACAAAATACAAAACGCGTTTCGCCTTCGCCTTAGCCGCGATATTATTCATTAATACAAAACCCGGTGAGCGGGGGAAGCCACCCACTGAACCACTGAACCACTGAACCACCCAATCCACCCGGGCAGCCCCCCCATGCGGCGCCTTTGCCACCTTTTCCAAGCGCACAGAGCGCGGCATGGATGGGGAAAATTATTAGCTCTTTGGTAATATTTTCTTGCATAAATTTTTAAATAATTTCGTTTTTTTCTTAACTGAAGAACACTGAGAAAAATGGGAGAATTATGTTACAGGGTACTTATTATACTAACATTATTAAATTTAAATTATATATGTTATTTTCATAACTTTGTTGGAAAACTACTATGGAGAAACATTTTGAAAGTAAAGAAAATGCTTCAAAAATAAGTTCTAATTTGGAAAAAAATATTTTGAAAATAATTACACTTTAAATATCTTATTGTTTGGTTAAAAAAATAAATTTATTAAATATAATAGATATTAAAATAATAAAATAAAATTTAAAGAGGTTACCATAAATATTTAATAGTAAAATAACTCAAAAATGCTTGGCAATTTCTGTATTTCAGCAACAAATTCCAAAGTTTTGACTTCAAAAATTCTGTAAAAATTTTCCAGTGCATTTTCCTATCCCTCCCCCTTCCCTACCCCCCCTGGCCTGCTCCTAGTGTCTGTGTCTGTCTTTGGGTAACGCTTTATTTTCAATTTAACCCTCATTGTTGCCTTGCCGCGCCCCGCTCGCTGCCTCACTCGAAGGTCCTTCCTTTTCACCTTCGCTCGTGTGGCATAAAAATTGAATCCTAATCCATGAATATAGATGATTATTATATGCCCCCCGCTCCCCACCCCCCTTAGGGGAAAGAATAAAAAAAAAAAAAAAGAGGAGAAAGCAGCGGGATGGCGGCCATTAGAATGCCGCTTCTTCGCCTCGTCTGGCTCTCTGTCTCTCTGGCAGGTTTGGTAATTTTCCTTTTGTTTTGCATTTTGCATCGGTCCATCCATCCGTATCCTGTATCCTTATACCCCCCCCCCCCTACCCTCCCCCATCCTGACCGTATCCTGCGAACTACCAGGAAAAGCAACAGCAACGCCGCCAAAGTTGTCGTAAAATTTTGTTATGACTTTTTTCTTATTGCCAACGCATTCGAAATGTTGCTCTAGGGGAGCTCCTGCCCTTGATCCTGCCGGGGGAATGCCTAAGTTACTTCCTGCTGGTATTTAAAGTTGTAAAAATTGATGGCTCTCTGTCCCGGGAATCAGGGAGCTCCTGGCCGCGCGCCTAGAAAATCTCACTTTTCTCCCACAGTCAGCCCCATTTTATGGCAACTGCAGCGGCGAAGATTATTAAGCCAAGATTTTAACAAAAAAAAATATATATATTTGTATATATGGGGGTATTTTTATGATCCTTAGATTATGTATAATAAATAAAATATATATTTATAAATTTAAGAATTTTTAAAGATTTTGAAAGGTATCTAAAAGAAATCTAAAAGATGCAAATTCCAAGTCTAAGAAAATTCTGGTTTTAAAATAAATAAATAAAAAATAAACAATATACAATTATTAAAAAAAAAGTGTATATGTCTATTTTTTATGGTCTTTAAGTTCTGTAATTCTCTTCATGGTCTTGAGAATATTTTTAAACAAATATTAAAGGCAAATATAATTTTTTAAGCTGTAAGTAAACTGTATCTTAATCCTAGTGCCTAGGAGGTACTTTAAAATAATAAATTAAATAAACACAATCTATAAATATCAACAAATGTATGGTATATAAATAAGTTCATAAATTCATAATCCTTACATTTTGCAAGAATATTTTAAATTTTAAGATTTTATAAATATTTCCAAAGCTCCCTAAAAGACAAATCTTTTATAACAAAGATACATTTATCTGGTAAGTACCAAAAACCCGAAATAAATTTAAAACAAAGCCCAAACTTTACTAAAATAATATATCAACATTTTAAAAGTATTTAAAACATATCTTAACACACATTTAATATTAACAACAACTCCCACACACAATACCCAAAAAAACCTGTAGTTTGCCATTTCCAATTAATCCAAATTTATGCCCCGCGCTAAACATAAATAAATTGCATAAATAAATTATTAGAAAATGAACAGATTTCGCAATTAAAACTACAAAACTAAATTACAAATGCATTGCTCTCTTAACGAGCAAATAATAATGACCGCGGCATTTGTAATAACAATAATGAAAAGCCATTTGGCCATTTGGCCAGTTTGGCCCCTGAACTGGGCCTCGGAGCCTGGCCAACCAAAGAACAACACACACGGCCATAACAATTAATTAACAAATAAAATGTCAATTAATTTTACAAACATTGCAGCGAGGGCGAAAATACACACACAACGAAAAAAAATAATATATATATATATAAATGTATATAACAATAAAATGTACGGGTTGGTTGGAAGGACCGCTCGGAAAACGCAGCGCAAATTTTCTCATTTATTTATGATTTCAATTTCAATATTAAAGGTGTGTGTGTGTTGGCGGGGAGAGTGTGTGTGTGGTGTGTGTGGGGGCGGTGAAAATTTAAATAAGTTGGCGGCCGGCGGTGAAAGCATTTTTTGGTATTTTAAATATTTAATTGAATGATAAATAAATGTAAGCCTTTGCCCGCAACCCCTCCTCCCTGGGCGCAATTGATGTGCGCCATCATCAGTAGCGTAAATTACGGTGAACGTAATGGAATCTGGAGAAAGAACCAACAAAGACCGATGCAAAATCTGTACAAAAAAATATATATCCAGGGGAATAAAAATAAATATAAAAATCACATTTATGTAAGCGAGGGGATGTGTGTGTGTGTGTGGTCGCGTGGGTGTGTGTTTAAGCGAACCAATGATTGTGGCCAAGGCATATAAATATTTATACAGGGCTCACTGAGGGGCACTCATCGAGAAGGGTTACATGGAATTAGGGGTAAGGCGGGAATTAAATATATGGAAAATATATAGAAAATATATATTAAAATATATATATTACAAAATATATATACGAAATTTAATAAATAAATAATAATATAAAATTAAGGAAGCTATGAAAGTAAAAGAAAATCGTAGACAACTCCTTCTTTATCGGTAGCTTAGATATAATAAGCATTATAATACATAGTTTGCCGCTGGAACTTGTTGGGAATTATAGTGCCTACTTCTTTTGTGCTCTGAACATTGGTCTTACAAAAATATTACCTATTACAGTATTTATAATAATAACAAAATTGATAAAGATAATATTTAATAAATAAGTAATAAAGGCCATATAATTAGAATCTCCAATCATAATTCGGTATTTCTTTAAAAAATTTCATATATTCATATATATTATTTGATTTTATAATTATTTTCTGTTTAAATTTATTTTTATCCATTTTCCTTAATAATTTCTTTTTTATATCTATTATTTACGTAATTTCTTTTTAATAATATTCTAAGCTCTTCACAGGTTTAATTATTAAAATAAAACTACTCAATTCTTGTTTATTTATAATTTACTATGCATTCATTTATGATTTACTACTTTTCTTTTTGCATTTATTTATCAACTACTTATTTCCTGATTTATTTTCCTAATTATTCTTATACTTGTGGGAAAGGGGAGTACCCTTTTTATTTAACTATATTTTTCATTGGCTTTATATTCATAATTTTTCCTGCCTCTTCAAAGGGTATTCACCGGGTCTGGTATACCCTTTAAACTCCCGTATTCGAACGCTGGCCGCCATTTTGTTTGGCCGCAGACGCAAAATGCAATTTAATTATTACATTTTGGAGTTTTCGGACCCCTCAGCAGGGCCCTGTCCCCCCCTGCTCCTCTGGCCAAACCCCCTTTTTTTGGGGTCGCCGCCACTGGCTGTCCACATATTTATTTACTTATTTATTTAAACATTTATTTATCGTATTTACTTGTGTACCCCGGCCTCCAGGGAGGAGAGAGGGAGAGGGGGGGGGTGTAGGTTTGGGTTTTCCATTTTCCATTTGCCATTCGCACATTTACCATTTTCCGTTTTCCGTTTGCAATCATTGAAACGGAACTTCCATTCGGACAGAAAATTTACATTTCAACTTCATCTGCATCTTCATTTTCCACCGCCGCCATTGCATATTTTCTTTTATTACTTTTATTATACCGCTCTCTCCCGTCCCTCCCCCCCGACCACCCCTCAATTTTCACCATTTTCACCGCAGAACTAATAAAACTTTATCTTTTTTAATATCGACTGGTGGTGGTGGGTGGTGCTCCTCGTGTAATATTTTACAAGCACAACTAGCTGAAAAGTTTGGCAAAATATGCAAAATAGATGAGCCAAGGGAAAGCCAGGGGAAATTCCTCAGCCTCAGTCGGTGTTGGATATATATATATATATATATGTATTGACTGGGGAATACATCCAGAATCCAGCGGGAAAATTGTACAGGAAAAATATAACCATACTTTGGAATCAAAACTAATTAAGTCAAGGTACTAAGAGTATAATATTTTCTTCGATTCGATCTATTGCCTTAGCTTTATCTATCATTTGAGTTTTATAAATTGTTTAGCAAATGAAATTCTTTTCGCTTCTCCGTCAGAGAAAATTCTGCCATTGTATTCCCCTGCGCATGGGCTGTTGTATTATATCCCTGATCCTGCTCTTCCTTGAAGTGCTTGCCCCGCCCCTGAGTGACCAGAGTCCTAAGGGAAGCTTAGGACACTACCTGACCTTTGGCTATAGGATCATGAATTTTATACACACTTTGAGTTGCCTGACTCTCTTTTTGGGTTACTTTACGGTGAGTATAGGAGATACATCTATCTTTACTAAATAGAACCTATATACCATATCTATCTATTGACAGAGATGTTCGGGATTTGTATGTATCTTTATGTGCACTTTTTTTTTACACATGATACTGGTGCCGATTATTCTGGTTTTGCAAATTAAATTATGGAAACCAGACATCGTAGATCTGATCATTGGCTTTGCCGGTGAAAGTAAGTTGTTTATAAATATTTTACAAATATTTCTTACTAGATATTATATATTATTTTATAAATATATATATTTTTCTTGCAGTCTTCGGCGTATATGTTTTGCTGGTGGCCTATTCATATTATTGCGAGTGCAAGGACGATAAATTTATGGAGGGATGGGAACGTGTTAGCTTCGCCTCGTCTATTCCTTAAATCAAAGGCAACTGGAAACCTTAAAATAGGAATAAAACCCCCCCCCCCCCAGAACCCCAGGAAACTCCTTGTTTTTAGCAATTACACACACATTTAATATTTTACAACGATAAAAAAAAAAAATATAAGGAGACTTAGCTAAAGGATTTTTCTCGATAGCCTGTGGGGATCGTAACCATTTTCCGGGAAAGCCTCTCAGCCGGACTTGGCCGTGGTGGGCGGGGGACAGTTCATGCCACCTGGCGGCGGTCCTGGAGGCCGGGTGCCCGGCGGCGGGGTGCCACTAGGCGGCGGGCCGCAAGGACCCTGAGGCATGGAGCTCTACAGGACACGCACAGATTGATAGAGAATCAATAAATCAATTTATAGAAAACTATTTACCACAAAGACGCTGCACAGCAGCACCAGCAGGAGGCCCATGAAATAACTGAGGTTCAAATGCATCTCTCGTCCGGAAGTGAACTGTGACTGACTTCGCTTCCAGCTTCCGCTTTTATAGGCTTTTCCAACCCATTTGAGGCGCTGGAGCGTGTCTATCTATTATTAGCATTGCAATTAGGTTTTTAGAATTAAGTTTTTAAGCCGCCGTGTGGTGTGAAAATTGAGGGGGAAAATTGTTTTGCCGTGTTTACCATGCCAATTAAATTTCGTATTCAAACTCTATCTGCTTGTATTAAATCATTATAGATCACTTGCTGAATGCCGGCTAGATTTGGTGTCATTTTTTTACCATTACCAGTTACCATTTCGCAGTGCCTGTGCCCGTGCCCGTGCCCGTGGCTGTGCTCTTCATTAAATGATTATAATTACCCGGCAGCTGCTACGTGGCGTATGAGTTATATTCCGCGCCCCGTCTCTCGCTTGCCGTAAGACAACGCGGCGTATGCGTAATTTGCGCTTGGCTGGCTTAAAAACTTTTCTTGCCGCGAGCAAAAGTCGAAACGCTGGCTGGAATTTCACACCTTATTGCCTTCGCATCTGGAGCGAAGGTCCTAAAACAATTAGCGATTGTTTTACCTAACCCCCCCCCATCCAGACCAGACCCCCGTTGGTGAATCCTTAGAAACCGTATTCTGGGTCTCAGGGTCTCTGTGTTGCCAACTTTGGCTGTATTCTGGCTTTTATTTGAAAGGATGCAAGCCTATAGGTATTGAAAGTGGCTAAAACCTGGTCTATTTATTGTGTTTTGGGATAGAGAGGTCCAAAAAGTCACCAATGAGTTCAACAATAAAAATCCCCAAGCAATATAAGAAAAGATTCCAGTTAGGAACAAAATATATATAAAAAAATACAACAATAATTTCAACAAATGCTGTTTAAAAAGAAAATAAAACAGAAAGAAATATACTTAATAAAAATTTCTATGGAAGTTTACCATTTAATTCAATAATAAAGTTCTCCAATGCCAAGAATGTATATAACTACATAGGAAATACTTTTTTTGTAAGCATTTCTTTGCAACAGTTCACCAATGAATTCAACAATAAAGTTCAACAATGCTAACCATCTATAAAAATGTGCTAAATATCTATAAATACAAATTGGAAAACTAACTCAAGATGTTTTCTTCACAAATTCACGAATTAACTCAACAACAAAGTACACCAATGATATTAACAAATGAATTTAGAGTATAAAATTTCAGGTAAATAATTTTAATCAGAAGCTTATAATGCTGTGAAGGAATCATTTGCGACCCCATAAATCATATATATTCTTGATCAGCATCAACAGCCGAGTCGATCTGGCTATTTCACACAGAAAAAAAAATAAAAAAATTTTTCGACATTTTTTAAGGTCTAAAATTGTCAAAATTTTTGCAACAAAAATTTAAATTTTTTACATTTTAAATTGAGTATGCAGATTTGTTAACCTAACAAAAACTAGCACAGGAAAGTTTTCCGAATTAAAATTAAAGCTTTTTTGGCTTAGTTATGAGATTTTAAAATTTTGATTTGCCGAAAAAAATGTCATATTAAAATATTGATAAATATCGATTCAAAGAATGTGTATATGTTGAGCTTAGTTATATCGATTTCTGATTTGATCCCATAGGGTATGCATAAAATCTAGATTTTCCGTAGTTTCCCTTACATTAAATTTATAAAAAAAAATCCTTTAAATGAAAGAAGAATGAAATGTAGATTTTCATATTGATTCCTTCGATCTATGTAGTTCCCCGATCCTGAGCACCCTACTAATTGGCGCCATCGCCTGCTCAATGGCTCGTATCTGCCCAGGCTTTGTGTCTCAGGTGTGCACCAGGTGGCCAAAAAGGGGCGCCCCGACTGCATTTTGGCTCGGATTGCATATTCATGTAGAACCGCCGCCACTTTCCACTTTGGTTGCCTGCCATGTTCATGTTCCGTCTGAGGCTTAAGCTCAGCTCCCTGTTCGCCTGTTTGGCTTGTTGGCTTCTTGGTTGGCCGTAAAACTAAAATAATAGCCGCATAACATTTTATCTACCGCAGTAATAAATATTCAGTTAATTATAGTAACCACGGGGGGAGAGAGACTGAGAGGAGAGAGCGAGGGAATGCAAATGTTTTTGGTAATAAAACACCAAAAACTCTGCCGGCTATCTAATGCTAGTTGGGTTTCTTGTTAGGTTTTTATTTTCCAGCCACAAGTTGGATTAGTCGAACTTAGTGCCTGCCTTCTAAAGGGTTTCACAAGTGTTTGAAAGTGATCGTGAGGAGGATCTTCAAGCTCTGGGTATTCCTTTTTTTAAACAAACAATGTTCACTATTATTTAAAACTATTTTGTTAATTTTTTCTAGACTTTGTTCTTTGTTTAAACCCTAAGTAATCATTACTATTAATTGTTTTATGTATTTATTAGTTAAAAATATATATTTGGTACAACTATTACTATTAATGTTGAAAGTATTTACATCCCTAAGTTTGGGGAGGCCACTTTTGCTTTTGTGGCCACCAAGCGTCACCGCAAGTAGGGGGCCAGAATCACCCCCTTTTACCCCCTCTAAACCCTATAAACACCCTTAACCCTCTCTCTCTCTGTGTTGTTTGGACCCTTTTTCGCCTTGGCATAACCGTTAAAATTTGTGTTTTTGCGGCACTTGCAAATGGTGCCTGGCCTTCACCATTTTCCCCCCTTTTGAATGGCATTGTTCCATTGTTGCTCCTGCTCCTTTAGCTCCTGCTCCTGTTCCTGCTCCTGTAGCTCCTTTAGCTCCTGCTCCTGCCTGTAGTACTTGGCGGTTATAATAATTAAAATGAGCAAAATAATTTCAGCTGAAAGCATCGATGAAAGGCTGAAATGCTCAATAAATGTGCACCCCCCAGCACCACCTCTGGTTCTTGGCTTTTCTTTTGTGTTGACAGAAGGAAAAGCGGTAACTCAAGGCTTGTTTTTAACACCCTCACCCTCACCACCCCCGGCCCCAAGTTCTGGAAAATCCCCCCTTGGGGGGCAATTAAAATATATATATACACACACACACACAGAAGAAGGTGGCCAAGAAAAAGTTGCCAAAAAGTTTTCCCATCGATGACGGGGGAGCTTCTTCCATGTGATATCGATGGCAATGGTTAAGGGTTAAGGGTATGGGGGTGCTTCCCAGGGGTTGGGCGGCTTAGGGGGGGGTACAGTTGGCAATGCGTAAAAGTGTTAACCAAAAGCAGTTAAAATTACAAAAGGCAAACGGGCGATGCCATGGCAATGCCCGCCCAATACAAGGCCGCAAGGAGGCGGCGGCGGGCGTACAATGTCGTCGGGGCTCCTTTGAAAAATTAACACCTAATATCCGCAAAATCGCATCAAAGTATTGTTCAAGTCCCCTTCCCTCCCCCCACCATCCGCTCTGGTTGCTTTTGTTAGGGGAAAACTTTGCAATTTCTTAAAAGTGTCGCTCAAGCAGAACCCTGCCTCCTTGACCCCGCAGCTGTTTTTTGTAGGCGTTATTAGCCACACTTAAGACCCTCCCTCCCCCCCCGGAAAATTTGACACAAAAGCCTGGGACGGGGTGTAGATAATGTTGCCATATTTTAGCTTTGTTTCCTTTTGTTTTCAGTGTTTTTCTCCCAGCCGTTTGTTTCTTGTTGTTGTTGTGAAAATTGACACCGCAGCAATGAGTTAATAAGGCAAAGGAAATTAGATGAGCCTCAAGCTTTAGGTCTATCCCTTTCGCTCTTGTATCTCTCTCTCTCTCTTTCCCTTTCCTATATTTTTTTTTTAATATTTAATAGAACTTAACCTGTTTCTGGTTTGGTTTTTTTCTATTTCAGGTAATTTACACATGCTCACATATGTGTAAGAAAACACATCCCCTTTCCTGGCCTCGCTTAGGGTGGCTTTTGATGGGTTAAAAATTATTTATTAAATACCTGAGCCTCCCTTAATTTATTATATACATAATATTTAATATATTTACTATATTTTCTTGTATATACATAAATTTTCAAGAATATTTTAGAGTCGTTTAAGCAAAACCCAACATTGAACGCCTCACACAGCCTATGAACCGCAGCTACTTCTCTCTATAAAAACCGTTTATGTGGCACACACACTCCACACACACACACACCTACTGCAGGGTATATATATGTTTTTTATACATATTTTTAATTATTTTCATTTCATGTCTTTTAATTAACATGCCTAATAAAACACATGGCCAGAAAGCGAACCAATGCCGAGGGGTGGCTGCTGCCGAAGCATAAAAAGATATTGTCAGACGGTCGGGGAGGTAGTCAGTCAGTCATTCAGTCATTCAGTCAGTCAGTCAGTCAGTCAGCCAGTCATTCACTCAGTCATTCAGTCTGGCAGTCTCTGATGTATGCAAATACCATCCCTAACACACATGCGAGACGGGACGGGGCACAAGGACTTGGGAAAAGCCTTTGAATCGCCTTTGCCGACTGCCTAAAAATCCCCAAATATAAATAATTAAAAAGAAAATGTTGCTGGGCAAATCAAGCGAGCATAATTACGAAGCTGCAGCACCGCTTTCCCTGGCTTTCCACCACCCACACGGAAAACTCTATTGCGGTTTCTCGGTTGTTTTTTGTTGTTTTTTGTTTGTTTCAAATGCATAATGTTGATTATGGCAATAATTTTATGAATTTATGTAAACATTCCAGACTGATGATGGCACTGCCAAGGTGGGCATTACGATAAGAGCCACCGGGTCTTAACCCACTCCTGCCTAAGCCACTCGTCCTTTTGCAGCCTGGGATCTCTCAAGATGCTTGAGAACTCTAGTCAAGGGGGGATATAATTTTATTTT
Organism: Drosophila bunnanda; assembly: GCA_035046265.1. Lineage (NCBI taxonomy): Eukaryota > Metazoa > Arthropoda > Insecta > Diptera > Drosophilidae > Drosophila > Drosophila bunnanda. The sequence goes on from JAWNOB010000017.1 coordinate 344,373, forward strand.
TAAAAAGGAGTCTAGGGTTTGAGATAAATATATATATATATAAATTTACATTTTCTTTTAGTATAAATTAGAAAAAATAAATCAATTAAATTTATTATCCTTCACAACTAATTGAAATCCTTAATCCCTCTCCCATTGAATCCTTGCTTTAGTTCTAGTTGCCTCTCTATTACTTGCTCTGCCTTTGTTATGTCCTTTTTTTGGCTCATTTAATTTACCGTTCAATTCCACATTCGTTTCGGTATTGAATTTTTAATCACGCACACACACTCACACACACACACACGATCCCTGTGACCCCTGGCAGGACATGGGGACCAAGGAGCTGGAGTCGAGAGCCAAGAGTCCAGCCTCCCCATTCAATATGCAAGCCAAGCGACTGAGTCCTGGGCAAAACTATGCACCAAACTACCAGCTTCACTGAGAGAAATTTCTTATTATTTGAGGAAATATTTATCAAAGGATTAAGAAGATTTAAGGAAATTTATAGGGAATTAAAATTATTTTAAATATTTTACAACCGAATTGTATCTAATATGGTTTGAAGCACAGTTTCCAGTTGATATTTATATTATTTTTGTTTATATTTTATATGGAACTTGAATACTTTTATAAATAATTAAATTAATATGAAATAAGAGTACTATTTATTAAGAATTGTATGTAAAATCAAAGAGCAAGAAATTTACTATTATTAAGGATAAAGGTTTAGTAATATTTTAAGGAAATAAAATGAACTTCCTTTAAGATATGATCAGCAAATGCAGTTGTTTTTGGTAATTTTTTACAAAATTATTTAAGGGTTTCTATTATTTTGTAATATCTTTATTTGTTTGTATTTATATTTCTTTATCTCAATGTAAATTTTATATTTCATTTTTATTATATTTATTTAAATTATAAATACATATATTTTTATGTATGTTTCTATATTTATACAGATTAATTTATATTTATTTCATATGTATATTTATATTCTAAAAAACTTAGTTCTTTCAGCTATTTTACATTTTTTCAGAAGATATTTAAGTAGAATTTACTTAATTTAAAATATTTCTCATTAAATAAGACAAGTTTTTAATACAAAAAATTATATTAAATCGTACAGCAAGCTGCCAAACCCATTTTAGTTAAAATTTTATACTAGCTTAGCCTTATTAATTTAATAGAAATATTTTTGCCTTGTATTATTTGAATAATTTATATTAATTAAACACATTTCCAGTGCACGAACAGGTCAACTCAATTTGGTCAAACCCCTTTCCAGAGGCAGAGATGGAGGAGGCTCTGCCACATCCCAGTAACCAGTTACCACATCCCAGAACCCAGAACCCAGATCCCACATCACCGATTCCACATCCTCGATTCCACAGCCCCATGTCCAATGCTTAAAGTGTAGCTCATTAAATAATATCCTTTTTTGGCGACGAACCACTCTTCTGGCTGTGGAGTGTCCTGGGCGAGGCTTATACTCTTTTTTTTTTTTTTTATTTCCCTGCCCAGCCTCCTCTTTGGGTGTCCTGCCGGGGGGAGGCGTGTGCTGGCCATGCGGCGCTTATCAAAATGTTGCCGCTGCCTGTCGAACGGGCAAGGTCCTTGGGGTTTGGGCCCAGGACGGGGTCGGGTCGACTTTTGGGACACAACAGAGTCCGAGTCCGAGTCCGAGTCGGTGTCGGAGTCGATGCGTTTGCCCTCTGAACTGGTCATGGGACAGGGACAGGGGACCAGGACCGGTGGTACCCTGTTGGTCAGCCAGCCAGCAGCCAATGTCCTGCCAACCCCTTTTCCCCCAAAAAAACCAACCCTCACTATCTCCCTCTCACGGTCTCTGTCTCCGTCTCCGTCTCGCTGCTGGGGACAATTTTTGAAAACGCTTTTAAATATTAAAATCCATGACGATTTCCCAGCATTCTCGCCATATAATTTTTGTAGTTGCCTCATGTGGGGGGGCAGGAGGAGGTGGTGGACGATATTTGGGTTTTCAGTTTTGCAGTTTTTCGGGTGGCTCTTGGCTGCCCGTTGCGCATATTGAATTTATTTAATTAAGGGTTCCATGGAGCACACACACACATACACACTGGACACACACAGACTGAGGAGACTCTCTACTTTCTCCCCTTTCTCCCGCTCTCTCTCTCGGTGGGAACATCTCCTGCTCGATGACTTCATTTTTCGGTAAAGTATGCAATGGCTTCTCTTATTTTTCTCGTTCTCCCACCGACTTTTGCCGCCACCCCGCCTTGTGTATTTCACAATAATTTGCACGAGTGGACAGCCCCACATCCAGTGGCCTTAACCCCCTACCCACTAAGGCACTATTAACCCATTGAGGTGGGGGAACAATATATTAAGTTCTATACAATTTTCTACAGAAAGTAATTGAGTTATTTTAAAAGAAATATTATTTTAAAAGATATATTATTTTATAAGAATTTTTAACCAAAAAAAAAAACACATAAATAAAAATATTTATATATAAAACAAGAAAGAAAGCTAAGAGAACAAGTAAGAAAGCTAAGAAAACAAGTAAGAAAGCTATAAAACAAAGTAAGAAAGCAAAGAAAACAAGTACTAAAGTTGCTTGCAAGTTTAAAGCATACAAAGGTATATAAATCAAATTAAAATATTAACATATAACAAAAAAATATCAAAATTAAACAAAAAACTATAAATAAAAAATGTATTTTCATCTAACATCATCAAACATGATCATAAAATATTTTTTAATATCTAAAAATTACAAAAAACTTACAAAAAATCCAACAAATTTATAAAAATATCGAAAAATTTAAAAAAAGTATTTAAAAAATATCAAAAACTTGAAAAAAAAATTCCAAAAATATTTAAAAACCTTAAATTCCCTTCTGAAAATCTTGCCAGGCTTCACTTCATTATACTCTCTTTGCTGGCCATAATGGGTTAAGCCCTGTACGTGTCCATAACTGCGCATAGTTGGGAGATGAGGCAACAACTCGAACCAAAACTAAACAAAAACTGAACTCAATGGTTCGCTTTTTTTTTTTTTTAAGCCAAGAGTGTTCTGAAAGGTTTATATATCCAATACCTACACATATATACTTGTATATACATATATATTTCGGACATATTTATACATATCTGGAGTGGCCAGAGACCCCTTTGGTGTGTCACAAATTCGTACGGTTTTCGGTTTGCCACGGTCTCCGTGTCCTTCAATTTCGCCTGAAAATTATGAAATTAAATGAAAGTGTTCTCTCTAGAGCAGAAGGAGGTGAGGGAGGGGAAAGGGGGGAGCCAGGAAAACAATGGGAGGTCCTGGCAGTTATTGGTGGAGCCTTAACCACAATCAGTTGCCAAATTCAACGCAAGATTCAAGCAAATGCCGAAAACAAACTCAAGAGGCGAACATTAAATGCTCTAAACTTCAGAAAAATAAATAATATAATGCATAAAGCATAAATAAAATATAAAAAAGATAAAGAAATATAAAAAATAACTTAAATTCGAAGTTATTTATACTTATTTATTATTATTATAATGTAAAATAATATACAAGTAATAATAATATATTTAAAAACCCTCAAACAAGGATCCTAACTTAGCCTGACTTATCACTTGAGAATTATAGGTGCAATTAAAGCAGAAAGAGTGTGACCAGGTCGGTTTCGAAAGCATATAGCCAAAAGTCAAGTCAAGCCTATGATTTTGGCTCGCTAAGTGGACGCGAGTGGCGATAATAATGATAAACATCGCTCCGGTCAGTCGAGGACAATCGAGTGGCTATTGTTGTTGTTTGCCACACACACACACACACAGACAAACACACCCACACCCACACCCACACACACACACTCATAGCAGCAGCAGTCGTCGAAGGCCGCCACGCACTTTCGCTGCGAAACGCGGCAAATGTCAAAAAGTTGGTTTTGACAAATGATGTCGCGCATCCTTTTCGGAGTCCTGTTGTCGCCGTTGTCCCTCATCCAGGACTGGATGATTCCCCCGAAAAAGGAGTGCATATTGCGCTGGTCGACTGTCCAGTGTGTCCTTGTCTCCGGCTCCATATGTGTGCCAATCGCACATTTGACGCCTTTCTGATGAACTGGCCTCATGTTGTGGGCCTAGTTTGGGGCTTAACATGGCTTAAAAGGTGCTTAAGTTGGTGAACAAATATTCCAAAAAATATCTAATAGAGTTCAGAAATTAAACTCTTTAAAAAAATAAGTTTCTTAAAGATTTTTACTTTATAAATTAAATATAAAACGGAAATAGATTAGTTTTTCTAGGCAAGCCCTTCGATCTACAGCCTTAATTAATAAATATCTTCCAATCACATGTAATAAAAATATAAATAATTAATTAAAATATCTATAAATTATATTTATTCATAAATTAACTATTTTATTTATTTATTGGATATATTTATATACTAAAATTAAGCCTCTCAGTTACTTCATTACTTATTATTAATGCAAAATAACTCATTTCTGAGCTTAAGATGTGACTCAGACAGTCGGGGATTTCCCCTTTCTCAGTTCACTCACCGCCCTCCCCCTTCGCACTCTCTCTTTCCCAGTTTCTCTCTCTCTCCCTGTGTTGCTTTCCCTGTCTTTCTCTGTCTCAACGAGCAGAAAAGCATTTTCGAACTAGATTTCCCCTCGTTTGGTTCGAAAAAGTCCGCTCTGGCTAGCAATCTCACTCAAAGAGGGGAAGTCCCCGGAGCGAGTAAGTGTGTTGAGTGAGTGTCCCAAATGAGTGAGAGCGAGTGTATTCAAACAACTGAGTTACAAATTGAGTGAAACGTTAAATAAAGCTGCAATTATATATTTCTTATAGATTATTTCTCTGGGAAATATGAAGGAAAATGCTTTGAGGTTTTATATTTAATAAAATAAAACTTATAAACAATTGATACTTTTTCATGCCCTTGTAAAATATTATATTTTCAGTAAAATACATGCAACTAAGTGAAGGAGTCATTACCGACCCTATAAATCATATATATTCTTGATCAGAATCAACTGCCGAGTCGATCTAGCTATGTTCGACAGAAAAAAAATTTTTTCAATTTTTTTTCCAAATTTTGCAAAAAAAAAAATATCTTAAAAAAATGAAAAATTTTACATTTTAAACTTGGTATGCAGATTTGTTAACCAAAGAAAAACTAGCAAAAAAAAAGTTTCCGATTGAAAATTAATGCATTTTTGACTGAATTATGATGAATTTTCTTTGCAAGAGTATAGGAATATCGGGTTTCCGCAGTTAGCTTCCTTTCTTGCTTGTTTTAAATTTAATTTTCTTTAAAGAAATTTGTAGAACATATCTTAAAGGCAAATTTAAGCTAGGAAAGATATTCTTTAGTGGAAAGAGTTAGTCATAATACGTTTAGCCACGTAAGAGCCTGCTAAACCAATTTAAAAGCAAGTTACATTAATTTATTAAATATCAAATATTTAAAAAATTATTTTTCTTCAATTATTATAAATATATTTAGCCATTTTTCTCATTTACAGCTTATTTAAACATATATTTTACAAGTTTTTATACTCTTTCTTGCCTGAAAAATTGTTTTAAAATTAGTTTTGTCAGGAACTTGGGGTTCTATAAACTCAAAAATAAAGTGTTCTTTAATTTGTACATTTTCCTTGAAGAACTTAAACTATTTCCCTGATATAAAACCTATTTAAAATTATATATATTCCATCTTAAGACCACTTAAAATAAAAGAAAACTCTATGCAGAGTTGATGTCTGTCTTGGTCTCTGCATTTTCTGCCGAACTTTAACCCGCGACAAGTGGCGCTTATCGATGTGGCCAAAAGTGCGTACAATCCCGATCCCGAACAAAGGCTCGTGGCTTTTGGCCATTGTATGCAAATTAGCCATATTTTTGCAGACAGAGAGAGAGAGAGAGAGGGGGAGAGAGAGGGAAAGAGAGGGAGGGATGGAGAGAGAGACTTGGTGCGTGCCCCGAACAAAACTTGTTAACGATTATCAATTTGTCATAAATGGCAAATTATGTTTGTGCGCCGGCTGATAGATGTTGCCTTAAAGATGCACTGAGAAAATTTTATTTAAATTTAAAATATACTTTAGAGGCTTGAAATTAAATATACTGAATAAGAAATATATGCTTGAGATTATATTTAAGGTGTTACTCATTTCAAAAAGTGATTTCAGTTAAATAAAAATAGATTTATTCAATTATATGCGATTTATTTTCAATTATCACGATTATTATCAACTATAAATATATTTCCTAATTAATTTCGTGTTTATATAATACAAAAATTAAACTTCTTTAATAATTTCCACATATTCCAAGTCTGTAAAGTTAATTCTTTCCCTACAGTGGAGTATCTGTGACCAGAAAAGGCCGCAGCATCGCACATTTGCGATAGGCAAAAGCAGAGGGAAAAACCGAAATAAATACAATGGAAAAACAATAAGAAAATGAAAAAGAAAACAAGGCAAAAAACCAGAGGTTGAAAGCCCAAAAATGGGTCAAAAAACCGGTGTAGAAGAAGCCGCTGAAGCAAAAGCCGCTTTGCCTAATCATCGCTTGTAGATGACAATCTCGCCTTTCGATTTAAATACAACTTTGGTTAATTTATGTTGTCCACTGTCAACGCTCCGTTTTACTTCCTGCCGAGCACCGAATAAGGATGCCAGTCGAAGTCTGGGGTTAACCAGAGGTTACTTTTGGACTCAAAGGAAGCTACACTAGGCCTGAACCAGCTGGAACAGGACAGGATAGGACAGGACAGGACAGGTGGCAGAGGTGGCAGAGGTGGCATCGAGGCAAGTCAGGAGATGAGCCAAGGAAAAATGCATGGAACTGAAGTAAGGGAGGGGAAAACTATGGCATAAGTGTGTTTAAAGAAAAATATAAATAAAAAAATAAATAAATATATATACATATATATATATTTTAATTCAAAAATACAAATAACAAGAAAGAAAACTAGCTTGGGAAAGGCCGAGTTTAAATAACCAGAAATGAATGAAATGAATTATAGGATCAAATCGAAAATCTATTATACCAAAGCTTAAAATAATCGCATTCTTAGAATCGATATTTATCGATATTTTTTAAAACAATTTTTTCGATAAATCAAAGTTTAAAAAACTCATAACTAAGCCATAAAAGCATGAATTTCAATTCGGAAAGCTGTCCTAAGTTAGTTTTTATTAGGTTAACAAATCTGCATACTCGAATTAAAGTTTAAGAAAATTTCAAATTTTATCAATTTTTCAAACTTTTATTTATGTAAAATTAACGAAAAAAAAAACTTGAAAAAAATTAAATTTTTTTTTTTGCCAGAGATGGCTAGATCAATTCGGCTGTTGATGCTGATCAAGAATATATATGATTTATAGGGTCGCAAATGTTTCCTTCATATAGTTACAAGCTTTTGACTAATATTACTATACTCTACAAGGAAATAAAAACACAGCAACGATTTATTTAAGCTAAATATAAAATAAAATAATTAAAAACTGTATCTAGACCTAGCTTTTGCCAAGAGTCTGTTATCCTATCATCACGGCCTGTTGGCTTGCCTGTCCCGAGGCTAAAACCCAATCCGTAACCGTATCCAAAACCAAATCCGTATCTCATTCTATATAAACATTTGCATCAGACTCCTTAAACTCTTCCTTTATAGTCCCGCCGCCAGATGCAATTGTGTTCACGTTAATTAAGCAATGCCGCAATCGCTGAGAGCCCCCCAAAACCCGAATAGGTTTCATGGGAGATTTCACAGGGAATCCCCCGTACCGATTCCATGAAGGACTTGAATACAAATATGTCGAAAACAATAAATACGAAAAGGAAACTCAAACAGAGACACCGGCATCACACCAACTTTCGTGAGCATTCAGATGAAAGGGTCGCCTGTCTGATTCCGATGCCAGTTTTGATTATAAATATATATAAATATATATATGCATATATGTAGAGATATATATATGCACCGTTGGTGGCCAAATATAGCCGCGACGCGCACTTTATTATTATCCTTTTATTATCAATGAAAATAGAAGGCACATGTGTGGGCTTGAGTAAACAAAAAACTAGCCGTCTTTGCTGTCAGTCTACCAGTTATCCTTTGTCCTTTCAGTTTTCCCTTCAGTTATCCTATACGAAAATACCCTTACCATTAAATTTTAATTTAATTTACTTAGTGAAGCTCATTTTAAAATCACATTTTGTTAAATTTATCTTTCTATTAAATTAATTTCCCTTTAAACTTATGTTCCACCTCAATTAATGCTTCTTTAATTCCCTTAAAAATATATATTAATAACTAACAAATTTATATATTACACAAAATAGAGCATTCCAAAAAAGGACTTGATCTTCAAATAACATTACAAAATGTTCGGTTTAGTCCTGGTTCAGCTGCGGGGCACCCTTCCTCCATCGGAATCTCTTCAATTAATCGCACCTTTTCCGCACACAGACACTGCCACCAGGCTTTTCCCCCATTTTCCCTGCTGTTGCCCAAAATCAAAACTGTGAGGAAAACTGAGGGAAAACTACTCGAAAAGCCTGCCCCCCGCACAGTTGATTTCATAGGCAAATTTATTTATTGAAGCATAATTTTCTATTTGTTGTTTTGCGGGCACAGCTTGAGTGGGTTAAAGAGGGGGCAGGGACCATCGTATAGGGTTAAAAACTATCAAATGCATTTGACAGCTGCTTTTAATTTTTGCCAGGCTGAAAACGCGACGCGTTCGGCTTTAGTTTTCCGCCTTTTCGGAACCGTTTTTCCCTCCGTTTTTCCTCCCGGTTTTCCCTTCATTTTCATTTGTATTTGGTTTGTGGATTTCAATGGACTTTGGGCTTGGGATCAACCGGGTGCGGGATTGATTGCTTTAAAGTTTTTCCCCATTTCCTATTTCCCCATTTTCCCATTTTCCTATTTTGATTTGGGGAATCGGGAATCTAAGAGGTTTTCTGCGGTTTCCAAAAGAAAAGCTGGGGCAAAGGGAATTATTTAAGGGCCTATTTAAAGCCTATTTCAAGAAGGCCGGGAAATGTTTAATAAAATGTCAAACATTTGCTAGGCTTTGATTAAAGTTGATATATACTATATATTAAATAGTATAATTAATAATTTAATATAATATAATGTAATAAAATATAATATAACATAATATAATACAATAAAACATAACTTAATAAAATATAATATAACATATAACATAATATAATATTTTTACTAAAATAGCCACCGAAAATATTTGCAAATTTTGACTTTGCTTTGATTTTTCAAAATGTTTTCCTAATTAATTAATTTATTATATAATTTTTCTCCCATTCAAGGTATTTTTAAAGCTTTTCTTGAAGCATTTTAATTGCTTAATAACATGTTTTTAATAAACAAGACCTTCATTAGTGATAAACAAATATTAAAGTCTTTTTTCATTAACTAATAATAGGCAAAAAAAATAATTTCAAAATTTATGGAAGTAAAAAGGACCTTTCTTTTAAGTTTCTACAATTCAAATAACCTTTAATTGCTTATTTATTTTCGAAATATTTATGATACATTTGTTGTACCATTTATTTCTTCTATATCTATTTCTATATATTTCTCCTATACTTTTTTTTTCTTGATATTTTCCCACCCCTGCCAGTATTTACTGTAGCCACCGGAATGCACTTGGACACTTGGCCTGCCAAGGACCCTCACTCACTTATAGACACGCCGCCTGGCAGGCTCTCTAAGGCCGTGTAATCCTGTTCCGCATTTCATTTGTGGCGGCGACAAATCCACGGGAAAAGCCCAGGAAAACAGGGGAAAACAGGGGAGGTGTGGAAAACCCAGTGGCAGCCTAAAAGTATGCAGTCCACGTTTGACAACGCCAACGGAGATACAAAAAAGCGCAGCCAGAAGGGGCAAGAGCCGCAAGGATGCACACGTAGAACGCAGCTCATTGTCGCCCAGAGGAAAATATAAATATAAAAAAATATATAAAATAAAATAAAATATAAAAAAAAAAGAAGAAAAAGGTAAAACACACTCACACCCCGAGTTCTTGTCTATTTTTTAGGTGGAATATAAAATAAAATATGGCAGATGGGGGACTAATGTTATTTTTATATTAGCCAGCAGCAAAAGGGGCTACTTAACCCATGGCGGCCTTTGTTTTTGGCCAGGCATGTGTTTAATTTTAATGAAATTAACGCATGTAATGGCTGCCACGCCCCCCACACACACACACACTAGCCGCCCACTGTCCTAATCTGTCTCGCTTTCCATTCGCCTCACCTTTTCCTATTTTTTCCCCCTTTTTTTTCTGAGCCTTTGATGTAGTATGTCATTTTTCGCCACTTGAGAGAGGGTGGGAGCAGGGGGGTGTTAAATGTTAATTAAAAAGGAGCAGTACCAGCACACACACACACACACTGCACACACACACCAGGAAGTACAAAATAATACAAGTTGTTTTTGGGCTTAGAAGATTTTGGCCAAGACACGCAGCTTAGTGCACCGCTTTTTCACTCTCTTTTATTTTTTTTGTGGCCAAATCCTTTGGCAAATAAACATAAACACTCCTAATTAAGAGGCTCCCCTCTCTCCTCACTCTCTTGGCCAAGTCTTGGGCTAATTGGGCAGCGTTCTTCTTTGGGCCCAGACGGCCGGGCAAACAATGCAAGGATATCCCCTCTGCAACAAAAAAAAAAAAAGAAGAAAAACACGGCTCACACGCACGGGGAACCGCAGCTGAAGCCGCGGCGGCTTTGTCCCTGCAAAATGTCATCTTCTTAAATATAATTTTTGCCTGTTTTTTACCCTTTTGTTTGTTGCCAAAAGGAATGGAGAAGGGGTTTGGGGGAAAGCGGAGAGAAAAGCAAAGATTTGCAAGCGGTCGCACATGTCCTTTTCCAGCTTCCTTACAAAACCGCCTGCAGTTGCATAATTTTTGGCCATCTGTCGGAACTTGTCACTTAGCAAAGAGGAGACTCGGCTTGTGCCGGCCAGGAAGACAGGCCAAAAGTGGCAAAAATTTATAAATATTACTCGAATTATAATATTTTTTAAATAATATAATCATTTTAAATAAAAAATGAATCAGCTCTACAGAGAAAAATAAAGAGGAAACCTACTTTACCTACCTACACAAATCTCCTCCTAGTTTCTTTGCTTCTTTCTTAAAATATATAAATAAATACTTTAAAAAAATGTATAAATATTATTCGATTTATATATATTTTTTAAATATAATCATTTTAAATATAAAATAAATAAGCTCTACAGAGAAAAATTAAAAAGGAAAGCGACTTTAAGTAGAAAAGGCACAAATCTCCTTATAATTTTTTTGCTCCTTTCTTAAAATATATAAATATATACTTTAAAATATTTATAAATTGTAATAAATAACAAGAAAAGAAACTAACTTCGAAAAGCCTTCCAGTTTGCAATTAAATGTTGTGTTTGAATCGGAAATCATTCAAAATTAACCTAAAAAATATTCACAATCGATAATTATCGATATTTTTCTACGACATTTTTCCCGAAAAATTAATGTTTAAATAACTCATAACTAAGCCAAAAAAGCATTAATTTTAATTCGGAAAGCTGTTCTATGTTAGTTTTTATAAGCGTAATAAATCTGAATAAATAATTTATAATTCAACAAAAATTAAATTTTTTTCCAATTTTTTGACAATTTCAACGATGAAAATCGATAAAATTTGGAAAAAAAATTTCGAAAATTTTTTTTCTCCCTGAGATGGCTAGATCGATTCGCCTGTTGACGCTGATCAAGAATATATATGATTTATAGGGTCGGAAATGACTCTTTCACTGCGTTTCAAGCTTCTGAATAATAAATTTATACGAATTTTTAGATTTAATTTCATATACTTTAGTCTCATTCTTTTCTTTCTTTTTTAAAATATATAAAAAATAATTTTTTAATTTTTAAATTTATATAAATTATGCATATTATTTGACATATTTTATTTTATTTATATATATTTTGTTTATAATTAAATCTTGCTCAAACTAAAAGACCAAGAAAACCTATTAAGAACGCGTCACCGACTTGCTGCCTGCAGTCACAAGGACACAGCCTGCACACCCAGCACCCTACACCTGCTACACACACACTTAACACAGACACACACTCAGTACACACACTCACACTCGCACACCCCACTTGCCAGAAAAGCGAGCAGAAAAAAGGGGAACTTGCCACATTGCGCGTTTGTTGGCGGCCGCAGATAAACGCATAAATGACGAGCTGAAATCTTCTTTATGTGCGCTTTTCTTTTTTCCAGCATTTTCTTAACCTGCCTGGCTTTTCCCCTCTCCCCTCTCCCCTCTCCCACCCCCGCACTCCTTTTTGTTAAGCCTTTAGCCCAAAAATAAAAAAAAAAATAAAAAAAAAGAATCCCAGCGTCGCCTGCCTGACCTGAGTTACTTTGTGGAAATGCGAGTGTGTGTGCGAGGAGGTTGTAAAAATTATAAGAATTTTCACTCAAGTTGGTTACTTTGGCGCGGATTTTTTCCCACATTCGCCACAAGATCTGCATGTTTTCCTTTCTTTCTACATTTCACGTTATCCTTTTTATTTTATTTCGCATTTTTCGAACTCCTTTTTTTTGCTGGCTTTGTGCTGCGTATTTATTTTGCTAAGAATGTGTAAATTTCTACTTTATGCAAAGGCTGCGGCCGCGACTTCTTAGCATATTTGTCCTTTGCCCAAAAAATAAAAAAAAATGCAAATAAAAAAATTATAAGAAATAAGAAAACAACACGTGGAATATGCCTTTGAAGAACGTGGGAATATGTTGCGAGTTGAGCCCCAAGCAAAAGATACTTTAATATTCATTTTATCACAAGAGCAAATGTATTTGAACAAGATTTAAATAGAGAAATTTACACAAAATTTATTTTAAAAAAATTGGTACCTGCTAAAGGCTTTAGGTACATGTTAAAGTAATATTTAAAGTTAAAATATATGCATGTAGAAAGCACATAAAAAAAGTTCTTCTTTAAAAGCAAATATAAATACAAAATCATTAAAATATTAGGTACAATTTATCTTTCACAATTATAGTAAAAATACTAGTCAGGCAGGTACATGTTAAGGGTACCTGTTGGGCAAAAAGTTAAGCTTAAGAAAGCATAAATTTCACACTTTGGTGTCATAAATAAAATTAAACTAAGAACTGAAACTGCAAGTTAAAGTTCTAGTTAAGCCCCAAGTTAAAGCAAATATAAATACAAAATCATTAAAATATTAATCAGGCAGGTACATGTTAGAGTTAAACTTAAAAAAAACTTAAATTTCACACTTTGCTGCCATAAATTAATTCCTTAGGTGCAAGTTAAAGTTCGAGTTAAACCCCAAGTTAAAGCCGCTTTAGTGACAAATTTTCGTGTGTTTTATTTGTATTTTTTTCGCCCCTCCCCCTTCGGGAATGTGTGTTTGTGTGCTGGAAAAATCCCCATTAATCGCATTGGTGTTTATTTAGCTTGTAATTACATTCATTTATTTACTTATTGACTGTGTCTGCTCCTGCTCCCAGCTCCAGCTCCAGCTCCCCAAATAACTAACAATATTCCCCGCCTCCTGACCTTTGGTAAGCCGCAAGGCGACCGGGCCGGCCAACCCCCATTAAAAGCCAATATCTTTGGCCCAAACCCCCGCACCACACCGTCCCTCTGCCTTTGAGAAAAGCCCTGGCCAAATAGGAAAAAATGTCTTTGAATGACTGACAATCAATTTCGCCTGGCTGCCGAGAGACTCGCCTCTCCGCAAGCCAGAGTCCTGGCTGGAGTGGGGAGTCCTGGTTGCCAAAGGACAGGCTCGTGTCGCCTTAACGAACGTTGAAAATTACTTTGACATAAGTTAATTAATCTTTGGCGCGCAAAGTTCGTGTTTGAAATATTGCACAAAGGGACGAGGATCCTGGGGCCCCGGCAGATGGCAGAAGACCGACTGTCTGAATGAAATATTTGTCAATGAGTATTGCTAATTTACAAGTTTGATTTGTTCGCCGTGCACGACCGACCAGCGAGGAATCCTTGTACTCCCCCAACTCTAACCCCTGCCACGGCCACTGCCACTTCCACATCCTTTTCCGCTGGCAGGACCTTCCCCGTGACAATCACTCACCGTTTTGGCCTGAACTGAGAAATGGCCGGGCATTCTTCTGGCCAGCCGTACATAAATAAAACCCGGGTAGATAGATGCAGCTCGACTTTCTTCCGCTTTTCCAGGAGGTGTCTTCTTCACCGGAAAATTCCGCTGTTCGACTTGGCCACTTAGTTTTGGCCAAATGAGGAAATTCCTTATGGCTTTTCATGGGGGAGGAGAGAGAGCTCTGATTGAGCTATTTTCTGTTTAAGTTTGGCGTAAGTTCCCTAGCTAGCTCTTAATTTAAATTTTTTGTTAGTTAGAAATTAAAAACAAATTAAAATAGTTCATTAGAAAACTTAACAACGAAAATTGGTAAGAAAACAGGAGCTAAAAAGGTCTTAAAGAATATGTTCTTTAAGAAAATTCAGCCAGAAATAATATATTTCGACGCTTATATATTTATATTTAATAATTGCTTATATAATCTTTATTTATTTATAAGTCTTTTATACAAATTTAACTATTCCGCATTTATATAAACATTTTTAATAGAATAATTGATATATTTCTATATTTTGTTATATATATAAATTGCTTTAAAAACAAAACACTTTCCTTTACCTTCTCTAATTCTGATTCACACTTAAATCCTCATATATCCCAGACCTTGGCCTGTCCTGTAACCAATGAGCCCTGCCATATGTGTAATCCCCTCAGAGTTTTCCCCCTCACTTTCCGCAGGATCAACTCCTTCTGCTGCCTATGTCTGCCATCGCCAAATGTCCAAGAGAAAGTCCTTGTGTCCTTTTGGCAGTCATTTCTCATACAATTGCCACTGTCATTTGGCAGCAACTTGTAATGGACTTTAATCAATTAATTTGAAAACGCTTTTCATTTGGACCATCCTTCAGGGAGGGGGGTGGAAGGGAGGGATAGTCACAGAAACACGGAGACAATGGGCAAAAGTAAAGTGTCTTTCTTCGCCAAAAAAAGGGACAAACGGAAGTCCCTGGCAAGCCGATGCCAAAAATGTTGGTTTGTGGATGGTGGCCAGGAAAAAGAATAAATAAACAACCGACAAGGAAGCAAGGATCGGGAAGGACACAAGTCCGGGCCGAAGCGGGAGGGGTTTGGCTTCGGGGAGGCAGGACCAAGCCAAGGCAAAAGGACTAGCAAAGGCAGGACAACAAACGCACTTAAAACACAATGATGCTCATTGTGTCTGACAGGCAGACGAACGCCAGAACGGACCCATGCAGGACCTCCTAGCTCGCCAGCAACCAACCCATTCCCCCGATCTATATATATACAAATATATATATATATATCTATGGATATATATATAGTCTTGGCTATAGCCGATGCTGAGGCTGATCCACCTAAGAAGAAGACGACGATGTGGCGTCGTCTGGTGGGCACTTGGAGAATGCTTTTGTAGCTCAATCAAAAGTAAATTCGAATTTCATTTGTTTTCTTTTATTTTTAGCTGAAAATTTTAAGGATAAATCAAGCTAAAAATCAAGCTAAAAATCAAGTTTCAAATCAAGCTAAAAATCAACCTAAAAATCTAGCTAAAAATATACCTAAAAATCGACCTAAACATCTACCTAAAAATCTACCTAAAAATCAACCTAAAAATCAAGCAATCAAGTTAAAAATCAAGCAAAAATTAAATTAAACAATGAAACTTATTAGTAATTCCTTGATTTGTTTGCAGTGTACTTTTTGGTCTCAACTCGAAAAAGAAGGAGTGAGTCTAGAAGACCGCCACTTCGAGCACTTTGATTACGCATTGGCTTTGTCCCGGCTTTTCCCAAAGACTCCTTTTCCTTTGCCTTTTTCTATTTTCTTATTTTGAGTTCCATTCCCACGGCATTCCCCTGTTCTATTCCGTTGTCATTTTTTGTTTTTGGCACTTCAGTTTGATTCCGTTGCGTTCCCAGGAGGAGTTTTCAAGGAGTTTTTTGGGAGTTGCTCTCGGATTTGGTTTTGTCGCCTGCCATTGTCCATTGTCCTGCCGCCCTTTGTTGTCCTGTACTGTGTCCTGCCTTTTCGGTCACGCACTTTTCCGAGTCCGAGTCAAGTGGAAAAGTCAGGGGAAAATCCCTGGCCACTTGAGCGGCTCATTTAGTACTTCATTGAAGACAAATTAGTGTCGAAGCAGGTGAACTTTTGTTTTAGAAGCTGAGGTGTGTCAGGTGAAGCTGTATTTTAAGGTTTATTATATATTTAAAATGAAAAAAGGTTTTGAATTTCGAAAAATTAACTTTTTTCTAATAAAAAGCTGTATTTTTAGTATTTTTTAGTATTTCAGTATTTTTCCAGTATTTTTTTTTTAGTATTTTTTAGTATTTTCTTTCGATTTCTCGCTAGAACTTTGTTTTAATTTATATTTTCTATTTGAAGAGCGTAGCTGGCTTATTTCCGTTTCCGGATAAGCTGAGCTTTTTCTCTCTCCCCCTCCCCCCCAACCCTCCTCCTCTTTTCCGTTGGAAAATTCCCCGCCACATTTTCCCGTGTCAACCAATTTCCAGTCACAATGACACTGAAAGGCGACATCGGCACTGGACGCTGCTGCCGTTGAAAATGGCAAGAAATCAACGTCATTTCACGGGCGGGGTTTCAGGGGAAAAACCTAGGAAAAATAGTGAAGAAAAATAGGAGAGAAAGAGAGAGAGAGAGAGGAGAAGTAGTTGGAGAAAAGGGAGGAAGAGGAAACCAAACGAAAGGCAGCTGAAAAAGAATTAAATCAAGAACTCATAAAGGCGCCGGATGCAATCACACTTTGCGCCATTCAGCGCGCCACTCTATCTCCACTATATAGCCTTTCTCCCTCTCCATTTCTCTCCTTAACCCCACTTTCTATCTCTCTCTCTCTCGTTCTCTAGCCTCTGTCCATCTCTGTTGCACTCAGGCACACCGCCGAGCGCCAGAGTTGTCGCCGTCGCCGTTTTTTGCCGCAAAAGTGCGCACAATTATTCATTAACTTTGCACCGGAAAAGCAGAGAAATTAAAAACTGCCAACGCCAGGATAAATAGGGACAAAGTGCAGAAATTAAAAATATGAGAAATACTATGGCAGACAGAGATGGCAATACAGGCGGGGGAGAGAGACAGCGGCACACACACTGAGTTCGTGGAACGAACAAAATAAAAAGAAGAAAGAAAAAACCCGCCGAGTTGGTTAAGTAAGAAGTCCGCCTCCTCCTCATCCTCCTCCTCCTCCTGCTCCTCCTCCTCCTCCTCATCTCCACCTCATTAGGGTTGAGCGGGAGTAAGGGGTCAGGGGTTAAGGGGCGGACGGGGCTGGGGGATGGGGTCACAACTAATAAAACAAAAGTCAAAAGTCCTTAAGCGCAATGAAGAAGCTAAAAATGCAACGCGGCAGCGTCAGCTTAAACTACAAAAAAAAATATTATATAAAAGAGGGGAATGGGTAGAGATGGAACACTAGAAACAAATGGTATAGAAAAAGGGAATATTAAAAAAAAAAATTATTTACAATATATGCTACACAAAAATAAATAAGCTAACCCAAAAATTGGAATAGTATCATAAATATTTAGTTGGTTCAGGGGAATACCAGAGCTAAATACCTCTTTCTCATACCTCTCTTTCTAAATACCTCTTTCTCATCAGCAGTTGGACAGTAGAACCCATTGGGAATTCTAGTTCCTGTAATGTTAGGGGAGATTCTGCTCTCTCTTGCTCACGGCTTGCTTTTGTAAAGATATTTTTTTCACATGTTTGTAGGTGGCTTCATATCTCGCTTGCTCTGTCTATCTCTCTCTATGTCTCTCTCTATGTGAATCTCTCTGTCTCGCTCAGACGGTCGTTCTCTCTCTCTGTCTATTTCCTCTCCTCTCGCTCCTTCTCGCTCTCTCCATCTCTCTTTCTCATACTCGAGTCATGCTCGGGACTCGCTCGCTCGCTTGTTTGCTCTCTCTCTCTCTCTCTCTTTCTGTCTCTCTCTCTCTCTCTCTCTCTCTTTCTGTCTCTCTCTCTCTCTCTCTCTTTCTGTCTCTCTCAGTCTTTCTCTTGTTGTAATTAATTGTCTTCTCTGAATATGAGATCTTTACGTTAGTTCAACCTTGAAAAAGGCTTTGTTCTCTTTGATTAATAATTAGTATAAGAAAAATCACAAGAGAGAGAGATCTTTTAGCTTTTTTTGAGAAAGAAATTAAGAAGAGGACTTATAAATGATTATGTTTCTAAAGGCTGTCGTAATTGAAAGTAAATGATTAAGAAATATATTTTATTTGTTGATTACTTTTGTTGTTCTCTTAGGCTTCAATATTTTTTTTCCTTTCTCCATTAAAATATATAGTAAATTTCCTCTCTCCTTATTTTCTCTTTAAATATGTTCTTTTTTTATTTATTTTTTTTTTTCTTATTTATTTTTCCTTAAATGAATATTTTATTTCTCCTTATTTTTGTATGACTTATTATTTTTTAAACTTCTACCCCAACTTTCACAATTTTCTTGCCGTGCAACGGCCGCGCGGAGAAGGCATTTTAGCCGGCCGGCGGAAAAGGGTTAAGGCTGATGAGCCCCCGACTTGCACATCGCTCCGTTCCCCCTTTCCCTTTTCCCACACCCCACCAATGTACCCCACATTTCCCCCAGTAGCCAGTAATGAGGCGCCCAACGCTGCGGGCAACCATAAAAATCTCTGAACTGCCCCGCCCCCCCTTAAGACCCAAACTCAAACCCAAAAAAAAAAAACCCCCTTTCGTTGGCCATTTGGCTGCCGTGAAGCATTTGGCGCAGTGGCGCCTGAAAGCATGCAGCACTTATTGTTTTATTCGCTGAAGAAAAAGTGCAGGGGCGGCGGCAGGGTGTGTGAGGGGAGGGAGGGGGTGGTGGAGAGGCTCCTGGATCCTGGCTAAGGTCCTGGAGACTGCTGGCCCAGCATATCCGCTCCACGTCACTTGTGATAATTGCGTGCAACCGGTCGCGCCTTGTGATTGTGACATCGCTACCCGCTTTTTCCCCTCACGCTTTTCCCTTTACCCTCCCTCCCCCTTACCACATTTCTAAGAAACTCGCAAAAATCTGGCCACACCGCCTCCTCCTTGCCCGGCTGCCCACACATCTGAAGCCCCTTTGTGCATATCAGGCAACCGGATCAGGCAGTAGAAAAAGGCCAACCTCACACAGAGAACAAAAATAAAACAAAATAATATATATATATATATTTAACACAAAGTAATACAACAACAACAAAAAAATAGGAGAAGAAAATTGTGTGTGTGTGTGTGTGGGTAACCAAGAAAAAGGAGCAAAAAAAAAGCAAGGGAAATTTGTGAGCAGAAGCGAAATAAAAATTCATAATTACGTTTACGCCGGTAATTAAAAATTATTGTAATACACACGCAATGCCCAGGACACTTTTCTCTCTGCTCTGGCCACGCCCCCCGAGGGAGGAGGGGGGGGTCCTGTCACATGGAACAAATCAGCTTCCAAGCCAGGAAGCTGCAAAAGTCAGAAAAAGGAGGAGGAGAAGGAGATCCAACGGCAGGATGCGCCGTCTACTGACGATGGCGGTAATTACAAGATAAAAAACTATTTAAGTGGTTAGCCAAAACGGATTTTGGGCGCAACAAAAAATATTAAAGGCATAAAAAAGTGGTAGACATTTCGATATAAAGTCACATGTCTAATAGTTAAAGTGCTATTTACGGAATTATTTATAAATTAAATACTGCGATCTTATTGCTAAACCTAAATTTGAAGAGTTTGTGGCTAAAAAATTGAAGGAACTCATTACTAGAAAAACCCAGAAAATAATACTAATGGCCAGAAATTAAAATATAAAATAATACTATAAAGTATATATAAAATAATACCATAAAAAAAATATATATATATATGTTTTGTCTTGATATATATGGAAAATATTAAAATAAGACTCATTAACAACTATAAAATAAATTATTAAGATATCTTTTATAAATTAAAACCATTTTTCTAGAGAAAATAAACGTATTAGAATGTTCACTGTCTTGCACAGAAAATTAAATACAATTATGTATAAAATAAATTAATAATTAAATAATAATAATAATTAAAATTCATACATTAAGCTTTATTAGTACAATAAATGCTTTTAAATTCAAAAAATTGTTGATGCCACACAGCTACAAAAACTGTCAATATAAATTAACATATTTTAAAGTTCATGTTTTCTCACAAGGGTTAAAGAACGGCCTAGGGAGGCAAAAGGGTTAATACGGACGGACCAGCCTTTAAATCTTGTAAAACAAACATCAAAAACTATACACATAGAGAAATATGTAAAGGTTTTAATAATATAATTCAATAAACGAAGCAGAATATAAAAAATAATACTAGTAATATTTACATATAGTTATAAAAGGTTTGAAATATATGATTATATATGTAAAAATTTAATAAATTTTACTCCCATTTAGTTTTTCCCATTTTTTAGAATTTACAAATTGCGAAATTGCCAAGAGCAAAAAGGTAAACAAAGGCAGCAGATCTCCAACTGTCAAACTTAAGAACCACAAGAGTAGATCGTATTCTCTTTAAGTTCCTCACTCGCTCTTAAAATTCACCTTCTAGAGCAAGAGAGAGGACAAAGTCAGTAACGGCACTTCCTACGGTTATTTCTACGGCATATTCAAGGCAGTTTCTACGGCATATTCAAGGCAGTTTTGCCAGTCTAGCTTTTTTCAGGCTACATGGGAAAGCTTATGAAATTTGCAGCTAGCTTATAGCCATAGCTTATTTTAATATTCATTTACCAATCATAGCATTCGTAACATTAACGAATTATATGTATATATTGTTGACTCCACGTATGTTTTTTATTATAAGTAATATATAAAATCACTAAATAGACCAATAAAATAATAGCGGGCACAAACGGCGTTAATTTAACTATTTACCCACTAGATCTAGCGTTTTTCAAAGATAATCTGTCGTATTTATAGCTTTTTAAAAGCTACTACTAATGAGAAGATCAGTGCTGTTATCTCTAACCAGCATCTAGCTAGGCTTAGCTTTTTTATAGCTTATTTGGTCTCAGAATCTAGCTAATCCGGGTGACCATAACCTGGCAGCAAAAAATGCGCGCTTAAATGCACAGAAAGGCGGGCTCAAAAGAAGTAAAAAAATATGTTTGTTTCACTCACTCGCATTGCACGGCTTGCAGGTGCAGCTCCCAACGGCGAATTATAAGACGAAAGCGCAAACGGAAAAGACGAAAGGTATAGCAAAAATCGAAAACGTTTATTTCGACCGATTGGCGATGTATATATGTAGTTACATATATGTAAGTGTACTTACACGCATATGTACTTACATATATACACACGCGTTTAGTAATAAAAAAAAGACCGCGACCCGGGCGCCCCCGCTTCACTTGTACTTTTCACTGCGTGGGGCGCACTGACTTTTCGGACTTTTCGCACACGAGACTTAGTTTTCCGCGGTACTTTTCCGTTTGCTTTTACCTTTTGACCGACGCGGCGATCTCCTGCATGGAGATTTTTCCGTTTTCCGAATTTTTCCCCTCCCGCTTCGACCGGCGGCGTGGAACTGATTTCGCATCGGGAGAGCTCTTTCCGGCATATTGGAAGGCGGCAATGCCTTGACTTATTGGAGAGGGAGAGGCGTGGGAGAGGGAGAGAGTGATCAGCTGGCCACTTGCAAAACACTTCCTCCAACTTAGACTCGAACCTTGGTTTCAAGATCCAATTAGTTTAGCCTACTATCTAATTGGGTAACTTTGCTAACTTTTCTGTAATAAAAAATAATAATAAATCAGTTTAGAAGAAACTAAATGGGATTAATATAAATATCAATGATTTGTATTGTATAAAAATTGGTAATAAAATAAAATAAATTCAATTGAAATAAATATATTTATAAGATGAATAAATATATAAATAAATTAATAATTATAATAATAATTTTAGGTTTTATATTAAAAATCCCATAATAATGTTTAAACACTCCTTTGCATATTTTTATAATCATTAATAATGATTTAAATTGATTAAAATTATACATATAACTCAATAATTTTCATTATTTTTGTATTTTTAATAAGTTTAAGCTTAAATAAATTATAAGTATAACCAATTAAAGGTTAAACAAATTTTCTTTCACATTTTCCCCCACCCCTAGGACGATTATTCCCTTTTCTGGCACCCTTTAACCCCTTTTATTTAACGCCGCCTTTGATTTCAACCATCAATAAAATTCAGCAAAAAGCTAAATAAAAAAAAATGGCAAACAAATTAATTAAATCATATTTTCGATTGACGGGGCACTGGCTATGATGATGATGATGATGATGATGATGATGATTGCACCGAATGTCGAATTGAACAGCTTCAAAGTGAATATCCTGAAAGGACCCTGCAGCGGCACTTAAATTACGCACACATCGTTAAGCGCGCTTTTGCAAATTGAACAATATTTGAAAAATTACAAGAACCAAAAAAAAACAACAACAACAACAAGAGCAGGAAGAAAAAAATATGAAGGAAAAAAAATTGGAAATGGAAAGCAAAATTTCCCCCGCCTTTCCTGCCTTTTATTTTTATTAATGTTGCGGCAGCCGCCGATGGCGAAAAGCCGCGCACACAGCAGCTCGTTAGCAACTTAAGTCGAGCTGTTGATATATGTATATAAATATATATATAAATATATATATATATATTCGATATATATATATATATAGCTGTAAAGATGAAAATTGGTGGGGGAAATCCAGGGGGCGGAGTCGTCAAACAAAAGGCAAACGTCAATGCGCCGCCGAATTGGCAACATATTTGCCAACAGACCAGGCCTTGCCTCTCTCTCTCTTTTTTTGTTGCTTTCCTTTTCTTTTTTTTTTTGCAAAAGCCCCGCGGCATATGCGAGTCAAAATATAAAAAAAAAAATTAGAGCTTGGCGAAAAGGCAAAAGATTCTTAAGAAAAAGAGTCAAGACGTGAACAATATCCTTTAAAAATAGTAAAAGAAATATAAAATATAAATAATAAATCATAAATATAAATATAAAATATTAAAAGAAATATAATTACGTCATGGGGAAGAAATTAAGAAATAAAGAAAAATGTTCCTCCTAAGTTTAGTTTAATTAAAAAAATATATATACATATATAAAATTATTCTAAGGCAAGAAAAAATAAAGAAAGCTAAGAAAGCTTTTAAAGAAATTAAAATTAAACCTAATTTTGTTTTAATAAAATATTTCAAAAATTTATTTTAAGCCAGGACTTTAAAAGAAGACAGTTTTAGGCTTATAAAGGGCAGCAGCAGCAGAAAAGAAGTTTTAATACATAACAATTTCTTAAAAACAAGTCAAGAGGATAAAATAAAAAAAATCTCATAAAACTAAAGCTAAATTTATTTATTTTTAAATATAATTAAAATAAAGCTAGAGCTTAGACTTTACTAAGTCTAGTTTTAGCTTTAAAATATATGTTATAAATTAAAAACATAAATATAGAAACCTTAAAATTCAAAAAAGTAGGTCCTTTGCTCACAAGGGTCAATGCAGCAACAGAAAACATGTATATTTAAGTATGAATATATTTAAGGACTATTCTTAGGATACACATAAATAAAAAATGTTTAAACTTACTCTAATTAAGGCTTTAAAAATAAAGGAAAATTAAAAAAAAGAAAGGGAAACATTAAAATGTATGAAAAAAAAGTCCTTAGCACTTACAAGGAGTAATAAAGTAGCAGAAAATATTTAAATATATGTTTTAATATATTTAAAAACAAGTCTAAAAATAATGTTTACTCGAAGCCTAGTAATTGGAAAATTGATTTTGCAGTACTAGGATATTTTTGATATATTATATTATTTAGAAAATATTATATATTATATATATATATTATATAATTTTATTATTACTCTTATTCCATCAGGTCCTTTTAAAAAATTACGAGGTATTTCCTTTTCGCCAACTTAAAAAATGAAAGGCAGCGACATTGACGACGGCACGCCAAAGCCAAGGCTGCGGGCCAAAGGCTGTGCCACCCACAGCCCACAGGCTAACCCCCCCAGCCACCCACGGACCACCCCCAGCCGCTCCCCTCTTTATTTCTATATTTTTTTTTATACCATTTTTCGCTTTCACTTGTGGTGGATCGCGGGCCGCACTGCGTGTTTGATTACCACGCGCGGTTACACGCAAAACAACGCAATTTTCGGCATGCATGCCGCCGCACCACCCCTTGGCACACCACCCAAGGTCGCTTCCCGCGCTGGGGTGGAAGGGGGTTGGATTGGGAGCGTTCGATTCGCGGGGGTCGCGCAGCTCGTTTACAAGAAAAATCGCACAAAATCCCACTTGACAGGCGTAGTTAGCGGGCATCATGCAAATATCAGTCATGTTGCCAACAGCCGGCGAGGGTTGCTTTGGCAGTTTGTGGAAAATTCAGGAGGTCTTTAAGGATGCAGGGAAAAAATGGGAGAAGAAATTACGAGGGAAAGGAGTTATAGGAAATATAAACAATAAAGCAATAAAGATTTAAATTTGAATTCTATGAAATAAACTTAAATAATTAAAATCAACATTTTTATAATAAAGTAAACTTTAGTTGTTTAAATAGTAATATTATAAAACAGCATATAATAAAAAACTACATATCATTTCAGTCAGAAGCTTGAAAAGCAGTGAAGGAGTCATTTGCGACCCTATAAATCATATATATTCTTGATCAGCATCAACAGCCGAATCGATCTAGCCATCTTCCGCAACAAAAAAAAATTTTTAATTTTTTTCTAATTTTATAAGGGGTTAAAATGGTAAAAATGGTCAAAAAAAATTTTAAAAATTTAAATTTTTTTTAATTTTAAACTGAGTAAGCAGATTTATAGACATATTAAAAATAAACATAGGAAAGCTTACCGAATTAAAATTAATGCATTTTTGGCTTAGTTATGATATTTTTAATTTTTGATTTGACGTACAAATTGTCCTTTAAAAATATCGATAAATATCGATATATCGATTCAAAGAATTCAAATATTTTAAGCTTACTTTTGATAGATTTCGGTATGATCCCTTAAGTCAATGGCAAACTGTTTTTTGTTTTCTCTGCAGTTTCCTTAATAAATTTTTGGTAAACTATTTAAAAAAAAAAATAAACAATAAAAAATAAATAAAATAAATAATAAATAAATAAATAAATAAACAATAAAAAATAAATAACAATATATAATTTTCTTACTCTGTGCATCCTTTAAATAATTATAAAAAACCAAAATACAGTTTTAAGGGCCTAGAAATAATAAAAAATATGTTCTGTATAATTTTCTTTCTTGATAAATTTAAAATGCAACTTAAAAATTATCAAAAAATGTTCTACATAATTTTCTTTCTATTATATAAACTATTATATAAACTCCAAGGGAAATATGACAAGTAAACCCTCGCTGCCTGTGATATATTGAACATTGGCGACCGCGAGGCCCAAGGACGAGCAGGACCCCGGCGCCCGACTGCGGTTAATGGCTTATTTAAAAAGGCCGCGGATGCTCAAAGCAGCTTCCTTGTATTTTATTTTTTGTATTTTGAAAAATTGGCAAACCGCTGGCGAAATTGATACGCGGCAATCAGAGAGTGGCAGCGGCGCGGCCTTAAATCATAATCAGTAAAATGGAAAAAATATAAATAATGAAAATTACGCGGCAGGCGGGGGGAGAGGAGGAAAAGCAGGCTGCTCAGTGAAATTGAAAGTAGAGCTGTGAGCTGGGGGGTTGCCAAAAAAAATTTGCATAACCCAAAAAAAAGAAAAAGGAGAGGCAGGAGACAGGGGCTGGAATCAACAGGACGATGATCCAGAGAATAAAACTCAAATGAAATTTATGTAATAAGGCAGCAGAAACTTTTGTGTATATATAATTTTTTGTTGTATTTTGTTGCCAAGTCAATTTTACAAGCCATTGATGCAGAAGATCAAACTTCCGCCAAATGTTGTTAATGAAATATTAATGCGAAAAGGATATGCAATTGACAAGGAATTTCCCTTCGGCTTAAAACCCAAAGCTGCCGTCTCATTTGCATATGGCCCTTGGCCCGCATTTTCCTCCGCATTTTCCAACTGTCTCTAAATTAAATTACAATTTCCATCCAACAACACCCACAGAAAAAAAAAAAAACCGAAAGCAAGAAAAAAAAGATAATGTGAAAAAATCACAGCCATTAATCACGACATCCTTCAAGGCAGGACACAACCACTCAAATGCAGTACCCCCAATTGACATTTTCCATTTCCCATTTCGCAGTTTTCCCTGCTACCCATTTTCCCCATCTCCCTCCGACTGTGCCAGCCTTATGCAAATGATGTCCTTCTTGGTCCTGCAGTTAAAAGCATTGATAAATCATAACCACAGAAACGAAGAGCTTTGGATTTATTTCCGTTTTGAAAAAATAAAATAGGGGAAATGCTCAACAGTTTATTGGCTACTTTTGAGAGGGGTTTTCTTTAGTCTTTTGATTAATCAGAGTTTTCTTTTGAATCTACCACAGCAAGTTCTTTGGAAATAGTATTTTTTAGGGGCTTTTTCTTAGAGAAAATTATAAAATATATATTTAGAAAATGTTTTTATAAAAGAAAAGCCTAGAAACTTGATCAAAACCCTCTTTAAGACCTTGGTTATTATCATGAGATTTTTGAGTAATATATAAATAAAGAAATATATATTTTCCTTGTTCAATGCAACAGTTTGTCATTCAAAAATCCTTTAATTGAATGCCTCAAAACACCATCAGGAGACAAGGATTCGATTTGGCAGAGTGAGAGCTGAGCTGAGAGCAAACTGTCAATATTTGATGTGTGTTAACACCCAGCTGAAGGGAGTAGAAAATGGCAGTAGGAAATTGGGAGCAGGAAAGGGTAGCAGGAAAGGCAGCAGGGAGCAGGGAGCACAGGCCATGTGTCAACAAGGATGTATCCCCTCAGCCTCGATGGATGGCATGAATGAATTTTGGCATATTTTTGCATGTGCACCATTTGGCAGCTGAATGCCAAAATGCCAGCCACAAACATGCGCGCCACAGGATTTCGCAAGGAGGACTCCCAGCTCCCAGCTCCCGCCGAGGATATGGAATTTGTGGCTCCCAGCCACCTTCCATCGATATTCCCAGCAGCCACAGACTGTGCCCCAGCCAGTCTGTCATGTTGTCTGGCTGCCAGAACACATTTCACTTGCCATTCAATATGTCAAAATCGTGTCGATAACGTTCAAAACAAGCCAAAAGTTCGCAGAGCCGAGAGAGAGTGTTACCAAAAAGGGGTTTCAAAGGGGGTGTGCGGAGCTGGCCCGATGCTGCCGCCATTTGTGGCTGCAAAGTGCGGTTAAAGCCAGGCCAAAACACCGATGTGAGACGGGGGTGAGCCTTAACACATGCGGAAAATTAGCTTCAATGTTTGATTTTTGTGGTTTTTCAAATTAATACACCAGCAGGGGATTTAAATAAAAATTTAAGATATTTAAAAATACAAAGTTTATGAAGTAATTATGGATTTAAAAATAATATTTAAATGAATTTCCTAATATATATATATATATATATTATTTAAAAAGAAAATAATATAAAATATAGATTCTATTTTGAATAAGGAAAGATCCTTAAAAAATGTGCATTAAAATAAGTATTTTTAGCTCAAGCAATAAGAATTATTCTTAAAATTATTGTGCTATTTATTTATATATATTAAAATTTATTATGTTATTTTTATATGTTTATTTATAAATATGCCCAATGGAAAACCTTATCTCAACAATTAATTACATTTATTCTTTAAACATAAATATTCATTATTCAATTGAATTATTATTTAAATAATTTAATTTAAGTAATCTTTATTATTAAAACGTTTTTTCAAGAACAAGCCTAAGTTAAAAATGTATTTCTTTCGATTTTCTTAAACCTACACATACTAAAATAATTTCAAATCAATTTCCTTGAAAATATAAATTCAATAAATATTTACCCCTTTAAAAAATCACTCAAAATGGTATAATTAAATATTGAAGTAAAATTCTTAAAGCATTAAAGGACCTCCCGAAAAAACCCCCCCGAAGAGTGAGACTTAATTAATCAATTTCAAATCAATTACCGGAAATTTGTTACCAATATGCAAGGACATGAATCACCGAGAGTGCGGCCATGATAAGGAGCTGGCACTGGGGGACTCGGCATAAACAAATCTTAGCTGTCAAAAGTGCTCAAAGCCATTGTGCTAATCTCAGAGCCTGGCCCAGGACCTCCGGCCGGGAATATTGCAACAATGCTGGAGGGAAATTGCAGCCAGAGTTGCAGATGCAGAAGCATTCAATAAATCACTAAACACTTGAATGACGCTGCCAATGCAACTTGCAACACATGCAGACACAATGTCCTCTGATCCTGCGACACAGAGAGAGAGAGGGAGAGAGAGGGAGAGAGAGAGTGAGCGAGAGCGGACAGGAAACGGAAGCCAGGATGCCGGGAGGCAGGGCTCATAATTCAAAATTGAAATTGCAACAATCAATTGCAACAACATGCAACAAATCGCTTGTAGACTGGTGGCCTAATCACTGCACGTCCTCCGAGGGCAGCCAGGGGTTAAACGGGGCTCGGGCCTAGGGGTTAACCCTCCTTCTTTCCCCGCCCTTCCCTCCTCCCATAAGTGACATATATAAATCTCAGTTGGAGTCGCAGTTGGCAAAGACGATGCCAGGAGGAATTGCAGAGAAAGTGCATTTGCCTGGGGTGTGTGTGTGTGTGTGTGTGGGTCGGGGTGTGTGTGTGGGGTTAAGGAAGGCAGCTTAGGCAGTGACGGGTTAAGGGGCCAAAAGTTCAATTGTTGGGGAGAAGGAAGAAAGCCAGGACCAGAGCCCAGAGGAAGACGATGATGATGAAGGAGCTGCTGCGCTTGGATTAACTCTGGCTAGGAGACTTAGAAGACAACGAGGATACCCTGTACAAAAATATATATATATAAATATATAAATAAATATATATATTATATAGAAACAAATTTAAATTGTTTAACTTTCAATATAAGTTATAACATATATTTAATATTTCTTATACTTAGTAAGCAATATTAAATAAAGAGACTGAGGATTACGTGGATGTCCTGGTAAGGGGTAAGGAAAAGGGTATAATACATATAAACAAATGTAGATTTTAATATATAAGCTAGTAATATATTTTTTATAATAAATTTAATATTACTAACAATTAAAAAGCAATATTAAATGAAGAGATTCAGAAGAGTATGGGAATGTCCTGGAAAAATGTACGAAAAAGGGTATCCTACAAATAAAATACATAGAAAAAATAGAAATTTAAATATTTAAGCTATTGCAAAAATTTATTCAATCAATTTTAGTTATTTATTTCATTTATTTTTAATAATATAATAATATAAATAAAGTTTTCTGTCAAGTTTCCTAGCAGCAAAAATTATTTTTTCATGTATTCCTTTAAATATAATTTAAAAATATAATAGACATTTGTAAATTTAAAACAAAAATACTAACCAAAACTCCAATAAATAAATATTAAATTTGAATACTTAAACATTATAAAATGTAACAATAAATATATAGAATAAATATATAAACAAATGCCAAAGCAACCTCTAAGCTCAGGAAATAAAGAAAATTCTTTCCTGTTTCGGTCTAAATTTACATTTTATAAAGGAAACCCCCAAGGATAAACCTTTTTACCTGGCTAGCTGTGTAAATGAAATTAGAATAAAATAAAATAGTTGGCCGGCTTTTATTTAATTGTGATTTTTGTCCTTTAGTTAGTCCTGGCAATTTTTGGGTCCTGCAATTACGTTGATTTACATGACAAAGTCAAACCGGGCCAAGGTGCTGTGCTGGCCCGATGAGGCATAGGGTATAATTAGTCCTGTGCTCCCCCTTTCTGGCAGTCCCCCTTTCTCTCCACAGCTAATCTGTGATTTTCCAAATTGTTTCACAAGTGTCATAAATCAATGAAATACCAATAAGTCGTCGTCGTCGTCGTCCTGCTGCTGCTGTTGCTGCTGCTGTTGCTCCTTCTGCTGCTGCCGTTTGCAATTGTTCGAAAATGCAAATTTCGCAAAAGGATATGCCCATGCATAAATGCTGGCACGGCCAGGAAGGACTCGCAGGACTCACAGCAGAAGCCCCAGACACGAAGCAAACATATTTCATGCAGTCTCAATTGGAATTCTAAATCAATCAGATTGAGACGACGCCGGGCGCCCAGCTCCACTCAGTTACCATCTCGCCTGCCATCTACCAGCTACCATCTAACAGTTTGGTTCTGTGCCGTTGGGCATCGTATTGTGCACTGCAAAAAATTGGGTGTATAAAGTAGAGGAATATACTCCCTTGAAGGAGTTTTTAAGTGTAAAATTCGGACTTGGTAAAGGTATAAAGCCAATTATATTGCCTTTAGCCGTATTTAACTTGACTTAGTTCAAAATAAATATTATATTAAAAATATTTATATTAATTTTTAAGACTTGAAATTAATTACAATACTTATTTGACATACATGACACTTTAAAAATTAATTGAAAAGGTTTTTTTACCTTGCAGGGCATTATAATTTTAGTCAGAAGCTTGTTACGCTGTGAAGGAATCATTTGCGACCCTATAAATCATATATATTCTTGATCAGCATCAATAGCCGAGTCGATCTAGCCATCTCTGGCAAAAAAATAAAATATTCAATTTTTTTTCAAAATTTTATCGTCAATTTTACATCATTAAAAATGTTAAAAATTTACAAAAATTTAAATTTGTATAAACATTAAACAGAGTATGCAGATTTATTAACCTATTAAAAACTAGCATAGAAAAGCTTTCCGAATTAAAATTAATGCATTTTTGGCTTAGTTATGCTTTTTTTTAACTTTTAATTTATCGAAAAAATGCCCTATAATAATATCGATAAATATCGATTCAAAGAATGCAAATATTTTAAGCATAGTTAAGATCGATTTCCAATCGCATAATTAAATTGCAAATGCATGGGAATATAAACTTAAGCTTCTCCAAATTAGTTTCCTTATAATTTTTTTCCTTTAACCTTTTCTAATATTGCTACTTCTAATATTATAATATTTATTTTATGAACCTATATAGTTTTTATATATTTCTAGAGCCTTATCTTCCTTTAGAAAGTTATTCATATTTATTTCTTGAAGCCAATCTTATTTTAACAATTATTTAAAATGGCTTATACTACAAAATTTAAAAAATAAACTGTTTAAAATTCTTGCTTGAACTAAATATCTTTAAAATTATTATTATATATAATTATTTTGTAACCCTTATATATATTTATTTTTTGAACCAAATCTAATTTTTAATTCTTTAGGTTGTATTTCTTTATTATTAAAAAGACTTTAAACTTTATATTCTATATATACTTTAGTAATATTTTATAGTCATATTTTTATGCCATATTAAGAATTTCTTTCTTCTTTATATATTTATTTATATATTATTAATATATAATATATTTATTAATTAATGTTTTATTTTTTTAATTGACCTCTTATGATTTCTCTCTGTGTCCCTGAAAACTGGCAGGACTCTCTGTGCATTAAGTAAGACACAAATCATAATCGTCCCGAATGCAGGAGAGGAGGCGGGTGGTGCGGAGGCGGGTTCTGGGTAGGGGGCGGTGGGCGGGGATGGGTGGTTTTGCATCTCTAGGTGCCAGCTGGACAAGGATCTCGGTGGCTCGTCCTCGTCCTCGCTCCTTGTTTTGGGGGAAATGCAAAATTTCAAATATGAATTGAACTGATATATTAATGGCCACTTGAGTTGCACTCGCCTCCTGGCTGGTCCTGGGGACGTTTGTCAGCAAAAGTAACTGCAACTTCCGGGGGCAGGCAGCAAAGGCAGCCAGGCAGGATGGCAGGATGGCAGCCAGGCAGGATGGCAGGATAATGGGGGAAGAAGGTGGGGATGGATGGCATTTTAGACAACCTGCTCGGTGTTGGCATTTATAAATCAAAATTTTGGGCCAACAACCTGCACCGAAGGACATCGCCGTGCTTGTGTAATTGCCAGGACCAGCACTGCATCCTGTCCCCCCCTTCTCTTCCACCCTAAAAGGGGGCCAGCAACTTATCTCTCGCCTGCCCATATAAATAATGACAAGCACGACGACAAATAATAATGCACACCAACACAGGCAGCAGTAGGCAGCAGGACACAGGACACAGGACACAGGACATGGACAATGGACAATAGGCCTAAAGGAAAAATGTCCTTGTGTGCGTGTGCATAATATGAGAATTTATGTGCGGAAAGGATTGAAAATAAATTTATGAATTATATTGGTTAGAAAATTGCATCTACTCAAGGATATCCTTAATGTCTGCAGGATATGCGAGCTCTCCTTTGCCAGCCTCGTTGCCATTGTTCTCATGGCTATCTGTTACATTCAACAATGTCCTGATTCAATTTATTGTTTGTTTGATTTGCATTCAGCTCGGACCGGAGACACTCGCCAGATTTCCCCCTATATATGTATATACGAATGGATATATGTATGAATGTATATTGCCCCGCATTTGATCAGCGATAACAGCTGCAATTTGCAAAGGAAAGTGCTTTTCGAATCATAATCAGCATACACATCCTCATCCACATCCTCATCCATATCCTTGGCCTCGTTCTCAGCCTCATCTCGGGCGGCAAATAAAAATCTGCGAGAAAAATCCTGGCTGCGTCGGTGGCTTATCGTAAAAATCCAATAAACCGAAGGTTTTTGCGGTGACTTTTATGATTCCTCTACGACTTCTTTATTTTTTTCTGGTATTATGTCGTTTATGGTGCACGGAGAAAAATTAATAAAAGTATTATAGAATGTAAGATAATATTAATTTGAAATAATAATAATACTATATATAATACTATATGTTGATAAATAGGTTCGATATAAATACAAAACATACATTTTTAGGCTGCTAAAGAATTATTATTATATTTATTATATTGAATTTAAATATGTATAATGCTTTAATATGTATAAATAATATGGAAACTAGCCTTAAGTGTGAATAAATAATCTATAACATAATTAAATTAATAACAAGTGCCTTAAAATATAATAAAAAGGTTAATTAATTGATTTAAATATTAAAAATATATATTTAAAAATATGAAAATGTTATGTTACAATCAAAATATAAACATAATTTAGATTGTTGGAATGCAAAAAACAGTACGAATAATTAAAAACCAAGAAATATATGATCTAATCGAAAATGTATCATAACTAAGCTGAAAATATTTGCCTTCTTTGAATCGATATTTATCGATATTTTTTAAAGACAATTTTTCCCATAAATCAAAGTTTAAAAAACTCATAACTAATCTAAAAAAGCATAAATTTTGATTCGGCAAACTGTTCTATGCTAGTTTTTATTAGGTTAATAAATCTGCATACTTAATTTAATATTTAACAAATTTAAAATTTTTATCAATTTTTACACTTTAAATTAAGCAAAAACCCCTAAAAAAATATAAATAAAAATTTTGAAAAAATTTTTTCTGCCTCAGATGGCTAGATCGACTCGCCTGTTGATGCTGATCAAGAATATATATGATTTATAGGATCGAAAATGACTCCTTCACATCATAACAAGCCTCTGACTACCGTAGAAAGCGTATAAAATTAAATATAAAATATAATATAGATCAAATTAAATTATAACTATTTGTTAAAATTTAACAAGGTTCAAAATTAAAAATAAATAAATATAACAAAGCCAAGTTCAAGTATTACAGTGTGGAAATTCCTCTGAGTTCGATGTGGAACATACTTTTTTCGCATCTCATGTTCGATTCAAAGGTAAAAGCAACTGGCAATAAAAGTTTGCCAAGACATTTATGGCCATATCTAGATGCTGGGATCAATGCCAATCCGAATAGATATATATATATCCACATCCCGTGACAGTTCATCAAATATCTGGCGACAGGTCACGAGTGCCGCAATCTTGAGTGGCTTTTGGGATTAATCTGACGAATGGGGATGGAGAAGCTTTCAGGCAGCCGAGACGTGCTCTTAAAGATACTTTAGCCCCGCACAAAAACCACTATTTATTGGCACGTGATTCTGTGACAAGACAAAAAAATCCACAAAATGTATAAACGAGTCTTTCTAATCGGAAACTAGATCCAGCTCCAGTGCACATGATAATTGGTAGCGAGTTGCAATAATATTATTACAAAATCAACACCTCAATTTACTATTTAATGTGACATGGCAATTACTGTGGCAATTACAGAGCCACCTGCTATTAAAAAATATATATAATATATAGTTTCTGTTTTGGATAAACAAAGCGGGGCCATAAAAGCGAACCTTTCGGGGCCAATGCCAAACATTCGACATCAAGATGCGTTTCTATCTGCTCTTCTTTTTGGCCCTGAGCTGTGCCCTGCTGGTGAGTGCCATATATCTTCTGTATAGAAAATGTTTTAAAATATTTTAAAACAATTTTAAGACTATTGAAAATTTAAGAATTAAATTGTGTCCTTTTTATAGATTTTGAAATTGAGTAATCAATTTTTTTTAAATGTTACTTAAGTAGAAATATTTCAAAGAAATGGCAAACCATTTCAAATATTTCAAAATCAATTAAAAATTTTTAATATCGGCAAATTATCAGCAAAAGCCTACTAAATTATTTAGAAATATTTAAAAAAATATATATGATATAAAAAAATATAAAATACTTATCTAAATATTTAGCAATCCCAAAATATATTTTTTTTATTTCGTAAAAACGTTTCAAATTAGTTCTACTCATCAAAATATATTTTAAAATTGATTTAAATATTAATCTCAAGATTTAAAATTTTGTAAGTCAATATTAATAATGTTTTAATAATTTAGAAAAATTTTCAAATATTATAAAATCAATTAAAATATTTTTTATAATTATTTTCTAGCACTTCTCCACGGCTGGAGTGAATGTGGTTCGTGGCCTGGAGGCTGTTGGTCATCATCGCAACTCCACTGGAGGACCGCCACGTGGGGCTCCACCGCCACCACCTCCATCCACGACGGCTAGCTCATCGGGATAATTCCAGAATAAAATTCTTGCAAGGATACCCATTGATTTACCCCGAAACGAACCCAAATGTCAACCCTATAACTATGTAGATTTTCAGCTGTTTTCAATAAAATCACGTTTTCCAGCAAACTAAATTGAATATTTTATTTTAAAGGGAAAAAGAAAACACAAAGAAGTTACATGAAATTAAATAAATAAATTAAATTAATATTTTAAAAGCGAAAAAGGAAATTGCATAAAATAACATAAGAGGAAGATGGAAAAATTTAAAATTAAATATTATTTCGCTTGAAAGGCCGCCTTTAAAATAAAATTCAAATACATTACAAAAATACATAATGTTTAAAAAAATGTTTAAAAAATAAAAAGATTGTCGGGTATTTTGTTAAATATTTGTCTATATATTTTTATGACTCACAAACTAATTTGTTTCAATTTTCTGTATAAAGTAAAGAAATTAAACTCATTGTTTTAGTTTAAATGAATTTTTCAAGGCTAACAAAGACTTATTTAGCTTACAAAAAAGCTCTGACTAATCAACAAATTGCCTTAAAAAATTCACATGAAACTATTCTTGATATCTAACTACTAACATTGACCAAATCTCCGTTAATAAATAGCTTAATTTTTTTGCCACCGAACAGTTTTTCCCCAACTTTCATTGAATTTAATGAATAAAAACAGATTTGCATCGGCTTTAATGCTCTAAAAGTCAAGGGAAATACCTGGGAATTAGGGCTATCTGATGCAACTGGATATATAAAAATATATATACATTTATATATATATAGATATATATGAAATGAATAATAAAGGCGTGACCCGTGACCGCAGCGAGGTGAGACTGCAATTTGAAATCGCATTTGTTGATATAGCACATAAATTGTAATTTTATTATTGTTGCCAATTGAATGGAACTGCAAGAAGTGTTTCCCGCCATATAAATTTGTATATATATATATATAGATCGGTTAAAGCTGAGCTCTGGCATTAGTCAGTTGCACAAAGCCAACGAGGATCGACGCGTTGTCACAGGAAAATCACCGCAATGGCTGTCAATTTTCTCACCTTTTCGCAGTTTTTCATCCTGCTGATTGTGTGGGAGTCCTTGCCCCCTTTGGGCAGTGCGGCGCCCATCGGTGAGCATCCGGATCATGCCGGTTGTATCCGAATCACCGTCATCAAGCGGCCATTGGGCACCACAACGACGACCACAACGACCACCACGACGACTACGACCAGGGCCACCACGGTGGCCACTACAGTGGCCACTGGATAAAAGTAATCGGATCAAGTTTAATTTTATATTTTTTTACCTTGAGAAAAAGGAAATCTTTATATATTCAAAAAAAGAAACAAGAAAGGAAACTAAGTTTCACATAATCCGAAATGGTTCATAACTAAGCTTAAAATAATCGCCTTTTATTAATCGATATTTATCGATATTTTTATATGACAATTATTTGAACAAATTAAAAGCTTAAAAACCCCATAACTAAGCCAAAAAAGCATTAATTTTGATTCGGAAAACTGTTCTATGCTGGTTTTTATAATGTTAATAAATCTGCAATTTCAATTTCAAATTTAAAAGAAATTAAAATTTTATCAATTTTTCAAAATTTGTATTATCTAAAAATAACGAGAATTTTTTGAAGAAAAATTAAAAATTTTTTTTTTTTCCGGAGATGGCTAGATCGATTTGGCTGTTGATGCTGATCAAGAATATATATGATTTATAGGGTCGGAAATGACTCCTTCAACGCTTTGAAAGCTTCTGACTGAAATTATAATACCCTGTAAGGGTATAAATATTCGTATTCTTTTGGACATATTTTTAGGGCAATTTGTTCTACAAAAAAAATCTTTGAAAGGTCAAAAATGCATTAATTTTTTATAAGGAAGTCAGTCCCGTGTTTGTTTTTAATAGGATATTAAATCTGCATACTTAAATTTACATTTTTTTAAATTTAATTTTTTGACAATTTTTTAATTGTAACAATCTGAATTTTCACAATATAAAATTTAAAAAAAAATTAAAAAAAAATTTTTTTTTTCCGGAGATGTCTAGATCGATTCAGTTTTTGATGCTGATCAAGAATATATATGATTTATAGGGTCGGAAATGACTCCTTCACAGCGTAACAAGCTTCTAACTAAATTTATAATACCCAGCAAAGGTATAGTTAGTTAACATCTGACTGTAAAGGAAAATGTCTCAAAAATATTCAAAATGTTTTACAAAAATTAAACTTTGAACTATGAAATATCTTATTCTAATTAACCTTAGCTTAAAAGCGAAAAAGTGGCAAAATTTTGAGTACTTTAAATTACAAACCTTGGAATACGCTATAACTTTAGGTTATTTAATTAGTTGGTACTTTTTGAAAAGGATAAGCTTTGAGTTCATTAATTATTATTATACTTTCTGCCAAGGAGTTTTCTAAATATATTGTGCCTTGAGTTATGATACGTACTGTTTATAAAATATACAAAATAATAGACATTACTTAACCTCAGGTTAAGGAGCAAAAGGGTCTTAAATTACTCAAAGTACTGACTAATTTATAAAGTTTAGTTTTGGTCTATAAAGAAAAGTGTAGATTATTAAAATGTAAATTGAATAATATTACATTTAAAACAAAACTATATAGTAAAACATATAATTGTATATTTATATAAAAATATATATAAATATATTCATAGTTTAACCTTTAGCTAAAATTCGGGAGGCATTTATCCCAAAATCATTGCATATTTTTGGTCAGACACTCGAAATGCAATCTGGCCACGCCCACTCCCCAAGGTGATGTAAAATGGGCTGAAATGGGCTTAAAACACAGCAAAAAAAAAAAAAAGAAAACAGAGAAAAGCCACCGCACAATGCACAAACGAAGCTGCCGAATATAATTAAATATTTTATCGCATAAAAGTGCCAAAAATGAAACGACAACAAGAAAAGTGAGCAGCCGGCATGCGTTTTTCCTTCTGGCTGCCAGCAAAACCATTGTGCTTTGAAGGCACTGAAAGTAAATTTTGATCAGCAAATTATATAAATTATATATTTTTATATAGTATATAAATATTATCATTTTTTTAAGCCTTAAATTAGCTTGAAATTTTTACAAAATCCTTTTTTTTGTATTTTTTATTTCTTAAAAATGATATAAGTTAATAATCTTAGGTTTTCTTCTCTGCATTTTGTACATTTGCTGCCCAGGTAGAGTCCCCACCCGCCCGCTGAGCCCCCTCTGAGCCCGTGGCTGACTGGCCCCTTTTAACCCCTTGTTGCCCCACGCCTAACCCATGCCCTTCTAATTCTGTAAGCTGACATTGTTTTGGCAGGCAAAAAGATTGAGGCGGTTGAGAGTGAGCCAGAGGAACGAACACATGTTCCCCGCAAACAATAAACCCGCAGCGCTCAGCCTGCACCATCACCCCTTAACCCCCTATGGCCCCCCTTAACCCCTTTTTGGCCACTGCATTTCTTGGGTCTCTTTTAGATGAAATCTTTTGGTCAACAACAACAACAACACGAACACAACCATTGTTCTCGCCTCCATTTTGTAGTGGCTCGTTTTTTCGACAATTTCCATATGAATTTTAATTATAATTTTTCTATGCTCATTTTCATGAAAACAATCAAAAATGACTTTTGTGCCCCTGTTTTGCAGGACAGATGGCAGAGCGGTGAGGGGGGCTGATGAGGGGTTAAGGACGTTGTGGGTTAACCTCCGTTGCAAATTGTCACTGGCATTTATATGGCCGCCAGGCTTCCAAAAATTCTACCAAAAAAAAATAAGCAAAGGCAAAGGGTTTTGGTTTTAAGTACAGTATTAGAATTATGCTATAAATACTCTAAAAATATAATATAATATTATATAAATTAAACACAAGAAAATTTTTGAAGAGAAATTAAGGTAGCACGAAAATAAAATGTAAAGAAAAACAAAATAAATTTATAAAAATAGAGGTTCAAGTTGGATTTTCCGGGTTTCTATTCTAGTTTTTTGGCGTTATGCATCTTTTATCTTATTATTTATTTCCCTAAATCCATATACCCTTTACAAAAGCTAAGAGTATTCCGGTAGCAAATTATATTTCGGGATAAAAAGTAATACAAAAGCACACAAACACGACGGCGACATAAACAAGTTAACAGAGCGAGGAGTTTTGGTTGTTGTTTGCCTTTGTAGTAATTTTTATAGTTTTGCTTTTGTTGTTGTTGTTGTTGTTATTATTATTATTGTTGTTGTACTAATTGTGTAGTTGCTGTTAGTGGCAGGTTGGCAGTTTGGCACGTTAGCGCTGCTTTCAGCTTCCGTTTCCGTTTCCTGTTTTACCCCAAAAAAAAAAATATATATAAAACAAAAGAAAAACAATCCACCCATATGACAACTGTCCAGAGTACCTTCCCTTTCCCTACCTTTCTTCCTTCCCCCTGGCACTGGTTGTTCCCATTTCACCGCCTGTGCACCCCCTTTTTCCATAACTGCCGCAAGGTGGCGCACCTGTGTCTCTCTGCTTTTGTCCAGATTTTCCACAAAAAGCCACACACACACACACACACACTGCCCCGGAAACTGTTATTATTATGCATTCTGATGACATTTTGCTGCTGTTTCACCCTTCGTCTCTGCCTTTTGTGTGAGAAATTATTTTTTCAAGCGGCTAATTAAGAGAGAAATAGCTGTAGCAGTAAGGACATATGGCTCTGTCTTTGTCTTTGCCTTCATCATCGATGAGTACAGAGTACGAGTGCCAAAAACTACTTTTGCAAACATTTGCCAGCTCATTAACAATTCAATTTGCTGCATAAACGACCTAAACATACAAATATGTACCTCCCTCTGAAAAATAGTTGGCCACACTCGGATGCAGACTGACCACCGGCCGGCACACACATGAAAAGCAGTAAATATTCAATTAACGTGCGGAAAACTAAATGTGAAAACCGTAACCCTTTGTGGGGGTAGCTCTTACTCAGGTCCTGGTCCTAGTCCCGGTCCAGGACCTTCTCCTTCCCCCCAGAAGCGACCTTGGGCCCCAGACAGAGCCCAATCACTTGTGCCTGACTGGCACTTGAAAGCGGGCCACCCTCCACCCCTCAGTCTTGTGCCTTTTTTCCGGGCCCAGGGGTTAGGGGTACGGGTGTACGGGTACGGGTACGGGTTCTCTGTAGTTCAGAGTATTTTTTTTTTACATTTATTTCATTATTTTATACACTTACCAAGGGGTATAACGATCTCACACTCTCTTAGAACTTGTAAATCTTGATATAAATATACAATCTTACCTGGAAATAATAAGAAAAATAATTATAATAAATATAAAACATATAAAAATGATAATATATATACAGAATGCAATAAATTATATATTAATATATGCAGAAAATAAATAAAATACAAATAAATTGAATAAAAATATTATAAATACGCCAAATTCTGCTAGATAAAAGCCTTTCTTATAGAAAATGAAATATATAATGCTAAAAAACCACTAAAAACTAATCATTTATTGTTAATAATTATATAGAAAAGTTAAAAAATATGTTATTGAATTGATTTTGTTAGTAATTTGTTACATTATATTATATTTTCGATATTATATTAAATATTTTAGGTAGTCTTCAAGATAAAAACAAAACTAAATAAAAAACAATTGAAACAAACTTAAAAATCGACAAAACTAATCAGTTATCCTTAAAAATAATAAGGAAACCCTACAAAATATTTTATTAAATGGATTTTAATAGTATTCTGTTTTATTTTTTATAATATTTTTTATTTAATATTATAAATTTAAGATAATTCCCAGCAAAACTCTAATAAATCCTCCAGACATTCCCTTTTTTCTCCCCATTAAAAAGAGTATTAACCCGTTGGACTTTTTGTTTCAAAGACAACCCCCTTAACCCTTGCTGTTGTAATTTTCCCCTGTGATTTTCTCTCTATTTGGGCAGCCGTTGCTTTGATTTCTAGGTTCGGGTCAGGCATTCGGGGATTCCCCCATAACTGCGGGCATTTTTCTAATTACAGAGAAGGCATCACCGGCAAAGGCTTTGAACCCACATCTCGCCGAACCCCGAAATAATAATTATGAATTTGTTTTTTTATTCTTTTAAATATACAGTATATATATATATATATATTTGCTAAGCTACCGAAAGGAACATGGAACATGGCCAGGATATCATCCATCCCCGGACCCTCTGCTGTCACGTGGTGGTCTCCAGCTTGTCGGACTTCTGGCGTGGCTGTGGCACCACCGATCTCTGACGATGACGACGCCGCTCCAGCCAGCGTCTCACAAAGGGCGTGAGCAGCCTGGTGTCCACGGCATCCAGATTGGATTCCCGGAGGAGCAGGCTGGTGACCAAGGCCACCGATATAGTCACCAAGGCGCCAAATAGGGTGAAATATAGATACGAGATGCGGTACAGCTGGAAGGGAGCAGCACTGGCAGTAGAGCTACAAAACAGAAAAAATATATATATCTATAGAATATACTTTCTTTCAAGGATTCTTAGGACTCCCACCTGATGGCAGCTCCTCCAGAGAGACTGGCAAACTCCCTTGGCTCCCCCGCAAAGGTGTAGTTACAACCCATGGTGGAGTACGGTTTCCGCTTGTACACCATATCCCCGGTGACCAAATCCCGCTGAGCACTCACACACATCCAGGCCATCACCAGCAGGGAACTGAAGCCACCCAGGAGAGCACCCTTGGAGCTGACCCAGGGCAGCATGACGCCGGCGGTGAAGATGCCCAGCAACGGACCATTGGCCACCGAGGACAAGGTGATCGTTAGCTGCAGGACAGCTCCCAGCTTCTCCACGGCAAAAACCAAGGCCACAAACAGGATGCCAAAGACGACCACCACGCTGCGCATCACAAAGGCCGTTTGCCCCTCGGTCAGAGGACTCTTCCGGAAGGTCTTCACAAAATCCTCCAGCACCACCGCCGACAGGGAGTTCAAGCCCGTGGATAATGATGACAGAGCGGCACTAAACACACCGGCGACAAAGACACCCGGCAGTCCTGGATATGCGCCAAGTGTTTCCATTACCAGAAGCGGCAGCAACTGGTCATTCCTTTGCGCCAACTTGGTCTCCAAAGGATCACACTGGGCATATGTGGCATAGATGAGTAAACCAGTGTAGCCACAGATCAAGAGAAATGCCAGGACACCGGCTATAAATGTCCAAATGGCAATCCTGGCATGCCGGAGCGTGGGCAGCGACAAATACCGCTGGATCATGTTCTGGCTAATGGCATTCGACTTGAGCCAGTGGGCCACGCCGCCCAGGACCAGGGAATAGAAGGTATATCGCTCACTGAGATCCCCACTGAAGTTGGGCCTCTCCAGGCGCGACGTTTCCTGGGCCCGTTGCCAGACCACGCTGGGGCCGCCAATGTCCAGGGTGCCCTTGATCAGGACCAAGGCCATCGCACCGAACATGATCAGGGTCTGGATGACATCCGTCCAAACCACCGCCTTCAGGCCACCGATGCAGGTGTAGAAAATGCACACCACACACACAATGGGTGTGACAATGTGGATATTGACGCCAGTGGCCTGGTTAAAGGCTATGGCTGGCACATAGATCACAATCGGTAGCCAAAGGAGCTGTTAAGGATATATAATTGCATATAGCTGCTTTGATTGGGACTCTCTGAGTATCCTTACCGATGCCACAATAAACATCACCGAGCCAAAGAGCCGCAAACTGCGATTGTAACGCTGCTCCAGGTACTGAAAATATTATTAAAATTAATATATTATTTACATTTTATGAATATCCTTGAGATTATACACTCACCTTGTAGGTGGATATCAGATTCAGTTCGTGGAAAACCGGCAGGAAGAAGTAGTACATGCAGAAGCCCATCAACACCAGGGAACCCATGATGTACATGTACTGAGCGCCATACAAATACACCTCGGTGGGTGTGCCCAGGAGCGTAATGCCCGATATAAA
This sequence comes from Drosophila bunnanda, assembly GCA_035046265.1. Lineage (NCBI taxonomy): Eukaryota > Metazoa > Arthropoda > Insecta > Diptera > Drosophilidae > Drosophila > Drosophila bunnanda. The sequence continues at coordinate 387,525 of JAWNOB010000017.1, forward strand.
GCTGGAAAATCAGAAATAAAGATCACAGCTAAAATTATGAAGGCTGAGATCTAGATATAAGTTCTAGGAAAGTATAGTAATTAATTAATTAGGAGTGACGGAAAATATGCAATATTTATAAGTTCAATACTTCTAAGTTAATAATAAAATTATAAATAAATAATATTTTACAGGTATTTAAATCAATTACCGATATTTTATATATTCAAAATTTCGATATATTTAATTATGCTATATTTTTGATATGTTAACTTTGCGATATATGTGCTAAAAATTAATATATCGAACCAAATATGGGAAAAGAATTCATTTAATTTTTATAAGAATATTTCTCTTCTATAATATCGATATTACAAAGTTAAAATATATTTAATTATCAATATTTATCGATAATTTTAAGTTTGATATATTTAATTTTACTATAAATATGATTTTTTGTATAATTTACTATAATATATATATTTAAATCTAAAAGCAATGTCTTTTGATATTACAAATTCTTAAACATTTTATTTTACTATTTTTTTCGGGTTTTTAAATATTCCATATATATATATAATATATAATATATATATATTTTGTTGAAACCAATAAATTAAATATCATTTGTGAATATTCTTCAGATAATATCGATATTTTAGGTAAATTTCGATAACTTAACGATATGATATTAGTCCCGAGAATGTCTATATATCGAATTAAACTTTTCCTTGCGATAAACATACTTAAATATACATATATTGCTTATATAAGAAGCTATCATCTCTAACCTATTTTTCGTTTCATTTTCTCTAGATTAAATTCACATTTAATGCCCATTTGATGCTTCTTTTCTCGCTGTGCACAACTGCCTTGACCTTCGAGTGATGCCTCGCAGCTGTCACCTCGTCGCATCCATCATCTCTGGGAGATCAAAGTGCGTTTTATACAATTCAATTAGCACCAATGTCGTCGCTGTCGTTCTCGTAATGCCCTGGTGTCCAAGTCCAAGTCGGGATCGGGATTGGGATCGGAATCCGGGTCCGGGTCCGGGGACTGCGGATGATGGTGGATTCCGACTCGGATTCAGATTCAGATTCGCAGTCGCAGTCCGCAGTCTGGGACAATCGTCGTCAATTTGAATGCCCTGCATGCGGGTCGCTTGCCTCGCATGGAAGGCAATTATTAATTATGATTTGGTGCGTTGATAGGAGCTCTACGAGTTGCGTTTACCAGTTGCTAAAAATACCCCCGCCGACTATAACGAGTCGAAACTGGAGCAAGCCGAGCAGCAGGGTTGGATTAAGGGGTAACATTGTGCAGAAAAAAATAAATAAAATATATACAGAAATATATGCCACAAGGGGAGGGTCCTAAAACATCTATATTAAATATTATTAATATATATTATATTACTTTATTTTGATATAATTTAAAATTATTTATTAGATATTTATTTGATTTTTGAATAGGGTTGATGGAATGGTATCTTTGATAATGGTATTTTCTCTTTATTATATTTCAGTATGTTTGGAATTTTATTATTTAATTAATTTGAGATTATTAAAAAATATTTATTTAACATTTGCTTGCTTAAAAGTATTTAAATATTCTAAAACCAATATTTTTAATTTGTTATGCAAGTATTATTTGTTATTATTACAATAAATGAAAGTTCAATCGTGTCGCATTAATATAATTTATAAATATAAATAAAATATTATTTCTATATAAAAAGAATATAATATATATCAAATATATGTAGAATTTTTATACTAAAATTTTTAAGTAAGAAATTTATATACTAAATTCCATTTTAACTCCAAATCGTGTTTAATGACTACCAATTTGCTATTATTTCATTTTATAATAAGTATATATATTATTATATTATTATTATATTATTAATAATTATTATATTATTATTATTGTTATTATTATGTTATATAAATATTAATTTCCTTAGTAACTACATCCCTGTGTTAAATTAAAAATGAGATAAAAGGGTTTTCCCATCGCCATTGCATAAGAATACTTAACAGGAAAAGTGGTCCAGCAAGTGAGTGGCTTAATTTAAATGGAATTTGCTCTTTATTGAGTTGCTTTGATCATCATCGTCACTTTAACTTATCTCTCATTCCTTCTTGTTTCTATCTTTCTCTTTATTTTCCTTCTTCTTCCAGCTTCCGTAAACTGTGCTATTCTTTATTAACAAAGAAACCTGGAAGCATTTATTAAGCTTAAGTGTTTTATGGTTTTAAGAATAACCCTTTTGCTGAATATAAATATTAAGTGCTATTTTTCAATCTTAATCGCATTTTTTGAATCGATATTTATCGATATTTTTGAATGGCACTTTTCCAATAAATCAAAGTTAAAAAAACTCATAACTAAGCCAAAAACGCATTAATTTTAAATCGGAAAACGGTTTTGTGTTAGTTTTTATTAGGTTTATTAATCTGCGTACCCAGTTTGAAATTTAAAAAAATTACAATTTTTGCCAATTTTAATAATGAAAAAATTTGATAAAATTTTGAAAAAAAAAAAATTAAAAAATTTTTTTTCCCCAAAGATGGCTAGATTGACTCGGCTTTTGACGCTGATCAAGAATATATATGATTTATGGGGTCGGAAATGACTCCTTCACAGTGTTACAAGCTTCTGATTAAAATAAAAATACCCTGAAAGGGAATAAATATAGAAACCTTGATATAAACATTATAATAATAATTTATAATATCATAATAATAATTTATAATATAATAATAATAATTTATAATCCTTATTATAATAATAATTTAAATTGTTTATCATAATAATAATTTATAATGTTTAATTAAAGAATTTAGGCTACATGTGGCCAAGAAAATATTCTTATTTGCTAATCTTGGAGGCAAACTATTTATTTTAACTTAATAATATCATTGTTATTAAAATAATACTTATAATACTTGAACAATAAATATAATATTTATTTATTTGCCATTTATTTTATAATTATAATTATATTTATTATATTATTACTATTAGAATTACTATAATTACTCACCTGGATATCAGTGACATGGTGATGGGGAAGATCTTCATCTGCCTGCCGCCGACCAGGTAGGAGGCGGCACTGCTGGCCGCCTCCTCGGCGCCATGGAGTTCCTTCTGCTTCCGTGACTCCCTTCGCAGCTGAAGACAGAAGTATATACCGATCACGGCACAGATGGCCAGCATCAGGCAGAAGACCAAGTAGTCCAGCCAGCCGAAGCTCTGTAAACTGGCCCTAAGCTCCTCCACATGCATTTCTCTTCTTTTTTTTTCGAAGTAAAAAAATAGTAATAATAATAACAACAACAAAAAACACTCAAAACTAAGTTAAACTAAAAAAAAAAAAATAAGTTAATGTGATTTGAAGCGGAGGAAAGCGCACCGCTCGGAGGCACGCATCAGAGGTGACTGGGATCTGACTTTGATTCGGTTTTGGAACCACAATCCGGACAGCAGCGGCGTCTATTATTGTTTTATATACATATATATATATATTTTTTTTTATTTTTATTAATGATATTATGACACACACTTGGCGGACACTCGGCACTCTGGCTGCTCGGCAAAATGACGGACTTTATCGAGCAACAGCTGACTGGCCGGAGAGACAGCTGATCTTGGACAGGCAGCCAGCCACCCACTACCCAGAGGAAAAGTCACCCAGTTTCAGGCCCAATCCGAGTCCAAGTCCCAGTCCCACCTCTCCTCCAGCTCCTCCTCCTCTGATCTCTGCTAATTGAGTCAGCAAATTGAGTCGCTGGGGGCCCAGGCGTCGTTGTCTTTGCCTTCGAGACTCCACAGATCGACGGATTTCGAGGGCTAATTGGGTACACTCCAAGAAAAAAATGCATAATTTAAATAATAAGGCATAGAAAATACGTATATATATGAAATATAATAAAAGAAGTACCAAAATGTTGGTTTAAATGGTCTTAAAAAGCTGACTTCTCGCTTTTATATAACAAAAGTTGCTCTTTAAAACTGGTATTGATTTTTAGCTTAGAGTTTTGGTTCCTTATATTTCTTGAGCTTCTTTGTTTTCAGTGTATCTGGGTTTGGGGTGGCACTGTGTTAATTAACTTGATTAGATTTAGCTGACAATTTGCGACCGCCTTCCGTCCTCAAAACGATCAGGCACTTGGATTGCGTTCTCGGATTTTTATGGCTGTTTTCTTTTTGTCTTGCTTTTGTTTAAACTTTAGAGGTTTTTGTCTTTATTTCCACTGGAAAATATTGAAGAGAAAAGTCTAAAATATACACATTCTTTGAATCGATATATATATCGATAGTTTTATATGACAATTTATCGACAAATCAAAGCTTAAAAGACCCATAACTAAGCCAAAAAGGCATTAATTTTAATTCGGAAAGCTTTCCTATGTTAGTTTTTATTAGGTTAATAAATCTACATACTCTGTTTAAAATTTAAGAAAATTTAAAATTTTATCAATTTTTCAAAATTTTAATTATGTAAAAATAACGACAAAATAAATGTGAAAAACTTAAAAAAATTTTTTTTCTGTTAGAGATTGCTCGATCGACTCGGCTGTTGATGCTGATCAAGAATATGTATGATTTATAGGGTCGGAAATGACTCCTTCACAGCGTTACAACCTTCCGACTGCAATTATTATACCCTTGAAGGTTATAAAAATACATTCTTTTATATATAACTTAACTTTTCCGATTAATATACAAAATGTATTTTTTTTACAATTTCACAACCTTTAACTCTTTATTTTATTAAAAAAAAAAAGATATATATATATATATATATTCACTATACATTCAACAAAAATAATAAACTGCAGAGCTGCTAAAAATGATTTAGTAGACCGAGCCCAAGGGTTAAGATGCCGTTCTTAGGCCTGAAGATCTTCTGGCCAAATATTATTGCCATTTCGATTGGCCAAAGGATCACCAGAATTGAGACCTTCAAAATAACCCGAAATATAAAATATTTATATACAAATTTCCACACATTAAAGACCTACCCGAACTGGCTCCACTCATGGCCAGAATTGAGCTGGTCAGCTCCTTGATGGTTCGCTCCATTTCCCCAAACTTTGCCAGGTCATCCGACGAGGGTGCAGCCCCAACCAAATGATTCTGACCCCCAAGGAGCAGGTGAACCAAGGTGAGGGCCAGAAAAGCAAAGAAAACTCGATGTTCCATTTGGGCAGAAGAACTCTAAATATCAACTGATGGGCAGGGCTGGGATGGCAGACCATTTTATAGACCCAATTTTATCAAGATCCCACCATGGTCGATTACTGGCCATAATGGTTGGATATGCTTGAAAGATTCAGTCAAATGACCGACTACTTAAATGTTCAGTGAAGATTTAAATTCGGGTTTAATGTGCTGAACAGGGGAAAGGTCATTAGGGCATCTAATTATATATATTTATAAAAATATACACATTTTGTAATATTATTTATGTCTTTTTGTGTAGTATTATAGAATTATAAAATGTTTTGGACAAAATTTGTACACTTTACATATATTTCTATATATTTCTATTTAGTATATAATATTTATTATAATTGATCTCACTTAAAATCGCGAATTAATTGAAACTTTAATAAAAAAACTCGTACAGTTTACGCATTAACTTGTTCCAAGCAAGGCCACACTGGTCTATCAGCAAGCAGGGCCACACTGGTCTATATCTATCAGCTAGCATGGTCACTCTACCCTAAGATATATCGACATTTGCCTGAATGTATGCTATATACATAAAGCAAATTCTTAGCCAAATATGAGGGGAAAATTGTGATGTTTTCTGCACCTCGTTTTTATATAAATATACATATATAAATATATATAAATATAGAAATATATATAATTTTTTTGTGAACACAAACTGGAAAATCTGATGCAGATGCAGATGGAAATGCAGATGCCAGGGAGCTTCAGTTTCAGCTTCAGCTGTGGCAAAAAGCGTCTGCACTTTAGGGGCAATCGAAGCATAAAATGAGCAGCAAGTGCCACTACACAGATGGAGACACATACGCACACCTGTACAGGTACACACACACACTCACACCCACACACACGAATCAGAATCAAAAATTTGTATATGCGTTCTGCACCTTGAACATGCGTTTTAGCCAGCTTTCAGTGGATTTTTTTTATACATATATTCACGCCCCTCTTCAAAATGAATACAGGAAATACTCGGAATGTGGTTACTTTTTTTTCTAGATTTTTTAATATATTTTAATTTATATATTATCATAAACTTCAGAGCCTTACAGAAAATAAATTCTTACATTTCCTTCAAATTTTAAAGATTTTCCCTTAAAAGAACCATTGAATTCACGTCTGAATTCCCATTTAAATATTTGAATATTGATGTATATATCTCCTATATGCATATATTATTATATATACACATATATTTATATTAGCTGCCTGATGTTCCCCTTACATTTCTTGTTTATTTTCATGTGTATGGGAGTGTTATGTTTTTTTAAATATTTTTTTTTTCCTATTTTGCTCTGCAGCGTCAACGGCAAATTAATTAATTCCAGTGGAGCGATTTTTCAAGAAAAACCCTTTTCCCCCCTTTTCGAAAGGGGTGTGTGGAGGGGAGGGAAAGGCACTCAAAACGGTTTCGCAGGTGTTGTAATATTATTTGGAATTATGTTGGAATTTCTTGTTTTCTTTTCCAAGCAGAGCGACGAGTGTGAGTGTGTTTTTTCGCCCGGCAAATGCCATGAAAATTATTTGCTTTTTAATTTTTGTTTCAAGTTGCATATGTCTCTACCTATATGTGTGTGTGTGCTTGCGAGTGTGTGTGTGTGTGTGTGTGTGTGTATGGTTCGTTGTTTATAGCTAACTTTACAGTTGAGAAAGCATTTGTTAAGTGGTTTTAATTAGTTGCCTCCGACGACTCGCTTTTGGAATCCCAAAAAAAAAACCCGACAGGCAAAAGATTTTGCATCATCATTATCAAAAATAATAAGCCTATAATAATTTAAAATAATAAAATAAAAATTAAAAGCACATATTAAAACGAATCGTAAAAAAAACTATATTATAACCTAATAATAAATAATATTATTTAATATTTGCTGTGGTAATATTTATTCACATTAATTTAAGTAAAAGTAGTCCTAAAACCCCGGCAAGCAATTGATTATTCATCATTCTTACTTAAAAAAATAATAAATAAACAAATATTTAAATAATATACGAAATAAACGTAATAGTAATATACAAAATTATATTATTTTATATATTTTGGTAATTTTATTTCATTGATCTAAGCAAAAAGAATAACAAAACCCAAGCAGGCAACATATTACTTAGAAAATAATAAATCATGTATTTAAATAATGCGAAAAAGTATTAAGTAAATAAAATTATAATGAATTATATTATTTAATATTTTCTTGGTTATTGTATTTTATAACTATGTATGTTTATAAGAAAACAAACTTGTCTAGATACGACAGTAAATTAAATTAAAAAATAATAATGATATCAACTCCTTTTTAAAATGCGATTAGACTAGCTAAAAAAAATATTTAAAAATAAATATAATATTTATGAAGTCTAGAAAATATATAATAAAATATAAATTTCTTAAATCTTAGCGGAAAATATATGTTTTATGCTCAACTATAAATCTGTATTCAATTTATTTTCTATTTTCTTGTTTCAAATTTCCCTCTCAAATAATATACTAATTCTCCCACAACTTCCCAGTGACTGCACATTATTACCAGATATTAGATGTCGAAATGAGACCACTCCCTTTGCACATATGCAAATGTACCCTTCCGCTCGAAAGCCCCCCTCTCGTTGCGACGCCACTGTCATTCACACTTCGGTCATCAACAGTGGGGAGGAAAGGCGCGTAATGGGGACTGCCATTTACAATATTTATCAAGTGCGCGAACACACCCAAAGAGCCCGGCTGGCGATTAGCCCCGGTACCTCGGTACTCCTGGCCAGGACTCGGACTTGGTAGCGGAAAAATAAGAATATATATAGTGGACAGGGAGCCGCAGGACTCATATATTATGGGCTTTGGCAGCGTCATCGTCATTGGGCCTATGCGTGGCCTCTAATTACATCGCATTGTCATAACAAAATTGAGCGCATTTGACACGCAATTGCCCCACAGTTGGACATGCACACTGAGAAAAAAAGATTCCCATTAATTTCTATTTATACGAAATAAATAAGATCAAGTTCATTTAGCAGAAATTCCTATACGAAGTTAGGAATTAATCGAAATTCTTTATAATTAATAGGATATTTTTAAATTATTAAATTCTAAACTAAAGTCTTAGTAAGGAATTATAATTGTACATAAATTTTAATAAATAAATGAATTTAGGGAATTTTAAGACTGTTTTTTATAAGCAACATAAACTTTAAAAATTAAAAAGAAAGGAACTATTAATTGTAACTTTTTATTGGATTTTCAATAACAAACAATAATAAATCTCATAAAACTAAATTCCCGAATTTATAATTGAAATATATATAGTAAAATTTGTATGCTTAATTCCTAATTAAAATTTTAAGAATTTAGTTATAATTAAGAAAACTACTAAATAATTTTAATGACAAGGCAAGAAGTATTAAATTTTTCAGCATCTTTTTATTGAATTTTTTAAACAAAAAACATAAAATCTCATAAATTTGGATAACCAAATTTATACTTGGGAATTTTAAGAGCTCAAAAAATTTTAAAAAGAGCTGGAAAAACATAAGTTGAAAATATAATGATTTACTTTGCATATTATAATATATATTTTTATTTATATATATTTTTTAAGGCATAAAACAATTATCAATAAAAACCCTATAGCTTCTGGTAATTATTTTGAACAGTGTAAGCAACGATGACATGTGAGAAATATGCCACCGAGGTCACCATTCAGAAGTCAGGCAGGGTCAAAAGTCAGAGGGACTGTTGCATCAGCCCAACTAGATAAGAATTAATTGTTCAATGGCACGCATTGCACTAAATATTTGAATATATATATATGGATATATATATATAAATATGTATAAATGTGTGTGGCTATGGGTGGGCTCTTCCCGTTAATCGGATAAAATTCATAATTATTGTTATTACTGTCATTTTTCTAATGACTTGCGTGTACTTTTCTATTAAGATGAGCTATCAAACGCACTTCTGGCCAACTGCGCTTGACTTGTTTGTTTTAGTTTGTTTTTAGTTTGTTAATATTCGGTTTAGTTTTTTGTTTTTTTTTTTTGTTTTTCCACTATATGAAATCACTATGATTCCGGGGGCTTAAATGCTAATGCTAATGTCACCATCCCTCGCATCTTCGATGGCCACGCAACGCACACGCGTAAATTATGTAATTAAAATTCCGCACCTTAATTCGGGCAATTTATTACACGAGCTTTTGACTAATTGGATAACGATCTTTAACCATGTCCACTAAATAGGCTCCCTGTGTATATATATATATATATATATATATGTGTGTATAAATGTGTGTGTGGAGTGTGCTTATGAGTTCATAAGCGATTGCATTCGCCGATAAGCCGGCGATTAATTGAATTTCCACCGCGGAAAGGTGTGTGGAATCCCAGGGAGTGATTAACTATGAGGACACCTCTATGGTCAAATGGGGTTGCAAGTCATATTAATTGTAATATATTCTATATATAAATTAGGAAGAAATGGGATTTCAGGGGACACTTTCTAGGTTCTGTAGAAGCTAAACTCAGCTATATAATATCAATTCAGGCAGAGTTTTAGGTTAATTGATAAAGTAATTAAAGATATAAATTGTATTTATATATATGATTAGATATATATATAAAATATACATTTAACTGAAAGATATTGTTTATTAGAACCTTGTTTTTTGTAAGCTAAAGCCTCCTATAACTAGATTTTCCTGAAGATTATCCTGGAGATTTGCCTGGTAGAGGTTCTTCTTTAATATAATATATATATAATATATCATAAAAAGAATATAAATTAATCAATTAGGTATAAATTAATTATAAGAGATTTATTCTTAAAATATTCTTAAATATTTAATAGTATTATTTTTAATATATATTTTCAAAGATAAAAGACTTAAGTATTAATTAATTTCATAAATGCAATCCTTAAATATTTAAAGTCTTAATATTTGAAGGTAAAATTTGTATGTTATATTTTTATAAACAAATTACCTAAGTATTTATGAATTTTAAAAATTAATTTATATTTTCTATTCTATTCTTAATTTTAAGTCTGCTGGAAATATATGTAAGTGTTATTTGTAGCATATATATATATATATATATATATATATTTATTCTAATATACATTTCTTACGTAATGATTAATTATATAATTAAATAAATATTATACTTAATAATTTAAAGCCTGATATATTTTAAACTTAAATTTCTAGAATAAATTGTTAAAAACAAATTAGCTGAATATACACTATATATATATAATTATAAAATATATACATAATATTCTAAAATATTTTTTCTTTTATATATATTATTTCTAGCATATATTTTCTAAATACTTATAAACAATATATACTTATAAACAATATATAAATTATAATATATATATAAACTATAAATATGATATATAAAGATGGTAATTAAATATTTAAAATCTGATTATATAACTTAAACTGCATTTCTAAAAAACACCCAAAATGTCTATATTAATCACACAAATATTCGGTAAATTTCCGCCAATAAATTAAATATTTTTTCTACCATTATTTCCCCAATTAAAAGCGTTAAAAATAACACCTGTCTGATGGCATTTTTTTTGCGCATTCAAAATGTTTTCTATTTTTTATATTTTGTATTGTTTTTTATGGTCACGTTCTGGTCAATAATTCGCCACAGCCATTGATGGAAATGAAAACACAAATCAAACGAGAACCGGCGGCGGCAATAGCAATTTTCATCATTAAAACAAAGCAAAAAAAAAGCAAAAATAATAGAAAAATAAAACCGGCAATTGAATGAGTCAGCAGCAGGTGAGTTTCGGCCCGAAAAGGTGAGAGAAGTGGGCTCTAAAAATAGACAAAACAACGTACACGAAGCGGGGTCAAACGGAGGGACTGTTGGCATTCCGAACACGTGGAAATGGGCCCCGATTATAATGACGATTTCGAACGATTTCCAGCCGATTTCAGCGGCTTGGCGGCTTTAGTTTGGCTCCGCAGCTCAGCGAAAAATGTTGTGATTCGCCGAGAACGAAAATATATATAGTATATATAGTGTGTATATATACCCCGATTCTGGACTGTATTTGCATATTGGTCATGGCCCTGTGCTGCAAACTATTGACCCTTTTGCTGGCCGCTATTTTCTGCCAAGTGGTAAGTCCTTGAAGCGAAAATCAATAGTGGGAAATTACTGGGTTTTCTTGAAATGAATACATATGATATTTCAATAAATAAATACCATTAAATATATAATGAATTAATATTTATGGCAGACTCTCTCCTTGGAGTTCATGGACGAAGGCATTTTGGCCAACGATGAGGCTCATCATCTGACTGAAGGCGGCGAGGAGTCCTCCGCCGAGGTGCCAGTCATGATAACGGGTTATACGAAGGACACCATAGCGCATTTTAGTCCTCGGAGACCAGAGGCAGGATTCCGGCAGCTCTGGGAGCGGGTTCCTCGACAAAAAGTCGATGTGATCAAGCGGCGTTAGTCAGAGATCATTACTAAACATATAACAATTAACTATTTTATTTTATATATTCAAGAAGTGATTATGATTATTTTAAAAATACCTCAAAATAATTAAAATTAAATGTGTGGTTTTTTTAGAAAATTAAATTATTAAATTATAAAAACAAGATGATTTAGTGGTAATAAAACTCTTCAACAAACTTAAAAAAAATAAGTGGAAAGTGACAATTAAAATTTTAAGTGAGTTATTAATGCTCTCTCGCTCTTTCTTTTCCTGACTTTGCCTGCCATGTGCCAGCAATAGTGAACGAGAGATTTCTCTGCGTTGCACTCTCTCAGAGAGGCTTGAGAGAGTTTTTTTTTTACCTGCACTCTCTGAGAGAGTTTTGCAAACAGAACTCTTCGAACTTTCGTTTGTTTAATTAAATCAAAAACACATATTAATTAAGTAACTATGATAATTACCAAAAAGCATGTTAAAGTGATTATTTTTAGTTAAAGAAGCGAAAAAAAATTAAATAGAACACAACCCAAGTTCTTCGGTTCAAGAAATTCCTTCTTTGTGGGTCGAACCTTTTTTGGTCCTTGGACCCCGGGGCCATTTCCAGCCACTTTTCCCCCCCTGGATTTTCTTGCTGCCCACCAATCAGCCCCCCCTCTCCTATACCCTCAAACCAAGTACATAGTTCTTAGAAAAGTAATAAAAAAAAAGAAAAGAAAAAAACCAGAAGAGAGCAAGAAGTGTGGGAAAAAAAAGGCGGCCGTTCTGGGGTGAAAAAACTTTTTTATTTGCATTTTGTTTTAAGCAAAGAGACTAACACAGAAAAGTGAGACCAACTGTGTTTCTGTTTTGGGCTTTTTTCTTCTATAATTTTTTTGTAATTTTTTTTGTTTTGTTTTTGGGTTGTTTCTTCTTTGTTTTGTAGAAAAATGCACAAGTTTTATGGTAGCATAAAAGTTTTTGTGGGCAAAACTTTGCACTTGTCTTGCCCGAAAGGGTTTTACAATGATGCATCCAAGTGGGCGTGTCGAGCACTTAATATTTCTGGCATATCATTAGGCGAACAATATATATATATACTATATATCCAAACTGATTTTCGGCGAGAGCAAAGTTTTCTTCTTATTTTCTTTGTTTTTTTTTCCTGGGGACACTCTTTCCGAGGAGATGATGATGATGGCGAGTGGCTATGGCCGGCATGCATTATCATTAAAATAAATTATTTCGAGTCCAGTTGTGGTGTGTGGCGGCCACAAAACTAAAACGCATTTTGCACGTCTTCTGTGCGAGAATTTTTTACACGATTTTTATAACTTTTTTTGCGGTTTGTGCTAAGTACACACACCAGCAGGGAAAGCATTCTGTTTTTGGGGGTGGCTTCAGCCTCGGCCGTAAGATAAAAAGTCAAGTTGAATGCGTTTAGAGTTAGAATGTAGCATTTAGTTAACCCGCAAGACATCGTCGTGGCACACAAGAAATAACTTTGCATACTTTCCGGCGGCCGGCTCATGTTAAATACTAAAGGGCACCCGCCATCAAAAGACAATGAAAAGGACCTACGGTGGAGTCCTGGCCACGTAATTTCTCAAGTAACCCAACCACGTAAAGCATAAAATATTTGCCTTTGAGTCCGAAAAGTATGTCCAAGAAAGTGCCGCAAAAACAAGTTGCCTTGGCCAGGCCAGGGCCGGGGACTCTTCTCATTTGAATACCAACGGGAGGCAACGCAACTCTTTCGGACATGCAAACAACTTTGACCACGCATTTGTTCTCAAGACTAAAGTTGGGCATACACTGACAGAAATTCCACTTAAAATAGTACAAGTTTCAGGGAAATAGCTCTAAAGATTATAGAGTTATAATAGGTGAGAGTTTAAGCTTTAAAGATCTTATATAATGTAAGGGAACATATTCCTGGCCTGGTATTTTGTATGCTCATTATCATATTTATCAGTATCCCAAGTTTCACATTTTTAGCTTTAACGAAGCTCAAGTTATGATAGGTTGAAGTCAGGAATCTTTATCTTTAAGTTCCTGAATAATGTGAAGAAATAGTTGGATTTAATAGAAATTTTATAGTATGTTTGGTAAGATTTATGCCTATAAATATCCCAAATTTCAGCTTTTTAGCTTCTAAAATGATAGAGTTATGATAGGTAGGACTTAAGAACCGTGTTCTTTAAGTTATTGTATAATGCAAAGGAATAGTTGAATATATTATAATTTTGGCAGTATGCCTGGTAAGATTTAAGTTTAAAAGTATATCAAGTTTCAGGTTTTTATCGGAGGAAAATTAAAATAAAATTTAATTAAATCAAAAGCGATAGAAGTTCGGGATCTTACGAACAAACTTGTGCTAAAAAATTCTCCAATAAAACGGTAAAAGTAGCCAAAGTTATCTTACAATAGCTTAAATAAAATTAAATTTAAATAAGTTTTTTAAAATAAATTATAAATATTAATTATAAATAATAAAATTGATATAATACGTAAAAGAATATATTATAAGCTTAGAGTTAGGAACCCTTAACTTTAAGTTTTTATATAAAATAAAGAGTTTGTTTAATTCAAACCAAATTTAGCAGGATGATTTGTTAACTTAATATATATAAATACGCTAAATTTCAGATTTGTACCTTTTAAATTAAGTTAGTTTTAAAAAAGACTTAACTGAAAAATGAATAAAAACTATTAGAAGGAAAATTGTATAATAATTTCCTCAGTTCTTAGGTTCCCATTCCCGAAATAAGCTAAGAAGTTGAACAGAAGAAGCTGAACCTCGTAGAGGTGACGATGCCAAGTGAGGGACAGGAGCAGAAGCAGGCGAAGGACCATCAGCAGGACCTGCATCCTCGGCCAGTTGAGTGGCCACATGCTTCATGCTGCCAGGCACATGCAATTTGTAAGCCAAAGCGCATAATTTACAACGCCTTTCCCGTTTGGGGTCTCGAGACGGAGACCCTGCCAGGAGACCCCTTTCCAAGGTGCTCCTTGGGCCAATGAAGTGTCGGTTGCGGCCAGTTCATTGGAAGGACGAAGCAGCACACTGCACTTGTCATGGCCCGAAGGTGTCCGGCTTACACCGATTGTGGTTGGCCAACGGACTGCAATTAATTACAAAAATAAATAGGAAAAATATATATATAATAAATGCAAATAAAATACATATTCCAAATACTCTACCTTCGCTCGCTCATTTGCATGTGAATCCCCATGAATCCTGTCTGAACTGGTTGCTTACTTACTTACTTTACTTTACTTACTTACTTACCGGCCTATCTGCCGACTTAGTTCTTGAGTTTATTTTTTCGGGGATCCTTCCATGCCATGCCACGCAAAAATAAAAAAGGCCAAAGGATTCGCGTGGGCTTAAGTGTCGCTCGTCCTGGCGGAAGGAAGGAGTTGTCAAGTGGGCACGGGCAAAAGCGGTGTCCGCAAGAAAATAACTTGTAGCAAATTAAGTTTGTTAGTAATTAGAACACCACTAAGGACACCTGAGCGCCATCTGAATTTATACTCAGGCCAGGCAGGACACACAACAATTAAACCAGCCTCCAGTTTTCGGCGCTGGCCCCCAGAGTCCTCCTCAGTTCCTCCTCAGTTCCTCCTCAGGTATCCTGCGAAAGTAACAAAAGTTTCTGCCTGCTTGTCGAAAATTCCTCAACTCGAAAGTTGCTCCCAACTTTGATGTCCAGGAACTTAAGGAAAGCAGAAGGAGATGCATCCAGCATCCGAAGGAGCGTCAAGTGCATGCCTGGACACTGGCCAGTTGTGACTTAACCCACTGAGAGAGGGTCTTGATTTGTTTATATAAAATATAAATAAAATAGAGCTGTGTAAAATGTATTTTTTAAATAAATATACTGTCATTAATTACCCATAAAATATTAATAATACACTAACCTATAAAGTATTAACAATACACTAATTATATAATAAAAACTTAATTTATAACGCATCTAAAAAACCCTATATTTATATCCTTTATAATATTTATCTCAAAAATATATATCTTTTAAATATCATATAAAATATATATTTAATCCCTAAATAATTCCCTTAAAACCCCTAATTTTTCCAGACTTTCTTCAGTGGGTTAACCCTAGAAAACCCCTCTGCCTGGCAAGTGCAAAACTTTGGCAGCTTAAGAAGCAGTTCAGCCTGATTCTGGCCATTCAGTTGACCCGAGGACAAAAAGTACAGGTATTTTGTGGCAAGAAAGGATCTAGCAAGCATTAGATGGGCCACATATTCTTCTACATTTAAAAGGTATTTAGTTTAGGAATATCTAATATATAATGGAATATATATATAATATATAATTCTATACATATCTCCCTTCTTTATATTAAAAACACATTCCTAAGCCAAAATTACCTTTATTACACACCTCATTTCCTTGATTTAAACATTTAAAAAAAATATCCAAAAAAATATAATTCCCTAAAATAATTTTGATGCCTTTATCGGGTTAGCTTTCTAGTATTATTTCTTGCGTTTTTGCAGCATTACCTCCTTGGCCGCATTGATCTTGGAGGCCAAATATGGGGAACCACCGCGATCCGGATGATTGGCCAAAATGACCCTGCGATGGGCCTCACGGATGCGGCCCGGCGGCGAGCTGCTGCTGGTGCCCAGGATTTGGGATGCCTCGCGCAGCGTCATTCGCTCCTCCATAAATTCAATAAATTAATTAAATAATTTGTAAAATTAAATAATTATAATTATTTTGTACCTGAAAACCTCCTCTATAGAAAGTCTTGGCATTGAGACGCGACCACATCTGGCTGATCCGAGTTGGTCCAGCCTTGGCGGGCGAGCGCCGCAGTAGGAATTGTGCGGCTAGGCCAAGCACACCCACGCCCAGGCCCACGCCCACCAGGACCCACTGTGACCTTGGACACTGGCCCACGGGCTTGCCGGTTGCTGTGGCACCGGCATTTGTCTGCATTTTTGGTTCAGGGGGATCGAAGGGGGATCGATGTTTCTTGAATATCGTGGTCTAAAAAAATGCTCCTGTTTTAGTGTGTGAGGTTCGAATGTAAATGAAAAATGTTACAGGACATAAAATATGAAGCCAAGGTGATTGGGAAATATTTAAGAAATTTTCCAAAATTTATTTTATATTTATTTTAGTTGAGTTTATTAGTACTACGAAAAGATATTTGCAAATTCAACTTCTGCTCTGTTTAATAAACAATAATAATTTTCTTTATATTTATTAAAGATTTAAATAATAGAAAATAGATCAATAAATATTTATAATACATATTACTACTAATAAATCAGCTATAAAGCCACTACAAATGCATGGAAAAATATAGGAGAAATAAAATATGAATATTACATGAATAAAATTAGGATTATATCAAGAAAATACCAGAAGTAAATAGGGAATATACCAGGAATGTATTAGGAATATACCAGGAATATACCATTAATGAATCAGGAATATACTAAAAATTTACCATGAATAAAATAGGATTATATCAAGAATTTACCAGGATTAAATCAGGAATATACTAGGAAAGTATCAGGAACATGCCAAGAATATACCATAAATATATCAGGAAAATACCATGACTAAAATAGTATTATATCAGAAATATACCAAGAATATACCATGAATATATTAGGAAAATACGAGTAATTTACCATGAATAAAATAGGATTATATCAGAAATATACCAAGAATATATCAGAAATATATCACTAATATACCAGGAATTTACCATAAATAATACTAGGAGTATATAAGAAATATACCAAGAATATACTGTGAATATATCAGAAGAATACCATTAATTCACCATGAATAAAATATGTTTATATCAGAAATACCCCAAGAATATATCAGGAATATACCAGAAAAATACCAGGAATATATCATGAATATACCACGTATTTACCAAGAATAAAATAGGATTATATGCTGAATATACTAGGAATATATCAGGAATATACAAGACGTATATATAAGTAATATACCAAAAATATATATGAGAAATTTACCAGAAAAATACCAGGAATAACTACGATTGAATCAGAAATACACCAAGAATAAATACGATTGAACCAAGAATATACCAGGAATATAAATGAAATAAAGTTTAAACTTACCAAAGTTTCCACCTTAAAGTTTCTGTCAAAGTTTCCTCCTTCACTTTCACTGAATTAACACCAAATTAATTTTCAACTCAGGCCACAGAATATATAAATATATACAAACCGATATATGTATATATAAAAGATATATATGTATATGTACAAACTAAAGTCCTTTGCACATGAATACATTTCGAACACACTTGAGTGCAGCGATTGAATTTGAAACACAAACGCCGGCAATCAAGTCGAGACCGAGACGGAGAAAATGGAAAATGAACTCCGTAGGAAGCCGGCAGGATATGGGGACTATAATCAATATGCGAAGCAGTCAATAACAGTGGGGGAGGCAGTCGAAGGAGCAACAATTACAGAGTCCTTTTGGGCTCCATAGTTTTGCCGTCGTCGTCGTCGTTGTTGGTTAAATGATGTGTAATCGTCTTATGTGCACTCGAATGCCTTTTGGCTTCTAATACGGCCAGGATCAAGGACCCGGGCGACGAGTGGGCCCCGGGACAAAGGCCGGACTTCAGGCAGGACCTCTCGCAACAAAAGAAAACTTTGCCATAGGCTGACCTCAAAATGCACAGCACGAGGACATGGGCAAACTTTAATTTACAATCAATTCAGGCGTGAATAATAAACCACAAGAAACCCAGGCTCCCAAGTGAAAGTGTTGTCCGTTGTCCTGTGTCCTGCGTCCCGTTGTCCTTTTCAGGACCTCCTCAAAATTTAGTTACAACACAACACACAAAAACCGAAGGAAAGTTTGTTGTTTGCCGGCAAGTTTTCGAGGCAAACAAACAAAGCCCAGGAGCGGGGAGTGCCCCCAATCTCCGCCAGAAACCGCAACACTTCCGCTCCTCCAGAGTCCACAGGACTTCCCCGTCTCTCCCTGTCCTGATGCTGGCTCCTGTTTTGCTCCTTCTGCTGGGCTATCAATATTGTTTTCCTATTAAATTGATCATTGGCCAGTCAACAATTGCGGCTAGCCTCGAAAGGACACATGGAGTTAAGAAAGAGAGAGAGGTCCTTTGACCAAACACTGACCAGAAAAGGTTCTCGAAGTATTTTTTAAATTTATAATGAAACAAAAGGTACTGTTTTGGGAGTTTTAAGTTAAATAAATAAGTAAATAGTTCGATTTTTGGCAGAAAAACTTCGGCACGCCGAATATATGTAAATAGTATATAATATTAATGTAAATAATATATAATAATAATGTAAATAATATATAATAATATAGTAAATAATATATATTAATAAACATAAAAAGAAAAGCATACTTCGAGAAGCCGAAGTTACCCTTAAGATCATGGGATAGGTTCGTCGTATCATAATTTTGTGGAATTTTTTGTTCAAATGTGTTATTATTTATTAAGATATTTATTGCAAATATAAATATATACATAATTTTTAGCAATCCTTGGATTGTTTGCTTTCCTATACCTAAAGAAACTCTAAAATCTGTATATTCTAGGTACTTATATTAAATCTATTTTTTATATGCTAATTTTTGGGGTATATTAAAATTTTTAAATTATCATAACTCAACCAAAAATGCATTAATTTAAATTTGGATAACATTTCTGTGCTAGTTTTTTTGGGATTAACAAATTTGCAAACTGAGTTTTGCAATTTAAAAAATTTAATTTTTTGTCAAATTTTGACATTCAACAATGTAAAAATAAAAGTATAAAATTATGAAAAAAATTCGGTAAAAATTGTTTTGCCCCGAATATGTCTAGTTCGATTCCGCTGTTGATGCTGATCACGAATATATATGATTTATAGGGTCGGAAATGACTCCTTCACCTTTTAACAAACTTCTGAATGATATTATAATACCCTGCAAGGGTATAAAACTAGTACTTAAGCTTTTCAACTTCCGATAGTTTCAATTTCCATTTACAAATCATTTACATTTCATTTTCAACCCAAATTAGTCAAAACAAACACCGCCCACAAGTTACACTCCACAAATGTGGATCGCATTCTTAGGATCTACAAGTGAACCTCCCGCGAGAGAGAGAGAGCAGTTGCTTCTCGCTTGTTTACATTCAATTTTCAATGCTAAATATCCGAAGCACAAAACCTAACGGCAAAAAACCGTAACGATGAAGGAGACAAGAAAAAGCAATAGCTGATCTTTACTCACTTTGTTGCTGTTTTTGTTGTTTTTGTTGCGGGAGCTACAAGTGCGAGTGCTTCGCTCCTCTCTCTCCTCTCTTCCTTATTGGATTTGACAAATGGCTTACATCGGAAGAAATAATATTCATAAATTCACATATATACCGAATATTAAATTTACACCGAGCAAAAATTAGGCCAGAGAAGATATGTACATATATGTAATTGGTTTTACACCCACAGAAAAAAATAAAAAATAAATTAAATATATAAAATAATACTAGCGATATTTTTTGAATACACTGACATTTATGGTATCCTCTCTTTCACTTGCACATTCCTTTTCTCCTCAGGCCAAAATACCAACAAAAACACTCGAATCGAACGGTTCTTACAGTGCACTCAACCCGGACTTCGATATTCCCGCTGCCAATTCGGATTTTCTCACTTCGATCGAGTTCCAAACCCACCGAAGGGCTGATTTTCCACGGCAGAGCACAGAACTCGCGACTATCGTTGGTTTTTCCGACCGTTTTCCCGCTTTTCACACTTTTTGCCACCGCGGTACGCGCTCTCCGTCCGAACTATGCAAAATCAAAGCAAAGTGCAAAATGCAAAAGGGAAAAGAGAAAAGGGAATGGTGGGAGGTTGTGCTCTCTGAGAGTGACTCCCCCTCTCTCTCTCTCTTTCAGCGGGTGGCCGATAATGGTCAGCGACAATGATGAAATTCTAATAGCTAGATTTTTAAGCTTCCCAGTTAGAATAATTAAATATATATTTAATGAATTTTCCAATAAGATTAAGAGGTGAGTGTTTCCTTGAGTAAACAATAATATTTTACTTAAATAAATAAAATAGATCGTAATTCCTGGACAGCCGCCGCCAATTGGGAGTAATTACTTCTTGTTCCCTCAAATTTTGGCATCGCTGGCGGGCACCACTTGGGAGAGAGAGAGAGAGGCTCTCAGAGAGGCTCTCAGAGAGTGCCGCCTCCGGCTTAAAGATGTCCCGTTACTTTTGCATTGCGAACCGCTGCAAAGTCCTCCATTCCCTGCATTTTCTACCTTGCATTCGAATCGATCCGACGTAAAACTAGCAGCGCGGTGGAAAAAAGTGTGAAAAGTGGGAAAACGACCGGAAAAATCGGCAAATATTCGTGGATTCTGTTCCGTCGTGGAAATCCAAGCCTCCGGAGGGTTACAAACTCGATCAACTTGCGAAAAAGCCAAATCGAAAGTCGAAAATCAATGCCCGCGCTGCGTGTACAGTCAGAGCCGTTCGATTTATGTGCGTGTGTGTGTGTGGTTTTCAGTCCCAATGAGAAAAAGCATGGGCAAGGGAAGCGGAACATTGGCAGCGTCAGTGTTTCTAATAAGATCGCATAGTTTTCGCCTCAGTTTCGTATGTATTATATATATTTTATTTATTTATTATTTATTAAGTATTTAATTATTATTTATTTATTATTTTATATATTATTTATTTATTATTTATTTATTATTTGTTCATTATTTATTTATTTTGTCTCTTTTTTTTGTGTGTTTCAACGCGTATGTGCATATATTTTCTCTGGCATAATTTTTGTTCGGTGTAAATTTAATATTCTTTAAATATGTTAATTTTCGAATATTTCTTTTCCAGTGTAAACCATTTGTCGAATCCAATAAGGAAGAGAGGAGAGTGGAGAGAGAAGAGCAAAGCACTCGCACTTGTAGCTCCCGTAACAACAACAACAACAACAGCAACAAAGTGAGTAAAGATCAGCTATTGCTTTTTCTTGTCTCCTTCATCGTTACGGTTTTTTGCCGTTAGGTTTTGTGCTTCGGATATTTAGCATTGAAAATTGAATGTAAACAAGCGAGAAGCAACTGCTCTCTCTCTCTCGCGGGAGGTTCACTTGTAGATCCTAAGAATGCGATCCACATTTGTGGAGTGTAACTTGTGGGCGGTGTTTGTTTTGACTAATTTGGGTTGAAAATGAAATGTAAATGATTTGTAAATGGAAATTGAAACTATCGGAAGTTGAAAAGCTTAAGTACTAGTTTTATACCCTTGCAGGGTATTATAATATCATTCAGAAGTTTGTTAAAAGGTGAAGGAGTCATTTCCGACCCTATAAATCATATATATTCTTGATCAGCATCAACAGGCGAATCTTTCTAGGCATTTAGCAAAGAAAAAAAAATTTCAAAATTTTTGTTCAAAATTTTATATTGTTAAAATTTAGATTTTAAAATTTTCAAAAATTGTCAAAAAATTAAAATTTAAAAAATGTAAATTTAAGTATGCAGGTTTAATATTCTATTAAAAACTAGCTCAGGATTGTCTTCCTAATCGAAATTAATACATTTTTGGCTTAGTTATGAGCTTTCTGAGCTTTGGTTTGTAGAACAAATTTCCCTATAAAGAATACGAATATTTATTCGCTTACAGGGTATTATAATTTCAGTCAGAAGCTTGGAACGTGGTGAAGGAGTCATTTCCGACCCTATAAATCATATATATTCTTGATCAGCATCAACAGCCTAATCGATCTAGCTATATTAGACACAAAACAATTTTTTTATAATTTTTCCCAAATTTTAACTTTTAAACTTAAAAAAATTGATAAAAATTAAAATTTTTTAAAACTTTTTATTAAGTATGCAGATTAATTACCCTAATTAAAACTAACATGGGACAGCTTTCAGATATAAAATTAATGCTTTTTTAGCTTAGTTATGGGTTTTTAAGTCTTTTATATATCGAAGAAATTGTCATATAAAAATATCGATAAATATCGACTTAAAGAATACTTAAAATATTGAGGTAAGTTATGGACAATTGAAAACTTCGGCATCCCGAAGTTAGTTTTCTCTCGTTTTAAGTACTTTTATATTATATTATATCTTTTAATATACATTTTAATTATATATTATGTATTATTTACATTAACAAACCCTTCCAGAGAATTATAATTTTAGCTAGAAGGAATTATCCCCGCCCCTGTAAAGGATATATGTATATTCGGCATGCCGAAGTGCCTTCTATTTTCCTGTTATTTTTTGTAAAGTCAATCAATTGCGGCAATAATTCCTGAGGGAAGTGGAAGTGGAAGTGGCTTCCTTTAACCAAAGACAGTTGCCTACTTACAGGCGGCCAGGCGTAGGCAGTCAATCAGTCAGTTCCCCCCGCTCTCCCTCTGCGTGTGTGTGAGTCCTGTGAGTCCTGTGAGTCCTGGAGCTTCTCTATTTGCCTCAACACCCAAGTGCAAATTAAATTCATTAGTCAACTTCCTCTGCCTGGCCGTGTGTGCTGTCAATTCAGACGGATTTGAAGTCAACTCAATTTGAAATCAATAGTGTGTGAATAATCCTTTCACACCGACGCACACGCACACACACACCAGGACACACCAGGACGCACCAGGACACACTCACACCCACATTTGGGGCGCTGCATCTGCTGCAAGGATTGTCTAGTCTGGCTAAATGGCTAAATGGATGGATGGATGGGCACTCGAAAGCGTTTTTGCATCGATTGCACTTCATATCAGGCCAGTCAGTTGGCATCATTCGTTCATTCGTTCATTCGTTCATTTATTCATTCATTCAGTCAGTCAGTCAGTCAGTCAAGCAGGCCGTTTATTCATGCCACTCGCATATGTTGCATCATCGTTTTTCGGGGGGGAACTGGAACTGGAAAATGGGAAAAACAGGGGGGGGGGGGAGATCCCCAAGTAGACATGGCAACCAAAAAAGGCAAGCCATTAAACGATGACGACGATGCCAGTATTTGAGCAATTCAATGGCAATGCGAACCTGCACACTGTCAGAAAAAAGGTGTATAATATATATAAGAACTTAAATAGATACCTAAAAAAAGGGAGTTTAATTTTTCAATGTAGTTTTTATATAATTAAGTACTCTTTCTTTTAGTTAAGTGAAAAGCTAGTAAAAAAAGTTTTATATCTGTGGTTCGCTCTTCACGCTTTGCCTGCAATGTACCAGGAAATCTTCTTAAAATCTTCTCTCTCCCTCTCTCTCCCTTTCTCTCTCTCTCTCTCTCTCTCTTGTTAATCTCGCTGTCTCTCTTTTATATAGTTATTTCGTTGATCTTGCTCCTTCGCTCATCTAGATTCCTGGCTCTATTATCTATTTCGCTTTCTCCTTTAATTTGGCCTTTAATTTATAACGCTCTTTTGTTTGTGTTTCCTTTGTTTCTCTCATTCTCCTTCGTTTATCTCATTCTCTTTCATTTCTCTCTCGTTGATCTCGCTTATCTCAATCTGTAGTTCGTTCGCTTGATTTGCTCTCTC
Organism: Drosophila bunnanda; assembly: GCA_035046265.1. Taxonomy (NCBI): domain Eukaryota; kingdom Metazoa; phylum Arthropoda; class Insecta; order Diptera; family Drosophilidae; genus Drosophila; species Drosophila bunnanda. Next base: position 411,743 of record JAWNOB010000017.1, read on the forward strand.
GTTGACCTCATTCTCTAGGTCATATCGCTCTCGTGTTCACTTTGATCTCTCGTTATTTTCTCTTCGTTGGTTACCTTGCTCTTTCTTTTAAGTTATTCTCTCGTCCCTGCTTTGCCTAGAATGCACAGGCAAATCAGAGTTCGTTTTTTTTAGTTGCACTCTGCCAGAAAAATATTATTTTCTCTCGATTTACTTATAGAGAGAGCTTTAAATTTTCTTCTCTATAAAATATATAAAGTTTATAGGTTTTTTTTTCACATGCAGAGGCATTAACCAAACACATCTGCGGCACTTCAGCCCCCCGTCGAGTGGCAAGCAATGAGCTATGCATGCAATTCAAGTGCCACATCTGCAACTGCAACTGCAACTGGAAATTCAATGGCAATGGCAATTGCAGCGACTGCTTTCCGATGCCCAAAAAAGAGCCCCAGTTCTCCTCCCCCCGCCCCCCTCGACTGGAAAATCCAGAAGGGGGGGAGGGAAAATTCCCATGTGGCGCCACTTTTGGCATCTGTTTGCGCCCGTAATTGTGCATAATTGAGTTGAGTTGAGTAAAGGGGTAAAGGATTACAAAGGGGGGCAGCAAGGACCTCTAGGAGTGGCCAAAAATGATTCCACAAATCAAATGGTTCAAAAGGATTTAAGCATTATATACGAAACCTGATCCGAGAAGCTAATACTGAGATGGGTTTTTTGCGAAAATTACAACCAATTTGTGGTCTTTACTGAGCTGAACTTTGAACTTGAATGAATGTTTGTAAATGTTAAACAATTTTGGAAAAGCAAGCTTTGAAAAGACTGTAACCTAGTCAAGGACTGATCCCCGGACTTCCCTCAGTTCAGTTTTCTTTTGGAATTCGTTTGAGCAACACACACATAGACACTGACAAGTATATATAGTTAAAAAGTTTGCCAAAATGGATTTGGATCTGGACCTAGACTCGCCCAGGGACCGCTCTCTGCTCCAGCAGCTGCTCGACATGGCCATAATGGCCACCCAGGCCAGTGGCCAATTCCTGTGCAATCTCTGGCGGTTACTCTCTGCCGGTGTAATTATCGAGCCCAGAGAGGATATTAGGTATTTATCAGATGCAGTATTGTATCTATACATTTGGTATATACATATATGTGTATTCCCCGGATTAGGTCCAGCAGAAGCCACTGGTGGCGGCAAGACGAGCTGGAGGAGGAGAAGTATGAGGCGGAGGACGTGGCGGATCATCAACTCCATCATCATATCCATCATCACCTCCAGCACTTGCATCATCTCCATCAGGGCGGTGAGGGTGACTTTCGCCGGAGCAGCGAGGATAGCCTGCTGGGGGATTCCGGTAGCGACACCAAGTTCGAGTTTCCGCGGCTGGTGAGCGTGGCCTGTGGCTTTCCCAAGGATTTCATCAATTATCCGCATTACGAGCGCGGCAAGTTCGGTGAGGATGCGTGGTTCCAATGCAGCTCGCCGCAGGCGGACACAATGGGCGTGGCCGATGGCGTCGGCGGTTGGCGGGCCTATGGCATTGATCCTGGCGAGTTTAGTGACTTCCTGATGCGATCCTGCAGCCGGCTGGCCACCTATCGCAACTATAATCCGCGGCGCTTGGATTTGCTACTGAAACGTGCCTATTTGGATCTGTTGGAGCAGAAATGCCCCGTGCTGGGCAGTGCCACCGTTTGCCTATTGTCCCTGGACCGGCAGGATAGCATGATTTACACTCTGAATATCGGTGACAGTGGCTTCCTGGCCATACGATCGGGCCGGATCCTGTGCCGGTCCCAGGAGCAGCAGCATCAGTTCAATACTCCGTACCAGCTGGCCTCGCCGCCACCGTTTCTGGACGGTCAGTTCCTGATCGATTCGCCGGACTGTGCCGATCGCCAGGGATTTGTCACGTGTCCCGGCGATGTCCTGCTGGTGGCCACCGACGGGGTCTACGATAATATCCCATTGCGGCTGATTGTGAAGGTGCTCAGCGAGCTGGCCTTCGAGGATGATCCGGTGGCCCTTCAGATGGCCGCCAATTCATTGGCTCTGATGGCCCGTACCTTGAGCTTGAATCCGAAGTTTAATTCGCCGTTTACACAGAATGCCAGGTCGCTCAATATCGATACATCGGGCGGCAAGCCGGATGACATCACGGTCCTGGTGGCCACCGTTGTCTGATCTGGCATCGGATGTCCTGGGGGAAGTAGTTCCTCCTCCTCCTCCAGTCAGCAGAGTGGACCCAGGAGAAAGCAGTGCAGTAACAGAGAGAGAGAGAGAGTCTATAAAAATTCTTTGGAGAGTTTATAAAAATTTGAGAATCAATGGAGAGATTATGCAAAATCTTTGAGGTATCTGTAGTAAATCTATGACCAGACGAGGAAGACATTCTGAAGGATCTATGGAGAGTCTAGAACAATTTTAAGGAGAATCTATGGAGGCAGAGAGTGTACAGAAATTGTTTAAAGAGTGTAGAAAAAATTCAAGAATTAATGGAGAGTTTATGCGAAGTCTTTGAGGTATCTGAAGTAAATCTATGACCAGACCAGGAGGAAATCATGAAGGATCTATGGAGAGTTTAGACAAATTTCAAGGAGAATCAATGGAGGCAGAGAGTCTACGGAAATTGTTTAAAGAGTGTAGAGAAAATTTAAGAATTAATGGAGAGTTTATGCAAAGTAAATCTATGACCAGACGAGGAGGAAATTATGAAGAATCTATGGAGAGTCTAGAACAACATAATACATGCTGAGCTAGTAAAACTTTTGAGAGATCTATACAGTATCCATAGATGAATATGGAGAATCTCTTGGAAAACTATTACGAATCTATGAAGAGTCTACATAAATTCTAAGGAGATTCGCTGAAGAGTTTGGGCTTGGAAAAAGCAAAGTCTATGGAGAATCTAAATATTCCTGAGAGAGTTTAGAAAAATGTAAGAGTCAATAAAGAGATTCTACAAAATCGATCTGTGGATAAATATGGAGAGTCTTTAAGGCAACTATGAAGAATTAATAGATTCTCGCAGAAGAATCTATGAAGAGCTTGGACAAATTCTTTGCAGAGTGTAAAAATTTAAATAGTAAATGGAGAAATTATGAATCTCTGCGGTATCTGTGGATAAATATGAAGAGGCTATAAGGAAACTTTGACGAGAGTATAGAATAGAATTGTTCTAGAATTTAAAAATCTGTGAAAAGAAAATTTTTTGGAAAAAAATCTAAAGAGTCTATGGAAGGCCTACAATATTCTTCTGAGAATCTATGAAGAGACTATGGAATATGGATAAGAATTCTTTGAAGAGTCTATGGATAGCCTTAACATTTTTTGAGAATATATGGAGAGACAATGAAAATTTACCAGGTCTTTGGAGTCTGGAAATATTCTTTGGAGAAGCTATCTAAGAAAATTATTTAAGGAGTCTATACAGAAGTTATGAAAAATCAATGAGATATCTATAGAAAATCTGTGTGGAAAGTAAGAAAAGAGTCTATGGAGAGTATAAGAAAATTCGTTGGATTCGTTGAAGAATTTATTACAAATTTATAAGGTATCTATGGTTAAAAACTGACAGTTTATGCAGAAACTATGAAAAGTCAATGGAGGAGATAGAAAAATTCTTAGGAGAGTATAAAAGATCGATAGAAAATATTTCAGAAAACTATATTAAAATCTGTGAAGCGTTTATAAGGGATTTATGAAGAATCTATACAGAATCTATGCAAATCTTAAAGAAGTCTATGGAGATGATGCTAAATAATTTGAAGCCAATCTTTGAAAGCTCCTTAAATAATCCATTGAAAAGAATTTAATAATCCAAGAAAAGCATTTCCTCTAACTGGGATTTCTATTTATACGTTTTCATTGCAACTATTCCATGAATTTTCAATATATTACAAAATTGTTTCAAGTGTAAAGGAAGCTGACTTAATTTAATTAAATTCCTTACGAAAACTGCACATAATATAATATTTATTTATTACACTTATTGTATATAAATTTCCCAATAAGTTTTCGCTTCGTTTCGGGCCAAGTTGGGGCCAAGTTTTTGGCCTTAGCAAGTAAAAGCCACTTAAAAAAGCCATTGCTTAAAAACAAGAACAAAAACTAAAAGAAAAGTGCAGTAAGTAAGTGACACACACACAAGAAACTCATAAAAATGCTTTGTGGCTGCTCTTTTATTTATTTTTTTATTTTCTGTGAGGTTTCCCCATTCTCGAAGCAAAAATCCTTTGCCTTTGATTCCGCTTTTTTGTTTGTTTTCAAGTAAAAAACTTTACAAAGCATTATCACCTCATAGATGGGGCAGACACAAAGGGCAAGGGGAACACACACACACACACACACACACACACACAGAAAGCAGTGGAAAAAGGCAAAAAAAAAAATCAAGTTAAAAGCCACAAAACTCCAAACTCAAATATCGTATGTCACGTCACACATTGGCAGGACGAAAAGGACGAAAACGAGGACAACGACGGCGTAGACGCTGCCTGCAGCAAGTGCACGTAGCTGCTGGAAATTTGATTAAGTTTATTAGGGCCACGGTACTCACTTGACATTTTGTCGAGATTTTCTGTTTATTTTTCACGTGTTTTCTTTTTTTTGTAGCTTTTTGTTAAGAGTTTATTGAACACTTTGTGTAGCTTTTGTTTCCTTCAAGGATCTAAGGATCTAAGTGTCTAAGGGTCCAAGGGTGGTATATTTATAATAATATATTTATTGTCAGACATATTATGCAAAAAGTTTGTTAGGGAAAGCTTTATTTTTAATTTATATTATTATTAAATGGTTTAAGTACCTATTTGCTTAGTTAGTTCATTAAAATATTTAGAAAATTTATGTATAATGCGGAAAAGGACACTTTATTCTTACTTTTTCCGTTTAAAACTTCAAGATCACAATTAGTATTATAAGATATTTATTATGATATTATATATATTATATTATATATTATATTAGGGAAGCCTAAGCTTATATTTCCTTGCAGTTTGCAATATAATTATAGGAAAGAATCAAAAATCGATTATAAATAAGCTTAAAATATTTTCATTCGGTTTAAATCGATTTTTTTTCGATATTTTTATATGAATATTTGTTCTATAAACCCAGATTTAAAAAACGCCTAACTAAGCCAAAAAAGCATTAATTTGAATTCGGAAAGCTTTTCTATGTTAGTTTTTATTAGCTTAACAAATCTGCATACTAAATTACAAAATTAAAAAAATTTAAAATTTTATCAATTTTTCAAAATTGTATTTATGTAAAAATTACACTAAAATTTGGAAAAAAAAATTAAAAACAATAATATTCTCCCTGAGATAGCTAGATCGATTCGGCTGTTGATGCTGATCAAGAATATATATGATTTATGGGGTCGGAAATGACTCCTTCATAGCTTTTAACTAAAATTATAATACCCTGCAAGGGTCAAAATATGCTTGATTTATTATTATTACTTCGTATTATTTTATTATTATTTTCTTTTAATATTGTTTTTAATTTTTTCATTTTAGGAAAATGCTTTCAATAATAATTATAAATAATCCAATTGGACACAAGGTTCGCGTCTAAGTTGATGCAGCAAGTGTTTTGGAAGTGGCCAGCTGATCACTCTCTCCCGCTCCCACGCCTCTCCCTCTCCAATAAGTCAAGGCATTGCCGCCTTCCAATATGCCAGAGAGGAGAGCTCTCCCGATGCGAAATCAGTTCCTCCCACGCTGCCGGTCGAAGCGGGAGGGGAAAAAAATCGGAAAACGGAAAAATCTCCATGCAGGAGATCGCCGCGTCGGTAAACGGGTAAAGCAAACGGAAAACTAACGCGGAAAAATCAATCTCGAGTGCGAAAAGTGCGAAAAGTCAGTGAGCCACGCGTAGTGAAAAGTGTAAGTCAAGTGTAAGTGTAACTATGTAAGTACATATATATATATATGTATGTAAATGCATACATATATTTATATGTATATACATATACACTTACATACATAGCCAAGATCAGTGGCTATTTTATTTTGTTGTTTTTTTTTAAGTGCAAGTGCAAATCCAAGCGGGCAAAAAGTAAAATGTAATCGAGTTTCGTAAAATCTTCAATAAATTTCGTTCAATTTCAATGTTTTCCGTTTGCGCTTTCGTCTAATAATTCGCCGTTGGGAGCTGCACCTGCAAACAATACAATGCGAGTGAGTGAAACAAACATATATTTTCGTATTTCCTTTAAGCTCGCCTTTCGGTGCATTTGCGCACGCATTTTTTGCTCTTCATTTGCCCTTGAATATTTTGTGTCGTAGAAGTGACCGTAGGAAGTGCCGTTACTGACTTTGTGTGCTCTCTCTCGCCTTGGTAGATGGGATCTAAGAGCGAGAGAGAGAGGCTTAAAGTACTCTCCACTACTCTCCACTCTCCACGATCCACTCTTGTGGTTCTTAACTTTGAAACTTGGAGATCTGCGGGTTGTGTTTACCTTTTTTTTGACTGTGCAATTTTTAAATTCTAAAGAAAAACTAAATGGGAGAAAAAAATTATAAAACTTTACTTATATTATAAAATACTTCAAGCCTTATTTTACTATATATTACTATTTCTAATATTTTATACCCTTTATTTTAGATATATGTATGTAATTTTGTATACGATTCTGAAGTAATGTTTTGAATTTAATTCAAATCTAATTACTTTATTGTTTGTTCACATGGTTTATACATATATCTACTGTTAGTTCTTTTTGATTTTACCGAAATACATAAATTAATTCTAAATGCAATGGTATGAAAAGTTCGGCGTGCCAAAGTCAGGTTTCTTTCTTCTCTATACCCTTTCAAGGTATTATAATTTCAGTTAAAAGCTTGTAATGCTGTGAAGGAGTCATTTCCGACCCTATAAATCATATATATTCTTGATCAGCATCAACAGGCGAATCGATTTAGCCAAGTCCGGAAGAAAAATATTTTTTTCTAATTTTTTTTAAAAATTGTACCTCTTTTTTGATATTATTAAAATTTAAAAAATTGATAAAAATTTAAATTTCTTAAAATGTAAAATTGAGTATGCAGATTTGTTAACATTATAAAAACAAGCATAGAACAGCTTTCCGAATTAAAATTAGTGCTTTTTTGGCTTAGTTGTGAGTTTATTAAACTTTGGGTTTTCGTAAAATAGCTTAAGGGTTTCAATATATTATTACATATTATTTTATAATGTTAATATTTTATAATTAAAGAATATAATATATATAATGCAAACTAGTTTAATGTTAAGGTGCTTTAGCACTTATTACTATTTATTTTATTGATATATTTATTTATTTATTTATTTCATTCTTCATTTATTTATTTATTTATTTATTTCGAAGCTTATTTATTTATTTTTATATAGAATTAAATGATATTAAATTGCTAAATGATTTAAGATTGCTCAAAGGACCTATTTTAACATTATCTGATATTTTTGGGATGTGCTTTCTGGCGGGCAATGAAAACTTTTTGGGGACCCAAGCCGTGGCTGGAGATGGAAATAGTTTTATTTCAATTAACAAGAGAAATTCGATGAGTTTATTTGTTGTGCGTGTGTCCGTGGGGTGTGCAAGTGTGCGTGTGTGTGTGCAAGTTGGAAAATTCATTCGGCGTTTTATGCGACACAAGATAAGAGCGATGGCGACGTCGACGGCCAAGAATTTAATGTTTCGTTGTCCTGCTACGAGGGTCCTTTTTGGAGGCAAGTGTGTGTGTGTGTGTGTGTGCGATAATGTTGTCAGATAATAAACTGGGAAAATTACAAAATTACAATCAAACATGGAAATGTGGAAATGGAAAAGGGGAAATGGTAAATGGAAAATGGTAAAGGGAAGCGTAACCCATATGAGAGAAATGGCCGCCTTATTGGGGCCGAGGGGATGGAGCTTTATATATTTAGTGCCCAGGGGGGGTTCAGTGGAAGAATAATGCTGCTAATGGCGGACCATTGTCGTCCTCGTTCTCGTCCTTGCCGGCCTTTACCCTCTCTTCAAATTTTATTGCCCCGAATTGCGTAAACATTTCACGATTAACGTAAATTTTCAGCCACAAAACTATTCAATTGTAAGTTATTTACGTTTATTGTTTTACTCCTTTAAATAGTTGGAAATTGTTTTTAAAATGTAAATAAATATTTAAGGGTATACAGAAAATTAGAAATCTGCAGAGAATTAATATATAATATATATAAAACCTTAAAGAAATCAACAATGAAGTCTTTAAATTAAAATAAATGTATTTAAAATTCAGAGAATATTATTCTTTATATTATTTTTACATTTTCTATATTCTATATTCTATATATTCTATATATTCTATATATTCTATATATTCTATATATTCTATATATTCTATATATTCTATATATTCTATATATTCTATATATTCTATATTTTCTATATTTTCTATATATTCTATATATTCTATATATTCTATATATTCTATATATTCTATATATTCTATATATTCTATATATTCTATATATTCTATATATTCTATATATTCTATATATTCTATATATTCTATATATTCTATATATTCTATATATTCTATATATTCTATATATTCTATATATTCTATATATTCTATATATTCTATATATTCTATATATTCTATCTATTCTTTATATTCTTTATATCCTTTGTATTATATATATGATATATATGATATATGTTCTATATATTCTATACATTACTTTAACTTCTTAATTACTCGTTTAACTGCCTGAACTTTAAGCCCTTTGGCCGCTGTTAAAGCTGTTCAATTAGGCATCGGTTTGATTTATGGCCAAATGCCATTAAGTGCCCTGCCAAGGCCACATCGATTCCCTCCCCTGTATCCAGTCCAGAGTCTGGCCAAATCTATACTTCCGTTGTTAATCATTGGCATCACTTAACGGCCCCTTCCGTCTTCCGCTTCCAAAAAAAAAAAAATAGAAGAAGGAATGCAATCAGCCAGCAGAGGATCCTGGTTTTATTTCAAGTGCTTTTTCCTCCTTCTCGGAGGAAGCGAACGGCGAACACGCCCTTCAATTACAAATCACGGGACAGCCAGGACTCTCGGCTGCGCAGATAATCTGCTAAAGGACTTCCGCCAGGACTAGAGAGAGAGAGTGCATGGCACTGTAACTGAAATCGCAATGATATACTGCCGTGAAATCGAATCGCAAAGCGGGCACGGGAAGCGGGCAGGATTCCTCCTCCCATCCCAATCCCATCTACCATTGGATTCACGGCCTCGGATTCCTTGGGCCGCTCGACAAAATCAACAGACTATGGCCAAAGGCCCGCCAGACTTGGAGACTTCACAGTTGGCGTCGTTGCACAAAGGCAGTCAGTGCACTGAAAATAAATATACAAACATAAATGGGTTAAAAAAAATCATATTTAAAGCTTGTCTTAAATGGTCAGCTCTTTTTTTGAGCTTGAAGCAATATGCGGAGGATTTATTTAGATTATTTTGTATTGAAATCTTTTCAAAATGCAAATTGAAGGTATTATGACACTGTATTTCTTATGTTTCCGGTTAAGAAAGCATGGTCACACTTGTTATTTGTATATTATATGATGAAAGGTATTATAAATATCTATGTATATATATTATTATTATTTTTATATTTATGTTCATTTATGTATATTTTTTTATATGATATGATGATGATGATGATATATTACATGATATTATAGTATTAAATACTAAGAAATACATTTTTCAGTAATACATGATAATCTTTAATAGTTTATGATACTATATTCATCATTATTTTATTTGTATGTATTATTTAATTTATGATATATGTATGTATATATATTTTTTTATATGATATATATTTATTAAATACTAAGAAATACATTTTATAGTTCTACAAAATAATCTCTTATAGTTTATGATACTATATTCTACATTATTTTATTTGTATTTTTATCCAAGACCAAAATAGTTTTCACAACATACTTGTATTTTATAAATAATGATTGAAATAATACATTTTAAGCATATTATTATTATTATTATTATTATATATTTATTATTATTATATATATATTACTATTATATATATTATTATTATTATATTATTATGAAAAATTGTATTTCTTTAGTATATCTATTAAAGGCTACGTTTTTCCTTATGTTATTTATGCCAAAGAAAAATTTAGAAAATATTATTATAAATTATATAAAATAATAACTCCTTAGCACTATTATTTTTAAGGTGCTATTACACTGTATTTTTACTGTTCTTTGTAGAGAGCCACACTTATTGTTTTTATTTATTATATATTTCTTTAAAATTGTAATACCCCTAAGATATTCCTAGTTTTTTTCATCAGTGGCTTTTGTCTAGTTTTCTTGGCCGACGCAGCCAGAAAGAATTTATTGCTCCTTAAGGCCGTGTAGCGTGTCCGAAGGACTCAGCGGGTTGCATGTCCACCATCCTTGCTCCTTCGCTGCTCCTTGGTAGCCGAGAGACCTGCGAGAATCCTTGCGTCCTTTTTTGGCGTGCATTTTTCGGCGGCCGTGTTGAAATTGACAGCAAAATAATTGCTTGATTATTTATGAGACGCGACTTTTGGGCTGGGGCCCAGACTGGGGCCAGGAGCAGGAAACAGAGCAAAGCGATTTGTTTGCCAGAGAAAAAGGAGGCCTGCTAACCAAATAGTTATTCAAGAAATTCAAATTGTGGTAATTAAAAATGGTCACACACACATGCCGGCCCAGGGACTTGACATATGGGAGCCAGCATCAAAATCAGAGGCAGGCAGTCCCAAGGCTCTGGGACAGAGTACGGCATCCGCATCCGAAATCCAAATCCAAATCAGGAGCAGAAACAACAGGACCTGCACCGGTTGACGTGGCCCGGGCAAGGAGCTTTGGCTTCGCCTGCGGCTGGCTGTTATTATTTTTGTCACTGACAAAGCAAATCACCAGAAACCAACAAAGGGTCTCGGCCTATGGCCTCTGGCCTCTGGCCTCCATTCTCCTCCGTTCTCCTCCGGTCCAGCTCCTCCGTTGCAACTCCTTCACTCGGATAACCCCTCGGAAGGCCGCAACACGAGGCGTAACAAACGATGCCGGAGAAAAACCTCATAGGCCCGGGCTCAGTTTCAGGCCCCTAAAAACTCCGAGACCCCTTAGGTTCCGGCACTGAGAGAAAAAGATTCAACTGAGATGGGTGGGCAGATGATGAATATATTTTTATATATTTAAAATTAATTATTCATTATGTTGCTTGTTGTTCTGTATTTTTATTTTTATTTTTATTATTCTATTTTAATAATATATATAATCTTGGATCGATACATTTTTTACTACTCCTTTTTGGGGTTTCTGTTAAGCTAACAGCAGCTTAGCGTCACTTTTAACCTTTATATACTTATAAATATTTTTTTATATGTAATATAGTATTATTTTTATTATTTTTCAAAAGGTTAGTCTAGGTTTTATTTTATATACTTATAAATATTTTTTTTATATGTAATATAGTATTATTTTTATTATTTTTCAAAAGGTTAGTCTAAGTTTTATTTTATTATTTAACCAATTATTAAGTTACTTAACCCAAATTATAAATTTATGTTAAACAAACCATCTACCTAGGATATATTTATCCTTTAGTTATTAGTTATTTTTATAATTCTTAATATATTTGTATTTTTTTTTTTTTGACTTAACATTAGATTTTGTGATTAACCCAACAATAGTATTTAAAAATTATAAATATAATTAATATATATATATAATATAAGTTCCAGTTAAGCTAATAGTGACCGTCAAGGAAGTGGTTTTTTATATTATGAAATATATGTTACCTTTGCCTTTTTAAGATGGCAAAAAATAAGTCTTTCTTCAGATATTCAATATATATAATATTTCATATATATTACATTATACTTAATCTTTAATATTTTATATATAAAATATGAATATATTTCTTATCTCTATTTTAAATATTTGTCGCAGTGCATCCTTCAGGATCTACCAACTGCGGGGCAATTTTCCTGTTGAATTATGAGGATATTTGTTTCGTCATGAAAGATTGGCCCCGCTACCGGTACCAGTACCCAGTTCCCAGTACCCAGTACCCATTTTCCACCTCCCACCTCCCATCTCCCATCTCCCAGTTACCATTTCCCAGACTTTCCAGCTACCATTTCCTCTCACTCTAATCCCTTTCGGCCGGCCAGCAAACGGGGCCAACTGTACATTTCTTTCGCTCCGGCTTTCATTTTCTTGTGGAGTGGGTTTTCCCGCCTCCTGGGAGGACACAAGGAGGCAGGCAGGCAGTCAGGGGGAGGTGGTGTTTTCAATTTGCATTGGACCTGGCCACAAAAACGGAGAGCTGAGCAGCAGAGCTGGAGAATCGTCAACTTTGCCTTCGTCGTGAGCTTACCAAATGCACTGCAAGTGAAATGCACTCCACTGACTTTTGGGGTCGGTTGGGTTCGTGAACCATAACCGGACGCAGGGTGGGAAATGTGGAAAATGCTGGGGAAAACCCCTTGTCCCCCCCATCGCATCGCACACATGTAACACATGAGTCTTAGGCAGGACCCATGGCCTGGACGATTGCATCTACAATTCATAGAAATTTCAAACGATGCGTAAACGAAAACGGAAAATGCAGCTCCTAGGCTACCAGCTCGCAGCGTTCCAGCGTCTGAGGAGTAGGATGAGATTGTCCCTAGGAAAAATGAATGGGAAAGCTGTCGGGGCCTGGCGAAAAGGAAAACTCGGAGAAGCACTCGGACTAGGAATAGAGCCACCCCAGTGGAAAGTAAACGAATTGTGGCCATGGCCAAAAATTGCCTTTACTGTTGCGTTTCTGAAATGCATGGGAATGGGTCTGGGAGGGGGGATCTAGGTGGAGGTGGAGTCCAAGGTGGAGGTGGAGTCCAAAATCCGACTTTGGTTGATGATGAGTGTCGTTATCGTTTTGTGGAGTTTTGTGTGTTTACCAGTTATCCCCCGATCCTTGCCACCCCCATGGTCAGGCTCCGTAGGATATTCTAACTGCAAGTTGAATTTGCATTTCGATATGTGGCACCGAGTGCCAGCCCACAAAACAATCAAGAAAAGCAATTGGTGCACTCTCCGAAACGAGTCGGGGAAAGCCAGGACGGGGGGAGAGGAGGGGAGGGGGTTTTCCATGGAGCTAGAAGAGCCTCCTGGAGCCGGAAAAGCGTCGTCAGTCGGACGATGATGTAGCTGCACGGATTGATTTACGTTCGAAAAGATTTCTCAACTGTGCAGCTCAGCCGGTAGTAGGTACTCCCTTTTTTTGGGCTTAGGGATGTGCCCCATAATATCGATAATATTGTCGATAAAAATTTATACATTATACTATATATATTTTACTATACATATATAGTAGTTATTTGTTAAAAATACAAACCATTTGTGTTGTAAAATAAAAATTTAATCCGATAAATTATCGAAAATTTTTATTTTAATATTTAAATTTCTTTAAATATCGATTAATTTTCGATTATGTTTTATAATACTAGTTAAATTGTTCGATATATTAAGAATATGCCTATAAAATGTAATATAGCATCTAGCTAAATCGTTTATAAATCGATAAAATATCGATTAAAAAGCGATCACACATTATATTGATAGTTAAATATAATTCCTCTAGGTAAAACCATAACAAAGCAAATAAAATCATATCCTTAGCTTCAGATATATCCTGGAATATACCAAATATTATTTTAAAACCATACTATCGATATATTATCAGAACATCTCAGAGAAATATCGATACTTTTGGACCAGCCCTACTTGAGCTTACATTTTTCTATATGTTTTGTTTCTGTTTGCTGTTTTCGGCTCTCGGCCTGACGACTGAGATTTATCAAAAGGTAATTTATATATGTGGGTGTGTAATTTATATATGCAACTATGCCAGGGTCCATACACACACTCACACACACACACGCACACACACTGACCCTTACCCTGATCCTGATCCAAGCTGTTTGCCCTGCTGTCTGTTTGGCTTTTAGGGCGCTCATCTCTCACTCTCTCTTGGTGCGTTTTGCATTTTGCATTTTATGTAACGTATACGCAACATTTTTAAGAGTATTTCGTTGAGAATAAATCGCCTGCCCAAGCATGACATATGACCGAAAAGCTTCGAGATGGAGTTGGGAAAATGGGAAAAATGGGAAAACGGGAAAATGGAAAAGTCCCCCAAAAAAGGGCACAAAAGCGGACAATGCTAAGTAAATAGTTTCAGATGCCATCAGACTAGAGATACTTTTGCAGATGTAGAAAATGGGGACTGGCTGAGATTTTTGTATAGTTAAATATTTCAATCAGTTTAAGGATAAAAAAATAAATCTAATAATTATTATTAGTAGTAGATTTTGTATATGAAATAGAAAGGAATTATTTATTAACTGCTAAACAAAGATCTCTTTATTCGCATGTTACCGCTCTCTTGCTCTCATTGACACGCTTTGCCTACAGTGTACAAGCAGTATCAAAAAAGAGAGAAAGCAACTCTTTGAGAGATCTTCGACAGCGCTCTCTTGCTCTCATTGCCATGCTTTGCCTACAGTGTACAAGCAGTAGCAAACGAGAGAGCCACAATTTCTCTGAGAGAGCTTCGAGAGAACAAGGCTGCTCTTTAAGGGTTTTCTCAAAAACCGTACTATTAATATCCAATAAGAACTCTTCTTATTTTTCTGTCAATTAAATAATGAATAGAAAAATAAACAAAAAGTAAGGCAATTACTTTAGTATAAATTCAGGTTGCCCATTAAATTGATATTCGATATGGTTTTATTATTATTTTTTTTTTGTTGTTTCTTCACCATCAAATGCAAATGCATAAATTCAATTTACCGAAAGCGAAAACAAAAAAAAAAATGGGAGAAAATTGCATAATTTAACGCTGACACTCCCTGAAATTCCCCAAAGGACACGCCATATCCCTCCCCCCGCGCTCTCAGTAAAAAAATTGCAAATCGAATCGGGGCGCCAAACCAGCGAACAACTCGCATTGGTATTGTGGAAAAAATACGCCAACAGATACCAGGATACGGGAGGTGGAAAGGATGGGGGAATGGGGATTACATACCGAAACGTCAACGGCACTCCGACGACAGTTACACGCCTAAGCCCCGGGCAGGAGGAGAGGTCCTGCCAGCCTGCCGGCCTCCCAGGCAGCCGGCCTGCGCCTGCCTGCCGATGGTATAAACATTGTTGACATTTGCCAAACCTACTTTAATCACTTTTTAACCCCATTTGATACAGTGTCAACATGCATGGGGCGGCGGCTCATAAAATGGACATTCCCCTGCCGCCCGTCGAATGTCCTTTTCGCGGCTAAGGGGGGAAAAAAAATGCCAATGACAAATGCAGAAAGAAAGCAAAACCAACAAAAGCAAACAGCACAGGGCCCAAAACACTGCACAAAAAACTGAGTTCAGTCAAAGGGTGTTAACCCGTTGATGGTTAATGGGGTGTAGGTTCTTAAAGCAATGCTTAAAAATTCTAAGAACATATAAAAATATGTTTAAAAGTTTCACTGATTATTAAAGCCTTAAATTATTAAGACAGAGAGAAATAATATATACTAAATCAAGAAATTTAATAATAATTGTGAATCAAAAACTAATTAAGTCCTATATTACTAGGCTTACATTATCTTTTATATAATGAAATATAAATTCATTTCTCAATTATACTTTTAAACCGAATTAGTAATCTTATTTTCTTATTTTAAATCATACACTGCAATTCCTTCTTAAACTAACCCTTAAAAATATTATTTTAAAATTATTTTCGTTGTATAAAATTCTTTTCACCGTTAACAAACATTTTTAAAATATTTAAAATTATTATATATAACTTAAAAAATGGAATTACCCCTTAAAAAACCTCTAACAAGTATTTTAAAAATATTAATTGTAATTTTTAAAATGTGATTCATCTTTAAAAATTATTATTTGTAAAAAATATTATTTGTAATATATAAAATAGGATTCCTACCTAAACTACCTATGATTTTTTTTAAATATGATTTTCAATTTATAAAATTAAATTACTGCTCATAGTAAACTTAAAACGATCTAATAATATTAATATAAATTGATCAACTGCAATTCCTTCTTTACCTGCTCCTGGAAAATATTCAAAGATATTATTTCCCATTTATAAAAACTCACATAAAAGGCACCACAGCATATAAAATTGTATTCAGTGGGTTAATCGTGACGGCGCATATGGGAGAAGGGGTCAAAGGACACTGGCAATGTCCACGCCATGCTGACCCGTTGGCCCAGCTGCCAAAGCAATTGATTTACTGCACTTTGTTTGCCAAAAATTAATTGAGTTGATGACAAGTGCAATTGATTTATGCGGGACTCAAATGAGTGCGGACACAAATGGATGAGCGAATGGATGGATGGATGGATGGATGGACGGATGGATGGATGGCCGGGACACAGACACATAAAAGAAGGAGCACCCCGGGGGACTGGTGCCTGGTCACATGCGGGTCCTTTCGGATCGACACTATCCAACGCTTCCGATGACACCTGGAACTCCACCAAACCAAAAATAGAGCAAAACTCGGCCAACAATTTTAACGGAAAATAAATTTACAAAAATATAACAAAAAAAAAAAAAAAAACGTGCGCACACATTTTTACCTGATCCTGGATTTTGGTTCATGTTTTGTCACGGAAGCACACATGTCCTGGCCCCCCGAAAAATCCAGGAAAAGCCCGGGTTGGCCACGTTTTAGGCCAGAAACGAAAGGAAGGAACGGGAACGGGCAGGGAAACATCGTGAACGCAACGGAAATAAGCGCCAGGCGGATGCCAACAAACGAAGCAAATGATTCATTTCCGATGATGCGACAGCGACCTGCGTCCTGCGTCCTGCGTCCTGGCCCCGGCCAGGACATCTCCCCCAGGTCCTGCGTCTGTCCGCCAAAAATTTGCATGAAATGTGAAATCAAACGGCTCGCGGACGGCGCAGCAAAACAAAATAGAACTAAGGCACTAAGAACACTGTACGAAATTGAGAGTTTTTAAGGAAAGTAATGCAAAATATTTGGATATATTTGGAAATATTTTACTATATTTATTATTAATTAAATTATATTTTATAAGAGGGAGAAAGGGTTGGATGTCTTCCATTTGTGTGTGTGATATATGATAAGATTTTATTAAATTCCACCTTTAAAATGAATTATTTATTAATGTTTGCATTATAATTGTTGTTAAAATCGATTTATTTAATTATTTTAAATCTCTAAAGTATATTAAATATAGTATTCATTATATATATTATTATATATTTATTATTATATATGTAAGATAGTTATTAATAATTAATTTATTCGTACTATAAGTAATGCAAGCTATCTTGATATCATTTTTATTAATTTATTTGAGATTATTAAGATTAGTCTAAATTTGTCTTGATTAATGTAGTAAACATTTATTTATTATTATTATAAATCAGTAACTATTTTAAAATATTTTTTAGTAATAAAAAATTTTCGTAGTATTTTATTAATTCTTATTTAAGCTAACAACAGCTTCGAAATAAATATTTTATATTTATTTAATTCTTAAAATATTTCCTAAGAATTAATTTAAATTTAAAAATACGTAAAACATTTATTAATAATTTAGAAAACATCATTAAATACTTATTAATATTTGATTTTTATTATATTATATTATTTATAAATCAGTAACTATTTTAAAATATTTCCTAGTAATTTATTCAATTTTATTTAAGCTAACAACGGCTTTGAAATAAATATTTTTTATTAATTTAATTCTAGCATAAGCCTATCACTGCCTTAAAATATTGCCTAAGAATTAATTTAAATTTAAAAATACGTAAAACATATATTAATAATTTAGAAAATATCTTTAAATACTTATTAATATTTGATTTTACATCAATTTAATGTAGTAGTTTTTATGAATTTATTTATGCGTTATAATATCTTACCTTTTAATTTAATTTAAATGTAAAATAGTTTATATTTTTTTTTTGTATTAAGAAAGCCAACTCCCTATTCTCGCAGTGCCTTTCCGCGGGGGGAGTGGCACTGGCTCACCAGCAGGCGTCGCTGGTGTCACGTTCCCATTCACGTGCAGGTTGACGGACGCCCGTTGCCATATTTTACGAGTCCGCCGTCTGGATCAGGATGCGGATCCAAGTCCGAGCTCGACCTGGAGCTGGAGCTGGAGCTGGAGCCGGAGTCCTTGTCCAGCTGGGGGGAGGGGGGAGTGGGAGTGTGCGGCGGGGGTCAGGGGGCAGTGTGTGTTATTGATATGCTAACGGTAAAGGCGGAGTGGTGCCAGGACGACCTCTGCGTTTGACGGCCTGTGAGCGGAAGTGGTTAGAGTGGCAGGACAGGGCCAGGGGGTGTGGCCAAAAATAAGGGGGGAGGCAACATCTGTCGCGGGGCGACGTGTGAAATTTTTAGCCCGAAAAATGTTGCACACACACACACACACACACGCACACAGCCTGGCCATTTATAATGCCAGCGAGGACTGGCAAGGACGACGACATATTGGAAATCAAAATGTTGACAAGCAGCAGGGACAACATTTTTCAATTAATCCGATGACAACAAAACGCCCATAAAGGCGGCAGACTTTCGCACACGAAGGATGCAGGACATCAACAGGACACAGCATGCAGCTGCAGATAAGGGTGCAGCGAAAAAAGGAGAAAATATAAAGGAACAAGGGGGTTTTCCTGAGGCTGGGGGGGGGGGAGTTTCTTTAAGTTAATTAATTAACTAATTAATTTTATAAATATTTTTAATATTAAATACTAAATAATATATAAAATAGAAAGTAATTTAAAAATATTAACATACTTATTCGGAAAGATTATTTATTGCTTTTATGAACTAAATAATTTTTAGATTAGATTAGATTATTTAACAATTAGAATATTTATTTTAACTTCAACTATTAAAATACTTATTTAAAAACTTAAATATGTTTAAAAAAATATTTAAAATATAATTTATAGCTATTTTTATGGCCATAACATTTAAAATTCAAACATTTTATTGAGTTTTAAATATTTAAATAATTAATTAAACACTTAGTTGTTATAATTTCAGTAAAAAGCTTGTTACTCTGTGAAGGACTCATTTCCGACCCTATAAATCATATATATTCTTGATCAGCATCAACAGCCGAATCGATCTAGCCATCTTCGGGAGAAAAATAAAATTTTAAATTTTTTTTCAAAATTTTCTCATTATTTTTACATAATTCAAATTTTTAAAAATTGGCAAAAATTAAAATTTTCAAAAATTTTAAATTGAGTATGCAGATTTATTAACCTAATAAAAACTAGCACAGGAAAGCTTTCCGAATTAAAATTAATGCTTTTTTGGACAAGTTATCAGATTTTTAAACTTTAATTTGTCGATAAAATAGTCATACAAAAATATCGATAAAAGAATGGTATTGTAATTGTAGTCAGTAGCTTTAAACTCTGTGAAGGAATAATTTCCGACCCCATAAATCATATATATTCTTGATCAGCATCAACAGCCGAATCGATCTAGCCATCTTCGGTAGAAAAATAAAATTTTTAATTTTTGTTCAAATTTTTCTCGTTATTTTTACATAATTCAAATTTAGAAAAATTGATAAAAATTAAAATTTTAAAAAATTTTATTTTGAGTATGCAGATTTATTACCCTAATAAAAACTAGCATAGGAAAGCTTTCCGAATTAAAATTAATGCTTTTTTGGCTTAGTTATGGGTTTTTTTAATTTGGATTTATCGAAAAAATCGTCAATTAGTTATCGAATATTAGTTATGATCGAATTCCCAATCGATTTTATAATTGCAAACTGCAAGCGTATAAAAATTTCAACTTTATCAAGTTAATTTCTTTTCTTATTTAGTTCTTGATTCGATTCAATTAAATCCCCCCACTGACCGCCTTCGATATCCAAGTTCCTGTTAATTGTTTCAAATTATCAATTCAAATCACGTTACGACTTTTTGAGGCAAGAAGGAAGCGAAAAAATTATCATGCAGCACGCTTAAATGGCTTTTCAATTAGATTATGTCATTCGAGAGTGGTGGGAACGCTTTTTCGCCCATCCCCCCCCCCTCTGGCCACATTAAACGTATCAATTTCCGTTAAGGAATTTTCTCCCAAAAAAAAACAAGGAAAACCCGCCCGAAAACAATGGCCAAACAACTTGAGTTCATTAATTTTGTGCGCGAGGCGCAACAATTAGCACGAAACCGAATCGTGGGGCTTGGGGCTTGTGGAAAGTGGACAACAAAAACACGAAAAAAAAAAAAAATAAAAATAACAACAATATTAAACAATATGCCAGGCAGGCACCCCTCCGATGGCCTCCCCCGAGCTCCAAGACGTGACGCTGCTAATTAAGTTGACGCATCAGCTGTTCCACCCCCCAGCCCAGCGTTTTTGAGGTCCCAGCCTTGAGCTCCCAACTCTTGATTCCCTGCCCTCCGGACTTTTTTGTCTATGGGAGGCGGTGTAAGTGGGTGTGGCTGTGGGTGTGTGAGGGTGTGGGTCTTGTGGCTGGGCTTAAGAAATTTGCATGGCTGATTTGGTGTTCAAGGCGAGGAAATCGACAAGCGGGCTCGGTTGGTGTGGCGGAAAAGCGGATTTTCATCGTGGAGAGGAAGTATTTTTTAGAGGGGAGCTTTCATGGGATAGCAACAGGTCCAAGGGGAAGTAAATAGGGTTTTTATAAATAGGAGAAAAATGTTAACAATACATTTTTCCATCGTCAAGTGTTTTAGATAGAGTTTTTACTTCTTTCTTGGCTTCTTAAATTTATACAATTTAATTCAATAATTTTGGTTTGTTTTCCACAATATTTTTACAATTTAGCTTAAAGCAAACTAATAACTAACTATAATATTCTATTATTTTGTTTATTTAACATTTATTTGTACATTTTTACTAACATTTAATTGCCCAAGAAAATGGAAAAAACTGGGCTAAATTAAATTTATAAATATTTATTTAAGGTCTCAAAGTGCTTAACTATTCCATTTAAGTTTATGAGAATCCTGAATTTAATTAAAAGGAAGAAAAACCTATGGCAACTCTAAAAGTGAAACTCTCACGTTCGCTATAAATAGAGAAATAAGGATATCTCTGGGATCATGGGAAAGAGAAAGTATTTTCTAATATTAGTCAAACAATATTATAACAAATAATAATATACAAACAAATCAAATCCTTCTGCTCATATATATTATATTTTATTTAAAATAATTCTTCTTCATATTTTTATTATATATATTTAATTAAAATGTATTTTTTTTATATATTTTAATTAATTTTCTAAGAAAACAAACCAAAAATCCCCTGAAAAAACCCCTTGTAAACAATTAAAATCCAAACAGAACAAAGTGAGCAAACTGAAAAAAAGCATCAAAGTCCTAGGCAGGACTTGAACACCTCTTCAGAAAACCCAAAAAAAAAAAAAAAAAATCAAGGAAAATACAAACCGAAATCCGCAGCTTTTCAACAATGAAACACTTGAGAATGCCAGAATTGATTGAAAATGCGTGCCAAAGGTCCTTGAGCAAGGCAACACAACATTTGATTTTTCTCCTTGTTCTTGCAGGCTTTTCTCTGCTTTTATTATTATTATTATTATTTATTCTTTTTCACCCAAAAGAAGTCAAGTGGTTGTGAGTTTCGATTGTTGTTGTTGTTGTTGTTACGCTGATCGCCTTTTGTGGGCCGCACATCAAAGGGGTTAAGGAATGGGGGTTAAGGTATGGGGGACCTCGAGTCCACTTGTGGGCGTGTACGGGCAGAAGGACTCGAGTGGCGGCAACGGCAACGGCGGCGAGGCTTTGATTTCTTTTCGCATATAATTAGTTTAGTCAAAAGTTGCTACCAACTCTGACGGCTGCATTGTGTTTTGGCAGGACCTGGGTCCTGGGGCAGCGAGCCGCCTCCCCGTTTATCTCGACCCTTTCATGTCCAGAAATGTGTTGCACACAAGCAGGCGCCAAAGTCTCACCTGAGTTGCTCCTGCCAGTTGCTGCTCCTTGCTCCTTGCTCCTAGCTGCTTGTTTTTCCAACTGTCATTTTGACAGCTGCTTCTTTGGGTTCCTCAGCTTTCTTCCTTAGCTTTTTTGGCTGCTTACAAGCTCTCTCTCTCTTTTTTTTTTGGGAGTTGGGGAAAATCTGCAGGACGCAGGATGCAGGACGTGGGACGTGGAACTTACACACACTTGAGGTCCGTGTAAATGCAGCTGTCAAAGCCCAGCCGCCAAGTTACAGTTGGCAAAACTTTTAGCAAAACTGCAAGAAAAATGTGAAAAGGATAACTCAGTGGAAGTGGGAGAAGAAGGAATACTTTTCTGTATGCTTTACTGTATCTAAAGTCGGGTTAAAGGTCTAAAGAAAAATATATATGAAAATATATATCACTTCTAGAGGGTAAAAAATGGAAAAATACTAAGTAACATACGATTAAAAATCTCTATAAATAATGAAATAATTAAATAAGCATTGATAAAAAAGAAAACCCATCAAGAAACACTTAAAAAGCTGACCAGCAGCTACATGACAACCAATAATCCTTAAGCGGCTCCCACACAACAACTTGAACAACTTTTCCTAACCAAAACCCAACTTATAAATATTCTATAAATACGAATAAAAGTGCAGGGAAAAGTTTAGCAAAAATAAAAACACAAAAACAAAAAAAAGTTGACCAGAAAAACTTAAAAATCTCATCGACAGCAAAGTGGAAAAGCAACAACTGGTAAGGAAAATGTGTGTGTGTGTGTGTTGAAGAAGGGGAAGACGGTGTGTGTGTAGGTTTGAGGGTGTGGCAGGAAGTGGCTCAACAAATTTCAACACGTTTTCCACCGGCAGCAGGCAGCAGGCAGCAGGAAAATCATAAAATTTTAACGAACCTATTGAAAGTTTACACATTGCTGCTTGATTTCACTGGGCCAAGGAGCCAGGGGCCAGGGGCCCAGCGCCCAGGTCCGGAAAGTGTGAAAAGCACCATCGAACGGCAAAGATTTTCACACTTAGACATTAAGGAAATTTATGGGCAAACATACACACTCCACACACTTGGGATTTTTTGCAGGGGGAGGATAGTCGACCATTGAATACCTGGGAATTATGATATATTGATACTGCTTTTGATATTTTAAGTCTTTATTTTTATGTTGCAATATTAATCGATATTCTGTTTGAGGCAAAAGAGTTATAATAATCGGAAATAAAATAAATATTATTCTTTAATTATTTTCTCTCCATAAATATCGATATTTTAAGCATAAATGCTATAGATTCGATATTTGTAAATTAGATAGAAATGTTTACAATATTTTTAGTATTTTAAGTTAAGGTTTATCGTAGTATTTCGTATTTATGATTTTATATGTTAAATCTAAGGATTTTTCGATATTTTTAATTTCGATATATCAAAGTTTACTATATTTATGGTATTTAAAAATTCTATACATTAAGGTATACGATATTTTTCGTATTTATAATTTTATATTCAAAGTTAATGACTTTTTTTAATATTTAAAATTCGATATAACATAGCTAACCTATTTTTCGATATTTAAAAATTTTATATATCGATAGAAACGATATTTTCCAACGCTCTTTTTATTTAAACGATAAATTACAGTATTTTATTAACCGTAAGTTATAGAAGGGGAAAATACTTTTCTTCGGTCTTCTCCTATGGTTCAGGAATATATATATCTAAATAAAACCTGACCCTAGTTGGGATATACCCTGAATATAAACCCGTTTATAAGACACGGGGACGCACATGTTTCATGCATGGCCCCAAAAAGTATGCTACAGGAAAATTAAACTTACCTATGTAAACAAGCCCAAGAAAAGGTATCCTGTGTGTGTGTGTGTGTGTGCAGGGGTGTGCGTGCCAGTGTGTGTGTGTGTGGGCGGAAGTTATGTTCAAACTTAATTTAAGGTTCAATAGCGTAACCAAAGAAAACCACACGAAACTTTGGCTACAAAGACGACGACTACGAGGACGATGAACGAGTTCCGTGTAACATAAAATCTTGTGGTTTATTAGATTTTAATAATTCACACGATTCGCTGTGTGTGTGAGTGTGAGTAAGTGTGTGTGTGTTTAGGTGTGTGTGTGTGTGTTGAAGACACATGACAGTCAGGGAGTCAAGTAGCAGATAGAGAGAGAGAGAGACTTGTGTGTGTGTGCTGTGCATTTGAAGTCAACAAAAAACTAACTTTTATCTGCCTCTCGCCTCAACTTTGTATCGTGGAAAGCAGCCCCCCTGGAAAAGTGGAAAATACACTCCACGAACACCACCACCACCCCCACCCCCATCCCTCCAATGAAAAAGCCCCCGAAGGTGTGTTTGTCTTGGCTTGCAGAATAACCAAAAATATAACAACAAAGACAACGACAAATTTGTGGCATATCAGCGGTGTGTCATGTGGGTTGTTGTGTCCGCACTTGAGACGTGGCGGCATATCCTTAGTGGGTTAAAAGAGGGGGGTAAACAGAGGGTTAAGGCAACGTGCCTGCAAGGTGCAAGGTGCTCCGAAGCCACTAAAGGGAATTGATTTGCCCAAAGAGAAGACTTACGCAAAGATTGTGCGCAGGGTTTTTTTTTTAAGAGTCAATAAAGTGTGAGTGTGTCTTAAAATTGAAGAGATTTATATATGGATTTATATGGATTTATAGTGGCATTTATAGTTGCATATATACTAGTATTTATGCATATATAAATGGTATAAATAACTTCAGTTTATCACTAATATTTTATAGTAAAGGAAACCCAATAAAATGTATATAAAAAATCATCGATTATCACCTAACTTTCTTCCTTTATATATTACCTGCCTAATCCACTTCCATTAGAAATTTTCCTGACCTTACTGGTTGGAATTTCCTCTTCTCCCCCGCCCCAATCGATGGATGGATTAACCCCCGCACAAGCTCTGGGCGTATGAGTTTAACCCATGCTATGCGGCCATGCCGGGAATTCCTCGGCTTTGGCTTCCAAACTTACAAACTTGCAAATCGCTCATGGCCCGAAAGGAGGAGAGAGGTTCAGCTTGTTGGCCAAAAAGTCAAATGTCCGGGCCATCACATCAGCCACATGCAGGACTTGCCAATGTGCAAGATGTAAAGACTATTAAATACCTGGTGATAAGAGCAGAAGAAAAATATATACACTTTAAAAAGAGGCCCGAAAGAAAAAAGAAGAAAAAATATATATTTCCATCAAATCGATTGATAACATATCGATAACATTGTATAAAAATCGATTAATTTTATGAATTAAACCAAAAATAGCAATAGTTTTAAACAAAAAGTATGAAAAATCAATAACAAAAAATAAAACATTGAAGATCTTAAGAGAAATTATCGATAGGTTTAAAAATAAAGTAAAAGTAAAAATATAGCAAATGAAAGTAACAAACAATCGATATCTTCGATTAAAAATCGAACACATTCCTTACTTTTATATAAAATATTTAATTCTTATAAGCTTTTATTAAAGATATAAAATATTTATAAAAAACAAATAGAAAAAAACTATATGCCATTCGACTCTGCCAGGTATCGAGTACAAAAAGGTTGAAAATGCAGGCGTTTCCGCTTCCGGCGGACTCTATAAATTTTTGCCAGCTAACCGAGAGCATGCAGAAGATGATGATGCTCCTGCTCCTTGCACAAGAAAAAAAAGGGAAATAATAAAAAGAGAATAAAGCCCCGGAATAAATCAGTGAAAAATGTGCAACTTATGATCAAGTGTTCCCACAAGAATTGCAAACTTTGCAGGCCAGCGAAGACTGTTTTTATGTCCTTTAGCCAGCTCCTTGTGGGCCTTCGAGCTCTTTGTTGTCTCCTCTCCGGTAACTGAATGTCGAAGACATCATCGAAGTTATGTGCCCAGAACTTTGCATAGTTGACCTTTCCATAGCCATAAATAGTTCATAAACTATGCGGGTGCTCATTCCCCGCGGGAAAGCACAGAGAGAGAGAGAGAGACAGCTCCTGCCAGGATAAGGGAAATCACTCGCAAGAGGATAATTGCATTTTCACACCAATTAAATTCATTCGGGGCTGAAAGTATACGAAAATAAATAATAAAAAATAATGAAAAGCAAACAAAGATTGGCGGACGAATCAATTTGAATTTTAAATTAAACATCAAGTCAAATAATGGGAAGCAGGAAGGACACTTCCAGGATCTGCGACTCCTTGTATCCCTGATCCGAAATGCAATGGCAAATGGCATCAAATGTCGTCTGCAATGGCAGGGTCCGGGGAGAGACCCCTTCCCCTTTTGTACAAATTGAATTTTCCATTTAAAGACAATGGCTTGGCAAATTTTTATGCGCCAAAGCAGGCGGAAGGGGAAACCGAACCGAACCGAACTGGAAGGCAAACTCCGGCAGCAGCGACCATTGTCGTCATTTGTTATTTTGTCGAAAAATGAAAATATTATTCCCAGCGGAGCACAAGAGAAGGAAGTTCTCGGCGGAAGATGAAGGACCTTTGGCAACAATAGACGGCATCCGGTTTTGAGCTGCATGAAAATCTAGCTAAAACTTATCGATTCGCGTTGAAGGAATAAATATTAAAAGAAAGATTTCTGATTTGCCATTGTAATTTCACAAAAATAACGAACGATTTCTGATGAATTGAATTCTTTAATTGACATTCTAGGAAAATATATCAAAAAAATATTTAATAATTAAGCTTTAAGTTTTTTTTTTGACTTGCCTAAGATTTTTCTCTAAGTAATATTTTTGGAAGGTTAATATTTTATTTAATTTCTGGAACCATTCTGTAAATATTTTAAATCCTTTTTAAGGTCTAAAAACTTTTTAAGAATATTTTTATATGGAGCTTAAATTAATTTAGGAACTTCCGTCATTTTCTGAATAATTTTTGTAGTTCAACATTATTTCAAGTTATATAGAATGTAAATATTTGTATTAATGTTTTTAGCAAATAATTTAACATTATGTTTTGATACAATATTTCGGAAGTAATGTAGGTAATTGAAGTAGTATAAATATTTTTATACATTATTTTATATATATTTTTAATGGTTTGTGTATATGTACATTTTTATATATTTTATATATATTTTTATAGACTATTTTATATATTTTATGCATATTTTTATAGAGTATTTTATATATATTTTTAAAGAGTATTTAATATATTTTTTATAGAGTATTTTATATATATTTTTATTGAGTATTTTATATATATTTTTAAAGAGTATTTAATATATTTTTATAGAGTATTTTATATATTTTTATATAGAGCATTTTATATATATTTTTATAGAGCATTTTATATATATTTTTATAGATTATTTATACACCAAATTTTGTATAGATTATTTTAATATTTTTACCATTACATATATATTTTAAAAAACACCGGCAACACCCTTAAACATTTCCCCACAAAGTCAAAACAAAAAATCATCCTCTTCTTTAATTTTCAATCAGTGGAAATTGGGGTTTCTTTCCCCCCTCTCACTGCCTCGTGGGCATCTCCTTGGGTCTTTCCATTTAACAGAAATTAATTTATTGCATCAATATTTATGTTTCACTTAAATTATAATGCGTGAATGCAGCCGGCCCTCTGTCTAAACTTTTACATTTCGCATTTCGCTTTTCTTTTTCCTTTCAGATATACGAATATATATATATATATATTTTTTTTTTGTGTTCGCCGCAGAGCAAACAGAATGGCAAAAAAGGGGGACCTGGCCCAGAGCCGGGGCCTTGTCGCAATCAGCCATAATAAATATTAAAAAAATAGCGCATAAAGTCAAACATTGGCTGGGCGATGGGGGCGATGGGGGCCGAGTCTGGATCGTTGATGGAAACTTTTCTAATAAAATAGTGAGCGCAGTGCAATTGCAATTTCCATGGCAAGGCAACTTTTCGTTCTGGATTTTTCGGGCATATTCAAAAGCCATTTTCGCCTATCAGAAAGTGTTTCAACAAATATTGACAGACAGGAAAAATGGTAAACGGGAAATGGGAAATGGAAAATGGGGAATGTGTATGTGTGTATGTGTGTGTGGCTGTCATAATTAACAGTTAATATTGCAGAAGTTTGTTTCTATTTCTGCTATTTGACTAGAACTCTTTCTCAGGACGAAGGACGATGCCATCGTTTAATAAGCTCACAGTTGGTGTTTGTGTTTTCCAACACTGCAAACATATATGAGGAAAATCCCCTTGCCATGCCAAGCGAAACGAAACTCAAACAGCGGAGGGGTTTTTCCTTCCCTTCATTTTCTTTTTTTTTTTTGTTTTGGGGAGCTGGGGAAAATGAGTAGAACACTTGAGTCTTGGCCTTTTTTGCTCACTTTTCGGTGTCAATGAACAGTTTTAACATATTAGCAAAGTTTCTTAAAGTACACATAAATATGTTTGATGTGAGTGCGAAGGAAAATCCAGCGAAAATCTGGTGGAAAATCCGGATGGTATGAAGCGCCACACACACACAGACGAGTGCTAAGGCAAACGGAATATTATGTAAGAAGCCGGGGCCCAAGTGGCGTATGAGTATTGCCATGTCCCTGGGGGAAGCACAAAAAAAGATAGAAGAAATTTTACAAAAAATTCTTCACAATTTGTTGTTGCTAAAAAAAATAAACAAAAAAGATATTAGAGCGAGTTTTCGTTCGCTCTCTTGCTTTAAAGGTTTTTGCTCTCTCTAGAAAGATCTCTTGTACTTGAGTAAGTGTGCTCTCTCACGCTCTTGCTCTCTCTTCTACGCTTTAGCTGCAATGTACAAGCAATAGCGAATAAGAGAGTTTTTCTGAGAAAGAGTTTGCCTTGGAGAGCACACACACACACTACTCATACACTCACAGTTTGCTCTCTTGCTTTAAAGGAGAGCGGTTATTGCTCTCTCTAGAAAGATCTTTTGTTCTTTTCTAAATGTGCTCTCTCTGGCTCTCTTGCTCTCTCTTCTACGCTTTAGCTGCAATGTACAAGCAATAGCGAACAAGAGAATTTTTCTGAACGAGAACTTTGCATTTATTCTCTCTCTTAATTCGCTCTCTAACTTAAATTCCCTTCATTTCTTAAAGCCTTTGAGCTGTTGAGAGCCCATCTTCCCCACTTTACTATACAAAATCAGCTCAATAAAACAATTTTCGATATTAAATTATCATTTTTGCCTTGGAGCACACACACACACACACACACACACACACACACACACACACACACACACTACTCATACACTCTCGGGTCCCAACTACAACTACAACAAAAGGATGTCGTGCCGCGTCGCTTAATCATGTCAATGATTTATAACGCTTTCAAGGACCCAGGGCCCAGGACCCGGCACCACCAGCAACTCGAACTTGTCGACGCCAACTTTCTCTCTCTCCTGTCTCTCTGCCTGCTTTCTCCTCTCCCTGCTTTCTCCTCCAGGTGGTGGAATGACTTGCCAGACAAAGGCATAGCGACTGGCTTAAAGGATGCGAAAATGCGGAAATGCGGAGTTTGGGCCCAGGTCCGAACATAAGTTTCCCGGCTACTTATGTGCCGATGCGGTGTGGCAGTGGAAGTAGTAGTCGAGGGCAAATTTATCTCACGAAAAATGATTTGGCTCATTATCAACAGGAGCTAAAGTGCAGCCAAAGTACACTTAAAAAAAATTAAATATATGTGTAATTAATATAAATAATTTATTTTTATTTTATAAATTTTTTGAGTACTTTTAAATGAACTTTTAATATACTTTCCATAATATGTTAGTTATTTTTCATACGTTGATATTGATTTTGAAATATTTTGAAAATACATGTAATTAATATAAATAATTTATTAAAATAATTATTTAAATAATTTATAAATTTGTATAGTACTTTTGAATACACTTTTAATGTTCTTTCCATAATGTGTTAATTATTGTTCATACATTGATATTAATTTTGAAATAATGGCGCCCAATTCGGGCAGAGGAAAAGTAATAATATTCCAAAATCTTTGGGAATTCAATACATGAGAAAATATATTTTTAAAATATGAAAAAATAAACACAACTATATATAAAAAATATATAAAATATATATCAAAAGAAGAGGTACAAATAAGAAGACAAAATTAATCATTAAATAAATATATTTAATTGTTTTTTTTTAAGCTTAGTTAAAACCAGAAATTTGTTCTTTCACGACAAATTTATGCTGTTTATTGGGTAATAAATTTTGCCTAAAATTTCGTTCAGTGCATGCACAGAGCCAGAGATACATTTATAGACAAAAGATGGTATCTAGAGGTGGGGATGTATCTGCGGAGTGAGAGACATCGAACAAACGCATAAATCAACAACAAAAACAGAAAAAATGATTTATTTTTCTTCGGCTGCTCCTTCAGCTGCTTCCTGCGGCTTCCTTTTCTTGTTCATCTAACCCTCCTACCAAATATATATATATTATATATATATATATATATATTCCAGGGGATGGAGTGTTATATGATTGCTTCTAATAAGTAAAGTGGGATAATGCCGGGAATTTTGCGTGGAATGAGTTCGTACCGTAATCAGGTGTGAGAGGGGGGAAGAAAAAAGGCAAATGGTTGGAAAAATACAAGGAAATCGAGGCACACAAAGGTGTGTGTTTTGGGTGTGTGTTGTGTGTGAGTGTGTGTGCCCACCAATAATAAAGTAATCAAAGTGATATGGTGTTGATGCTGTAAGAAACTGAGGGGGGTTTTTTTTTGGGATGAAAGAATGCGTGTGTTGTTATTGTTGCCAGGACACACACCCACACACACACACTCCCCAGATTATGCCATTAAGACATGAGGGGCAATCGAATTATGGTCCTGGGCCTGCAAATGAAATTGAATAAGGAATGGCACTGGAGATAATACTGGGAATCATCCAGCTGAACAGCAAACGGAACAAAGGACGAGGCATTTAAGGGGCCAATCTGGTTAAGGGAAGCTGTAATGATTATTGCAATAAAAAAAAAAAGAAATACTTATAAATATGCTTTATCAAAGATGAATTAAGGTCAACTTTAAGAGGTTTAAATGCTATATTTATATATTTTTTGTATGTATTTATATATTTATGTTATATAAGTTTATGTATTTAAGGTCATTTAAAGTGTACAAATTTTAAAGAAATTTATTTCTTATTAAAAAATATTTTTAAGTGATAATCTATGCTAATTGATCTTTAAATATTTAATTATTATGGAATATAAAATATTTTAATTAGTTTTAATTGATTTAAAATCCTCAAAAGACTCCAGTTAAATCACAAGTATTGTGAAAAAGTATAAATTAAATAGGAAAAGCTAAATACATTAAATAATTGTAAGTGTAAAAGGTTAATGACTTATAAAAAAATATATAAGGTTAATTATTTAAACTATAGAAATATATTTATGCTGAATATTAACTCTGTGATGCCATTCCAACCTATATTTATTGAAACTATTTTACCTACCCTTAATCTGTATAATAATAAATATTATTCACAGTTCTCCCTTTGAGCAGTAACCAATTTAAAGTAATTCCAATTAAATGTTAAATGATTTATATAATTTATGAAGCAAACAGGCAAAGTTTCCCCGTGTACATATGTTTTGTGTCTCCCCATAAATAGTTGCTTAATTACCTTCTCAAGTGCCAAGTACACTCACCTGGCTCTCAACTCTCCTCTTCGAATTTTCCTTCCCATATAAGGAAAAAGGGAAAAAAAAACGGCGCACAAAGAAAACCCAAACACACAACAAACTAAAAGGAGGGAAGAAGTTTGGGGCGAAAGCTAAAGACAAAGTATAAAACATATGCCAAAACACCGATTGCAATTAATCTTGTGCATGTTTTCGGTCTCTCCTGCTTCTCTCCTGCAGCACCCTCACCTGGGATTTTCCAGCCCCGCCCCCCTTGAGTTAAACTGTATTGGTAAACAACGAACAAAACGGAAAACTTGCGCTGCATTTGGCTTGTTTTAACCCGTTTTTGGGGGGAGGTATTTCCCTCCATTAATTTTTTTTTTGGTAACCGCCAGAGTTGCCACCTGCAAAAAGGAAGCAGGCAATTTACCGTGGAGTCCTTTGGCGTGTATTTGTTGTGCGTGTGCGTGTTTGTGTGTTGACGGTTGTGTGGGTGCCGATCTATTGTTGGCAGAGCAAACTTTCGC
The DNA here is from genome assembly GCA_035046265.1 of Drosophila bunnanda. Lineage (NCBI taxonomy): Eukaryota > Metazoa > Arthropoda > Insecta > Diptera > Drosophilidae > Drosophila > Drosophila bunnanda. The sequence continues at coordinate 443,935 of JAWNOB010000017.1, forward strand.
TGCATACTTGAAGGCGCCACCCACATAAGCCGCTACTCCAAGGATATCCAGGGTTGCAAGGATGTGTGTATGTGTCTCTATGTGTGTGTGTGTGTGTGTGTGTGTGCTATAGACATTTGTGAGGTATCCCTTAAATACCAATTTATGGCACAAGCAGATAAAGTCCCAAATCTGCACTTAATCTTTTGCATTGTTTAATTTCGACTCATTGAGTTAGAGCGCCAAAAATAACCCACACCATTGTAGGAAATGTATACATATGTGTGTGTGTGTGTGTGTGTGTGTGTGTGTGTGTGTGTGTGGTGTTTGGGCGTGGCACCCATGAATGGCCATTGTTGGCTGGGTGGGTTTAAGGAGGGCAGAGGGGATAGGTGGTGGCACTTAAGTTGCCTGGGAAATAAATCGTTGTCGACATCTACAAGCGTTCAACAAAGTGAAATTTTACTGAAAATTTCTTGTATTTATCAACAAAAAAATATTAATTAATAATATATAATAGTTGAAATTAAATATTTTTACATGTTTTTGAGCTATTACATTATTTTTGGGGATATAAAATATATTTTTAAGCAAAAAAAGATACTTTTACTTCTCTTAAAAAATATATAATATGTTCTAAAAGATTTTGTTTTGATTTTAAAAATGTATTGAGACATTTAGTACTTATATTTATATTATATTTATTTATTTTATTGCTTAGCTTATTTTACAAGCTTTAAAAAATTATATAATATAGATTTTTATAAAGAAAGTTGTATAAATAATTTAACATCTTAGGAAAAACAAACTATATTAAGGCTATAAGTATTTTTCACATTTTATTTTGTATTTTATAATACTTATATGTTAATTTAGTATTTTAATTTACAAGCAAAACGTATTTAAATAATTTTATTATATTTATTTTAAATCAATCAATTTTTCCAGTGAATTTCTGTGGAGTTTTTTTTTTTTTTTTGGGTGATTTTGTAGGATATTTCGATGCTTCATTGCAACCGCAGCAGCAGCAGCAACACACACACATCCTTGCTCAACAGGCGCAACAGTCGTCCTTCCTTCCTTCCTTGCTTCCTTCCTTCCTGCCTTCCTTCCTTCCTTCCTAGCCCCCGTCCCCAAACCCCTCTTTGCGGTTTCCTCTGCCCGTATCCCAGCACTCAGCCCCCAGACCAAACCCAAACCCAAACCCAAACCCAAATCCGAATCCGGGTCTTGGTCCAACGCAAGTTGTTTGCTAGTTAAAACTTACAACTTGCGCGTTATTTCCTGCCACACACACTCGCACATACACACACATATATTTGGGGGAGAGGGGGAGGCAGGTAATGGAAGGAACAGGAGGAGAAAGGGAGGGGAGCTGCCCCACTGCCAACCGCAATGCCCTCCGTACTTAAGGTGTAAACGCAAAAGCTTGACTCATAAAATATTGAAAAAGCCGCAAAAACTTTGCACCAAAAAAGCTTGCAAAATATATACAGGTAATAGACAAGAAATAAAAAAATATATATATAAATAAACTAAGAAAAGAAAACCATTTTCTTAAGTTTTCTTCGATTAGGAACTTGGGAAAATAGAACTACAAACAAAAAGAAATATAAAAAGTAGATTAACTGATAATCTTTTCGAATTATTCTTGAAATATTTACTTACTAAAAAGAATAATATATTTTAATTGTATAAAAATGATTAAATTCTTTAAATTAAAACACACGAAATGTGCCACCTCTAGAGATGGTAAAAATATCGATAAATCAATAATGTATTTGACGGGAAAGATATTGTATAAATTGATATTATAACATTGCGATATATGTATGTTTGATATATCAACTAATATAATTGACAAAATAAGCAAATTAGTTAAAAATTAAATTCCAGATTTCGATAACATAGATATATTGATGTTAACATCGATATTTTTCGATATTTATTAAGATATCAATATACATATTAGGGTATATCAAATACCAAGCTGCACCTTACAATTTTTTCTTTCTTGTTCTTATAATTCCTTTAAAAACGAGTATTTCACTCACCTTGGCTTAGTTTCTCTTTTCAAAAATACAAAAAATATGTAAAAATTATTTGTTAATAACAGCCACTGGATTTGCTTTCCCGGATTTTCCCCCTCAATTTCCATCTAACCAGCGTTCAACATGACGCCGACTAACGTGATCCTGCTGCAGTTCAGCATTCACTGCTTCAAGATCATTTTCATATATTGCATCTGCGTGCATGTCCTGGAGCATGTGATCACTCGGATCCAGGAGAGATAAGTCCACGGGAAATGCAAAATTGGGAAAACCCATAAAATACGAAGCTAATCTCTTGGATAATATATTTTTATTCGAAGTTTATCAGCCAAAGTTTAGTGTTTTTCTTCATTTCCAGACACTCTGAAAGGTAATTTCATATAGTTATAGGTAAAATGTAGAAAGAGCATAGGAAAATCTAGCTTTTCCTTTTTCTGTTAAGGTAAATAATGGGTATCGCAGAGTCTGAATTACTTTCATCTGCATTCATGTTGAAAATCGATGCGATTTACGTAAATAACATATAATTTTTAATGGGCTTTTCATCATGGAATAAATTATTTGCTGGCAAGGGGAGGCGGAACACGAAACGGAAATTCAAATTACCTGCAACGTAATTACACAAAAGAATATGCCAATAAAAATGACTTATGTATCAATTTCCTTTACGACACAATCCCAAAAAACCAGACAGAGGATGCCGATGATGACGATGATAATAATAAAAGGCAACGTAGCACAAAGCGAACAATTTTCAATTTTATTTTTATTGCCTTATTGTGTATCAAATATTTACAATTATTTGCCATGCGCCCCCGCGGAAAATGAGCAACGGAGAGACCGGAAAAGCGGCATTTTCCGCGAGGCGGCAGCCACCAGCCAGCGACTGCTGATAAATTCAAATAAATTTTCGTCGTCGGCAAGGCGAAAGGAGAGTTACCAAGGTGAAAATGATGAGGCCAAAACTACAGACGTGGAAAAGTTTTCAATAAAAAAAGAAAAACGGGCGAAACCGAAAGGAAGAAGATTGCATTTTCCCATAAAACGGCATTAAAATTTTATTTTTATGTCATCGAGACGTTGATTTACATTCGGTATAATTTTAATAACATTTTATTGCTTCGAAAAGTGGTAATGGTGCGTAAAATTCCACGGAAAATGGATAAAAATTAAAAGGAAATTTTAAGTAAGGCAGAAAATCTAGGAAAATATATTTCTTTAAGGCTTTGAATTTGATAAGCTAGAATAATTTATATATTTAGGTAATTATTTTTCTATTTAAAATTGTATATTTAAAATATATATCATAAGTATTAAGTATTTTCATTATAATGATATTTATTTAGGGTTTAAAACATTTATTATTTGATTAAGGTATAAATATATATAAATTAATTATAATTATGAAAGAATTTAAGACAGGATATATATATATTTTTTTACTTTTGAAACATATTAAGCATAATTTAATAACTATTAAAAAGTAAAATAGAAAAGCACAAGCCTAAGATTAATTTAACAATTATTAAAGACTTATTTAAAGAAGGAAAAAACATATTTACCTCGTTTATCCCTTGCCATCTGTGTGTGGCAAATATTTATTTCAGTTGCCATTTTCACCGGAGTTTTTCCGGAGAAACCTTGGCAATTGAAACGCCAGGCTTCCTTTCTTCCCATCAATTGGAAAGCCATTTGTGGCCAGCTTTTCCCCGCTCCTCGGCTGTCTGTCTGTCTTTTTCATCGTCTCCTTTTTTTTCCTCTTGGTTCATTTAACAACAATTATAATGGTTTCCACTTTTGGCATTACTTTTAACGGTTCTCTGCTTGGCTTTTCCTTGCGTCTCCAGGAAAATTTCACGTAGCAATCGAAGAGAGCTTGTAAAAGTTAATGAAATGAAACCATAGGAAAAGCCAGAAGGCGGAAGGGGAGAGGGGAGAGGGAAAACGGAGACAGATTCGCTTGGCACTTTTCGGCTTTTCCGAATCTATTTTAAGTAATATTTATGTGACTTCACTTTCGGTCTTTCTGTTTTTTTTTTTCTGTTAAATTTTTATTTTCTCCTTCCCAATTAATTTTTATTTATGTCTGTGTCTCTCTTTTTTCCCTTATCAAACAAACAGTTGGCAAAATGATAAATGCGCTTCACCCTAAATATAAAAAAAAATATATATATATAATAAAAACCCAGCCCAGCATTTGGTAATTTAATATTTTCCACTTTTCCGGGAGAAGGGGCTGCTAAAAAATGACAATTTTTAATTATCAAATGCGTTTAATGATAAAAATTGTCTTAGCGCGAGTGGTGGCCACTTTCCCAGCTTTTAATTTATGATTTATTTGTGTGGGTGGGGCGGGGCGCCCATAATAATTAATATTGCACACAAGGAAATACCAGAAAAAAAATAGAAAAAAAAAACACACACACACACAAACCCAAGAGTGGCGGAAGCGACAGAGAAAAAAAAAAACAAACAAGAAAAGCCCGAGCAAAGGCGTCGAAAACAATTCCCCAAGGGGGGTTGGGCATTTTTTCATAAATCTTGAAGGCGCGTGAAAAAGGGGGGTGGCATGGGGAAAGCGACGACAGTAAGTGCAATGTCATTGAGGCGAACAGAGAGAGAGAGAGAGAGAGGTAGAGGGAGAGAGAGAGAGAGAGTGGGCGGGCGACTACGCCCCCTTTGAGCCACAACGATGCCGCCACACATGCGGCACAAGGCGTCGTCTTGAGTCCTGAAAATTAAAAGTATTTCTCGAATTATTGTTAATGATGATTAAAAATATGTGTACCTGCGGAAATGAAACGGCAAAGGTGGCTTTTCCGGGTGGGTAATGTATGGTAATGTGCCGGGGAATGGGTTGCTCCTGGTCCTGGGTCCTGGTCCTGGTCCTAGTCCTGGTAATGCGAGTCGTCGTCCTATCCCCAAAGCGGAGGAGAGCCTGGGTTTCTTGTCGTTTCGTTGAGAAAACTGAAACTGAAGAAATTGTTGCTAGAAAATACAAGACATTTCAATTGTTGTTACTTGCCATAACGAATAGAAATAAATAATGTAAAATAATATAATTAAATATACATCAAGGAGCGTTTCTTATACGTTTTTCTATTAGTTTTTTCTATTGTTTCTATATGTAACAGAATATATCTTTCTCAGAGATACTGCTGCTCGATATCGTTGTCCTGTTCGTTCTTCTTCTCATGCTTCTCATATTTTTCTTTGCTTCTCGGTCTCTTTCTGCAACTCTCGTTCTCTTTGCTGTTATCATTCTCGTTATATGTCTTGCTTTCCTTTTTCTTCTTAATCTCATTCCTCTCCTCATCATTCTTATCATTCTTTCTCCGATTCTCTTTCTCATTCTTCTTATCGTTCTCATTCACCTTCTAGTTATTGTCATCGTTCTCGTTATGTTCCTCCTTCTTCCTATCAATATTCTCGTTATTTTTCCCCTTCTTTCATTTCATTCTTATTGTTATTTTCTTATTATCCCTTTTACTATCGTTTTGGTAGACTCTCTTCGCGTTCTCATTCTTATTCTCGTTCGCCTTCTGGATCTCTTCCTCATTTTCATTATCATTCTCTTCATTATCTTAGCTTACCAACTCTTTCTCGTTCTCCTTGTGATTCTTGTTTCTCTTCTCGTTATTTGTATCGTTCTCGTTCTTACTCTTCCTCCCTTTCTCATTCTCGTTCTAACTTAAGTCATAGGTTTCTTTCTCGTTCTAACTTAAGTCATAGTTCTCTTTCTCGTTCTCATTCTCTTTCTCGTTCTCATCCTCACATATCCCTAAGAATGAGCAAAGTGAGCATCTCCCGCGTTTGGGGGTCGGCGTGTGGCGGCACTCGATAACATAATTATCTGTCATAATCAGTAGGCGTTGAAATGTGCAATTTAAAGTGCAATTTAATGCGCGCCAGCAGCTAAAAACAACAACGCCGATACGGCAACAGATACAGATACAGTTGCCTAGAGAGAGTGAGAGAGAGAGAGAGAGAGAGAGAGTCACAGTAACAGAGCTACGGATGCAGATGCAGATACAGATACAGATACAGATACGGCTATGGTTATGGTTATGGTCATGGTTATGGTTACGAATGCAGATACAAATGCAACCGGTTGCATTGGGGGTGGCATCACACACTGGCTTAGTTTGTATTTGCCAAAGGGGGATCAGATTATATATAAATATAATTATATATTTTACTGTGGAAAATTTGTTGAGAAAAAATAATGCCAGCTACTAAAATTGAATTCTTTTTATTACTTTATGTAAAGCTCTCTCTGAAGTGTTTTTGTTTGCTATTGCTTGTACATTCCAGGCAAAGCTTGGCACAGAGATAGGAAACCCAAGCCCAGACATTGATTTATTTATATTTATTATTTAATATTTTTAATAATATTTAAGCATTTATAATTTTAAAGATATTTAAAGAAAGGAAGAAGAGGGGATTTTATAAAACCCGGACCCCTTTTGCGCGACGCCACTGTCCATTCTAGTCTAAAGCATTTCGGTGATTGTGTGTCAGTTTGAGTTTTCGCAAATTTGCATCGGATTATTGCAATAAACATAATTATGCGCGCTGCATATGATTTTTCAATTAAACACATGCCAACCCCCAATGGGGGATGCAAATAAAGGGTTAAGCCGTCGCGGGTGTCAAGGGGACACACACTTGGCCCTCAGAGAGAGAGGAGGGGGCACATTCGGCGATGACACGACCAACCAATTGCTGTTCGTTGCGGGTGTTTGTAATGCATATTTGTTAATTAAGTGTCGCATGTGTGTAAAGTCGAGCCATACTTACTACCCCTATTAAAACCGAGCTCTGCCTCCCTCTCCCCCCCATGCAGGCATGCCTTTCCTGCCCAGCATGTGGTGCCATTCTAGCGGTGCTTAAGTGGAATCAATGGATTGTAAAGCAGAGATAATCATTTTTGGAAGAGGCACACACACTCACACACACAGTCACACAAAAAAAAGGACAGTAGAAGCCTTGAAAAATGCTTTGTCTTTGGGGCATTTTCGGCCAGCAGGTCCTGGGAGGCTTGGGAAACTTTAAATGCGTATTAGTGATATAGATTTTATTGGAAATATTTACAAATACTCGTGGAAATAAGTCTGTAAAACTGACATTCTTATTAACTTCCGGGGTATTTTATTTGTAGTCAGAAGCTTGTAACATTGTCAAGGAGTCATTTCCGACCCTATAAATCATATATATTCTTGATCAGCATCAACAGCCGAGTCGATCTAGCCATCTTCGAGAAAAAAATAAAATTTTCAATTTTTTTCAAAAATTTTTAATGTTAAATTTGGCAAGAAAAATGGGTAAAAAATTTATTTTTTATAAATTCTAAATTCAGTACGCAGATTTGTTAACATAATGAAAACTAACGCAGGAAAGTTTTCCGAATTAAAATTAATGCTTTTTTGACCGAGTTATGAGTTTTTTAATACTATGATTTGTCCAAAAATTGCTATATAAAATTATCGATAAATATCGATTCAAAAATGGTATTATATTTTTAGTTATAGGCTTGTAAAAGCTATGAAGGAGTCATTTCCAACCCTATAAATCATATATATTCTTGATCAGCATCAACAGGAGAATCGATCTAGCTATGTGAGAAAAATATTAATTTTTCAAAATTTTCCAATTTTTTTTTAGGGGTTTCATCGTTAAAACGGTCATAAAAAATTAATAAAAATTTTAATTTTTTAAAATTTTAAATTGAGTATGTAGATTTATTAATCTAATAAAAACTGGCATAGAAAAGGTTTCCGAAGTGAAATTAATGCTATTTTGGCTTAGTTATGAGTTTTTTAAAGTTGGATTTGTCAATAAAATTGTCATATAAAAATATGGATAAATATCGATCCAAGAAATTTTAATATATTAAGCTTAGTTAATATGGATTTTCGATACGACCCTATAATTCAATGTCAAACATCAAGGGAATATAGACTTTAGCTTCCCGAATTTAGTTCTTTTATTATAATAATAGAAAAAAAATAGTTCTTTTATTTATAATAAATAAATATATTTTTATGTTTCCGGGAGCCCATTTCTGATATTTAATTTAATTTTAAATATTTATAGAAGCAAGTATATATTTTTTAATCAGAAAAATATGCAAGTAAAACTTGAATCTCGTCTAGATAAAAATATATATTACCTAAATATCATATAAACCCTTGAAAAGAATCACCAACGAGTTGATATTATTAAATTTGTGAAGAGCCTTGAGGCATGGACTCGAGTGGCGGGCGTGGTTGCCCCTGACAAATGCCACCCACTCTCGATGATGAGGATGCTCCTGGTGGTGCTACTGCTGGTGGTATATCGCTGAAAATTTCAATTAGATGAGGTGTTGATGCTGAAACTCTGCGGCGTGATTCGGTTTGTGTTTGTCATTTCAAGCAAACTGCATTTGATGACTGGTTAATGGTTACTGGTTACGAATTTACCCCCTCCAGAAGTCTATATATATATCATTGTGTGTTGTCTTTGAAAGCGAATTCGTATATTAATCAACCTTGGATAAATACATAGATATATGTGAACGCTTGTCGTGTCAAATGGATCCACCAGGAAAATCGATAACCACTGAACACAGAAAAAAAATTAAAATAAATTAAATGAACTAGGTACAAAAAAAATAAGAAAACCCCAAGACCTAGGTCAGTGTGACCACGGCCACGAGTCCTGCCACTGGTATCTCGTGATCATGCAGAGATAGCTCCAGGATATAGTCTCCTTTGGGTGCATTGTCCGGCAAAAAGTTGGTCTCCATCTCGTAATTGTCAATCTTGTATTTGCCCTTGGGGAAGGGACAAGTGCCCGCCTCGGGCATATCGGAGACCTTCTGCAGATACGGATACGTGTCCTTGTCCTCGCTGATGAACTGACAGAAGGGCTTGTTCACATTCAATACCAAAGGACCCTTCTGGCTGGCTTTCGAATCGTAGACAAAGACTCTCAGAGATATCTAGGGAATATAATGTGTATACGAAATATATATTTCGAAATCAATCAATTCGCTTACCTTCTGTTCGTCGCCCATATTTAACATGAGTTCAAATTCCCCGGCAAGGACGAACTTGTTCCTGCCGATCTTCTTCATTCGCAGACTGTCCCAGTCCACCCATTTGTCCTGATTTTCGATGGCCTGGTTCCGTTCAAAGGAGTTGAGCTCCACGCTGTAGGGCTTCTCGTTCTCACAAAGTACATTTTGCAACGAGACTAGGGCCAGAAGTTGGATACAAACGAAATGGAGCCGGCGATGTGCCATTTTGCTGCCGTGGCTATACTGTCCACCGATCGATCTCATCTCCCTTTATATATATACCTATCTATTGGTATATATTCCACTAGATTTAGGTGGAATCTATCACGCCAAATCGTTGTTTTATTTTTCGAATTAACAATGTAAGTTTTTTGTATCTCAAAATAATATTCGCTGGTTGTAATGTAATTATGGGGACAATGTAATTTCGTGACCGGGTTGTCACGTGTAATTATCATCATTTACTGGTTAATTTTATTAAATAAAATATCAGCTTACTGTGTTTCCAATGAGCTTGCATAATTGTAATTTAACATGGAAATTGTTATCGATTTCGGTCATGCATTTTAATATTATGTCCATCACTAGCATGTATTAACTTTTTAAATCGAAGGTATTAAAGGGCATAATATTTTTACTCGGAAGCTTGTTATGCTGTGAAGGAGTCATTTCCGACCCTATAAATCATATATATTCTTGATCAGCGTCAACAGCCGAGTCGATCTAGCCATCTCCGGGAGAAAAATAAAATTTTCAATTTTTTTAAAAAATTTTTAATGTAAAATTTGGCAAGAAAAATGGTCAAAAAATTTATTTTTTATAAATTCAAAATTCAGTACGCAGATTTGTTAACCTAATGAAAACTAACACAGAAAAGCTTTCCGAATGAAAATTAATGCTTTTTTGACCGAGTTATGCGTTTTTTTATACTTGGATTTGTCCAAAAATTGCCATATAAAATATCGATAAATATCGATATGGTATTTTTAGTTATAGGCTTGTAAAGCTATGAAGGAGTCATTTCCGACCCTATAAATCATATATATTCTTGATCAGCATCAACAGCCGAATCGATGTAGCCATCTTCTGCAAGAAAAAAAAATTAAAATTTTTTTTCGACGTTTTATTGTTGTTTTTACATCATAAAATTTTTGAAAAATTGATAAAAAATTTAATTTTTATAAATTTTAAATTGGGTATGCAGGTTTATTAACCGATAAAAAACTAGCACAGAAAAGCTTTCCGATTTAAAATTAATGCATATTTAGCTAAGTTATGAGTTTTTTAAACTTCGATTTGTTGATAAAATTGTCATAAAAAAAAATCGATCATTATCGGTCAAAATCGATTTTCGATTCCATTACAGACTGCAAGGGTATATAAACTTCGGCTTCCAGAAGTTAGTTTCCATTCTCGTTTTATAATAATAATAAACGGAATATCGATTTTCCGCACATATATTGAAATGTATCAATAATTCGATATTTTCTGCAGTTTCTAGCACCACAAATTAAGCCTAAGGAATTTATTTTTGTATAGTTTTCTGCTCTATATTTATTCACAATCACAAAAGCACCAATTATTTGTTACATTTTCGTTGGCCTTCTCTTTAATTCCGTTGCCATTCAGCCTGTTTTAGCTGTCGTGAAACTTTTGCCGCTGAAATTCTGCAAAATATTTGATGGCAACTAATCTCTTAACACTCTATTGAGACGTGTAAACTTTTAATAGCATTTGCTCCACTCCACGACAGTCTGACGGGTAAATACGGTCTGGGGGGGAAATCGGTGTGGGGGTCCTTGTTTTATGGCCTGCAGCAGTTTTCGTGTTTGAACATCAAAAGTAATAAATTCATCGAACCAAGAGAGAAATTCGCCCATCGCCCATCGCCCATCGTCCTGGTGGCTTGGTGTCTTGGATTTTGTTGTTGTTTTAGGTCGCTCTGCTCAATAACTTTCCGGCGGGGCTTTTCCCGTTGCCTCTGCCACCCCTCACCACCTGTCCAGCCGTTAATTTCCCGCGAACTCCAGCCTGTTGTTTGCCGTTTTCCCCTCGTCCGCCGTCCTTGGCCGAAAACTTATTTTGGCCAACTCTGTCTGTCTTGGCCTGGTTCGTGCAATCAATGCAGGGCACCCACTCTCTCAACGGCTCTGACAAGGCTAAGAAGGAGAGGCGGTGTGCCTCCAGAAGTTAAGTGTCTCTCGAAGTTTGTAGGAAATATTTCAGGCTTATTTATAGGTTTCTAATCGAAAGGAGGAGAGGCACACTAGTTGGCTTCATTTACTGAAACATAGTTTGAAATGGGAAATGTATTTGGATTATTACTGCCACTGTTTTAGTATTTATTTATTTTTGTCTTGAATTGCTAGTTAATTTATAAGCAGACTTAATCTTTATCCCAGAAAGAGAGTGCATTCAGAGCAAAGAACTCTCTCAAAGTGCAATCAAAATCTTTCGTTTGCTGTTGCTTGTACATTGCAGGCAGATAACGAAAGGAAGAAGGATTCTTCTTAAGAGGAAGCAGCTTTGCGAGAGCAAAAATTACTTTGGTGAATGGAACTGCAAGGGGAAGATCTCTCAGAGTTCAATTAAACTCTCTAAAGAATCTCTCAACTCTCTTTTGCTATTGCTTGTACATTGCAGGGAGAGACGGACAGTCAAAATAGCCTCTAGAGAGTTTGCTCTTCTACTATAGCAAAAACAGAGCTAATTTTAATCATTGATAAAGTAATATTTAAATAAATAGATTCACTAGGTCACCTTTAAGAGCCCCAAAATAGCGGCTCATTTCTGTTTTATACATTTTTTACTATAAATAAGGAGCAGCGGCTTCTGCTCTTTTTTTTCTCTCGAAAAGGAAAATGACTAACAATGGGTGTGGCTAAAAGAAAAAAAAAATAAGAAAACAGAAAGGGGGCAGCTAATAAATCGGTTTCAATCTATCAAAGACTTAAATTTCAATTTTTTTCAAATTTCCTGCCATTTAAATGCACTCCTTCGTCCGTTGGATTTTCCAGGAACTAGGAGGGGTTGGGGTTGGTCCAAGGAGAGCCCATTGTCATGGTTGGCTGGTAAATGATGCGCAAGGGGGGTTGGGCCAGGACCAGGGCCAGGGCCAGGGCACATTCGCTGCAGAATTGTGCCTTTTTGAGTGAGCCAAGAATTGAATATTTTTCCTTGCCTTGGCTTTATTCTTTATTTTTTTTTTTACACTTCTCTTTGGTGCTGTTATTTGTATACCCTTTGAATGGGGTTGTTTTAAATAAATGAAATTAATTTAAGTAATACTAGACCGAGTTGGGGATGTACATGTATCGAGAGGAAAAGTCTGATATTGATATCTTATCGAAAATATTCCAATGTTCGATTTATCGATTATTTTAAATATTCAAAAAATTGAGGAACTCGGAAAATGAATATTAAATGTTATTTGATTTATCCTTTTTTTTTGGGTATATATCGTACAATCGTACATATCGAATTTAAGATAATAATATATGTAGATATTCTCAAAACATATAAGACATAATTTATTAATTAAGCAATTATTTAAATCCTTTTATAGTTTATATTGGCTTAAAATTGTTAAAATAGAATATCGATTTTTAGCGACGTATATCGACATGTTAAAATAATCGTTACAGTAAAAATATATCGATTTTTTCTATTATCCTTTAAATAATAATAACTCTGATATCACGATAAATTATTTTATGAACCTTTGCTTTGACATGAAGTTTAAAGGAGATTGTTCCGATATTACTGGATATATCCAATAGGGTATTTTTAGCTCCATCATTGCCATGTTTTTTTTTCTACTTTGGCGACAGACAACGACGCAATTCTTTAGCATTTTATTTCAATTTTCTTCATTTTTTTCCTTCAGCGTGGGCAACGCAGTGTACAGCACATTTACTGCCTCATCTATTTAATACCATAAATAATTGCATCTAATTAAATATGCTCAAATGAAAATGTCCGCTTTTCTTTCTTATTTTTTTCCCCCGCTTTCCTTTTTTTTTTCTTTTTTTTTTTTTTTATTCCTGAAACCATTCCGGCTACGTGCCATGGGTTTGGCTGCAGTTGACGCGTGATGGAGCGAATGTCATTCGAAATGAAATTCAAGTTCCAATTTGGACGCAAAGGAAGAGAAAGAGATAGACACAGAGAGAGAGAGAGTGAGAAAGGAAAAGATTGGGTGCCAAGAAGAAATTAAGTAGCAGCGGGCAAAGGGGCAAAAAAAAAAGAATTTAATAGTTTTCAATTAGGAATCGTTTGCAGCCTTTTCTTTTCGCACCCTCTCTTTTTGAAAAAAAATAAGAGAAAATAGGAAAAAAAGAAATGCCACAGCAGCAGCCCACCGACGCTTTTCCCCACCCACACTTTCCTGGCCAAGTGTCAAGCAAATGAAGTCACGACTCGTCCTCCACAGTTTCGTTATTCGTTATTTGGTCCTTGTTTCAGACTCTTATTCCGCTATCAGATACCCTGCAAGCCTTTAATTGGGGGAAATAGTAGGCTTGCCAAAAAAGAGTTTAAGAAATTACAAGAAAGAATAAAGCTGGGAAGCTGGGAGTCAAAAGTTTCTTCTACCTGCTTTTGAAAGAAAGTTAATTATAAAAGCTTTTTTCATAAATTACTGGTCATCAGCTATTCGTTACCTTTACTTGGCATTAATGCCTTGGCATTCTCCAGAGCTCCCGCCCCCTCGCTTACTCTCGGTGTTCCCCCCACAGTTGTTGCTTTGACTGCTTCCTTTTAATTCAACGTAAATTTTATTTTATTTTAATTTCGCTGCAATTCTTTTAACACACTCCTGTCTATTGCCTTCTCTCAAAGCTCCCTCTCTCTCTCTGCCACACTCTTCTCCCTCTCTGTCACACTCTTTCCCTCTCTCCCCTTTCTCTCTTTACAACTGGAAATTGTTGGTGTATTTTGTTCTTATTTTCTTGGTGTAATTTTTTTTTATTGAAATGATGTCCTGGATACTTCATTTTCCAGCAGGTGATTGTCATGTCTCAGGAAGTGCGTAATTATTGCTAGCATTCCTTTAATTAAATAAATAAATAAATACATTTAACAGGAAGAGAAAAAAGGAAATATTGGGCTTAAGATTAAAAAGGAGAGAATCAAAAATACAAAATAGTTTCTTTTTAGTACTCTCTTTTTAGTACTCTCTTTCAGCAATGATCCTTCCCTCGCTCTTTCAGCCCAGCATTGCCTGCAATGTACAAGCCGAAACGAAATAGAGAGAGTCTCCTTTCAGCTTCTCACTGAGAGAGGGATTAACGTTTATTCTTTTAGATATATAATTAGTGTTCCTTCCCCTCACACTGTTTCTGCCAAGCTTTGCCTGCAATGCATTAGCTAAAAAGAACCAAAAAAGAGTCTCTTTTCAGGCTCTCACTGAGAGCAACATAAGTATTTTTTCTTTGAGATATACAACTATTTTCCCTTGACATAAATGCAAATAAAACTTTATCCAAATGTGGGGGAAAAAAGGAAAATTTGAGCTTGTTCGTAACCCCCCAAAAAAAAAAACCATCGAACAAACCCACAAATCCACACCTCGGACTGTGGACAGTTAACCCCAACAACAGATGTCCTGTCACTTATTGGGGTTAATAGCGCGTGGAACCCTTCCTTCGCACCTTCGACAAGACAAATCACACAAATTGACAAACGTTTAACATAATTTACACGGCAAAGCCGAAACGACTTACACTTGACCAGAGACCCAAGGGCCCCCCAACCTGTAACCAGATCCTGGCCAATATTGACCCTTTCGCCCCCTTGGCTTTCGTAGGACGACGACAAAACCCTTGTCAACATTGCGTAACCGAAACTATTAAAAAGATCAGCCGGACAGGACGGGACAGGATAGGACAGGACACTTGACTGCACAAATAATAATAATAAAAAAAAAAAAAGAAATCCAAAAAAGGGGCGGAAAAAAAAGCCGAAATTGAAGAGGATGTCCCGGAATTTTGGTCATTTTTCACACGCTCCGGACTAAGGAGGACATATGTTCATGGTCAAATCGATTAAATAAATCATTAGCATCTTTTGTGGCCAATTCCTTGGTGTCCTTCGTGTTCCCCCCAGTGTCCTTTTGTAAAGCGAACGCGTGTCGCAACTTTTCCCATGTGTTGCTCTGCAAATTGTTTTTTAATACAAAGAAAACATCCCTCTGAAAGTGGGAATTTTTCTATATTTTCTTTGGTTTTTTCTAGATTCCTTTTTTTTATGTTAGGTATTTTGTTACGGGCGCCCTTGTCGTTTGACATTTAATTTGTTGCCAAAAGGAGTTTGCCAAGAATGAAGGTTAATTTATTGCAGGACACGGGACACTTTTCTGAAGTGAAGAGTATTTTTTCTTAGAGAAAATGAAGTATTTCTAAAGCACTTACAATTTTTTGTTGTAATAATTATTGAATTTATTAAGGGATTATTATTTTAGGTACATGTTTAATACATTTTTCTTAATTTATTTTAAGTGATATATAATTTTGTTTAAACTTCGCCCTAGGTATTTATTTTGTAAACAAAAATAGGCAAACTTCCTGAAGCATTAAATTTTTTTTCCAACTCTCCAACATCCTCGTATTTCAGTCGCTTTTTGTTCACATTTCTGTTGTTTATTTTCTATAAATATAAATTAAATGGGTGGCGTGTGACTGTCCAATAAATTTAGCTATTTTTATATATATTTCGAGACACCTTTTTTTGGTTTCGGTTTCGGTTTCTTTCCATTCTTGTTGCCGTTGCGTTTTTTTTATCCTTTTTTTTTATTTTCCACCATTGTGGTCCTTTTGTACGTCGAACCCTTTTCATTGTGCGGATCCGCATCCCGACAGGGCGTGGCTGTGTGAAAAAATATTGCCCAAGTCGGGCCAAATCATGTGACAATAGTTGCTTTATTCCCCCACGCCCCGCTTATTGTTATTTATTTCCCTTTTTTTGTCAGCATAATAAAATGCAATTTGTTTTATGAAAGAAGCAACAGGGTGTGTGGAAATCGAATGGGTTGGCGTTGGTATATATATATATCGAGAAAATAAATACAATTTATCGATTTTTAATCGGAATCATATTGATATTTGCAAAGAAGTATTGTATTTAGTTTTCCAAGTTTATTATCGATATCTAAGAAGTTATCATTATGTGCCTTTTAAAAAATATGTAAATTGATATATTGAAATCGAATCGAATTGAAACCGAATTTTAAGCTCAATATCAAGAATATTTTTTTTAATTTGATTAAGTTTTTTATATAAGGCTTACTTTAAATACATATTAAAATGTATAACATGTGACAAACATTTTATTGAATTTCTAGTTTAATAAAGAAAAGATAATGTTATCAGCATCACAAATAATAAATTACAGTTCCTGCTGTCAGTGTGTGCACACCTTGATAAACAACAATAAAATATATGCATTATTTACACTAAAAACTAATGAATTAATAAAGTTAACTTCCAAAAACATAAAATAATAAGTGAATACAATTTGATTTCCTTTCGATTTAGTTTCTTGGCAATAAAGTACAACATACAACTTTGATTAATTATAATTTACCGAGTTTTTTTTTTGTTATTCTTGGTCCTTTTATAATACTTATATATACCAAATATAGGTATATATAGATATTATAACGCGGTCTTTTGTTTTCCGAGTCCCCCGAAATCTTTTGTAAGGCGAGCAAAAAAAAAAAATGAATACAAAAAAAAACGCAAACAATTTCTTGTAATTAAAATCCATGGCCTTTTCAGTCCCCAGCCCACTTAGGTGGTCCTGGGTGGCTCAGTCAGGTGCTCAGCTGCGCCAATCAGTCACAGACCAGTCAACCACCGAAGCTCCCGGACAGGGTCCCCGGGTCCGGCTGTACTTGTCACTGCTCTGGCTGCTGCAGGTGGAAAAGCGGAAGGGAAAGCGGCGGGAAAATGGGTGGGCGATGAGGCCCAAAGGCAGACGACCGGAGACGACCAACCGACCGACCGAGAGACTCTGCTGCCATCGCTTTTTGCATCAGTTTTTTTTTTTTTTTGTTCAAGAATTACTGATTATTAATTCATTTTGAACCGGTGAGGCATTCATATTTCTGCAGCAGCCCTGAGAGTGGGTCGTCCTTCGACACGCACACACACACACACATACACACACCGAACCGATGAACGCTGAAAGAAAAAAGTTATCGATATTAGAGAAAAATCATTTAAAGCTAAATAATAATTGAATATTTATGGCAAACCTTGGTGAATTAAATTAAAACAATTAGAGCGGGCAGAAAATGTGGCTAATTCGATATTACTTAATGATATCCAAGGAGAAAGACGATACAAAATCGATAAACTGGTGATTTAAGATTGATATATCGATATTCTGTTTGATATATTGATCTTTATATAATCAAACAGACAACAAATCAATTAAATAACATTTATCGATTATTTCGATATTTGAAATTGAGTGACTGGCAGCATTATCCTTTTGGTCCTTCATGTTTATCGGTATTTTAAACGATACAGATATTCTTCGATAACTGTAACTTTGATAAAGAAAATTTAGTGATAATTTCCATACAACATTGAGTGCTATGTACATATTTTCTACTACTTTTTTCTCCAAGTGCCTGACTGACTGGCAGCATCATCCTTTTGGTCCTTCATGTTGTCTGTCAATGTTTTGCTTTCATTTTTTTTTGTCTTGCTTGCTTGCTGGGTATTTTTTTTCCCCCCCCCCATTTTTTGTATTCTTTGACTTGCATATATTTGTATAGCTTGCTGGCTGCTCCGGAGCTGCTGATGTCCCAATGTCCTGCAGCTCTGACGATGATGTCCTGGGTGCGTCGCGCCATTGCTAGATGGATGGTTGGATGGATGGATGGCTGCATTCATTGTTAAATCATTGGGTTTTTGCTGCAGTTTGGCAAACGGCATTCGACGCTGCCAACCTCATATCAACCTCAATTCGCCGTCGTCCACGTCTCCACTTGCAGCTCCTCAGCCTCTTGACTGTCCATGCAAATAAAGTCAGAGCGCGCGAGGTAAGAAAACAAAATGTGAACTGCTGTGACTGTGGAACGGGGCGGCGGAGGGGGGACGGTGCAACCGAAATAGGAACACTGAGAGAAATTTTTTTCTATATAAAATATAGTCTAAAATATAAGAAAATATGTTGTATTTACCATTAATAATTCGATTACTAAGGAAACGAACTTGAAATGGTTTCTTAATTTATGAATGTCCTCAATAGGTTATCAAACATAATATCGATTTATCGCATATATAATGCAGCAGTGAAATTATATATCGGTTTTCGATATTGAAAAAGTTGCATTTAACTGAAATTATTTGACTTTAAAGGAAGCTTAGTTAAGGAGGTTATTTAATGCATTAAAATCCTTTTTGCGATAACATGTGTCCGATATATCAACGATATAAATCGCATATATATTGCATATGTATTGAAAAATATTGCCTTTAACTGAAATAATTGGATATTAAAGGAAACTAACCATAGGAGGTTATTTAATTAATTAGAATCCTTTTTTCGATAACATGTGTCCGATATATCAATGAATCGCACATATATCGTTATAATTGATTTATGTATCGTTTTGCACTTTAAATATCGATGCAGTATGCATAAATTCCAAGGATCTTTGAAAGATTTTCATTATTATTCCTTGAATTTTTTTGTCCCAGTGCCAGGACATCTGCTTTGAAATGCAAGGGCCTGGGACTGGGACTCGGACTCGGACTTGGACCCTCACTCGGACTCGGAGTCGTCGGGCTTGTTAGTCTGATTGGGTGGCTGATTGGTTGGAACGGCTCTGAATCTCAGCCGAGAGCCGTGACAGTTCCTGGGCCCCGAGACCCCAACAATGAAGCGGAAACAATGTTTACAATTTTTATTCTTTCCTTCTCGTTGCTCGTCTCGTCTCTCGTCTCTCGCTCTCGTCTTGCTCAGTTCCGAAAAACACACAAAATATATATACATATATCTATATATATATATATATGTGCTTTTTCTCTGTATTTTTTGTTATATTTTCTTTTTTTATACTTTTTTTATATTTCAGTTGGTTCATATTTTGTGTTTGCCTTGTTATGCTTTGTGTGTTGTATACACATTGTACCTGCACCTGTCCCGGAGCTCTCTTTCTCGCTCGTTGCCTGTGCCATGTTTGGCTGTATTTAGCCAGCGGTCATAAAGTTAATTTGTACAAATGTTGCAAATAATTCAAACAGTTTTGCTATGCTTTCCTCCTTCTGCTCTCCTTCTGGAGAGCGTTGCTTTTATCTGTTTTGATGGCTGTATTTCTTAGATTGCGCTGGCCACCTTAATTAGGAGGGGGAAGAGGGAGGGTCACACTGGTTGTTATGTATATATATCGATTGTTACATTCTTTTTTTTTTTGGGTGTGTTTGGTGGAATCATTATTATAAATACGTATTATTTATACAATAGATAAAAATACTGGTTATATTTTGAGTTATATTCAAAGGTTGGTTACAATGCTCCATATAAATAATTAATAAAGAAGGGACAACACTTTTTAAATACTATAAAAAAATATATTTATTTTTGATACATATTCTTTAAATGTAAAGAAGGGACAACACTGTTTAAATACTTTAAAAAAATATATTTCTTTTTGATCTATATTCTTTAAATGGAAAATTCGAAATAATTTGCTATAAACTAGTTTTCCAATTAAATATATATTCCAAATCAAGCAGGGTCACACTATCCACCGATCAGTGTTTGCACTCTCAACAAATGTGGCACCAACTGGTGGCATCCCACAGCCATTAGCAGGTGCCACATAAAATTTCTAATTAACCAAAAAGCCTATTAGCAGCGACACAACGAACACTATTTTATTATTAGCCAAAAAGCAGATGCAGCAACAACAAGAACAACAACAACAAAAGCCAACAAAAAATAACCCAAACACATTCAACACCTTTTAAGGTGTTGGCCTAATGAAGCCAAGGCCTCTCGCACATCCAAACCGGCGAACATAATTTTACTTATTACAATTTTATATATATATATATATACATATTTATATATAGGGGTGGTATGGGGGGAGGGGAATGCTGTCCCGCAGCAAAACATATTCCCAAAAATTACCAATTTTGTTGCTTACGATTATTACCTTGGCAATGGTTCGGTGATGTTGCCTGATGTCCTGATGTGCCGTCGTGTCTGCTCGATGTCGGCTGTTGCACGTTCCACTTGTGCGTTACGTTTGGGCCTTTGCGGCACTCTGGAGATGACTTAACACGTAGCACATCATTAAAAATTTTGTGCCATTAATGCATAACACACACACATACGCACATACGCATCAGCGAAGAAGGGGAAAGGTGCACAACAGCTATAATTGAGGGCAAGATAATAGCAGATGGTATATATGAATATATATTGGGGGGAAAAAATTAAAATATATCAAGCTTAATTATTTTCATTAAATATATAGTAAGCAGTGTTGCACTCTTAATATATTTATATAAAATATATCCTTAGTATGATCATATATGCATATACTATAATATATAGCCAGAAATTAAGTGTTTGCAATTGAATTAATATAAATATATAAAATATTCGCATTCTTCGAAACGATATTTATCGATTATTTTATAGGACAATTTTTTCGACAAATTAAAGTTTAAAAAACCCATAACTAAGCCAAAAAGGCATTAAATTTAATTCGGAAAGATTTTTTATGTTAGTTTTTATCGGGTTAACAAACTTGCATACTGAATTTAGAATTTAAAAAAATTAAAATTTTTGGCAATTTTTTTTACCATTTTTATGATAAAATTTTTGAAAACAAAAAAAAATTATTTTTTGTTTTTGCCTGAGATGCCTAGATCGACTAGGCTGATGATGCTGATCAAGAATATATATGATTTATAGGGTCGGAAATGACTCCTTCATAGCTTTACAAGCCTATAACTAAAAATATATACCATTCTTTAAATCGATATTTATCGATCATTTTATATGGCAATTTTGGGACAAATCAAAGTATAAAAAAACTCATAACTCGGTCAAAAAAGCATTAATTTTAATTCGGGAAGCTTTTCTGTGTTAGTTTTCATTAGGTTAACAAATCTGCGTACTGAATTTAGAACTTATAAAAAATAAATTTTTTGCCAATTTTTCTTGTCAAATTTTACAATAAAAAATTTGGAAAAAAATTTTTAAATTTTTCTTTTCTTCGGGAGATGGCTAGATCGACTCGGCTATTGATGCTGATCAAGAATATATATGATTTATAGGGTCGGAAATGACTCCTTCACAGAGTTACAAGCCTCTGACTAAAATTTTAATACTCTTGCAAGGGTTATACCCATACTTAAGGACTATTTTTATTACTATTAAATCTAATAAGTTTTATATTTTATATAACAAATTTACGAATTGAATTAATTAAAAAAATAATACTCTATACAATATTTAATTATTTATTCCCTAATAAGTCATAATTTAATCCATTCCATTGAACAATGTGGCCCTATATAAATGCATTTTATTATTATTTATTATGTAAAATGATTATTTTATTATGTATGAGCAAATACTATATTTTTAATTAGAATAAAATAAACTTACAATGGACATAATTTATTTTTTCGATGACTTATTATTATACTATATGGCATTTCTATTTTTATCCTATCAGTGTGTTTTAAGTTAGTAGTATAAAAAACTAATAACTTAAGTATTAAATTAAATTATTTTGAATATTATTATTTAATTAAAAAAAAAAATCTTTACTAGAGACTATATTTAATTTAATATGACTGTTTATTTCTTGTTTATCTTGTTTTTAAGTGTATAAATATTAAGAAAAAAACCTATATTTTTGCATTTCCGTTTCCACTACTTTCTTATGCCCTATCTCAAGTCCTTTTCAATGACTGCTAATATTTTGCCCTGCGCTGTGCTTGATCCAATTGCCAATATGTCACACGCCTCCCCTGAAAGGGTTGTGCCTTCCTGTGTGTGCCTGCGTGTGTGTGTGTTTGAGAGTGAAACTAATACCAAGCAACATTGCCATCTTATTTACGTCTTTTTAACACCTTTGGTCCCGCCCGCACCCGCCACGCCCGCCATAGCGTTGAACAATTAACAAAAGGTAATGTAAAATTATAATTATCACACAAAAGCACATTTGTTAATTTAAGCTAAAACAAACACGGCCGAAAAGGAGGGTGTGGAGAGGGGGCAGGGAGGAGCAGATGGGGGGAAGGATGCTGGGCCCGGGTCCGTACATCTTCCAAGACATTGTCAACACTTTGGGGTGGCGGTGGTGGAGCCCCGGCAAACGACCGATGCGTAACAATGAAAAGTCCCCAATGTAATAAATATAAAAACAGGCCAAAAAATATGCTATAAAATTATTTCGCAGCCAAAAGATGCTCACCGAAACTTCATTTTGGCCTTAGGAAAACACTGAAAACACATTGATACGCGAACAAGGCTGCTGGGTCCTTGCTCCTTTGGTCCTTGGCATCTCATCTGGCTTGGCTGTTGTAGTTGATTTTTGGTCCTTTTTTTGCGGCCCATAAATTTAATGGTTCCCCCCTTACACACACACACACGCACACTCACGCTTAACCCTTTTCGGCAGGATTCTATTTGTGTTTGAGCTTCAGCTCATTAATGCTCGGGCCTGATAATGTATTATCATTTCTGGTTTGGGGGAATTTGGGACGCCTTTAGTGGTCCAGGGTAGCACTATCCTTCAAGTTGATCACTTTTTGCGGAAAGTGTTAATCATTTTATATAAATGGGAGACTGTAGGTCTTAAATTAAGTTATTTTTATGGCAGAAAAAATATGTAGGAAACTATTAAAAATAAAACATAGTGAATATGTATATATATTGAGCTTAAATATTACTTTAAATACAAATTTAGCTTACTTTGAATTATTTTGTAACTTTCGGAGTTTTTTTTTTTACATTTTAAGGTAAAAATTCAAGTTTGTAATAGTGTGACATTATTAATAAATTAAACTGTTGCTATTGTTAGTGTGACCTTTTTTTTAATTAAAAGTTTAGATAAATTCAGAGCACTCTTTAATCAGAATTTTCTTGGTTTTATTTATTTGTAGGGCAAAAAATATATTTTTTAATAGGTCCTAAATTTGTCCCTAAACGTTTGTTATATTGTATTATTATGGTTCTACGTTATTCTTAAGTTAAATTTGAATATATTTTGAGGTGGAATTGTATTAGTATGGCCCTGCTTTATTATTAAATTGAATTTTTTATATATTTTGAGATGGAATTTGGGCAGAATTCAAATGTGTTTTAATTCTTTAAATTATTATTAACTAGAGTAAAAGACTCAAAACTGTTACTCTAAATTAGCTCTTATTTTATAACTCATTTTTATCTTTAGATAAATTAATAAATTGCTAACTAATTTTCGTATTTTTTATTGTTAATTTTAAGATACAAATTCAATTTTTAATATAATTTGAGGTTATATATTAAAAAAGATTTAAAAATAGTTTACTACTATAAATTATAGAATTATAGAAGTTGGATCTACTGTATTATTTATGAATTAAATTATTAATTATACTTGTATTATTATTATTAATATTATTATTATTATTACTTATATTATTATTAATATTATGATTATTATTATTAATATAAAACATTAATCTCCTTCTGACCTCTGTTAATTTCCTCCTCGCAACCCTGGGTAATTTCTCGACCAGCTTTTCCTTTGGAAGTCTCCTAGAGTTTTCTATTTACACACACACACACACACACACACCCTCCGTGTGTTAATAATTTTTTTGTTTTTGGTTTTGCTTCTTTTTTTTCTAGGATTTTCCCCCGTTTATTTTGACTGTTACTGTGTGTATATATGTGTGTGCCCCTTAATTTATGGCCTGCTACATTGTAGCGAACACATTGGCATTTTAATGGACCTTCAAGCGGGGATAGAGGAAGGTACTCTTAGTTGAGGGGGCGAGGGGGGGGGGAGGGGTGGGCATATCCTGGAATAGGAGCACAGGACATTAAAATTATTGAAGGCGACAAAGGGCCATTAATTCGTTGCGCTTAGAGCTGGCAATAACGGGGCGCATAATTGTTTATTAATGAAGTTTAAGTATTTTTATTGGGACATTATGAGAGAGAAATATATAGGTTTATCTCTGCGAAAGGATATGGTAAGATGTTATATGAAAATTCTTCAATATCCTTGGAAGTACAGATAAAAGAAAACTATATGCCAAAGGACCTTCTCTGGCATGCACCGCCTTCCTGCCTGGCCGGGCGAAAGGGTTGAATGCGTGCAGTTAATGTCCTCGAATTTCACCCCCTTCGGCAGGACCAAGGACATGTGGAGACGCCTGCGCGAGTCCCCTCCATCGAAGCCTATTGAATTCGCATCAGATATCAATAGCCGGCACACGCACATGTGAGAGCAGGACCTCGCTCTCGCTCTTCGACAGGACCTCTCTTCGATTTCGGTGCCACGAGTGCGAGGACAGCCAATCGTGCCACTGCAGGCAGCTGATTGGGCGCATTTCCTTCGCCAGGAAAAGCGGAAAATTCCCCCCCACAAGCACACACACACGCACGCACAGCAACACTCAGAAATAATAAGAAAGAAAGAAAAAAATGGTCAGCAACGTTGTTGGGTCGGGAAATGTGAAAAATTACATAATATGCGCTGAAAAATGTGCGTACATTTTTTCCCATCCAAAAAGCTGACCAAACCGAGACTGCTCCTCCCTTCCTATATCCTATCCCCTATATATATATATTTCTTGTTTTATGCAAAACTTTTGCGTTTTACAATTCATTGCATATTCAATTTGGTTGTTGGGATTCATTTTTTTATTCGGATTCGGGTTCAGTTTTTGGGGTTTTCTCCCGGACAGGACAGGGCAGGACAGGACAGGACGACGCCACAAGGACGCCGCCGCCTTTGGCCAAAACGGCAAAGGTCCAGGGCATATTAATAAGGATTTCATTAGTTTTATATGCTCCGCTTTACAATCTACATTCCACGTTTCTTTTTTTATTTTTGTTTCCTTTATCCTATTTTTACGTATTTCTATTTTTAGTTAGTGATGGGTAACAAAATATCAATAAATTTTGGTTTTTTAGATTTATAACAATAAAAAGAGGGCTTAATTATTAATTACAATTTTTACCAAAGCCTAAAGTATAATCTTAAAAATTTTAATCTTTAGGACTTGTAAAATTAATTACATAAAACGATATATCGTTAATATGTAAATCGATACTTTATAAAATGTTAATTTAACATTTGGTGTATTGAACATATAAACGATATAATTATTTAAAATATTAAGAAAAGCTTCAAGTAAACATTTTTTTTTGTTTCTTAAAGAAAAAAAATGAAAAATAAGAAAATATCGATATTTTTCATTAGGTAAATCGATATTTTCCTGGGCTTAAAATAATATTAAAGATTTTTTTATATGAAATTTATATAGTATAGCATATCAACATTTATAGAGGCCTTAATTCATATTTAGTCTCTGTTTCAACTCTTGAACAAAAATATTCTTCAGCTAAAATATATATCGAACTTATCGATATTTTTTATTTTTATTTATTAATTATTATTATTATTATTATTTCATGAATAATTATTATCATTTATTTATTTTATAATTATTATCTTTTATTTAATACTATTTCTAACGTTCAAATCTTAAACACGATATTTTTTCGATATCTTTTCGATATACATCCCTAGTCAATACAAATATTCTGTGCTGTTGCCATTCGTGTTTTATATTTTTTACTTTTTTTTTATCAGACTTGGGGGTGGGGCCCCCTAATAAATGGCTAAACGTTTGGACAAATGTCTGTTATTTTGTATTATCGTTGTTGTTTGATATGAAAAGTTGCCCCGCCGGCAAATCTGCTGGGAGCTTTCGCCACTCAAGCGGTCAGTTGGGTAATCTCCGAGTCACTACAATGCCTTTTTCCCCAGCGCTCGTTATGGATGGAAACTCGGGAAATCGGATTCGGGGATTCGTATGCATAAATCTGTTTTTCACGGCTTATCTTGCATACAATTTTTTTTTTTCTGATTAAAATTTGAAAGCGGTGGCAGAGAAGAGAATTTTACCACTAAAAAGTATTGAAATTCTTTGATTTCTTAATAAAAACATAAGCAAAGAATTCTATTAAAATATCTAGAAACTAAGATGTGAATTATTAGTAATATTTTGAAAGGGAATTTTCCCCACAATTTATTTACTCTTTGACAAGTCTTATATTTTTTATTTACCTATTTTTTAAAGGCTTTCCAAGGTATTTACTAATGAAACTCTGGGTGTACTGCCACTAGGCCAAGTATATCTAGACCCTTCAATTTTGTTGTGTTTTTTTTTTATTTAGAAGTATATATTTTTAGCTCCCACCATCACATTTTTTTATTCGCTTACGGCTTTGGAACTCGAGGCTCGTTTGTGTGCGAAGGCTTTTTGTCTCTATTAAATTAATCGACGCTCATTTTTCCAACTTAACAAACGCAGAAATAAAAAGTATAAACGATAAAACATTTGCTGGCCAGTGCCACCCCCCACATGACCATTTTCCATTGGATTTTTCCCACCCAACAGCCGAGGCAGCCAGCCACTTTTCATTTCTCCGGTTCTGCGTTCCCGTTTCTGTTTCACTTTTCACTTTTAAGTAGCACTATTTTTTAAGGATTCTCCGTTTTTGGGTCCATCTTCCTTACAGAAAAAAAAATAAATAAAAGAACAAAACAATTTTGTGTTTTTTTGTGCAGTATTTCATGCTTATCAAATACAAAACAAACGCACACGAGAGCAGGGTTGGGATTTTCCTTCTTCTTTTCCTTTTTTTTGTACAGCTTTTACGGGTTGCGGTTCCCCCCTTGTGACATTTATGTTTCATTTGGCATTTCTGATGCGATTTCCTTTTAAAATGTTTTTTTTTTTCTCGTTTTTTTCCAGCGATTTAGTGTGACATTTCAATCAATCAGCCGCCTTTGGTCGGGGCAATTTGATTAAACACCAGATTTATGGCTTGTCAAGACCTCAAAATGACCGAAAAATGCTAATAAGTTGGGTAAGTCGTTTTTTAAAAATTTTCCATTCTTTATAACCGATTTATATACAAAGATTTTCACTTATACAACTATGGCACTATCGATAGTGCTTTGAAATACATTATTAAATTAAATAATAATGTATAAATACTAAATTAAATATATATTGGGTTAAGCTTTTAAAAAGATGTGATACTTATGAGGTTATGACACTGTAGCAAAAGTGATTTCTGCTCCTAATGAATTCTGTTTGAAAATAATAGGAATATCCACACAATTGGTTGGTTAAATAAGTTTTTTTGCCAATATCTAAAAATTATTATATATTACATATTATTTGTCCCTTTTCTAAACGCTTTCCACTTATGCTGCTATGACACTGTACCCCGTTGCTCTTCTCTTTGTTGAACTTCTATAGGAAACTTATACAAAACCAATAATAACCAATAATAATAATAACAAAATCGATATATTATGTTGGGAAACTAATTTCATTAATTATTATATAATAAGCTTTAATTTTTTAAATATTGACCCTTATGCAGTTATGACACTGTAGCTGTAAAAGCCTTCTGATACTCCTTTTTGAACTTCAATTGGAAAACTATTAGAAAATAATAGGAAAGTAGGCATTAACAATAAATTAAATTCATTAAATATTACTTAAGTTTGAGTTTTCCCCTTGAAGCACCTTTAAAACTATATATTGTAGATTCCTTTTAAATTATAAGAAAAAATAGACAAAATTTCCTGGCACATTCTTAGCTATATATTCCTTTAATTGGAATCGCTTTACTTCAGCCAAAGTCCCATTTGAGACACCAATAAAGATGTGAAAAATCGTAAAAAAATGTTGCCAACAAAGGAAAATGAATACAAAAAAAAAACAAAAAAAAATACTGAATGCTGGCCGTGTGAAATGTGTTTCGGCGAATCAGTGAAAATCACGAGCAAAGGGCAAAAAGGAGTTGGCATAAATAAACACATCAACACAAAAGGCAAAAGTTTTACAGCCTGCCAAGGCTCCATCCTTAACCCATTCTTCGCTTCTCGAGAATCTCACACATGACGCGTCTTTGTTGTTGGAAAACGGAAGTCGGGAAAAAAGCAGAGAAAGCTGTAAGAAGAAAAAAAGAAATGTTTTAATTGCCTCAGATAAGAAGTACACATAACTTGCTGCCACATCACACCCACCCTGCTTCTATGTGCTCCTTGCAAGCGGCAATTTTACAATTCAGCGCACATTTTGATGAGCTTCATAATTTTTTGCCTGCCCATTGATGTTCTCACCCATAACACATTGAACGGGTTAAGGTTGGGGGAGGGATTCGATGCCCTTACTTTTTGGGGTAAGGATAAACCCTTAAGGATCTGGGGAAAAAAGAAATAATTGAGAAAAGGTTTTCTATTCAGAAAAATAAATAAAAGCTATCGATAACAAACTTGGAAATTATATAAGAATGTTTATCGAAATGAAAACAAACAAATTAAACCATGTATCTATTAATAGTGCTTATTTTGCAACCTATGTATATTTAATATACGCTTTAATCGATAACATATTTCGATATTTTTATCGTTTTACATAAAATAAATCGTTTGCTTCTCGGACATATCGATATACCTTAATAATTAATCCATTTAAATCGAATACTAATGTATTTCTTCGATAACTAACAAATAAGCGATGCATTTATAATATATATAGAATGTGTTTATCGCTCATATCGATGTCAAGAAAAATATTAATAAATTCATAGAGTATTCGCTTAGCTGCCTTAGGACCCCTTTGGCTTAACCAACTGAAACTGACTTTCGACTTATCCAAGAGCATGGAAAACTCTTTCCATTCATTTCACATATATGTCACACAATTATCAAAGCTGTATCTATGCATCAGCGAATGCCACGCCCCACCGCCCACCGAATAAAATACAAAAAGAGACGAAATAAAAATAGAAAGGATAGGAAAGAGTAAAAGCAAAAAGGAGCAGCCTACGTGAAGCGTTTTGTTTACACGAATTACATGCATTTTACGCAACATAAACGAGATTAGTGCTCCGCTCACATTTTAGACGAAACAGGGAAACTTTAGACGATGTCATCCGCCTTGTCTTATATTCGAGTCCTTTAACTAGACAAGAACTTGACTAAGATACGACTCAGAACAGGAGAGAACGCGGTGGTTAAGTGTCACGACTAGGAGAATACCTTGTAGAGAAATATATGTATCAATATTATTTCATTATTTTATTATTTATATGTTCTAATTTATTATTTATTTGTTATATATAAAATGATTACTTTATAGTAGCAATAGATTATATTTTTATTCTAATAATTAATAATTCGATTATTTATATAATTATTATTATAATATCTTATATTTATTCCGTGTATTTTATTTTTAGTTATTTTACAGTAGTGCTAGATTATAATTTATTTATATTTTTCATCACCATCATACCCTAGATTTCACAGGGTATTTAGACTGACAGGAAAAGAAGTAGGAGTTGGATCTTCTCACAAAAAAGGGGTTGGCCGCCAATGCCTTTTGTTTTTTACTTGCCTTGAACTTTTCCGCCTCCCCATCCCCACCAGCCCCACCCTCCTCCATGCCCAATGCCCTACCCCCTCTAAATGTGTAATTGTTGTGGGGGCAAGGTTATTCTCATATGTGTAAATACAGTGGCATTCATCAAAATAGTACCAGATAAACATTTTAATACTAAAAATACAATATATATAATTGTAAAAACAAACAAAAATTGTTTACCATTCTAATGAACCTGTTATTATACGATTTATTATATTATTAACTTTTTTTATATATATGAACATGTTATTATCATATTCTTTTTTATTATACGATTTATTATATTATTAAAATTTTGTATATATTTAAATACATGTTATACTGTATTATTAAATACATTTCCAAATCTTTCTATAAAAAATATTTTAAGGCGAAAAATAATATTCAACGAAATTATAAACATATTTTTAAGAAAGTGTTGTTAACCTTTAATACATATTTTACCAATTTCAGCCAAAAACAATTAAAGAATATGTATTATTAATTTTCATTTTCAGATTTTATTTATTTTAGTATTTACCCCTATTACCTTGACCTCAATTGTGTCTATATATATATTAGATATGCACATATATACACAAATCTATGAGTATCTGTATGTGTTTGCATTGTTAACAAGCGCAGTAAAATTCCTCTCATCTTTCTGTTAGACACAAAAATTTCTATAGACAATGTCCTGTCCCCGTATCCTCATGCACACACATTCTTAAACTCATATCTATATTTTTTACGACTTTCTGTTGATCTTGGCAGCGAGTACTTGTACTTACATACTTGGGAAAAAACGAAGGGAAAACGAAGGAAGGGGCTAAAGGGTAGGGCAGCCTTGTTTATGTTCCAAAATCCCCTATCGCAAGCTCCATAAACGGATGCATCTTATTGTTTAAGACTGCGAAAAGTTACCCGAAACAACTTTGGAGTTTTCCGAAATGAAAAAAAGGAAGAAATGCTAGTAGGGGGATATATATCTATAGGAGAGTATATGTATATATCTGTTACTTGGTCATAAATGTGTTTTCTTGGTGGACTTTATTAAAGCATTATTAATAACATTGGAAAAATTCAATAAAAAGTACATCTAATGAGTTAAAAACTAAATAAGAGGGTTGTTAAGACTGTACTGCACATATTTAAATTTTAAACTATTTATATATTGATTCTGTTTCAATATTTTACTAGGAATCGATAAAATATCACAAAATAAACGTTTCAATAAACATATAAATATAAATTATGTTTAATATATAGGAAAAGTGTAACCGGAAAGCAATTAATATATATAATATATATATAATTAATATTATTCAATAATAATAATTTTTATACCCTTAAAGGGTATTATTATTTTAGTCTAAAGCTTCTAACTATATGAAGGAGTCATTTCCGACCCTATAAATCATATATATTCTTGATCAGCATCAACAGCCAAGTCGATCTGTCCATCTCCGGAAGAAAAAAAAAATTTTTAATTTTTTTTCCAAATTTTATCGATATTTTTACATCATTTCAATTTTGAAAAATTGATAAAAATTTTTTTTCTTTAAAATTTCAAATAAAGTATAGAGATTTTTTAACCTAATAAAAACTAACATAGGAAACCTTGCCGAATTGAAATTAATGCAATTTTGCCTAAGTTATGAGTTTTTTAAACTTTGATTTTTATTAAAAATCTTCATATAAATATATCGATAAACATGGATTCTAATCCTATAAATCCTATAATCCTATTATTTAGTTTTCTTTCTTATTAAACATTAAATGCTATATTTTAATGATTCGATATATCAAGCTTTATAAAATATAATCGATATACAATCAAGCCCTAAATTCGATATCGATATATTATATAAATAGAAACTCTTCCAGAGACAATCATTCTCTTTCTTTTTGCTAAATTCTTTCCCTATCTCTTTGCGAATTTCCTGAAAAATCAGAGGTTTTTCCACATGCAAGAACAAAAAAAAAACAAGGAAAAGAGGAGCCGGATGGCAGGACGACAGCTGGAGCCAACTATGGCAAAAGGACCAGGAACTGAAAACTGAAAACTGAAAACCTGGACCTGGGAGGGGGGGCCAAAGTGGAAAATCTCAAATCAAAATGCCATTAAAGCGTGTACCGCTTGACTATAACGCGAAAGTGGAAGTAAATATTGTCATTACTCAAGCTTAAAATTAAAATTACCCACCTGAATGGATAAGGGGCGGAGAGGATAATGGGGCCTGATGCTATATAAGACGGGGGGCGGGTAGGAAAAGCTTGCAAAAATGATAAACTGCATAAGGCAGGAGGCAAAAGGCAACACAGAACCTGAATTTCAAATGCAAAACTTTCTTTTTCGCACACAGACTGAGAAGTCCTGTGTGTGTGCTGGTAAAGGGGAAGTCCCGTCCCCCATCCCTGTCCCGCAATTTTCCATAAATGCCGCCACAGCAGCACCGGCAGCAAAGAGCAAAGTAATTTTCATAACGACAACAACAAAGTCGCCGAACTTGCCAAAAGGTGCGCGCCAGTCAGTCCAAAAAAAAAAGAAGAAAAACTCGTACTCCTCTGGAAAAATACCCCCTCCCCCAGAAACCAACCCACCCCCCTTTGTGGAGTAGCTCCACTTTTTTGGAATGTGCCACGTTAAGCACATCTGTTTTTTATTGCTTTTAATTTGCCATTAATAAACCATTCCAAGGCGACCGTCGGTCGTCCAAAAATGCTAATTTATATATGTATATACAATATATATATATATATATATAGTATTAAGAGTATTAGGTCGGGGAATCCAATTTGAATTTGTGCTTTCTGCCAATTTATTTTTCAGACTAATGCCTCATAAGTCAATGAGTTTTTGGCATTTTTATGGCTTATGAACAGACACCAAAGATGCCATATTTCCTGGCTGGGGATGAGGTCAGGTGGGGTTTTCCACAGCTGTTCGAAGGAAAAGTTTTGCCCAGACAAAGTAATTTCCATTTGGCCAAGACAACAACAACAACATTTAAAATAAAGCAAAAGCCTAAGAACTATAGTATTTCGTATATTTGATAGTATATATAATCTATAAAATCATTATAGAATTTTGATTTAATTTAAATTTTTTTTATAATATAAATAATAGATAAACAATATATTTAAAATATCGTCGGA
Source organism: Drosophila bunnanda (assembly GCA_035046265.1). NCBI lineage: Eukaryota > Metazoa > Arthropoda > Insecta > Diptera > Drosophilidae > Drosophila > Drosophila bunnanda. The sequence goes on from JAWNOB010000017.1 coordinate 476,871, forward strand.
AGGCAAATTTTCTTTAAAAATGTAGCATTTATTTCTGCGGAAAAAGTGTTGGAGAAATTGTTAAATGTGTTGTTGAAAATTGTTGAAAAAAATGATTCAAATTTGGTACACAAAAAGTTTTAGGACACTATTATTGATATTGTAAATGACTTTTAATTCAAAAATTATAGCTATAATTGTGCAATAAATTCTTAAAGATGAAGTAAAAAATATTGTTGAAAATATTATTGAAGAAATTGTTGAAAACTTTGTTAGAAAAAATTCTTGAAAAATCCATACAAACCATTTCAATGGTCAAGATGGTGTCTGGTAGTATTTCACCTGCAGATTTTGGCTAAAATTTTTGTTTTGTGAAATGAGTTGACTCCCCATTTCTCATTTGCGAGACAAAGAGTCGCAGCGACATCAAAGAATCTTCGGCCTAAACAAGAGAATCTCTGGCCGCTGCCGCCCTGCCCCCCACATTTTTGGCATTGGCAAAAGCCAGTGCGAAATTAGCCAAAAGTAATCCTTTAAGTTTAGTGCCCAAAAATTGCACACAATTGTCAGAGTGTCTTCAGTGTCCTTCCTACTGTCGTCCAGCCTCCTGTCGTCCTCGTTGCGTTCTCTTTCGAAACGTTCCGCCGCCCCAAAACATTGTCAGCCGCCGTTGATGACATTGTGTAAAATTTTGTTGCTGCTGTCGTCGTTGTCGCTGCACTGAAAAAAAAACTCTATTAACACTAGATTGAGATTTTTGTTACTAATAATAAATTGAGTTAGAAATACTGGAATGCTGCTTTCCTTTCTTAATATCCTTTTGAAATTATGCCAAGAGTATATTTTGATGTAATTTCTTATTTTATTATATTCTAGAAACTATTTAAAATAAAATTACTTATGGAATCTGCACTGCTATAAAATCTGTTGGCATTAGATAGAGATTTTTGTTACTAATATTAAATAGATATTTATTTATTCACCTAAATTGAGCTAGAGATACTGAAGAAACAGCTGTATATCCTTGAATACAGCTTTCCTTTCTCAATAGCCTTGTAAAATTATGCCAAGAAGCTATTTAAAATATATTTACTTATGGAATCTGCAGTGATATAAAATCTGTTAACACTAGTTAGAGATTTTTGTTGCTAATAATAAATATATATATATATATATATTTACCTAAATTGAGCTAGAGATACAGAAGAAACAGCTGTATATCCTTGAATGCAGCTTTCCTTTCTCAATATTCTTTTGAAATTATGCCAAAAGTATATTTTGATCTAATTTCTTATCTTAAAATATACAAGAAACTATTTAAAATATAATTAATTGAGGAAACTATAGTTTCTGTCAAATATTATATATATCTATAAGTATTTTTTACAGTGGCATAATGCCTTTCTTGCGCTGGGCTATAAAACTTTTATAGTAAAAAGTAAATGCCACAAATGAGCAATCGAAAATTTCGCATTATAATGCAAACTGTGTGCATTTTTCGGGGTTATTGTAGTCGGCTTTTTTGGCTTGGTCCTTTTTTGAGGGGGGGGGGGGGGGGGGGAGGGGGGAGAAAAGACAAACGCATACCAGAGCCAAGGATTGCAGGAGGAGATGGTGATGGAGATGGAGATGGAGATGGAGAGGAGATCTCCAACCAAGGCAGTCGTCATGGTCGCCGGGACTCGTTCTCTCCCTCTGTCTCTCGCCTCTATTAATAATAATAGAATTTTTGGAAAATTTTGCAGCGAGACGAGGAGGAAAAAGGAAAAGGAAGCTGCCGCGATTTTTGCATTTGACAACGAAAACGAAATGAACGAGTTGTATGTATGTTGTTGCCTGTTGTTTGGGTCACCATTCTCCATCGGCGGTGGGACCGGCCCGGCCGGGGACTACTGCCATTGCATTATTCAGCGAGTCCTGTGTAGTCCTGGCTGACAATAATGCTAATAATGATAATGATTATAATGCATGAAACAAAATATACCCGGAGATGCCTTGTCTTCTTTGTCTATCGAACCATCCACAGACGCGGACGGGGTCCTTCCTCCCGCCGTTCTTCGGCATCTAATGAACTCCTTTATGGCTGCTCCATTCGCATAGCTAATTCAGAGTGTCTATAGCATTCGGTCCGAGTCATAGTCTGACTTCCAGTCCCAGTCACAGTCTCGGTCTAGGGGTCCCCCCTTCAGTTTCCAGTTTGCAGTCCCCGTTTGAATGCAAATTCAAGGCGAGTTTTGTTTCGAAAATGCCAGCGAATAATTTTGAGAAAATTAAATACAACAACAGTTTGTTGTAGTTGTCTGTGTATTTTTGGGAAATATATATTCAATATAATATAAAATATTTACTCTTTACAAGTTTGCTTTAAATAAATTAAGGAAGCATTTGAAATGTCTTTAAAGTAATATTCTTAAAGCAATCAATCATTAATCATTTTTGAAGAAAATTCGAATTAAGGTGAAACAATTTCTTCAACCTTATTGAAGAAAGTGTGAATAACAATTTTTAATAAATTGTTAAAAATAGTGTTGATGAAATTGTTGAAGTTGTTGATTCAAAACATTTTGGGAGAAAGTGTTAAGGAAATTGTTGAATAAAGTGTTGATGAAACTATTGACCAAGTTGTTGAAAAAATCGTTGTTGAACAACATGTTAAAGAAATTGTTGAACAAGTTGTTGAGGAACATTTTAAAAGGAAGTGTTAAAGAAATTGTTGAATTAAGTGCAGAAGAAATATTTAAACAAATGGTAATAAATTATTGTAAAATTTATTCAACTAAAACAGAAAGTTTGTGAACTTTAATCAATTTGAAAAACTTATTCATACAATATTAAAAGAAAGCTATAATATTATTAAATAAATATGATATGAGGACATTGAGAAAACCAAGTTCTGTTTCCATTTATCAAGTATTAAAAATATTCCATTATTCATAATAATATTATAATAATAGTATTTAAAATAATAGAATCTTCTTCTATTTAATGTTTACTGCTTTATGGGTGACTTTATGAACCGGATAATCCGTCCGTGCAAAATAAACCAATCATCCACCGTAATGTCTCCCAGAGTCCTGAGATCCGCCAGGTGGATTACCTTCGACCCCGGTTGTCGTCATCAGGCACGTCCGCTTCGGTACGCCCATTCGGTTATATTAAAACCATTTTTCGCTTATTACCAAAAAATTTAAATATTTTGAAAATAATAAACTGCGGGTGAGTTACTAAGTGGCAGCAGCGGCAGCAGCGACGCCCACAAAAAAGCAAACAAGGCAAACACCGCACCAGAAATGGGATTGGGATTGGGATCGGGATTGGGTGGTGGTCGTGGTGGTGGTGGTGGTATCGTCGTCATCAGCATTTGGTATCATCAAAATGATGCCAAGCCCGTGCCGCTGGCCCACCTTTTGGCCCAAAACCCACAGCCATGGCCATTACTAATCCTCCCCAGCCTCCTGTCCCCTGGAACACAACCGTGTGCTATCAGCGCGCCTCGTGTTGATTGTCGCGCATTGCCGTCAATGCCACCTCCTCTCTCTCGCTCTCGTTCTCTCTCTCTGCTGCTGCTGCTTTTCCACTCGTTTTCCTCTGGATTTTCCCCTCTCCCCCCAAACTTCAACCCACCATTCATTTGCCCCTTTCGCGTCCCACTCGCCTAATGAGCATCATGCGTTCGTAATAATGACAATGCTGGTCAGTGGCCCTTCTGGCCAAAAGTTTTCAGGGGAGAAAGGCTGCCGAAGAACCTTAAGAAATTTGTTAAAAGTTAGTAATAGTTACAGTATATAAATTAGAAATTGTTGAAGTTCTAGTTGGATAAAGATCTGAAAATATATTGGAGAAACTTCTTTAACGAGATTATTATAACAAAATTGTTGGAAAAATATTGAAAGATGTATAAAAAAAAGTTTTAAAGTTATTATTGGAGAAATTGTTGAAGAAATTGTTGGAGAAATTGTTGAACAAATTGTCGAAGAAATTGAAATAGAATAAATTGATTTAAAAGGTTAATATATAGTTAAAAAAACACGATAAAAAATGGTTGGAAAATGTATTGTAAAAAGCGTTGTGGAAAACGTTGTAGAAAAAGGGGTTAATAGTTAGAAAGTGTCGTTGAAAATGTTGGAGAAACTGGATATTATTACAAGTTATTTATAATAATTATACACTGTTTTAAAACTGTTCATAAACTCCAGAATGAAATTATTAGTATTACTTTTTACTGGTACATTTCCAAACCCCTTGAAAAACTCTCCTTTTCTGGAAGAAAAAAACCCCTTTTGCCTCCGCTCCTGCAAGATAATAATAATATTGCTGATGGCCATGCTGCTGCTACTTTTTGGCGGTGGTAGGTAACCATCTTCCCATAGTGTCATATTTTTATGATTTTTATGTTAATTCATAACCAGCGACGACGACGGCGAGGACGAGGACGACGTCGCGGTTGCCAGTTGCCAAAGTCCTCCCCAAGCCCATCATCGCTGCAGACTCCTTTTCGCCAAATGCTTTTTAATCCTTTTAATGAAAATTAGTTCCTCTCAATAACATTTAATATATTTTCCTTTGCTTTTCGGAGGAGACTCTATCTCCCGTGCCCGTTGTTTTCACAGGCATTATCATAATTTCTGTTTGCAACCCTAAATCAACACTCCACCTCGACTCGATAAAGGGTTATTCTCTCCCCCCGCCGCTGCCGTTTGGTCCATTTTCGGTGGTTCAGTGTGGTCCTTACTTTTACTGGTTGTAGGTAGGTGTTCAGGCGGATGGGTGGGTGGGTTGTCTTCGCCCACTCCGCTTTTTGACATATATCACAAGGTGATAACGAAGGAACCCACCACCGCCGGGAGCAGAGCACCCTTTGGCCCCTGTCCCCTGACCTTTTGATTTCCTATGCAGCGTTAAATGGCATCCGCAGCACTTCGGTGCTAGGGCCCAGGGTCCACGTGGCTTTTCCGCGGCGCCGCTGGAAAATTGAAAACCCAAAAGGCAGTAAAAATTAATGGGCGTAGCGAAGGTGTGTGTGTGTTTGCACCATCATCCCGGCTAGAAGGATTCTTGCCATCTCCTCGCTATCGATAATGTATGTATGTCCTTTGCTGGTGTCCCTGCTGGAATGCTAAGAGATTGGATTATCACTGTAATTATATTAAAATTTAATTTTATTCGATTCTCGCAGTCAGGGAAATTGTTGAAGAAATTATTGAAAAAATGCTTAAAGGAGTTTGGAAGAGGTAAATTATAAAATAAATATTGATTAAGTTATTGGGGAAAAGCCCAAAGAAATTGTTGAACAAAAATTGCAGATGAAAATGTTCCACATAATTGCGAAAGAAATACAAAGATATGCAAACAAAAGAGTTAAAGATATTAGTAGGAAAATTGTTCATTACACATTGTTGAAAAAGTTAAAGAAATTGTTGGAGAGGTTTTTAAAGAAACTTTTGAAGAAAGTGTTGTAAACATTGTTTAAACTTTTATTCGAGAGTTAGCTAAAGAAAATATTTAAGAAAATATTGAAGAAATTGTTTTGAAAATTGTTAAACAACGTGCTAAATAAATATTAAAGGAAATTTTGGAAATCTTGTTGAGTAATTGTTAAAAGAAATTGTTCAAGAAATTCTTGACGAATGTGAAGACATTTAAAGATTAATTTCAAGAAATTATTCAAGAAAACAATTCATTATTGATGAAATTGTTGAAGCAATTGTTGAAGAAATTGTTTAAATTAGACTTACTATTATTATTTAAAATACTTAAATGAAAACACTCACTGATCACTTACACCATAAATTGATTTTTATTGAAGTGCTTGCGTAATGACATTAATCTGCTCAATTAAAGTACCCGAACGAAATGAATGCGATTACTTGATCACTTCTGATTTGGTTCTGATCATGGGTCTGTTGTATCCAAATCTGTATTCAATATGAGAATCGACGCAATTAGATAAAAATATGTACTATCTAAATACAATATGTGAGCAGCATTACTATTCATCGTCCGATGGCTTTACGCTCCAGTGCTGATAATATTTCTGTTGCATTTGGTTCTGTTGTTGATTTTGCTGCTTCTGCTTAAGCTGTTGTTGATTTTGCTGTTGGTGTAGTGATGGTTGTTGTTGTTGTTGTTGATTTTTGTGCTGTTGCTTGTGATATTGCTGCTGCAATTTCTGGGAGTTTTGAAGCTGCTGCAATTGCTTAGCCTTCATTTGCAAATCTAGCTGCTGCTGCTTCTCCTGCTGCTGCTGCTGTTGTTGTTGTTGTTGAATGTTTAGCTGTGAATTTTGCTGCGCGTTCTGCTGCCAATTTTGGTGCGAGGGATGCACCAACTTCAGCGAGTTGTGCTGCTGCTCCTCCCAGCCAGTCCTGCCAGGATCTGGCATATTGGTCAGGGCTGAACGGCGATAGGCCTTGACGGCCTCCTCCCAGTCACGGCCAAGGACCTCGCGTGATACCTCGTCGGGGCTGCGCATGAATTGCTTGCGCATCACAATGGGCTCCGTTTGACGGAAGTTGGGCTTGTAGGCCTGTGGATCGCGCGAGTTGAGCCAAATGGTATCGGTTTGGGTCCGGTTGTGCCACATGTTATCCTCGCGGTTGATGCGACGCTCGTGGGAGCCCTGATTGGCGCCACGGGCATGGTAGCTGGCATCGCTCATCACCATGGAGGTGGCACTGGCACGCGCCGGTTGCGCCTTGATCGAGGATGAGGATGACTTCATTGTGTTATCAGAGCGATCTGAATCTGAACCGGCTGCTCCATCTGCGGCTCCGGCTCCGGCAGATCGGCCCCCCTTGGGTCCGCGTCCGCCATTCGGCGAGTCTCCCCAGGGATTGGAGGCCATGTTCCGTCGCAAATCGCGCCAGTTGCCAAACAATCCAAGGAGGTGGCCACGCACCATGGGGCCGACCATGAATGGAGAGGAACGCTGCATATTTGCTATAGAGAAAAATATAACGAAACAAGAAAGAAAGAAAACTTAATAAGCCGCAAAAAAGTTAGTTAATTTAGTTAAGTTAATTTAGTTTAGTTAATTTAGTTTACTTAATTTAGTTTACTTAATTTAGTAGACAAAACAATCGACTTTTGGTTAGATATCGCGAACGCGCACTCGGAACTCGTTGCTCACCGTAAAAAACAAAAAATTGTATTTATATATACAAGGCTTGAAAAAATTTAGAATTTTTGTTTTCGGTTTTTTTTGTACTGGGAAATTTTGTCTCTGATGTTAACGGGTGAAATTTTCAATATGGAATACGAATGTAGGTAAAACTAACAGAGAGCTAACAAAACCAAGTAAAACTGATATCAAGGCTCACTTTAATCAGACTGGTAAAAGTATGGTTGTGAAATTAAACACGAATGTTACTTGGTTTTTGAAGAAGTGAACTGAAAAAAATCTCAATTTGAACACAGCTTTCTTTGATGCCTTTTATTTGGATTCTAGCATACTCAACTTTAATGTTTAAAAAATTACAAATTTGATTCATTTTCATATATAAAGTATAAATATATGAAAATTTTGATTGCAAATAGAACTATATATGTATTTAGGCAATAATTCCTTTTTTGGCTTTTGTATACCTACAAGAATACCTAAAATATGTGTAGTTTAGGTATTATTTAATAGATAATTTAAAATGCTAACTCTTTAGGCAAATCAAAGTTTTTCAAAAATCATAACTCGGTCAAAAATGCATTAATTTCAATTCGGAAAGCTGTCCCGTGTTAGTTTTATTTGTGTTAACAAATCTGCATACTGAACTTGGAATTTTTAAAAAATAAATTTTTTGCTCATTTTTCTTGCCAAATTTTAGATTAAAAAATTTGGAAAAAAATTAAAAATTTTATTTTTCTCCCGGAGATGGCTAGATCGATTCGGTTTTTGATGCTGATCAATAATATATATGATTTATAGGGTCGGAAATGACTCCTTCATAGCGTAACAAGCTTTTGACTAAAAATTTAATACCATTTATTGAACCGATATTTATCGATCATTTTAGTTACCAATTTTTCTGACAAATCAAAGAATAAAAAACTCATAACTCGGTCAAAAATTCATTATTTTTAATTCGGAAAGCTTTAACTTGTTAGTTTTATTTGTGTTAACAAATCTGCGTACTGAACTTGAAATTTTTAAAAAATAAATTTTTTGACCATTTTTCTTGCCAAATTTTAGACTAAAAAATGTTGAAAAAAATTTAAAATTTTATTTTTCTCCCGAAGATGGCTAGATCGACTCGGCTGTTGATGCTGATCAAGAATATATATGATTTATATGGTCGCAAATGACTCCTTCATAGCTTTACAAGCTTCTAACTAAATTATAATACCATTTTTGAATCAATATTTATCGATCATTTTATAAGCCAATTTTTTCACAAATCAAAGAATAAAAAACTCATAACTCGCTTAAAAATGCATTAATTTCAATTCGGAAAGCTGTCCCATGTTAGTTTTAATTGATTTAACAAATCTGCATACTAAATTAGGAATTTTCAAAAAATACATTTTTTGTCAATTTTTCTTGCCAAATTTCACATTAAAAAATTTGAAAAAAATTAAAATTTTTTTTTTCTATCGGAGATAGCTAGATCGACTCGGCTTTTTATGCTGATCAAGAATATATATGATATATAGGGTCGCAAATGACCTGCAAGGCAATTAAAGTACTTTTACTTGTACAAATAAACTAAAATAATAAAGAGCGTTTAATAATATTCCCAAATAACTCTCTTAAATGATTTAAATAATATTTAAATATTTCTTAAAGCTCTTGAATTTTCAACTTTTACAGGACCCTTACAACAATGCAATAATTTAAAGGCTCCCTAACATATTTATATCTACATATATATATAAATGCACAAACACACACCTCTCTGCATACATAATTATAGGGAGCAGGTCTTGAAGGATTTTGCAATTTTCTGGCAGCACATCCGCCTGCTGAAAATCCAGGGAACGAAAATAAAAACCCAGTACGACCGACCATTAACTGCCTGAGCCGGTACTTTCCAGCTTAAACGTTGACACTTGAACTCTTTTTGATTTCGCCCATGTGTGTACATGTGTGTGTGTGTGTGTGTGTGTGTGATTTTCCCTTCTTATTATTTCTTTTCTTTTTTTTTTTTTTTTTTTTGTTGTATTTTTGTATTCTCCACTGAAACACAATGGCACAATTATGTTAAATATCGACAAGTGGCCCTTCTTTTGTTGTGGGAAATATTAAACACTCGTCGTTCCAACAATCGAAATGCCCAGAAAGAGGTTGAGGTGAGAGCACCTGGGTGGCCCCGGGGGGAGGGGTTCAAGTGGATAGGGTATGCACATGGGAAAACTATCGGTGATAATTATCGATTGCTGATCAAATATAAAAATTATATATAAAAATATTTAAAAAATAATACCAATAATGAAATTATGAATCAAATAAATAAATAAACGTTTATTAAATAGGTTACATGTTTTTTAAATATAAGTTTCGGTGGTTATCATATTTATCGATATAAAATCGATATTTCACTTAAAGTTTTATATATTTTTCTCTTTCTCTTTTAAGTATAATAATTTAACAATAAAATTTTTTTGTCTTAAAATCTAATGGTAATATCGATATATTTTTGCACAATAAAATCGATTATTACTTTTTGCAAATAAAAACAAAAGAAAAATCACAATAATATTTTTTAGAACCTTGCTTTAAATGATAATACATTTAAATAATTATATTTATCAAATTTATTATATTTATCGCTAAAAAATTATCGAACAAATATTATAGGAAAATGCTTGGCTTCAAAATTACTTGCTAATTAATAAATTGTTGACCTCTTATAAATGTCTATTTACAGTACATCCTTTGACCCTTGACCCATCAATATTTTTGCCCAAGATATAAACATGTACATAGATATATATATATATATATATATAGTATAACTTAATTATGCAATCTAAATGCATTGAATCACCTCAACCAAAATGACAATAATCATAATGACAGTCGTCGACCAGAGCGAGCTCCACCGAAAAATGTGAGCTCATTTGTTGTCCTTTTCTGCAGTTTTCAGGCACAAACCGCACGGGCCAGAAGGCAGGTGAAAATTGTCCCTCCTCCCACCCTTCCCTATGCCCATTATCCAAATTCCCCCCCATAACCATTTTCCCAGAGAAAGACAGAGAGAGAGAGATAGAGAGAGTGTAAGAAACGACAAATCTTTGCAATTTATTTACGTGCCATTTCGTAGCGAAGATTTTCGTTAGATTCTACCCATTCGCCTGGCGGAATTCCAAGACAACTTCAGTCTACCAGCAAGGACTCCCCTTTCCTGAAAGGTACCCAGGCACAGGCACAGGCACAGGACGAGGCAGAGGCACAGGGAACAGGGGGTACAGGCACTACCTCCTTGGTTTTTTGGCGACGACAAAAGTCATGACGCGCTGATGACGTTGCCAGTGGAAGGATTTAATGGCACATTAAGAATTTTATTACCGCACAACAACAGCACCAACAAATACAACAACAACAACAGCAACAAAAAGAAGAAAAAAAAGAAACGAAACACCAACGAAGAAGCCATCGTCGCACCTTGGCTTCAACAATTTTTCGCCAGCGTACACACAAAATTTTTGACAGGCATTATTCGCCCATGAAAATCTTTCGGTGTCAACAGAAAATTTTCATTTTCATTTCGGCTTTTGATTTTTAAATACTCTTTGCAAAAGGTATTATAATAAATATAAATTTTATATCAATCATATACATCAATAAGTCAAAGTCAAAGAAACTAGGGTGAAATTTGTTGTTGTTGTTGAAAGCATTGTTGAACAAATTGCTGAGGGAATTATAACAATTTAAAGATATTGTTGCTGAAATTATGAAACAAATTGTTGAAGAATATATTTTTGTGTTTAACACTTTGTTGTTGAAAATATTTGTTAGGAAATTATAAAAGAAAACTGAGTGCTTAACTGATTGTTGAAGAACTTATTGAACAAATTAATGTGGAAATTGTTGAATAATTGCCACTTTTTTAAAACATTAAAACATTTTTAATGAAGAAATTATTATTATTATTAAAAAAATGTTTATACAAATGTTTGTAGAAATTCTTAAAAATGTTGTTGAAACATTGTAGAAAAAAATTATAATTTGTAGTGAATATTGTTGAAAATGTTAACAAAATTGCAGTTCTGTAAAGAGAATTTTCCAGCAAAGAGTATTTAAAGCTTCGGCCAGCAAAGAAATAGACCTTTACTTTTGCCTGGATTTTTGGTCCGTGTCAGCAAAGGGGTAGAGAGGAAGTCTTTTTTGGGGGAGCCGCGTCACATCTTTGCTTCTTTATCCCCAAAAATTTCCACCGTCTCGCTGGCTAAGACGATTGTCATTATTACAAGTTTTGCATAAATGAATGAATGAATGACATTTATGTATTTCATTTAGACAGAGCCAGAGGACTCGGCTTAAGGACTCGCCAGAGGTAGATGGGCAGGGATGGCCATTTGATGCGAGACTTTTTCAAATCTTGATGTCCTTTGTTTGATCAACTTTCTCGCGGCACGGAGGGAGGGAGGTAGATCCTGGGAAAGCAGGTAAATTCGCCGTGCCATTAACCCATTATGTGTCAGCGAAAATTTCAATCCAACCGCAATTTCATCTTGACATTTGTGCATAATTGAATTAATTCCGAAATGGAATTCAGACACTCAGAGAGAGAGAGAGGTGGATTGTTTGAGAAAGAGCTGAAAGGGCTCTTTAAAATTGGAATTTCGGATAAACATAAAGATTTTATTAATTAACAAAGCTTAAAATTGGAATGTGCTTTAATTAAAAACCACATTAATGTGTTTAGCCATAAGAGGGAGGGATCAGGTGCGATTTAATTGGTTTTTTAGCAGGATCCTATGTGGAATATACTATAATTGTATTTTATAATATATTTTGTACAATTCATATATATTATTTTTTATATGAAAGTATTACATTTACTTGCCTCCAGCCTAGCAATGGCTATGGAAAAGACGACTCCTTGGATAGCAGCTGCCTCCTGTGGCATATCCCGAGTCTATATATACCCTATATCCCCTCAACCAATTAGGGTCGATCCGTGGCGAGAACATCTGGAATGGAATGCGTGCCTTTTTTTTCCTATTCTCCCCTGTTATTTATATGCAATTTAGCCATCTTCTTGTGCCTTTTCTTAAACATTTGTTTGTGCAACCCTTTGCCGGCACTCTCCCTTTCTTCCTAATTTGAATGCATTTAAAAATGTTAAAATATGACAATTACCATGGGGGAGGAGCAAAAAAAAAGGCTTACCGAATTTATCTGCAGAGACACGCACTTTAGTTCGGCGAAAGGCGGCCTCGGTACACAAAAGATTTGTACGTGTTCCCACTTGATGAGCCCTGAGCCTCGCCTCCTCCCGCCCCCCCCCCCCCCCCCCATTGGTACCCCGCCTCTGGCAAATACTACGCGCAAAAATTCCTTCAAAAAAAAAGGAAGCAAACACACACACACAGTGTCAGAGGAGGAGTTAAAAAAGAATACGGAGGGGGGAATGGGTTACAGTGAGAAAAAATAATCAAGAGATCATTTATTTCACTTTGTAACATTTCATATTTTTTAAAGATATAGGGAAATATAGATATATCGATAATGTTTCTATATTTTACACAAAAGTCGATATAAATCGATAATTAAATGGTGTAATAAATCGATATTATTGTCAATAAATCGTATTTCTTTCTATATATATGCAACATGCAATTTATACAATCCCTTTATTGTACTATTTAATTTAATACATTAATTTAAATAATTAAAAAAAAAAATAAATAAAATATTTAAATTATTAAGTAATAAAAATATTTGTAGTGCCTTAAAATTTTTTTTTTTAGCCAGGAAATTGGACAGAGAATTTTTTTCAACATTTTAAAATGACACAAAAAATATGCAAAAAACTATGCTACAAAATGTTGCCACAAATTAATCGATATTTACTTTCCTCATTTCTTCTCAGTGTATTAAAATAGGCAGTGTAATAAAAAAGAAATGAAGTACATGGTGGGAGTGGGGAGGCGTGGCACATTACAAGCCTCCTTCATCGCCCGCCCCCCTTGGCAGTGGCTCACGTTACGCCGCCGAAAAAGAGATAATTTTATTTCATTAATCCTTTTTTGGGACAAATTCTCTGTTCGTTCGTTTTGTTTGTGGCCCTTGTTCTTTTTTCCCCCCTCTCTCTCTTTCTTTCTCCTTTTTTTTTTGGCCATCTTGCTTCTGTTTTTTCTTGTATTCCTCCTCCATATTCCGGCTCGGATATACTGGGGCGTGGCTCGAACGTAATATTAGCTTAAAATTGTGTAAATAAAAATTACATTCGTAAGAAGGTTCTCGGACAGAGACCGGGCCAGCTGCTAACGGTGGCCCCAAAAAAAATCTAAAAAAAAAGCAGATCCTTGCTTCCCTTTTTTTCCTGGCGTTTTTTATTCAGAGTTGGGGGTCACATGAATCAGTGACCGCAAGTTCTGTGTTACATCCGCTGGATCTGTCTGAATAATGCTTTGGTTTTTCACCCTGTCGTCGCCATTTTTGGTGTACAGTCATCATTTCCTGCTCGCCGGCATAGAGTAGTTGATGCTTCCGGTGGCAACTGTACTTTGGAATCATTGAACTCGATAGAAGCCACAGCTTGATCATATTGATTTACTTGAGTTCTGTTTGGATTTGGGAGTTTATTAGGTGATTTTTAGGAAATTTATTGAAAATTTATTAAAGATTTTAATGTACGTTTATTGGAGATTGAGGGGAACTTTATTTTAGATTTTAAAACGAATTATTTGAAACATAAGTTAAGGCTTTTAAATATTTTGTAGAGTTTGGTTGGAGATTTATAGGTTTTTTTTTTGTGATTTATTGAAAATGTATTGGAGATTTTTGAATGCATTATTTCAATATTTATAAAGAGCCAGGAAAGAGTTATTAAAAAACTTATAAAGGATTTTTCGGTGTGCTTATTTGACATTTATTTAAGATTCTATAAAGAATCATTGGAGATCTATGGTAGATCTATTAGAAATTTATTGTTGATTTATTGTAAATTTATTCAAATATTATTTGGGATTTATTGAAAATGTAATAAAAATTGATTGGTGTGTTGTTGGAGATTTATTGGAGATCTATTGAATATTTATTGGAGTGTTATTTAAGATCTATTGATAATATTGTTGCAATTCGTTGAGGTGTGTTTTGTTTGAGATTTATTGAAGATTTGTTGAAAATCTTTTCGATATTTATTGCATTTGTTTGTTATTTGGTATTTATTAAATATTTTATTCAAATCTATTGATGTTCTGATAGATATTTATTGGTGTATTATTATTGTAAAGTTGTTGGAAATTTATTTGTGATTCATCGCTGACTTATTATATATTTTTTAGGAATTTATTGATGTACAGTATTTAAATAAATATTATTTTCTAATATTTCTTTTAAATAGAATGCTTTTCCCATCTTTTTATTATATCCCCCCAATGATTTTTCGCCTGCCTTAACCCCCAATCGTGATCAATATTAACACCTTGGCAAAGTCATTTGTCTGGCCAATTTACAGGCACTTTCTCGGCCAATATAATTTGCGCTTAATGGCTCTACTTGGCTCTGGACTTGGCTAACTGGCAAAACCCTTTGGCACGCATAATTCAAACGACGCAAACTTTGCCCCGTCGCCGTTGCCGTTCATTCGCAAATTAATGTTACATTTAACATTTCGAAAAGGAAAATAGAAATATTTTTCGCTGCGCTACAAATAAATTTTGCCAGGCAGGAGAGTTTTCGGAATAAAAAATTAAAATAGACAGAGAGAAAAAATTATAAACAGGCGCAGGGCGCAGTTCGCAGTTCACAGTTCGCCGTTCGCAGGACGTCCCCGGGTGTCCTTGCCCGCCGGTTACGACTCCTGGTTGGGTATATAACTCCGCTCATTAGTTGCCCTACACGCAATTAAGCACAAATGGCTTTCGAGGCGGGCACACGTAGTAGTCATCTCCTGGCCTCCACTCCTTTCCCCCTTTTTTTTCCTGGCCTATGGATGTGCCGCGTCGCTATGACAACTTGGTCTCAGCTAGCAGAATCCAGGATCCAGGATCCACCCTCTCCCGCTCCCACTCCCACTCGCTCTCAACTATAAATCCTTGAGCAAAAGTTATTCGCAGCGGAAACATTGTCATTGCTTTGCTCGGCTGCTGTTCCTCGGTGCTTGTGCCAGCACCGTGGAAACTTTGACTTTTCATATTTCTTTTTTGGTGGGAAAGCGCTGCGCCGCCAACTGTACCTGGCCTGTAACATAAAAGGAAATCATCGGGAAACAATGGGATCTGCTCATCACCAAGGATCTGCTCCGGAGGAATCGTAAGGTGATATCTAAGCGGAGGACAGGGTGTTGAGAAAATAATATACCAAATTTCCAAGGTTTGGAAGATTTGTAATCTTGGAAAACTTAAAGATAAATTAGAAATTTGATTGTTACTGGAAATTAATTGGGAATTTTTTAGAGATTTATTCGAGACATTTTTTGAAATTTATTTGACATTATTTTGCAAGTTACTTTAGATTTGATTTTGAAGATTTATAAAGATTTAATGGAGAGGTATTGGAGAGGTATTGGAGAGGTATTGGAGAGGTATTGGAGAGCTATTGGTGAGCTATTGGAGAGGTATTGGTGAGGTACTGGAGAGTTATTAGAGATGTGTTGGAATTTCCTTGGATATTTCTTTTAAGTGTTTTTATTTAAGATACAAATTGCAAATTTATTGAATATTTAATGATGCTTAACTTGCTTCATTGGATATTTATTACAGATATATAGGTATGGTATTAATTTTTTTTTGTTATTGGTGGTTTAAGATTTCTTGGTAACTAGTTGGAGATTTATTGAAGACTTATTGTTGTTTTATTATAGATTTATTGTATATCCATATAAAATTCATTGAATATTTATTGGTTGGTTTATTGTCGATGTATTGGATATTTTTTAAATATGTTTTTTAAAGGTTTTTAATGATTTATTGAAGATATTTGTAAAGTGTATAAAAAAGTTCAAAGTTCAACAAAAGTTTTAGAATTTTATTGTAGATTTTTTGTACATTTTATTGATTTTAGTGATTTCTCTGAGATAAAAGCAAACATTTTCTAAGCCTATTAAGATTAGGTGACAACCCTGTTCGGGATCAGTATTAATTTTTTTCGCTAGGAAGGCCGCATTAAAATTTGTCGTTTTTGTAACTTTCGCATCCGTTTGCGGCGTCTGGGAATATATCCTTTCCCATTACTTCACCACCTCCCCCGGCTCCCTGAACATTCTGGCAAAGCCAAAAAATTTATTACACGTAAAATTTCACCTGCGCAAGACTTGGCGTTGCCCATTTTAACGCTTAAATAAACTTTTGGCCACCGAGCCCCTCTCAGTGTTGTTGGATTTATTTATTTCTATATATATATATTATTTTTTTCTGTTTATATATAAGCAAGCCGACGATGGCAGGGCATACACAAAGGATTCATAAATTTCGTAATTGTGAAATGTGCATTTTAATGTGCTCGCAAATGAGTTGAAGACAAATTTTTGAATTATTTGCAAAATGTTGTTGATTTATTGAAATTGCCCAGCCATTGCCGTTGTTGCCGCCATTATCCTGGCGCTCCTTGGCCGTGCAATTTGCAGTCCTTCTTGATTGCTGATCCACGGAAAGTTAGCGGGGAGGAAAATTATTACATTAAATAAGACTTCAGGGAAATGGGATAAAATCCTGTTTAGATCTATAGGTCTTAGATTTTTTTATTTATTATATTATTTTATCCTTGAAATACAATGAAAAATATATTGTTTTAATTGGAAATATTTTTTATCTATATAAGATTAAAGCAAATTAATAATTTGTTGTATTATTTGTTTGTATTTATTCTAAATACATTTTTTATTAAGACATTTTCTAGTTAGAGAATTCAATTATTTATTGTATAAATTTATTAAAGGTATGGCATTCTTATTTTTTACCTTTTTCCATTTAAATAAAATGGTATATACATTTGCCAGATTTAAGTATTCATATTTTATGCATTAACTAAGGATTTTAAGTAAGATTTAGAGACTTTTAGTAGGAATTTAATATTAGTTAGAAATGTATATATAAATTATTATTTAAAAATATTTTTTTGTAGTATTTTTTGTATATTAACCAGGAAGTCCTTCGGTCGATCAGCAAATATCCTTGGCCTGCTGTGGCGCAAATGCAGCCATGCAAATGATTCGCTTATGCCTTTGTCAGTGGTTCGTCAGTGAGCAGGAGCAGCGGCAGCGGCAGGATGAGCCAGGATGTTATAAATGCTGCACCTGTCCTGCCAAGTAGCGGCCAGTTACGTCCCCTAACACTGCACCCCCTCTCAGACTCCTCCCCATCTCTCCCTCTCTCCGCCCATGCCCTCAGTCTGCGCCGTCGAGTCAGTTGTTTGATTTTACAGTTGTAGTCCAATTACGATTTTCGAGCGCATACCAACCGCACAGATTTCTGCCTTTAGGTACAGAACAGCAAAGGTCAGCAAAATAGGTGTTACGAAAAAAATAAACAATAAATATTGGGGAAATATAAGTATATGTAAATATATTTAACACATGTTAGATTTATGCTTTAAGTCTTTGAAGCGAATAATAATATTTTTTGTACTTGTTTTTAATCTAAAACAAAAGCAGTTATATTTAAAATATATTTTAATATATAATACATTTCTTAATTATATATTTTAATATTTTCTTGGTCGCTGTTTACATTAAAAATCATATTTGTTTAAGCTTTATTAAATTATACCTATATTTAATATATATATTATATGTTTATATATTTTCTTGTATATGTAAATATTTATTTACTGTTTTTATTAATTTTTTTATTTGTTATATATTATTATTTAATCTTTAAATTATTTATTATATATTATTTCAATTAGTATAGACATTTTTGTGGTATTATTCCTATTATCTTGTCTGGGACTATTAACTCGCATGTGTTTGTGTGCTCATAACTGTCTGTCAGCGCTGCAGCAAACGTCCTTTTCGTCCTTGTCTCTCTCGTCTGCCGTCTCTGGCCTCTCCTCTGGCCTCTCTGCTCATCGGAGTCGGTCATACGCCTTTCCCAAAACCTGGCTTGCACGCGGATTTTGGCCAGCAGCAAGCTCACCTGGCCTGGTCCTGGTCCTGGCCTGGTCCTGGTCCCTGGTCCTGCTAAATTACATTTTAGCAAGTTAATTGAAATGGAAATTAGTTGAAATTGTAAAACGAATTGAATTGTATGTGATTAGCTGTAGCATTTTCGAATTGGTTAAACAGAGGCAAGAGGAAGACTGTGGGCTTAGTTCTTCCAGTGACAACTGTACCGCAGACGCGTTGTGTCCTGTTCTGTCCTGTTCTCTGATGGTTAATTGACATTTTTAGGTTAATTGTTGCTGGCAGACCATAAATATGATAAAGATTAAGGCAGCTGGAAAAGTCGGAGCCTAACTTTTATTGGAAGATTTAACAATTTCTTTTTTTTTGTTAATTAAAAAATCTAAAAATACTTAGTAGCATTTTTTTATTAACAGTTTTAAAAACCTCATTTAAGTTATATTGCAAAGCAAGCATTCTTCAGCTAAAAACTACTATTTTTTTTTTTTTTCGCCCTCTTATCTTCTTCTTCTTCTCTGCCTTTTCCGGTTTCAGTGCCTGCACTTCCGCTTCTCCTGCTTCAGTTTTTTTTTTTTTTTTGCAGACCGCAGACAGACGTCGCACAGCTCTCGCGTATATTTAACCATAAGTAATATTAATACCCATTTTTGTTAACCGAAAAAATGTGAGGAATATACATTATGTGTGGGTGGTTTGGGGTGTGTGTGTGTGCGGGGGGTGTGTGTGTAAAATTATTATCCTTCACGCTTAATATGCACAAGCGGAAGCCGTCATTTGTACGCCACCGAGAGATGACGATGACCAAAACCCAGGGCCGCTGGCCATTTAGCATACGCAACTGTGTGTGTCTGTGTGTGTGTGGAGTCCTGGTGTCCTTTTTTCCTATAGTTTTTTTCTTTTTTTTTCAATTTTTTTCTTTTACTTTTTTTTGTTTTTCGTTAGCTTGGCGTTTTTTATGTCATCGTCCTAGTCGTCGTCTACTTATGTGCCACATGCTACGCCTGGCACACAGAGAAAATTAATTGTATAATTATAAATCGCTTAATTTATTGTTAGTTTTTAAAGTATTAATTAGAAAAGGTAGATTTTAGTTAAGTAAAAATATAGTAAAGTATTCTTAAATGTTTTTAATATATTTAATTCATGAATTTAAAGGTAATGGTTCATAAAAGTAAGAGAAAATTAATTGCATAATTATAAATCGCTTAATTTATTGTTAGTTTTTAAAGTAATAATTAAAAAATTTAAATGGTGGTTAAGTAAAAATATAGTAAAGTATTATTTAATATTTTTGTTATATTTAATTCATAAATTTAAAGGTAAACTTCATAAAATTTAAATATAGAAAATTATTTTCTCCCCATGTCATTTGCCCTGCTTTCTCCTCAAACCCTTCACAAAAAAAAAGGGAACACTGCTTGCTCCTCCTGCTTCCTACGTGAGTTGTCCGCTCCGCTCTGTCCGTCCAAGGGAGAACGCGTGTCCTTACAAAATTAGTGCTCTTTTACATTCATATGCGACCAGCTACTATATATACCAGTTACATATATATGCGATTTTTTCTCGTACATTATTTTTGGTTGTACATCTTGCTTCAAAAACGCAAAAAAAAACGAAAATTAAAAAAAATTTGAAAAAAATAAAAGCGTACAGCAATCGCAACGCTGATATATAATATTATATATCTTTTTTTTGTGCTTGCAACTGTTTGTGCCACTTTGGCGGAAGTATCGCAGCGACATCTTTCCCTTAACCCACCGCATTATGCGTTTTTTGTGTGTTTAGCAAAGCGTGGAACACACACACACAGGCATGGAGAGTATAAAAAATTGAAACCATTTTCTCATATTAAATGTGTGCCGACCGAAGGAGGCGAGAAGAGGCGTGGGCGTGGCAGTTAATAATGAGTGGACACAGCGCCACCCATCGGTCGCCTTGCACACTGGCCAGCAAGCAAGCAGTTCGAGGGCAAGCACACTGAGTGCAAGCAGCAGAAGAATCCGTGGGGAAGAAAGTAGCTAAGCAGTGTAGAAAAGATTTTGAAATTCTTCAAAGAAAGAGTAAAAAATATTTAGCTTTCAGTAAAGCAAGTCTAAGATATTATTATAGCAATATTTTAACATTAATAGTTTAACTTTAAAGCAAGTAAAAGTGCTAACTGAAACGCCAAAGGGAAGAAAGTAAACAAGCAGTAATTAAAAGTTATTAAAAAAAATAAAATATTATATAAAACAAGTAAATTTTAAAATTTACTAAGCTCTTTGGTTAATAATTAACAATCTTTTTATTATGAATTTTTTTTATACCCAGGTCATCATAATTTTAGTAAGCAGCTTGGAACGCTGTGAAGGAGTCATTTCCGACCCTATAAATCATATATATTCTTGATCGGCATCACCAGCCGAATCGATTAAGCCATCTCCGGCAGAAAAAAAATTTTTTAATTTTTTTTCAAAAATTTTATCGTTATTTTTACAATATTACAATTTTGAAAAATTGAAAAAATTTAAAATTTTCCTAAATTTTAAATTTAGTATGCAGATTTATTAACATAATAAAAACTAACATAGAACAGCTTTCCGAATTCAAATTAATGCATTTTTGGCTTAGTTATGAGTTTTTTAATCTTTGATATGTTTAAGAAATTCTCATATAAATATATCGATATATACCGATTTAATGAATGGTAATATCTTAAGTTTAGTTGTGATAAATTTCCGATCGGATCCTTAATTTCGATTGCAAACTGCAATTTCCTTTCTTATTTATTTATTAAAGGTAGAATGCAAGCAGTTGAAAAATCCTAAGGAAGAGAGCAGGCAAGCAATAAAGATCTTTAAATTCTTCATAGAATTATAATATTTAAAAAGAAGCATTTATATTCTGATGAGTTTACTTAGTTCGTTGAATTTATTATTAAGATTATTTTTATTATATTTCCTCTTAAAAAAGAGAGTGCAAGTAATTAGAGAATCCTTGAGAAGAAACACAAACGGGGCAAGCAGTATAATTTAATGTCTTATAAATAAATGTTATAAAATCACACTTAAGAGTCTGTATTTAAATCAAAAGCATATTTAAATTCTCTCTTGCTTTTAGTATTTCTTCTTCATTTTTGTTTTGGGGTTCAGCTCATATCCGTTTCCGGTGGCAGACATAACGTAACGCCTTTCCTCCTTCGACCCCCCGCCTCCTCTCCCCTCCCCTCCCCTTGGGGCTGGGCCGTACGTGTCGCCTTGTCGCCGAGATATATCTCAGTGTAGCGCCATCCTGGGACTGGGACACTCCAAGTGCTGATTATTATTCCGCTGACCGTTTCGTATTTATTTGAAAGGCATTTGCCGGCTGCCTTACACACACACACACACACACACACATGCTCTGGGATTTTTTTCTCCGAGTGTGTGTGTGTGTGTGTGTCCTGAAGCAAGGAACAAAACGACATATTCGTCCTGCATAAATGATGTAATTACAGCGCAAGATTTTTGCTATGAGCAATTTTTATTTTAATTTCTTCTCCCCGCCTTCTTTCCTCATTTATTCCCCCAGTTTGGTTCATTTTTTTTTTATATATATTTGTGTTCTCTATATGCAGCATCTGGATGTAGACGTACATATATGTACATAAGTAAGTAAGTACTTGGATGTAAGTACGAACGTCGTGGCAGCTTGTGAAATATTCTGCATGCCTTTATCATCATTTTAATTAAATGCGCAAATTACTATAAAATTTATGTATTCCTAGTGATAGGGAGAGTATTATATTAAATATATTTAATATAGCAAGTTGTTGTTCTTATTCTTATGTTTAATATATTTATTTATAAATATTTAGCTTGTTAAAAAGTCAACTAAAAAATATAAGGACTAACATAAAATTAAATATTACTTTTGACAAATCTTTAGTAAAGGGAAACAAGTTTCTAAAATATTTTAGGGATATATATTGAAAGGGAAAATCCAGTATATATTGAAAATATTGTAAACTTCAATTTATCGAATTTATAAGTATTTATAAGTATCGAAAATTATCGCATTTAATGTATATGTTATCGAGGCATATCTTAAAAATTGTTTTTTTATTATTATATCGATTATAATGGTTTGATATATTAACCAGAATATCTATATTCATTATTATTATTCAAATATCGATTTCATTATCGATTTTTTCTGCCAATTATCGATGTTCATTGAGTTAAAACTAATGTTTGCTTATGGAAAGCATAGAAAACTTATCACAAAAGTATTTGATAATATATAAATATTATTATATGATTATAATCATATGTACTATATTGTTAAGGTATTCTATCAATTTCTATTACACCCCTGCTATATTTTTTAACCATTATTCTTGGTAAATATTTATGTGAAATGGTTACTTGACCACCAACCCTGTTTCTTATACCATTTTAAAATTGACTTCCTGGTCTGTTCATATTTTTTCCCTGTAAACCCGTTAAAGTCTCGAATAATATCAACAAACAAGCGGTTTTTTTGATAAACCCTTTTCTTTTTTTTCTTTGTTTTTGGGCAAAGGGAAATTTGTTAAATGTTATCCAACGCTGATATTTTACTGACCAAAAAGGGATGCCACACACCTGCCACCAAAGCGGACTCTAATGCATTTCTAACATTCAGAGGTTGAAAAGGGGGTCAAGGGGGAGTTCAGGGGCGGGGGTTCAAGGGGTAACTGGGGGCGATTTGTTGACACAGCCAACGCCGCAAAAACATTGGCGGGCGTGTTAAATGAAATGAAAAGCCAAACGCGCGACCGCGAAAATCAAACAACAATAAAAAATAAACCGCAGCCACACTGGACCAAGCAAATTGCGATGAAAGCAGAAAAAAAAGAGGAAAACAAAAAAAAAACAACAAAAACAACAAAAAATCAAGAACAAAAAAAATATACACAAACAAAAACAAAGGAAAAAATAGTAGTTAAACCCAATTTGTAATTTGTTTGGCAAATCGCACGAATGGCGGTAAAAGACACCAACAACGAAAGCCACCGCGATAAGAGCCGCATCGCACACTGAACGAAAATATTGTTTATAATTGACAAAACATTTCAAGTCATGTAACTTCTTAAAATAATATTATTTACCTTACTCACCCCCTCTCTCTCTTGTTTTCCTCATGTTTCTCTCAGAAAACTCTCTCGTTCGCTACTAAAAAGTGGCCTAAAAGCAGCTTGTACATTGCAGGCAATTCCTAAAAAAAGAAGTGATCTAGAAGTGTGCTTAGAACTTTATTTCGTCTTTTATTTTTCTCAGTGCACCAATACAAGGCCACAAAGCCAAGAGCAGCTAACGGGCATCCTGAATCCCGTGTATCCTGAATCCTTTACCCCTTCCTCCCCTTTCCTCCCCCTTCCCCCCCACACACACACACCCTGTAAATGTGTGTGAGTGTGTGCGTTGTCGCGATGAGAAACGTGCCGATGCATAATCATTGAGGCCATTATCATTTATTTCACTCAAAGGTGTCGTTGCCGCCTACCTCTCTCTCTCTCTGTCTCTTTCTCTCTGTATATCCCCCTCTCTCTCCCGCACTCTGTACCTGAGGACACCTGGAAAAATCAAAAACACACGCACCAACCGTAGAAACAAAGAAAAAGCCAAGCTTAGCTAATGCCAGCGAACAAACCAGGGCCCCAGCCACACGCTGCGACTGGGAAAAGGGCTTTCCTAAAGTTAAAATAGAGTTTCTTAAAAATAGTTCATATAGAATTTAAAAACTCCTAAAAAACCTTTTTATTATATCCTTCCAGTTTGTAAAAGAATTATAGTATTAAATCGAAAATCGATCATAACTAAGCTTTAAATATTCGCATTATTTGAATCGATATTTATCGATACTTTTATATAAGCATTTTTTACACAAATCAAAGTTTTAAAAACCGCATAACTTAGCTAAAAAATCATTAATTTCAATTCGGAAAGCTTTCCTATGTCAGTTTTTATCAGATTACTAAACCTACAAACTCAATTTTAAATTTTAAAAAATTTTAATTTTGGCCAATTTTTTACAATTTTAACTATTCTAAAATAACACCTTATAAAATTTTGAAAATTTTGAAAAAAATTAAATTTTTGTCGGATATAGCTAGATTGATTCGGCTGTTGATGCTGATCAAGAATATATATGATTTATAGGGTCGGAAATGATTCCTTCACAGCGTTACATGCATCTGACTGAAATTCTAATACCCTGTAAGGGTATAAATATTCGTATTCTTTCGGTCATATTTATAGGGCAATTTGTTCTACAAACGAAATCTTAGAAAGTGCATAACTCAGCCAAAAATTCATTAATTTCAATAAGGAAGTCAGTTGTGAGCTAGTTTTTAATAGAATATTAAATCTACATACTCAAATTAACATTTTAAAAATTTTAATTTTTTGGCAATTTTTGAAAATTGTAACAATGCAAATTTCAACATAAAATTTTGAAAAAAATTTTGAAATTTTTTTTTCTTTTCAAAATGCCCAGAAAGATTCGCCTGTTGATGCTGATCAAGAATATATATGATTTATAGGGTCGGAAATGATTCCTTCACAACGTTACAGGCCTCTGAGTGAAATTATAATATCCTGCATGGGTATAAAAAAAGATTTCAAGTGATTTTAAAGCCATAAAAGCTTAAAATTCTTTATTTTCTAAAAAAAACTATCAGTAATATACTTTACAAAATATTATATACTTTTTAGTACATAGTTAAAGAGATTTCAAATCAAAGAACTTGTTTTTCCAACATAGTTCCTTTTTTTGTTATTCTCACTTGATAAAAATGTTCTCTTAAGGCCAAAGTTAGGGAGCCCGTGGCCTGCTATATGTAACCTCTAAAATCGTCAAGTGCAGAGGGCCTTTTTTTGGAAAAACCACCAACGATTAGCAAATAGCCCAACAACAAGGAGCGGCGGCGGTGTTGCGATTTTACAACCGCATCCACAGCAAACAGTGTTGGGAATTTATGAACCCGATTGCCTGGCTAACCCACTCTGCCGCTCCTGCTCCTGCTCTTGCTGCTGTTGCTGCTACTGTTCGCGATTTTGGCCTATTTGTTTAGGTCAAAACTATAAAAATCCAACAAACTATAGCGTAATGAAATCAAAATAAAGCAAAGACCAACACTTTTTATGCATAAATCAACAGAGAAAGCAATGAACCACAAAACAGACTAAACCAGATGCATAAATAATATTTAATGAAGTAGCACATAAAGTTTGGGTTTTTTATTATTAACAAGTGGCAGGTGAAGGGTTAGATAAATAAATTACAGTTAATGGTAGTCACAATAGTGAGAGAGATTTGTAATTGCAATTATATACATAATGAATACAAGGTTTTTAAATCAGTAACATGTACAAAGTTGTATTTATCTAAAACATATAGAATGTATAGTAATTAATAGTAATTAAATAGTAATTAATAATATATATCAAATATAATGCAACAAAATCTAAGACATTTTATTACAATAAATTAAAAAGCTTCCGTTCTTGTAATAATATTATATTGTAATGGCAGTGAATGGGTATCTCTCTCTACCTCTTTTTCTCTGTCTCTATCTCTATATATCTCTATCTCTACACTTCTCTACACTTCTCAGTCTCTCTCTGACTCCCTCTCTCCCTTTCACTCTCAATTTGTCTTCTTTTTCGGTGAGTGTATCTCTTTCTGTGTATCTACAGAAATCTCTTTTACTCTACCTTTTCTCTCTCTCTCTCTCTCTCTCTCTCTCTCTCTCTCTCTCTCTCTCTCTCTCTGTCTCCCTCTCTCTTATTCTCACTTCGTCTTATTTTTCGGTCTCTTTCTGGGTATCTAACTAGCCGAAATGCTGCCAGAAGTAAAATTAATGCATTTATGGCTTAGTAATAATATTTTAAATATTTCAATTTACCCCAAAAAAAAGCATATACAAATATCGATTTAATATAACTATAAAAAACATATTTTAGGTTTTCTCGTAGGTATACAAGATTTAAAAGCTAATGATTGCCATATATTTTTCTATTTGCAATCTATATCTTAATAAGGACAAATATACTTTCAAGAATAAATTTTTAAAAGTTACTTAAAATCCTTAAAATCCTCCCGATATTAAAAACTAAACTGAACTCTAACCTGCGCCTCTGCAATTTAAATGTATTAAGAGTGGAGTTGGGACATCTGGCCAAGGCTCAAATCGCTAAAGGCCGACGCCGCCACACACAAATGACACAACAACAATGGCAAAAAAAAATACAGAAAAAAAAAACAAAAAACAACAACAAATTAAATTCCAACATTAAAATAAGTTTTTAAAACTAAGCGAAGCGCGAGCGGCTTATGTCACACACGTTAACAAAGCGAAGCGGGGAAAAGGCCCAGAGAACCGCAGGAGCAGGACAGGCGGCATTTGGAATATAAATTTAGTTAAACAAATCTCGGACGAGGCGTCCCCAAAGGTACAAAATGCAGCCAGAAGGCTGCCAGAGTTGCCACCATCATGTCTGAGTGCCGTGGATGTGGCAGAGGAAATGCAAAATTGTTAAATGCACTGCAAATATATATTTGATATTTATTTCAATTCGATTATGGGTTATATATTATTTTATATTTAAAATAAGTAGTTAGTTATGATTAATCAGTTTAATATACAAATATTTAGTTGTAATAATTTTATATTATTTTGTTTATAGGTTTTATGATTTTGGGTTATTATTTTGTTGATTATTTGTAAGCAAAAACGTCGGGATATATTATTTGATAGGTTTCTGGCCGATTTCTCACATGTATATACCATGAAAAAAATATCGGTTATCGATTTTACATTTCTAGAAATTACTTTTGCAATGAATTGTTTATCGTTTACAAGGCTTTTAATGATAATTTTCGGTTTATCATTATAATCATTTCTCTTTATAGAAGTAAAGCTTTATAAATACGATTATTATTTGTTAACGATTTATATATGTTTACCCATTTTAAAAAATAGTTATCGATAATATTATTTTCTTTTTGAATTGATTGTTTATCGTTATTTTCGATTAATCATTTTTTGTTCTATAATAATTGCACCCCCTTAAAATGCGACTGTAGAGCATACGCGACCCCAAATCCCCAAAGTGCATTTCGTTCGCATTTTGGGGGTTAGGGTTACGTGTAGGTTAACCCCACACACACACTAGCTCCCCTTTTCCTCCTCCCCTGGACTTTCTTGTTCTCGGTTCTTTATCTTTTTGCCATGTAGGCTTCTTCGCCGGCCTTTAATCCTCCGCCTCAGCCGCTGACAAACGTCAAAATATAATTTTTGCGTGGATTTGCCTTTTTCCCCCCCTCCCAACAAAAACAACAACAACAAGTAAGAGTAATAAATGTCAGGGGGGGTGCCAGAGCCTCCTTTAACCCCCTCCAAAAAAGGACAGAAAAAATAAGAGTAAAATAATTTTTGCAACTGCTGCCTGCTTCTTATCTCGGGCACGTTAATGTGGCCTATGTGGCTCACGAAAAAAATACCAAAAAAGAAAAAAAAGAAAACAGAAATTGTGGAAGGAAGGGTTGCCGGCATTGCATGTCCTACTGTGAGACATAATTTTTAATAATCTACAACACAGCCCCGGCCTCAGAGGGGGTGTGTGTGTGGTGTGTGTGTGTGTGTGTGTGTTGAGGGGGTTCCCGAAAATACGCGCATGCAAATGGCTTAATTTAATATATAATTATACCCTGACAACGCAGCCAGGCTGCTACCCATTAGCCGAGAGCCTAAACAGGGCTTCATTTGCATCTCAAGTCCAACATACATTTAAATATTATTTATTTAGTATTATATATATTATTTATACGTATATAGATTATTATTTATTTACATAGAAATACTTTATAGTGAGGAAATTGAGGAAATAGGTTGTTCTGTTATGAGTTTTAATCCTTAAAAAATATTTAATTAAATATTATCAAGCCCTAGGCATGCTCTTGGTTTTCCTAAGGAAATATACTTCAAAAAAGTATCAGTATATACTGAAAAATCTATCAATAAAAAATTGATAAGCTTTAGGATTTTCTAGATGAACTATGCCTAAATCTACTCTCGATAAAAATTCGATAAATTTGAAATAATCTCTACTTTGTACTCGGGATATATA
The DNA here is from genome assembly GCA_035046265.1 of Drosophila bunnanda. Classification (NCBI taxonomy): domain Eukaryota; kingdom Metazoa; phylum Arthropoda; class Insecta; order Diptera; family Drosophilidae; genus Drosophila; species Drosophila bunnanda. The sequence goes on from JAWNOB010000017.1 coordinate 505,207, forward strand.
TTCAGTGAAATGCTCCTATCTAATATATAAAAAGAAACCCAAAACATAACCACCTTGTTTGTAATTAAAAAATAAATACATATATTAAAGGCCAGACAATAGATTTTAATATTATATACCTTTCGTTAACAATATCAACACACTTTAAAAAATAATGAAGTTATCGAAATATGACTGTAGTATTCTGCAATTAATACTCAAGTCTCAGAAACTGAAGTTATTTTTAGCAAACTTAAACAAATAAATAGATTTGAAAACATATACTTATTTTTGGAGTACATATATTTATATGTATCGATAAAAATATCGATAAATGCTAATTTATTTGCAATACAGAGCATTCTGTACGTCGATCACCTTGCAATCGCAAGACGCTTACGTCAGGAGTGATTTTCATGATTTCGGTGGCGTTGTATCTGGGCACAGCTACCAACAACTCCGAAGGCTGTTGGCCAAAAAGGTGTTAAGACGAAGATGCCATATATTCCTGTGGAAGATTGTGGAGTCTAAGCTTCAGATTGATGCCGCCTTTGGCCGCAGAACCCAATCCCAGGGCTGTAATTAAATTATCATGCCAACGGCATAGCGCCATGTGTGTGGGTGTGTGTGTGTGGTGTGTGTGTGGTGGGTGTTGTAATTCAAGCAGGGGACGTCCCCCCTCCCCACGCAACGGGTTAACATTAGCGCACTTTTATGGCCTTTGCAGGATAAGTATCCCCCCGTTTCCCTTCGTGGGTCTCCTTTTCTATGATTAGCTGGCAGATTTATGCCAACCGCAGAGGCATTTTGAGGCGAGTAGAAAAACAGCGACAACTTTACCTGCAGTGGTAATTTCATTTAGTTACTTTTATCTTTGCTATAAAGAGAAAAAATAAAATAAATATACAATACATAAATATAATAACAAAGTAAGGGAGATATTTTTCACATCATATAAATTCAATATCAATAAATAATACATTTTATTAATATTTGCTACAATCAACTTTGAATTTATAAGGTTCAGGATCAAATTAAAACTATAAATAATTAACTGATCAATCGATTGCCTGTAAAAGCTTTAGAATGACTTCTTGCCTTTGGTCTTCTTGATCCTTTTTCTTCATTGCCCCACGTTGGGCGCCAATTTTTGGTACAGCCTAGTAAAAACACTATCTAAAGATCGATAACAAAATCGATCACTTAAATAAGTATTTAAACTGCTTAAGCAAGTGTAAATCGATCACTTACTCCTGAGTTGCATAAAAAGAAGTATTTAAATCGCTAAAAAAAATAAAATGCTGTACATATTCAATGCTCTTGGGCTTAAATTCTTCATGTCCTTCTTGAAGCAGCAGCTGTTGACCAAATGTGGACTTAGGACGTGCTTTTAATTTTTAAAAACTGCTCTTAAAAATGCGATAAAACACGTTGAAATGGCAAATAGCAGTTTGGGGGAAGCCCGAGTAGGGCTAAAAAATGAAGTAGAATCCATGGAAGAGGCCAAGTTACATATGTACTCAGTCAGTTGCACATACATATAGATAGATATTTTATTCATATGGACACTCAACCCATCCGCCCAACAAATCCCAAGTTGCCAGATAAAAAAATACTACAAAAAAAATGGCTAAAAAGTGGACGAAAGTGGACGACGACGGTGCATCTGGTAAAAAATGTGTAAAGCGTGCATTTACATAATGAAAGATGTAGCTAAGTGTGTGTGTGTGTGTGAGGCAAAGGGATTAGCGCTGGTCGTCATGTGCGTGGCCACCAGAAAAAAAATATAATATATATATATAAAGAAAATAAGGCAAAGAAAAAAAAGGGGGGTTGGCAAAAAAAAAAATTAAATTATAAAATATTGAAGTAAGAAAAAACGACAGAAAAATGGCAAGCAGTGCAGGCACTGAGTACTGCTTGCCAACATACACTGGGGAAAAATGCTCTGCCTTTGGGAATTTTCTTAAAATCTCCATTTCGAATCAAATTTAATTGAAAATTCGAAATTGGAATTGTCTATTCTATTTCGCTCTCTTTTATTTCGCCCTCTCACTCTCTCTCTCTCTCTATCTCTTTTCCACTCATTTGACTGCAATGTACAAGCAAAATCAATCAGAAAGACTGCGCTTTTAAGTAGCTCTCCGTTTGTTTTTATGAGTGGAACAAGAAATTAATGTTTAAAGTAATTTATTTTGAAATAAATATAATTTGTATAAAAAATATATTAAAATATATATAATAAACAAATATTTGTATATACTTGTGTATATATATTTTCTCGAAGTGCACCCAAAATGAATGTCCTTTTAGATACAAATGCAATTTATAAGCACAGAGCTGGCGCATGTAAGTGTGTGCCTGGAGTTACCAAAAATGCTCTCACATGGCTTCCACATCACCCACTCCAAGCCACATACACACTCACACACACCATACACCCACCCAGCATTCACATTTTTTTTTGCGCAACATAATTTTGAATAGCATTAAAATTATTAGCTACAAATGAATGAAACAAAAAATGCAAAAATAGAAAATGGAAATGTATATGGGAAGCGCGGGGTTGAAGCTAGAAAAAAATGCGAGAAGGACAGAAAGTAAAAGAAGCGGCCTTAGACCTCCCCTCCCCACAAAAAAAAAAAATGAAAAAAAATAGGAAACCAGAAACAAATGCGCATAATGAGCTCTGGTCAGCCAGCCTAGACGGAGGAGGAGGTGGCCATCGCAGAGATTTACGCGCGACAAGTTTTTGCTTGATATATCCCACACACACACACACAGCGCAATTCCTTTTCTATCCCCTCTCCGTAGAGCTACATTTCGGTGTGGACACACTGAAATTCAGGAACTTAGGTCTCACTAAAGTGAGCAAACATGTACCTGGTCTCTCTAAATTCTAGATTCTACTATATATCAGTTTCACATAATAAATAGATAAAGATAAATCATAAATCATAATTGTTTTTAGAAATTTAGAGAGATTTTTAAAGGATATAATATAAAAAAATAATCTATATATAAAAAAAAAAGTAAAACGCTCTTTCAAAACTAGTTTCCTAATTAAATAAAGGCTTACTTTTCATGTTCAGTACAACTATTTCGTTAAACCATTGAACAAAAACAATGTATTCTATTGTTATATCATGCTTGCTGTTTATTGGTTGTATAATATTTCAGTTAAACATAACTCCTAACTAGGCGACACAAAAAAAATGTAATAGGTTTATATAATATAATATAGTATAGCTGGTTGACATATATAAGAGTTACGTAGTTTACAGCTGCAGCTGCTTGGACCTACGCTTACGTCGCTTACGCGCCTTACGTCGCAGCCGATCGAACTTCCTGATCCGTTCGCATATAAAGTGCTTGAGGTCATCGCCCTCATACTGTCGACTGCACGACATGGTGAATAGTATTAGCGAATTAAGGTAGAAAAAGAATCTTATATCGTAGTCATCCATGGATGCATTGTTAGTCCTCCTGCCGCTTCGTTCGCGTTCCTCCTGCCTCTCCCGCTCCCTCTCCCAGCGATAGTTGCTGTAGTTGTGCTTGCGCAACTTGGCCGCCGGCAAGGTGGAGTAGGAATAGATGTCCTGGTCCTGGGATGAACGACGACGCTTGGCGGAGCTTAAATGTTGCCGTAAATAGTCGTAAATGCTCATGTTCCTGGTAACGATCGTGCTGGTGATGTTGTTGATCTTGTTGTTGATTGGGGTGGTGGTTTTGCTGGGGTTCATTACTCCCGTTTTATGCGGCGCCACATGCTGTAGATTGGGCCAATTGCCGCATGCCTTCTGCACGCGTTTTGGCAACGAGTTGCCTTCGGGCCATTGCCTCGTTGTCGTTTTCAGTGTATTTAGCATTGGCTCATTATTGATGGTATGTTCTTTGCATCCTTCTCTCTGATCTCCTTCCTCTGCTTTGTCTTCGTTCAAATTGAATTGTGATGATTGTGATGATAGTGATGATGTTGGTTGTTGATGATGATGTTGATCTACAGCAGTGACTGCAACACGTCAATGATCGGCCACCAGCGGTCCCCAGAACATCTTCGATATCTTTGTGTCGTCCTCGGTGAGGAAGAATTGACGGCCCAAATGTACAAACTCCTTGAGCGACAATTGGCCATCGCCGTTCTTGTCTATCACAGCGAATGAAACGGCAGCATCGTCTTCGGTCAGTCCCAGACACCGGAAGAAGAGCTTGTATTGTTCGAGATCCAAATGGCCAGTGTGATCAAAGTCCACAGCCTGTTGTGTTTTATAATAAAAATATATATTATTATATATATAAATCATATTGTGTATGAAGTGCATCATACCTTAAACAAATAGGGCAAAAAGCGACCAATGCGCTTGGCCATCTTCTTGTCATTGAGACGATGATGCAGATCGGTGAGAAACTGCTCGGCAGTCACCAGATTGTATGGGGTTATCTCCCCAAACTGCTCCTCCCACGTATGCTTGATCACATCGTTGAACTCGGCCGCCACCTCGGGGGTTAGATGACCCAAGTCGTTAAATCGTTTGGCTAGCAAACTGAAATCATCGAAGGAAACGACGCCATCGTGATTCACATCCAGGATGCGGTGCAGGGTACGCATCTTGCGACGCCAGAAGGCTGAATCGCCCTAAAAAATAATACAAAATAAAATATATCAATAAAACATGGTAATATTATAAATTTTTTAAAGTTCATTCACTACTTTTAAGCTTTTCCATCCAAAGGACTTGTGGATGATTTTGAAAACTACTTTACAAACTGCTTGCAGGCTTTCTAATAAGTTTTCAGAGAGCACTGCTTGACATGCTTTAAGCAACAAAATGTCCTGCGACTAATGTGCTTTTAAAATACAGCTTGAAAGGACGATAGCATGTCCTCACATAAGTATTCATTCTAAAAACTGCTTTACATGTCCTTTTACTAGTCTGCTTTCCCTATGCACTGCTTACAAAAGCTGCAAACGTGTCCTTTTACTTGTATCCTTTCTCTGTAAACTGCTTGAAAAAGCGTCCTTGCTTTTGACTTTTTACAGCTGTAAACTTTTCTTGCAAACCTATATTTAAAATCAGCACAAAGAGCTTTCAGCGATACACCTTCATAATTAGCCAAGTTAAGCTTTGATCTTGGTACCAAAAACAAAAACCTGTTACACTGTAACCAGCTTTCCATGTTAGCAAAAAGCTTGTTGCGGGAACCCGAAATTTCTATACCCTTGCAGTAAAAATCAATCATAACTAAGCCAAATATGCATTAATTTTCAATCGGAAAACTTGTTTAAGCTAGTTTTTATTAGTTTAACAAATCTACATATTAAATATAAAATTTTTAAAATTTCAGTTTTTCTTGAACTTTTTAAAGTTTTAATTTATGACATTTTCAAACAAAAAAAATTTCAAAAAAAAATTTCGTCCGAAACTGTCTAGATCGATTCGGCTGTTAATGCTGATCAAGAATATATATGATTTATAGGGTCGGAAATGATTCCTTCACCCTGTAATACCCTGTAAGGGTATAAATATTCGATATTCCTTAAGTCATATTTATAGGTCAATTTGTTCTACAAACCAAATCTTAGAAAGCTCATAACTAAGCCAAAAATGCATTAATTTCGATAAGGAAGACAGTTCTGTGCTAGTTTTTAATAGAATATTAAATCTGCATACTCGAATTAAAATTTTAAAAATTTTAATTTTTTTACAATTTTTGAATTGTAACAATGTAAATTTTAACAATATAAAAAATCGAAAAAAAATTTTGAAAATTTTTTTTCTTTACTACATGGCTAGATCGATTCAGTTTTTGATGCTGATCAATAATATATATGATTTATAGGGTCGGAAATGATTCCTTCGCTGCGTAGCAAGCTTCTGACTGAAATTATAATACCCTGTACGGTATAAATATTCGTATTCTTTATAGGGAAATTTGTTCTACAAACCTAAGCTTAGAAAGCTCATAACTCAGCCAAAAATGCATTAATTTCGATAAGGAAGTCAGTCCTGATCTAGTTTTCAATAGAATTTTAAATCTACATACTAAAATTGATATTTTTTAAATTTAAATTTTTTGACAAGTTTTGAATGGTAACAATGTAAATTTTAACAATATAAAATATTGAAAAAAATTTTTGAAATTTTTTTTCTTTACTACATGGCTAGATCGATTCGCCTGTTGATGCTGATCAAGAATATATATATATATATATATATATATATATATATATATATATATATATATATATATATATATATATATATAGGGTCGGAAATGACTCCTTCACTGCTTTGCAAGCTTCTGACTGAAATTATAATACCCTGTAAGGGTATATAATATACAAGCAAGCCAATCAAACTGGCCTTTTCAGAAAAAACAAACAAACAAACAAACAAAAACAAATTTCGAAACACGTTTCTTTCCGGCTTTGAAATTACATTTTTTTGTATTATTTTATCTGAGACACGTGGAGGCCCTGTATGGGTTTAGATGGCATTTTTTATGGTTAAATACATATATATGTATGTATCTATATATATTTTAAATATATATTACATATCTGTATATTACAATCGTATGCTGATGGAATTAGGTTATTGCATTTGGAGTGAACTCTTTGGAAATTTGGAAAGTCATTCTTGAGATTTGCAGGCAAGGTTGTACCGAGTTACAGCGTAGAGTTGCTTTCGCCCAGTGTAATTCGGAAGTGAAGTGAAGGTTTGAAACAAAAGGTTGCAGAGCAGTATAATATATATATATATATATATATATATATATATATATATATATACAAATATATATGTATATATACGTATATATTTATGACAGTCCACTCACCCGCTCACTGCGCTTGGAATCCATCTTCTGGCGGCGACGCTCGAACTCATCGTCCGAATCCGAATCGCTGTCACTCTCCAGCTCTCGACGCAACTTGGCCGCTCCGGCGGATTTCTTGGAATATTGACGGACGGCCTGGATCACCGTGATGGGCATTTGATGCCACATCAGTGAGTGGGTGTTGTGTGCTCCATTATTTCCACATATGTGACCACCAGTGGCCAGGAAAAGGCGCTGGAAAAATCAAAGGAAATAAGATTAAATTAAAATTTGTTATTTAAATAGAGAATTATATGCATCAAATTAAAAATTATATCAAAATTATATTTTAAAACATATTTTATAAGTATTTGTAGGGTAAATACTTATAAAACATGTTTAATAATATTCAAGTGACAAAATGGAATATAAAATCAAAAGGCTTTCTAAAATAATAAATAGGAAAATGTATCCATTATGACTTTATTTAATATTTTCTAAAGATATTTATTGCATTTCTTTAATAGCTTCTTTAATAGCTTCTAAAATCCCTAATATTTACAATTTTAACTAAGAAACATTTAAGTGTTGCTCAATTTATTTTTGCTTATATTTTTTTCTGGCTCACTGTGGTTGCCCTTCGGCTTGTAAACAATCATTATGTTTTTAATTACAACTTATGTGCATGCTCTCTGTTTCTATGGTTTTTGTGATTGTTTTTTCCTCTCATTGTGATTATTGTTGTTGTTTTATTTGGCTATTGTTAAGGTCAGTTATGTTTACTCGCAAATAACAACAACAAAAACCCCCGCTGATATGGATTTTTATTTCTCTTTAGAAAAAAAAAAAACACGTGGCAACCAAAAAAGAAATCTTCCACAAAATGTAAACCTGTTTTAAATAATAATTTAAATAATATATATTATATATTATATTTTATGTTTGTAGATTGCTTTTATTATATTAAAACATCAAAAAAACCTTAAGAAATGTAATAGAAATGATTAAGAACATTTTAAATTCTTAAAAAGCAAGGGAAGCTTTAAAAAGAACATATAAAATATTTAAAATGCTTAAGCCAAATAAGAAATTGTCTAATTTCTTTGAAAAATAATATTTCAAAGCTAAATCTTTTTTTTTTTTTGCTTAATTTTTAAGTATTTTCTAAAACCAAATTTTCAATATTTTCAATATATCAACGCCTTGCCTGACTTGTATTTATGTTTTCCATAAATATTAAGCATTTCAAGCGTATTTCCCAATCAAAAATGTAACCTAATCTCTACGTAAAAAGTGAATATTTACATTTTTTTTAACATCTTGCCACATTGAAGCTTAGCAATATGAGATAATTATAGATGTTAAAATGTATCTCTTGCCTCTTTTTCCATCATCTGTTGACAGCTTCTGGCATTTGCTATTAGGCAAAAGATAAGAGTGTCGAGAGTCGAACTCGTTTTAATTACAAGAAACAAGCCACAAAGCAAGCCTCTTGTAAAGAAAATGCCACCAAATTCGAGAGGCTCGATAAGAAGGGAACCCGAAATGAATCCAACAAATACAGATGTTGTTACGATGATATCATATGCGTGGTGTGGTGGGCCCATTATCATATGGATGGTATTTGTGTTGGAACCTTTTTGGGGCTTGTTTCGCTTGGTTAAACGAACTTTGTATTGTTTTTTTTCCTTTTTTCTGTAAACAAGTTTCTCCGAAGCCAGCCACGTTTCAATTAATGAATGCAAAAAACAGGCCTCCTTCCTTTTGGTTTTAAAAATCGTCTGGCGACAAAAAAAAACACACACAATGGAAAAACACGTTTCTCGTATTAAAAAAAAAATTAAAAATAAACAAAAAAAGAAGAGAATGATTTATGTTTGGGGCAGAAAAGTGGAGAAGCTGGCAAAATAAATAAATAAAATCAAAGTCGAGCAACAGGTCAATGTTAGTTAATCGCGAAATTAGCTGAATACCTTTGCTAAATTCATTTCCTGTTAATACAAATATATATATACTATATATATTTCATAGGAAAAACAAAGAAGAGGGTAGAAACTCCCCTTAAGTTGTTGTTTTTGTCTCCAATGCTTTTGCGCAAGATTTTCCTGCCACAGAATTTGCGCAGTTTGTCGAAAAAAGAAAAGAAAAGAAAAGACATGAGGGGGGTTGTTGCTGGGAAAACTACGTAGCTTTCACCTGAACACACACACACACACAGAGAGAGTGGGAAAAATGTTAGCATAGCTGGTTACATAAATGAACATAAACAATATGCTTTTGAAATTGAAATTATTAAGCTAATATTGTTTAACTACTAAAAACAAAGTTTTTGATAGTGTATTCGAACAAGTAAGAAAGCTACTTTTTGTTTTTTTGCTTTGCTCGCTTATTTAATTATATTTATATATTTTTATTTATTTATTATATTTAAGTATCTGTATTTATTTATTATATTTATGTATTTTTATTTATTTATTATATTTATGTATTTTTATTTATTTATTATATTTATGTTTTTTTGATTTATTTATTATATTTATGTATTTTTATTTATTTATTATATTTATGTATTTTTATTTATTTATTATATTTAAGTATTTTTATTTATTTATTACATTTTTGTATTTGTATTTATCTATTATATTTATGTATTTTTATTTATTATATTTACCAATTATTATATTCCCAATTTTTATCTGTGTTTTGTTTTGCATTTGCTGTTTATGTTTCATGCGCTTTTCTTTGAGGAAATTGCGTATTTCAACGCCTTTTTTTCTCATATGATTATTGATTGATTTGAAATGCTGGGCAATGATTGATATTAAAGACATTTCCTTCTATCAGGGAAATATTTATGATTTTATATTAATTTTTACCTTTCTTTTTAAATCATTTACAAAACAATTACAGCCTTAAAAAGTAGATTGTTTTCGTTTTTCCCTTAATGTTTACTTAAGACATTGCCACAGTTTGGCGGCAACTGTGCCACAGTTTTCAGAGAACTGGCCTCAATACACCAACTCACACTCCTTTGTGCCTGCTCTCTTCTCTCCCTTTTTGGGTGTTCTGTTCTACCACTCCCCTTCTCTCTGTTTTTGCCTATTACTTCCTCCCACCTTCTGTGTGATTTATTTCTCTCTGTTTTGTATTATTTCTATTTTTAAGACTTTATTCTTTTAGGATCTGCTTTGAAGATTGAAAAGTAAGATTGATCCTCTCTTTGTGGCAAGTCTTGTGGGAGTTTTTTTTTCTCTTGGGAACTTCTTTACCGCAAGCCGTTCTCTTTTTGAAAACTCTCTTTCTAAAGAACTCTCTTTTTTAATACCTCTTCTTCTTTGACTTTGAAACTCTTGTTGTAATTAAATTAAAGTCACTTAAACTCACACACACACTAACACATATTTAGACTTACATGACAATCGCTGTGGCTGGTGGACATGTGGGCTGAGGCAGGGGGCGGGGAGGCGGTCTGCTGCAGAGCGCCAACAGTTGCGGCCATGTTGCGTTCCAGGATTTCCCTCGAAGTGCGCAAAAGGCCGCGGCTAACAATCGAAAAGGCCATCACTTATGGTTTATTCTCGATTCTCCTCCTTGCAATTTTCGTCTTCTTCTCGTTTCCTTTGCCCCTGTTCTTCTTTTCCCCTCTGCTCTTTTTTACAGTTTGAGCTGCTCTTCAGAAAATGTGCAACGTTGCTTTGCTCTCGCTGGTTGTTGTTGTTGGTGTTGTGTTTCAAGTGTGGCAACTCTTGTGGTTGTAGCGCGCATTTAATAACCGGTTTTTTTTTGCCGAAGATGCACCAAAAAAAAACGTTGCTCTTCTTTGTATTCTCTCTCTTTTGTTGTTTTGCACTGTTACTACTTCTTTTTCGATTCTCCGTTTCTCTTTCGAATGTTTTGTTTTCTCTGTCGGATTGTTGAACAACCGTTCGCTTCAGCGTTCGAATTCGTTTTGAAACCATTCGCCGCTCTGCGCAAAGAAGTTGACGCCGAAGCTGGCAGCGTTGCTGCCTGTAACGGCAGAATGGTTTGGTTGTGTTCGATGGAGGGAGGGAGGGGAAAGAGCATAGTCAGCATAGACGGGGGGTGGTGCGGGGGGAACAGCTGCTACTTCCAGAAGCAGACAATGCCCAGACGACCATAGAGGCCAAAAAAATAGTAACAGGCCAGGAAGAAAGTCGCAAAATAAATAAAATATATGTATATATAAATGTTTTTATTTTGTTGCCTAGTTTTTAGGGGTTGTTGTTTTCGTAATATTATTTATGCTTTAACACAAAATAAATTATGATTTAAAACAAAATAATTAAAGTGTTAATTAAAAATTGGGAAAAATAATATTTAGTGATTAATAAATTAATATTTAGTGATTAATAAAATGATTAAAATCTAAGCTAGTTTTCTTGCTTCTTTCTTATGCATTTTTGATGGCTTTAAAAGACGCCTAATATTTTGAACCGAGCTGTATGTAAATACACGTATACACACGTATACACACACACACAAGCAGACCAAATAAGCCGGTTGAATAAGAAGAAGAAGAAGCAAGAGCAAGAACTAGAAGAAAAGGAGTAGCAAGCAAAGCAAAACAAACAAGACTGGTCCAGTGGCCGCAAAACCTCACCGAAATTAAATGCCAAAAACAAGAAAAGAAAATGCATTATGTAAACACACACACACACACACAAGAGGCACATCAATTTCCCATTGATAATGTAAACGAAAGAAGCCACACACAAACAAAATTATAAAACAAAATATCATAAAAAAATGCGTATTTAGGTCGCTGCGTGTGACAAACTGTCGTTCCAATACAATATGCCCGCAATCACCCTTCACACACATACACACACACACACGTGAGCGAGTTTTGGGTTTTCTGTTTTTCAGTTTCTGTTCTACTTCATTGCCTCATTTACACACACACACACATATGCAGTCAGTAATATAGAATTACCTAATATTTGCATTTAATTAATATGAATTTTGAGAAATATCTTAACAAGAAATTAAATTTTAATTTCTAAAAAACTTCTAGCTACTAATTTTGATATATTTTTTACTATTTGCTTATATTTTTGGGTCCCACATAGTGATTAGAGGCACACACTTTACAATGGTGTAAGTGTGGGTCTGACGATTGTATAATAGACTTGATCAAATAGAGCGCCAGTGGACTTGGACCCAAAAAAAATATATGTATGTATATGTATTTTATACATATACATACTTACATACCAAAAGAGCCGAAAACAATGTGAAAAATAATGAGAAAAGGAGTGCTTTTAATGAATATAAGCAGCAAGCAACCTGTGGAAATTTGAGGGACTTATCTAGATATTAATCCAAAGTCCAATCTCGTTCATTTAATTTGCTTCACTTGCTATCGAGATCAATGAGAATGATTAAAAAAAAAAACAACTGGGCAACAGTTTGACGGGCACTGAAATGTTGCACTTCTCTTGCAAAGAAAACGAACAGAAAAAAAAACAAATTAGAAACAAACCCCAGCTGCGCAGTCGACGTCGGGTGCACTGCACTCTGCGGAGGCAAAAACTTTGGCTCGAACATGTGTTTGTGTGTGTGTGTGCCAGCCGCCGGGAAGTTTCCAAACGAAGTTTATGCGCAGCTGAAATCAAGATAACTTCCCTGGGAGTTTGTAAAGAATAATGTTCGTGACAAAAATATACAAAAAATACAATTCCTTTCTAGAGAAATTAACAGTAAAGGATATTTTTAGCTTAAGACATTTTATTGCTTATTATATATTGCAAATATCAAGTCATCATGATTTTGAGCTATGCATAAACGTCACTTGTCTCTGGGGTGGACGTGTGCGAGAACAACCGGCGCATCGGCTGACTGCTACAACGTCACGTAACGCCAGGTCCAGGGACAACAACAACAACAACACAAAGCACACAACTGCAAACATATGACCAACAAAAAACGGGGTCTCGCATTCGAATGCAAGTGTACACACATACATATGTACATATGAAGGGTATGCAGTTTAGCATGTGCCCGCTACAAATACATAAATTATTGTAAATAAAAGAATAAACAACATATAGAGGTAATAATTGCAGACACACGACAGGCATACACACCCACACACCCACGAATACTAAAGGGAAGAGAAATGAAAGGTTTCAATGGCCGAAAATAAATTAAAATGCGCAATAAAAAAAGGTGTAATAAAAATACAGTGAAAACTGGCTTAAGAAAATCAAAGAATATTAAATAATACATACATATGTATGTATGTATGTATGTATGTATGCAGTCCCCACTGTACTGTAATTGTAAGTTCGCTTTAGAATTTTGCTTCTGTTTTTTCGGGCGTGTGCCGGCAGCTAATCGGCATGGAGAGCTTGTTGTGTTTGCACACACATAACATACATATTTACATACATATTTACATATGTATGTCTGTACATATGTATGTATGTGCGTAAGGGAGAAGAACATTTACTACATTCTGGCAGATTTTTGGAAACCGCTGATTTTTCGAACTCTGCTTTTGCGTTTCCATTTCGAATTTCGGCGCTCTTTTCGTCGCACTTCTCAAGGTCTCTGTCGCTCGCGACTCCATAGTTTTTGCTTTTGTTTTTGTTTTTTTCTTCTTTCATGCCATTTCAGATTTCCGCAACGCCATTTAAATTGATGTGCGTACGTCTGCTGTGTGGCTTTGTTATTGTTTTCGTTGTGGTTCCTCTTCTTCCTTTCAGCTTTTTTTTTTTTTTTGGCGTACGTGTTGCGCCCCAACGCCGGCTCAACGGTTGAAAAAGAAACAGCAACATGTGGAGGTCGCTTAACCCTTAACCCCCTTGCAAGGGTAACAATTGGCAACGCAGTAAATTATTATAATTAATTCGAATTCAAATATTAGCAGGATTAATGGGAATGTCTATTATTTTCTTAAATTAAATTGATTTAAATTGTAGTAGCTTTCATTTGTTGAAAGAAGAAGAAATTAAGTTAACAAGCTAAATGATATAAATATTTACATATACATATGTAAATAAACTAATTAACAAAGATTTCTTGCTTATTTTTTATACATATGTATCTCTTGTATTTTAATTAGTTTTGTACAAGTTCTATGTCAGTGACAATGGACCAACATTGGGTTAATCAGCGAACAGTTAGAGTGCAGCGCATCCAAAGAAGAAGATGAAAGAGGAAAGGAAGACATAGCAACAGAGCAGCATGCGCCGGCCTTTGTTGTAGTTGTTGTTGCTGCCGTTCACCCCTTTTGCTGGTGTGTTGTTGTTGTTGCCATTTTCCGTATGCGGATTTTGGCACGTCGTCACACCGGCGGCAGAGGCAGCGACGCCGGCAGCAACTTCATGTTGGGCTTCCTCTTCTTCATCTTCCTCTTCTTCTTCCTTCGCTCAACCACCTCTTTCACTCTTTGCATACAATGACATCAAATTTAATTGCGTCGTGTAGGTCTGTGTATGTGTGTGTGTGTGTGAGAGTGAATTTTCCAGTTGCCTGCACCAAAACAACAAAAACAACGCAACGCGGCTACGTGCCACTTGCAACGCATCCTTTTTGCTGTTATGTTGGGGTAGGCTTTCCATTTTCCACTTTTCCAATTTGCATTTTAAGGCGGCATTCCAGAAGGATCTCGGGAAAAGTTATAGAACTTTAATATTTTGTTTTTCCCCGTGTAATAAATTCAATTACAGCTGAGGGTCGCCTTATCAGCGACCTGCTTATAAATGGCCTGATAAAACCCTTTAAAAAGAAGGCAAAATATAAACAACACATGACTTTTCTGACCATCGCGGGTTACAAAACCCAAAAATCTGGAGATAAAAGCCCGCCCCAAAGTCCCCAAACTTTATTGTAAAGATTACAAGTCTGCAAGTAAATACGAAATGGAAATGAGAGAAGCTAACAAATAAACACAGATTTGGGAATTTGGCTTTTCGAAAATGGCGGGTAAATGGAAGAAGAGAGAGAGAGAGAGACTGGAGAGAGAGCTTGTCGTTTTAAGTTTGAGAGAAACTCTGTGTAAACAGGCGGCCGCTTGACAACAACTGCACCTTTTGAGGTTAGGTTTCGTGACAATTTCTAGTTTTTGTTTGTAAACATGTTATGGTAACCTATAAAACAGCCAAGTTTAAGTGGTAAAATCATTGCTTTAAATTGAAGCAGCCGCAAGATTTACGCCACTGGGTCTCTGCCCTTTCCATGCTAATGATAAATTAATTAAATTAATCTTTTATTTATGGCCAATAAACACACTTTTTGTGGCTTGTGCAATTGACCTTCGATAACAGAAAAAAAACACACATTTTTTTCTGAAAAGGGAAAGAAAGATGGAAAACAACAACACTTTGTTGCCCCCAAAACCAAAAACCAAAACAAAACAAAGACATGTGAAAAATCTAAACAAACACGAAAAAGCATGTGAGTCTTTAGTTTTTGTTTTTGTGTAATCCACACCGGCACTATACATACATACAGATTTACATATATATGTATATATGTATATATAATTATGTATATAACCCTGATGTCTTGCGATTGAAAGCTTCTAAAGTGCCAAGTGGAGATCCACAGCACTGAGAAAAAAGTGAATATAGGAAGGATTTGTTATAATAAATATGTTATAATAAATGATTTATTATTTATAAAGCCTTGTTTATTTCGATTCTCCGTTATTCGGAGAGAACAATCGAGAAGAGAAACTCTCATTCGCTAAAGTTTGTGTATGCAAAGCGTAAAACAAAAAGAGAGAGAGCGATAGAGAGCAAACAAATACAAAAATTTAATATGAATACATTTCTTTTATCCTTTTATGATATTGTATTATAATAATATATATTAAAGCGGTCATAATTTAAATCAATTTTTCGCAGTGCCTTACCTCTTCCAACTCCCATTCAGCATAATTGTAAATTGCTTTTTGTTTTGTTGCCGAAAACTATTTTTAGCTGGCAAATACTATTTATTTTCTTGGCTTTATCTGGCTCCCAAGAAGAAGAAGAAGAAGAAGGAAAAGAATAAGGGTCCGACGTTGCCGGCGGCACGTTAACAAAAAATGGCTTTTGCGTAAACACAATTGTAAAAGCAAAAAAAAAAAACAAGCCATAAAAATCAAAAAAACTTTTCGCAAAACGTAGTACAAATTACAAGTATTGATTTGTGACTCGTTTAGGGTTTTTGGAATGGGGGAAATTGTGTTAAATTGTGTTAAATTGCGTCAAAACTTATGTAAATAGTTTTTGCAATATAACAGACAGAGCTTCATATATTTTTATTTTTTTTTTTATATTGGCGCCCTGCTACAGCGTAAAGATAATAATTATCGATAATTGCTGACAAGGAAGCCAACGATATATACTATATATATAAACATACTATATATAGTATATATTAACATACTAAAATAATAACATCCATTTAGTATTTTTCCTATTCGTAATTTTGATGATAGTTTATAGTATTTTCTGTTATCGTTATCGTCATCGGGGTTTGTTTACAACGCACGTGTTGTGCATTTCGCTATTTTTTTTTTGTTCCTAACTTAAATCTACGAGAATGGACAGCGACGGCGATGATTACGAGCTGACCGGCTCCGAGCAGGAGTACGATGAGGAGGAGCGCGAGATCCTAGAGGATCTGCGCAAGCAGCGGAAGAGGCGCCAAGAGCAGGATCCGCGCCAGGAAGTGCTGGCTTTCAGTGACGACGACGACGACGACGACGATGAGGACGAGGAAAACGAGGATGTGACGGCTCTGATGCGCGACAGCGACATCGAGGGCGCCGAGGATGAGGACGGAGACTTGCCCAATACCATGGCTTGGGGCAGCAAGCGCAGCACCTACTACAACACAGACTTTGTGGACCAGGACTACAGCAGCTACAATGCCCAGGAGGAGGCGGAGGCCCGCGCCGAGGAGGAGGAGGCCAAGAAGATACAGCTGCGTCTGGCCAAGCGTCTCAGCGAGGCCGATTTCCAGCTGGACGATGTCCAAGCCCCCAACGATGACGACTCCGACGAGGAGGAGAAATCCAGAGATCAGGAGTCTGGCAAGACTGGCACGGTGAAGGTCACAAGCGATCTGACCGGTCTCTCTGCCCGCGAACGCCTCCAGCTGCTGCAGAAGGACTCCCCCGAGTTTATTGGCCTCACCCAGGACTTTCAGCGTCACTTGACCGACGTCCGGGACCTGATGACGCCCGTTCTCAACTATGTGCGCAATCACAACGTGCCCATGGTGCCGGCCCTGCAGCTGGCCAGCGCCTACCACACCGTCCTGACCACCTACTGCTCGAACGTGGCCTTCTATCTGCTGCTAAAGGCGCGCCGGATCAGCGTCAAGCACCATCCGGTGGTCAAGCGTTTGGTTCAGCTGAAGCAGCTGCGAGAGCAGCTCACGCCGCGCTTCGAGGAGTACATAAAGCCGCAGCTGGAGGCGCTGCTAGAGTTGATTCAGGACGGCGATGCCTTCACGGTCTTGGATGTGGCCCAGCGCAAGGCCAAGCTGCAGATACTGAACAAGTACAGCAATGGCGAGGCAGCAGCGGGAGAGTTTAGCGATGATGAGGAATTGGCGGCAGAGAAGGATCTAGAGCAGGAAGAGGAGGATGAGGAGGATGAGGATGAGACTTCGGAGGCCAATCGACGCGGCATCACCTACCAAATGGCCAAGAACAAGGGCCTAACGCCGCATCGCAAGAAGGAGCTGCGCAATCCCCGTGTCAAGCATCGCGGCAAATACCGCAAGGCCCTCATCCGGCGCAAGGGCGCCGTCCGCACCGTTCGCAAGGAGACCAAGCGCTACGGCGGCGAAATGTCCGGCATCAAGGCCACCGTTAGCAAGAGCGTCAAGTTCCGCACGTAGTTCCAAGTCAAGTTTTCAAAAGTTATTACAAAATATAAATTCACAGAAATTCCCCCAAAATTGAAAAGAAATTCGCTCTCTCACGCTCTCATTTTTTCGTCATTTATTTCAGGTTTTCTTTTGTTTCTTTTTTACATTTGAAAATGTATAATATTTTAGTGTTTCGAACCAATTACAGTGTAGATGAAGGGTCCTTACGTCTGCTTGGCTTTTGTACATTCAATTACGGTTTTGGTTCAGTTCGTGTATTCGTGTTCTTCTGTTTTAGTCTTCTCTTGTTTAATTCGTCAAACATTTCTCCTTTTGTTTTATTCGTCAAACCTCCTTCTCCTTCCTCGGCCTTCCTAGAAGTCCTTCTTGTGAAACATCTTGCGAAAGTCGTCATTAGTCTTCTTTTGCCCCGAATTATCGGTGGCTGGTTTCCCATTGGATGCAGCCGATGTGGATGGCTTGGCGTCCTCCTCATCCTGGGTCAATTCGATGCGGCGCTGCTTGGCCGCCACACTTGTGGGTATCAGTGAGGTAGGCACACGTCTCTTGGGGGCAACATTGGCCACCCCACTACCATCAGGAGCGGGAACTCCTTGGCGTCTGCCCTTTGGCGGTGGGTTCGAAATCATTACCGACAACTGGAAAGAAGCAGGCAGGGAAATGTTATAAAGGAAACAAAGGATATATCAATACATCACACATGGAATGGCTAAAGTTAGCAATGTTTTTGCATAAGCTATTAACCTCCAGCGACATAATACTCACAAGAACTCCGTGCAGTCTATGGCCATTCAGTTTAGTCACTGCCTTGTCAGCCTCCTCCGGCTTCTGGTACTCCACGTAGGCTATGCCCTTCAGGGCATTCCTGCAGATAAACATAAAATAAGTTACACATCCCAGAGAGAGAGAGGGAGCTGAAACTCACGGCTTGAAGACAACGCGCACATCCTTGAGGTTACCAAAGGGAGCAAATAGAGCCTGTAGCTCCTCCTTGGTGGTGGCCGGATGCAGGTTCTTAACGAACACCTTGTTGGCCTCCAGATGGTCTGCAAAGCACAAAACACAATTTCAATTCCATTTCAATTGATTAAAAACGGGCGCAACTCACGCGAATACTTGGAAGTCGATGGACGGACGTCGGAGCCAGACGGCTTATCTGGATCTGGTTGGGTTGCGAGATTAGCTACGGGGGGTTTGGCTACGGTTTTGGCTACGACTGGACCATCACCCTGAGCTGCCACTGGTCCATCCTTTTTGGCCACCTCCTTCTTATCGGGTTTCTTTCCCACCATCTTCTCGAATGCCTGACGGCGACTCTGCGTGTCAGTAGTCCCAGCCTGACCCTGATCCTTCTGCTCCTCCTTTGAGCGGTTCTGCCTGAATCGATGATGACGCTGTGTCGGAAATGTCAAAGCCGCATAATCCGGCGGCACATTTATGGTCTGACAGGCAGCAATGGTTTCATAAGTTCCAAAGCAACGCTCGTAGCGACGGTACAGCTCGTGGAGGACCTGCCCCTCAGTCAGATACGGCTGTCCGAAGGCCTCGCGGAATATATCACGCGTGCCCTGTCCCACGCCGTTGTACTCCATTTCCATCTGACAGAAATTGGCCCAGAGCCTTCCGTTCAGGACGCAGCCGGGATAACCTAAAGAGCAGAGATTAAAGCAGAGGTTTCCACCAAAAAAAAAAGGTACTAGAACTTACCCATAATCTGACGCCATACTTTGGTGCCATTGGCCGGACTCTTCAAATGCGTGTATTCGACCTGCGCCCACAGCTGCAGGATCTCGTAGCTGGTGTCCGCCTGATCGCCATACAGCTCGGATAAATCCTCCCAGGTTTTCAAGAAGGCGGCGCGCAGACTGGTGGCCTCATCCTCATCACTGCCATTGGTGTTGCGCACGCGATACGCCAAGTAGTCCAAGTGCAGTTCCACCGACATGAGCAGATTCGGTGCCGTACGTTTTATCATGGCTTGAAAATGTTCATCCACCAATGCCAGATCGCAGCAGGCAAGCTCCATTAGGCCCAGAAGTTTGTGGTTGAGGCGAGTGGTTGGGCGGCAGCGAAAGCCACGCTTGGCCACATCAATCGGAGAACTTAGCAAGAAGCCCTTTCCTATGCGGCTAACAAGCTTGGCGGCATCCTCCGGAGTACTGGCATTGCCAATAGCATCTCCCTGTATGAACTTAATGTAGGCCAGCCACAAGGCATCGGCTGTCGGATATTTGGAGACGGAACGCTCGAAAATGAATCGGATGACCGAGTTCTTCACATCCTCGTTGAGGTCCAGGGACAACACCTCCTGGGTGTGCTGCGTGTGGACCTTGGCCCAGTCCCAGTCGCTATACTGGATCTTTATGCTCTCGAGGTGAGCCTTGAAGGCAGTTACCACTTTGCCAATGGTCTCACGCACCTCGGCACTGGCTGCCCATGTGGCGCAGGCCTTCTTCAGTGGCTCTAGGTACGCGTTGCGCACCGCATCACTTGTCATCTGTGTAAGCTTTTCAGTTAGCTTCAAACCAAAGTCGGGACGCTCTACGTCATAGTCGTTGATCAATTTAACCCAAAGCACACGGTGGTTTTGCTCCTCCTCGGCGTGATCCTCCAGGTAACCCACAATAAACTCGGCCAGCGGTATATCTGTGGGAAAGGGGAAATACGAATTGGTTAGATGATATTCCCGGAATTAAAGGAGATAATCAATCACTCACTGTAGTGGTAGCTTAGGGCACTGCAGCACTTGAGCGCAAACTGCTTGTGCTCCTCGGGAGTTTGGGTCACCACCTGGTAAGCCTTGAGATACTTGACCCAGATGTGGGCGGGCACAGAGGCTTCATCTTGCAGAACTTTAAGTGAGAGCTCAATTCTGTCGAAGTCCATGAGCTTGCTGCGAAATGGAAGATGGGTTACACAGGTTATAAAATCGAGGAAAATTGTAAGAAATTAAGGAAAAATGAAAATACAAGCGTATTTTCATAAATTATACAGATATTTAGGGATTAACTAAGGGTTTTAAGGCTTTAAACTATACAAATTTCAAGGATTCTGGTTTAATGAATAAGGATTTAGTCAGGATTTGGCACCAAGTGCTGAAATAGAAGCCTAATTCTACCAATTCTCAACATATCCTGGGAATAACTAAGGTTTTTAGGTACAAATTTCAAGGATTCTGGTAAAAAATGCAAGTATTTAATCAGGATTCGCACGAAATGATGAAATAAGAGCCTGATGTACAAAATTTAGAACATAAAAAGGGATTAAGGCTTATAACAACTATAAATATATACTAAAATCATAGCTTAGAGATCTCTTAAACAGGGTTTATGCTTTGGTATCTTGAATAGGGAACAAATAAGTAAATAAATAAAAAAGTAAATAAGTAAACAAGTAAATAAGTAAATAATTAAATAAATAAATAAATAAATAGGTAAACAAGTAAATAAGTAAATAAGTAAATAACTAAATAACTAAATAAGTAAATAAGTACATAAGTAATCAAGTAAATAAGTAAATAAATAAATAAGTAAATAAGTAAATAAGTAAATAAATAAATAAAAAAGTATATAAGTAACTAAGTAAATAAGTAATCAAGTAATTAAGTAAATAAAAGCCCAGTTGCCAAGGCAATTCGAGATCCTTTAGCTTATCTTAAGGCTTATTCCAAACATAACTAAATCTAAACAACTATTTGGGAATTCGAGCCTCGCGCCGGTTTATATGGAAAATTGCAAATATATACAATTCCATGGGAATCGAACTTTCCTTGAACAAAAGCAAAGAAAAAAGTTAATTCAAGTAGATACTTACAATGCAATCTCACACAGTTTCACTAGCTGGGAAAACGTCTTCTCCGTCTCCGCCAGGATCTCATCGAACAAACGCTCCTGCTTTTCTGTTGCCCCATCGGCATCGCTATCATCGGTGGTCGAGCAGTAGTGGCGATTGATCTCCTCCTCGGTGTCCGAGTCGTCAAACGCGCCGGCACCATCATTGTCATTGTCATCGTCATCGTCATCATCATCGTCCTCGTCGCTGGAATCGTTGGCCGAGGTAGTCTTCGGCGAGCCAGTCTTGGACGAAGCAGTCTTGAGCGACGCTGTCTTGGACGAGGTGGCATTGGCATCAGCTGTCGGCTGCCCCTTGTTCGATGCCGAGTCATCTTCGCCCGATGACATTATCTCAATGGTGGTCAAGTCCTTGCCGCTGCCGGCGGGCGAGAGTTGCATGCGTTGTTGCAAGGCGTCGCGATGCTTTTGCTTCTCGGCCTTCTTTTTCTGTTCGTTCATGGGCTGGCCGGGCTGGCCGGGAACCACCATACGATCGTATTCGTCAGAAGCATCACTGCTGTCCTCATCCTGGTCCTGCGCTGGCGGCATTTCGGCCGCCGCCTTTTCGAGCTCCCGCTCCAGCTGCAATTGAAGGCAAGCAATTGAAGCCACCGAAAAAAAAATGCGCCAAATCCCCAATTCCCGGCACTCACCTGATTCTCCTCATCCATGATGCGTCGTCCTTCTCCCTTCGCGTTTTATCTTCTTTCAAGTTTTCTTCAATTTCACTGAATTTCCCGGGCAAAAAAAAAAAAAACGAAAAAAAGAACAAAAAAAAATTAGCACTTGACAAATGTCAGCAAGAAGTTGTGACAGCGCGAGAGGGACAGGATATGTTCGAAGGTTGTACCAAGGCAGAGCGGTGCTGCCTCTCGCGTCCAGTTGTAGTCATCGAATGAAATTCGCAAAATTTTAATTTTCGTTTCGACTGCGTTTGTCGCCCAGCGGTGTGGCCAACATTGCGGGCCGGTGAAAATCTCGAGCTTATCGATGTTTACTATCGACAACTGGTCACATTGAGAAAATATCTGCTAAAATACTAAAGAAATGAAACAGATATACTTTTGCTTGAAAAAAGCGAAAAATGAAAGGAAGCGAATATTGAATTGCTAAAGTTAGAAAGAAAAATTGAAATCAAAAATAAGCCCAAAAAGCATTCGAAAAGCTTATCTATGTTGAGTATTTATTTCAGCATATTGAACTTTAAGCTTTTTGTTTGAATATTTTGCATTCTAATGTAAAAACAATTTTCAGTAAAAAAAAACAATCTGCGGGTTCCAGAAAATATCGAATAAGCAATATTCGATATTTTTAGTAATTTAGCTTAATAGAAAATCCTGTGAATATTGAAAATACCATAATCGTAAAAAACGGTTATTACAAATATACTATCGAAACATACAAGCGATAGTGGCGATACCGATTGTAAAGCGCGGGAGGCGTTGCCGTATTGGCATTGAATAAACTACAGTTAAGTTTTCATTCGCCCAACACTTCTTGACAACAATTTAACAATTGTTAAGTTTGCATAAATTAGTTAAGTTTCGAGCAATAATGAGCTCCGAAACAAGTTCGGAGCAACTAAGTCCCGGTGTGGAGGAGCTGCCCCGTGTGGAGGATAAATGCAGTTCCAGCAACGTCGATTGTGGCGCCAAGAACGCCATCGAACATGTGAGCACCGCTTTTTCCTCCCCAACATACGAAAATAAGGTAAATCTTAATTAAATATATATATTAGGCATCGGAGGAAGTGAATACCACAACAGAGACCATGAGCGAGCCCTTCAAGCCATGGAACAAGGCTGATTTTATCACCAAACGGGTGAGTTGTGTTTATTTCGCTATAAGTTGTATCTTTTCATCTCCAATTTCCTGAAATACTCAAACTTATTAGGCTTTGCGCTACCCAGAGGCTAACCCAATGCACTTGGAGAACCCTTGCAATGAAGTCTCCTTAGTCTCGCCATCGCAACTGGAAGATAATGCCAAGGAGAATGCTATCATTAATGTAAGGTTTTGTATTTCCCCTTTAAACATATCCCTTTATATATCTTATATATATCAGGATCCCAACTCAAAGAAAGATCCTGAGGAACTGGGCCAAGCAGTGGACAAGCTTGCAGATTTGTCTTCAAGTAGCTTCGAGTCCTACGAAGTAAGCTCATATTTTGTACCCTTGCAAACGAAAAACCCCTGATCTGTACTCTATATACGATATTAGGTTATCCTGAGCTCAGATGAAGAGGATTGCGAGGAAGTAAATAAGGGAAAAGAAAGCTCCATAGCCTCAGAGCAAGTAAGCTGTGATTAAAACGTAACCCTTGCTCTCTAAGTACAAATATATTCTATTTTAGGGGCTTAAATCAAACCAAGCCGATAAATTTCCTAAGGAAATGGGTGAAAAAGCCTCCATGGGCTTTGATTTGTCCAAAACATCTACAAACAGAAATGGAACCGAGTCTTTAAAGGATGACAATGACTCTAAAGACGCTAATAAAGAGGTGAGTTTGGATTAACTCAAGATTTACATGTGTCTTATATTATATTTTATTGCTATCCTGGAAATCAGAATAATAATACCTTTGAAGACACCTGTGAGCCATCATCTACCTCGGATGTTGCTCATACACACCAAAAACTCAACGAAATGTGCGCCGAGGCCCCTTCTACCTCTAAAGCTGCTTATCCTTCCAAAAAACCCACCGAAGGGCCTTCATCTACTTCGGATGTGGTTCAACCTCTCCCAAAACACTCCGCATCGCGCTTTAAGGTTGTGAATGCAGAAACCAATAAGCAATTGAACACGACAAGTGACTTGGAGAAGAAGGAAGAGAAGGAGGAGGAGAAAGAGAAGGATGAGGTTGAGGAAGAGCTTGTGAAGCTGCCCCTTTGGGTGAGTGATTCCGAAATAACACGCATTAACCAAGCTATAAGCTCTTCCTATCTTCCACAGCTGGATCCCCAGCATTTAAGATCCGTGCCGCCGCCGAAGAGGGCAGCCAACACATTGGAGCCAAGTCATCCGGACACATTCTTTGGCAAGGTCTGGTCTAAAGTCTTTTGTTAGTTTTCAACAGTATTAACATCCTCTTTTATAGCTGCATCAGAATGGCCCCCTCTTCTATACGGGTCAGGAGAATGTAAAGAGAGCTTCTCCTCCTTCTTGGAAAGATTATCTCCAGTTTCAAAACGTTGAGAAGCCGCTTCAAGTGAGGGCAGTTAAGGATTTTTCGGTACATTACCGGGTCTCGCGCTCTCCAAGAAAAACACATGAGAAAAGTGAGATTAAGGCTTCGGAAGAGGACCTTGAGAAAGAGAACATGATGGTGAATTCTCAACCTTTGAAAAAGCAACGTTACAAGGAGCAGGTCTTCGGAGAAGACTCTCTTGAAAAGAGAGAGCTGAAAGCATGTGAGAATGATTCTCTTTCTTCTAAGAAAGCTGCAGCAGAGAAGAATGCGGTAAAGGAGGTGGATAAGACGATGAACGTAAAGAAAATGAAGGAGGTGCCTCACATCCAAGCTTGTGATCTTGCCGTAAAGCCCATTTCCGCAAAGGCAAAGGTTTCTCGTTCACACAGCCTGGATTATGCTCCATCACATAGCAAGGATTCTCCATCTTCACACAAGAAGAATTCTCCTTCACATAGCAAGAATTTGCCTACAACTAATGAAGATTCTCCTTCACATAGCAAGGATGCTCCTCCTTCAGAAAGCAAGGAATCTCCTTTACAACGCAAGGATTCTCTTCCTTCACAGAGCAAGAAGACTCCACCTTTACGCAGCAAGAGTTCTCTTTCACAACGCAAGGCTTCTCTTTACTCATCCACCAATGATTGTCCTTCGCACACAAAGGATTTCGGATCTTCATACTGCAACGATTCACCTTCGCATAGCAATTCTACTCATTCACATTGGAAGGATTCTCCCTCACATAACCAGGATTACCGTCATTCACTCAGCAAGTATTCTTCTTCAGCTGATAAAGCACCACGTCCCCTGAAGGCATCCAACCTGTTAAAACAATACAATTCGGATGGCAAACCGAAGTCTACTCATCTGAAGGGAAACAAGGAACAGTCAGAGACAACTGAGGTGTATGATCCCGAATATCCCGCCTTGGTCACTGTCCTGCCCACCAAGGAGCTAAATGCCCGCAATCTCGACATGATAAACGCCATCCCCACAGCCAAGCTTAGTCACAGGAACAAATGGCTTTATAACCAGACCTTAAAAGTCAACGAGTACGATCTGCGGGATATGGAAGTCCTGCCCGAGTACTCGTTGATTGTGTACAGTGATGGGGAAGAGGAGGCGGACGAGGAGGAGGAGGAGGAGGAGAAGGGTTCAGTGAGCGTTCCGGCGGAGAATTTGGATGCCATGGTAGAGGGTTTCCAAAACTTGCAACTCAATGAGGCCATTCCGGAATGCTGCTTGGTAAGACTAACCTTTCTTTGTGGAATTTTAATAATATTAAAGTATGTTTATAATCTACAATTACAGACCGACTCGGTGTTCCTGGTGGACAAACCACAGACAGCCATTCCGCGGGAATTCAAGCTGCCGCCCATGCCGCTAGAGGAAATCTGCCCGGTGAAGGAGTACCTAAAGATTCGCGTGATCCATGTGAGTTATTATTTAATAAATGCTTGATTTTATATAAAGGATATATGTATATATATTTTTCTTTCTTCCCCTTCAGGTATACACGCCCTTTCAGTTCTGGTTCAATGTCGTGAATCGAATGTTTGACACCTTAGCCCTACGCGACCTGCAATCGGGAATGAGGTGAGTTTCGGTGGAGCAGCATTTATCCTCTCATCATCATCATCAACCTTTCATCCCGCCATTCCATCAGCCAATTCTACGAGAGTAACCCCGACTATTTGGATGCCCTGCCGAGATGCTTGATTAAAGCCAACTACATCTGCGCCATTCAATTGGAGGGGAGGATCTGGCGCCGGGCTAGGATCTCGGCTACTCCACCACCAGGTGTTAATAGCGTTTCCATCTATTACGTGGACCATGGCTATGGCGCTGATGTGCCGGCTGCTAACCTACGCTATCTATCGCTTATGTTCGGGGAAGTCCCAGAGCTGGCCATTCGCGGCACACTGTCGTATGTTCATCCACTGGGTCCGCACTGGACGCCGGACAGTATGGAACAATTCCAGCGGCTCATCATTGGCAAGGAGATGTTTGCCCACGTCATAGAACTGGATTTGGTGGAACGTATCGCCTTCCTTCGCATTTCACTGAACGAGGATTTCTTACCGTCGGTTAATAGGATGCTGGTGGAGGCGAAACTGGCGGGCCGGAGTCATCACTATGATTTTCAGCAGATCAAGAATAATTTCGGAATACGCCACCGCTATTTGAGGGAGCGTCTGCCCAGGTTACCTTGGTTTTAATGCATATTTATTATTTATAATAATAATTTCTCATTTTTTCTTAGCCACGAAATGCTGGAGACGCGCGTCTTTCCCGTGCTGAACGAGGAGTTCGAGGTGGCGTTCGATGCTATCATCTATAGTCCCGCGTTTGAGAAATTTAAGGTGCCCCGAATGACAAAGGGGTATGGTGCCCTCCGCCAAGCGCTGGTCGCTTGGATGCCGAACTTCCGCCGGTTTATGGAGCACTGGGCCGATCACTACAGCCGGGCCAGAGCCAAGCTGAGGCTGGCACAGAGCAAGGCTCGCGAGGCTTGGCTGTTGCGCGAAAA
Source organism: Drosophila bunnanda (assembly GCA_035046265.1). Classification (NCBI taxonomy): domain Eukaryota; kingdom Metazoa; phylum Arthropoda; class Insecta; order Diptera; family Drosophilidae; genus Drosophila; species Drosophila bunnanda. The sequence continues at coordinate 532,413 of JAWNOB010000017.1, forward strand.
GGAGGAGAGGGAGAAGAACAGGCGCATAGCAGAGCTGATCGAGAAGGTGGAGATGCTGCATGACCGCGAGTCAAAGGATGTGGGCACAGAAAAGGAGGAGGACTCCCTTAAATTACCTACAGTGGAGGAAGAGGGAACCCCAAAGGCCACAGATGAGGAAGAGGGAACCCCAAAGGCCACAGATGAGGAAGAGGGAACCCCAAAGGCAACAGATGAGGAAGAGGGAACCCCAAAGGCCACAGATGAGGAAGAGGGAACCCCAAAGGCCACAGATGAGGAAGAGGGAACCCCAAAGGCCACAGATGAGGAAGAGGGAACCCCAAAGGCCACAGATGAGGAAGAGGGAACCCCACAGGTTGGTAACATGGAGGAGACCGATTGATTCGTTCCTCTTTGGGGTATATTTCAAATGCGATTTCAACAGACGAACAAACGCGAATCTTTCATGTATATACTTGATATATACATACATTTATATGCTTTTTAAGACCTTTAACATATTTATTAGCGAATCCAGACAGCGGCATGTTCCTACCTTTTGTAAACTTTAGGCATTTAGAGGTGTTCCCCATAGAAATACAACAGAGAGGCTTGTATAATGCATGATTGCTTTAAATTTATTGACAAAAAGTAGATGATAAACAAGGAATTTGGTTGCTCCTACGGTCACATCTGACGGGAATTGGAATCACTGGTTAATCCTTTTGGAGATTCTGGTACTAACGGAAATGGTTTCATCTTTTACTCAAGATTTAGAGGGGCTGTGTAGTTGTTCTCCTAGATCAAGCTCTGCTCATACGGCTCAGCTGTCTGTCCCATCTCTCGCAGCTCCTGCATAGTACCTCCTACGCCGTTTCGGGAACACTCGGACTGGGACTTGGGTGGGGTAAAGACTTTGAACCAGGACATCATGAGGGAGACGCGACGCCAGTTGTTGAGGGCCGGCACGTCATCCGTCTCGGAAGCAGTTTGGCTTTTGACAGAACGAGGGATCACCAGGGGAGTCATCAGCTCCTCGGTGGCCAAAGGAGCGGTGAGCATCTCCTGGTCGGAGGACAAAGCTGCTGATACCGGCTGATAGGGCTGATAGTGGTGGTGATGGCTCAGAGAGCTCTGAGCTGTGCCGATGGCGGTGGAGGTGAGGAGCGAGCTCTTCTCGCACAGTCGCCGGCGACGCGGCTTCTCTGGCTCCCTCTTGTGCCCCCGTTTATGAGTCACTTCATCATCCTCGTCCAGATTCACCTGCGGTTCCTCGTCAGAGTAGGCGGCCTGCAACCTGAAATGCTCCTCCGCCAGTGTCAGATTGTATTTGTGATCCCCCAAAAAGGGATCTTTTGTGTGTCGCTGGTGCTTGTTCCGCCGGAACCGTTTCATCATATTCTCATCATCCGACAAGGTCTGCTCGCCGCGTAGGAAACGCAGCTCCTCCTGCCCATCCTCCTCCTCGGAAGAGATGGAGGAGCCGGCCTCCCGGCGCAGACGTTTCTCCTGCCGCCTATAACGATCCTCCGTTAGCTGCAGCTCGTCCTCTTCCTGCTCCCTGAAGTAGCGCTGGTGTTCAGACGCCAGGTCCTCTTCGTCCACCATCATGTCCAGTTGGCTGGGCGTTACGTGCTCATAATCCGGGTGACCTTGGTTGGAACTGCAAATATTTCATTTTTTTTTAAATTATATTTGAATATTTGTATGTCTATTTAATATATCGAATCAATATAGTTGGGGGAAAAAGACATAAAATTCATTATTAAATTAACTTTAATTACTTCGATATATCAATATTCAGAGTTTTGATATATAGAAGTTCGATATTGATATATAATTGTTGATAAGGTTTTTATATATTTATAATATTAAATATATGATGAAAGCTCTTTCCCTTTGCTTGTGCATAGCGGGCAAAGCGTGGAGTTGTTACGATATCAGATTATCATTATATATGATGCATGTTCATAATATTGCTATATATATATTAGATATATAATCAGATCTGATCGAATCAATATAGTTGGGGGAAAAAGACATATTAAATTCATTATTAAATTAACATTAATTACTTCGATATATCAATATTCAGAAGTTTGATATATAAAAGTTAACAATAATGTCGATATATAATTGTTGATGAGGTTTTTAGATGTTTATAATATAAAATATATGATGAAAGCTCTTTCCCTTTGCTTGTGCATAGCGGGCAAAGCGTGAAACAGGGAGCGAGAACGAGTTGTTACGATATCAGATTATCATTATATATGATGCATGTTCATAACATTGCTATATATATATTAGATATATAATCAGATCTGATCGGATCAATATAGATGGGGAAAAAGACATATTAAATTCATTATTAAATTAACATTAATTACTTCGATATATCAATATTCAGAAGTTTGATATATAAAAGTTAACAATAATGTCGATATATAATTGTTGATGAGGTTTTTAGATGTTTATAATATAAAATATATGTATAATACAGCTCTTTCCCTCTCCCGCTAGTAATATTGCTTTGCATAGCAGGCAAAGCGTGAAACAGGGAGCGAGAACGAGTCGTTACGATATCAGATTTACGTTCTTCACAACTTTTTGCCTTTATATATGATGCATGTTCATTATATTGCTATATATATATCAGATATAATCAGATCTGATCGGAGGAAGCCTTACCCTGAGTCCCGACTGTGTTGTGGCTGACACTTGGCCGTTAGGCGACGCTGGCAAACCCTGAGGTGGCGCTGCAGATTCTGACGTGACTGATCGTTGCCATACGATATTCGCTTCGCTGCCCGCTCCCGCCGCTCCTGGGCATCGCGCCGGAAATCGGCCACTGCCCGCACCTTGGACGAGTTCCGGAGTTGGGAGAGAAACCCGCTCATGCCGACCTCGGTCATCTGGGCATTGCGGCGGGACAATGCCTTGCCCAGCTCGCGGGAACGGATCAGGGCCTCGGCACGCTGATGGTGACGTCGTTGCTCCGGCGTAATGCCGGTGGTTAGCAGATTGTAATGATGATGACGATGACGTTGGTGGCCTTGGGCCTGATGGCTGCGCCGGTGCGCCCTGTGACTAAACGAAGTCGGGGAGGGGGAGACACCGCCACCACGGGCACGGTTGGCAGCATTGGCGGCCACTGAGGAGGAGCCACCGCCGCCGCCGCCGCCGCCGCTCTCCTTCATCTCCTCGATTTCGCGGAAGAGCCGCTTCAGCCTCACCTGGCGCATCTTGAGCTCAATGGTGCGATCGTTGAACTCCTGGATCCGCTCGTACTCCTCCCGCAGCCGTTGCAGCTGTCCGTTCTTCTTGCTGTTGTTGAACATGCGTCGGAAGTAGGGCGTGGACTTGATCTGGTATGACATGGTCGTGTGTGTGCGTGTGCGTGTGTGTGTGTGCGTGTCGCGAATTGCTGAAGGTGTCTCACTCGTTTCAAATGGCACTTGGAAATTTTGCAGCGTCCTAAAGGTTTATTTTTTACGGAAAAAACGGATACGTGTGATTTGAAGGTTTGCTAGAAATTGAATCTGGGAAAGTGGGAAAGTATTGACATTGTCAAAGCCAAGGCCTACTTACAGTTTTTTTTATTTACGATTACCTAAAATTTTATGTTGACATTACTTCAAATCTGCAACAGAAAACTTTACCGCAATCAGGGGGAGCTGCCAGATCTGCACATATAGCTGCCGTCAAAATAATAGCATACACTTTATCTCAGTTTATGATATTTTTAACAATTTATGCATATAATAATATTTAAATACTATAATGTTGATAGTAAAAGTTAAATATATTACATTATAATATTAAAATTTTTACTTACTTACTTCATAAATATTATTATATGTATACAAAGCTTAAAAACAAATAGGTATTTTTTAATACTAATGCTTTTTTACATACAAAAGTGATTAGGAAATATGTATTTTCATTTATAAAATGAAATATGTATTTTCCTACATAAAATGAAATATATATTTTTTCAGACCTATTTTCTTGAGCCCAACTGTCTGTGTAGATGTGTGCATGTGCGAAAGCCTTGAATAACTGTAAATCGCAGCTGCCGGTCTATCGGTAATCGAAGCACAGCGTTTGTTTATGTTGAAAATAATATTTTCAGTGAGCTGCAGCATTTTATAAGTGATTCTATCGCGGAATCTGGACACTAATCCCTGCCAGGCGGTGATCAGGACGTAATCCTCAAGCAGCTCCCACTGCCGGAGCGCCAGGCAGCTGCGCAATGCCCATCAATTTACTGGCAACAACAACATGGACGTCCTGTGCAAATTTAGTTAGTATTTTGTCTTATTGTTAAAGATAACTTTTGGCATAACTTTCGCTTTCTTCTCGCAGATGGAGAGACGTAGTCCTTGACGACAGGCCCTGTGCAACACCTGTGCGGGCGGAGATGGAGGTGGAGGAGCGCCCAGCAGGGGGTGCGTGTAGGGAGGGTGTCCCCGAAAGCGTTTGTCGATTAGACGCTTGAATGGCTGCACAGCACCCTGCCACGTCTGGGGCAGCTCTCCCCGCTCTCGCTGTCAGCGCAAAATTGGCTAACGGACAGCTCGGCGGGTCGGTGGCTCGGCGGCGTGCACATGTGTTCGATTATGGCCGGAATCGAGCGAAGCGACCGAGCAGAACCGGCGGCACATGACCTGGACACACAGCGGTGGCGGTGGTGGCACCAGCACCAGCAGCAGCAGCAGCAGCAGCAGCAGGTATCCCAAGGTGTGTGTACCTGAAACCGAGCAGAAGTACTGCTATAAATGATATGGGTACAAGTAAATGGTCTCTGGAAGGTGAGTTTTTATATATAATTTATTATTATTATTATTAATGCTATATTTATTATCTCTTATCAACAATAAGTCACCCAAAAGACAGTTACACGTAATTTTAAAATATAACAGAGCAAAAGTACAGTGTTTTTAACGAGCTTGTACCCTGAGTTGTTTATTAACTTGAATCTTTGTATTCTAATTTATGCTGTAACACTAGCAATTATTTATAGATCTATTAACTATTTTTAAACTGTTTATTTAATAGTCAGGAATTCGTTTAAAATGTTTTTTAACTAGTACCTTTTAATTTGTATTGATGGTACGTAATATTTTGTTTAAGTTTTATGTTTCTTAATGGAATATTTGATCCTGTTACCATTTGGATTTGAGTATAACTTAATAAGTCTTAGTTTTGAATAGTTTTTTAATGGTTTAAACAATTTAAATTAATTTAATTCCATATTTGTAACATTTCTGTGCGTTTCTGGAGTGAAACTGTGTGGTTTTATTAACTTTTAAACATTTCAAGATTAAGAAATCCAAGGTTTATCTTTTGTCATGAGTTAGAAACTGTACATTTATCAATTCATATATACTTATGGTAAATATTGTACCTTTATTCGTAATTCCTACAAAAAAAATTTTCAAGATCATAACGTAGCTTAAAGTATTCCCATTCTTTGAATCTATATTAACAACATTTTTATATGAGAATTATTGCAAAAAATCAAAGTTTAAAAAACTCATAACTTAGCCAAAAATCAATTAATTTTAATTCGGAAACCGTTCCCATGCAAGTTTTAATTAGCTTAATAAATCTGCATAGTTAATTAAAGTATTTAAAAAATTTAAATTTTTTGTAAATTTTCAAAAATTTTAACCCCCTAAAAATAAAAAAAAAATTAAAAATTTTTTTTTTCTGCCAAAGATGGCTAGATTGATTCAGCTGTTGATGCTGATCAAGAATATATATGATTTATAGGGTCGGAAATGACTCCTTCACTTTGTTTTAAGCTTTCGACTAAAATTATAATACCTAAATTAGGTACTTTATGGAGAATTTAATGTACCTTTCTCATAATTTATTACGGAAAAGGAAATACCTTAGGTATATTCCATCTAAAAAGGCTGTATCTAACTCACATCTAACTTCTTATTATTATACATAAAAGCTATACTTAAGCCACAGTCCAAAACTAACTAATATTAGTACCTTGTTCTTACAGGTAACGAGCGGTACCTAGGCCACATCCCTGGCTGCCAGGATGGGGGGGGTGCCGCCTCTGTGCTTCACTGAGTGCGCACTGCGCAGGGATGATGAGCGGACAGCGGGCGCAGGCGCAGGCGCAGCTCAGCTCAGCTGGGAGTTGTGCTCAGCTCGGCTCCTGGCGGACCCTCGCATTCCGTGGCCAGTCGCAGCGCGAGACGGTAGCCAGGTCGGACAAGCTCCTCTCCTCTCTGGCAACTACACCCAAGCTCCGGACAATATTTCATATATTCCTTTTTTTTTGCCGTGTGTGTCCGTGTCTGTGTTTGTTTCTATTGCAACTTGCCGCGTGACCAGGACATCATCGCCATGATTGTCAACATGCCCGTCAATGGCGCGGCAGGCAGTGCGACCAACAACAATAACAACAACAACAACAATAGCCAGGCCACTAATCAGAACAATGGAGGAGCACCCGGTGACTATGGCCACTTCCTCAAGCGAAAGTACGAGGAGGAGCAGGAACTGGCCTTGGGTCACGACTACGAGGCCATCGAGGCGAATCCCTGGAAGAAACGCCATCTGGACTATGATGCCGGCGACCTGCAGTTCCATCTGCAACTGGAGCCGCCGCCCACATCCCATACGGCGCCCACAGCTGCCGCAGCCGCTGCTCCCTCCTCCTCGTCCTTCATCAACGATCTGTTTGCCTACGACAGCAGCCTCCTGGTGCCCGCCGCCACCGCCACCGTTGCCGCCGGCGGCTATGCACACTGTCCGCCGGCGAATGCACCGCTGGAGGACAACGGCGGCTGGACGGGCGGCGAACTCCTGGAGCTGGATCATCGTTACAACTCGGGACTGCAGGCGGAGTTGGGTCACCTGAATGCCACCTTGCCGCCGCCGCCGCCGCAGCAGCAGCAACAGAACCAGAATAGCCAGAATCCGAGCCAGAATCCAAGTCAGAATCCCAGCCAGAATCCAAGTCAGAATCCCAGCCAGAATCTAAGTCAGAATTCCGGTCAGATTCTAAGCCAGAATCCCAGCCAGAATCCAAGCCACAATTCAAGCCAGAATCCCCATCAAAACCAGAACTTTCTGGTGCCCCAAAAGCAGCGGATACTGACTGCGGGCAGGCGCACCTCCTCGGGCTCCAGCTCGGGCACGGGTTCGGTTGCGGGCACAGGGACCGATGCCTCCGAGGCGGACTTCGAGGACAAGAATCTCTCCTGGCTGCTCAACTTCAAGTTCGATGAGTTCCCTCACCTGTCGCCGCACAATCAGAACCACAGCCAGGCGTTGGTGGGACTGCCGGCGGAGGGCAGTGGCACGCCGACGGCAACGACGGTCAGCACATCGCCCTGCAGTTCCGCCTCGCCCACATCCTCAGCCTCAGCAACGGTCGCCGCCTCAGGCCACCCCCTGGGATCGACGGTGATGGATCATCAGCAGCAGCAGCAGCAGCAGCGAGTCAGATCGCCCAAAAGCTGCTCCAACGCGACGATGGCCACGCTGGCGGGATCAGGCGATGCTGGAGGAGGTGCTGGTGCTGGTGGTGGTGCAGCTGCTGGAGGAGGAGGTGTGGGCTCCACAAAAACGGGACGCAAGTTCGAGGAGCTGGTAATGGAGGTCACCTCGGAGCTGGACGGAAACGATATGATTGTGGCCGAGCATGTCGTCGTCGAGGATACAACGTCCAAGGCGTGAGTACAGATAGAAACCACCAGAAGTAGATACTTATCTTATTTAATTTTATATTGTATTAGCTTTAATCATTAATCATTATAGAGTTGTGATGAGTGAGACTAGAATTTCCTTGTGTATTTCAGGCTTAGTTTAGAAAATTTCCATTTGATTCTGTGTATTGTATTATTTGTTATTTCCTATTTTCTTTTTATTTTACCCTTTGTATGGCATTGTAATTTTATTCAAAAGCTTGCAAAGCATTGAAGGAGTCATTTCCGACCCTATAAATCATATATATTCTTGATCAGCATCAACAGACGAGTAAATCTAGCCATCTTTTAACAAAATTTTTTTTTTTAATTTTTTCAAATTTTTTTTAATCGTTAAAATTGTCAAAAATTGCCAAAAAATTAAAATTTTGTAAATTTTATATGGAGTATACAGTTTTGTTAAACTTGTAAAAACTAACATAAAATTGTTTTCCGATTTAAAATTAATGAATTTTTGGCTTAGTTATAAGTAATTTAAACTTTGATTTTTCATATAAATTGACATTTAAATGTATTACTTAATAATTTAAAGAATGCGAATATTTAACGCTTAGTTATGCTCGATTTTCGATACGATCCTATATGACAAATCCAAACTATAAAGGTATATGAACTTGGGTTTCCCGAAGTTAGTTTTATTTCTTCTTTTTCTTTACCATATTCGATCTCTTTTTGTTCATTTGGAACATCTTCAATATTCCCTTGTTCATTCCTTTGAATTTCCCTTTGGTTCATTTCCAAAATGAACGTAGGGACTTTTTTGAAAGGAAATATATAGATAAATGAGTTTTGACATATTTAAAGACTTTATTTTCAAACAACAAAGAATTACTGTAGAGTGTTATTACTATTTTATATATTTATTATATAATTTTTAAGATTTTATAATTTTCTAATATTTTTCAATATTTTTCTAAACATTTTCCCAACTTGTGCGTTCTCCATTTGCTTTGGGCCTCCGTCCACCAATCGATGCCGCAACACCACCCACTCCCACCCCCACCTGATGTCGACGAATGAATGAACGAATGAACGAATGAACCACCCGACCACTGATTGAACCCAAACCCCCTTGGAATCCACCTGGGTGAAACCCGAAACCAACCACCACCGCAAAACAAGCAGGCCAAAGAAACCACCGTTCACCTACACGGAGCTCATCGAATACGCCCTCGAGGACAAGGGTGAGCTGACTGTGTCGGGCATATACCAATGGATATCGTAAGTACCCCAATCCCAATCCCAATCCCACTTCCACCCGGCCACAACCACCCCCTGAATCCACCCCCTGGTTGATGGACGCCATTTTGGCAGAGCTTCGTGTGTATGGAGCGAGTGCCAGCGGCAGCCGGATGCAATTAAACAAATCTCAAGCATTTCTCTTGGGCATTCCCGTTGGCCATTTGGCTATGCTTCCTGCCTGCTCCCTGTTACCTACTACCTCCTACCAGCTCCCTCGCTCCCGAGGCGAGGTGTTGCTCCTCCTGGTTGTTAACCAAACAACAAGTTAGGAAAGAAAGGAAAGGCGGCAACAGTGGCAGAAAGAGTGCCAAAAGTTTGCAGCTCGAACAATTTATGGGCTTAGAAAATTCACAACCTTTTGGTGAGCAGCCAGAGAAAATGTTGTTCAACAAGTTGTTTTTGCATTTCTTGGCTTGATTTATCAGATATGTGTAGAGGGATATAGGTACAAGGACTAATTGCTTGTAGCTCTTGAGGGAAACTATTTCCAGGGGTCTGACTTTTGTTAGCTTTTACCATGTTTACAATGGGGTTTTGGGGTTAAAGCATTTTTAAACTTATACCTTTTACCTTCTTATAACAATATCTTTTTAAGAATCTGTTTTGAAAGCAATTGTTCTTTTAAAATTTTTTTTCAATTCTTAAATTATATTATCTTTCCTGTAAAAATTATAGAAATAAATCCTTCTATATCATAATTACCTTTCTTTAAAATATTTCAATGAAGAAATTAACATATTACCCAAGGAAATAACAAATTAAATAATTATCTGCGATTTAACTTTAGCTTTATGAGTCGAAGGGAGTTAGTATTTGTTTAGTTAAGGATTTAAACTCTTTTTCCTCCATATCTAGTTTATCATCTGCGTATTTTAAAGACTTTTCAGATGCCTTTTCGTGTTAAATCATATCTTATCGATATAAACAATTTTCCTAACAAAGATTTATTAATTTGTATACCTAGCAGGGTTATAGAATTTTAATTAAAAGCTTATAACACTGTGAAGAAGTCATTTCCGACCCTATAAACCATATATATTCTTGATCAGCATAAAAAGCCGAGTCGATCTAGCTATTTTCGGAAGAAAAAAAATTTTTTTTTTATTTTTTTCAAAATTTTATTGTCAAAATGTTAAAATGTTACCAAAAATTAAATTTTTTTTACATTTTTAACTAAGTATGCAGATTTATTAACCTTAAAAAAACTAACATAGGAACGCTTGCCGTATTGAAATTAATTAATTTTTGGCTTAGTTAGGCGTTTTTTAAACTTTGATTTGTCGAAAAAAATGTCACATAAAAACATCGATAAATATCGATTCGAAGAATGGGAATATGTTAATTTTGATCGATTTCTGATTTGATTCTATAATTAAATTTCAAAATGCAAGCGTAGTTAGTTAGTTTCCCCTCTTGTTTATTTTGTTATAACTTAAAGAAGGCCAAAGCTAAGGCTAATGTTATTTCCTTAAAATTGATTTATGTTTGAAATAATCATTGGAAATGCCATGCCTTTGGGATTTCCACCCTTCACCCTTTCCTACGCCTCTGTTTCTTGTCATTACCTAGTTTCAAGCCCCCCTTTTTTGGGTTGGAAAATATCAATTCGTGAACGTAGAAAACTTTTAACACGTTTTTCAAGGTTCATTAATTTGGCATTTCCCCTGCTCCCTGCTCCCTGCACCTGCACGCCCCTGTAGAGAGGGAATCAGTGTAAATATTTGAAGCCGCAGCCAAAAAAAAAAAAAGAAGAAAATGTTGCGTGTAAATATCCTATATAAATTTACATACAAAACCACCCCACAAATAATTTATGACATTTGCCCATCACCTGCGAACCAAGCCAAGCCGCCAAGCCGCCGCCCCCTGCATTTAGTGTAATGAGTCGACGGAGTCCGAGGAAGTCAGTAGTTCTGCCGACTCCTGGCTCCTTGCCATAACTTTTTTGGAGAAACTTTTCATTAACCATTCACAAATTTACTTTGTGGGAGCTGCCTTGGGTGTCTTGGTTGGGTGGTGGTGGTGCTCCTCCTCGCCTGCCAGGGACTTGTCCTCGTGCAGTCAAGGCAAAACTGGCGCCTGCGCCTGAAGGTAGTCGTGCTCCCGCTCCCATCCATCTCTACCATGTAGAGTCTCCCCCTTCCAATGGCAATTTAGGGACTTGGAACTTGGAACTTGGAACTTGGAACTTGGAACTCGGAACTTGCCCACGCGACCCGTTGAACGTACCCCCGCCTCACCCTGTGCCAGCTTAATCGTCCCCGGAGTCCTGGCAATTGCCCATGAAATTTCCATGCCGCTCGCCGCTCGCCGCTCGGCAATAATTATTAATTGCGGGGGTTGGAGGCGTCCCTTCCGGCTTTTCTACACCTTTTACATGCATCATTGCATCCAAGGGATCAGGTGTTTGACATGCCCATGCTCAGGGGAGGGAAGGAGAAGTAAGCAATTACCCGACCAGGGTTTAAGGGGTTAAGTGGGTTAAGCGGGGGTTGCTTTGCCAGCGCCCCCCCTGCCTCTTCCGGTCAATTGTGAAATGCATATTGAGTGTTTATGGGTTGCGGATCATGCATGATCGGCCATGGAAGGACATGTGGCAGGATCATAGGCATATTGAACAGGACGGGACCGCAACTAGGCTAGGTATCCATCTCACAGGGCAGGGAATATGTAAAACTTGTGAATATTTAAATGAAGTTGAAAACATCGTTACTTTTTAGGAGAATTAATAAGATGAGCATTACATTTCTCTCTCTTTCTCTCTTTGGAGAGCTTGCTTTCTCAGTCTCTTTCAATTTCTCTCTCTCTCCTTTGCTCTCCCTGTCTTTCTCCCTTCGTATCTTTCTGTCTTCCTTATTCTTCTCTCTGCCTTTCTTCTCTTTCCCTTTATATCTCTCCTTTCTCTCTTTCCTTTCTCTCTTTCCTTTCTCTCTCTCCTTTCTCTCTCCTTTCTCTCTCCTTTCTCTCTCCTTTCTCTCTCCTTTCTTTCTCCATATCTCTCCATTTCCTACCTATCTCTCTTGCTCCTCCTGTCTTTCTCCCCCTAGCTCTCTTCTATCTTGCTTGTTTAGCCTCTTCCTAACACTGCCTGCAATGTACAAGCAAAGCTGCAACCAAAGAGTTGCACGTTTCATTCAGTACCCGCTCTCTGAGAGAACTTTCCTGTGGGGAATCCCAAGGGTTCCTAGAGAGACCTCTTTGTTAAAGTTTCTCTTCGTTTAGACTTGGGAGAGGAACCCTCAGAATATAGTATAAAGCCTTAAAGTTCATATTCTTGTCTTGACTTCTCTGGCAACCAAGGTTAATATTGATTTGTCTTTTAAAGACAATTTCTGATTAACTTCTCCTTAAGCTGTCCTTCTCCCCGCTTGACTGCAATGATCCAAGATCGAGTCCGATGGTCTTGGGATAATTTTCTTTTTTTCTGGCTTAGCCTTTTGCCTCTGGAGAGGCGTGGCCGGTTGGAAGTTACGCCCAAGGAGGGGGCGGGGGAAAAGAGAAGAAAAATTGGCAATTGCCATTAAAAAAGTTTTTCATTTTGGCCCAACCGAAATGAGGCAACTTTCTACTTTTGCGACTCGCGGTGCTCCTCGCTGCTGGCCATAAATCCAAGCAATTTCTTTTATTGGCCGGGGACCAGGACGAGGACGTGCCGAGGAGGATGTGGACGAGCCACCAACGAGCCGCAGCAAAATTTATGAACTGACTATGGCGCAAAGCAATAACTAACTGTGTCCGTGTCCGCCCCCTTCAGATGTACACTATATACTATATACTATATATATATAATAAATGCAGGGCCAGAAGTAGTTGCCCAGTCTGGTGGCCCGGTCCTTGCTGCCATGTCAAAAAAAAAAAAAAAAAAGAAGAGAAATGAAGCTCTCGCCGCGGCGAGGCGAGGAGTGTGTGCGAGAGGAGTTGGCTTGCGTGCCAGGCACTTCCAGACACGGCCCGGGCCCGGCCCATTTGGGTCTGAAGCCCGGGCCAGAGCCAGAGCCGGAGCCAGAGCCAACCAACTAGTCCGAGCGACCATCGCAGCCTATCAGGCCCCAGGCCCCAGGCCCCAGGCCCCAGGCCCATCCTCGACCTGGCAGCCATGTCTGACGCGGAAGCCGGAGGCCGAAGTCAATTACATTTCATTTCCCATCAAGCTGGACAGCCCCACAGGGAGATATAAAGCTGTATATGCTACCTGGCTCCTGGTTTTATCCAGCCAAAAATCCATCTAGGTGGGAGTTCTTTGCAGGAAAATATATATGATTTCTAGAGACTTTTATAGGGGAGGTTTTGTTAGTTAAAACATAGACTTCAAAGCAGTTTTAAAGAGTTAAAATAACCTTTATTTAAAATAGAAAATATCAGTTATATTTTGATTAAATTAAATTAAAAGGTCATTAAAAGGTGCCTAAATTATTCTTTCTGTAGGGAGTCTAAGCTTTTTTTAGGCACTTTTGCCTTAACTTTTGCCTTGAAAAGTTTTTAATCTTAAGAAACTATAAATCCCCTTAAACTCAACTACAAATGTAAAGGAAAACCTTAAATTTCAGCTACTAATGTAGTGATATTTTGACCGAAGCAGTCAACTATATAAATATAAACATATATATTTATGCAAATGGTTACTGTAAAAGAGGGGGGGACTTTTGGGAGCGACGAGGACATGCCGTGTATTTCGACAATTTCGTAGGAAAAACCACCTCCACCTCCATTTTCCACCTCCCTGTGCCGAGGCAAAGTCAGTCAGTCAAATTCATTGACAACGATGACGACGCTGATAGCGAGTATTTGATTTTTACCTTTAACTTAACAAAGCCACTCAGGCAACCTTTCGCAACTCCCACTAACCAACCAACTTCCTCCTCCCACTAGACATCCCATTCCATTCGAAGTCCTTTTCCCATTCAAGTGGAGAACTACGTGCTTGAAGGCACGTTGACAATTCGACAAGTGCGGCAGACAAAATGTGAAATATATATACATATATACCTATATAAGTGTATATAGTGGCAAGTATCTGGAGAGATATACACACGAGTATCGATTGGCCGGCGTGGGTTGCATGATAATGATTAAGCCCAGACAGTCATGCAGCTCCCATAAACTATCCATTCGGTGCTATTATTGCCCTGACTTAAGATTTTTAAATAACAAAGTAATCAGAACTTGGGGTCTCTCTTAAGGGGAACTTATTAAAGAAATTAAATTCAAGAGAAGGTAGGTTTTCTTAAATCCTAGTAAATAGGGAAATTCCATTTCGTTTTTTGCTCCTCCCTCGCTCTATATGTATCTCTTTTGGATGATTCTGTCTCTACCTAACTTTCTCTCACTCTCTCTCTCTCGGGATCTCTTTTGTACTATACCTGCAATGTACAAGCAAACGAGAGAATTGGTTCCTTTCAGACACCAAGTCGATTTGTTGCCATTTCCCTCTTTGCTTCTGTCTCGCTTTAAATCCATTTTAGTTCTCTTGGTACTATCTCTTTTTATCCTGTCTCTCTCTCGTTCTTTTTTGCACACCATACCTGCAATGTACAAGCAAGACAGCAACAGCTTGGAAGTGAGCAAGAGATTAGATTCCTTTAAGATGCTCTCTGGGCTCTCTCAAACGAGCGTTTTTTTCAGAAATTACAAGTTCTATTTTAATTATGAAGCTACTGATACAAAGTGTATTTCCAGGCATGATTTAAGCGACTAGATATATATATATATATTGGATATATTAGTATATAATCCTTTCGTCTGACATACTTTCAAGCTTCTTACTTAGAAACCCAAGGACTGGATCTTCAAAGGGGTTCTCCTGCATGCCTCGTTCCTCACCATTATCTTTTCCAAAACTCGTTACACTCAAGCGAACTTGGCCAGAAACAGGGTAGAGAGAGTCACCTGGTGGCTAATGGAGTTGATTCCATTTATCTGTACCTAGCTCCCTGATCCCTCCTTTCGAGTTTCCCAATCCACGGTGCGGAGGTAATTTCAAGTGCCACATCATTCGACGACTCCACCGGTTGATGCGTCATGACGGGCTGCGTGCCAAATCCTTACGAGTCCCTGTCCCTGTCCCTGTCCCTGTTCCTGTTCCTCTTCCACCCACGTGCCACATATCTGCCGTACACACATGTTTGTGTGTTTGGTGGGGAGAGGTGGGGGGGTCATTAAGGACTCTACCCCGCTCCCTGGATTTCCATATTTCACTCCATTTATGAGTCGTCATTGCTCCCCAAATAAAAAATATAAAAAAGAGAAAAATAAAAGGAAAGGAAGGAGAGCGTCGAGGAAAATTCGAAAAGGAAAATCGGGTAAAAACGATTTTGCCAAAGAAACGGCGGCGGTCGCGTGCTGAAATTTGTTTTTGGATTGCCTACGGAGTCCGGAACGTGGGCGTGGATCAGTGTAGTCCTGCGCGGGGGGGTGTTAGTGGCAGTTAACCAATGACATAGGTCTAACCCCTACCCCTAGCTTTTCCCGCTTTTCATGGGGGTTGTTTTCCATCTCCGAACGGCGCGTGTCTCTCTCTCTCTCTCTCCGGCTCTTCCTTCTCTCTCTTTTTCGCCCTTCCCCTCCCGCTCTCTCTCTCTCCCGCTCTGTGTCGTAATTTGAAATACTTTCCATTTTGTTGCCCGTCCACCACCGAACGTAGGAACTATCCATAGCCCATAGACCACCCTTGCCTGGAATCCTGGCACGCGATGTCCTTTCCGGTCGTCGTTGTTTCCTCTTTACATCCAAAAAAACGAGGGGGGAGTCAGACATGGGGCATACTCCATTTTTTTGTTCCTCCTAAGGAGGAAGACCACCTCCGAAATCGCCTGTTCGTGACTGACTACCCAAAAAAAAGGAGAAATAGAAAGAAAAATAAACGGAGTAACGTTAAATCAAAACGAGCCGGAGAGAAACGACGCATAATTTGTGCCACTGCCGCTGTCCGTGTCCGTGTCCGTGTCCATGTCCATGTCCCTGTCCATGTCCCTGTCCGTGTTCTCCCCCATTCGAGTATTCCCCTGCGCGTGTTTGTGTGACTGAGACTGCCGCAGTGCTGTGCGATGACGTGTTTCTGGGAAATTGCCTCGTTTCCGCTGTCCGCCTGTCCGTCTCACGTGTACCTGTTCCTGTCCAGGATTGGTGGGTCCACAAAAAAGGGGGCTGTTGTAACCTTTGCAATGCAATTGGTCAGCCAGGACGAGAAGGTGACTGGTCAGAGAAGGGAACGCAAGGAGCTGCTATTTAACCCTTAAATCCTTTTATTAAGTTATCATTTTCTATATTTTTTGTTTACTTTTAGCGATCGCTTTCCCTACTACAAGTCAAACGATGACCGCTGGAAGAACTCGGTGCGGCACAATCTCTCCATAAATCCGCATTTTCGCAAGGGTGTCAAGGCGCCCCAGGGCGCCGGTCACCTGTGGGCCATATCCAGTGGCGATTCCGCCGAGAATGTTCTGGCCTGGGAGCATGTAAGTTTCAATTTCTATTCGAAAATCAAAATAAACTCTAATTAAAACTCATAACTCAATGCAGAAGAAGCAGCGTCTGGATTTGTTCTTCAAAATGGAATCCATCAATCGGGAGCGCATCCAACAGCATCAGCAGCAAATGCAGCAGCAGCAGCAGCAACAACAGCAGCAGCAGCAGCAACATCATCAACAACAACAACAGCATCAGACACAGCAGCAGCAGCAGCAACACAATTGCCACTCTCCGCAGCAGCAACAGCAGCAGCATGCAACGCAGCAACATGCTACGACAGCCAGCAATTGTTTGTACGACGAGGCAGCCGTGGCTGCTGCCACGCTGACCCAGGAGATGCTGCATCAGACGCCAGGAGGCGGCGGAAGTGAGAGCTCCCAGCACCATGGACATCACAGCAACCATCATCAGCAGCATCAGCAGCAGCAGCAGCGGCTGCTGCCCTTCAATGATCTGCTGAGCGACGATGAGCTGCGAAAGACGGCGGGTCAGATCCTAAATGGCATCCATCGCGAGGTTGAGGTGCAGTCGGTGAACTCCATCATCAGTACCTACCACGATGTGCTGCTGGATAATGGTAAAATCAGATGGCCCTGCTCTCAATTGTCCTGCTTACTTGATTCTTTTCTTCCCAGAAGACTATCTCAATCCCATACACAAGGATGTGGTGGTCACGGAAAGCGGGCTGCGGCAGCAACATGGTCATTTGGGCCATAGCCTCGGCCAGAGCAGCAGCAGCAGTTCGCAGTACTACATCACCGAAATCGATCCCATGGAGCTGGGCATACAGATGTCGCATCAGGTGGAGCCCTCCGAGGAGGAGGTCCTCTTCAGCGATGAGTTCAACTTGAATTACTTTGGCTACAATCCCGGCAGTGATATTGTCGCCTGACCGCCGCGCAACAGCAACCACAACAGACAACAGCAGCAGCCGCAGCAACAGACGCCAGCTCCAGCTGCAGCCCCTGCTCCGGCTCCTGCTCCTGGTCCTGCTCCCGTTCCCGCTCAGCCAAGCCATTGATCCCTGCTCCATGCCATGTCAACAATCGTAATTGTAGCCGATAGCCGATATAACTCATAAGCCAACTCTAAACGAATACTAGTCACACTTTAGCCACACTAACCAGTAACCACCTAATGACTTTAGGAAGTCCTAGCTCCAGTCCCAGTTCCCGGACCCGGACCCGGACCCGGACCCTGTCCCCCTCCCAATCCCCCTTCATAAGGCCCCTATGTATAGTCTAGTCTTGAGTGTATTTTTTTTGTCAGTACTTTAGTTGAATACAACGTAGATACTTAAGGATAAGTAGCTTGCTAGCCCTAAGTACCATATATCCCTATATATATATATATCTATATACGTATGTCTCTTAGCTTTTGCTCGTCTCCGAGCTTAGTTAAGTGTTTTTACATCTAGCCGAATATCCATCCATCCGTAAAGGATACCAGATCTCCTCGAGAATTCACTAGAGATAGAGAAAGAGAGAGAGAGAGATAGAGAGAGAGAGAGAGAGAAATAGAGAGAGAGAGAGAGAGAGTGAGCAAAGAGCGGAGCAATACTAATCCTAGTGCGTGGGGCGAAACTGTTTACTTTTACCCATGTCCGTAGAACTAATGGCACCCTAAACTGGTTTTATTCATTATGGCAAAAATAAATCCTTTTTTTTTATTAAAAACAACGATGGTGTGGGGCATTTCTTAATAGAATTTCTCTCAATATAACAGAATTTATAATATTTTATTTTGAATTAGAAAGAGACGAGTGTCAGTTGTTGCTGGAAGTGTTACTACTTCCGGCAAGGCTCAACAGAATTCGAACTTGAGAATCATAAGCCGGGCGCATAAGATTTCATGTATAAAAATAGCTGTCCTGAAGCAAGTGAATAGTGGTTGTAAAACAAGCTATAAAGATACTGCGCAGTTAGATTAGTTTTCTTTTAAGTTGTATGTCTTATATTATTTATTATATTATGTTTATAATAATATGTTTATTATTTTAAAGTTTTATTTTATTGTATTATATAATTTTATCTTATGTTTATTATTTTAATGGTTTTTTTATCGTTTTACATTATTTTTATTATTATTATTTTTATCAACACATCTTCGTTTTCTAAAATCGCGATAGAGGCGCTACTGGCATATTGATCTTGCTCTTAGCTTGTTTTTCAAAAGGTTTATGAATTCGCTGATGTTGATTTGTATTTCTCTTGTGTTTTAGGACGCTTGTACGTTTGAGAAAAATTTTCCTTGTTACACATAAGGAAAATAGGACTTAAAACTAAAACATTTGTAATATTTTATTAAACATTTTCTTAGCCGTTTTTTTCTCACCTCGCTTGGCTTTCCGATCTAACCGCGCAGAGGGCGCTGTAATGAAACCACCTAGCGGCAGCTGGTGGTTAGCCAGTTGCGTGGCTATGACCATCCGTATTAGCTTGATTCTCTCCAGAATTAGCTAAATAAAAACAAAAATAGCCAGATGGCTACTTTCACAAAAGCTGAAGTTTACAGCATTATTAGGTTTCCTTCTAAAATTAACACAATTTGACAAATAAAATGTCAACTAAAATAACAATTTATTAAGTTAATAATTTTTAAGTTTAAAAGATTTCCATAATTTTATCAATATCTTCTTGGCCTTCTCATTTGCGTATGACCTATTAGTGCCTAATATATATTCCTATATATATTCAGGGAATTCCCTATAAGAATCAGCCCGCCTTGTTTGGCCAGCCCCGCAGTTCCCTCTTCCTGGACGTAGGTTATACCGCTTACTGTTGTGCGTCTGCAGATTAGTTTGCATTTGACACAGTTACAGAACGGTTCTACACGTTAACAGATCTTTGGGGTCGAATTCTCATGTAGAAACTAACAGATCGGGGAGAGAGCGTAACCTAACAGAATTCGCTCTGGGAAAAGTATCGAATTATCGATAAAAGCCAGAATTCCCGATTTTCACATTTCACACAAAAAAAGCCAGTTCTGACGGGAAAAAAACCTAATTCGCAGCAGTGGTCGGACGTGCATCGCTATTTCGCCTCGAGACTTATTGTTTGTGTTTGCTGCCGCCGTGGCTTTGTTTATGTTTGCGTTTGCGCTTGCGTACTTGAGAAAAATCACTTGTTGCGCGGATATTTGTTTGTTGAGTGTTTTCCTTGCGGTTTTCGGGTGACAAAAACTAAGTGAGCAAGAGAGAGAGAGGCGAGCGAAAGACCAAGCAGAGAAGACGAAGCGAAAAGCATCAACGGTTCATGAAGTGCGCGTGTTTGTGTGTGTGTTTATTTTTTTGTTCAAGTGAAAGCGTGTGAAAACTTGAGGTTGAAGCCCTCTCTCGCGCGAAGACCGACTTCGCTCTCCCACTTTCAGGCCACTTCCACTCTCGCTGTGTCAGACCAGTGATCCTCACACATCCTCGTGGCGTATCCTGCCACTTCTGTGGCCAGTGGAAGCTTCCGGCCGACATGAAACCGCAACTGCAGCGCCGCAAACACAGCCGCAGCCTCCGCCCTTCGTCTTAGCCGCAGGTGCAGCAGCCGAGCCAGGTAAGTGAATACCTGTGGGTAAGATCGGTGACCAATTGGCCACGGTCCGATAACACGCCGCCGGGTTACGACATCTCCGGCTAATCTGATTAGCTCAGAGAGAGCCAGCCCCATCCCCAGGTTTCCATCAATCAATCATCCCATCAATCGCTGAGCTGCGTTTTGTCTGGGAAGGGATTCTTACTTACCGTGCACTGAAAGAAACTTTTAATCGCCTGAAAAGGGCGAAAACAGGAGAAACATTAAAACCTTGTTAGGGAGTTGTAGTAATTTAATTTTTTTATTACGATAAATATCACTTTTTTGAGGCAGATATAATTAAAATGATATTTTATATTCATAGAAAAATTTATCACTTAAAAGTATACAGATTTTTATAAAAAAAAAATCAAAAACAAATAACTTATAGTTAACTTATTATTTTTTATGGTTTTTCTTACTTTAAAAGAGAACAATTTTGATTCAAATAGTTCAAAATATATATCTAGTTAAGCAGATATATATTTATTTGATTTTTAATGGATCAAAGTTTTGGTATTTTATAAATAAACAATAGAAAAACTATATTTAGTAAAGGTAGAATATTTTCATCTGATCTTTGCTCAACATTTTTCTTTCGGTGTCGCTTAGAATAGGAAGGCGAGCAAGATGGAAACGGGTTCAAGCAGGGATCACAGTGGAGGCTTCATTTGCATGGTGGATCACTGTGGTTTCCTGTACAAAATTAAGCGTTTCTCTATTATTTTCTCAGATATTTTTCTTTATTTTTCTTTATTTTCCTTGCCCTAACACCTACTGAGAAAATAAGATACTTATGGGGAGATTAGTGGGAAAGAAAAAGCATTGCTTGGAGTCTCTGTGAGCTTCGAATGTTGTTCTTTAGGCTTTCGGATAACATTGATGTATTTATGTTTTATCATTTTATATCTATTTGTATTATTTATTATATAAATCTATATTTGAGAGTGGAAATACCTCAACCTTCGGATGCATAAAAAGCCGAATCACAGTTATTCATGGCTTTCGAAGGTCTCTTTACAGAGTTATATGTATATAGTGTTCTCTCTCCACAATTTTACTCTTATTTGGGCCTGTTCTTATTTCATTTTGGCAAATGTTTTTTGTGTTTTTTTTGGCAATGTTTGACTGCGCTCTGTGTTTGTGTTTGTTTTTTTGGTTGATTTTTTGGCTTCACCGGTCTCTCATTTGGACAGAAGTAGTTGGGGTTTCGGGGTCAGACAGACAGCAGTGGCTCTCGTATACATACGTGATGTATTTTTGCCATATTTCAAGTGCTTTACTGATTGATGGCTAAGGTTTGCTTCAGTTTTTGGAAATTTTATTTATGGTTAAACCAGAAAAAACACACTGAGAGAGATTCCTTTCTTAAAATGCGTGTTTTAGAGCTTAATAAGGGGTTTTAAAGCTGAAAATATAACAGTTTGAATATAAAACTGCTAAAGACAATTGTAAAATGCAATTTAATAATTAAATTAATCTTGAATTGCTCTATTACATGGTTTATTTATTGATTTAATGCCTTTTTATACCCTTGCAGGGTTTTATAATTTCAGTCGAAAGCTTGAAACATGTGAAGTAGTCATTTCCGACCCTATTAATCATATATATTATTTATAGGGCAATTTGTTCTATTTATCAAATCTTAGAAAGCTCATAACTAACCCAAAAATTGATTAATTTCAATAAAGAAAACAGTCCTGCGCTAGTTTTTAATAGGATATTAAATCTACATACTCAAATTTAAATTTTTTTAATTTTAATTTTTTGACAATTTTTGAAAATTGTAACAATGCAAATTTTAACAAGAAAAAAATTGAAAAAATTTTTGAAAATTTTTTTTCTTTACTACATGCCTAGAAAGTTTCGCCTGTTGATGCTGATCAAGAATATATATGGTTTATAGGGTCGCAAATGACTCCTTCACTGTTTTTCAAGCTTCTAATACCCTGTAAGGGTATAAATATTCGGTATTCCTTCACACATATTTATAGGACAATTTGTTCTATAGATCAAATCTTAGAAATCTCATAACTCAGCCAAAAATTCATTAATTTCGATAAGGAAGATAGTCCTGTGCTAGTTTTTAATATAATATTAAATCTACATACTCAAATATTAATTTTAAAAATTTTAAATTTTTGTCAATTTTTGAAAATTGTAACACTGTAAATATTAACATAAAATTTTGATAAAAATTTTTGAAATTTTTTTTTCTTTACTTCATGCCTAGAAAGATTCGCCTGTTGATGCTGATCAAGAATATATATGATTTATAGGGTCGGAAATGTCTCCTTCACTTCGTTGCAAGCTTCAGACTGAAATTATAATACCCTGTAGGGTATAAATATTCGTATTCTTTCGGTCATATTTAAAGGGCAATTTGTTCTACAAACCACAGCTAGAAAGCTCATAACTAAGCATAAAATGCATTAATTTCGATAAGAAAGATGCTGATCAATAATATATATGGTTTATAGGATCGGACTGCTTGGAAATATAGTTTCTTAACCACTGTGCTGGTGTCCCCAATTGCGTAAAATTTGCGTAGCTGCTGTTGAGTCGATTTTGTTGTTGTTGATTTTTTCCCGATCTCGCGACTCGATTTTCACCTGGCCAAGCAGCAGACACACCGCCTTCAGGTGCGTAGCTCCGGCTGAGGTGGGTAATCGATGCGTTCGCAAAACGCTGTCCCGTTAAGTGTTGTCGCCGCCAAAAGATTGTTAATTGCCGCTGTTGGTCGAGTCGAGTCGGTCGCCAAACCCGTACACTCTATATGCTATATACTATATACTATATAGCATGGGAAAGGAGGGTTCTGCGTGCGAGCGAGCTGCCTTGTAATTAAAAATCATCGTAGGTTGCGCGCTGATTTCTTATGGAAAAATAACAAAAAATAACTACAAAATGAAGATGTAAATTAAAAAGAAAAATAAATAACATCTCTATGGGGTAAAGAAATGCCAAAAAACGTTACCAATATCGGATAGGTTTGAATAATCGATTTCTGCAGACCATAAAAAGGGGTCATTTATCGAGAATATCGATTGAAAATACCCAAATTAAGCGTTTTCAAGCTAATAATCGATTTTGAAACCATTGAAATGATAATTCTAATTACAACGTAGTGTATTTATTATTTTATAAATATTCAGTATAAGCTATTTATCGGGCATACATATAGAGATATAGGGAATCTTCTCTCAACCTTTCCATTACTCATTCCCTGTTTATTTAGAGCAATAAAGCGGAAGACAAGAAAATTTCTTTGGATGAAATTAGCAAATTTCTGCTCAATTGGAGCAACAAGTCGGGCACATATAGTGTGTATTGTACTATATGTGTACGGACAGCAAATGTCAATTTAGCAATTGTTCAAAGCAAATTGCGTGAGACTCAAACCAGTTGAGGCTGAAGTTGAAGCTAAAGCCGAAGTCGTTGAGTTAAGGCGGCTGACCTAATGTCATTCCCTGCGAATTGGAGTTATAGCCGCCAGGCTGGAGGCATTAAGCCAAGACATTTTCGTATAAAACTATAGACGGCATAAAGTATGCCTATTTAATTTGAGATTATGTTTCTCAAGACAAAAGCTATGCAAATGTGTTTAAATATATGTAATTCAAGGCTTAAATATGCTGATTATAATATAATTATAATGAATATATATATATGCAAATCTGAAGTATAGAAAATATTGTAAAATTTTATATATTTCATTTTTTATTATCCAAGATATGGTAAACCTTGATGTATCAAAGGTTTAAATATTGAAAATATCGTAAACTTTGATAAAGCGAATTTGAAAATATTCAAAATATCTTAAATTTTGATATATTGATTTTTAAATACCAAACAAATGTTACATATAACATTAAAATATACATATTATCGGAAAATATGATTGGTATTATTATTATTACAAATTTTCCGTATGTATATGTCCGATATATTAATTAAATCAATTCATTTTTAAAAGATGATCGTTGATTTATATTTGAATAATATTCTTTTGTATATATCGATGAGTATAAAATACCATTACATTCGATTTATCGAAGCATAGCTTGCATTTGATCTCCAATAAATATCCACCAAGAGCCTGTTATGTTAGCCATTTATCATCAGTTTTCCCCTTAATATATAAAGGAGTTCGAGAGTGTGGAGCTTCTGCCTCCTTGAGAGTTGGTATGTACACAAAGAAACCTAATATTCCCAAAAGCATGTGCCCGCCTTCTTTTGAATTCCATTTCGTATTTAGACCATTATTGAGTGCAGCAACTCATGGTACTCGTTGCTCTCTCCCTTTCGGCTTTTGCTGTAAATAAAATTCTTAATTGTAATGAGGAGACCGGATAGATCGCTGAGGGAAATCCAACCGAAAAGTTTGGAATCTGCATGGAAAGGGCACGTGCCGGGGCCAGGCTAAAAATGATCTCTGCTGTGGAGGGGCGATGATGACGACCATTGTAAACAATAAACAGATCTTTGATTGCCGCTGCACATGTGGGAAGTACACACATATATATAACACAGATATATATATATACTCAGATTTCCATTTCATTTGTGTGTATCTCCAAACGCTGGGTACTTAGTACTTGCAACTACAAGAAAATAGGGAATGTCTGTAAACTTGGGACGCTTTCAAGGCGTATTTGTAGCAAAAAATAACTTAAACATAGGGAAGCTAGGAATCTTCTTAAACTTATATTTCTTTCTTAGATTTTTCTATATTTTTTGTTGTTTAATTTTTTCAAGAAACTAGCTTCAAGAGTCAAGATTCAAGAGGAGCGATGAAACATTTTTAATGAATTATCATAGTGCCGGCTATGATGACGATAATGATGATGATTATCTATTTGCGGGCTGTCATTGAACCTGCTGTTGGTTCCGTCACCAGGCCATTGTCTTCCAGTTGGATCTTGGTTGCTGGATCTCCCAGAGACATAACAATATATATATATACTCGTTGGAATTGGAGTGGAGTGGAGCGAAGCCCTCTCAGACTCATGACCATTTTTGGGTTCGTTTTGGGTCCGTCGTGTAATTATGTTCGATCTGCTGTGGCTCTCTTTGGGGGCTTCTTGCTTAAGGCAACCCAATTTCAACAACATCTCAACTGAGTGGAGGATCGAACCAGAGGGGACAGTACCAGACAGGACAGTACCAGACAGTGCCAGACAGGACGGTGCAGGACGGTACGGGACAGGACCAGACCGGACAGTAGTCGTCGCAGCCGGTTTCCTTGCCTGCGTTTGTTGTCGTTTTCCGTTTGCTTTTCTGTTAATCGATTTTAAATTGCAGATTGATTGATCGATAAACTGGTTTCTCATCTCGCATCCGAAGTTACACATCGTGTAATTCGATCGCTGCACTTGTCAGACTCTCCTTGGCCACTTGAGATGCATTTGAAGGAAATACCATCTTGAGTGCAGTTTCCCAGCGCATTTTCCCTTCGAATATTTTGCCGAAAATTGTTTCATGTGGAAGCCATTATAATCTGTGATCCGTATCAGTATCGTGTTGTAGTTTTTTTCCACTATGAGGCGACCATGCTAAGAATCCATGTCTAAGATTGATTGATTGATTTTTTTCGGGGTGTTTAGCATCGATTTCAAAAATGTCTAAATTGATTTCAATGGCTATTAATCTAATTCTTTTTGTTTTATGCAAATATATTGAATTTTAATATTATGCCAAAGAAGAGGAAATGATACAATATTATCAAAATTCATGATTCTCAAATGTTTTGTGCCACAAAGCATCGATTTTAATTTTATTCACATCTAGTTTTTATTTTTATCTTTACTTATTTATTACTTATTTTTACCAAGCTTGAATTATATATTATTTTGTTAAAGGGAAACCCACACTTAATGAGAGTTTTCTTTTCTAATAATTCCCAATTTCTAATCAGGCTTTCCGTTTCTTGAATTTTAATTTGATTCTTAGGTTCTTAGTTCACTCAATCTGTAGCAGATATGTATTTATTTAAATAGAACCCACATATACTAGATTCTTCTCTTGATTTAACACTAGATCACACTCTAAGGAGTCCTAGAATTCCCAAGTTCTTATTCCGCTCCCTCTCTCTTGATCTCTCTCACGCGACCGCTTTCACCGTTGTCAATTTGTGTGAGAGCCACCGTTAAAACTGCATTCGGGTGGCCAAAAAACCTGTCCAGATCGATGCCTGTGCAATGGACTTTTCCCAAACAACAACAACAACAATAACAACAAGCAAACACGCAACATGTAGCATTTTCGGCTGGCCGATCTGACGATGGGGAAATCACAGCAGCCACAAATTCTCACATTGTGTGCAGCATGACTCGGCTCTCCGACAAATAAAATAATGTGTGTGCCGGTCTCCGGTCTCCGGTCTTCGGTCTGGCCTGAAAAAGAAACCCATTAAAAAATGTTAATTTCCATAAAATAAAACCGTCTACAGAGATCGAGCTGGAGAGAGAAGGAGAGAACGAACCGCACGTGGCTAAAAGCCACAAAATACGCTAAGAGCCGCAAGACAAAAGGCTGTGTCTGTCTTCGAGTCTTCGGGTCTCTGTCTCTGTAAGTTGTATCATTTCTTATTTTTATTTACGTGCGGAATTTATCGCTTCAGAATTCGGTTGGAGTTGCGTTGGAATTTGCATAAAACACACCCACTAGCTCAACATCGAATTCGAGTCTATCAATAGATGTACACTGTGAGAAAGTTGCATGTATTTCTTGGGAATTAAAGTAGTTATTCGATGTGGTTTAGTTATATATTTATCTTGATGAAGATGATGATGATAATGTGAAAGATGTTCATATTTTAAAGCAGAACTCTTTAGAGGGTGTAGCGTTTTAATTTCATTCTCTTGAGAAATCTTTTCAAAAAGGATACTCTCACCTTCTCTTTGGTGCTTTGCCTGCAATGTTTAAGCAATGCAACCCTAAGTAGCCAACGAGAGGAACAGAGAAAGAGTGAGAGTTTATAGCGGCACTCTGAGAAAGATTCTCTATTTCAAAGAGAAGCCTCTTTAAATGTTTTTCTCGATGCTTTGCCTGGCATGTACAAGCAAGCCTAAGTTGCAAACCAAGGAGAGAACTTGAGATAGGGAGTTTTAGCTGCACTTTGAGAGAGTTTCGGGGTTTCTCTATTGCAAAGAGAAGCGTCTATCTCTTCTGTTATATATTCTCTGTTTTGGCTCCTAGACGCTTTACCAGAAATGTACAAGCAAAGCAGCAATCATAAACAACTGAGAGAGAACGAGAGAAGTTTTTTGACTAATCTCTGAGAGAGCTTCACCTCAGTTGTTGAATAAAAGCCGCCTATTCTCTCACATCCCCAAATATTTACCTCTTCAAGTTAAAGTTTTTACTTGAATATCTTCACTATTTTCTCTCTCTGTATCCATATCTCTCTGGCTAGATCTTGTTAGACGCATCTATCGCGACTTTATGACCAGTGCCATAATTAACTAGTCGAAGGTGTTGCTAATGGCCCAAGTGCCAAAGCGATCCACTAATGAGGCCTACATCTGATAGGCCTCCGCAGTCAATTTGCATACCTAGCCTCCATGATCCATGATGATCCATGATAATGGAGATGGGAGTGATGGCGATGGCGATGGCGATCCCAGATCCGAGGCTTCAGATGACCGCTGTCGGTTATGACAGCTGCTGTGGTCATATTTAGCTTTTGCCACACACAAAGTTCCGATTCGCTACGTTTCCATTTGATTGGCTCCTCACGCTGGAGTGGAGACATTGCCTTTGATGGACACCGGACTCGGAGCTCGGAGCTCGGAGCTGGAACTCCTCCATGGAGATGAATCTTGGGGGCTAGCTTTGTCGGCTTTGCCGGCTGCTACGCAGTTCAAATCGCAAAACTATAAATTATGCTGTCAGTCACAATCAGGCATTGTCTTGGCAGTTCTCGATTTCGCGGTCGCCATGGGACAGCATCTTGTTCCGATTCCCTCCAGCCGCCTTTCACCCAAGCCCAAGCTTGGTTTGTTCTTATTTTCAATTCATTCTCTCTTAAATTTTCCGCTTTTCACAGGGTATTCGCTAAATGAGGGTAGATGTGTTTGGAGGGATTGCTGGATTTTTCTTTGAATAGAAGTAGAAAGATCACTATGTTGACTATATAAGAACTTGACTTAACAGGCAGGACTAGAGGGGAGGAAGCAGCTGTAATTTATCTTTTAAGCCAGGGTATCATCCTGTTGATCATTAGACTTGAAGCTCGATCGGTTCTGCAATTAAACTGCACAGCTGCCGCCTGACTGTGAGCTCCGATTTGATGCGCGACAATTGGGAATGCCAAATTAATGTCCGCACCTGTGCGCCGGCGACAGGAATGTGCCACAATTTGTTGGCCATGCTCCCAACTCGTGCCATGGTCTTGCAACTTGGGATGCAATTCGATTTGATTCGGTTCGGTTCGCTGGAGATTAATTCGCTCAACACAGGGGAAAAGTGATCACAAATTGTATCTGATCAGAGTGACTGCAAAATTTGCATTTATTTGTAATTTATTTATATATTTTTACTAATTATTTTCTTTGCACTTAGTGAACTTTAACGATTTAGCAATGGTAGAATACTAAGAAATTTGTAAATAATTTGTTGTGATAGTCCCAACAGCATTTTGGCGATTTATCGCATATCAATGATAAAATATCGATTAATTAGAGATGGTAAATGCAAGATATATCGACATTTTTCTTTATTTGTAATTTATTTATATATTTTTACTAATTATTTTCTTTGCACTTAGTGAACTTTAACGATTTAGCAATGGTAGAATACTAAGAAATTTGTAAATAATTTGTTGTGATAGTCCCAACAGCATTTTGGCGATTTATCGCATATCAATGATAAAATATCGATTAATTAGAGATGGAAGATGCAAGATATATCGACATTTTCTGCCAATTGTAATATATTTAGCCTTAGACTGTTACTTATCATTAAAGATAGCTTTCTGATAGAATAGTAATAGAATATAGAATATTCTGAAATTTTGTAACTACTTATCTTATAACTACTATCTCTGTACTCTATGGTTTTGTCAGTGCCTCAAGGTGTGAGGGCGTTGCGTGGGCAAAATGTTATCGCTTTGGCTACTTTGGTGAGTGGGAAGGAAGTTCCGAAACGAATCGAAACGAAACACACAATGATTGCCCCAACAAAACGCCGGCCGTTAAATTGTCAAATTAAATTCGAAATAGGAGGGGGAATCATGTGGGCACTGGCCTCATCCGGAGCAGCAGCTGGTCAATTTGGTACATCTCGCAGAGCTCTCAGAGCCGGCTCCAAAGTATCCAAGTATCCGAGTATCCAAGTATCCAAGTATCCAAGCTCCCAGCTCCGACACGTTCAAGCGTTTCATTCGCTGTGCAGTCGATAAACAAAGGCAACTGCATTGATTTCTCAGGGTCTCTGGTACTTGGAACTCGTTTGTGTGCCAGAAAATGATGCCAACAGGTGCTTGGCATTCTTGGCATAGTTTCTAGACCAATTGTTGGCCTAATCATCGAGAGAAACGGCTCCAGGTGGCTGTGTACTTGATTGAGCTATTGTAATGTGTCAGTCAAAGCTGCAGAAAGAAAGTTCCCTTGCTCTGAAAAAATATTCCAACTATATCAAGAAATCTATGTAGAATCTAAGAAATCTCAGAAACAAGATTTTCCTTAGTTTAAATAATATTTAAAACAAGCTTAAAAGTTGAAATTGGGCTGTGGGAATTATAGGAATATCACCTCCGCACTTGTTCACATATTTATTTGGCGGCCAATTAAGTTCTCCTCCATCTGAAATCTTGAAAAGCGCTGAAACAGAGCTCGGCAAGAGCCACAAGCTTCGAGCTTATTATCTTACCTGGTGGCCCCTGTGTGATTTGCATTATGTCACGTTTTCCCGACG
This sequence comes from Drosophila bunnanda, assembly GCA_035046265.1. Classification (NCBI taxonomy): domain Eukaryota; kingdom Metazoa; phylum Arthropoda; class Insecta; order Diptera; family Drosophilidae; genus Drosophila; species Drosophila bunnanda. Next base: position 562,318 of record JAWNOB010000017.1, read on the forward strand.
AGGTCAATCCACTTCCAGCCACTTCCACTGTACCCACTGTCCACCATTCGCTGTATCTGACTTATGGAGCGATCTTGGCCAGCTGCTGGCGCCAGCATGGGCTCCGACTCGATGATAATGAGCGTGGCGGAGTGACCATTGGGCCCAGAATCCGAATCCCGAATCCCATTAGCTTTGGACGCGGCGGAATTGTCGCGAAAATGCGGAGTGCGTGACTGGGCGATCTCGGTTTCTCTGTATCTCTCTCTTGGAGAAACTGTTCTATTCAGCTTGTCTGGAAATTTAAATTTAATTTAAATGTAATATACAAAACCTTTTGAACTGCAGTGTTCTGAAGTTTACATATTTTAATAAATTAATGAAACATTTGAATTTTCTTAGCAGATACTAGATTTATACCCTACAGGGTATTATAATTTCAGTCAGAAGCTTGCAAAGCAGTGAAGGAGTCATTTCCGACCCTATAAATCATATATATTCTTGATCAGCATCAAAAGGGGATTCTTTCTAGGCATGAAGTAAAGAAAAAAATATTTCAAAATTTTTTTTCAATTTTTTTCTTGTTAAAATTTGAATTGTTACAATTTTCAAAAATTGACAAAAAATTAAAATTGTAAAAATTTAATTTTGAGTATGTAGATTTAATCTCCTATTAAAAACTAGCACAGGACTGTCTTTCTTATTTGGCTGAGTTATGAGATTTCTAAGATTTGATTTGTAGAACAAATTGTCCTATAAATATGACCGAAAGTATACGAATAATTATACCCTTACACAGTATTATAATTTCAGTCTCAAGCTGCAAAGCAGTGAAGGAGTCATTTGCGACCCTATAAATCATATATATTCTTGATCAGCATCAACAGGCGAATCTTTCTAGGCATGAAGTAAAGAAAAAAAATTTTCAAAATTTTTTTTTCAAAATTTTATGTTGAAATTTTCTTTGTTACAATTTTCGAAAATTGACAAAAAATTAAAATTGTAAAAATTTAATTTTGAGTATGTAGATTTAATATCCTATTAAAAACTAGCACAGGACTGCCTTCCTTATCGAAATTAATGAATTTTTGTCTGAGTTATGATATTTCTAAGATTTAATTTTTAGAACAAATTGTCCTATAAATGTGTCTTAAGGAATACCGAATATTTATACCCTTACAGGGTATTAGAAGCTTGCAACGCAGTGAAGGAGTCATTTCCGACCCTATAAAGCATATATATTCTTGATCAGCATGAACAGCCGGATCGATCTAGCTATCTCCGGCAGATAAAAAAAATTATTTTTTTTTTTTTTCAAAATTTCATCGTTATTTTTACAATATTCAAATTTGTAAAAATTGACAAAAATTTAAATTTTATAAAATTTTAAATTGAGTATGAAGATTTATTAAGATAATAAAAACTAACATAGGACAGCTTTCCGAATTAAAATTAATGTATTTTTGGCTTAGTTACAAGATTCTAAAACTTGGATATGTTGAAGAAATATGCATATAAAAATATCGATAAATATCGATGTAAAGAAAGCGTACATTTCAATATATATTCAATCCTGTGGCATTTTAAATAGGCCTTAAAATTATCTTATATTATATTATTATTTTAATGTACAAACTCCGCATATAAAAAAGTTATAAAGCAATGCATTTCATGTTTTATGTTTAAATTCGAGGAAAAGAGTTCGCTTGGGCATTGCGTGAGCTGCAGCTGGTAATTTAACAAGAATTTCTTAATTATCCGAATAATAATAAACAAGAAAAAATGAAAAACAGAAAGAAGAGTGGAAAATGATCAAGTTTATCCGCATTTACCAGATGATGTTGCATGGCCCAATGATAGATTCCGAATTGAATTGACAGCGAGACGATGTTGGATGTCGAATGTTGATTGCCGGCTGCCACAAATTGTTGCATTTCACGCAACGGCAATTGAAATGCCGCACCAGGCTACCTTTTTCCTCCATTTTCCCCTCATTTCCCCTCGTCTCAGCCCCCCTCTTGGCCAACTCGATTAATATGCAAAGCAGTTGCTTCAGCTTTCAGCTCTCCCGTTGCAGGTGCATCTGGGCCAGATTATGTTAATTAAGGGGCCCACAAATGCCAGGCAGCATTTATCAATTAGCAACGTTGGCGGGGGAAATTCGGTAATTAGCATAAAACCCAAATTGACCATTGGAAGTCTCCGATTTCCACTTGAAAATCGATTCCGGGTATTGAGGGCAAGCTCTCGGCTCTCAAATATTAATATTCAAATGTTGAAACATATTTATCAAACTGATTTTCGAATTGGATTTATTTTAATATTTTCTAAAGGTATCTTCTGGGAAGAAAACCGTAATTTACATTTTAATTATAAGTAGCTGTGGAAAGCCTAGAAATTATGGTTCTTTTTTGGTTAGATTTTTTAAAATTCCATCAGGTTTAGTTCTTGGAAAGTTGAGTTCATAAATAGAAGCCAACAAAAAATGCTTTTATATTCAATTTTTTTTTTTTGTTAAGTGTGAACTATATATAATATTTATAAAAATATAGTTATTACTGACATGTGTATGGGGTTCCATGGTGTAATGGTTAGCACTCAGGACTCTGAATCCTGCGATCCGAGTTCAAATCTCGGTGGAACCTTCGAGCTGATAAACTTTTTTTAATGTTTTTTTTTGTTAATTTAAAAATCATGTTCGTTTTGCGAAAGCTTTCTCCGTGTCTCAACTCATTTCGAGCAGAAAATTTGCGCAATGCGAGCTGAAATGAAAACATCTCAAAGAAATAAAAACGCTGGCTTGATGAATGAATGAATGAATGAGTGAATTGCGAATGACAACTGGCCTGCAATTAGCGCTTGCATAATCCAAGTTGGCCATTTCCGCTCTCCGAGTGACACAAATACCGTGGCTACGCACAAGCCAAGTTAATGCTACTTGCCAATGTTGGTAGTATCTCTGGCGCCGCGACTTTCACTCGCAGAACTCGGGCTGAAGGGGGAATTTGTGATTAGAAATGCCAAGCATTCCGGTTTTTTTTTGGGGAGAGTGGAGAGTGGAGAGTGGAGAGTCGGTGCCGGAATAGCCGGTGTGGCCATTCTTAAGGATTTTTCTAACATCGATTTCGCTTCATTAATATTTATAAAGTTTCAAAGAAAAAACCACAAGTTATGTTTGATTTTATTTATGTGAAATTATCAGAGTTTAAGTTCAGGCAGAGTTGTATATTTATCTATTAACTACTACTATTTATTAATATTTACTAATTAAAATAATAAATTAATGTCAATAAGGCTTAGCTTTTATTAACCTTCCACTCAAAATAATACTTTCCTCAGTTTTGCACTGGGAAAATGTTGAAAATATGCCGCTAGAATAGGCAGCAATATAATGATAATTTTTCTTGTATAAAATATAAATAATTTCATAGGATCTTCCCAAGTTTTAGTTGTTATATACATATGTTATAGAAACTAGGCTATGTGTATAAAATAATCAGTGTAATAATCCCACCTTCGTGCTCAAGCTTCTACTGTGACATGGGGGAAATTTTTCACAGCTGCGACTAATTGCCGGCGACACGTCAGGGCCAACCCACATCATCTTGGATCCCCGAGATCTCAGTTCGTGAATCTCGGAGCTGGAAACTCTGTTTTCTCAAATCTGACATCTGGGAATGACCGATGACATGGCGACATGAAATCAGTGATTGAGTGGCACTTGTCTTTAACCCCTCATTTCTCTCTCCATTTCTTGCAGAGCTTCGACTCACTTTGAATGCCTTCAGCCAGCGGTGGACGCAGAATGACCACCGCACCGGGCAGCACCTTGTACCGCCTGGCCAGTGGAGCCAGCGGAGCCACTGCCACACCGAACTCTCTGTACGCTACGGCGTCACCCAAAACCTATGCCCTGGGCTCACTTCAGAACGGTTCCGAGCGCCACCGAATCCTGGAACTGCTGAGAGCACCGAACAGCCTGATGTCGCCCAGCCTGGAGCCCTCGTCGAAGGGTCTGCTCAATGGACCCGGACAGAACAATTGCTTTCTCAACTGTGCCGTGCAGGTAGGAACAGAAATCTATAAAATAATACCTGATTTATTCCTCTGTTCAAACCATATTACTTAAAATAGTGTAAGCCTTAAATGAGTAACTAATCGATGGCCTTCAGTTGAGGAGATATTTGGCAACCTTCAGATATTGAATTGTGTTAATTGGCCGCCGAATTTCATTGGGTTTTTTGTTGTTCAATTCATTGGGAGAGTGTTGGCTGGTAGGTGGGCGCCACAAGTGGCCCATATAAGGTGGCGGGTGCCCAAGCTACCTACTCATCATCATCTGCAGCTTGCTCTCCATGTATCTCGTTTTAGTTCTCAGTCAAGGCAAACTTTTCACATGGCCAATTGTTGGTTGTTAGTTATAGTTTTAGCTAGAGAAGAAGGCGCCGTGGCACCACCCCAGTTGCATAAATTTGAACTGAGCAGCTCGCTTAATAAACATAAATTTGTATATTAATGATATGCTCCCTAACTCGGATCGGGGTTATATGGCATGGCAGGGAAATTATGCAAAAGTTGCCAGAGTTCGTACAACAATTAGTCCGTTTGCAACTAGAAATGGGTTGGCTGGGAGTAGCATTGCCCCACCTTTGGCTGAGACCACCTTTTTTCCCACTTATTGGTAACACGTTATGAGGTTTGAGAGTTTTTAGCATACATCAAATACTTCAATTGGCTTAAAGATGTTACGGCAAACTTGGGGCTGACGGAATGCAGTATCTTTACACCGATTTCCATTAAGAATAATGTGTTTTTAAAGACCAGAAATCAAACATGAGAATATATATTCACAGAACACAATTAGGGCAGGGATAAATCTTCGAAATTAACCATAAATGACATTGATATATATAGTTAACTTATTTATATTGGTCCAATACCAGTTTATACTTCAATATTTAAAGCCTAAGATGTTTAATAATCTCTTGTAAATATTGGTTAGATATATTATATAACTTTTCTATATACACCTCCCCCAATTCCAAGCATCTTCACACCACTTACCATCAATCGATCGATCGATAATCGAGTGCTACACATATTGTGCAACTGTCTGCGGGCCTTGCTCAATTATCGATTGGATAAATCTCTCTATCGATCGCCATGACTCACAGCACACATCCAGATACAGTAGTTAACCCCGCTCGACAGCTCGAGGGGATCGGGGATCGGGGATTGGGGATTGGGGATCGGGGAGCTGGCATCTTGGGATCTTTGGATCTTGGGAGGCTGGGCGAGGCCTAGGTGCGGCCACTAACATTAAACTAATTGCACGGACGGCGTGTGCTCTTATTTCTTGTGTCGGTTTCTGTTTTTTTTTTTGTGTATTTTTTATTCAGTTTTATTCAGCTCTATGCTTACATGCCACTCTTACGAAAAGCCAAGGCGTGGCATAAGGCGACACGATACGTGTTACGAGCCTAACCCAGCCATGGATGCCCTGGATACCCTGTAAAATTAGATTTAGGAAATTAATGGCTAGAAAATACCCCAATTTCGATATATAAATATTTACAAATTCGATATATCAAAGTTTGTGGTATATTTTATATGGGAAACTATTTTATATGGAAGCTTACGACATTATAGTTATTAAACATTGGAATATATTATTGTTTACAATGTTTTTGATTTTTATAAATTCGAAGCATCAAAAGTTAACGATATTTTTGATGTTGAAGATTTTAATTTATGAAAGTTTGCGATGTTTTCGATATTTAAAAATTCGATAAATAAAAGCTTAGGCTATATTCGATACTTAAAATTATGATATATCAAAGCTTGCAATGTTATCGATAAGATATGTAGCGCAATATCCTTTCCGATATATCATAACGAATTTGATTCATCTCAATATGCATTCCTATTTGTGGAATTATGTTGTGTTTGGTGAAATCTTATCCCGAGTAGGCCCTGATTTGTAGGTTGTTTGTCCAACTAACCTGAATTAGCATTTGAACGAAGCTGTGCCTGTGTGTATCGGAACAGAATCCCGAAAATAACTAAAAAATGGAGAACAAATTAGTTAAAGCCTCAAGTTGTCCCGATTTGCTGCTTTTCACGAAGCTGCAGTTGGATTTGGACAAAACTATTGGTGGAGCTGATGGAGATGGGGCCAGTAAGGTGAAGCTCAATGCGAATGCCAATGAGTTTGTGCCGCGTCAGTACAAAAATCAAGAGGAAAATGGGTCCAAGCCCAAGTACTATCCCAATGTGTATGCCAAGGAGTTTGTGCCGCGCCTGAAGAAGGAGGCCGCCACCCAGGTGAACGCGGGCTCTGACGATGACCTGTGCGCTCTGGAGGATGAGAATGAATTGCCGAATATGCCATTTAAAGGTTCCATCTCTCCCTTCCTTGCAGACTCTGCCAATTAATAGTTAATATACGTTCCTTTCAATAGTTGGTTATGGTTCCCAGGTGGTTCTGTTGAACCACAAGGAATACATGATTATGCCCCGCCTGCGGGGTGGCAAAAAGAAGAAGGAGAAGGAGCGCAACCATGGAGCTCCATTGTATTACGGCGAGGAGCTTGTATCCAGCACCTCCTCGAATGAATCGCGCTCCTATGAGGAGCGCCTCCTGAAATCGGAGAATAGGCGCCAGGCTGTCCAGGAGTGGCGTCGCGGGCACGAGCGCCAGGTGGCCCTGGAGGCCCTCCAGTTGACGGAGCAGCGACGTGGCCGGGGTCCGGTGTTGGCCGATTCCAACACCGATGACAGCACAGAGTCGCCGAGGCCCATTATTCACCTCTCGCACTCGCCGGTGCGGTATACGCCCAAGGAGAGGACCCGGGTGGAGCATCTGCGGTGTGCAAAGAGGGAGCGCATCGAGCGGGTGCTCCGCGAGATGAGCGAGGAGCGAAGGCAGAAGCAGCAGAGACTGGACGCGCCATCGACTGCACCCCCACGCTCGTCATCATCCCCGCCAGAGCTGCCGCCATTGCCACACAAGCTGGCCACATCCAAGGTCGAGCAGGGCCGTCGCTATATACCCACCGCCAAGGAGTGGGACGAGCATCGCCGGGCCAAGGCCCAGGCCAAGCGGGAGGCCAAGCGGCGGGCCAGGCGGGAGGCCAAGCGTGAGGCCAAGCGGAATGCCAGCCTGGTCCAGGATGGCTCCCTGGCGAAGCCAGTGGAGGGTCTTATGGACGTACCCTTGAAGATTGACGATGGAGATCCAGCACGCAATCCACCGGCGGGCAACCAGCCGGGAAACCAGCCCAGCTGGAGATACGTGCCGAACTGGCCAACCCAGGTGCCGGAGATCTTCAAGAATGGCAGACTTGTGCTGCGCTACACCAACGAGGAGTTGCGCCAACTGAAGCCGGAGTCGGAAAACTTGGACACGATTTGCCTAGAGGAGAAGGTCCTGTGCATGGGATGCTTGAAGACACTCGCCACAGCACCCTTAGATACCCTCTGAGATACTCAGATACTTTCAAAGATACTCAGGAAGATACACTCGAACATACGCTCGAAGATACTATCGAAGTTACTCTCAAAGATTCTCTCAAAGATACTCTCGAAGATACTTTCGAAGATACTTTCAAAGATACTCTCTAGAATACTCTCTAGGATACTTTTGAAGATACTTTCAAACATACTCTCTAGAATACTCTCTAGAATACTCTCTAAATTACTCTTTTAGATTCTTCCACAGATACTCCCTCAGATTCTTCCACCGATACTCTCTGGAATATAGTCACAAATACACTCAGGATATCTTATAGATACTATATCAGTTACTTTCTCAGACACATCTTCGCACATATATCTTTATCTCTTCATACAATTCGCTTTTCAATTGCTTTGACAATAATTGTTCATGTTTAATGGACTTCTTCTGTTGACATTTAAACCCCACATAAACATATATCTATATCTGTTAATAAAATCCAATAATGTAACCCATTTGCTATATAGTTAAGCTTCAACTATACCTTGAAATGCATACACTCCGCTGATAGACCCAAAAGCGTAGCTATAACAGCTACGATTTTGATTAAATTTAAGTCCTATATAGGAAATTGTAAAAAATAACTACATATCAACTTGATATTACCAAGTTATAGGATTGTAGATGGCCAAACTTGAAAGTTATTTAAATGTTTCCATGGCATTTATAACTATAAACTTAAAGTGTGATTTGTTTGAACAATTTTAAACTCACAAAGGGTCCAAAGGGTTATGGCCAAGACCCTCTGATAGTCGTATATACCCCTGGTTAAGTCTGAAATCGAGGAAGATGACGACGCAGACAATGCCTGGTAATGGAAACAAATCAGCGCGACAAGACAATGGCAATCAAATGTGGCCAAATCGCGTGGGCCAAGCCCCAAAAAGTTAGGGACCGAGACCAGAGACATCTGATGACAGTTTGCCAGCTTTGATTTCGGTTTATTTTTCGTGTGGATCCAAAGATTCACAGATCCACAGATCCGCAGATCCACAGATCCACAGATCCGCAGATCCATTGTCTTAGGAGGCGACAGAGATCAAACAAGGGTTGATTGTTTTTCTTTTGGCCATCTACAAAATTGTTGGTCAAAGTCGAAAGAGTCTTCCGCCGAGTGCGTGGCAACTGGCAACTAAGAAGCTGGCAACCTGCAACTAGCAACTAAGCAACTTGCAACCTGTAACTAGCAACTGGCAACTGGCAACTTGCAACTAGCAACTAAGCAACCTGCAACCTGCAACTGACAAACGCTGAGAACAGGCCGATGATTTCACCTGATATGCTTTTAATGTGTTTCTTTTGGCCAGAACGGAGTCGGGGGGCACTCAACTGCAACGCGAGACCCTCGGCGACAAAAAAAACCATATGCTGCAAGGTCTGCACTCGAAAAAACAAAGAACACCTCACAAGTTTTATAAAAATACAAATATTTTAAAATATTACAATAGGGATGTATAATTCGGATGTATAATTCGGAATTGTATATATTCGGAGAAAAGGCTCGAGAATGAATAATAATCGTTTTAACTTTGATGTTTTGCAACATTAAATGTATATAAAATGATAAATCATAAATTATATTTTTAAGTATCAAAATTATCGCAAACTTGTATATACCCAAATTTAAAATATTACCAAATGATCGCTTAAAAGGTTTAAATTTTTAGATTATCAATAGGTATGCAAAACAGTTAGGGAGTCATTTCCGATTATTTATTAACCTAAGAAAAACTGCCAAAGAAAAGCTTTCCGAACCAAAATGAATGCTTTTTTGGCTTAGTTATTAGTTTTTTAAAACTTTAATTCGTCAACAAATATCGATAAATATCGACTTACAAAATGGGAATATTTTAAGCTTACTTATGATCGATATTCGATACGATCCTATCCTATCCTATCTTCGGTTTTCCGTAGTTTGTTTCCTTTCTATATATCTGATCATATATATAAGAAGCTTATATTTTCGAGTTACAAACATGATTTTTATACATTTTAATAACAGATCATAATATCTATCAAATAGTATTTGATCAATTTCAGTTCAGAAATAATATCTTTCTCAAGAAAGCATTGCCATAGAAAAAGAGTTCTGCGATTCTGTTTCGTATGAAACATACAATAATATTTCGGATGAATTTCCTTATGTACATATTTCTCCCAGTGTACGTACAATCAGGCAAAAGGGCAGAAACCTTCAAGAAGACGCTTCTTCGCCAGCGTCTTGGCTCTTTTGTGGTGTAATAAAGTAGCTGCAAACAAACGGCAGTCGCAGGCCGGGCTTCAATTTCAGCGGCGAAGACGAGACGGTCAACAATCGGTCCATGATACTATACGACTTATATATATATATATATATATATACTATATCAGAGTTCCAGAAAGGGGAGGAAGTACCATGCTCACGGACTCGCACATCATTTCACAGCTACGACGACGAAGACGACGACGACGACGATGACTCCAGTTCCGACAGCGACAGCGACAGCGACTCCCCTCAGATTAGTTCACACGATAAGCCAAAGGGGTTCCACTTGGCTGGCAACTAATATGAATTTGATATTTATGGCCAAAAGCAAATGATGATTTCCCCGCGGTGGCCGCAGCTGACTGCCCATTGGCTGTCATTAGGAATGTGAGAAAAACTTTTCAGCCAAATAAGAAAATGATGGAAAACAAGAACAGAAATGTAAACATGAAACATGAGATATAATTTTGAAATCTTTTTTGGATTTAATATTACCAACAACCGAAAAAACTGCAGTCGATTAAAAGAAAAGTCCATATATTTATATAAATAGAACAAGTACAAAATATATATTTAGAAAATATATAACTAAATATATACATAAATATAAATTCAAAATATATATATATATTATATATAAAGAGGCCGGTAAAAGTTGATCCAAGACGGTTCCGCTTGAAGGCGTTGCCTGTGAAAAGTCCGAGCTCTTTTTTTTTGGCCTAAATAAGACCTTCTGCTCAAGGAAGAAAGGGAAAACCCCAAGTCAAAGAAATAATTAAAAAAAAAATACAAAGAAAATACAACAAGAGTTAAAAAGGATGTATAACACTTATGTAAGAAAATAAGAAAGCTACCAACTGAAGACCTTTCTCGAAAACAAAAATAATAAATGTTGGTAAAAGATGTATTGCTTGAAATAAGTCTTGACCAAACAATTAGAGTTGTCTTCTATCGATTTTCCTATTGCAATCGAAAAGTTTCGAATAGATCACACTGGGTGTTGACAAAGCTTATTTATTTATAAAAAAATAATATTTACAAGGATTTAAATATACAATTTAAGATGAATTTCTATAGTTCTCTTTACACCCTTGCAGAGTATTATATTTATAGTCGGAAGCTTAAAACAAAGAGAAGGAGGAGCCATTTCCGACCCTATAAAGCATATATATTCTTGATCAGCATCAACAGCCGAGTTGATCTAGCTATGTCCGGCAAAAATTTATTTTTTTCAAAATTTTCAAAAAAATTTAAGGGGTTACATCGTTAAATTTTTTAAAAATCGATAAAAATTTGAATTTTTTAACATTTTAAATTGAGTATGCAGATTTATTAAGCTCATGAAAACTAACGTATGAACGTTTTCCGAATTAAAATTAATGCCTTTTTGGCTTAGTTATGAGTTTTTGAAACTTTGATATGTTGAAGAAATATGCATTTAAAAATATCGATAAATATGGGTTAAAAAAAGCGTATTTTTAAGCTTAGTTATGATTAATTTTCGATACTATCCTATTAATTACTTGCTTCGATTTCCCTTAGTTAGTTTTTCTCTTATTTTCAATGTATTTGAATATTATTTTACTTAAATTTTGCCACAGAACCTTGCCACCTGAGGTTAGTTTCGACTTGATAAATATATTAAAAATTAATAAGACGGGCATACAAGTAATAAATATGCATTAGCCTTTCTACAAAGTCGTCTCAGAACTAATTACCTTTCCCCCCCTTCTGGGCAACTTCATTAGGTGGCCTAATAGAGCCATTAATCGGGGCAGGGAAGAAGGAGGAGCTGGAGGGGAGAGTGACGGGAGTGGACGGGAAACCGGAAAACACTTTCCACTTTGGGCTACCGTTTTTCCACATTTCCACGAAGCGCCGAACGGCGAATGGAAATTCAATTTTCGATCAAACGAAAGACTGAAGACACGAACTCGAGAGCCAGCGAGCGAGTGCGCACAAGAAATGGTAACAGTTTAAAAGGTTCATTGAACATGGACAACTTTCGAATGGCTGAACATGATGTTGTTCATTGTTTAGTGTTCGTTGTCCGTTGTCCGTTGTTGTTGCTGTTGTGTCTGTACAATTAACGAAACAAGACTGAAGACGGTCCCCGGAATAGGCATTAAGTATGCGGGTGTTAGCCCGCCTTTTTTTTCTTGGCCCTGAAGCAACAATGCTGACCATGGTGATGATACTTCGTGACTCTGCTGGCAACAATTGCCGAATTTAAATAAAGTCTGTCCTTTGTTTGATGAGTTGTGAACAGCAATTAACAGTTGCCACAAAATAATATAAAATAATAGAAGATAGAGAGAGGAGAGTGGTTTCTAATTTTATTTTAAGTTTGCCAAAAATATATCCAAATAATTATGATATATATTTAATGGGTTTTGCAGTATTGCCATGATTTGACTCAAGGTTTTTCATATTATCTCTTAAAATCTGCACTTTTCCAACACTTATAGGTATTGTTAACTTGCTCTTTTATTTGCAGTTACCACAAAATAAAGTAAAATAATAGAAGTTCAAGAGAGGAGAATAGTTTTTAATTTAATTTTAAGTTTGCCAAAAATATATTCAAATAATTATGATATATATTTAATGGGTTTTGCAGTATTGCCATGACTTGGCTCAAGGTTTTTCATATTATCTCTTAAAATCTGCACTTTTCCAACACTTATAAGTATTGTTAATTTGCTTGTTAACACTGCCATGATAAGTTTCTTTTTTTCCCACCAAAAACTCTGTCGATTTGCATATTTACCAACGCGATCCGTTAAATGCAATCTCATTAGCTAATCGAACCGATTGTCCCTTCTCATTAGGCATACCAGTTTGTTTTCCATTTCCCATTTTCCATTTCCCATTATGTGTGCTGCGTTGTGTCACAGTTGGCTGTAATTGAGACACAATCAATCACAAATACCAAAACGTACCGAAATTAATTCAAATCGAATCGAATTCAGGTCCGAGTGCTCTGCACTTCCGCTGTTTCCGTTGCATTTTCAATTAGCCGCTCGCCGCTGTGTATTTACACGGCATTTACATTTCCATTTACATTTCCACCAACATTTCCATTACCATTTCCGTGGCCGAGAGAGGGAGAGACAAAATCGGTCTAAATTTCGGGCCCAAAGAGAGATAAAGGTGAAAGCCGAAAGCCGACATTCGAGAGTCAGAGATTAGAAATTCCAAGAGAGTGTTTGTGGTGGTAATTGTAATGGTTATTGCAGAGGTAATTGTTATGGCCGGGCCCAGAATAATGCCCATTTCCTGCAGTGTCTGCGATTCTCTCTGGGTCGGACTCTGTCTCTATATATCGAATATATATATATATATATATATATATATGATTTCTTCTACAAGTATTTCAATTTCTATTTTGACAGTGTGCTTTCTTTTGGCCATAAAATCATAATCGGGTCCAACAACAGGTTGGCGGCCATGCGCACAGTGGTACGGTTCTTTTTAATTCCAGAAAATAGTTTTCTATTTTTATTAATAATCTATACCATTTATTTAATAATTTCATACGTTATTTTTAACCTACTAAGGAGTATTCATAACTTTAAATAGCTTAAAAATTATTGTACCTTGACTTGCTTGTACATTGCAGGCTGCCTGCTCTTTTTTGACAGAGCTATGGTTTATTTTATTTTTTTGTGACTAAGTAAAACTTTATTTTTAAAATAAAGTAAGAGGTTTTAAAGTCCCTTCTTTTGTTGTGCTTAATTTCAACAAGAATATGTAACATATTATTTAAATATATATATTTTTAAAGGGATTCGTTTCAAAATATTTAAAATCATTTTTAAAGAAAATTAAATTGATATTCTTTGCTCACTTCTATGATGAATTAAGGTATATATTTAAAAGTAATTAAATTTTATTCCTTTAAATGCTGCACATAATTCACTTATGATTTTAATTTTGCAATTTCCATTGTTTTTCCATAAACCTTAACCCAATGTGGCCCTGGTTTGTGAGCGAAATAAATTCGCCCGTCTGCTCTAGTTTCCAATTGCGATTTCAGTGGCCAAATCGAGTTTTGGGAATCGAGTTTTGGGTTTTCTTTGCCGCTCGCAGAGCCACTGAGGCCAGCACTTTTCTTCGGCATCCCGCATGGGCGTTGGAAAACTGAAAACTGAACCGAAAGAAATCCCCCAGAAAATCCCCTAGAGCGCTAAGATGTTGATGCTGTGATGATGTGTGGTCTCTGTTTTTGGGACGGGGGCGTCATTAGCCAGCATTTTCGAGGCCGGAGAACTACCCACAGCCGAGGGGGGATCAGAGAGATCAGAGGGCACTGGACCACCACCAAAGATGGATCATGTTTTCTGTGAAAGATTTTTGAATGATTAATTATGGGAGTAGTATGGGGAAGGGGATAGAGATGGGCACGGGGAAGGGTATGAAGCCAAGATGAATGATCGGATGTGGCAGTTACAGTGACTTGCGATCAATGGCAATTCAATTAACCAATTACGCATTGCCAATTGCCAATTGAGGCGCTGACATTTGTAATTACCAAGCTGCAGCAGGAGCTGGAGCTGCAGCGATGCCATAATTTCCATTGGCTCGGCTCGCGGAAGTTGCACAAGTTCTGGCCGTGATTGCTGGCCTGGTCAATCAAAACGGAAGTTGCCACTGGGTGGATGCTCCTCCTGCTGTCCCGACCTACTTCCGCTTTGGCGCCACACATTGTCTCCGCTCGGAAAAGAGATGGGAATAGAGAGATAGAGAGAGATAGAGAGAGAGAGGAAGCCATCGTCCCCACTAATTGATTGATTGCAAAAATGGCCAACTGAGGATGCTGGCAGATGGTATCGATGACGGGGCTGGGCTTCCTTCTATACAGATTATCTTTTATTATAAATATTATTCCTAATTGTGAGTTGTACAAAGAAGTCATTATTTTAATGGGGTTTTCCCCTTATTTTCCTTTAGTTGGGAATTATGTAAGGCTCAAAGTATAGAGTATTTCATATTTTTTTTTATTGATTTTATTATATGCATTATATTTATTATTTTTTACATGTATGTATATTTATTTTTTATTACCTATTTGCTTGTATGTTCTTTTATTTTGTATTTATTTATTTTTAAACATGTATGCTTCTTTAATTTAAAGAAGCTAAATTAAGCACTAAATGGAAATATTTAGTACAAATTTTATGTATATATTCTTTTCAGAAAACCTTCTTTTTCCTTTGATTCCTCATATATTTGCACCACCTTTGACAAAAACTAAGCTTTATTATATATATATAAATATATAAATAAATATATATATATATATTATAAATATATATATATATATATATTTATAAATATAAAATCCCCTTTACAGTGTATAAAACTCCAATTCTCTGGACAATTTGTCTAGCTTCAGGCCTCGCCCAGGCCACTAATTAATTACGAATCTGAGTCTGAGACCGAATTCCAAGGGGCGCTACCCTGTGACCCCAATCGAGATGTTTTTTATATACATATATATAAATCTTTTTTCCTAAAAACCATAAAGGCTTGGGGTTAAATGGTACAAAAAAGTAACAAATCGATTTGCGGTTGCTGCCGGTTTTTTATTTTGTCAATTAATTGTTTCACAGCCTCGCGTCGCGTGGCTCATAAATAATGGCTGCCAGTGAGTTGTAAAGCTACGCAAAACCAAAAAATAATACATAAATTTAAATTTAAAATAAGTTAAATCAAGTTTCGAATTATGACTTTAACTGTATAAACTCTTTAAGTTGCAAAAATATAAAGGAATTTATTTTATTTCTTATATTTAATATGTAAATAGTCAAAAATGTGTTGGATCTTAAAAGAAACTTGTTGAAATTCTTGTATTTTAGAGAATATTAAACATATAACTAATATTAATTGCTTATTTTGTACAAAATCTTACCAAATCTATTTAAATTATTTTATTTCCTAAAGGCAAGTCACTTAGATTTAGAATTATAATTAATTTAATTATTAAATAATCATAAATAATGAGTTTGTTGATTTTTCCTAAATAGATCTTGCAGAAAAATACGATGAAAGTTACCTATTCTTTAAAATGTACCATAACAAAATATTTGAATTTATTTAAATTATATTAAGAATGCTTTGATAAACATATTGAATTTATTTATTTGTTTTAGTTATGTATTTGTTTACTCTTTTTCTTTCTGTGTATGCCACAAACAGAAACAGTTGCGTAATAATCCCCAGTTGCCAGAAGAATAACAAAAGAGACGCTCTGGCGAATTGTTTATTCCTGGCTTGCTTTCTTTATTATTTATTGTTGATTTTTTTTGCACTTCTGCTGTTGTTTTTTGTTGTTGAACTTTTGTTGTTGTAGTTGTTGTTGAACTTTTGTTGTTGTATTTTGCGGTTTGCCATTCCAGGCAGCTCTTTGTTTTTGTCGTGGGCGTCGCATGGCGCTGATCGTCGTCACCCTCGAGCGGCCCGGGAGACCCTCAGAAGCCCCGCAAGAGCCGCGAAGAGCGCCGCATGCAGAAGAGCGAAGAATTGAGAACGTAGAACGGAGAAAGGCCAGCAGAAGAGAGTAGAATTCTTCTGCGAACTGTTGTTCTTGGCTGAAAAAAGGAACAGCTGTCCAGAGTTATGAGTGGAAAGTGCTGGCAAAAAAGTTCGGAACCTCCAGAGCCGGCTCGTTGGTCTAGGGGTATGATTCTCGCTTCGGGTGCGAGAGGTCCCGGGTTCAACTCCCGGACGAGCCCAAGCCTTTGATATCTTTTTTTTTGTTTGCTTTGTCTTTATTAATTTCTTTTTTATTTTATTTGTATTCATTTTATATTTATTAATGTATTTATTAGTATTTTAAGATTGCTTATCGGTGGCAACTGATAAGTACTAGTCGAGGGCTCTTCAGGTTTGGTTATCCCGCTGACTCACTCAGCTTCTGGGAGGGTCTCGTTATGGGTCTGGGTCTGGGTCTGGGTCTGGGAGTCAGCTTTAACTTGAACTTTGTCTGGACAGGAAGAGCAGAACAGCGTGCGAACGCATAATGAGATCGAGGAAGTGAATCACAATCGAGGGAAGTGGCAAAAGCCACTCACTCTCAAGGGCTCTGGCTGGGATTTATTTATATATCCACCAACATGAACGCAAGAAAACTGCTTAAATGCATTTTTCCTGGACTTCTATTTAGTTAATTTAACTACTATTATATACCATAGATTATGTATTAAAATATAAATAGTTCTTGTTTTTATTGTTTATAATAGTGTAGTTATGGCAATTATATTTTTATTTATTCATACTTATATTTAATTGATTTATATATTATTTATTGTAGTAACACATTAAATTTCATAGTACAATGAATTGTGCAAGAGTGACTAAGAACTTCAAGCTGCATATTTATTTATATTTATATATATTTTAAGCACGTGGCTTTTATTTACCTTTTAGGCACATTACGATTATATAGACCTTTTTGTGAAGAAATATTTAAAATTATACGTGAACAGTTTTTACGGACCTTAAGCGAATTAAACAGTAAATACATTCTTTTAAATTATATTTAGGTATATTGTATACATAATATACATTGATATTTTATATATTCCCATTTTGTATATTATCTATATATATATTTATATATTTCAAACTGTATTTATCTCTTTTTTACAATTGAATTACAATATAATAATTAAACCTTTATTTTTCTTTATTTTCAGGTATGTTTTTACGACTGAATATTCATATATCAACCCATATATTCTCCAAAAAATGCTAAAAAAAAGGTGAGATTATAAATATCTATAAAAGATAGAAGAGTGTCTTCCGATCGATGGCGACCTCTTTAATAGGTCAAACATTCCCTAAACTCATAAAGTTTATAAAAAATCAAAGATATAACTCATATGAAACAATAATTTAAGGAATTTAGTCAGATTTCAGTTGCAAAATTGGGCAAAAAACTTAAGTTGTGGAAATGAATCCTTTTCTGTAAGGATGTGACCCCTTTCGGGAATTATTTCCCCAGATTTCCATCGTTTGCTCTGACCTCCTTGGTATAATTTGGTTACAAAGAATACCTATGCTCTCGGCATTTATCATGGAAAACTTCCAATGATTGCCCGGAGAAAGATGTCAGAACTTGTAGCAGCTGACGGAATACGAATGCTACGGTCCGGGCCAGCTGACGGAGTACTCTCCGTGCCGTAGAAGCTCATCCGCTTCCGCGATGAAGTTCGGCAAGACCTTCGAGTCGCACCTGACGGTCGAGTGGCGCGAGCAGTACATGCGATATGGGGTAAGGAGCTGGTAGAGAGTTCTCCCCCACCCACCCCCAGAGTGCTCATCCCGTCCCTGCCCTTCCCAAGGATCTGAAGCACATGATCAAGCGAGCCCTGGAGGATGCACCCTCCGCCCTCCTGGTCGGGGACTATGCCCTCCAGAGCTACTTCCGGGCCTTCGAGGAGCGCTTCCTCATGGAGTGCCAGCTGGAGCTGACGCGGGTGGACAACTTCTTCCTGGAGAAGCTGATGGAGGCGAAGCGAAAGCACGGCCACCTCAAGCTCCAGCTGATGGCCTTCACCCGGGCCCCGGGCTACACCGCCAGCGAGGTCTCCATGGCCTCGCAGCAGCTGGGCAGCAATCGCAGCCAAGGCTCCCGGCTCCAGGTCCGGGATCTGACTGCGCCCAAGAAGGTCATGACACACGGCCAGCTGAGCACGGCCTACTGTGAGTTCTATCTCAGCCTGGTGCTCATCCAGAACTACCAGACCCTCAACGAGACCGGCTTCCGGAAGATTTGCAAGAAGTACGACAAGAACTTGCGCTCCACAGTCGCCGGCAGGTGGTTCGCGGAGAATGTGGCGAATGCCGTCTTCACGGATGGGCGCTATTTGCAGCGCATGATCCGCGAGGTGGAGGATCTGTTCACCACGCATCTGGCCAGGGGGAACCGGCAGATGGCCATGGCCAAGCTCCGTGTGCCGCCGCTGGGCAAACCCTCGTCGCCGGCCATGGTCTTCCAGTCGGGCTTTGCCCTGGGCATGCTCCTGATGCTCTTCCTGGGCACCGCGATCAGTTGTATGTTGTGTGTATTTGGAAAGTGCCCCCTTGATTCGCCTCCTCCTTTCCTTAGACTGGAAGCGACCCCCTGGCGCGGCTGACAAGGCCACCTTTATGAGTCTGTATAGAGGCCCGTTCACCTGGGTAATCTTCAACCTCTATATGGCAGCCAATGTGGCTGGCTGGCAACGGGCGGGAGTCAATCACATCCTCATCTTTGATATTGACCCAAGGGATCACTTGCAACCGGCCAGGTTTCTGGAGATTGCCTGCATCTTTGGCATCCTTTGGACGCTGTCCATGCTGGGCTTCCTCCACCACGGGGTCATGCATCTAAGCGATCCCTTTATCTTTCCACTGGTCCTCATCCTGATCCTGGCTGGGCTGCTGCTGATGCCGCTGCCCATCCTGAACCTGAAGGCCCGCTGGTGGACCATCAAGCTGCTGGGGCGAGTGGTCACTGCGCCTCTGCACTACGTGGGTTTCGCTGACTTTTGGATGGGCGACCAGCTGAACTCGCTGGTCAACTGCCTGGTGGATCACTACCTCATGGTGCGTTTCTATCTGGTGTACTGGCTGTACCGGGAGCGGTGCCTGAGCTGCTTCCAGCTGGACGTGATGGTGCCCATTGTGAGGTGCCTGCCCGCCTGGTTTCGGTTCGCCCAGTGCCTGAGACGATTCCGGGACAGTGGCTCCAAGTCGATGATCTATCTATTCAATGCGGGAAAGTACTCCATGTCCTTTCTGGTGGTCCTCTTCGACACGCTGCGCCAAAGATCGGAGGGTAGTGTAGTCTTGTTGCTCCTCTAGAGCTCTCGACATGATCGGGATTCTACCTTTTCCAGGTCAGCATGATAGTGCCTTGGGCAATCCCTACACCTGGCTCTTCGTTGGCAGCTACATGTTGGCCACCACCTATGGCTGTCTGTGGGACGTTCTGCAGGACTTTGGCTTGTTTAGGATCATGGACGGGCCGCGGATCTTCCTGCGCGAGCAGCTCGTCTATCCGCAGGCGTTCTACTACTTTGTCATTGTGGAGAACTTCTGCCTCCGATGGCTCTGGGCCTTGGAGTTTGCGATCCTCTATAACAACCTTATAGCGCCGTACAATGTAAGGACCATAACCAGCATTGCGGAGATCACCAGGTGAGGGGGAAATAGACTTGGGAAACTCCTTTTTTTATAGGGGGAAGTAATCAGTGACTAGTTGTTGTGTTTGGTGTTGGGGTTCATCATCCCTAGACTTCATTATCTCAAAGAATAGCTTCTTTATAAGTCAAGAACCTTAACCAAACTAGGTACAAAGTAAGGTTTGATTGGTTTATAGGATTTCTATTAAGTTATCCAAAATGGTAACATTTTCTGACTTTCCCAGCAAAGTTTGAAAGGGGTTTTGGTTCTCTTCTGTGATTTCTTTTTTTTTTGCTGAGTGTCCCCCCTTTTTTAGACGCTTCATCTGGAACTATGTCCGGCTGGAGAACGAGCATCTGTACAATTGCGGCAGGTTCCGGGCCACACGGGACATCCACCTGGCGCAGCTGAATCCTCGCCAGGAGCGCATGCTGGAGAGCATGATGGACGAGTCGGACGGTGTGTCCAACAGGCGGAAGCCCGAGGCTCGCGTTCATCTGTCCAAGGAGTACTTCTAGAGGAGCAGCTGCTCCAGGCAGGCAGGCAGGCAGGCTGCTCATCCGATCCGATCTCTCCTCTCTCTCTCTGGGGTCCCTCGGCGTCGTTGTCGTCTTTAATTAATTCATTTTGTGCACAGCACAAAGCAGGGGAAAGGGAGCACGGAGGAGCACGCGCCAAACCGGTTGTCCAGCTGCACTGCACCCAAAAGCGGCTCCCGATCCCGCTCCCTCTGTTGGATACAACAATTGTCATTGCTTGTGGAGATCCTCATTGGAGCCACCGATCACGGATTGCCGCCGTCTCTTAATTGACTCGCATCGGGCTTTGATTAGCCTCGTAATTAGCCAGGCGGCAGGCGGGGAATCTGAAGGATGAGGGGAGGGAGCTGGAGCAGCTCCAGCCGTTCTAATCTGGCAAAGGAGAAAGAGAAAGGCAGCCTCCAGGGAGGCTGTTATTCACCAATACACTTTGTTGTTTCCTTGTTGTATATTGTATATTTTGTATAGCTTGGTATAAAAAACAAGAACTTGGATTAATTACAACAGATTATGGGGTTTATATATATATTATTTTTATGGGAAAATTAACTGCATTTATGATTTATTTAAGGGAAAAATTAACTGCGTATGTGATTAATTAAGGTTTTGCCAAGGTGGGATACTTCAATGCTATATTTTGTGATATATCTTTCGATAGGATTGAGTTTATATTTATTGGTTATTTTTAATCATTGTAAAATATGTATTAATGATGAATGGGATTACTCGACTTGTATGTATTTATAGAAACTAATTCCCAATAGTAAATACTTCTAAAAACATGAAGTAACTTACTTTGAATCGCAATTAGAAAGAACAAAATCACCCTAATTCCATGCTTAAAGATTATGTTCAGCTTATAAGGAGTACAAATCTTTTTATTTAAAGAAGAAAAAAACCTAAGGTTTACAATCCTCTTAAAAGACAATAGACTTATGCTTCAGGTGGCAATAATTGAATAGCCTTATTATCCTTAAATACCTTTGCTTTTTGATGAAGAGCCTGATGAGTCTAATCCCATTAAGCCAGCACAAAAGTATGTGACTCCTTAAGAACTTAGCTCTCTTTCGTTTTTCATTATTATTTATTACCCTTTGTTTGTTTATCTTTTTATTTTGTAATTTGATCTGCAATCACATTCCTTCATTTGGGAATCACTGATGCGAAGGCCAACGTCATGGCCAATGACGAGAAGGATCATGATGAGGATGACCAGCCAAACTCTGGATAACTGGCCTCTGAAAGAGATTCTTAAGGGGGTTCAGGAGGGAAGGGGAAACTTAGCACTGAAAGAAATTCGAAAGAATTAAATTACCAAGGGTTAAGCCTTAGTTTGAGAGTTAAGGGAGTTCAGAGATAGGTTTTCCTTCTGCTGAGGCATCTGAAAGTTTCCTTATTTTCCCTTGATTAATATATTTACTTACTATATTTAGTATCCATCATATTTTCAAGGCTTTATATTTATAATTTCCGTGTAGCTTGGGCACGAGTCAAACATAAATTTTCCATTGACTCGCTAATGTTGCTGCTGCTGCTGCTGTTGTTGTTAATGGCAACTGCAATTTATGCTGCTTGTCGCGGCGACTGTCTCCTCTTTGGAGAAAAGCCAGGGAAATCGGAGAAGGGAAAGCGGAGGGAAGGTGGCCCGATCGGTCGCCGGTTGTTGCCATTATTAATTGACGACGTTGCCTGGCGCGTCAATTAAGCTGCCTGCACAGCACAGTCAGCGCAGTGCAACATGCAGCAGTTGCTGCTGCTGCTGCTGCAGTTGTTGCTGCTGCAGTTGTTGCTGCTGATGTTGCTGCTGATGTTGCTGCTGATGTTGCTGCTGCTGCTGCTTCAGTTGTTGCTGCTGCTGCAGTTGGTGCTGCTGATGTTGCTGTTGCTGCAGTTGTTGCTGCTGCTGCTGCTGATGTTGCTGCTGCTGCTGCTGCTGCTGTTGCTGCTGCTGCTGCTGCTGCTGCTGCTGATGTTGCTGCTGCTGCTGCAGTTGTTGCTGCTGTTGCTGCTGCTGATGTTGATCTTGGTACAGTCCACGCGCCAAAACCAGACCAAAACAAATAAACAAACAAACGGGCCAAGGAACCAAGGCAAAGCAAAGCAAACGAAAGGCAACGCCAACCAACAAACAAACAAACAAACTGAAAAAAAGACAAACAAAAGCAAGGAGAGTGCGAGTTCGAGTGCTAATGCGATTTGGGATCAGACCAAGCCCAGTTAGGCTTAGGAAACATATCATATTATATAGAAAATAGTAGAAAAACTTTCTTAGCTAGGAAATCTAAAGAGATCAACTTAATTTTGAATAGTATTAAAAGGGAAATCTTTGGAAAACAAGCCTTCAAGTTGTTAAATATAGTTTTTAAAAGGTTATAGCATATAGTTAACTTGATTTTGATTTTAAAAGGAATATAATAATTCCCAGTCTAACTCTAATTATTTTCTTTTCGAAATGCTTAAACTTCTTCGATGTATAAGTATTCCTTTTTCTAGGTATCCTTTGGTATATATCTTTTTCTATATCTTTCTATATATTTTTTATAACTTTCTATATATTTTTCTGTATATTTTTCTATATATTTTTCTTTATATTTTTTTATATCTTTTTCTATACATTTTTTTTTGTTTATTCTACCAACCTTCTCGTGTATTTTTTAACCCAACCATCGATGTGAGTGCCCTGCCGTGGCCAATGTCCAACTTGGGGCATATGCACATCCATCTATATGGGGATACATCCACACGTACTTAGATGGGCAGCTCCAAGCTGCAATTGCCAATGCTTTGGGCCAGAAAAATGGCGCGCAAACTTGGCTAAGCCGAGGAGGAAAACACATCGAGCGAGTCAAACAAGCGACAAACAACAAGCTGGCGTACAAAGTCCAAAAAACTATTTTGGCCTGGGCCCTTGTGGCCAGCTCGGTTCCTTCAGACTCTTCTTGGCCAGCTGAGCTTGATGGCCAGCTCGTGCTAAATTTAGCAGGGACTCTCGGTGGAGGGCCAAAAACATGGCAACATAAGCCGCGAAACCAGTTTTGGCCGCTGCTCGGCGAAGGCTCCTTTTCCTGGTTACTGCCAACTCCTTGGGATCTCCCCTGGGCAGAGCCCCTCCTCTCCCTGCCTCCCTGGAAACCCCCTTTTACGGAGCAGCACGCGTCCATGTCCATATAGCCTTCGTTGGTTTTTTAGCCAGGTTTCTTGGCCAGAGCAAGCGGGGATTTGGCTGACGCAGCTCATAAATTTATGTGGCAGCCTTTTGATTGCCTTTATGCTGCCGTTTTTTTGCAACTCGTTTCTCTTTTTTAACTTGAGCACTTAAAAAAAAAGAGGTTACAGTTTTTAGAAGAAATTAAATGATATTTTTAAGTATTCAAATGATTTTTATCTGTTTTAAATTTTTCAAATTGAGTATGCAGATTTATGAACCTAAATAAAACCAATTAAGGAAAGCATTCCGAATTAAAATAAATGGTTTTTTGTCTGAGTTATGAGTTTTTTAAGCTTTAATTTGTAGAAAAATTGTTCATAAAAAATAGATAAAAATCACCACAAAGATTGGTATTATAATTTTAGTCGGAAGCTTAATACAAAGTGAAGGAATCATTTTCGACCCTATAAATCATATATATTCTTGATCAGCATCAACAGCAGAATCGATCTAGCCATCTCAGGCAAAAAAAAAAAATTTAACATTTTTTGCGAAATTTTATAAGGGGTTACATCGTTAAAATTTTCAAAAGTTAATAAAATTTTTAATTTTTTCAAATTTTTTAATTGAGTATGCAGATTTATTAACCTACAAAAAACTAACATAGAACAGCTTTCCGAAGTAAAATTAATACTTTTTTGGTTTAGTTATGAGATTTTTAAATCTTGATTTGTCGAAAAAATACTCATATAAAAATATCGAAAAATGTACTAAAAAATGGTATTATACTTTTATTCAGAAGATTGTAACGCAGTGAAGGAGTCATTTCCGACCCCATAAATCATATATATTCTTGATCAGCATCAACAGGAGAATCGATCTAGCCATCTCTGGCAAAAAATTAAAATTTTCAAAAATTTTCAATTTTTTGAAAAATAGGAAAGGGGTTACATCATTCAAATTTTCAAAATTTGACAAAAAATTAAATTTTTTAAATTTGAAAACTCAATATGCAGATTTGTTAACCCTTTAAAAACTAACATAGAACAGCTTTCCGAATTGATATTAATGCATTTTTGGCTTAGTTATGGGGTTTTTTCATTTTGATTTGTCGAAAAAATTGTCATAAATATTGAAATTGAATATATTTATATATTTTCATTAATTTTATAATTATATTTGTAAGAAAGTATTAAGAGAATCCTCTAAAAAATACTTCAAATACTTAACTTTATGTTCTTCGGATTTTCAAGGTATAACAGTTCTTTCAATTGTAAAATCCTTAAGAAATTATTAAGAAAAACCTCAAGAAAGTATTCCAATTTAGTTTATGTTGCGGATATTTTGTATGTATGAACGCTTTTTTGATTTTCTGTGTACCTTTCTCTGTCTCTGTTTTTGTGGCTTTTCTTCTCTATCTTTTTCTCGTTTTTGGCTCTTTAATTTGTGCACATAAATTGGCGTCCTAGCTCCGAAGATATACCCCCTGCTTTGTCCAAGTTGTATCTTTTAAAAACTTCGAAAAAAAAGGACAGTATTAAAAACCAGCTGCTGGCTTTTTATCCTTTTTAAAGTTCAGCTGCAACTTAAGGCTGGCAGGTCCTGCCAATGCAGATGGTTTTTACCAAAATTGAAACAAGTGAAAAGAGCTTGACAGGCATTATTGGGGTTCCTTGTCTTATATTTTTTTTCAGAGGGTTAATTGCAAACGAAATGAGTTGATGAGTTAATGTGTTAATTATTATAATCAGCCGAAGTTAGGGTTAAGGTTTAGAGAGCGGGAATTAAATGTAAATTAAAATAATGGAATATATAGGAGAGTTTTTAATATTTCTTGACTTGATAAATAATGTTTACTCTTTATAATTTGTAAATAAATTCTTGATAAAGGTGTGTTTAATATTTCTTAACTTGAAAAATACCTTTTTTATCCTTTTAAATTGTAAAACAATTTTAATTATGAGGTAAGGAATATTTCCTTACTTGAAAAATGTATTTTACTCTACAGAATATTATTTACAATTATTTTTTTTTTATAAGAATTGAATTGTTAAAGCCTGTCATAGCCTAGGCTTTCCACAGCTTGTGCTTTCTCATATCTGTTAGAGAATCGAAGGAGTGCCTAGCTTCAGGCACCCACCAACTTCTCATTTTCTCTGCTGGCCAATCTCCTGCCCAATCCCCTACTATATATATATATATTGCTATATAGACATAATTCCTAGGCTATAGCTCCACCTGATCTAAGCAGGCATAACGAAACGAAATCCAACCAGAGTCTGATTGGGCAATCGGGTAAATGTGGATCAAACTGCTGTGGCGACTGGAGGCGACCTTCCTTTCAGCCACTGCCACGCCTCCAAAAAAATAGGAAAAATAGCCCCGAACTGCGCCCATTTTCCGGGGCCTGGCTCTGGTCCGATCATAATGAGCCGTTCTCGTGGAAAATTGCAAATTATGGTTTAGGGGGAAAATCGATGTGAATGCGTCAAGTGATTTCTCAAGGCGGCAAATGAAATTCAAATTTGTACATTTCAATTTAATTAGCCAGAGTGGAGCTGCCGCAGCTGCAGGTGTACACACACCTGAGTGTGTGTGTGTGTGTGTAGGAATGTCAAAGTAATTGCCACAATTTGTTGCACGACAAACAACAAGCAAACGCAGGCATTTGCAAATAAGAATTATCATAATTGTCACAAGTTTTGTGAGTTGAAGCCACTTAAATATGAAGAAATAATGTGTGGAATAAATAAGAGAGTTCAAATGCATTCATTATTATTCGGAAATTGATATAGAATTTATTGGTATTTGTATCTTGTGTTTTGAGTAACAACTTAATTGGGTTAAATTTATTTTAACAATAAATGTAGCTAATTTCGAGAAGCCAAAGCTTGTACATCCTTTCAGTTAGCTTAGAATAAATCATAACAAAGTCGAAAATGCTTATATATATACATACAAATATATATTTTATATGGTAATTTTTTTTGGGAATATTACTGATTTTCTAATATCATAACTCAGGAAAAAAATTTATTAATTTCAATTTGGTTATCTTTATAGGCCTAACAAATTTGCATACTTAGTTTAAAAATTTAGAATTATGAAATTTTTGTCAAATTTTTGAAAATTTTAAAGATGTAAAATTTTGACAAAATTGTTAAATTTTTTTTTTGTTGCCTCAGTTGGCAAAATCGATTCGGCTATTGATGCTGATCAGGAATATATATGATTTATGGGGTCGGAAAGGACTCCTTCACTTTTTTAGAAGCTTCTGAATGAAGTTATAATGCCATGCAAGGGTAGTCATAGCTTAGGCTTTAATTTTATAAATTTTAAATCTTGTAATTCTTATTTAATTCTTGTAATTCTTATTTAAAATAATTACATCTTTTTTTAAATATTAAATAAGTATTGAAAGTATGCATTGAACCCTTGGCTTGCATACAAAAAGTAATACAATAGAAGTAAGGTATAAAAGGCTTCCCAGGAATTAAGTTAAGCATATTACTTTTATTAAATCTAAAATTAAGTTCAATGCATTGCACTTAATATTAAATATTTATGTTAATATCATTAATTCCCTTATTTTTTGTTAATACCCAAAATGAAAGCTATTCACTTATGTTAAGCGACAGCTAATTTATGACCGATTTATGGCGGTATATTCTTTTCGTGGAGGCTGAGGCTGAGGCTGAGGCTGAGGCTGGAGAAGATCCCCAAGAGCCCTAAGCGGCTTTTGGGCATCTCTCCTTCCCGTTCCCCTTCCCGTTCCCGTTCCCGTTCCCCTTCCCGTTCCCGTTCCCCCCTCCTGCTCAGCTTCCCCCCCTCGCGTTCGCGTTCGTTTCTTAAGTCTTTTGTTTAATGATAAGCTCGCCATATCTTGAAGGCGCGCGCTTCTTGGCTTGGCTTCGATTTTCGATTTTTCGTGGCGGCTTTTGGCGCGCAATATTCTTGGCTCCTGACTGCCCCGAGTGCCACATAAACAAGGCTTCTTCTTCCCCCAAGAAGCTGGCCCCCAAAACAAAAGCTGCACAAATGCAGCTAATGGGCCATGAACCAACCATAAAAAAAGAACAAAAACAAAAACGAAAAACGAAAACAATGCTGAACCCAAAAAAACAAGAAAATAAGAAACTGAAAAGCTGAAAAGAAGATGATAAAGATGCAGTGGCTCAGAAGAAGGCACTTCAGCCTCCGGGTCTCCAGCATCACGACTAACATATAGCATATAGCATATAGCATAAGGTATATAGCATATATATATATGTATATTTGTGTATATATATGTACTGGCACCCGTAGAACCCACATCGCCCCCGCTTTGGCCCCCTTAACCCGTTGGCAACCTCAATAACAATATTTTTTGTGTTGTTTACACACATAAAAAAATTTGTGGGGTGTGCTTAAAAATTAAGAGAAATTATCAATTTACAAAAATATTATTTATTTTTGTAATTCAATTAAATTAAAGTTAATTTATTATGACAAGAAAATAAGTAAGAAAGACTAATTAGTACTAAAGAGGATATTTTAAGGGTTAACACTAAGAGGGATGTACAAAATTTAGATAGTTTAATATATATATTATTTAGTTATAACCTTGGCTGGGGGTATTATCATTTTAGACAGTGAAGAAGTTACTTCCGACCCCATAAATCATATATATTCTTGATCAGCATCAACAGACGAGTCAATCTAGCCATCTCCGGCAGAATATTTTTTTTTTTTAATTTTTTGCAATATTTTATATCGATAAAATTTTCAATATTTTAAAAAAATTTCAAAAAATTTTAATTTTTAATTGAGTATGCAAATTTATTAACCTAATAAAAACTAGCATAGGAGAGCTTTCCGAACTAAAATCAAGTAGTTTTTGACGTAGTTATGTCATTTTTAAATCTTAATTTATTCATAAATTTATCAAAAGAAATACAGATAAATATTGATTTAAAAAATACAAATATTTCGGATCTTCATGAGGCCATTCAATGCCAAGAAAGCCAGTTATTGCTTAAATATATTTCGATTTGATTCGATTAAATTACTAATAATTAGAGGACACTTTAAGCTTTTAAAAATTAAATTAAATTAAATTTTAAAGAATTCTTTTAATTAATTTGATGATAAATTACTTATTGCTTATATGAAAAAAATATTATTTGTCATATTTTTTTTTAGTATATTAGTATTTAAAAACTTTATTTTGTAGTGTATTTATCGCGTTTCTCTGCGATCTTTTCTACCTTTTTGGCGGCTGCTGCGAACGCTGCTGCTGCTTGCTGCTTGCTGCACGTTGATTTTGGAACGGCGACAACGGCGTACAAAACTCGTTAAGTTGAAGTCTTGAAACGTGTTTTTCGTTTGCCTTCTGCGCCTTCTTTCTCATTTACGTATTTTTCTGTGCCTTTTCTGTCTTCTCGCTGTACGTTTTTTGTTGTTCGTTTTCCATGCTGCGATCTTAACGTTCGCCATTTTGTCTTTTGGGTTTGAGTCCGAAGCGGGTCTTGGAGATTTCTGGTTTTTCGTTAAGTTTGCTTTGAAGCAAGCTCCAACTTGGCTTGCCCTGAAAGTTCATTTGCCGGGAGAATTAAGACGGGCTTGAGAAAAGAGTAAATTTCCCTCTGTCTAAAGGGTAATTTGCTCAGCTTCACAAAGAGAGAGAGAGAGGGAGAGCTTTGCTGAAAGAAGTTCGAACTTCAACAAGCAGCAAAAGAGTAACTCGAAGTTTTTCGAACTTAAGGGAATAATAATAATTTTAATATATAAATTTATAAATATTAAAAAATATAATTAAACAAAACTGAAAAATGTTAAAAATATTTCTTTAATAATTAGAAATTTGTTTTAAAGTTAGGTAGCTTTCTTTCTTATATAAGAAAATACACAGAAAAGGACAGCAACATGTTTAAATATGGGCTTATGCTATGGCATTATTCCTTAAGAGACCAAATAAAACTTTAATACCTTTAAAGTTAAATGTTGAACCTTATTTTTTAAGGTAAAAACTTAATTTGAAGCTAAATTTTATGTATTAAACGATATATATTTTTTAACTATTCTCTCTGGCTTTATCAAGCTGCGCCCAAAAATAGGCACTGCACTTGCCAAGCCTTTGCTTGCACTTCGAAAATATCCCTAAGAGCGACGAGAATATTTCCCTTTTGAGCCGCCGTCGAGTTCGAATGAGAGCTCGAAGAATTGAGTGGAAATCAGTGATGCTCGGCTATGATCACCCGGAAAAGTAAGATTCTGAGAAAATATATAAGTGTAAATATATAAAATAAAATATATACAAGTATAAAAACATGAAAGTCGACAATGAATGCTTTATTTAGTAAATGTAAAAGTTTTTAGGAAGCTAACATCCAGATTAGCTGCGAAAACAACAAAAGCAATTTTATTATTATTATTTTTATCATTAAATATCATTATTTAATGAAAATAATAAAGCAGAGAGTTGATTGGTTCTTAAGTTAAAAGATATTTCAAATAGTTTCATACAGATTGTATTTTGATTTTATATACAGACTTATAATAATATAATATAATATGTATGTATTATGTATGTTTAGGCTAGATAGCTAGCTAAAGCGGCATCACTGGCTTGGGCATAGCCGACTGGTCAAACTGCCTGATTGTTCAGTTGAAAAATAAACCTCGTGCCGTTCGGTTGCTACACTTTTGCTGCTCTGAACGAAAGACGTTTGTGTTTGCCGTCTCGCCCCGGCAGTTTCGGGTGTTTTTATTGTTTTTTATATTGTTTTTTATGTTTTTTTTTTTGTAAACTTGCAAAACATTGAATGAAGAATGAAACAATTTTGTTTGGTGGAAAGTGCAGCGGTGATAAAAGCAAAAACTAAAGCAAATGAATTACTTTCAAAGCCGAGAAGCTCGCTCTCTCTCCCCCGCCTCCGAGGGCATCTTCGGAGATGTGTGTGCGTGTGTGTGTTGTGCTTTTTGTGAGCGTGACATTAAAGCCAAAACAAAATAATAACTGAGAGGAGAAGAGAGGGAAAAGAGGAAAAAGAAGAAAAACCTTAACCCAAAGCAAACAGGTGCGAAAAGTAAAAAAAACTCAAGAAGAAGCTCCGAGCAAAAGTTGCTCAAGAACAACAAGAAAGAGGAACTAAAAAGGGTTGCCATTGCGGCAACTTCCCTTTTGGGCTTCCCCTTGTGCTGCCACTTCCTCTCCATCTTCTGCTGCTTCTGCTGCGGAAGTGGAAAAAGGATACCAGAAGTAGAGAAAAACAATAAATTAAAACATGTGCTAAAAGCTGGCAAGTTTAGAGAGGAAAAGGCCCACGAAATATGGATACGGTGGCCATTAAAACGTCGCTGCCACATGCCCCTCTGGCGGCACAGCAGCAGCAGCAGCAGCAGCAACTTATGTTGCAACAACCTCAACAGCAGCAGCAGCAGCAGCAGCAGCAACAATTGCAATTGCAACAAGCAGCAATAAATGCCACAACAAGTTCGGCCCTCAATGCCAAAAACAATATTGGCGCCTTCTTTCAAACCTGCAAGGTAAGAAAATGCAAGAAAATTCAAGAAAATTCAAGAAAATTAATTAGGAACTTGAAAGAAACTTAAAGAAAATAAGAAAAGTTAAAGAATATAAAGCATTCCAAATAAAAACACAATTAAACTTACTAAAATCTAATGATATAAAAAGAAAACTTAAGAAAATTAATAAATAAATGCTAACAAAAGCGAAAAACTGCTATTAAAATATTCGAAAAATCATAGGAAACTCAATTGATAGTAAAGAAAACTCAACAAATAAATAAATACAGTATACAAAAAAACTAAAGAAAAAATCCATAAGAAAACTAAATGCATTTAATTTATATTGAACTATAAAGTAACTCTAAAAACTGAATTAAAACTGATAAAAAATAAAGCTAATTAAAGAAAACTCAACAAAAACTAAAGGTAAACTTAATAAACCCATAAGAAAGTCAAAGAATATTAAGAAAAACTAAACAAAATTTCAATAAAACATAAGAAAAATTCTTAAAACTTATTTAAAAAAAAAACTATATAACTAAAGAAAACTCAGCAAAAACTCCACAAAAAACAGGCAAAGAACGAGGTCATTTGGGTTCAAATTTCTGTAGGCACAACCGTAAAAAAGCATTTTCCGAAACTGTCACAAAAAATACCTGCTTTCTGGCTTCTCTCCCCTTCTCTAATTCCCCAATTCCCTGTTCTCTCTATCTCTATCTCTATTCGGACTTCCCAGAAAAAGTAAGAAATTAAAACGCAACTGCAGTTGACAATAAAAAGTCACCAAAAAAATGAGACAATTTCTGTGGGCGCACTTTTTTAATTGTCTCTCCCGACAAAAAAAATAACAAAAAATAAATACAAATTCAAAGCGAGGCGACGAGGCAGAACGAAAAGGTTCTGAGGGGAAGGGGTTTACAGAAAGAAAATGTAGGAGAATTTTGGGAAAATTATGGGTATAGATTTAACACAAGAAATCACAGGTTCATCGTTAGGATCATAAAATACATATAGAGATTGAAGTAAGGGTAAGAAAGGACAGAGAAGAAAGTGAAAATATGTCGGGAAAGGGCTTAGATCATGGTAGAGAAGATTACAGACAGGATCAGCTTAGGAAACCATTGTGAAAACCTTAATAAAATGTTTAGGGAAATACCAGGAAAAGCCGCAAGGTTTATAATAAATAGGAAAACCCAAAAAAGGTTGTACAACTTGTAACTTAATATTAAATAGGAAAAACCAAGAAGGAGTTGTGCAACTTGTAGCTTAATATTAAACATAGTGAATTTAAGCTCTTAAAAATAACTAAGCCCCAGTCAATCGCTAAGCAATCATTAATAAGAATTATAAACTTCTTCAAAGAAAGTTGATATATACAAACATATAAGAATATATATGAATATGAATGCCATTATAATTTGATGTTAAGATGATCTTATAACAACCAAGATATGATCATCAAGAAGCTGCTGGACATTAAAAGAAAGCAGGGCAACATTGGGAATTGATTCTCTGATGGTTTAATTAAGCTTTGAAGGGGTCAGATCTATGGAAATTAAGGTGTCATCATGATGATGATGATGACTCCCTGAAGTTGTCATGTTGATCATGTAATGGACCTTACCCAACCCCGCAAAAGAAACATCACCTGAAAGTTAAGACCCGTGAAAAGACAAACACAAGACAGAAAATAATAAACAAGGCGAAAAGTGAAGCATTTATAAGGCGACCGGCCAGTTCCATTTACGCCTCTTGCATAATCCACGAAAAGTCGGTACCAGACCAGAGACTATAACTACGCCTATTTATGACTACAGAGAGAGAAAATATAGGTATAAATATGAAAGGAAATATGAATATGAAAATAGTTATAGATATATAAAAAATATAAATATATATTATATAATAAATTAAATGCCTCACCGCTTACTTCAATTTACTGAGACAGGAAATAGAAGCATTTCCATGAGAGTAAATATAAATGTAATAAATATATAAATATAATAATAATATATAATATCATATATAACATTTATAAATAAAAAAATACATAAAATATATATAAATATAAATAATTTACAAGAAGCTCTCTTTTTACAGAGCAAGAAAGATACAAGTTTATTTATGGAAATAAATATACAAATAATTTGAGAATTGTTTCGTATTATAACTCTATATTTCTGTAGTTAAAAAGCATACTTAAATGCCTAAAATATAATAATATAAATTAATATGAATACAACTTTAATTTAAAGGCATTGAAAAGAAATAAAATTATGATTCAAAGGCAACATCCGTTTACCAAGAAAGAAAGTAAATTGATAGCTCTGAAAATAAATGTAATAAAAAATAATGAATAAATATATTTTAAATTATAATTTATATTAAAATTATATATAACTTTATAAATTATAAAATATAGTACCCCCTTTTCCTTGCCTGTAGAGTAGCTTTTCAGCAAACAGCACTACTTTGTGTATGCTATTTATCTTATTATTATATTGATATATTTCTCAAATAAGTTCATATTTTCCGTCTCTACTTTAGTTAATATTTTATTATTTATAGTTTTCTTCTATTTTGTGTTACTTGTGAATTTATTACTCTCGTTGCACAAGTGCGAGGGTTGATCGATGGTGTTGTGGCACTGCCTTTGTCCCGTCTCTCAGCGGGTGCACCACTTGAGATCGGATCGGACGCAGCCCGAGATGGATCTGGGTTTCCTGGCCTCGGCTTTGGGTTCACTTTGGTTCCTTTTTTTGTGTTGTTTTTGTTCCTGCTCGGAGCGTGACACAATAATGCTGGGATGTGGGTTAAGGGACAAAGGGCCCGGCCCTACTACCTGCTCTCCGCCTCTACCTGCCTGCGTTGTTTATCCTGGGAAATATCTAAAACTGTTGCTATTACCGGGCCTCCCGCCACCCGCCACCCCTTCCCTGCCTCTCGTTAAACATTTCGCTTTAATTTAATTGAATTTCCAACGCCGACGTGCTCTTGTTGCCTTTTCCCCTTAACTTAATTATGTCAGCCAGCCAGCAAGCATTAACCCCAGCGAGCCGCAATTGTTTTACGCTCCGCTAAGAGACTCGACTCACACGGGTTAAGGTGTACCTCGCCTCGCAGTGTGCGCGGAAGTGAGAAGACAAGCGCACACTCGCACATTTCACATTTATTTCCACTGAAATTCCACACATTAAACTCACAGACATCGTATGCTAATCAATTCGAATGAGGCTGCCATCGGTTCGATCCGATCCGGCAGTTGGGGGAGTTTTGCTATATAGGAATTATTATATACACAGGGAGGAAATTTTTATTTTTTAGAGCGAATAATATATAAGAAATCATAAATTAGCTGGAATAAATATATATTAAGCAATAATCAAGTATACAAATACCATTGGTATCATTTTAAAATAAAGGAAATTGATTATATTGGGAATATCGAGATGTGATTATTAAATATTTGTATAGAAATCTAGGAAAATCTAGAAATACACTGGGGAATGTGATTTTTTGCAGGAGTTTTTCTTGTTTTTAAAGAGAGTATTAAGCATCTTTATTAATATTATTTTTACAATATATTTACTCATCGTATTATCTTGATTTATTTCTAAGATAAGATTTGTTATATTTCTAGAGGTTACTTTCCGGATTATATAGATTTTTATTATTCTCCTGGTTTAAGAGAGTATAAATCTTCCTAATAAATAAATAGTGTTTTCCTACCCTTGCAGGGTATTATTATTTCACTCAAAAGCTTGTAACGCTCTGAAGAACCCATTTCCGACCCTATAAAGTATATATATTCTTGATCAGCATCAACAGGAGAATCGATCTAGCCATCTCTGGCAAAAAATAAAATTTTTCAAAAATTTGCAATTTTTTGAAAAAAAGGAAAGGGGTTACATCATTAAAATTGTCAAAATTTGACAGAAAATGAATTTTCTTAAATTTTAAAACCCAGTATGCAGATTTGTTAGCTCTATAAAAACTAGCACAGAAAAACTTTCCGAATTGAAATTAATGCATTTTTGGCTCAGTTATGAGTTGAATTTGTAGATAAAATTTGCATTAAAAAATCGATAAATATCGACTCAAAGATTGGTATTATAATTTTAGTCCGAAGCTTAAAACAAGGTGAAGGAGTCATTTCCGACCCTATAAATCATATATATTCTTGATCAGCATCAACAGCCGAGGCAATTTAGCTATGTCCGGAAAAAATTTAATTTTTTCAAAAATGTTAAATTTTTTCAAAAAAAGGAAAGGGGTTACATCATTAAAATTGTCAAAATTTGACAAAAAATGAATTTTTGTAAATCCTCAAACCCAGTATGCAGATTTGTTAACGCTTTAAAAACTAGCACAGAAAAACTATCCGAATTGAAATTAATGCATTTTTGGCTTAGTTATGATATTTGAAAATCTTTGATTTACCCAAAAAATTAGCATATAAAAATTTGGGTTTAAGGGGGTATACACACTTCCGCTATCCTCTCTTGTTTTATTTTGAATTAATTTCCTTATTGTGTATGCAAGTACTGAAAACGCTTAGATACTGATCTTCCTTAAACTTTATTTCGTAAATTCCTTACTTAACATGCTTTTTAGGTAGAAAAGCATATATTTTCGATTATAAAAAAGGTTACTATTAATTTATTCTTATTTTTTACTTTCATAGTATATATGTATGTACGTATTTTTTTGTTTTGTGTATTAAGTACCTATCGCAATTGCAAGCTTCTAATATTTTTCCCAGTGCCTGAGGCGGGCGAGGGGAGGCCTTTACAGCATCAGCAAGCAAATATGCGCAGCTGCGGCGATCGAAGGCATCTGAAATCACAAAAAAAAAATCAGATATCGGAAATCTGAAATCTGAAAAATCCCAATGTGTTTGTTGCTGGCCAGCAGAAAAGACAAACACTCGAAGCCGCGGCAACAGGTTGCTGGCGGGGCCGAGAGAGCTTCGAGTTGGGCATAAATTATGATCAAAGTTAAAATATTTTTTCAATTTATACGCTTCTTCTTCTTCTTCTTGTTGCTCGTGGCCGACTTATCGCTTTGAAGGGAAATTTTTGGGCATTTTGTTGTATTTTCTGCTTTTCTGCTGGCCGGTTTTCTGGTTGGTTTTATCGTAACTTTCACAAAGCAACAGCTTTTATACGAAAGGAAAATGCAAAAGAAAACTTGTACTTATTTTCCTGGTTTCCTTGGTTCCCATTAGGCTTAGTTCTTGGGTTGTATCAGTGATATTTCGATTATTTCTAGTATTATTTCCTCTACTGCCTGGCCCACTAAGCCCCTTGGAGCTTATGTAACCAAACGGAGTCGAGACTCTTGCCAAGTCATGGCCAAAAAGAAAAAAAAGAGCTAAGAAATCGGTTTGAAACATCTACAAAACGGTGGGGAGGGAAGAAGGGGGTTAAATTGTGCAAAAAATAGATTTTGAAACTAAGCAAAGGGAGCTACAAAATTTAAAGAAAAATAACATTTTTACAAGAGTTTTTGTAGAAGAAGATTTGTAGATTTGTAATGATTTCTATAAGGGATTTTTGTAGCAGCAATATGAAGATTTACTTTAATTTAATGAATTATTTTGCTTTAAAAAGCATTTTGCTAAAATATATTTATGAATTTTTATGAGATTTGTAGGAATTTTTGTAAAAAAATCTGTGTTTAGAGATGTTTAATTACCTAAATTTGTAGATTTGATTTTGATTTAAGGTTTTACTATGCTAAACATGAATTTTTGGTATAAAATTCAAACAGTTCTTATATACATTTAGCCAAAATAATAATAAAAGAGCGATAAATTGTGCAACAAATGATTTAAAACCCCAATAAAGTCTAAAAACAACACTTCTGACTAGTTAAAAGCAGCAATAAGCAGCCTTAACTCCAACTAAAACCCATTTCTTAGTTACTTTTAAGCCTCAATCATTAGCTAGGGGTTAGCACCTGTCTCGAAAATATAACCTGGTTATAAAAAACAACAAACTAATAGCCATTTAGCCACTGGACACCCACCATGTTTGACCGAATAATCGTGGTTGCACTTCCGCTGGAGCAACACGTGGGTCGTGAGCCACCCACATTTGGCCGAAAAAATAGCTTTAAATTTTAATTAATTAAAGCCAACGCTTACAGTGTGTGGGCTGTAAGTGGGCGTGGCTGTATCAGTAGCTTCTGTAGCACGTGCTATGATAGAAGAGGCAGAAGCAGAAGGGAAGTAAGCGGAGGAAGAGGAAAAACAAATAGAGAAGAGGGAAGAAAACAAACAAGAGTCCACTAATGACTTCCTATTTTGGCTGAACTTGTCAATTCGAGACTTGGACATCGATGGAATGGGGATTAATTGGCTTACAAAATGACCAAAAGAAGGCAGGAAATAATTTCCCCCCAAAAGCCGCTATGTATCTTAGTATTTTAGAAGTTCTTTCTATGTGTTTGGCTCCCTGTTCTTGATGTTTCCTGTCATGAACGGTGAAGGGAAGTTTTCTAAGCTGGGGATTTTATATTTCCTGAATCCTTTCCTGTTAAGGGAAGTCTCGCTAAGTCCTATGATCTTTTAACTTCCCTTTTACTTCTTTTGAACCTTTTTCACATATTCCTACCAAGCTTAACACCTTGTTTTTAGCACCTTAAGTTAATAGCTTACTAAAGAAGATTTTAGCAAGTCTTCCAATTCTTCTGTGCCTTTTTCCCCCTCACTCCGAGTAGTTTTTCCTTAATTTCCCAGTTCTTTTCGCAAAGTTTCCCTATCAATTTTCGACTCTAGTATACATACACACATCTGTGGTCAGTTAAACCTTATTTTTTTGTGATTTTTTCGGCTGACCAGGCATTTCTTTCCACAGACACACAAAAAACAGGCTCGTGCTGGAAGCTGTGCAGCTGGGATCCCATCAGATTTGGCTTGATGCCTTGCCTAGGTTTTCTAACTGCTTCACGAAACTGGTTTTTTGGTTTTCGGTTGTTGGTTTTTTTTTGGGTTTTCTGTATTTCGATGTTCGATTTTTTTGGGGGCGAATTGCTCCAAATTGAATGGTACTTTTCGGGCATTAGATCGAACGACGACGGCGGCGGCGGGGCTTTCACCCAAACGTAATAATTACAGGCCTTGGCAGGGCCTAATTGATAGATCCATCCACAGGAGGGAGGGGGGGCATCATGATTCATTCCCGATGAACTCTGACTTCGAAAAAAGGCCGCCAAAAATGAAGCTGGCAAAGAGAGCCAGCCGGAGAGAGACGGGTTTTCCAGTCCGTCCACGGATGCACGGCAAAAAATAAGTGGCTTTAAATGATATAGATTTGTTGTTATGCCAGCAGACTTAGTCTCCGTCTCCGTCTTCGTGTCAGTCTCAGGCAAGTCTGGGAGCTTGCCAAGACTTGGGCTTTTTAGCCTTTTGTTTTTGGCATTTTGCAGTTTTGTGGCCAAGCACGAAACTGGTTTAAGCCAAGTACCCGTTTTGTGGCGCGACTTTTGGCCAAGTCGGGGCTCTTGGGGCTCTCTTGAGCCTTTGTCTCCGATCTTTGGCAAGATGGCGTCGTCGTAACTGGTTTTCCAGTCGCTCTTTTGTTATACAC
This sequence comes from Drosophila bunnanda, assembly GCA_035046265.1. Taxonomy (NCBI): domain Eukaryota; kingdom Metazoa; phylum Arthropoda; class Insecta; order Diptera; family Drosophilidae; genus Drosophila; species Drosophila bunnanda. The sequence continues at coordinate 601,016 of JAWNOB010000017.1, forward strand.
ACACACACCTCTCTGAGATTTCTCACCTTGCCTCACTTGTCTATCTCTCTCTCTCTCTCTCTCTCTCGCACACACGCTCTTATACACACTCTCTTTCCCTCTTGCAGGTCTTGTGGCACTTGGACGCCTTTCGACGATCGTTTCGCGGCCTAAATCAACATGTTTGCGGTGGCCAAGACTGTATCTTTTGCGCTCTAAAGGTAAGTTCGAAAAACGATATTCACGCTGGTCAGCAGAGACAGCAACCTAGAGTAGATCGACTGGGAACAGTTTGGTTTTTCGAAGTTGGAAAGTTTATCAAGAAAACGAAAAGGCAATTTAATTAGAAGTATAAAATGAAATCAAGAAATTAAGTATATTTTAAATTTTCAAATATATAATATTAGTTAAAAGTTTAAATCGAAATTTAACACCTAAATATATACCCAAAAATAGGATTATTACCTAAAACTAGTAAATTATTTTCAATTATATTTAATAACTTATAATTATCCGTTTATTTTATAAGCACTTAATCTAAAATGACTAAAAGCCATCATAACATATACTCCAGGTTACTTTTTTAATAAATTGGGGAATATAGTAAATACTTGAATATTAAAAATGACATAGATTTTATAAGTAGAAAAACCTAAGGTTGCATTTATATTTATATTTCAACCATGAAAGCGCAGGGATCTCTTTAATTGTTTATCTCTCTTTAGGGGACAAATAACATAATTATTATATACTATTATTTTCTGTATAATCTAAGCGTAATATTCTTTTTACTATTGAATATTAACAATTTTTGCTTTGCCAAAAGCAACTTCGAATTTAGAGTAAGTAAAAACTGCTGCCTGCTTTTAGGCCGCCAGACAGCGTTAGTTCAAAATGCCACCAAAGGCAAAAAGCAGGAGGCGCCAGTCTTGAGTGGTGATGCTAGGGAAAGTGCAAGAAATATATATAAGTTTTAGGCGTGTCGCAGTAGGAATATATAAATAAATAAACATAAACATAAAATAAAAACAAATAAATTAAGAAAACAAATCATAACACCCTTGCTGGGTGTTTTAATTTCAGTCAGAAGCTTGCAAAATAGTGAAGGAGTCATTTCCGACCCTATAAATCATATATATTCTTGATCAGCATCAACGGGAGAATCGATCTAGCCATCTCCGGCAAAAAAAATTTTTTTTCAAAAATTTTCAGTTTTTTGAAAAAAAGGAAAGGGGTTACATCATTCAAATTTTCAAAATTTGACAAAAAATTTAATTTTTTAAAATTTTAAATTGAGTATGCAGATTTGTTAACCTATCAAAAACTAGCACAGAAAATCTTTCCGAACTGAAATTAATGGATTTTTGGCTAAGTTATGAGTTTTTAAAGTATCGATTTGTTCACAAAATTGTCATAAAATCTCGATAAATATTAATACAAAGAATGTGAACATTTAAAGCTTTGTTATGATTAATTTCGGATATATATAATTTAGGATTCTCAAAATTAGCTATTTTCTCCACAAAAACAATTTAAAAAAAAAAGATATATATAAAGAAAACCCTAATCTAATGTCAAAATGTAAGCTGAATCATCAGTTTTTCACACACTGCCTCCGTGTCCTTGTCCCTGTCAGCTGTTCAAGTGCTCCTTTGTCTTGGTATTCCTGTTTTTCCCTTAATTTTCCTTCACTTCGTCTTCAATTTTCATTTTCTCACCGATCGGATAGGAAAATCCAAGCATAAATCCAGGCAATCCCAGAAATGCAACATTATTTTCTCCCTGTCCTACCTGACCTGAGGAGCCGCAGGTTCACACCCCACCTCCGCAAGGGGTTTTTTTTTCAGAACGGTTTTCCACCGGTTTTCCGCCTGCTTTCCACATGTTCAGAGGCGTTGGTGGTGAGATCCTGGCCCAGGATAATGCCGTGTTCGCCCGGCACCCCCGATCCTGTGTAGCGTGACGTTCGAGCCCCTAATAAATGCGACTCATTTGTCCTGTTCTCACCTCGTTAAAACCCAAATTAAGCCAGGAGTCACTGGACAATTATGCAAATGTTTTTAGAGACTGTAAATTATAATAGTAACTAAAAATATAAATTATATATAGGATTCTCAGAGAGGTTTCACTTGATATTAGAGCTTAACAGAGGGAAGTTCTTTTGAAAATGGGAACTACGTTAGACTTGTGCTGTGAAATATATATTATTTTATTGTATATTAAATAAAATCATATTAAATATATCATATTTGCTAGAACATATTATATATTATATTATATATTAGAAGATCAGAAGAATTGTAACAAGAAATTAATAACTAATTCGTTCAACTACCAAAAGATCAAGTCATGTCTCATGCAAAATCATGAAAACTAAGGAAAAACTGTATAGAGAAAAGTCGAGTGATCCCTCACCAAACAGGGGGGATCCTCACAAACCAGACCCGAGGATGATGATCATCGTCATCGTCATCATTAGCAGGGTATTCGTTATGGTCAGCTTGGAGGAGGAGGAGACTATATCTTCTTCTGGCTTCGTGTTGGGCCGCGGGCAAGCGACAAACTCGTGACGTTCCGGAAAAACTCTGAGCAGCGGCAAGAAAAAGAAAAAAACAGAAAAGGAAAAGAGACAAAAGCCTCTGAGGCGGGACTGTACTTTTCGAAACAGGGTGCCCACTGCGCGCGTTCTCTCTCTCTCTCTCTCTCGCTCTTGCCTCTCTGTTTTGAGAACTCTTCAAACATTGATGACGTCGTCGCCGTGGAAAGTGTTGGGTTTGTTTTTGTTTTGACTGGTGTACACCTTGAAGACGAGTTTGTTAGGAAGGGAATCCATGGCAACACACATTAAACGACGGTAGGGTTGCCTTTGTCTTGTATGTTTTTCTTCTTTTCTGTTCTTTACTTTTTTTTTTGCATTAATTATGCCGGCTTCTAAATTAATTTTTCCTACAACCTGCACCTTCCACCCTGCACCTTGCCTTGGCATTTCCCGCGGGAAGACGACGCCTATTTAATTATGAAAATCGTCGAAGACATTGGCCTTTTTGGCTGGGAAACTCCCACGATTGCGTTCGCATTTTGACCAGCGCTGAGCGTTCCCCACGCTTGTGGCCACTGGAGGGTTAAGAACGGGGCGAATGAGGCCTTCTTCCCGCCTAAGAAGAATCGTCTTCGCCCTCCCTCCCTCGGTTATGCCTCAATGCACAATTCCCATTAGGGAACTTTTCACGAAAAATCACTCTCATCCGCTACAGAAAATAAATACGAAAAATGAAACAAACCCCGGTGGCAGGGGAAAATGTGATCACTGACAAGGACAAAGTCATTAAGACAATGTTGTCCTCTCTACGCGGAAAAGGCTCATTCACGAGGTCTAGACCGCATTTAAGGACGAGATCAGCGCACACAGAATCGGTAATGAAAGCCATTTCCAGGGGCTACAGACGAGTATATATTTTATTTAATTGTTTTTAAATGGGTATCTATTATTGTTTATTATCTATAGGATTTTATTGGGTGTGTTTTGAGGGCAATAAGCAGGCTTGAAAATAATAATTAAGAAATAAATAAATAAGTAAATCTTTTGATGAATAAATTCAAGACATAGGCAACTTCCTATAGTTATCATTTCATGTTCTATCTACCTTTGGTAGTTTTTTATTCAATGTTTATTAATTTTTTTATTATGAGAGTAGATTTGTCATTTTTTAGGAGTATTTATGTTCCCATAAATTTCCTATTTTCTGTATATATTTTATGTGAACCCAACATTTATGTAGGAATATTAATCAAGGTGATGTAATGTTTAATTGTTAATATCAGTCTATCAATTATGCATAGCACCATAATTGATGGCATTATACAAGCAATTTGTATTAGATTATAATATAAATTTAAAGAATTTACAAGTTAGCTTAGTTATATTTTAATTTTCCCTTAAATATTACAATACAACTTTCATAATATTAATTAAATGTTCTGGTTCCTTATACCAATGATGTTGTTAAAACATTCGAATTTTAATATTATAATATGGTATTATGATACAAGATATTTCTATATTTTTGCATAAAAATTATGATAATTATTATAGGGTTTATTCCTCAAGGAGGCAACTCAAAGATGATGATTTTTTCTCTCACTGCACTGTCCTATCAGAATCCCAAGTACTAAGCTCTGTTTGCTTTTCGAGAGTATCTTCAGACTATCTCCAGATACTCCAGATTTTCACTCGCTCCCTAATCTCAAATGGATCTGAGTAAATGCAAACAAACCAAGGTTCGAGGGCAGTCCTCAAGGGTTCGTTTTTTTTCGGGGTTCCTTTGTTTGTCCAGCGCGGGGCCATAAAATGAAAATAAAAATGAAATTAACATGAACAAAGGTAGGATTGCATGGTAGATACATAAATATATAAATATATGTAGATAAGTATATGTACCTTCATGTGGGCACAATATGGGCTGGGCACGAGCGTGAAGGCGTTACAGGTGCTAATGGGAACCAGGCAGCTCCTTGGCGTAGCCATAAAGTCCCCAAGAGATCTCCATCAGGGCAGTATTATTTATTTTTTTTTAGCATGATTCACTCTGCTTTTTGGCCAAGTTAAAATATTAAAAAAAAACCCAGTTACTCTCATCCATTTTGTCAAGTTTTTATAGTTGTTTATCTCTTGAATTTATGCGACATTCGACGTGCGACTTGAAGGTTTTTTCTGTTCAGTTTTGAGCTTTTTATTTTATTTTGTTTTTATAAATTTGTTGTATTGCAGCACCCATTAATTATTGAATAGTTTTTTAATCACTTTCTTGATTTGTTTTTCTCCCTATATTTCTTTTTCTTTAAATCTTTCATATTTTGTTGCCTAATTTTTTTGGTTGACAAATCAGAAATAGAGAACTCGCCGGGTTCATCCATCAAAGTGTGCCTTGGCCTTTGTGTTTGCTATCCAATTTCCATAGTCTCAAGCTTTAAAGGTTGATTGATCAGTGTTCTGGCTTAAGAAACAAGATATATCAGTTGGAGTTTTTACAGTTTCATAGATAATTTCTTTAGCATATCTTGCTTCATTTATTTAACTATTTAATTGTTTCTATATCAGGACTTTCTTTGGAACTTCATCTTTATTATTTATACTTATTATTTAAACTTTTTGCTTTGCATTCCTTTGGCAAATATTAAACCCTTTCACTGCTGCATTTCTGTGTGCAATTGATTTAATGCCCATCAAGCAATCAATCAATTGCCATGAATCATCTCCAACCAGCCTCTCCTCCGGTCTTGAGTCATGGAAATTGTGGCGGGTGTCGAGCATAAAAAAGAGCATACAAAAAACACGAGAAGAAACCCGGCGAAGAAAGACAAGGCGGCATTCTTCTTAATTTCGGAGAAGAGCTGCAGAGCTGCAGAGTTGGGGGGAAGAAAAGATAGTGGTGCAGCATCTTTATGAGCCGATAAACCGAACTGGAACGTGTCTTGCATTTACCATTCCATTTTCATTTCACTCGCCCGCAACTCAGATAAACCCAGAAATTTGTCTTTCATTTTGTTTTCGGGGGTTTTTTTTTGGGGTTTCTGGTGGAGTTTCTTGGGCTTAGTTTTGTAGTTCTGTGGGTGAAGCAACTGTATCTGTATCTAGAGGCTGGATTTTATTATCTTTAAATTAAAGTGAGAATGGTAACGATTTTTGAGGGACAAGAAAGTATATTTAGAAATCGAATTCTTCTATGTTGAAAGTAAAAATTAAGCCAGAACTTGCAACTTAAATAGTAACTAGTTATTTTGCAACTAATAATTAGAAGCTAGTAACGAGTAACTGGTGGCTAAGTAATACGAGTAACTCGTAAATATTATTGACGAGTAACTCTTAAATATTATTGACGAGTAACTGGTAAATATTATTGACGAGTAACTCTTCAATATTATTTACTAATAACTAGTAAATATCAAGTAAATCACATAGAGTTTATCTTTTTTTTTGGGTTTAAATACCCCAATTTCTCTGTGTGTTTTATTGAAGGTTTAATTTATGACGATTTTCGTTGGAATTGCCGAGTTTTTTTTTGGGCTTTTTGGGTTTCTTTGTTGGACTGACTCATAAAGTGAGTCTAGAGAGACCTAGAGTCCCCCGAAGAGTCCAATGGCCACTCCATTATCTAAGAGGATGATTACTTGGGGGATTAAGATGATGATTTCCTTTGGTGTCACTTGAGGCCAGGAAACAGGGTGCTCAGGGTTTGGAAATCACGACAGAGAATCGAAAATCGAGAGAGAGAGAGCGAGAGAGGGACTCGCTTACCTGCTCGGCCAAGACGCTTACCTGTTCCTGGCCCACAACAAGGTACAAGACATACTCCCCCGTTTGGGTTTGCATTTGGGTATTCGGTTTGGTTTTGGGTTTGGGTTTGCTCAGGTGAGTTGAGTTCCCCTGTTGTTGATATAACCGAAACCGAAGCCCAGAACCAGAGTCGCTCGCTCGTTCCCCTGGAAACCAGTTTCTCTCTTTCTCCGAGTCTCTTGCGCTCAATCTCTCTCTCTCTGAAAAGAGCTCAGGCTTGGGTCTCTGGCCCAAACGAGTTTCAGTTGCGAGCCAAAACCTACTCAGTGCAGACGTGTTTCTTCGCAGTCGCTCTTCCCCGAGATTCTTCTAAAGGCAAATCTGCAGAGTCGCAGCTTCGGAGAGAGAGGAACAGAAAGAGATTCTTCCCGCGCGCGCGGCAAATAAAGAACGCGCTGTTCGAGTACTATCCCCACTCACGGATTATATACCATTTTTTTTCCGAGTGCCTCGCAAAGTTTACAAACCACAAACAGACTTGTTTGACTGGCCCAAAAAAAAAAAAGAAAATATATTAAAACAAAGTGCAAAAAGTTGTCTTAGAAAATAGAGAAATAACCATTGGATTTATCAAACCGATCTCTGCGCATGTGGAATATATATCTTGTTGGCGTAAGTTTGTGTCTTTTTGGCCAGTATTTCGGGAGGCTTAGAGCAGCTCAACAAAGCTACCAGTTTTTGTGATTGATTCTATAATTTATATATATACATATATTCATCTCCGATCTTGGATCTTGTGTGTTGTGACCATGCGGGTCTTAACTTGTTTCGCTGCCGTATTTTATGCTGGCCTTTTGTGTGAGGCGATCGCTTTTTGGTATGTAAATGCCAGGGACAGAAACCTGTGGCCGCCGCACAGTGGGCACTCGCTACGAGCGAATGCTAATGCCAATGCATTTATGCGGCTTATTAAAGATTAATCTGAGCGTGGCACGCAGAGAGGCCACTTGTCTTTCCCTAGGGAAAGTCCCGGAAAACACGCGATGTCTTCTCCGGCACTTGAGTGCAATTTCTGAGGCGCAATGGTGGCTTCTTTCGATTTGCATGGGAAGACACTCCTTCAATTGAAATGCAAGGAGAGTTTGCTGCCACTCCCCCCAACCGTATTGAGGTTTGTCACCTCTTGGTCGTCATTACCATTCTTGGGATCATCTCGAGGGAGCCATCGATAGGCCAGTTCTTTCTTGGCCAAGTCGCATATTTATGGCTAATTCTGGGGCCCAGAGGCATGCCTGGCATATGTAAATATTTAAAAACTTGGCACTCGGCTCACGTGCGCCGTGGCAGGTTGTAAGCCAGCCTTACACTGAGAAATATGTCGGACTTTAAAGGTAATAAGCTGTGGTGATAGCTCTTTAAGCTCACATAACTTTGGGCTAAGCAAATATTCATTTTACAGGCACGTCTGCCTGGCGATTAGTTTAGTTCTTTGTTTAATTTTTGTGTAAACAAAACGTGACTCGAGCTTCCTTTCTTTATTGAAGATAATTGTAAATGTGGGTTAGTTATATATTAGTAAATGGAAACATTTATTTAAGATTTAAAGGGAATCTAGTTTCGCCTGCCTGCTTTCTCTATAAAAATCTGACTTTGGAGAATGCATATTTAATTAGTTTAGTGAAAGCAAAAGGTGTTTCCATTTTGTGTGTCACATCTAGGCGATTCTTATTAAAAATACAACCTAAAATATATGTGAATTATACAAGAATACCTAGTTTTTCTAGCAGTGTGTCTAAGCCTGTCTAATTTATCTAACTGACAACTCCGCTGGATGCCTCTCCTTGTGCTCCCCCCCGGGAGGCGTCTTTTGTGTGTGTGGCAGGTTGCAGGTTGCACGTGTGTTGTTCCCACATTGCCATACAGGTCTTCTTACCTGCCGTGCAGCTTTACCTTTTTTCTTCTTACAATCTAAAGAAAAATCAGCAGAATCGGGCTGCAAAATCTGGCATCTCTTCAGGTAGTACTTCTTGCTGGGTAGTACTTGCACTTTGGCTGAGAAAAAGGTCAGTTCTTTTGGCTTTTGTTGTCGACTGCAATTGCGGAAACAGTTGCCCATAAAATTCTGTTAACAATTAAGAGCCGTAAATCATGGAAATAAGTATAAAAAAATAAGTATACAAGCAGCTGAAAATATAATATGAAAAGACAACAGACAGGAGCTGGTGGCATTAATAATAATAAATGAAAACATTTATGTGGCTGCAGGCCAGTTTGTTAACTTGTTTTGCATTTTGAGAGCCGGAGCTAAGCTGCCTCTCGAGCTGTATCTGTAGCTTTGTAGCTGTATCTGTATCTGTATCTGTATCTATCTCTCGTGGCGTTTGAGGTGTGCAAAGATCTATAAATAGTGGCGGTCTCAAGGACTGCCAGTTTCCCGAGTCGAAAAAGCCCAATCTGAAACTCGAAAACATGAACCACAAAAGACAACTAACAGGGGCAGATTTGTTGCTATTCATATTTATTTATAATATTTTTAAAATACTTATATTTTCAATAGAATGAAGCGCAAGTTTCCACGAAAAGCCTTATCATTTGTGGCTTGCAACTACACTTAACTACGCAATTTGGGCACGCAATTTAACGATCTGTATCTGTTTTCTTTTTGGCCAAATTATTGGCCAACTGCCTGGCTAATTGCATGGCCTAAATGATTCGCCAACTGCCCAGGTCCCAGCTCCCAGCTCCCTTTTGTGCGTCCAAAATCGGTAATTAAAGAGCGTGACGCTCGGACTCTGTAACCAAACTAATTAGCATGCAACTGTTTTGTCCATTGAATGGACAATTAAATATGTTAAAAAAAAGCAAGTGCAGGCCGGGGAAAAACAATTAGGAAATCACTCAGTTTTTCCTCCCTTCCCCGCCTGCTTGCTGACCAACTTCCGCTCGCCAACAGCGCTGTGTCGGCTTTTCCGCTTATTAAACATTTTTATTTTTTCATGTTCAGCAGCGGCGCACCTAGGATTTTCCGCTGGCCATAAAGTCCAGAAATCCAGAAATGTCACACAAAAAAATATATAAATGAAAACAGATGAAAATAGTGAAGTGCACTTGGGTTTAGGTAGAACTTTGTGTGTGGCTTTTTTATGGCTTTCATTTTGTTGTGTTTGCTGTGAGTTGAATAAAAGTAATAAATAATATCACTTAAAGTTGAGTTCCTTTGTTTATTTTCTAATTTATTTAAAACTCTCTTATGTTGTTTTTAAATTTTAAATCGCAGTTTATTTGTATCAAGTAAAAATGTATAATTTTGTGACTAACTGCTCGTTTCTGTTTCTGTTGAGTAACTAATTTCTTATTTAATTTACTTAAAACGAACTTAAAATTCAAGGTTTTGTGTTATTTATTTTCCAAGGAACTCACAGCTTTTTACACGGGGAACCCTTTCCCTCTCACTTCGCCTTTCTCTGTTCCTTCGAAAAACCCCAAACAGTTGACAAGTGTTAATTGTGCCCATTCCCAATTTGATTCCAGGTATTGCTTGCACATTTATTCTCATTTATTCAGTTAAAAGCTTTAAAAATATATATATAATATATATATAAATATATATATAAACATGAAAATAAGAAATACAATACAAAATTGGACAAGAAAATATAAAAGAGAAGTGGGGTTTACTTTGAAGATGACTTCTTAAATGCAGAAAGGGAAAACATTAAGCTCTTAAAATATATTTTATATAAAACATAAGAGTTTAAAGTATATTAAATATATACTGTAGGTACATATAAATCTTATATTTTATATTTTATTAAATAGCAGCATTTTCAATATGAGTTATTTAATAAATTAAATATATTTGTATGCCTTAAATAACTTTCTTTTCTTTTCCTTTAAAGTTTTTAGAAGCTGTGAATATTAAAGTTTAATATTACCACTGATATTAAATAACAGCTAATTAATACCTCTAATAAATAAATAGGGTACACTGATGTGATCATAACTATCATTAATTTCTCTGCGTGTATCTCTCCATATTCTATATTAAAAGCCAAGTCAAACGTTCGTGTCACTGCTGGCGCTGGCTTTAAGCCAAAAGCCATTGCAGTTGGCCAAGATGCAAAATACAGAATACAGAGAACAGCGTACAGCTAATATATAGAATTATAAAGCAATATAAAGAGTTGTACAGAAATGCTGAGAAATGAACAAAAGTACAAAAGGCGTTTACAGATCTCAGCCATATGCGACATATGGCGTCATTTCGTGACGTTCTTTGGATCTTGCGCTCTCTGGCAAGTCATTAACTGGAGCTGGGACCTGGCTAAATGTGGCTAAATGGATATATGTCTATAATGATATATGGATATATGGATATATCGGGTTGCCTTCGTGTGGCACTTCATTTTCAAGGCGTCAGCGGTTGTCAGGCGGCAATATGCCATGGCAATATTAGGTTCCAGACTCTAGACTCTTGCAAACTGTAGCAAACTGGTGAACTGCACATGCAATTTGCTTGTTCGCAGTTTGAAAACACACACAGAAAACAAAAACCCGCTGAGTTGCCGCAAAATTGAGTTGAGGAGTTCATGTTTCTGGGGCGGATCGAGGAGAACTCTGGCCTGGTGGACCGGTTTCATCGGCGGCAAAACTTTCGATTGCCCGCAATTGAGGTCGAGATCGGTCGGCCAAAAGCGAAAGTCAAGTCCAGTCGTTAGCTCAGGGTGTGCCCAGTGTCCAGTGTCCAGTGTCCAGTGTCCAAGAGCCATGATGCACAGAGCCAAGTGTCGCTGCTGATAAAATGAAAACCTGTCGCAGCTGTTAGTGATACGCGTGCCCGCCAGAAGTCCGAGTTCAGGCCGAGGCACTGTCAGAAAAAAAGGGGTTAAGGAAAGTGTTAAAAATAAGTTGGGGTAAGGAAAAGGCACACAGATCTATAACATAATAATATATAATATATTTATATCAAATATCAGACTTCATCAACTTTTACACACAATTTTAATCGCAAAATAGTGAAGGAGTCATTTCCGACCCTATAAATCATATATATTCTTGACCAGCATCAACAGCCAAATCTATCTAGCCCTCTCCGACGAAAAAAAATTTTTTTGAAAAATTTTCAATTTTTTCAAAAAAAGGAAAGGGGTTACATCATTAAAATTTTCAAATATTGACAAAATTTTCAATTTTTTAAAATATCAAATCGAGTATGCAGATTTATTAACGTGACAAAAACTAGCACGGGAAAGCTTTCCGAATTGAAATTAATGTTTTTTTGGCTTAGTTATGAGTTTTTTAAGCTTAAATTTGTAGATAAAATTTGCATTAAAAAATCGATAAATATCGACTCTAAGATTGGTATTATAATTTTAGTCTGAAGCTTAAAACAAGGTGAAGGAGTCATTTCCGACCCTATAAATCATATATATTCTTGATCAGCATCAACAGGAAAATCGATCTAGCCATCTGGCAAAAAATTAAAATTTTCAAAAAATTGTCAATTTTTTGAAAAAAAGGAAAGGGGTTACATCATTAAAATTATCAAAATTTGACAAAATTTTTAATTTTTTAAAATTTTAAATAGAGTATGCAGATTTGTTAACCTATCAAAAATTAGCATAGAAAAACTTTCCCAACCGAAATTAATGGATTTTTGGCTTAGTTATGGCAGATTTTCTGGATCCAAAGGGTATATAAACTAGGCTTTCTTTTATGATTTAATTTTTTAATTTTACTTTTAAAGAACCTTGCGGATTAGTTAGTTTTGTCTCCCCTATTTACATATACTTCCCAGACCAATCACTGTTTGTTTCTCTCTGTGTAAACCTGCCAACTTCCTCTTTAATTGCTGGGGGTTGCATTTTGTACTTGGTTTTTTGTTTAAACTTTTTGTGTACTTTTTGGGCTTTTTGGGGGCTGACGCCGTCGTTTTGTTGGCACTTCCGGTGCTAATTTCTTCGCCTTTTTGGGGTTTTTTTTTCTCTGGGTTCTGTTGGTTTTTGTTGAGCTGGTAATAATCGATTTGCCACCTTCCTTTCTGGCCAAAAAAAAGAAAAGAAAGTGCTCGCAACGCGAGAGAATTCTATTTTAATTCAAAACAAACTTCCACAGAGCCATGAGGGGCGACGATAGAAGCTATTAGGAGGAGGACTCCCAGGAGAGAAGAGGATTCCACAGAGCGAAGCCTCCAGCAAGATGATCAAGTTCAGGTACAAGCGGAAGGAGCCCACCAATGTGGTGTCTCCCAGCAGTGCAGGAGGAGCAGCTCCAGGATCAGAGCCTGCAACAGCGAGTCCTGCCACACCCATGCCCGGCTCTCCACCCTCTGCAGCTGCCTCACCCAAGGCAATACCTATACCTGGATGCAGTCCCCTGCATCATCCCCAGCTGGGCCACCTGATGATGGCCGCCAATGGCAATGGCGGCGGCACCCTGCCCCGCAGCAGTCCCCGGAAGCTGATGATGCCGGACGGGGCTGGACTGGGCGACAAGTCCGCCACCCTGACGCGGCAGCAGTCCAAGCAGAAGTCGGTGAGCCACCTGGCCAAGGTCTCCAGCAGCCTGGAGCTAGCCGTCCTGGGCTATAACAATGGCAGCATCAGCGGTGCCAACCTGGCCAACACCAACGGAAACGCTGAGCGAGATCGTTGCATCAATGCGGTTATTGTAAGTCATGGAAAAATATGGTATAGAGGGGGAAATAATGGGATCAATGGGTTATGATATATATTTATAAGAAAGACATCTTGAGGATGAGCTTGAGACCAGGGAATATTGATCAAAATGTTACTTGAAAGTATCTTAGGTATTTAGCTTAATGGTTTAGTAATTTATTAGCAAGAAAAAACATTACACTTGCCTTGGCGTAAGTGGAAAATTAGAAGGATTTGTTTGTAGGGATTTCTTGTAATGCATTTCTTTAAAAAGTATTATACTTAATTAAGCATTAAGTATTATTAATGAGCATCTAAAAAGCTATATTTTTAAATTGCATTTATTTATTTAACTTAAGCTAACAATAGGTTTTAAACTAAGAACCAAGTTAGGGCTAAGAGCCAGCAGATAATTTATTAGGCATTATGTCTTATTAAGTATTAATTATTATATTATTATCAAGCATCTAGAAAATATTATTTAAATTATAAAGAAAGTCAAATAATATAAATTACAATTGTAAATTATAATATCTTAGCAGAGGAAGCTTAGTACTTTCTTGATTTTGTGCTATAGTCAGAGCTTGATCTTAAGACATACCTATCTTAGCTATTTATTTATTAATTATTAGCCGCAACTCCATACTAAACTATACCCTTAGATAATATAATATTATATATAAAAGTTACATTTTAAAGTCAAGGTAAACGTTTTAAGAACAAAGTTTAGCAGAAACCAACTCGAAAGGTTTCATTTTCTTGATAAACTGTTGCCTTAGGACTTGATCGAAGTGATCTAAAAGAATCCCAAACTGTTCCTAGATGATCGTAATTGATCGTAACTGATCTCTAACTCTGACTGACTTGAACTTAAACCCAAATTAATCCCCAATCTCTTTCGCTCTTTCCCCTTCCCGGAACAGGAACTCTTCCAGCAGCTGCAGACCAGCTCAGAGCCAGCTCTGTGCCCCGAGCCACTGCGTCGTGCCCTGGCCAGCGGCCCCTTGGCGGGACGCCGCTTTCCCCTGGGCTGCCTGGGCGATGCCGCCGAGTGCTTCGAGCTGCTCCTCCACCGCGTCCACTCGCACATCTCGCCGGATGACGGTGACTCCTGTGAGTCGGCGGCCTGCATCGCCCACCGGCGCTTTGCCATGCGAGTGATCGAGCAGAGTGTCTGCAAGTGCGGTGCCAACTCCGAGCAGCTGCCCTTCACCCAGGTGAGTGTGGGAAGGGGTTAATCTTTAAGCTGGGCTTAGAATGGGTTAAGAACTACAAGTTTTTTATGGTTTTTGTAGACTCTTAAAAGGTATTTTAGTTCTAAAAGAAATTAAATTAAAGTTAGAAAGGTGATACCTCCAGGAAAACTTATACTTTGAGATGATCGTTTATGTATTTGGCATGACAAAAATGAAATAGGTTAGCAATTATTGGATATATAATAAAACAAAGTCCTCTATTTTTAATATAATTAATGAAAAGACTCTCTCCCTCTGACTTTAAGCTAGTTTTTGTCATACCATTCCAGGGTATCATAATTTTAGTCAGAAGCTTAAAACAAAGTGAAGGAGTCATTTTTGACCCCATAAATCATATATATTCTTGATCAGCATCAACAGGAGAATCGATCTAGCCATCTCCGGCAAAAAAAAATTTTTTTTCAAAAATTTTCAATTTTTTGAAAAAAAGGAAAGGGGTTACATCATTCAAATTTTCAAAAATTGGCAAAAAATGGATTTTTTTTAAATATTAAATTTAGGAGTCATTTCCGACCCTATAAACCATATATATTCTTGATCAGCATGGACAGCCGAATCGATCTAGCTATCTCCGGACGAAAACAAAATTTTTCAAAAATTGTCAATTTTTTGAAAAAAAGGAAAGGGGTTACATCATTAAAATTGTCAAAATTTGACAAAAAATTAATTTTTTAAAATCTTAAAAACCAGTATGCAGATTTGTTAACCCTTTAAAAACTAGCACGGGAAAACTTTCCGAATTGAAATTAATGCATTTTTGACTGAGTTATGATATTTGAAAAGTACTAAAATACCCAAAAAAATGGCATACAATAATATAGTTGTAATAAACCTAAAATATATATATTTTTTTTAATTAATCCATCGATTATACTTTCACAATGCAAGGGTATCGCACTTCGACTTCTCGAAGTTAGCTTCCTTTCTTGTTTTCCGTTTTAAATACTGGAATTACTTGTTTTTCTGCTATGCTCTCTCACCATCTCTGCTCTCGAATACATTTATGTTTAATTATTTATGCAGTGCGAGGAGCATAGTCTGTAGTTGTTTCTCCCAGTGTAGCAGAACTCGTTTCTGCCCCCTAATGAGGCCTGGCTTCAGATCCAATCAGAGCTTGAGCTTGCGGCCTGGCGTGGGTTCCAGTTTGGCTTGGAACACCTGCAGCAGGCTGCACTTGACTTGATCTACGATCTCCCGCATCCCATGCCCCTGCTCCCAAGTCCCAAGTCCCAAGTCCCAAGTCCACTGTGTCCAAGCTCCCAGCTCCAAGAACAGTTAGCCTAAACGGGTTGTGCCCAAGACAGACCCTTAAAAGGGGCCCCAGCCTGACGTCAACACGTGCCAGAGGAGGAGGCTTAGTAGTATTCGTGGGCGCACCGCTTCCGTCTCTTGACCATATCGGCACTTGGCTAATTGCTGCTGTTTCCTCCACAGATGGTGCACTACGTCTCCGCCTCGGCTCTGACTTCCCAGAAGAGCCTGGCCCTCCAGTCCCACCAGCAGCTGAGCTTCGGCCAGCTCCTGCGGGCGGCGGGCAACATGGGCGACATACGTGACTGTCCGGTAAGTGGATACACCTCTTTCTTACCTCTCTCCTTCAGCAGATCCTAATGAGTCTCCTTATATCCCAAAACAGAATACATGTGGAGCCAAAATCGGCATCTGCCGGGCCCTGCTCAACCGTCCCGATGTGGTGTCCATTGGCATCGTCTGGGACTCGGAGCGTCCGGCCGCCGATCAGGTCCATGCCGTGCTCAAGGCCGTGGGCACCAGCCTGCGGCTGGGCGATGTCTTCCACCAGGTCAGCGAGCAGCGCTGGGCCCAGCAGACGCAGCACGAGCTGGTGGGGATTGTGTCCTACTACGGTAAGCACTACACCACCTTCTTCTTCCACACCAAGCTCAAGGTGTGGGTGTACTTCGACGATGCCAATGTCAAGGAGGTGGGTCCCAGCTGGGAGGGTGTGGTGGACAAGTGCAGTCGGGGTCGCTACCAGCCGCTGCTCCTGCTCTACGCCGTGCCCCAGCAGCCCTCGTCCTCCTCGGTCGCCGGAGGAGCAGGCGGCCTGGAGGGAATGCCGGCCACCACACTTCCCGCACCGGTGGCTCCAGCCACTGGCTCCGTGGTGCGCCGGGCGGTGACCCCCAGTCCGGAGAAGCCCTGTCTGGGCAACACGAGGCGTGCCATCACGCCGACGCCGCTGCGAACGCCGGCCCCCAATGATTACCAGAACCTGAGCGTCATCCAGAAGAACATCTTCCCGGGATCCGACGAGACGGATGCCTACATCTGCCGCAAGACCGTGGAGCATGTCCTCAGTGCGCAGTACCAGAACCTGAGCGTGATTCAGGACAAGATCGGAACACAGGGACAGGTGCCGGTGGCAGGACCAGGACAAGGACCAGGTCCCGGACCAGGACCAGGACAGGCAGTGCAGTCAGCAGGAGTCCTGGACAAGGATGGCGGCTTCCTTAGCCGCAAGCCCATCGAGGCGGTGCTCAGTGCCCAGCTGGCGCGGCGCCAGCACCTTCAGCTGCAGCGCAGCCACAGTGCCGAGTCGAGTTCTGGCCATGGCAGCCACGGCTCCTCCTCCACCACCTCCTCGAATGGCAGCTCACCGCCCAGCGATGGCCTCACCATGCCCGAGCATCTCAACCAGCCCCGGCGTAGGGACTCGGGCAACTGGTCCGGCGATAGGAACAGCGCCAGCTCCGCCAGCTCCACGACCCTCGACAATCCCTACCTGTACATGGTGGCCAAGCGAGGGGGCGTGGCTGCCGTGCCGCAGAGTCCCACGCGTCATGGCCTGCCCTACGATCCGGGCTATGACTCCTTCTCGCTGAGCTCCACGGACTCGTATCCGCCGAAGCACACGCTGCGGGATCCGCAGCTGGCCAAGATTCCCGAGGCGGCCATGGGAATGCCGGCACATCCGGGACATCAGGGACTGGGAGGACTTGCGGGACACAATGGACACGGACTGGCCTTGTCCGGGGACTGCGAGAAGCTCTGCCACGAGGCCGACCAGCTGCTGGAGAAGTCGCGGCTGGTGGAGGAGTCGCACGATCTGGAGACCGCCCTGGTCCTCTGCAATGCCGCCGCCGGACGAGCTCGGGCCGCCATGGATGCACCGTACAGCAATCCGCACACCATGACCTTTGCCCGGATGAAGCACAACACTTGCGTGATGCGGGCAAGGAGCCTGCATCGTCGCATCCTGGTGGAGAAGGGCGCCGAGGCGGAGGCCATGCCCGAGCTGAAGCATATGCGCGAGGGCAGCACCAGTAGCGTGAAGCATGTGCGCCAGAACAGCAAGGATCGCACGCTGGACAAGGAGCAGCAGCAGCAGCAACAGCAGCAGCAACATCTGCAGCAGCAACAGCAACAGCAGCAGCAGCATCTGCAGCAGCAGCAGCAATTCCAGCAGCTGCAGCAGCAGATCCCCGCCAGCATCGAGATCTATGCCACGCTGCCCAAGCGGAAGAGTCCGCTCAAGGCCCTGGCCGCCGCCTCGGCTTGCGATGACAATGCCATTGAGTACGAGCAGGAGCGGGAGAAGGGGTCGGAGAAGGACAAGGAGAAGCAGGGGACTCCCGGCAAGCCAGAGCGCGAGAGTCGCTCCCTGTTCGGGCGCCGGGACAAGGACAAGGACAAGGAGAAGGAGAAGCGCAGCCGGAGCGAGGACCGCAACAAGCTCACCCGCGAGTTCTCGCTCACGGAGACGCTGCTGGTCAACGCCAAGGACACGCTGAAGAAGCACAAGGAGGACAAGGACGAGAAGAAGGAGAAGGATAAGAGCGGCAAGAAGCAGCACAAGATACGCCGCAAGCTGCTCATGGGCGGCCTCATTCGCCGCAAGAACCGCTCCATGCCGGACCTCACCGAGGCGGATCTCACCGAGGCCACGCACCATCCCCACTCCCATGCCCACCACCATCCGCACTATCCGGCCATGGCCGCAGCCGGCTCCCAGCTCCTCCTCGGCAGCTCCGTGGACGACAGCGCCGTGGGTCTGGGCAAGCACAGCCATGGCCTGGCCCACACGGCCGCCATGAGTGGCTACATCTCCGAGGGACACTTCGACTATCCCACCGGGGGCAACGGCGGAGGCGGAGCTGCAGGCCAGGCGGGAGCCGGGGCTGGCAGCAACCCGAATCCCAATCTGGAGCGCAGCAAGCTGATGCGCAAGAGCTTCCACGGCAGCGGCCGCCAGCTGACCATGGTGCCCAAGGTGGCCCCACCGCCGCCCATGCGCACCAGCTCCACGCTGACCCCCCAGCAGCAGCAGCAGCAGCAGCAGCAGCAGTTCCACCACGAGGCCAACCTCTCCAACCTGTCCGCCATGAGCTCCAACACCTCCATCAGCGAGGACTCCTGCCAGACGATCATCACCACCTGCGCCCAGGTCCACTCCGAGCAGAGTCCCCTCAAGGAGCAGCTGCAGATGCTGGGCCAGGACCTGCCACTGCCGCCGCCGATGGAGCTGCCCCCGTATCCCAGTCCGCCGCACTCCGCCTGCCACTCGCGGCAGGCCAGCGAGGATTTCCCGCCGCCACCGCCCCCGGAGCTGGATCTGGAGCCGCTCAACCAGCAGCTGTGCCAGCTTCAGGCCTTGGAGGCGGCCAGCAAGCAGCAGCGCCAGCAGCTGGACTCGCTGGAGGGCACCACCAGCATCCTGGCCCAGTTGCAGCAGCGCCAGCATCTGCTCAAGCTGCGCAAGGAGCAGCAGCAGCAGCAGCCGAACGGCGGCCATCCGGCGGACGCCACCTGGCTGAAGGAGCTGCAGGCGAAGCAGGCCAGCGATCTGCGGGCCATGCAGCGCAAGCTGGAGGCCTCCTCGCCGTCCAGCGTCCGGGATCTGGCGCATCGCTTCGAGCAGACGCAGATTCGGTCGTATGCCTCCCAGGAGCTGCTCTCGCAGCCGGCGGCCCAGCTGCGCACGCAGATGAACGGTCTGCCCAGCGCCAAGCTGGAAGTGGATGAGGTGGACTCGAGGCCCAGTCTGGGACTCCACCAGCAACACCAACAGCAGCAGCAGCAGCAACAACAGCAGCAGCAGCAGCAGCAGCAGCAGCTGGTGCTGCCCAAGCCCAAGTACGAGATGAGCCAGTCGCAGATCGCCGAGGAGATCCGAGAGGTGGAGCTGCTCAACACGATGGTGCAGCAGAGCCTGCAGCAGAACCAGCCGCCCAAGCGGGTCAAGAAGAAGAGTGTGTCCTTCTGCGACCAGGTGATCCTGGTGGCCACCGCCGGCAACGAGGAGGACGACGACTTCATACCGAATCCCATCTTGGAGCGGGTCCTGCGCACCGCCCAGCATCCCAACGAGAAGGTGGGCGGCGTCACCGCCCAGATGATCCAGCAGCAGCAGCAAAACATGCTCCGTCTGCAGACGGAGGCACAGCCAAGGCAGCAGCAGCAGCCGCTGCAGCAGCCGCAGTTGCAGCAGCAACAGTTGCAGCAGCAGCCATCGCCCATGCTGGGCAGGCCAGCAGCAGCAGCTCCACCCAATGCGGACATGCAGCGCTATGTCCAGAGGATACAGCACCACCAGGAGCTGATCCGCCAGCAGCAGCAACAGAAGCAGCAGCAGCAGCAACATCAGATGCAGCAGCAACAGCAGATGCAGCAGCATCGCACCAGCATGAACGGCCTGGCCAGCCAGCAGGTGCAGCACCTACAGCAGCAGCAGCAGCAGCAGCCGATGGATAGCCAATACACCAGCATGCCCAGACCCCTGCACCACAACCAGATGCTGGCCCAGAGCTACTCCGTGCAGCTGCAGAAGCACCAGCAACTCCAGCAGCAGCAGCAGCAGCAGCAGCAACAGCAGGCGCCCCAACTGAGCCTGGGCTACTTTAGTAATGGCTCTGTGGCGATCTCGGAGCAAGTGCCCCTGCCCTCGCCCTACCAGCGAGTGCCCCTGCCACATGGCTACCCAGCAGCGGCTGGCGGTCCAGGACTTGCGCCAGGACCTGCTTCCGGACCCGGGCCCGCACCCGGACCCTATTTCCCGCTGCCCAATGTCCAACAGCACCAGCAGCAGCAGCAGCAGCAGCAACTGCTGCAGCAGCAGCAACTGTTGGCAGGCAAACCCGCCGCCAAGAAGGTGAGCTTCGAGCCAGGTACCAAGGGTGAAGCCGACTGCCTGCCACCGCCACCGCCGCCACCGCAGACCAAGCTGGCCCTGCAGAACGGTCTGCCCGAGGCAGCAGCAGCAGCAGCAGCAGCAGCAGCATCGCTCAATAGTGTTGCCCCAGCTCCGGGATCGGCGCCGGCGGCCATCACTGCCATACCCACCCGCGTCTACAACAATGCCATTGTGAAGGCCTCGGCCAAGGCCGTCGAATGCAACCTGTGCCGGAAGCGGCATGTGATTGCGCCGGCGGTGTACTGCACCAACTGCGAGTACTACCTGCAGATGCTCAACCAGCGCAGGTGATGATCAGGATCACGGTCTGAGGATCCCGCGATCTAGTGCAACTTTCTAGCCGTACATGGAACCCGTTAATCTCAAGCAACGCAATGCTGCCACAAGGATGTACATAGCCAGGATAACTAGCCCGTAAGCGTAAGGAGGAGCCGCTGCCGCCAGGATGAATGGATAGCGAGAGGGAACACAGTCCTTCTATGGTCCCACATGAGAAGTGCCCGCTGTGCCAACCCGTCCACCAACCAGACATCATCATCCACACCCATCCAAGCATCTCGGTCCCCAAGCATATTCCCAACCATTCCCAACACACGGATATACTTGCAAGGACACTAACACCCATTGAGGCATTCCTGGCCAGCACTTCGCTTCCCACTAACCCTAAGTGTGTGTTTTTTTTTTATGTTTTTTTACGGGAGATTTGAAATCTCTGCAAGCTCCAATTTGGAGGAATTTTGGAGCCACGAAGGCCCCGAAACTTGAACGATTTTTAATCACATTTTTTGTGTAGTAATAGTATGTCCTTTTTTGTAAGAAACTCAGTCGCTGAGCTTCCTTGTGCGGGCTGTTGTCCAACGACACTTGCATTCCCATTTTTTTTACTATTTTTTTATATAAATAATTATACAATTTTTTTTATACGTACATCGTTTTTTGTAATCAGCTGTAGAATTTATTTTTTACACATTGACCAATATTACGTACTTAATTAGGCTTAACTACTTGCATTTAAACGAATCCGTGTATTTATAGTACTTATTCGTACTTATATTCGTACGCACATACATTCGTAATTACTATACAGTTATGCATACATATAAATATATATTTTTATAATGATTTTTTAAAAGATTTCTCCTTGCAGAATACAAGTGACGATGAAAAGAGATGTCGAGCATCCACAAAAAATGGTAAAGAACTACGTTTTTCTTTAAATAAATAAATACAAAAAAAAAACAAATAATTAAATGTGACTTCTTATTTGGGAAAGTGTGGTAAAGGCATGAATTTGGTGTGTTTAATGATGTAACCCCCTATCAAAAAATGAAAAAATCGAGCTTCATATGAAATAGTTTCATCATAACTTTGCTTAAACTCAACCGATTTCAGTTTGGTTTGGTGTGTTCTTCTTGGTTTTTATAGGAGATCATTTCTGCATTCAAATCTCAATTTCCAATTTTTTGCCAATTTTTGACAATTTTAATGATGTAACCCCTTATCAAAAAATGAAAAAATCGAGCTTCATATGAAATAGTTTTTTCACCATAACTTTGCTTAAACTCAACCGATTTCAGTTCGGTTTGGTGTGTTCTTCTTGGTTTTTATAGGAGATCATTTCTGCATTCAAATCTCAATTTCCAATTTTTGGCCAATTTTTGACAATTTTAATGATGTAACCCCTTATCAAAAAATGAAAAAATCGAGCTTCATATGAAATAGTTTTTTCACCATAACTTTGCTTAAACTCAACCGATTTCAGTTTGGTTTGGTGTGTTCTTCTTGGTTTTTATAGGAGATCATTTCTGCATTCAAATCTCAATTTCCAATTTTTTGCCAATTTTTGACAATTTTAATGATGTAACCCCTTATCAAAAAATGAAAAAATCGAGCTTCATATGAAATAGTTTTTTCATCATAACTTTGCTTAAACTCAACCGATTTCAGTTCGGTTTGGTGTGTTCTTCTTGGTTTTTATAGGAGATCATTTCTGCATTCAAATCTCAATTTCCAATTTTTGGCCAATTTTTGACAATTTTAATGATGTAACCCCTTATCAAAAAATGAAAAAATCGAGCTTCATATGAAATAGTTTTTTCACCATAACTTTGCTTAAACTCAACCGATTTCAGTTTGGTTTGGTGTGTTCTTCTTGGTTTTTATAGGAGATCATTTCTGCATTCAAATCTCAATTTCCAATTTTTTGCCAATTTTTGACAATTTTAATGATGTAACCCCTTATCAAAAAATGAAAAAATCGAGCTTCATATGAAATAGTTTTTTCATCATAACTTTGCTTAAACTCAACCGATTTCAGTTCGGTTTGGTGTGTTCTTCTTGGTTTTTATAGGAGATCATTTCTGCATTCAAATCTCAATTTCCAATTTTTTGCCAATTTTTGACAATTTTAATGATGTAACCCCTTATCAAAAAATGAAAAAATCGAGCTTCATATGAAATAGTTTTTTCACCATAACTTTGCTTAAACTCAACCGATTTCAGTTTGGTTTGGTGTGTTCTTCTTGGTTTTTATAGGAGATCATTTCTGCATTCAAATCTCAATTTCCAATTTTTTGCCAATTTTTGACAATTTTAATGATGTAACCCCTTATCAAAAAATGAAAAAATCGAGCTTCATATGAAATAGTTTTTTCATCATAACTTTGCTTAAACTCAACCGATTTCAGTTCGGTTTGGTGTGTTCTTCTTGGTTTTTATAGGAGATCATTTCTGCATTCAAATCTCAATTTCCAATTTTTGGCCAATTTTTGACAATTTTAATGATGTAACCCCTTATCAAAAAATGAAAAAATCGAGCTTCATATGAAATAGTTTTTTCACCATAACTTTGCTTAAACTCAACCGATTTCAGTTTGGTTTGGTGTGTTCTTCTTGGTTTTTATAGGAGATCATTTCTGCATTCAAATCTCAATTTCCAATTTTTTGCCAATTTTTGACAATTTTAATGATGTAACCCCTTATCAAAAAATGAAAAAATCGAGCTTCATATGAAATAGTTTTTTCATCATAACTTTGCTTAAACTCAACCGATTTCAGTTCGGTTTGGTGTGTTCTTCTTGGTTTTTATAGGAGATCATTTCTGCATTCAAATCTCAATTTCCAATTTTTGGCCAATTTTTGACAATTTTAATGATGTAACCCCTTATCAAAAAATGAAAAAAATCGAGCTTCATATGAAATAGTTTTTTCATCATAACTTTGCTTAAACTCAACCGATTTCAGTTTGGTTTGGTGTGTTCTTCTTGGTTTTTATAGGAGATCATTTCTGCATTCAAATCTCAATTTCCAATTTTTGGCCAATTTTTGACAATTTTAATGATGTAACCCCTTATCAAAAAATGAAAAAATCGAGCTTCATATGAAATAGTTTTTTCACCATAACTTTGCTTAAACTCAACCGATTTCAGTTTGGTTTGGTGTGTTCTTCTTGGTTTTTATAGGAGATCATTTCTGCATTCAAATCTCAATTTCCAATTTTTGGCCAATTTTTGACAATTTTAATGATGTAACCCCTTATCAAAAAATGAAAAAATCGAGCTTCATATGAAATAGTTTTTTCATCATAACTTTGCTTAAACTCAACCGATTTCAGTTTGGTTTGGTGTGTTCTTCTTGGTTTTTATAGGAGATCATTTCTGCGCTTAAATCTCAATTTCCAATTTTTGGCCAATTTTTGACAATTTTAATGATGTAACAACCCCTTATCAAAAAATGAAAAAATCGAGCTTCATATGAAATAGTTTTTTCATCATAACTTTGCTTAAACTCAACCGATTTCAGTTCGGTTTGGTGTGTTCTTCTTGGTTTTTATAGGAGATCATTTCTGCATTCAAATCTCAATTTCCAATTTTTGGCCAATTTTTGACAATTTTAATGATGTAACCCCTTATCAAAAAATGAAAAAATCGAGCTTCATATGAAATAGTTTTTTCACCATAACTTTGCTTAAACTCAACCGATTTCAGTTCGGTTTGGTGTGTTCTTCTTGGTTTTTATAGGAGATCATTTCTGCATTCAAATCTCAATTTCCAATTTTTTGCCAATTTTTGACAACCGATTTCAGTTTGGTTTGGTGTGTTCTTCTTGGTTTTTATAGGAGATCATTTCTGCGCTTAAATCTCAATTTCCAATTTTTGGCCAATTTTTGACAATTTTAATGATGTAACCCCTTATCAAAAAATGAAAAAATCGAGCTTCATATGAAATAGTTTTTTCACCATAACTTTGCTTAAACTCAACCGATTTCAGTTCGGTTTGGTGTGTTCTTCTTGGTTTTTATAGGAGATCATTTCTGCATTCAAATCTCAATTTCCAATTTTTGGCCAATTTTTGACAATTTTAATGATGTAACCCCTTATCAAAAAATGAAAAAATCGAGCTTCATATGAAATAGTTTTTTCACCATAACTTTGCTTAAACTCAACCGATTTCAGTTTGGTTTGGTGTGTTCTTCTTGGTTTTTATAGGAGATCATTTCTGCATTCAAATCTCAATTTCCAATTTTTTGCCAATTTTTGACAACCGATTTCAGTTTGGTTTGGTGTGTTCTTCTTGGTTTTTATAGGAGAGCATTTCTGCGCTTAAATCTCAATTTCCAATTTTTGGCCAATTTTTGACAATTTTAATGATGTAACCCCTTATCAAAAAATGAAAAAATCGAGCTTCATATGAAATAGTTTTTTCATCATAACTTTGCTTAAACTCAACCGATTTCAGTTCGGTTTGGTGTGTTCTTCTTGGTTTTTATAGGAGATCATTTCTGCATTCAAATCTCAATTTCCAATTTTTGGCCAATTTTTGACAATTTTAATGATGTAACCCCTTATCAAAAAATGAAAAAATCGAGCTTCATATGAAATAGTTTTTTCATCATAACTTTGCTTAAACTCAACCGATTTCAGTTCGGTTTGGTGTGTTCTTCTTGGTTTTTATAGGAGATCATTTCTGCGTTTAAATCTCAATTTCCAATTTTTGGCCAATTTTTGACAATTTTAATGATGTAACCCCTTATCAAAAAATGAAAAAATCGAGCTTCATATGAAATAGTTTTTTCATCATAACTTTGCTTAAACTCAACCGATTTCAGTTCGGTTTGGTGTGTTCTTCTTGGTTTTTATAGGAGATCATTTCTGCATTCAAATCTCAATTTCCAATTTTTGGCCAATTTTTGACAATTTTAATGATGTAACCCCTTATCAAAAAATTAAAAAATCGAGCTTCATATGAAATAGTTTTTTCACCATAACTTTGCTTAAACTCAACCGATTTCAGTTTGGTTTGGTGTTTCCAATTTTTTGCCAATTTTTGACAATTTTAATGATGTAACCCCTTATCAAAAAATGAAAAAATCGAGCTTCATATGAAATAGTTTTTTCATCATAACTTTGCTTAAACTCAACCGATTTCAGTTCGGTTTGGTGTGTTCTTCTTGGTTTTTATAGGAGATCATTTCTGCATTCAAATCTCAATTTCCAATTTTTGGCCAATTTTTGACAATTTTAATGATGTAACCCCTTATCAAAAAATGAAAAAAATCGAGCTTCATATGAAATAGTTTTTTCATCATAACTTTGCTTAAACTCAACCGATTTCAGTTCGGTTTGGTGTGTTCTTCTTGGTTTTTATAGGAGATCATTTCTGCATTCAAATCTCGATTTTCAATTTTTGGCCAATTTTTGACAATTTTAATGATGTAACCCCTTATCAAAAAATGAAAAAATCGAGCTTCATATGAAATAGTTTTTTCACCATAACTTTGCTTAAACTCAACCGATTTCAGTTCGGTTTGGTGTGTTCTTCTTGGTTTTTATAGGAGATCATTTCTGCATTCAAATCTCAATTTCCAATTTTTGGCCAATTTTGGACAATTTTAATGATGTAACCCCTTATCAAAAAATGAAAAAATCGAGCTTCATATGAAATAGTTTTTTCATCATAACTTTGCTTAAACTCAACCGATTTCAGTTTGGTTTGGTGTGTTCTTCTTGGTTTTTATAGGAGATCATTTCTGCACTTAAATCTCAATTTCCAATTTTTGGCCAATTTTTGACAATTTTAATGATGTAACCCCTTATCAAAAAATGAAAAAATCGAGCTTCATATGAAATAGTTTTTTCATCATAACTTTGCTTAAACTCAACCGATTTCAGTTCGGTTTGGTGTGTTCTTCTTGGTTTTTATAGGAGATCATTTCTGCATTCAAATCTCAATTTCCAATTTTTGGCCAATTTTTGACAATTTTAATGATGTAACCCCTTATCAAAAAATGAAAAAATCGAGCTTCATATGAAATAGTTTTTTCACCATAACTTTGCTTAAACTCAACCGATTTCAGTTCGGTTTGGTGTGTTCTTCTTGGTTTTTATAGGAGATCATTTCTGCATTCAAATCTCAATTTCCAATTTTTTGCCAATTTTTGACAATTTTAATGATGTAACCCCTTATCAAAAAATGAAAAAATCGAGCTTCATATGAAATAGTTTTTTCATCATAACTTTGCTTAAACTCAACCGATTTCAGTTCGGTTTGGTGTGTTCTTCTTGGTTTTTATAGGAGATCATTTCTGCATTCAAATCTCAATTTCCAATTTTTTGCCAATTTTTGACAATTTTAATGATGTAACCCCTTATCAAAAAATGAAAAAATCGAGCTTCATATGAAATAGTTTTTTCATCATAACTTTGCTTAAACTCAACCGATTTCAGTTCGGTTTGGTGTGTTCTTCTTGGTTTTTATAGGAGATCATTTCTGCATTCAAATCTCAATTTCCAATTTTTGGCCAATTTTGGACAATTTTAATGATGTAACCCCTTATCAAAAAATGAAAAAATCGAGCTTCATATGAAATAGTTTTTTCATCATAACTTTGCTTAAACTCAACCGATTTCAGTTCGGTTTGGTGTGTTCTTCTTGGTTTTTATAGGAGATCATTTCTGCATTCAAATCTCAATTTCCAATTTTTGGCCAATTTTGGACAATTTTAATGATGTAACCCCTTATCAAAAAATGAAAAAATCGAGCTTCATATGAAATAGTTTTTTCATCATAACTTTGCTTAAACTCAACCGATTTCAGTTCGGTTTGGTGTGTTCTTCTTGGTTTTTATAGGAGATCATTTCTGCATTCAAATCTCAATTTCCAATTTTTGGCCAATTTTTGACAATTTTAATGATGTAACCCCTTATCAAAAAATGAAAAAATCGAGCTTCATATGAAATAGTTTTTTCATCATAACTTTGCTTAAACTCAACCGATTTCAGTTCGGTTTGGTGTGTTCTTCTTGGTTTTTATAGGAGATCATTTCTGCATTCAAATCTCAATTTCCAATTTTTGGCCAATTTTGGACAATTTTAATGATGTAACCCCTTATCAAAAAATGAAAAAATCGAGCTTCATATGAAATAGTTTTTTCATCATAACTTTGCTTAAACTCAACCGATTTCAGTTCGGTTTGGTGTGTTCTTCTTGGTTTTTATAGGAGATCATTTCTGCATTCAAATCTCGATTTCCAATTTTTGGCCAATTTTGGACAATTTTAATGATGTAACCCCTTATCAAAAAATGAAAAAATCGAGCTTCATATGAAATAGTTTTTTCATCATAACTTTGCTTAAACTCAACCGATTTCAGTTCGGTTTGGTGTGTTCTTCTTGGTTTTTATAGGAGATCATTTCTGCGCTCAAATCTCAATTTCCAATTTTTGGCCAATTTTTGACAATTTTAATGATGTAACCCCTTATCAAAAAATGAAAAAATCGAGCTTCATATGAAATAGTTTTTTCATCATAACTTTGCTTAAACTCAACCGATTTCAGTTCGGTTTGGTGTGTTCTTCTTGGTTTTTATAGGAGATCATTTCTGCATTCAAATCTCAATTTCCAATTTTTGGCCAATTTTTGACAATTTTAATGATGTAACCCCTTATCAAAAAATGAAAAAATCGAGCTTCATATGAAATAGTTTTTTCACCATAACTTTGCTTAAACTCAACCGATTTCAGTTTGGTTTGGTGTGTTCTTCTTGGTTTTTATAGGAGATCATTTCTGCATTCAAATCTCAATTTCCAATTTTTTGCCAATTTTTGACAATTTTAATGATGTAACCCCTTATCAAAAAATGAAAAAATCGAGCTTCATATGAAATAGTTTTTTCATCATAACTTTGCTTAAACTCAACCGATTTCAGTTCGGTTTGGTGTGTTCTTCTTGGTTTTTATAGGAGATCATTTCTGCATTCAAATCTCAATATCCAATTTTTTGCCAATTTTTGACAATTTTAATGATGTAACCCCTTATCAAAAAATGAAAAAATCGAGCTTCATATGAAATAGTTTTTTCATCATAACTTTGCTTAAACTCAACCGATTTCAGTTCGGTTTGGTGTGTTCTTCTTGGTTTTTATAGGAGATCATTTCTGCATTCAAATCTCAATTTCCAATTTTTGGCCAATTTTGGACAATTTTAATGATGTAACCCCTTATCAAAAAATGAAAAAATCGAGCTTCATATGAAATAGTTTTTTCATCATAACTTTGCTTAAACTCAACCGATTTCAGTTCGGTTTGGTGTGTTCTTCTTGGTTTTTATAGGAGATCATTTCTGCATTCAAATCTCAATTTCCAATTTTTGGCCAATTTTGGACAATTTTAATGATGTAACCCCTTATCAAAAAATGAAAAAATCGAGCTTCATATGAAATAGTTTTTTCATCATAACTTTGCTTAAACTCAACCGATTTCAGTTCGGTTTGGTGTGTTCTTCTTGGTTTTTATAGGAGATCATTTCTGCATTCAAATCTCAATTTCCAATTTTTGGCCAATTTTTGACAATTTTAATGATGTAACCCCTTATCAAGAAATGAAAAAATCGAGCTTCATATGAAATAGTTTTTTCATCATAACTTTGCTTAAACTCAACCGATTTCAGTTCGGTTTGGTGTGTTCTTCTTGGTTTTTATAGGAGATCATTTCTGCATTCAAATCTCGATTTCCAATTTTTGGCCAATTTTGGACAATTTTAATGATGTAACCCCTTATCAAAAAATGAAAAAATCGAGCTTCATATGAAATAGTTTTTTCATCATAACTTTGCTTAAACTCAACCGATTTCAGTTCGGTTTGGTGTGTTCTTCTTGGTTTTTATAGGAGATCATTTCTGCATTCAAATCTCGATTTCCAATTTTTGGCCAATTTTTGACAATTTTAATGATGTAACCCCTTATCAAAAAATGAAAAAATCGAGCTTCATATGAAATAGTTTTTTCATCATAACTTTGCTTAAACTCAACCGATTTCAGTTCGGTTTGGTGTGTTCTTCTTGGTTTTTATAGGAGATCATTTCTGCATTCAAATCTCGATTTCCAATTTTTGGCCAATTTTGGACAATTTTAATGATGTAACCCCTTATCAAAAAATGAAAAAATCGAGCTTCATATGAAATAGTTTTTTCATCATAACTTTGCTTAAACTCAACCGATTTCAGTTCGGTTTGGTGTGTTCTTCTTGGTTTTTATAGGAGATCATTTCTGCATTCAAATCTCAATTTCCAATTTTTGGCCAATTTTTGACAATTTTAATGATGTAACCCCTTATCAAAAAATGAAAAAATCGAGCTTCATATGAAATAGTTTTTTCATCATAACTTTGCTTAAACTCAACCGATTTCAGTTCGGTTTGGTGTGTTCTTCTTGGTTTTTATAGGAGATCATTTCTGCATTCAAATCTCAATTTCCAATTTTTTGCCAATTTTTGACAATTTTAATGATGTAACCCCTTATCAAAAAATGAAAAAAATCGAGCTTCATATGAAATAGTTTTTTCATCATAACTTTGCTTAAACTCAACCGATTTCAGTTCGGTTTGGTGTGTTCTTCTTGGTTTTTATAGGAGATCATTTCTGCATTCAAATCTCGATTTCCAATTTTTGGCCAATTTTTGACAATTTTAATGATGTAACCCCTTATCAAAAAATGAAAAAATCGAGCTTCATATGAAATAGTTTTTTCATCATAACTTTGCTTAAACTCAACCGATTTCAGTTTGGTTTGGTGTGTTCTTCTTGGTTTTTATAGGAGATCATTTCTGCATTCAAATCTCAATTTCCAATTTTTGCCAATTTTGGACAATTTTAATGATGTAACCCCTTATCAAAAAATGAAAAAATCGAGCTTCATATGAAATAGTTTTTTCACCATAACTTTGCTTAAACTCAACCGATTTCAGTTCGGTTTGGTGTGTTCTTCTTGGTTTTTATAGGAGATCATTTCTGCATTCAAATCTCAATTTCCAATTTTTGGCCAATTTTTGACAATTTTAATGATGTAACCCCTTATCAAAAAATGAAAAAATCGAGCTTCATATGAAATAGTTTTTTCATCATAACTTTGCTTAAACTCAACCGATTTCAGTTCGGTTTGGTGTGTTCTTCTTGGTTTTTATAGGAGATCATTTCTGCATTCAAATCTCGATTTCCAATTTTTTGCCAATTTTTGACAATTTTAATGATGTAACCCCTTATCAAAAAATGAAAAAAATCGAGCTTCATATGAAATAGTTTTTTCATCATAACTTTGCTTAAACTCAACCGATTTCAGTTCGGTTTGGTGTGTTCTTCTTGGTTTTTATAGGAGATCATTTCTGCATTCAAATCTCGATTTCCAATTTTTGGCCAATTTTTGACAATTTTAATGATGTAACCCCTTATCAAAAAATGAAAAAATCGAGCTTCATATGAAATAGTTTTTTCA
The DNA here is from genome assembly GCA_035046265.1 of Drosophila bunnanda. NCBI lineage: Eukaryota > Metazoa > Arthropoda > Insecta > Diptera > Drosophilidae > Drosophila > Drosophila bunnanda. Next base: position 632,096 of record JAWNOB010000017.1, read on the forward strand.
CCATAACTTTGCTTAAACTCAACCGATTTCAGTTCGGTTTGGTGTGTTCTTCTTGGTTTTTATAGGAGATCATTTCTGCATTCAAATCTCAATTTCCAATTTTTGGCCAATTTTGGACAATTTTAATGATTAACCCTTTATCAAAAAATGAAAAAAATCGAGCTTCATATGAAATAGTTTTTTCATCATAACTTTGCTTAAACTCAACCGATTTCAGTTCGGTTTGGTGTGTTCTTCTTGGTTTTTATAGGAGATCATTTCTGCATTCAAATCTCAATTTCCAATTTTTGGCCAATTTTTGACAATTTTAATGATGTAACCCCTTATCAAAAAATGAAAAAATCGAGCTTCATATGAAATAGTTTTTTCACCATAACTTTGCTTAAACTCAACCGATTTCAGTTCGGTTTGGTGTGTTCTTCTTGGTTTTTATAGGAGATCATTTCTGCATTCAAATCTCAATTTCCAATTTTTGGCCAATTTTTGACAATTTTAATGATGTAACCCCTTATCAAAAAATGAAAAAATCGAGCTTCATATGAAATAGTTTTTTCATCATAACTTTGCTTAAACTCAACCGATTTCAGTTCGGTTTGGTGTGTTCTTCTTGGTTTTTATAGGAGATCATTTCTGCATTCAAATCTCAATTTCCAATTTTTGGCCAATTTTTGACAATTTTAATGATGTAACCCCTTATCAAAAAATGAAAAAATCGAGCTTCATATGAAATAGTTTTTTCACCATAACTTTGCTTAAACTCAACCGATTTCAGTTCGGTTTGGTGTGTTCTTCTTGGTTTTTATAGGAGATCATTTCTGCATTCAAATCTCGATTTCCAATTTTTGGCCAATTTTTGACAATTTTAATGATGTAACCCCTTATCAAAAAATGAAAAAATCGAGCTTCATATGAAATAGTTTTTTCATCATAACTTTGCTTAAACTCAACCGATTTCAGTTCGGTTTGGTGTGTTCTTCTTGGTTTTTATAGGAGATCATTTCTGCATTCAAATCTCGATTTCCAATTTTTGGCCAATTTTTGACAATTTTAATGATGTAACCCCTTATCAAAAAATGAAAAAATCGAGCTTCATATGAAATAGTTTTTTCACCATAACTTTGCTTAAACTCAACCGATTTCAGTTCGGTTTGGTGTGTTCTTCTTGGTTTTTATAGGAGATCATTTCTGCATTCAAATCTCAATTTCCAATTTTTGGCCAATTTTTGACAATTTTAATGATGTAACCCCTTATCAAAAAATGAAAAAATCGAGCTTCATATGAAATAGTTTTTTCACCATAACTTTGCTTAAACTCAACCGATTTCAGTTCGGTTTGGTGTGTTCTTCTTGGTTTTTATAGGAGATCATTTCTGCATTCAAATCTCGATTTCCAATTTTTTGCCAATTTTTGACAATTTTAATGATGTAACCCCTTATCAAAAAATGAAAAAATCGAGCTTCATATGAAATAGTTTTTTCATCATAACTTTGCTTAAACTCAACCGATTTCAGTTCGGTTTGGTGTGTTCTTCTTGGTTTTTATAGGAGATCATTTCTGCATTCAAATCTCGATTTCCAATTTTTGGCCAATTTTTGACAATTTTAATGATGTAACCCCTTATCAAAAAATGAAAAAAATCGAGCTTCATATGAAATAGTTTTTTCATCATAACTTTGCTTAAACTCAACCGATTTCAGTTCGGTTTGGTGTGTTCTTCTTGGTTTTTATAGGAGATCATTTCTGCATTCAAATCTCGATTTCCAATTTTTTTGCCAATTTTTGACAATTTTAATGATGTAACCCCTTATCAAAAAATGAAAAAATCGAGCTTCATATGAAATAGTTTTTTCATCATAACTTTGCTTAAACTCAACCGATTTCAGTTCGGTTTGGTGTGTTCTTCTTGGTTTTTATAGGAGATCATTTCTGCATTCAAATCTCGATTTCCAATTTGTGACAATTTTAATGATGTAACCCCTTATCAAAAAATGAAAAAAATCGAGCTTCATATGAAATAGTTTTTTCATCATAACTTTGCTTAAACTCAACCGATTTCAGTTCGGTTTGGTGTGTTCTTCTTGGTTTTTATAGGAGATCATTTCTGCATTCAAATCTCGATTTCCAATTTTTGGCCAATTTTTGACAATTTTAATGATGTAACCCCTTATCAAAAAATGAAAAAATCGAGCTTCATATGAAATAGTTTTTTCACCATAACTTTGCTTAAACTCAACCGATTTCAGTTCGGTTTGGTGTGTTCTTCTTGGTTTTTATAGGAGATCATTTCTGCATTCAAATCTCAATTTCCAATTTTTGGCCAATTTTTGACAATTTTAATGATGTAACCCCTTATCAAAAAATGAAAAAATCGAGCTTCATATGAAATAGTTTTTTCATCATAACTTTGCTTAAACTCAACCGATTTCAGTTCGGTTTGGTGTGTTCTTCTTGGTTTTTATAGGAGATCATTTCTGCATTCAAATCTCGATTTCCAATTTTTTGCCAATTTTTGACAATTTTAATGATGTAACCCCTTATCAAAAAATGAAAAAATCGAGCTTCATATGAAATAGTTTTTTCATCATAACTTTGCTTAAACTCAACCGATTTCAGTTCGGTTTGGTGTGTTCTTCTTGGTTTTTATAGGAGATCATTTCTGCATTCAAATCTCGATTTCCAATTTTTGACAATTTTAATGATGTAACCCCTTATCAAAAAATGAAAAAAATCGAGCTTCATATGAAATAGTTTTTTCATCATAACTTTGCTTAAACTCAACCGATTTCAGTTCGGTTTGGTGTGTTCTTCTTGGTTTTTATAGGAGATCATTTCTGCATTCAAATCTCGATTTCCAATTTTTGGCCAATTTTTGACAATTTTAATGATGTAACCCCTTATCAAAAAATGAAAAAATCGAGCTTCATATGAAATAGTTTTTTCATCATAACTTTGCTTAAACTCAACCGATTTCAGTTCGGTTTGGTGTGTTCTTCTTGGTTTTTATAGGAGATCATTTCTGCATTCAAATCTCGATTTCCAATTTTTGGCCAATTTTTGACAATTTTAATGATGTAACCCCTTATCAAAAAATGAAAAAATCGAGCTTCATATGAAATAGTTTTTTCATCATAACTTTGCTTAAACTCAACCGATTTCAGTTCGGTTTGGTGTGTTCTTCTTGGTTTTTATAGGAGATCATTTCTGCATTCAAATCTCGATTTCCAATTTTTGGCCAATTTTTGACAATTTTAATGATGTAACCCCTTATCAAAAAATGAAAAAATCGAGCTTCATATGAAATAGTTTTTTCATCATAACTTTGCTTAAACTCAACCGATTTCAGTTCGGTTTGGTGTGTTCTTCTTGGTTTTTATAGGAGATCATTTCTGCATTCAAATCTCGATTTCCAATTTTTGGCCAATTTTTGACAATTTTAATGATGTAACCCCTTATCAAAAAATGAAAAAATCGAGCTTCATATGAAATAGTTTTTTCATCATAACTTTGCTTAAACTCAACCGATTTCAGTTCGGTTTGGTGTGTTCTTCTTGGTTTTAATAGGAGATCATTTCTGCATTCAAATCTCAATTTCCAATTTTTGGCCAATTTTTGACAATTTTAATGATGTAACCCCTTATCAAAAAATGAAAAAATCGAGCTTCATATGAAATAGTTTTTTCATCATAACTTTGCTTAAACTCAACCGATTTCAGTTCGGTTTGGTGTGTTCTTCTTGGTTTTTATAGGAGATCATTTCTGCATTCAAATCTCAATTTCCAATTTTTGGCCAATTTTTAACAATTTTAATGATGTAACCCCTTATCAAAAAATGAAAAAATCGAGCTTCATATGAAATAGTTTTTTCATCATAACTTTGCTTAAACTCAACCGATTTCAGTTCGGTTTGGTGTGTTCTTCTTGGTTTTTATAGGAGATCATTTCTGCATTCAAATCTCGATTTCCAATTTTTGGTCAATTTTTGACAATTTTAAAATTTTAAAAATTTAATCAATTTTTATCAAAAAATGAAAAAATCGAGCTTCATATGAAATAGTTTTATCATCATAACTTTGCTTAAACTCAACCGATTTCAGTTTGGTTTGGTGTGTTCTTCTTGGTTTTTATAGGAGATCATTTCTGCATTCAAATCTCAATTTCCAATTTTTGGCCAATTTTTGACAATTTTAATGATGTAACCCCTTATCAAAAAATGAAAAAAATCGAGCTTCATATGAAATAGTTTTTTCATCATAACTTTGCTTAAACTCAACCGATTTCAGTTCGGTTTGGTGTGTTCTTCTTGGTTTTTATAGGAGATCATTTCTGCATTCAAATCTCGATTTCCAATTTTTGGCCAATTTTTGACAATTTTAATGATGTAACCCCTTATCAAAAAATGAAAAAATCGAGCTTCATATGAAATAGTTTTTTCATCATAACTTTGCTTAAACTCAACCGATTTCAGTTCGGTTTGGTGTGTTCTTCTTGGTTTTTATAGGAGATCATTTCTGCATTCAAATCTCAATTTCCAATTTTTGGCCAATTTTTGACAATTTTAATGATGTAACCCCTTATCAAAAAATGAAAAAATCGAGCTTCATATGAAATAGTTTTTTCATCATAACTTTGCTTAAACTCAACCGATTTCAGTTCGGTTTGGTGTGTTCTTCTTGGTTTTTATAGGAGATCATTTCTGCATTCAAATCTCGATTTCCAATTTTTGGCCAATTTTTGACAATTTTAATGATGTAACCCCTTATCAAAAAATGAAAAAATCGAGCTTCATATGAAATAGTTTTTTCATCATAACTTTGCTTAAACTCAACCGATTTCAGTTCGGTTTGGTGTGTTCTTCTTGGTTTTTATAGGAGATCATTTCTGCATTCATATGAAATAATCTATTCATCATAACTTTGCTTAAACTCAACCGATTTCAGTTCGGTTTGGTGTGTTCTTCTTGGTTTTAATAGGAGATCATTTCTGCATTCAAATCTCAATTTCCAATTTTTGGCCAATTTTTGACAATTTTAATGATGTAACCCCTTATCAAAAAATGAAAAAATCGAGCTTCATATGAAATAGTTTTTTCATCATAACTTTGCTTAAACTCAACCGATTTCAGTTCGGTTTGGTGTGTTCTTCTTGGTTTTAATAGGAGATCATTTCTGCATTCAAATCTCAATTTCCAATTTTTGGCCAATTTTTGACAATTTTAATGATGTAACCCCTTATCAAAAAATGAAAAAATCGAGCTTCATATGAAATAGTTTTTTCATCATAACTTTGCTTAAACTCAACCGATTTCAGTTCGGTTTGGTGTGTTCTTCTTGGTTTTTATAGGAGATCATTTCTGCATTCAAATCTCGATTTCCAATTTTTGGCCAATTTTTGACAATTTTTTAATGATGTAACCCCTTATCAAAAAATGAAAAAAATCGAGCTTCATATGAAATAGTTTTTTCATCATAACTTTGCTTAAACTCAACCGATTTCAGTTCGGTTTGGTGTGTTCTTCTTGGTTTTTATAGGAGATCATTTCTGCATTCAAATCTCGATTTCCAATTTTTGGCCAATTTTTGACAATTTTAATGATGTAACCCCTTATCAAAAAATGAAAAAATCGAGCTTCATATGAAATAGTTTTTTCATCATAACTTTGCTTAAACTCAACCGATTTCAGTTCGGTTTGGTGTGTTCTTCTTGGTTTTTATAGGAGATCATTTCTGCATTCAAATCTCGATTTCCAATTTTTGGCCAATTTTTGACAATTTTAATGATGTAACCCCTTATCAAAAAATGAAAAAATCGAGCTTCATATGAAATAGTTTTTTCATCATAACTTTGCTTAAACTCAACCGATTTCAGTTCGGTTTGGTGTGTTCTTCTTGGTTTTTATAGGAGATCATTTCTGCATTCAAATCTCGATTTCCAATTTTTGGCCAATTTTGGACAATTTTAATGATGTAACCCCTTATCAAGAAATGAAAAAATCGAGCTTCATATGAAATAGTTTTTTCATCATAACTTTGCTTAAACTCAACCGATTTCAGTTCGGTTTGGTGTGTTCTTCTTGGTTTTTATAGGAGATCATTTCTGCATTCAAATCTCAATTTCCAATTTTTGGCCAATTTTTGACAATTTTAATGATGTAACCCCTTATCAAAAAATGAAAAAATCGAGCTTCATATGAAATAGTTTTTTCATCATAACTTTGCTTAAACTCAACCGATTTCAGTTCGGTTTGGTGTGTTCTTCTTGGTTTTTATAGGAGATCATTTCTGCATTCAAATCTCAATTTCCAATTTTTGGCCAATTTTTGACAATTTTAATGATGTAACCCCTTATCAAAAAATGAAAAAATCGAGCTTCATATGAAATAGTTTTTTCATCATAACTTTGCTTAAACTCAACCGATTTCAGTTCGGTTTGGTGTGTTCTTCTTGGTTTTTATAGGAGATCATTTCTGCATTCAAATCTCGATTTCCAATTTTTGGCCAATTTTTGACAATTTTAATGATGTAACCCCTTATCAAAAAATGAAAAAATCGAGCTTCATATGAAATAGTTTTTTCATCATAACTTTGCTTAAACTCAACCGATTTCAGTTCGGTTTGGTGTGTTCTTCTTGGTTTTTATAGGAGATCATTTCTGCATTCAAATCTCGATTTCCAATTTTTGGCCAATTTTTGACAATTTTAATGATGTAACCCCTTATCAAAAAATGAAAAAAATCGAGCTTCATATGAAATAGTTTTTTCATCATAACTTTGCTTAAACTCAACCGATTTCAGTTCGGTTTGGTGTGTTCTTCTTGGTTTTTATAGGAGATCATTTCTGCATTCAAATCTCGATTTCCAATTTTTGGCCAATTTTTGACAATTTTAATGATGTAACCCCTTATCAAAAAATGAAAAAATCGAGCTTCATATGAAATAGTTTTTTCATCATAACTTTGCTTAAACTCAACCGATTTCAGTTCGGTTTGGTGTGTTCTTCTTGGTTTTTATAGGAGATCATTTCTGCATTCAAATCTCGATTTCCAATTTTTGGCCAATTTTTGACAATTTTAATGATGTAACCCCTTATCAAAAAATGAAAAAATCGAGCTTCATATGAAATAGTTTTTTCATCATAACTTTGCTTAAACTCAACCGATTTCAGTTCGGTTTGGTGTGTTCTTCTTGGTTTTTATAGGAGATCATTTCTGCATTCAAATCTCGATTTCCAATTTTTGGCCAATTTTTGACAATTTTAATGATGTAACCCCTTATCAAAAAATGAAAAAATCGAGCTTCATATGAAATAGTTTTTTCATCATAACTTTGCTTAAACTCAACCGATTTCAGTTCGGTTTGGTGTGTTCTTCTTGGTTTTTATAGGAGATCATTTCTGCATTCAAATCTCGATTTCCAATTTTTGACAATTTTTGACAATTTTAATGATGTAACCCCTTATCAAAAAATGAAAAAATCGAGCTTCATATGAAATAGTTTTTTCATCATAACTTTGCTTAAACTCAACCGATTTCAGTTCGGTTTGGTGTGTTCTTCTTGGTTTTTATAGGAGATCATTTCTGCATTCAAATCTCGATTTCCAATTTTTGGCCAATTTTTGACAATTTTAATGATGTAACCCCTTATCAAAAAATGAAAAAATCGAGCTTCATATGAAATAGTTTTTTCATCATAACTTTGCTTAAACTCAACCGATTTCAGTTCGGTTTGGTGTGTTCTTCTTGGTTTTTATAGGAGATCATTTCTGCATTCAAATCTCGATTTCCAATTTTTGGCCAATTTTTGACAATTTTAATGATGTAACCCCTTATCAAAAAATGAAAAAATCGAGCTTCATATGAAATAGTTTTTTCATCATAACTTTGCTTAAACTCAACCGATTTCAGTTCGGTTTGGTGTGTTCTTCTTGGTTTTTATAGGAGATCATTTCTGCATTCAAATCTCGATTTCCAATTTTTGGCCAATTTTTGACAATTTTAATGATGTAACCCCTTATCAAAAAATGAAAAAATCGAGCTTCATATGAAATAGTTTTTTCATCATAACTTTGCTTAAACTCAACCGATTTCAGTTCGGTTTGGTGTGTTCTTCTTGGTTTTTATAGGAGATCATTTCTGCATTCAAATCTCGATTTCCAATTTTTGGCCAATTTTTGACAATTTTAATGATGTAACCCCTTATCAAAAAATGAAAAAATCGAGCTTCATATGAAATAGTTTTTTCATCATAACTTTGCTTAAACTCAACCGATTTCAGTTCGGTTTGGTGTGTTCTTCTTGGTTTTTATAGGAGATCATTTCTGCATTCAAATCTCGATTTCCAATTTTTGGCCAATTTTTGACAATTTTAATGATGTAACCCCTTATCAAAAAATGAAAAAATCGAGCTTCATATGAAATAGTTTTTTCATCATAACTTTGCTTAAACTCAACCGATTTCAGTTCGGTTTGGTGTGTTCTTCTTGGTTTTTATAGGAGATCATTTCTGCATTCAAATCTCGATTTCCAATTTTTGGCCAATTTTTGACAATTTTAATGATGTAACCCCTTATCAAAAAATGAAAAAATCGAGCTTCATATGAAATAGTTTTTTCATCATAACTTTGCTTAAACTCAACCGATTTCAGTTCGGTTTGGTGTGTTCTTCTTGGTTTTTATAAGATCATTTCTGCATTCAAATCTCGATTTCCAATTTTTGGCCAATTTTTGACAATTTTAATGATGTAACCCCTTATCAAAAAATGAAAAAATCGAGCTTCATATGAAATAGTTTTTTCATCATAACTTTGCTTAAACTCAACCGATTTCAGTTCGGTTTGGTGTGTTCTTCTTGGTTTTTATAGGAGATCATTTCTGCATTCAAATCTCAATTTCCAATTTTTGCCAATTTTTGACAATTTTAATGATGTAACCCCTTATCAAAAAATGAAAAAATCGAGCTTCATATGAAATAGTTTTTTCATCATAACTTTGCTTAAACTCAACCGATTTCAGTTCGGTTTGGTGTGTTCTTCTTGGTTTTTATAGGAGATCATTTCTGCATTCAAATCTCGATTTCCAATTTTTGGCCAATTTTTGACAATTTTAATGATGTAACCCCTTATCAAAAAATGAAAAAATCGAGCTTCATATGAAATAGTTTTTTCATCATAACTTTGCTTAAACTCAACCGATTTCAGTTCGGTTTGGTGTGTTCTTCTTGGTTTTTATAGGAGATCATTTCTGCATTCAAATCTCGATTTCCAATTTTTGGCCAATTTTTGACAATTTTAATGATGTAACCCCTTATCAAAAAATGAAAAAATCGAGCTTCATATGAAATAGTTTTTTCATCATAACTTTGCTTAAACTCAACCGATTTCAGTTCGGTTTGGTGTGTTCTTCTTGGTTTTTATAGGAGATCATTTCTGCATTCAAATCTCGATTTCCAATTTTTGGCCAATTTTTGACAATTTTAATGATGTAACCCCTTATCAAAAAATGAAAAAATCGAGCTTCATATGAAATAGTTTTTTCATCATAACTTTGCTTAAACTCAACCGATTTCAGTTCGGTTTGGTGTGTTCTTCTTGGTTTTTATAGGAGATCATTTCTGCATTCAAATCTCGATTTCCAATTTTTGACAATTTTTGACAATTTTAATGATGTAACCCCTTATCAAAAAATGAAAAAATCGAGCTTCATATGAAATAGTTTTTTCATCATAACTTTGCTTAAACTCAACCGATTTCAGTTCGGTTTGGTGTGTTCTTCTTGGTTTTTATAGGAGATCATTTCTGCATTCAAATCTCAATTTCCAATTTTTGGCCAATTTTTGACAATTTTAATGATGTAACCCCTTATCAAAAAATGAAAAAATCGAGCTTCATATGAAATAGTTTTTTCATCATAACTTTGCTTAAACTCAACCGATTTCAGTTCGGTTTGGTGTGTTCTTCTTGGTTTTTATAGGAGATCATTTCTGCATTCAAATCTCGATTTCCAATTTTTGGCCAATTTTTGACAATTTTAATGATGTAACCCCTTATCAAAAAATGAAAAAATCGAGCTTCATATGAAATAGTTTTTTCATCATAACTTTGCTTAAACTCAACCGATTTCAGTTCGGTTTGGTGTGTTCTTCTTGGTTTTTATAGGAGATCATTTCTGCATTCAAATCTCGATTTCCAATTTTTGGCCAATTTTTGACAATTTTAATGATGTAACCCCTTATCAAAAAATGAAAAAATCGAGCTTCATATGAAATAGTTTTTTCATCATAACTTTGCTTAAACTCAACCGATTTCAGGTCGGTTTGGTGTGTTCTTCTTGGTTTTTATAGGAGATCATTTCTGCATTCAAATCTCGATTTCCAATTTTTGGCCAATTTTTGACAATTTTAATGATGTAACCCCTTATCAAAAAATGAAAAAATCGAGCTTCATATGAAATAGTTTTTTCATCATAACTTTGCTTAAACTCAACCGATTTCAGTTCGGTTTGGTGTGTTCTTCTTGGTTTTTATAGGAGATCATTTCTGCATTCAAATCTCGATTTCCAATTTTTGACAATTTTTGACAATTTTAATGATGTAACCCCTTATCAAAAAATGAAAAAATCGAGTTCATATGAAATAGTTTTTTCATCATAACTTTGCTTAAACTCAACCGATTTCAGTTCGGTTTGGTGTGTTCTTCTTGGTTTTTATAGGAGATCATTTCTGCATTCAAATCTCAATTTCCAATTTTTGGCCAATTTTTGACAATTTTAATGATGTAACCCCTTATCAAAAAATGAAAAAATCGAGCTTCATATGAAATAGTTTTTTCATCATAACTTTGCTTAAACTCAACCGATTTCAGTTCGGTTTGGTGTGTTCTTCTTGGTTTTTATAGGAGATCATTTCTGCATTCAAATCTCGATTTCCAATTTTTGCCAATTTTTGACAATTTTAATGATGTAACCCCTTATCAAAAAATGAAAAAATCGAGCTTCATATGAAATAGTTTTTTCATCATAACTTTGCTTAAACTCAACCGATTTCAGTTCGGTTTGGTGTGTTCTTCTTGGTTTTTATAGGAGATCATTTCTGCATTCAAATCTCGATTTCCAATTTTTGCCAATTTTTGACAATTTTAATGATGTAACCCCTTATCAAAAAATGAAAAAATCGAGCTTCATATGAAATAGTTTTTTCATCATAACTTTGCTTAAACTCAACCGATTTCAGTTCGGTTTGGTGTGTTCTTCTTGGTTTTTATAGGAGATCATTTCTGCATTCAAATCTCGATTTCCAATTTTTGACAATTTTTGACAATTTTAATGATGTAACCCCTTATCAAAAAATGAAAAAATCGAGCTTCATATGAAATAGTTTTTTCATCATAACTTTGCTTAAACTCAACCGATTTCAGTTCGGTTTGGTGTGTTCTTCTTGGTTTTTATAGGAGATCATTTCTGCATTCAAATCTCGATTTCCAATTTTTGGCCAATTTTTGACAATTTTAATGATGTAACCCCTTATCAAAAAATGAAAAAATCGAGCTTCATATGAAATAGTTTTTTCATCATAACTTTGCTTAAACTCAACCGATTTCAGTTCGGTTTGGTGTGTTCTTCTTGGTTTTTATAGGAGATCATTTCTGCATTCAAATCTCGATTTCCAATTTTTGGCCAATTTTTGACAATTTTAATGATGTAACCCCTTATCAAAAAATGAAAAAATCGAGCTTCATATGAAATAGTTTTTTCATCATAACTTTGCTTAAACTCAACCGATTTCAGTTCGGTTTGGTGTGTTCTTCTTGGTTTTTATAGGAGATCATTTCTGCATTCAAATCTCGATTTCCAATTTTTGGCCAATTTTTGACAATTTTAATGATGTAACCCCTTATCAAAAAATGAAAAAATCGAGCTTCATATGAAATAGTTTTTTCATCATAACTTTGCTTAAACTCAACCGATTTCAGTTCGGTTTGGTGTGTTCTTCTTGGTTTTTATAGGAGATCATTTCTGCATTCAAATCTCGATTTCCAATTTTTGACAATTTTTGACAATTTTAATGATGTAACCCCTTATCAAAAAATGAAAAAATCGAGCTTCATATGAAATAGTTTTTTCATCACAACTTTGCTTAAACTCAACCGATTTCAGTTCGGTTTGGTGTGTTCTTCTTGGTTTTTATAGGAGATCATTTCTGCATTCAAATCTCGATTTCCAATTTTTGGCCAATTTTTGACAATTTTAATGATGTAACCCCTTATCAAAAAATGAAAAAATCGAGCTTCATATGAAATAGTTTTTTCATCATAACTTTGCTTAAACTCAACCGATTTCAGGTCGGTTTGGTGTGTTCTTCTTGGTTTTTATAGGAGATCATTTCTGCATTCAAATCTCGATTTCCAATTTTTGACAATTTTTGACAATTTTAATGATGTAACCCCTTATCAAAAAATGAAAAAATCGAGCTTCATATGAAATAGTTTTTTCATCATAACTTTGCTTAAACTCAACCGATTTCAGTTCGGTTTGGTGTGTTCTTCTTGGTTTTTATAGGAGATCATTTCTGCATTCAAATCTCGATTTCCAATTTTTGACAATTTTTGACAATTTTAATGATGTAACCCCTTATCAAAAAATGAAAAAATCGAGCTTCATATGAAATAGTTTTTTCATCATAACTTTGCTTAAACTCAACCGATTTCAGTTCGGTTTGGTGTGTTCTTCTTGGTTTTTATAGGAGATCATTTCTGCATTCAAATCTCGATTTCCAATTTTTGGCCAATTTTTGACAATTTTAATGATGTAACCCCTTATCAAAAAATGAAAAAATCGAGCTTCATATGAAATAGTTTTTTCATCATAACTTTGCTTAAACTCAACCGATTTCAGTTCGGTTTGGTGTGTTCTTCTTGGTTTTTATAGGAGATCATTTCTGCATTCAAATCTCGATTTCCAATTTTTGACAATTTTTGACAATTTTAATGATGTAACCCCTTATCAAAAAATGAAAAAATCGAGCTTCATATGAAATAGTTTTTTCATCATAACTTTGCTTAAACTCAACCGATTTCAGTTCGGTTTGGTGTGTTCTTCTTGGTTTTTATAGGAGATCATTTCTGCATTCAAATCTCGATTTCCAATTTTTGCCAATTTTTGACAATTTTAATGATGTAACCCCTTATCAAAAAATGAAAAAATCGAGCTTCATATGAAATAGTTTTTTCATCATAACTTTGCTTAAACTCAACCGATTTCAGTTCGGTTTGGTGTGTTCTTCTTGGTTTTTATAGGAGATCATTTCTGCATTCAAATCTCGATTTCCAATTTTTGCCAATTTTTGACAATTTTAATGATGTAACCCCTTATCAAAAAATGAAAAAATCGAGCTTCATATGAAATAGTTTTTTCATCATAACTTTGCTTAAACTCAACCGATTTCAGTTCGGTTTGGTGTGTTCTTCTTGGTTTTTATAGGAGATCATTTCTGCATTCAAATCTCGATTTCCAATTTTTGGCCAATTTTTGACAATTTTAATGATGTAACCCCTTATCAAAAAATGAAAAAATCGAGCTTCATATGAAATAGTTTTTTCATCATAACTTTGCTTAAACTCAACCGATTTCAGTTCGGTTTGGTGTGTTCTTCTTGGTTTTTATAGGAGATCATTTCTGCATTCAAATCTCGATTTCCAATTTTTGACAATTTTTGACAATTTTAATGATGTAACCCCTTATCAAAAAATGAAAAAATCGAGCTTCATATGAAATAGTTTTTTCATCATAACTTTGCTTAAACTCAACCGATTTCAGTTCGGTTTGGTGTGTTCTTCTTGGTTTTTATAGGAGATCATTTCTGCATTCAAATCTCGATTTCCAATTTTTGACAATTTTTGACAATTTTAATGATGTAACCCCTTATCAAAAAATGAAAAAATCGAGCTTCATATGAAATAGTTTTTTCATCATAACTTTGCTTAAACTCAACCGATTTCAGTTCGGTTTGGTGTGTTCTTCTTGGTTTTTATAGGAGATCATTTCTGCATTCAAATCTCGATTTCCAATTTTTGCCAATTTTTGACAATTTTAATGATGTAACCCCTTATCAAAAAATGAAAAAATCGAGCTTCATATGAAATAGTTTTTTCATCATAACTTTGCTTAAACTCAACCGATTTCAGTTCGGTTTGGTGTGTTCTTCTTGGTTTTTATAGGAGATCATTTCTGCATTCAAATCTCGATTTCCAATTTTTGGCCAATTTTTGACAATTTTAATGATGTAACCCCTTATCAAAAAATGAAAAAATCGAGCTTCATATGAAATAGTTTTTTCATCATAACTTTGCTTAAACTCAACCGATTTCAGTTCGGTTTGGTGTGTTCTTCTTGGTTTTTATAGGAGATCATTTCTGCATTCAAATCTCGATTTCCAATTTTTGCCAATTTTTGACAATTTTAATGATGTAACCCCTTATCAAAAAATGAAAAAATCGAGCTTCATATGAAATAGTTTTTTCATCACAACTTTGCTTAAACTCAACCGATTTCAGTTCGGTTTGGTGTGTTCTTCTTGGTTTTTATAGGAGATCATTTCTGCATTCAAATCTCGATTTCCAATTTTTGCCAATTTTTGACAATTTTAATGATGTAACCCCTTATCAAAAAATGAAAAAATCGAGCTTCATATGAAATAGTTTTTTCATCATAACTTTGCTTAAACTCAACCGATTTCAGTTCGGTTTGGTGTGTTCTTCTTGGTTTTTATAGGAGATCATTTCTGCATTCAAATCTCGATTTCCAATTTTTGACAATTTTTGACAATTTTAATGATGTAACCCCTTATCAAAAAATGAAAAAATCGAGCTTCATATGAAATAGTTTTTTCATCATAACTTTGCTTAAACTCAACCGATTTCAGTTCGGTTTGGTGTGTTCTTCTTGGTTTTTATAGGAGATCATTTCTGCATTCAAATCTCGATTTCCAATTTTTGACAATTTTTGACAATTTTAATGATGTAACCCCTTATCAAAAAATGAAAAAATCGAGCTTCATATGAAATAGTTTTTTCATCATAACTTTGCTTAAACTCAACCGATTTCAGTTCGGTTTGGTGTGTTCTTCTTGGTTTTTATAGGAGATCATTTCTGCATTCAAATCTCGATTTCCAATTTTTGCCAATTTTTGACAATTTTAATGATGTAACCCCTTATCAAAAAATGAAAAAATCGAGCTTCATATGAAATAGTTTTTTCATCATAACTTTGCTTAAACTCAACCGATTTCAGTTCGGTTTGGTGTGTTCTTCTTGGTTTTTATAGGAGATCATTTCTGCATTCAAATCTCGATTTCCAATTTTTGGCCAATTTTTGACAATTTTAATGATGTAACCCCTTATCAAAAAATGAAAAAATCGAGCTTCATATGAAATAGTTTTTTCATCATAACTTTGCTTAAACTCAACCGATTTCAGTTCGGTTTGGTGTGTTCTTCTTGGTTTTTATAGGAGATCATTTCTGCATTCAAATCTCGATTTCCAATTTTTGGCCAATTTTTGACAATTTTAATGATGTAACCCCTTATCAAAAAATGAAAAAATCGAGCTTCATATGAAATAGTTTTTTCATCATAACTTTGCTTAAACTCAACCGATTTCAGTTCGGTTTGGTGTGTTCTTCTTGGTTTTTATAGGAGATCATTTCTGCATTCAAATCTCAATTTCCAATTTTTGGCCAATTTTTGACAATTTTAATGATGTAACCCCTTATCAAAAAATGAAAAAATCGAGCTTCATATGAAATAGTTTTTTCATCATAACTTTGCTTAAACTCAACCGATTTCAGTTCGGTTTGGTGTGTTCTTCTTGGTTTTTATAGGAGATCATTTCTGCATTCAAATCTCGATTTCCAATTTTTGGCCAATTTTTGACAATTTTAATGATGTAACCCCTTATCAAAAAATGAAAAAATCGAGCTTCATATGAAATAGTTTTTTCATCATAACTTTGCTTAAACTCAACCGATTTCAGTTCGGTTTGGTGTGTTCTTCTTGGTTTTTATAGGAGATCATTTCTGCATTCAAATCTCAATTTCCAATTTTTGCCAATTTTTGACAATTTTAATGATGTAACCCCTTATCAAAAAATGAAAAAATCGAGCTTCATATGAAATAGTTTTTTCATCACAACTTTGCTTAAACTCAACCGATTTCAGTTCGGTTTGGTGTGTTCTTCTTGGTTTTTATAGGAGATCATTTCTGCATTCAAATCTCGATTTCCAATTTTTGGCCAATTTTTGACAATTTTAATGATGTAACCCCTTATCAAAAAATGAAAAAATCGAGCTTCATATGAAATAGTTTTTTCATCATAACTTTGCTTAAACTCAACCGATTTCAGTTCGGTTTGGTGTGTTCTTCTTGGTTTTTATAGGAGATCATTTCTGCATTCAAATCTCGATTTCCAATTTTTGCCAATTTTTGACAATTTTAATGATGTAACCCCTTATCAAAAAATGAAAAAATCGAGCTTCATATGAAATAGTTTTTTCATCATAACTTTGCTTAAACTCAACCGATTTCAGTTCGGTTTGGTGTGTTCTTCTTGGTTTTTATAGGAGATCATTTCTGCATTCAAATCTCGATTTCCAATTTTTGCCAATTTTTGACAATTTTAATGATGTAACCCCTTATCAAAAAATGAAAAAATCGAGCTTCATATGAAATAGTTTTTTCATCATAACTTTGCTTAAACTCAACCGATTTCAGTTCGGTTTGGTGTGTTCTTCTTGGTTTTTATAGGAGATCATTTCTGCATTCAAATCTCGATTTCCAATTTTTGCCAATTTTTGACAATTTTAATGATGTAACCCCTTATCAAAAAATGAAAAAATCGAGCTTCATATGAAATAGTTTTTTCATCATAACTTTGCTTAAACTCAACCGATTTCAGTTCGGTTTGGTGTGTTCTTCTTGGTTTTTATAGGAGATCATTTCTGCATTCAAATCTCGATTTCCAATTTTTGGCCAATTTTTGACAATTTTAATGATGTAACCCCTTATCAAAAAATGAAAAAATCGAAAAACATATGAATTATAGCTTTTTTCAATTTTAATGCCAATTGAAGCTCCGTTCAAAACCATGATTAAAGATGTTTGACGTTTCTTGATAGGGTTTTTTTGAGCCAATTTATGAGCATTTCAAATCCGATTTTATTTAAATTTTGTACTTGGCGGGAAACGAACATGGTCTAAATGTTAGCTCAGACACAAACCAGATTTTATTTGAATTTTGTACATGGCAGGAAATTATTCTTTATTCAAATTCGATTTCAACATAAAAAGGTATTGTTAATTAAGCAATGATTTAATTTAAAGCCCAAAAGTATGCATGAAAAAATACAGCATTCATATGAAATAGTTTTTTCACCATAACTTTGCTTAAACTCAACCGATTTCAGTTCGGTTTGGTGTGTTCTTCTTGGTTTTTATAGGAGATCATTTCTGCATTCAAATCTCGATTTCCAATTTTTGGCCAATTTTTGACAATTTTAATGATGTAACCCCTTATCAAAAAATGAAAAAATCGAGCTTCATATGAAATAGTTTTTTCATCATAACTTTGCTTAAACTCAACCGATTTCAGTTCGGTTTGGTGTGTTCTTCTTGGTTTTTATAGGAGATCATTTCTGCATTCAAATCTCGATTTCCAATTTTTGGCCAATTTTTGACAATTTTAATGATGTAACCCCTTATCAAAAAATGAAAAAATCGAAAAACATTTGAATTATAGCTTTTTTCAATTTTAATGCCAATTGAAGCTCCGTTCAAAACCATGAATAAAAATGTATGACATTCCTTGATAGGGCTATTTTGAGGCAAGTTATGAGCATTTCAAATCCGATTTTATTTAAATTTTGTACTTGGCGGGAAACGAACATGGTCTAAATGTTAGCTCAGACACAAACCAGATTTTATTTCAATTTTGTATATGGCGGGAAATTATCCTTTACTCAAATTCGAATTCAAGCATAAAAAGGTATTGTTAATTAAGCAAAGATTTAATTTAAAGCCCAAAAGTATGCCTGAAAATATTACTGCAATCATATGAAAAAGTTTTTTCACCATAACTTTGCTTAAACTCAACCGATTTCAGTTTTGTTTGGTGTGTTCTTCTTGGTTTTTATAGGAGATCATTTCTGCATTCAAATCTCAATTTCCAATTTTTGGCCAATTTTTGACAATTTTAATGATGTAACCCCTTATCAAAAAATGAAAAAATCGAACTTAATATGAATTATAGCTTTTTTCAATTTTAATGCCAATTGAAACTCCGTTCAAAACCATGATTAAAAATGTATGACATTTCTTGATAGGGCTATTTTGAGGCAAGTTATGAGCATTTCAAATCCGATTTTATTTAAATTTTGTACTTGGCGGGAAACGAACATGTCTAAATGTTAGCTCAGACACAAACCAGATTTTATTTCAATTTTGTATATGGCGGGAAATTATTCTTTACTCAAATTCGAATTCAAGCATAAAAAGGTATTGTTAATTAAGCAAAGATTTAATTTAAAGCCCAAAAGTATGCCTGAAAATATTACTGCAATCATATGAAAAAGTTTTTTCACCATAACTTTGCTTAAACTCAACCGATTTCAGTTCGGTTTGGTGTGTTCTTCTTGGTTTTTATAGGAGATCATTTC
Source organism: Drosophila bunnanda (assembly GCA_035046265.1). Classification (NCBI taxonomy): domain Eukaryota; kingdom Metazoa; phylum Arthropoda; class Insecta; order Diptera; family Drosophilidae; genus Drosophila; species Drosophila bunnanda. Next base: position 650,791 of record JAWNOB010000017.1, read on the forward strand.
TGCATTCAAATCTCAATTTCCAATTTTTTGCCAATTTTTGACAATTTTAATGATGTAACCCCTTATCAAAAAATGAAAAAATCGAGCTTCATATGAAATAGTTTTTTCATCATAACTTTGCTTAAACTCAACCGATTTCAGTTCGGTTTGGTGTGTTCTTCTTGGTTTTTATAGGAGATCATTTCTGCATTCAAATCTCAATTTCCAATTTTTGGCCAATTTTTGACAATTTTAATGATGTAACCCCTTATCAAAAAATGAAAAAATCGAGCTTCATATGAAATAGTTTTTTCATCATAACTTTGCTTAAACTCAACCGATTTCAGTTCGGTTTGGTGTGTTCTTCTTGGTTTTTATAGGAGATCATTTCTGCATTCAAATCTCAATTTCCAATTTTTGGCCAATTTTTGACAATTTTAATGATGTAACCCCTTATCAAAAAATGAAAAAATCGAGCTTCATATGAAATAGTTTTTTCACCATAACTTTGCTTAAACTCAACCGATTTCAGTTCGGTTTGGTGTGTTCTTCTTGGTTTTTATAGGAGATCATTTCTGCATTCAAATCTCGATTTCCAATTTTTGGCCAATTTTTGACAATTTTAATGATGTAACCCCTTATCAAAAAATGAAAAAATCGAGCTTCATATGAAATAGTTTTTTCATCATAACTTTGCTTAAACTCAACCGATTTCAGTTCGGTTTGGTGTGTTCTTCTTGGTTTTTATAGGAGATCATTTCTGCATTCAAATCTCGATTTCCAATTTTTGGCCAATTTTTGACAATTTTAATGATGTAACCCCTTATCAAAAAATGAAAAAATCGAGCTTAAAAATGGCACTCATATGAAATAGTTTTTTCATCATAACTTTGCTTAAACTCAACCGATTTCAGTTCGGTTTGGTGTGTTCTTCTTGGTTTTTATAGGAGATCATTTCTGCATTCAAATCTCAATTTCCAATTTTTGGCCAATTTTTGACAATTTTAATGATGTAACCCCTTATCAAAAAATGAAAAAATCGAAAAAAAATTTGGATTTTAGCTTTTTACAATTTTAATGCCAATTGAAGCTCCGTTCAAAACCATGAATAAAAATGTATGACATTCCTTGATAGGGCTATTTTGAGCCAAGTTATGAGCATTTCAAATCCGATTTTATTTAAATTTTGTACTTGGCGGGAAACGAACATGGTCTAAATGTTAGCTCAGACACAAACCAGATTTTATTTGAATTTTGTACATGGCGGAAATTATCCTTTACTCAAATTCGAATTCAAGCATCAAAAGGTATTGTTAATAAAGCGTAGATTTAATTTAAACCCCAAAAGTATACCTCAAAATATTAGTGCAAAAAAGCCCATCTGGATTTATTTCTTTCTAGCTTAAAAATGGCAATCATATGAAATAGTTTTTTCACCATAACTTTGCTTAAACTCAACCGATTTCAGTTTGGTTTGGTGTGTTCTTCTTGGTTTTTATAGGAGATCATTTCTGCATTCAAATCTCGATTTCCAATTTTTGGCCAATTTTTGACAATTTTAATGATGTAACCCCTTATCAAAAAATGAAAAAATCGAGCTTCATATGAAATAGTTTTTTCATCATAACTTTGCTTAAACTCAACCGATTTCAGTTCGGTTTTGGTGTGTTCTTCTTGGTTTTTATAGGAGATCATTTCTGCATTCAAATCTCGATTTCCAATTTTTGACAATTTTAATGATGTAACCCCTTATCAAAAAATGAAAAAATCGAGCTTCATATGAAATAGTTTTTTCATCATAACTTTGCTTAAACTCAACCGATTTCAGTTCGGTTTGGTGTGTTCTTCTTGGTTTTTATAGGAGATCATTTCTGCATTCAAATCTCGATTTCCAATTTTTGACAATTTTTGACTATAACATTCTTTCTTATTTCGCAGACGCTTTCCATGGATGTTTCCTTTCTTTCGGATTGATCAATAACTTACCTGTACATATAAAGAAACCCTTAACACAAATCAAAAGACAATTGTTTCACCTTGTTAACTAATATGCTTTATTTGAGGAAAAAAAAGAGGTAATCCTATGCCAATTCTCAAAGAAACCCATACAAAATTTCACTGTACAGTGCTCTGGAAAATAAACATTTTTTGTTTCTTTGCGAATCGGCACAGGCGTATAACAGTTTCGTAATACTCTTTATTTTTTAGAGCACTTTTGTGAAGTTTCGTATAACGTTTCCACACATTTTTCATACTTGCATATATATATTTTTTTTAGTTATTTTTCTTTTAAAATTGCGAAAAACGTTGTCAGCAAGTTTTAGTTTTTTTTTCTTATATTATTGTTAGTAAATGTGTTTTAGTTATTTTCTTTTTTTTTTAGTATTGCATTAGGTATTCTTTTAGAACCGTGCTCAAACCGTACGATTTCAGTACCGTTCTTAACAATGGTTCTTCGCAATTCAAAAGTATTTCAGTTTCTTTTTTTTTTTCTTTCGTTTCGGAAAAAGTTTCAAAACTGCGCTTTGACGCCTTCTCCGAAACACGAACAGTGAAAGTGTCATGTATGATGGATGGTGTTTTCATAAATGGGAATCGTGGAAGCATGAAAGCATGCAACAGAGCAGGAAGAGTCCAAATGGTTTTAAGGAAGTGTCTGATGAACAGAAGAAGAGCTTGGGAAAACTCAAAATGTGTTGCATGTGGTACACATAAATGGATGGATAGACTGAGGTGAACACTAGACGACAACTTAATCAACAGAAAAATATTGGAAAGTTACGTTATTAAAAAAAAAAAGCAGACAAAAAACAACAGGAACTCCTCCATGGTGGAACTGAAAACAAAGTATATGGGTTAGTTCAAGTTATATATTCTCTTCTCTTGCTTTGGGCGGAGCTTCTTGGCTATGGCCTCGTTTTTAGGGATGGACTGTACTTTAGTTTTCAAAATCTATTGAATTAAGACTCTTATTTTTATCTGCTTGCATATCAAACTCTTAGTAAACCCTAGTAGAACCTTCCAACTTCAGGTAACTGTTATACGCTCAAGGATTTGAATACAATAGAACTTTAAGGAACTCAAGGTTTCACCTAAAGCTAGTCGCCAACTGAATATGAGTGTGAGTATGACATTTAATCGAAACTTTAGTTCAACAATTAGCCAGACTATTTTAATATTTATAATTTTAAAACAATCTCTCTCTCTCTTTGAAAAGTGCTGGAAAACGCCCGGCAAGCGAAATGAAAACACTAATTGAAAACATTGGCTCCGAGAGGCTCCAAGTTTCGTCTCAGTCTAAAACTTATCTGAAAGGACACACAGCATAGAAATATGTTAATAATCAGTGCCAAGCCAGGCTTATTAATTTATTTTTTTTTTTTTTGCTCTTTCAATACCTTAGAGATGACGCTTAGCTGATTTCCAGTCTGTGGACTCCGACTTTGGCTTTTATTATTGATTATTTGTCACAAGTTGTATCATCAGTTTAAGCGAATATTTTCGGTTTCATAAGCAGAGAATGTGATTGATGGCGATTCAGCCAATTGCGGGTCAAACGATTGACCAAGCAAAGAGCTTGTTTTTCAGTATTCTTTTCATTCATTTGCTCACAAAAGCGAACTTTATTATTTTCAGAGCGTTTTTGAGCGTTATGGAACGCTTTCCAAACACTTGTTTTGTTTTTGTTTCTTTTTTTCGCTCAAGTGATGATCAGTTTGTAGAACATTTTCTTTATTGTATTTCTCTTTTTTTTTGTAATGCCTTTATATGGTTTTATTGATTTAGTTAAAAGCAAAGTCTAGACTTTCTGGGTTTCTGGAAACCAACTAAACGCTGTCCAAGGATCGAAGACAAAAACTCACCTCCTGTCGGTTAATGAAAGGCTTATTCAGCTTTAAAGCTGATTAATTGGCTGCAAATAACATTGGGTTAGTATCAAAATCAAAAACGAAACAACCAAACCAAAGTAAAATAAACTTTTGCCAAGTTATTTTCTCTTTTTTTTGGGCGATTCCTAGGCACTGTGTTTGGGAGATTTTGAGTATTTTTAAGAATTGAAGAATTGGCTAATTCTTGAAGCTGGCTTTGTGTCTATATGGCTGTGAGATGAGGTATGTTATGAAGGGTCGTAGCTTGAGGTCTTGAGAAAATAATCCTGAGCGCAACAGCACGTCCCTTTGCTGGTTAGAATTCTAACAAGATTATGCTTGTCTGGAGTCAATGCAGAGGCAGCTTCTTCTGGGCGTAGCTTCATGGCTAGGACTTTGGCAAACGGCTTGGCATGGCTTTTTCTTGATCTATCAATGTCCTAGCTACCAGTCAGTGTGTGCTCCTTGGGGCAAGGGCAGCTTCTTGGCAGAAATCTAGCATCGAGTTCTTCTAGAGAATTTAATTTGCGAAGCAATATCGCAGCATTGCCAGGCCAGAAATGAGTTTTAATGGCTGTGGTGAGGTGAGGTTACGATGACACACATTCTATGCCGATTTATAGAGCTAAAGCTCGCTTTTGACAGCTCGAAGCTGAGTTGTTTTATATCCGCTTGAGCAGATCCTGGCATTATTTATGGGGAATCCCCGCTCCGGAAGCCCCTGCAACGGTTCCGGCAAAGAACAGATGACGTGCGAACCCGGCCGGTGTCTGTGAGTGCGCTTTGTGCGTGTGGGCGTGCCAGGGGACGCCCGTTCCGTTATACGCATCGCTATGCACCGATGCTGTCTCTGTCTAATTTATGCTTTTTGTATCGCGTTAGCGCTCTCACTTTGGTGCCTTGCAGTCCGCCCCTGGATGGCCGTCTCGCTCTGCCGCTTGCGATGCAAACGCCTGGCCGACGCGTCAGAGGTGGCCAGAGGAGAGCCGGGAGCTGGGGCTCTCCCATGTCTACAGTGTTGTCGTCTCGCTCGCATTCGCGTGCCGCCACACGCGCCCGATAGAAGTATGTGTACGCGTCGTCTCGCAACGCGTGTGACGCCAAGCGAACGCTCTGGATATTCGGTGTGTGCCTCTCTCTCTCGCTCCGGCCAGAATTTTCCATCGCAAGCGTTGTCTTTACATTTGTGGGTGGTGGATTCCCCCACCCGGGGCCGCAGGAGCTGCCGGACTGCAAGGTTTTTCAGGTTGATAGAGTCGATCCCCAGGGCTTGCCGCAGCCGCACATGTTGCACCACTCGCACCAACGAGACGCGCGTCAACGCCGCCGCGTCTCCTCTCTTCCGGCGGCGGAGGAGCAGGAAGACGCCACCTGAAGCGGGGGCTCCACTCGGAGGGAGATTCTTCTACTGCTTTAGGCCAGAGAGGCTTCGGTTCTATCACACTTGATGACTCGATGCGGTGAGGATGAGGCACGTTAAGTGGCGGTTCTGGTCACGAATATTGCTGCACACACAGGAGTTGGGTGGCCAAGGAGCTGCCCCTGCCCGCTGGATCACATCTGGGTTACACTTTTCATTAAAAAAAATCACATTTTCACTAGAAAAAAAAATGTTTCAAAAAATAAGTACACTCCTGCAGTTTGAAGTCTTACGAGAAGGTTATAACGCCATGCCGCCGATGCAGCAACTGATACCCGACGTTGTGGCGGAGTCGACCACGTAGCCTCGGTGTCCGTCTCCTAGGGGTTTTTCCAGGTAGACGAAGGGCTCTTTAGGTAGCAGTCCATCCCATCCCCTAAGTCGTTCCAGGGGTTCTATTTATTCTCAAGGCCTCGCTTAACGACCACAATGCAGGGACAAAGGCAGCTGCAACGCAGGTCAGGCCTGTTTTTTCGGTCGGTTTTCCCTCTCTCTCTCCTTAGAGTTTTCTGCTTTGCGTTGGCAATGCCGCTGGCATGCCTCTGCTTCTGACTCTTGTAATCTCTCCATTGAATTATGCAAGCTCTCTCTGGAGGTTATAACTTATTTAGGCTCTTAGCATAATTAATTGATTTATTTAAAGCACTCCTAAGGCCATTGGCACAATTAAGCTAAACTTTTCGCTGTTACTTTTATCTTCTCTCTGACACATCGAATTCCGACGTCGCTTGGCGTTGCCACTTGTCGCAATCCGCCTTTGGCAGCCCCCTTTGTGGCATGCCTCTGGCAGTTGTCTCTCTCGGTGCTGATTTTTTTTGGTATATTATGACGCCACTCTTATGACTAACTAAGAGACTATGTTAAATGTTAAAAATATGTGATAAATATATTCGAAGCCATATAGTTATTCTTTTGTTATTAAAATTATAGAAAACATTTACATTTCTGCTGTGGGTTTGGGTCAGGGCTAAGTGTGATCAAGCAGCTCTGCCACCTTTGAGTATATTTTTAAGGGGAAATTTTCTGAATTTTGGCTATTATTGAGGCAGCCAAGTTATGCACCACATTGAGGCAGCTGTGGCATGAACTTATTGCGCCGCCAGGTGTCGCCACTGAATGTACAAAATTATTGTTAATCTTATTTTTAATTTCTAAAATTAATTTAAAATCAAATAAAATGATTAATTAAAACGTGTAAAATGTAATTTTTATTTACAAAACAATTTGTTTAAAAGAATGGCCATATACTCGTATACAAACGAACGTATTTACAGCAGAAATGATATAGGCTAAATGCGAACAGAAATAAAATAAATACGAAAATGCGACTAGGACTACGACAATGATAATAACGTAATTAGGCTTCGGAAAAGTCGTTATCGTAGGCGTGGTTGCGATAGGCACCATGGCCCGGTTCCTCTTCCATTCCGCTCGGCCTCCACGGCTGCTTGTCCGTCGTCACGCGAGTATTTTGCTTTGGCATTGCGGCATCCTTCTTATGCTCCTGGTCATCCTCTTCCTCGAGGTCCTTGGACTGATCCCTGTACTGATAGCTGCGAGCCAGCCACAGGAAGAGTAGCATGTCGACCAGCATCAGGCAGGCGAAGAACGCAAACTCGTCGGCCTGCGTGCTGGTGACCTTGATTTCGGCTATGACCACCACCAGCATGTTGCCAACGGCCACCGACAGCAGCCAGCAGGCCTGGAGCACGCTCTTCATGCTCGGCGGCGACTGGGAGTAGGAGAACTCCAGTCCCGTCACCGAAAACATCACCTCGGCGGCCGTCATTACCACAATCTGAGGCAGCTGCCAGAGTATGGAAACGGCGCTGGGGGCCACCACCTCGATCATCTTGTCTTGGTAACCATCGACAGCATTCCCAGCTATCAGCAGGCTGTAGAGTCCGCCTCCTTCTGTCTCGAATCCTGCCGCCTTGATGTCGTTTATGTTGACATGGCCCTGGCCGGGGTCGATGCTGTGCAGCTGCGACACATTCCAGTTGCCTAGCGGCATGTTTTTGATGTCCGGGTTCAAAGTGGTGAGCGTGATGGGTCCCTCTTCGGGCGGCGTATTCAGTAGTATCCGAAGGAGCGGAGGACTGCTCTCGCTGGCGGGCATTTCCAGGCCATCGGCAAACTCCACGAGCTTATCCTGGGACATTAAGTAGCCCAGCGACTTGCCCGGCTTCAGGCGTAGCTTGCCTGTAATAATGGGACACTTGCCCGATATGGGCTGCGCCCTGAATAAGTACTCCTTGGGCACCGGCACGGGCAGCGATAGATCCGCCCACATGCTCAGGGGATCGATGGCTTTCAGGTGTTTCGATGCAAAGCCGCTGGTGAACTCATAGGCACAGGGCATACCATTGTACAGACGCAGATGAGCGGTGCCCGGTTCCGTGGGCTGGACCTCGAAGGCCGCCTGCTGCATCTTCAGCTCGAGGCCAGCGGATAGAAAGAATCCCAGGGCGGCCAACAGCAGGCCAATGGTGAGCTTCTGGAGGTGCCTCCGTATGCCAATCGTCCGCAGAATCGGGTAAATTATGTAGTCAAAAAGCGGCAGGAAGGCCAGGATGAGCAGTGGATTGACCACCTGCATTTGATCGGGTTTGATATTATAGCCCAGCACCATGCCGTCCATGCGGGTGGCCTGGAAGGTCCATCGCGAGCCCTGCTGATCGAACAACGCCCAGAAGACGGGGAAGGGCAGATAGAGGCGCAAAACCTGCACCAATGCTTTCGTCTCCCGCACCATCCGTCCACCCACCGTGGGCTTGGCATAGTCCAGGAAGCTATCCTGCGGCTCCGTGTGACGGCGCTTCTTCCATCCACGGAACGCATCCGCAATGCACTTCGACACACCAAAGATCATGTTGCCCGCCGGCGGCTGACAGCGATACATCCGCTTCCCTGCCATAAAGATCAGCACGGAGATGATCATGAGCACTGCGGGCACACCAAAGGCCAGCGAGAAACAATCTTTGTCCCCGAAGCAATGGACATCCGCCCGCAATATAGGTGTCACAGTTGTGGAGATCATAGAGCCGGCATTGATTGCGAAGTAAAACAGTGAGAAGAATTTGGCCAACTGAAGGCTTTGGGCGGGCATCGAGAACTGATCGCCGCCAAAGGCTGAAACACACGGCTTAATTCCTCCCGTGCCCATGGCAATCAGCAGCAGACCCACTATGGTCACAGCTCTGTTGGAAAAGAGATAATCTTCAGTAATCTTCACTTTCCTAAATAGAAAGCTTTGCACTCACTTGACAGGCATCCCATCCAGGGGCACGGCGCCAAATGCCACAATCATGGCGCCCAGACTGTAGACCAGCGATAGATACAATATCGTCTTGTACTTGCCCAGCCAGCTATCGGCAATGAGGGCTCCAATTAGGGGGAAAATGTACACCAGCATGGTAAAGGTGTGGAAGAGCACCGTGGAGGTCTCCTCGTTGTAGCCCAGCTTGTTGGTAAGATACAGCACCAGAATGGCTAAAATCGAGGAAGGTGAGATGATTATTATTGGATATAGGATAGGATCACCCCGGAAATAATACTCACTGCGCATGCCATAATAGTTGAAGCGCTCGCAGAACTCATTGCTGATGATAAAGGCCACCGACTTGGGATATGGTGGGGTTACGGGTTCCTTCTCCTAAAGTTAAAGAGAACATAATTTATAATAAAAATTAAATTAATAAAATAGTATCTCTCATATCTTAACCAATCCTTTTTACAACCTGTAAGGACATGTCGTCTCCTGCACAGACTTGTCTAATTTAGTCTAGTTTGGAAACCCATATGACACTCCTTAACTCTCGAAGGCTTTACACATTCCATTGTTCGAGGGCTGTACCACTTTCTACCCATACCTCTGGCTTTTGTTTGAACGGTTTTGGTTTAAATGTTTTTGTTCTGGTTACCTTTGGCGTCATAAATTGTACGCTTTATGTACAGCCTGTAGCTCACAATCACAGTTTAAAGTTTTAATACTAAATAGCGTATCTTTGTAACTAATTTTGTAGTATATGAAAAAACAAAAGCCTTATTTTCCATTGTTAATTATTAAGAAGTGATAAAATAAATAGGTTGGGTAGGAATACTGACATTTTTAAAGTGTTTTGAGAATTTATACAATTAATAAATCTTTAATAGGAAGAAAACTATATTAGAGGAATATTTAATGATTACAAATAATATATATATATAATAATAATATTCCTCTAAAATTTCTTTAGCTAAAATATTTTCTTCACCATAAACTTCATGGTATATATAATTTAAGGGTTATACATATTCAGGTTACTGATTCTGAGATTTCTCAAGGGAGAACCTTTGTTTGTAGCATCTTTAGATCTCTGCTTAGAGTCTCAGATTTAGGTTAGGGTACTTAAAGGTTCGGTTTAGACTAGGAAGGGTTACTTTAATCTTTTCTATGGCTATTCTCATGGTAATTACGGCTCCGTTTTGTCTCGTTTTCGTTGTGCGTCTTTCGATTTTGTTGTATTTCGCGGCGTTTTGTTTTGTTTTCTTTTCGCTTGTCTCTATTGGCTTTGTTTTGTTTTGATTTGCCGCGTCTCTTGGCCAAGGTGAGCAACGGAATGCAAACAGGTTTCGTCTAGTCGCAGTCGTAGTCCACACCTGCCAGCAGGTGGATCCATTGATGATTGAGAATTCTGCGCACACCGCAGCCTGCCTGCTACTCACCGTTGCCGATTTGCAATTCTCCGGGCCAACTGCAGAGCCCACAAATGCCATAATCGCCGCGGTTTGCGTAACACTCGCTCTGGGACCCTATTTGGGCTTAGTATCCAATTGGTCAGACTTCAAACCGACTTTGAAAAGATCCAACAGAACGGAGATAATTACTACGGTCTTGGTCCGGCAGAGACAGCGTTCGGCATCGAACTAAGAAGTCTCCGGCTCGGGGGCCAAGCTTTAAAGTTCGATTTCTCGCCCTCTCCGGGCATTTCTCCCCTTTCTCTTGGCCGCGAAAACAGTTGTTAAATGAATTAACAAACAATGAGGCGGAGAATCAAAATGGACAGTAGCTGCCAGCCGGGAGATCAGCGATGGGAGCGGGAGAGCTGTAGCTGCTCTACAGCTGATTACCGGCCATGTGGGCACAGCTGATGGTCTCAGATTTGTCTCTCGAGAAGGGGTAGTTCCGGGAGAGTAGGGGGTGGGCGTGCGGCTCCCTCCCCTCCCCACAAAAGCTCGGGGTAAATGCATTCGCCTGGCTCGGCCTGCGAAGTGGGTCAGCTTCATCAATACCCTTTCTAAGAACCCAACAGATCTTTTGGCTAATTGAAAGTTGAAAGAATATTATAATGTTTCATGCTTTTGAGGCTATACAATAAATATAGGTAAAAAATAATAGGGCAAGATAGATCAAATGAGTAGAGCAGGGATGTAGGGATGTAGGGATGTCAGCATCATCAATACCCTTTCTAAGAACTCAACAGATCTTTTCGTTAATTAAAAGTTGAAAGAATATTACAATGATTCATACTTCATACATATGGGTAAAAAAATAATAGATCAAATGAGTAGAGTAGGGATGTAGGGATTTCAGCATTATCAATACCCTTTCTAAGAACTCAACAGATCTTTTGGCTAATTGAAAGTTCAATAAATATTACAATATTTCATTCAATACATTTAATAATTATAGGTAAAAAAAATAGGTAGCGCAAAATAGATCTAATGAGTAGAGTAGGAATGTTTTTATATCAAAAAGTACAAATATCGACAAAAAATATTGTGCTCAATATCATATTGAGAATATTGTAAAATGTACTTTATCGAATTGTATTTTATATGAGAATATTTTGAAATATACTTTATCGAATTATATTATATATAGAATTATAAAGGTTTTAATATTAAAATATCAATTTGATCAAGAAATATCCCAAAGATGTGATTTATATAATCGATTTTTTCTCGAATTAAATTGTTCTGATATACTAAACGAAACATGATTTAATTGCAACGTTAAAAACTCAATATATTTATCGACTTTGACGTTAAAAATCGATAAGTATCAATATTAATACATATATATTAGCATTTATATATTATATATACGACCAAGTCCCTCAATTGTTAAATATTAAGCATATTTTTAGGAAATACTTTCTTGGTTGCTAAATACCAAAAAGATTGTAACAAGTTCATTCTTGTAATCAAAATATATGTATGTATACGCAGGCATGGTTCGGATTGTGATAGAATTTGGAACGTGGCTAGAAAGGTGGTAAGAGACACGTTTTAAAGCAGAGCTATCTTTAAAGCAATGGCTGTTACAATGCGCCCGCTTAAAATATATCTTCTTTTTAAATTTTGACTGAAAATATAATAATATATAATATAATATAATATAATATATAATATAATATATAAAATATAACAAATAAATAAAAAAAATATAATATCTCAAAGAGTATACACTGGCTTTCCATCTAGCTAAGATTCCCCCTTTGAACTCTTGTTTTGATTTCAACCAACACTCGCCAATTGATTAATTCAATCAATTTGCAGGCAATAAAAGGATAGCGATATCGATATCGATTCGGTTGACACACATTTCGCGGACGTTCAAGGTCGACAGCGCTGCGACGTCGCCGCTGCTGCGATCAGTAGCCTTGAGGCGGCAGCGGCAGCAGCAGCAGCAGCAGAGACAGAGACAGAGACAGAGACAGAAGCAGAAGCAAAAGCAGCGGCAGCAAAGTCATTGGAACTTAGTGAGTTTTGCAGCTTCTTCTTCTGCTCGTTACACGACAATTACACACGTACGCGTGTGTGTGTGTGTGTGTGCTTTTGTGTGCACTGTACTTTCTGTATTGACGGAGGAAAGTAGAGTGATAATAAACAGTTCGCTCTCTCTTCCCTATCTCCTCCTCCTCCTCCCACCGCTCTTTCTTCGCCCTTCGTGTGTGTGCATTCCGTTTACCGTTCGCGGCGACTCACGCTTTTTGCCACTTACCAAATTCTTTGAATTCGCCTCCAATTCTTTTTCCACTTGCTCCTGCGCTTTGGCATTGCCCTCACTTTTACCGTTACTAATTGCAGCCATTTTCGCTGCGACAGAAAATCAGAAAAAAAAGCAAAAACAAAAACAAAAAACAACGAACGAAGTACACACGAATGTAAAACACAAAAAGGTTTTTGATTTTTGCGCAAAACTTCCAAAAACAGGTGTAATTAAAATGCGCGCGGGGGGTTGCGGGGCGGTGGCGGTGGCGGGGACTGAGGGCTGAGGGCGGTGCAGGTTGATGAGGATGATATAAACGCCATAAAACGAATGCCGCCGCTGCCCGACGCCAAATGATGCTCTGCCGCTGCAAGCTGCGCTTTTAAAGCGAGCTGCCGCGATGACGGCAGAGGCTGTGTTCCCCCCGAAAAATAAAGAAAAAAAGAAAAAAAAAAACCCTCAAATCGAGCAAGAACAAAAATCAAATTCAATTTTTAGATAAACAGCAGCCGCTGGAGATGGGGGGAGAGTGCGGTGGTGTAAGTGGCGAGGGAGAGGGAAAGAGAGAGAGGTAGGTGGAGGAGAAAGAGCAATGCTCGCTCAAACTTTGCTTTAAGCCGAGCTTCACTCTCGCTTTAAGCTGGCGCTCTCTACACTGCAACGAATGGGGGAATATGATTGCGGCTTGGTTATAATCAATTTCAAGTCCCCCCCAAACTTTTTATACCCTTGTAGGGTATTATAATTTTGGTCAGAAGCTTGTTACGCTGTGAAAGAGTCATTTCCGACCCTATAAAGCATATATATTCTTGGTCAGCATCAACAGCCGAATCGATCTAGCCATCTCCGGCAAAAACAAAATTTTTTTCAAAAATTTTCAATTTTTTCAAAAAAAGGAAAGGGGTTACATCATTAAAATTTTCAAAAATTGGCAAAATTTTCAATTTTTTTAAATTTCAAATTGAGTATGCAGATTTATTAACCTGACAAAAACTAGCATGGGAAAGCATTCCGAATCAAAATTAAGGCTTTTTTGGCTTAGTTATGAGTTTTTAAAGATTTAATTTGTAGATAAAATTGTCGTAAAAAAATCAATAAATATCGACTCAAAGATTGGTATTATAATTTTAGTCCGAAGCTTAAAACTAAGTGAAAAAGACATTTCCGACCCTATAAAGCATATATATTCTTGATCAGCATCAAAAACTGAATCGATCTAGCCATCTCCGGAAGGCAAAAAAAATTTTCAAAAATTTTCAATTTTTTCAAAAAAAGGAAAGGGGTTAAGGGGGGATCATTAAAATTTTCAAAAATTGACAAAATTTTCAATTTTTTTAAATTTCAAATTGAGTATGCAGATTTATTAGCCTAGCAAAAACTAGCATAGGAAAGCTTTCCGAATTGAAATTAATGCATTTTTGGCTTAGTTATGAGATTTTAAATCTTTGATTTATCGAACAAATTGTCATATAAAAATATTGATAAGCTCAGATTAAAAGATGCGAATATTTTAAGCTTAGTTATGTTCGATTTCCTACACGATCCTATAATTTAATTGCAAGTTACAAGGTTATATGTAAACTTGGACTTCCAGCAGTTAGTTTCCTTTCTTCATTTTGTTTTCCTTTTTATCTTAAACCATATTTAATAGAATTTCTCTCGTTTCAATTGTCATAACAGTGTAGCTTCTCTTCTCATTTCTCTTTGGAAGATCAGAAATTGCAGCTCAACCCTCAGCTTTCCTTCTGACCACCCACCCCCCTTTCGTGGAAAGCTCATCCACAGTCAAGTTCAATGCTGTTCCAATGGCAACAACAATGGCTAGGTCGTGCGTCTGTATAGCTTGGAATGACTGGATAAGTCACCGATTAGCATTATCGCTCTCGGAGTTCCCGTAATTGGATGGCTGGAAGCGCAATAGGAACAGCTGTTTGATTATCACATTTTTCACACAGAAAGATTGACAAACATGTGTATTATGCAGAAAGTTTAAGCAAAAGGCTTACACACATATTGTACATATATGTTTTTATATGTTTTCTTAGCCATTTCAAATGGAACAAGACTTCAAGACTGTTTGCACACTTCTTTCTATAACATTGATTAAGATTACTTTAACCTTATCTCTCGGTACAAATTTCCAAGAAAGGTGTTCTTCCCGCATACACAGTTGTTTGCTTAAGCGGTTTTTGCAGCAAGATAACTGTGAAAGGAATACAGCTAGGCTGTAGTTTTCCTTCTCTAAAACACTTTTCCAATATTTAACTATTAATTAATTTCCCTTTTTCTAATCTATCTACAAAACTTCATCTCGCAGTGTTTCGGGTTCGCAGAACTGGCAAATACAATCGTAGATCTGGCATCTATCTTATCACACTTCGATCCTAACTGATATCTGCTGATCGGTTGAGTGCCAAGTGTGCCGTTATCTGTGTTTGTTTTCTTTACGGCTTTTCAGTAATTTGTGGGACTTTCCCAGGCAGTCATAAATCTATCCCGTTGTAAAGATTTACGATCCCGCATTAGGAGGCTATAGTTTCGCATGGCGATTACTGAGGTTTTCCACGAATGACGAAGCGCCACATTGTGCGCTGTTTTTGGTGAGATTAAAAGATCGAAGGGACACTTACCCGTAGCAAATCAGAGCTGTCATCAGTCTGGAAGCTTTCTGACTCACATAGTCCAATATTCCGGTATCTGATCTTCTTTCTGGTAGAGCTTGTTGCCTTTCCTATGGGTAAAAGAGGCGAAATGGGTTTAAGTGTAGAAGGATTCATAGTACTCACCCTGGTCTATGCCGGAGCTAAAGGCCTGATAGGATTTGGGAGAAGAGCGCCGGATTTGCTTTTGAGACATATTGGAGACAACTGAGACAAGCCCAATGAACACAACATGAAGTTGTTCTATTACAAAAATCAACTAATTCACTGCCTACTTTGTTTCCCAAACTAAATACCTTAATTTATCGGATTCCCTGGAATGTTGTTTTACTCAAAGAGAACTAAATGGAAATCGATTAAATGAATGCCGACATGCAATCCCCATTACTCGGTGTGTGCAAATCCAATCAATTGGACAAACAGCTTTCCCACCTGTTATCAGAATCAGAATCGATATCTTTGGGCCACACACGAGCGCCGTGTGTTATCACATCAGCCACTTGAGACATTGTCCTACGAATGCAATCGATATTGGCAAGTATCTGTATCTCTATATCGATGACAAAGTATCTGCGTTTCGTATCCCAGATCTATGGACAATCTTGGCCAGCGATTAATATTTATTGGCCGGTTTACTTAATCGGCACAAAGACCGATTTGGCAAGCTCATGTTGGATTGACTTCGATCTAACCTAATCTAATCTTATCACCTGATCACCTGACCATCAGCAAGGGGTCCCCGGGATAGGATCTTGCTGTACTATGATACAATAACTAGGGATATATATGTACTTAAATTGATCATAACTAAGTCGAAAAGGTTTTCACTTTAATTAGGAATTTATGTATTGGTTTTGATTAGGTTAAAAAATCTGAAAATTACAAATTTGTTTAAATGAATTATTGACAATTTTTAAAAATGTTTAATTTGAAAAAATTAAGTACAATTCTTTTCCCTATATTTTATTATTAATTAATTTAATTGCGAATCGGGATGTACATATATTACTTCTTGCCATCTCATGCCTTTATGAAGACCTAAAATATTCACATTCTTTAAATCGATAGTTTTCGGTATATTTTTGATAACGTAATAAAAAAATCAAGGTTTAAAAATAGCATAACTAAGCCAAAAAAGCATTAATTTTAATTCGGAAAGCTGTTCTATGCTAGTTTTTATTAGGTTAATAAATCTGCATACTCAGTTTAAAACGCAAAAAAAAATTAATTTTTGGCCATTTTTTGAAAATTTTAATGATGTAACCCCTTTCCTTTTTTTCAAAAAATTGAAATTTTTTTAATATTTTGTTTTTTTGCCGGAGATGGCTAGATCGATTCAGTTTTTGATGCTGATCATGAATATATATGATTTATAGGGTCGGAAACGACTCCTTCACTTTGTTTTAAGCTTCCGAGTAAAATTATAATACCAATTTTTCAGTCGATATTTATCGATTTTTTAATGAAGATTTTGTCGACAAATTAAAGCTTAAAAATCTCATAACTAAGCCAAAAAAGCCTTAATTTTGATTCGGAAAGCTGTTCTGAACTAGTTTTTTATAGGTTAATAAATCTGCATACTCCGTTTGAAATTTAAAAAAATTCAGATTTTTGTCGATTTTTGAAAATTTTTTGAAAAAATTGAAAATTTTTGAAAATTTTATTTTTTTTGCCGGATATGGCTAGATCGATTCGGCTGTTGATGCTGATCAAGAATATATATGATTTATAGGGTCGGAAGTGACTCCTTCACTGTCTAAAATGATTATACCTCTGCGAATATAGCAAATATTATTACAGATATATTGAATTTTGTAATTTCGAAAGGTATATTATTTAATGGTAAAATATGAATATTATTATAGAAATATACACAAAATGTAATCAATTATTTGTGTATATATTTTAAATTATACTAGTAATATATAAACAATGAGAATATATATTTATAATATAATATCGAACGTACTTTAAAGTTTAGTATTGGTATAATATCTAGCTAGAACTCCTTGCTGAGGGCATGAGTTCTCGATAGCTTGTATTATTCCAGTGAAAGCTAATGAAATCGCCTCGTCATCGGCTCTTTGATCGTGGCATTTCCTCATCAAGATCTATAGACGGGTTCTGTGTACTATTATATAGACTATGGCCTGGGAATTGCATTCCTCGGGGCCGGTTGATAGCCATATCTTTATGTGTGTCGACACGCAATCGGATCGACTTGGGGCACAGACGTTGTCTTGATGGCTTTAATTAAGTGTTACTCAATCCATCGATCGCACAGCTTGCACTCTGAAGACTATAGACACACCATGCAATCGCGGGCCAAATGACAATCGTAAAATCGAAAGCAAGAAGCTAAACAAAAAAGGCTCACTTATCGCATACTAATAACAACATCAATAAGTCGGGCTATCGGCTATGGCCAATAGATGTTTATACTTGTTTCTGGGCATGGCTAATAATGATAGCCGGCCATAAATACTATTCGCAGCTATCGCTCTGGCCCGGCACAGCGATTAAGTTCATAAAACAAAAAGCGACACGAGTCCGATTAGATGGCAATCGGGGAAAGGGTGTTAAACTGTTCGAAATCGCACCGAAAGTAGGGGGTTAAGCGGAAAAGCCAGGACTTAAGTCCTTGCTTCAAACTTCAATGTAATTGAATCACACTTTATGCCCCTAGATAATAATTATGTCAAATCATTTTACAATCTCATTGGTAGTTCGTTGTTATAAATTCAAATAAAACAATCACTTTGGGCCTGGTCTTTCCGAAAATTGTTCTAAGTGACACCAAATATTGCCAATCATTTTGGGTCTTAATTTTATTTATTTACAGAGTTAAGAGTAGGGAATGAGAAGGTTTATGCGGCACCTAAATTTACAATGAAGAGTAGACTTTAAGAACTTCTTAAATACATGCAAACACTGCTAACTTCTTAGTTCTGTAATATAACTTTATAACTTTCGATTTTTGAAAAGATTCAGCTTTTGGGCTTGCAAATATAGAATACAATATTAAGTATACCCCTTAAAGTTCATGCATAAACCCCGTAGCTATCTTATTCCTTATCACTGGGCCATATACTATTGAATAGACTTTTCGATTCATGAAACTGTGTCTAGACCCTCTCATCATCTAGATCTGCCAGTAATGGCCAAGGAAGATAACTAGTAAGAGCGTCGAAAATATTTAGTTAATGACTAGGCACTCTTTCAACGCCCATTTTGGTTAATAACAGACGGGGCGTGGCACTAGAGATAAGCAGACCGCTTAAGCAGTTGGAAAAGCAATTGTGATGGACGATGATCTGGCATTGACAGGTGTACACTTAGCGGAAAAGATTGATATTTATGTATAAAGAGGGCAAAAATTGTAATTTCTGAATTTAAATACTTAAATAAGTAAAAATGATGAATAACTTAAATGGTAAAATATTCAATATTCATAAAATCAAGATGAATATATATATATATTAATAATATCATTAAAAATAAAATATATAGTATCAATTTAATAAATAATATATTATTGTATTCAAGGAAAAAATACGACTTAACGCTTGTACTCTTTCGGATCTGCTCCGAAGAAAAAAAAAACAAATAGAAAAGACGAGCATTCTCTTATAGATCTCAATCGGTTCTTTTCTCTCTAAGAGAGCATTTTTAAAATAATTAACTCATTCGCTACTAACTCTCTCGTTGGCAACTAATTTTCTCATTGACTACTAACTCTCTCATTCGCTACTAACTCTCTCATTCGTTGCTAACTCTCTCATTCGCTACAAACTCTCTCATTCGCTACTAACTCTCTCATTCACTACATTCTCTCTCATTCGCTACTAAGTAAAACACTTGAACATTGCAGGCAAAGCAACGTGAAGATCTCTCTCTCCAAACTCCCAATAGCAGTATCCCAGTTTTACGCTTCACTCCAATTGCAGTGACATTTTCCCAAGTACTCAAACATTTTCTCTCCCAGTGTAATGGTAACAAAAAAAAAAGGTCGCTAGGAGTTCGGCTAGATGGCCATAAATAACAGGCGAGAGAGCGAAGCTGGCGGAGATCCATTCATTGTGGGTAAGCGAACACCGGGGCCGTAAATACTTCCAACCGCTGTCGATAACATTCGAGCGCTCTGCGATTACGATTAGGCTTATCGCTCCTCACTTATCGCTGTTAACTTAACGCTTTTCTGTCATTCTTTCAAGTGTAGACGTCGCCGTCGCCGTCGACGCCGGCGGCGGCAGCAGCACGCGTGCAGTCGCCGCGAGCAGAGCGGAGCCGTTAACGGTTTCTAGTCCCCGGCAATCGACTTCAGTCTTTGATCGCCGCTGGCGGACTTAAGGCGCGCTTTGAATCGATCACAACTGATCGATCCGTCGTCTCCGTTCCCCACACACATACACATACACACACATATTTTTTTGCTGTTTGTTGGTTTTCAATGTTTTAATGTGAGTTACGAGAGAGTGCGCGACATAAACGCATAGACGGTAATGCGCGAGCGAGTGTAATGACACGCCAAAAAGAATCTGTGCTCCGATCCCCAACTTGGCAAGAGAAAACAGAAAAACTTTTATCAGAAAAACCAGTCAACAAAGCCGTTAAAAGTACTTTCTTCAGAAAAAAAACAGTAAAAATAATAATAAGCAAAACAGTTGTTGAATTGTTGAAAACAGTTGAAAATTTGCAAAACTACAAGTGTTATTGGATTAGAGGAATTTTGTATAACTTGCCTATTGAATTTACAAAACTATAAACACTTTAAAAGCTAAGAAAACTAATTTGCAAAAAAAAATTAAAAAACTAGAAATGAAACTAATTTCGGAAAGCCCTTGCAGTGTGCATATAAATTATAGGATTGTATCGGAAATATATCATAACTAAGCTTAAAATATTTGCATTCTTTTAATCGATATTTTTAAATAGCAATTTTTTCGCAAATCAAAGTTTGAAAATTCGATAACTACGCCAAAAATGCATTAATTTCAATTCGGAAAGCCTTTCCATGTTAGTTTTTATGGGGCTAATAAATCTGCATACTCAATTTAAATTTTTTTTAAATTTAAAATTTTTCCAATTTTTGAAAATTTTAATGATGTGACCCCTTTCCTTTTTTTCAAAAAATTGCAAATTTTTGAAAAATTTTTTTTTTGCCCGGAGATGGCTAGTTCGATCCAGCAATTGATGCTGATCAAGAATATATATGCTTTATAGGGTCAGAAATGACTCCTTCACTTTGTTTTAAGCTTCCAACTAAAATTATAATACCAATCTTTAAGTCGATATTTATCGATTTTTTATGACAATTTTATCGACAAATTAAAGCTTAAAAAAATCATAACTAAGCCAAAAATGCATTAATTTTAATTCGGAAAGCTTTCCCATGTTAGTTTTTATGGGGCTTATAAATCTGCATACTCAATTAAAATTTTAAATATAAAACACATACTTGGTTTTATTTCATTCTTAATTTAAAATAAAAATTTGCTCGTATTTTTCCCTAAATTTTACTGTTACATTCTGCTGTATATTTACAAAATATATTCAATTATTGAAATAATTAAAAAATGAACTAAAAGTAAATGTAATAAACCTGGCATTCAACACACAATGCATCTGATGTTACTGACCGCTTTGTTGGCCCAGGATTATTTCTGTTTTGTCTTTGCCAAGCACGTAGCTACATATACACTCGATATGTACCTGTTGTTTCACAATGCAAATAAATGGCAATAAATATGTTTTCTTTTTGGAGCTCGAAATGTTTATGCAACCCGCCCCTGTACAATAATTATTTTCACAAAAAATAAATGTCATAAAAATATTTCTCTTCGATTTCAAGTGACGCGTAACGGATGTAAAGCGAACTGCGGATTCCACGAGAAGCCCAAAAAATGACGGATAAAGAAATTGGTATTACACTTAATAATTAGTAATAATAATAATAGATATATAGTAATAATTATACAGATCACTGAACTGAGGAGAGAGAGACAAAGAGACCTATGGCCTACATGTTCAAATTTTTGACAAAACTATAATATTTTTTACTTTCCATTTCTAAAGCAGCCTCTATAATGTGATATTTGTATCTTTAACTATTTTATTGCGTCTAATTTCAATTGCTTTGATACAACGACGAGTGAATGAATTGCATTTTGCCATTGCTTAGATCATTATAGGGGAATTCTGCTCTCAAGCCTTTAAGGAAATGCCAGAGATTGTCCTCGAACTGAAAGTGCCGCCCCATCTTTTATTTAATTTATTGTTCGCCAAGCGAAAAGTTATTGTATATTTAGGCCGTTGGGTAACAACGTTTCAAGCCGTAAAGATTAACCCATATCTGGGAACGAGTCTCTCGATTCTTGATTCTATATTCTCGATCCGTGTGCACTGCGCAAATCTAATCTCGGCCGATAAGAGCCATCGAGTGGATGGGCTTAGCACCTTGCCCCCTCCTTCGCCGGCCACTTGAGTTGGTAACTCGTTGTGGCCCAAATGCCGCGGATTGCCTGTTTTTTGAAACAAGTGCCAAATTCGGGGGGCGAAGTGTGTACAACACATTTGATTTTTTTGTATAATTACGATACTGCATTTCAATGTCAGCGCCAAGTCAAGCTCAGCCAGAGCCACAGCCTCATTTGCATATTCATAGACTATGACTAAATCGGGCTAAAAAGCACTGCGATTGCGGGGCAAATGCGATTGGGATTGGCATTTGGTATTCCCCCGAACGCCCCAAACAATTACACACACACACACTGCACGGATAGCAATTACTGTGTAACTTTGTGGCATTCCATTGGAGTTGAAACCGAGTCCCAGAATTCACTATCGAATGTAGTTTGCAAACGGAACAAGACAATCAAAGTTGCGCTACTGAAATATAACACCACAGATAGCAACACAAGCTTGTATCTAACAGATACAATTCCATTTGTGGAGCACAGCACTTCCAGCACTTCCAGAACTTGTAATTAAAAATCGTTGGAAGCTCGTCCTTCTTTAGGAATTCTTATCATTCCACCAATCGCTTGTAAATCAGCTTAGGTTTTTTGGGACCCAGCTATATGTATGTATATCCCAAATGGGTCTAATTTACAACCGGCTTGGAAGGTTTAGCGATAGCGTTGGGAATGCGTCATGTCATTCAGCTATACTTCCTGCACGTAAGCACTGAGCAGAACAAAGACATGTTTGGGGCATAGTTTTCCAACAAGAACATGTCCAAGCATGTCTTAACATGTCACTATTGCAATATAACATGTTCAGATATGTTATATTTTGTGTTATGCGTTATATAAAGTTATAGTTCTAAAGGGTTTCAGCTTTTCCAGTTCTTAAATCTTAAAGATAGATTTACATTTCATAAAACATTTGTACATAAGATATCTCTTTCTCCGTGAGATATCGCCCAAGTTATGATTATATAAGATTATAGCCTAAAGGGTTTCTACCCTTCCAGGGTTCCATTCAACTTTTCCTGTTCTTAAATCTTTAAGATAGATTTACATTTCATAAAATATCTCTTTCTCCGTGTGATATTACCCAACTCTGCGGGCTCTCTATCAACCACTTTTTGAATCCAACAATCAATCAATCAAGCAGCAAGGCATTCGTTTAACGTAAATGCAATGTCGTAATGAAATCCCATGAAAGTGAAACTGAGAACACTCCTCTACTTTCGCCTCCGAGCAGCTGCCTTATCTAATTACTCATAAAAAAAACCCCACAACCACATTTGAGAGTCTTGATCTTTGGGATTCCTAATGAAAGCTTTGGGTACTTGGGCACTTATGTACACCCCAGATCGTGGCAAGAGGTACTCCTGGGCAGCGACATTGACACAGATCCCCCGATTAAGTGCCATGAATGAACGAGCGTGCGAGTACTCGCACTCGGTTGCTATTGAGGAGGAGATTGGGCCAACTCCAGACTTCAAACAGCCACCGCAGCGGATCAATGCTGTACACGTCGTCCGTCCGTCACCTATGATAAGGCCTTTTATGTTAATGGATGTTTGATGTGGCTGGTGCGTGCAATGGCGTTGTTTTCCCGCTTTACGATGGCCTCACATTACGGCCGCCTAATGGCCGCCATAAAACGGCGATAAAGCATCGATGGATTAGCCCCGAAACCGATTCTGGATCGGACCTGGCTCAGATAAGGCTGTCTCATTTGGGTTAGTCGATCTATGCCAGACTGGTTTCCTGGTCGGCATCCCTCGATGCAGTGGCCATTACATTTCGATGGGACATGGACATGACCATTTAAGCCCATCCAGGCATCATCCGCACCAGATGCTGCTGGTGATTTATGGAGTGGAGAGCCATACTTGTGACAGGAGAGCTTCTCCGGTTGGGTTATCTATCCCCGACGGGGCCCATAAACCACCAACGCTCACCTCCAGCGTTATCCAGTTAATGCATGTAAATTTATGCTTGGCCACCGAGTTCACACGCCCACGGGCTGGCTTGGGCTGGGAGCCAAATATAGAGCAGTCCTTATCTGCGTCAGAGGTGTCAAGCACAAGGCCACAAAGTCTCGTCTCGTCTCTCGGCTCTCCGTTCTCAGTTTACCCATTCTGATGAAATGTCGGGATCTCGGGGATCATTTTCCAGATCAGTTTCGTGTCTGCGACGTTGGCAGACGAAATGGAGCTGCCGGCGGAGGAAGTACCCCTACTCGGTGGGGATATCCTCCTACTTTTGTGAATCTCACAATCCCCCGAACTGTTGTCTGATCCGTTCTTCTCTGTCTCGCCCGCAGAAATAAGACCCACGGCTGAGCCAGTGGCATCTGCTCCAGCGGATTCAACACCAGACGATCCTGCTCCTGCTGCCGTAGAAGTCAGCGCGCCCGTGCAGGACATCGCACCAGCTCCGGCAGCCATTGCGGAGGACGTTACATCGAGTACAGCTGACGATGTTGCCGATAAGCCCGTGGCGGAGACCAATGGCAAGGCCCTGGTGGAGGCCAAGAAGTTGCCCGAAGTGTCGCAGAAGAACGGCAAGGAGCTGGAGAAGAATGGCAAGGAACTGCAGGAGGCTGCTGACGATGGCTTCAAGAACGTCTCCGAGGCTGAGGGTCAGCAGAAGGTGAGTGCCGGTGTGCTCGCCTAACCCAGGGTTTATCTTATCCTCTTTGGGTTTTGATTTTATCATCTCCAGAAACTGCCCTACCCCAAGTCCGTGTTCTTCATCATCAGCAACGAGTTCTGCGAGCGCTTCAACTACTACGGCATGAGAAGTGCGTCTAACTGAACGTTCCTTGCTGAATCCTGGACTAAACCTTGCTCTCTCTCTCTATCCCTGCAGCTGTTTTGGTCCTGTATCTGAGCCGAGTGCTGGGCTACTCCGATGACACCGCCACTGTGGTCTTCCACATCTTCACCATGTTCGTTTACTTCCTGTGCGTGTTCGGCGCCATTATCTCGGACTCCTGGCTGGGCAAATTCAAGACGATCCTTTATCTATCGATGGTCTATATATGCGGATCGGTCCTGCTGACTCTCGGAGCCATTGGTCCGCTCAACCTCCCGATCGAGACGTTTACGATGCTGGGCTTGGCCCTCATAGCCCTCGGATCCGGCGGCATCAAGCCGTGCGTATCGGCCTTCGGCGGCGATCAGTTCAAGGTGCCCGAGCAGGTGAAGCAGATCACCTCGTTCTTCTCGCTCTTCTACTTCTCGATCAATGCCGGTTCGCTGATCTCCACCACGGTCACTCCGATCCTGCGCGAGGATGTCTCCTGCTTCGATGACATCAACTGTTATCCCCTGGCCTTCGGTGTACCCGCCGTCCTCATGATCATCTCTGTGATCATCTTTGTGCTGGGACGATCGCTGTACAAGATGAAGCCGCCGGCTGGCAATATGGTTGTGCTGGTGAGCAGCACCATCTGGACCGCCCTGACGACCAAGTGCAAGGAGAAGAAGACAAATCCCCGCGAGCATTGGCTGGACTATGCCGATGCCAAGTACGATCGACAGCTTATCGACGACGTCAAGGTGCTGATGCGTGTCCTGTTCCTGTACCTGCCGCTGCCAGTGTTCTGGGCACTGTTCGATCAGCAGGGCTCCCGTTGGACCTTCCAGGCCACTCGCATGGACGGCGACATGGGCTCCTGGGACATCAAGCCCGATCAGCTGCAAGTGCTGAATCCCCTACTCATCCTGCTCTTCATTCCCCTGTACGATGTCGCCTTCTATCCGGCCCTGCGGCTCGTCGGCATCTCGCGGCCCCTGCAGAAGCTCACCATGGGCGGCATCCTGGCCGGCGTGGCCTTCATCATTTCCGGCGTGGTGGAGCTGAATCTGGAGGTGAGTGGAGTGGAGAGTTCAAATGAGTAGAGTCCCTGTTATGTACCGTATTTGCACCTGCACCTGCCCCCTTTTTCCACTCTTTTCTTCTCGTTGCACGCTTGCTGTTGCCTGTCGCCTGTCGTAGAAAACATATCCCGACCTGCCCTACAGCCACAATGTCCAGCTGCGCATCTTCAACGCCGAGAACTGCCAGTACCAGCTCAGCGGGACCCTGAATGGAGCGGAACTGCAACCGTTCCCGGTGCCGGCACTGAATGTCTACACGGACAAGGACCTGTATGTGGAGAACACGGCAAGCCTGATCTACTCGCTGTCCAGCACAGAGGCGGGCTGCGAGGGCTACACTGGCACCCAGATCCTGACCCAGAAGACGGCCTGGTCGCTGTTCCTCAATCCGAAAAATGCCACCAAAACGCACTATTGGGAGGAGGACTTTGTGGACAAGCCCAGCGAGAGCCATCCGCTCGTCCGGAACGTGGCCAACATTGATCCCACGCTGAAGGTGGTGTGGCGCAGTGTCTCCAAGAACGAGGTGGTCTACGACGATTACGCCAACGAGACGCTCCTCACGCGCGTCAACTCGGGCGAATACGCTGTCTTCGTTGGTGACTCTAACATTGGAACCTTCAATGTCCATACCGGCGGCGTATACACGCTCCTCATCGTTCTCAACTCGGCCGGCACATACACGTCCAATCTGCTGACGGTTACGGAACCCAATTCGATGAATATCCTTTGGCTGATACCGCAGTATGTGATCATGACCCTGGGCGAAGTGATGTTCTCGGTGACGGGGCTGGAGTTCTCCTACGCCCAGGCCCCGCCCAGCATGAAGAGCGTGCTCCAGGCCTGCTGGCTGCTGACCGTTGCCTTTGGCAATGTCATCGTGGTCATCATTGCCGAGGCCGCCCTGTTCGAGTCGCAGGCCAGTGAGTTCTTCCTGTTCGCCGGCCTCATGTTCGCCGACATGCTGCTCTTCATGGTCATGGCCTACTACTATGTGCCGAACAATCCCAACAAGAGTGACGAAGAGATTCAGCCGCTGACAGGCGGCGACGCCAAGGCCGAGATTCCTCCCCTCGAGGGCGGTGTCGAGAACAAGGGCAAGGACATCAAGGAGAGCGAGTAGTAGGGTCGCTTCGTATTCTTCAGTCTGATCTAATCCTGCTCGGTCCCGCGTTGTGTGTATTATATGTATTTGTACTTGTAGATGTGTATATGTGAATCCTTTGTGGCTTCTGTCCATTCCCAGGCTAATTGTAAGTGAAGCCCTGACCGGGGCGGCGTTGTTGCATATGAAAAGACATCCAGTTTAGTTAAACTAATAAAAGAAAACTATTGATACAACTCCTGGCTCTCCTCCATCCTTCCTGCTCCCGAGTGCTCGCTCATTCCTGCTTAGTGGCTGTGTGTGTACTGTGTGTGCTTTCTATCTGACAAGAGAAACCAACGAGGAGGAGTACCTAGGTTAAGGTGGATCTCTCCTGCTTTCAGCACACATATCCCCTGATCCCCAGCAGTGGCAATACCCAGCTGCGGGTCTTTAGCGGCGTTCCCGACTGCGAGTATCGCTTCAACACGAATCTGGGCGCCCGGGAGAGCTTTAGGCTCAGCGGTCTGGACACGTACTCATCGGGCAACGTGGCCACGAGCACGGATGGCACCTTCACGCTCACCTACACCGTGGAGACACTGACAGAAGGTAACCCCAGCATATTTGCACTGAGGAAAATAATAATAATAATAAGATTAAGGCTTAGACTTACCCCTCTTGTCCTGTTGTATCCTAGGTTGCACCGCTCTGGAGGGCGGCAGCCAGCAGCTGTACGAGGCCACTGCCCACTCGCTGTTCCTGCGTCCGGCCCATGCCATCCGAAAGTATTGGTACGAAGACGATGTGCAGAAGTCCAATCGTTCGCAGGCCTTTGTCCGCACCCTGGCCAATCTGCTGGCCACCACGCGTGTGGTGTGGACGGAGGAGGCCACGGGATCGGTGGCCCTCGATCTGCCCGCTCGCAATCATGAGCTCTATGAACTTCCAACCGGCAAGTACAGCGTTCAGGTGGCTGATCACCTATTGCTCCAGGTGGAGCTGCGGGCCGGCGGCGTCTATGCCCTGTTGGTGGGCCAGAGTCGCGAGGGTTTCGAGTCGCGACTGGTCGAAGTGACGACGCCCAACTCGATGAGCATGCTGTGGCTGGTGCCGCAGTACGTTGTGATGACGCTGGGCGAGGTGATGTTCTCGGTGACGGGGCTGGAGTTCTCCTACTCCCAGTCGCCGCCCAGCATGAAGAGCGTGCTCCAGGCCTGCTGGCTGCTGACCGTTGCCTTTGGCAATGTCATCGTGGTCGTGGTGGCGGAGCTCAAGTTCTTTGAATCGCAGGCCAGCGAGTTCTTTCTGTTCGCCGGCCTCATGTTCGTCGATATGCTGGTCTTTGTGGTGATCGCCTTTTACTATATTCCGTACGACGAGGAGGAAGCGCTCGCCGAGCGGCTGCGGCTGAGTCTGGAGGAGCGCGACCAGGAGTGGCGCGATCTGGGCAGGTTCAAGGAGGACTAGGAACACTTTTTTCTGCTTTTATAACTTATTTTCACTGTATGTATACACAATTACGTTTAATAAACAATTTGCCAATAAGATTTGCACAAATCCGTTATGTTTTGCGCCAAGAAAAAGGTTAACAGCGTGCTGTTAAGCGCTCGTATGTTAATTAGGTATCGGTGTTTTTGGCTACTATCGATATTTTTACAACATCGCCAAGTAAGTAAAGTCAACCATAAAAACACTTCATTTGTGTGCACTTTTCGCTTATTTATCACCGGGAAAAAATACTACGGTTGAAAACCACAAATGAAATTATATATATTATATATTAATGAGTATATATATATATATCTTATTTTATTTTATTAATTTATTTTACACGATATTTCCATTAATGTTTCTCACCTCTAATCGTAGGCCCTATCGATTGTGTTCAATCTCTACGAAGCTGCCAGACTTTAAAGCTGCTATCGAAGCGGTCTTTTTTTCAACGGTTGCGCGTGTGCGGTTGTGTCCATTTTTGAGAAAAAATTGTCTTCAATTGGAGTTCAAAGCTTACGGTTGGTTAAAATAATAGTTATTGTCAATTAGCTATTGCGGGGAAACAGTTCTTTCATGTCATACCCATGTTCTTCGTTTTGCGATTGAGAAGAAACATTTAAGTAGGACTTTTTCTATTTTATTTGCAGAATTCAAGCTTCAATATTCTTGCAAGATGACTTTTTTCGGTAAGTGACACCAGTTGTATTTCTGGACACTCCAGATCCGTGCAGTTTTTGTTCCACTAAAAATCGTCTTATTTATACAATTTCCTTGCCCCAGGCCTAACAATGAAACCTGACCGCCAGTACACTCGTTTGCTTCAAAAACCTTTTTCCGTAAGGGGAGTGGCCATAAAGGAGGGAGATATGGGCAAGGTTTACGTTATAACCAAAGATGAAAAGCATATTATTGCCACAGTATCCGAAGCGATTCCCCAGGCCCAACTGGACTTGCAATTTGGCAAGTGCGAAGAGATAACATTCGCAGTCGAAGGTGACTTCCACGTTCTAGAAGCTTAAACCCATCTAAATTTGTTTCCATTTTCCAGGCGAAGCCACAGTTTGTCTGACGGGCACCTGGTACGAAGAGGACTATGCAGATGCCAAGAAGCAAGCCGAAGATGACCGTCGCCTACTTGAAAAGGTTATTACATTCCTGGATACTACGCACGACGCAGATGACGAGCATGACAGTGAAGAGGAGAGCCAGAACTCAGAGCTTAAGACTGAGAATTAGAAGAATCTGATATCATTGCTGGAGAGGACGATGCGGATGAGCCCAGTTCTACAAGTCTACTACATCGGACGACTGCAGCTCAATAACAACTACACATTTCTGTCCAGTCTAAGGAATTGCTTAGTATTCATTCGCGTCGCACAATGCAAAACTTAAAATGTCAAAATAAATCCACATCGTTTTCCACACAGTTCCTAATCAACAGATTTATTTTCTACTTAATGAATTAAGAAATATTGGCGCATGTTCCCGGCGGAATTTTAAAAAAACAAAATGGGGTAAAACAAAAAAAAAATCAATGGCGTCCACATTTGAAACAAATATCGATATTTTCTTACATAGCTGGTTTGTTGGTTAAAAAAAAATCACGATAATATCGCAACACTTAACAATTTTAATTTTATTAATATTATTAGATTTCTCAGTTTTAAAATAATCTATTAAAATATATGAATAAAAAATGTACATCACATTCCATATCGATATTAACACACAAACATCAATATTTTCGCTTTCCAACACTGTTGCGACCGCATATGTAACCGCACTGAAATTGTTTTCCCATCAGAATATCTGTTTAAACTCTATTAAAACTATGGCGGCCAGCACGAAACTGATTCTGGGCACCGGCCTCTGCCAAAAACTGAGCCAGGTAAGCAGTTTCCTTATGTACATTCGGCGTGCTCATCTCACAATTTGATCTACTCACAGTTCACGAGGAAACTGCACTCGCAGCCCGCACTCCTGTCCAGCTTTCGCTCGTCCCGCGAGGTTCGGGAGCTGGATCAGTATCCGGACGTCGAGGTGGTGACCAATCCGCCAGAATGGCGGTTCGTAGAACGCCTGCTGCCGCCCGCATTAGTGCCGCTGCCTGAGAACAAGCCCGAATATCCATCCGGCTGGCGGCCACAGAAGGAAGATGGCTCGAAGAGCGGTTATTATGTGGCCAGAACCAAGAATCACATGGTGCCGGTGTATCTGCACACTCGGTTTCGCGGTCAGCGCCGGATAACGGTGGTGCGTCGCGTCCAGGGCGATATTTGGTCGCTGGAAAAGGATCTGCGAGCAGTGGTGGAGCAGTCCCGGAACGGTAAGCTCTGCGCCACGCGAGTCAACGAGCTGAGCGGTCAGATTCACATCCATGGCGATCATGTGGACCTACTGAGGGACTATCTTAAGGAGAAGGGCTTCTAAAGGGCTATCATTGTGGACGTCAATAATAATAAACTCTAACCTGTTGATTTAATTCAAGGTCTTATGGTCTTTTTCTAGTTACGTGTTAAATTAAACAATTGGAGGATCCTAACTCAAGAAGGTGGCTATGCCTCCCTACTGTTATCTGAACTAATCAAGGAATATCAGGCCAGTGCTGATTTTAACAAAGAAAAGTATATCTAAATGGATTCCTCCATAATTAATTAAGGAAACCCGTTGGAATAGGCCGCACGCTGGCCCCCAATGGGTTGCAGTTCGCTGTATTATTAAGCACTTAACGTTTAGCATAAATTACATACATCGTCTTGGTCTTGGGGACATGGTGGTGAGAGTCGTGCATGGGATTCCGTGGGCTTTACAACTAAAATCTAAGGGAGAGGATCTTAGGGTGGATGATAAACTTAGTCGAGTCCGGGCGAGCCCGAGGAGGGAGCTCCGCTATATCGCTATCGCTATTCTACTTATACTGCCGCTGGTGGCAGAGGTTCCTCTGCCGTCAGGTACGCAGGTGGGCGTAAGCAGCCATGCCCCACCGCTATCCGCTGGCACCAGCCATTGCCGGCAGTCCGGACAGGCTGACGCCACCCGGTGTGGGCGTTACCGTTCCCGTACCCGCTGCCGATGATGAGGATCGCTTGAGGGCCTTGCGTATGACCGTCCAGTCCTCCATGATGTCCTCCTCGCGCAGCATATACACCACATACGGCCCAGTTACGGTCACGGCCTTTTTGCGTCCCGGTCCGCGCACCTTGCTCTGGCGCTTGTCGGTACCCCAATCAGCCCACGAAATGTCTACATTGTGGCGGTCCTCCTCCAGGCGACGGATGCGATCAACCAGCTCGTCGTGCAGATTGTCAACAGCCATATGCTTCTCGCTCTAAAAAAGTACGGATACAATTTAGAAGAAGTCTCCCCAATATATTTTTGGCGCCAAAAATGCTTCGGGACTCACCTCAAAGTGTTGGACGGCTGCCTGCTCCTCGGAAAGGAACTTGTGCTCGATGTTCTGCAGGCGGTATCTGCGCAGCACATCGGCCACCTCAATGCGGGTGCGAAACACCTTGTCCAGCTCCTTTTGTGGCTGAACAAACTCCTCAGAGCGGCCGGAACGAACCTCCGCCAGCTGGCGTTCGATGAGATTGATGCGTTCGAAGTAGTACTGCTCCCGCAGCGTATTGAACTGACGCTCCAAGCTCACTACAAATAACATAAAACCACGGATAAGATATGGGATGAATGGGCAAGGGGGCTTCAAGCCTTCCTCGATGCTTACACAAATCTTCGATGTGCTCCACCCGCCGGCGCTCAATTTCGCTGGCATCCAGCTCCGAGGAGTCATCCGAGTCGCACTCATTGGCCTCCTCCTCATCGGAGGTATCGTGCGCCTGGCTGGAGTTTGAGTGCTCCGATTCTGCACCAGAAACGTCGCCCTCACCATCGGATTCGCCGTTCTTAACGGGCATCCTGCACAGCTGGGTTTAGCCGGTTTTCCTGAGTTGCGCGGATTGCAGGTAGACACTTGACGTGATATTTGTTGCTTTAAATAGGCTAATTAACCAGGAATGTTGAAAAAACACTTGAAATTCGTGGAAGTTCCACAATTTTGGAGCTGTAGCAAAAAAGTGTTGGTCAGCGTTTTAATGGCAGTGGTGTGTTGCTAACCGCGAATGCGTTGGTCCAGCAATCGACTTATCGATAGTTATTATGACCGACCACAAACAGCTGTGTTTATTAGTGGTGGACCTCACGAAAAAAGTATCTCCTATCGCAACTACGTGAAACAAGCGGAGAAAGACAAGACAATACAACTATTTTGTCATCACTAGGTGAAACTGAAACCGTGCCTGTAAATAAATTCAGAGAAAAACCTTGAAAAAAAATCAAAATGTATGAGAAAAAAGAGTTAATATTTAGAAATTTTGGAAAAACACAATGAAAATATAAAAATGTATTTGTTTCTTAATTATAAATATCGATATAATTGTATATATTTTGCACATCCCTACCGGCAATTCTTGAGTTACAATTTGCAATAAAAATTAAATGCTGCGCTAGAGAAAGACACAATTATATTGGTTTGGGGATTCCCTGCCACACGCCATGAACTTCCCGCTGGCCAATGCCAACAAGGACACGTTGCGGGCAGCCTGCAAGAAGTGCGGCTACGCCGGTCACCTGACCTACCAATGCCGCAATTTTCTCAAGGTAAGCGGGGGCGCTGGACATGTGGCAGCAAAGCCAACAGCACTCATCCACCCATCTTTTCCGACCAGGTGGACCCCAACAAGGAGATCCTGTTGGATGTGGAGAGCACCAGCTCGGACTCGGAGCTGGACTACCTCACGCCGCTGACGGAGCTGCGGGCGCAGGAGCTGAAAGGCGGCGCCGAAGTGCCACCTCCAACGCTGCCGATCGCGAAGACGACAACAGTTAACAAGGATACGGCTAGAGAGAAGGAGCGCGGCAGGAACAAGGAGCAAGATCGCGACAGGGAAAAGGCTCGAGAGCGGGATCGCGATCGTGACCGAGTTCGGGAGCGCGATCACAACAAGGTGAGAGAGCGCGAGCGGGAACGCGAAAGGGAGCGAGACAGAGAGAGGGAGCGGGACAAGGACAGAGGGCACGACCGGAAGAGAAGCAGCTCTAAGCGGAGCCACAACATAGCCGAGAAGGATAAGGACAAGGACAAGAAATCGGAGCGGCACAAGAAGCGCAAAAAGAAGAGCCACAAGCATAAAAAGGACACCTCCGATCTGGCCAAAACCAAGTCTAGGAAACACTCAAGCAGCACCAGCAAGAAGTCAAAGCGACGACGCTCCTCCCCCTCCACCAGCAGCAGCAGCTCGTCCGACTCCTCCTCATCATCCTCCTCTTCTTCCTCCGATTCGGATTCAGATACCAGCAGCAGCAGCGATGACGACGGCGATGATTCCGAATCCGAATCGGATTCCAGCGACAACGAGGAGTCCAGCACCAGCGAGTCCGACGAGTATGGCCGCAAAAAGAAGCGGCAGGGCAAGTATAAGCGGAAAGCGGACACGGCCATGCTGCGACGCAAAAAGACCAAGGTGAAGCGGAAGCGGCATCGCGCCGGCAACTCTGGTGCCCCCAGCGCCGGCAGCTACCTGAGCAGTCTCAGCGACAGCAGCACCTACTGATTAGGATCACGGCCAGGATACATAGCTGCGTTCCAAAGCAACTCCGCTCCCTCTCTGTCTCCGTAAATTAGTTTGATTTTCGCCTAACAGCATGTCCCCTCCACCACTTCCACTAGAAACTGCCGGATTTGCCACTTCCAGTTTCAGACTTTTCTTCGTAAAACTAAAAACTAATCCCTAAACCCTACACCCGAAACCCGAAACCCTTAACCCTAGACTTGTCTTTTAGATCTTAAGTTTAAAGTATCATCTGCAAAATATACAAAACAAAAAGGAAAAGTAAATTAGTTTGTACAAGAGAAACATAAAGTTCATATTGGTTTATTACAATTACCTAGTTTTGGCATTCATGAATTTGTTTGGAATATACAGGGCTGTTTTCAGACAAAGCCAAGGTGTGTCATCAGTAACCTACCTTTCGAGGTGAAGGAACAGCGATGATGGTCTTCTAAACACTCATTTGCAGGTCTAGAACTAGGTTGGATTCCTAGAGCACTGCCTGTTATTACCATTATTACTTGTTTTCAACACTTAACTCTTCTGTAACTTCACTTGTAATTATCTTTTTACTATCTTTTGGCTTTTTACAACTCTATTACAGTGCATCTAATCGCCTCTGCTTGTACATTGCGGGCTAAGAAAGATAAGATCTTGCACATATCGGGAGTTTCTGGCTTGTATATATATTTTCGGATTTAGTGAATACGTTTAGAGGCAGTTCTATCTCAACCAAATACAGTTTTCGATTACACATAACAAACTATATACATAAAACTTGTAACAGTTTAAAACTGAGATCACTCAGATTCCCGCAGGGCCAGCTCTAGAGCTGTTATTTTACGCTTTAGGAAGGCTATCTCCTGGGCGGAGCGCTCGCAATTGTCGCAACTCACTTGCTTCGTCGCCTTCATTTCCAAAAGGCGAGCATTTTTCTCAGTTAACTCGTCATTGGAGGCAAGCACCTTTTCCAACAAACTAAGCGATGAGGTTTGGAAATTCCGGATATCCTCATCGCGCCTTTTTAGCTCTTTTACCAACTCCCTGTTCTCCTTCTTGGCATCCAACAAGAGCTGCTCCAGCTCCAGCAACCTATCCTCAGCATCCTCAGTCTTCGACGTCGTCTTGGTTTGGGTTTTTGGAGTACCTTCGTACTGGGCGTCATTGAAATTTTTACGATGGCCATCGGACAGTCGTTGCATGGCATCCAAAACGCTTTGCATCTTCATTTCAGCGGCATCTCCTGGGCTCATATGCGTGTCCAAGAACTTGGTCAGTAGAACGGCGGAGGGGGATTCGGCTTTTCTCTCTTGCAATTTAACAACAGCGCTTGGGCTGCTGTAACTATTGTCCATTGATGTATTACTACAGGTAGTGCCAATGGGTCTGGATATGGGTGTGACTATTACGTCCTCCTCGGAGATAGGATGACTGTGCTCGCAGCCCAAACGGCATTGGCAGTGCCTGCAGGCGGTTCTTTGCTTTGATTCCTCCTGCGGCGGGGCAAGATTACGCGAACGTGGTTTTGGCTGCGGGGGCAGCCCCAGGTGTTCGTCAATATCTCTGGAATGTCGGTGATATGCAAGGTCCTCCCTCAGCTGCTGCCTGTGCCGCTCGCTAAGCTGCTTCATATTAACCTCCTCACGTAGCTGTTCCGTGAGCTGCTCCTGCTCCACATCGGCCACATTGGCCTCTGAGCTGGAAGTTTGCTGCTTCACATCGGATTCTGAACTGGCGGTGCGGTGCTCCAGGGGCCAGCCATAGCTGGTCATAGTGTGGATGAATTCCTGCTCATCCGCCTGATCCACAAATCGCAGACTCCAGAACTCTCTGTTACTATCGTAAAATTGTAGATAGTGGTCCTGCAAGTAGATGGTGCTGCCGTTGGGCTTCACTTTCGTGTTGCTCATCATCTGACTCTTCTGCTTGTAGAGGATCATGGAGACCGCCTCATTGTCGCCCAGCATGGTCAGAGCCAGGCCCATCCGCTTCAGGGGCATGTTGTCGTTATATACATTTACAACTTTGGCGAAAACAACCTTCCAACAGCTAGGTTTACGCTCAACTGCAACGCTCCTGCTCTCCGAGGACACTTCACGGCTGTTCGTAGGCGATGGCTGCGACTGCTGGGGTCTGTGGCCACCCGGCTGGTAGCGCAGGTTGCGCGATTCCTTTTGCATTGGCAGGAGATCATCCTCGAATATCTGGCTGAGATTTCGGGGCGAGGATTCGCTGCTAAATGGAAGGGTTTAGTTTGGGTTACCGCCTTGCACATCGTCATCGACCGCTCACCTCTGCAGCGTACTGAAGAAGGACTCTATGGATCCCGCACTGTCCGAGTCAAATTCCATTTTCTTAAACTATGATATCTACTACTTTATAAATACTGATTAATATTAAGCCTAAATCGGTCTGAACAGTACCAAAAATATACAAACAATGACTGTTTACGATAAACGATAACTTTTCGGTGTGGCCAAATGTGACAACGAAATGACATCGGGTCACATCGCCTACTTAGTTCTCTAATTTTGTCTTTTTTCTACTTTCCACTAATTACATTTATTTAATTTTAAATTTATACTTTAAATCAGTTAGGTTCTAAACATTATATTTAATATATAAAAATAAATAAATAAAAGGCCATTACTAAATTTATTTATTTTTATTTGTTTATATACCCTTGCAGGGTATTTTAAGTTCACTACGAAGCTTAAAACGCATTGAAGGAGTCATTTCCGACCCTATAAATCATATATATTCTTGATCAGCATCAACAGCCGAGTCGATCTAACCATATAAGGGGAACAAAAATTTTTTTTTTTAAATTTTCAAAATTTTACAAGGGGTTACATCGTTAAAATTTTCAAAAATTTATAAAATTTTAAATTGTTTTAAATTTTAAATTGAGTATGCAGATTTATTAATCTAATAAAAACTAAGATAAGAATGCTTTCCGAATTAAAATTAAACATTTTTTAGCTTAGTTATGGCTTTTTTAAAATCGATTTAAAGTCATCTAAGGGCCAACATACAAATGATTGCCAAAAGTCACACATATGTACTTGGATTCATGATTAAAATTATAATTTATTATTTAATTTATAATAATTTAATTATACAAGCTAAAAAAAAAACACCAAAAGCTTTCCGTATTAAAATTAATACATTATGAAAGGAAATGACTCCTTCACTGCATTTCAAAAATCCCACAAAGCCATGTTTCACTGTTTTTGTCTAATTAATTAACACAGTAATCTTAAACTTAATATTTTTCGAAGCTCTTCTTGTTATCAGTCTTAATTTTAAACTAGTAATTTCACCACACATGAAATAGTAATTTATATTTATATATTTTAGGGTTCCATTCCCCAAGCCAAGTCTGCAGAGAACTAAACCTTAACTTGGTATTGTGATCTCTCTTATCAGTATCCAGAGAGATAGAGAGTTCTTAAAACTTGGTGCTCTCTGCTCTCTGCAGATTCTTCGACAATTCCAAGGTTTCGGTGAATTTCGCAATGAACCAACCTTGCGAAGGCCATAGAAAGAATCGAAACAAATACATCGAGGAAAAAATGGGTGATCTTACAAACTATATCACATTATATATTAAACAAAAAATTAAACAAATTAAATTTAAATCAACAAAAGTAATCCTTCTTCAGCTGTTTTAAGATATTAAATGGAACTTCTTTGTGGTAAATTTCTCCTTCATATTCTTTCCGGTGTAATCAACGACGCATTTGCTCCCGATCTGACGATGTGATAAGCTAGGGGAGAGCGCATCATTGAGCGCTTGTTCAAGTGCGTTCATCGGCAATATTACGGTGATAAGAACGGGTCGCGATGGAGGGCTATAAAGCAGCCCAGCAGCCCGGCCAGCGCTTCAGTTGAATCTCAGACAGCCCAGCGAGAGCTAGCGCCACCTCATCCATAGTATCATATACATTAGAAGACAACCGTCTGTCGCTCCTCCACCTGTATCAACGGATTAAGCGATAAGCCAGCTGCTGCTCCGCGGTGTGTGTTTTTGTCAGAGATCCGGTTACGTAAACAGACAAACAAGAAGGGCGGACACCATGGAAGTACCACCGCCACTGGTCCTCAAGCGACACCTGTATGTGCCCAGCAAGACACTGATGGGTCCCGGACCGTCCAATTGTTCCCATCGTGTTCTGGAGGCCATGAGCAATCCGGTGCTGGGGCATATGCATCCCGAGTGCCTGCAGGTGGGTTTTACAAATATATTAGATGCTGACCAAAAGTGTCATTATTATTATTTATAGTTCGAACATAACTAAATAAATAATAATAACAATAATCGTTATATCAAAGTTTACCATATTTTTCCTTTCGCACTACAGATCATGGACGAGGTTAAGGAGGGCATCAAGTACATCTTCCAGACCCTGAATGATGCCACCATGTGCATCAGTGGCGCAGGTCACAGCGGCATGGAGGCGGCCCTCTGCAACCTCATTCAGGACGGCGACGTTGTGCTGATGGGCATAACCGGTGTCTGGGGCCATCGGGCTGGGGATATGGCACGTCGCTATGGCGCCGAAGTTCACTATGTGGAGGCAAGCTTCGGACGGGCCCTGAGCTGGGAGGAGCTCACGTTCGCCTTCGAGGCCCACCGACCGCGAGTGTTCTTCATTGCCCAGGGTGACTCCTCCACCGGGATCATTCAGCAGAATATCCGTGAAATCGGTGAGCTGTGCCGGAAGTACGATTGCTTCCTGGTGGTGGACACAGTGGCCTCGCTGGGAGGCACAGAGTTCCTCATGGACGAGTGGAAGGTGGATGTGGCCTATACGGGTTCGCAGAAGGCCCTCGGCGGTCCGGCTGGCATCACGCCGATTTCGTTTAGCAAGCGCGCCCTGACCCACATCCGAAAGCGTAAGACCAAGCCGAAGGTGTACTACTTCGACATCCTGTTAATTGGCCAGTACTGGGGCTGTTATGGCACGCCCAGGATCTATCATCACACCATTTCGTCCACACTGTTGTACGGCCTCCGCGAGGCCCTGGCACACTTCTGTGCCCTGGGCCTAAAGGCCGTCGTCCGGCGGCATCAGGAGTGCTCCAAGCGACTACAGTTGGGCATCGAGGAGCTGGGCCTAGAGATGTTCGTGCAACGGGAGGAGGAGCGTTTGCCCACAGTCAACACGATCAAGGTGCCGTTCGGCGTGGACTGGAAGAAGGTGGCCGAGTATGCCATGCGCAAGTGAGTGGCTTCTGGAGTGGAATCGAATCCAATTAATTCTACCAATTCCATTCCTCTACCAGGTACAGCGTGGAGATCAGCGGCGGTTTGGGACCCACGGTGGAGCATGTCTTCCGCATTGGACTGATGGGCGAGAATGCTACTGTGGAGCGCGTTGACATGGTCCTCAGCATCCTCAACGAAGCCATCCAGAGCATTAAGCTTAAGGCGGTCAAGACGGAGCGTTCCAAAATATAATAATTACGTTTTTTCCTATTTTTTATGGTTTTTAAATAATAAATAAAAAATCTTCAAGAGAATTGTCGATAATATTCGATAGGCTGTGCTGCCAGACTAGACGGCGGCGAAAGGCGTTGCCAGATGGCGGAAGTTTACTTGCAGCTGCAGGAATTGTTTTTGTTATCTCCTTTTTTTTAATAATAATTTTTTATATATATATATATTTTTTTTTTCTCAATATTTTGGTAACTGAATGTGAAAAACTCGAAATTTTAAATGAGAAACTATGAAAAACGTATTTAAATTGCTTAACCACTTTTTAATTTGGTAAAACCACCATAAAATGCACTGAAGTCAAAGGAATCTTGCTTGACCTCTTTGTTTTTGTTTTGATTAAAACAATTAAATATATTTAAACCAAAACAAGCAATTAAAAACGGAAGATGTTTTAGCTTAGAAAACCAAACAAGGCCGCATCTTTTTGGAGACAATTTATCATAGTCCTTCCAGAAAATTAAGATTCTTCTTTCAACCGGAAGTCTCCCTCATTTCCTCTTCCGTAAAGGTATTCCATGTCCACATCCTGTGGGAGGACAATCGGCAGGAGCAACTTCTAGTGGCCATTTCCCATCCATCGGGGGAAAACACGTGTCATATATAGGATATACAACTTAGTTTTATTGAACGCCTATTCGAACCGAAATCAGATCGTCCAGGGCACACACTCTCACACACACACGTAGAAAAAAAAAACAAAAAAAGTTGTACACTTAAATGTTTATTTGTTGTTTTCAAACTCAGTGAGCGACAAGCGCCCAAATCATTTCCATCCAATGTGTACTTAAAGTCTCTCCACCTTCCTAGAGCCTTCGGCTACGCTTAACCCTGCTTCTGGGCCAGCTCGCGGGCCTTGGCGCGCTCCAGCTTGGCGATGCGGGCCAGACTCTTGGAGCCAAGGATGCCACCGCCCCAGTGGCGACGGATCTCCTCGTGACGCTCATTGAAGTTGGTCTTGACGGCCTCCAGAACCTTTCCGAAGTTGGCCTTGTCGTTGTTATCGACGGTGGTCAGGGCCAGGGTGGTGCAGGTCTTGCGACGGACCAGGCGACCCAGACGGGCCTTGCCCTTCACAATGCAGTAGGGCACGCCCATTTTGCGGCACAGGGCGGGCAGGAAGAGAACCAGCTGGAAAATACAAGGCGATACAGGAAGGCATTAGTCTTTGGGTTATTTGGCAAAAAGCACGTGTTGTGCTTCGAAAATGTTCTCTCAATTCCCTAGATTTAAAGCTGGGCACTTGCTGTAAGCTTGGCTTGATAGAAAGCTCCCAGCAAGTACCTGGCTTTTGGGAAATAAAATCAGCTGTCAATTTGCCACATGGGCAGCCTCCTCGCCCATTAAAGAGCGGGATATGCCCTTCGGTTGAAGAAATTCAAAGTTTCACATCATTGCAAGAGGGGAGAGTAACAACTTAAGGTATGGTAATACAACTCACCTCAAGGGGATCGACATCGTGGGCAATGACAACCAGCTGGGCCTTCTTCTGCTCAATGAGCTTAGTCACCGTGTTGGTGCCGGCCGACACATAACTGGGCTTCTTCTTGGGCTCAACATCCTTGCCCTTGGCCTTGGCCTCAGCCACCTTCTTCAGGCGCTGCTTCTTGGCCAGTGGCGACTCCGGGCGGTACTTCTCCAGCAGCTTGAACAGCTTGACGGCGGTGGTCTTGTCCAGAGTCTGGCTGAACTGGTGGATTGGTGGTGGCACCTTCAGACGCTTCTGGAGCACGGCCTTCTGGCGCTGGACACGGATGTATTTGGGCCAGCGGACGAAGCGGGACAGATCGCGCTTGGGCTGCACATTCTGGCCTGGAGGTAAGAGGTAAAGGAAGTTAATGTAAAACTCTGCTCGACTTCAGATCTCTCACTCTCTCTCTCTCTGAGCAACTTACCGATGCCGAAGTTCTTGGGACGCTTCTCGAAGAGCTGGTTGACAACCTTCTTGACCACTGGCTTCTTCACCGCCAGGGGAGCGGGGGCCACCTTCTTGGTCACTGGCTTCTTCTTTGGCCTGGGCTGCAATGAACACACACAACACCATTAGTTTCAGTTTCACTGACACAGGGCACAAAAACAAAAACAACACCACCGCCATTAGCGTATTCCAAACAAAACACAAAAACACTCGCGTTTGCACCGATTTAGGCGCAAAATGTTTAGTCCATTGATTCGGTAACGTTATTTACCTTCTTAACAACCATTGTCACGCAGTTTTATCGAAAGATGCTACCGAAAAAAGCAGATTTGTGCGGGTCGCGAGAAAGACCAGCTTTTGAGTCTGCCTGTCAAAAAGGTAAAGGAATGGTGGCAGCGGCGGAAGTGGCCTGCTTGGCAGCGCTGCTCAGGGTTGCTCTGGAGCGCAGGGCTGCATGCGGCGCTGCCAACTATCGAATGTGCGCATGTAGCCAAATCTAGCTGGCCATCGGATAGAAATAGCTGGAAATAATATATTTGTATATTTGTTAATGTGATCAAAGCTTAGTAAATGGGGCTTACTATGAGAAATTTGCATATAATAATACTACTTCAATATAATGTAGATACTTTTACTTTATAGTTTTAATTTTGACTTGAAAAAAATATCAAACAACCAAAAAAGTGCGGCCGCAGTCCTATAGCTCCACCTGCAGATTTTCAGCTCAAGTTATATTAAAAAAATAAATTCTTTGAGGAATGAATTCGATCGTATGAGAAAATTAAGAGAAGTACTTTAGCAGAAATGGATTGTCCTAAGAATTATTCAAATTATACCATAAGTGCAAGCTGAAGATGCTTCGCCAAGTAAGTTTTTTGGTTTTACTTAAGGAAATATATATCCTGATTTATGACTCAGGATGACACCACGAGACACCACCTCGATGACTTAGAGTTAATTCGCGTTTATACGAGAACAATAGGTAACATTTATATAAAGCTACATAAATTTGTCAAGAAAACTAACCCATGAATGTACTAAAGTGACAACCTGATCTGATGGCAAAACTAAGAATTCCCCCGAGAAACCAAGGACAGAAAAACACGATGAATTGAATAATAATAATTGAATAAAAGATGCGTGTATCTAAACAGTATAACTAGTAAATTAATTAATTTACAATTAATAGTTAATGTAATAAACGTCGACAAGTGCCAACATCGTCACAAGTGAAAACATCGATAGTATCGATAGTACTATTTATATGTATAGTATATTCCCAATCGTAAAGTGGTATATTTTCCACCTGTTTACGGTCGTGTTCAGCGCAAGTGTGACCAGGTGGCATGTAGGGAAAAATCCGCCATGTCTATTGCAGCTTAGAAAACGCCATTTGGGCAAAAAAATAAAGGTTTCTCCTGCGCCTGCGTTAAGTGCTAAATAAACCGATTTGTGACTGTAAAACGCGAGTGCTAAACTAAACCTGACTTAAACGGAGTGACTAGTGCGTGGCGGATTATCGGCCGCGGAAAATGTTTGGCGGGGGAAAACGCAGCTAGGCGAAATGCACTTGCCACCGCAGGCAGCACCAGCAACAGGCCACCATTTTTAATTTCTTTGTTTATTTTGTGCCCATCTTCGCGGAGAGCCGAGAGCGACAGAGACAGGGAGACCTGGCGACCGAAAAGCTGAAAATGGAAATGGAATTGGAAATCGAAATGGAAATGGAAATGAAGTGAACAGGAGAAGAGTTACATAGAGCAGCGATGATGGCCAGCAGCGCTGCCACGGGAACGGGTGGAAATGTTCCCTGTCCCGGTTCCGGTCCTGGAACGGTTGCTGGCGCTGGCGCATCTGGAACGGGCCCCGCCACCACCACGCCGCCCGTTAACCACACCCACGCCGTGTGCGTCTGGGAGTTTGAGTCGCGCGGCGGGAAGTGGCTGCCCTATTCGCCGGCGGTGTCGCAGCATTTGGAGCGTGCGCACGCCAAGAAGCTAACGCGCGTCATGCTGAGCGATGCCGATCCGAGTTTGGAGCAATACTATGTGAATGTGCGCACCATGACCCAAGAATCGGAGGCGGATTCACCGGAGACGGGCCTGCTGACGGTGATCGGTGTACGACGGATGTTCTACGCGCCCAGCTCGCCGGCGGGCAAGGGCACCAAGTGGGAGTGGTCCGGCGGCAGTGCGGACAGCAACAGTGACTGGCGGCCCTATAATATGCATGTTCAGTGCATCATCGAGGATGCCTGGGCGAGGGTAAGGAAGATCAGGTTATACCCAGAGATCCTTTACTAACTTTTGTGTATATACTTTTTTGCAGGGCGAGCAAACGTTGGATTTGTGCAACAGCCACATTGGCCTGCCCTACACCATCAACTTTTGCAATCTCACCCAGCTGCGCCAGCCCAGCGGTCCCATGCGCAGCATCCGTCGCACCCAGCAGGCGCCATATCCGCTGGTGAAGTTAACCCCACAGCAGGCTAACCAATTGAAATCCAACAGTAGCAATAGCAGCAGCTCGTCCTCGGCCAGCGGGGGAGGCTACAACACTCTGCCCAAGCTGGGGGGTGACAGCAGCAAGGGAAGCCTGCACAGAGTGCCCATGACTAGGCAGCAGCATCCGCTGCCCACCAGCCACCAGGTGCAGCAGCAGCATCATCACCAGCAGCAGCAACATCATCATCAGCAGCAGCAGCTCCATCAGTTACAGCACCATCATCATCAGCAACAGCAGCAGCAACATCATCATCATCAGCAGCAGCAGCAGCAACATCATCAGACGGCACCTAGAAAGCCGCCAAAGAAGCATAGCGAGATCTCCACGACCAATCTCCGCCAGATACTCAATAACCTAAACATCTTCAGCAGCAGTAGCAGCACCAAGCACTCGAATATGGCAGCGACAGCCAGCGCCAGTTCATCATCTTCAACGGCCTCCCTGCACCAGCACAACCACCATCATGGCAACCACCTGTCGCATGCCCACTTCTCACATGCCAAGAACATGCTGACGGCCTCCATGAATAGCCACCACAGTCGCTGCTCGGAGGGATCATTGCAATCGCAGCGCAGCAGCCGCATGGGCTCGCATCGATCGCGTTCACGGACGCGCGCTTCGGACACCGATACGAACAGCGTGAAATCGCATCGCCGGCGACCCAGTGTGGACACGGTGTCCACTTACCTCAGTCATGAGAGCAAGGAGAGTCTGCGCAGTCGCAATTTTGCCATTTCGGTGAATGATCTGCTGGACTGTTCGCTGGGCAGTGATGAGGTGTTTGTGCCATCACTACCTTTATCGTCTTTGGGTGAAAGGGCGCCGGTACCGCCGCCCCTGCCATTGCATCCGCGACAGCAGCAGCAGCAGCAGCAACAACAGCAGCAGCAGCAGCAGCAACAACAACAGCAGC
The DNA here is from genome assembly GCA_035046265.1 of Drosophila bunnanda. Taxonomy (NCBI): domain Eukaryota; kingdom Metazoa; phylum Arthropoda; class Insecta; order Diptera; family Drosophilidae; genus Drosophila; species Drosophila bunnanda. The sequence continues at coordinate 695,057 of JAWNOB010000017.1, forward strand.
ATCAGCGACAACAACAACAGCAGCAACAGCAACAATTGCAACTGCAACAGCAGCAACAATCAATCGCCGGTTCGATTGTGGGCATAGACCCCGCCAGCGATATGATATCGCGTTTTGTTAAGGTGGTGGAGCCACCACTATGGCCCAATGCCCAGCCCTGTCCCATGTGCATGGAGGAGCTGGTCCATTCTGCCCAGAATCCAGCCATATCGCTGAGTCGTTGTCAGCATCTGATGCATCTGCAGTGCCTCAATGGGATGATAATTGCCCAGCAAAATGAACTGAACAAGGTACGATAGAGCCAGCCATCTCTCTTTAATCCGATCTTACTAGTTGGTATATATATATATGTATCCTTTAGAACCTCTTTATCGAGTGCCCAGTGTGCGGCATCGTTTACGGCGAAAAGGTTGGCAATCAGCCCATTGGCAGCATGTCCTGGAGCATCATAAGCAAGAATTTGCCGGGCCATGAGGGTCAGAACACCATACAGATTGTATATGAGTAAGATTTTATAATTGTTCTGTGGGAAACATAACTACAGCCTTCATCTCTCTCTTTGTCATAGCATTGCCTCTGGTTTGCAAACCTCCGAGCATCCACATCCGGGTCGTGCCTTCTTTGCTGTGGGCTTTCCTAGAATCTGCTATTTGCCCGACTGTCCGCTGGGACGCAAAGTGTTGCGCTTCCTCAAAATTGCCTTTGATCGGCGCTTGTTGTTTTCCATTGGTCGTTCGGTGACCACCGGACGCGAGGATGTTGTGATCTGGAATAGTGTGGATCACAAGACGCAATTTAATATGTTTCCGGATCCCACATATTTGCAAAGGACTATGCAACAGCTAGTGCATTTGGGCGTAACGGATTGAAGGATAAGAAGGATGCCCCCGCCTCCGAAACCCACCGAAACATATATATCAACCCTGATCGGACTCTTCCATAAGTTAAGTTTCATAATCTTCATAATCTCAGTGTGTGTGCAATCCTCGTTTACATATTTTTTTTCGCTAGATTTATTTGTGTATAGCGTGTTCGGGCTGCTCGAACCCTAAAACAAATGGCAATTGCAGTAGCTTCCTTTTCCCGCCGCTCTTCCAAACCGATATATAAGGTGTTTCGTAAAAGTATGTAGGAGTAGCTTTAGTTTACAGTTGTAGTTGCCCCAAGAAAGACACCTACTAGTATTAGGCATTATAGACCTGATTCCTGGATCCAATTTAATTCGAGTGCCAAAAACCGTGGCGCTCCTCATTGCTTAGGATATGTATTGTATATTGTTGATATATAGACCATCTCCTAGGGTTTAAAGGATCCGCCGAATGCGCTGCTGTATATTTAAGATAAGCTTAGGTCAAAGACCAGATAATAGCAATATAAATTAACGCCATACAATTTTGTTGCTGACTCTAGAGATGGCTTCAAGCTCTTTTGAAATATTGTTTAAAAACCAGCAAGCTGCTCTCTTGTCTTTTCAAGCATTCTAAATCTGTACGCACACATACGCACTTGCTTAATCATGATAGCACATTCTATTTTTCAATTTTTACACTTTTAACTTTGTGTTAGCAGAAAAATTGCATTGGCCTTGTGCATCTTGTTATTATAAGGTCTTTGGTAAGGTGTCATAACCGTATTTTAGAGAGTATTTTAGGAACGCAGACGCAGATGCAGCTTCCATCTTGGCCATTCGAACTCTTCCATTGATGTGATTTTATAATTTGAATTATTCAGATCCTGTTTACGTATAAGATCATCCAGATATTCCACTATATATATATACATACATATATACAGCATATACATTTATCATACACTCGTTTATATTTTTTTTGTAATAATTTAATTCTTTTTTGCACACATTTTTTGATGAAATTGTTGCTTTCATATTGATATCATCGAACATCGTATACATCGCCAATATATACATATACATAAATATATATATATAGCATATAGCATATTAATTATAGCATATAGTAACCATACACGGACAGCTAGCTCGTCTCGTCCGCTTCCAACCATATCTGATATGATTTTTGAACTAAGAGTTGTATTTAGCACTGATTAGTTTTTAGTGTTCATTGCGAATATATCTGTTAATTCCACCAACAATAAATACCATTATCACTAAAAAACAGAGTCCTTTAATGCTAGGGATGTACATACATGGATATATCCACTTTTTATATTATAATTTCAGTCATAAGCTTGAAACATTGTGAAGGAGTCATTTCCGACCCTATAAATCATATATATTCTTGATCAGCATCAACAGGAGAATCGATCTAGCCATCTCTGGCAAAAAATAAAAAATTCAAAAATTTTCAATTTTTTCAAAAAAAGGAAAGGGGTTACATCATTAAAATTTTCAAAAATTGATAAAAAAATTTTAATTTTTAAAAATTTAAATTGAGTATGCAGATTTATAACCCTAATAAAAACTAACATAGGAAAGCTTTCCGAATTAAAATTACTGCTTTTTTGGTTGAGTTATAAGTTTTTTAAATTTTGGTTTTTCGAAAAAATTGCCATATAAATACATAAATAAATATTGACTAAAGTAATAGTATTATAAATTCAGTCAGAAGCTTGAAACTTTGTGAAGGAGTCATTTCCGACCCCATAAATCATATATATTCGTGATCAGCATCAACAGGAGAATCGATCTAGCTATCTCTGACAAAAAAACAAAATTTTCAAAAATTTTCGATTTTTTCAAAAAAAAGGAAAGGGGTTCATCATTAAAATTTTCAAAAATTTATAAAAATTTAAATTTTTTTAAAGTTAAAATTGAGTATGCAGATTTAATAACCTAATAAAAACTAACATAGGAAATCTTTCCGATTGAAAATTAATGCATTTTTGGCTTAGTTATGCTAGATTTCATGTTGGCCTCCCTGAGCCAATTGCAAGGGTATACAAACTTCGGCTACCGGAGCTTCCTTTCTGATTTGAGTATAAGCTAAGTTCGATATGTTGCAGCATCACGAATAGTTGTTGCTCGTCATAATGTCCCTGGATACATTTTCATAGTCACATAGCTACATTTGCATAGGTACATATGCCTAGCTACATTTTCTGCTTTGAAGCCTTGTCCCTTATGTTGCAGCAACACTTGTGGGTGCTTATAATCAAGTCGTTGCAACATTTGCATAGGTACTTTTGCCTAGCTACATTGTCTGCTTTGAAACCTTGTCCGATATGTTGCAGCAACACTTGTGGGTGCTTATAATCATTTGCATAGGTACATTTGCCTAGCTACATTTTCTGCTTTGAAACCTTGTCCGATATGTTGCAGCAACACATGTGGGTGCTTATAATCATTTGCATAGGTACTTTTGCCTAGCTACATTTTCTGCTTTGAAACCTTGTCCGATATGTTGCAGCAACACATGTGGGTGCTTATAATCATTTGCATAGGTACTTTTGCTTAGCTACATTGTCTGCTTTGAAGCCTTGTCCGATATGTTGCAGCAACACATGTGGGTGCTTATAATCAAGTCGTTTGCAACATTTGCATAGGTACTTTTGCCTAGCTACATTTCCCCTATACAAGTACAGCCTCCTTGTGTATTTTGTTTCCTACAATTAATTGAATGCATATTATACTGCATTGCAAAGTAATTAAATGTTTAAATTAGGGTAGAATAAGGTAAAATTCCAACTAAAAATTGCTTGCGTTGTTTTCGATCGTTTTTTATGTGTTTTTTCGGCAGTGCAATTCAAATCAATCAGCGTTGGCAATTTTGGGACTGCCAAGGTTCGATTTCGTTTGCAGCTTTGCAGTTTTCGATTTCAGTGAATCACTTAAAATAAATTAATAAAAGAAAAACAAAAAAAAATAAAATAAAATAAAATAAATAAAATAAAACAAAATAAGATGCATTGTGCGTGATGTTGGTAAAGTTGCCCCGACCATTTAAGGCAGAGCAGAGGCAGCAGCTGTGGCGGCGGCAACATGTTGCAGAGACGTGTGCATGGTCGTCGTCGCCTCTTCAGCTGCCTACGTACCCTGACGTCAGACAGGCGCGGACAAGGACAGTGTCCAAAAGGGGACAACCTGGCATGGACTGGGACTGGGTAATGCCGCTGGCTTTCACTCGGCTCCTCCAAGGGCCTTGGCTCTGCCAGATGTGGCCGGTTTCGATCATTAGAGGGCCATTAGCCTTATTTATTTTAGAATCAACGTGTTAAATGTGTGGTATTTGCCTTAAAAATTTTGAATTTATTTTAAATTTTTTAAATATTTTACTTGTTATCCTTCAAAGCTGTTATAGAAATCGCAGAAGTTTTTAAATCCTTTTAAAAATCCACGTAACTACTTCATAAAATGTTTATTAGTTGTGTTTTTATATTAAACTTTGAATTTAATTCCAGTTTTTTTTGGGAATTGTTATTTTTATTATAAATTTATTTATTTAATTCCTTCAAAAATATTTTTTAATGCAAATTTGTTGTATTTCTTGGTTTTTTATCCTTCTTAGGGATATTTTTATAGCGTTTTAGAGAGTTACAAGAACCTCTTTCTATATATATGTTTACATATCTTTGTATTATTTATTTAATTTATTTTCTTAAATTTAATTCAAGTTTTTTTTGGAATTATTATTTTTATTATTAATTTATTTATTTAATTACTTGAAACATATTTTTTATACAAATTTGTTGATTATTTTGGTTATTTATCCTTCTTAGGGATATTTTTAGAGCGTTTTAGAGAGTTACAAGAACCTATTTTTATATATATGTTTACATATCTTTTTATTATTTATTTAATTTATTTTTTTATAGCTTTTCTGGATGCTGCCGTTATCCTTGGTCCACTTGCATAAACAAAATGTTTTCCTAGAATTTAAACAGCATTTCATGCAATTTTAATGCCACTACAAAAATCACTGATCGCTGATGCTTGTTGGCATTCAACACACGCACACTCACTGACCAGTGGTGTGTGCGTAAAGAGAGAGGGAGAGAGGGAGGAAGGGGGGTGGGAGAGGTAGGAGAGGTAGGAGAGGTAGGAGAGGTGCATAGTGCGTTGCGATGATGTTCGCTAATAAGGTGGTTTTGGCCAAAAAAAAAACAGCCACTGACCCTGTTGGCAACTCGAGTTGTTGTTTATTTTTTCGGCCTCAGCCTCGTCCCGGCCATTTTTTGATATTGCGATAAAACAAAAAACAAAAAAAAATAATGGGCGATAAGGCCATTCTCTATCTCCAGCTTTCAGTTAGAACTTGTCACCCAAAGCTAATCCAAAAATATTTATGAAGAAGTCTTAGAAGAATTTTGGTTATAATTATTTAGTTGTGGCTTTGCTACTTTCTTTTTGAAATATTTAAGAAAATTTTTGAAACAAAATTAAGGTTTTATGCTTAGAAAAGAAAGATGAAAAAATGCCACACTTTATTTATTTATAATTAATGTACCAAAACCTTCAGCCATATGATAGATTAAATTAAATTTCTGTATAATAATTGGGCATGTTAAGAATGTGTTAAGAATTTTATATAAACACGCGACTCTCGCAAAGTGTCATAAGAAAAATATGCAAAGGGTTTGGCAGGCCTTTGACTTGGGTTCTTTGGGGTTTGTTTTTTTTTTTATTTATTTTTTTAAGTATCAAAAGTATCATTAGTCATGACGGGATTATTGGGTTCTCTCTCCTCTCTCTCTTTTAGCCTCTCACGGCTCTCACTTTCCTTATCTTTCAGGATCAGCTGAGGTAAAGACGTTGGCAGAGGCACTTACATATCTACATTTACACTGAAAGAATAGGTCTAGCTTAATAGCAAAAATATTACATTCGAGTAATAATATAATATCCTTCCTCTCCCTCTTTCTCTGCCTCTCTTTATAACTCTATCTTTGCATTTTTCTCTTACTTTCTTTTTATTTCTGTCTTCGTGTCTCTCTTTTACTCTATATCGCTGTGTTTCCCCTTCGCGATTTCTAGCTCTCTTTCTCTCTATCTCTATTTATCTCTAGAGATATCTCTTTTTCTCTATCTCTCTTTGCCTATCTCTAGAGATATCTCTTTCGCTCTCATTTTCTCTGTACTCTTTACTAGAAGAGCATAAATACTTGGTATATATTTTAATTGATCCCCATCTTCTTTTTAGCGTAATCTCTATGGCTTGCACTATTTTCTAGCAGTGTAAAAGAGCGCTGCTGCTGCGGTGGCAACTCCAGCAGAGAGAGATAGAGGGAGAGCAAGCCGGGGCCCCAGCTCGAGGGAACTAAATGCGGCAGCAACGGCGGCCTGCAATCAGTCCAGAGCCTCCACTCGTGCCAACCGCATCAGCTGCATCCATATCCATAACCATATCCGTATCCGTATCCATATCCGTATCCGTATCCGCATTTGTTCCCCTAAACCGAACGGCAAATTGATATTTGCTTAGTGTTTTTTTTTTCTGTGTTTAAAGTGAAATTTTTTAAGTTTTTAAAATTTTTAATGACAAAATTGTGTGTTAAAAAAATTAATATATATTTTTTTTTATTATTTCGGTGAACATTTAATAATAACAATTGGCCGCAGACCGCAAATCAATCCGAAACGCGTTTAAAACCCCGCTCAAGTCGCTGGAGAAAATAAAGTGACAAGTGACTTTATGCAGAAGCGCCGCGGCAGCCGCAACTTGATCTTTCCGTAAAATTATAAACAACAATAAACTGTAAAAACAAAACAACAAAACAAAAAAAAAACTATATAAACTGCTCAAATATTTGCCAACTTGCCAACTTGTGCCGTTGTCTCTGCGATCATCTCCGTCTCGAGTTACGAAAGCCCCCCCGAAGGCGACGTCTCTGATAAGAAACAGAAGAAAAAAAATCACCCAGCAGCCGCAGTCGCAGCAGCAGGTGAGTACAGGCCATGGGCGTAGAGGAGGGGCTTAACTTTTCCAAGGGGGGAAAAGACTTTATTATTATTCTTCTTATACATGCATAAATATTATATTATTATAGTCGTTTCCAACTATTAGATTTTATTATTATTTTTATATTACTTTTTTTTTTTAACTAACATTATTAATTTAACCAAAAATGGTTTCCTTAGAATTGCAGTTGTCTCGTAAAATACTATCTGGGGAGTTGTAAATAAATTGATATATAAATATAACTTTATAAAAACCCCTTTTTCCTGACCACGCCACTGAATACTAGATATAGAGCTTAATACTGCATAGAGACAGAGAGAGGGAGAGAGATAGAGAGGGTGAGCTTTAGAGCAAGATGCATGGAGGTCTGCTAACTACATTGTTAGTTGGGAATTCTAACAGTTTTGCGGTGATTTTTGCGGTTTTCCTGCTAGTTGGCGCCAAAAGCGTTAGTTTGAATAAATAAATATATAAAAATATATAAAAAATAAAAATAATACAGCTTACATAAAATAAATAAGCAAATAATAAATAATAAATTAATAATAATAAAAGGAGTATTTGTGATGCATGATTTTAAATTCAAGGATAGTTTTTTCAATCTAAAAAAAGGTTGATAAGCTTTATTATTTTTATTACACAAAAAGAGCAAGAGATTTTTAATACATATATTTTTTTTATATTTCAACGAGTTACAAATTAAATCTAGTTCTTGTCCCATCAAATTGAAATTTGTTATACTTATATTATTAAAAAAATCAATTAAGATCTTAAATTTAATTTTTAGAAATTTAAAAAAATACTAAATCACACTTAAAATGAAGTTTATATCTTTTATATTTATTATTCTAAAATCCATTTACATCTTATGCTTATTTTGATGTCCATCCATAAATCTTGATTTGACCAAAAACCGAGTGATTTTCGGTAATAAAACGGTATTTAATTGGCCAAAAGCGAAATGTGACGGTTTCGTTGGCCGTTTTCGGTCATCCACGGCGGCATTCTTAGGGCATTGGCCACACGCCAGCCCACGCGATTTATATAAGGTATAGCCTACTATATACGATATATGAAGCATAAAGCGTACATCTTTATTTAATTTTTTATTTGATGGATGACCCATAAATGCGTTAAATGGATGTTCCCCATTTGACGTCTGTGAGGGCTTTGATTTATATTAGATATTGTCTGGCAAATTGTTATCCGGATTATGGGAATTATGATCGGTATATATTATTAGTGGGAGTGTGGAAGCCATTTTGGGGGGATTTTATTGAAACGAATTGCTGTCGTTTCAATTAGTTCATTCAGCATGAAAACAGGAAAACATGTAGGTGGGATTATAGCAATAAATGTGTATACATTTCCATTAAATAGAGACATAGCTATTGAGCTGTGGCAATCATAAGGCTGAATGCAAATGCATTCAGACACTCACCTGGCCTGGCCAGGAGAGGCTGCCGCTGCTGGTGGTGGCTGATGTTAACTTGGCTTCAAGTTCAATTGCTGCTCGGCTTGCCAGCGTGATTGTGTTTGCCCAATTGTGGTTTTGAACTTGTTTGGCTTTTGGCCGGCCTTACCGGCCTCACCTCCAGCGGATTCGCCAGATTTATTGCCAATTGACCGAGCCCCAGTCCGTTGATGTTAACCAAAAGCGAAGCCAGCTCAATGAGCAGCAACAACAGGTGCACTGTCGCAAAACACATGGCACTTGCAACAATGCAACAAAATTTATTAACAAAATAATGATAATACAAAATATAAGGGAAACTTATAATATCAATTTTTAGGTTTATCTTATATTTTATTAAAATTATTTATTGGATACTCTTTAGAAAAGGAAAGGAAACTTCTATGGGGATTTAAAATGACCTAAAATTCGGTTCAAAATGAAGCTATAATTTATATTCTAGAAAAATATCAAGAGACTGAGATAGAAATTTAAATTATATTTTTATTATTATTTATTTGATCAATTTCTTATTTTTCGACAAATCAAAGTTTAAAAAACTCATAGCTAAGTCAAAAATGCATTAATTTTAGTTCGGAAAGCTTTCTTATGTTAGTTTTTATTAGGTTATTAAATCTGCATATTAAATTTAAACTTAAAAAAAAATTAAATTTTTATCAATTTTTGAAAATTTTAATGATGTAACACCTTATAATATTGTGAAAATTTTGAAAAAATTAAATTTTGATCGGACATAGCTAGTTCGATTCGGTTTTTGATGCTGATCAATAATATATATAGTTTATAGGGTCGGAAACGACTTCTTCACTGAATAATATTATAATACCCTCTGACAGATTCTTAAAAACTAAAGTTTTTATATACAATTTTTTTTTTTAACAATTCAAAGCTTAAAAAATTCATAACTAAGCCAAAAAAACATTAATTTTAATTCGGAAAGTTTTCCTATGTTAGTTTTTATTAGATTAATAATTCTGCATACTAAATTTAAAATTAAAAAAAATTAAAATTTTTTCCAACTTTTTGACAATTTTAATGATGTAACCCCTTAAAAAATTTTAAAAATTTTGAAAAAATTAAATTTTGATCGGACCTAGCTAGATTGACTCGCCGGTTTATGCTGATCAAGAATATATATGCTTTATAGGGTCGGAAATGACTCCTTCACTGCTTTACAAGCTTCTGACTAATGGTATGATACCCTGCAAGGGTACAAAAAAAGATCAAATAATGTCCGATTGTTGCCTAAAATCCTTCCTTATAGATAGAGTTTTTTTTATATTTAAAAGAGACTGCATTTTCTCTCAGTGCAAGCCAGCGTTATTGCACTTTTGTCAAGTTTTTATTTACAGTATATGCAGCTCACACATTGTCCATGTTCGATTGTAACCATTTACGGGGGAAATGTCACAACTCGCTGGCCGATTCTTACCGATTCTGGCCCGGACCAGACTCTATAGTCTCTATAGCCTCTATAGCCTCTGGCCGATTCTGGCTCGCCTCGTTCGCAGTGCCCATAACACTGATCATGATCGATGGCAGACAGCTATATATATGTACATATATATTACTCAACACCGGCGACAAATTATCAAATAAATCAGCATGGGAATACTGTGCAACGAAGTTGCATCATCGGTGCAAAAACAAAGACTTTGATTATTCTTAAAAAAACTAACAAAAATATTTATTTTTATTTGCCATATTCCACAGTCTCTTTTGCCATGGAAGTGGAATGCGATTTGGGTGATATTCAGAATGAGGAATTGTTGAGGAAAATGGTAAGTCAGCAAGTTTAAATCAATATAAATTTAATTTAAATTGTGGGAAATATTTCAAAATATTCTTTAAGCATTTATTTTTATATTAGATTTAAATTCTATTGAAAATTAGTTAAAAGGCATGCTAAAAATGCTTTTAGACAGCTTTTTAATTGATTTAAAATGTCTAGAAATTGATGTGATATTTTTAAAAAATTATTTTCAAGCACTTAGTATTTTATTAAAAATTATTATTATTTCTGGCATATAAATTATGGATAAAATATCGGTTTTTGCCAGTTCATTGACTCCTTGATGGACCTGTCTGTCCCCGTTTTTACAAAGCCCAATTGCCAGTGGAATTGCCTTTAAAGCCCTGGACTCGGTTCGACAACTGGCCAGAGAGGAGTCCACACACATATAACCATGGTTAGTCAGTCAGTCAGACAGTCAGACCCAGTTCAACCTGACCAAATTGGGTCATTTATGGGGTTGCCTTACTGTAGCCGGCTAACGCGTGGGCCGCTTTGGCAGTCGCTAGTCGCTGACTTGGCTCAGACATTGGCAATAATCGTTAAAAAGTCGTTAGAAAAATCAATGGAAAAACGATGACGATGTCGATGTCGAACCGTAAATAAAAAAACAACAGAAAAAGAAAATGATCTATCTAACTGCATTAATGAAGAATATCAGAGAGTCCGATTTTTAGGTATCGAAGAGGAGAATACCCTTTACTTATTTAACATATAATGTATTTTAGTATTGAAGAGAAAAATACCCCTTAATTATTTAATATTTAATACAATTTAATACAAATTTGAGGAGGTTATGGAATTATTTATTCACTATGCCATATTTATACCATATGTTTTATTAAAAAATGGTCTATTAATTACCCTATATTTATATTTTTATTAACTACATGGAGTTGCTACATAGATCAGTGAGTGTTTGGAAAAAGGTCTCCAAAATTATCGTTTAAAATCGTATATATAATTATATAATTATTTATAATTATATTTATATATTCCTAAAAACACCGCTTAATTTTTAGTCTCAAAAAATGAATTGAATTTTTTAAAAAGTTCTTTTTAAAGGATTTAAAGTGATTTTTATTATAATTCATATTAAGACAAGTTCAATACTTATTTAAAAGTATATAGAAAATTTTGTAATATTCAAATTCGAATGAAAAGATTTCAAATCTACGAATTTTGAGATAGTTATGTTATTTTTTGTTTTTTATTTGCAAGTTTAATTATTAATAAATCATATTAAATAATAAATTATTTATAATAATGCTAGCTTTGCATTTAAAAGATTAAAGTAAAATTGAAGTAAAGTATTTAAGAATTTGTTTTAAATTGATTTAAAATGTTAGGAACCTTCTGTTAGAGTAACAGGCGAAAGAAGAAGCAGCAACAGCAGACGATCTTCGACCCACGCAGCCGCGTCGCTGCTTTAGAGAGAGAGAGCGAGAGAGAAAGAGTGACTCTCTCGAGCAGGAGATAAAGAAGAGACAGGGAAAGAGCAGCAGCAGCAGCAGCAGCAGCAGCGACAAATTGGGATGCTGCGGCAGCGAGCGGTCGACTGATAAAGCCAGCGATGACTCATTGGCCATGAATCAATTCCAGCTTTTGGCCTCTGAGCTCCGCTGACCGCCGCTGGCCTCCTTCGTCTCCTGCTCCTTCTCTCCTCTCCTCTCTCCTCTCCTTCTCTTAACTCTCTGCTGTTCTCCTTTAGCTGCTCCTTCTCCTTCTCCTTTCTCCTGCCTCTCTCTTCTGTCTGCACCTTATCTCCCTTCGCCTCTCCTGGCACTGGCGATGACGCCATACATAGGCTGATAGGGATGCTAAGCTTTTAAATAAATTAAAAAACTAGTAAAATATAGGTACAATTTCTAAAATATATATTATTTTATTTTAGTAGATTATTATTTTATCTTTATTTATCTTTTTCTAGAGCTTGGCTTAATGTCTATTCTTATCTTTAGTTTATAAATATAAAACATTGCCTAATCAGAAAATGAAACTACTTTAAATTTAATATATTCTTTCGATGGTAATTGTCATATTAAATCTTATCTCTTAAAAGCAATTTAAAAACAATTTCTTATCTTATCTGAGTCAAAAAGTTAGTACAATTAGAAAAATCAATAAATGCTTTAAACTTAAACTTTCGTCATCACAAAGTATTTAGTACTCTGATTTTATTTTAAATTATATTTTTATATTATTATATATTTTTTTATAGTATCTATTTTAAAAAATTTTAAATAAAATACTTTTAGCTAGCACTCATCTTTAGTGCTAATTAATAACATACATAAGTAAGTTAAATCTGCAATGTTTTTGATGCTGTACATATTGGTTTTAAATCAATTACCAATTAGGCTGAAATCTAGAGTATTTGGAGTTGAATAAAATGTGTTAATAAATATATCTATAATATTTATTCATATATTTATAATTTCTCAAATAATTCCATAATTTAATTGCTTGTTAATTATTAAATGTGACATCCCTGGGCTGGTAAAAATATTTCCATAGTATAAATAAATATTTCTATAATATTTATTCATATTTTTATAATTTCTTAAATATTTCCATAATTTGAATGCTTGTTAATTATTAAATGTGACATTCCTGGACGGCTAAAAATATTTCTATAATATAAAGAAATATTTCTGTAATATTTATTTATATATTTTTATAGTTTCTTAAATATTTCCATAATTTGAATGCTAAAAATATTTCCAACATATAAATAAATATTTCTATAATATTTATTCATATTTAAATAATTTCTTAAATATTTCCATACTATGATTACTTGTGAATTATTAAATGTGACAGCTTTGGGCGGCTAAAAAACCTCTCAGTTTGGCTTTAGAACCTGACCAAATGGCTCCGCCGAGAGCGTTGGCTGGCTCTTGGCCCTGAGACTGAGCCTGAGACGTTGACTTGGACGGCGGCTTCGATTCTGCTTGATTCGATTCAATTCGGTTCGATTCCATTCGATTCGATTCGATTCGATTCGATTCCGCCAGACAGACAGCCGAAGAATCGCGTGGGTCGGTCCAGCCATCGACGGCGGAATAAATCAATGAGCCAATGTTGAACTGGCACACACGGGAGAGTTAGTTAAATAAATAAAAAATTAAAGTCGGAGACACCCGCGTATGGCAATTGGCCAAATGCAGCAAGTGGCCGCCACCGAACAGTGGACACCACAGACCGAGGCTAGACATTACAGTGGGTCGGGCGGACGCTAGTCACGACCGAGTCTGCGCAGCGTCTGCGTCTGCGCAACGTCTGCGCCAACGCCAGCGATGAGTAATTTATTTGTTATTTTATTATTTCTTTTTTTTTTTGTTAAGACACAAAGAATGGTGGGCAGCACAGCTCTGGTGGTTAGGCCAAAAATAGTCTCAGTGAAAATAGGTGTCTATTATTAACATTGTTATTAATTATTACTGCAACAATGACGCCCACTCAATGGGTGATTTATCAAAAGCCTTTAAAACCAAAATCGAACACGTTCCAAATGCAATTCACAGCGACGGATGAGCCATGTCCGGGGGTTAAGTAAATAAATAATGAAATAAGTTAAATATTTCATTTGTCCAGAAAGGTAGGAAGTGGGTCTTGAGCCCTTTTTGGCAAATTAAAGATTTTGTTCAGGAATTTAAATTTTATATAATTATTTTAAGGTAATTTTTGAGCTACAAATGCAATGTTAGCATGTAACAATTCAACAAATTTATCTAGGCTATATTTTTTAAGCAAGAAAATTGAATTTTTTTTAAATATTTTTAAAAATTGATAGTCTTTTTTTATTTAAAAGTTACTTTCTAAGCTAAACATTGAAGGTAATATAAATTAAAAAAATTTAATTGCTTTTGAATTAAACTTTTCTACAACAAATTTATCCAAATTATTTTTAAAATTCTTTTTTTATTTTTAATATCATTTTAATTGAAAACATAAATTAAAATACAATTATAGTGGTATTTCTCGTTATTCGTCCCACTGTGCCCCGTGTAGCCGGTCGCGTCATCTTCGTTTATTTGCCGTTTTTTCGTATTCGGTCATATCTCGGCTCGCTGCCCGCTTCACTGCCCGCTGCGCTGCCGGCGTCGCTGCCGGCGTCTAAGCTGGCAGCCACTTTAGGCGGCTTTGTGATTCTGATTGGAAACTTCAGTCTGATTTTGGTGCCTCGATCGATTGCAACGTGTCGACGCTCGGTGAAAGAAATATACAGAAAAAAAAGAAACGTAAAGCAAAAGCAACGTTAAGCCACAAGTCACAACTTTATTTTTTTTTTCTTGCTCTACAAATATTTATTTATTTATTAAAAAATTAAAACGAAAATCGAATAAGGCAAAAGTAGAAAGAGGACAAGAGTTAGTCACACCATTTTTTTTTGTTGCCATCAAGTGTTTTTTTACGTGCCTTTCTTGCCGGTTCAACAACAACAACAACAACAATAACAGCAAAGGAGAAATAACTCCAACTTCAACTCCAATCAACAACGACAACAACAACCACACCAACGAGAAGAATTCGGAAAAAAAAAATTGTAAAAAAGAAAGAATAAGAAGACAATCTTTTTCTTTACCTGAGGTAATTCCTTCTGTCATTTTAACATGAAAAAAAGCAGAAGAATCTGCGAGGCTACATATCTCTGTTTCTTTCCCCTCTTTCTTCTCCCTCTCTGTCTTCGCATATTAACTTTCACACTTTCGCACAGTTTAACCTTTTTTTTCCCCCTGTCACCTTTTGCATAACAGTTAGTAACTGTAGAAACGTCTTGAAATACAGTCATCGATTCTTACAGCGGAATTAGGTTTATAAATTAATTATTAAAGGGTATTAAGCTGACGCAGGGACTATGGCGAGGGCAGCCCCACCCCCATAAATCAATATATTGGCGACAGTAATTGCCATTATTATAGTTACGCCCTCTTTGATTGCCTGGGAATGGGGTCAAGTGTTAAATTTTTAAAGAAAAAAGCTTCTAGGATAATTTTTTAGGGTCGCAAAATAAAATAATGTAAACTTAAAAATTGTGTATATTTAAAAAAGATTAATTTAACAAGCAGTCAAGAAATTTTAAGACCTAAATATGATTTAGAATGTTTTTATATTTGTTTCTCTAGGTTTTGTGGCAAATATTAAATGCAGAATATAATTTAACATAGATTTTTGCACATAAAACCATAAATAAATAAATAAATTTGATTCTCTTCCAAATTAAAATATATATTTAAATATAAATATGAAATAAATAAATACTTAACAGTATTTTTTCTATTTATTTACATTTAAATTTACTTGTTTCCTAATTATTTATATTATTTGGAATAAATAAATACCTAACAGTATTTTTCTATTTATTTACATTTAAATTCACTTGTTACCTATTTAATTATATTATTTGGCATTAAGGCAATTATTTCAATTAGCGAACGACACCTGTTACCTGTATCTGTATCTATGTAGCTGTATCTCGTATCTCTGGCCAAGTGGCTCGTAAACAAACGAAATAACAAACGGATCTTATCGCGAAGGGGAAAACTTGTGGTGTTCCTCGTGGGCCGATCGAGAGGATCCCAGAGGCCAGAACAGCTGACGATCTGGGGGATCGGGTTCGGGGCTTTCTATATATACATATATATATATATATATATATATATGCTAATCAAAATAGGGAGGAGTGCATCTAATTACACGGAAAAACGAGTTACCCACCGCCGTGGGCCGTTGGCCTTGGCAACTGTTCTACGCTTTTCTAGAGCCACAAAACCAGATCACAGATCTCGCCAGCAGCCCCAAGGGTTCTTTTTTTTTTTGGTTTTTTTGTTTTGTGATTTTTGATTTAGCCTGCAATTATCCATAATAATTGCTCTCCATTGTCGGATGATAGATAGATGTTACCGATAAATCGTAGAGCGTTTTGTTCTGTTTTTGCATATTTTAAACTTGGGGAAATGTGTAAAAAACACTTAGGAAAAAAGGGAGAAGCAAAAATGTATATTAAATCGCGTGAAATTTATAAAAATTTAAATTAGAATATATTTTTAAAATATTTTTGGTTTCTCTATAAAAGAAACTGAGAATTAACATATTAAGTTATTAACAAAAAATTCATGTAGTTATCGTCGCAATCTCATTCGCAACCTTGGCTCTGAATTAAGCCAACTTTAATTTGAGAAAAACCTGGGCAAGTTGCTCTTTCCGGCCACGAGAAACAAAATAGCATATAAATACAAAAAAAAAAACAAAAAAATACTTCACCTGCACTAATGACTTTAGCTCCGATAATTGTTTGGAGTATATATTACGTATACGCCATGTATTATGAGATTTCCTATTATTAAGCTTGGCAGGTATGAGATCATTTTTTTTCGGGTACAAATGAATATATTAACACAGAAAACAGAACCAGAAAATATTTGTTGAGATATTAAAAAGCATAAAAAATTATTTAAAAAAGTAATTAATAATTATATATGCTAAAATTAAATCGAACATTGAGATTCTAAAATTTCCAAAATGGGTTTTGGTAAAAATAATATTTATAATGATTATTTACTAGGTAATATGAATAAATTTCAAAGAAATTAGTTAAAAAACATGCTAAAAGTTATTTAAATTTAGAAGTATTATTATGAAATATATATATTATATATAAAAAATATAAGAAATCAATTTAATAATACTGTAAAAGTAATTTAATTGTTTCAAAACTCTGTATAAATATCATGAAAGTTAATTGAAATCAATTTTAAATATGATTTTTGATTTCTTTAAAATTCACTTGAATTTATATCCCATCATGGAAACCCATTTTCGTGTAATTTATTGACTTTTTGTTTCTGTGTTAATATAATATATCACCTATTGGATCGGGGGCTTTGTGGCATTATAATTTCCCACACGCTTAGCCGCTTTGACAGGTGTCCATCGATCACCGGGAGAGAGACCCAAAAAAAAAAAAATTGAGTTATTTCCCAGGCACCAGAGTGCGTCCAGTTTTTCGGGGTTTTTGGGTTTTGGCTTTTTGGTGCTTTAATATGCAGGCAGCGATGCCAAGAAAGTGCTCCACTTTTTTCAGAACTCGACTTGGTCGACTTTATAGAGCCACCATGGAGCTGGGGGGGACGATGTCATACCCAAAATAAGACGCTGACAGCGAAGTTAAAGGAAAAAAATAATAAACATAATAAACATGTTTCTCTGACGTCGCTGTCTCGCTGCACAATGACACAATTTAAAATTCTCAATTCTAGATTCAACGATTCTCCAATTCTCCGATTGGTTGGACATCCGCAATTAGGTCACTTTAATATGCATATATATATATATTCATGTATATAAATATATATCTATAGCATGCACTTGGTTCAGAGATTGAGAACTGGCATCGGGAATTGAAATCGAAATAACCATAAAATGAATAATAAAAAAACTAACAATTAACGCCGGCTGCAAAGTGCAAGTACTGAAAGAAATAATAATATAGTTTAGTTTACTTATGATATTTTTAGACTGACTTCAATTTTGGGTTTTTAAAAAGTAAAATACACCAAAGTTTAGGATTTATAAATTATTATATTAAAAATATATCAAAAATACCATAAAGGAACACTTTATAAGCTTTTATTTCATATTCCAAGCTAACTTTCTTTTCTGTTTTCGTTTCAAATATTTTTTTTAAGTATTCATTTATTTAATGTTTCATTTTCATTGAAAAACTAATAATAATAAACATTATTTAGTAATACCAAAATAGGCTTTAACCAACAAATTTTAAAACATTATATTTTATTTTCTTATATAGATTAATGAAAGCCTATTAAATTTATTTAAATATCTTTCACGTTGCTTTCAACAATATATTTATCCATATCAATTATTATTTATCTGTAATACTGATAATACCCATAATCGCCGATAAGAAACAGTATTTATTATTTTTAAAATATTTATTTAAAGCCTAACTCTCACGTTTTGATGTATTTCCTACATTTCCTGCATTCTTTAATCTTAGGGAACTTACATTTTTTTATTATAAAAAAAAACCAGAATTAATCGGAAAAGTAAAAAAATTAAGTCGGAAAAAGCTTCGATATTAAAAAGAGTAAAATCGATTTTTTGTCTAGCAAAATATAGAAATTTTCGATAAGTACCATCTCTGATTATGTGTGCGTGTGCAATGATGACCCCTTGACCTTCCCTAGCACTCTCTCTTTTGCTCTCCCTCTCGTGCCATGCGTTGATTTCCTCTCAATTAAGTTTTTAATAAACTTTAATTTCAATAACAAAAGCGATTTGTTGTTTTGCCAAAAAAAAAACCCAAAAACAAAAAAAGTAACGCGAAACGGAGGTCAACACCGGCTGACACGACAGCTAAAAATGAACAACGGCATAACGAAAATAATATAAATAATAATAGTAAACCAACAAAAACACAAAACAGAAAACAGAAACTTCAAAAATAATTTATCAGCATTCGCACGTCACGTCATCCGCAGCAGCAGAGCGGCCGAGCCAGTGGGAGCGAGGGAGAGGGTGGCACAGACAGAGACAGAGAGACAGCTCCCCATCATTCCTCATCATTAGGCCTGCAGTCGACGTCGGCGCCGGCGTTGACGCCCAACAGGTTGCCACTGCCGCTGCCAGCGTCGCTGCAGAGGTGCGAAATCGGCTGCTGCTGCTTCTTCTTCTTCCTCTACTTCTGTCTCTGTATCTGCCTCCCCCTCCCCCTCCCCCTCCTCCTTCTCATCTTTCTCTTCTCAACTGGTTATCACGGCACTTTTAGAAATTACGTCATTTGAGCAGAGGCAGAGGCAGCGAGAGCGCAATACACTGCAAATAAAGAAAATACTTAGCCTTGCCTTAAGAATAAATTAATTATTATTTTTTTTTTATGTAATAGGGAAAATAATTATTGAATGTGATTGATTTTATAAAGAAATTATTTTTATATAAATTTAAAAGTTTTAAATATTTTAAGGGCAGTTATAAAACCACGTTTTCTTTTATACAGAATATATTTAAATATTATTTTTCTTAATATTAAACAAGTTTTCCTATTAAATCTTGCAAGCTTTCGCTCAAATATTGTTTGCAGTGCAGACCTGGGCAGAGGCGTTTCAAGACGCAGGTCTAGACTGCGACCACGCGACCCGTTCTTGAATACAAAACAAAAAGAAAAAAAAGCACAAACAAACAAAATCTGAGTTGCAAACTTTTAGCAAAAACACAATCGCACACACACACACTCACTTTGATTTCTTGCATTTGTTTTTTATTTGTTTTATTTCTTTCTTTCTGTGTGTGTGTGTTTTTTTTTTGTCAATTGGAAATGCGAATCTGTTGATTTGGGCGAGTGAAAGCGCTGAAAGTGATGGCCGGCGATCGAGCAAGAGCGCCATCTGTCGAAAAGAAAGCAATAACTACAGCTATCAATCATGAAGATTTCTATATAAGAAACAGTAAATCTTCCAACAAGATTATGGAGAATTATAAACGAATCTTAATTACTTCTTACTAGAGTTTTCTTTATTATTATTATTATTAAAAGGGAACTTAAATCTAGAGCCTTTTAAAAGAATTCTTCTATGGACCTTTTCTAAAGATTTGTGTAAAGTTAACGTATGTTAATAATATCTTTTAATGTTTATTAGTAAATTTAAAATATAAAAAAATACAGAAGAAAGAATATAGTTAAAAATAGTCTTTAAAAAGACTACATTTTCTGTACCTATTTTTTAAGAGAACATATTCTTTGGTTTTTTTCTTTTTTGAATAAAACAAAAGTTAAAAAAACTAGTATAATATTTACATAATAATCTATAAATAAAAAAATGTATAAAAATAAAGCAAGAAGTTAATTTCTTGTACTAAATTCTTCCTATAAGCATTAAACTCAAATTTAGAGCTCTTAATTCACTAAAAAAATAGCACAAAAAGCTTTCTAAATGTCTAAATTATTTAAATTAATTTTTCGTTATTTAAACCAACTTTTTTTTATGACAATCTTTCCGTGAGTCATAACGTTTTTCTACTTTCTATTTTTTCTAGACAAATCTTAATCTTAATCAACAAATTATTCATAATTCATAATTCCATTTCCTGTACTGAACTTTTCTTAAGGAAATTTCGTTGACTAATATTAAAACAGTTAGCAAAGCTATAGAGTCAGCATTTTGCATATGTATATATATACAAAAATATGTATAGAATATATATATGTATATACAGATGTGGATCGAGCGAGGTGTCTTTATTGTTAATACAAATGTTATTTGACGTTGTTTTCGCGCTTGAGCTAGAGGTGATATCACCGGCACCGCCTCAACTTGATTCGATTTTTGTTTGTTTTCCTTCAATTTGTATTTTTTGTAATTTTTTTCTTCTTGCTAACTTTATTGTGAGACCTCTGTTTAGATTATTGTTTAAATAAATGCCTGGACTCTTTGTTGGCGGATCCGCTTATCGGTCAGCTGGAATTGCCAATGTTTTATTTATAAGCTGGAAACGTCAGCCATTTGATGTTTGATTTCTGATAAGAGTGAGAAATGCCAGGTAATTGGAGTGAATAACTGTTATGATTACTATATACAAATATACCAGGGAATTGCTTTTAGATCGGTGCCAGTTTCAGTTTTTTTTGTTTATTTTTAAGGCTCACCGTATCTTGTTGGAATTGTGCAATATGACTTCTTTGATGGTTTATTTCTGGAAATAATAGAGATAGAGAACAAATAGCATTTATTTATGTTTTTTTTTTTATTATATTCAAATTTTTTTAATCAATGTTTATTAATATTTTTAAATAACAATTTTTTCGACAAATCAAATTTTAAAATTCTCATAACTAAGCCAAAAATTAATCAATTTCAATCAATTTCGGAAAGCTGTTCTGTGTTAGTTTTTAGTAGGTTAATAAATGTGCATACTCAATTTAAAATTTTAAGAAATTAAATTTTTTTCAAATTTTTCAAAATGTTACTGATGTAAAAATTTGCATAAATTTTTGAAAAAAAAATTTCAAAAAAAATTTTTTTTTATGAGTAAGCTAGATCGACTCGGCTGATGATGCTGATCACGAATATATATGATTTATAGGGTCGGAAACGACTCCTTCATAGCGTTTTAAGCTTTTTACTAAAATTATAATACCATATTTATCGATATTTTTATATGACAATTTTTACCAGAAATCAAAGCTTTAAAAACTCATAACTAAGCCAAAAATGCATTAATTTTAATTCGGAAAGCTTTCCTATGCTAGTTTTTGTGATGTTAATAAATCTGCATACAATTTAAAAAATTTAAAATTTTTGCAAATTTTAACGATGTAAAAAAATTATAAAATTTTGAAAAAAAATTTCAAAAAATTTTTTTTTGCCTGAGACAGCTAGATCGACTCGGCTGTTGATGCTGATCAAGAATATATATGATTTATAGCGTCGGAAATGACTCCTTCATAGCGTTTTAAGCTTTTTACTAAAATTATAATACCATATTTATCGATATTTTTATATGAAATTTTTTTCAAGAAATCAAAGCTTTAAAAACTCATAACTTATCCAAAAATGCATTAATTTTAATTCGGAAAGCTTTCCTATGCTAGTTTTTGTCACGTTAATAAATCTGCATACAATTAAAAAAAAATTTAAATTTTTGCCAATTTTTGCAAATTTTAACGATGTAACCCCTTATAAAATTTAAAAAAAAAATTTGAAAATTTTTTTTTGGCCTGAGATAGCTAGATCGACTCGGCTGTTGATGCTGATCACGAATATATATGATTTATAGGGTCGGAAATGACTCCTTCATAGCGTTTTAGGCTTTTGACTTAAATAGCCTGCAAAGGTATGAAAAATCTGTTACCATGATCATTTCTCGATATCTACGAGTCTGAATCATTCCATTTAGCTGGTTACCCCTTAGTCTGTGTGTAATCCCGGCCATTTTTGGTCATCTTGGTTGCTTCTGCCATTGAAACCGGTGATCTTTGTTGGGGGCGTCGTCTCGATTTCTCTAGATCTTGGTCAGAATAGATATATATATTTGTATATTCTATATATAAGGCCACTTCAGGGGCTGAGTCAGTTGTGTGTGTGTGTTGGCTGAGAGACCGGCTAATTGGCGGAGGAGGAGCCACACTCGGTCGAGATGGAGACGGAGCAAAGAGACAAGAGACCGGGATCGGTGGCCGTAAAAGGCAAACCAAGCGCTTGACTGACGGCGACAAAGCGCGTGGGGGCAATGGGTACTCCACTTTTTGCTCCACTCCAAACTCGAGCATGAGTTCCAGTTCACTTTAGGCTTAATTGGCTCAAGGACGGGGTCACATGTAGAGAGATATAAACTTATATAAGCTTATATGTATATATAAATATATCTAATATATATACCCTTTCTTTTCGATCCCTTTGCAGTGGCAGCAGTCGGAGGACAGCGAACGCAAAAAGCAAATCCGATCGCATCTCTATAAGCTGCGCGAGTCGCGACTTTGCAATCTCTATAGGCACGAACCGGATCATACCAACGCGATCATGTCGGAAACGCCCAATGGCAATGGTACCCTGGCCGGCTATGGCACCAAGGGTCCTTTGGCCTCCAGTCATGGGGATGCTCTGCTCGATCAGAACTTCCAGAGTCTCAAGTCGAAGGAGGTTCGGGATTCCACCAGTCCGACGCATGAGCTGAGGTTCCATTCGATGACCCTGACGCAACCGAATACCACCGGCTGGGATGTCCAGACCTCCTCGGAGGTTAGTCCCGATGGCAGGGCCTATCGTACCGAAACTCTGGCCAAGACAGATGGTAAGTCTATCGGTTATTTGGTTACTTTTTGTCTCATGGGAGAGACACAGGCACAGACGTCTAAAAAGGGGTCTAGGCCAGTGTCTTTCCTAATCCTAACCCTGGTCCCTTGTCGGTGAAGTATTTCTTTTATGTGTTTAACCCCAAAACTCTGTTTGTTCTGTATGTCCATGTCCACCACTTCAACCTACAACCTTCGACCTTCAACCTTCAACCTACAACCTTGAAACTTCGACCTTCAACCTTCGACCTATGACCTGACCCCGACAAACGCAGGTGTGGAGAAGCTCAATGGCGGTGGCCTGGCCGAGTTCAAGGGCAGAAACGAACAGCGATCAAGTGCCTCGCATCAGGGCGATGACAAGAACTTTGTGAAGCAGGCCTCGGAGAGCTCCAAGACCCAATTGCAGGAGAAGGTGGTCTTTGGCGATGAGAGCAGCGGTCGCACCGAGATGAAGATGAGCTCTACATCCACCTCATCCTCCTCCAAGGTGGTGTCCTCCTCATCAACTGTGGAATATGGCGATGAGCCGCGCTATCTGCTCGATAGCCAGGAGAAGCCCCAGCAGCAGCAGCAGCACCAGCAGGTGCATCAGCGTGAGTGGGAGGATCAGAGGCGTCAGCAGGAGCAGCGTTACCAGGAGCAGCTCCAGCGACAGGAGCAACAGATTCGTCAAGAGCAAATCCAGCGCCAAGAGCAAATCCAGCGTCAAGAGCAACTCCAGCGCCAAGAGCAACTCCAGCGCCAAGAGCAAATCCAGCGCCAAGAGGAGCGCTTCTCGGAGAGCCGCGAACAGAGCAACACCACCCGGAATGTCCAGACCCAGCAGCACTACGAGGAGAACAAGCGCTATGTGGATATGGACAAGGCATCGCCGGAATATCAACAACATGTCCAGCATTTGATGTCGCAGCCCGGTGAGATTATATCCAATACCGTGGAGTACCCAAAGCCGAATGTCAAGATGATTACCACAGTCAAGCGGCTGCCCGATGGCACCATTGTCAAGAACAAGCGTTACGAGACGGAGCAGCTCAGCACGCCCAGTCACAGTCAGACCACTCACAACCAGACCCATAACCAGACTACCCATAACCAGAATCAAGTCCACAATCAACGACGTGTCCAGCAGGATGTCCAGGATCACAGCAGCCAGCGCGATGTGTTGGACAATGTGGAGCACCAGCAACAGCTGCAGCAGCAGCAGCAGCAGCAGCAGCAAGTGACCCAGTCGCAGCAGAGCTCCTTCTCCTCGGTGAAGAAGTCCAGCCGTCGTTTTTCCACGGAGACCACTTCAGAGACCGTCGAAGAGTACGATGATCGTGATCAGCCTTTGCCCCGAGTGCAGCAGCCGCACCAACATCAGCAGAAGGCCCCAACACCGTCTCAGACCCCTTCGCACCATGCACCATCACCCTCAACCCGCCAGTCACCGGGCCGGGACTTTAGCACCCATGGCTTCCCATCGGTGCGTCCGAATAAGCCCACCCAGGAGTACCCCTCCCAGAGACCTTCCACCGAGGAAGTGGTGGTGGTGCGCTCCGAGAAGAGTCGCCAGGTGAAGCAGCATCAGACCACTAGCACCGAAACCGAGGTCCTGGGGGATGAGTACCATCCACAGTCCAAGTCAACTCCCCAAAAGCTGAGGGAGGCGCCTTCGCCCAACTTCAGTACTCATGGCTTTCCATCTGTACGCTCCCCTTCGCGCCCGGATCAGCCCGATGGCGAGGTGCCAATGACCACCAGGACCGTGTCTCGCAATCAGAGTGCCAATCGCAAGACCAACACGGAGCGTATCATTGAGACACAGGTGGAGCAACCGGGTTCACCCCGTACCGTAAGTCCACGTCGATCTCAGCCACGCGAGGAGGCGGCACCAGCTCCAACCCGCGGCCCGGCTGGAAAGCCCAGTCAGACCAGGCCTAGCGCCAATTCTGGTGCTAGTCCCACCACCAAGACGACCGAGACGGTGACGGTGACCCGTAGACAGCTCCAGAAGGAGCGTGAAGTGGATGCCGCCCATCGGGCCTTTGCCGCCTCGCTCCGAAGCAGTTCCCCAGCGGAGAGTACCACATCGGTGGGATCCCATCATCAGACACCGCGTTCGAGCATCTCCTCCAATCGCACCTATCGACGGGAGATGCGTGAGGGCTCCCACGAGAGTCAGGCCCCATCGGAAACGAGCCGGATTAGCTCCAGCACGGTGACCAGGCATACGGCAGGAGGAACCACCACGAGCACCACCACAAAGACGACCAAGAAGCCAAGTCCAGTGGTGAGTCGAGGTCCCAGCGAGCCGAGGTCGCCAACACCCAAGGCGGGAAGTGGTCCCAGCGAGCCAAGATCGCCCACACCGAAGGCGGGGGGAGGTACTATGACCACCACCACAACGACTACGACCACAAGCAGCACCATTAAGGGAGGTTCAGTACCAGCACAAGCTCCGGTTTCCCCAGCTCCAGCACCAGCTCCCGCTCCAGCCAGTCCTGCTCCAGGTACGAATTAGAGAAAAGAGATAAAAGCTCAAGTAAATAAACCCACATGACTATATACTATATAATGCTATATAAATATTGGAACCTATGAACTATGTATATGAATGTATATCCTTCAGATAACAAGCTATCACAGTATACGTATACTACCACTAAGCCTGGCGATATATTCTCTCTGCCACCAACTACTCCTCCTACTATTAACAACGAACCAACACTAACCACCACCACCACCACCACCAACAACAACAACAACAACAAGACAACAACCCCCAACAAAGCCACCAACAAAAATCAAGAACCAGCGAAAAGCGTAACAGAAACCATAACCGAAACCGATTCCCAACCGATCCGCAAGCTCCAGGTGAGCGCCAATGAGGCAAAGGCGGGGTCGGTGGTGGCGGAGGAGGCGCCCTGTGTCCGTCGTCACTATTACCAGCTGGGCCAAGAGGGGGAAGAAGAAGCCCCAACCGCCGAGACGGCAGACGGGAGCTCTGGGATGACCCCTGGTAAGGCTTGAAAACCAACACGAACTGCAAAGAAAACAAAAAAAAAATCAAGAAACTCTGTACACTTTTAACTATGCTATATACTTCTTTTTTTATTTTGGAACTATTTTGCAAATAAAAATAAAAACAAATTCTGAAAACAAAAAAACCCCAAACTGATATGTTCAAACACAAATCTGAAATTGCACTGAAAAAATAAAACTGAAATAAACACTGAATTGGGAATGCAAATGGGCAATGCCGTGCAAGAGGAGCGAGAGAGATCTTGCTCCATGGTCTACTAAGTCTAACTTTTCCTCAACTCCTCTCGTGCTTTCCACTAATGGGTACTACTACCACCGGTCTCTGCCTGAGGTTAAGCCTTTGCCTGCGCCTGTAGAAATCTGCTAACATTCCCGTACGTAGTACGTAGTTAAAGCTGCTGCCAGCGTAGTTGTGACTAACTATCCTAACCCCTTAACCGTAGACACTTACACACCTTAGCACACACACACACACACAAATATCGGTTAAAGAAGTAGAATGAGAGATCACTTAGAGAATCACGATCCCTCCCCCAAAATCTTATGCCCTGATCCGTTGCAGCCAGCAAGAAGCCGCATCCGCAACTGAGAAGGCAGTCCCAAGACGAACCGGAACCCCAGCTAAAGCGTAGCTCCAAGTCGCCAGGCGTACAGAGAGAGACAACTTTTGAGGGTCGTCGCGTCTCCCAGCCGGTAGAGGAGGATCACAATCAGCTGGATATCGAGGAGCTGATCATTATCGAGCAGGTTAATGGGGCGGCTCCGAGGGCTCAGCCATCGGTCAGGGCTAATAGTCCCGAGAAGGGTCCTAGGGCCATGCCCAGACAGAGTCCAGAAAAGGAGCAGCCGCGGGTGCAGCCTCAAGTCTCGCCACGTCAAAGTCCTGAAAAGCATATACCCAAAACTCAGACCCCTGGTGTTCCCTTGCGTCAGAGCCCCGAGAAACAAGTGCCACGAGCCCAAAGTCCCGAAAAGGGAACTCAGCCACGCGTCTCACCCCGGCAGAGTCCTGAAAAGCAACAACAGGTGCCCAAGGAGACGCCAATGAAGCCCCGTCAGAGTCCTGAGAAGGAGCATCAAAAGGAGGATGAAATCTTCCGTAGCACCATTACCACAACCGAAAAACGAACAACACACAATCTTAACGAAGAATTTCTAACGAACGAACGAGATCATCAGACGACTAACGATAAGAAACCCCAAACTCCTGAAAAACCAACACAAGAAGAACCCAGATCAAAGCCGCTGGAGACCACAGAGAGTCCAGATGGTGGCTTCCTTTCCAAGGGAAACGATGTCGAGTCCGAACCTGAGGAGAACAAGTCACCCACGTACCGCAAGAAGGGCTTAACACGTCGCGAGACCTTCGAGGATCGCTGCCGCAAAATCTTGGGCATGGAAGAGGATGGAGACACTCAGGGAAACTTTACTCAGCGGCCAGAGAATGACGATGACGATGATGAGGATGACAAGAAGAATATTACCCAGACCACCACCATCGAGACTATCGAGGTAAAGATCGAAGATTGTCCCGATGATGATGACGATGATGAACCGCGTCGTGTCACGGAGACATTTGTGGTGCGTACCCAGCCCAAGATTAAGGTGGATGAAGAGCTTCTTGTGGATGTGACCGAGTCCGAGGAAGTGGAAGTCCTTACCAAGAAGGTTGACAGCCCTAAATATCCCAAGGATCAGGAGAGTCCCAGAAGTCAAAATCAGCCAAGTTCTATGTATCCCGAGATGGAAGAGCCCAGCAAGTATCCAAAGGAGCCTGTGGGTTCCAGGTACCCCAAGGAACTGGAAAGCCCTAAATATCCCAAGAATCAAAAGAAACCCATCAGCCCAAAGGATCAAGACAGTCCAAAGTATCCCAAGGAGCCAGAGCCGAAGAACCCTAAAAATCCCAAGGACGACGCTGAGACAATTAATGTCAATGAGGAGACCACTATTGTCATAACCAAGACATCCGGCTCCAAATCTCCCACCACCACCACCACTTGGTCACCAACTCCAGAGCGTCGAGTTCCTAAAAAGTCAACGTCTCCAACACCCGGGGCGGAATCACCCTCTGGATCGCCCTCTTTTGGCAGGAAAGCTCCAGCCAAGCCAGAGCCAAGTTTCGTTACCGAAAAGATCATCGATTGTCAGGGTAAAACCGTTGTCGAAAAAATCACTCAAAGGACGCGTTCGCCAAGTCCTAGCTCACCCAAGAAAGCTCCTAGACCCACACAAAAAATTCCAGAAAAGCGACCTGAAACTGAATCCGAACCAGAAAAGGACTCCGAACCCGAGATGAAGAAGAAAACCAGTGTGAGCAGCATTACGAAAACCGAAACTGAGCGCCGGAACTCGCGTACGACAAAGGCAAAGCAGCCTGTGGCACCCAAGGAACCGCAATCAAAAGTACCAGCTCCGAAGAGTCCCCGTAAGGACTCCGTAACAGGTCGCAAGAGGGACAGTGTGGTGGAAGACACTCGCACTACCACAAGCACCACTACGACCACAACAACTCGACAGGGTCGTAAGCCCAGCGATACCAACGGTACTACTCCATCATCCATCAAGGATCGCCTTCGTTCTTCGCCGCGCAAGCAAAAGACTTCACCCCAGCCGGCTCGAACCCCCACTCCGGCACAGACTCGCGGTCCCGAGGATAATGTAGACGGCGATTCCACTTCGCCAGATGCGAGTCCCTCGCGGGTGAGCAACGAACGCCGACGTTCGAGCAATATTTCCGTGCACACGGAGATCATTATCGATCACACGGCTCCCAAATCGCCGAGGACCGAAAGGCGACCGCAAAATTCCACAGCCACAGCTCCCAGTCCCATAAGAAAACTTCCTGTAACAGAGCGCAAGGAGTCGGCACCAGTGCCTCGGGTCACACGACGCGATAAAACCGAAAAGGTGACCCGCTCCACCAGCGAGAATATTATCAAGGTGAGCAGCGGCGGTGGCACGAAGCCCCACCATCCCGAGATGAGCAGCCTGAAGCCTGGTGGGGAGCGGACTCGACCTAGCAAGTGTTGCACCACCAAGACGATCAATCTCAGCGAGCAACGGATTCACACCAACACAGATATTGAGGGTGTAATCATCGATATTCAGCAGGCGAAGAGCTCAAGGGAACCATCACCCGATCGCATTGTGCCCACACCTGTGCCCGCGGAATTGGAGACAGGCAAGCCACGTTACCCGGACGTTGTGCAGGAGCCAGATGATGAGCCTCGTCGCAAGCCCCAGGTCACGAATATCCCCATCTTTGAGGAGGAGTCCCAAGCCTATGTCGGCTATCAAATATCCGAGTTGCGTAGTTCCAATGGCCTAGAGGTGGACATTCTGGACAATCCCACTGTGGAGGCGCCCAAGAGTTTGGATTACCCGGTAAATACACCCGATACGGATGAGAGCCTATTGAGTGTCCACGAGAAGGTCTCTCGATTCACTCACTCCGCCGAAAAGGTGAAGCAGCCGCGGGCTTCAGCTCCATTTAGCCGGGAGTTCGACACGCACTCCAAGATACCGGAGAACGACGACTGCCTGCTGAGCATCAATCAGAAAGTGGACAAGTTTTTGCGAACTGCCGAGAACGTTACCAGGCCCGCTTCTCTCTCCCCTCGACCGGAAATCGAACGACCAAATCTGGAGGAGATCGACGAGGAGCTACTTAGGGACGATTGCACGCTGAGTGTCTCCCAGAAGGTGAGCAAATTTATCGATACAGCCGAGAAATTGGCACCGACCGTGCCACAGAAGTCGCCGCGGCTGGTTGCCAACATCGAACGCCATATTTCACGGCAAAGCGAACCAGAGCGTGATCTGGATGAGGAATCCGAACCAGAGCTGGAGCGGGAGCCAGATCAGGAGGATGGTCAGACTAGCCAGGTGGAGGAAGAGGAGGAAATCCGCCAAACGGTAACCAGAAAGGAGACCGTTAAGGAAGTTAGGCAGCAGGAGACTACAGAGACGACCCGTAGGGACTCCAAGGGAGAGCCTGAAAGATCTCCCAAGAAGGTGCCACAAAAGGAGCCCCAAATGAAACCGAAGGAGGACACGACCAAGGAGCCTAAGCATCCGGCTAAGGCGCCCCAAAAAGTGGCACAATGGGAGCCCAAACAGCAACCTCAAAGGCAACCAGAAAGGATCAGCCAAAGGGAGCCGAAGTCAACAGCCCCAACCAAGCTTAAAAGTGAGCCGGAAAGGATACCCAAAAGGGAGCCCAAGCTTACCCAAAAGGAACCCGAAAGGCTGGCCAAAAAGACACCAGAGAAGGAACCGCGCAAGGATTCTCTGAAGCAACCTGAGGAAGAGCATGAACTTTCACCCGAAGAAGAAGAAGAATTCAGCGAGGAGCCTTTGCCCATGACCAAGACACACACCACAGCCATAGAATTGAAGCGTCAAAGGGATATTCTCAGTCGTCCCTCGGTCTTCAGTCAACGCACACCGGAACGCAGGCCAATCAGCTCGCCGGCATCCCCAACCAAGATGAATGGAAACCGAGGCCGACCAAGTCCAAGCACCAGTTTGATTACCGAAGAGAAGAGATCGTACCGAAATCAGGTTACCAATGTTAATAAGCCGGGACCTAGGAAGACCTCTACTCCTACGGTCGCTCCTTCTGCCCCTGCCCAATCTCCGACGACGGCAAAGACCACCAGTTCCAGTTCCAAGCGCATGGAGCACATTACCCAACAACAATGGGTAGTCCAGGATGTGGATGTAGATGTGGAGGTAGTGGGACCAGCACCTCCCTCCCATACAACCGAGAAGCCGCAAAGAGGCAGCAAATCCCCAACACCGTCGTCACGTTCGCCATCGCAATCTCCCTCCCGATCGCCCAGTAGACGCACCTCCAACAACTTGACCACTGAGCACCGTCACCCGCACCCGAGCACTACCACTACCAAGACAACTGGCCCCAAACCGACCTCGACTCCGACTAACCCAACCAAAGCCGAACCCGAAATCACACCCATTGAATCTGTTACAGAGAAAAGCACTACCATCATTACCACCACGACGAGCACCACCGGACGAAATGTGGCCAACCGAAGGAATGTGTTTGAACCAGCCCAGGAATCTCCTCCAGCAGAGTCTGATCAACCCACCGGACGTCGTCCCTCGTACATGGACCACACGAAGAGCTCACTTGAACACATTCGCCGCGATTCGCTGGAGATCAACAAGAGCCACTATTCGAGAAAGTCCTCGGTGGAGGATGATTCCCCAGTCGAGCCACGCAATCCCAACACGGCTGTGAAGTTTGATGTGCCCCGCAAGACACCAATGCGAGGCGGCGAAGAGCCAAGAAAGGCATCTCTGAAGGGCAAAGATGATGACTCCGATTTAGAGGTAGAAATCGAAGAGATCTTCGACCTGCAGCGACTGGAGCAACTACTGGAGACAGTGGCCAGCTATGAGCTGCGCCGCCGCATACGCGCCCAGATGCGTCTTATTCGCAAGAATATGATCAATGCGGGCACTACAATCAGTAGCCACACCATAACCACTACAACGTCCACAAGCTCGGGCAAGAGTTCGCCATTGCCCAAGAAGCGCGAGCCGAGTCCATCGGCCAGTCCGGAATCGAAAACGACCAGCCTGAAGGAAGTGCGCACAACTAGTTCGAGTCGCCGGCAGCAACGGGTGGAGCAGGTGGACAGCACAACGTCATCACCGGGAAAGACCTCACCGTATGGCAAGCCGCCAGTGAAGCCCAGGGAGAGAAGCGCCAGTCCAGCCCAAAAGCGTCGCATAAGTCCGCCGGGAAAGCCATCTCCGGCAAGTGGCAGCACTACCACCAAGGTAACCACAACTACCACATCCACTGCCTCTCGTGGGGCGCCCGTAAAGTCTCCACAAGGGCCCATTTGGGCTGATCGCTCGAAGGTGCTCAAGGGTCATGCCCCGGTGCCCCAGACAAATGGCAGCAGCACACCAAGAAAGGGATCCACTTCAAGCACAACCTCGAGCAGTGGCAAGGTCACCCGCACAATGACCAGCTCCAGTACCATCACTAGCTCCAGTAGTAGCAGCACAAATAGGCGCAACAACAAGCCCCGGGAGGAGGATTCAATTACCTCCAGCTATGGCGTGGGGCCCACTGACGAAAACGGACTGCCGCTCTTTGGAATTCGGGCGCTCAAGAAGAAGGCGACGCCACCAGCAATGACGGTACAGGAGCCCTGTGAGACCAAGCAAGGTAAATATACCTCTTCATCCTTGATGTATCCTTCGGCAATAACACCTTTTTTCTATTCCATATTCAGAAGTCACAGGCTATGTGATCGAGGAGCAGTTCTACTCGGATAGCAAGTCCCCACCGCGTCACGAGCGCAAGGAGATAATCTACTCGAGCAATGCGGATGAGCTGGCTGCCATTAAGCAGCAGCTTCAGCAGGAGGACGAGAAGGACTATACACCACCGGAACTGGACTCCAGGCTGGTGCGAGAATTCAAGAAGGTGGAGGCCCAGTCGCAATCGCTGCCCGAAGATGCCAGATATGTGCGTCGCGGATCGGTTAAGGAGCTCAGCGAGAAGTTCATACGCAAGGAGTCCTCCTCCTCCACGCACTCGACCACCGTCCAGTCGTTGGCCAGGAATGAGGACGAAACCGAGGAGGATAGCGAGTCCAATGAGGTGTGCAGTGTGATCGAGGCGCCACAGATGCGTCAGAATCAGAGTCATGTCACCAGCACCAGCACACGGTCCAGCAATACACGATCATTCCTGAACAGTACCGCGGATCAGCGGCAGGTGACCAGCGTGGATGATGTCCTTGAGAGGATGCGCAATGCGGATAATGGTAAGCATCGGGGTCCCTCTCTCTTTCTCTGTATAAAATTAATGTTAAATATTATTTAATATTATTTTTATTATTTAACAGTTGAGGAACCCGGCGACAGCAGCGAGGATCGCGAGGCTCGCGCCTTGCTCAACAAATTCCTGGGCGCCAGTGTAATCATGCAGGGTGTGGAGAGTATGCTGCCACCCACCGCCACAGGTCAACGTTTGAACAGTCAAGGGGTGAGTTGGAAAAGAAGTCTTTAATTCACATTCAAATTCGCAAAAAAGCGCAGGTTGCGCACCTGTTGCACGTCTCTTAAGCACTCATTGTGGCGCCACAACCTAACCTCAATGCGGCGGCACACAACACGTGCACGTGCTCGATTAACCGTTAACTGAGCGCGTGATTCTGCTCTGGCTCTCCCAAATTCGCGCTCGCTCTCCCACTCTCTCTCTTTCTCTCTCTCTCCTCCTTCCTACATCCAACTTTAAGCTGGCTCTCTTGCTCCTCTTGCGCCTGCAGCAGCTTACAAGCACACACACATATGCATACATACTTATGTGTGTGCCGTGTGCGTGATGTGATGCCTCGCTGGTCAGAAGAGCAAAGAGAGAAGCAGAAGCAGAAGCAACAACAACAATAACAACTACGACTGCCGCGGCAGAGGCAGCGATCGGCTCGCCCGACTGCGGCAGCGGCAGCGACAGCGCATCTCGGGCATCTCGAGATCGAAAATTGTCAGTACAACTCAGAGGCGGCATTCGATCACTTGCGAAGAAGAACCGAAGAATAACGGGGCAAAAAGTGGCTGGCAAAAGGCTAACAAAAAATTCAAAAAAAATCTAACAAAATAGATGACAAGGCCTGTGTTCGTATAAAAAGCATAACAAAAGACAAGTTCTGGCAAAAAAGAAGTACCATTATCGTAATTTTTTTCCTGTGCGTCAGAGAGTTCTGTTATTAGTTACAGTTGTTGTTGTTGCTGTTGTTGTTACATGGTGAACAAACGCGAGTGTCCATATTTGGTCTAACGGCGAAAATTTTGCGGCAAATCCGGAGAGCACAGAGAGTGAGTGAACAAGAACCAACGGAAAGGCTGACGAGAGGATGAGGATAATGCGGGTGGCGGGGAGTGGGGGGCATAGGGAATAGGGAAGAGAGTCGGAATAGAGATGGAAAGGCAGAAAACCAAAGCAAGCGAGGGGGCCGACGGGGGCGGGCAAATACTTTTGTCAATTATTTTTAGTGCGCATAATTCGCTGGCAAGAAGAATTCCTGTCACGACACCTCAAAATGCACCTGAAAGGCGACGACACACCGCAGGCCACCTAGCTAGCTCTCGAAAAATACATATATCTGTATATACAAAGCTATATACAAGTGTATATACGGCTACATATAGCTATTTATACATGTATACGAGATACAGACACGCCATAGAGCAAATAAATAAATAAATACATTTAAAAGCAGAGCAAAGAGCAAGAGGGGGAAGGAGAGGAGGATGGATGCATGAATGAGAGAGCGAGCGGCGGGAAAAGCGTACGGAAAATTTCGACGAAAATAGCTCCAAACGACGGGCACTATTTTTACGGACTATTTTACGGGAGACTATGTTGGAGCATTTTTTTTTTTTTATTCTTTTACTTTTTGGGCAACACACACACACACACACAGCCTAAAGGGGGGCGGGAGGTGTATGTGCATGTGCAGCACGGCTGACGCTGGCATCCGATGATCCCGTTTCCTTCACTTGCGTGAACCAAATACCGATTCCCACAGATATATATAGGTATATATATATATATATATATATATATATATAATATATATATCTATTTTATATATATAAATCTATTCCCCGATTTTGTGAGTTTTCCCAGAAATAAGTACTTGAATATTTAAAGATGAGCTAGAAAAAGCCAAGACAAAGTGGTTATATGGTACAAAGGATAATATTATAGTTTATTGAAGAATTTCAACTAAGAACTTTCTTTTAAGATTTTACTTATTTTTATTATCTAGTCAGTAATATTTCATTACTTTCTCTTTTTCCTATTGAGTTACTATCATTATCTTTATTAGAAACATTTTTATAAAGTCCAAAAAAAAGCTTTCCTTTTTCTTAAAGATTTTATCTTGTAAAATGTATATATACAATACAAGCATACCTACAGAAAATGTCCTATTTTAAAAGATTTATATTTAACTTCAAAGAATATTGTAGAATTGCAAATAGCATTTGTTTAGATACCAAAATAAATAAAGGGAAAATTAAAAGCTATGGATTTAAATGAGATTTAAGGCTGTATAGAGGAAAAAATGAGGGAACATTAGAAGAATCCTTTAGAGAGTAGAGCTTTCTAGTTTTAGAACTGGATATAACTTTGAAAAATGTATCTTAAAAGATAGATATATTTATGGTAGAGTAAATTCAATATAAATTTCATATTTGATAAATCTGTTGAAATTTATTATAGAAGATTTGGAGAAATCTTTAAAAAGCAGATTTGTCCAAGAGTTGATATAAGATTTTGGGAAAATCTTTAAGTAACGTAGATTTGATAGAATAAATTGACAATTGTTACTTTAAAAATTTGAAGAATTGCTTTACGGCTTGTAGAATTAGTTTACAAAAGTGATTAAAGAGATTTTAATACTAAAACGGTTCTTAAAAGAATTTGGAAAATTATTTATTATTTAGATAAGAAATTGGAAAAATAAATTTAAATGAATCTTGATTAAAAATTGGAAATTCAGGCAAGCTTAATGCTGAAACAGTTCTTGAAAGATTCCTATGTTTCTTTGATCGTTGCATAAATATTATTATAAATAAGAAGTTTATGCCGAAACAGTTCTTAAAATATATGCTTTATCTTTAAGATTGTTTGCAAAAATGAATACGATATGGTATTTTCACTTATGATCTTAATGACTGCTCATAGAGCTGCACCTGGCATTTAGTTCTCATATCCACTATGTTTATCCAGTCACTTCAGAACATCCACTCCGTGTCCAAAAGCAACTCCATGGATCCACGATTCCAAACCGAATCGAACTGGAACGTGGAGCCGTTTGCTATTTGCCATTTTCAGGTGTGTTTTCCTGCTGCCCCTGGTACTTGGTTGAGCGTAACATGCAGAGTCCATCTCTGGACCGAACCCACCTCTTCGGGCGGCTCTTCCCTGCTCCCAGCTCCCAGTGCGATCCCAGCTCCCCACTCCTGCATTTGGTGATTAAGCATTGCCCCGGTGATGCCTCTGTTGCAAGTGCTTCGAGTTGGAAAGCCGGTTTCCCCCTAAGCCTGCATCACACTCAGCCAGTGAGCATGGAAAACTAGCAATAGAAGGCAAAACTAATATGAATAATAACTGAAACATCAGGTCAACTTGAAAGTCTTATAGTCCAGGGGGAAAGAAAAGATTTTTAAATAATTATAAAAACCACAAGGGGTTTCCCTCAAATTCTATATAATATTTTTCAAATATCCATCCATTACTTGAGATTAACTTTTGCTTATATTTTAGGCAAAAACACTGTTTTTTTAAATATACAAAAATCAGGAAAAATACAAACAATATTTTGAAGAGTTTCGTGAATCTATGAGATAATATCTTAAGCCCTGACAGAACCAAAAAAACAGCTGACAAGAAATAAAGTTAAGCCCTCACAAGTGTTGTCCGGAGTGATCAGTGCAAGATGCATGTTCCCCAGATATATACACTATATATACAGATATATATATAATATATATATATCATACAGTCACAACTGAAGCGACTCCCAGAGAGCTCCAATCATTTTTGTTTTCTTCCTGCTTTTGTCTTTTGACTCGTTTTTTTTGCCGTTTCATAATCGCTGTGCGTGTGTGTTGTGCCGCCTTTGTCTTTTTGTCTCGCATTTTGCATGTCAAATAATTTCTCAGTTTTTGCCCGGGCTAAAAATAAATAATAATAATAATAATAATAATAATAACAACACATAATGAGTGGCACAGCCACGAAACAACATAAAATCGAAAACCAAATGAAAGTCAATTTGGAAATGGACAAATCATTTTTCTTTCTCTTGGAAAATTTGTATCGATTGCTTTCTTTTTTTTTTTGTTTTTAAGAAAATGTTTGTGGAATTGATGGAACATGGGATGCTTATCTGGTATTTAATTAAAAGGACATTTATTTATTTAATAATTTTGAGTTAGGGAAATAAATCATTTTCATTATATATATAAAATATACATTAATAGCAAATTATAGGATCGAATTAAAAATCTATCATAATCGATTAAAATTGTGGCAATCATTGAAGATTAAAAAACTCATAACTTAGCCAAAAATGCATTAATTTGAGTTCGGAAAGCTTTCCTATGTTAGTTTTAATTAGATTAATAATTCTGCAAACTCTATTTAAACTTTTAAAAAATTTAATTTTTTCGTAAATTTTTCTGACAATTTTAAACCTTAAAAAATTTTGAAAATTTTGAAAAAATTAAATTTTGGCCAGACATGGCTAGTTCGATTCGGCTGTTGATGCTGATCAATAATATATATGATTTATAGGGTCGGAAATAACTCCTTCACGGTGTTTCCAGCTTCTGACTAAAATTATGATACCATTTTTTGAGTCGATAATTATCGATATTTTTTGACAACAATTTTAAGTTTAAAAAACGCATAACTAAGCCAAAAATGCATTAATTTTAATTCGGAAAGCTGTTCTATGCTAGTTTTTATTAGATTAACAATTCTACATAGTCTATTTAAACTTTTAAAAAATTTAAATTTTTTGTACATTTTTCTGACAATTTTAACCTCTTAAAAATTTTCAAAATTTTGAAAAAATTAAATTTTGGCCAGACATAGCTAGATCGACTCGGCTATTGATGCTGATCAAGAATATATATGCTTTATAGGGTCGGAAATGACTCCTTCACAGTGTTTTAAGCTTCTGACTAAAATTGTAATAGTAAAAGTTTATATAGAAATGGGTTTTTTGCCCTATTATTATTTTAAATGCAATGCTTAATTTTTATTATATATTATTTATATTTTATTTATTTCCCACAAGAGAAATATCTACAGTCATCAAAAATAATTAAATTCTTGTTTTCTTTTATATATAACAATAAATAAATGTTTCTAGTGTATTGTACAAATTGCTGGTCATCAATCAAACTGGCAATCTCTCTCTCTTTTTTATTTTTTCTATGTTAAATGACAGTGTCAAAGCCGAAAAGAAATAAAACAATAAAACAAAAACAACAACAAAAAAGGAGAAAAGAAATGTTGTTAAAACTCTTGTTGACCAGCCAGTCAGTCAGTCAATGGCCAAGTGCAGCGGCCACATCAGCTTACTGGCAATGATCGCTCTGGTCAGCTGCATTTCCCGCCCACCTGCCACCCCCTTTTAATTGTTTTCTTCTTGCGATTTCCATTATTTTCCTCTTGTTTTTTTTTGTTGTTTAATTTTTCATTTCCATGCTTGGCTTGGCCGCCCCTCAATTTGTTACGCTTTGGCGCAATTGCGCCAAATAGTTGGCAAAAGGCTTTCAGGTCTTTCGGGCCAGCCTCCTCCTCCGGCAACAAGAACTACAACAAATAAATACAAAAATATATATATACATATATATCAAACGAATAGAAATTATTAAAAATAAACCGAAAGGAAAGAAATGCAAATGAAATTAAGTCAAATTAGAGAGGGAAAACTTTGGTGGTGGCCCACATTTTGACAATAACAAAAATAAAAACAATAGAATTGAGAATTGTAAAAATGTTTGGCAATTAATTTTTCGGGCTTCCAACTTTTCTTTATTTTTTGTTGTTGTTGTTTATAATACAATACAAATATTATATAAAAGAAAACAGAGAGAGAGAGGCGGGAGAGAACATAGAGAGGAAAAATTCCAAGGAAAAAATATGAGAAACTTTTCCTCTAACCAAAAAATATGGTTGACTCTTGTCGCTATGTGTGTGTGTGTGTGTATGTGTGCTTAAATAATTTATAATTAAAAATAGCAATAGGCGTGTTGCAAGAGGAAGAGAGCCAGAACGAGAGCGGGGGCGTTTTTCGAAAATGTTGGAAAACAGTTTTTAGGTTTTTCAGAATACAACAAAAATTCCCCCATTTGCCGCTGACCAAATTTGGTCAAATTTATATAAACAATGATACATTTTTCATCTCAAGCTAAGAGAGAGGAAGGAAAAACTAAAGAGAGAGAGAGCAACTTGGTGGAAATTTGCGTTGTTTTCATATTTTGAAATTGCAGGTCAGCCAACGTGGCGTATACTTAATTGCACTCAATATGGCTATAAAGATATAGAGTGTATATATATATATATATATATGTATCAGTATTTTGCTTTTAGCCGATTTGTCTGACGTGTTTTTTGGCCGCCACAAGACAAAGAGAAAAGCTTTTCTTGATTTTCAATGAAAATATGAACATATTTTCTTTCTTCCTTTATTTTTTGTGCCAATTAAAATACATTTGGCTGATAAGATTTAATGTTTTGATGTTTTACGATATCAATGAACCCGAAAAACGAATCATTTTTTAAAGCAATACAATTATTATTAATAATTATTTGTAATTTCCTTTCTTTTGCATTATTTCGCTTTGTTCAAGTTCATGCCGTTGGTCAACGTGTCGTATGCTTAATATATGCATACATGAATTATTTTTAGGGGCATATTACGCATACGCCAGGTATGCCCACGGGCAGGTAGAAATCAATGATCAAGCCAATCAAGCGGAAGCCAAGCAAGCACCCAAAACAACACAAAATACCAAAACAAATCACGGCTAAGGACAAATTTTAGTAGTGACAAATTGATTTTATTCTCCTTCGATCGTTGATTGCTTTGGGTGTGTTTTTGTTGTTGGTTTTTATTTTATTTTTTGGGACCAATTTTCTTGGCAAGTGAATAATTGCTGTGCTGGCTTTCGTGGTCGTCGCCGTCGTCGTATGTGCTCATCGTGCTTTATTTAGCCAGATTCACACTGAACAGCTGGCGATTGTTGCTTCCCACACGCAGACACATTTTCCTAAGGGGCTGATTTTCCGGTTGATAAACAAAAAAATCTTTTGTTTCCTCTTGTTGTTTTTGTTAGGTGAAGACCACGCGGATAACCCATAACTACAGCAAGACCGGCAATAACAGCTCCAGTTCATCCAGCACCAAGGTCAGCAGCTCCTCGGCACCAGTTACACGCACAACTTGTGACATTGAGGAGATTTGGGACGAGCAGGTCCTAAAGCAATTGGTAAGTAATACCCCCAATCAGTACCCGTTCGCCCATCATTGGAGCCAACAATCAAACACGATCCAATCAATCATCATAGCTGGAACAGGCGTCCACCTACGAGGAGCGTCGCAAGATCCGTGCACGTCTACGCGAACTTATGGCGGAACGCGAAGGTGAGTCCCCAGTCCACGTTTTACTCTCTCTAACACAGTATATATATTATAGAAAATATATTATAAACCCCGATATATGCCAGCGGTTAAAGTTCTCACTGCAGCGACCCAAGACAGCTCTCCAGGATCTCTCAATATCTTGTGTTCTGTATCTGTTTATCTTGTAGATAAAGCGCACAGCAACTAGGCACAGCTAGGCAGGCAAGGCTGGGTCAGATATATAGGACCAAAGTTTAAGCGTTTTAGTTGCCCAGGTATATTGACCACAACATCAAAAGCGTTTTCATGTCCCCTCGATCCAGTTACAGTTCCAGTTCTGTCGCGTTTCACACACACACAAATCGTTATCGTCCTATCGTTTTAGAGCTAGTATATCGATAAAAAAGTTCGATATGATGTTATAAAAAGTAGATTGCACTTTATGTCATATTGAAAATGTATAAATATTATCCCAATTATATTGGTTCGATATATTAAAGGGACTAACGATTTATTGCACAAAATATCGAACTATAAATCGACAATATATATTGACTTTCTCGTCAACTATCTGTACAGTATCGATATATTCTGCTATCCCTATAGTTTTCATACTATCTCTCTATTATTATCGTTCAAGTGCTATCGTTCCAGTGCTATCGTTCAAGTGCTATCGTTATCGTTCCATTGTTTATCTTCAATTTGTTGTACTGTCCTTGAATAGTATTTCAATAACTTCTCACTGTTTCACGTCGAAGACCCACATAGAATTGGAATCGATACATTGAACATCGATATACCATTTCTCTGATATCGTTACTCTTTGTTTAGTTTCTTATCGAATTTCTTGCCATATTTCATACTCTTTCGACCTCTTGAAGG
This sequence comes from Drosophila bunnanda, assembly GCA_035046265.1. Lineage (NCBI taxonomy): Eukaryota > Metazoa > Arthropoda > Insecta > Diptera > Drosophilidae > Drosophila > Drosophila bunnanda. The sequence continues at coordinate 736,116 of JAWNOB010000017.1, forward strand.
GAGGTTTCAGACCCCACAGACCCTCTTACAAAGTGTATTGCTTGTTTTGCGTTCGTTGTCGTTGCCAGTTTCTCTCTCTCCATGTCTTTATCCATCTATCCTTTATCTCTAAACTCTCTCTATCTCTCTCTGAACTAATAACGAAAACAAAAAAGATAAAAAGAACTCGAAGCAGGAGAAGGAGGAGGAGGAGAGCAGCGCCAGCGAGTATGAGGAGATCATCGAGGAGGTGACCGACTACAGCGACGAGGAGGAAGAGGAGGAGCAGCCGCCCAAAAAGGAGGAGCCCAAAAAGGAGGTGACCAAGAAGGTGGTGAGCCCAAAGGAGGTGATCACCAGCACCACCGCCAAGAAAGAGGTTACCCAAAAGGCGGAGAAAAAGGAAACAGCCACCGCCACCGCCACCTCCATCTCCACCAAGTCCACCAAAGTCGTCGAGAGTGTGGGCAAAAAGTTGGCCAAAGTTGAGCTGGCCAGCAGCTCCGCCTCCACCTCCAGCACCACCACAGACGGTGTTGTCCAGGTGCAGGGTGAGTCCCTGCCTGCAGCACCCACCAAGTCAGGACCAGCAGCAGCAACAGCAGCAGCAGCAGCAGCAACGAGCAGCAGTAGCTTAGGTAGTAGGAAACACAGTAGTCTTAGCAGTAGCCAGGTTAGCACAGTGGTTAGGGCCAGGGACAAAGCCAACACAGAGACAATGCCAGTCACGGGATCATCACCATCACCATCATCATTGCCCCCCGCTTCCGGAACAGCAACGGCAGCCCGGCTGAGTGTGCCCTCGAAGGAGGATTCCGGCACGGAAAGCGGCGAGGACTTGCGCCTGCTGGCCGCTGGATTGCGCGACACCCTGCAGCAGCGCAGCAGCGGAAGTGATGCCAGTGAAGCCAATCGCAGCCTGGTCGAGGAAGTGACCGATGCCCTGAGCCGCCTGGAGAGCAGCCTGAAGCAGGGCAAAGAGCTGGCCGTTGATGGTGGCCAGCGGCAGGCACTGCTCGGCCTGGTGGCCCGCCTACAGAGTGGACTCAGTGCCCCAGAGAAGTTGGCCGACGAGAAAACCCCAACCCGGCCAGAGGAAATCGAACCAACGGCGGGTAGTCCAGAGCCAGGAGAATCATCCGACAGCCGGCAATCGCGTTTCGCCAAGCGACGTCAAAGGAACAGTCGCCACACCGTGGGCGTGAGCAGGGAGGAGCTGGCCGATGCCAGGCGGTATATGGAGGATATGCTGATGCTGGAGAGCAAGGAGTTTGCCCTGGCCAAGACCCCCAGCTCGGGGGCGGTGGTGCCAGTGCAACTCTACAGGCCCAATCAGTTTGTGGCGGCCCAGCAGCAGCAGCAGCAGCCACAGCCACAGTCCAAAGAATCCCCCAAGGTTATTCCAGCTGCAAATCCCCAACAGAGTCCATCACAGCTCAGGCCGAATCCCACCAACAGGCGACCCCTGTCCGGGGACTATGCCGTGAGCTTTGCCAACTATGAGGCGGGGCAAAGTTCACAAAACTCGAGTCCCGAAGGAGCTGGAACATCGCCCAACTCGAACTCGCAGTCCAACTCCAATTCGAGCTCCAATTCCAGTCGCTTTGGCGGCGGCAAGAGGCACATGATGAAGCGAGCGAATACCATTGATATACCCAAGGCTAAGGCCAAGTACATGGCGGATTGTGACTCGGACTCAGATCTCGAGGACGATCAGGGACCGCATTTGGGCCTCAAGCGAGCCGTCCAGGTGAGCGTCAAGCGGCGGGTGCACAACGCTGTGCCGCCCTTTGAGCCCAAAACGGAGAACGATCACAAGTTCCTGGCGTTTATCAACAAGCAGAGTCACCAGACCGGCCTGGGTTGGGGCGGCAGTGGCGGCCGGAGTGTGTCCAACTGGACGCACAAGTTTGGCAACATCAAGCACACCTTTGAGACGGGTGCGGCGGCCACGGTGACCAAGGGTAAGCCGCCGCCGGTGCCGGGTCATGTGCCCGGCTGGGCCAAGCAGGAGCAGATGCATCATCAGCAGCTGCAGCGCGAGCAGATGCAGCGAGAGCAAATGCAGCGAGAGCAGTATCAGCGAGAGCAGAGGCAGCGCGAACAGCGGGACTTTAAGCAGCGAGAGCAGAGCCAGCGAGAGCTCTCCAAGCGCGAGCAATTCCAGCGAGAGCAGCTCCAGCGAGAGCAACTGCAGCGCGAGCAGCTGCACCGAGAAAAGCTGCAGCGAGAGCAACTCCAACGTGAGCAACTCCAACGCGAGCTACTCCAGCGAGAGCAGCTCCAACGCGAGCAACTCCAGCGAGACCAACTCCAGCGAGATCAGTTGCAGCTGCAACAGCAGCAACAGGCCGCTGCCGCTGTACAAATCGAGCGGCAACGTCGCCAGGAACTGGAGCGTCAGCTACGGATCGAGCAGGAGGCACGCTACGAGCGAGAGGAGCGCACTCGCCTGGAGCGGGAATACTACGAGCAGCAGCTGCAGCGCCAGCAGCAGGAGCGGCAGCAGCAGCTGGACCGTCAGCGCCAGCAGCAGGAGCAACTGGAGCGCCAGCGCCGGCAGGAGATGGAGCTGCGACTGCAGCAGCAGCGTGAACAGGCCTCGCAAGTGAATAACTTTATACACGCTCCACAGTCCGTCTTCCGGCCCATCGAGCATGAGGCACCGGGCCAGCCGGGCATTTACAAGCCCATTGCCCAGAAATCTCAGCCGAATCCGGCTATATGGAAGCCACCAACCCAGCAGCAGCAGCAGCAGCAGATGCAAGCGCCACAATCGCAGCAACATTTGCAGGCAAGATCTGCAGGCACTTCCTATAGCAACACGCCCTCGCCCTCATCCACGGCGGCCACCTCGCCCATTGGCTTGCCCTGGGTGGCCAAGCCCAAGGTGGACAATAGCGACTTCCGCCGGAAGGCCCATCACTTTGAAGAGCGCTCACTGAGGGATAACCTGGAGCAGCAGCAGCAGGGTCCCTCGTATGCCAATGGCAACAATCATGGCTATCTGCAGCGACACAACTCGCTGCGTTCCAAGGCCGCGGCCCCGGCACCGGCATTGAGTGAGTTCAAGAAGCGTCCATCCCTGCCGAATGCCATGGATCCAGGAGTGGCGCCATCCCATCCGCCACATCAGGCGCCATATCAGGCGCCACCGCCGCCCACGAATATCTCCTTTACCTATGCCGATTTTCCGCCAGTGAGGCGACATGCTGGACCGAGTGCCCATAATTATCGCAGTCAACCGTGTCTGACGAGTGCCGTGGAACAGGCCGAGGCTCTGACCAATCCCCTGGCAGCTCCGCTGGTCTTGACCAGCTCCAATCCGACCTACCTGCCGGCGCCGCCGCCGCCGCGGAGATTCGATTACATCAGCAGTCCCGTGGACGTGGATGCCGAGAGTCCGCCGAATAGTCCCACCAGCTTCATGACCATGCCCAATCCCGCCTTGATGACGGACAACACGGACGATGATCTCGACTTGGATTCGGATAACAATATGCTGGAGTATCGTGCCGAAACCAAGGTGATGCGGAAGCCACGCAGCCAGACAGCTGTCCGAGTGGCAGACCGGAGGAATGCCCATATGAGTGATGACGAGGTCTATGGCCGGAACTCGAGGGCAGCCAAGTCGTTGTTGTACACCATGAAGCAGCTGGGACCGGGAGCAGCTCCAGTCAGCGGAGGCGGAGGAGGAGGAAGTGGTTCCAACCATCACCATCATCATCATCATCAAAAGAGGCAACCTTTGACGGCACCAAGTTCACCAAAATCCGGTGGTTGCCTGTCACCCGATGGTCGTCAGTATCAGGCACCGCTTGTGGAACCGCTTTTCCCCCAACTGAGCACCTTTGAGGCCAAGCGGCAGCCACAGTTTTCAGCGAATACGCCACCCTCAGGGCCACCGATGAATTACCAGGCTAATCCTACCTATACGCCGCCCAGAACCCAAGCCCAGAGTCAGGTTCAGGATAATGCTGGTAGCTCTTATCTGGGTGAGACCCATACCTCGTATGTGGTGACCTATCCTGTGGAGGATTCCGGCGATGAACCCGAACCCGAATCCCTGGCCATGTCGCTGAGTCTTCAGCAGCAGCAGCGTCTGCGTCGCACTTCGGAGCACTCGAATGCCAGCTCCTCGATATCCCTGGGCAGCACTAGCTGGACAGCAAATCCAGTGCATAATACGGTTCCGGGATCAGTTTCTATCCCGGCTGCCGGCTCATCAATGTCCGGATCGATTTCGGGATCTATGCCCATGTCGGTGCCTCCATTGTCCACGGGACCACCAGTGGATCGTAGCACAAAGCCACAGTTAAGTCAGCCAGCGAGCAAGAAGGTGGGAAGTCAGGTGCCTCAACAGGTGCCTCATCAGGTGCCTCATCAACCTCAACAGATGCCTCCACAGTTGCCTCAACAGTTGCCTCAACAGGTGCCTCAACAGCATCAGCAAGTACCCCATGGAATACCTCACCAGAAACCCCATGAAGTACCTCACCAACCCCAGCAAGTGCCTCATGGAATGCCTCATCAAAGGCCTCAGCAGTCACCACAGCAGTTGCCTCAACAGATTCCCAGTACTAAACCCAGTCAGGCACCTTTAAGCACCACCAACAACAGACCCAAGCTAAGCACACGGAGTCATACCATACAAGGTGACACCAGTGGCTATGAGAATCGTCCCCTCCAGAATCGCATAATGTCCCAGCAAACCCTCATTACCACCCAAAAGATGCAGCAGAAGGAGCAGCACCAGCACCAGCACATCAGCGAGCTGCGTCGCAAGAGCCTGGGCAATGTCTTGGAGAGCAGCCAGCGCAGTGCCGCCTACTTCGAGCAGGAGTACAAGTCCTCGGCGCCATCGGATACACCCGACATAGTCAAGTCCTCGCTGCCCAAGGAGGATGCGCCGCTGCTGAAGAAATTCGGACCACCGCAGCGTCATCACTATGTGCCCAATGCGTACCAGAGTCCGCAGCTAAACAAGCAGAGTGGCACCACCAGTAGTAGCACCACTATAACCACCAGCACCACAATGGTCCAACAGCAGCAGCAGGTGAAGCCCAGCATAGTGGAGACTCCGGCCACGCCACAGCCTCAGGTGCCACCCGAGGATGAGATACCGCACAATATTGTCTTCAACAATGTGAGCGCCTTTACCTCGCTGAGCCGGAGGAATCTCACCGAGGAGGATCACCATCAGCAGCAGCAGCAGCAGCAGCAGGGATCGCGGGTGAATCGCTTGAGTAAATGCGATTCGTGGAATCAAATCTGTCAGCTGCAGAGCAATCCCAGTGCCAGTGTCAAGTACAATCAGCCGAATGCCAGTGCCAGCTCCTCCTCGCCCGGCGAGCTGAGACGGACCAAGTCCGGCCACTCGCTGGCCGTGCCCAAGCTGTACGAGGCGGGCATTGACAAGGCCCAGGTCAGCGAGAAGCAACGCACTGTGGCGGCATATTTCTCGGGACAGAAGTCGCCCAATCAGATGGAGGAGCTGCGCACCACCACCGCCATAACGAGTAGAAAGTCGGCGATAAATCGCACCAAAACCAGCGAGAAGCTATCGGCAGCAGCCCGCAAATCGCTGAGCTCCCTCACGACCACCTCCAATGGCAACATGTCCACGGTGGGCCTGGGCAGCAGTACCATGATCCAGCAGCACCAGCACCAGCAGCAGCATCAATCCTCGATGATGATGGGCGGTGGCCTGAGCCGGAGTGCCACCATGCCCCATATCGCCAATCTGAATCTGCTGGACGAGAGCAATGTGGAGGATGCCTTCGAGCAGCTAATGATGGGTGCCTAAATCTCCTGCCAAATCCTGTCCAGCCAATCAACCAAGTCGTGTCCGAGTCAAGTCAAATCAAAGCCCGTCAAGAATTAAAAAATAGAGGCATTCCGGTTCCAAAAAACTGGATGAAAAACCGAGGGAAAATCATGAAAAAAAAGATCGAATCAAAATAGAATGAGAATAATCGAAATCGATATCGAAAAGGGTTTGATAAAACGATAAATGTAACTGCGAAATGGCAAAAACTGTACTGATTAATGTTTACTGAAGGAAGAGAAAAAAGATAACTACTGTTGAGCATAGAATTAGCTTTGTTTTTTTTTAATATTTAATTTTTTTGTTTAGAGAGGAGCCTTTTTTTGAAAAGCAGTTAGAAAAGCAGAGCAGAAAAAATCGAATTGAAAGCAAAAATAAAGCACATAACTATACATAAAATAAAGGAGGGACCTGGCGGTTTCTATTTGCCTATTTTTTTCTCACCGCATTACTTAAATAAAATATAAAATTTTACGAAAATGCTTGCTGCTCGGCATCCCAACTGAAATATATAAAATATAAAAACAACAAACAACAACAAGCAACAAACAAACAAACAAACAAACAACAAAAAGCAAGAAAGAACAACAATAACAGCAACAGCAACTTGATCAATAATTCAAAGATTTGTGAGTTGAATTAATTAAAAAAATATATATTTATTTATATATCAGAACTGTACAGAGAATGCCAGCCGCCCCATATTTTTCTTAATTTTTTATAATTTTTTGCCAGCGCCCCCCTTGCTATGCCTTTGAAATAAAACCTAAATAAATACATAAAAAATATATATTGCCATATCGCCCAGCAGCAGCATCCTAACAGCATAAAAAAAATAAACTAAACACACAGACACACACACGAATATAGTTAAATAATTTAAAAATAGTTTTTAATATTTAACATTTTTTGATGCTTTAATCTTTATACAGAAACCAAGTTAGAAAGTCTCAAAATTTAAAGTATTTTCTATACTACAAATTTTTTAAAGAAGATTTAAAATTTGATAAAATTTCAGTATTATTTTTTTATTATTATTCATATATTTTTTATAATCTAATTAATATATATTTATTAAAAACCAGGCCACTGTTTTTACATTTTTCTAAAACAAATTTGAAAAGAGAAAACTTTCCTTAATTGATATAATATAATATTAAACAATTTAAACCATCAAATATTTAAAAAAGAAAGAAAATATTTATTTAAATATATATAATTTTAGTTATTTAACAAATACAAATATACAATTTTTTTAAAACAATCTTTTAGATAGATATAAATCCAAAAAAATAATAATAAACCATATTGCCTTGATTTCAATAGGCAAAAGTATATAGATTTCTTTTTAAGAAATAAATATATAAATATATATTTCCATAGCTGTGTGTTTAGTACATGTGTGTGTGTGTGTGGGTGTGTTTGTTTTTTTTTTTTTTCTTGTATATATTTGTTTTGCCTAAAAGTTGTTTTCACTTGGCCCAAAAAAAAAAAAAATAAAAGTGTGAAGTTAGCGCTTAATTTTACCCCATTTGACCTCTTCCCCTGTTACGTTCTGTTACGTCCAGTTACGTTTTATTGTTACGTTTTGCTCTTTTTCTCGTTCGTTCGTTCGTTCGTTCGTTAGTTGGTTGATTGATTGATTGATTAATTGATTTATTGACTGGTTGATTGGTTGGTTGGTCAAGCAAGGAAACAAAAAATAATCATATTTTTAAAATTATAATAATTTAAAAAAAGGAAGAAAACGGAAGTAGCAAAGAGAAACCCCAAATGTTGTCCCTCCTTTAATTTTATTTCTCTGTTTTCTCTCTCTGTTTTTTCCCCTTCTTGTAAATACACTGTAATATATATATATGTATTTTATATATATTTACATAACACCGCCCACAGATGAGATGAGGAAACAGTTTTTCTGTTTTTTGACTAGTTTTTTTTTGGTTTTTTTCCGTGTCTATATATCTTTTTTTATTATCGACATCGCTCTCTGTTTGCTGCTGATCTGCTCCTGTTCCCCGTCCCTTCGAAATTAAAGCATGTTTTTCAATTAGTTTTTATTGCAAATACCTACCAAGTTGTATATATATATATATTGTGCATGACTTTTTTATACCCTGCATTTACATTACATTACCTATTTTATGACACAAGAGGAGTATGTACAAAGGGACTTGAAATGGAAAGTAATTGTAATTGTTAAGCAAAGATGTAAATATTTTTAAATTAAACACAATTACATTATTAAAATAGTCAACAATTTTATCAATAATTTGTTTTTCAATTTTAAAACTCTTTTAAATTTAAAAAACACTTTTTTTCGAAAAATCTTTCAACTTTGTCAAAGCCTTTTTAAAATGTAAAAGTTTTTAATATAACATATACCACAAAACAAGGTAAAATAAAGAAAAAGAGTAACATAAATTAAAGAAAATAAAAGGAAAAATGTTATTGAATATAATAAAGTCAAATTAAAAATATAATTCATTTTTAGGAGAGTTATTTTAAAAGTTAAAGACTTCCTTCTTTCAAGTCCCTTTTTTTTGTGCATTGTTAAAATTACATAAAACAAATAAACTCCATAAAATGAGTCCATGAAATCAAGAGTTCCAATTCCAAAACCAACACCAATACACCAACACACCATCACACAGTCATTGCCACACCAATAGCGGCGATTTTCTGATTGTTTTTTTGTGCGTAACCGTAGAGCGAGTCCCCCTTAGTTGAAAAAACAAGGAGTGTGTACACACGCTTAAATAATGCCAATGCATTTCGTTTATAATTATAAATATATTATATTGTGTTATTTGTGTAGCTGAAAGGAAAACAAAATGAATTTTTTGTGCTGTGTTGTTTTCCATTAGTTTGTACATTTTTTTTATTGTGCCTGCCCAGATACAAAACACAAAAAAAAAAAAGAAAAAAACAAACCCCTATTTGTTGATTGCCCAAATATTATTATTTTTCGTAATTGTAATTGATTTTTTGCATGGCCCCAAAAAAAAACTAATCAATGTAATTTGTTTGCTTTTCTTTTTTCTTCCACCTGCTGCTACAAAAATATAAAAAATAAAAAACCGAAAACCGCATCCCTAAAAAACTCTATTCACACAGCAGCAGCTGCCCAGCAGAAGAGCTCCACCACCAGCGAACAGCGAACGGAAACCAAGTCCAAGGATGGCGGCTCCACTGTGACCACAACAACCACAAAGGGTGAGTTCCAGTCTATCACCAGTCTTATGCATTTTAATTGAATTAATTTATTAATTAATTTAACTAATTAATTTTTTTGCTCTTCTAGTCACCACTCGCACTGTTAGCGGCAACGCCGCCTCCAAGAACATCTCGCCCTTGGCCAAATTCAAGCAACTGGACAAGCAGGCAGCCGCCCAGCAGGCCCAAAAGTAAGTCCCCCACATCCCCCTCGGCCACCTTTTTTGTATTCAATTTGTATCGAAGAGCATCCAGAAAATATTTAAAACATAAAACATATACTACATATGACATGTACACGGTTTACACACTCAGAAAAGACTCATAACACAACCCCCAACATTTGGGCAGGGCAACCTTTTGGAATTGGAGAAGCAAAAATAATAATTTTTATAAATATTTCAACTATCTTCAGACTTCAAATTAATGCCAATATTAATTCAAGTGATTAAAAATAATTGCAAATGTAGCCACTGTTGTACGTTTAAAGTATAACAAGAAAGAAGCCGAAGTCTGTATACCCTTGCAATTAAATTGTAGGATCGAATAGGAAATAATAGCTTTAAATATTTGCATTCTTTGAATGACCATTTTTTAGACAAATCGAATTTAAAATAAACTCATCTAACTCTAAAAGCAATATCTTTAAGCATTTCCGTTGTAGTTTTTATTAGCTTAATAAATCTCCATACCAAAATTGGAATTTATAAAATTTTTTAATATTTTCCAATTTTTTTGAGAATTTTAACGATGTAACCCCTTATAAAATTATGAAAATTTTGAAAAAATTAAATTTTACCCGGACATATCTAGATCGACTCGGCTGTTGATGCTGATTAAGAATATATATGATTTATAGGGTAGAAAATGACTCGTTCACAGCGTAACAAGTTTTTGACTAAAATAATAATACCATATTTATCGATATTTTTATATGGTAATTTTTCCTACAAATCAAAACTTTAAAAACGCATAACTAAGCCAAAAATGAGTTAATTTTAATTCGGAAAACTTTCCTATGTTAGTTTTTAATAGAATAATAAATCTGCATATTAAATTTAAAACTTAAAAAAATTCAAATTTTTCCTTGAATTTTTGACAAGTTTAAACTCATAAAATTTGGAAAAATTTTGAAAATTTTTTTCTTTCGCCGGACATGGCTAGATCGACTCGGCTCTTGATGCTGATCAAGAATATATATGATTTATAGGGTCGGAAATGACTCCTTCACTCCTTTTCATGAAATACAAATTTAAAAAAGCCTTTCAAAATCCAAAAGTGTTGCCTGCTTAATGGGGCCCATGTAAATTTTATGGTTCTCTCTCCAATGCACTCCCACACACACACACACACTCACACACATACATACATAAGTAATTCAATTGGTTATCGGTGCATCTAGCACACAGACACACAATATATATATATATATATAGATATACAATACATGCACAATCTTCACCTTCACTCCTTTTAACCCGCACACACACATCGATCCTCTGGTGTTGGTTCTTTATGGAAGTGTGTTTGTAGTCGTTTCCCTGGAAAAAAATAAAATATGTGCTAAATCGATAGATAGCGATGATCGATAAATCCTTGTGATATGAAAAATATATCGATTTGAGATAGGATAGCCACTTAGTCGGCGTTAACATTCGATAACTGGACAACTGATGAATATCGATGCAGCTCCAATTGTTGTTTTGAATATCGATGAATTGATAATCGATAAATATCGATGATGGATCGATACCAGAGAGGAAAAGAGTGTTGTACATAGTCTATCCACCTGTCTGTTGTCTCGCTCTTGTTTTTATTTCTAGTAAGCCTTTGGAAAATGTCCCTCCCCTTTTGTCTTCTCCACTCTCTCTCTCTCTCTCTCTCTCTTTCTATTTCTTTTTCTCTTTGTCTTTGCCTCTCTTTGTGTTTTTCTTCGTTTTTATTTATGTTTTTTTTAACAACAACCAAAGACAAGAACGAAAAAACTAGAACATTTCTTTGACAGAAAAATACAAATACATGTTGTTTTTGTTTCTTGCTAACACAAAACGAAAAATACATAGATATATATATAAATATTTATACATTTATACACACACACCCAAGTCCACAAATAATAATTACAAAAAAAAAAAATAAATAAGGAGACACAGAGAAATTAAGAACAAATTAAAGAAGAAGCTGAAGTCTATGAACCCGATTAATAATTCTTTTTGTGTGAGTTATTCGCTAAAACGTCTGCAACCCTCCAACCTTGACTCATTTCGTTCAGATCATCTCCAACAACAAGCACACCCACGACCCCCGGCGGTTCGGCACAACCGTATTTCAAATTTACCGATCCGGCATTAAATGCGCGCGCCGCCACTGTCAAGGATCAACTTCTGCAGTGGTGTCAGCATAAAACGCAGGAATATGAGGTATCCAAAACCTAAACAACAAAAAAAAAAAACAAAAACCCAAGACCAAAAGCCCTACAAATTAATTGTAAAAATGCCGAAAGCCTTAGTTAATGTTTGTGTTAATTAATTCAATTACATTTTACAAATCAAAATAAGACAAAGCGCTGAAAAAGTATCACTAAGTATTAATGTATCGGGAAATCAACAATTAATCGGTTAACGATATCGATATTATTATCGTAAAATTCGATATTTTTCTGTATTTAAAATTACAATTTAAAGCAGTTGAAAATTTTCTTTTTTCCTCGATTCCCATTTAAATACGTTATTTCAAAATTTAAATTCAATTAAAACCCATCAAAAAATACAGTATTTTTTCAATAAGTTTAACTTAATAATTTAAAACATAATAATAAAACAACAAAATATTTATTGATCTTAAAGCCTTTGCCATTATTTTGATTGTAACAGCCCAGAAAAATCTAGATAATTATAATTTTATTCCTTAGTTTGCCGTTTGCCCCGCTGTTATTTTTTTAGTGTCGTCATATATATTTATAGCATTTTTTTTAACAATAAAATCTAACGAGAAAACAAAACAAAAAACAAATCGAACAATCAACAAGCAAAAACTTCTAACAGCGCTTAACTTTGGCTTGAAAGCTTACTCAAAAACTCATAAAAATACACACAAAGAAAAACACCCAAACACACATACACACTCAAACATATACACACACACACCCAGACACAACACGCACGAATTGACAGAAGTAGAGCCATTTCCGTTTCCGCTTTCGCTTGTCGCGCTTCGCCAGAGCTTAAGTAAACGCAGCAGCCTGAATTAGGGATATCGATATATCTATAAAGTATCGATCTTTTACGCAAAGCTGAATGGAAAATCGATAACTTGTTTAATTTAAAAAAAGAATAGGATATATTAATTTACATTTCTCTAATAGTTGTCAATAATATCGATGTTTTAAAATTTTAATGCGATATTTTTCGATATTTGAAATTTTGATTTATCAAACTTTATGATATTTTCGATATATAATCGGAATTTTTTCGTTTCGATGTATCTACCTCCTAGTTGCAGGCCCTGCAGCGTTTACAAAGTACAGCTTTTACCGCTTATTGCTAGAGTTACGACCGCTGTTGTTGTTGTTGTTATTGCTATTTAGACCAGCTTTTAGCTTAGCTTTTAATCTAAGTTGTAATTCTGCTTTTGCTCTCTCAAGGGACCATCAAACGAGACCCCCCGAAAAATGCCATGAAATCAGCCAAAATAAATAAAAACATCTCTCTATGACTCATTAAGTGATTGGTGAATATTAATATAATGTATATCCTGTGTCCACAGAACGTCCAAATAAGCAACTTTAGCTCGAGCTGGTCAGACGGCCTGGCCTTTTGTGCGCTGATACACCATTTCTTGCCAGATGCATTTGATTATACAAAACTAACCAAACAGACGCGCCGACACAACTTTGAGCTGGCCTTCAGCGTTGCTGAGTAAGTATTAACAACCAAAATACAAACGTTAAGTAAAGTTACACGAAAACTTAGTCAACAAAAAGCAAAAGCAGTTGCTCTTAAAAGCATAAAGAGCAGATTTAAAACAACATTTCTAGCAGAGAAATCATTAAAGAAACTATTTAAAATTTAATCTTATTTAAAATGAATATATATTTAAAAGGTAACCTGGAAATTTAAACAAAATCGTTTAATAACAATGGTAGTTATTAGACAATATACTTTTTGTGCTTCTGCAACATCTACAGCCTCAAGGGATGTTGCTCAACATGCTCCTAGCCACACTTGTCTTCATTTGGTTGCTGCGCAACATGTCTCTAGCCATATTTATCTTAACTTGTCAACATTTTCTGCTGCCTTCTGCCCTGTTTAATTTAAGTTTTGCTTTATAAATTCGAGAAACATGAAGATCCGTCCGGGTATCGTCTTTATATATTTTGAGGTGGAATATTAGCCAACTTTAAAACGAAATGCATTCTCTGTAAAATATTTTTTAAATTGTATACATTTTTGGTAGATTTTTGTATCCTACTTTTATAGTTATATATATTCTTCTATTATAATTATATATACTATATAATATTTTCCTCTTTTGCAGTGAGAAGGCTGGCATAGCACCCTTGCTGGACGTGGAGGACATGGTGGAGATGAGTCGCCCCGACTGGAAGTGCGTGTTTGTCTATGTGCAGAGCATATATCGCCGTTTCCGCAACTGCCAGTAGTAGCTGGCCATATATATATATACCCATATATATATATTAGATCCCATCAGGCTAAAGCCCAAGTCAACTCAACAGCAGCAAGCAGTAACTCAATAAATTTTAAGCATATTTCTCAAACCCCCTTTTGGCATTTCGTGTTGGAACGCACAGTAACCCCTAATCTCCAGATATACAGACAGATATATAATTATTTATATATATATATACAAAACCCAGACTCAAGATCCTGCAAATATCTAACTGTATATTCCTTCAGCGCAAGGCTCGTCGAACATATGACTCAGCCGACTCATATAACTCTTTGTACGTTTTTTGTGTTTTGTTTTACCTTTTTTTGACCTTTATTATTATTATTACGATTTACGCATTATTATCTTTTTGTTATCGAACTTGAAGCAGAAACGTATGCATTAATTGTTATCATTATATATTATTATTATTATTATTTTTTTGTCATAATTTTAATCGTGGAGAAGAGACGAAAAAGAAGCAGTGCTGTTACTAACCCTGCTGGCGGTCATCGATAAATGGATATATATGAATAATGGATTATAATCCTCAGCTTCTATACGACCCGGTGCCGTCGCTCACATTGATGAATTACTGTAATAATAAACACATATTCTATGTACGTACATGTAACGAGAACGAAACATTTACTAACCGATATTGAAAAGCCCGCAAAAAGAAATCAAGAAAAAAAAAACAATCAAGCAAATCAAAACGGAAGGTTTATTTATTTTTTTAAAGTGGAGGGCTCAGTATGGATTTTTATACCCTTGCAGGGTATTATAATTTCAGTCAGAAGCTTGCAATGCTGTAAAGGAGTCTATATATCATATAAATATCATATATATATCATCCATATATATTCTTGATCAGCATCTGTTATTGCAATAATATAATATTGGATTGGGACTGAATAGCTCTCTGTTTCTCTAAATATTACGCTCCCTTTCCATAGATTGCCCTCTCCCTGTCTCTCAATTACTCTATTTCTCCCAGTCGCTCCATCGCTCCCTCTCTCCTTGTGTAGCTCTGTGCATCGCTAGGGAACTCTTTCTCTCTAGCTCTCTCGCTAGCTCTAGCTCTCTCGCTAGCTCTAGCTCTCTCGCTAGCTCTAGCTCTCTCGCTCGCTCTCCCTTACTCCCTTTCTCACATTCTCTGATCTTCTCTTTAGTCGGAGAGTATAAATAGGCACTCGCGTCGCCCTGGCCGCAGTCTGTCTGTGGCTTCGCCACTGTTAACATCTATGGTGATAGTGACTGGAATGCATCTGGATAACCTGGAAGAAAGCCCAAATGAAGTACCAAGCATATGGAACTCTACACTGGAAGGAATTAAGCAATGACGTGTCTTCTACTGCGGTAAGTAATAATAAAATAATAATAATAAAAATACGTAGTAAAATCATAAGTTTTAATGTTTATACAAATATTAATAAAATGTTTAGCTTTAAATATTAAAGTAGTATATTAAGAAAAGCTTTCCACAATGAGATTAATGAGTAACCTCAAGAGTATAAACACTCCGATTTCTTGTTAAAAAATATATCAAATAAATATTTAAATCCCGACTCAATGTGTTCAGCAGGCGGTGCCTGCCGGTGCTGTGTCAGAAAATCGGTGAAAGTCTAAAGTTGTGATTTTATGTAAAAAAAAATGTAGCAAGAAAACTCGGTGTAGAAATTCGTAGTTGGAAACTTTTGTCTTTGTCACGCACACGCACGCACACACGCCACTGGATAAAACCGTGGTCAGCAGCAGCAGCATCCCTGTCCTCCCTGGCCTCCACATTCCCCGCAGGAAACATGTCGCAATTGCAACCGGAACCGGAAACCCAGCCGCAGCAGCAACAGCAACAGAATGTTCTCTCAGAAGCCTCGGCCCTACGACTGCTCACCACTGTGGTAGCCAACGGCAGCTGTTCGCCGGAAGTGGCAGCGGGCACATCAGGATTGGGATCCGCATCCGGATCCGGGCCCGGGCCCAGCGCCTCGAGGACCGCCTTGGACAGGATGCTGCCACCGGTGACCACACACTTGTCGGAGGAGACCATCCATTCGGCGAACGAGAATGGCAACTCGTGCCGCATCTGCCGGTGGAATCGCAGCGACATGGAGATCATCAAGTGTCCATGCACCTGCAAGGGCAGCGTGGTAAGCTTGGGCGCTTGTCGCCGCCCCTGCTTTTGTGACCCAGCTCTAGGTGACCCCTTTTGCAGGGATTTATCCACATGAAGTGCCTCAAACGCTGGATTATGCACAAGCAGAGCAATCGCTGCGAGATCTGCCATGCGGTCTACGACATCTCGGAGGAGCGGGTCAGCCTCAAGCAGATGGTCAAAACCTTTTGCTGCTATCGCTGCTGTGGCCTGATCGTGAAGCATCTGTTGTTCAGTGCGTCCCTGATGCCGCTAGCCAACATTATCCTACAGCAGGTGAGTTCAGGACTCGGAAAGATTCTACAAACTTCATGAAATTAAATTGATTTTCTTGTCTCTGCGCCAGGTGCTTCACTGCATGGATAATCTGAACCAGGGCAATGCCGAGCAGCTCACCATCAGGGAGGTGATTGTCGCCTCCGGAACACTGCTTACCTCCAGCGTTCTGTTCTTTAACTTCTTTGAGTTCGTCACCACGCGCGGCCTACTCATCCGGAACATCCTGCGCCACTGGTGGATGTTCGGCAGCACCTCCGACTTTGCCCTGGTGGAGGTCGAGGATGATGCCATCGACCTCTTTTAATGCAGATCCAGAACACAAACTTAACTTACCGATTCTAAATCCGCCACCGCTTGACTACTCAATAAATTTTGAAATTTTTTCTATCATCGAACCAAGTAAAACTTTTTTAAATTCGATAAATCGATATATGTACTCCTATTGTGGCGGGTAATAGCTGTAAAGATAACTATCGATTTTTCAATACAAATTTCTTAATATTTTCGTACATTAGAAGATTGGGTAAAGTTTATTATGCTATTATTATTATGCAATAATTTTATCAATAGCATAGTTGTGACCTAAAGTATGTTATTTTACCATTGCAAAATTCCCGCAATAATTGTTAGTATATTTATCATGCTCAGGCGGTATTATTTATCGATATCGCCGCGGCCACACAATTCGTGCGCAATTTAATACTTAAGACATTTGGTACTAAATACTAAAATACCAAAATACTATAGCGATAGTGAAGTGGAGTTTTGTCGCTTGAAGAATATTTCTCTTATGTTAGTGCCAAGCTCAAGATGGTGGGAAATTTAAAAAATGGAAACATTGCTCCCATGGAGCGGTTTCTACGTGGCAAGAAAAGGTTAAAATATTAAATTCTATAAGGACAAGACCCATAATATGAGACCAACATTTAAAATACTAAATACTGAGCTGTTTCGCGGAGGGAAAAAGTTTACTCTTTTGAAGTGTGACCGCTTTTTAAATTTTTTTTTTTGGCATTTGGAGGGCAAGTGTTGAGGTCATACTAATCGCGAGAAAGAGCCACCAAACGAGGTCCAAGTGTTTGGAATTATTAATAATCTAAGCCTTAACTAAGGCAGCAATTTGCTTAGTAAACGTGCTAAAAACACGTCGTGTGTTCTACTCTCAACACTCGAAGCAAAGTAAACACAAGAGACGAAGAGTGAAGACGGAAAAAAGTCGAAAACAGTTAACTCTGGCCACCAAAGCGCAGTCGACGTCGACGTCGCGCTGCTGGCGTTGTTTATTTGTTGTGGATGTGTGCGTCTTTTCAAGGCAACAAGAAAAACAATAAGCAGGACGCCAATCTGCAATTAAAACGAAAATCCAAACAGTTGCAGTCAGCGGCGAAGCACGCGTAACAACGGTAGCATTCGTAAAGCTGCGTTCGCAGCCGCCGTAACAGCATCAGCAGCAGAGCACGAGCAGCAACAACAACAAAGAGCTGTTGACAGCGACGTCGGCCGAGCGCTGGCTTCTGGCAAAGAAAGGAAAACCGAAAACCAGAGAAGGCGAAGAACGCCTCAAAAGAAAGTGAAGTGAAGTAAACTGCGAAACACACCATACAGACACACAACAATCACACACACACACACGAGAGTAGAAACCCGACTTTTCAGGCCTCCTCAAGTTGCGTAGCGCTGCCGCTGCGATTGCAACGGTATTTGTTTTTTATTCTTGTTGAACTTCGTTTTTTTTTCTGTTCCTCGCATTCTTCACGACGCGGCACGTGTGCGAATATTTGTACACTTTCGGTGTTTTTCTTTTCGTCTGCACAAAACAAAGTGAATACTTGTTGCGGAGTGCCACGCCCTCCCCTCTCCGCTCAGTCGCCCGCAATCCCAAGCAGCGGCTGACTGCAAGAGCCCGTGCCTCTGCCTGCGTCCGTGCTCGTGCCCGCTTGTGCCCGCTCCCCGTTCCCGTGCTTGCGCCAAAGCGAGAGGTAAAACACACACACACATAACACACACCGAAGATGGCCAACCAGCAGCTCCTCGCCTTGATGGCCTCCGCCGCCGGTGGCAACCAGAACAACACACCGCGTGCCTTGTACGATCTGTCGCTGCAGGCCCTTATTGGCAGCATGGACACCAAGGTGCCGGCGCTGGACAGGATCAGTCGTCTGCCAGAGTTGCCGCGCAACCTCCTCATCGATGCCTACGAAATGGTGAGTGCGCTTCGCATGTATGTATGTATGTGTGTATGTGTGCAAATATGCATGCGTGCACAGACACGCACGATCATTTTCCATTGCCTGGAATTTGAAAGAGATGAAAGAGAGTTGGAAGAGAGAATACAAGTTTTCACTGGGTTTCTTTGCTAAATTCAATAAGCGTTTAAATAGAGAGATTTTCATAACTAATGTCAATGCATATTTTTCAAGTAATAATAAAATAAATAGAGAAGTTCTGTCACCACGTTTATTGTGAAAAATACATACATACCCACATATGTACATGCATGCATACATTTGTATGTATTTGTAAAACTCAAGGTTATAGGTTTTTGTATTTACCGTTGTACAGTTTTTATTTATTATTAATGTTACTTCTTTTGTTTAGAATCCAATTTTGATGTGAAATTTCTGCTTAACGCAGCCCCTTTCCTTCACCGATCATAACATATACCGATTACAGCACTTGATGAGGCCGCCACTTGCTTATCGCAAACTCTACTCCCCCTGCTCCTCCTTCTGCCCTCCTCTTTGGGTATATGTTTATAGATATTTCGCCACTGGCAATTACCATTTTCTCATACATATTTCTTTCATTATCAGGGGGCTATGTGGGGTATAGTAACTTGTCTCTGTTTGTGTTTACTTTTCCGCTTAAGTTGTTTACACGCTCCCCAGCTTTCTTCTCAGCCTCCTCAGCCTCCGCAGCTCATTAACCCTAAACGTGGGCATGGGTCCTTCAATGAGAAATTGTCCGATTAAATGTGAAGACAGATTAACACCTGCATAAATTGCATAAATCTGTGCTTTACCCCAATGGGAAAGATTTATAAAGCCTGTATATGAGTTAAATGGATAAGAAGTATTTAAAATATCCTAGAACTCAATCGATTTTATACTTATATATCTAGATTTCTTCAGTTTTTCTTTACTTTATTGTTAAAGAGTCTATTTTCAAGACCTCGCATAATTTCTAAGCAACTAAACTTGATAGTTGTATTGTAATTGTTTAAGCAAAACAAAGAAACTATATATAATCTAATTCGATACTCCCGTCCAGACTTTCTTGCTGGATTTTCTCATTCGTGGAAAAAGACAGGCCAGACTCACAGGTGGCTGTCCAACTTGGCTTCCATGTAGCTGTGGCTCCCATACCATGTATATGTCATTTAATAAGAGAGGAGAGCAGCGCGGTGCAAATTATTATAAACAAAAGCGGCGACAATGAGGAGCGGGTCTAAAAATAGCAAGTCAACCAGTCCATGGCAAGGGGTTTGGCGGAGGCTAGAGAGCGACAAGCTGGATCAGATCGGATCAGCGCCCTTTGATTGTCCTGTTCTCGCTCATGGATGCAGTGAGGCATGGCTGGCTGGCTGGCTTGGACTGGACCTTGCCGGGAGGAAGAGCCATTGAACTTGCTGATAATGGCTAAGCATATTCCATTGTTCGCTGATTTAATATGTGCGTTCGTTGAGTCTCTTGCTCCTCTGTAGAGATGACAGATATATATCGACAATATATCGATATTTGACATCAAATTCGATTTGTATTATGTTATTTTTCGATTAGGTTGATATTTGTATGTAAAATGCGATCATTTTTAATATTTAAAATTGGAATTTTACCATATTTTAGATATTATATTGAGCCCGGTATTTCATATCGGACCTAATCTCTCAATAGGAATCTGTACATCCTAAATCCTTGCTTCTCTCTTGATATTCTATATAGTAACAGCTTAGTTCCGCATTTTTTGTATTTTTTTTTTTATGATTAAAAATATTTATTCTTCTGAATTAATAAATATTTTGATTTCGTCCCCCACAGATGTCACAGCAAGAGTCGCTGAAGGACACACTTCTGGAGGAGCTGTCCTGCCTGGATGTCTTCTTGCGACTCGTGCGCTATGCACCGGCCCGAAGCAAACTGTTGCGCATCGTGGCTTCATTGATGGCCAGTAATAAGCTGCTTGCCAGCCGCCTGGCCGAGGCCTTTGTCTCTCGCTACAGTGTCCAGACCGATCAGGAACTTGGGGATCAGGAGCAACCGCAGTGGCTTAGCCAGAATCCGAATCAGACACAGAATGAGGATAGCCAATATCCACTGCACATATATGATGGCGAGGATGCTTCCAATAACGGTGCCTGTGTGACAAGTGGAAGGATTGCAGGCAATGAGGGAACCCAAACCAAATTTAATGTGATCGCAACCGGCGCTCCTGCCGATTCCGCCTTAGAGGAGCTGCCCGCCGAGGAGCTGCATGCTATTGATCTGGGCCTGCGCCTTGGCTCCTTCCTATCAGAAGCAGGCTGGATGCAGGAGAGCATAACTGTGTTGTCGTGCCTCAATGCAAGACTGAAGCACCTGCCGCGCCACAAACACTGGCTCGTTATGCGCCTGGACTGCCTGCAGCGGTAATTGATAGAACGAAACTCTGTGAAACAGCTCTTAATCTCTCTCTCTCGATAGCCTCCTTTACGCCGAGTCGGCGCACTGCAACTTTAAGCTGGCGAAACGCACCTATGACGAGCTCATCGCACTGAATCCCCTGTTGAATAGCAAGGTGCCGCATGAGCTGATTGCCATGACCTATAGCCAGATATCGGTCATGTACTTTGTCCGCAATGAGTACAATTTTAGCCACAAGTGGAGCGGTCTGGCCATGCGTATGCTGCAGGTATCTGCACCGCCGCGGTAAGTTTGATGTCTCGCTCTTAATCGAAACTGTTGAAACTATTGTTTGATCGATGATGACTAATCTGTGGATCTCTCTCTCCCTCTCTCAGCATTGCCATCGATGTGATGCGTCAGGCGGCCAAGGCCTGTGTGGTTAAGCGGGACTTTTCCCGGGCCAATCTGCTCATCTGCCAGGCGCTGCGACGTGCTCGGTAAGAGCGCTCTCTCTCTCTTTTTCGCTATATATCAATATTACTTACTTATCTCCTCCGGCTTTTGTAGCGCACACTTTGGTCCAACGCATCAGAAATACGGCGATGTCCTCCTTGACTACGGCTTCTTCCTGCTGAATGTGGACTCTGTATTCCAATCGGTGAATGTCTACAAGGAGGCCCTGGCCGTCCGACGCGGCATCTTTGGCAACATGAACTTTCATGTGGCGATCGCCCATGAGGATCTGTCGTATGCCTACTATGTCCATGAATATAGCACCGGTGACTTCAGCTGTGCCCGTGATCATGTGGATAAGGCTGTGAATATTATGAAGAATCTGGTGCCGAGCAATCATCTCATGTTGGCATCGGCGAAGCGTGTCAAGGCCTTGTTGCTGGAGGAGATTGCGCTGGATAAGATGGCCGATGGCATGGACGAGGAGGATTTGCTATTGCAATCGGAGGAGCTGCACAACTTTGCCCTACTCCTTTCGCTGGAGACATTCGGCGAGGTGAATGTACAGACGGCCAAGCACTATGGAAACCTGGGGCGGTTGTATCAAACCATGAACCGATTCGAGGAAGCTGAGCGTATGCATCAGAAGGCGATCAAGATTAAAACGGATCTGCTGGGCGCCTTTGACTACGAGGTGGGCCTGTCCATAGGCCATCTAGCATCGCTGTACAATTACCAGATGAAGAAGTACCACGAAGCCGAGAAGCTTTACCTGCGCAGCATCGATATAAGTGAGTACAATTGGATCGCATTGGATGCAAATATGAAAGTGGCATATCTTTTGCGATTATAATTATTATTTATGACGAAAGGTAATCAATCTCCTCTATTTCTCTCTTCGTATAGGCCTGCGCTTGTTTGGTCACGCGTACTCTGGTCTGGAGTATGATTATTTGGGCCTGTGCCATATCTACGAGACGCTGCACAATTTCGAGAAGTATTTGCAGTATGCGCACACCCTGGAGAACTGGCAGATTCTGCGCGGCCAGAATATCACACAAAATGTAAGCCATCCCAAAGACTTTATAATAACAAGATGAGTAAAGGGCGGGCTCTCTTAAAAATTGCCTTAAAAGCCAGACAGAGAGAGGCGTCTTGTTATGCATCTTGTTATTATAGTATATTGTATTGTTATTGTTATAGGCCTTATTTTAATTTGAATTTTCTCTCCCTTAAGAAGTCAAGCTATCCGGCCATCGAGGAGGACTATTCCATTGAGGAGGTTAAGAGCAAGTTCTTCAGCATGTCTGCCTGCAACAAAAGCTCCAGCTCCGGCAGTCCATAAAAATCCCAAGTCAGGCTTCAAAACAAAAAAAGAAAGAAAATGTGTGGAGAGTGTGCAGTGTGGAAGAAAGAAGTAAAATCGGCGGCAAATACATATTTCCGCTACGTTTTATTTTTATTTTTTGTTCATTTTTTTAAGCTTCAAAATTATCAATTAGCAAATATTCATATCCAGTAAGTTAATGTCCCCATCTTGTTCCCCACATCGAATACGTCCAGTCCCAGATCCTGTTCGTCCATCCTAGGCTTAGAACAAAGACGTTGACGCAGAGTTTAGCTATTTAGAAGTAGTTGTTAGAATGGCCAAGAGATTAGCTAAGCGTAGTGCTCTTCTCTGAATTCTACTCCCGTTTAATTATTAATTTATAACAGTTTTTTGTTTTTTTGTTCTTTTTTTTTTTTTGAGAAATTCACTGAAAAACTTTATGATTTTCCTACTGCCTTATGAATGTGATTCCAGGGGTCAACTGTTTATGTTTTTTATATTCACTAAGGTTAGCCAAGAACACCGCGAAGGAGTGTATAGAGAACGAGGACGAAGAATGTATAGTCTGTATATGGATCCAAGCGATATATAACAAGTATTTGCCTGCCGCAGCCACTAAGGTTCGATGGAGGATCGAACCAGCACCACCACCACCACTCAACACACACACACAGCTTCCAGTTAACAAAAGGTTTATGAAATAATTACATAATAATATAATATATATATACTATAAATTTATATAAACAAATGTGTATTGAATAACGGACAATTTGTACCATTAACATTTGCTACGTAGACGTAGTCCGGAGATATACTTATGATACATTTTTGTGGCATTACTTAGCAATAATTTGTAAGTCGTAAGTGCGAGCCGAAGCGTTGTAAATCTCAAATAATAATAATAATTAAATAAAAAGCAAATCCCTGAATAGTTATTTTTTATTCCATTAAATATTCACTTATTAAGATTTATATAAATTAAACTTGCTTAGTCATGTCATAACATTCCCATATTAGCTTTTAAAAAAATTTAATTTTTACAAATTTTTGAAAAATTTTCGATTCGGTTCTTAAATTTTAAATTATTTTGCCACTAAACATACTAAAAATATACTGAATAGCAATACCTGCAAAGGCTAAGTGCTATAAAACTGACAAACGACAACAGCTGACTGCTGTAAAACACGCTCTTGTCAAGAGGATCCCGCAAAAATGCGTGTGAACCAGTAAGCCCAATAAGCCGGAACTGGAACCAGTCCTTTTTACAGTTAGAAAAGCAAGTTCTTTTTCATTCGTTGTAATTTTTTCGGCGCGACAAGATCAGTGAAGAAAATTGTGAAAAAACAATGGAAAACGCTTTATTTGCCAATGTGAAAAGGTTGTACGATCACAAGCTGTACGAGTGCGTGATTCCAGCGGTATGTATTAAGCGAAAAGCGATCTGCAAGATCAGTTTTGAGACTGAGCCGAGACCCGCGCCGCGTCTCCATTGCAGGCTGGCCTGCTGCTGACGCTTTTGCACAACGATCGCACCCTGGCCACCCAGGAGGTGGAGTACCAGGTGCAGCACTATCTGGCCGGTGCCCAGTTCAAGGAGCGTCAGTTCCGCGCCGCCCAGCGCACCCTCCAGGAGCTAATCCATCAGCGCAGCTTAATGGTGCGCAAGCGAAATTCCAACATGGCGGCCATTGAGAGCGTCTATGCGGAATTTGGTGACGTCGAGATGCGTCGCCGGCTGGCGGAATGCTATCGAGCGATCGGGAACACAAGGCTGGCCATCGGTGTGTTGCTCCAGGTGCCCGTTAAGTCGAGGACGCCAAGGATTAACCTGATGCTGGCCCGGTTGCAGCATTATGGCGGCCCAACCAGCGCCGGTAGAAACAAGGCCGAGGCATTGTATGCCTACAAGGAGGTGATAAGCGAGTGTCCAATGGCGCTGCCGGTGATCCGGGAGATGCTCGAGATGGGCTGCGACGGCAGTGAGGTCAACTCGTTGGTTATGAACGGTAGTAGCCAAGCCCATGCCCTACCCTGAAGGTAACTCCTATATTAATTCTCTCTTCCAGCTGCCGCATCGCCGCACGATATCGAATGGCTGAGCATCTATGTGAAGGCCCTTGCCCAGATGCTTAACTGTCGCCACTTGGATGCGGCTCGTACCTTCGAGCAGCTCAGCGTGGGCTCCTGCCTGCGGCGAAGCGAGCATCTGCTGCTGTCCACTGGCAAGTGCTACTACTATCACGGCCAGTTCTTGCAGGCGGAGCAGTGCCTGTCTGCCGCCCTGCACGCCAATCCCTATAACCTGGAGGCCATGGGTGTGCTGAGCGTGGTCCTCGAGCTGGGAGACTATGGAATGGCGGAGCGGGATCGCCTCTATGCTCAGCTAGTGTCCGAGCCCGAGGCGGAGTCGGAGCATCCGCACCTGATCACCGCCCATCATTTATTCCTGCGCGCCCATTACATGTTCGTCGAACGCAAGTTCGAGCGTGGATTGGGCTTGGTGAGGCGTTGCCTCCAGCTGGAGCCGCGTCATCCGGAGGCACTGCTGCTACGGGCACGTCTCTACACGGAAATGGAACGTTATACAGAGGCGGCGGTAGCATATCGCGATGCCCAGCTGCATCTGCCGTATCGTTTTGAGGTCTTCAAGGGTCTCTTCAACTGCTATTTGGCCCAGAAGAGATACACGGAGGCGCAGGCCATGTGCACGCTGACCCTGCGCAGCTTTCAAACCTCAGCGCGATGCTATATACTCTTCGGACGGACATTGTTCTCCTCCGGAAATGTGGAGGTGAAGAAGACGGCCCGTAAGTTTGCCCAGCGGGCTCTGCAAATCGATGGAAACTATATGCCGGCGGTGGCCCTAATGGCGGACATCTACGAGCTGGAGGGCGAGACAAAGGAGTGTCTGAAGCTGTTGGAGCAGCACACGACCTGCCATCCCCATGCGGATTTCTTTGTCCAAATGGGCAATATGCTGCGGACAGAGAGGCAGCCCATCAAGGCATTGGAATATTACTACAAGGCACTGGGGTGAGCTTCACAAATTTTCAAACTTACAACTTAATTAAATATTTATTTTTATTTTTCAAGAATGAACCCGAAAAGTGAGGGTGCTTTGCAGGGTATAGATAGCCTGAAGGGCTGCTCCTTTGACGTTGAATTGATTGCGGGTATCAAGCGATCCACAGACAGTACAGATCAGCAGGTCGCCAAATCGAATTGGCTTGGAAGCGATTGCATAGATTCGTCATCATCCTCGCAGAATGCTAGGGAGGCCGTGTCCTCCTCATCGAACTCACCGCGGTCTGGACAGGAGAACGAGGATATATCGGAACTTGATACCACTTCGGAGCGAATGTGGGAGGATGTGGATGTGGATATGGTAAATCTGAACACTTCCTTTTGATTTTATTTATGTATTTATATTTTATAAGTATTTATCTTTTTTTTTGTTTGTGATTAACTGCATTTGCCAGCACTATTTAAATGGGGTTTTTTGTGTGAATGATTGCATTTTAAAGCACTTTTGAGAGTCATGAAGAAAATAATCACATTTTCAAATCAATTTAAAATCGCTTCTTAACCAATTAAAGTATTTGTTGCCAGCCAGATCACTTTGATCTGATAACTTAACAGCTTTGGCCGCACTTTCTTTTGGGCCTCCCAGTAGTCTGTGTTTTTGTGTCTAGAATAAATTTATATATCAAACATGGAACTCGTGGCGATTCATGTTTACCGCTTCATTGTCGTTTTTATACTAATAACCCTTAGCGGAGTTCTGTGTTTTTTTCGCACCTGCGTGCTAAAGAGAGAAAGGCTCACCTTATAGGTGGGGCAATCTGTCCAGGATGCTGCTGCTCCCTTCCGGGCGCTCGCCAGGATGAAGCCCTAAGAAACCCCTATCCGGTTCCATTCATTTGAGATGTATGTACAGTCGTGGGAGGAGAGCAGGGAACTGAATTTGACAAAAAAAAAACCGTTAATTTGATTAAATTTAAATTCCAAATAAAATGAAATTTAAAAGCGTAACTCAAAGCAGTCAGCTCTTGTCCGCTATCAAAGAACACATTATCGTTTTATCGGTACGAATCATCGCAAGCGAACTTCGATAAGTTGGCCATCGCTAGCTAGCAGCGCAGCGGCATGGTGCATTTAATAAAAGGTGGTTACTTAAGCCAAAAATAGTCCGTTAAAAATTACAGTAAAAAGGGTTCAGTATAAAGTATGGGTGAAATGAAAATTATTAACTTAAAACTAATAACAAAATTTGATTTTATTTTTATTATTTATTTATTATTATTATTTTCACAGTATAAAGTATAGTTACAAATACTTTTCATAGCGATTTTAAATTTAAAATATGAATCTGATGATTAACCTTTATAAAGTGCATAGTGCTAAAATAACCTATTATAATAGCAAGAGAAAATTTTAATTTTACAATCTTAAATAATGTTTAGTTTAATCCGGTTTTGCTTTTTGTTTACATATTCTTTTTGTTTGGAATTTTATTTCCAAATCACGAATGCAATTAATCTTAATATCCTTATATGATTAATTTCGCAAAGCAAAAAAATACTCTACAATCTTTACCATTAAGGGACTCAAGCCCGAACGCTTGCGCAGTCGATGAGACCACCTTGTACTTATCGGCTCCATGCGAAGCGGGCAGAGTCTATTTAAGCGAGCGCAACGCGAAGTCGGTTTGAAATTTGTCGGCCGACGGCCGCTCGCTCGTTGCTCGTGTGTGTTTCGCTGCGTTTCGGTATCGCGTCGTCGTCGCTTCGAAAAAACTGTCTCGAAAATATTGAACCGGGAATCGAAATAACCAACTTTTGCTGAAACAAACCAATGTTATTATGACATTTTTAGGCATTTTCCAAGCCCGACTTAACTGAGGGCTCCTTCGTTTCCATTTGCCCGCCGGTTCTCTTTATTTTGTTTATGTTTTTGTATATTTTTTGTTTTTGTTGTGTGCCGAAAACGGAATTTTTGAATTTTTTCGAAGCGCGGAATGTGGTGTGCAAAGTGCGAAATTTTGAATCAATCTATTGATAACTGTTTGAATATGATTCGATTTAATTTGATTTGATGCCGAAATACCTACGAATTTTGTTCCCACTATTGTTGTTGTTGTTGTGAGAATAAACAATAATAATAATAGCAAATAAAACGAAACCCATTTGCATACAAATCTGCAGTCTTCGAAAAAAAGGTTAGTTTCCTCCGGATGTCCGTATAAAATATTGGATAATTTCAAAATGGAATAGGTTTTTTATATTTAATATATTTTTTTTTTGTAATAAAATTTATAGGGTTATAGGGGAGTCTTTTCCATAATGTTTCTTAAAATTAAATTTTTTATTGCTAATTTTAATGAACAATTAGGTTTCATAGTAGTTTAAAGTCAAGCTTCTTCAAGTGAAAAGATTGGAGTTTAGACTATAATATAGAATTGATTTCCCTTTTTGATATTTATTTTTTTTTTGCTACAAGTTCCAACAAACGGTTGATTTAACCCGTCAGCGGCCGTCGTGGGTTTTTTTATCAGCGGAATAAATACAAATGGGAGCGTTACACATGTTTGCAGCGATTGTGTTAGTTTTGTTTTTGTTTTGTTTTGTACTGTGTTTTTTTTTAGTTAATGTTTTGTGGTGATAATATAGCTGGGAGGCCCCAAAAGCGAAGAACAAAAGCGAATAGAACATGCCCTATCGTGTGGGTCAGCCAGAGTTGTCATCATCCAGCCGCTATCGGGGTTCCACGCACTTGTTGATTTCGGTTTTTCCGTGTGCAGTTTTAGTTCTTTCAATTTATTTGTTGTTTTATAGAAAGAAAGAAATAAGTTCTGTTGAGTGTGCTGTGCAGTGTGAGACTTCCTAGAACCACGTTCTTTGGTCATTCCCTTGGCTTTGTTTCTGCTTACGGATGACTTTCTTTGGGTTCCGGGAAATGCTTCGCATTAAAATCAGCTCTGAATGTCATACATTTTTGCGTATAATTCATTTTCGACCCTTTAAATTTATTTACAAATTTGTTTATTTACAAATTGAAGCCTTTATGACACTTTTTGCAGTGTATTCCTGTGTTTCTGTGTGTGTGTCAACAAACAATTTACAGCTGTTTACGCCTGTTGGACGCCCTCAACAACAACAACAACAAACAGTTGCAGGAGCCAAGGAGAGAAAATAAGGAGTGGAAATAATGCAAAAACTCTATGATAGAGAGAGAGAGAGAGTGTGCGTGTGAGAGAGCCCCATTTTCCATTGTCTTTTGGTCGCTGCAAGTTTTTAATTTCTCAGGCCTTCCATCAATTTTTCGAACTGATAAGAGCCAACACACACACACACTACACCACTGATAAGCACACATCATTTACAGGCGAGAGTTTTGTTCAGTTTGTTGTGCTTTAAA
Source organism: Drosophila bunnanda (assembly GCA_035046265.1). Lineage (NCBI taxonomy): Eukaryota > Metazoa > Arthropoda > Insecta > Diptera > Drosophilidae > Drosophila > Drosophila bunnanda. Next base: position 765,041 of record JAWNOB010000017.1, read on the forward strand.
GCTAGTTGTTGGGCTGGGTGGCTCTTCCCTTCCCTTCCCTTCCCTCGTCTTCCATCATTTTCCCATGGTGGCCAACGCATGCGCCTCTCCTTCCACACGCACACTTCCACTGATAGCGTTTATGGATTACAATAATTTCCAGTCGACGAGGCGCACAGTGGTTGTCCCGTATCCTTTTGTCATACCAATAAACACCCCACTGTGTGTGAGGCAATTAATTATGATTTTATTGCCTTGGGCACAAAAATGCAGAACAATGCAGGCGGAGTTCTAAAGAAATTGCCGCGTTTTTTAATACCCTTTCGTTTTTTATATTCGAAATTGATAGATTAATTTAATTTGATTTTAATTTAAATCTCTTATAAATTCAAGTGTAAATTCCCCACTGTGCCAACTATTTTGCAGTGCGTTTTGCCTTTCTTGCCGCTTTCTTTTGCTTCTTATTACGTTGCTCCTTCTTCCTCCTCCTTCGCTCTCTCATGGTCTTTCTCTCTTGCTCTCTCTCTGCGAAATAGTTGGGCAAGGACTTGCGCGGAAGCTGGCCGCGTAAAGGGGGGTGGCGGAGGGAGGGAGGCGGAAGAGTGGGTGCTTCGGGCAACCCTGTGCAGTCCCGTTAAAGTTACAGTTACAGTTACGTCTCCAGTCATATGGTCGCCCCGTCAAGTGGCGGAGTTGCGGTTTCGGTGTCGCGGAGTCGTCGCGGTGTCCATATCCAACTCCGAACAGCAAACTTCCTACAACTAACTGATTTTTCCTTCCGTTTCCGAGTTTTCAATTTTCTGTGAAGGTTCTCTCCTTTTATCTACGGTTATTTACATATTTTTTTGTTGTTGTGTTATTGTGCTGTGTGTGTGTGTGGTAGTGCGTGAGAGAGTGCAAAAAAACGGTTACCGCCTTGGATATTGGTACCGTTATTGGTAATAACGAACGTGCTTCCTTGTCTGGGCTCGAAGAAAAAAAAAAGTTCGCTGCTGTTTTTTCGGGTCGCGTGCAGGAAAAAAAGTAAGCGCAGAATTTAACGTAAATTTCAGAGTGTTTTTTTGTGTAGTTTTTCTCCTTATTTTGTTGTTTTTTGTTGTTGTATTGCTGACTGACTGTTTTCTCCGGCTCAAAGAGGGTGGCAACCATCGATTTGCGTGTCGCGCTGCCGAAAACACTGAGAAATCCCAAAATCAAAATCAAATCATCGACACAATGGCAAAAAAAAGTACAAATAAACAAAAGAAATCAAATGCCAAATAGCAAAATCGCAATTGTTTTGAAACCAAGCGAGAGAGAGCAACAACAACCACAGCACTTATGATGATTATTATTATTATTATTTATATTATTATGCTGCTGACTGTCTCTGTTATTGGAACTTGGCGTATTATCCTATAGAACTGTGTTGGAATGTGCTCAGAGTGTTGGTGGTGTCTGTGTAAATTGGCAGAGAACTAATGTTTATATTGTTTATACCCATTACTCCATGTGTTACAAGGTTATAATCAAGTTTTGGGTCCAAATAACGGTTAAGTGGAGTAATCGTTTTCCCCATAAAGTATACTATACTCTATATATTTTTGATTTATTGGGAAGATATCAAAGACATGTCTGTCTGTCCTTTAAAATCATATAAAAAATATAATATACTTTGATATATCCAAGTTGGGCTTCGACGAATATTGTAGTTATAAAAATAATCTTTTAACAAACCAGAGTTAGAGCCTAATTTCATATTTAAAATATAGTACACTTTGATATATAGAAATTTCAGACATTGAAATATATCGTTTTAAAATGTTTTGTTTATGAAAGGGATTGCGACAAAAAGTTGTACATTTATTTATCTCGTTTTATAACCTTGCAGGGTATTATAATTTTAGTCATTTTTGGCTTAGTTATGAGTTTTTTTAAACTTTGATTTATCGAAAAAATGTGCATATAAAAATATCGATTAATATCGATTTAAATAATGGGAAGATTTTAAGCTTAGTTATGATCGATTTCCGATTCGATCCTATAATTCAATTTCAAGGATATATAAACTTTGGCATCCCGAAGATAGTTTTCTTTCTTGTTTTTTAAATTTTTTTTTAGCTCAATCTATTAAACACATATAAATTATCGATATTTTTTGCAAGCTAAAAACAAATAGGCGACAAAGAAAAGCCCTAGTATTGGGGTATCCCTTAGTCGAGCTTATTTCTATATTCCTTTTCTAGTTGTTTGTATATGTTTTGTATATTTTTTTGCTTTTCAATTATATGTCCACATGCAACGGACTCCCCCATAGCACCAACTCGTAATATCCGACCGATATGCATATGTAAATATATAGTATATAAAACACAAACAGCAAAACTGTGACAGCTTCGAGCTGAGCTTATTGAGTTTATCTGAAGTTTTTTTTCCCCCACTTACTACGTCGTCATCGTCCACTCATATATCATGTATGTAGTATATATAGTATCTGTAGAGTGTATACGATGTTTTATCCATGAAATATGGCATACTGACAGATCCAGTTTGAACCACTTAGGGGTAGACCGACCAATTTACGATTATAGACGAAGAACTTGCCATGGCATCCAGCCATCGATCGGCGAACAAAGAGCGATATATTCCTTTATGGCTCGTATATTAGTGAAAGATAAGTCCGTACAGGGCGCCATATGGCTATACTTGTAAACTATAGCTTATAGCATCTAGATAAGGCTATATATATATATGTACATATATATTTATTACCTAGCTAAAAGCTTACACTATACTAGGCCACAGATAACACCATTTCAGGGAAACAGAACAGAGCCATAAATAGTAAATTAATTACCCTACGAATATTAACTTCCTTGTAATCCGGTAATAATCCTTTCATTTGCCAAAGAGGCGCAGTTTCGATTCGCATTTTGAATCGATATTTATCGATATGACAATTTTTTCGTTAAATCAAAATTTAAAAATTGCATAATTCGGCCAAAAATGCATTAATTTTATTTCGGAAAGCTTTCCTATGTTAGTTTTTGTTAGGTTAATAAATCTGTATACTTAATTTAAAATGTAAAAAAATTTATTTTTTTGTCATTTTTTTTTTTAATTTTAACGATGTAACCCCTTATAAAATTTGGAAAAATATTTTAAATTTTTATTTTCAACCGGACATGCCTAGATCGAATCGGCTGTTGATGCTGATCAAGAATATATATGATTTATAGGGTCGGAAATGAGTCCTTCACTTTGTTTTAGGCTTCCGACTAAAATTATAACACCAATCTTTGAGTCGATATTTATCGATTTTTTTATGAAAATAATATCTACAAATTAAATCTTAAAAAACTCATAACTAAGCCAAAAATGCATTAATTTTAATTCGGAAAGCTTTCCTGTGTTAGTTTTTGTTAGGTTAATAAATCTGTATACCTAATTTAAAATGTAAAAAAATTTATTTTTTTGTCAATTTTTTTTTTTAATTTAACGATGTAACCCCTTAAAAAATTATGAAAATTTTGAAAAAATTAAATTTTGCCCGGACATAGCCAGATCGACTCGGCTGTTCATGCTGATCAAGAATATATATGATTTATAGGGTCGGAAATGAGTCCTTCACTTTGTTTTAGGCTTCCGACTAAAATTATAACACCAATCTTTGAGTCGATATTTATCGATTTTTTTATGAAAATAATATCTACAAATTAAATCTTAAAAAACTCATAACTAAGCCAAAAATGCATTAATTTTAATTCGGAAAGCTTTCCTGTGTTAGTTTTTGTTAGGTTAATAAATCTGTATACTTAATTTAAAATGTAAAAAAATTTATTTTTTTGTCAATTTTTTTTTTTTAATTTAACGATGTAACCCCTTAAAAAATTATGAAAATTTTGAAAAAATTAAATTTTGCCCGGACATAGCCAGATCGACTCGGCTGTTCATGCTGATCAAGAATATATATGATTTATAGGGTCGGAAATGAGTCCTTCACTTTGTTTTAGGCTTCCGACTAAAATTATAACACCAATCTTTGAGTCGATATTTATCGATTTTTTTATGAAAATAATATCTACAAATTAAATCTTAAAAAACTCATAACTAAGCCAAAAATGCATTAATTTTAATTCGGAAAGCTTTCCTGTGTTAGTTTTTGTTAGGTTAATAAATCTGTATACCTAATTTAAAATGTAAAAAAATTTATTTTTTTGTCAATTTTTTTTTTAATTTAACGATGTAACCCCTTAAAAAATTATGAAAATTTTGAAAAAATTAAATTTTGCCCGGACATAGCCAGATCGACTCGGCTGTTCATGCTGATCAAGAATATATATGATTTATAGGGTCGGAAATGAGTCCTTCACTTTGTTTTAGGCTTCCGACTAAAATTATAATACCAATCTTTGAGTCGATATTTATCGATTTTTTTTATGAAAATAATATCTACAAATTAAATCTTAAAAAACTCCTAACTAAGCCAAAAATGCATTAATTTTAATTCGGAAAGCTTTCCTGTGCTAGTTTTTGTTAGGTTAATAAATCTGTATACTTAATTTAAAATGTAAAAAAATTTATTTTTTTGTCAATTTTTTTTTTTAATTTAACGATGTAACCCCTTAAAAAATTATGAAAATTTTGAAAAAATTAAATTTTGCCCGGACATAGCCAGATCGACTCGGCTGTTCATGCTGATCAAGAATATATATGATTTATAGGGTCGGAAATGAGTCCTTCACTTTGTTTTAGGCTTCCGACTAAAATTATAATACCAATCTTTGAGTCGATATTTATCGATTTTTTTATGAAAATAATATCTACAAATTAAATCTTAAAAAACTCATAACTAAGCCAAAAATGCATTAATTTTAATTCGGAAAGCTTTCCTGTGTTAGTTTTTGTTAGGTTAATAAATCTGTATACTTAATTTAAAATGTAAAAAAATTTCTTTTTTTGTCAATTTTTTTTTTTTTAATTTAACGATGTAACCCCTTAAAAAATTATGAAAATTTTGAAAAAATTAAATTTTACCCAAACATAGCTAGATCGATTCGGCTGTTAATGCTGATCAAGAATATATATGATTTATAGGGTCGGAAATGACTCCTTCACTTTGTTTTTAACTTTCGACTAAAATTATAATACCAATTTTGGAGTCGATATTTATCGATTTTTTAACGACAATTTTATCTACAAATTAAATCTTAAAAAACTCATAACTAAGCCAAAAATGCATTAATTTCAATTCGGTAAGCTTTCCCATGTTAGTTTTTGCCAGGATAAATTATCTGCATACTCAATTTGAAATGTAAAAAAAATTATTTTTTTGTCTTTTTTTTTTAAATTTTAACCCCTCATAAAACTTTTAAAATTTTGAAAAATGTTATTTAGTTCTGTAAACATAAATTTAATTATTAATCACTGATAAGACACCTTATGGACTTGTTGTTGTTTAGGAAATCCTATTCTTTAAATATTTCTCTTACAAATATTCCAACTTAATTTACAAAAACTTTCATATAAAGTTTCCTCCTGTCTGTATTTTCTTTCAATGACGACTTTTCCATGAGTCATAGCCTTTGATGAAGGGCCTCCCACTGCGGCAGGGCGCCTCTCGAAATGTTGTTTTTATTCCCATTTTTTTTTATTTATTTTTGTTTTTGCCAGGAGATTGAGTCATGTCGTCAGCTGTTCTAATGAGTATAACCTTTATGTGGGGATCGGCAGAGAAGTGAATGGGGTGGCGGCACAGGAACAGTCACTATTTGGGCTGACCTTGATGACCGCATGCGCGGGGCATTCGTCACGCACTCGACGGCAGCAGCAGCAGGAGTTATTTTCCACCCCTCCGCCTACCCGAGGAAAAAGGTCACTGCGGCAAGAGGCCTGCACAAAAATGTGGCATTGACCTTGTCCAACTCTTACCTGAGTTCGGGCCGAGCAGAGGTCGCAGAGACCAAGGTTTTTCGGAAGGTGTCAAGCGGTGTCGCACATTAAGATATTACCAGAAATTTGTCATCAATATGGTCTTTGACACTTTACCTTTTTTTCTTCTTAAATATATTATGAGAAGATTAATTTGAATAAGAAAAAGATTAGATTAGAGCTATTGTTATAACCGAAAAAATAGCAGAAGCTTGGGAGATATTCGTATTAATTATTTAGCTATTTACATAAAAGTAACTTTAAAATCTGATTGTTATTTCCATTCTGATTTGAGTGTTTGTAAAGGCTTTATTTAGACAGCAAATATTTGTATGCCTTTGTAATTAAAGTGTTTACCTGTGCTAATTATGGCTAGTACCTTGGGATATACCCACAGGACATGAAGAGCACACACACCCAATTCTATGTAGGCATTTCCGTTGTTTTTCCCCATTTTATTCTTTTATTTTTATTTTATTCTTTTTTTTGCGTGTCTACTCTCTTTGCCATTTCCGCTTGTCAAACATTTGTCAGCTTTTAGCTTATTGCCAACTTCTGTAGCTCTCCTCTTGCTAAATAGTTGGGCCTAAGGGGGTCTCTATATATCCACAGATATACACATATATATATAAGAGCGATTGCAAAGGCAAGCCTACACTGGATAGAGAGTCTGGGTCTTTGGATTTGGGCTTTGGGTTTGGAATTGGGATTCAGTATGGGTCCGAGACTTAAGCCCACCACCTCACAGTGGCTCGGTGGCTCGACTTTAGTCAGTTTTCATCGCATATTTACGTAGGCCATACGAGCCAAGTTAACGCCTTTATTTATTGACTTATTTGTTTAGACCAGGCCAGCACCTCTCTTTCCTCTTTTCCGCTTTCCGCTTTCCGCGTGCGTGGAAGGCAAATAAAACTCCATTTACCGTTTCTCTACTTACGTTTCTTATGATGATGTCACACATCTAGCATGTCGCATAACTGAAATGAACACTATATAATATTCCAGTTCGATATACATGCTGGGGATTTATATTGAAAGGAAAAGTTTAATATTGACAAGAATAAAGCGCTTAATAACATATTGAAAATATTCTAAATGCTTATATAAAATTTTTTAAATATCGAAATATATCGCATTTAACTTAAAAATTTCATTATAATCGAAAAATATTGTTCATTTTTATTCAATTAATATTTTCTTCGATTTTATCGATTATATTCGACCAATATTATCGATTTTTTGTATATTGTATTTTGTAAGCATTAATAATTAAATTTTTAAAATATCGAAATATATCGCATTTAACCTTAAAATGTCATTATAATCAAAAAATATTGATCATTTTAATTCAATTGATATTTTCTTTGAGTATAGCGATTATTGTATATTGTATTTTGTAAGCATTTATATATACAATTTTTAAAATATCGAAATATATCGGATTTTACCTTAATATTTCATTATAATCAAAAAATATTGATTATTTTGATTCAATTGATATTTTCTTCGATTATAGCGATTAAATTCGACCGATATTATTATCGATTTTTCGCACATTAATCACGTATATAACGATATGTATCGCCTACAGTTACTATATCGTTATATCGATACTTTTTGTCATCATTTTTGTAATTTTCTTTATTTTTCTTAACTTTCAGCTGAGGAAAATCAACAGAAGAACCCAGAAGAAACCAACAACCGATCACAAACACGTCGGATATATCAACAGAAGATCGGTAAGTTCATCAGAGTTCGGTGGAGGTGTTAAATATAGGGGAAGTCTGGAAAGTCGCATCACAGGAACTCTCATTGTTATTCCCCCCCACAAAGTTTACTTGGTATTTTCCAAATAAGGGGAGATATACGAGGGTTTTATGTTGACTTGAGAAACAGAAAATTTCACGAATCTTAAAGAATAGATTTTATTTTCCAAAAGTTTTTAGAACCTGAGAAGCAGCTCAGTGAGTCATTGTATTAGGACATCTCTTGATAAATTTGAATGACGGAAATCCTTTCACAAGAAAAGAATTCTTCTCTCAAGCATTCATCCCTGAGAAAAATCAAATACTCAAAATAAAAAGAGACCCCATTCGCGATGCACTAATCACTTTGGTTCTGGGAAAGTGTTCCGCGTGAATCATGTGGCTATATGTTAACGCCCGGGTCTCGGACTCTATCAAACGCGTATCTCTTGGCCGTGATACAAATAAAAATACAGCAAAGCAGTTTCGTCATAGATCAAGATGATGACGATGCCTCGGACTATAACAACAGTTCCCCCCAAAAAGAAATATATATTATATATATATATATACAAGTACTATATAGTCGCGACGAGTGCGATATTTATTTTTGTGTGGCGCGCTCGCATTTTTCGGCTCTTCGGGGGATTATGTCGTAGGTCAGGGAATGTATGTATTTCTGATATTTATGAATGGGAAAAGAAAATGAAATCGTCGTGTGACTCACAGTGCGACTCAGTGCTGCATATTTTTGGGTCTCGGTCTCGGTTTCGGTATCATTTTCGATTTCGTTATCGTTATCATGAGTATATCGTCACGATTCTAGTATCGTCGCCACAATTGGCATTCGAACGAACTAACAGCGAACATTTTCGCGGGCTCTGAAAAACGTGGCACAAAATTCACATTCATTCAGAGAGATACGATTGGCCGGGAAGTTGTCATTTGTCATATACATTAATATATTCCCCTTCCATATGAATATTTCAATATTTATGAGTGACTTCTCCTAGCTCCTCGACTTCCTTCCTCCACCTTCTCATCAGATTCAATCACACATTTCTCTATATTTTTTTTCGGACAGTTCATTTATTTATTTCGACAGGGGTAGAGTGTGTCAAGTGATCGCCAAAGGGCCAGTCTGGCATACAAATGGGTGTAGATTGTGTTTGGGAAGGGGGAAATTGGTGTTTGTATGGCAGGAGGGGGAACTGGAATCATCGATCAGTTTGGCAGTTGATCAAACAGATAGATAGCCGGGGATGACAGTTCATGGGGGATCACGGGATTCAAAGGGGAGCTAAAGGTGATTTTAAAAAGTAATTTCGACAAAAAAAGGACTTTATAGGCATTACTTTGAATGTTTCTATTGTCCTAGGATCAGGATGGAACCTCAAAGTAATTCGAGATTTTAATCTCTCTTTTGAGATACTTTAACACTTGAAAAAGTCACTTTAATTGTGGATTTTTTTAAGGATTTTCTACAGCATTAGGTTATATGTACTAGAGATGACAGAATATATACATATATTTACATCAATATGTGCGATAAATCGATAGTTTAAAGATATTATTTTCCTCTTTTGATATACTTTAATTCTGAAAAAACTCAATTTAATTGTGAGTTTTCTAAGAAGCTTCCAAATAATTAAATGATCTGTGCTAGAAATGCAAGCAAATTTAGATATATCCATACTGTATCGATGTTTGATGAAAATATAGATAGAAATCGAAATTTTAACATTTCGATAAATGTCCAATTAATCGATATTTTGTTTGAAAACAAATTTGGGATATTTAACAATAATATAGATATTTTTAAGTATATTGCCATATTATTCGATATTTTAATTTTCGATTTATCACAGGTTGCGATGATTTCGATATGTTAACAATCGTAATACTTATTTCGATATATCATATTGGATTTTTCCATCTCGATTTGTAGTTCTTGAAGTGATGTTTTAATCCTTAAGATACTCCAAAGAGATCTTACTTAATTATTCATTGATGCTTGTCTTAGTATAGTGTATCTTTCTGACCTTTTCGCATTTGAATTGTTTGATAATTTTTGAAAATTCCGTTATGGAAAATCTCTCTGATCCAGTGATCTCTCTTTCACTCGACATTATTCATGCCTGCTGCCCCCGGAGGCGATCTTTTGTCTCTTTGTCGCCGCTGTTCATTCAATTAATTGCACACTGAAGAGAGTGCGACTGAGACGCAAGTTAGTTGGTAGATCTCTGTGTATCTTGTAGCTACATTTTTGTATCTGCATCTGTATCTCGAGTAGAGGCATTTCCCATGGCTGTGGCGCCCCTTGCCTTGCCTCTTGCCACTTGTAAATAAAATATAGTTGTTCGCGCACGCAATTTGCTGTTCGCTCATCTCAGAGATCTCCTCAGAGATCTGAGATGCTGTTGCTGTGGTCATGAACCCGCATTGTAGTTGCCATTTTATTTGTTTATTAATTACTCAGTCCCCTCTCGCCAGCGGTTGATGGATGATGTGGCTCCCATCACCATCGCCATTCCATCTCCGACTCCAACTCTGTAGCCATCTCCACCTCCGGCTCCATGTCGTTGGCATGTGGGTTGTGGGTGAAATGAAACCATTCAAGTTAGTGGATGGATGACAATGAAATGCTAAAGTTTCACTTATTTCTCTATGTATATTTATAGATATCTATAGATATATATATTTATAGGGGAAATATTATGGAGTTTGATACGATATCTATATGATATTTAAGTGATCTTGTAATTAGAAAGATTCCGAAGGCAAGTGGATAAATCTTTAAATGATTTAAGATCCCTTAGAACCAACTCAAATCGGATTTAAGATCTTTATCTTCTGCTTAATCATTATCTCTGTAGAACAAAGTCTTCAGACCTGCTGAAAAGAATGATTTTATGGCTAAATCTATGGATATATATATATTTATAGGGGAAATATTACGGAGTTTGATATCTTTGATATCTATATGATATATAAGTGATCCAAATGCAATGATCTTGTAATTAGAAACATTCCAAAGGCAACTTAACAAATCTTTAAATGATTTAAGATCCCTTAAAACCAACTCAAATCGGATTTAAGATCTTTATCTTCTGCTTAATCATTATCTCTGTAGAACAAAGTCTTTAGACCTGCTGAAAAGAATGATTTTATGGCTCAGCGGGGGTCCTCATGTTCGTTTTATTTATTTATTTTTATTTTCTGTAGTCTTTTTCTTTTCTGCAATGTTGGCTAAGCAGGCGTGAAATCATCGTTATTATAATGATTGTTTTTTATTTTGTTTTTGTTTTTTTCGCCTAGGCTAGGCATTATTATCGAATTAACACTCGGCTCCGCAGACCCATTATAAAGAAGTTAGGGGAGTGTGTGGAAGCCGATTAAATGCTTCCAACGATTGTCGCCTATTAACGAAATCAACTCGGGATGCGGGCGGTCCTCTGATGGGCCTAATCAAAAGTGTATTTATGATGTTTATATACCATATAGTATTTACTATTTACTGGGTCAGGGGTAGCAAAGCGTTGCGTACTTCAATTTTATTACATTTAATGGCATTTAGTCATCAAGGGATTTTCTCTATCTCTGTCTCGCCTCTGATTTATCCGATTTTTTCTTTGTCCCAAAAAAAAAAGTGTGTGTTTTGACGAAAAGATCAGTGAGCTTGAGGGGTTTAATGAATGGGGGCGACAAGCGATCGAATGTCAAATGGTTGTGCATTAAGGTGAACAAGAAGTAAAAATAAAAAATAGAAAATAAAAATTTTAACGAAAAATAAAATTAAAACAAGAAAGGAAACTTACTTCGGGAAGCCAAAGTTTATATACCCTTGCAGTTTGCATTTGAATTATATGATTCTACCCAAAATCGATCATAACTAAGCTTTAAATATTCACATTCTTTGAATCGATATCTATCGATATTTTTATATGACAATTTTTTCAACAAATTAAAGTTTCAAAAACTCATAACTAAGCCAAAAAAGCAATAATTTCAATTCGGAAAGCTTTCCCAAGCTAGTTTTTGTTAGGTTAATAAATCTGCATACTCAGTGAAAATTTTTTAAAAATTAAAATTTTTGACAATTTTTGAAAATTTTAACGATGTAACCCCTTAAAAAATTATAAAAATTTTGAAAAAATTAAATTTTGGCCGGCCATACCTAGATCGACGCGGCTGTTAATGCTGATCAAGAATATATATGATTTATAGGGTCGGAAATGACTCCTTCACTTTGTTTTTAACTTTCGACTAAAATTATAATACCAATTTTTGATCGATTTTTTTATGAAGATTTTGTCTATAAATTAAAGTTTAAAAATCTCATAACTATGCCAAAAAAGCCTTAATTTTATTTCGGAAAGCTTTCCTATGCTAGTTTTTGTTAGGGTAAAAAAACTGCATACTCAATTTAAAATTTACAAAAATTACATTTTTTATCAATTTTTGAAAATTTTAACGATATAAAATTTTGAAAAAATTAAAAAAAAAAAATTTTCTGCAAAATATGGCTAGATCGATTCGGCTGCTGATGCTGATCAAGAATATATATGCTTTATAGGGTCGGAAATGACTCCTTCACTGCTTTCTAAGCTTCTGACTAAAATTAGAATGCCCTAAAAAGGTATAAAAATAACCCAATAAAGGTATATGGAAACTATAAATGCAATAATAGGAAAATCACTTAACACTTAATATATTTATGTCTCTATATATCATACCGGACTTTTCCTCTCGACACATCCCTACATTGTATCCGCCAAGTGGACTCACCTGATGTACGTAAAGGTGAAGACAAATTGGCCAGCTTACATCATTTTTGTAATTTTTGTTTTCTTGTGTTTTTTTGGCCAGAAATTATGATTCGCCCAAAGGCTATTAAGAATTTGTTGTCTTTGGTTTCGGTTTCGGTTTTGGTTTTGGCCTTTAGCAGCCGCTCGTCGTCGTGTTGGGTGGGCGAGAGATTTTCGTGTGTTTTTCGCTTGGCTCATTAAGTGGCTCAAATGGCAGTCAAAAAACATAAACAAAAAGAAGAAGAAAAAAACGACCCAAGACTGAGCCAAGAATCATTATGTCAATGTCTTTGAGCTCTTGGGGGTTACCTCATGCCCTCATAGTCTCCAGCGCCGAGACCCAAAAACCCGAGACTCTTTGCACTTGAGACTTGACGCCGGACTCTATTCTTGGAGATTTTGCAATCTCTTGTGTCAAGTGTCGATCTCCACTTGAATGTGGAAATCAATTTCATTTCAGATACCTTATTTCTTCTTTTTTTTTGTTTAGAACTCTCGCTTTTGTCTTGTCTAGAGTAGGATCATTTTGGTGTCTAAGGATCGCTGTGCATGTCCATGACTTGGCACTCCTTTCGGGCTAAAAGGGATCACTTGTTTGAGCCATCCATCAAGGCGTCTAGATCAAACGATTTGCAGCCGATTGAATCATTATGCTTCTCGATGATGATCCTCAGATCCCAGATCCCAGATTCCAGATTCCAGATCTTTCTCTCTGGATCCCTATTGTCTTGTGCATAATTTGTAACCAAATTTAGTAGCTTCTCTGGTGATGGTTTTAGGGTTTTGGGTTTGGCTTCAGGTTTCTCCTGGTGATCGGTAATCTCTAGAGCTGCGTGTGTGGGGCCTAGCTGCAGGGGATAACTTTGTGTGTTGTATATAGTGTGTTGTGTTTAGTGTGTTGTGTGTGTGTATAGGCTAGCGAGGAGCACCATGCACCACTTACCCGTCTTGATTGGGCCCTGGGATCGTAAAATCGAAGCGTGCCTCCTCCGAAAGTAGTCTCTGTGTCGTTTTATGATCGGAAAACCAAGTTGAAATTGTGCCCTCGTACCTTGATTGACCAAATCATTTAATTTCCAAACTATTTATGGATATTTTATGGGTCGAACGATTTGCATTTGGCCAACTTTCTTTCTAAACGGTGCCTCTTCCCCTATCAATGGGTGCCTTGTTTTTTTTTTTCTTCTTCGGGGGTTCATGAATGGAATTTGGTTTTAATGATGTGAGAACGGTGGGAAGATTTATAGAAAGAGAAGCATAAAAAGATTAAGATATATTTTAGAATGCCTTTTAAATAGATATTAAAGGTCTATTAGAAAGAATTTAAACTTAATATTGTTTAACAAAGAGCAGAAAATATGTTATTTAACAAGTAAAGTGTCACAAAATAATATATTGACAGTAAAAAGTATTAGTTATGTTACAATATAATTTTACAAATATTGTTAACTTTGATGTAACGGTTTTTTTTTTGGTATTAAAAATTATTGAGAAATATTTTACGTAACTTAATATTTAAAAAAGTTTACAGTATTTTTAAAACAATATTTATTTTCCGATAAATATTGTGCCGATATAGCATATATATCTCATGTGGATATATTTCAAAGTTCAAATATCGATTTATATATCGAATTTTGTATCAAATTTCGATTTAGTTTTGAAAAAACGATATATTTTTTGTCCTTAAATCATAACAATTGTAAAAGAAGATACAAATTTGCAAAAGTATCTCGCTTTAACTCACTTGCTCACTATTGCTTGTACATTGCAGGCAAAGAGTGAAAGTAAGAGCTGGAGAAAGCGATATTTCGGGAAGTAAACCCTTGTAAATTTAATAATTACTACAAAGAACTACTAAATATATATTAAGAAGTAGTAAAAATGTAACAATTATATATATATTTATAAAAATATATGCATTTTTCTGTTTTGGTGACCTATCTAACATCCGGCAACGCATTGTGTCATCCGTATATCTCCCCGGCCAGTCACTCGGCAAACAGAATATATATCGCCATATGGCTGTTGTTCAGGCATTTGAGCTAGCTCCATTCCAAAGAGTTATATATACATATATCTATATATTCCTTTTTATCTTATCTGCTGTTTACATACGATTCCAGTTCGATTTTGATTTGAGATCCGAGGCAGTTCGTAATGTTTACCTGCTGGCTGTCTGTCTGTCTGGGAAATGGGTTTACGAGTTCATATATATATATATATATGGATGTATATGACCAGATGTACACGGTACCAGAACCAGGGAGCAGTTCGAGTCCCAAGTCCCGAGATCGTCTTCATTTGCAGAGAGACCAAAGAAAATAACGCAGACAGCAGAAGACTTTATTTGCTGGCAGTATCTACATCTTTGTGTGTGCTTTTTCTTATATTTTTTGATTGTGTTTACACTTGACTCCATCATGATGATGTGGCTGGGATTGGATCGTGTTGAAAAGTCTTGGCAATTAGCACGCTTTCAGTGCATACCAGAGGAGGCCCGCTGGTGGCTATTGGGTCAAGGTTAGTGGCGCATGGGATGCCCATCTTCCTCTATAAGCTATGGTCCAATCCATCTTGCTTTAGACTTTGTATTTGTATCTTTTTTGGTTCAGTTTTTTGTGTGCCTGTTGTATCTGTTTCGTGTATCTCGTGTATTTTCTTCTAAAATTGCTTAACTCCTTGAAATATCTTTAATTTAAGCAAGAGTTCTTTGAATAATTAAACAGAAATTGAAGGCATTTCATTATGAGCTTTGCTTTATTATTCTTTTTGACCTGTAGATTTCTTTCTTGATTTCTGCTCTGAATTTCATTCAAGAGTTTCCAAGTTCCGGAGTGTTGCTCTCCAGAATGCGTTTCCCCTAATTGGAAAGAGTCGCTCTTGGAGGGATGGCAGCAGCAATGCACTCTTGGAGGAAGATGTGGTATATGGTGTGGAAGTCGATGTCAAAGTCGACCTAACCCCTATATAAATTGTGAATGGCAATTCATGGGGCTGGGCTGCCGCATTTCTACATATATAAATCTATATATACGAATTTATACACATATATATATATGCATTTGCAGCTGTAAGCAGCAAAAGAAGAACCACACTTTCATCTTTTGAACGCTATGCTTCCCCAGATTTTCCCCCCGCGTTTTCCCCACAATTTCCCAGATTCTCCGATTCTCCGCCGTTGTGACGTTAATTAGAACGATGCACCATGCGTGGCTGGTGCTGCCGCTGCTGGCGGGGATTGCCGGATTGCCGGATTGCCAGAAGCGGAGGCTGGGGGCCAGCAGATACTCCGACAGCTAGCTTCTCCCCGAGCTGCTGCAGATATAGCTTCTGTTTTGTGTGTGGATTAACGGCACACGTGTCCGCATCTTGCGCTTATTTATTACCTTTCAGCACCGACGACGGCACAGAATTTTCCCTTTTTTCGCTGCTTTTCTTTTCTTATTTTTAATGATTTTCTTTCTTGTTCTTGTTGTTGTTTTTTTTCTCGTTTTTCATTACATTTTCTGATTTGAGTATACTCTAACTTTGCAAGTTTTTCACTTACTCTACAAAATTGTTTAGATTTTTGTAAATAAACATGGGAGTTTATATATTATTTAGTTACAAGGGCAGGCGTGTCTATGTTCGTTCAGGGTTTCTAAATAAAGTTATTAATTTATTATTTATATTGCCATTATGTTTGTTTTGAAAATATCATAATTTTTTTAGAACAGGAAAAGGCACAGTGTTACCTGGTAATAATATAGAAAGTATTATAAAGGCTAATATATGTTAATTTTAAATATGAAAATATTTTACTTGAACATTAACGTAAAAATATCGAAAAATAGTGGATCATTTGTATTTATATATCGATAAAAATATCGCTTCTGAATATTGTAAAGAAAATATCACAAATTTTCATAATCGAAATTTTAAATATCGAAAAATATAATATTTTAGTAATTATTTGATTTTTTAGATTCAATTATTATTGATTTTTTATATCAGAAAATATATTCATATATCGCCCATTTATCGCAACTAGAGAATATCAATTTATCGATTTTAAAGCAATATATTTTGCTATTCCTAGTATGAACTTTATCTAAAAATGTACTTTCTGTGAAATAAAATCCTATTAAAATAAAGAGATTGATAAGTAATACAATGCCAATATATAATATAATAAATAAAATATATAAAGTAAATAAAAATCATAAAATACATATAGTAAATACAATAATAAAACACTTAAATTGATTTAATCCTTTAAATATAATAATAAATTCGAAGAGCATTCCATCTTCGTTGTCATTCCTTAACCCCCTAAACGATGCGGACATCGTTCAGTGCTCTCTCTCTCTCTCCCTTTTGGATTCCTTGCCGGGTGCATTCCTTGTATGCCACAAAAACAAAAGGAAAAAGGAGAAACGATATAGATAAATAAAAATAAAATTAAATAGACTAGAATCTCTGTTGAAAGGTGAACACGGCCAGGACCAGACCAGGCTGAACCGAACCGAGAACCACTCAGGCGCAAAACCAAAAGGGGCTATGGAAAATTTGCCGAAACATAAATATTTTCCAATTGAGCAGGCCATGCACTTTATTGGTTTTTCCAGCCCTTAGCCCATCGCCAGTCCATTTCCAACCCCAAGAAGGGGAGGCAAACTCATCTTAGTTTAGGTTTTCTTTATGGTTTTTCCTGTGATGTTATATATTTGTATATATATAGTGTAAATAGTGGGTTTGTAGTGGGATATATATATATATATAGTTGGGGGCTTAAGTGGGGTGGTGTTGCCCCATTCTTGGACGCTTCAATTGCCGGAAATGATCGTTTAACGCCTTTGGTCTACGACTGGCTTTTTTACACTTGCTTTTTTTGTAGAGAGGCTTTTTTTTTGGGTATTTAAATCAAATTATTCATTTTGAGTCTGTTTTAGGATTGTTCAATACATTTTCAGTTAGTAAAAAGTCACTGAAAACTTTATTTATATAACTAAGATATAGTTTTTATATATTTTCTGTGATTATTTTGTTATTATATATTTCAAAGTCTGTAAACTCATTCTTTTTTATTTTTTTTTGGGTATTTAAATCAAATTATTCCTAATATTTTGATTCTTTTTGAGTTTATTTTAGGATTGTTAAATATTTTTTCAGTCAGTAAAAAGTCAATGACAATTTTATTTATATAACTAAGATACAGTTTTTATATATTTTCTGTGATTATTTTGTTATTATACATTTTAAAGTCTATAAAATCATTGAAAATTTATATTCTTTTAGTTAAAGGGTACCTAAAAAAATCGAATAATAATAAACTGTCTGTAAGCCTTTCTTTTCAAACTTAAAGCCTGTTGCGTGTCTGGCATTCACATTCTTTGGCAAAATAAATACAAAAGTGATGGCTACAAATCGTTGTTCTAATTGAGATTGATGGCTGGAGAACTTCTTTGGCTTGGAAAAGCACATATCTTTCAAATATTTGCACAGACCTCAGAGATTCTGGTCTCTCTCTGGCTCTCGGCTACTCCCTGGGTAATTACTTAATGATCAGCAAACTTGGCTTAGACACACACACTCGCACACACACACAGAGAGTCACTTGTTGGCCCTGAAATCAATTGAGTAAAGTTCGAATTTTCAGCGGCTCTAAGTTTGACAGTTTTTTTTTTATGTTTTTATTTATTTTGTTGTTTTGTTGCTTGATATTTTAGTGCGTTTTCAATTTGTTTCTTGTCTGTTGGTGCTTTTCGCATTAATTAACAAGGTGAGCGCGCAGTGGATGTGTGTTGATAGGTGACCGGTTTTGGGGTCAGTAATGGGTTAATGGCTTGCTCATGTCCCACTGTTTGTTTGTCGCAGATTTGTTTAATTATGCCAAGACATGTCTGTGGGTGTTAAGGGGGGGTTATTTCTTATGCTGCAATTGGGTTTTTCATTTTCAATTTTGTTTATTTTTTTATATATATATTTATACATTTTTTTTTTTGTAAATTCTGTGCGCATGCGGTGCTCAAGAACAGCGACTGCAGCAACCTGTCAATGTCGCTGCAACACAAAAGCAACTTTGAATTACCTTTGACAAAATGCCGACAGTGACGACGCCCCCTTCCAGCGATTTCGATTCGTTTCAAATTGCAAAAACAAAGTAAACGGCAGAGAAACTACAAAAAAAATTAGTAAATAAATAAAAAACAAATTCAAAATAAATAACCAACTTACTTAAAGTGCATTAACACATACACAAACACAAGGAGGTTCATTGCGATGCAAATGCAAGTACAGTAAAGGCTTGATAAAGGCAAAATAATGCAGTCTAGAAAATCAATAGGAAATAATTATAACAATATAATACAAATAAGAAAAAAAAAAAATAAACACACAACTAAAGAATATTTATACCCTTCCAAAGGGTATTCTAATTTTAGTTAGAAGCTTGTAAAGCATTGAAGGAGTCATTTCCGACCCTATAAATCATATATATTCTTGATCAGCATTAACAGCCGCGTCGATCTAGTCATCTCCGGCAAAAAAACAAAATTTTCAAAAATTTTCCAATTTTTTCAAAAAAAGGAAAGAGGTAAAAATTTTAAAAATTGGTAAAAAAAATAATTTTTTTAAATTTTAATCTGAGTATGCAGATTTATTAACCTAACCAAAAATTAGCACAGAACAGCTTTCCGAGTTGAAATTAATGCATTTTTAGCTTAGTTATGAGTTTTTTAAGCTTTAATGTGTAGATAAAATGTTCATAGAAAGATCGATAAATATCGACTAAAGATTGGTGTTATAATTTTAGTCGGAAGCCTAAAACAAAGTGAAGGACTCATTTCCGACCCTATAAATCATATATATTCTTGATCAGCATCAACAGCCGAATCGATATGGCCATCTCCGGCAAAAAAACAAAATTTTCAAAAATTTTCAATTTTTTCAAAAAAAGGAAAGGGGTTACATCATTAAAATTTTCAAAAATTATAAATTTTTTTAATTTTGTAAAATTTTAAATTGAGTATGCAGATTTATTAACCTAACAAAAACTAGCACAGAACAGCTTTCCGAATTGAAATTAATGCATTTTTGGCTTAGTTATGAGTTTTTTAAGATTTAATTTGTAGATAAAATTGTCGTACAAAAATCGATAAATATCGACTCAAAGATTGGTATTCTAATTTTAGTCGGAAGCCTAAAACAAAGTGATGGACTCATTTCCGACCCTATAAATCATATATATTCTTGATCAGCATTAACAGCCGCGTCGATCTAGCTATGTTTGGGTAAAATTTAATTTTTTCAAAATTTTCATAATTTTTTAAAATTTTAAAATTGTCAAAAAAATTGACAAAATTTTTAATTTTTTTAAATTTTAAATTGAGTTTGCAGGTTTATTAACCTAATAAAAACTAACATAGGAAAGCTTACCGAATTAAAATTAAACCATTTTTGGTCTAGTAATGCAATTTTTAAACTTTGATTTGTCGTAGAAATTTTCATATATAAAGATCGATTCAAAAATGCGAATATATCGAAACTGTATCGATCTTTTATGCGAAAATCTTTAAAAAAAAAGTAATATTTAAACATTGTGATATATGTATATATTACTTTAAAGTTAAATATTATATTTCTCTATATTTAAAATTTTGTTATAGCAAAGTCTTGGTATCAAAGAGTATAATACTTTTGTCAATATATGATTTATGAGTTTTCTCTTCAATATCTGTACTATATGTACATCCCCAGGTGTGATCACTGCACCCTCGCTGAGACATACCTACTTGCACACACCGATTTATGCTTGTTATCAATATAAAATGCATTTTTTCTGCCTTCTTCTTCTTGAGAGCTAGCTGCTGTTGCTGCTGCAGTCGCAGTTGCATTTGCATTGCATTGCATAAAATTTGCATAAATAATTCCATTTAGCTGCTGCGGCAAGTGAATAACAGCAGCAGCAGCAGCAGCAGCACCGGCGACAACTCAAAACTAAAGTGAGTAAGTGCAATAAATGTTGATGTGTTGTGTGTATCCCCCCCTCACTCTCACGCGACCCTCCCCAACCCCTAAAACGGTAATCGTCCCCCCCCACTACCTTATCGTACAGTTGCTCCATCCGGTTGCAGTGTTGCACATTGCATATTGCACGTTGCACATTGCACATTGCACATTGCATGTTGCCATGTTGCAAGGCGGCATAGTGTTTATAGTCTCTCTTCGGGGTTGGGGTGCCTGGAAATGTCTTTATTTTTCGTCCTGTTGACAGATTTGGCTAAAAGAAAGATTCCGGGCAGGCAGAAGGGAAACCCGAGGGGGATTTTCCCTAGGGAGGAGCGTGCCTTGGATTTCCTTAATCTCCTTAGATTGCAATTTCTTTACTTTCCTTTTGTTTTTCCCTGGGTTTTCTATTGGTCTTGGTTAATTATTTATGGAGTCTTGTATACAGATTTAAAATTTATTTTAATATTTAAATCTATATTAAAATTGTACGATATTAAATTGTACAAAATATTAAATGTTTGCTTTAAACTCTGGGGTATCGAATTAATAATAATAATAATTATTAATATATTTTCCTTTGCTTTATACTTATATCCTATAAATACTATTTTACTATTTTTTAAATTATTACAAACTTCATCTTATTATTACCTTTATGTCCAGGGTCTATATATATTTTTTTTACTTCTTATTATCGATACCTTAAAAATGGCATAATCTAATTTAAGGATTTTTAAATAACAGTAATTTGTTATATTTATATTTTTATATATGTATTTTCTTTATTTTATACTCATCTTATAAATATTTTCCAATTCTTCAGTTCCTTACAAACTCTATCTACTCCTTTTATTACTCCCCATTTATTTTTTTTTATTGTATACACCAAATCTCGCACCTTATCGACTTTTTGCAGCATTACCTCCTCCTCCCCCACTTTAGAGTTCTTTAGCCAACTTATCCTTGCCCGTACGTATCCTTTTTGGCTATATATATATATAGTAAAGCCATGTAAATCGACAATGGCCCGCATTCTAAATGTTCCGCCTCATTTTGTGGGCGTTGCGAATTCTTTTGTTCATTTATCGGCGAGACGCAATTCGTTTGGGCCATTCTCCGTCGACCATTCGTTACGACATTTTCCCATAGAGTGAGAGCTATTGCTACCCTACCCTCTCCCGGGGGTTTCGGTATTCCCATGGAGGCTCATGCACACACAGCTTGTTCACTGAGTGCTTCTGTACACGGAAAACAATAAGGGAATAGGGAAATTCAAGGGAATAATATAATAGTTGTGGATATTCTAACTTTACTTGATTTTTTTGTACACTCAAAATGCGAATTTCTAGGCAAAGCAGTTTCAGTTCCTCAAATATCTTTTCTTATAAAATCTTAATCTTAATCTTTATATTACAAAATTAACTTGTATCTTCTTTCTTGTAAGCAAAACCCTAAATGCTTTCCTTCATCTCTTCCCTATTATTTTTATTTGAATGCTTTCCCTCATCTCTTCCCTCTTATTTTTATTTAAATGCTTTCCTTCATCTCTTCCCTATTATTTTTATTTTTCTTGTTGCTCTTTCACCTCTATAGTTTTCTCTCCGTGTAGCTTCTATAGCCATGGCAATTAATCGATTAGCTGGGCACATTTATTTCGCATTTCGCATCTCACATTTCTTATTCAAAAGTATCTTTTTTTATGGGGGAAAATGGATATGGAAATGGGCAAGAGAGAAGAGTTGATGGCGCCGCGCCGTTGCTGAGAATGCCTTCGAGACATTGTCGCGCCGCCTTCTGTCACCGATCGTTAACGATTCTCTCTGGCCAATTTGCCGGCAAGTGAAATATGACGGAACAATAATACCATTAATAATAATAATAATAAGAAGTAATAATAACAATAATGATAATAATGCATTGGGCGTTGCTGCCTGCTGCCTTGCATGCGAAATGTGTAAATGATCGAGGGCCTCTGAGATACAATACTTCAAGTGCTCAAATGCCCAATGCGGAAATGCCAAACTGATCTATGGTAGCCACAGTCCAAAGATCGATTGGAGAGGGAGGCGTGGGTGCACTGTGTGTGTGTATGGGTGTGTGTGTGTGGTGTGTAGTGTGTGGTGTGTGTATCTGGGAGTAACTGGAGCGAAAGGAACGCCTTGAAAGCGTTATAAATGAGCGCTGAAAGCATTGATCAATGAATCAATTCGCACACAAGAGACCAAATGCCAATGAACTCGATTCAATTGCAGATCGCAACTCCTCAGATATGGGGTCAGGCCTTGAGAAGACAGCTCTGGCGAAATCTTCAAAGATTTCATAGGGCAAGTGTTTTGGTCAAAAGAAAGATCATCAATTGGAGTAAAGAGGACAGGTTCTGGTTAAGGGAAAATTAATAATTCAACTAGCTCAAGGAAGGAATCTTAGCTGTACCTTTTTAATTATATTTAAATATTATTTAAAGTAAGTTTAACTAAAGTGTAGATATAGAACTTAAAACTCCCTCACGAACTTGTTTAAAATGTAATCGATCAGCTTTATGTTATCTTGATTTAAAGTTTCTGGTTAACTTTATAGACTTTTGTATCAAAATTGATACAATATGTTATCTTTATTTAAAGTTTCTCATTAAGTTAAAGTAAATAAAATTCATTTAAAATTTCTCATTAATTTTTAAAAAAGATAACAATTTTCAATGAGAAAGTCTATAAATGAATCGATAACATTTATATTTGCTTTAATATATCGCACTTATGTTATCGAAAAAGAACCAAAATGAATTAAAAGTAAAATGTTTCTAATATTTCTCCAAGAATTTCTTCAACGTAACGTAAAGTTTAATATTTTTTCATATTAACAATTCACGTAAATTAAAATTTATGATATTTTCGATATTTACAATTTTGATAAATCAAAATTTTCAATTTTTACAATATCGATAAATCAAAATCTACGATATTTTCGATATTTACAATTTCGATAGATCAAAAATTTAGATTTTTACAATATCGATAAATCAAAATTTACGATATTTTCGATATTTAAAATGTTGATAAATATACCAAAGTCTAGATCTATTTAAAACCCCTAAAATTTCATCACAAAGTAACAATTCATCGTTCTTCCCATTGGACTTTAATTAGTGTCTCTACCAAATCAATTGGCTTCCAACATTGATTCCCCCGAAAATGGGGAACTGGTTCCAATCGACAATCGTGCGCGGATCCAATTATGTCGCTTAATTGAGCCCCACTAGGTCCATACCATATCCACATATATATATAGATATATAGATATATATATATATCCGTGTAATTTGTGCTGCGAGTGTGTCAAAGTAGAGCTGATAATGCGATCATCTTGTATAATGATCATGCAATGGACTCAATTTTTGGGCTCATCAAAGAAACTAATTGATTGCAGCGGCACAGGCCCTCACCTTACCTCACTGTACCTCACCTGCTGTGTTTTCATTTCGAGGGCTCTCTTGACAGTTTCCAATCCACTTGAGATATATACACAAATTATTTTTTTCTCCTGCCTTGTAAATTACGAAATATCGAAATTGAGTCGCTCTGTGGCGCCTTGGATCTGGGATTTGGTATTTGGTTTTTTGGTCTTTGGATATTTGTTTGGTCTCTGGTCTAGGCCATTTGACATGACTTTGGCATTCACACTAGTTTGGCTTTGTTTTAAGCCCTCTGACTGTCGGTTTGATTGCCGGATCATTATCACAGAAATGATGTTTTTTTTTTTTTGGTCTTCGGCGGGGGTTAATGGTTCGACTTGGCGATCGCATTGCGGGTCGCAGCTTGATCAGTTTTAATTGCTCTTAGCCTCTTTAAAGGGCCCACGTCATAAATTCATTTAAAAGCGAAATCGAAAGTGAATTTATTTTCAATTTTCGTTAACCATCCCATTTGGGAAGTGCGCACATGACCAGAGCTCCAAATTCATAGTATTTGGACATTTTTGTTCAGCTCAATGGCAGGCTTTAATTTTGAACTTTATTGAGTGGAAATAGTAAGCAAACAATTGAAATGGTAAATTCTCTAAAGAAAAAGTAGTGGAAATTAGGTTTCAAGTATGGTTTTTAATGTTTATTGAGTTTTTTTGAGCGATAAAACCAATAAATGAATATGCAGATTATATATTCTATATCGTTATTATTATATGACAATTTTTTCGACAAATCAAATTTTAAAAATTTCATAACTAGGCAAAAAATTCATTAATTTTACTTCGGAAAGCTTTCCCATGTTAGTATTTATTAGGTTAACAAATCTGCATACCCAGTAAAAAATATAGAAATTTTTTTAATTTTGTCAATTTTTGAAAATTTTAACAATGTAACCCCTTATAAAATTATTAAAATTTTGAAAAAATTAAATTTCGGCCGGACATAGCTAGATCGACTCGGCTGTTGATGCTGATCAAGAATATATATGATTTATAGGGTCGGAAATGACTCCTTCACTTTGTTTTAAGCTTCCGACTAAAATATGATTCCATTTTTTGAGTCGATATTTATCGATATTTTTATATGACAATTTTATCAAAAATTCAAAGTTTAAAAATTACGTAACTAGGCCAAAAATTAATTAATTTTAATTCGGAAAGCTTTCCCATGTTAGTTTTTATTAGGTAAAAAAATCTGCAAACTCAGATAAAACTTTAAATTTTTTTAATTTTTTGTCAATTTTTTGACAATTTTAACGATGTAAAAATGATAAAAATTTTGAAAAAATTAAATTTTTGCCGGACATGGCTAGATCGATTCGGCTGTTGATACTGATCAAGAATATATATGATTTATGGGGTCGGAAATGATTACTGCACGCGTTACAAGCTTCTGACTACAAATAAAATACTCTCTAAAATTATACTAGTAATAAATAATAATACAAATTAATCAATATAAAATAATAATCAGGTAATAATTCTCAAAAAATAATTCTAGTTAATAATTGAAAAATGAGATTTTTCCTTCTATTACACTTGCAATTGTGTATTATTTTCTGTACAGAAACTGTAGCGATATCTTTGACCCTGACTAAGGTCAACCGATCGATGTGACTCTTAGAAAGTTCTATCTATAAAAAAAGAAAAAAAAAAAAACAAAAACAAAACAAAGATAAAACAGTAATTAATTGTTCCAAATGTGACACCAAAAATATCGCCTGCATCGAGAGGCTGTGTCTGTTTTTGCCTTTTTGGAGCCACAAGGTTAGCCATAAATAGCCCTGGGAATGGAACGAGACTCCCAAATAGTGCCTCTCTCTATCTCTTTCTCAGTTTTTCTATATATTTCGAATGGATCATTGACATTAGCCCAAGGGAGGCGGATATTTTTGGTCACATCCAAAGACACTCCTCCTCCTCCTTCTCCTCCTCCTCCTCCTCCTCCTCCTCCTCCTCCTCCTCCTCCTCCTCCTCCTCCTCCTCCTCCTCCTCCTCCTCCTCCTTCTCCTCCTCCTCCTCCTCCTCCTCTTCCTTTGGGGGAAAACTCTTTTCTCGTTCTTTGTGGCCTGAAGAGTGTTAGAGCGGCTTTGAGTTGAGGATTTACGATCGCACGATCTCAGATCTATATAGTGTGGTGTGTTCACGGATAATGATGATCAATGGGAGCCCAATAAACAAAAAAACAACGGCGACAACAAACAACAAAACAGCGAAATGAGCAAGCGGGCAACAACAAAACGCCCAACACTCATGCCGGAAATTGTAGAACGTGTTTATGCCACAATTTCAAGTTGTTAAGCCACGCACAGTACAGACGGAGAGACGGACGAACAAAGTGCGTCAGACGACGACAGACAGACAGCAATGTTGCGCGACATGCGTGCCAAAACAGATACAGATACAGATACAAGCGTTTCATAGATACAAAGGAGATACTCAGAGACTCAGATACTCAGATACTCGGATATTCAGTCAACAACAACCGTTTTCTTTACCCCAAAGAGGAGCTCTCAGACTCCTCCTAGAAGCCATCTGTAGAAAGCGAAACTACCTCTTGAAAAAAAAAACACTGCAAGAAATTGGTTTATATAATGCATTTCGAATATATGACAATATGAAAACTCTTAAATTTAAAGGAATATAATATATTAATATTGTAGAGAATACATTTCATGTCAAAGGAGTATAAATGTTTTAGTAAAGATATTTTTTAGCTTTATAACTTTCATATGCAAATAATTCCCAACTGTTTTTAGCTAGAAAACCCATATAACAACAAAGTAACAACTTGTACACAGTGCATTATAATTTTGTATATATTTTGTAATGTAAGAACCTCTAGTAAACATTAGTATACTTTAATTTGTAGGCAAGTATAAATATTAGTAAATTTTAATTTATATGCAAGTACAAATATTTATTGCTTTTTCGGCAATTTTACTATAAATATGCAGATAATTCATATCAATTTTAAGCATGTTATCTTTTAAATATTTATTTTGCATTAGCAACCTTTAATTTGTATAGAAATATTGATATTTATTAACATTTTGACATTTTCCTTTGAAAGTCAAAATAATTCCCAACTGCTTCTAGTTCAAAAACTGATGTGATCACTTGGAAACAGTTATGGATCACGTTTCAGAATGTAATAAAATCCAGTAAATCTTGAAAAGCTATAACTTATAATTAAGTAAAGATTCTAGGCATAATTTTAGAAATTTTCCTATGAAAATCAATATAATTCCCAACCAGTTTCAGCAAAGATAAAATATTAAAATATCTAAAAATTTGAATAGAGCTTTTATGTATATAAAAACATAATATGCATTACAATTTACAAGTTTTGACTTCATAATTTCATACTTATAAAATGCAACAATATTTTAAGAAATCATTTCTGCATATAAACCGTATTTTCTGTCAGTGCCCGCACGCTCACGCACAGCCAAGAACCTAGCTTTGAACTGAAGTGAACCAAAAACCAAAAACCAAAAACCAAACTCGCTCGAGCACTGGCTTCCATTCATAAATTCTCCATTCAGATTTGGTCTGCAGATCACGTGCCGGCCATAGAGAGTGGGGAGCAGCTCCATAAACAGCTCCAGCTCCAGCTCCATCTCCAGCTCCAGCTCTTCAGCACTCCTCCTGCTCTGCAGCTCCAACAGTTGATTGAACCGATTATTCGCATTCGTATTCGTATTAACGATCGAATTGAGTTGTTTATGGAGGTGGCACGTTGACATCAACGCCTCAATGTCGGCCCCAGCTCCAGCCCCGGCTCCAGCTCCATCTATAGACCCACTCCCACTCCCTTTTGGCAGACCCACAAAAGTCCAAAGTTTGGGATTCGTTTCCCTGATCGCCGTTGCCGATGCATAAATTGGAGTGATCCATGGCCATGCGTGTTGCATATCAATTATGGAGTTCTTTGACTGTCTTTTGGAGGACAGTGCGTTTCGTGACAGTCAAGTGATAGCTGAAACCCACACTTGTTGTCCAAAGAATTAATTACCAGAAGGGTTCAAAGGGGGGAGATCCCTACAAACAGAGTAACCCCCCACCAAGTGCTCCAGTTATATGGCTTAACCATGGTCGTGGCCTGGTTCCTGCTGTGCTGTGCATCTTGACCTCGTTATGAGATGATCTCTGGTGGTCTCCGGGCCGTAAATGGCTAATTAACAACAACGCATAACTCTCACCTGAAGCTAAAGCCAAAGCTGAAGCTGAAGCCAGTGAAAATGGTAATGGTAATGTTAATGGTAATGGAAATGCCAATGGAAACGGAGATGCTAGATGCTAGATGCTAGAAGCTAGAGAAGTAGGAGATGAAGGCCCGCCGGGACGGACAATTGCCAATTATGTGCAGGCCCAGATCCAGTTCAAGTTCCACATTGAGTTCTGGTTACGGTTCCAACCATAACATACATAGTCTGGCCAAGTCCGAGAGATGTGTGCTCCGCTCTGGTCCAGTCCGGTCTCGGTTTCCATTTCAATCGCAGCCAGCCAGCCAGCCAGCCAGCCACTTTTGTTCTTGGCCATATTGTGTCACTGGATATGTGGCAATTGTGTGTCGCTTGGCCAATGTCAATTGTCATTAGATAGTCCCGCTCCCGGACAGCTCTCACACTGCGAAAACCCACTGGACCAGGTCCAGGAGGAGGTGGCTCTCTAAATCATAAATAAATCATACTAAAGTGTTTCACTAAAAGAATTTGTTTACAAAATTGGCAACACTAATACGTGATATTTGGTGTAAAAGTCTTATGATATAATTACTCGTTACGTTTTCTTACCAGGTGTTTTTAAACCATACTTTTTTATGCTAATCATGTGCAAATAGTTGTACTTTAATCGGTGAAACCTTTTTGACACCTCTGTCAATGTCACTTTTTTTTCACCATTTTGTGTGTATTTTGCAACTAGTTTTTGTGTCTCTTAGCAAGGTTACGGGGGTTTTTTTATGACTTTGTTTTATTTGCTAGGCAACAAATGTCATTAAAGTTATTTTAAGAAATTACCAAAATGATTTACAGAAGAATGCTTCAATTTTTTGCATAAATTATATAGAAATCTTTAGCTAAATGTAGTTTTCTTTAGAAGATTGGTAGATTTATGGGTAGATTTCTAGATTTGTGAGTTTGATTGGTAGTTTTATGTGTATTAACTTTAAATCTTCTGAGAATTAAAGAAGCCTTTTGAATAATCTTTAAGAAATCCTAAAGATTTGCCACTTGGAATCTTTGAGATATAAGTTACATTTGTAGGTTTGTGGGTTTAATTCAAATCTTTCTTTGTATTTATTTGAAATCTTCTAAGAAGCCTCTTTAAGAATCTTTAAGATATCCCTAAGATTTGCTAACAATTCACAGCTTTGGGAAAATAACAATAAAGACCTAATAAATAATGATAAATAAAAAGTAATATTTATTTATCATTATTTATTAGGTCTTTATTGTTATTTAAAATCTTTTTATTTGTTCCAAATCTTCTAAGAATTAGAAAAGCCTTTGCTACATATTTGAAGTTCCCAGAAGTTTAGAATTTCGAAGTTTTTAAATATTACTTCCTATTTGTCATTATTTGAAGATTTGTGGGTTCGATTGATGCCTTTATTTGAATTTATTCAAAGTCTTCTAAGAATCAAGGGAGCCTGCTAAGAAATCTTCGAGATTCTTTAAGAAATCCCAACTGGAATTTAGCATATTGAAATTACAGAGCAAGCCGCCTTCGATTTCTGCATAAATGCCGAAGAATTGCCCCTTCGATGTGCGATTCTCGGAAGAGGTCTCTTCTCCTGCCCCCAGAGAGAGATGGCGACGGCATTAAGCCTGATTAGGCCTGGCCCGAAAAGAAAGGCAACAATAAAGACACAAACACACACAAAAAAAGAGAGAAGGGGGAACACAACAAAAAAATATATACAAAAAAACTCATAAGTGATGGCGAGGCGACCAAAGAAAACAAAAGTAAACCCGGCACAAGTTCAAGGTCAAGAGCAGAGAGCGGGAGAAGACCGAAGAGCGGAAAGCTGCGTTTCAGGTCCACTCCAAAAGGTGAGCAAGGGAGAGAGAGAGAGAGAGAGAGAGAGAGAGGGACAGGGACAGGGACAGAGCCGGCAGAGAGGGAGATGGCATGCGTTGTGCAGCAGCGAGAACTTTGCAGCATCGCCAACAACAACAACAACAACACCACCACCACCAATACAATACAACAACAAATACGCAGGCAACAATAAACAAAGTACAGCAGACGTTCGTTAAGTGTAAACTTGACAGGTTTTTTTATTTGGTTTCAAACATTAAAAAAGTATATTTATATGTACTTTATAAATTTTTAAAACGAAAAACAGAATTAGAAAAATTACAGTGTTGAAAAATGTACTGAAAAATATTTTTAAAAAATATCTAGGATTGTATATATAAAAAAAGTCCTATATGATATATTTAGGAAAATATTCCGCTCAATTTTATGTCAAAATTATCTTAAACTGATATTTTTATATATCGAAAAATATCGCATTTATCGTTTAATTGTCCATATTAATGACAAATTTCTTAGAAATGTACTGAAAAATATCAAAATAAATTATCTAGGATTATATATCGGGAAATTCTGATATGATGTATTTAGGAAAATATTGCGCTCAATTTTATATCAAAAATATCTTAAACGGACATTTTTTTATATAAAAAAATATCGCATTTATCGTTTAATTGTTCATTATCGAAATATTTCTAAAAAATCGTTTCAGTTTATCTAATGTTCAATTAGTTTGTTTTAATATATTACAAACAATATCAATTATGATACATACATATATCGCAACGTCTTAGAAACTTAGAATAAACCCCATCAATATATATATATTTTATATATTTATTTCGCACACAACCTCTCCTATTTTTGTGACTTCCACTGTACCAAGTTGAAGTAGAATCAGCGGAGCCAGACACCAAAGCAAAAACAAAAACAAGAGCAAAAAAAAATAGCAACAGTCGCCTCAACAAACACAAAAGCCAACTTAAAGCCATACTTAATGAAAGTCAGACAGTGGGCGGGGCGGAAGGAGAGAGAGACCCAGGGAGAGGTAGCGGAGGCTGGCCAGGAGAGGGGGAAGCCAGGGAGACAAACATTAGAAGTGGCAAGGCAGAAAAAAAAACTCTTAAAGTCCCTCTACCATTACGTCATTGAGCTTGGAATATATATAGACAAAAAATATCTATAAGCATATATCATTACCAGTGGGTAAAGCCAGGTGCTGCCTAGAGAGTCTTAGATAAAGCTAAAACCCCTATATTGACTGATGGTATCAATAGATAAGATATTACCGGAATACCCTACTAGAAGTTGTAGTGTTTGCCACGAATATCAATGGCCTAGTTCATTTTCTAGCTTCTAAATCCGGTTAGATAAAGTTCTACGTTGGGGTTTAAAAAATTAACTTAAAATGGAAAGTTCTTATAGAATAGTTCTTATAGAATAGTTCATATAGAATAGGTGTTATAGAATATATCTTATAGAATAGGTCTTATAGAATAGGTCTTATAGAATAGTTCTTATAGAATAGTTCTTATAGAATAGTTCATATAGAATAGTTCATATAGAATAGGTCTTATAGAGTAGTTCTTATAGAATAGTTCTTATAGAATAGTTCTTATAGAATAGTTCTTATAGAATAGTTCTTATAGAATAGTTCTTATAGAATAGTTCTTAAAGAATAGTTCTTATTATTATTTTCTATAACTGAAATTGTAAGATTTTAAATACTTAAGCTTGTAAATATTTATAGAGCTCCTTGAACTAAGTAACTAGTGTGTCAAATAGCGTAGAACAACCGTTAACTTGCGCTCTTTCTCTCTATTCTTCTCTCTTTGCTATTGCTATTCTCTTCTCTCTATCGTTTTGTCTCCCTCTCTTCGACCCACACTGCGCTACTGAGACGCCGACAGTGACTGCGACTGCGACTGCGCAAATGACTTTGAAGTAAAGCCCATTGTTGTTGTTGTTGTTGTTGTCATTTAAAGTCTAATCAAAACATTTGAAGTTACTTAAGAAACCTACGCAGAGCTTAAGTTGCGTTTCTTGTTTCGAATTCTTAGCTTGTCCGCAGCTTTGTCTTGGTCTCTTCTGTTTCTTTTTTCTTCGTTTCAGACGGAGGCAAACAACAAAAAAAAAAGCAAACAAAAAATTGTAAATTAAGTTTCTGCGACATTTTCTACACAACAAAAAGGCGACCATTTCAGAGACAAGTTTTTGTGGCTTTGTAGTTCTTTGGGTTTATTTTTTTTCCCCCCCTTTTAAATGGTATAAGCGGCTTCAGAAGGTTACCATGATCTACTTGAGGTTCGAAAAAAATAACGAAACTTCTTTCAACAGACCTCTCTCTTTAGATTTTTCACTTTTTGCCTGCAATGTACCAGCAATGGCGAGTGATGCAGTTTTATTCATACAAAAATCATTTGCTCTCAGGGGTGAGTCAGTCTTGTGAACTTTAGTTTTGGCCAGATGCCAGCTGAGACTCCCTCCCCCACAATCTCTGCCTCGCTGCCCAGCCAGTCCAAGGTCGTCGTCCTCCCACACACATACACACACAAACACACTACAGACACTACTCCACTAAAAAAAAGAGAAGAAAAGTGTCCCCAACGCAAACTAGCTAATAAATATGTATATTCAAGTGTAAGTATTCATCAGACAGTGGTTATAGAATCCTTGAAATGTGAAAAAGAGTATTAAAAAATTATAAAAAATCAATTTTTTATAGTTTTCATGCTCATTCGTAATTTTATTGAAATATTTTTAAAGCAAAGACATTAATAATGTTTATAGGCTTGCAGGGTATTCTAGTTTTAGTCAAAAGCTTATAAAGCAGTGAAGGAGTCGTTTCCGACCCCATAAATCATATATATTCTTGATCAGCATCAACAGCCGAATCGATCTAGCCATCTCCGGCAAAAAAACAAAATTTTCAAAAATTTTTAATTTTTTTTCAAAAAAAGGAAAGGGGTTACATCATTAAAATGTTCAAAAATTGGCAAAATTTTGAATTTTTTAAAATTTTGAACTGAGTATGCTGATGTATTACCCTAATAAAAACTAGCATAGGAAAGCTTTCCGAATTAAAATTAAGGCTTTTTTGGCATAGTTATGAATTTTTTAAACTATAATTTTTAGCTAAAATTTTCATTAAAAAATCGATTGGTATTATAATTTTAGTCGGAAGCTTAAAACAAAGTGAAGGAGTCATTTCCGACCCTATAAAGCATATATATTATTGATCAGTATCGACAGCAGAATCGATCTGGCTATGTCCAATTAAAAAATAATTTTTCGAAAATTTTTCCATTTTTTCAAAAAAAGGAAAGGGGTTACATCATTAAAATTGTCAAAAATTGAGAAAAATTTTAATTTTTTAAAATTTTAAAAGAAGTATGCAGATTTATTATACTATTAAAAAGAAACTTGGGAAAGTTTACCAAATTAAAATTAATGCACTTTTGGCTTAGTTATGAGTTTTTAAAACTTTGATTTGTCGAAAAAGTTGTCATATAAAAATATGAATAAATCTTGATTCAAAGAATGCTCTTACTCTCTTAAGCTTAGTTATGCAAGGGTATATAAACTTCGTCATTCCGAAGTTATTTTAATTGCTTATTTGTTATATTATACAGTTTTTTAATCTAAGTTCGATATCTTGGAGCTGCTCTGCAATATTTTCGATATACAATTCGATATATTTTTTGCCTCAACTCAAAATTCCGTGAAGAAACGCATGAATATATTATCGAATCAGAGACATAAATATTGTTTCAAATCAAAATTAATTAATCCCCCAGCAAATAACATATATTTGAGTTGTATGCTCAACTTGAAATGTATTAATATATGCAAAAGAGCCTCAAGCCATACAAATCATGTTGGCTTTTTTGTTGTTGTTTCAAATCATGTCGCATAAATCAGTTTGAACATTGTTGTTATTTTCCTCTGTCTCTGTCTACTTTACAACTTATTAATTATTCAGTTTGAATCTTGACCACTGTGCAAGTAATTTCCCTATGATAGTTTCCTATTTTTTTTTCTATTTCTTTTACCTATATATGTATATATTTTATGTTCTTAACTAGAAAATGGCAATGATGGCGTCGCCGGTTTGCCTTTTGTCTCTGGCTTTGGTCTATTGATTTTAGCCACGAAATGGAACGGAGACAAAGCCTCGAAAAAAGGAAACTCCGCCGTCAAGTGCATTTAACCAAATGAGCGACGACTAGGAGGGAAAAGCTAGGCGGGAAAACTGGAGGGGAAAATCTAGGAGGTGGCAGAATATAGGGATATATAGTGCTGACATTTATGGCAATGCCGCGACGCGACGCGACGCGACATGACGCCTGATGGCTGACAATGATGATGATGATCATCGTCCACATGGAGGGGGCTTTGGGATGAGGAATGTGCCAGGGGATGACAATGCATCAACGGACAAAGGAAGCAGGGCGGAGACGCCACAAAAGGAGTGAAGGACTGAAGGAGTGAAGGAGTGTTTGTTGTATGCAAAAGAGCTAACAAAAAATGGGTTTAGGTTTAGGAGGGAAAACTGTTTGGGGTGCGAGGCAACTCACACCTCATTTTCCGTGTCGAGTGCTTGTGTTACCATTGTTGTTGCCGGCTCAATGGCTGAAAAATGGGAAAAATGGATAGATAATAACTTGTGAAAATAACTTTGGCACTTGAACGAGATACATTTTTGATGGGACGGGGGAATGGTAATGGGAAGCCCCTCGACACCAAAGAGCTGCACTGCAGCCCATACATGCTGTCAAAATCATGGTCCATATTCGACACTGAAATTTTTCTGACAGATGCGAGTGCATCAAGTTCAGATTGCATATATCGTCCATACATATATGGGAGTATATTTATTTTATTTTTTCTTTTTTTCTGTTTTGTGGGAGTGTGAAGCAAACTCCCCATTGAATGTTGTGTTGTTGCCTCGAAATGAAATCGTTTCGATTGTCGCTTCAAGTGTCATTGAACGTTTTGGGTGGCATGGTAAAGGAAAATGTATAATGGGGGGGAAATATATACGTATATGGGGAATGAACGATGTGAGAGGGGGAGAAATAAGTTGTGTGATTGAATGAGTTGATTGAGGATAACCTTTTCGGGACTGGCACTGAGGAAAAAAGTCCCACTCGGAGATTAATTTGCACAGCTTAAATAAATTGCAACTAATTAAACCCGTAAAATATTCCCTAAATAGCATTAAACCTGTATTTATCAGTTTTTGTTGTTTAATAAATATAGATGGAATTATTTTCAAGCCATAATTAAAGGGGTTTGCTAGGAGTTTTTGAATTTTAAATTAATAAATGTGTAATTTTACCCATTTATGTTTACCAATCATTTTACGGGAATTTTATTATTGTCGTTAATTGTTTTTACCATTTAACTATTGATTTGTTTGGTTAAAAAAATTTAACAAATATTTAAAAAATATTTGTCTCTTTATCGAAATTATCGTTTATTAAATTTTGTATTATATCAATCGATATATCGATTGCTTTTCATAATTTATAGCTTTTAAGCTTGATCTAATAACTTTATTACAATTTTATAAAAATAACCAACAAAATTATCAATGAATTATAAAATATCACTTTTATCGTTTCCCTTTTCCTATCGATAAACAAATTTAAAGTGCTTATTTCTTAGTCACCTATAAATATACAAATTTGAAATGATTATTTATAATTTAAGAAAGCAAGTAACTTTAATTTAAAGCATTTTTATCTGTTTTCCATTTATCGTTTATTGCCCATCGACTTTTGCCTATCGATATGTCTGAAACTATTCATTATCCCAATTTTTTTATTTTAAACTAACGCCATTAACAATGAAAGCTAATTAAAAGCCTGCAACTTGCCAAATATTTCTAAGATTTGTAAGTTTTATTTGTGTATATTTTTCCCTAGCCACTTATCTATCGTATTTAGCCTCTTGTCTATCGATATATACCCTTAAACAAAAGAAAAAAAAAAAAACCTCTGGGTGTTGGGAAACCCAAAGACATGACCCAACTACAAATACGAAATACGAAAGATACGAATGCAATAGCGAACCCAACTTTGTATCTTTCTGCGACGTTTGTAATTGTTAATTGAAAAAGTCAACAACAGCCAAAACGGAATTGAATGCGTTACTTCTATAACATATTTTCCATACTCACTGTTTTTATAGCCATCGCTGTGTTATCGGCTTCACACTCTCGATCACTTTTACTGTCATTCCGGCAATTCACACTTGTCTCTGGCCTCCATTGTTGGGATGGAGGTGGAAAATAAAAAGGAAAACAAAGAAAAAGAAATACGAAAAATAGTTGCAAGTTGTGGGAAATTGTGGGGGATTTTTTTTAAAGGTTTTGTTTAGGTTTTCTTTTTTTAACTTTGTAACTATAAATTGTTGTTGTATGTAAAAAGACTAAAAATATACTTTTCTGGAGTGTAAGTAACCAAAGCCACTTGAGAACCTTTCCTGGAAATCGCTCTCCATAGTTTATATAGTTTATATAGTTTATATAGTTTATATAGTTTATATAGTTTATATAGTTTATATAGTTTATATAGTTTATATAGTTTATATAGTTTATTACTAAACAATTTCATCATCTGTAAACTTGAGTTAGATAAGATATTGGTTTTACACAATAGTTTCCACACAGAACTACAAATCAGAGACACTGATTAAGGCTGGAAATAAAAGTTGCCTAAAATAAGTGGAAAGAGATTGCGAATGGAATGTTAAGTCTTATATGGAGACGCATCCCATGCAAAATGTGTGTGTTTGGTGTGTGTGTTTGGTTGTGCTTGGTGCGCACTTTTTTAATTAAATTCACTTTCAAAAATACCGCTAATCATTCGAACAAAAGGCCAGCGAATCGAACATTTGCATATTCGTTTGTCTCGAATGTGTGTGTGTTTTTTGCGACTCTTTTTCTTGAGCCAGCAGGGGGGGGCGTGGCATGTGAATACTGTTGAATACACCACTGACTGGATTCACTGATCGATCTAGGCAATATCTATATATATATATTCATGTAAAAGTGAAATCCGGGGAGATGAGATGCGAATTTGGTCACCACCCGGGGTCGGGTTGGCAATCCGTTTGCTTGTCCCTCATCAATGGCCAACAAATTAGCCAACACACAGACACATGTGGCCAGCCTTTTGTACTTGTCCGATCTCTGAATCTCGCTGAATCTCTAAGTCCAACTTGGATTCCCCAACAGGCACGTAAGTGTTGGCCAAAAAAAATAAAACGCTGTTGCGCCTTAATTAAGACCAGAGACCAGAGACCAGAGACTCAAGCCTCGAGCCTCGAGCCTCATCGGCCAATCGGGGTTACGCAAGGCACACACACTTAATGCAACCAACTCGAAGCTGAATTAAATACACCAAAGAAATACAGTAAGATACGGTACAAAATTAAAAAAATGCAAAATACAAATATATACAAACGCATTTAATGCAAAAAGATACAACAACATTTCAAAAACACAGAAACAACGGCGAAGTTATTGAGATTTCTCTTATTTTATTTATTTTGTTTTATGCAAAATTAGTTTTAGAAAATTTGAGGGTTTTTATTGTACT
This sequence comes from Drosophila bunnanda, assembly GCA_035046265.1. NCBI lineage: Eukaryota > Metazoa > Arthropoda > Insecta > Diptera > Drosophilidae > Drosophila > Drosophila bunnanda. The sequence goes on from JAWNOB010000017.1 coordinate 802,586, forward strand.
GGTATTACTGGTAAAGTTTTGGTCTATTTCCTGATCTTTATTCCTGATAGTTTCCTAAAGAGATCCCTGATTTATTTATGATTTAGTTCTGGTAAATTTCCTGTTTATTCCTAATAAATTTCTGATTTATGTCTGATATTTTGTGCTATATTCCTTCATTATTCCTGGTAAATTCCTTATAGATTCCTGAAAGACTCCTTGTAAATTCGTGGTACATTTCTGGTTAATTCCTGGTATATCCTTTGTACATTCCTTTAATATTCCTGGTAAATTCCTGGCCTATTTCTGATAGATTCCTGGCAAACTTCTATTTTATTCCTTATATATTCCTGGTATGTTCCAGGTATATTGTTATTAAAGATTCCTATAGGCTATACAGCAAGTGAAATAGGATTCTTTAAATAAATAAAGTAGAAAGATAAAGGTATTAAATGAAAACTCAACTTATAGATGAGGAAATGTCTAAGAAGATGGCTTTGCAAATGTGTAATTCTTCGCAATTCTTTTATCTTTGCAATTGTTTCTACGTTAAATTGTTTAAATATTCTAAGTGGTACGACTATGTTGAATGTTTTTTCCACTTTGTATTGATTTATTAAGCAGAAAAAAGGGAAAAGGAATGGAGTAAGAAACATATAACAGACAAATATAGCTTGGTTTTCATATTTATAATATATTATTGTTATTAATTTAACATGTAAAAGCTTTTACTTAATACTCCTCGTATTATTGTTATTAATTTAAAGAATTCAAGCTTTTAACGTCTTTTAATAAAAATTGTATATAATAAAGGCCTTCATTTAGTAAATATTTTAAATAGAATTGAATCATAATATCCTTATATATATCCTTGTTTCTTCTACATTCTTTTCCCTACTAAATTTTACCCTTCGATATCTTGTTGAAACTTTTCGTACAAGTTTTCATTTAAAAATCAGCTTTTGAATAATAAGTTTCCACTACGGTTTCCTGTTAATTTAATCTCTGTTAAGGATTAACTTGGTGGGCGGGGCATCACTCTGCTCAAGGTCACAGATCCTGTTTCTTTTTTATTTTATTGCCGGCATCCTTATGCAACGATAATTCGATAAACGTCCCGACATTAATCTCTCTCCCCTCCTCCCCGAAGTTCACAGTTCACCGCTAATTAGTCGCTGCAATATACATATATATATCTATAGTATATATATATTTATATCTACAAAAGTATATTTGGTAGGTGCCAGTTTTTTAATGAGCGGAATGCTGCCATTAACCTGGCGCCCAGTCCCAGTCCAATACCAATCTCTAGAGGTTGGAGGTACCGCTGCCGAGTTTGAGTCTCTCTGAGGCTTTTTCAAGTAACCGACAGACGACTGTGCCGCGAGTCACTTTTATGTTTTATGTATTGATTTTATTTGTGCACTCAAAAAAATATATAATAATAAATGTGGGAGTTTAAATTTAATGTATAATAAATGTTAATTGGTTCGAAGAGAACACATTTCTAATTAGAAATTGCATTTTTCAATGTATTAGGCTTGTTAGAAATGTCACTTGAAATTATAAGGAATATCTTCTTGGGATACTTCCCACGTGAGAATTTTTTGAAATATCATCTTCTAAAATTACCCTATTATTCAAATATATAAATTTTGTTATTTTATATACATTATTAATTAAATAAGAAGGAAAACTAACTTCGGGAGCAGAAATTAATATATATCCTTGCAGTTTGCAATTGAGTTATAGAATCAAATCGAAAAAAAAAACGCATAACTGAGCCAAAAGTGCACTAATTTTAATTAGGAAAGCAGTTTTATGTTAGTTTTAATTAGGTTAATAAATCTGCATACTACATTTAAAATTTTAAAAATTTAAAATTTTTGATCAATTTTTCAAAATTTTAACCTCTTATAAAATTTTGAAAAAATTAAAAAAATTTATTTTTTGCCGAAGATAGCTAGATCGATCCGGCTGTTGATGCTGATCAAGAATATATATAATTTATAGGGTCGGAAATGACTCCTTCACTTTGTTTTAAGCTTCCGACTAAAATTATAATGCCAATTTTTGAGTCGATATTTATCGATCTTTTTATGAAAATTTTATCTTAAAATTAAAGCTTAAAAAACTCATAAAACTCATAAAAAAGCATTAATTTTAATTCGGAAAGCGGTTCTATGTTAGTTTTTATTAGGTTAATAAATCTGCATACTCAATTTGAAATTTAAAAAAAATTTAATTTTTTGTCAAATTTTGATATTTTTAATGATGTAACCCCTTTCCTTTTTTTGAAAAAATCTAAAATTTTTGAAAATTTTATTTTTTTGCCGGACATGCCTAGATCGATTCGGCTGTTGATGCTGATCAAGAATATATATGATTTATAGGGTCGGAAATGACTCCTTCACTTTGTTTCAAGCTTCTGACGGTTGGGTATAAAAATGTGACTTCAAAGGACTGCCTGATATTAAATATCTCTTATTTCTGTGTAATTTCGCCAAGTGTATTGATTTAGCCGTGCTTTTTGTTGCTGCTGCTGCTGGCGGCGGTCTCTGTTGCCGCCGTTGCGGTTTTGTGTCCCATAATTATGTCAGCTGCAGTGGCACAATCATAAATTTTCGCCGTTGTTGTTATTTTCCATGTATTCTGCGGGGTTGAATTATTTTGTGCAAAAAAATTAAAACAAATAAAACAAAAAACATTTTTGTTTTTTATAATTTATTAGACATTTTGCTGGCAAATCTGCAAATGCCTTTGCATTTATCAACAAGTCAGAAAGTACTTGCAGGAGAGTTCTTAGTTAATTGTTTGTTATTTTCTGTACTTAATTTTCAATTTAATAATAATAATTAAATTCTTTTCCTTGCAGCTCAAAAAATCTCTCCAAATTAATTTGAAACGACCAGGAGACGCAATGCCCCCGAATATTAACGAAAATCCAACGAAATTTTGCTAAAAAAGTATTCGAAATAAAATTAGGAATTCAACGAAAAACTAAAACAAAAAGCGAACGTCAAGGAAAAGTTTTCTGAATAATATATCCAAAAAAAGAACCACATTATGGCCATGTTGGAGGCACGGCCTTACAGGCCCTTCAAGTCCAGCGAGGAGTATCTGGAGGCCATGAAGGAGGATCTCGCCGAATGGCTCAGTACCCTTTACCCGGAGCTGAGCATCAATGCCGAGAACTTTATGGATCGCTTGGACACGGGCGTGGCCCTCTGCAAGGTAGGCAAACGAACTTTCAATGGGCGGTAAACAAAAAAAAAAAATCAAGAATAAATAGGAAGGAAAGCCGGGGAAAATTCACACTTTCCCCCGCCCCCCAAAAACTCTCCACGAAGTGCTAAGAGACCTACACAGATTTCCATTTCATATTTTTGTTTCTTGTTTTATGCCTTGGCTAAAAGGCTTCTCCGGCACTCCAGGAAAAGGCAACAAAGTGGAAACGGGGTCACCCACGGGGGCGGGGGAGGGGGAAAGGGTAGGTTCATTGAGCCAAAAGCGCTCAGGTGGCTCAGGTTGCTTAACTGACAAGCGTTTTGAGAACAAAGTTCAGCCAGAACATGCCATAAATGAGGCACTCGGCTAATGCAGCCAAGCTAATAATTAGAAATAAAAGCAAATATATCTGCCAAAGGGAAAATGCTTCTAATGGTCAAAAGTAATTAGAAATGTTTCAAGAAAATAATAATTGAACTCTTAAATGAAAAAAGAAAAGGGTGAAATCAAAGGATATAAAACAAAGGACCGAGAGACAAAGATTTGTATGATTTTTTTGTGGTGCTTTTTATACCCTTGCAAAGAAAGGGTATTATAATTTTAGTCTGAGACTTGTAATGCAGTGAAGGAGTCATTTTTGAGCCTATAAATCATATATATTTTTGATTAGCATCAAAAACCGAGTCGATCTAGCCACATTTGGGGAGACATTTTTTTTTTGCATCTTTTTCAAAAAAATTTATGGGGTAAAATTTTCAAAAATAGAAAAAATGCATTTTTTTTTTCTTTGAGTATACATATTTATAACCTAATAAAAACTAACTTTGTAATTTTTTCCCAATTAAAATTAATGCTTTGTTGGCGAAGTTATGAGTTTATTTTTAATTAGATAGATATTGCATAAATATCAATTTTAAGACTTTAAATATTTTAAGCTTAGTTATGATCGATTTCCGATACGATCCTATAATTTAATTGAAAACTGTAAGGGTATATATGAACTTCGGCTTTCCGAAGTTAGTTTCCTTTCTTGCCTTTGTGCTAAATCCTTTTGGTAGGCTCCCAGCGTTACACATCTTAAAATTATATTATTTGTATTGTATTTCCAACAGATTTTGTTATAAATTGAATTTTGTTGAACAAATTTCTGCAAAGGTTCCTAATATTTAATTATTGTCAGTGCTTATTTGTGTTCAGTCTCCCGGCTTAGCATTTAGTGTGCATTTCTGTCGCTAGAACATTATCTCTTCTTTGTATTTCTCTATATTTATTCTATTAATTTCCTAATTAAATACCTAAAAAAATAAGAAGAGTGTTGAAATCACAAACCAATTCGCAGACAGAATGCTTGGTTTGGTTTTCGGTTTTGGTTTTTGGTGGCACATGCCATAACCACACAGTCCCTGCCCCTGCCCCTGCCACGGCCTCAGCCTGTGCCCGGTGCCTCTGTTTTCTGCACCCAATCCTCACCTGGCTCCACATCTTCCACCTTCCCTTGTGGCCCTCGCTGTGCTGCTGTGTTTTCTCTGTTTTTCTTTGTTTTTTTTTTCTTGGTGTTTTTTCGGTTTTTTCTTGGTTTTTTCTTGGTTTTTCTTGGCGCTGAGTGGCGCCAGTAGCACCCGACATCGTCACGCTGGAGGCCAATAGCAAGACCTCAACCCGTAGACAATTTGTCTTGACTTGTTGTTGTTGCTGTTGTTGTTTGGCCCGATGTAGCAGTTTGTGGGGATTCGTATCGGCCACAAGATCATCGGATTCGTATGCGCCTTTTCCATGCCATGTCTTACCCTAAAAAAAAAAGAAGAAAAATAAAATAAAAAAAGAGATCTCCTGCTGGGAATTCTATGTGTGTGTGTATTTTGGCCAAAAGAATCCATGGCTTACAGAGAATTCACAGCTTAACCCTTTGTAAGCCAAGTTTTCTCTGGTTTTTTATTGAAAAAATATAAGGAGTAGTGTATTAAAAGTCATTAATTAAAAATCAAATAGATCTTGTATTTGATTTTTAATTTTGAAACAGACTTTAAATAGGTTTAGAAATATTAAGATAAAATATAATGTTAGTATATTAATTATTATATTTATTATATATTTATTCTATATATATTATATATTTATTCTATATATATTATATATTTATTCTATATATGTTATATATTTATTCTATATATATTATATATTTATTTAATATTTATTTAGTATTTTTGCCAGAAATGTTTAATATTAAAGTATTATCCTACTCAGAAATATTTTAATTTTCTGTTTTGTAAAGTAACTTAACGCTTTTGTATTTCGTTTGCTTCATATATTTTTCTTTAAGAGAAAATATTTGAATTTGAAACACTTTAAACGACAATATTGCAGCCCTGTTTGTCGCAAAGATACAATCCTGTTTGTGGCAGAAACACAACCCTGTTTGTGGCAAAAATACAACCCTGTTTGTGGCATAAATACAACCCTGTTTGTGGCATAAATACAACCCTGTTTACGGTAAAATATTATACAGGGCTGAAAAATATATAAAACGTTATCGAAATTCAAATTTACATAAAATTTACGAATTAATTATTACTTAGAGAAGTGATTTACATATTTATTACAAAATAATTAATTATATATTTAAATAAATATGAATATTATAGGAATAAATATGAATTAAAGTATATGTATTATTATTAATTAAAAGATATAGTTTTTATTAGAATTTGGATTAAAATTTAGTTTATGTAATATATATTATTATGATTTACAATATTTAGTATTTATTAGGTGTATGTATTTATGGTATAATATTTATTAAGTAGTCAACGATGAGTGTCACAGGTTTACCCACTGTGACCCCACACACAGCGACTCCACCTGTACTGTGGGCACACAGGCTACGCCTGCTCCTCCTCGTCCTCGTCCTCCTCAGGATCCCGATACCCGAACTATCCCTATGCCAGATCCCTTGGCGAGTGCTCGATATGGTGATGGATATGCCGCTTTGATCTTCTGTCGTCTGACGCAGTCTCAAAATAAATGAAAATGACTCACGAGACGCGACCAGGGAAGAAATCTGAAAGGAGGCGGAGTTAGTTGCTGCTCCTCTGCCGGAAATGTCATAAGCATAAATATAATTTTTGATAATTGTGTGTGTCGCGAAGCGTTAATGGAACTTTAATTGAAACTCCCCAAAAGCGAAGAGAATATTCAAGACAGCTGGAAGCAGTACCCTTCTCTGTGATGTCTTCATCGCCGTTCCTACGAAAACGACGACGATCGTAATTACCACTTTGATGGCCACTTTCAGGGGGGCCAATTAGCCAAAAAGCAGGAGATGGAGATGGAGCAGGAGCAGGAGCCGGAGCCGGAGCAGGAGAAGCTGAAGCTGAGAGATCGTTAGCCGTCCGCCGTCTTGGCAGATCATTAGCGAATTGTCTTAACGATCTGTACAAGCCAATTGCTTGCCAATTTATCTAGTTAATTATACGAATTTTTCTATAGTTAGAACTCTATCGCATAAAGTGCATCGAGTTTTTATGTCATTCGCATTTTAGCTTGTGTTGCAACTTTGTTGCCAAGTGTTTTCCGCCTTATTCCGTTCGCTTTGCCTAATTGAATTTGATAAACACATAAATAAATATATATATATATATATATAAAATGGAAGAAAAAATAAGCTCCGACCCGACCAGGGAAGTCTTTTAATTGACCAACCAATTATAGACGTAGATAAGCCAAAACGGGGCTAGATATGCCTTACTTCCGTAGATATCTGGGATTTTTTGAATGATCAAGAGTAAATGGAAACGTATTTTAACTTTAGGAAACTTCAAAGAAATTTTAAAGTTAAATAATAAATTTTTAGGAATGTATTTTAAAGTTAGTTTAATAACTAACGAAAAGATGCTAAAGTTTGAAGAATCTACTACTTAAATATCGTTTCCCTACTTAGATATCTCGTTAAGTAAAGTTAAAATAATTTAAAATCGATATTATCAAAGACAATATTTGACAAATTATATTTTATTTGTATTTGAATTATATGAATTATTATTATTTATTTTATTTTTAATAAACAAAGCATCTTCCTATTATTTTTTATGTTTTGATTTATTTTTATTAAGTATTTTATTAATTATTCTAGTATTATTATCATTATGGTTTTTCTTATTATGTTTATTATGTTAATTATTTTTATTTTCTTGTTTTTTTCATATTTTAATTATTATTTTCCAATCAAATTAAATACATTTATTTTATTGTATATTTTTTATGAATAATATAGTTTAAACGAATAACAGCATATTTAAACTTTTACCAGAGTTGCCTTCCCCTGATTGTTTAGAGTTGCCCCCTATAGCGGTGGCCAGTTCCTTTGTGAAGTTTTCAGGAAGTTGGCAGCCCCAACACGTGTCAAAAGCTCTTTCCTAAAAAAAAAAAAAAAAAAAGCACAAAAGGAGAAACGAAAAACGAAAAAGTTCGGCTGCAGCTACAAAATCAAAGAAAACTCAAGACAAACAACGAAACAAGAAGAAAAACCCCGAAAACCCCGAAAGAAAAGAAAAACCGCTCAGAACAAATGATGAAAAACGTGAAAGCAAAAGAAAATACGAATTCGTCGCCAATGTCCGAAGGCGCATCTGCATCGTCATCGCCGCCCGAGGTGGCAGAATCTTATGCCCGCCAGCCTGATCCTGCCAAGGGTCGTCCCAGGAAGCGTAAGGCACGCCGGCAGCGCCGTTGGGCCCGCGCGCGCAGCGCCAGCAGCCAGAGCAGCTCCTCCTCCGACGAGGAGACCAGCTCCGAGGGACCCAGCCCCCGAGCCTCCTCAACTGAGGAGGGCGACAGTGGCAGCTCCCCTGAGGAGGTTGAAGTGACCACCACCAACACGGTCACCAAGGCCTCGTCATCCGCTGATTCTGGGCCAACCACATCGGGCTCGCCTACCGAATCGGATTCGTCTTCGTCTTCAAGCTCCCGTTCGTCGGCCAAGTCAGCTTCACCCTCATCAACCGGATCGAAGTCGCGTTCCCCATCTGCTTCCAAGACTGACACTAACCCAGGCAAGGACAAATCCAAAACATCTTCACCCTCATCAACAGGATCGGAGTCGCGTTCTCCATCTGCTTCCAAGACTGGCACTGACCCAGGCAAGGAAAAATCCCATGCCATGGCCTGGACCCACTGCTCTCCCACTTCGGACAGGCGTCAGTATCGCAGTCGCAGTCCCCTGAGAAGTGTGGCCGTGACTGTCACCAGGAGTCGCAGTCGCACCAGGAGCAGCACAAGGAGGAGCAGCCGCTGCCCAGTCGATGAGAGTTCTCCGAATGCCCAGGGTCGCTACTCCAGGCAGAGGACCCGCAGTCGCACACCACTGGCACTACCACGCTTCTATCCAGCCAGCTCCAGCTCCCGTTCCCGTTCCCGTTCCCGTTCCCGTTCCCCTTCCCGTTCCCGTTCCCGTTCCCCTTCCCGTTCCCGTTCCCCTTCCCGTTCCCGTTCCCGTTCGGGTTCCAGCTCTGGCAACTCCACCTATAGCTTCTCCACACCATTGACCACATCGAGGGCTGTGGAGCATTACCGTAATCGCCATCATATTACGGTGGCCAGTTTGGATGCACGCCCGGTGCCGGTGCCAGTGATCAGTTTCCAGAATGTCGGCCTGCCGGAGTTCACCCGCCGCCAGATGGAGCAGCGCGGCTACACCGAATTCTCACCCGTCCAGGCCCAGGTATGGCCTCTGGCCAATGAGGGACGCAACGTTCTGATGGTCTCCAGTCCCGGCTCCGGCCAGAGTCTGGCCTTTGTCCTGCCTGGGATCCGTTACATCTTCCACAGCCGCCATGTCGGCTCGATGGGTGGACCCTTTGTCCTGCTGCTGGTGGCAAATCGCGATGCTGCCATACAATTGCATCAGACGGTGGAGACCTTTGGCTTTCCCGGCATGCGAAGCTCCTGCATTGCCGGGCTCGCCCATCGCCAGACCTCGGTTGCCTCGGAAACCCTTCACCTGGGCTGCGATTTGATGATATCCACGCCCAGCCGCATCCTCCACATCCTGGCCAAGCACATCGGCGAGGATAATGGTGGTGCCCCGCCGCTGATGAATCTGAATCGTTGCATGTACGTGGTGATCGATGGCATCGACCGGATGCTGGACGTCGGCCTGGAGGGACAAATGGTGCGCATCATCACGCTGTTGCGTCCGGATGCCCAGGTGGTGGCCAGCTCCTTTGCCTTGTCCCGCGGCGTGCAGCGCATTGCCCGCCGCTACATGGGCCAGTACACCATGGTCCGTGTCGGGGAGATAGCCAACGTCGATGTAGTCTCCGCCAAGCGCCTCTCCATGTCCATCCAGCAGCGTGTGCGGATCGTCGAGGAGAGCAGCAAGCTGGAGTCCCTGAAGGAGGAACTGACCAATATCTACGATGCCAGCGACAGTCCCGGCAAGATTTTGGTCTTTGTCCGGCGGCGCTGCAGTGTCGACCAGCTGGTGACCTTCGTCCGTGTCTTTGTCCACTGCAATGGCATCCACAGTGGTCGCACTCCCAACGACCGGGAGGAATCGTTGCGTCAGTTTCGCTACAACAAGTCCAACATCCTGATCACCACCGATTTGAAATCCTGCGGCATGGACTTGCCGGGCATTCGTTATGTGATCAACTATGATTTTCCCGAGTCCATGGAGGGTTACATACGCCGCCTGGCCAAGATTGCCAGCATTGCCACCAAGGAATGTGTCTGCATTAGCTTCTTTACCAGCGATGATGAACGCCTGGCCCGCGCCCTGGTCAATCATCTGACCAAGGCGGAGCAGCATGTGGACTCCAGCCTGCATGACATGGTCCTGGCCGAGGAGGCCAAGGGAACACGTGGAATATTCGGACCGGAATATGATGAGGCCGCCGATGAGGCCAGGGCCAGGCGCAAGCGCATGCGCAATCGTCGTCGCGCCCAGCTGCGTCGTCTCAGTCGTCTTCGCAAGAGTCATCGCTAGAGGGGAGTCCCCTTTCTCGTCGAGGGAGTCTTGGTCAAGTCACCTTAGATCCTTTGAAGAAGTCCTAACTATACACCCATTATACTTTTATATATCGTTGAAACAGGGCCAAAGAACACATCCAAGAACAACATCTGCCATATATATTAGCCCAATAAAGGTTCATCGATTACACACTAGATTGGGGTAAAGTTGGGAACTGTGTGTGGTTTTTAGGGGAAGGGTCTTCCACTTGGAGACCATTATTTTAATTATTATTTTTTGTCTGGCATTTAATTGTTATTTTTATTTAATTTTTTAGTATTTTATAATTATAATTTTAGTCAGAAGTTTGCAACGCAATGAAGGAGGCATTTCCTATCATTTAAAGTATACATATTCTTGATCAGCATCAACAGCCGAGTTGATCTAGCCATGTCCGTCTCTCTGTCCGTGTGTCCGTCTGTCCGCCTGCTCGTCCGTATGTCCATCTGTCCGTCTGTCCGTCTGTCCGTCTGCTCGTCCGTATGTCCATCTGTCCGTCGGTCTGTCCGTCTGTCCGTTTGTAGTTTTAAAACTATCTGAATGAATTTCAATAAATCCTATTGTAAGAATATTTCGATATTGATCATTATGCATTATTATATTCCAGATATTTTAATGTTAAATATGAAAATTTCAATTACAAATCAAAGATAATTCTCCAACTAACAGTTATTATAACAATTTGGTTATAAATCCTTCAGCTATAACGATAATAGTTTGATATGCAACTAATGCACAACCAAGAAAACTTAATTAAATAATAACTTGTTAATATTTATTATATATTCCTCGCCCAAAGGCAATAACAGTTTGTATAAATTATCAAGAAAATAATCCAAGAAAACCCCATGAAAATGTCGCCTATACAATTGTACAATTCGTGTGACATATATGGGTCACTGGTCAGTGGTCGTGGTATTATCCATGTTATATATATATGTATATATATTTCACGTTCCACGTTCCCAATCAAACCGGGAGTTATTTAGTTGTTTGCGCCAAAAGCAAATGGAAATGAATCAAAATTCATTAGAGCTGAATTTATTGTGTTGACCATTTGATTTCCAGTTACAGTTTCAGTTTCAGTTTCAGTCAGATATATATATACATATATATCGCTATGCTATATCACCGCCCGATATCTGTCCGCGTGGCCAACACAGGTGGCTTGGCTTTGGCTTGCAGCTGAGTTTTTGTCCAACAAAACAAAACAACAACATCAACTTAAATAAAAAACTTAAAAATAAAGAAGTAAAGCTGGAAAAAAAATTAAAGGGGGGCGGTCGGGCCGTGTCTAATCCGATTTTGACTTTATTAACGGTGCAATTTGTACCGACAACTGGCAGGCGGGCTGGCAACGGGGAGCGAAGCCAACTGGCAGCCAAAAACTTCCAACTTTTAACTCCCAACTTCCAACTCCCAACTGTTGACTCCCCAAAAAACGGCAAACTCCAGATTCTACACAGAACAAAACAAATCTGTACTTATATTCACACAGAAAACTAAACTAAATTGTGTTCTTGTTTTTAGGAATTTGGAAATTGGATTGTTAATATTTCAATTTAAAGTTATAGAGATTTTTCTTTGTTTTCTTGTTTCCTGTCCTCTAGGATTTATCAACAAAACAAGAAGGAAAATAACTTTGGGTAGCCCAAGTTTATATATATCCTTGCTGTTTGCAATTGAATTATAGGATCGAAGCTCCAAATATTCGCATTCTTTGAATCTTCTTCTTTGAATTTATCCATATTTTCATACGACAATTTTTTCGAAAAATCAAAGTTTCAAAAACTCATAACTAAGCCAAAAAAGCATTAATTTTAATTCGGAAAGCATTCCTGTGTTACTTTTTGTTAGGTTAATAAATCTGTATGCCCAGTTTAAAATTTAAGAAAATTTAAAATTTTGCCAAAATTTGAAAATTTTAACGATGTAAATTTATAAAATTTTGAAATTTTGAAAAATTTTTGAAATTTTTTTTTTTTAACCGGACATGTCCAGATCGATTTGGCTGTTGATGCTGATCAAGAATATATATGATTTATCGGGTCGGAAATGACTCCTTCACTTTGTTTTAAGCTTGCGACTAAAATTATATACCTATTTTTGAGTCGATAGTTATCGATTTTTTTTATAAAAATTTTATCTACAAATTAAAGCTTAAAAAATTCATAACTCAGCCAAAAAAGCATTAATTTTAATTCGGAAAGCGTTTCTATGTTAGTTTTTATTAGTTTAATAAATCTGCATACTAAATTTAAAAATTAAAAAAATTGAACATTTTGTCGATTTTTGAAAATTTTAATGATGTAACCCCTTTCCTTTTTTTGAAAAATTTGAAAATTTTTGAAAATTTTTGAAAATTTTGTTTTTTTTGCCGGAAATGGCTAAATCGACTCAGCTGTTGATGCTGATCAAGAATATATATGATTTATAGGGTCGGAAATGAGTCCTTCACTGCGTTACACGCTTCTGACTAAAATAGGAATACCCTTTGGAAGGGTATAAAAATAAAGCGTCCTATCGGAGGAAAGTTCTGGCTCTCTCTTTTAAAAATCTCATTTATCCAAATATGGAATTTATATAAAAGTAATACCTTCGTTTACTTTTACAATACAATATTTTCCCCCTTATTTTTTGCAAATTAAATTTATATTTATTTACGACAAATCTTGATTTAAATGAATGACCAAATTGACATAAATTAGGATTGTAATCACAATGCAAGATCGTTTCTTTTGGTGTAACAACTGCCGCCGATTTCGGACCCCAAAGCGATTATTATTTATGGCTGCGAGTGTTGGCCCCACACTCTGTGCACCGCCCGATCCCGCTGCACCTCACCCACAAATTGTATGCTAATCGCTTGGACCCCAAAGACATTGGCAGCTGTCCCAAGTGGAGCTGGACATGGTCTGGGGACCTGGGACCTGGAACTCTCGATTGTTTCGGCGAGTGTGCCTGATTTATGGAGTGTCGCTGACTAATTTGAGCTCCTTGGGGTGTGTGTGAGCTGAAGCTGAAGTCGTCTGACTCGGAGCTGGATTGGAAATAGTAATGACCATTCTAGGGATGGCAGAAAGCGTGACAAGCTTCACTCACGATCAGCAGCGATCGATACACTACTTCCTGGCTATATTTAGAATGGAAAAAGGTCAGCTATTACGGGGGCGGTTTGCCCCTCCCCCCCTCTCCCAAAAACAAAAAAAAACTAATGGCCAAAAAAGGAAATCGATAAAACAATCGATCGTTTTGGGGTAGAGTGAGTCATTGAAGCAATTGTAACAATTGCACAGTGAAGAAAAATAAAAAAGGAAAAGTTGAAGTCAATATAATGCAGGATATATGTACATATTTGTATATGGAAATGCATTTTTCATTGATCAATTCCTAGTAAATCTCCATGATATCGATTATTTGAAGAGTTGCTAAGTAATTAGTGGATTATCACAGTGGTTTATCATAATTACATGTTTTAAATAAATATCAATCAATTAAAAGCAAGGGCACACTAAGCAAACTGACACAGTTATTGACCTGGTCACACTAAACCTACAATTAGTAGCGTTTTTTTTATATTTTGCAATCCGAAATCCAATCCCGTTGCCAGCTCAGGTGATTCCCACGCACGGGATGCGTGGTGAGTGATGGCAAACTGTCAACTTCTGTCAGGGCCGACAAAATAAGCATTAAAAAAAATATATATATACACATTTTTTTAAACAAAAAAATCCAAACTTAAAAACTAAAAAACAAAAGCCAAGCGCACCAAACAAACTCTTTATTTTTTTTGTGAATTAAAAAACCAAATAAGAAAACAGCGGCAGTGGCGTGGGTTGTCGTGTCAGCGACGTCCAAGTCGGGCCGCGATCTCGCCGTCACGTTTGCTTAATAAAATTAATATTTACATATGTTCCGTATTTACACACACAAAAGCTAGTTGCTTTTCTTTCTTGTGTTTTTTTTGTTGTCGTCCAAAAGTGGACAAATAGCCAAATAGACCCGGGCATGGCCAGGCAATTTGCACGATCCAAAGATTCACCGAGGTGATCCCAGCCAGCACGCATCATAATTCGTCCGTGATGATCTCGTAAGGCTATTTCGTGATCCGTGATCTGTGATCCGTGATTCGTGATCCATGGGAACTGACTCACTGCGTTAAGGAATCGCTTGCGAAACGGAAATGAACCAAATTCGGGATTAGTTTCCTCAAGAACAATCATTAATATAGTTTTAATATAATATTAAAGCTAAATACAAGAGTTCCCTGAAGTTTAGTTTATATTGGGGATTTCAAAACAATTAAAAATTGGTCCTAAAAGTAGGCTATTATAAACTGAATTACCCAAAAAACATGGTTTTCTGTGATTTTTGGATATTCTTTGGCACTAAGTGTCTAGGTTTTAAAATAAATTTGTATTAATCAAAAGGGTCTTAAGGTAGTTATTGAGAAGGACAGAAATTAGGTATAAAGAGATTTTTATGTACAAATCTATATATAAATCAATAACTTAATTATTTGATATATCCGAAAAAGAGTATTGAGATAAATGTAATAATAAATATGAAGAATATCAACATTTTAATGGTAAAATAAATATTAATCGATACTTAAATTATTGATATTTTAAAGTATACTATATTTTCACTTCTCATATCAATATAAAACCCTATCAATCTAAAGAAAGTTTTATAAAACTTTTTTTCTACTAATTTGTTTAAAAATTCGCTTTTTAGACAGTTTTTGGTTGTAGACCTCGTCTTAAGATTTTCCACGAATTTCCTCCATAATCTACCGAGCATTAAAAAATCATATATAATTAATATTATTATAATAATTATAAACTTCAACGAGAATAGCTTTAACTTGAGGCCTTTTTGGCTAATAGATCATCAGATAATTTCGGTTAATGGTATTGGTAGTAAACAGCTGGCCGTAAAAGAAACAGAAATCCGTAATGCTTTTCTCATGTTTCTTGGCTTGTTGGTTTTCTTTTTGTGTATTTTTTTGTTTTCTGATGTTTTTTTGGCAATTGGAAACAGGAAACACACCAAATCGGACAAATTGGACAAGCGCGACAAACAGAGATCTCGACATTTTGGTGGCTTGTTCTGAGCTCGGACTCTGCGGCTCTGTATCGCTGTATCTCCGATTGTATCTGCATCTGTATCTGTATCTTTAGATACTCGTACTCGCGGCCAGCTCTCACTTTAGATCGGACTCTAATTTGGCCAGAGTCTAAATTCAAGTTTATAACTAAATATGCTCAAAGTAAGCAAAGGTATATAGCTCTCTGGCTAACCTCGATTGCTGCCGCTGCCGCTGCTGCGTTGCGTTTGCCACATTTTTTAACAACTTCACCCACATTCAAAATTCGTTTTGGCTTTGGCCAACAAACCAGTTCGGTTTGTTTGTTATTTTTTCTCTGTATTATTTTTTTTTTCTCTCTGTTTCTTGGGCTTTTTGCCATCGAATTCTGCCACTTTTGGCTATATCCAAAATGCCCATCTAGCCCGGGTTTTTCGTTGGGTTTCCCTTTTTGTCCCGCCCTTTTTGTATTTTCTTTTCTCGGGAATCCACTGGGAAATAAATAAATAAATAAATACAACATTTGAAGCCACCTGACCTTATACAGAACTTGGGGAGTTAAGACCCAAAATTAGCTCGATCATTATCATTATGAAGCGGGGCCATTTAAGGAAGTACATCTATTAAATGTTAAAGGTATTTAGCCAAATTAATGATGCTTTTATGTTGCCAATTAAAAAGAAGATGTGCAAAAGGGTAGCATTAGTAGAAATACAGTTAATTACATCAATCAAATTAGTAATTTACATAATATATACATAATTTTGGAATTCATTTTGGTCTAAAAGAGTCTGTCTAGATAACTTTAATTAGTATTTATCCTTGTCTTATTTTAAATTGTAGTACTTTTCCAAGTAAATTTAAATTAGTATTTATCTTTCTCTTATTAAACATAGTTTTTGATTATATTTTCCCTAAAAATCTCGATAATTTATTTTCTGTAATTAAAACTAGTTAAAGAAATATGTTTTTGTTAAGGTTTGTTGTATTGTTTGTTAGTTACCTAGGGAAAATAGTTTTCGTGTGAAATCACACACATTTGATTTGATTGTTTTTAACATATGGTTTTTAAACATAAAACAAAACAATAACGCTAACACCCTTACTGGGTTAATTGGATTGGGAGAGCTACTTACTCGAATTACACTAACCAGACGGAGACCCCACTTGTTCCTCATTCCCAATTGGATTTCAGCCAAGCAGAAATCTTTTTAATTTTCTGCTAAATTTGGTGTATTGAAATAAGATACAGGTTACTATTTTTTAATATTTTATCTGCTCATATTTCTTATTTAAAGTTACAAATTTATTTTTATTATCTTCTCAACCGTTCAAGGCCCTTTTAGTAATGTAAACAATATAAACTTAACTTTAGTTATCGGTAACTCTGTTTTATTCCTTTTATTATCTTATTATCTTCGTGGATTCATGAAATATATATTTTCATTTCATTTAAAGTCATGTTTCATTGATTTTGTTCAGAATTTAGTTTACTTTCTCTCATCAGTAAATATATGTCCTCTTCTTTTTTATACCTTTATTAATTTTGTCAGAAGCTTAAAACAAAGTGAAGGAGTCATTTCCGACCCTATAAATCATATATATTCTTGATCAGCATCAACAGCCGAATCGATCTAGCTACCTCCGGCAAAAAATTAAAATTTTCAAAAATTTTCAATTTTTTCAAAAAAATCATTCAAATTTTCAAAAATTTGCCAAAAATTGATTTTTTTTAAATATTAAATTTAGGAGTCATTTCCGACCCTATAAACCATATATATTCTTGATCAGCATCGACAGCCGAATCGATCTAGCCATCTCCGGCAAAAAAACAAAATTTTTCAAAAATTTTCAATTTTTACAAAAAAAGGAAAGGGGTTACATCATTCAAATTTTCAAAAATTGGCCTAAAATGTATTTTTTTTTAAATATTAAATTTAGGAGTCATTTCCGACCCTATAAACCATATATATTCTTGATCAGCATGGACAGCCGAATCGATCTAGCCATCTCCGGACGAAAACAAAATTTTTCAAAAATTTTCCATTTTTTGAAAAAAAGGAAAGGGGTTACATCATTAAAATTTTCAAAAATTGGCAAAAAATTGAATTTTTTAAATTTTAAACTGAGTATGCAGATTTATTAACCTAACAAAAACTAGCACAGAACAGCTTTCCGAATTGAAATTAATGCTTTTTTGGGTTAGTTATGAGTTCTTTAAGATGAGATTTGCCATATAAAATATCGAAGAATATCAAATCAGAGAATGTGCATATTTTAAACTTTGTTGTGATCCATGTTCCAAATTCAGTTTCCTTTATTGACTGTAGACCTTTTGCCATATTTATTCCTTTATTTGGATCTTTAAAATATATATATTTTCCATTCATATCCTCAAATAATATTTATTTAACGTTTTAAATTTATGTTTATTCGCGCTTTGATCTTTCATTGCTGATGTCATTGATATTTTCATAGCTTTGGCTATCGAAATCTCTTTCTTTTCTATTACTTATTATTTGTGGATAAAAAAAAATATATATATATACATAGTTCGAAGAACCTGTCATCGATAATCGCAGTCGAAGTGATCTCATCGATTCTATCGCTGCTATTCCTATCGAAATCTCCAGGGTCGCTGCCGTGAAGTTTTCCCACACAGCAAACAAAGAGAGCAACAGAGAGAGATAGAGAGACAGAGAGAGAGAGCAATAAACTCAAGACCAAAACGGAGATGGCGATCAAGAACGCCTTCTATGGGCATTATGGAAATACCGTTACCGCGAGATCAAAAGACCTCCGAGAGCAGGTGAACTTCGCTGTAGATCGATCATTGCCGCCACCGACGCCGCTTCGCTTTGTGCAGAAATCATTTGCAAGCGAACCGATCGATCTATCATTGCCAAAGCAATATATATATATAGTATAAATATGGCATTATATGTATATATATATATATATGTGTGGTAGGAAGTCATCGCCATGGGAGAACCTTGAACCCAAAGAGACAAGCCCAAAACTTCGCAGAGATACAAAGCCGCTGAAGAAATATGATTTTTCGATTGTGAATGGGCCGCGGACAGTTTTGTGATTGAGCTTTTTGGGGAGCTCCCCTCCCCCTCAATCGTTTTGCGGGGCCAATCAATCGTTGACTGGCAGTCAGTCAGTCAGTTGGTGGCAAAAAAAAAAAAAAAAAAAAAAAAATAACAGCAAACAAATAAACAGTTGAAACGGCGGCAAATCCGCTTAGCAAAACTCCAAAAAGGAATCACAGATGCCTGAGTAATTGCCAATGTAAATAGCACAGTGTTTATTACTATAAAAATATTAATGTTATTTAAAATAATATAATATATTTATAATTTAACTTTAAATACCAAAAAAAAAAATTGAAAATGATACAGGTTAATTTTGGGAAACTAGGGAAAACCACAACCCAAAACAATATATAGCCAGGATTTAAAAGCAATTAAAACTTATCTTTAAAAGTTAAAAATCCTGTCGATATAAATCGAGGTTATCGACTTAAAATCGATAAAAATATACGTTTTTCCAATTATTTATATTACTCAAAAAAATTATACAACATTTTAGAGCTAAAATATTCATAAGCATACTTTTGAAATGCGCTTTCCTTACATATGAAGTTGAATAAGAATCGAAGTTATTGATTTTTAATCGATTAAAATCAATCGATTTACAGCTTTAGTTTCAAAGTTAGTCAACTTTCTTGTGCTGCTACATTTGTAATAATATTAATCAACTTTTTTGTACAATTTCCAATCGATCAGATTGATGCTTTTTTGCGTTCCACTGTATTATTAACTTATTTCAGTTTCGTTTTTTGCATTTGCTTTTGTGGTTCGTGTTGTTTTTTTTTTATTCGAGTTTGTTTTTTGTGCAATGTCATTTTATTTATTATTATTTGGCTGCTGCTGTTATTTCTGTGTGCGCGCTTTAATTTTGTTTTATTTAATTTTTGCCTTTTTGCGGAAGCAAAAAAGTGCGCAGCGCTGACGTTAACGTTGACGCCGCCCGCGCTTACGTCGCCAGGCAGCGCTGTTACGGTATAATGCGACAGCGTTTCTTTTCAGTTGTTGCAGTTTGCTGATTTTTCTCTTGTTTTTTTTTTTTGTCTGCAAGTGCTTTCGGTTTGTCATGTAATGTTATTAACGCCATATTGACACACATTTTGTGAACAGGCAGAAAGCGCCAAAGGAAAAGAGCAAAAATCTAAGCTAATTACGTGACGGCTAACGTAACTGGCAAGCCTGCGGTGGTACCTGTAACGCACGCACACATGCACACGCACACACAAAAGTTCTCTCTTACGCCTTTCTCCTGCTGCTTCTTCCACCTTTATAGGCGTGTGTGTGTGTGTGTGTGTGGATATCGCATCATCGTCACGTATTTGCAATATGAAGGAAGTGGAAGGCGTGGCCAGATTGAGTGAGAGGGGGCGGTCACCAGGTCGACCCACTTTCCATCTCTTTCTGGCCCTAGCTTTATTCACTTAAGACCAAGACGGGGGAAGTGGGAGAGAAGAAAGGGAAGAGAGGGAAGAAGAAGGGGCTGAAGAGAAGGGAGAACGAACGCGAAGCTAAAGTCATGTTAATTGCGGTTCGACACTTGACTCTGAAGATGCGAATGCGGATGTCGAGGCACTAGGCTAGAGAAAAGAGAAAGAACAAGACGAGGAAGAACGAAGCAAAAGGAAGAAGAAGAAAGCGAAGCCAACTAAATTAAAGCTTCACTTGTTTATTGAAAGAGAATTTAAAGATTTAAAGATCCTGATGCACCTTAAATTTATGTTTATCGATTTACCAATACAAAGTGCACTTGCACTTGCTACCACAACAACCACAGCAACAACAACAAGTGGCACGTGCCACGCGCCGTTGATGCAAGAAAGCTTTTTTTTTGTTGTTTTTGTTTTGTTTTTTATGTCATAATAACCATTTCGAAGCCATCTCTTTCCCACCTACACCACGCGCCCATCCGGCAACTGTCGAATTTCGAAAGTGAAAATGTGATGCTGCCGACCATCAAATATTCATGATGCTCTCTCTCACTCACTCACTCTTTCTCTCTGTCTCACTCTCTGTCTGTCTGTCTGTCTGTGTCGCGCGCCTGCCTCTGCATGCATTATTCAGATTCAGAAGAAGAAGCAATGCAAACAATAACAAAACACACGCACAGTGTTACATACAGCAGCGGTGAGCGAAATATAAGCCAAGATATTAGTTATATTGGGATATCTCTCTTTTAAATAATATTTGAATTATGAAGTTAATGATTTAAAAAAGAATTAACTAGCTAGTTACTATTTAACTACTATTTTACTATTTTTGTCTGGTTATGCCTGGTGTAAATTTCGATCATAGAATAGTAGTTTGAATTATGAAGTTAATGATTAAACACAGAATTAATTAGCTATTTACTATTTAATTGCTTGTTTTGTTATGCCTGGCGTATATTCGATAATATAATAGTTCTTAAAACTATGAAGTTAATGATTTAAAAAAGAATTAACTAGCTAGTTACTATTTAATTGCTTGTTTTGTCTGGTTATGCCTGGTGTAAAATTCGATCATATAATAGTTCTTTGAATTATGAAGTTATGATGATATAACACAGAATTAATTAGCTAGTTACTATTTAATCACTTGTTTTGTTATGCCTGTAAATTTCAATCAAATAATAGTTGTTTGAAAGAAGAATTAACTAGCTAGTTACTATTTAATTGCTTGTTTTGTCTGGTTATGCCTGGCGTAAATTTCGATTCTTAAATTAAAATACAATCTTTTATCACTTTTTTAATAGCTGATGCTAACACTTTGGCCATAACTGTTTAAGCTTCGGTTCTAAGCGCAGCCTCGACTGCTGCCGATGCCGCTGCTTGCGGCCAAAGTGAAACCAAGGCCCAAAGTGAGCTTCAACTTCGTGGGCAGAGCTGGGGCAGAGCTGGGGGGAGGGGCTGGGGGAAGGAGAGGAGTCTAAAGTGGGAAAGAGGAAGCAGCAGAGGGAGCGGGAGATGCATTTAACGCCTCTGGGTAGCCGAAATGGGTTGTTGTGGGCGTTGCAGCTTACCTTGCGAGCGGCGGCGGCATGATAACAGCACCACAAAGCCGAGGAAGAGGCGGGGGAAGAAAATGCACAAAAAAAAGCAGAAGAAGTTGATGGAGAGTGTCAGGTGAAGCACAACGAAGTCGTAATGCTCTTATTGATTAGGTAAAATAGTAAATATAAGAAAAAACTATATTTACTAAGTATTTAAACTTGAATTTCCCGTCAAGAGTTTTCTTTCTGTAAAGTTAATCTTTGTCAGGATGGAATATAGACAGAAAGAGGTCGTAAAAAGCTTTAAATTCCTATTTTGGCATTGATTAATGCTAGAATTTAAAGTATTTCATCGAGTTGACTATCTGAAATCCCCAGAGAACAGTTCTATCTCTGAATTCTGAGGATTTCTCCATTAGATGAGAGATATTTTCCGATCTGAATCCGTTGGCTCGCTGTGTGTATTCACCCTTGGGATGAAACGTCAGCGAAGCGTCATCGTCATCGGTGCAGTATTGCCGGTTGCCCTTATTTGGGGTTAGGGTATTATGGCGAGGTGAAACAATAAACACCAAATAAAGCATTTGTCAGATATCCATAAACGAATGTGTGGATGTGTGTGCGTGCGCATGCGGTTGTGGAAGAAGCTGAAATAATAATATTGTTTAAATATTAAATTATTACAACAAAGTGTGCATAAATGAATATGGAATGATGCAAATGCAAATGGAAATGGGAATGGAAATGGAAATGGAAATGGGAATGCATGACACGTCGAGACACGATTGAAGGGGGGCTCTTAGCTGATGTTACTTGCGTCTTTCGTCTTAATTCAGATTCGTATACGGGTTCGGGTTGGGTTTTCTGGGTCTAGGGATCTCAGATTGCGGATGACATAACCGCAAACGTCAAAAATGTGTCAATTACAGCAGTTAAGTCTCTTTAAAACAAAAATACCGTTACAACTTTAAATCCCCCAGGGATAGATAGATAGATAACCCCATTTCCAATCTGTCCCAAAATGTTCAGAACTGAGACGCCTAGAGAAAACTATCAAAAATAAAAGTATTGTCGCGACGTTGATCGTTCAACGCCCATTGCAGGTTGTGGCTGGCAAATCTCGGGGAGAAATGAGGGAAGGGGACTAGCCCCAGAAAAAATGCCGTGCTAAATTCCTTAGGCGCTTAAAAATAAAACGTTTTCTAGCTTTTTGTATTTCTGGCGGTACTTTCTCAAAACAAAATAAAAATACTTACCGCCGCCGTGCTCATTGGGGAATTTCTAGTGCCCTCCGGCTCAGCTTCCTCATCCTGCCGATCCACATGCTAAACGCTCTTACCTCTCTCTTGCAGCACGCCAACTATGTGCGCCAGGCAGCGGAGGATTATCTGGCACGGCGACAGGCGCGCAACAAATCAATGACCCGCTCGATGACCTCGGGCTTAGCCGGGCCGATCCTTGCCCTGGGCAACGTCCATTACCTTCCGGCCGCCAAGAGTGGCACCTTCTTTGCCCGCGACAATGTGTCCAATTTCATAACCTGGTGCAGGTGAGCTCTAATATGAAGAGGGATTAGTCTTAAAGTTGGATCAGTGATCATTTTACCTTTTAAGATCTATTAAAGATAAGTGCAATAAGTTATAATACAATTACAATAAGTTATAAAACAATGTTACACACTTAGTTCCTTACTTTCTTAGTTCCGTTGTTTCTCACTTACTTCCTTAAATATATTTCAATTGAATAACTTTCAAACTTATCAAATTATATTCTAACTTCCTTAGTACTTTCACTCTTCATTACCTCCTTCCATCGTTACCTCCTTCCTTACTTTCTTACTTCCTTACGTCCTTACTTCCGTACTTCCTTACTTCCTTACTTCCTTACTTCCTTACTTCCTTACTTCCTTACTTCCTTACTTCCTTACTTCCTTACTTCCTTACTTCCTTACTTCTTTACTTCCTTACTTCCTTACTTCCTTACTTCCTTACTTCCTTACTTCCTTACTTCCTTACTTCCTAACTTCCTTACTTCCTTACTTCCTTACTTCCTTACTTCCGTACTCCCTTACTTCCTCACTTCCTTACTTTCGTATTTCCGAACTCCCTTTCCCACTTCCTTACTCCGTACTTTCGTATGTCCTTACTTCCTTACTTCCTGACTTCCTTACTTCGTGACTTCCTACTTCCTGACTTCCTTATTTCCTTACTTCTTAACTTCCTTACCTTCTTACTTTCTTAACTTCCTTACCTCCATACCTCCTTACTGCCTGACTTCCTTACCTTCCTATACTTCCTTAATAGTTTACTTTTACGTCCTTTAGCTATCTTCATCTTCTATCTTACTTAATTACTTATTTATCTTCCCCGTTTAATCCCTTCAGAAAAAGCCTGAAGATCATCGAGTGTCTACTGTTCGAAACGGATGATCTGATCATGCGCAAAAATGAGAAGCACGTTATCCTCTGCCTTCTGGAGGTGGCCCGTCGTGGCGCCAAATTTGGTAAGTGGAAAGAAGAATTCCCCCTCTGTTATTTCGAGTGAATCATTGACTCCCAACAGGAATGCTGGCACCCATGCTGGTGCAAATGGAGCGACAAATCGATCGGGAGATCGCCGCCGACATCAAGGCCAATGGGGCCAATTCCTCGGAGAACGGAACTCAAACGGAAGCCATAAACTCTGGAAATAGCATGGCCACAACGACGACGACAACGACAATAACCACCACCACGACGGTGGGCTCAGAGACGGATCTTTACGATGACAGTGATGACTCGGAGAACGAGGATGATGGCGATGAGAATCCCATGTTGATGTACGGCCCCCAGCCCCAGATAATTACCAATGATCTGAAGAGTCTCGATGAGATGGTGAGTGAAGAAATGTCTCTTACTTAAAAACCAAAATAGAATCAGACATCGGGGAGAACCGGAACTCTGTGAGATCACCGAGTGATTAAATGGGACTGTGAGAACAGTGAGACCAAACTGTTTCATAAGAACCGACCATCAGTGAGACCAGATCAGTTTATGAAGCAAAGATATCCCTGAGCCTCTGTGCCGCTTTTCGCTTGGGTTTTCCTGTTTGCGCCCCTCAGGGCCTAGTCCCTAGTCCCCTATCTGCAATCCCACTCCCACCCAATGTCCACTTTTGGGTTTTCTCTTTGTCCCAGCTCACGATTTTGTTTGTTATTGTTTGGCGGCCCAGACTCTCGGACTGTGTCGCTGTTGTTTGTAACTGCTGCTAGTTTTCTCATGTCCATTTTTAGCCATGGCTAAAGTTTTCAGTTACCGAAAACCAAAAGCCAAAACAAATCAGAAGCAATTGAAACGGGGACCTACATATTTTTGGGCTCTTTTCTTGCTTTTTCTCTGCGACTGGGTGTTATGAGAGGGTTTTCCCAACTTGCTGCCTGCCATGTTGAGATGTCAAATTAATTTGACAAGATGACGATGTGCCAACAACAATTACAACAATTGCAATTGTCAATGTAATTGCCAAAGTGTGACGACAGCAGCAGCAGCAGCAGCAACAAAGGATCGGATCGGATCCGATGAGGATCGGTATTGGTCAGGCCGGCGCGCAATGGAAATCATTGACGGCCAAACTAATGAAAGCCATGCAAACATTTCCTCACGCCGCCAGCAATAGCAGCTAGCTGAGGCTACACTTGAATAGAAATTATAGTATAAACAGGGGAATAGGTTCATAAATGTTTCTTATAAAAATATTTACTAAAGAAAGTGTAGGAAAAACACAAAAGAGATGGTCAGGAGGATCGCTTAAAATCGCTTTTCGTTCATCAGTAGCTCTTTCTCAGTCTCTAAGGTATTACTTTTCTTAGGGAAAATAGACTTATATATAGTATTTAAAAATCTCGTAAATATTAACCCCCAAACTCCTGGGTATTTGGAGCACCTTTTGTGGTTTTCCGTGTAGTATAGCAGCAGTAACATGAGCAGCAAGCAACAATATTCGACAGCTGGGGGATGGATGGTCGCTGGATGGATGGGACATGCAGCCGGGACATGGACAGGGGACACGGACATGGACACGGGACACAGACACAGGCCTTCCTCCTTCTCCTTCTCCTTCGCCATCTCCAGCCAGCCAACTCTGGAGGCAGCCAATCAATTTGTGCAGCAGCCACGGCAACAGCAGCGGCAGCCAAATCAGCAAATAGCCTCAACAACTTGTCGAAAATCAAATGATGTGCCACCAACGGAAAAAAAGAAACTAAAAGAAAAGAGCCAAACCAGCCACGATCATTTGTCGACTCCAAAAGTCTCGAGCTGAAGCTGAAGCTGAAAACTCTGGCACGTCCGCATCGCTGTCTGTCTGGAGTCGCCGGCTGGCAATGCCTCCGTTGGCCTGCCTGGCTTGGCATGCGATTTATGGTTAGGCCAGGATCACATCGCTATATCCCCATCGCAATCCCATGGCCAGAGCTAATCTCGTATGCGTCAGAGTCACGCCGATCCCCGATCTCTGGCAGATCGCTAGCATCGCTGGCATCGCTCCCCCTTCAGCTGAAAGATTTATTGTCATGTCGGTGTTCCAGCTCGGAGCTTGCAGCTTGCAGCTTGGACAAGCGATGGAGGAGTAGCAGCAGCGGGATCAGCATCAGCTCCACCTAAGCACGCATCCCACAGCCGTAGCTGCCGCCGGCGAAGGAGTTTTGCAGAAAGTTCAAAGGTGCCAATGCGTTGCCGGGCTGGCTAGATGGCTCCGCCACAAAGTCTTGCCACAAAACTACAGTAGCAAATGGGATTCGAGCCGATGGATGGGCTGGGAAGATGGGAAGCCAGGAGATGAAGCGGTGACAGAAGCGCACACTGGGAATGTTTTTTGGGAGAGAATTGCTGGGAAATTGGTATCTGTTATGTCAATAATTTCCAGGTATTTAGAGAGCTGATACCACCCATTGGTGTATTTCGATTCTTTGATTTAAAAATGAATTGCAAACATTGTTAAATCCAAAGTTAATAATGTTTTGTTCGGAGCTCATTGTTGTATTCATTGGTGAAACTCTCTAAAGAGAGTGTATGCATTGGTTTAATAATAGTAATTCATAATGTTTTGATGTTAAATCCAAGGTTAATTATTGGTGTATTCGTTGGTGAAACTCTCTAAAGAGAGTGTATGCATTGCTTTAATAATAGTAATAGTAATTCAAAAGATGATACATTTATTTAATTTGTAAATATGAGTATAAAATGAAAATGAATTCATTGTTGATGAATGATTTGCTCATTTTATTGTTGAGCCTTTATTGTTGAAACTCCATTGGAATCATTGTTGAGTCCTAAAGGATTCCTTCCTCTCAGTCTTAGTCGCTCCTTCTGCCACCTAAATCTTCTTAATTTTTGTGTTTCAATTGAATTTTTTCATGGAATTTTTGGTAACAGTGCAGAATCAGACCTAAAGACAGGCCAGACCAAGTCGTCATTTGTTTTTCCTACCGCCGCCACCACCTTCGCCCTCTGGGACGGACTGCAGCCGATTGCCGGCTGGTCTTTTCTTTTCCAGGCTAGCTTTTTCTGGCTCCCATGGCCCTCTTGCCTCTCCCTAGGGCAAGGGTAGCCATAGCCACAGCCACAGCCACAGCCATGGCCCAACTCCTCCTACTCCTGCTCTTCGATTCCCCTCTGGAGATCAAATCCCAGAGTCTCCCCCTCGCCAGAGCGGATCATTTGTTTGTTGGACAATGGCAGCGCGTGAATTTATGCAGTGAAAAACTATTTGGTGACCCCGATGCTCTTCGTCGCTGCTCCTTTGCTAGCAAACTGCCACTGCAGAAGTCAGGGAGTTTTTCCTTTGGTTTTTGTTTTTCTTTCTGTTTTTGGGAAGTTGGGGAACTGATCCGGGGGTCAGGCTTATGCAATGCTAAGGGTCAGAGCCGCAGCAGGGCAACACGCGGGGGGAATGGACACTGGAGTTTTTTTTTTTGGGACTTGGAAGCGAAAAGCAGAAACTCTTGGAAGATCTCACAGTGCGGGAAGAACCCTGAGAATAAACTCTCGAAGGTTGCCTTTTAATTAATATTTAATTGCTTATGACCTTTTATGGTTTAAGCACATTTAAATGCAAATAAAAGCAATTCATTTAATACGAAATAATACTGGCTGTCATCATTAGGTCGCCGTAAATGGGCATTTGCTGAAAGGTACTCTCGGAATGATATA
This sequence comes from Drosophila bunnanda, assembly GCA_035046265.1. NCBI lineage: Eukaryota > Metazoa > Arthropoda > Insecta > Diptera > Drosophilidae > Drosophila > Drosophila bunnanda. The sequence goes on from JAWNOB010000017.1 coordinate 830,135, forward strand.
TATAACTATATGTCAAGATTATAGACTATAATAAATCAAACAATTGACTCTCTAAATTAATGTTATTTCCGATTTTCCGTATTCCACAGGTCCGGGATTTGGTGGAGAAGTGCACATGCCCCTCACAGTTTCCCATGGTCCGGGTATCGGAGGGCAAATATCGCATTGGCGACACCAAAGTTCTCATCTTTGTGCGGGTAAGTGGCAGTCACAGCTCCAGGCTCCTCCATGATGGGTATCTCCTAAACGATCTCCATTCCATTTACAGATCCTGCGCTCGCACGTCATGGTGCGCGTCGGCGGTGGCTGGGACACACTGTCCCACTATCTGGACAAGCATGATCCCTGCCGATGCCGGGCCCAGCATCGCAGCTCTGTGGCCGCCCGTCTGGTGCCGCGCCAGTCGCCGAACCATAATCCCAGCAACGGGATTGAGCTCCACAAGGCGCAGGTGATATTCGAGAGGTGAGTCCAGAGTCCTGAGTTATTTATTACAATACAGTTTTGGTCAGTAGCCTGCAAGGCAGTGAAGAAGTTATTTCCGATATACACCCTAGGAGTTTGAATAGAATCGATCGAATTATCGGCAAATCAAAAATTGCAGAACTAAGCTAAAAATGCATTAATTTTAATTCGGTAAGCTTTTCTGTGCTAGTTTTTGCTAGCTTTATAAACCTGCATACTCAGTTTGAAATTTAAAAAAATTAAATTTTTTGCCAATTTTTGAAAATTTGAATGATGTAACCCCTTTGCTTTTTTTCAAAAAATGGAAAATTTTTGAAAAATTTTGTTTTCGTCCGGAGATAGCTAGATCGATTCGGCTGTCCATGCTGATCAAGAATATATACGGTTTATAGGGTCAGAAATGGGTCCTAAATTTAATATTAAAAAAAAAATACATTTTTGGCCAATTTTTGAAAATTTGAATGATGTAACCCCTTTCCTTTTTTTCAAAAAATGGAAAATTTTTGAAAAATTTTGTTTTCGTCCGGAGATGGCTAGATCGGTTCGGCTGTCCATGCTGATCAAGAATATATATGGTTTATAGGGTCGGAAATGACTCCTAAATTTAATATTTAAAAAAAATACATTTTTGGCCAATTTTTGAAAATTTGAATGATGTAACCCCTTTCCTTTTTTTCAAAAAATGGAAAATTTTTGAAAAATTTTGTTTTCGTCCGGAGATAGCTAGATCGATTTGGCTGTCCATGCTGATCAAGAATATATATGGTTTATAGGGTCGGAAATGACTCCTAAATTAAATATTAAAAATAAATACATTTTTGGCCAATTTTTGACAATTTTAATGATGTAACCCCTTTCCTTTTTTTCAAAAAATGGAAAATTTTTGAAAAATTTTGTTTTCGTCCGGAGATAGCTAGATCGATTTGGCTGTCCATGCTGATCAAGAATATATATGGTTTATAGGGTCGGAAATGACTCCTAAATTTAAATTAAAAAAAATACATTTTTGGCCAATTTTTCCTTTTTTTCAAAAAAAGTAAAATTTTTGAAAAATTTTGTTTTCGTCCGGAGATAGCTAGATCGATTCGGCTGTCGATGCTGATCAAGAATATATATGGTTTATAGGGTCGGAAATGACTCCTAAATTAAATATTAAAAAAAAATACATTTTTGGCCAATTTTTGACAATTTTAATGATGTAACCCCTTTCCTTTTTTTCAAAAAATGTAAAATTTTTGAAAAATTTTGTTTTCGTCCGGAGATAGCTAGATCGATTCAGCTGTCGATGCTGATCAAGAATATATATGGTTTATAGGGTCGGAAATGACTCCTAAATTTAATATTAAAAAAAAATACATTTTTGGCCAATTTTTCCTTTTTTTCAAAAAAAGTAAAATTTTTGAAAAATTTTGTTTTCGTCCGGAGATAGCTAGATCGATTCGGCTGTCGATGCTGATCAAGAATATATATGGTTTATAGGGTCGGAAATGACTCCTAAATTTAATATTTAAAAAAATACAATTTTTGGCCAATTTTTGAAAATTTGAATGATGTAACCCCTTTCCTTTTTTTCAAAAAATGGAAAATTTTTGAAAAATTTTGTTTTCGTCCGGAGATGGCTAGATCGATTCGGCTGTCCATGCTGATCAAGAATATATATGGTTTATAGGGTCGGAAATGACTCCTAAATTTAATATTTAAAAAAATTCAATTTTTGGCAAATTTTTGAAAATTTGTATAATGTAACCCCTTTCCTTTTTTTGTAAAAATTGAAAATTTTTGAAAAATTTTGTTTTCGTCCTTAGATGGCTAGATCGATTCGGCTGTCCATGCTGATCAAGAATATATATGGTTTATAGGGTCGGAAATGACTCCTAAATTTAATATTTAAAAAAATTCAATTTTTGGCCAATTTTTGAAAATTTGAATGATGTAACCCCTTTCCTTTTTTTGTAAAAATTGAAAATTTTTGAAAATTTTAATTTTTTGCCGGAGGTAGCTAGATCGATTCGGCTGTTGATGCTGATCAAGAATATATATGGTTTATAGGGTCGGAAATGACTCCTAAATTTAATATTTAAAAAAATTCAATTTTTGGCCAATTTTTGAAAATTTGAATGATGTAACCCCTTTCCTTTTTTTCAAAAAATGGAAAATTTTTGAAAAATTTTGTTTTCGTCCGGAGATAGCTAGATCGATTCGGCTGTCGATGCTGATCAAGAATATATATGGTTTATAGGGTCGGAAATGACTCCTAAATTTAATATTTAAAAAAAAATACATTTTAGGCCAATTTTTGAAAATTTGAATGATGTAACCCCTTTCCTTTTTTTCAAAAAATGGAAAATTTTTGAAAAATTTTGTTTTCGTCCGGAGATGGCTAGATCGATTCGGCTGTCCATGCTGATCAAGAATATATGTGGTTTATAGGGTCGGAAATGAGTCCTAAATTTAATATTTAAAAAAAATCAATTTTTGGCCAATTTTTGAAAATTTGAATGATGTAACCCCTTTCCTTTTTTTCAAAAAATGGAAAATTTTTGAAAAATTTTGTTTTCGTCCGGAGATGGCTTGATCGATTCGGCTGTCCATGCTGATCAAGAATATATATGGTTTATAGGGTCGGAAATGACTCCTAAATTTAATATTTAAAAAAAAATACATTTTTGGCCAATTTTTGAAAATTTGAATGATGTAACCCCTTTCCTTGTTTTGTAAAAATTGAAAATTTTTGAAAATTTTAATTTTTGCCGGAGGTAGCTAGATCGATTCGGCTGTTGATGCTGATCAAGAATATATATGGTTTATAGGGTCGGAAATGACTCCTAAATTTAATATTTAAAAAAATTCAATTTTTGGCCAATTTTTGAAAATTTGAATGATGTAACCCCTTTCCTTTTTTTCAAAAAATGGAAAATTTTTGAAAAATTTTGTTTTCGTCCGGAGATGGCTAGATCGATTCGGCTGTCGATGCTGATCAAGAATATATATGGTTTATAGGGTCGGAAATGACTCCTAAATTTAATATTAAAAAAAAAATACTTTTTTGGCAAATTTTTGAAAATTTGAATGATGTAACCCCTTTCCTTTTTTTCAAAAAATGGAAAATTTTTGAAAAATTTTGTTTTCGTCCGGAGATAGCTAGATCGATTCGGCTGTCGATGCTGATCAAGAATATATATGGTTTATAGGGTCGGAAATGGCTCCTAAATTTAATATTTAAAAAAAATTCATTTTTGGCCAATTTTTGAAAATTTGAATGATGTAACCCCTTTCCTTTTTTTCAAAAAATGGAAAATTTTTGAAAAATTTTGTTTTCGTCCGGAGATAGCTAGATCGATTCGGCTGTCGATGCTGATCAAGAATATATATGGTTTATAGGGTCGGAAATGACTCCTAAATTTAATATTTAAAAAAATTCAATTTTTGGCCAATTTTTGAAAATTTGAATAAGTAAGCCATAAAGACATTAATTTTAATTCAGACAGCTTTCCTGTTTTAGTGTTCGTTAAGTTAATAAATCGGCATACTCATATTGAAATTTAAAAAAATGGAAAATTGGTATATTTAGTACACAATTTTTGGATATTACAACTTGGTTAATATTTATCCCTAAATTTCTTATCGATTTTCCAGGTCACCGCCAACAGCTCGACGTGTTTTCAACACTCTAAATGGAGGCAATGGCGGAGGTACAGGATCGGGTCTTACCCCAACCGCAAGCGCAACTGGAACTGGTGTTGTAGGAGGCGTGACTTCTACGCCGCCGCCACCGCCGCCACAGAATGGTCACAGCTTGTCGCCCAACTCAAACGGCAAATATCGCAGCCGCAGTCCGACGCCGCAGCGCAAATTTCTCAACCAGCAGACGCCAAACGGAGGTACTGCCTCCTTGGCAGCCACGGCGGCCGTGACTTCAGATCAGCTGCTTGGCTCCCCCAGCCTGGCCCGACGCTCCATGTCGCCGAGTCCACGCCGGTTGATTGATATGCGCAAGAAGCAGAGCTCCCTGGACTCGTACAGCAGTGGTCCCAAGTCCCTGCCCGGGGGCTACAGTTGCTCTCTGGAGGAGGCAGCCGGATCGGTGTCGAATGGAGGATCTGCAACAGTTTCGAACTCGGCGAACTCGGGAGCTGAGCAGAGCGGAGCCAACAAGTTCGAGAACATCAGCGACAACGGGAGCGAGATCAGCGACGAGGGCTACCGGAGTCTGGGCGTCATCCAGTCGGGTGCCCAGAAACGCGAATCCCTGCACAGCCAGGCCTCCATCGAGGACGCTGAAACCAATGGTGAGTGGTGGTGGAGCGAACTGACTTCTGTCCCTGCTTCCCTGCTAAATCCCAAGTATTCTTGCTACTTTCACAGCGCGTCTGGATCAGACCTCCAGTGACTCGCAGATCTCGCCCTCGGAGGAGCCCGCGGAGAAGACGGAGGAGCACCAGGAACTACTTAACGATCACGAGCAGGACCAGGAGGAGGACTACTCCGTGTGCGATGGCCCCCAATCTCTGCCGGCCATCCTCAGCAGCCACAAGATAAGTAACAACAATAAGTTTGAGCAATCCGGCGTCTTTATCACCGACGACGAGATCACTGTGGACATGGCCAAGACCAATCAGGAGGAGCAGGAGGAACACGCTCCCCCAACTGCCGCTGCCGCTCTTAGCAAGATTCCCCGCTCACCGCTGGCCCAGCGTCGCCGGCGGAGCATTGACAACAGCACCTGTGGCGGAGCCGGAGGCAGTCTCCAGGACTTGAGCAGTCGCTCCACGGGCTTGCCCTCCCTAACTCTGGGGCCAGCTTTTAGCCGGAAGCAGCCGGTATATCGATCTGTGCGTACGCGCAGCTCCCAGGCAGCTGCTCCTGTGGTGGCGCCTCCTCGTTCCCGTCAGGCCACCCAGCTGCCCATGGTGCGGGATGCGACCAATACGTGGAGCGGACGGGCTGCCACAGGGGCGCCAAAAAGGCGGCCCACCTGCACGGCCGACACGTTTGTGGCCCCCAATGGTCAGGCAGCGGGAGCAGGAAGCACACTCCCTGGAGCGGGAGCCGGAGCCGGAGCCTTTGAGCGCAATGGCAAGGGACGCTCCTCGCAGATTCTGTACGACAGCAATGGACGGCGGGTGAGGAGTGGAGCTCGATGCAGCAGTTCTCTGACCACGTCGCCGGTAAAGAATCATGCCTCGTCGCCGCTGGCCCAGCAGCTCCTGGAGGCGGCCAGCAGTGCCAAGAATGATGCACAGATTCTGGAGAAAATGAAGTCCCTGCTGTCGCGCTATGCTGCCGGGAATCAAGCCAAGACAGGCACGGGCGCAGGATCCGGGGCAGCCAAGGCAAATGGCAAGAAGACGCCCGTCTATGAGGACTTTACCACGGCCTGGGTGCACAGCAGCGGGAATCTGGAGCGGTCGGAGAGCTGCTCGCCGCCGGCCAAGGCTCGGTCCAAGCGCAGTTCCGCTGCCAGCTCCTGTGAGAGCAATCATTCGAATTCGGGCGCGGCAGCGGGAAATGGAGCCTCCAGTGTGGTATCGCCCAGGCGTGAGAGGGGCATGTCCAAGATCCCAGCGCCAGTGCGCCAGCATACAGAGCTTTACTAGCAGCGCCGAAGGACGCCAAGCGTCCCGGTGAACCACGTCCGTTTCCAAGCCAAGCCGAGGGTTTTCTGAAAACACTCCGTATCGAGATGGAGCTGGGAGGGTGAGCGACACGGGAAATGGGAAAGGGGAAATGGGAAATGGGAAATGGGGATTGGGGGTAGTAGTTACAACACATAGGTCAAGTCAGGATTAATAAGCCAAGCTAGGAATTGCCTGGGCGTGCGTGTGTGTGTGTGTGGAGGAGGAGAAGGTGAGACCAGAATCCAGGGGAAGAGCCTTAGCCAGAAATCGGAATCAGGATCGAGGAAAAGACGAGTGAAGAGAGCAAAAAGCTGAAACTGCCTCAAGAGACAGACAGAAAAAGGATAGCAAGCGGTATCGATATCGGTTTAAGGATCCCTAGCAGCCGGAGATCCCCGTTTTTTTTTAGCAGCCTTTACCTCTATCCAAGTATATATTTTATTTTCCATATCGAGGATGCCCGCAGAAATTGCTGAGGTTGCTGAAACTGACAAAAACTGAAGCCCAAGATTATTTTCCAGGCAATTTCTGCAGCAACCTTGTTCTATATATCAAACACTCTCTGTAATTGTCGCTATTTAAATCCCTTTCCGCCTATAACTCTCTCTCTCTCTCTGTATCTATCTATATATATATTTCCAAAGAACTATAATCAACCTAGAAACATTTATTTTGCATTTTAAATAAAATATATATATATTCTGCACTGGATATGCTAACGCTGAGGGCAATCGAATGAATGAGAATATAACCGATATATACAATCCAAATTTGAGACTCGAGTAAATAAATTTTTAATCCATTTTTTTTTTGTGTTGTTTTTAGGCCTTAGAAAACAGGAATTTTAAAACTAAAAAGCAGAAATAAGACATGTATCAGGGGTGCCCCAGTAAGTCGCTGTGGTTATTGAAAATTCATGGAAAATTGCCCCCAAAAGGATAAGCTTTTTGAAATAATAAACCGCAGAACCGCAGCGGCTTTTCTGATATATCGCATATAGAAAATAGTTTTCTAGAAATTTTTAAAGCTAAAGCCAACAACATATATCTCAATTCTTCAGATTCGGATTCGGATATTTATTTTTGTACGTTTAATCAAAGGAAAGGTGATGAAAATGAGAAAGTAGGAAAGCTTTTAGGCAAAACTCACGACTTTTATATACAAGTAAGTGCTGAGGAAATGGGAAATAAAAAGGAAAAAGGATTCGCTTAGGGTTTATAGCTAGGAAATGCAGCACGACGCTTCTCACAGCCACAAAAAAAAAACAAGAAAACAACACAATCTGCATCACACACACACATCACTGGAGGATAATACAGTGCGAGACACTTTAAGGACATTTAGTTCGAATTTGTTATCGTTATTAAATCAAAAGGGCAGAAGAACTCGCACTGTATTTGCAAAGCAACAACAACACATGAGATAAAATACACACAAAACAAGAAGAAACGTTCACAAAACTTAAAAAAAAAAGAATTAAAAACATTAAAAACCTTTAAATAACTTGAGAAACTTATAGCTTTTGATGAGAGAGGTATATAGGATAATTTCGAGAAGCCCCTCATGCAGGCAGGACTGCCAAAGAAAACGCAAAGTAATAATAATTAATTTACAAGTTATCAGCGATTTCTGTGGCAAGACTGCCAAAGTATGATTATTATTATTATTCTTTCTTTCAATGTTAACATATATATAGTTTAGTACATATACAGCGTACCTATGGATCGTAACTATATATGTATGTACATACATTATATTATATATATTATATAGATTGTAAATTGTGTTTTTTTTACCTTTGTATAGGCCTTAATGATCAGAGTTTGAAAACGCGAGTTTTAGTCTCTTTTCGTTTTATTTTTTACCTTTTTTTGTTTTATATTTTTTTCCACTAGATTTGTCAGTTGATTTTTTGATTATAAACCAAATGAATACCAATTTATAATATTAATTAAATAAATAACAATTCAATTGTTCGAATACACACAACATACAACACAGACACACACAACACAGACTACACAGAGTTAGTGCTTGGACCCGTGGGCGTTAAAAATATTTCTAGACAATTAAGCAATTGGTTTGGCAAAAGATTTCGATCGAGAAGCGTATATAATATATATATATATATCTTTGAACATATAAAGTGTATTTTAAATACAAGAAAGAGAATGTATAATTATCAATTAATTTCGAAAGCAAACTAACTATTACAAATGGAATATAGAGATTAGCAGCATAATAATTAATTCAATGATTTTAATCACGAAGAATTTAAGTAATAAAAACCTATACATATACAAAAACAAATATATATATAAAACAAAGACAATTGTTTAAGCTTATTTAACTTTATTTATTCACAATTGTGTGCTGGAATCGAAGCAGAAAGGTAATTTTTACACTTAGTTATCGTGGTTATTCGGTCCTAAAGATCTCCGAGAGCATCCATAGAGCCGCCCATTCTGGCCTTTTCCTGACTCTCAGTCCAGGCCTTGGCAATCATCTGTTTGGTCTTGGAATCGCCGCCATTGTACATATTCTTCATAATGTTAATCAGCGCCGATTCGGCGTTATCGCCGTCCTTGCCCATTCCGGTGTCCTGCTTCTGCTTGAGTCGCTTCTGTATGGACGTGAGGACTTCCCAGTTGTCGCCCTCCTTCGCTTTCTTCAGGTAGATGGCCACCATGTCCGTCTTGATTTTGCGATAGCTCTTCGTCACATCAATGTCGTGCAGCAGATTGTTAACGCTCAGGCCAAAGTCCTTGCCATTTAGATCGCGGACATGCAGCTGCATCGAGGTCTCCGTGTAGTTGACGGTCACGTTCTCCTCCGTGCAGGCCTGGACTCCGTTCAGGGTAATGAAGAGCTTCACGAACTTGGCGCTCTGGTCCCAGCCATAGTCGGTCAGCTCGTGCAGATATCTGCGTGGAGTTCGATACAATGAGTCAGGAGAGCAGAGGAGGAACCACTTGGCACTTACCTCTTGGCCTCCGTGCCCGCCGCCTCGCGCTCGGCCGCAATGCGCGCCTTCATCTCCAGGTTAACAATTTCCCGCTCGGCCTCCGCCTTGGCTGCCGTTAGCACGCCCCTGACGCGCACGCTCTTGGCCTGCTCCAGGAATGCGGTCAGCTCCGCCACATCGTTCTTAAGCTGCAGCGGGAAGAAAGGGAAGGATTTGAGAATGCGAGTTCTCCAGTTTCAGCGGGTGGCGGCTTACCGTATCCATATTATTAATTTATTACTTATTTGAAGAACAGAAATTTCGAGCAACTATAGTGTAGTGTTGCCAACTCGTTGTAAAAAACGCCGGCGCTTCAGTATGTTCTAGAAAATGCCAAAACGCGTGACCAAGCGCGAGCACATGCAAGAATCGATAACAAGTCGATTGTTATTGTTAATTAATTATTTTAAAATAGACTAAATAAATGTTACAAAAAAGTAAGAATTTTAAGAAAATCACAGGATTGATATAAAAATTACATTAACAGCAACAGTACATAATTTTCTATGTAATTCTTATTATTATTATTTGTTGTCGGATTATGAGTCCCCCCAAGTGGCATGAGAAAAACATATTGTGAATTTCACATTAATATGGAATATATTTATTTATTCATTTTTTTATTAAAAAATACAAAACAATAAAACGAATATAGAATCACAAAAATATAATACTATTTGAAATAAGGCATTTATATAAAATAAGACATTTTAAGGCTATAAGCTAGGTGTAAGTTTCAAACTATTTTCTGTTTTCAAATACGATAGATCTAACCTAAAAAAAGCTAAGCTGGCAACACTGATACGATCTTTGTTGGTTTCCGGAGCTGATAAGGAATCTGTTTTGAGTGTTTCATCGATCGTATCGGAATAAGATTTGTAATTAAGGAGCCCGTAGCAGAGCATGGCCAGCAACAACAACGCCGTAGCACCAGCAAAGATCACCAGCAACATGGTAAACGAGCTGCAACTGGACCAGGCCAGCGCGAAGGAAGTCAAGGTCAGTTTCAGTTCAGAGCGAATATCAGACATAACCTTGGCACCTTTGACTCCACAGACGATCCCCGGCGATGGCAAGTGGTTATCGCCCCAGCTGATGATCGTCTTTGCGGACGGCGATCTCCACTCTGCCCGCCAGCAGTTGCTCCAGTCCCTGCAGAATCCCTTCACCGCCGGATCAGTGGCCACGCTGCTGGTCCAGGAGAGCGTGGCCGATCAGTTCATGGGTCTGGTGGCCCAAGATCTGCGAACGCTTGCCAGCGAGGTGGCCAAGCATCCCAGATACGCCAAGACCTTGGCCAAGATCGATCAGCTGAAGGCCAAGGTGGTCAGGGGTCAAAACCTGAAGGCGGGCGAGGAATCGCCACTGCTGGTCTATGACTGTGTGCACAGCTACCTGGGTGATGGCACCACCACCACCGGTGTGGTCACTCTGCACATTTTCCGCACCGCCAAGGAGGCCGGCGAGCTGGCCAAGCGAGACCCCCTGCCCTATGGCCAGGTAAGCCTTTGGAACGAGAAGCTGTCCAGTGCCTATGAACTGATCCCACGGCTCCCGGGCAATGTTGTGGCTCTCAATTGCTTCAACCCGGACCTGAGTCCCATCAAGGCATCCTTCGATGCGGACCGCAACGATGTGGCCCTCGTGAAGAACTATCACTATGAATCCCTGTCGCTGGGCAATGGTCAGCGAAAGATTATTGTCTTTCCCGTGGGCACAATCTTTGCCAACTAGAAACGGAAAGCTGGAAAACATCTGGCAGCCATCACAAGCAGCTGGAGGACTTCCAGTAAACAAAGCCAGGTGCTTGATCAGCAATTACTTTGAAATTACCTCTTTAAAGCATTTAAACTGTTAGTAATCTTTTTTTATATTGAAAAACCACAAAACCCTTACCAAATCTCGTCCTGAATCACGGGCTGGGCTCCACATAGAAAGCAACAGGCATTTTCCGGACATGCGCGATGGAGGGAGAATTCTGGCAGAGCCTCAAAAGGAGCATCCAGGTTCGCTCAGCTTGACAGCACACCTCCGAGCAAGCAGTGCAAAGGCAAGCCGTGGCAAAGGGCACACTAGCAGGTACAGTTGCAGTCAAGATAATAGGTTAGACTAAACTAAATGATTGTAATAATTAACGGGGTGGACTGGAAGATTTGATTTTAATTATCTAGAAGTAATATTAATAATTTTCCTAATAGTTGTCCCTATTTAAAAACGTAGAACTAACATTTTTGTAGAAATGAAAATACTTCGGTATTTATGTTAGTGTACGCCTGCTTGTGTGTGTTTGTGCAAATGTCTTGCCTTTCGCTCTTTTGTTTTTGAGGTTGTTGGTGTTATTGTTGTGGGCAGTAAAACCTTTTGCAAGTTTTGTTACAAGTACGATAGTTCCCATTTAGATTTCGACTATCTACGCCTTGTGTTTATCATTTCCTCGTCTAATACAGCCACCGTCTGTGTGCGTGCGTGGGTGTGTGAGCTTGTGTGGGATATAAGCTGTTACTAAAGAAAGACATTTGTATTTTGGGTACTTTACAACAATTGCCTATCCCTCTCTCGCCAGCCAGTGTCGCCCCCTTTCTCTTTTACCCAACTCACTCCCCCTTTCTCTGCAGCTCTCTCTCTGTAGCTCACTTGGCTGCCATTGCTCCACTTTCACACAGCTGTGAGAGCGAGAGAGCGTCTAACTGGAGAGAGAGCGAGAGCGAGCTAGCTAGCTGATGACTGGCTGTCCATGGGCGCAGTGAAAAGGGTATGAAAGGTTATAATCTTTAATTGAGAAGTTTTCATTGCAATTTACAAACATTCTCGTTTCATTGCATATTTATTTTAAATTGGAAAGAAGACAACACACACATAATCCCTCTGGAAAATCCCACACACCACGTCCATGTTCCCCTCGTTCCTCTTGTGGTTAGAAGCAACGTTTGTTGGCGCTTTTGTTTAGGTTTTTGTTGTTGCGCCAGTTGTGTTGTGTCAGTCTGCGCTGGTTCCCACTGAGGTGGTGTCGTCGTCGTCCGCTCGCTCTGTGTCCAAACTCCGGCTGTCTGTACCGCTCCCGCTCCAGCTAGACGACAACGCCAGCTCCAGCTCCAGCTCCCAGCCTTCATTCCGCTCGCTCTGCCGGTCCAGAACATGCGCTGGCCCCAGCTCCGGCTCCGTCTGCATTTCCAGTAAGAGAAACGCCACCAGATGCCGCCGCACAAGTGGACGGACGAGTCGCGGGACGCCTCCTGCTACTACCCGGACTCCACAGCCTCCCGTTTCCGGCGACCCTCGTCCTCGTCGAACTCCACGGGCTCCCAGGAAAGGTCCGATGACGAGGCTGATGACGAGCGGGAGGCGTTTTGCTCCGGCGAACGACCGCTGATCCGTTCCCGCGGCGCAGGAGGAGCGGAGGGTGAGTACAGATAAGATATGCGGGTGAAAATGGAGAATATTAAGAAATATTAAGCATTTACAATGTTGAATATATATATATATTTAGTCTCACATTATTCTAAGAATATGATTTAGTTAGTTATATAATTATTCAAATTTCCTATATATGTATGTATTTCTCAATACTTGAAACAAGTTTCTAGATATATGCAGTTATTTAGCCGACAAATTAGTTTTTTTTTTTTTTTGCTTGCTTGCATTCTGATAATTTTTGAATATCATTAACGTTTTACTTTTTTATATTTAACACATTTTTATGGAATACATTTTACAAAAATTAAAGTAGTTTGGTATGTATTAAATAAAGTACATGTAGTTTAAATTTAGTATTTCATAGATATACGTTTTAAGCCTATTCCTGGCTTATTTATTAGGTTTTTAGTTTTAGAGATTACATATTTTAGACATAATTCCATGAAACTGATTAGGCTTTAGCTCTCTGTATTTTTCTGGTTCTTTAATTCATGGAATTTTATTGAATTAATAGCATTTCAAACATTTGTGCTGACAAACAGTTGGGCTAGCTTAAGTTAAACGGAAAGAAAACTAAACCAGGTTAGTCACTAAGAACTAGAATCGAGGCAAACAACATATACATATTTAATTAGTTATATATTATATTTAATTAGTTATTAACTTATTAACTTATCTTCTGCAACACACTGCAGTCCAAGTAATTCGACATCAAAACTATATAAATACGCCTCCTAAATAATGATTTCCTCTTTCCACAGACAACGATGCCTGCTGTGGCTTCAAGACTCGTCACATTTTCGGATTCATGGGCTTCCTGGGCTTCGCCGTCGTCTACGCCATGCGGGTCAATCTCTCGGTGGCCATTGTGGCAATGGTCAATCAAACAGCCATTCCGCACACCAACTCCTCCGTGGTGGACTCGGATACGTGTCCCATGCCAGAACCGAATCGCAATGAGAGCGACATCAATCCGCAGAAGGAGGGTGAGTTTGTGTGGGATGAGGCCACGCAGGGCTTGGTCCTTGGCAGCTTCTTCTATGGCTATGTGCTCACCCAAGTGCCCGGCGGCCGGATGGCGGAGCTGTACGGCGGCAAGAAGATCTATGGCTATGGCGTGTTGATAACGGCGATATTCACGCTCCTCACACCGCTGGCCGCTCACTGGGATCTGCCGCTGCTGGTGCTCGTTCGCATCCTAGAGGGAATGGGCGAGGGCGTCACCTATCCGGCCATGCACGCCATGCTGGCCCACTGGATACCGCCGTTGGAGAGGAACAAGTTTGCGGCTGTAGTCTATGCCGGATCCAACATTGGGACTGTCATCTCGATGCCCCTGGCCGGTTGGCTCTGCTCCTTGGACTTTCTGGGCGGCTGGCCGTCGGCCTTCTATATCTTTGGATTGCTGGGCATCTTGTGGTTCGGCTGCTGGATGTATCTGGTATACGACAAGCCGGCCGATCATCCCAGGATCTCGTGTGCGGAAAGGGAATACATAGAGCGGAGTCTAAAGGTTATTGGCGAGGCAGAGCAACACCTGGAGGAGGAGGAGGAGGAGGAGGAGGAGCAGCAGGCCATTCAGGCCGAGGAGGAAGTGCTTGCGGTTCCGAACAGAACGAGGACACAGCGGCTACCTGCGGAGGAACCCATACCCTGGCGATCGCTGCTCACATCCGTGCCCCTGTGGGCCATCCTCCTCACGCAGTGCGGCCAGGGCTGGGCCTTCTACACGCAGCTAACAGAGCTGCCCACCTACATGAGCAACATACTCCACTTCGACATCCAGTCGAACGCCCTGCTCAATGCAGTTCCCTACCTGACCGCCTGGTTCGTGGGCATCGCCTGCTCCGCCCTCGCCGACTGGATGCTGGCCAGGCGCTATATCTCGCTACTGAACTCGTACAAGCTGTGGAATACGGTGGCCTCGGTGGTGCCATCGCTGGGCCTGATCGGCATCATCTATGTGGGCTGCGACTGGGTGTGGGTCACCTTCATGCTCGCCGGCGTTGGATCCTTCGGCGGGGCCGTATATGCCGGCAATCAGATGAATCACATAGCTCTTAGCCCGCGGTATGCGGGCACCATGTATGGTATAACCAATTCGGCGGCGAACATCTGCGGCTTCCTGGCGCCCTATGTCATCGGTTTGATCATCAATCATCGCGAGACGCTGACCCAGTGGCATGTGGTCTTCTGGCTGGCGGCGGGACTGAATATAGCGGGAAACTTTATCTACCTGATCTTTGCCAGCGCCGAGGAGCAGAGCTGGTCGAAGGCCCGGCGACGCGGCATTACACGACCCTTGCACGCTTGAAGCGTCCAACTAATTGCTATGATTATTTTTTTTTAGCCTAGATCATAAGCATTTGTGATAATTCCGATATATATAGTATATAGCCTAAGGACTCAAAGTTGCTTCCGAAATTGAGACCGAAACTAGTGCTACCAAAAAAGGAAGGGAACGAAGATGTAACGAAAATTGTTGTTAACTGTTTAGTGCTCGATGTCGTTTTATATGGACTTTTGTTTTGCTAGGCGTCGTTTTTTTTTATACCAGTATATACATACCAACCCAGCAACTATATAGTATACTATATATATTTATATATCGAAGATGTAAAGGTACATACACCCACATATTCAGCTTTAGAAGGACATTATACACAGCTACACACATACCAAGTGTTAGACCTAAGTAGAGCTAGTGATATATCTGTATACACGTACTATATATGTATCGATACATTGTATAACTGTAAATGTATACTAGTACCCAAGTCTGTGACAAATGGATTTTTGTCGGAATAATAAACAAGCACAAACATATCATGCAGAAGCAGATAATGATATTCCCTGATTCCAAATTCGGCAAGATGTTTGCACAAAAATTATTCTGCTTTCTGCGGTTTCTGTTCGCCTGGTACTTCAAATCGGGAAATTAAATAATTTGTATTGAAATTGACCAAATTGATTGCAGAAATGTTCTCCTATAAAAACCAAGAATAAAACACCAAACCGAACTGAAATCGGTTGAGTTTAAGCAAAGTTATGATGAAAAAACTTTTTCATATGAGTGCCATTTTTAGGCTCGATTTTTTCATTTTTTGATAAGGGGTTACATCATTAAAATTGTCAAAAATTGGCCAAAAATTGGAAATCGAGATTTGAATGCAGAAATGTTCTCCTATAAAAACCAAGAATAAAACACCAAACCGAACTGAAATCGGTTGAGTTTAAGCAAAGTTATGATGAAAAAACTTTTTCATATGACTGCCATTTTTAGGCTCGATTTTTTCATTTTTTGATAAGGGGTTACATCATTAAAATTGTCAAAAATTGGCCAAAAATTGGAAATCGAGATTTGAATGCAGAAATGTTCTCCTATAAAAACCAAGAATAAAACACCAAACCGAACTGAAATCGGTTGAGTTTAAGCAAAGTTATGATGAAAAAACTTTTTCATATGACTGCCATTTTTAGGCTCGATTTTTTCATTTTTTGATAAGGGGTTACATCATTAAAATTGTCAAAAATTGGCCAAAAATTGGAAATCGAGATTTGAATGCAGAAATGTTCTCCTATAAAAACCAAGAATAAAACACCAAACCGAACTGAAATCGGTTGAGTTTAAGCAAAGTTATGATGAAAAAACTTTTTCATATGACTGCCATTTTTAGGCTCGATTTTTTCATTTTTTGATAAGGGGTTACATCATTAAAATTGTCAAAAATTGGCCAAAAATTGGAAATCGAGATTTGAATGCAGAAATGTTCTCCTATAAAAACCAAGAATAAAACACCAAACCGAACTGAAATCGGTTGAGTTTAAGCAAAGTTATGATGAAAAAACTTTTTCATATGACTGCCATTTTTAGGCTCGATTTTTTCATTTTTTGATAAGGGGTTACATCATTAAAATTGTCAAAAATTGGCCAAAAATTGGAAATCGAGATTTGAATGCAGAAATGTTCTCCTATAAAAACCAAGAATAAAACACCAAACCGAACTGAAATCGGTTGAGTTTAAGCAAAGTTATGATGAAAAAACTTTTTCATATGAGTGCCATTTTTAGGCTCGATTTTTTCATTTTTTGATAAGGGGTTACATCATTAAAATTGTCAAAAATTGGCCAAAAATTGGAAATCGAGATTTGAATGCAGAAATGTTCTCCTATAAAAACCAAGAATAAAACACCAAACCGAACTGAAATCGGTTGAGTTTAAGCAAAGTTATGATGAAAAAACTTTTTCATATGAGTGCCATTTTTAGGCTCGATTTTTTCATTTTTTGATAAGGGGTTACATCATTAAAATTGTCAAAAATTGGCCAAAAATTGGAAATCGAGGTTTGAATGCAGAAATGTTCTCCTATAAAAACCAAGAATAAAACACCAAACCGAACTGAAATCGGTTGAGTTTAAGCAAAGTTATGATGAAAAAACTTTTTCATATGACTGCCATTTTTAGGCTCGATTTTTTCATTTTTTGATAAGGGGTTACATCATTAAAATTGTCAAAAATTGGCCAAAAATTGGAAATCGAGGTTTGAATGCAGAAATGTTCTCCTATAAAAACCAAGAATAAAACACCAAACCGAACTGAAATCGGTTGAGTTTAAGCAAAGTTATGATGAAAAAACTTTTTCATATGAGTGCCATTTTTAGGCTCGATTTTTTCATTTTTTGATAAGGGGTTACATCATTAAAATTGTCAAAAATTGGCCAAAAATTGGAAATCGAGATTTGAATGCAGAAATGTTCTCCTATAAAAACCAAGAATAAAACACCAAACCGAACTGAAATCGGTTGAGTTTAAGCAAAGTTATGATGAAAAAACTTTTTCATATGACTGCCATTTTTAGGCTCGATTTTTTCATTTTTTGATAAGGGGTTACATCATTAAAATTGTCAAAAATTGACCAAAAATTGGAAATCGAGATTTGAATGCAGAAATGTTCTCCTATAAAAACCAAGAATAAAACACCAAACCGAACTGAAATCGGTTGAGTTTAAGCAAAGTTATGATGAAAAAACTTTTTCATATGAGTGCCATTTTTAGGCTCGATTTTTTCATTTTTTGATAAGGGGTTACATCATTAAAATTGTCAAAAATTGGCCAAAAATTGGAAATCGAGATTTGAATGCAGAAATGTTCTCCTATAAAAACCAAGAATAAAACACCAAACCGAACTGAAATCGGTTGAGTTTAAGCAAAGTTATGATGAAAAAACTTTTTCATATGACTGCCATTTTTAGGCTCGATTTTTTCATTTTTTGATAAGGGGTTACATCATTAAAATTGTCAAAAATTGGCCAAAAATTGGAAATCGAGATTTGAATGCAGAAATGTTCTCCTATAAAAACCAAGAATAAAACACCAAACCGAACTGAAATCGGTTGAGTTTAAGCAAAGTTATGATGAAAAAACTTTTTCATATGACTGCCATTTTTAGGCTCGATTTTTTCATTTTTTGATAAGGGGTTACATCATTAAAATTGTCAAAAATTGGCCAAAAATTGGAAATCGAGATTTGAATGCAGAAATGTTCTCCTATAAAAACCAAGAATAAAACACCAAACCGAACTGAAATCGGTTGAGTTTAAGCAAAGTTATGATGAAAAAACTTTTTCATATGACTGCCATTTTTAGGCTCGATTTTTTCATTTTTTGATAAGGGGTTACATCATTAAAATTGTCAAAAATTGGCCAAAAATTGGAAATCGAGATTTGAATGCAGAAATGTTCTCCTATAAAAACCAAGAATAAAACACCAAACCGAACTGAAATCGGTTGAGTTTAAGCAAAGTTATGATGAAAAAACTTTTTCATATGACTGCCATTTTTAGGCTCGATTTTTTCATTTTTTGATAAGGGGTTACATCATTAAAATTGTCAAAAATTGGCCAAAAATTGGAAATCGAGATTTGAATGCAGAAATGTTCTCCTATAAAAACCAAGAATAAAACACCAAACCGAACTGAAATCGGTTGAGTTTAAGCAAAGTTATGATGAAAAAACTTTTTCATATGACTGCCATTTTTAGGCTCGATTTTTTCATTTTTTGATAAGGGGTTACATCATTAAAATTGTCAAAAATTGGCCAAAAATTGGAAATCGAGATTTGAATGCAGAAATGTTCTCCTATAAAAACCAAGAATAAAACACCAAACCGAACTGAAATCGGTTGAGTTTAAGCAAAGTTATGATGAAAAAACTTTTTCATATGAGTGCCATTTTTAGGCTCGATTTTTTCATTTTTTGATAAGGGGTTACATCATTAAAATTGTCAAAAATTGGCCAAAAATTGGAAATCGAGATTTGAATGCAGAAATGTTCTCCTATAAAAACCAAGAATAAAACACCAAACCGAACTGAAATCGGTTGAGTTTAAGCAAAGTTATGATGAAAAAACTTTTTCATATGAGTGCCATTTTTAGGCTCGATTTTTTCATTTTTTGATAAGGGGTTACATCATTAAAATTGTCAAAAATTGGCCAAAAATTGGAAATCGAGGTTTGAATGCAGAAATGTTCTCCTATAAAAACCAAGAATAAAACACCAAACCGAACTGAAATCGGTTGAGTTTAAGCAAAGTTATGATGAAAAAACTTTTTCATATGACTGCCATTTTTAGGCTCGATTTTTTCATTTTTTGATAAGGGGTTACATCATTAAAATTGTCAAAAATTGGCCAAAAATTGGAAATCGAGGTTTGAATGCAGAAATGTTCTCCTATAAAAACCAAGAATAAAACACCAAACCGAACTGAAATCGGTTGAGTTTAAGCAAAGTTATGATGAAAAAACTTTTTCATATGAGTGCCATTTTTAGGCTCGATTTTTTCATTTTTTGATAAGGGGTTACATCATTAAAATTGTCAAAAATTGGCCAAAAATTGGAAATCGAGATTTGAATGCACAAATGTTCTCCTATAAAAACCAAGAATAAAACACCAAACCGAACTGAAATCGGTTGAGTTTAAGCAAAGTTATGATGAAAAAACTTTTTCATATGACTGCCATTTTTAGGCTCGATTTTTTCATTTTTTGATAAGGGGTTACATCATTAAAATTGTCAAAAATTGGCCAAAAATTGGAAATCGAGATTTGAATGCAGAAATGTTCTCCTATAAAAACCAAGAATAAAACACCAAACCGAACTGAAATCGGTTGAGTTTAAGCAAAGTTATGATGAAAAAACTTTTTCATATGACTGCCATTTTTAGGCTCGATTTTTTCATTTTTTGATAAGGGGTTACATCATTAAAATTGTCAAAAATTGGCCAAAAATTGGAAATCGAGATTTGAATGCAGAAATGTTCTCCTATAAAAACCAAGAATAAAACACCAAACCGAACTGAAATCGGTTGAGTTTAAGCAAAGTTATGATGAAAAAACTTTTTCATATGACTGCCATTTTTAGGCTCGATTTTTTCATTTTTTGATAAGGGGTTACATCATTAAAATTGTCAAAAATTGGCCAAAAATTGGAAATCGAGATTTGAATGCAGAAATGTTCTCCTATAAAAACCAAGAATAAAACACCAAACCGAACTGAAATCGGTTGAGTTTAAGCAAAGTTATGATGAAAAAACTTTTTTATATGACTGTCATTTTTAGGCTCGATTTTTTCATTTTTTGATAAGGGGTTACATCATTAAAATTGTCAAAAATTGGCCAAAAATTGGAAATCGAGATTTGAATGCAGAAATGTTCTCCTATAAAAACCAAGAATAAAACACCAAACCGAACTGAAATCGGTTGAGTTTAAGCAAAGTTATGATGAAAAAACTTTTTCATATGACTGCCATTTTTAGGCTCGATTTTTTCATTTTTTGATAAGGGGTTACATCATTAAAATTGTCAAAAATTGGCCAAAAATTGGAAATCGAGATTTGAATGCAGAAATGTTCTCCTATAAAAACCAAGAATAAAACACCAAACCGAACTGAAATCGGTTGAGTTTAAGCAAAGTTATGATGAAAAAACTTTTTCATATGAGTGCCATTTTTAGGCTCGATTTTTTCATTTTTTGATAAGGGGTTACATCATTAAAATTGTCAAAAATTGGCCAAAAATTGGAAATCGAGATTTGAATGCAGAAATGTTCTCCTATAAAAACCAAGAATAAAACACCAAACCGAACTGAAATCGGTTGAGTTTAAGCAAAGTTATGATGAAAAAACTTTTTCATATGACTGCCATTTTTAGGCTCGATTTTTTCATTTTTTGATAAGGGGTTACATCATTAAAATTGTCAAAAATTGGCCAAAAATTGGAAATCGAGATTTGAATGCAGAAATGTTCTCCTATAAAAACCAAGAATAAAACACCAAACCGAACTGAAATCGGTTGAGTTTAAGCAAAGTTATGATGAAAAAACTTTTTCATATGAGTGCCATTTTTAGGCTCGATTTTTTCATTTTTTGATAAGGGGTTACATCATTAAAATTGTCAAAAATTGGCCAAAAATTGGAAATCGAGATTTGAATGCAGAAATGTTCTCCTATAAAAACCAAGAATAAAACACCAAACCGAACTGAAATCGGTTGAGTTTAAGCAAAGTTATGATGAAAAAACTTTTTCATATGAGTGCCATTTTTAGGCTCGATTTTTTCATTTTTTGATAAGGGGTTACATCATTAAAATTGTCAAAAATTGGCAAAAAATTGGAAATCGAGATTTGAATGCAGAAATGTTCTCCTATAAAAACCAAGAATAAAACACCAAACCGAACTGAAATCGGTTGAGTTTAAGCAAAGTTATGATGAAAAAACTTTTTCATATGAGTGCCATTTTTAGGCTCGATTTTTTCATTTTTTGATAAGGGGTTACATCATTAAAATTGTCAAAAATTGGCCAAAAATTGGAAATCGAGATTTGAATGCAGAAATGTTCTCCTATAAAAACCAAGAATAAAACACCAAACCGAACTGAAATCGGTTGAGTTTAAGCAAAGTTATGATGAAAAAACTTTTTCATATGACTGCCATTTTTAGGCTCGATTTTTTCATTTTTTGATAAGGGGTTACATCATTAAAATTGTCAAAAATTGGCCAAAAATTGGAAATCGAGGTTTGAATGCAGAAATGTTCTCCTATAAAAACCAAGAATAAAACACCAAACCGAACTGAAATCGGTTGAGTTTAAGCAAAGTTATGATGAAAAAACTTTTTCATATGAGTGCCATTTTTAGGCTCGATTTTTTCATTTTTTGATAAGGGGTTACATCATTAAAATTGTCAAAAATTGGCCAAAAATTGGAAATCGAGATTTGAATGCAGAAATGTTCTCCTATAAAAACCAAGAATAAAACACCAAACCGAACTGAAATCGGTTGAGTTTAAGCAAAGTTATGATGAAAAAACTTTTTCATATGAGTGCCATTTTTAGGCTCGATTTTTTCATTTTTTGATAAGGGGTTACATCATTAAAATTGTCAAAAATTGGCCAAAAATTGGAAATCGAGATTTGAATGCAGAAATGTTCTCCTATAAAAACCAAGAATAAAACACCAAACCGAACTGAAATCGGTTGAGTTTAAGCAAAGTTATGATGAAAAAACTTTTTCATATGACTGCCATTTTTAGGCTCGATTTTTTCATTTTTTGATAAGGGGTTACATCATTAAAATTGTCAAAAATTGGCCAAAAATTGGAAATCGAGATTTGAATGCAGAAATGTTCTCCTATAAAAACCAAGAATAAAACACCAAACCGAACTGAAATCGGTTGAGTTTAAGCAAAGTTATGATGAAAAAACTTTTTCATATGACTGCCATTTTTAGGCTCGATTTTTTCATTTTTTGATAAGGGGTTACATCATTAAAATTGTCAAAAATTGGCCAAAAATTGGAAATCGAGATTTGAATGCAGAAATGTTCTCCTATAAAAACCAAGAATAAAACACCAAACCGAACTGAAATCGGTTGAGTTTAAGCAAAGTTATGATGAAAAAACTTTTTCATATGACTGCCATTTTTAGGCTCGATTTTTTCATTTTTTGATAAGGGGTTACATCATTAAAATTGTCAAAAATTGGCAAAAAATTGGAAATCGAGATTTGAATGCAGAAATGTTCTCCTATAAAAACCAAGAATAAAACACCAAACCGAACTGAAATCGGTTGAGTTTAAGCAAAGTTATGATGAAAAAACTTTTTCATATGAGTGCCATTTTTAGGCTCGATTTTTTCATTTTTTGATAAGGGGTTACATCATTAAAATTGTCAAAAATTGGCCAAAAATTGGAAATCGAGATTTGAATGCAGAAATGTTCTCCTATAAAAACCAAGAATAAAACACCAAACCGAACTGAAATCGGTTGAGTTTAAGCAAAGTTATGATGAAAAAACTTTTTCATATGAGTGCCATTTTTAGGCTCGATTTTTTCATTTTTTGATAAGGGGTTACATCATTAAAATTGTCAAAAATTGGCAAAAAATTGGAAATCGAGATTTGAATGCAGAAATGTTCTCCTATAAAAACCAAGAATAAAACACCAAACCGAACTGAAATCGGTTGAGTTTAAGCAAAGTTATGATGAAAAAACTTTTTCATATGAGTGCCATTTTTAGGCTCGATTTTTTCATTTTTTGATAAGGGGTTACATCATTAAAATTGTCAAAAATTGGCCAAAAATTGGAAATCGAGATTTGAATGCAGAAATGTTCTCCTATAAAAACCAAGAATAAAACACCAAACCGAACTGAAATCGGTTGAGTTTAAGCAAAGTTATGATGAAAAAACTTTTTCATATGACTGCCATTTTTAGGCTCGATTTTTTCATTTTTTGATAAGGGGTTACATCATTAAAATTGTCAAAAATTGGCCAAAAATTGGAAATCGAGATTTGAATGCAGAAATGTTCTCCTATAAAAACCAAGAATAAAACACCAAACCGAACTGAAATCGGTTGAGTTTAAGCAAAGTTATGATGAAAAAACTTTTTCATATGAGTGCCATTTTTAGGCTCGATTTTTTCATTTTTTGATAAGGGGTTACATCATTAAAATTGTCAAAAATTGGCCAAAAATTGGAAATCGAGATTTGAATGCAGAAATGTTCTCCTATAAAAACCAAGAATAAAACACCAAACCGAACTGAAATCGGTTGAGTTTAAGCAAAGTTATGATGAAAAAACTTTTTCATATGAGTGCCATTTTTAGGCTCGATTTTTTCATTTTTTGATAAGGGGTTACATCATTAAAATTGTCAAAAATTGGCAAAAAATTGGAAATCGAGATTTGAATGCAGAAATGTTCTCCTATAAAAACCAAGAATAAAACAGCAAACCGAACTGAAATCGGTTGAGTTTAAGCAAAGTTATGATGAAAAAACTTTTTCATATGAGTGCCATTTTTAGGCTCGATTTTTTCATTTTTTGATAAGGGGTTACATCATTAAAATTGTCAAAAATTGGCCAAAAATTGGAAATCGAGATTTGAATGCAGAAATGTTCTCCTATAAAAACCAAGAATAAAACACCAAACCGAACTGAAATCGGTTGAGTTTAAGCAAAGTTATGATGAAAAAACTTTTTCATATGAGTGCCATTTTTAGGCTCGATTTTTTCATTTTTTGATAAGGGGTTACATCATTAAAATTGTCAAAAATTGGCAAAAAATTGGAAATCGAGATTTGAATGCAGAAATGTTCTCCTATAAAAACCAAGAATAAAACACCAAACCGAACTGAAATCGGTTGAGTTTAAGCAAAGTTATGATGAAAAAACTTTTTCATATGAGTGCCATTTTTAGGCTCGATTTTTTCATTTTTTGATAAGGGGTTACATCATTAAAATTGTCAAAAATTGGCCAAAAATTGGAAATCGAGATTTGAATGCAGAAATGTTCTCCTATAAAAACCAAGAATAAAACACCAAACCAAACTGAAATCGGTTGAGTTTAAGCAAAGTTATGATGAAAAAACTTTTTCATATGAGTGCCATTTTTAGGCTCGATTTTTTCATTTTATGATAAGGGGTTACATCATTAAAATTGTCAAAAATTGGCCAAAAATTGGAAATCGAGACTTGAATGCAGAAATGTTCTCCTATAAAAACCAAGAATAAAACACCAAACCGAACTGAAATCGGTTGAGTTTAAGCAAAGTTATGATGAAAAAACTTTTTCATATGAGTTCCATTTTTAGGCTCGATTTTTTCATTTTTTGATAAGGGGTTACATCATTAAAATTGTCAAAAATTGGCCAAAAATTGGAAATCGAGATTTGAATGCAGAAATGTTCTCCTATAAAAACCAAGAATAAAACACCAAACCGAACTGAAATCGGTTGAGTTTAAGCAAAGTTATGATGAAAAAACTGTTTCATATGACTGCCATTTTTAGGCTCGATTTTTTCATTTTTTGATAAGGGGTTACATCATTAAAATTGTCAAAAATTGGCCAAAAATTGGAAATCGAGATTTGAATGCAGAAACGTTCTCCTATAAAAACCAAGAATAAAACACCAAACCGAACTGAAATCGGTTGAGTTTAAGCAAAGTTATGATGAAAAAACTTTTTCATATGACTGTCATTTTTAGGCTCGATTTTTTCATTTTTTGATAAGGGGTTACATCATTAAAATTGTCAAAAATTGGCCAAAAATTGGAAATCGAGATTTGAATGCAGAAATGTTCTCCTATAAAAACCAAGAATAAAACACCAAACCGAACTGAAATCGGTTGAGTTTAAGCAAAGTTATGATGAAAAAACTTTTTCATATGAGTGCCATTTTTAGGCTCGATTTTTTCATTTTTTGATAAGGGGTTACATCATTAAAATTGTCAAAAATTGGCCAAAAATTGGAAATCGAGATTTGAATGCAGAAATGTTCTCCTATAAAAACCAAGAATAAAACACCAAACCGAACTGAAATCGGTTGAGTTTAAGCAAAGTTATGATGAAAAAACTTTTTCATATGAGTGCCATTTTTAGGCTCGATTTTTTCATTTTTTGATAAGGGGTTACATCATTAAAATTGTCAAAAATTGGCCAAAAATTGGAAATCGAGATTTGAATGCAGAAATGTTCTCCTATAAAAAACAAGAATAAAACACCAAACCGAACTGAAATCGGTTGAGTTTAAGCAAAGTTATGATGAAAAAACTTTTTCATATGAGTGCCATTTTTAGGCTCGATTTTTTCATTTTTTGATAAGGGGTTACATCATTAAAATTGTCAAAAATTGGCCAAAAATTGGAAATCGAGATTTGAATGCAGAAATGTTCTCCTATAAAAACCAAGAATAAAACACCAAACCGAACTGAAATCGGTTGAGTTTAAGCAAAGTTATGATGAAAAAACTTTTTCATATGACTGCCATTTTTAGGCTCGATTTTTTCATTTTTTGATAAGGGGTTACATCATTAAAATTGTCAAAAATTGGCCAAAAATTGGAAATCGAGATTTGAATGCAGAAATGTTCTCCTATAAAAACCAAGAATAAAACACCAAACCGAACTGAAATCGGTTGAGTTTAAGCAAAGTTATGATGAAAAAACTTTTTCATATGAGTGCCATTTTTAGGCTCGATTTTTTCATTTTTTGATAAGGGGTTACATCATTAAAATTGTCAAAAATTGGCAAAAAATTGGAAATCGAGATTTGAATGCAGAAATGTTCTCCTATAAAAACCAAGAATAAAACACCAAACCGAACTGAAATCGGTTGAGTTTAAGCAAAGTTATGATGAAAAAACTTTTTCATATGAGTGCCATTTTTAGGCTCGATTTTTTCATTTTTTGATAAGGGGTTACATCATTAAAATTGTCAAAAATTGGCCAAAAATTGGAAATCGAGACTTGAATGCAGAAATGTTCTCCTATAAAAACCAAGAATAAAACACCAAACCGAACTGAAATCGGTTGAGTTTAAGCAAAGTTATGATGAAAAAACTTTTTCATATGAGTGCCATTTTTAGGCTCGATTTTTTCATTTTTTGATAAGGGGTTACATCATTAAAATTGTCAAAAATTGGCCAAAAATTGGAAATCGAGATTTGAATGCAGAAATGTTCTCCTATAAAAACCAAGAATAAAACACCAAACCGAACTGAAATCGGTTGAGTTTAAGCAAAGTTATGATGAAAAAACTTTTTCATATGACTGCCATTTTTAGGCTCGATTTTTTCATTTTTTGATAAGGGGTTACATCATTAAAATTGTCAAAAATTGGCCAAAAATTGGAAATCGAGATTTGAATGCAGAAATGTTCTCCTATAAAAACCAAGAATAACACACCAAACCGAACTGAAATCGGTTGAGTTTAAGCAAAGTTATGATGAAAAAACTTTTTCATATGAGTGCCATTTTTAGGCTCGATTTTTTCATTTTTTGATAAGGGGTTACATCATTAAAATTGTCAAAAATTGGCCAAAAATTGGAAATCGAGATTTGAATGCAGAAATGTTCTCCTATAAAAACCAAGAATAAAACACCAAACCGAACTGAAATCGGTTGAGTTTAAGCAAAGTTATGATGAAAAAACTTTTTCATATGACTGCCATTTTTAGGCTCGATTTTTTCATTTTTTGATAAGGGGTTACATCATTAAAATTGTCAAAAATTGGCCAAAAATTGGAAATCGAGATTTGAATGCAGAAATGTTCTCCTATAAAAACCAAGAATAAAACACCAAACCGAACTGAAATCGGTTGAGTTTAAGCAAAGTTATGATGAAAAAACTTTTTCATATGACTGCCATTTTTAGGCTCGATTTTTTCATTTTTTGATAAGGGGTTACATCATTAAAATTGTCAAAAATTGGCCAAAAATTGGAAATCGAGATTTGAATGCAGAAATGTTCTCCTATAAAAACCAAGAATAAAACACCAAACCGAACTGAAATCGGTTGAGTTTAAGCAAAGTTATGATGAAAAAACTTTTTCATATGACTGCCATTTTTAGGCTCGATTTTTTCATTTTTTGATAAGGGGTTACATCATTAAAATTGTCAAAAATTGGCCAAAAATTGGAAATCGAGATTTGAATGCAGAAATGTTCTCCTATAAAAACCAAGAATAAAACACCAAACCGAACTGAAATCGGTTGAGTTTAAGCAAAGATATGATGAAAAAACTTTTTCATATGACTGCCATTTTTAGGCTCGATTTTTTCATTTTTTGATAAGGGGTTACATCATTAAAATTGTCAAAAATTGGCCAAAAATTGGAAATCGAGATTTGAATGCAGAAATGTTCTCCTATAAAAACCAAGAATAAAACACCAAACCGAACTGAAATCGGTTGAGTTTAAGCAAAGTTATGATGAAAAAACTTTTTCATATGAGTGCCATTTTTAGGCTCGATTTTTTCATTTTTTGATAAGGGGTTACATCATTAAAATTGTCAAAAATTGGCCAAAAATTGGAAATCGAGATTTGAATGCAGAAATGTTCTCCTATAAAAACCAAGAATAAAACACCAAACCGAACTGAAATCGGTTGAGTTTAAGCAAAGATATGATGAAAAAACTTTTTCATATGACTGCCATTTTTAGGCTCGATTTTTTCATTTTTTGATAAGGGGTTACATCATTAAAATTGTCAAAAATTGGCCAAAAATTGGAAATCGAGATTTGAATGCAGAAATGTTCTCCTATAAAAACCAAGAATAAAACACCAAACCGAACTGAAATCGGTTGAGTTTAAGCAAAGTTATGATGAAAAAACTTTTTCATATGAGTGCCATTTTTAGGCTCGATTTTTTCATTTTTTGATAAGGGGTTACATCATAAAAATTGTCAAAAATTGGCCAAAAATTGGAAATCGAGATTTGAATGCAGAAATGTTCTCCTATAAAAACCAAGAATAAAACACCAAACCGAACTGAAATCGGTTGAGTTTAAGCAAAGATATGATGAAAAAACTTTTTCATATGACTGCCATTTTTAGGCTCGATTTTTTCATTTTTTGATAAGGGGTTACATCATTAAAATTGTCAAAAATTGGCCAAAAATTGGAAATCGAGATTTGAATGCAGAAATGTTCTCCTATAAAAACCAAGAATAAAACACCAAACCGAACTGAAATCGGTTGAGTTTAAGCAAAGTTATGATGAAAAAACTTTTTCATATGACTGCCATTTTTAGGCTCGATTTTTTCATTTTTTGATAAGGGGTTACATCATTAAAATTGTCAAAAATTGGCCAAAAATTGGAAATCGAGATTTGAATGCAGAAATGTTCTCCTATAAAAACCAAGAATAAAACACCAAACCGAACTGAAATCGGTTGAGTTTAAGCAAAGTTATGATGAAAAAACTTTTTCATATGACTGCCATTTTTAGGCTCGATTTTTTCATTTTTTGATAAGGGGTTACATCATTAAAATTGTCAAAAATTGGCCAAAAATTGGAAATCGAGATTTGAATGCAGAAATGTTCTCCTATAAAAACCAAGAATAAAACACCAAACCGAACTGAAATCGGTTGAGTTTAAGCAAAGTTATGATGAAAAAACTTTTTCATATGAGTGCCATTTTTAGGCTCGATTTTTTCATTTTTTGATAAGGGGTTACATCATTAAAATTGTCAAAAATTGGCCAAAAATTGGAAATCGAGATTTGAATGCAGAAATGTTCAGATTTAAAATGCGATTCCGAAAAGATACGACTTTTGGCAATGCGTGGCTTATTGGCAATGTTGTGCCATTAGGAAAACTGAAAATAATAGTATTTTTAGGCGCTGGTGTAAGTATTTATTGGGTTCGTGGAATTGCATCTTTTCGGCGCAATGCACCTCAAACTGTGCGCCGGCCTAAACTAAGCGTAAAAGCATGCCACGCTTTAGCACTTGCGCCTGCTTATTAATTCAGCCTAAAAGATGCACCATTATATGGCCCTGCAGTTCCGCCACTCTTTTACTTTTTTTCATAGCCTATCTTTGCGGCGCAAAGAATATTGTGTTGATATTAAATGTTAGCATACTGTTTTGGGCTGCCGACGGAAGCAGCACGGTCTTCGCAGCAAATTATTATAAATTGTAGCAAGATTTGGCATTGTTTTTCATGCAGGTAAATATTATTAAATTCAGATTTTTATGGCGATTCCGAATATATACGACTTTTGTCAATAGGTGGCTTATTGGCCATGTTATGCCATTAAGAATATTTAAAATATTAGTACTTTTGATGCGATAGTATTATTGTTTTATTGTTGTTGTAAATTGCCAATTGTTGTTGTTGCAAAAGAGTTGTTTATTGTTGTTGTTGTTGTAGGCAAAAACAAGCCTTCAATGTGGAAATTTTCTATAAAAATGTGTCAATTTCTGGATTTGATGTACCAGGCGAACAGAAGCCGCAGCAGGTGAAATAATTTTGATGCAAGAGCCAAATTCAAATTCAAATTTGCCGGCTTGCATATGTGGCGGCACCTGATCGATTATTTAAATTCAAGTTCAAATTGGTCGGTTATCGGATAGGGCGGGAATCGAATGTGGATTTAAATTTGAATTTAAATATGACAGTTAAATTAATTTATTTCAGTTCCCTTGTTGTTGTAAATTCAAAATTGTTGTTGTTGTAAAGAAGAAGTAGATCGACGATGATTGGATTGTGAGTGGATTGTAAATTAGGATTCACTTACGATCCACACACAATCCACATACGATCCACATGCGGTCCACATACGATCCACTTACGATCCACATACGATCCACATACGATCCACTTACGATCCACTTACGATCCACATACGATCCACTTACGATCCACATATGATCCACGACCCATGCACCATCCACTCACAACCCACTAATTCAATTCAAATTCAAATTTGGCGGCTTACATATGTGGCGGCACTTGATCGTCTATTCAAATTCAAGTTCAAATTGGTCGGTTATGTGGCAGGGCGGGAATTGAATGTCTTTTTAAATTTGAATTCAAATTATAAGGCGGTTGAGGCGGGAATCAAATGTGTATTTAAATTTGAATTCAAATTTGGCAGTTAAATTAATTTCTTTCAATGTTAGTCAGAAGCTTGAAACTCTGTGAATGAGCCATTTCCGACCCTATAAATCATATATATTCTTGATCAGCATCAAAAACTGAATCGATCTAGCCATCTCCGGCAAAAAAACAAAATTTTCAAATATGTTTCATTTTTTGAAAAAAAAGGAAAGGGGTTACATCATTAAAATTGTCAAAAATTGGCCAAAAATTGGAAATCGAGATTTGAATGCAGAAATGCTCTCCTATGAAAACCAAGAATAAAACACGAAACCGAACTGAAATCGGTTGAGTTTAAGCAAAGTTATGATGAAAAAACTTTTTCATATGAGTGCCATTTTTGGGCTCGATTTTTTCATTTTTTGATAAGGGGTTACATCATTAAAATTGTCAAAAATTGGCCAAAAATTGGAAATCGAGATTTGAATGCAGAAATGCTCTCCTATGAAAACCAAGAATAAAACACGAAACCGAACTGAAATCGGTTGAGTTTAAGCAAAGTTATGATGAAAAAACTTTTTCATATGAGTGCCATTTTTAGGCTCGATTTTTTCATTTTTTGATAAGGGGTTACATCATTAAAATTGTCAAAAATTGGCAAAAAATTGGAAATCGAGATTTGAATGCAGAAATGTTCTCCTATAAAAACCAAGAATAAAACACCAAACCGAACTGAAATCGGTTGAGTTTAAGCAAAGTTATGATGAAAAAACTTTTTCATATGAGTGCCATTTTTAGGCTCGATTTTTTCATTTTTTGATAAGGGGTTACATCATTAAAATTGTCAAAAATTGGCAAAAAATTGGAAATCGAGATTTGAATGCAGAAATGTTCTCCTATAAAAACCAAGAATAAAACACCAAACCGAACTGAAATCGGTTGAGTTTAAGCAAAGTTATGATGAAAAAACTTTTTCATATGAGTGCCATTTTTGGGCTCGATTTTTTCATTTTTTGATAAGGGGTTACATCATTAAAATTGTCAAAAATTGGCCAAAAATTGGAAATCGAGATTTGAATGCAGAAATGTTCTCCTATAAAAACCAAGAATAAAACACCAAACCGAACTGAAATCGGTTGAGTTTAAGCAAAGTTATGATGAAAAAACTTTTTCATATGAGTGCCATTTTTGGGATCGATTTTTTCATTTTTTGATAAGGGGTTACATCATTAAAATTGTCAAAAATTGGCCAAAAATTGGAAATCGAGATTTGAATGCAGAAATGTTCTCCTATAAAAACCAAGAATAAAACACCAACCCGAACTGAAATCGGTTGAGTTTAAGCAAAGTTATGATGAAAAAACTTTTTCATATGAGTGCCATTTTTGGGCTCGATTTTTTCATTTTTTGATAAGGGGTTACATCATTAAAATTGTCAAAAATTGGCAAAAAATTGGAAATCGAGATTTGAACTGAAATCGGTTGAGTTTAAGCAAAGTTATGATGAAAAAACTTTTTCATATGAGTGCCATTTTTGGGCTCGATTTTTTCATTTTTTGATAAGGGGTTACATCATTAAAATTGTCAAAAATTGGCCAAAAATTGGAAATCGAGATTTGAATGCAGAAATGTTCTCCTATAAAAACCAAGAATAAAACACCAAACCGAACTGAAATCGGTTGAGTTTAAGCAAAGTTATGATGAAAAAACTTTTTCATATGAGTGCCATTTTTAGGCTCGATTTTTTCATTTTTTGATAAGGGGTTACATCATTAAAATTGTCAAAAATTGGCCAAAAATTGGAAATCGAGATTTGAATGCAGAAATGTTCTCCTATAAAAACCAAGAATAAAACACCAAACCGAACTGAAATCGGTTGAGTTTAAGCAAAGTTATGATGAAAAAACTTTTTCATATGAGTGCCATTTTTGGGCTCGATTTTTTCATTTTTTGATAAGGGGTTACATCATTAAAATTGTCAAAAATTGGCCAAAAATTGGAAATCGAGATTTGAATGCAGAAATGTTCTCCTATAAAAACCAAGAATAAAACACCAACCCGAACTGAAATCGGTTGAGTTTAAGCAAAGTTATGATGAAAAAACTTTTTCATATGAGTGCCATTTTTAGGCTCGATTTTTTCATTTTTTGATAAGGGGTTACATCATTAAAAATTGGCCAAAAATTGGAAATCGAGATTTGAATGCAGAAATGTTCTCCTATAAAAACCAAGAATAAAACACCAAACCGAACTGAAATCGGTTGAGTTTAAGCAAAGTTATGATGAAAAAACTTTTTCATATGAGTGCCATTTTTGGGCTCGATTTTTTCATTTTTTGATAAGGGGTTACATCATTAAAATTGTCAAAAATTGGCCAAAAATTGGAAATCGAGATTTGAATGCAGAAATGTTCTCCTATAAAAACCAAGAATAAAACACCAAACCGAACTGAAATCGGTTGAGTTTAAGCAAAGTTATGATGAAAAAACTTTTTCATATGAGTGCCATTTTTGGGCTCGATTTTTTCATTTTTTGATAAGGGGTTACATCATTAAAATTGTCAAAAATTGGCCAAAAATTGGAAATCGAGATTTGAATGCAGAAATGTTCTCCTATAAAAACCAAGAATAAAACACCAACCCGAACTGAAATCGGTTGAGTTTAAGCAAAGTTATGATGAAAAAACTTTTTCATATGAGTGCCATTTTTGGGCTCGATTTTTTCATTTTTTGATAAGGGGTTACATCATTAAAATTGTCAAAAATTGGCAAAAAATTGGAAATCGAGATTTGAATGCAGAAATGTTCTCCTATAAAAACCAAGAATAAAACACCAAACCGAACTGAAATCGGTTGAGTTTAAGCAAAGTTATGATGAAAAAACTTTTTCATATGAGTGCCATTTTTGGGCTCGATTTTTTCATTTTTTGATAAGGGGTTACATCATTAAAATTGTCAAAAATTGGCCAAAAATTGGAAATCGAGATTTGAATGCAGAAATGTTCTCCTATAAAAACCAAGAATAAAACACCAACCCGAACTGAAATCGGTTGAGTTTAAGCAAAGTTATGATGAAAAAACTTTTTCATATGAGTGCCATTTTTGGGCTCGATTTTTTCATTTTTTGATAAGGGGTTACATCATTAAAATTGTCAAAAATTGGCCAAAAATTGGAAATCGAGATTTGAATGCAGAAATGTTCTCCTATAAAAACCAAGAATAAAACACCAAACCGAACTGAAATCGGTTGAGTTTAAGCAAAGTTATGATGAAAAAACTTTTTCATATGAGTGCCATTTTTGGGATCGATTTTTTCATTTTTTGATAAGGGGTTACATCATTAAAATTGTCAAAAATTGGCCAAAAATTGGAAATCGAGATTTGAATGCAGAAATGTTCTCCTATAAAAACCAAGAATAAAACACCAAACCGAACTGAAATCGGTTGAGTTTAAGCAAAGTTATGATGAAAAAACTTTTTCATATGAGTGCCATTTTTAGGCTCGATTTTTTCATTTTTTGATAAGGGGTTACATCATTAAAATTGTCAAAAATTGGCCAAAAATTGGAAATCGAGATTTGAATGCAGAAATGTTCTCCTATAAAAACCAAGAATAAAACACCAAACCGAACTGAAATCGGTTGAGTTTAAGCAAAGTTATGATGAAAAAACTTTTTCATATGAGTGCCATTTTTGGGCTCGATTTTTTCATTTTTTGATAAGGGGTTACATCATTAAAATTGTCAAAAATTGGCAAAAAATTGGAAATCGAGATTTGAATGCAGAAATGTTCTCCTATAAAAACCAAGAATAAAACACCAAACCGAACTGAAATCGGTTGAGTTTAAGCAAAGTTATGATGAAAAAACTTTTTCATATGAGTGCCATTTTTAGGCTCGATTTTTTCATTTTTTGATAAGGGGTTACATCATTAAAATTGTCAAAAATTGGCCAAAAATTGGAAATCGAGATTTGAATGCAGAAATGTTCTCCTATAAAAACCAAGAATAAAACACCAACCCGAACTGAAATCGGTTGAGTTTAAGCAAAGTTATGATGAAAAAACTTTTTCATATGAGTGCCATTTTTAGGCTCGATTTTTTCATTTTTTGATAAGGGGTTACATCATTAAAATTGTCAAAAATTGGCAAAAAATTGGAAATCGAGATTTGAATGCAGAAATGTTCTCCTATAAAAACCAAGAATAAAACACCAAACCGAACTGAAATCGGTTGAGTTTAAGCAAAGTTATGATGAAAAAACTTTTTCATATGAGTGCCATTTTTGGGCTCGATTTTTTCATTTTTTGATAAGGGGTTACATCATTAAAATTGTCAAAAATTGGCCAAAAATTGGAAATCGAGATTTGAATGCAGAAATGTTCTCCTATAAAAACCAAGAATAAAACACCAACCCGAACTGAAATCGGTTGAGTTTAAGCAAAGTTATGATGAAAAAACTTTTTCATATGAGTGCCATTTTTAGGCTAGATTTTTTCATTTTTTGATAAGGGGTTACATCATTAAAATTGTCAAAAATTGGCCAAAAATTGGAAATCGAGATTTGAATGCAGAAATGTTCTCCTATAAAAACCAAGAATAAAACACCAAACCGAACTGAAATCGGTTGAGTTTAAGCAAAGTTATGATGAAAAAACTTTTTCATATGAGTGCCATTTTTAGGCTCGATTTTTTCATTTTTTGATAAGGGGTTACATCATTAAAATTGTCAAAAATTGGCCAAAAATTGGAAATCGAGATTTGAATGCAGAAATGTTCTCCTATAAAAACCAAGAATAAAACACCAAACCGAACTGAAATCGGTTGAGTTTAAGCAAAGTTATGATGAAAAAACTTTTTCATATGAGTGCCATTTTTGGGCTCGATTTTTTCATTTTTTGATAAGGGGTTACATCATTAAAATTGTCAAAAATTGGCAAAAAATTGGAAATCGAGATTTGAATGCAGAAATGTTCTCCTATAAAAACCAAGAATAAAACACCAAACCGAACTGAAATCGGTTGAGTTTAAGCAAAGTTATGATGAAAAAACTTTTTCATATGAGTGCCATTTTTGGGCTCGATTTTTTCATTTTTTGATAAGGGGTTACATCATTAAAATTGTCAAAAATTGGCCAAAAATTGGAAATCGAGATTTGAATGCAGAAATGTTCTCCTATAAAAACCAAGAATAAAACACCAAACCGAACTGAAATCGGTTGAGTTTAAGCAAAGTTATGATGAAAAAACTTTTTCATATGAGTGCCATTTTTAGGCTCGATTTTTTCATTTTTTGATAAGGGGTTACATCATTAAAATTGTCAAAAATTGGCAAAAAATTGGAAATCGAGATTTGAATGCAGAAATGTTCTCCTATAAAAACCAAGAATAAAACACCAAACCGAACTGAAATCGGTTGAGTTTAAGCAAAGTTATGATGAAAAAACTTTTTCATATGAGTGCCATTTTTGGGCTCGATTTTTTTCATTTTTTGATAAGGGGTTACATCATTAAAATTGTCAAAAATTGGCCAAAAATTGGAAATCGAGATTTGAATGCAGAAATGTTCTCCTATAAAAACCAAGAATAAAACACCAACCCGAACTGAAATCGGTTGAGTTTAAGCAAAGTTATGATGAAAAAACTTTTTCATATGAGTGCCATTTTTAGGCTCGATTTTTTCATTTTTTGATAAGGGGTTACATCATTAAAATTGTCAAAAATTGGCCAAAAATTGGAAATCGAGATTTGAATGCAGAAATGTTCTCCTATAAAAACCAAGAATAAAACACCAAACCGAACTGAAATCGGTTGAGTTTAAGCAAAGTTATGATGAAAAAACTTTTTCATATGAGTGCCATTTTTAGGCTCGATTTTTTCATTTTTTGATAAGGGGTTACATCATTAAAATTGTCAAAAATTGGCCAAAAATTGGAAATCGAGATTTGAATGCAGAAATGTTCTCCTATAAAAACCAAGAATAAAACACCAACCCGAACTGAAATCGGTTGAGTTTAAGCAAAGTTATGATGAAAAAACTTTTTCATATGAGTGCCATTTTTCGGCTCGATTTTTTCATTTTTTGATAAGGGGTTACATCATTAAAATTGTCAAAAATTTGCCAAAAATTGGAAATCGAGATTTGAATGCAGAAATGTTCTCCTATAAAAACCAAGAATAAAACACCAAACCGAACTGAAATCGGTTGAGTTTAAGCAAAGTTATGATGAAAAAACTTTTTCATATGAGTGCCATTTTTGGGCTCGATTTTTTCATTTTTTGATAAGGGGTTACATCATTAAAATTGTCAAAAATTGGCCAAAAATTGGAAATCGAGATTTGAATGCAGAAATGTTCTCCTATAAAAACCAAGAATAAAACACCAAACCGAACTGAAATCGGTTGAGTTTAAGCAAAGTTATGATGAAAAAACTTTTTCATATGAGTGCCATTTTTAGGCTCGATTTTTTCATTTTTTGATAAGGGGTTACATCATTAAAATTGTCAAAAATTGGCAAAAAATTGGAAATCGAGATTTGAATGCAGAAATGTTCTCCTATAAAAACCAAGAATAAAACACCAACCCGAACTGAAATCGGTTGAGTTTAAGCAAAGTTATGATGAAAAAACTTTTTCATATGAGTGCCATTTTTCGGCTCGATTTTTTCATTTTTTGATAAGGGGTTACATCATTAAAATTGTCAAAAATTTGCCAAAAATTGGAAATCGAGATTTGAATGCAGAAATGTTCTCCTATAAAAACCAAGAATAAAACACCAAACCGAACTGAAATCGGTTGAGTTTAAGCAAAGTTATGATGAAAAAACTTTTTCATATGAGTGCCATTTTTAGGCTCGATTTTTTCATTTTTTGATAAGGGGTTACATCATTAAAATTGTCAAAAATTGGCAAAAAATTGGAAATCGAGATTTGAATGCAGAAATGTTCTCCTATAAAAACCAAGAATAAAACACCAACCCGAACTGAAATCGGTTGAGTTTAAGCAAAGTTATGATGAAAAAACTTTTTCATATGAGTGCCATTTTTCGGCTCGATTTTTTCATTTTTTGATAAGGGGTTACATCATTAAAATTGTCAAAAATTTGCCAAAAATTGGAAATCGAGATTTGAATGCAGAAATGTTCTCCTATAAAAACCAAGAATAAAACACCAAACCGAACTGAAATCGGTTGAGTTTAAGCAAAGTTATGATGAAAAAACTTTTTCATATGAGTGCCATTTTTGGGCTCGATTTTTTCATTTTTTGATAAGGGGTTACATCATTAAAATTGTCAAAAATTGGCCAAAAATTGGAAATCGAGATTTGAATGCAGAAATGTTCTCCTATAAAAACCAAGAATAAAACACCAAACCGAACTGAAATCGGTTGAGTTTAAGCAAAGTTATGATGAAAAAACTTTTTCATATGAGTGCCATTTTTAGGCTCGATTTTTTCATTTTTTGATAAGGGGTTACATCATTAAAATTGTCAAAAATTGGCAAAAAATTGGAAATCGAGATTTGAATGCAGAAATGTTCTCCTATAAAAACCAAGAATAAAACACCAAACCGAACTGAAATCGGTTGAGTTTAAGCAAAGTTATGATGAAAAAACTTTTTCATATGAGTGCCATTTTTGGGCTCGATTTTTTTCATTTTTTGATAAGGGGTTACATCATTAAAATTGTCAAAAATTGGCCAAAAATTGGAAATCGAGATTTGAATGCAGAAATGTTCTCCTATAAAAACCAAGAATAAAACACCAACCCGAACTGAAATCGGTTGAGTTTAAGCAAAGTTATGATGAAAAAACTTTTTCATATGAGTGCCATTTTTAGGCTCGATTTTTTCATTTTTTGATAAGGGGTTACATCATTAAAATTGTCAAAAATTGGCCAAAAATTGGAAATCGAGATTTGAATGCAGAAATGTTCTCCTATAAAAACCAAGAATAAAACACCAAACCGAACTGAAATCGGTTGAGTTTAAGCAAAGTTATGATGAAAAAACTTTTTCATATGAGTGCCATTTTTAGGCTCGATTTTTTCATTTTTTGATAAGGGGTTACATCATTAAAATTGTCAAAAATTGGCCAAAAATTGGAAATCGAGATTTGAATGCAGAAATGTTCTCCTATAAAAACCAAGAATAAAACACCAAACCGAACTGAAATCGGTTGAGTTTAAGCAAAGTTATGATGAAAAAACTTTTTCATATGAGTGCCATTTTTAGGCTCGATTTTTTCATTTTTTGATAAGGGGTTACATCATTAAAAATTGGCCAAAAATTGGAAATCGAGATTTGAATGCAGAAATGTTCTCCTATAAAAACCAAGAAGATCACACCAAACCGAACTGAAATCGGTTGAGTTTAAGCAAAGTTATGATGAAAAAACTTTTTCATATGAGTGCCATTTTTGGGCTCGATTTTTTCATTTTTTGATAAGGGGTTACATCATTAAAATTGTCAAAAATTGGCCAAAAATTGGAAATCGAGATTTGAATGCAGAAATGTTCTCCTATAAAAACCAAGAATAAAACAGCAAACCGAACTGAAATCGGTTGAGTTTAAGCAAAGTTATGATGAAAAAACTTTTTCATATGAGTGCCATTTTTAGGCTCGATTTTTTCATTTTTTGATAAGGGGTTACATCATTAAAATTGTCAAAAATTGGCCAAAAATTGGAAATCGAGATTTGAATGCAGAAATGTTCTCCTATAAAAACCAAGAATAAAACACCAAACCGAACTGAAATCGGTTGAGTTTAAGCAAAGTTATGATGAAAAAACTTTTTCATATGAGTGCCATTTTTAGGCTCGATTTTTTCATTTTTTGATAAGGGGTTACATCATTAAAATTGTCAAAAATTGGCCAAAAATTGGAAATCGAGATTTGAATGCAGAAATGTTCTCCTATAAAAACCAAGAATAAAACACCAACCCGAACTGAAATCGGTTGAGTTTAAGCAAAGTTATGATGAAAAAACTTTTTCATATGAGTGCCATTTTTGGGCTCGATTTTTTCATTTTTTGATAAGGGGTTACATCATTAAAATTGTCAAAAATTGGCCAAAAATTGGAAATCGAGATTTGAATGCAGAAATGTTCTCCTATAAAAACCAAGAATAAAACACCAAACCGAACTGAAATCGGTTGAGTTTAAGCAAAGTTATGATGAAAAAACTTTTTCATATGAGTGCCATTTTTAGGCTCGATTTTTTCATTTTTTGATAAGGGGTTACATCATTAAAATTGTCAAAAATTGGCCAAAAATTGGAAATCGAGATTTGAATGCAGAAATGTTCTCCTATAAAAACCAAGAATAAAACACCAAACCGAACTGAAATCGGTTGAGTTTAAGCAAAGTTATGATGAAAAAACTTTTTCATATGAGTGCCATTTTTAGGCTCGATTTTTTCATTTTTTGATAAGGGGTTACATCATTAAAAATTGGCCAAAAATTGGAAATCGAGATTTGAATGCAGAAATGTTCTCCTATAAAAACCAAGAATAAAACACCAAACCGAACTGAAATCGGTTGAGTTTAAGCAAAGTTATGATGAAAAAACTTTTTCATATGAGTGCCATTTTTAGGCTCGATTTTTTCATTTTTTGATAAGGGGTTACATCATTAAAAATTGGCCAAAAATTGGAAATCGAGATTTGAATGCAGAAATGTTCTCCTATAAAAACCAAGAATAAAACAGCAAACCGAACTGAAATCGGTTGAGTTTAAGCAAAGTTATGATGAAAAAACTTTTTCATATGAGTGCCATTTTTGGGCTCGATTTTTTCATTTTTTGATAAGGGGTTACATCATTAAAATTGTCAAAAATTGGCCAAAAATTGGAAATCGAGATTTGAATGCAGAAATGTTCTCCTATAAAAACCAAGAATAAAACACCAAACCGAACTGAAATCGGTTGAGTTTAAGCAAAGTTATGATGAAAAAACTTTTTCATATGAGTGCCATTTTTAGGCTCGATTTTTTCATTTTTTGATAAGGGGTTACATCATTAAAATTGTCAAAAATTGGCCAAAAATTGGAAATCGAGATTTGAATGCAGAAATGTTCTCCTATAAAAACCAAGAATAAAACACCAAACCGAACTGAAATCGGTTGAGTTTAAGCAAAGTTATGATGAAAAAACTTTTTCATATGAGTGCCATTTTTAGGCTCGATTTTTTCATTTTTTGATAAGGGGTTACATCATTAAAAATTGGCCAAAAATTGGAAATCGAGATTTGAATGCAGAAATGTTCTCCTATAAAAACCAAGAAGATCACACCAAACCGAACTGAAATCGGTTGAGTTTAAGCAAAGTTATGATGAAAAAACTTTTTCATATGAGTGCCATTTTTGGGCTCGATTTTTTCATTTTTTGATAAGGGGTTACATCATTAAAATTGTCAAAAATTGGCCAAAAATTGGAAATCGAGATTTGAATGCAGAAATGTTCTCCTATAAAAACCAAGAATAAAACACCAAACCGAACTGAAATCGGTTGAGTTTAAGCAAAGTTATGATGAAAAAACTTTTTCATATGAGTGCCATTTTTAGGCTCGATTTTTTCATTTTTTGATAAGGGGTTACATCATTAAAATTGTCAAAAATTGGCCAAAAATTGGAAATCGAGATTTGAATGCAGAAATGTTCTCCTATAAAAACCAAGAATAAAACAGCAAACCGAACTGAAATCGGTTGAGTTTAAGCAAAGTTATGATGAAAAAACTTTTTCATATGAGTGCCATTTTTAGGCTCGATTTTTTCATTTTTTGATAAGGGGTTACATCATTAAAATTGTCAAAAATTGGCCAAAAATTGGAAATCGAGATTTGAATGCAGAAATGTTCTCCTATAAAAACCAAGAATAAAACACCAAACCGAACTGAAATCGGTTGAGTTTAAGCAAAGTTATGATGAAAAAACTTTTTCATATGAGTGCCATTTTTAGGCTCGATTTTTTCATTTTTTGATAAGGGGTTACATCATTAAAATTGTCAAAAATTGGCCAAAAATTGGAAATCGAGATTTGAATGCAGAAATGTTCTCCTATAAAAACCAAGAATAAAACAGCAAACCGAACTGAAATCGGTTGAGTTTAAGCAAAGTTATGATGAAAAAACTTTTTCATATGAGTGCCATTTTTAGGCTCGATTTTTTCATTTTTTGATAAGGGGTTACATCATTAAAATTGTCAAAAATTGGCCAAAAATTGGAAATCGAGATTTGAATGCAGAAATGTTCTCCTATAAAAACCAAGAATAAAACACCAAAGCGAACTGAAATCGGTTGAGTTTAAGCAAAGTTATGATGAAAAAACTTTTTCATATGAGTGCCATTTTTAGGCTCGATTTTTTCATTTTTTGATAAGGGGTTACATCATTAAAATTGTCAAAAATTGGCCAAAAATTGGAAATCGAGATTTGAATGCAGAAATGTTCTCCTATAAAAACCAAGAATAAAACACCAACCCGAACTGAAATCGGTTGAGTTTAAGCAAAGTTATGATGAAAAAACTTTTTCATATGAGTGCCATTTTTAGGCTCGATTTTTTCATTTTTTGATAAGGGGTTACATCATTAAAATTGTCAAAAATTGGCCAAAAATTGGAAATCGAGATTTGAATGCAGAAATGTTCTCCTATAAAAACCAAGAATAAAACACCAAACCGAACTGAAATCGGTTGAGTTTAAGCAAAGTTATGATGAAAAAACTTTTTCATATGAGTGCCATTTTTAGGCTCGATTTTTTCATTTTTTGATAAGGGGTTACATCATTAAAATTGTCAAAAATTGGCCAAAAATTGGAAATCGAGATTT
Source organism: Drosophila bunnanda (assembly GCA_035046265.1). Taxonomy (NCBI): domain Eukaryota; kingdom Metazoa; phylum Arthropoda; class Insecta; order Diptera; family Drosophilidae; genus Drosophila; species Drosophila bunnanda. The sequence goes on from JAWNOB010000017.1 coordinate 872,337, forward strand.
GAATGCAGAAATGTTCTCCTATAAAAACCAAGAATAAAACAGCAAACCGAACTGAAATCGGTTGAGTTTAAGCAAAGTTATGATGAAAAAACTTTTTCATATGAGTGCCATTTTTAGGCTCGATTTTTTCATTTTTTGATAAGGGGTTACATCATTAAAATTGTCAAAAATTGGCCAAAAATTGGAAATCGAGATTTGAATGCAGAAATGTTCTCCTATAAAAACCAAGAATAAAACACCAAACCGAACTGAAATCGGTTGAGTTTAAGCAAAGTTATGATGAAAAAACTTTTTCATATGAGTGCCATTTTTAGGCTCGATTTTTTCATTTTTTGATAAGGGGTTACATCATTAAAATTGTCAAAAATTGGCCAAAAATTGGAAATCGAGATTTGAATGCAGAAATGTTCTCCTATAAAAACCAAGAATAAAACAGCAAACCGAACTGAAATCGGTTGAGTTTAAGCAAAGTTATGATGAAAAAACTTTTTCATATGAGTGCCATTTTTAGGCTCGATTTTTTCATTTTTTGATAAGGGGTTACATCATTAAAATTGTCAAAAATTGGCCAAAAATTGGAAATCGAGATTTGAATGCAGAAATGTTCTCCTATAAAAACCAAGAATAAAACACCAAACCGAACTGAAATCGGTTGAGTTTAAGCAAAGTTATGATGAAAAAACTTTTTCATATGAGTGCCATTTTTAGGCTCGATTTTTTCATTTTTTGATAAGGGGTTACATCATTAAAATTGTCAAAAATTGGCCAAAAATTGGAAATCGAGATTTGAATGCAGAAATGTTCTCCTATAAAAACCAAGAATAAAACAGCAAACCGAACTGAAATCGGTTGAGTTTAAGCAAAGTTATGATGAAAAAACTTTTTCATATGAGTGCCATTTTTAGGCTCGATTTTTTCATTTTTTGATAAGGGGTTACATCATTAAAATTGTCAAAAATTGGCCAAAAATTGGAAATCGAGATTTGAATGCAGAAATGTTCTCCTATAAAAACCAAGAATAAAACACCAAACCGAACTGAAATCGGTTGAGTTTAAGCAAAGTTATGATGAAAAAACTTTTTCATATGAGTGCCATTTTTAGGCTCGATTTTTTCATTTTTTGATAAGGGGTTACATCATTAAAATTGTCAAAAATTGGCCAAAAATTGGAAATCGAGATTTGAATGCAGAAATGTTCTCCTATAAAAACCAAGAATAAAACACCAACCCGAACTGAAATCGGTTGAGTTTAAGCAAAGTTATGATGAAAAAACTTTTTCATATGAGTGCCATTTTTAGGCTCGATTTTTTCATTTTTTGATAAGGGGTTACATCATTAAAATTGTCAAAAATTGGCCAAAAATTGGAAATCGAGATTTGAATGCAGAAATGTTCTCCTATAAAAACCAAGAATAAAACACCAAACCGAACTGAAATCGGTTGAGTTTAAGCAAAGTTATGATGAAAAAACTTTTTCATATGAGTGCCATTTTTAGGCTCGATTTTTTCATTTTTTGATAAGGGGTTACATCATTAAAATTGTCAAAAATTGGCCAAAAATTGGAAATCGAGATTTGAATGCAGAAATGTTCTCCTATAAAAACCAAGAATAAAACACCAACCCGAACTGAAATCGGTTGAGTTTAAGCAAAGTTATGATGAAAAAACTTTTTCATATGAGTGCCATTTTTAGGCTCGATTTTTTCATTTTTTGATAAGGGGTTACATCATTAAAATTGTCAAAAATTGGCCAAAAATTGGAAATCGAGATTTGAATGCAGAAATGTTCTCCTATAAAAACCAAGAAGATCACACCAAACCGAACTGAAATCGGTTGAGTTTAAGCAAAGTTATGATGAAAAAACTTTTTCATATGAGTGCCATTTTTAGGCTCGATTTTTTCATTTTTTGATAAGGGGTTACATCATTAAAATTGTCAAAAATTGGCCAAAAATTGGAAATCGAGATTTGAATGCAGAAATGTTCTCCTATAAAAACCAAGAATAAAACACCAAACCGAACTGAAATCGGTTGAGTTTAAGCAAAGTTATGATGAAAAAACTTTTTCATATGAGTGCCATTTTTAGGCTCGATTTTTTCATTTTTTGATAAGGGGTTACATCATTAAAATTGTCAAAAATTGGCCAAAAATTGGAAATCGAGATTTGAATGCAGAAATGTTCTCCTATAAAAACCAAGAATAAAACAGCAAACCGAACTGAAATCGGTTGAGTTTAAGCAAAGTTATGATGAAAAAACTTTTTCATATGAGTGCCATTTTTAGGCTCGATTTTTTCATTTTTTGATAAGGGGTTACATCATTAAAAATTGGCCAAAAATTGGAAATCGAGATTTGAATGCAGAAATGTTCTCCTATAAAAACCAAGAATAAAACACCAAACCGAACTGAAATCGGTTGAGTTTAAGCAAAGTTATGATGAAAAAACTTTTTCATATGAGTGCCATTTTTAGGCTCGATTTTTTCATTTTTTGATAAGGGGTTACATCATTAAAAATTGGCCAAAAATTGGAAATCGAGATTTGAATGCAGAAATGTTCTCCTATAAAAACCAAGAATAAAACAGCAAACCGAACTGAAATCGGTTGAGTTTAAGCAAAGTTATGATGAAAAAACTTTTTCATATGAGTGCCATTTTTAGGCTCGATTTTTTCATTTTTTGATAAGGGGTTACATCATTAAAAATTGGCCAAAAATTGGAAATCGAGATTTGAATGCAGAAATGTTCTCCTATAAAAACCAAGAATAAAACACCAAACCGAACTGAAATCGGTTGAGTTTAAGCAAAGTTATGATGAAAAAACTTTTTCATATGAGTGCCATTTTTAGGCTCGATTTTTTCATTTTTTGATAAGGGGTTACATCATTAAAATTGTCAAAAATTGGCAAAAAATTGGAAATCGAGATTTGAATGCAGAAATGTTCTCCTATAAAAACCAAGAATAAAACACCAAACCGAACTGAAATCGGTTGAGTTTAAGCAAAGTTATGATGAAAAAACTTTTTCATATGAGTGCCATTTTTAGGCTCGATTTTTTCATTTTTTGATAAGGGGTTACATCATTAAAATTGTCAAAAATTGGCCAAAAATTGGAAATCGAGATTTGAATGCAGAAATGTTCTCCTATAAAAACCAAGAATAAAACAGCAAACCGAACTGAAATCGGTTGAGTTTAAGCAAAGTTATGATGAAAAAACTTTTTCATATGAGTGCCATTTTTAGGCTCGATTTTTTCATTTTTTGATAAGGGGTTACATCATTAAAAATTGGCCAAAAATTGGAAATCGAGATTTGAATGCAGAAATGTTCTCCTATAAAAACCAAGAAGATCACACCAAACCGAACTGAAATCGGTTGAGTTTAAGCAAAGTTATGATGAAAAAACTTTTTCATATGAGTGCCATTTTTAGGCTCGATTTTTTCATTTTTTGATAAGGGGTTACATCATTAAAATTGTCAAAAATTGTTATGATGAAAAAACTTTTTCATATGAGTGCCATTTTTAGGCTCGATTTTTTCATTTTTTGATAAGGGGTTACATCATTAAAATTGTCAAAAATTGGCCAAAAATTGGAAATCGAGATTTGAATGCAGAAATGTTCTCCTATAAAAACCAAGAATAAAACAGCAAACCGAACTGAAATCGGTTGAGTTTAAGCAAAGTTATGATGAAAAAACTTTTTCATATGAGTGCCATTTTTAGGCTCGATTTTTTCATTTTTTGATAAGGGGTTACATCATTAAAAATTGGCCAAAAATTGGAAATCGAGATTTGAATGCAGAAATGTTCTCCTATAAAAACCAAGAAGATCACACCAAACCGAACTGAAATCGGTTGAGTTTAAGCAAAGTTATGATGAAAAAACTTTTTCATATGAGTGCCATTTTTAGGCTCGATTTTTTCATTTTTTGATAAGGGGTTACATCATTAAAATTGTCAAAAATTGGCCAAAAATTGGAAATCGAGATTTGAATGCAGAAATGTTCTCCTATAAAAACCAAGAATAAAACACCAAACCGAACTGAAATCGGTTGAGTTTAAGCAAAGTTATGATGAAAAAACTTTTTCATATGAGTGCCATTTTTGGGCTCGATTTTTTCATTTTTTGATAAGGGGTTACATCATTAAAATTGTCAAAAATTGGCCAAAAATTGGAAATCGAGATTTGAATGCAGAAATGTTCTCCTATAAAAACCAAGAATAAAACACCAAACCGAACTGAAATCGGTTGAGTTTAAGCAAAGTTATGATGAAAAAACTTTTTCATATGAGTGCCATTTTTAGGCTCGATTTTTTCATTTTTTGATAAGGGGTTACATCATTAAAATTGTCAAAAATTGGCCAAAAATTGGAAATCGAGATTTGAATGCAGAAATGTTCTCCTATAAAAACCAAGAATAAAACACCAAACCGAACTGAAATCGGTTGAGTTTAAGCAAAGTTATGATGAAAAAACTTTTTCATATGAGTGCCATTTTTAGGCTCGATTTTTTCATTTTTTGATAAGGGGTTACATCATTAAAATTGTCAAAAATTGGCAAAAAATTGGAAATCGAGATTTGAATGCAGAAATGTTCTCCTATAAAAACCAAGAATAAAACACCAAACCGAACTGAAATCGGTTGAGTTTAAGCAAAGTTATGATGAAAAAACTTTTTCATATGAGTGCCATTTTTAGGCTCGATTTTTTCATTTTTTGATAAGGGGTTACATCATTAAAATTGTCAAAAATTGTTATGATGAAAAAACTTTTTCATATGAGTGCCATTTTTAGGCTCGATTTTTTCATTTTTTGATAAGGGGTTACATCATTAAAATTGTCAAAAATTGGCCAAAAATTGGAAATCGAGATTTGAATGCAGAAATGTTCTCCTATAAAAACCAAGAATAAAACAGCAAACCGAACTGAAATCGGTTGAGTTTAAGCAAAGTTATGATGAAAAAACTTTTTCATATGAGTGCCATTTTTAGGCTCGATTTTTTCATTTTTTGATAAGGGGTTACATCATTAAAAATTGGCCAAAAATTGGAAATCGAGATTTGAATGCAGAAATGTTCTCCTATAAAAACCAAGAAGATCACACCAAACCGAACTGAAATCGGTTGAGTTTAAGCAAAGTTATGATGAAAAAACTTTTTCATATGAGTGCCATTTTTGGGCTCGATTTTTTCATTTTTTGATAAGGGGTTACATCATTAAAATTGTCAAAAATTGGCCAAAAATTGGAAATCGAGATTTGAATGCAGAAATGTTCTCCTATAAAAACCAAGAATAAAACACCAAACCGAACTGAAATCGGTTGAGTTTAAGCAAAGTTATGATGAAAAAACTTTTTCATATGAGTGCCATTTTTAGGCTCGATTTTTTCATTTTTTGATAAGGGGTTACATCATTAAAAATTGGCCAAAAATTGGAAATCGAGATTTGAATGCAGAAATGTTCTCCTATAAAAACCAAGAATAAAACAGCAAACCGAACTGAAATCGGTTGAGTTTAAGCAAAGTTATGATGAAAAAACTTTTTCATATGAGTGCCATTTTTAGGCTCGATTTTTTCATTTTTTGATAAGGGGTTACATCATTAAAATTGTCAAAAATTGGCCAAAAATTGGAAATCGAGATTTGAATGCAGAAATGTTCTCCTATAAAAACCAAGAATAAAACAGCAAACCGAACTGAAATCGGTTGAGTTTAAGCAAAGTTATGATGAAAAAACTTTTTCATATGAGTGCCATTTTTAGGCTCGATTTTTTCATTTTTTGATAAGGGGTTACATCATTAAAATTGTCAAAAATTGGCCAAAAATTGGAAATCGAGATTTGAATGCAGAAATGTTCTCCTATAAAAACCAAGAATAAAACACCAAACCGAACTGAAATCGGTTGAGTTTAAGCAAAGTTATGATGAAAAAACTTTTTCATATGAGTGCCATTTTTAGGCTCGATTTTTTCATTTTTTGATAAGGGGTTACATCATTAAAATTGTCAAAAATTGGCCAAAAATTGGAAATCGAGATTTGAATGCAGAAATGTTCTCCTATAAAAACCAAGAATAAAACACCAAACCGAACTGAAATCGGTTGAGTTTAAGCAAAGTTATGATGAAAAAACTTTTTCATATGAGTGCCATTTTTAGGCTCGATTTTTTCATTTTTTGATAAGGGGTTACATCATTAAAATTGTCAAAAATTGGCAAAAAATTGGAAATCGAGATTTGAATGCAGAAATGTTCTCCTATAAAAACCAAGAATAAAACACCAACCCGAACTGAAATCGGTTGAGTTTAAGCAAAGTTATGATGAAAAAACTTTTTCATATGAGTGCCATTTTTAGGCTCGATTTTTTCATTTTTTGATAAGGGGTTACATCATTAAAATTGTCAAAAATTGGCCAAAAATTGGAAATCGAGATTTGAATGCAGAAATGTTCTCCTATAAAAACCAAGAAGATCACACCAAACCGAACTGAAATCGGTTGAGTTTAAGCAAAGTTATGATGAAAAAACTTTTTCATATGAGTGCCATTTTTGGGCTCGATTTTTTCATTTTTTGATAAGGGGTTACATCATTAAAATTGTCAAAAATTGGCCAAAAATTGGAAATCGAGATTTGAATGCAGAAATGTTCTCCTATAAAAACCAAGAATAAAACACCAAACCGAACTGAAATCGGTTGAGTTTAAGCAAAGTTATGATGAAAAAACTTTTTCATATGAGTGCCATTTTTAGGCTCGATTTTTTCATTTTTTGATAAGGGGTTACATCATTAAAAATTGGCCAAAAATTGGAAATCGAGATTTGAATGCAGAAATGTTCTCCTATAAAAACCAAGAATAAAACAGCAAACCGAACTGAAATCGGTTGAGTTTAAGCAAAGTTATGATGAAAAAACTTTTTCATATGAGTGCCATTTTTAGGCTCGATTTTTTCATTTTTTGATAAGGGGTTACATCATTAAAATTGTCAAAAATTGGCCAAAAATTGGAAATCGAGATTTGAATGCAGAAATGTTCTCCTATAAAAACCAAGAATAAAACACCAAACCGAACTGAAATCGGTTGAGTTTAAGCAAAGTTATGATGAAAAAACTTTTTCATATGAGTGCCATTTTTAGGCTCGATTTTTTCATTTTTTGATAAGGGGTTACATCATTAAAATTGTCAAAAATTGGCCAAAAATTGGAAATCGAGATTTGAATGCAGAAATGTTCTCCTATAAAAACCAAGAATAAAACAGCAAACCGAACTGAAATCGGTTGAGTTTAAGCAAAGTTATGATGAAAAAACTTTTTCATATGAGTGCCATTTTTAGGCTCGATTTTTTCATTTTTTGATAAGGGGTTACATCATTAAAATTGTCAAAAATTGGCCAAAAATTGGAAATCGAGATTTGAATGCAGAAATGTTCTCCTATAAAAACCAAGAATAAAACACCAAACCGAACTGAAATCGGTTGAGTTTAAGCAAAGTTATGATGAAAAAACTTTTTCATATGAGTGCCATTTTTAGGCTCGATTTTTTCATTTTTTGATAAGGGGTTACATCATTAAAATTGTCAAAAATTGGCCAAAAATTGGAAATCGAGATTTGAATGCAGAAATGTTCTCCTATAAAAACCAAGAAGATCACACCAAACCGAACTGAAATCGGTTGAGTTTAAGCAAAGTTATGATGAAAAAACTTTTTCATATGAGTGCCATTTTTAGGCTCGATTTTTTCATTTTTTGATAAGGGGTTACATCATTAAAATTGTCAAAAATTGGCCAAAAATTGGAAATCGAGATTTGAATGCAGAAATGTTCTCCTATAAAAACCAAAAATAAAACACCAAACCGAACTGAAATCGGTTGAGTTTAAGCAAAGTTATGATGAAAAAACTTTTTCATATGAGTGCCATTTTTGGGCTCGATTTTTTCATTTTTTGATAAGGGGTTACATCATTAAAATTGTCAAAAATTGGCCAAAAATTGGAAATCGAGATTTGAATGCAGAAATGTTCTCCTATAAAAACCAAGAATAAAACACCAAACCGAACTGAAATCGGTTGAGTTTAAGCAAAGTTATGATGAAAAAACTTTTTCATATGAGTGCCATTTTTAGGCTCGATTTTTTCATTTTTTGATAAGGGGTTACATCATTAAAAATTGGCCAAAAATTGGAAATCGAGATTTGAATGCAGAAATGTTCTCCTATAAAAACCAAGAATAAAACAGCAAACCGAACTGAAATCGGTTGAGTTTAAGCAAAGTTATGATGAAAAAACTTTTTCATATGAGTGCCATTTTTAGGCTCGATTTTTTCATTTTTTGATAAGGGGTTACATCATTAAAATTGTCAAAAATTGGCCAAAAATTGGAAATCGAGATTTGAATGCAGAAATGTTCTCCTATAAAAACCAAGAATAAAACACCAAACCGAACTGAAATCGGTTGAGTTTAAGCAAAGTTATGATGAAAAAACTTTTTCATATGAGTGCCATTTTTAGGCTCGATTTTTTCATTTTTTGATAAGGGGTTACATCATTAAAATTGTCAAAAATTGGCCAAAAATTGGAAATCGAGATTTGAATGCAGAAATGTTCTCCTATAAAAACCAAGAATAAAACAGCAAACCGAACTGAAATCGGTTGAGTTTAAGCAAAGTTATGATGAAAAAACTTTTTCATATGAGTGCCATTTTTAGGCTCGATTTTTTCATTTTTTGATAAGGGGTTACATCATTAAAATTGTCAAAAATTGGCCAAAAATTGGAAATCGAGATTTGAATGCAGAAATGTTCTCCTATAAAAACCAAGAATAAAACACCAAACCGAACTGAAATCGGTTGAGTTTAAGCAAAGTTATGATGAAAAAACTTTTTCATATGAGTGCCATTTTTAGGCTCGATTTTTTCATTTTTTGATAAGGGGTTACATCATTAAAATTGTCAAAAATTGGCCAAAAATTGGAAATCGAGATTTGAATGCAGAAATGTTCTCCTATAAAAACCAAGAATAAAACAGCAAACCGAACTGAAATCGGTTGAGTTTAAGCAAAGTTATGATGAAAAAACTTTTTCATATGAGTGCCATTTTTAGGCTCGATTTTTTCATTTTTTGATAAGGGGTTACATCATTAAAATTGTCAAAAATTGGCCAAAAATTGGAAATCGAGATTTGAATGCAGAAATGTTCTCCTATAAAAACCAAGAATAAAACACCAAACCGAACTGAAATCGGTTGAGTTTAAGCAAAGTTATGATGAAAAAACTTTTTCATATGAGTGCCATTTTTAGGCTCGATTTTTTCATTTTTTGATAAGGGGTTACATCATTAAAATTGTCAAAAATTGGCCAAAAATTGGAAATCGAGATTTGAATGCAGAAATGTTCTCCTATAAAAACCAAGAATAAAACACCAAACCGAACTGAAATCGGTTGAGTTTAAGCAAAGTTATGATGAAAAAACTTTTCCATATGAGTGCCATTTTTAGGCTCGATTTTTTCATTTTTTGATAAGGGGTTACATCATTAAAATTGTCAAAAATTGGCCAAAAATTGGAAATCGAGATTTGAATGCAGAAATGTTCTCCTATAAAAACCAAGAATAAAACACCAACCCGAACTGAAATCGGTTGAGTTTAAGCAAAGTTATGATGAAAAAACTTTTTCGTATGAGTGCCATTTTTAGGCTCGATTTTTTCATTTTTTGATAAGGGGTTACATCATTAAAATTGTCAAAAATTGGCCAAAAATTGGAAATCGAGATTTGAATGCAGAAATGTTCTCCTATAAAAACCAAGAATAAAACAGCAAACCGAACTGAAATCGGTTGAGTTTAAGCAAAGTTATGATGAAAAAACTTTTTCATATGAGTGCCATTTTTAGGCTCGATTTTTTCATTTTTTGATAAGGGGTTACATCATTAAAATTGTCAAAAATTGGCCAAAAATTGGAAATCGAGATTTGAATGCAGAAATGTTCTCCTATAAAAACCAAGAATAAAACACCAAACCGAACTGAAATCGGTTGAGTTTAAGCAAAGTTATGATGAAAAAACTTTTTCATATGAGTGCCATTTTTAGGCTCGATTTTTTCATTTTTTGATAAGGGGTTACATCATTAAAATTGTCAAAAATTGGCCAAAAATTGGAAATCGAGATTTGAATGCAGAAATGTTCTCCTATAAAAACCAAGAAGATCACACCAAACCGAACTGAAATCGGTTGAGTTTAAGCAAAGTTATGATGAAAAAACTTTTTCATATGAGTGCCATTTTTAGGCTCGATTTTTTCATTTTTTGATAAGGGGTTACATCATTAAAATTGTCAAAAATTGGCCAAAAATTGGAAATCGAGATTTGAATGCAGAAATGTTCTCCTATAAAAACCAAGAATAAAACAGCAAACCGAACTGAAATCGGTTGAGTTTAAGCAAAGTTATGATGAAAAAACTTTTTCATATGAGTGCCATTTTTAGGCTCGATTTTTTCATTTTTTGATAAGGGGTTACATCATTAAAATTGTCAAAAATTGGCCAAAAATTGGAAATCGAGATTTGAATGCAGAAATGTTCTCCTATAAAAACCAAGAATAAAACAGCAAACCGAACTGAAATCGGTTGAGTTTAAGCAAAGTTATGATGAAAAAACTTTTTCATATGAGTGCCATTTTTAGGCTCGATTTTTTCATTTTTTGATAAGGGGTTACATCATTAAAATTGTCAAAAATTGGCCAAAAATTGGAAATCGAGATTTGAATGCAGAAATGTTCTCCTATAAAAACCAAGAATAAAACACCAAACCGAACTGAAATCGGTTGAGTTTAAGCAAAGTTATGATGAAAAAACTTTTTCATATGAGTGCCATTTTTAGGCTCGATTTTTTCATTTTTTGATAAGGGGTTACATCATTAAAATTGTCAAAAATTGGCCAAAAATTGGAAATCGAGATTTGAATGCAGAAATGTTCTCCTATAAAAACCAAGAAGATCACACCAAACCGAACTGAAATCGGTTGAGTTTAAGCAAAGTTATGATGAAAAAACTTTTTCATATGAGTGCCATTTTTAGGCTCGATTTTTTCATTTTTTGATAAGGGGTTACATCATTAAAATTGTCAAAAATTGGCAAAAAATTGGAAATCGAGATTTGAATGCAGAAATGTTCTCCTATAAAAACCAAGAAGATCACACCAAACCGAACTGAAATCGGTTGAGTTTAAGCAAAGTTATGATGAAAAAACTTTTTCATATGAGTGCCATTTTTGGGCTCGATTTTTTCATTTTTTGATAAGGGGTTACATCATTAAAATTGTCAAAAATTGGCCAAAAATTGGAAATCGAGATTTGAATGCAGAAATGTTCTCCTATAAAAACCAAGAATAAAACACCAAACCGAACTGAAATCGGTTGAGTTTAAGCAAAGTTATGATGAAAAAACTTTTTCATATGAGTGCCATTTTTAGGCTCGATTTTTTCATTTTTTGATAAGGGGTTACATCATTAAAATTGTCAAAAATTGGAAATCGAGATTTGAATGCAGAAATGTTCTCCTATAAAAACCAAGAATAAAACAGCAAACCGAACTGAAATCGGTTGAGTTTAAGCAAAGTTATGATGAAAAAACTTTTTCATATGAGTGCCATTTTTAGGCTCGATTTTTTCATTTTTTGATAAGGGGTTACATCATTAAAATTGTCAAAAATTGGCCAAAAATTGGAAATCGAGATTTGAATGCAGAAATGTTCTCCTATAAAAACCAAGAAGATCACACCAAACCGAACTGAAATCGGTTGAGTTTAAGCAAAGTTATGATGAAAAAACTTTTTCATATGAGTGCCATTTTTGGGCTCGATTTTTTCATTTTTTGATAAGGGGTTACATCATTAAAATTGTCAAAAATTGGCCAAAAATTGGAAATCGAGATTTGAATGCAGAAATGTTCTCCTATAAAAACCAAGAATAAAACACCAAACCGAACTGAAATCGGTTGAGTTTAAGCAAAGTTATGATGAAAAAACTTTTTCATATGAGTGCCATTTTTAGGCTCGATTTTTTCATTTTTTGATAAGGGGTTACATCATTAAAATTGTCAAAAATTGGAAATCGAGATTTGAATGCAGAAATGTTCTCCTATAAAAACCAAGAATAAAACAGCAAACCGAACTGAAATCGGTTGAGTTTAAGCAAAGTTATGATGAAAAAACTTTTTCATATGAGTGCCATTTTTAGGCTCGATTTTTTCATTTTTTGATAAGGGGTTACATCATTAAAATTGTCAAAAATTGGCCAAAAATTGGAAATCGAGATTTGAATGCAGAAATGTTCTCCTATAAAAACCAAGAATAAAACACCAAACCGAACTGAAATCGGTTGAGTTTAAGCAAAGTTATGATGAAAAAACTTTTTCATATGAGTGCCATTTTTAGGCTCGATTTTTTCATTTTTTGATAAGGGGTTACATCATTAAAATTGTCAAAAATTGGCCAAAAATTGGAAATCGAGATTTGAATGCAGAAATGTTCTCCTATAAAAACCAAGAATAAAACAGCAAACCGAACTGAAATCGGTTGAGTTTAAGCAAAGTTATGATGAAAAAACTTTTTCATATGAGTGCCATTTTTAGGCTCGATTTTTTCATTTTTTGATAAGGGGTTACATCATTAAAATTGTCAAAAATTGGCCAAAAATTGGAAATCGAGATTTGAATGCAGAAATGTTCTCCTATAAAAACCAAGAATAAAACACCAAACCGAACTGAAATCGGTTGAGTTTAAGCAAAGTTATGATGAAAAAACTTTTTCATATGAGTGCCATTTTTAGGCTCGATTTTTTCATTTTTTGATAAGGGGTTACATCATTAAAATTGTCAAAAATTGGCCAAAAATTGGAAATCGAGATTTGAATGCAGAAATGTTCTCCTATAAAAACCAAGAATAAAACACCAAACCGAACTGAAATCGGTTGAGTTTAAGCAAAGTTATGATGAAAAAACTTTTTCATATGAGTGCCATTTTTAGGCTCGATTTTTTCATTTTTTGATAAGGGGTTACATCATTAAAAATTGGCCAAAAATTGGAAATCGAGATTTGAATGCAGAAATGTTCTCCTATAAAAACCAAGAATAAAACAGCAAACCGAACTGAAATCGGTTGAGTTTAAGCAAAGTTATGATGAAAAAACTTTTTCATATGAGTGCCATTTTTAGGCTCGATTTTTTCATTTTTTGATAAGGGGTTACATCATTAAAATTGTCAAAAATTGGCCAAAAATTGGAAATCGAGATTTGAATGCAGAAATGTTCTCCTATAAAAACCAAGAATAAAACACCAAACCGAACTGAAATCGGTTGAGTTTAAGCAAAGTTATGGTGAAAAAACTTTTTCATATGAGTGTCATTTTTAGGCTCGATTTTTTCATTTTTTGATAAGGGGTTACATCATTAAAATTGTCAAAAATTGGCAAAAAATTGGAAATCGAGATTTGAATGCAGAAATGTTCTCCTATAAAAACCAAGAATAAAACACCAACCCGAACTGAAATCGGTTGAGTTTAAGCAAAGTTATGATGAAAAAACTTTTTCATATGAGTGCCATTTTTAGGCTCGATTTTTTCATTTTTTGATAAGGGGTTACATCATTAAAATTGTCAAAAATTGGCCAAAAATTGGAAATCGAGATTTGAATGCAGAAATGTTCTCCTATAAAAACCAAGAATAAAACACCAAACCGAACTGAAATCGGTTGAGTTTAAGCAAAGTTATGATGAAAAAACTTTTTCATATGAGTGTCATTTTTAGGCTCGATTTTTTCATTTTTTGATAAGGGGTTACATCATTAAAATTGTCAAAAATTGGCCAAAAATTGGAAATCGAGATTTGAATGCAGAAATGTTCTCCTATAAAAACCAAGAAGAACACACCAAACCGAACTGAAATCGGTTGAGATTAAGCAAATTTATGCACATAAAACCATTGATGGTCTGGAAAATTGTTGAGCTACAAACCCGTTGGAAAGAAATAAGGACCAGGTGCCTCCTTTTTGTATTTGGTAGCAGTTTTTATTTAAAATTTGTATGTATAACAATATATATAGCATATAGTATATACAACGTGATTCTTCGTAAAATTAGGTACTAGAGTTTCATATATAATTATAGCTATTAAGTACTATGTTTAACGCTGGCTCTCCTCCGCCTGCCTCGTTCCTCCTTTTTCCAAACCTTTGGAATAAATTAAAGGACTAAAATGTACACATAATGAAACAAACAGGATGATCCAAAAGTAAAAAGTGCGCTGGAGAGAGTGTAGGGCGGAGAGTGAGGGGGATATAGACGACGACGGGATGAGTCTATGCTACATAAATATGTGGACAAGAAATAGATAACATGACGTAAATGGGGGCATAAATAATCGGAAATGGACGGAGCTGGGCACGGGTGGACCTAGGCGAGGCGTTTCTTTCGACTGGGCGACAGGATCTTGAGCATTGTGACGACGGGCGCCTCGAAGGACATGGACACCACGAAGGACAGGAAGTAGGAGGCCACCGTGAGGCCGAAGAACATGACAACCTGCAACGAACACCATTAGTATATAGACTTTTTCCAGAGTAAATCCTGCACAGAACTCACCATCAGATCCCCGCCCAGATGCAGCGGCGCGTCCGAGTTCAACGCCATGGAACGGATGACAATGGGATGCACCAGGTAAGCACAGTAGGTGACGCGGGAGAAGGGATACAGGCAGGGCGCCGAGAGCAGCGAGTTGATGTAGCCGCCATAGCCCGTGGAGCAGGCGATGGTGATCCAGGCCAGCGACAGGGCCCAGGCCGAGTGGCTCAGCGAGCTGTAGGCGGCGGCCGTGAACTGTGACAGGTCCGCCCGATACAGGCCGAAGACCAGCACGAACAGATTCAGCATCGCCAGGAACCAGGCGCTGGCCACCGTCAGCTTGGGCAGCCGGATCTTGCAGTTCGTCCGGAACAGTATCCAGCCGACGGCCATGCCAATCAGGTAGGGACCCAGCCGGGTCCAGGGCTTGTCGTAGATCTTGTCGAACAGCGCCAGCGGATCGTCCGTATTGGGTCGATGGTTGTTGGTGAACGCGATCACAGCGGTGGTGATCCACGACAGGACCAGGAACACCAGCGTGGTGATCGCGGACAGCTTGAAGTGGCGGACGCCGACGATCAGGATAATGGCACCGATCATATAGAATTGGGTATCGTTGGCCAGGTACCAGCTCCACAGCATGCACTGCAAGGAGAAGAGGTTTGCATTAGAGAGTTGTCTTTTCTCCTGTGCCCCAGCTCACGCCAGCTCACTCACCATCTCATCCACAGGGAACAGCGTGTTAATGTACAGGATATTGCGCCACCAGTAGTCCGGGCAGGTGATGTGATCCATGGTGGGCGGATCGAAGATGGAGTAGGTGGCCAGATACTTCATGGTGACCTGGACCACGCCCAGCACAAACAGATACGGAGCCGTGAGTCGCATAAATCTGTAGGCCACCAGGCCCAGGAAGTGAGCTGTTCCCGCGGTGAACTCGTTGGCTCCCTTGCTCAGCTTGTTCAGCTTGCCCTTGGCATTTGTCCGGAAGTAGATGTACGAGATGAGGAAGCCGCTGATGAAGAAGAAGGTGTCCACGCTGAAGGGGCCGTTGGTGATGGCCTGGAAGAAGAAGTTCTGCTCCACCTCCTTGCGCATCTCCATGTTGTCCGAGTACTTGAAGACCACGATGCACGTGTGGCCGAGGATCACCCAGGCCATGCTGAACGCCCGCAGTCCATGGATGCAGGGTATGGTGTCGGCGCCCACATTCCGGTCGCAGATGGCATTGAAGTTCGTGATGGCCGAGAAGGAGAGCAGGAGCTCCGAGTAGATGCTCAGCTTCTCCGGCTCGTGCAGATGCCCCTCCAGGTGCTCGTCGGAAGTGCTGGTATCGTTGCCCCTGACGCCGCCGCCACCGCCGTGATGATGGTGATGCTCATGCTCTGGATCGTCCACGTGATGTCCATTGCCGCTGTCATTGTCGTTGGGCGGCAGATTGAGCACCAGCTGGTCCAGCTGCTTCAGGGAGTTGCTCGACTCCGAGTGGGCGTGGCCGTGGTCGTGGCCGCGGCTCGACTGCTTCAGCGGGTCGTCGTGGGCGGTCATGGTGTCGCTGTAGTCGGAGGAGGCGCACCCAATGCCCGAGCTCGTTTCGCTGTTGTTCATCATCTCCTTGTCCTGGCGACGCAGTGCCTCCTTGAGCTTGCCGCGCAGGTAAATCTCGTACAGAGTGCCGCAGCAAATCAGAGCCATGACAATGCAGGAGACAACACTGCAAACGGTGAGGGGAAATTGTATAAATTAATTATAATTAATATTTAAGAATTCAGTTATAGTTTCTGAATAATGTTTCAATTAAAGCACTTAGGTTTTGGATTGCTGAGGATTTAAAGAAAGTTTTTAATATTTATTATTTGTAAAGAGTTGGTATTTTATGAAAGCAACAGTTTCGTTTAATTGTTTTATATGCATTTTAAAAGCTTAGCACATAAATTAATTTAATTATCATTGTTTATGTTTCTCAAAACTCTTCGCAATAAATTAAATTTATAAAAAAATTGAATTTAAATTCAAGTATTCAAGATTATACTTTTGCGGGGCATTTTAATTGTAGTCAGTGAAGGATCCATTTCCGACCCTATAAACCATATATATTCTTGATCAGCATCAAAAACTGAATCAATCTAGCCATCTCCGGCAAAAAAACAAAATTTTCAAAAATTTTCAATTTTTTCAAAAAATGGAAAGGGGTTACATCATTAAAATTTTCAAAAATTGGCAAAATTGTCAATTTTTAAAAATTTCAAACTGAGTATGCAGATGTATTAACCTATAAAAAACTAGTTCAGAACAGCTTTCCGAATCAAAATTAAGGCTTTTTTGGCTTAGTTATAAGATTTTTAAATTTTAATTTGTAGACAAAATCTTCATAAAAAAATCGATAAATACCGACTCAAAAATTGGTATTATAATTTTAGTCGAAAGTTAAAAACAAAGTGAAGAAGTCATTTCCGACCCTATAAATCGTATATATTCTTGATCAGCATCAACAGCCGCATTGATCTAGCTATCCCCGGCAAAAAAACAAAATTTTCAAAAATTTTCATTTTTTTCAAAAAAAGGAAAGGGGTTACATCATTCAAATTTTCAAAAATTGGCAAAATTTTCAATTTTTTAAAATTTCAAACTGAGTATGCAGATTTATTAACCTAACAAAAACTAACACAGGAAAGCTTTCCTAATTAAAATTAATGCTTTTTTGGCCTAATCATGCAATTTTTAAATTTCGATTTCGATAAAACTGTCATATGAAAATATCAATAAATATCGATACAAAGAATGGAATATTTGAAGCTTGCTTGTAATCGATTTCCAATACGATAAAGTATTAAAATGAAAAGAAAAACATAAAAAACTGTGCCAAAACGTATTTAAAATCAACATAATATTTATATTAACAATAATATACAGAAATTACTTTATTTACCATGAGAAATTCCCAAAAAACTCTTCCTGCTAATTGCCAACTTTTCAATATTTGCCAATAAAAACCTTACGTTACTTTCTTCACTTCGTGAAAATGCCATAAAAGATGAAGCATAAAAACTTTGGTTTCTGTGTAAAAAGTCCAAGGGGTATATAGGGAAATATATAATCAGATTGCCCTGCTAATCAGCACAGTCAACAAGGGGAGTTTCGCTTTTTACCATATAATTCGATTTCACACACAGAAAACCCGCTAATGGCCAAAACCAACTGGGCAAAAACGAAGCTTTCGGCCTCTCCGGACTCCATTTGGCCACTTGGTTAGCGCTCGCGGAGACCCACCCACTACTTACATCAACAGGCAGAAGGTCTTGTCCGCCCAAATGTTGAACTCCTTGTCGGTGGGCACGCGTATGTCCAGGACGCGGAGATCCCGCGACGGCAGCTCCACATGGGCCCGGGCGCCCATCTCCCCGATGTCCGCAATGGAGCAGCTGGAGGGCAGGCACATGCCCACATAGATGGTGCGCAGCTGCAGCAGAGGATTGGGTTTGGATTAGCCTAGGGGTTGTTTCCCTTCTCTTGGCTCGTACTCACCACTTGGGTGGGCAGCGTATCGTTCAGCTGCATCTTGATCACATAGAAGCCGGGCACGAAGGGCGGCGGCGCATTGTACACGCTGCTGTAGGCCTGGGTGTGAGCGGCGGCGAAGGGCAGGCCACTGGGAGCGGCGGAGTCGGTGGCATTGTTACCGTCCTTGCCGGGGGCAGGAGTCAGGCCGTCGTCGATGGCATCGCAGAGGGCCAGTGAACCCATCCAGTAGTTGTTGCCGTAGAAGAAACCGGATGTGTAGTGACCGGAAGCGTCGTCCACTGTGGGCGAAAAGGGCGAGAGAGGAGAAGGGCAGCGCCATCAGTAACATTCGAAAAAGTGTAAAAGTGTGAATGGGGCAAAGTGTGAACGTTGCATATATGCCATGTCATATAAAAACTGGAAATTATGCAATTATGCAGCTCAGTTGGAGGCTTAAAAAGCATCCAAAAGGCGACCCCAGAGATGCCCTATAATGTTATACTATTTAAATATAAAAATCTAAGAAGTATAAGCTTTTAAAATTGATTTTTAAAGCTGAAATCTACAAGATACTTAACTCTAATTACGTATTTCTTTGTTAATAAAAGCAAACTCCTTATAAATAAGGAATTAACTGGTTTTCTGGGATATTTAGGGGACGTTACATTTAAATAAAAATATGTATGTTTTATATAAGCATCAAATATTAATAAAGAAACATAAGAATGGGTTAATATTATATTTAAAATATTGTAAGTTATACTTTCGAATATCTTAACCCAGTTTCTGCTGAAAAATCCCAAGTACTCAACACTCCGATACATGTTGCCATTATTTTTCAGTCCAATCATAATCAAAATATCGTTGATAACCCAAATTTTGATTCGAAACAGTAACCCTCGAGCCGTGTAACTCTTTGTGATTTATTTGCACACAGTTGAGGCTGTGATTTTTTGCTATTTTCGCTTTCAGCTTTTCGTTTTTCTTGTAACCAGTTGCCACAGAGAGAGAACCGAAACTAGGACTGGCACTGGGACTGTGTGTCTGCCAACCAGTTTGTATCGCTTTTTCGGTTTCGGTTTTGTTTTTATTTTTAGTTTTATTTTTACTTTTTGTAACCGAAGTCATGCAACAATCTTTTGTTGCGGGTTGCGTGGCGACCGAGGAAAAGGCTGGAAGCGCTCTTACATGAGCATCCAGCAGCCAGCAGCCAGCAGCCACTTCCTCTACCCCGAAGCCTTGACCAAGCAGGAACTATCCGGCCACATCTCTCTGGAGGTTACATAAGACCCGGCCATGACCATGAGCGGAGCTGTTGCCTGGCCGGAGATGAGGCTGGAGAGTGGGGCATGAAACGGAAATGTTTGCCAACATATTTGCATGTACTTGACTCAGAAGTGTTTGCCAATTAAATACCATTCGTTGTCGATCGAGGTATATAATTAATTTACCAAAACAATAGCCAGACAACAATATTAGGAGGTGTAAACAAACATAATCAGATAGAGAAGCAATCGAAATTTATCGAAACTATTGCATCTATATAAAGAATTTTCAATATCTTTTATTTTAAAACTAATAAATGAAGTTGGGACAATTTGAATATTATTAAATGAGATTAGATCGATGTGAGTTTAAATGATAAATATATATAACAAGCTTAGGAATTTCGATAATTTATCGAACACATACTGAGCATTCCAACATTTCAGCATAGAAATATCGATATTATATTAAAAACATGATTACTAAAGATACCAAACAACAATCATCGAAGAAATTAACAACTAAACATTTCAGCATAATAATATTAATAATATATCGAATCATACTATATTCTCAAAAAAGAAAAAGGAATCAGAAACATATCAATATTGAGATTGTATCAAATATATACCAATTATTTTAAAGATAAAATTAAAAACTTGAAAATGTTAGCAAAAAAAAAGGAATATAATATCGGGAAAATATATATTATATATTTTAAGAAAACAATATAAGAACGGAAATCCAATAAATCCATTGTAGAAATATTAATATTAATCAGTATGTGCCCAAATAAAAATCCTTAAAAAAGATTTAAAGCTCAAATGTATATCTAAAATATAGTTAGAAATATATATAACATTATACACCCTTCGACACATAATAATATATAATAAAATCCCAATTTATCATCCTATATCTCTTCCACCCCTCCCCTCTTGTCACCATCTCTGTAATGTTTAAACATGTTTTCAATTTAATTTAGCGATTGAGGTCACTTGATTTGCTTGTAGTTAGCATTTCATCACAAAAGCCAAATGGAAAAAGAAACCCTCCTCCGTCACATAACAAATGGGTCGCAAATGTACACACACGGCCATAAGTATAAGCGATCATATGTGCTTCTTCTCTCCTCTGCCCGAATTCAATTGAACGTGTCATTCAAGCGTTTAACGCTCCGTCGGTAAATGGCAGCGGACTCCGAAGCCGATGCCGAGCAAGATCAACGGATGGGCCAGCCCAGACCTGGTCCGGGCCCGGGCCAGACAATGAGGCCATCAAGGTGACAGCCTGACCAAGATCACCCAATCCCCTGGCTGGCCAGATGAACTTGGTAGCGGCTACCGATGAAAGCCAACGCAAAGCAGATTTTATCGGGTATTCTTGTCGCTCCGCAAGGTCGTTCGTTCGATCGACATGTGATCGAGTAATGAGTATATGGGTCGAACCACTTACGGCGAGGGGAAAGCGGTTCGGTGAGTCAAGAAATCAAGAGTCGCTGCCCTGAATTACCTCCGCAGATTCTGTAATTCTTAAAGAAGCAGGGAAACAATCGGATTTCTCAATGGGTTCTACATGCTAGGAATTTGGAATATAAAAATAGAGCTATTTTACTGGTAAAATGTCGTCAAATATGAGTGTTTTTATACCCTTGCAGAGGGTATTATAACTTGAATGAGTCATTTCCGACCCTATAAATCATATATATTCTTGATCAGCATCAAAAACTGAATCGATCTAGCCATCTCCGGCAAAAAAACAAAATTTTTAAAAATTTTCAATTTTTTGAAAAAAAGGAAAGGGGTTACATCATTAAAATTTCCAAAAATTGGCAAAATTTTCAATTTTTTAAAATTACAAACTGAGTATGCAGATATATTAACCTAACAAAAACTAACATGGGAAAGCTTTCCGATTGAAAATTAAGGCTTTTTTGGCTTAGTTATGAATTTTTTAAACTTTGATTTATCGAAAAAAATTTCCTATAAAAATATCGATTCAAAGAATGCGAATATTTTACATTTAGTAATGATTGAAATCCGATACAGTCAATTGCAAGCTGCAAGTGTGTATAAACTTCGGCTTCCCGAATTTAAATTCCTTTCTTGTTTTATAGTATTTTTTACAGAGAAAAATTAAGGAAAGGGCCTTTAAACAACATTTTTTTAACGGATACCGTGTGTATAATTAAAAAAGCTTTTATCTGAACCTGATGTCTGCGTTTTTAGCATCTTTTTAATGTTTTTAAAATGTATTTTTATAAAAAGAAATCCTTTCCAATTTATTGTTTAATTTTTATACGAAATATATGTGTAACAAAAAGACCACACAAGTGGCCTAAAAGTGAAGCAAGGCATTGACTTGAATGTTGTTTCGAAAAACCCAGCGGCCAAAAATGGTGACAAAACAGATAGTTTGGCCTATTGTTTCCACATTTTGCACAGAAATCCCTCGTCCAAGATCAACCTGTGCCCCGGCTGCTGTGCACTTGAAATGCGATGCCAAATATTTGCAAGAAGATTATAGGTTTCATGTATTTATATTCAACCGAAGGTAAGGACAGACCCTCCCTCGTGATATAAAACGCAAAGTCGGGCGGGGTAGGCAAGTGTGTTGACACATAGACAAGCTATATACACTATATGTTAGGCCGATCCGATGGCAGTCGGCCATAAACCATAATGAGTGGCAAAAACAATGAGGGAGGGGCTCTCGGAGCTCACCCGGTGACACGGCTGTTGAAATCCGTTTGATTGATGAAACGATTGTATAAATATAATGACAATAAATAATGTGTGTGTGTATTCATTGTTTCGATATTAAATATTCGCATTTTTTCCGCACCAAATTGTGAAACTGCGCGCAAAAAAAATTAAAATAAATAAATAAATGAAAAAAATCAAAAAGACAGCGACAAACGCGCCCCAACTGTTAACGGTTCAATTAAGGCTTAAAGGCAGGGAAGAAAGGGGCAAAAAGGCATTTAAAAAATGTCATTAAATTAACTGTGCGTCAGCGCATTGTTAAACCATAAATAGGCCTGTCTAATGTACTTGTTTGTTTTTGATTTATTTCCCAAACCCTTGTGGCTTGTAAATGTCCAGCGAACAAACTAGTTGAAGCTCGGCTTAAACTTGGGTTTGAATTATGCTCGGCCTGATCTTGAAATGCCCCATAAATCCCCTTGGGTTTTCCTTTGCATATTTTGCGTTTTTTTTTTAAGGCTTTTCCCCTCTCTAGTTGCTGCTAATCGATTTGTTCAAGAAGCGTAAAATGCTCGCCCATTTCCTAGGGTCGGTTTTTTGCATTTAAACAATCATCATTTTTTGGCAATTGCGTACTTCGTGTTTGGCTTTGTCATTAGAAGCCCGAAAAACTAATGTGGGGACATTAGAGGCGTGTGTTGTAGATTTAAGATTCTCGCCCGTGTGTGTCTTGGCCAAATAAATTCCTTGTCATTTGACAGAAGAGTCTTTGAACTTGGGCGAAGCTGAGCCCCTGTGAAGCGTTCTGTGTACTTATTGTTGAGGTGTGTCTATTAGATCACATCAAGAGGATGATGCTCAAGCTTCGCTATCTCCATCGGCTAAAGCCGTCAGCTAACTCGTTTTATGGCCAAGAAGACAGGTACAAAGTTTGCCAAAAAGTTATATTTCTATATTTAATGTTTGTATTTATGATTATGATTATTGTTCAGGGGATAATAATACAATAATTTCTAAAAAGAAATTTGATCAAAACAGAAAAAATTCAACTTAATTTTTCAATTATTTGTTGATCGGAAAATGGTATTAGATATCATATCAAATTGATACCTTGATATAGCTTTCAAGGATATTTGAATATTAGTCAGAAGCTTGTTACGCTATGAAGGAGCCATTTCCGACCCTATAAATCATATATATTCTTGATCAGAATCAATAGCCGGATCGATCTAGCCATCTCCGGCAAAAAAAAGAAAATTTTCAAAAATTTTCGATTTTTTCAAAAAAAATGAAAGGGGTTACATCATTAAAATTTTAAAAAATTGGCAAAATTTTCAATTTTTTTAAATTTTAAAATGAGTATGCAGATTTATTAACCTAACAAAAACTAGCGTGGGAAAGCTTTCCGAATTAAAATTAATGCCTTTTTGGCTTAGTTATGAGTTTTTAAAACTTAGATTTCTCCCATAAAATTATAATATAAAAAATATTTATATAATATTTAAGCACTTTTATTTTTAAGTAAACTCTGTAACAAAAAGTGAAATAAGTCATAGGTGTTTCATGAAATATGTGTATTGTTAATTATTTAAACTATAAATCAAATAAAATCTGTTAAAATAAAGATTGATAACTCGTAAATTTCTTTTTTAAAATATCTCTGCCTTAAAAAATGCAATTTAATTATAGACTGCATTTAATACCTCAACTATAATTATTACGGCCTATTTTTCTAAGTAAATATTTAAGACTTTGTAAGATTTATGGCCTGGCTAATATTTTCCATCGCTTGACAGCGCCATAATTCCTAATTACTCAAATGTTTTTCTATATACATTTTTTTTTCTATCTATTTTTCTTTATTTTCTCTGCATTTCCTTTAGTTTTCCTTTGTTTCTGTCAGATATTTTGTGTAATAATTACACCTGCCGGTTGCCTAATTGAGTCACACAATAAAACGCGACTTGATTGTGCAATTTTATGCTCGGAGATGCGCAAAGATACAGATATAGATATATAGATATAGATATAGTGTAGTACTAGTGCCAAATCGGAGTCCCTCGGATAGTCGAAGACTTCCTGAATGACTCGAGTAGACAGTGGGGGAAGATACTTATTCATATTCAGGTCTGCTTTCAATGTCAATGTTGGCGCTTTTGAGCTGGCCAAAAGTGCCCCCTCTGGCTGCGACTTTCAACGCCCCCACAATAGGAGGGGGAAAACAAATAATGAATAAGGTAAAAATAAAGCAAAAATAAGGTAAAAAAACGCACACAGGTAGCAGAGTGTAAAAAAAGCGACAGCCAGACGGACGAGGCGAGTGAGAGTCAAAGACTTGGCCTGTCTTCGGGGCTTTGGGTTTGGGTTTTGGGTTTTTCTCTCCGAGATTCGGCACAAGGTCAGCTGCATCTTCGGTGTGTGTGTTTTCTTCTTCATTTCATTTGTTGTGCTTTGTATTGGCCATTGGCTATTATTATTATTATTTTTAGTGGCTGGCCGATCGACTGGTATTCCGCCTTTTAGACTTGGTCACTGACACGTGGCATGGCCAGTCCATTCCGTCTCTTGTATTTACGCAATAATCGTCTCCAATCGAAATCAAAGCAACAAATTTAACCGAACACCAATTAAGGCCTTTCTGCGCATTTCTTGGACTGTAAAAAACTGGTTCAGGGCTGCACTTGTGTGACTCACTGTATGGAAATCATTATACGAATATATAAATAATTAGCTCAAAGAGTGCACTGTCACCGCATTGGTGCCTCATCTTGGTCTTATAATTAGCTTCATAATTTTATTCCTTAACTATAGGCTTTAAGGGGAGATTCCCAAAGATCATTAACTTTGTTTGTCTTTTTTTTTTGCGAGAATAATAAAATAAATCGTCATGATTTGAGGTATTTTTAGTAATTGAAATTTATACTCCCTATTACACTCGTAAATATTTCTTAATATAAATATCTAAGGCTTTAAAGGGAGATCTTTAAACTTTTTACACAGAAGTCAAGCCTCTCTAACTTTCCATTTTAGTCTCTTAGCCAATATTAACAACTTTATACTATTATTTATTGAGAGTAAATGCTGTGATTGCATAACCCAATCTCCCCTTGGGCTGATATCCCATTAAGTTAGCCATAATTCAATAAATGATCCACAGAGCCAACCAAAAATTGCAATTATGGTCAATAACCCCAAAAATTGAGAGCTTGTTTCATAACCAAAATCGGCTGGAAATTAATGCCGGACACGTCTACAGATATTTATATCAATTTTCCTTTATGGCCCCCATAGCTAATATATTAGTTTATTGGTGGTCCGACTTTTACCTAACTTTTTTTCTCTAGTGTTAAACAAAGCAACAAATGCAAAATGGTTATAAACATTTATTGGGACGTGGACCTTCGGCGAAAATGCAACAACCATAGAAATCGATCGATTAGCCAGCCAAGACCGAGTGTCGCATTAAACTTGAAAGCCCCGAATGGATGACGGACACTATTCGCAATATTCCCCCCGCTATAAACATGTCTCTATGATATATTATATAGTCGAAATTAGCGCCGTCTCATGGCGGAGTGTAATTTCTGTCTAATTATCGTCCGTCTGGAAGCTGGTCGTAATAATTCAAGTTGGAGTTGCCTAATTGTGGCATTTTTGTGAGGCATTTGCCCTCGAACAGTCTGCCAGCCGCTCCGTGTGATAATTGCCATTTGTCTCAGGCAGGTGGAGTATGAGCCCGGGTATTCGGTACCAAGTCCCAGCATAAAGTCCCTTTTCAGCTGTCTAATAAACCCAATTAATGTTTGCCCACCTTTTTATACCCTTCCAAAGGGTCAGAAGCTTAAAACGCGGTGAAGGGGTCATTTTTGACCCTATAAATCATATATATTCTTGACCAGCATCAATAGACGAATCGATCTAGCCATGTCCGGCAAAAAAACAAAATTTTCAAAAATTTCCCATTTTTTGAAAAAAAGGAAAGGGGTTACATCATTCAAATTTTCAAAAATTGGCAAAAATGCACATTTTTTTAAATATTAAATTACGGAGTCATTTCCGACCCTATAAACCATGTATATTCTTGATCAGCATCGACAGCCGAATCGATCTAGGTATGTCCGGCAAAAAAACAAAATTTTCAAAAATTTTCCATTTTTTGAAAAAAAGGAAAGGGGTTACATCATTAAAATTTTCAAAAATGGCCAAAAATTGAATTTTTATACGTTTTAAACTGAGTATGCAGATTTATTAACCTAACAAAAACTAGCATAGGAAAGCTTTCCGAATTAAAATTAATTATTTTTTTGCTTAGTTATGAGATTTTTAAGCTTTGACTTATCCAAAAAATTGTCATATAAAAATATCGATTTACAGTATATTTTATTAGAGATTTATTAATTAATTATTAAATTATATTCCTTTCTTGTTTTCTATTTAATTACTTAAACTTTACAGTTTTGTTTGCAAGGCTTTTTTTGTGTCTGGCAGAGTTTTAAATTGTGTCTAAATTCCTTTGAGAGAAGTACCTTAAGTTAAATAGAATCATCTAGCAATTATTGAATCTTGAGAAACATTAGAAAACCTATTTTGCCGTATTTTTCATAGTTCTAAAAATCACCTCATATTAACTATCCTTTCATATGCAATATTTAAATATACATATGTATATGTATGCTTTGATGCAAAAGCCAGTTAATAACTGTGGAATTTGTCCTTAACCTTTCAGGCTGCCACCGATTTGCTGTTGGCCAATTAATTGCAATTGCGTGGTGGTTTTTCTTTAGTTTTTAATTACGCACAATTATACGAAAGCCAAAAACAAGTTCGTTGCCTAAGTCATTCGTTTCGACGGCTAATAAAAAGTAAAACCCCTAAGCAAATACGTTGTAAATAATCAAAAAATACATAAGAGAAACACAAGCCAAAAACGGGTCAACAATTGCGGTCAAAGTTGAAAGTGTTTTACATATAGTTAAACTATAGTTAAGCTATAGTTGTCTCGGCCATAATTTCATTTTCGCCGAATAACAAAAAGTCCGAGCGAAGAAACGAGACGAAAACAAAAAACTGCAAGACATTGCAACAATCAAATTAAAGTTACATTACATAAGTCAAGCTGTATTTTTTTTTTAGTTTTAGTTTTTGTTTTTTACCAACAAGACCGAGGTGGGGAAGGCGGGGAGAAGGAGGGCGACGGGGGACGACTTGTCTCGGCTTGGCGATTTGCCGCGTTTATTTGTTGTGCAATTTTTGGTCGGTTCCATCTGCTTTTTCTGCTCAAAAGACAACAGTTTATATCTGTATATATATATATATATATAGGAGTGTGTATATGCGTACGGGAAAGCCGTAGAAATTATGTTGCGTGACGTTTCATTTCGCACAAAGGCTGTAATTGGGGCCTGTTACCCCCTTTTTTGATTTTTTGTTGGCCCAAAAACGCAAGACAAGCCAACACAACCGTTGTGCATTGTGACCAACTCTAATGACCGAAACCCCAATTTGTAAACTTTTCAATTCAATATGTTTCAATACGAGGCGAGGTCGAAGACTGTGATTTTTCCCCCCATAAAAATCAACACAAATAACGTTTTTCATGTTTCCCGGAATAATTGCAAAATTAAAATAAAAAGCAAAAGACTGGCCGAAGCAACGATTGTGAAAGCCTTTTTTCTCGTTTTGTTTCTTTGAGGAAGTTTGCAGTTTGGATGGTAATAACGATGATGGGGCCAATATTTGCACTTCCTCTAAGACTTTTTGCCGCCGACCGTTTTTGTTTACAAACTTAGCCAAACTCGACAAAGTTAGGCAGACAAAAAAAAAAACGCCTTAGAGATTGCTAATTACAGTGGATATTGTCTATATAATTACTATATAGTCTATATATCTATCTAATATATAGCTAAACTATATTTATTTTATGTATATTTAATGAAAATCTCTGATAAAATTTAAGTAAAAACCAAGTTTTGGGACAATATCACCATTGGAAGTAAAATTATTATAGAACAAATTATTATGGGACAATATCACCATTAGGATTAAAATTATTATAGAACAGTGGTGATAATTTAGTTATTTTTTCTGGGAAAACTTTTCGTCTTCATTATGTTTCAATCCCTGCAGTAAAATAACTTCTAGTACCAAGTTTCAGAACAATATAAATGGAGTAAGCCAAGTTATTATAGAAAAATCGAGTTTCTTTTCTTATTTTTGCTGGGGGAGAACTTTCAGTTTCAGTAAAGTAAAAAGACACCCAAAAACCAAGCACTAGAATTCAAGTTCCTAAAGAATTTTCAATCTAATTTTTAATATATTCAATTAGCATTTCAAATATTTTCCCAAAAAAATATTCTTTTATGTAAAATTTCATTTAAAAAGCTGGTTATTCTTTGCCTTTAGGCAATATCTACTGTAGTATTTCTTGGTTTCTATGAATAGTTTTTTTTGTCGAGGGCTTTGTTTTCGGGGTGTCGAATTTGTCGTGTGTCGCAGCCTTCCACTTGACTTCCAAAAAAAAGCTGCAGTCGCTGCAATTGTCACGGCGAGTGCATTTCAGGGCAACCTTCAACCTGCCAATCGCTTCGACTTCGACTTGGGGTTTGGGCCTAAAAGCTGGGGCTAAATGCAGCCAGCGAAGCGGAGCTGCAACAACAACGAGCGCCGCAACAACAATGGTAACACGGCCACAATTTATTAGCCATTGATCTTGGCCATCGAGCTGAGGATTGGTGGTATATGCAGCTCCAGATACGAAACTGAAACCGAAACTGAAACCCGCTCGCTGGAGATTATTTATGTCCAATCTGTAGCGTTTAAATAACAATTTCCAGACGGCGGAGAGTCCGGTTTGAAGCCGCTGGCCAGCAGGAAAAACTTTGGCCCTGGCCCGCCCGGCTCTGCTGCAGCAGCTCATGTGCTCATGTGTGTGGTAATATATAACTAAATATATAGCCAAAGATTTACTGGAGACATTGACATAGATGCCAGGTAACACGGCTAACAACAACAAACCTCTCCTACAAAAAGGCCCCTGATGGTTCAAAGCTAATAACAAATAGAGAATGGTTTTAAAGGAGGTTTAACTTTTGGGGAAATAAAAGTAAATACTACTTTGGTAAATTACCAATCTTACCCTATTTAAAGCCATTAATGCCTTAATTAAATATCAAATAAATCTTGAAACGAGCCTCTTAATTAGAGAGGGGAAAAAGAGCACTTCCGAAACTGTTAAAACCTTTCTCTCAGCCCCCGGGGAAATGGCCATTTTCATGACCATTTTCATGACCATTTTCCCTGAACTTGAACCATCGCTGGCCGAAGATATTGTGCTCACTTTCCGGTCACTTTGTGCCCATGGTGCAACCACCGATGGAATAATAATAATAAAAAACGAAGCGGAGAAAAAAAAAAGAAACTTTGAAAGGTGGTCTCCTCTCTCCTCTCTTTTTTCATTTTCAGTTTTTCTGCTTTTTTTTTTGGCTGCAAGCAGCAGTGTTTTGTGTTAATTGATTACATAACCAGCTGTAGCTGGTCAAGTCAAAGCAAGTCGGAGGGGCGAGTGTGTTGTGTGTGTGTGTGTGTGTGGAGTCAGTTGGTCAGTGGATCGGATTGCTGGAATCGATAGGATTGCTTTTTGGGGCGGCAACTTGTCGCAACCGAAAATAAAACAAGTCATAATTTCGCTGCAAACAAATACTAAAGGCGGGCCAAAAATCGAAGCCAAAAAATCAATCTCGACCTGATCTCGTTTGCAATTGAACCGTTATTCAATAGCAACCAAACCCACTGACATAATGACCAGAAAAGCCATAAGAAAAAAGGAAAAAAAACCAAGTGGAAAACCTACTAAAAAACCACCTTTACAATTTAACCAAAAATGGGTGCACAAAATTCAGCGAAAACGATGCCGAAAAGTCCACCCATCAAGACAAGATTTGATTGAGCTGTTGCAGTTGCTGCTGCTGCTGCTGCTGCTGTTGCTGCTGCAGCGTTGCATGTTGCTGGCAAGAACTAATTGCGACCTTGGCGATCTCTAGCCAGCATCGTATCGTATCGTGCACTTATGTAGATTGTGTGCTTTATGGTCGAATTCTCCATACAACCCCATATATATATATATATATATATATAAATCTCTGTATATATATCTTTGGCGAATGGCACGTTCGACGCGAGAGTTGGCTTACGGTTTTCCTTTTATTTTTCATTTTGCCAGCAAGTTGCAAACAAGATCAGAGTTGAAAACTGTGTTTGTGTGTGGAAATTTTCGGCAATTGGAAGTGAATGGGCACGTCTTGTCACGTCTTGACATCGGACGAGATCCATTTGTCATCCAAAAAGATGAGAAAATCATTAAATCACATTTAATCGTGATATATTTTTGAAAGCTCTTATCTCATTTAAGTTAATAATTATTTGAAGTTTGATTGCAAGGCTTGAGAAATGTATTTTTACTATTGATTTTTTTTGTTCTTAGATTTTCAACTGAGTTTGTCAAAGTTAATTAATTCATTTTAATGACAATTAACATAACTAATGATTGCCTGACCTAAATATTACTATATTTCTTTTATTAATTAACGTGTCTACTAAGACTTTAATAGTTGACTTATTGATAACTAAAGGATCTAAATTGAATAAAAAAATAAATTAATTAAATAGAAATTCCCAAGAGAGAACTAAGAAATTAACGATTTTCTTATTTGTTTTTTTTGTTTTCTATGCAGAGGTCCTCTAATGATTTAATCGATTTAAAATCGAATTTTGTATATAAAAAATAGAACTATTTTCTTTTTTGTACCTAAAGTTAATACTTAATAATAATAATTAATTCAAATGTAATAGTTTCGCCATAATTTCTGCACTTTTCCTTTCATTTTGAAATATTTTCCCTAAGAAACATGGCTATAAATCGATAAATATCGATTTTATACCAGCAAAATATACTAGGTCCTGGATAAGGTTTCACTTTATGAGTTTTTAAAGATAAATATAATATTTCTTTGCTATAATCAGTTTAAGGATTATATGAAAGGCAGGACTTACTCTTGACGGCCCACATCTTGGCATCGCTGAGTCCGGCCAGGTAGCTCCTCATGTCCCGGCTGCAGTTGGCGGCGATGCCGCCGTCGGTCTCCACCTGGCCCCACTTGGCGGCCAGCAGGGCGAGATCGAACACATTGAGGGCATCCCTCAGCCGCCGGGTGCGCGACAGATCAAAGGATGCTGCCGGGCCAGGAGGAGGAGCCGGAAGCTCCGTGTGCAGACTGAGATTGATCACATTGTGATGATCCGATGACGACGACGGTGAGGCGGTGAGGTTGTGATGCCTTCCGGCGGGGAACTTGCCCTCGTCCTTGTCGATGGCCGCCTGGCCGATGGCCGCCAGAGCCAGGATCAGGGCCAGCCAGAGAGTCCTCCTGGGGGCCATGGTTGTCCGCCGCCACAGTAGGCTACACAGACTTGTGTATATAATATATGTGTGTGTGTGCTCTATATACTCTATGGATATATGCAAATTAACGGGGCACGTTCCTGCGACGAACTCACTTTCACTCCACACGAAAAAAAAAGGTAAACAAATAAATACGAAAAACCGAGAAACCTTAAAATCCAATTTGGGTTAAACTGCAAATTTCGATATCTACGTATATGTGTGTGTGTGTGTGTGTATATTTTTTATATATCTTTCTCAGGCACCAGCATTTTCACAGGCAAAAAAAAGATCGGCTTTAAAAAATATATATATATACCGCTAGAATACCGTTTTGTTTTTGTCACTTTTACTTTTGTTTTCTTGGCTTCTTCTTTATTTCATTTATGTTTCTTTTGTTGTATTTTGAACACAATAACACACGCGCTTTTGTTAGAAACTCAGTGATTCTGGGGGAAAACTGTGACTTGTGTGAGGGAGCTGCGAGCTGCGACGACGACCGCCTGGCATGAACGCACGTCTACGAATCGCGACTGCGCGTCTTGAGCAGCTGTAAAAATATGTTAACAATTCCAAAAACGCAGCGCCCGAAAATACAGCGAAGCCATCTCCGGCTCAGACTCAAATCGAAGCTCAAACTCAAGCTGCTGCTGCTGCTCTCTCTCGGGAGCTCTCTTTGGCGCGCGCTCTCTCACTCTCTCTCTCTCGCTGGGTCTGCGAAAGCGCAAGTGAGTGAATGTGCTGGTACCGTTAGTTGGCTGAAAGAAGAAATGAGCGGGCGAGAGCTCACGAGCGAAGCAGCGATCTCTCGTCTGTCTGTAAGTCTAGCAAAAGCCCTGCGTCATCGGCTATGTTGTAATACCTAGTGGCGTGTGTGTGTGTGTGTGGCGGCTGTTATGGAATTATGCGAAAGTGTGCGTGTTGCAAAAGTGGCCGCAAAAATGAAATTAGCCATTGATATTTGAATACGGGTCGAAGAGGGACGGATGCAATCACTAATATCGCTATCGATATCTGTGGCTGTAGCTGTCTCTGTGCTTATGTATAGCGCTGGCCATATAGCGAATTCCAGCTAAGTCGGTCAAATCAGTTAAGTCGCCAAAATGAGCCAAAATGGCACACAATAAACGTCGTTTCAATCAGTTATAATAATAATTTAAGTTGCTACATCTTCTCCATTACCTTAAAATCTCAGTCTTAGCCCTATTTAAATTAAGCCATTTTAAACACTTAGTTTTTTAAGATTTTGAATAATTACTTTGCAGTTGCTGCAATTACTTAATTAAAATACAGCACACATTTTACGATCTGCCTGTTTTATTTCAGGTTTTAACCTAATTTTTAGGCAAGGAAATAATTTTTTTAGATAGGCTTACCATTTATAATTTCATAATTTTAAATATTGCTTACAAATTACACGTTAAAAGCTCTTGGTTTTTCATTAATTAGCATTTATAATGTTAATTTTTAACTAAGGTAAAATATGAAATGAAATGAATTCACTTGGAAATGATTCATTGGAATATTCAAATGAATTACCAAGCTGGCATATTGACAATCGATATTTAGATGTAAAAACACGGATATGATCTGATAAAATATGGCAAATCCAAATGATTTAAGTGTCTGCAATTAAATGCAATTGAGATAATTTTATTCAGCATGCAAACTCTATGTTTTTTATGGTTTTTCTACATTCACTCGCTACTGCATTCCCGTTTCCACCTCCATTCCCCATTCTCCACCCCCCTCCCTCCCTCCACCATTCCAAGTTTCCAGCCGAAAAACACTGGGAATGGAGGAATGCAAACGAAAATGTCGCAAGAGATGGAACAATTGTTGCTATCCCCCTCTCGCCAGCTGACCCGTTTTCCCAACTCCGCGAGAGCGGGTGAGAGCGGGAAAGAGCGATTGCTACTTGCACCTGGCGCAGAAACAACTACATATATATATTGTGCAATCCTCGAAACGTCAAATGTCTCGTGCAATGCTTTTCAATTTTCAATTTTCCACAAAAGCCAAATAAAAAGTTGGGAACACTCTTGGCCGGCTAGAAAGAGACGGGCAGCTCCTGCTGCAGCGGCTGCTGCAGCGGCTACTGCATTTACCGTTAGCAAATGGAAACCAGTTCTCACAACAACAACCAAGAAGGCAAAAAATACAAAAACAACGCTGCCAAAAAATTAAATGTTAACTTGGCAAAGTGAAACAAAAATGCATTTTGTGCATTTTCAAAAAAAAAAACCAGCAGAGGGCGAAGAAGAAGAAGCAGAAGCGGGAGAAGATCTTGCAACGGTAAACTGGTTTGCAGGGATGACAAAATACGAAACAAAAAACCAAAACCTTTGCATCCAGAAGCTGCGCCAGGTTTGTTTGTGAGTATTTTGTACTGAAACTAAATATATAAAATATCTAAAATGTATACAAGACATAGAAAATGTCAGGATGTGTATACTTTTGGTCCTTTAATATATTCCAAAGGCTTGGAAAAAATAGGAAGAATGAAGGGGTTTGAAAATTGCTAACAACATTAATGGTTTTATGATCATAACTTGGCTTAAACTCAACCGATTTCAGTTCGGTTTGGTGTTTTATTCTTGGTTTTTATAGGAGAACATTTCTGCATTCAAATCTCGATTTCCAATTTTTGGCCAATTTTTGGCCAATTTTTGACAATTTTAATGATGTAACCCCTTATCAAAAAATGAAAAAATCGAAAAAAAATTTTGGATTTTAGCTTTTTACAATTTTAATGCCAATTGAAGCTCCGTTCAAAACCATGAATAAAAATGTATGACATTCCTTGATAGGACTTGTTTGAGCCAAGTTATGAATATTTTAGTTAAGAGATTTTGTGACATTTCTGGGGTTTACCAAATTAATGATTTTGGGGAATTTATGAAATATATGATTAAACCTTAGTGAGAGCCTTAGATAACCCTTCTAAATATTGAATTAAAATTATATTACTGAAGGTTTTCCTTTGAGATTTATGCTTACTCTTAGTTAAGATTATGTTATATATTATATATAAATTTTAATATAATCAAAGTTCAATATCACTTACTCAAAAGGGAGCAGACACATTCGGCAGCGGTGGGAAGGAAGATGGAGAAAGGCAGCGGAAGCAAGATGTGGAGAGTCTGCAAAACAGAAAGAGAGAAAGAAAGATAAATAAAGAGAGAAAGAAAGATAGAGAAAGAGATAGAGAGATAGAGAGAGAGAAAGAGCAAGCGAGATGGAGACGGATAAGCATGAATGAAGATGCAAATGAATCCACAAAATATTTAAGGTTAGCCTTAATATTTTACGTACACTGAGCAGAATCAAGTAAATACTAAATTATATTTATGATACATAATAATAATATTACATAAAGGCTAAATTAATCTAATAAAAATAATTACAAAATTATTTGTTTATCGAAATGTTAAATCAAATAAAGATGGGTTAAAAAAACAACACTGCGTATACGTAATATATGGTGCTTCGGTACTACGAATCCGGAATCCAGTAAATAAAAATTAATATTTATTACAAATTTATGTGAAAGCTAAATTAAGCTACTAAAAATAATTACTAATTTATTTTAAATGTAAGAGCAAATGTTTTAACGAATTTAGATTAGTACAAAAAAGACAACAGTACGTATACGTAATATAGTGTAGTCACGTACATTACGTATACGTATTTTTTGTAATACTTTGTATATGTAGACCTTTGGTTAGTAGATTATATTTTAGTGTTAAAGACAAGAAATCCCTCGAATTTATTTCAAAAATATTAAGAAAACTTGCTAGTAAATTTCTCACTATGATATTTTACGTAAAAATGATCTATTAATTGATCAATTTGTAAAGTATTTTGTTTTTCAACAGAAATTGTAGTTCAAGTTTCTTTCCTCATGTTAAGTATTTAATGTACTTGCGAAATATGTGCAAATTTGTCGCAGTGCATAAGGGTCTGGGTCTGTCAGTCATTCACGCGATCGTCTTTGGGGACACGTAAGGTCTCTCGCTGTGCTGTCAGCGAATGAAACCGAAAGAGGAAGAAAACTTAAATAAAAAATGAGAAATGAAAAATGGGAAATAAAGAAGAAAAAAAAAACCTGTCGCCTTTTGCACCTCACATTTCCCCGCCGGGCCGCCCGGAGCCTCCGCGGTCGGTGTGTGTCTTAATGAGAAAAGTGAAAGTGTCAAGAAATGGGCAAACCGGCAGCGCGGCCCACAAAAGGTTCAGTTAACAGTGAATAAATAAAGCCGCGATACGAAATTCAGTCAGAAATCAAGGCGATTAGCAAAGCTCGGTCTCTTGGGGTTATCAATTAGCTAATCGATAACCGAATTTAGTCCATTACCCATGAGATACATATACATATATTTGGGAGCATGGGAATTCGTCGTTGCCAGACGATCTTCAAGGTTCAGATAAATAACAATAAATTAAGGAAGGAAATCATTTCCCTTGGGAAAATAATTTGTCTAATTTTTATGTAGAGTTTCCCCTTGGTTAAATTGAAATCAGGTCAACCGCAATGTTTGGCAATGTTTTTGATTTCTTTATCGGGAACATCTTAATGAATTACTAATTTTTGTGAATTTTTTAATAGGTCCAAAGAACCTTGAAAATTGACATATTATTTTACGAAATATATCATAACAAAGCCAGGGAGTGTTATTATTATTTAACTTATTTTTCTAAGAAGTAAAGCCTTTGTAAAATGTTTAAAAAATAGAAAAAATATCATCTGAAAAACCTAATATTAAATCCTAATGCCTTAAAATGGAGTTACGTATATATAGTCTCCAGAAAAAGATTTTTTATATATTCTATCTATTAATTCGGTTTATGGTTATTATTTGAATACATTTTTCTAAAAAGCAAAGCTTTTTATCATTTTAAACGGTCTTAAAATTAATGAAATGATATATAAACTCTAGAAATAGATTTCTTATATATTTTATTTAGCATTTCGATTTCTCCAAGTAATTCTCGATGGAAGTGCACTCTCAACAATGAATCGTGACACTTTAGAAATCATTCGACCAAATATTTAGTTGCACAAATAGTTTTGTTTTTGGATCACTCATTGAGCTCATTTGTTCAGTTTTTCTTTAGTTTTTTTTCTTTATTGTTTTAATGCCATTGTTGAAGTTACTGTTGGCTGTTAATTGTTTTTGTTGCCGTTTGCGCCTGGTCTTGCGTCACGTTTGACACTTTGACCATGAACGCATTTCTTGGCAAAAGGAAAACCGCGGCCGCTGGGAGAGAGCTCGGACATGGATTTTGGGATGAAATTGCACCGAATGTTCGGTCGTAACTCTTGGTTATATTTTTTTGGTTTTTATCTCGACTTCTTTCCTCATCTGGCGCCGTTTTATTTCGTTTTTTTTCTCGTTTTTTTTTATAATTACTTCATTTGCAATCTCTCGTGAGGCAATAGAAGAAACTACCGTTAATTAAAAACGCAAACGCACGGCCAAAATGAGCGCACAGGTTGCGTGAGCAAGCGGGACAGGAGATGGGACAGGTGAGTGTGTGCACTGAGAGAAAAAGTTGTCTAAATATAGGGGAACTGAATTCAGAAAGGCCTTATAATAGTATTACTAAAATAAGGGATAATAAAAGGAATTTTAATAAAATTATATCTTTAGCTTTGCACTTAATAAAACTACAATAATTGTTTAAATCGATATTTATCGATATTTTTAGGACAATTTTATCGACAAATCAAATTCTAAAAATCTCATAACTTGGCCAAATAAGCATTAATTTCAATTCGGAAAGCTTTCCTATGCTAGTTTTTATCAGGTTAATAAATCTGCATACTCAGTTCGAAATTTAAAAAAATTGAAAATTTTGTCAATTTTTGAAAAAATCGAACATTTTTGAAAATTTTGTTTTGTTGTCGGACATACCTAGATCGATTCGGCTGTCGATGCTGATCAAGAATATATATGGTTTATAGGGTCGGAAATGGCTCCAAAATTTAATATTTGAAAAAAAATAATTTTTGGGCAATTTTTGAAAATTTTAATGATGTAACCCCTTTCCTTTTTTTCAAAAAATTGAAAATTTTTGAAAATTTTGTTTTTTTGCCTGAGATGGCTAGATCGATTCGGCTGTTGATGCTGATCAAGAATATATATGATTTATAGGGTCGGAAATGACTCCTTCACTTTGTTTTAAGTTTCTGACTAAAATTATAATACCCTTTGGACGGGTATAAAAACATAGTCATAGCATAGCAAAAAGTATTAATCACATTAAAATTAAATTTCAAACCAATTGCATTATTATTAAAAATATGACAAAAAATAATACATTATAAACCAATTGTTATTTAGAACAATTTGTCACATATTTGAGAGACATATTTCCAGACTTTTCTCTCAGTGCACAGCGAAGAGAGAGAAGGTAAAGGTAAAGGTTCGCTGTTATAACAGCGGCGCCAAAATATTTTCACTTGACTTTTGCGGCTCTGGTTTTTATGGCCCCCACCGAAGTTCACCGGGGAACTCGGCTGGCATCTGATCAGAGCGGATCGGATCGGATCGCTCAGGGGGGGGGAGGAACGGGGATTGGGGACTGCGGACTGGGGAGACTACTACGGAGTAATCGTTATGCAATGGGGAGAAAATTGACAATAAAACAAAGCGCAAAATATACAAACAAACCCGCGTGAGAGACTGCGGCGACACAGAAACTGCAATGTCACTTACCCATTATGAATGGCCGGGAAAAAAAAGGCGGGGGAAAAGGGGCGTGGATGATGCCAAGTGATGCCTCATACCGGACGACGGAGAGACGGACAGGCAGACGGACAGACGGACAGGTGGCAAAACTGTGCCAAGCTGTAATCGCTCCGAAAGCGATAACTAAAATGCGTGCGGAGGCTGCACTTAAAACTTGAAATACATATTGTATGTAATCCCCCTAAAGGTTTAACCTTTGGGCAAACGAATTTCACCAAGAAAATGCATAACATTTATCAAGGAAAAGATGGGATTGAAAAATATAGAATAAGGCTGGATTAAGAAATTAATATGCTATTAAGATAATAACTTATTGTAAATATTGGATATTTACATGCGTATTAAGATAGGGTATAAATAGTTAATGTTTTCGAGTTTAAGATAAAAGATACAATGAACCATTAAACA
Source organism: Drosophila bunnanda (assembly GCA_035046265.1). NCBI lineage: Eukaryota > Metazoa > Arthropoda > Insecta > Diptera > Drosophilidae > Drosophila > Drosophila bunnanda. The sequence continues at coordinate 911,010 of JAWNOB010000017.1, forward strand.
AGCTATTATTCATTAAGCTTAATTTCAATTTAAAGCCGAAAAGTATACCTAAAATAGTTGGTGTAGAGAACTTATAGGAGCTACACTCAAGAAACACCCTTTCTATAAAGAAAAGGATGCAGAATTTAATCTAACTTTAGATATCGTTATTCTGCAAGCTATATGATATAGTCGTTCGATCTGCCCACTTCCGACTTATATGAGATTTTTTGCTTAACAATTTTCAACATTATCAATGGTTTTATGAACATAACTTGGCTTAAACTCAACCGATTTCCGTTTGGTTTGGTGTTTTATTCTTGGTTTTTATAGGAGAACATTTCTGCATTCAAATCTCCAATTTTCCAAATCTTTCCAATTTTTGGCCAATTTTTGACAATTTTAATGATGTATCAAAAAATGAAAAAATCGAGCCTAAAAATGGCACTCATATGAAAAAGTTTTTTCATCATAACTTTGCTTAAACTCAACCGATTTCAGTTCGGTTTGATGTTTTCTTCTTGGTTTTTAGGCTGTTTTTAATATTAAAGAACATTATTGTTATTAGGGATGGTAGCACTATGGGTTTTTCGTGTGTAAATATCGATAAGAATTTCTGCGAAGTCTGGCAGCGCTGCCAGCTCGAAACAAAAAAGTCTGGCAAGCCAAGCGCAAGACTAAAAAGGTCTGGCAACACTGGACGCGGATGCACCAGGGCCATAAACATCAAATAAAACATAAACAAACGCAAAAACGACGCAATGGGCTTTCCGCGCATCCTCAGCAAGAACAACAAGATCTACACGAAGCTGGGCGAGTTCTGTTTATCGGGCGACAGTTTCTGGATAGTGTGCCACACGTGCCAGGAGGAGCTCCAAACGCAGGATCAGTTCTGGAAGCACATCCAGGACGAGCACAACTTTCTGCACGGCGTTGCCAAGGTGAGCACTGGCCCAAGTGTCCGAATATCCCAAACTAATGTGTTTCTCCCTGCAGCAAGAACACAGCAGAACCTCCAGCTACTGCCTGACCGATGTGGAGGCGGCAGCGGGAGCGGCCACGCCAGGCGGCAGCGGTTCCCAGGGTGCGGGCAGTGTGACGGCGGTCACAGTGCCACTGGCTTTGTACCATTGCTCGACCAAGTACTCCGAGGATGAGCAGCGCGAGGTGGAGATGCATGAGGCGCAACAGCAGCAGCAGCAGCAACAGCAACAACAGCAGCAGCAGCAGCAGCAGGTTCAAGTACAGCAGCAGGTTCAGCAGCAACATCAGGCACAACAACAGCAGCAGCAACAACACCAACAGCAGCAACAACAGCAGGCGCACCAGCAACAACTCCAGCAGCAGCAGCAGCAAAGGGATGTGGCCAAGGAGCTGGCCGAGCTGCATGCCAATGCAGTGGCCGCTGCCACCGCTGCTGCAGCAGCCATCGGCGGCGGCGAGGGCAGCACCCGCAGCAGCATTGACATTAAAATCGAACCCAGCCAACTCACCATGACGCCGGAGATGCAGGCCGCGGCGGCAGCGGCAGCAGCGGGCACCATCTATCATCTGCCGCAGCTAGTCCCGGCCCCAGTTGTTCCGCCGCCGCCGCTCACGCCTGGCTTTGTGAGTGTCAGCGCCAGCACCAGCACCTCCAACACGGTTAGCACCACGCCGCCAAATGTGACGGCCGTGCTGCAGCAGCAGCAACAGCAGCAGCAGCAACAGACCGGATCGGGACTCACCAATCTCAGCCTCAGCGTGGCGCCGTCGACTGCCATGGCCGCCGCCATGCTGGCCGCCAGTCAGGAGCTGCCCAAAGACTCGAACAGCACGACGGCGAGCGCCGGCAGCGCTGTGTCCTCGGACGACGGCGAGCGCTGGTACGTCTGCGACTTTGAAACGTGCGGACTCAAGTTCAAGTACAAGTCACGGATGGAGCTGCATCGCGTCGTGCACAGCAAGGAGCGGCGCTTCAATTGTGATGTGTGCAGCGCCTCCTTCAAGCAGTCCTGCAACCTGTCCACGCACCGCAAGAAGAAGCATGCGCTGCGAGGCGTCAAGAACGAAATACTGCCGCAGCGCTTCTAGGCCGTAGACCGTAGTTAACCAGCTCCTGGTCCTTTTCCCACTCCTCCCTCCCTGTCACTCGTTTAGCCAGATTCTGGACTGCAGCTTGTAACCCCCAAATCCCTGACTCCTAATCCCCGAACCCCTCGACTTCAAACTTAGTTTAACTACCTTATTTTAGAGTTTAAACCGGAGACTACCTGCTGGCCACAAGATTGATTCTATTTCATAGCTGGAAAGACGGCCTTCGAAGGCTTCTTCCTATTAAGGTTTTATCGCTTCTTATAATTGTAAAGGTTTCCCTGTGTGCTCTGTCCGGCTATGGCAATCCCTTGGCCAGCAGGGCGACCTACGGTTCTATATATATATATATATTTACAAATATATGAATAATTATATCTAATTTAGGTATAGTTCCCCCTGTAAATGTAATGCTAATGCCCGAGCGAGGTTATGTTAACCTTCCTCCCATTAACGTTTAATTGCGCCCAGATGTACATGCAATCTTGTATATAGTGGCTAAGATAATACGAACTAGCTCGATATCGTAGTGGACATCGAGCTTAGCAGTCAGTTGGTTCCGTGTTACGTTAGTTACTCCCACTTTTGCCTAGTAACTGCGACCAGTGCGCGACAGTGTATTTACCATTAGATCAATCAATCAATCAATCAATCGACGGCGAGCTGAGCCAGGCAACAAACCAAGACAACAAGCAACAGCCGAAACACACAACAACCAACCAAGCGAACAAGAAAATACATCAAAAATACATTTAATAATTGTTTAAACTAAAAAAGACGCAAGACTGTTTTGTTTACGTGGCTTCGGCATGGTTTTTATACCCTTGCCGTGTGTCAATCAAGGGATTTTATCGATGAATGAATGATGATAATGATTGACAATGATTTTAACTTATAAAACCACTGCAGAAACTACTTTAAATTAAGCTAAACTATTGGGATTTTCCCTTTTGGCTTAATTTTCCTTTATTTTCTTTGCAGGCACTGTACTTGGGTGGTGGTAAGGCCACCCATGAATTCCAAAGGAGACACCATGGCTGTCCAGGAAGAACACCTTTGACTTTACCTAGCTAACCCTTTTTAGATCTTTTTAAACAGAAAAATACTTGTGTTTTCGATACTTAAATACTTTAAAAAATTATAGATTTAAAAAAAATTGAATTACTATATTATTTTCATGCAAAGCAAAAAACACCACAAGTCTTAACCATTGTATTTTGACTAAGGTCAACCCTAATTATCCAAGTTCCCTTTCAAAACTTCTAAAAATTCAATAGATGGCGCTGGGAGGTGTTGTGTTCCTTTGTTATAAGAGAATTTATGTCCAACCGCAGGCTCTTATAACTCTCTTATAACTCTTATAACTTCTTATAACTCTAACTTGTTCGAAAACTTGTATAACTGTTTTGAGTTAAACTCTTATAAAAAATTTATCCATTATTGTTTAATTTAATGTACTTTTTTATTCAGATTGTTTGAATATTGAATTGAATAATTTCAATTTAATTTAAATAAAGGAAATCAAGTTAGTGATTTCCTTTATTTAAATTAAATTGAAATTATTTACGATCGAATCATGGAATCAAATTGGAAATCGTTTTTAACTAAGCCAAAAATTGATTCATTTTAATATTAAAATTTAATTTTTTGTTTCATTTTTGAAAACATTTAAGGATCCTTATTCCTTATGCACTTATAATTTACTATTTAATTCATAGTATAAAAGAAAACTTTATGCAAAGGGTTCAGGACCTAGACAAAACCGTTATTTTTTATCCACTGAATGTGAGTTGAGAGCAAATCACAGGCAGCAACCCAAACAATAATTCGGAGTCAGTGGATCCCTGAACCAATTACACAGATCCTGTTTTACAACCCAGTGTTGGCTAAGGCAACCTAAAGTTTGCAGCCTTTAATTTAAAAAAATAATTACAAAACGAATTGCACTTTAAAATGATAAGCTGCACTTTAAATTTACATCTAATCAGAGCAAATTGAAAATTTTCTACTATATATTTCATATTCTCAGTGCATATTTAAGCTATTCACTTTTATATCCCTTTAGGAACCGGAAATGTCTTACCCAGTGACTTTTTTCCTTTTGCACGGCTTCTGTTTAAGGATAACGACCATTTCAAGGGTGGAAAGAAATTAATTAAGACCAAAAAAAGGACAATCCCCATGGAAAGTGCAAGCCATTGACATTTCTAAAAGCAATCAAACTGGTAGCCTGGGAGCAGGGGAGCAGTGCCAACTTCCCTGTTACGATTCTCTTCTCCGGGGACAAAAGTCTCGGCCCCACACAAAAATAGCTGGTAAAGTTTCCCCAGATATTCGCAAATATTTCATACATACATAGCTTGTCGCAAAGGCAAAATACTCGCAATACCTGAACGAGAGAATTTCCGGCAGGAGCAGAGATTCGAAAGTTTCCGGAATACTTCCATCCAGAAATGGCAACGGTGTATATAGTACTTACATGTATGTGCCTAGGTGATGGATATATGTACACATATCAGGTGTTGATGTCCAAGATTTCCAGCAATTTTATGTGAACATGAAAATAAAAATAAAAACATAAAAATAAATAAACATCATACATCATAATAAAAAATAATACAAATTGAAACATATTTAATAAATAAGAAGACTTACATATATATAAATATTAAAATAAATTTTAATAATATTTCAAATATAATTAAATAAATATTTCCATGTTTAAACTATATTTTAGAAACTATTATTTCGAGAGATAGAGTATTGCCCTTTGATCTCACTCTAACTCTTTCTCTAACTTCAACTCCACCTTCATCTTACTCTCTTTCCGTTTACTGTTAAATTTGCAATAAAAATACCAAGCGGGTTTCCTTTCGCTCTTATTTGTTACTCCTGTTGTTTTTATACCCTTAAAGGATATTTTTATATTAGTCAGAAGCTTGTTACGCTGTGAAGCAGCCATTTCCGACCCTATAAATCATATATATTCTTGATCAGCATATAAAACTGAATCGATCTAGCCATTTCCGGCAAAAAAACATAATTTTCAAAAATTTTGAAATTTTTGAAAAAAATGAAAGGGGTTACATCATTAAAATTTTCAAAAATTGGCCAAAAATTGCATTTTTTAAGTTTTAAACTGAGTATGCAGATTTATTAACCTGGCAAAAACTAGCACGGGAAAGGTTTTCGAATCAAAATTGAGGCTTTTTTGCCTTAGTTATGAGATTTTAAAAATTTGATTTGTCGAAAAAACTGTCATAAAATATCAATTCAATTCAATTTTAAGCTTAGTTTTAATTGATTTCCCGTACGTTCCTATAATTCCATTGCAAGGGTATTTAAGCTGCGGCTTCCTGTTGCTTAGTTTTCTGTCTTGTTTTATTGTGCTTTCTTCTTGCTAAAAGCCGATTGAAGAACAAGCGAGTGAGAGTGACAAAATGAGAGCCAGGGCCCAAACAGGGGGGGGGGGGAGAGAGGGAGTGGGAGTGGGGCGTAATGAAGCGGAAATTGAAATTCGTGTGCCAAACGAATGTAGCTCTCTAGAATTTTGAAAGGTTTTTTGTGTTGATACACCTCTGCCTTTGCTTTTGTATGCACAATCACACACACACACACACACACACTGAGAGACTATTCAATTGCTTATACCATGATGCAACTTTAGAAGGTGGTCTTCATTATTTTTAACTCTCTTTCTCTCTCTCTCCACTCTCAGAGAGTAGACAAACCTTCCTCAAGAAAGAGTGCAGTCCTTGCAATGAGACCACCTTGCATAATTCCACCATGACTTACACATTATGTTCACCGACTTTTGTCACTCCTTGTATACCTTTCTCCCCCCTCTTCCCCCTCTCCCCATCCGTGAACTTGAACTGCAAACGGAGTGCAGGTGAAGAGAGAATGATGGGGGGCGGGAGGACGGGGGGGTGGTGAGCTACAACTGTTGCTCTGATTCGCTGCTTTTAAAATTTCATAGCATACATTTCAGCGATAAAGTAGTCGAAAAGAAGTACGGTGAAACTCAAGGACTTTTGTAGATTTTCATTTAAAAGTTTAATAAATTTTAGATGGAAGTAAACTGTTGGCTTGTTCTACGATTTTACCTTTGTGTTTATCATATTTATAGGTCTTTAAAGTGCTATAAACATATACAACTTTAACATAGTTTATTTATGAGACTGTTGTTGTTAATAGTTTTGTAAGATTACAGTTTATAATCCTTAATATGCCATATATTCTGCATATATTGTTTATTATACTATTATTGTTTTATCCATTTTTAATACTGTTCTTTATCATATTAATAAATTATTTATGTTATTTTTATTTGTATTTATATTATTTATATTCTTAAAACAGATATTTATGAGATTGTAGTTATTAAACATTGGTAGGAATTTTCTCTGGTTATTGATTTATGTAATTTAAGTTTCAGATTGATTGCAAGATTTGTTCAGAACTTATTTTTTTAACACTTATTTAATTATGAATAAGTATATTATTATTATTATTAGTATATTCATTGATATATACATACGTTATTAAGTATTACTTTTATGTTATTTTCCTAGTATTTGTATTTATTATTATGCCTTTTTTATATTATATATTAAATAAATGTTTCTAATTACAATGACCTTTTTGCCTTTCACATCCTTAACTATCATTAAGAACTGACATATATTTTTCGGTCAAACTCCTGTCACTGTGCCATGTCCCATTCATTATTCATCAGGATCTGTTGATGCGTTTTCCGCTTTCCCGCTTTCCCGCTTTCCGGCTACTTTGTGGCACACATTTGGCGCCAAATGAAATATGTGAAAAAGTCCTACCCCACGCGGGGAGACAGAATTAAATAGGAGTTCCCGGATCCAAAGTGTAATGAAGTAATTAAATAATCTTGTTAGGGATTTTAAATACTTTTTAAGGGATTTCTTTTTTGCTTTTCATTTAGTTATTTCTTTAAATAAATAAATACGAGCAAGCTTTTTAAATACAAAAAGGAATACAAAGAAGGATTCCTTGCTTTGGCCTTGTATTTATATTGTTTTTAATATTTTATCCCATACATATTTATTAAATGCAATTGGTTTTCAAGAGGAACTCCTGTTGCTGCAGTTGATGTTGATGCTGATGCTGCTGTTGCAGTTGCTGTGTGGCAGCTTGAGCCTTCGGTTGCGTTGGCTTTTTGAGTGATGAGTGCACAAAATGTATGTGATATGTTGAGCGTCTAATTAGCAAAGCGGCGGACAGGCCGCCAACTTTGTACAGGAAACCAAAGGGGGTTGGGGCTCACTATTTGTATTCCCGGCACATGGCACATTTAAGGCGGTTTCTGGCTGCATAAGCCCCATTTTGGCCCATAAATTACCAGTGCCGACAAACAGTTGTAAATTTCCTTACTGACATCTCGCAGATAATGGATATAATGGCCATGCAAACACACACACTTTGCCTTTTGCTTTAAAGTAGGAATTAATTACTATTCGAAATTCGACTCGCTTCATATTTAATTATCCTGCAGCCCCTCGAGTCCTGTTTCGATTCGGGTTTCGGATTGTCTTCGCTCTCATTTAACGACAGTTTGTGCCAATAAATTGAGTTTATGTGAAGCAAGTCATTAAGCGGACAAATTACATATGAAATATGTTGATGAAAATGGAGTTTTCTATGGGAAATACTTTACTTGAAACACTCTACCAAAGTGAGGGAAAAACTAAATGATTGATGATGAATTAAAGTGTAAATAAGTGAAATAATTGTATTGTGGAACATTATTTATTTACTTTATTTGTGACACCTGTTTTCTTGCAATTTGAATTACAATTAAACTCGAAGCCAAGTTTGTTTGCCAGCTCGGTTTCTGATTTGATTTTCTAAATTTGCGGCTTTGGCGGTTCTGTTTTGTAAATCGGGGAATTCCCCTCTTTAAGCAATGCTCTTACACCACAAAGAGAACGCTCCACAGAATTCCAGTCTTGGAAGGTAGAGTATAAAATACATGAGCATATTGCTTTGTACATGCATTTTGGCAGGAAATATTAACAAGAAATTAAATACTATTATATAATAATAGATATTTTATAGGTTTTTTTTTGGACGCTGTCATGTTAAATTTATGGTTTTGGTTCTTTAAATATTTATGTTTATTCCCATTTTTTATATTCCTATTTATTAATATATGTATATATTAATTTACAAGGAAAGGAATTCATTTCTAAGCTTTAAATATTTGAATTCTTTGAATAAGCTTCCGAATAAAATTATAATACCAATTTTTTGTGTCGATATTTATCGATTTTTTTATGAAGATTTTGTCTACATATTAAAGTTTAAAAATATCATAACTAAGCCAAAAAAGCATTAAATTCAATTCGGAAAGCGGTTCTATGCTAGTTTTTAGTAGGTTAATAAATCTGCATACTCAGCTTAAAACTTAAAAAAATTCAATTTTTTGCCAATTTTTGAAATTTTTAATGATGTAACCCCTTTCCTTTTTTTGAAAAAATTAAAAATTTTTTGAAAATTTTGTTTTTTTGCCGGACATGGCTAGATCGATTTGGCTGCTGATGCTGATCAAGAATATATATGATTTATAGGGTCGGAAATGACTCCTTCACTTTGTTTTTAACTTTCGACTAAAATTATAATACCAATTTTTGAGTCGGTATTTATAGATTTTTTTTATGAAGATTTTGTCTGAAAATTAAAATTTAAAAATCTCATAACTAAGCCAAAAAAGCCTTAATTTTGATTCGGAAAGCTGTTCTGAACTAGTTTTTTATAGGTTAATAAATCTGCAAACTCAGTTTGTGATTTAAAAAAATTGAAAATTTTGCCAATTTTTGAAAATTTTGTTTTTTTGCCGGACATGGCTAGATCGATTCGGCTATTGATTCTGATCAAGAATATATATGATTTATAGGGTCGGAAATGACTGCTTCACAGCGTAACAAGCTTTTGACTAAAATTAAAATACCCTGCAAGGGTGTAAAAATATTATAAATATTTTTGTGTATATGTGGTATTTCTATCTATATCTTATTTATTTTTATAAATGTCTTGAGTAGTTAAATAGTAAATTAATGCCAGTTTCTTGAGTTATCTTTAGCAGGGCATGCGCAGGTCGTGTTAGATTTCAGCCACCGCTTCCAGTGCCTTCCAGTCGCCTCTCTTAGCTTTTTTGGGAAATTCTCTCTTTGCTTGGCCTTAAGCTGCGGCCAGGACATGCTTACATTTGCAGTTACCAAGCACGGCAAGCAGAAGGCAGTGTAAGCAGCAGTTGCCCCATTTTTTTTTGCAAGGGCAATTTGGGCTTTTGGCCACGTTTAGGGACCACGCTACATGTGTCTGTGCGGGGATAACGTAGGGGATTTAAGCCACTTGCTGCTGCCTGCTGGCTGTTTGCCGCTAATGCCGACGTTTGAGGACCTGACCCGTTACGGATCCGCATCCACGGCTGTACGAATGCCCCTGGCTTAAGTGGCACATCCAGGTGAAAGTCGCCGTGTTTGCTCAGTCCTTTTTTGTCCCCCAGCTCCGCTCCACATATGCGATATATGTATATAAGTTACATATCTGCTTCTGGGCTTAGCCGAGGCCTCTTCTAGGCTGTAAGTGGTTCAAACAGCTCCCGGAGTAACGTGTCCTGCCCAGCAGCCGGCTTTTTTTTGCGAGCGACTTATGATGGGAATAAAATGCATTCATTATGCATCTCTCTTCATATGAACTAAACAAGAAACTCTAATGTTGTTGGGTGCATATTTATGCACTCACAAAATGGGTTTAAACATATTTAAAATAATATATATATGCATGAAGTATATATATCTAAATTAGAGTACTTTAAATTGATCAGAAAAGATGAAGATTCAGGATACTGTTATTGTTATTTAGGATTAGGAAGGGCAAAATATCGATAATGAGTCAATATTAGACTCTAAAGTCGATACATAAAGCGATACTTTACGAGTCTTATATAATATAATAATAATATAAGCGGAATTATAGACAAATATCTTAATTCATATAGAAATATATATATTCCATTATATTATATTAATTTATGAAATATAACAGTGGTATATTTATATATTTAAATATTTAATATATCATAACTGCGCGATATTCTTACTGATATAATTTAATCCCCTCGATAAACATTTCTACTTTAAGCTAGTAACCTTCCCTTTTCGATTAGATTTAAATAAAATATATAAATAATTGTACAATACACTTTTAAAATCAGTAAGGCACACCCTTTTCCTCGCAGTGTGCGATCAGTATATGAGAAAAAGGCCGTCGAAATCGGAATCTAGACGCAATTGTGCACCGGGCTAACAATGAATGCTCCATTGGAGTTCCGTTCGAGTGGAGGTAGTACGTGCCCCAACATATCCTTTCTTGTTTTTTTCCTGCCAAATACATGTATAGATTTTCTCCATAACAATGGCACCGATGTGAAACAAAAGTTCCCACCGGGTTAAAGCGAACTCTGAGGGATGTTTTGGATGATGTTGCACGAAAATAATCAAATAAAATGAATTTTTAACGAATGTGTGTTAGTCGAAATCCATTTTATGTGTTTAAGAGGTTTCTGCGTATTATTTTCGGCTTATAAGGTTATTAAGTATGCAGAAAATATTAATTGAGCTGTATTTACTCTTTTTAAAAGGAATTCGAATTGCTTATTTAGTCTGAATTTAAGTTCCGGAAAAGTTTTGGTTTTTATTTTAATAACAAGTTTTTATACCCTTTCAGTGTATTATAATTTCAGTCAGAAGCATAAAATTCATTGAAGGAGTCACTTCCGACCCTATAAATCATATATATTCTTGATCAGCATCAAAAACTGAATCGATCTAGCCATCTCCGGCAAAAAAACAAAATTTTCAAAAATTTTCCATTTTTTGAAAAAAAGGAAAGGGGTTACATCATTAAAATTTTCAAAAATTGGCTAAATTTTCAATTTTTTTAAATTTCAAACTGAGTATGCAGATTTATTAACCTGATAAAAACTAGCATGGGAAAACTTTCCGAATTAAAATTAAGGCATTTTTGGCTTAGTTATGAGATTTTTAAGCTCTAATTTGTAGACAAAAAATAGCTTCCAGTGCTACAGGGTATTTTATATTCCATCACTCTCACCTATAGCTTCCTTACTTGTTTTTTCTATAAATTGAACAAAGTTTTATGGAATTTGTTTTTGCGTTTCGCTGAAAAGCGGCCACTCTTGAGCATTTTTTTTTTTTTTCTGCCAGCTTTTGTTTGGAAATATGTTTTACGGTTTTCCAATTTCTATTTTCCCTTTTTCGGGCTTGATTAGTTTATGTGTGCGCGCGCGAGTGTGCGTGTCCCTGAGCCTGTGTGTGGATTTTGTTTGTGCGTGCAACCGGATGTTAAGCCAAAGCGGAAATTGTGTTAAAAGTGAGGCGCAAGTGTGGGAAATGCACCAGAATATGCCATGGATCAATCGAAATTGAGTTTGACGAACCAAATGCAAGAGCATGTGCCACAAGGAAATAATTGCAACAGATTGATTTTTTCCTAATCACTGCACCTTTTTTAAAGGGGAACCGGAAACGGAAACAACCGTTTGGCCAAGAGCATTTAATTGGAAATAAATAAATAAGTGAGGGGAGAAATATGACAAAAGGAGAAAATATAATATAATAACTATACAATAATAAGAAAATATAATCAAATTTAGAGAAAATTAGTATATAAAACATATTATAAATACTGGAATGAAGATAATTTAGTTTATATTTTCATATTATTTGTCGTAATCTCTTCAGAAAAGTTAATATATTTATTTTTGTGATAACTAAGGCTCTCTTTTTTAGCAGTAGTAGGACTCTACTTTACCTTTTATGATCTATATATTATATTAATTAAAATAAACCTAAAAAACCAGCTATACACTTTACTAAAATTCCAACCATTTTACTCAAATTTTCATCTCAAGTTAGTTGGCAGGATTTCAGATTTATAAACCATTTTTTCAATATGCAAAATAAAGTTGAAGAGCTTACTTGGTACTTGGCCAACACACACAAGTTTCATGCATTTTAAAGCTGATTTGCAGCTCGAAACGTACCACTAGCAACTTTATTTTGGCTTTGACTTTTCCCAACAGTTTTCCCTTTGCCCATTTCCCCACTTTCCCCCTCGGTTCGGCAGGCGTTTTATTTTATTACATATTTTTCTTTTAATGTAATTTATTTGATTTGGCTCGCTTTGTGCCGGGTCTGGGCCGGAGCCTTAGTCCTTAGTCCTTAGTCCTCCTGCTCCTGCTCCTGCCTTGTCTGCTGGGAAATGCCCATTCATTTCGTTTTGTTATTTGGCACTTAGTCAGCGGTTGGCTTTCGGTTTCGGTTTACATTTCTTCAGTGCAGAAGATCATAAAAAATAATAAAAGGCAACGGACGAGTGAACGGCGGCAGCGGGGATTCCCCTATGCCGTAAGTTCCCTTCCCTCCCTCCCCTTTGGTTGACCTCGAAAAGGCCAGGACAAACACTGGCCAAGGACATCAGAGATTATGTAAGCCATTTCCGGCAACTATATGGAGTAGTTGCTGGTATTTGATTTATTCCTTGTACCTCACATTTATGGGTTTTATCAAGAATTAAAGCCTGCTCCTCGAAAAGGGAGCTCTTCAAGAGTTTCTCAATAATTTCGTAATGACAGATATGCGTAGCAACTCTCCCCCCTCCCTTCGACCGGATTGGATTACATGGCACTTGGAGGCCATTCCGTTGCCCATTCAAGGCCCAAATAATGCCTGTCTGCGCATGAAGGAAGTATCGTTTATTATAGTTAAATGTCGGCTGCACGTCAACGCCGCCTGACTGCGTTCCCGCCTCGTTTCCCCGACTTGATGACTAACTGGCTATATATACTACTATATATATATATATATACACAAGGATATAGCTATGGGTGAGGAGACAGACTTACTTTTGGGAGGCTCCTAGACGCGCCTGAGCGGCGATGATAGCTTCCGTGGCCGGGTTCCGTCTCATGGTTTCCATCTGGCTAGGCACGCACACGAGCATCCGACATTTGTATATATGTTGGAGAAGCCTTCAAGGCCCGATATATCCTTGCAGTGAAGTAGATCCTTGGAAATTGCACCTGGAAAGGATATATATATTAAAAATCTAAATATTTAAATGGTTCTAGGATATTTCATAAGGAAACTAAGCTTAAAAAATACGTTTGAAGATATATTAAAATATCAAAAGTTTTGATATATTGATATCTAAAACATCGATAAATACCACATCATTAATATTTATCATAAGAAGTTTTAAAATATGACATTTAAAATATCGATAAATACCACATTCATGCAATAAATTAATATTTGTCGATATTTAAAATATCGATATGTCCATACATATATATATTTTGATGTAATATCGAGCTTTCCACTCGACAGACATCCTTCTAGAGAATATTAAATATTATTAATAATGTTTAAAGCTATATTTATGAGTATTTCTTATTGTGATATGTCAAACTTTTTATTCAAATTATATTTTATATAACTAACTTAAAAAAGAACAACTTCTATAATCAAGATTAACCACTTAAAGGGATTCATTTAAATGTATTATTAATTGCCCTTCTTTCTGTGTTAATTTTCAATAAAATGATATAATATTCAAACATTTTGAAGCTTTAGCTGTTCTGTTGTTTTTCTGTAGATACTTTTATATGTATATATATAGTATCTTCAATCTTTTCTGTGTTCTTATTGCGGCTTATCAGGCGAGACACAGTCGTCCTTGAATCGCCTTAATTCCTTGGTGTCTGGCCGGCCTTCGTTTAATTCAGATTTTCGCTGTCAGCGCACAAATTATCGTATCAATCATTTCATTTCATTTACAGCCATTAACTTGCCTATCAAAGCTGTCCGCAGCCATTCGTTGACGTTTTGGGGGCCCAAGGAAAGCCACCTCCCCGGCCCCATCCCCACCGAGGAGCGTGTTGGCCAAGCTGTTTCCCAGGATCCGATCCTGGGCATCGTGTTCATGTTTTCCAACTTCAATTACACTGCACAGGCAGTTGGAACAACTACCATTTCCTTCGAAATTAAATATATAAAAACGCATAAACAAAGCAAGGCAACAAACGCTGGCTGCCCAAATATAGCTGGAGTTTATTATGAATAATTAAGGACTAGCCCGGATCGCGGTAGTTAAACTTTTTAATTTTCCACTTCCGCAGCAGCCTGGAAAAATGTCAAACAGAGAGAGCGAGCGAGTGTGGAAAACAACGTAATGAACAGCTGTAAAGGGGAATTGCAAACATAATTATTCGTATTTGTTTATAGCCTGTCCCTCAGGACCTATATATTTATTTTGCTTATTTACTGAGTATTTATTGCATTTATAATATTAAACAATTAATTAATATAAACCAAATTTGAATAAAAATCATAATAAGACATTAAAGAACTTTAAAGTCATAAAAACAGGGAATATTATTCAAGAAGGCTTTCATTCAATTATTATTTATTAATTTTCTATTTTATAAATGAAGTCCACATACTCTTTAACATCCTTCAATTTTTTAAATATTAAATATCTCTTGAATCCCTTTTGAAAATCGTTATAAATACAATTCAATGGATGAAGGCTTACATTTCTTGACACAAGCACCTCACGGGTACTTATAAAAAATATGTGAAAAGCCGAGGGAAAATTCCTTCGCGCCGGAAGCAAACAAAAACCGTGGAAAATATCAACAGTTGAGTGAGTGGAACAAACAAAAAACACGTACCAATAGCTTCTCAATAACATAAAAGCATTTTCTCCTTGCCCCATTTCCTTCCACTCCTTCCTTCCAAACAATAATAATAATAATCGTTATAATAATAATAACAACATCAACGGAAAATAAATGTTTCGTATACGAGAAAAAAAAGGGGGAAAACGACCAGCCTTGGGAGCTATAAATAAATAATTATCTTCCTGCCGTAACTGAGCATAGAGATTTTGTGTAAATAATTTGGATTTGGCATACGTGGCGTATGCGTAATGTATGTGCACGGGACACTCGAACGCTTTCTGTTGCACTTTGAACTGAATAATCTATCAATTAGCTTAATTATGGTTCTTTAAATAATTAAATTTAACACTTTTTGTATGTACATTAATTAAGTATTTACTTAAATAAAACTCAAAGCATTGTATGTGCAATAAAATATATACAAAATGATAAATTAAAATTACTAGCTTAGTGTTTGGGTAAATAATAATATTCTACAAGGCTTGTAAAGCATTTAAAAAACATTAATAATATATATACTCATATATATTTTATGAATACCACTGATCCAAGGGATTCCCTCGACATTTTCGGGGTTTGGGGCTGGGCGCAATCAGCGTTCGATGCGAGAATTCATGTCGAAATTCATGCCTGAGCAGCCAAATGCGATTGGTCCTTGCCGCTGCTGGTGGATTGGTCCTTGCAAGGAGGCCTCCTTGGACTCCCCCCTGCCCCTCCCTTTTGTTATTGTTGCTGCTCAAGCATTAAATTGCTTTATTATGCTTGATGTTATTATGCCCGCTGTGCAATTTGTTGCTGGCCACTGGGCCCCCCCTTTCTTTTCTTCATTCCGCTTTTCCTTTCCCCACCCCCCAAAGTGAAAAATTTGTAAAGAATACAAAAAAAGCGAGGAAAAGAGAGAGGGAAGCAGGAAAAGCACGGAGAGAACGCATCAAAAGAATGATTTTCATATTTGTTCTGGTTTCCAATTTCATATTAATTTTATTACAGCCCCAGACATGTGCACAAGCATATCAAATATTTACAAAAAAAAAACGGGGGGAAAATATAAATGTTCATGCTGGTAAAAAACAAACTCTTAAAGCCTACAAAGCCTGCAACTCTTTTTCAGGTTTTCTTTGCTATATATAAATATTTGATTTCTATTAGTATTTAATATTATATTTTTGGAATTTCTAGCAATTTTGCGGCTTATTTACATGGCACCGCTGTGTTCCTTAATTGAAACTGCAATTAATCTTGGTTTGAATTCGATTTCCTTGTTTTTGCAACAACTCTCACTGGCGGCTTGTGGGCTGCCCCCAAAATGCATTAACATAATTGGGGATTGGATTTAAAGCCAAGACCTTGTTGCCTGCTTTCGGGTCTCTTAGCCAACACAGAACACAAAACACAAAAGGAACAAAAGTACAGCAAACTCGCGGCCAAAGTTGTTGGCTAATTGAAGTTTAAGACCAACTTTGTGTGTGTCTCTGTCATCCGTAAATCATTCAATAAGCGTTTGCGGCATTAACCGACAGATTTGACAGGAAACCTATTAGGGGGGACTTTTTGGGTATTATATGATACATTCTTTCCTCTTTTTTTTTGGAAAAGAAAAAGATTTTCAAGATTTTGTAAAGATGTTAAATTTGGTGCTTTAAAGTGAGATGAGCACTCGGTGAAATTCCCTTTGCAGAGCGACAGCTATTTTTGTAAATATATATATATATATCATACCTACAGTGCATTCTCTTTATCAAGGATGCCACAAAAATAGCTCAGAATTAACTTAAATAATTAATTATATTAATTAATATTATATTATATTATATATATTAATTAATTAATTAACTTAAATACAGTCTTAAAGTTGTCTACTAAATGGAAGCTGAGGAAATTATCAACGAATTTGGCATCTAAAAGTGATCTTTAAAGTGATTTCAAATAGAAAAAGATTTTTGTGGAACTTTATATTATATATATACTATATTTACTATATATATACTATATAAATATATATACATTTTTTTTTCTATTTTCTTAGACATTTTTAATCTATATGCAAGGTATTTTAAAATATTTAATTTAATAACCATCTGAATTTTGTTATTTATAAGCATTTGTTAGCTTAACTTCTTGTAGATTTCATAAATATATATATAAAAATATACTAAAAAATATAAACTATTTCTTAATATTAATAGACCTATAAAAAGTAGATACTAAACATAATTTATGCTTTAAAGTGTCACAAATACCTATAAGTATATCATTTGCAAGCCATTTGCAAGTTCATCAGTACGTGAAATATATTCATTATTATTAATATTTTTCATTATTATTTTTTACTATATCTTAAACTATTTTTGTAATAAAATAGTTTATAGTTTAGCTAAGCTAAGCTTTTATAACGACAGCATCCCGGTATGTGTGTGTCTGTGTGTTAGTTTTAGTGGCATTGCCTGCTGTGTCATTGCCAACACCGTTCCTTACATACCAACACACGCACAACATAGCCCCCCACCCCCCTCACCTCTCTCCTCTGACACACTCAGCCCCTTAAACCCCTAATATCCCGCCGCCACCCCCCTCATGTCCGTTCATTCTTGAGTAAACAACATAAATTTTTGTTAAAGTCAACAGGACAACGTTTTTCTCCAGCCTCGACAACGGCGTCGCCATGTCCTTGTGCATTAGCAGGTGGCGGGTGGCGGGGGGTGTGGGGTGGTGTATAAGTGGGGAAGTGGCAAGGGGTGTGGGTGGTTGGGTTGCCGAGGGGGTGGCTTGCTTGGTGGGGTGCTTGCAAGCTGCAAAAGATACCCAGCTTCAAGTCACTTGACATGGGAAAAAGTGTTTCAAAAACTTATTTTAAGTTGAGAGGATTTTTACTTGTTTAATTATTTATTTATTTGATTGTTTGCATAATTGTTTTGTTTATTTTTTATGAATTGTTCTTATTTATTTATTAGTTTATTTAAATGTTTTCTGATTTAATTAATGTGATGACTGTTTATCTATCTTTTTCTTCATGAAAGTATATTTTATAAGGGTCTAGAAAGACTCTTCTAAAAGAGTCCCGAAAGGGTCTTCTAAAAGAGTACTAAAAGAGTCTTTTAAATAGTGCTGAATGTAATTATTTTAATATTTTCTTAATAAGTGAAAATATTCCTTTGTAAAAAACAATCTTTTCAGAATAAAATTGTCTGTTAAAACACTTCCAAAAGACTCTCTTGAAAGGATCCCGAAAAAGGCTTCGTAAAGGCTCCCTTAAAGAATGTTTAAAGCCAAGTCACTACCTATTGACTACTGACTATTAGTTTCAACTTGATATATGGCAATTGTCGCAAATCTGACTGATGTCGTCAGTCTGTTATTAATACCACATATCTCGGGAGATGGACGAGTGATGATTCCAACGCCTTGGTAGCGGCATCACGGCTGTCTCTTCCTGCGATTTATCGCATATGTTAGTACATATAATGGGCACACACACACGAGCGTACACTGTGCGAAATGGTGGTGGTTGGTGGATGGCCTCTTTTATGGCAATCGATTGCAGTTTTCGTGCAGTGAAGGCTGGCGGAGATTAGGGCTGGTGGTGGAAAAGGGGAGGAACTCCCTCCTGGCCCCCGCCAGGACTCATCTGCAGCTTATCGCACATTCGTCTTGTGCCGTCGCCTGGTGCAAGGAATCACGTCGCACAGCTGCTGCTCGCTATCAACTTTCCCGCCTCGATATGGGGACTGTGCCTCCTGCTGCTGCTCCTCCTCCTGGTGCCCCAGCTCCTGGGGCTTCCTTGTCCCCCATCCTAGACACCTCGACGCCGCTTTAAAGTCAATTGAGTTGCCACTTGGCATACATTTTGCTTGGTTTCGTGCTGGCTTTTCCTCTTTGATGGCAGGGAAAATGGTTAAGAAGCCGCATACTGAGATTCAAGATATCAACCCTAGAGACTTTTGCATTTTTTTGTGGTCTATATAGCAGAAATTTCGAGTAAATCCACAAATATATAGGAATTACCTTGTATTTCTATTAAAATTATATAACCAGAGTTCTGTTTTAAGTTTATTTTTAATCAAATTATTTAAACCATTTCACTGCCCGTCTATTGATTGCTTTAAAATTCCTGAACGAAGGCCACCAGGTCCACCTCTGGCCAGGATCAGGCACTAGGTGCTCCTGCTGCTCCCCTCCCTGGCAATCTTCAGCCCGATTGCCACCTCCTTTGCGTGCTGCCATTGGAGTCTGCTTTTGGGTGATTTAGCCAACTGCCATAAATATTTTATTACTATACAAGGCGCACACCCCACACACACACACACACACAGCCGGGTGTTCAGGGGTGTAAAGAAAACATAAAACTCTGATTTCGGAATGGGAAACGGCCATGGAGGTGTGACCGTGTGTGTGTGTGTGTATTGTTTGGCCTTAGCTCATGGCTCATGGCTCATTAGCCAAGTCAGTTTGCTGGAAAAACTTTAAGCCTGAGCCCTGGCTTAAAGTTCAACCTCAAAGCGTTGAAATCACGAGCTGGATCTGCAGCAGTGAGCTGAGAGCTTAGTCCAGCAAACTGGCCAAAACTATAATTACAAAACCATACACTGAAACTAATGATTAACTATGTTTAAATGTGTATTATATTATATATAAATATAAATAAAATAAATGAGAATGCTCTCGTAGAAGCTAGCAATGATCAGCATTCGTTCTTGTAAAAATATAATATTGAAATGGCAGCGAATAGCTC
This sequence comes from Drosophila bunnanda, assembly GCA_035046265.1. Taxonomy (NCBI): domain Eukaryota; kingdom Metazoa; phylum Arthropoda; class Insecta; order Diptera; family Drosophilidae; genus Drosophila; species Drosophila bunnanda. The sequence continues at coordinate 930,593 of JAWNOB010000017.1, forward strand.
CCTCTTTCTCTTTAAATACTTCGCTCTCTTTCCATTTGTTGCCCTCTTCCTACCTCTCAATTACTCTAGCTCTCCCTGTCTCTCAATTACTGCAGCGCTCCCTCTCTCTCCATGCATCGCTGTGCATCGCTAAGGATCTCTCTTTCTCTAGCTGCCGCTGCCTATCGCTAGAGATTTCTCTTTCTCGCTCGCTCTCTCGCTCTCTCTTTCTCACTTTCTCTGAGCTTCTCTTTAGTCGGAGACTATAAATAGTCGCTCCCGTCGCGCTGGCCGCAGTCTGTCCGTGGCCTCCCCACTGTTTACATCTCTGGTGAAAGTGATAGTAATACCGATAGTGATACCGATAGTGATACCGATAGTGAACAGTGACCTCAAAAATATCACCTGACGAATGGAATGCATCTGGATTACCCGGAAGAAAGCCTAATTGAAGTCACCAAGTACATAAAACTCTACACTGGAAGGAATTAAGCAATGACGGAGAAGGTAACCATGTGTCCTCCATTGGGGTAAGTCTTAAACATTGCAATTATGTATATCTTTATGTATATCTTTAGAAACTATAGGAGAGATAAGTTGTGCTAGCTATACATCTATTTTCGAATTAATTTCCATATTGCTAGGGACAGCAATTGGTATTGGGGATATCCAAAAACGTATACTCATAGTTATTAGGCTAACTTAATTATAAATTATTTAAGAATATTGATTTTTTTGGCAGGAACTCGTACATAATTTTAGTCATAAGCTTGCTAAGTAGTGAAGAAGTCGTTTCCGACGCTATAAGCCATATATATTCTTGATCAGCACGAACAACTGAGTCGATCTAGCCATGCCCGGTTGAAAATAAAAATTTTGTCAAATTTTCATCGTTAAAATTTTCAAAAATTGGCAAAATGTTCAATTTTTTAAAATTTCAAATTGAGTATGCAGATTTATTAACCTGACAAAAACTAGCATGGGAAAGCTTTCCGAATTAAGGCTTTTTTGTCTTAGTTATGCGATTTTTAAGATTTAATTTGTAGATAAAATCTTCATCAAAAAATCGATAAATATCGATTCAAAGATTGGTATATAATTTTAGTCGGAAGCTTAAAACAAAGTGAAGGAGTCATTTCCGACCCTATATATCATATATATTCTTGATCAGCATGAACAGCTGAGTTGATCTAGCTATGTCCGGTAGAAAAAAAATTTTCGAAATTTTTTTCGAAAATTTCAAAATTTGATAAGGGGTTAAATTAAAATTGTCAAAATTCGACAAAAAATTTCGTTTTTCAAATTTTAAAACTTAATATGCAGATTTTTTATGTCTTTAAAAACTAGCACAGAAAAGCAATCCGAATTAAAATTGATGCATTTTTGCCGTAGTTATGATATTTGAAAAATATTGATTTTCTTAAAAAAAATAGGATATAAAAATAACGATACAGAATAAAGTATTTGAACATAAAATTCTTCTCTTCTTTGGCTTCTCAAAATTAGCTTCTATTCTTATTCTATATTATTTATGCATTTTTTTTTTTTGGGGAATTGGCCAACTTAAAGTTTTCTTTAAACATCAATATAATTTTTAATTTAAATAACTCACATTGATTCCATTAAACACTCCAATTTTGAGTTGCTGTGTAGCCTCAACCTGGATTAAAAAGTACAAAGAAATGTTTGTAATTAGTAAAATATAAGGGGGAAAAACATGAAAAGCAACAACTATGCGTTATTTATGACTAATTCTCGTTGGAGGAATAAATTTGCATTGACCCTTGACTCGCTTTGCACTGTGTTTGCGGCCAGGTCAATGACCCTTGTCAAAGCCAATGCCAATCGAAAGCGGCCCCAAAGACCTGGCCTAACCCAAATAAATTCAATTTGAACTGCGATCTGCGAGTCACAGTCGAGGGCAGTAAGTGGCAACGTGGAAAACTGGCAAAAAAGAAAAGAAAACAGGAGGAGCCAGCTGCAGGGCACATTGCTCAACGCATTACTCATACGCCCCGTGAGCGGTGCTTTTCCTCCCGTTTTTCTTTTTTTTCTTTGTTCCCTGGAGAGCCCTTCACTCGCCAAATCACTGACGGCGCTGAAACAGGTTGTTCTCTCCCTGTAACTCTGTCCCCACAACAGCTCGGCGTATATGAAGAGCAAAATAAATATAATAAAATTGGTATGGAAACACCGCAAGCCAAACAATAAAACAATGCTGGCGAATCCGCCGAAAACCCTGAATCCCTGACCTCCTGGAACCAAGAGCACAATGCATGCCATAAATAAGGCAAAACTTGACCAACCAAAACAAAAAAAAGGGAAACAAATCGAAGCAGCTTAAAGGAAAATAAGGGAAAACTAAAGGGGGAAAATCAGAAACGGGAAAGCAAAGTCTAAGTCTATATACTAAAGCTTTGTCATGTGAATAATGGATAAAAAGGGGGAACTTGAAGTTTTACTAATTGTAATAATTTGTTGGTAAGTCAACAGCTTAAATTCTTTTAATATAAATTTACAACTAAAATTCAAATTAAATTTATCCAATATACATTTCCTCAAGTTCATGTTACCAAAAAAAATTTAACAATTGAAATTCAATAATTAATTAAATTAAATTTTTGTTATAATTATAGTTCACTTATTAAAATGCAACATCTTAAATTTTCAACTTAAACTCACCAATATAATATTATTATTTTACTAAAAATCACCCTTTAATAAATTCAATAACCATTTAAAATATACCAAATAAACTAATAAACTTCTACAACTAAAATTCACCAATTAAAAAACAAAAAACAGAGCTCATTTAAAATTAACCTTCCCCAACAAAAATTTACCTATTAAACATTAATAAATATAGTCTTGTAGAAAAAGTTAACAATTACAGTTGTTGCTTTCATTGGTGAATGAATGATTTCCAATTAATTTAAAACTCTTATTTGATTATCAATTAAAATTCTTGAATAAAAAATAAATCACATAAACTAATAGCAGTAATAACAATAATTTATTTCCCATTCTCTTGTGTTAAATATTCCAAGTTCCATATATAATATCCACTTTAATTTAACATCCAATGAAATTCTTGCAGTGTGCTGATAACCTACGCATTTGTATTTTACTCACCTATTCATTAGGATAATAATAGTATAATTTAGTCAAGTATTTCCCGCTCCTGATTTATACGACCAACTATTTCCCGAAAGTCCAGCATCATTTGCAAGGCCCGGATGACCACCTGTAAGGCCATAACTTTTGGGCAAAACTGATTTGAGGGCGGGCCGAGCGGATTTGTACAGAAATAAATCGCATCACAAACTTCTTAAGTACATTTCGAGATAGTTTAGCTGCCAAATAGTCGGGTCGTGCGGTGGCAGCCCCTTAACCCATGACCTTAACCCCCCTGGGGCCGCGTTGTCACAACAACAGGCCGGGGCGAAAATCGAATAAGAGCCACGCCGTGAATCTGATTACAAGGAAAGTGCCACGAACGAACGAAAAATTCGATCACGTAAATTGAGTTTACACATTTTGTTGTTTTTTTTTTTTTTTTTTGTATCTGGAAAACCTGGTTGGGAAATCCGGTTGGGAAAATCGTGCAAAGGGAAATATTTTGCGGCGGCACGTCTACAAATGTATTTGCTCAGCTCTCGTGTATATTTGCCTTTGAGCTCATTTCTGTTCTTGCTGTTGTCGAATGGCCCCGAAAACAGCTAAAGTCAAATCGAGCAAAGGCTCAAAGCAGGAAAAAAGGGATAAAAAGACGAATCAGGGCAAAGCGTTCAGGTTCAAGTTCATTTGGTGGGAAAGAGTTCTTGAAATAAGTTATTTGGGGGATTTGGCAAAGGATTCAAGGATCTTGGGAAGCTCAAACTATGCACTATTATTTATTTAGTCCTTTGTGTCATTTAGTATTAAGATTAAAGGTATTTACTGTTGAAAATGGAAACGTAAATACTAAACAGAGCCACGCTGATCGAGAAAGTTTTAAGTTTTAAAAAGGCTTTTAACAACAGAAAAGAGAATACTTCTTTGAATCGATATTTATCGATATTTTTATATGACAATTTTGTCGACAAATCAAATTTTTAAAAGCTCATAACTAAGCCAAAAACGCATTAATTTTAATTCGGAAAGCTTTCCAATGCTATTTTTTGTCAGGTTAATAAATCTGCATACTCAGTTTGAAATTTAAAAAAATTGGAAATTTTGCCAATTTTTGACAATTTTAATGATGTAACCCCTTTCCTTTTTTTGAAAAAATTGAAAATTTTTGAAAATTTTGTTTTTTGCCCGAAATGGCTAGATCGATTCAGTTTTTGATGCTGATCAAGAATATATATGGTTTATAGGTTCGGAAATGACTCCTTCAGTTTGTTTTAAGCTTCCGACTAAAATTATAATACCCCGTAAGGGTATTATAAGAATGAAACCAAGCTTCTTAAATTTTTTAGGCTAACCTAAACCGAAAATTAAACCCAATTCCAAAGTGTATTAAATTCTTGAAGCTAACAAAATTGAATAAGCTTTAAATGCGCCTCATATCCTTATAGCACAAATAAGTGGCTGCGAAGGGAGACAAGGCAAAAGGTCCTTGCCATCTAATTAACCTTCGTAAGCTGCTCTTATGATTTATATTTAGTACCTTTCAGTTTTTTCTTTTCTTTTTCTATGCTGCGGCTCCTTTCTCTTACCAATATGTGAGACACTCGAGATCCTTTTCGCTCGCACCAAACAAATCATGGCAATTAATTTAAATTTAATTTCACTCCACCCTCACTCCCTCTCACTCCCTCTCTGTCTCTCTCTCTGTCCCTCTATCTCTATCTCTTTCGAGCATTTTTTATTTTCCCTTTCGGTTGTAACCCATTTCATTTCTGTTTTTCCGCTTCCGCCCCAGGATTTATTTAAAGGGATTTGTCCTCTTGCGCGACATCGCGCGCCGTAATTTCATTTGTCCGTGCGCATATGCCCCCCTGCCTTCCCCCTGGAAAATTTCCTCTCCCCTTCCAGTTGCCTGATTGTTCATCTGGCGGGGTAAGGGGGGGGCGGTGGAGAAAAACAGCATTAACGCTGGCCAGGACTCCCGATTCCCCTGCCATTCGAACACTGTCAGGACATCTCGTGTGCGTGACTCATTTACTTACGCCAGCGGCACATTATTGAGTTCAGCGAAATAGGAGTTGAGTCCTGTTGAAATATATAGTAAGTGTGCACTGAGTAACATTAATTTGCTAAAAAGGCTTAAATAAGTATTATTAATTGGGCATTGCGTTTCCTAATTACACAGATTAATAACGAAACTCAAGCTAATGTGCTATGAATTATTTGAAATATTTTTAATAATGAAGTGAATAGAAAAAATTGCAAAGGTCTATATGTAAATCGATATTTGAAGGTTGCGATTAATGTGCAAACAAATCGATATACCCCATTTGATATATCGAAGCAATATTATTGGTAAAAAATAGAGAATTACATTTTTGGTATATTTATCGATAATATTGATATTTTTACGTTAAATTCAATATTATTTTATAATATTTTAATATAAATAATATATATTTTCAATATATATAAAAAAATTATACAATATTTTTTATATAATATTAAACGCTCTGTGTTCTGAGCTATATTATATTGAATTTGTATCCTCAGGAAACGTTCAATTCAATATTTTTTGATAATATCGATGATTTAACTTTAAATTCGATATTTTTCAATATTTTAAAAATGGATAAATCAAAGTACACAATATTTTCTATATAATATTAAACGCACTATGTTCCTAGCTTTATAATATCGAAATTTTCCCCATCAAAACATATATACCTCCAAGGAATGGTTTTTGACCACTCAATGCTCTGAGCACAGAGTACATTTTCGCGGATTTTCCTCTATGGTCGACCGCGGAAAAGTCGCTTTAATTAACAGTTAACGGCGGCGCCGCAGCTTTAATCGATCTGTGTTGCGAATTTTCCGGACAGGAAATTGCAACAACTGGGGGAAAAAAAAAGGAGAACAGCAAGAACTTGGTAGAAATTCAGGCAAGCTTTCTTTTTCTCTCTTTTCGGGGAAATAAATGGCAAAAATGGGTAACAATGTGCATTAAATATACATAGGTATGTATGGCCAGGGTTTTCTTTTCTTTTCTTTTTTTTTGGCGACAACAAGAAGCCTTGCCAAAACTCCCGAAAGCAATTTCCACTTAAAATGCAATTACAAACATTTGCCGAGTGCTTTTCCTTGCGCAAGGAGCAAAGGAGCAGCAGGACCTGTGGCGACCATGAAAACCCTTTCGTCCTGCCGAATCCTTCCATCAAATGGAACCAAACCAACACATAAAAATGAATATTTATCGCCGGATTAGCCGTTTATCCCAGACCGAAATCAAGTGCAAATATTTGAGCGAAAGAGTGAGAGAAGTCTTTGGACATTTCCTCACTTTCCACCATTTTCCATTTCTGTCAATTTCCCTGCCCCCCGCGCATATTACTTTTAATCTCTCGAATAAAGTTTAGTGCACGGCCCTAAAACGATTTTATTTGCATAGTCTGGATGTAGTCTGTGCCTTTGTTTATGAATTAAAACGGCAGAGTCTGAGGTGGGCCTGCCGGCTAACACTATTACTCTTAATCTCTCGAATAAACTAGATTGCATGTCCCCCGGGCATTTGTATTTGCATTTGTGGCTGACCACTTAAGTTGAGGATTTAAGAGTGAGCAGGATTTGGGCCAAGAATTTTCATAAATTCAAGGTAATGTCCCTTTTATTTCTTATTTCTAGAAGGTTACTAGATATTTTTATTATTAAGATTAATAATATGATAAGCAATGAGTATTACCTTAAGGTATTTTCAGGAAAAAAGAGGTCAGACTAAGACTAGAATTGCTAATCAAGGAAATATAAGAAACATGGGAATAATAAGTATATTAAGTACTTATATTATTTAAATTATTTCAAAATATATAATAATATTAATAATAATATTAATAATAATTTCTCATCATTTTAATTCATTTTAAGAAATCCTTTAAGTTTCTATTTTAAATATCTTTCCATCGTAATTGAACTTAATCCTTTACTTGCGGATGGCCAGAGAGCAGCCGTAAAAAATAAAGAGAGGAAAAGAATAAAGGACACGACAGGTCCTGGAGGCAAATAATACACATGCATCGCAAATAAAGTGGCAGGAAAATGAAGCAAATAACTGAAACGACAACGACAGCGGCAACGATGGCAATAATAACGAGAATATAAAATGCATAAAAATGTATATAAAAGATTGTTTGGGAAATTGTAAAAATGCAAATTAAAATGCGCCCAAAAGCCAAAAAGGACCTAGCACAAGGACCAAAAACATAACCTATCAACAGCAGCAGAGCCGACAGCAACAACACCAATTTAGTCCCAAAGCAAAAACAAGGACTTTGTGGCCAAAGCAGGGATATGTTTGTTTTCAATCAAAATATGTTTAATTGAAATTTTTAAATTCGAAATTTATAGTTTATGCATTTAATAACTCCAAGTTTAAATTAAGACTGAAACATCTATTCTTTTTTAAAGCTTAACAGGTCTTTTTAAAGTGCTCTACATTTTAAAGGGCATTCGAAAGTTGGCTTTTCCGAACTGCCTTCATTTTATTCCTTTTAGACAAACATTTTTTATGGCTGCCACGTAAAATAAAAGGAAAACAAAAAATATGCATAGCACAGCGACTTCTGTGGCACTGCAGTAAATCAAAAAGTAGGCGGAGCTAATAAAGACCGGGCAAGGAAAAAACGCAAGTGAGAAAGTGCCACCGGATGGGTGAGTCTCATTACCATACCTGCCTTTAAAAAATACATAGCATACATATTTGGGCATATATCCCGACGTATTCACAGGTGTATTTTAATGGGTCAGGCGGCGGTTTTTTTTCGCGAAAAAGAAAAGTATAAATAGAATAAGAGATAACAAGGCGTTGCTTAAAAATATAATATACAAAAAACAATATAAATAAATATTTTAATGAATACATAAGGGTGGAGATGAATCGATTTATAGATGCATAGATATATTGATAGCTAGAGAGAAAGATAGATAGGTAGATAAGTAGATAGGTAAATAGATAGACAGCTAGATAGATATATAGGTAGATAGATAGATGGGAAGATTTTCAAAGTTTTTCAAAGATCATAACTAAGCCAAAAAAGCCTTAATTTTAATTCGGAAAGCTGTTCTGTGCTAGTTTTTGCCAGGTTAATAAATCTGCATACTCAGTTTGTAATTTAAAAAAAATAAAAATTTTGTCGATTTTTGAAAATTTTAATGATGTAACCCCTTTCCTTTTTTTCAAAAAATTGCAAATTTTTGAAATTTTTGTTTTTTTGCCGGAGATGGCTAGATCTATTCAGTTTTTGGTGCTGATCAAGAATATATATGATTTATAGGGTCGGAAATGGCTCCTTCACTTTGTTTTAATCTTCTGACCGAAATTGGAATACCCTTACAAGGGTATAACAATACAGGTAAATAATTATAGCCAGCTTAATAAATAATTTACCAACTCTGTCTATAAACTATCTGCAATGATCCCGTTTCTTCTAGCATATTTCCTACTCGCCTTAAACGGTATTTGCCGCATTTTCACCTGAGAGAGACACAGTTCCTCCTTCTTAACCCCCTTTGGCACCTGCATAAATTGTGGTGTTAAGCTCCCCTCGCCTGAATGGCATCGCCAGCTGTCATCCGATCGATTCAAATAGATATAAACTCAAAACATACACACAACCTGCCTTTATTTGCATTTCGCATTTTCCACATATACATATATATTTATATATTTATTTCATAAAGGGAAAAGGCAGCTTAAAGCCTGCTTTGAGGGATTTTCAGCTGGGGAAAATGTTTATGCCAGTGCGTGTGTCCACTTGTGGAATTATTGCGGAAGCATCCAAAAGCAAGGACGAAAGGATTTGCATTTCCCTCTGCGTTTTTGCTTTTTCTGCTCTGATTTTGCTTTGCTTATCAGCGGCTGCCACGCCCACATGCACAGGCCCCTTTGTTGGATTTTTAACCAAAGTACCAAAGGTGTGTGTGTGTGTGTGTGAGTGTGTGCTGGCAAAAGGACAAAGGACCTGCAATAAACAGCCAAGAAGCAAGGATACTTGAGCATTGTTTTTAAACCCAACAAGTATCCATTAAGCAAGCAATGTTGCTTTCTTGTACGAAATTAATGCTTTTATATATTTATTTAGGAAGTTTTTCAGCATTATTTAGTTTATAAAAATGCTTTGCTTTCCATTATAATTTAACTTAGAAAATCCTTTAACAAAATGTACGAATTTTTCAAGTATATTCTATGCTACATTATAAACGAAAGCAAAGCATTTTATTAAACTAAATGTTGATGGAAAATAAAGTAGTTTAGACGGAGAAATGTCTTGAATATTTATGAATACCATTTTCACTTTCAATTTCAACTTTCTTGTGCCATATATCCTATATCCTTTGGTACTGAAAATCGATAAGAAAGCAAATTAAAATGGCCTTATGAATGCGGCATATGCTGCTCATGCTTTGTGCTTCGTGCTTTGTGCTTTCTGCTTTGTGCTTTGTGCTCGACAAGTGCCTGCTTCATCGTCTCAATCTGCTAAGCGCCGGCAGACCAATTGAATCGTCATCAACAATGTAGGGAAAAACATGTGAGGGGGGAAAAACAAATGCGTTTTCCCTGAGGAAAATGGGATCACAATGCGATCAGCTGTGAAATCCTCTCAAAATGTTTTCTTGTTTTTATTTTCTTTTAGCATTAAATCAAAAAAAAAGAAAAGAGGCTCCACACTTGCCGTGGCAAGGCCATAATGTAAAAGCGAGGGACATAAATTTCAATTTCTTGGCCATATTTCATAATTTTTTTTGCATTTTTTTGTGTGTGGTGTGTGTGTACGGCATAACATCAGGTGTGGCTTCTTCGGATTCTGTGTGTGTGCGCACTCACTGATAACATTCAATTTTCATTTAATTGAGTTCACCGCCCAGTGAGTTTTGGGTTTGAGTTCGCCTGTCATTGCCTCATTGGCGTGTCTGCCAAAAGGAAGAAATATACATAAGGAAGGAAAGGAAATTCTTGAATAGGTTTTCCCGCTCCCTGGGAAAGCTTCCCCTTCTTCCCAGTCTATTTCATAATTTATAGCTTGAAGTCCGAAGTCTAAGAAATTAAATTCATGAATTTTCCACAATCTCATTAAAATATATAAAATATAGGTATATGTCTCTATATATATAGATAAAAGATATACAAATTTCGGCTTTCCGGAGTAAGCTTTCCTTGTTTTTAATAATTAAATTATAGAAACTAAAAGTTTACTGCTTTGAAGAAGTTCCTGGTTTGTTTCGGTTTTTGGTCTTGTGTGAGTTTTCCAAACGATTCAATAGGGTTTTGAATAGATTTTCTGGTGGGTTTTTATTCAGTTTTCAATGAGTTTTCTTTATGAATGGATTTGTAGTAGGTTTTTCATGGGTTTCCGCTGGGTTTTTTGGTAGGTTTAAAGTGGGGCTTAGTAGGTTTATAAGAGTTTCGGGTTGGTGTTTGATAGGTTATCGGTAGATTTCAAATATGATGCCATAGAGATATTTTATAAGTGGATTTCAAGTTTATTTCGGGTGGGTTTTGAGTTGATTTCGTGTTTCCCTTTGGAAAGTAACCCCTAGTTACAAACTGAAAGGTGCAAACGGAAATGTACACAAGTACATTAACCAGCAATTAGTAGCCCTTGCAGTGACCTTTGCTAATTCAGCTCAGCCGAAGGTGTGAATATCCCAGAAGATGTATCTGGATTTCGAGGGCAAAGTTCAGATTGCCACCTTCCCCCCCCCCCCCCCCCTCCGAGACCTTTGACCTTTGCACTATGGGCCAGGCGACCCGGATTTTGGCCAAAATGGTCAAAAATGTTTTTAAGAATATTGAAAAAACAACAATGGCATAATAAAAAGGATAGATTAAGCTATCTTTCCCCAAATTTTGAATACTTTCTATTTAATAGTTACGAAATGGCAGCTAATCAAAGTTGAAATTTGTGATGAATTTTGTGCAGTTTGTAGGCAAAAACAAAAAATTCCTGCCGCTATGCGGACAGCTATAGTCACATCGAAATACTTTTAATGTAACTAGTAGAACCCATAATTACAAAAAAAAATGTTTTTTAGATATTACACATGTTACTTAAAAAAAAAAATTAAAAACAATACAGTTTTTTCCCCATTTTTTACAAATTGTGATTTCAAACTTAGGGTACCTCGACGTACCATCTCCGATCAAAATAAAAAAATGTTTAAAATTAACTTTGAATATTTCGCTTTTACGTGTAAGTTGTCCCAAATGCGCACTCTAAGGTTTTTTATACCAAAATTAAATTTTAAAACTTATCTCCAGTTTAAATTTACAAATATGACAATGACTTCTTTGTTCCGCCTAAAAGTATGCCACTTTTTTAAACATTTGCAGTTGTTAGGAGAGTTTTGTATAGAAAACTGAATAGAATTAATTTGTAGCATATTTATTAATATTTCTTTAGTTTAGTATGAAATATTTGATATTTAATATAAAATAAAATCATCAAACAAAAATAAATTAAAAAGAATTAAAAGTTAAAAAAAATTTTGATATTCCTGCATTATTTTAATTTAATATATAAAACTCATAAAAATATTTTATTTGCAAGTGAAGCATTAGAATTGATTAATTTAGATTTCTTAAATAATAACATAAATGCAAAAGATGAGTTTTTAACAGATTCCGAGGCTGAATATGACTTAGAGTTATCGGAAGTTGAGGAATAATCTCTGTCTCTGCTTAGACCTAATAAGTATTATGCCTATTAAACTTTATTTCTTATATTTATTCGTATAAATTAAATATTAATCCCAAAAATTTAATTGCGGGGCTAATTAAATAAAGTCTTTATAATACTGCCTAAAGGCAGGCAAGAAATAATATATAACAAGCATTGACAAGCAAATGTGCAATTTAAAACTTTTGTGGCATACTGTAAGGGGCACGTCATAAAAGCAGCCTTAACAATTAATTTTTTGCTAAAAACTTAAAAAAATTATTTGTTTAAAAACTATTTTCCTTTATTTTTGTTGTAAAAGAGACTATATTAGACGTAAAAATCAAAAAATTAAGTAGATTGCTTCAAAGCCGTTCATGTAGTTGAGTCTAGAAATCTGAACTTTAAGTGCTTAAAACTAAAAAACTACTTCATTTAATGCAACAAATATATTTTTTCTAGTAGATCTAATCTAAATAATCATTTCCATAAAGTAAGACTCAAATCGAATTGTTAGTTTTTTTTTGGTTAATAAAAAACAAAAAACAGGAAATATTTTTCAACTTTGGTAGGGATTATCTTAATTTTAAAAAAATATTTTCTTCTACTAATTTTTGAACACATAAAATTCAATGTATTGAGAATGTGCATGCCAAATTTCATGTCTCTAAAAAATTTATTTTAGAAGTTACAGAATTTTGGCCAAAAAATGAACTTCCTGGCCCATAGTGCTTTGGCGAGAACCTCATTTGCATGTGTGTGCCACATGCATGTACGTATGCGAGTGGAAAGCGACACATGACAAACGACCTGGGAAAATGAGAGACAGATGACAGGACGAGGAAGGGTCACAGACAAAGCAGCCAGCGAGCGGGAGAAAGCCGGAGAAAGGCGGCGAAAGGCGAAAAGCGAAGGTAGTTATGTCTTTGCACGGCTCACAAAACATAAACAAAAGCGCAGCGCATATTCATCATCTTTATATACATAGGTAAGGCAATATATCAAGTGTATAGAGGACCAAGGACGCTCTAGGTAAATTTCCGCAGGCGCTGTAAAATAATTAACAAACTTTTGCCCAACACAAAAGCAAGAGAGCGAAAAACAAAAAAACAAAAAAACAAAAAAAAAACTGAATAATGAAAAACAAAAGCGAAAGCGAAAAGTATAACCAAAACATTTACGAGAGGGCGAGACGATGATGATACGACTGAGTAGCAGCTAAAAAGTTTTCCCCCAGTGCCATCACTTTGGCAGTTTTCACGTCCAGCAATTTTCCAGGAGTAAGTTCTTAAGGAACCCAAGGGAAACTGTTTCAGTGAGAATATATCTCCTAAAATACTGATAAATCAGATCGTTATACTAATAATTAGCAAGAACTTAAAAGCATTTGCTTTGGTTTTGGTTTTCACCTTTTTAATTAAAACGAAACTTAATTTTTACCACATTTTCGCTTTGTTTGGTTCTTTGCCGCTGCTCATTTTCTCAATTTCCATTTGGTTATCTATGTAGCTGGTTTTCTGGTTTTCCCTCTAGGGGTTTTTCCTGGTCCGGTTCAATTGCTTTTTGCTTAATGAAAATATGATAATGTCGGGGGGAGAACAAGAACAAGGACGAGGACGAGGACGAAAAAGGATTGCTGTGGTTGTCCTTGCAAATTCCTCAAGTGTGGCCAAAAATGGTCGACATGTCAACAAGTCGCCACACCCAAAAAAGGCAGCCAAAAGCTACCCTTTAAAAGGCCACCAAGTGGGATACGGTGCGTATACGTAATGCCACCAAGTCGGGCAAACACATATTACGTATACGCCATGCCTGACGTTGCACTAAAGCAAAGAAAATTGCGAAATATATATTTTACAAAGAATTTAGTTTAAGTGAATAAATTTAAATATATTTTAAGTATTTTTTTGTAATTTATAAAACCAGTTTCAATCGAAAAAGAATACTTTTCAAGTCGCAACATTAATTTAAACTTGCTCCTTTGCTCCCTTGGTCCTGCCAAGCCAAGCATAAATCAAAGAAAGGGCTGGCCAGTAAGGGAACGACTAGGAAAAGCGGAAAAAGCGGGTAAAAAAGCTGACAACGTGGTCGAACCATGGAAATTATACCAATTAATATAACATATTGCTAATTAAACGCCATTCAAGAGCGACGCCCTGACCGCAACAAGCTTGCTATGTGTTTTCCATGTAGCTTTTCCAGCTTTTTCCTCTCTCTGTGTGTGTGTGTGAGCGATTTGCCTAATCGGTTCTTGGCCAGACCGAGTTTTAATGGCCCAAAGCCAGCGGGGGGGCGGCCAGCGAGCCAGTCAAGTTTTTATGGCCCAAAGGAATTTCCAATTGCCGCTTCAGACTGTCAGCAGATGCTGGGCGTCCAGTGATTTGTGGCCAGATTTACAGATTTTCTTGGTGGTGAAAAGCCGGCAAAGTGTTTAAATCGCTGAATATACCCCGAAAGCCATTTTAATCGGGTTTCCAGTTTGCTCAAAAAAACATTAAGAGTCGTTATATAAAGGTCTTAACCCCAAGGTAAGCTTAATTATTTCTATATCAACTATTACAATACAATTATACCTAATTAATATCATTAGAATTATATTTTATAAAATATAGTAAATAATAGAATTAAGCAACACCTTTAACCCCTCAGAAAACCTTCTCAAAACCCTCTTCATTACATTTCCCCTAGGTTTTAATTTAAAATTGAATGAAATACTTTGAAAAGAAACCCAAACGAGTAATGGGTTAATTTGAATTTCCCACAAAATAAATGGTTTTCATTCCCAAAAATAAATATATATAAAAATGGTAAGAAAGAAGTCCTTTAAGAACTTTGCCTTCGGGGCGCTGGTTGCCCCTTGAGTCCCCCCGATCGATACGCAATTGATTTGCAACTCCTTGCAGGATTATTCGAGGGACGCGCCAGCAGGAGCTGCGGCGGTTCAAAGACACTCGAAAGTCATGCAAAGTCAAATAAAATTTAGCACGCAAACAAACACACATCAAAAAAACCCCAAGCCGAAGGCCAAGGGTGAGTACGTGTGAGCCAGGGCAGCATTTATATGAATTTATATTTAAAACGTGCTCTTAGAGGGGGGTGTGGGAGAGCTGTAAGGGGGATAAAGTGGCAACATTTAGAATATATAAAATAAATATTTTAATATATATATTTTTTATAAATAAGTGCCTAGATTTAAGTCTTTGCAAGAATGATTAATATCTTACAAGTTCCTTTTTTTTGTAGAAATACTTGAGTAAATACTTAGAACCCCTTAATCTTTTTTATATTTCCATTATTTTTTTAATTAATATTATTAATAAAACTTTGAAATTAATTATCCTGGGCAACTCTAGCCCCTGGAATCCCTTAAGGACTCGCCACTGTTGGATTTACTGGGTGCATGGCACTCTGCCACTTCACATGTGTCGCTCACGACTGTGACTCTGACTTTGGCTTGTGTATAGAGTGTGTGTGCGTATGGGGTGTGTGTATGGGGTGTGCGTTGTGGTGCGTGTTCATCAAACCAGAAAAATAAAACAGCAAGAAAAAAAAACAAGAAGAGCATGGGAACTGGGGGAATTTATTTGAGTTTTTACTTTGACTGAAATTTGTCTGAAATTTGTCTGAAATCTGCATTAAGATTTCACCCGATGACATTTTGTCTGTACGATAATCAGGGGGATATATTTATATATATTTATATATATTTATATATATTAATATATATTTATATATATTAATATATATTTATATACATTTATATACATTTATATAGATTTAGATATATTTCTACACATTTATATATATTTATATAAATTTATATATGTTTATTTATATCTAAATATATTATATAGGTACATATAATTTTTTTTCCTATTTTTATATTTGCCATATATTTTATTTATTATTTTCCAAGGGAATGAGTTGCAGAATTTAGTTGAACGCACAACTTTTTAGGAGAAGTGGCTTTGGCCGGGCAACATCTGCTGGATTTGCAGTCTTTTGACACTCGAGAATGAATGATATGTTTTTGGTCCCAATTGGGAATCGCAAAACGATTAATCTCAGCGGGTCGCATGTGGGCCAACCAAGAGCCTGACCCACGACCTTGACCCCAAATCATGATGACCTGGCGCAGGTATACAACTTGCAATTATTCAGCAGAAAATATACCAAAAATAATAATATAAAATAAATACTAATTAGTACATCAAACTTTTACTATACATAAACGATTTACTTCCAAAATTTTCACCTAATTCTTAGACTTTCCTTTATTTTTATTTTTTTGTAAAATTAATTCATGGGTCACTCCTACTTTTCTTTCTCTCTAGACAACAAATAAATTGCGCTAGCCTAAACAAAAGGGAAAATTATGAGGGGGAAAAGAAGGCAGAAAGTGAGGGAAAAGAAAAAAAAAGAGAATGGAAAACCGAGGGAAAATGGAAGACAACAAGTTGAATTGCCTGCGGGCGTCCTGTTTGTCGTCCTGTTGCAGTGTTCTTGAGCTCCTTTTCTCTCTCTCGCTTTATTTTTGGATTTTTGCACGTGAAAAGCCATTTGCACGCAATGCCGCATAATAGAGCACCGCCATGTCCTGCCCCCCAATTTGGCCAGGAACGCTTTTCCAGGACGCTTTTCCGCGCTGCTTTTCGAGCAATTTGCCTGCAATTTGTTTCGGTTTTATTTTTTGTTTCTTTCTTTTTTTTATTTGTCCCTCCGCCTACTTGCAAATTATCTGCAATTTCATTTCGCGGGCGAAACCCAAATTAACGAAACGAAAGCGAAAGTGAAAGTGAAAGTAAAAGTGAAGGTAAGGACAAAGGAAATGCGACGCGGTCAGCGCTGAAAAGTAGGCAATAGCAAAACGTTCATAAAGGACATTTTCAGCGACTAAGAATTTTTGGGATTATTCAAGCTATTTTAATAAATCTTTTTAAGAAAAGAGAACCTATAAAGCACACTTAAAACCAATTCAAAATCTAAAAAATGGAATTAAAATAATTACAATTTTTTTGACATATCAAAATTTAAAAAACTCATAACTAAGCCAAAAAACATTTAATTTTAATTCGGACAACTTTTCTGTGTTAGTTTTTGTTAGGTTAATAAATCTGCATACTCAGTTTGAAATTTAAAAAATTGAAAATTTTGCCAATTTTTGAAAATTTTTATGATGTAACCCCTTTCCTTTTTTTGAAAAAATCGAAATTTTTTGAAAATTTTGTTTTTTTGCCGGAGGTAGCTAGATCGATTCAGTTTTTAATGCTGATCAAGAATATATATGATTTATAGGGTAGGAAATGACTCCTTCACTTTGTTTTTAAACAGAATATATATGATTTATAGGGTCGGAAATGACTTTTTCTCCATATATATTGAATATAAATATAAAATTTTATTTTCCAGCTTAATTACATACTCTTCAGTTAAGAAGAACTTCTGCCATTTCAGTTTTCTTTACGTAAAAACTCAGCTAGAAAAGCCGAGCAGCACTTGCAAAAACGGCAAGGACATGTACAAATTAAATAAGAAATTATTTGGCCGCCTTCGTCCTAGTTGCGGAAATGAATGATTTATGAAGCAACGGGGGCGGAGAAGGAGCAGGAGCAGGAGCAGGACTAGGAGCAGGCGTGAGCAAGGCTGACCGACGGGCGTCGTAATCCTTTTAGCGCTAATTTATTTAATTCCACTAAGTCGAAGGCAAACAAAAATCAATTTCCAGCAGTTTTTTTTTTTGTTGTTCTCATGTTTTCAGCAGTCAGCCTTTCGCCTTTCAGCTGGCTCTAAAAATTAATTAAACGACAGACAGCGCAAGAAAAGGAAATTTGCGTAAAAATGCCAGCAACAAATTCATTTAAGTCACACCAAGTCCGAGCCGGGGGATTTGTAAATGAAGTCAGCGAAATGGAAACTTCTCTTCTCCTTTTTCCCATTTTTTGTTTTTTTGTTTTTTGTTCGTTTTTGTTTTTGTTTTTAATGCAAAAATTTACATTTAACCCAAAGTTTTGCCGTGGACAAATGTCCTTTCATTTGTCTTAAATCATCAAATTGGAAACGGCGGAAAATCCAATTTGAGGTCCACAAACACAGGGCAGGCATATCCTGGGCACAGAAGGACACGGACAGGGAGGACAGGTAACAAAGCGCTGACCAAGAATCAAATGTTCAACATAAATCCAGCAGCAGGTTGCAGGATGTGTGTGGGTGTGTCCTGTCTCTGTGGCTGTGTGTGATTGTGTGTGTGCTGTGACGAGGGTGAGAAATCAAATAACCCAACGGAGAAGCAAAAGGATTCCGCCCTGGATTCCCAAACGAATAAAATACATTTCCAAACGCATTTAAATACATTTGCACCTCAAATAGTCGCTGATAGAGAGTGTGTGCGTGTGTGTGCGGTGTTGTGCCCAACACACAGTCGCAAAATAATAGTTCTTGGTCTGGAAATACAAATGTCTATCAACTAAAGCAATTTTATAATTTTTATGCTTTTTCAGGGTATTATAATTATAGTCAACAGCTTGTAACGCAGTGAATGAGTCATTTCCGACCCTATAAATCATATACATTCTGGATCAGCATCGACAGCCGAATCGATCTAGCCATCTCCGGCAAAAAAACAAAATTTTCAAAAATTTTCCATTTTTTGAAAAAAAGGAAAGGGGTTACATCATTAAAATTTTCAAAAATTGGCAAAAATTAACATTTTTTTAAATATTAAATTACGGAGGCATTCCCAACCCTATAAACCATATATATTCTTGATCAGCCTCGATAGCCGAATCGATCTAGCCATCTCCGGCAAAAAAACAAAATTTTCAAAAATTTTCAATTTTTTTAAAAAAAGGAAAGGAAATTAAAATTTTCAAAAATTTTCAAAATTTTCAATTTTTTAAAATTTCAAATTGAGTATGCAGATTTATTAACCTAAGAAAAACTAGCTCAGAACTGCTTTCCGAATCAAAATTAATGCAATTTTGATCTAGTTATGAGTTTTTTTTTTTAATTTGTTGTCAAAATTGTCATATAAAAATATTGATAAATATCAATTCAAAGAATGAAAATATTTTAATATTTTATGATCCTATAATTATATGGCACACTGCAAGGGCTTCCCGAAGTTACTTTTCTTTCTTGATCTTATTAGTATATAAGTCGGAATGGACCATATAATAATATATTTATATTAATATATTTTTTGTTGCCGTAGATAGCTAGATCGATTCGGCTGTTGATGCTGATCAAGAATATATATGATTTATAGGGTCGGAAACGACTCTTCCCTGCGTTACAAGCTTCAGACTACAAATTTAATACCCTGTAATGGTATAACAAGAAAAGAAGCTAACTGATGCACGCCCAAGTTTTTTACTCTGGCATTTTGCCTTGGAATCATTAAGAAACGATCCATTTTGTTAAAAAGAGATTAGGAAATAACAGGAGATATAGACAACATTTACACATGTGATCAAATTTAAATCGTTGAATTAAATCAAATTAAAATCGCATTAAAAATTATATCTTATATTTAATAACCCCGCAAGTACGTAATTACACTAATAATAGTTATAAATAGTAAAATACGGCTTTGAGTACATAATTGTAGAAGTTAAGCTTCCTTAAGCTTCGCTTTCATTTTTCCAAACCTAACAAAGGCCGCAGCTTCCAAATGTCATAATTAACAACCCCAAGAGAGGATCGTACTCTTTAAGCCGCTCTCTCGCTCTTAGGTTCCCCCGTCAAGGGCGAGAACACTCAAAGCCAGCAACGGGACTTTCGACGAATGCGCTCGAAAGCAGAGGAGCCAAAGGAGAGGAGAAAAAAGAAAATCGTTTGTTTCACTCACTCGTATGCACTGCAAATCCCAACGGCGGTTTGGTTGATGAAAACACACACCACACACACACACACAAGAAAAAAATAGAAAAAAACTTATTGCGCACCTGCATTTGTCACACTTGCACATACAAAAAAACAACAAAAAGAACTAGCCTGAGGAAACGCACTGATTTCGGCTATGCAGGCCCACGCACACGCACACATACATATGCACATATGTAGGTGTGTGCGCGCTTGGCTTAGGAACTGAAAAAAAACGAAACAGCGGCCCGGCTTCTGATTTGGGGCTTTTCCGACCGTGCCCCCACTTCACCGGCACACACACTACCTGGGCTCACTGTTTTCCCGCACTTTTCACGCCTGCACTAGGTTTTTCCGCGATAATTTTCCGTTTTCTTGAACCGGCGATCTGGCCCGTGCCATTTTTTCGTCCGCTTTGCTCGCCCGCTTCTTTTCGCTCTCTTTGGCTTTCGTCCGTTATGTTAACTAGTGCGGCTCCTGGAATTTAACAGCGCCATGTTATGTTAACATTTACAGCTTACACGTGTTGGCAACATTTTGACGCCGTAACAGCTACATGGGGTAGAATTTTCATGTAGGAAGTATAGTAATTAACAGAGGTGAGTGTAAGTTAACATAGATCGCCCGGCATGGGTAAAACTGATTGCGGGAGAGCCGTAATGGTACGCCGCGGTGTTTTGTAAGAGAACGAAGCGAAAGAGAGGCTCCGGCGATGTCGTCAATATCAGCAGGTCGCTGCGATTGAACTCTTAGTTTCGACTACGAGAGGAAAACACGAACAAATTTGCATCTCGAAGGGTTATTTTTCTAAGTGGGTCAATAAAAATTAAATAATATATTAAATTAAAAGGAAATCACTTAGTTTAACGCATATCTCGCAATTATCAAGCCTTTTTATTATACCCTTGCAAGGGTATTATAAATTTGTTCAAAAGCTTATATCGATGTGAAGGAGTGATTTCCGACCCTATAAATCATATATATTCTTGATCAGCATCAAAAACTGAATCGATCTAGCCATCTCCGGCAAAAAAACAAAATTTTCTAAAATTTTCCATTTTTTGAAAAAAAGGAAAGGGGTTACATCATTAAAATTTTCAAAAATTGGCAAAAATGCACATTTTTTTAAATATTAAATTACGGAGGCATTTCCGACCCTCTAAACCATATATATTCTTGATCAGCATCGACAGCCGAATCGATCTAGCCACCTCCGGATAAAAAACAAATTTTTCAAAAATTTTCAATTTTTTGAAAAAAAGGAAAGGGGTTACATCATTAAAATTTTCAAAAATTGGCAAAAATTCACGTTTTTTTAAATATTAAATTACGGAGTCATTTCCGACCCTATAAATCATATATATTCTTGATCAGCATCAAAAACTGAATCGATCTAGCCATCTACGGGAAAAAAACAAAATTTTCAAAAATTTTCCATTTTTTGAAAAAAAGGAAAGGGGTTACATCATTAAAATTATCAAAAATTGGCAAAAATTCACATTTTTTTAAATATTAAATTACTGAGTCATTTCCGACCCTATAAACCATATATATTCTTGATCAGCATCGACAGCCGAATCGATCTAGCCATCTCCGGCAAAAAAACAAAATTTTCAAAAATGTTCCATTTTTTGAAAAAAAGGAAAGGGGTTACATCATTAAAATTTTGAAAAATTGGCCAAAAATGTAATTTTTTTGAATACTAAATTTAGGAGTCATTTCCGACCCTATAAACCATATATATTCTTGATCAGCATCAAAAACTGAATAGATCTAGCCACCTCCGGCAAAAAAACAAAATTATCAAAAAAATTCAATTTTTTTAAAAAAAGGAAAGGGGTTACATCATTAAAATTTTCAGAAATTGGCAAAATTTTCAATTTTTTTAAAATTTTAAATTGAGTATGCAAATTTATTTATATATATTTATTTATATATATTTATTTATATATATTTATTTCCATATATTTATTTCCACGTACCCATGTGTAAAGGACTTTAGGAAGCGAAGGAAACAAATTTGAAGCTCATTACCATGCTCATTTCAATATCAATTTCCGTGCGTTGACATGAGAAATCCTTTTAGACATTTTCCCCAGAAAGGGTTTCTTGTTTTTTCCTTTCACTACAGTGCACCCTCGCTGCCAGGGACCGTGTCAAATCGAAGGCGGCCCCGGGGGAAATTGGGATATGTACTGTGCGAGTGCGACGGTGGCGGCCACATTAGCATAATTCCGTGAGGGAACCGAGACCGATGCCAATGGGCCGCAATATATATTTCTTTTTTTCGTTTTTTCTGTTTTGTTTATATTTTTTTGTGTTATTTTCTTGTGCATTTCCTATGTGTCACAATGGAAGGGCGAATCGAAAGGGAATGCGAAGGGAAGAAGGGACTACATCGAAAATGGAAACTTATCCTTTTGGCTTTAAAGATAATGCACAGCCTGGAATACAGATTAGTGCCGGAATTTATGGCTTTCTTTTACTGGGAATCTTAACTTTTTAAAGTCAAGGCCTTAAAAATTTAAAAATATTTATGAGAAACCAATTATTGACAGATATTTTACAATTTAAATCATGTTTCAATATGTTGGCAGTCCATAAAGCAAACCCAAAAAGGTTTGCCAAAAACACACCAAGTCTGGGATATAAAGGATTGTTAAAAAATAAACATATATGGGTAATGATTGACACCCAAGTCAATATATAAAACTATACTTTAAAGATATTTACACAACAAAATCTATAGACAATCAATATTAAGACATAATATTGGTAATATTCTAACCGAAAGCGGCAAGAATTTCATCAAAACAAAGCTTAGTTTTATAGGTTTCAATGGTAGTTTTTATTTTTTAAACCAATGGTTGGTTTTTGAAGTAAGTATTAATTAGTTGTAGTGAAAAAAATAGAGAAAATACATTAGCGTTATAAGTAAATGTTTGCTGTGTGTATGTTATGTGTTTCGATTTGTTTTTCCTTTCATTTTCTTTTCTTTTTGTGAATACTTGCGCAACCGAAACGAAAGTTACGGGCGGTGTTGATGCTTGTTTCGGTTGGTTTGGCGACGCGGGTTGAGTAGCTGGCGGTGCATTAACTTGGTTAACGTGAGAGTTTAAGGCGACCAAGAGCACTAGCCCTTGAGGCTGGTCATGCCCGCACGCATCACCTCGTCGACGAGCAGCAGGTTGCTGGCGATGATCGAGCACGAGTTGAGGATCTGTTTCTTCACAATGTAGTTATCGTAGACGCCCAGATCCACCGGCTTCATGGGCTCACCGGTGGCAATGTCGAGTCCGACGAGATCCGGGTTCAGTCGATCCTCCACTGTCAGCTTCACGATGGTGTCCTGGGCATCGTAGCCACTATTGACGGCCAGCGTCTTGGGTATGACGAGCAGGGCATCGGCAAAGGCCTGCACGGCCAGGCGGGACTTGCCCTTGATGGTGTCCTTGAAGGCGACCAGCTCATTGTAGGCGCGCACCTCGAAGGCACCGGCGCCGGGCACCAGAGCCTTGTCCGCAATGGTGTTGTTAATGGCCCGCAGACCATCCCTGATGGCGTCCTTGATCTGGGTGATGGTGTGCTTGTTGGGACCCTTGATGAGGATCGTCACGGACAGGGGGTTCTTGCAGTCCTCGACAAACGTATACTTGTTCTCGCCCAGGACATGCTCGTACACCACACCGGCGTAGCCCAGATTCTCCTCCTGCAGATCATCGAACGAATTCATGGCAGTGCCGCCACAGGCCAGAGCCAGGCGCTCCATGTTGCGGCGCTTGGCGCGACGCAGGGCCAGGATGCCCTCCTTGGCCAGAGCATCCAGGGAGATGGGATCGATACCCTTCTGGTTGATCAGCACAAAGGTCTTGTCGGTGCCGTCGCACACGGAGCGTTTCAGCTCGATCACCTTCTTCACGCGCTGGTCGATAAAGTCACGCTCGGCGCGAACAAAGGCCTCGCGCTCCTCGGCGGTCTTGTAGAAGAAGCCAGAGTTGACCTCGGCCTTCTCGTACTCCAGCGACACGTTGGCCGTCAGGATGTAGGCGTTCTCCAGGCGCTTGGGCATATCGGGATGGCGGGCGCCATGGTCCATGACCAGGCCGCGCACCAGCTGCGTATCGGTATCGGTCTTGTGCTGCATCTCCATCAGCTCGACCATGTGAAGGTCCACCGGCTTGTTCTTATCACTGCTGGCAATCGTTAGCACGGCGTCCACACAGACCTCGGTGAGGAGATCGGCCAGTGCCGGATGCACCTTGGTCTTCAAACTGGTATTGGCAATCTCCACGAGACTCTTCTTGCTAATCTCCACGGGCACCTTGACCTTCTCGAGCACCTCCAGTGCCTTGTCGCGTGCCTTCTCGAAGCCCTCGGTCATGATGCGTGGATGCAGACCCTCCGACAGATAGATGTCGGCCTGCTTCAGCAGCTCACCGATCAGCATCACGGTGGTGGTGGTGCCATCTCCAGTGGAATCATCCTGGGCGGTGCTGGCCCTGGCAATCATCGAGGCAGTTGGATGCTGGATCTGCATCTCGTGGAGCAGCACGTTGCCATCCTTGGTGATCTTAATGTCGCCGGCGCCAGAGACCAGCCTAAGAAAGTTCCAGAAATACGTGAGTAAACTTTTCAAAGAGCACGTGAGCGTTTAGGGCTCTTTTTCCGCGGCATCTGTTGCAAAACCTCAAGTATTTTATCCACAGCCTATATAAATAACACCTCACAAACCTAGTTTCATTGAACCTATTCTCCCAAAACTTATGGAAAACATAATAAATTACAAATTTCTTGTTTTAGCTTTAATAAGATGCCATCTCTTTCTGGCCTACGATGACGCATGCCGCTAACTTCTGTCCTAACCTCAAACTTGCCGCAGACGCAGCTGCGAACAAAACGCTTGTCTTGGGCTACATTTCCTTGAATTTTGACTAAAACTCCTGTCACATTGCAAAGATGCTGGTAATAGTTTTATACTTATGCAGTTTTTCTTACATCTTGACGGTTCCCTTGGGACCCAAATTGGTGCGCATCACATCCTGCAGTCCCTTGGCGGCACTGATATTGATGGCCAGAGCCTGGGCGGCGCGGGCGAACTCGGCCTTGGGGTTCAGCAAGCTAATGGAAGCCATTGTGTATCGTATTTAGTTAACTATTTGTTTTATTGAGTGAATTTAAGCAAGAAAAACGAAACACGCTGAATGAGCCGACGAAATCACAAGACAATGTGACCAGAGGCAGAGCCACCGAAAAATACTCACAATTGTGTAGCTAGTTTTTAGCCAATTTCTTGCTTTCGTGATTTTAGTTATTTCCGGTTCATTACAGCTTACTTATGCAAATGTCATTGTTTTTAACAATTTATAAAGCATAAGCTTAGCTTATATTGTATAAGCCCTTGGAAGTTAAAATTTTATAAACTTTAAACTTTTCCAAAGGATAGTTGGTAACGCTGCAGCGGTATCGATACCGCATCTTTCGATGCCGATACACAAACAAAATACAACTGTACGCCCTAATCCCATCTCTAAACAACACCAACACCAAAAACGGCAAAGGGTTTTTTATTGGCCATAATTATTTGAAAGGAAAGCGAGAGCCGGAGAATCCTGGAAGCGAGTGCAGTGTGCAGGCAACATCGAGGCGAAACCCGAAATTAACTGCTTGCGAGTGCCCCGGGACCGGACGAGACCCGGATCGCAGGCGGCGCCATGAGTGTGCTGGCGTATCCACGTACCAACGATGAGGAGATTTTCCGTCACTGCGGCAAGGACTGCGGGGTGGTGACGGCCACCGAGGACTTCCAGTACTTTGCGCTGCGCTGCATCTTCTGCAGCGAGAAGTTCCTCTACTTTGACTCCTTCATCGGGCACATGCAGACGGCGCATCTGGGCGATCAGTCTGTGGCGAATCCTGCCGAAGCTGCCGCCGCCGTCGGCGCCTCCACCTTATCCTCAGCGGCCACTGGCGGCGACGGCGGTACGTCCTCCTCCTCTTCCAATTCAGCCGCCAGCGGTCTTTCGGGTTTGCGTCTCGGAGTGCCGATCTCGCTGTCAGAATCGGGCATCCATCACGGCAGTGGGGAGCAGCTGCTGCCCAATTTTCATGAGATCGAAGACTTGACGGACGCCGATACGGCGCTGCTGGAGCCGCAGATGGTCATCAAACAGGAGCTGCAGGATCTGCCCTGCAGCGATGCCGACGAGGACCAAGAAGAGGACATGGAGGACATGGCCGATTCCGAGGCGGATCCAGATGATGACAACGAGGCCATACTGCCCGAAAGTGATGTGCCGGCGGTGAGCAGTGGCCACAAGCCCAAGGCGCGCATGAAGGTGACAAAGCCCCGTCAAGTGGAAATGCCAAACGAGACGCCGCTCATTATGGCTGATGGCGAGGGCGATGGTGACTCCTTTACGGACGATTACGGTGATCTGGACAACAGCTACATGGACGATAACTCCGGCGAGTATATGGACTATGGCGAGCCTTTTGAGCCAAGCCAGCTGTGCCTCGATTCCGAGTTTCTCAGCTACGACGAGATGGTCGAGGAGTCCCTGTTGGGGGTGAGTTTTGTGCCTCAACAACTGCAGATGTTATCCGTCGTGCAAACTCGTTGAAACATAGATTATCTTTCTCTATTATCATAATAATTTGATTCTCCTTCTATTTATTAACTAAAGCGCGATCGAGAGGTGACAATGCACATAAAGGACCGCAAAATGATCAAGTTCCTTATACAATCGTACAAGCGCAACCCCTTTTTGTGGGACCATGGGAATCCCCAGTTTCGCGATCGCGTCAAACGTGCCCGCTTCCTCGACTGGATCGTGTTGGAGTTCAAAAGCCGCTTCAAGATCTCCCTAGCCAAGGATGCCATCACCCGTAAGTGGGACAACCTGCGGACAGTGTACAAGCGAGAGTGCAATCGGATGGCGCTGGAGAAGACCAACATTAGCACGTTGTGGTACTTCAAGGAGCTGCATTTCCTCAACGAGGTCTACAGCTACAACGACAAGATGTCCGATGCCGTGGTCAAGGTGAGTTGTTCAAGTTAGAGTTTAACTCCTAACTTAACCTGGTTCTCTTTATCTAACAGGAAACATCGTATCGTCGCCGCTTCTCGGCCATTTGGAACGACACCTCGACGGCCAAGCTGCTCAGCATGGTGAAGCGTTACCAGTGCTTTTACAATCGCTTCGATCCCGACTATCGCAGCAAGGAACGGCGCGGCGAGGGGCTCCACCAGATGGCCATGGAGCTGCAGCAACTGATCGATGTGACCACCATTCAAATATCCAAGCGCATCTCGCAGCTGCGCTTCGATTACTCCAAACAGAAGATGGAGCGCCTGAATTGCGAACGCCACGGCCGTAAGTTTGTTGCCAATTATATATATTACGATCAGATGTACTTCATGGATGAGGATATACCGCCGTTCAAATGCCAGCACTGTCCGGAGATTGTGCAGACGCTGCGGGAACTAGATCTCCATATGCTCAGCCATCAGCCCAGTCTGGGCGGCGGATACTTTTGCAATATTTGTTCCATTCAGTTCCACAATGCCGAGGAGTTCGAGAGTCACAAACAGCTGCATTTGGGCGCCGGCAACGAGGTGAAGTTCAACTGTGAACTCTGCACTGCGAGCTTCCGGGAGAAGGCCAATTACGATGAGCATTTGCGGCGGCACAACGAGGAATTATTCCTGCCCTCGCTGGCCATGAATCATAGCATTTTGGAGGCCGGCACCGCAGACGAAATGGAGGATGAGGCAGCGCCGCCTCCCGTCGCAGTGAGCAGCGGTAGAGGTCGCAAGAGAAACGCTGCAGCAGCATCGAAATCGTTACCTGCTCTAGACGTGAAGGAAGAGGAGGATGCAACAGCGGCGGGCAGCGATGTAGCCAAGCCCTATGGCTGTGAAGTATGCCGCCGGAGTTTCGCCACACCTGGCCACCTCAATGCCCATCGGATTGTCCATCAGGATGAACGCGAGCGGTGCTACAAGTGTGACTATCCGCAGTGCAATAAATCGTTTGTGGCCCGGAACAGCTTGTTCGAGCACCTGAAGCAGCACTACAGCAACGAGGAGTTCAAGTGCGACATCTGCGGCAAGACGTTCAAGTCGACCAAGAACCTGCAGAACCACAAGCAGATCCACGACAAGGTCAAGCGCTATGTCTGCCAGATCTGTGGCTCGGCCTTTGCCCAGGCGGCTGGCCTGTATCTCCACAAGCGTCGGCACAATCGACCCAATGGCGCCGTCGGCGCTGTGGGACGCTCCGGCCGTAGCAGTCTGTGAGACAGGGAGTGGGAGAGGGACAAGGACAAGGACAAGATCAAGGCAGCGAGCGTCGATCGGGGAGGACGCGGCGGAGGACGTGGCCGTGGTCGTGGCCGCGGTCGTGGGCGGTATGTCAAATAGTTTTCTAAGCAACTCAGAAGGCAGCTTTCCTTACGACCATACAAATGATCAGCAATTGTACATGTAATTGAATTTCTTTGAGTGTATTTTGAAGGTTCTTTTAAACCTTAAACTGTAACCTGTAACCTGTAGCCGGTACTTAAAAGCAAACCAAGTATTTAACAAACGTTTAGGCCTAAGCTAGACACACTTCCTTCCCTCCACAAGTTCCCAATGATTCTTGAGTAAGTTCAAAAGGAAAGAGACAGCGAATGAGTAAGGGAGAGAGCGAGAGCTAGCTGTACTTACACCTAATTATACATAATATTAATTATAATAACAATTATTTAACATTTCTGTGCCAATTTCGCGTCCTTCACCCAATGATTGTAATGTTAGCCTGTAGCCTGTAAGAATTGTAAACACATTCCTTCCCCCCGCTCCGGTAAGAGACATTCCACACCATTACCAAGTATTTCGAACGAGTATTCTATGTAACTTAACCTAACTTAACTTATATACATATACCACATAGAGCAGACAGCAGAGCCGACTAATTAATTAACTAAGTTACTAAGCCGCATAAACTGAGCCATAAGTTTAAGGCCAGCAGGAAATAGAAACACAAAATATACACACAGGCCACACACAAGTGCAGTGCGTCCGCAAAAATGACTGAGAATCTGAGCAAGGCAGAGATTACGAGGCCCCAAACCTAACCCTAACTCTTAATATGCATATATTTTAAAGCTGTATATATTTGTAAGCTGTATTAACAGTAGACGTATACCTACGCAGGCTCCTTGGCAATATATACTGGAACCAGAGAGAGATCCGCAGAGAAGATACCCATTTTTAGGCCTAAGTTCGATTTAGCACAATTTCGCAGACGCACGGAGGATCCTGATCTGATGATTACTCATGCAAGCTAACAAAAACAAACAAAATAGTGAAAGAAGCCAGCCAAAAATTCGCTTATCACTTAACGATGATAAGAAGCCGGATCGAGGGGCTTTATTCAAAACAAATTGTGAAATAGTTAACACGAGGAGACGACAGAGGAGAACGAGCCTAGAGAGAGTTTGGAGGAGATTATCGGAACAAAAGTGCGCTTCCAGGAGACAAAAGATACACAAACGAGAGAGAGAGAGATCAACCTCAACCTTAAATGGAAAACAAAAGCAACAAGAAACTCAGCCCAAGGAGAAACGAAAACGAAACAATTGGAACTAATAAATAATAACTGACAACTGACAAACCCAGGTAGCACTCTTAAAGGATAATGAATATTTTATAGTCCTAAGAAAGCGTCTTCAGAACTAAATTATAACTAAAACTAATGTAAATTAATTGACTAACAAATGGAAGACAAAAACAGACAACAACAAATCACAATTCTATTTATATCCTAGCAATATAGAATGAGATTTTAGTACGATACACACAACACACGCATATTCGAAGTATTCTCGAATAAATAGGTTTAAATAATTAAAAAGAAAACAAAACAACAAAAAAAAAAAAGGAAAAACAGAAGAAAACAAACCCCCCTTTTATTCAATAGGTGACGTCGGTGGGCCTTATCACTATCATTCAGTGTTTATCTTTCAAGTTTTGTTGCTGTCGCACGTCTAGACGAGGGAGAGATGGACGCCATCCAAGGCGGAACGGGAACCCAGGAATTAAAATCTCTCATCGTCGCGTGTGTGTTTTGTTTAAATAATAATATACACATTTGTACTATATATTTTTAATTATGTTTTGACGTCAACAAAAGTGTTGTGTCATGCTTACTCGGTGATCTGCGATTTTTTATGCTCGTTTGGCATTGGTTTATTGGCATAAGAAACAATGCCAAGATTATAATTAAACTATAAATATTATTTTATATATTATATTTTAATTATAATTAGCTAGTTTTTAAGATTTTCCAGAGGTTACTAGATCCTACTATATTATTTTTATTAGCACCTTGTGTATAGTTAGTTTTTGTAATTCTTAAGGCACTGCTTTCACCCAAAAACTACTATACCAGAGTGAACTATAAATATCTAGAATTTTCAGGATCACGATCAATCCTATCTAGATCTCACAGTGTATATAAAAAACCTATGGCATGTGTATTTAGTTTTTGCAACTCTTTGACGTAGCTTTCTCTCGATAACTATTGTTTTTTTGAATATCCAAGTTCCGTGTGATATGGGCACAGTTTAAAGACAACCAGAGACCAATGCCCCTGTAAAACCCCCTGGTGAAATTACTGGCACGTGGATGTGGCTGGCCCGCCCCTTAAAATCCGGCTGCTGCTGTTGCCACCCCTTCGGTGGTCTTGCTTGGTGAATGCTTAGCAGAGGAGGGTCTTCAAGGCGGAGAAGCAGCCCCGACGATCACTCGTGTGGGGCGTGCGCTCTAAAGCCCATAGTCTAGCGCCAAGCGATATACCTATGTATATACATATTGGTTTGCACCTTCCCGGACATATTGGCAGTGTGCCAATTCAAATTCGAAGATAACTTTTGCGATAATTAGCGGCCCGCGAAACTGTGTTTTGATCGATTCGATCAATTAGCAAAGAGC
Source organism: Drosophila bunnanda (assembly GCA_035046265.1). Taxonomy (NCBI): domain Eukaryota; kingdom Metazoa; phylum Arthropoda; class Insecta; order Diptera; family Drosophilidae; genus Drosophila; species Drosophila bunnanda. The sequence continues at coordinate 961,229 of JAWNOB010000017.1, forward strand.
CGCGACACAAGCCCCTCCGGGCCCACATTGTCGCTACGCTCAGCTACGCATTTCGCATTTTCTAGTATCAAGTATCAAGTAAACACACACATTAGTCAGCGATTAGATTGCCACGGATTTACCAGAAACATATGGGGGATATATAGACACGACACGCTTCTCTATATAGATTTCGAACACTGGGACGTTCGTTGGTTTAATCACGGCATTACTCACGGGCCCGGAAACAATCAACAATCAACGATTATAATGGTACAATTATCATAGTTTTAGCCGGCTGTCTTCTTGCTTGCTTCTATGCTTGCTTGCTGTTCAGGTGTGCGGTAGCGGGTGCAGGTGCTCTTCGTGGGCTGTCCCCCCTGGCTGAGTGAGTCCTCCTTGGACACGATTCACAGGTTGACTGAGAGGCAGGCACCAGATAGGTATTCTCCTTCGTACTGATGCCCTGACTAGATGCCTAAATGAGCTCGCCGCGCTCGTTCACCTTGATCACACGGACGCGAGCATGCCGCTCGGACAGCACCTGATCGATGTTCTTGCTGGTACTGATCCCGGAGCTGATGCTGCTGCTGTCGCTGCCATCGCTGGCCGTGAATAGGCCCAGATTGTCCTTGATTAGATGATCGACGGCACAGCCGTCGCACTGGAGGATAACAACGCCGCTGTAGTAGGCCTCCTCGCTGATGGTTTTCGTGTTGCGGGTGTTGCACAGCTTGCAGCGATACACCAACTCCATGCGGCGCTGCATGCGGCGAAAGCGCTTCAGTGTCGTCGGCGACAGCGAGCCGCTGGTTGCCTGGGCGCCCGTGCGTCCGGTATCGAAGGGCTTGGCGGTGAAGTGGCAAGCATCGAGGATGGAGCGCGGTATGGAGAGCGGAGCGGGACGTGGCTTCAGCGAGGCCTCGGCATCGGAGAGCTCCACTGCAGCCGCCGGCTGCTGCTGCGTGGCGTTGAGGATCGCGTTCTGTCCATTCTGGCGCAGGTAGTTGAGCGTTCGCGAGGTAAAGATGTTGCGCAATGCGTTCATTGCATGCTATTCTCCGGCTTCAATCGTTTGTGTTTCTGTTCTGCTGCAGTGCGTCTTTTGGCGCTGCATGTGCTGGGTGTTTTGGGCAGTAGGTTGTTGATGCTCCTGCCCCTATTTGTTTGGAACTGCGCCGTCTCCGGCCAAAGACGAATGTTTGGAACCAGCGAATGGGGACGAGGCAAACAGCTGTGTGGAGGCTCAGTGTGACCATTCGGGGATAACACCGCCGATAAAATTAAGAAATTGTTTTAAATATTTCGTTTTATAAACAAATATATGTACCCTCGCTCTCTAGCACCTCTGAAACCACATTTTTAACTATAAACTTGCTGCGGTGTTGTAGTTAAATTAAATATTTAAGTTCGTTTAATAATATCGCACTATCGATAACATCGAAAGTTTATTATTTTGATTTTTTAGTATTTAATGGTATTTTAGTATTTCCCGTTGTAGCTTTCATTGGCATGCGGTATTTATCCCGGGAACTTGACGCCATTTTGTTTCGAACGTCAGAAAAGCCCCGAGAGAGTCGATCAGAAATATTAAATTAAAATATATTAATATTTTTGCCCTGCAAGAAAATCGTATAAGCTTTTCCGTAGACAATGCAGTCAACTAGTGGACGCAAACCGCCGCTGCGGAAGCCGCGCGCGCCAAACCCCTTTCGAATCAAGATGGAGCGTATCAAGCTGCAAAATGCGCTGAAGTTGTCGAAGCCCGGTAATCACCTAAACGCTGTGATAGCTTTGTACACTGGCGATACCATGCAGATGCAGAGGGCCGTCGAGCAAGTGTGCAGGTGCTTCGATTTTGGACTGAATGGCAAGGCTAAGGTGTATGCCTTTGGTTCGATGATCACAGGCTTGGCCCTGAAGGGTAAGTGGCTTCCGCATACACAGAGCAATCATCCTGCTATAATCCTTGTTCTTGCCGCGCAGACAGCAACATCGATCTGTATTTGAAGAGTTGCGGTGACCCGTCCTTGACCCAGGAGAGGTTGGTCGAGTTGGTCATGGAATTCCTAGGTGACACCAGCAGAAACATCAAATTTTCGGAAGCCACGCAGATCCGCCGCACCAGGTCGCCCATTATCCGATGCAAGCATCGGACTACCCGGCAATTTACCAACCTTCATGTGTCCAACCCGATTGGCGCTTACAATTCCAAGTTCATCGGCGATCTGATGCGCCGCGACAAGAAGCTACGCGACCTGACCCTGTTCCTGAAGATTTGGGCAAATCGCCAGATTGGCAGCGATATAATGACCAACTATTGCCTGGTCTGCATGATCATCGTCTGCCTGCAGATGCATGGCCTGTTGCCTTCCGTCCGTTGGCTGCAGTCCAGCTGCCTGCCGGTAATTGTCCTTGGCGTTAACTATGCATACAATGTGGAATTAGCCCCACCAATTCCGTCAGAGATGAGCATTCTGGAACTCATTAGCAGCTTCTTTGATTTCTATAGCAATATTGACTTCGAGAAGAAGGCGATGTGCCCGTTCATGGGCGGCGTTTATGAAAAGCACGCAATACTGAACGACGACAATCCCGATTACACGGCGCAGTTCCAGGCCATGGAGGCGGCTGGGGCTGAGCCACCGTCGCCTTTCCGGCTGATCACCTGCATGTACGTGCAGGATCCCTTTGATATGCACAGTAACGTGGCCCAGTGCGTCAACCCGCCGAATCTATCTCTGATAAAAAAATGCCTAAGTCTGGCATCTCGAGCCACCAAGAATCCAGAGCTACGGACTCAACCAGCAGAGCTTTATGATTACCTATTGTTTGGAATGGAAGACGACTTGGAGAACTATCAGGAAGAGGAGAAGCCTTGTTCTACGTCCATGTTAATGGTGAAGCAGGAAATAATGACCCCTTGCCCAGGGTGGACGAATCAGTTAGTGGTAAAGCAGGAAGTACTAACACCTAGCCCTAAACTCGGGGAGCAGCAAGTGACGACGCCAGGTCCCACCCCCTGGAATCAGTTCTTGCCAAACCCTAAGGGCACAAATCAGAATGACGCACCTGGTCCTTCGTCCAAAAAGCGGTTAGTGGCAAAGGAGCCTATTCCTATTCCTATGAAGCAGGAGATAAAGACGCCTAACCCTAGGCAGCCAGTGGTGGATCAGGTGAAGGAGAAACCTGGTTCTCTACTCGGGATGCAGTTAGTGAGGAAGCAGGAAGTACTAACACCTAGCCCTAAACTCGGGGAGCAGCAAGTGACGACGCCAGGTCCCACCCCCTGGAATCAGTTCTTGCCAAGCCCTACGGGCACAAATCAGAATGACGCACCTGGTCCTTCGTCCAAAAAGCGGTTAGTGGCAAAGGAGCCTATTCCTATTCCTATGAAGCAGGAGATAAAGACGCCTAACCCTAGGCAGCCAGTGGTGGATCAGGTGAAGGAGAAACCTGGTTCTCTACTCGGGATGCAGTTAGTGAGGAAGCAGGAAGTACTAACACCTAGCCCTAAACTCGGGGAGCAGCAAGTGACGACGCCAGGTCCCACCCCCTGGAATCAGTTCGTGGTCAAGCAGAAAATGTTCTTGCCAAGCCTTACGGGCACAAATCAGAATGACGCACCTGGTCCTTCGTCCAAAAAGCGGTTAGTGGCAAAGGAGCCTATTCCTATTCCTATGAAGCAGGAGATAAAGACGCCTAACCCTAGGCAGCCAGTGGTGGATCAGGTGAAGGAGAAACCTGGTTCTCTACTCGGGATGCAGTTAGTGAGGAAGCAGGAAGTACTAACACCTAGCCCTAAACTCGGGGAGCAGCAAGTGACGACGCCAGGTCCCACCCCCTGGAATCAGTTCTTGCCAAGCCCTACGGGCACAAATCAGAATGACGCACCTGGTCCTTCGTCCAAAAAGCGGTTAGTGGCAAAGGTGCCTATTCCTATTCCTAGAAAGCCAGTGGTGGATCAGGTGAAGGAGAAACCTGGTTCTCTACTCGGGATGCAGTTAGTGAGGAAGCAGGTGAAGAAGCCTACCCCAACGCCCATGAAGGCGCTAGTGGTGAATCAGGAAAAGAAGACTGGTCCTACGACCAGGAGACAGTCAATGCTGATGCAGGAAAATAAGAAGCCAACTCCTATTCCCAAAAAGCAGGAACCAAAAAAGCCGGGTCCTACGACCAGGAAACAGTCAATGCTGAAGCAGGAAAATAAGAAGCCAACTCCTATTCCCAAGAAGCAGGAACCAAAAAAGCCGGGTCCTACGACCAGGAAGCCGTTAGTGGTGAAGCAGGATGTTAAGGCAGCAAACCCGACACCCTGCCAGCAGTTAGTGGTGAAGCAGGTGAAGGAGAAACCTGGTTCTCCCACAAAGCAATAAGAGATGAAGCGAAAGCAGGTCAATCGTAACCAGAATAAGAAATATTGAAGGCTTTTCCCGTTTTGAACATTACCTACTGACAACTAACAAAACAAAATTTTGTATTTCAAAATATCATTTAAAAATAAAAATGGGGAAACGGCTAAAACAGCATGTTTTGCTATCGTTATCGGGATATATCTGGCTAAAATCATCGATAGTGACGCTAACGCTATTTTTATGGATTTTTAATTTGTTGTGAAAGTTTTTGTGTATTTAAAGAAAAATAAGAATGCTTGGCATTTCATTAATATAAATATACATCTATTAGGCCTGCAGGAATACAAAATGTTCTTGTGCCACCTTGACGACGATAGTAGTCGACAGCCAGGCTGTTATTGTCATCACTATATATACTGTGGAGTGCGATAACAATATCGATAATCACAACAAACGTCAATCGACACCTTGCCGGCTGGGCTATTTTGATTATATAGCCCATTATATAGCATGGCTCAGTAGCTGCTTCGAAAACACAAAATTAACTGGAAAGGGGCAATAATCGTCATGAACTTTGCGCGCCTGGGCTTCGAGCAGAGGCTCCTGCGAAGCCTTCAAACGGCCCGCCAGCCAACGCAATGGCTGATGAACCACCGGCGATGGATGGCCAGTGGTGTCACCTCGACCACTGCTGCTGCGGCAGCCAAAAAGCCGGTATCGCAGACTACCCAGGTGAAGCCGTTGCCACTGGCTGAGGAGCGCCTGGAGTCCATATTGTCGCCCAATCGGACCCGGCTCATTCGAAAGAAGCGCCTGGCCATCGACGAGCTGTCCGCCTTGGGCTTTCTCAATGCGCGCGGCTACACCACCGCCGAGGAGTACAACCTGGAGGATCTGCAGATAGCGCTCCGCCAACAGAATCTGTACGAGACGAAGCGCTTCTTCTCCACAGACAATCTGGACGCCGAACAGAATGTGCTGTTCGTGGCGGCCAAGTATCCCACCGGTCAGCAGCCGCGTGAAATCTTCTTTTTCCGCGAGGGATCCGTGGTGTTCTGGAACTGCAGCGATATCGAGACGAACAATGTGCTGAGCTTCCTGCGCTCCTTCGAGCGCGAATCGTATGTGAGTGCCCTGGTTCATGGCGAGAGCGAGGTGATGCCCTACACGTACATACCGTCGACGGCAGTGGATGTGGAGGGCGATCTGGTGGCGGAGAGCAGCGACTTTAATGTCGCCTCACGTGCCTTCTTCCAGAACGGCAAGTTCTTTGTGACCGCCGACACGGACAGTTTCCTGTACAAGTACACTTTCTCCAATGCCATGGCACAGTCCATCAAGCTGGGCATCTGGGAGGCGACGCTGAGCCGCTACATAGACTCCATAGAGCACTTGACGGAGGACTTGAAGCGGGGTCGCCGCCTGCGAATTTCACGAGCGACGATGCTCCGCAAGACCGGAGAACTGTTTGCCCTGCGTCATGTGATCAATCTGTCGTCGGATCTGCTGGACACACCGGACTTTTACTGGGACCGCGAGGAGCTTGAGGCGCTGTATCTGCAGGTCTGCTCCTACTTCAGCACCTCGCGACGCACCAAGGTGATGAACGAGAAGATCAATCACTGTGTCGAGCTGGCCGAGCTCGTTTCGCACAACCTGAACGATGCCCATCACATCCGTCTCGAATGGATGATCATCATCCTGATCATGGTGGAGGTGGGCTTTGAAATTCTGCACTTTGTCAGCGATCACAACGATCCGCATGCGTCGTCCCTGGAGGTGGTCCCTTTGTCAGCCAGTCCTGTCACTGTTCCCGGTCTGATGCCCAAGTAGTGACCCGAGCGAGCCCTATGTAATATATGTATAATTGTACCTTCGCCAAAATATATACTATTTATGTATACTTAGAGCGATTAGACGCGATTGAAACAAGTCACAAAATTATCCGAATGCCAGATGCCAAGCCATCTCGCGATTCCTTTAACGATTTACTCAGTTATTTTGTAATATTATCTCGCAACTTGTGTGCCTCATCATTCTTTGTTTCTTCTATTTTAATATCATTCGATATTAATTCCTTAAATATAGATGAACTTACTATAAATATGTAGGCTAAACAGATGAGAGTTTTGTTTAGGTTTAAATATGCTTAATCTTGGACTAGCTTGGAATTCCCTTCAAGTATTTATATATAGAAATTTAGCAAGAGAGAGCCCTGGAATGTAATCAGTCTTCAACTGAAAGTTTAGAGAGCTGTGTGTGGACGCTGGTGGCTTTAGGCCGTGTTTACTGTGAGCATTGTTTACCTTTTTGTGTGCGCGTAAAACCATTTTTAATTGCTCGCCCGCCACTGTCACTTTTCCCTGCCTCGACATTGTAAAAGTTGTTTTGTTTGGCTTTGTTTTCACTTTGCCGGACACACACAATCGATGAAAACTCAGCGCCTAGCAATGATCGGCTTTTGGCAATGCCGCCGAGTCGCTCTAAAATGGGTCACATCGCCGCAGTGGCAGCCACTCCAGCAGCATCATCAGCAGCAGCAGCAGCAGCCGCTCTTGAATCCCACAATTGCAGCCTTTACTTTGTAGGCTCGGCCGCCACAGACAGCAGCGATGCTTACAACTGCCAAAACTTGCAGCTCCCAGTGGATGCAACTGCTGGCTTACCCATTAAATACTGATTTTAGTATGAATATTTCAATATTTTTTTGGGCATTAAATTGAATTTCATTTAATTCATATATATATCATATATTTTTACTTTAATCTTGTTAAGTTGCGTGTGTAAAGCTCAATAAAATGTATTTTATTTGAGCGTTCAATCATTATATTTATATATTATGATTGCTCTTCAAAATAATTGCTTTAGCTTATAAAAGTATATATTTAACAGACACTGGGTCAGTCTTGTAATATAGTATAGTATAAGTAATCTTACTTATTTATACTATAGTATATCCAACAAGAAAAGAAGATAATTTCGGGAACCTGAAGTTTGTATACCCTTGCATTGAAAATCCATCATAACTCAAACATTGCATTAATTTCCAATCGGAAAACTTTTCCATAAGCTTATTTTGTATACTATTATTTTTCTTCCCTTGCATGAAACGCAGTGAAGGAGTCATTTCCGACCCCATAAATCATATATATTCTTGATCAGCATCGACAGCCGAATCGATTTAGCCATCTCCGGATAAAAAACAAATTTTTCAAAAATTTTCCATTTTTTGAAAAAAAAGGAAAGGGGTTACATCATTAAAATTTTCAAAAATTGGCAAAAATGCACATTTTTTTTAAATATTAAATTACGGAGTCATTTCCGACCCTATAAATCATATATATTCTTGATCAGCATCGACAGCCGAATCGATCCAGCCATCTCCGGCAAAAAAACAAAATTTTCAAAAATTTCCCATTTTTTGAAAAAAAGGAAAGGGGTTACATCATTAAAATTGACAAAAATTGGCAAAATGTTAAATTTTTTACAATTACAAACTGAGTATGCAGATTTATTAACCTATAAAAAACTAGTTCAGAACAGCTTTCCGAATCAAAATTAAGTCTTTTTTGGCTTAGTTATGAGATTTTTAAATTTTAATTTGCAGACAAAATCTTCATAAAAAAAATTGTCAAAATTTTCAATTTTTTAAATTACAAACTAAGTATGCAGATTTATTAAACTATTAAAAACAAACATAGAAAAGCTTTCCGAATTAAAATTAATGCATTTTTGACTTATTTATGACCGATTTCCTGCAAGGGTAAAAATAAAAAAACTTAACTTAAAAACTTCTGTTTATAATTAACTATTTTTTTATCTTTGTAATAATATAGTTAATTGTACAGATAATACTTGTGTATTATAGATTTCATATGCCTATCTGGTAGAAATACCGGGCTTTAGGGATTGAAATAAAAAAAAAAAAAACATACATATACTAGGTTAAAATTTTATCAACTTTTTCCGCTTGGTATTATCTAGCTTTAAGGTTAAACTTTAAGACTCCCATTTTGCTGAACCCCTGACCTGATATTCCTATAAATATGATATATAATCTCGAGTATATTTATATTTTGTATATATATTTTTTTTATATATATATATTATATATATATCTTTTATATATATATATTTAATATATATATATATATTTATATATATTTATAAATGTATATATTTTTGTATACATATATATTTTTTATATATATTACTTTTATTTATATAGTTTTCAGAGGTATCACTGGTGTGTTACCTTTTTGCTCTAGTCTGGGCCAGCTTTTGCTTTTGACACATTTTCGTCGCTGTCTCGCGTCGTCGTTGTTGCCGCCAACGCTCGCTTTTGTTGTTGTTGTTGTGTTTGTAGTTTTAGCTGTTGTTGTTGTTGTTGTTGTTGTTGTATTTGTAGTTTAAGTTGTCGTTGGCTTTGTTGTAATTGTTGTTGCTGCAGTTGTAGCAGAGACCCAAGTCTCAGTGGCAGTGTCTCTCTTCTCTTCGCGAGTTTTGAGTTTAACCTGGGTTTGGGTTTGGGTTTTGATCGATCAGTTGCTGACTTTGCGCGGCAGCGAGCGGTTTGCACTACGATCTCGTTGTTTTATATATCTCTATATATATTCATATATATATATATATCTATATATCTTTATTTAAAGTTTTCAGTTGTTCGCTTTTGTAGTTGCAGTTGCGCACGCGCGTGGATTTCGGTATTTTTGTTTTGTGAGTGAAGGAGGAGGAGGTGGTGTGTGTGTGTAAAAATTGGACTGTTTCCAAAAAAAAATTGCTCTGAGTGCTTAATAATTAATTATAATTAATATTTGCTGCTGCTGCTGCTGTTAGGCTCTTAAAAATAATAATAACCAATCAATCATTGATTGTTAAAGGTTTTAATTTAATTTGGAAACAAATTATGATCCATTTTGAGTGATTTAAAAAATATATATAAAATTTAAACAATAAACTCCTTTAAAAATGCATTAATTCTGAAATTTAAAGTATATTAAATAAAGTAGATATTAAAATATAGAAGACTCCCCTTGATAGTGCTTACACTTTTGCCTTTCCAGTTGTAATTTATGTATAAAAAAAATATTTATAAATTTGTAGTATTTGTTTAGACTTAAATACTATTTTTTTTTTAAGATTGTAGCTTCCTTGGTTACTTTTTATGGGCCATGATATCTGGCGCGCAAGTTCAAAAGTGCGAATTTAGCGCATTCTGTCCACGGATCTCCGCAGATCTGTGGCAAATTCCCAGAATAATTGCTGCCTTTTATGGCTCAAACTAGAACGGGGAGCATACACTGTGAAAATGGGATCATAAAACAGGGGGAACTCCCTAATGCAGCCAGCTGCAACATAATCAGACCTAGGGATGTTGCACAACATGTTTCTGGCCACATTTGTCTAGTAAACATGTCCCTAGCGACATTTTCTTGAGCCTTTCGCATTTTTTTTGGTAATATTACAAAATAAACTATTTAAAATAAATTATATAAATAAATAATCATATTTATATAACTTTCAAACCAAGAATATAGTTCTTAGATCGATTTTTCGATTTTTCATGGGAGTCCTGACCATTTTTATGGCCCAACTAAAGGTCATTAAGGCACTAACTAAACTCCCCACCAAAAACCCACAACTATTTTATGACTGTGACCGTGATATATTTCACACAAACATATGTATGTACAAGTCTACCACAAAACAATACAAAATCGTAAACAATATGAGGATTTTTTTGGACGTGTGCACGCACAGACAATGGTGGGGAATCGGTCTCGAGAATGGCTATGACGACTTCAAATGGGAAATGGGAATGGGAATGACCATAATGGATTAGCGTGGAGCTGTGAAGTGCGACTGGGCTATCCAGCTAGCCAGCTACCTTGCTCCCGGTTGCATAATTGGCATCTTGTCAGCCCAATGGCTGGCCCAGAGCCCCCACCCTCTATTCGTGGCCCACAAAGAAATCAAAATAAAGAAAAAGAAGATCAAAACTGGAGCAAATTAACCGAGATTAAGCCCACAATTAGGTGCCCAATGTGAAAGTTAAGGCAGGCAGCAGCTGCTGGAAACCTGTTGCCTCTTCGTCTCTTTTTTTTAATATATTTTTTAAAGCTTTACTTAGCGCTGCTGGTGTTGTGGTTTCGCGGTTTCGCGGTTTGTTTCTTCGTGTTTTGGCTCATCTGCAGCCAGGCCGGCCGCACACCATGGCCACTTTTACTGCAACTCCCTCTTATCGGGGGCTCGGAGAGAAAGATACATGGAGTCGGCGAAAAAAACCAGAAATAAGTGCAGACAGGGGGAGCCGAAGGCGGCTAATACCCTTCCCAGGTGTTTATGTTACTTTTTATACCCTTGCAAGGTATTATAATCTCAGTCAAAAGCTTGTAACGATGTGAATGAGTCATTTCCGACCCTATAAACCATATATATTCCTGATCAGCATCAACAGCCGAATCGATCTGGCTATCTCCGGCAAAAAAACAAAATTTTCAAAAATTTTAAATTTTTTGAAAAAAAAGGAAAGGGGTTACATCATTAAAATTTTCAAAAAATGGCAAAAATCTTAATTTTTTTAAATTACAAACTGAGTATGCAGATTTATTAACCTATAGAAAACTAGTTCAGAACAGCTTTCCGAATCAAAATTAAGGCTTTTTTAGCTTAGTTATGAGTTTTGTAAACTTGAATTTTTAGATAAAATATTCATAAAAAAATCGATAACTACCGACTCAAAAATTGGTATTATAATTTTAGTCTGAAGCTTAAAACAAAGTGAAGGACTCGTTTTCGACCCTATAAATCATATATATTCTTGATCAGCATCAAAAACTGAATCGACCTAGCCATCTCCGGCAAAAAAACAAAATTTTCAAAAATTTCCAATTTTTTGAAAAAAAAAATTGGCAAAATTTTTAAATTTTTTAAAATTTTAAATGAAGTATGCAGATTTATTAGCCTAATAAAAACTAGCAAAGGAAAGCTTTCCGAATGGGAATTAGTGCATTTTTGCCTTACTTATGAGATTTTTAAACTTTAATTATTAGATAAAATCTTCATACAAAAATTGATAAATCTCGACTAAAAAATTGGTATTATAATTTTAGTCTGAAGCGTAAAACAAAGTGAAGGAGTCATTTCCGACCCTATAAACCATATATATTCTTGATCAGCATCAAAAACTGAGTCGATCTAGCTATGTTCGGCAAAAAAACAAAATTTTCAAAAATTTTCAATTTTTGAAAAAAAAGGAAAGGGGTTACATCATTAAAATTGTCAAAAATTGGCAAAAAATTTTAATTTTTTAAAATTTTGAATGGTGTTTGCTGATTTCTTAAACTAATAAAAACTAGCATGGGAAAGCTTTTCGAATTCAAATTAATGCATTTTTGGCTTGGTTATGAGTTTTTGAAAATTTGATTTGTTAAAAAAATCGTGAATAATTCACCAGAAATGAAGTATTTGTAGTTCATTTACTCAGAGCTAATTAAATCAAATATTTCTTTGGTAAAAAAGGCCTTTATATATTTTTTTAGACATCTTTCCTTCCCTAAATAAATGTTTTCTGTAGATTATTTTCTGAAATAATCGAAAAAATACGAATTAAAAATATATATAAAATAGAAAGGCATACAGTCACCCTTTTTGTTAGGGTATTTGGGGAAAATAAAAGAAAACCCAGCATTAGCCGGGTTAAAAACATTAAGACAGGAAAAGGGGGAAATGGGGAAAGGGAATGGAAATATATATACAGACTGCTCGAATAATAATAATACGCTTCACTGACCTATGCCAAGGCCCCCAAGGGGGACAGCTGTTGGTTTTGTTTTTCCGCGCTTTTGTTTCTCTTTTGCACTTTTGAACTCGGCCAACTCTCGCCGGCATTTTAAACGTAGCTTTTTGTTTCTCTAGTTTTTTGTTTTAATTTTAGCAAGCCATCAAGTTCAAGCTAACCAAGTTTCGTTTGCGCATTTAGTTTTTCCCCTTTTTAGTTAGACGGAAGAGCAGAGCACATCAAAGATGATCTCTGTGGGGCTTGGAGAGACTCGTTAAGTAAAGTCAAAGACGCAGACGCTTTCATTATGATCGTTGTCAGCACACATCTTGGTCTCCAATTAGTCGCTATCAGCGATGAAAACAGTTAGAAACTTGTAGTAAAGTAAACCCTAAACCTCGTCTTCATTCCATCTATCATTAATCGTTAATCGTTAATTGTCAATCGTTTGGTTTTCGATTTGATTCGGAGAAACCATTTCCTGCCACAAAACACCAATGAGTTGACACTTTTTCTTGGGGTTTTTGGAATAATTTCAAAGGGCTAAAGAAATCTAAAAAAAATAAATAAATCTCATTTAGTCTGACCCAAAAGAAGAGCGTAAAAATCGATTTTAAATCGATTAACTCTTGTTTGGTTTATTTTTGTCACCTCTGAAAGGTGACGAACCTATCCTAACCTGTTTCGCTTTAGGAAGTCATTAGGAAAGTTCTACTCAATATTTAGTAGTTATTTTATGACTGACTTCCCGCTTTTAAGTAGAATTCTTAAAGTTTGGCATACATTTGTTAGAGCAAAGTTCATAAATCATTATGAATATGGTTTATGGTTCTTTGTTTGCTCTTTGAGAATAAAGCCTTAGCTTTATGATTTTAAATATGACTTACAAGTGAACCAAGTATTTAGGAAGAGATCTATAAACCTTGAGCTTAAGCGTACAATTTTCAAATGCACTTGCTCGTAAAAATATTCCACGAAATCTATTCAAGTTCGGTTCATTTTACCTTTACCTTCACTTTTAAATAAATTTCAAGCTGGCTTTAATTCCGTAACTAAATCCAGCTAAATATATACACATTTTGCAATGGATTTTTCTTGATTTTGGACCCTGGCTCGACGCAGATTCGTTACGACCATATTTTGTTGCTGTTGTATTTATTTTCTGTCTTGGCTATTTGCATTTTCGTTTAGCATTGAACCAACGAACCAACGGTGATCAGCGGTCGTCAACTGCTCCACTTGACATACATATTGCAGTATTTTTCTTGTTTTTTTTAGATATGTACCTATGGCATATAGCTAACAAAATATGAAATGAAATATTGCATGAAAAGTGTTAAAAAAAGAGCATTAAAGCAAAAAGCAATAAATATGCTTTTTATATTTTACATATACACATAGATAATGCATTGTGACTTGTAGTGAAAGTCTATAAATATATCGATATTCTAGCATTTCGATATATGTTTGATAAAGCTATATTCTGTTTATATACTATATATATATAATGTTTATATAATATGATTGGAAAAAGAAACAAATGAATTGAATTACATATTATTTTAACATTAAATGCCATAATTTTTAAGATATCGATATAACAATCATTTCGATATTTTCGATAAATATCAAATTATTATAAACCACTTTTCCTTTAGTTATAAATATATGTATACAAGACTATGAACTTGCATAACATTATCAACATTATTCCTTCACGAGCAATGACTCTCACATAACATATATAATAGTATTATTAACTCAAGTTCCATGAATTTCTCTCGGTGTCTTGAGATTGGGGTTTGCTGAGGGACCCATAAGAGTGGGCGTTGGTTTTTTGTGGCTTCAGACCAGGTCCATTGCCATTGCCACACACTCACGCCACCTTTTCGGGCGGCTTCGTCATCTGCCTCGCATCACTTATTATTGGTTGTATGCATGCTGGCACAATGGAGCTCACGGAGCTATGGAATCGTGGAATCACTTTCACTTGGCTCACCTACAGGGCCATCTGCCCCCCCGTCCCAGTCCCTCGATTGGTAACTCTCTTGACCAAAATGCTTGCGTAAACCGTTCGTTCGTGCTTTCAAAACAAAAAATTATGTTTATGTCTGAAGAGAAAAAAAAACAACACCCCAATAATAATAATAATAAACGTGTGATATATTTTGAGGTGAAGAAGGGGGGGCAAAAGCAGGTATTATATGCAGGGGACAGTTTTTTGTGGGGCCATTGCTTGGGCAGCTTTATTAGCGGCTTCGCATTGCGTGTGTTCAAGCCATTCGCCAAACTGAAGGCCCCCCCCCCAGGGGAGTTTCTTGCTAAAAAAAAGGAGGTTTTTAGGGGTTTTAGTTAGTTCCACTTCTCCCTAAGCAAAAGCTAAGGTCAAAGGACATTCTCACATCGAAGGCCATGATGTCAGAGGTGCAAATTACGTTTACCTTGACCATTAACAGATTTTCCCTACCTCATTTAAATACTTTAAAAATACCTTTCGTATGTCCTTAGCAATTTCCTTTTAAATCGTACAAACTTAAGCCTAATATATATGCAGCTTGTCTCTATACTTGGCCCATTCCTCCTTGATTACCTGCCATCTGTATGCCTGAGCCCGCCTGGCCAATGAATGCCTAATTGGCATCATATTACCCAATACGCCCAGCTGACTGACTGCCGCAAAGTGGTCTACGCTGCGTATACGTAATGTGTTGCATGCATCCGCCCCGTTGCCCCGCTGTCCGCTCCGCCAGGAAAAACAACAACAAAAAAAAAACCTAATGGCAGGCGTGGCGCCCAAGCGATTCTTGGGGCTTGGCCTGATGCAATGGATGACATATGTGCGGATCGGGAGGCGGATTGCAGAATATGGCAAATGGCGAAAGGCGGAGCAGTGCGTGTCATAGCCGGTGGCCATTGTGCCGCTGCCTCAGGTCTGGGAACGAGGTCACCTGTGAGCTGAATCGCAGTTTTTGGCACCTGCCACCACCGGCCGATGAGGGCCTTCCCTCTAGCCGAGCTGGGGCCGGCGACCAGCCCAACGCTGGGAAATTAGCCAGCCGGCGGAAGGGTCTCTCCCATAGTTGAGCACTGACAAAAAATATATATATAAATCAGCCTAGAATAAGGATATACAGGTGCTGGACGGTCACATGTATCGCTACACGTTTTTAATTAATCGAAAAAGAACGTTTAAAAGTAGTTTTTGGAGTGAAACTAAGTTGATATCATATTCCCAGCATATTCTATGGCAATTCTAATGAAGAATGATTCCATTTTCTTTCTCTAGAAACTAATAGCGCTTATAAAACCCTTTAAAAGGGTGCCTAAAAGTAACAATTTTCTTGTAAATAGGTATATTTGTATAATTTTATAGCCTTTTGGTACCTTTTTAGGGTTTTTGAAAACCATTATGAAATAATTGTAGTTTTTAATTACCTTTTCAAAAGAATTCAGTGAAATTTGATTTTGTTTTCTGCAATGTTAAATTAAAATTTCTGGCACATGATACCTTTCTGGCATTAAGATACCTTTCAAACAGTTTTTAAGCCAACCCCTAGTATTCAATGCTTTCTTACTCTGCACTTCTATATATATATTAAATCAAGGCGGCACTGTATTTTCTCTCTATGCTATAAAAGTGTTTAAATTATTCAGAAGCGCTTGTAGACGCCTACAACATTTGACACGCAGCCCAGACCTCAACTAAAAGCAAGCAACAGCAGCAGCAGCAGCAGGTGCTCCTCGAGTATCCACTGAACCCTATCCTGTATATTTTCTGTCCATAGAGAGCCGCTAGAGAACCAGCGCGAACTGCTCCAGCTGATTAATTAAACAATACGGGAAAGAACAAAAAACACAAAAAAACCAAGAAGGCAACGTACCCAGTGGCTGTCCTGTTTGGGTAGCGACTCAACTCAGTCCAGCCGGCAATGCCTTGGGTTCTGGCTCAGCTTTAGTGGCAGCTCAAAGGAAAAAGGATCGCTATTCCGGTATAAATTTAAGAAAAACCCTATTTAGCCATGCCGTACAATCTGTGGCTGCGACGGCGCCTCCAGCTGCTGGCCTCGGTGCTCCTTTGCGGATTGCTCGGCTATCTGACATCGGAGGCGGTGGCCAAGCCGACGCTGTCCTTCAGCCTGCCGCAGGGCCTCCAGGGATTCCCCTCGTTCCAGTCCTTCACCCAGCAGATCATCGAGCAGCGCAGCGTGCGCCAGATGAAGAAGTACAGGTGAGTCTCTCCCCCTGATTAGCAGTCAAAGCGGCATCGATTTGCTTTGGAGGCTTTTCACCCAAAACCATTGCCATGGACGTCACGTCCCGCCTGGGACGTGGTCGTGGCCATGTGGCCATAGCTGGCTCCAGCTCCCACTCTCTCCTCCACCTAATTGAATCTATTCTTGTCTTTCTGTGACAGCGGGAAGCGGGTGAGCAACGACTCGCTCATTATGATATACTATCACGATCAGACCATAGCCGTAACGGAGCTGGGGCCCCAGAAGCTGCTCCTGGGCTGCGAGCTCATCGAAATCTAGTGAGTATCGATATATATATATATTCTGTGGATATATATATTTTCCATATGTCTAATCATGCGTATTGCCAAGGCTTGCCGGAAGTGTGGGGCTTGCGGCAGACAGTCATTCAAATGCATTTGTTATGAATACCGAATACCTAATATTTAAAACAATGTTTGCACACACCTTTTTCATCAGATTGAAGTCAGAAATATGCAAGTTATTTAATCTTAATATTTATTTAGGGAACTTGGAGAACGATTTTCCAGATTAAACCATAGAACTTTGAAATTAATATGAAAGGTAAACATAGTTATTGAACGGAGTCTTAATATATCCCTTTAATCCTTAAATAGTAAAAAAGTTTATATTTTCTTGTTTAATTTAAATTTTTTGATATATATGGATATTTTTATATTACAATTTTTTCTACATATCAAGATCTAAAAATCTCATAACTTAGCCAAAAAAGCCTTAATTTTAATTCGGAAAGCTTCCCCATGCTAGTTTTTGTTAGCTTTATTAATCTGCATACTCAATCAAAAATTAAAAAAAAAAATTGAAAATGTTGTCAATTTTTGAAAATTTTAATGATGTAACCCCTTTCCTTTTTTTGAAAAAATTGGAAATTTTTGAAAATTTTGTTTTTTTGCCGGAGATAGCCAGATCGATTCGGCTGTTGATGCTGATCAAGAATATATATGATTTATAGGGTCGGAAACGACTCTTCCCTGCGTTACAAGCTTCAGACTACAAATTTAATACCCTGTAATGGTATAACAAGAAAAGAAGCTAACTGATGCACGCCCAAGTTTTTTACCCTGGCATTTTGCCTTGGAATCATTAAGAAACGATCCATTTTGTTAAAAAGAGATTAGGAAATAACAGGAGATATAGACACCATTTATACATGTGATCAAATTTAAATCATTAAATTAAATCAAATTAAAATCGCATTAAAAATTATATTTTATATTTTAATACCCCGCAAGTACGTAATTACACTAATAATAGTTATAAATAGTAAAATACGGCTTTGAGTACATAATTGTAGAAGTTAAGCTTCCTTAAGCTTCGCTTTCATTTTTCCAAACCTAAAAATTCGCAAGAGAAAAAGGTAAACAAAGGCCGCAGCTTCCAAATGTCATAATTAACAACCCCAAGAGAGGATCGTACTCTTTAAGCCGCTCTCTCGCTCTTAGGTTCCCCCGTCAAGGGCGAGAACACTCAAAGCCAGCAACGGGACTTTCGACGAATGCGCTCGAAAGCAGAGGAGCCAAAGGAGAGGAGAAAAAAGAAAATCGTTTGTTTCACTCACTCGTATGCACTGCAAATCCCAACGGCGGTTTGGTTGATGAAAACACACACCACACACACACACACAAGAAAAAAATAGAAAAAAACTTATTGCGCACCTGCATTTGTCACACTTGCACATACAAAAAAACAACAAAAAGAACTAGCCTGAGGAAACGCACTGATTTCGGCTATGCAGGCCCACGCACACGCACACATACATATGCACATATGTAGGTATGTGCGCGCTTGGCTTAGGAACTGAAAAAAAACGAAACAGCGGCCCGGCTTCTGATTTGGGGCTTTTCCGACCGTGCCCCCACTTCACCGGCACACACACTACCTGGGCTCACTGTTTTCCCGCACTTTTCACGCCTGCACTAGGTTTTTCCGCGATAATTTTCCGTTTTCTTGAACCGGCGATCTGGCCCGTGCCATTTTTTCGTCCGCTTTGCTCGCCCGCTTCTTTTCGCTCTCTTTGGCTTTCGTCCGTTATGTTAACAAGTGCGGCTCCTGGAATTTAACAGCGCCATGTTATGTTAACATTTACAGCTTACACGTGTTGGCAATATTTTGACGCCGTAACAGCTACATGGGGTAGAATTTTCATGTAGGAAGTATAGTAATTAACAGATCTGCTCCAGAGGTGAGTGTAAGTTAACATAGATCGCCCGGCGTGGGTGAAACTGATTGCGGGAGAGCCGTAATGGTACGCCGCGGTGTTTTGTAAGAGAACGAAGCGAAAGAGAGGCTCCGGCGATGTCGCCAATATCAGCAGGTCGCTGCGATTAAACTCTTAGTTTCGACTACGAGAGGAAAACACGAACAAATTTGCATCTCGAAGGGTTATTTTTCTAAGTGGGTCAATAAAAATTAAATAATATATTAAATTAAAAGGAAATCACTTAGTTTAACGCTTATCTCGCAATTATGAAGCCTTTTTATTATACCATTGCAAGGGTATTATAAATTTGTTCAAAAGCTTATATCGATGTGAAGGAGTGATTTCCGACCCTATAAATCATATATATTCTTGATCAGCATCAAAAACTGAATCGATCTAGCCATCTCCGGGAAAAAAACAAAATTTTCAAAAATTTTCCATTTTTTGAAAAAAAGGAAAGGGGTTACATCATTAAAATTTTCAAAAATTGGCGAAATTTTCAATTTTTTAAAATTTCAAATTGAGTATGCAGATTTATTACCCTATAAACAACTAGCTCAGAACTGCATTCCGAATCAAAATTAATGCAATTTTGACCTAGTTATGAGTTTTTTTAATTTTAATTTGTCGTCAAAATTGTCATATAAAACTATTGATAAATATCAATTTAAAGAATGAAAATATTTTAAGCTCACTCATGATCGATTCCCGATATGATCCTAAAATTCTATTGCAAACTGCAAGGGTATATAAACTACGGCTCCTCGAAGTTACTTTTCTTTATTGATCTTATTAGTATATAAGTCGGTATGGGCCATATAATATATAATATATTTATATATAATATATTTATGTATATATATATATTAATATATTTATTCCCTGTTTTTCCCTCCCTCAGCAACGAGAAGGAGGGCAAGATGCTCCTGGACGGCCTCTCGCACTACAACCGCCCCTTGGAGATCAAATTCGATGAGATGCTGAAGCTAATGGACCAGTGCGAGCATGTGGACAAGCTGAGCTTTGCCTCCCGGCACAAGGCCTCCAAGCTGGAGGGCAGCGGCGGCGGCGGCGAGCGGAGCAGCAGCAACAGTGGCAGCGATTCGTCCTCGACGGCGGTCAGCCTGAAGTTCGGGGCCAATATCCTT
Source organism: Drosophila bunnanda (assembly GCA_035046265.1). NCBI lineage: Eukaryota > Metazoa > Arthropoda > Insecta > Diptera > Drosophilidae > Drosophila > Drosophila bunnanda. Next base: position 980,965 of record JAWNOB010000017.1, read on the forward strand.
CCACGCAGCCCCTTCTCCCTGCTCAGCGGGATCATACCAGGTGAGCCAAGTCGTCAGGCTTACTATAGCTGATCCTTAAATGCTCACTTTCCTTTTACTTTCTCCCCCAAACAGGCACCAAGTGGTGCGGCACCGGCGACATTGCCAACACGTACAGCGATCTGGGCAGCGAGATGGCCATGGACCGATGCTGTCGCCAGCACGATCTGTGTCCGGTGAAGATCCGGGCCTACCAGCACAAATACGAACTGGAGAACGATTCGCTGTACACCAAGTGAGTGCGCTCCTGACACCAAACTCCGTTCTGTATGATGATGCATCCTGCAATGTTTACAGGTCGCACTGCATCTGCGATGACATGCTGTTCTCCTGCTTGAAGATGACCAATACCTCGGCCTCGCAGCTAATGGGCTCCATTTACTTCAACCTGGTGCAGGTGCCCTGTTTGGATGGACGCAGCAGTACATACAAGTTCCGGGCGGCCAAGGAGGGCTTCTAGGGAGCGGCGTTTCAGCGGTGATTCAGCGGTGTTTCAGCAGTGTTTCAGCGGTGTTTCAGCAGTGTTTCAGCGGTGATTCAGCAGTGTTTCAGCGGTGGTTCAGCAGTGTTTCAGCGGTGTTTCAGCAGTGATTCAGCAGTGTTTCAGCGGTGATTCAGCAGTGTTTCAGCGGTGTTTCAGCGGGGATCAGTGTACAGGAGGGAATATTGAGAGATTGAGATGTATAATGATGTAAAGCGAGGGAGGGTAATCAATGTATTTATTTTTTACAAACGATATGACGCCCGCTTTTTATTTTTCAAATATTCTGTTGGGTTTTACAGTTTAGCGTTAACGTTATCTCGATAAGTATATATATATGTATAAAGTAGAATTGCAATCTTTGTTATACAAATACGAATATAAATATTAATATATATATATATATTGGGTTAGCCGTCTTTAATCGTCAACAGTTACATAAAAGGGATACATAATTGGGACACGGACACGGACACCGATTTGTTGTCATTTCGAATTAACTTTGCCTTTTTCCATTCACAAAAAAAAAAAACATTAACTACAATGCTTAAATCTAAAAACTAAACGCTGTCTCCCCCGTTGCCACACTTAACAAAACGACGTGTGCCTCTTAGATTTGTAATTTTTAGATTCATATTTCACTGTAAATTTTTGATTTTTTCTGCTTGATGGCGCCGGACACTGACTAGGAGAGTCTGTTCTGTCTTTCCACATCCGCTTCGTTTCGTTGTCAAGGCATTTGGAAGGGTCCTCGCCTCGCCAGGACACTCTGTTCCGCCCCAGGACCTTTAAAAAATGCTAGCCACATTGGGACCCGGCTGCGAGTTGGTGGGTGTCGGCTGTGTGGGCCGATCAATGTCCTGGTAGCTCCGCTGCTGGCTGGTGGGGAATACGGAGCCCGTTTGCAGGGTTCCGCCGCGTGTATTGAATTCCCGGTAGAGCAGGGCCACGCTCACCGGCCTCAAGATCAGGTTGATGATGCTAAATGCAATGGCCCAGCCATCTACAAGAAGGATAATATATATAAACGATTAATTTCATCGGATTCCAAGTTGGGATGTATGTATCTATCTCTGGCGGTAGCTGGGGAGAGAGATGAGAGACTACTTACTCATGCCATGGAAATAAACAATAATGTTGACGAGATCAAAGAAAATGCTAGAAGCGTTGATGACAAGCGCCTGCAAAGATACGAGGAGAGATGACACGAGATGAAATCAAGGGGAATGTCATGTGGGATTGGTTTAGGCTTAGCAAGCTAATTTATATATGAGAAATAATAATAATTGGACACTTATTTTATCATGTATTTATCTTCTCAAGAGTTTTAGCTGTTACTTTTTTGAAGGCATACTTTTGGGCCTGAAGAAATGGCACTTAGCTTGGCCTATTTATAAAGATTTAGTAAATATATTATATTTATATTCCAAATCTGGTAACAATTCAATGATAAACTTGGAAGTTATGAGACATTAAAACTAAAGCTGTGCCTGCTGAAGCTGTGCAACATTGTTGCCACAAGGATTGTTGCTCAACATGTTTCCAACAGCACGCTCATAGCTACATTCTTAAGCCTTTCGCAATGTTTTATAAATTTTTAAAATTAATAAAACAAAAAGTATAGCATTTTTAGTAAAAATTTTTAGACCTATCTTTTATCATCTATAATTTTACATTAGATTTCTTGTTTAAGATTTGTTTAGGCAAATTATGATACAAATTGTATGTATATATTTCTTCCCTTGCAAGGTATTATAATGTGCAGTGATGGAGTTTGTATACCCTTGAAGTTTAATCATAAAAATCATCATAACTAAGCCAAAAATGCACTAATTTTCATTCGGAAAGCTTTCCCATGCTAGTTTTTGTTAGGGTAATAAATCTGCATACTCAGTTTGTAATTTTAAAAAATTGACAATTTTGCCAATTTTTGAAAATTTTAATGATGTAACCCCTTTCCTTTTTTTCAAAAAATGGAAAATTTTTGAAAAATTAGTTTTTTATCCGGAGGTGGCTAGATCGATTCGGCTGTCGATGCTGATCAAGAATATATATGGTTTATGGGGTCGGAAATGCCTCCGTAATTTAATATTTAAAAAAATGTGAATTTTTGCCTATTTTTGAAAATTTTAATGATGTATGATGATTCCTTTTTTTGCAAAAATTGAAAATTTTTGAAAATTTTGTTTTTTTGCCGGAGATGGCTAGATCGATTCGGCTGTCGATGCTGATCAAGAATATATATGGTTTATAGGGTTGGAAATGCCTCCGTAATTTAATATTTAAAAAAATGTGAATTTTTGCCAATTTTTGATAATTTTAATGATGTAACCCCTTTCCTTTTTTTCAAAAAATGGAAAATTTTTGAAAAATTAGTTTTTTATCCGGAGGTGGCTAGATCGATTCGGCTGTCGATGCTGATCAAGAATATATATGGTTTATAGGGTCGGAAATGCCTCCGTAATTTAATATTTAAAAAAATGTGAATTTTTGCCAATTTTTGAAAATTTTAATGATGTAACCCCTTTCCTTTTTTTCAAAAAATGGAAAATTTTTGAAAATTTTGTTTTTTTGCCGGAGATGGCTAGATCGATTCAGTTTTTGATGCTGATCAAGAATATATATGCTTTATAGGGTCGGAAATGACTCCTTCATTGCGTTGTAAGATTTTGACTGAAATTATAATACCCTGCAAGGGCATAAAAAAGGCTATTAAATAAGTATTCATTCGTACAGCTGTTTTTAGGCTTAGATAAATCCAGCAAGGTGTCACAACAGTTGTAAATTGTAATGCCTTTTTCCGCTTAAACGCCTTTGAAATAGTAAACAATCTCTATTCAGTAAAAATGCCTTTAACCCACAAAAACACATGTCGAAATTCCAGTGGTTGCCTCTGTTCCCTCTTTCTCTTTCTTGAAAATCCTTAACCCACTTCAACTTGCCTTGACAACAACAATTTCGCCCGAGCATTAAACTGTTCGAGGAAAACTTCAAGTTTGTAAGAAACAAAACACAACAATTTACATATTTTTTTAATTAAATAAATAATGTTCATTGATTTTTTTCGTGTACTTCTCCAGCCAGTCAGTCGCCAGTCGTCCTTTGGGGGTAATGAACGCCATGACTGGCCAGGATTTGAGTTGGAACCGAGGAGGAGTTTGATTAAGAGGCGTTGCTAATGGCTTTCAAGGAAGCAAACAAACCGACCAAGTTTGGAAGTCCAGCCAGGTGGCAAAGTCCTGCTCCTCTCGGGGTTCGTGCGACTGTCCGAATGGGAATTGGGAATGGAATCGTAATCGTACACTGCTCAAAATGGAGCCTCTGACCCAATGGTCAAAAAATGGCAATCGCGTGCCATGTCCTTGGGGCGGAAAAATGGGGAAAAATAAGGGGATAAGGGGCTTTTCTCCTGGGTGAGAGGTGGTCACTTTTTGGCCGGCCTAAGGTCAAAGTTGAGAGCCAAGCCATTTACCGTCTTTACCAACTCCAACTCATCTATTAATACACGCACACACTGAAGCCACACGCAATCCTAGCACCCAAAAGCTCAAACAAGGACCTCAATGTAAAGGTATTTATGTAGCCTCAAGCCTGCACAGCGAGAAAAGGGTGCTACCTCCGCTTAATTAGCTTTAAAATTAATGTAAAAGTTAGTAAGACTCAATTTAGAGATTTGGATACTTTGTCTGTGTCTTTTTTGATTCAGAAAACTTAAAATAAGGTTCCAAAATTATTCTAAACATTTTTTGCTTCTAATTTACTAACCAATATATATATATATCTATACTAAATGCCATAATTTTCTCCCTGTGCATGTGGCAAAAAATCCGCTTTCATTAGCATACCACCACGCGTTCGGACTTGGACTTTTTGGTTTGTGATTTGGTTCCGTTTATTTTATTTGTATTTATATATATATATATATATATTAATATTTTTGGCCAGGCAATGCTATGAAAATGAACCTGCTATGTGCCTGTTATGGCCAAGTTAACCCATAAGCGAGCAAATTGATTGGCCATAACTCCTCAGCGTTAGCTCAACTTTTGCCATTATAACATTTAAGGAGTACTCGTTGAGTGACTAGAGTTTTTTTTCTCAGTTCAGATTTAATAAATCTTATTAAGAAAGAGTGAACTACTTTGTCAGTGGATAACGCATTATCTTATCTTAAAGAAAGCAAACAACGAAGCCTTCTGTGAGCCCCTATAAAATATTGGCTTCCTTAAGATATAGGCTGTATCTCAGTGCCTTTTTATTCTTTATTTGAAAACATTTAATGTGCTACTTGTTAGTGAACAATTAAATTTAAGAGGCATTCTCCCAAAACCCTTATGTAATCAACAAATAAAGGCATTGCCTTAGTTTGTATTCACAACAGAAGGCCATTAAATCGAATGATTAATTGGAATGGCTCAAATGCATTGCATCAGTCGACCAATCAGGCAGTTCACACTCTCGTCATTCTTTCAATACCAAAACTATATATTTTTTGTTAGTGAGAGCATTTTGTTATTTCTATTTTCGCCTGTATATGTTAATTGTCGAGGAACAAATACCGCGCTAGCATTCGCAACCGGTTTGTGGTGGTGTGACTCGTCTTTGAATTTGATTAAGAAAACTAAAGCCCAAATTGCCAGTCGATCGTTGAATATTTTAAACAAATTAAATTTGAGCTTTTCCCTAACTCGGCTGCTCTTGTTCCCTCTTATCAGCTCGGCGGTGCTATCAACAATGCAATGTGTGAGTCACAGCAAAGACTAAATCGTAATAATAAAGTTCAAGTGTGTGTAACACTCAGCCACACACTGCCAGGCCATATTATTTTTAATATAAATTAATTAGAATTGAATATTTGTTTGTAATAAAAATGTGAAATGCAAAAACATATAAATATAGGCTCGCTTGGCTTGATTTTAAAAAGATTTTCGTTAAACCATAGTTCTATATGCTATTTAAAATTAAAAAACCTAATAAATACTGACTAAAAATGTCCTCAAAAATATATTTCAATATATTAATGGTATATTCATTACATCCCTTGAAAATCGAGCAAAAATTGTTTATAAAAAAGGAATAGAAATCGAAATACCAACTTGAACCAAGCTTTAAATTAGATGCACAGACTTGTTTTTACCAAATATCGTTTTATTTCCTATTTAAAATTGGGAAACCTGATAAATAATGACTAAAAATATCAACAAAAATAATTTAAAAAATATTAAATAATTATATCCAATGAAAATCAAGCAAAATTGTTCGTTAAGAAGGAAATTAAATCGAAAACTGATCAGTTTCCAAGCTTTAAATTACATGTCCAGCCCTGTTTTAACAAACTATTGTTTCAAATGTTATTTTAATTAAGGAAATCTGATAAATACTCAATTAAAATTGGTTAAAAAGGAAATCGAAATATATCACATATATTATTATATACTAAAGAAATTTAAATAGATTAAATATATTAATATATTAATTTAAATTGTTCCTTCGACTCACCGTTTGCACCGCTTCGATGGAGTCCTTGCTGTGCATCGTCCAGAACATGGCAATCAGGAAGAGAAAGTTGTAGAACTGAAACGATCCATGGTCCCAGCTCCCCAGCATGGCATTCGAGATGAAGAAGAAGTGCACAAAGGCCACAAGCTGGAAAATATGATGGAAAATGTGGGGAAATGCATCTCTGGTTAGCTTGGCTAATAATAAGCGGCTTAGTGCCAAGTGAAGCCCCACGAAGTTCCGTATCGGCTGTCATGTGCGGTTAACTTGGCTAACTTGGCGGCTAACTTGGGGCGCTAATCAGCCGAACAGCACCAGCAGCAACGGCCATTAACCCATGGAGGCCCAACAAGTGAGAGTACATGTGGCTTCGCAATATTAGCATTTAATTATGCTTCATATATTTGTGATATATTTGAAAAGGAGATAATAGATTCTATGTAGCTATAGGCCGGTGTTATTGACTTGACAGTCACTTTAAATTGAATATATCTATGAGATCTTTGTATTTTTCCATATCTATATAAATGTTTGTTACCAATTAACGTTTTGATTGATCTTAAAATAGCCTGAATCGATAACAATATTTTTATATGACAATTTTTTCAATAAATCAAGGTTTAAAAATCTCATAACTTAGCCAAAAAAGCCTTAATTTTAGTTCGGAAAGCATTCCCATGCTAGTTTTTGTCATGATAATAAATCTATATACTCAATTTGAAATTTTAAAAATTTGAAAATTTTGCCAATTTTTGACAAAATGGAAAATATTTGAAAATTTTGTTTTTTATCCGGAGGTGGCTAGATCGATTCGGCTGTCGATGCTGATCAAGAATATATATGGTTTATAGGGTCGGAAATGACTCCGTAATTTAATATTTAAAAAAATGTGAATTTTTGCCAATTTTTGAAAATTTTAATGATGTAACCCCTTTCCTTTTTTTCAAAAAATGGAAAATTTTTGAAAATTTTGTTTTTTTGACGGAGATGGCTAGATCGATTCGGCTGTCGATGCTGATCAAGAATATATATGGTTTATAGGGTCGGAAATGACTCCGTAATTTAATATTTAAAAAAATGTGCATTTTTGCCAATTTTTGAAAATTTTAATGATGTAACCCCTTTCCTTTTTTTTCAAAAAATGGAAAATTTTTGAAAATTTTGTTTTTTTGCCGGAGATAGCTAGATCGATTCAGTTTTTAATGCTGATCAAGAATATATATGAGTTATAGGGTCGGAAATGATTTCTTCGCTGTGTTACAAGCTTTTTACTTAAATTACAATACCCTTGCAGGGGTATTAAAATACGTCATTAAAGGGTTTTCAACAAAATTTTCAGATTTACGAAATTCTAAATAATAAAAAATATTGAATTTGGGAATTACATATTAACTCCATGGTTATTTTTAGTGCTATTACTTTGACCGCAGCTGTACATTTTCCAGCCTTGCGGGGGGTGGCCCTGTGATGCTGCACTGCACTTCCAGTGGGTTATCCGCTTACCTTCACACGCACAAACGGCGAGCCCATCAGTTCGTTGAGATCGGTCATGATTCTAGATCGCCCTCTCGCTCGCACTCACTCCCCACTTGGCAGATGCAGATGCTGATTGTGATCTCTTCGTCTCGCTCGCCCACAGAACGCTCGCTCTCCCACGCAGGCGGACAGCAGCAACAACAACAGCAGGTGCGGCGGCGAACAGCTGTTTCGTTATTTTTGTGTGCAACAATTTGCTAGCGCCGAAACTGTTCCACTTTAAATCTATTTTCACTTGCAATTCACTTTCAATTGCGGCTCTCGCCCCCTTTTGTGCGCGTCTGTGTGATTGTCGTTTCACTTGTGTGTGTGCGAGCGCACTTGTTGGTCTTCGTTCTGCCTTTGCGGGGGGCGTTGACAACACAATTAAACAACAGCAACAAATCGTTGGTCACGGCAGGAACAATAACGCACACGGGCACAGGCACAATGGTGTTCACGGAAAAAAATTATAAATCTTTTGGCGTATGTTGATTTTTGTCTTTATTTTTTTGTCGTGGGGCCAACAGAAGGTTCCAAAGTTTAGTAACGAATTAAGCTTGGTAATACTATTAGTGCTGCCGACTTGGATTTTTTGCCGTCAAAACTGGCTAACAGCGGGAAAATTTTGAGAATTGTGAAAAGCGGGAATTCTGGTGTTTATCGATAAATTCTACATGAGAATTCGACGCCAAACATCTTTAAACATGAGAATTCGACCCCAAACATCTGTAAACGTGTAGAACCGTTCTGTAACCGTGTCAAATGCAAACTAATCTGCAGACGCATAACAGTGAAATTAATTAACAGTAACTTAATCATCTTAAAAAATTGTTTATGTAATTTAAATTTATCTCCACTTTGTTGTATAGCTCTCTTGCATTACTTGGCAAAACTTCGGTGTCAAATTGCACCGAATGTTTTTTGTTATTTTACATTTTACACGTGCCGATAACAATTTTATCTTTTATTTATGGTATTATGGTATTTTTATATTGATTTGGTATTTTTAGTATGGTAAATGGTATTTTTCAAACAGAATGCGGTATTAAAAGCGCGTCGGTCACACCGGTCGGCAGAGGAAATGCTTGAAAAAACTGCCCCCATATAAGATACTTTGCCGCCAGCGCCAACTACTGACCAGCACCTAGCACCGCCAGGTACCAAGCAGCGGCAGCTGCATCAGCATCTGTTCGCGAATTAGATAACACAGCCGGTAGCAGCGGGGACACGCAACAGAAACCAGCGGAAGCTGCGCCACTGCCATAGTTCCGGGATTGAAGGGCGGCGCAGCAAGAGCGCGGAGTCGCAGTTGGCTCTGGAATCACCAGGAGACGAGCTCGGATAGAAGCGACGTGAGTAGGCGACTACAATTTGCCAGGGCTGATTGCGAAAAGTTCACAACAAATTCTGTTGTTTTTTTTTTAAATTTTATGTCTAAATTTAACTGCGGACTTTCAGGAAACACCGCGAGGTTAACGGCAGACGAACTTCGTAGATTGCTAGAGGAGACTCCCATCGAACTGCAGCGCCGATGCCCAGGAACCGTTGCCAGCTGACGACGTTGGACACTGCGAACAAGCGCCGGAGCGCCAGGGAATGGCCGAGCGCGTCATCTACCACGAGCTGGCCGCCGTGCATCATCACCACCATCATCCCCACCCCCACCAACACCTTCAGCAGCAATCGCCGCATTCGCAGCCGCTTTTCCATCATCCCCAGCTTCAGCAGCGTCGCCCAAAGCCGGGTATGGCGGCCATGCCGGCGTTGGCCAGTCCGGGCCATGCCTACGCCAATGCGAATGGTGCGGCGTCCTGGCGAGGAGCGCGCCAGCAGCAATACTATGGGAATACCATTAGCACGGGACCCGCACCTGGCCCCGCTGCCGTCTCAGCAATGAAGCAGCTACAGGCCAAGCAGTTGGTCAGCTCGGAACAGCAGCAGATGCTGCAGCCGGTGGCTGGCGAAGTAACTGCAGTGGCGGCAGACGCGCTGCCCACCACGCCCAGATCGGCTCAGATAAAGCCGCCGCGCAACAAGAGCGAAGGTAAGCGGAGACACGGAAAGGGAGACGGAAGAGTGCGTGAGTGCTAATCTTAATTCTATACGCAGAGGCCATTGCTGATCTTCTCGTGCGCATTCCGGACGTGGGCCAGCTTTTCGATGTGCACAGTCGCATCGGGAATGGAACCTTCAGCACCGTGCTCTTGGCAACAATGCGACGGGAGGCGAATCTGCCCGAGAGCCTGCGGCGAAAGTTTGCCATCAAGCACCACATACCCACCAGCCATCCGGATCGGATAATGAAGGAGCTGCAGTGCATGACCAAAATGGGGTAGGTTCTTCATCTTTTTTTCCTTAGCCCTTAAACCCTTGGCCCCCAGTCTGAGTCCCACACACACACACAGGCCGGCCACCCACACATGCATAGGCGGCTTTCGTCCTCGCCTGCGTCAAACGCCGTTAACCGACGTCAGCCGGTCATACGTCATTGCAATTTATTTCAGTTTGCCGGGCGTCCGAACAGGGCAAGGGGGGGGAGGGAGCCACACATCCATACATACACACATATGTAAAACCGAACGAACGAACACCGACGTTCGTTTATTGCACTTTCACACGCCATTCACGTGCCCATTTACAGTTACAATGCCGTTCACAGCTCTCTCTCTCTCTCTGTCCCGCTCTGGCCCTTGACGCTTGTAATGTTTGTTTACATATATGTACCATACTTGTGCGTGTGTGTGTACGCCACAGACACTCACATATCCTGCAATCCCAGCCAGCCGTCTGTTATCGATTGCGATTCCGCCGCTCGCCGGCAGTTGCCAGCAGCTGAAGATTAGATTACGCATAGGCTGAACCCGAACCCGAATCTTCGAATCCGTTCAATACCGCCTCAAACTGCCCGGCTAAGCTGGCTGATTAATACGAGTTACAAATGACAGGAGAGTGAGAGAGAGAGAGGGAGAGGACAGTCGGATGTGGGCGTTGCGTTTGTGTTTGACATAAACCGGCTGCCCCCGTGCGCCCACTGACCACCCACCCAATCGCCCCCTCCGGTCCTGCTGCGATTTTGTGTCTATTCAAGCGATTTGCGCAAATTCCTAGCCCAATTGCGTCACAACGACAATAATTATGACTCCCTCACGTATGGCGAAGCCCCTATAGCCATCTCGCATCTTCCATCGCTCTTGGTTCGTCGCAGTGATGCGCAGTCGGCTACAGAGGCTTAGCTACTATATGACGACAAATCAAATTTTAAAATACTTATAACTAAGCCAAAAATGCATTAATTTTGATTCGGAAAGCAGTCCTGTGCTAGTTTTTGTTAGGCTAATAAATCTGCATACTCAATTTGAAATTTAAAAAAATTGAAAATTTTGCCAATTTTTAAAAATTTTAATGATGTAACCCCTTTCCTTTTTTTGAAAAAATTGAAAATTTTTGAAAATTTTTTTTTCTTGCCGGTGGTGGCTAGATCGATTCGTCTGTCGATGCTGATCAAGAATATATATGATTTATAGGGTCGGAAATGACTCCTTCACAGTTTTACAAAGCTTCTGACTAAAATTATAATACCCTAGCTTTTCAATTTCTAAATTGCCAACACTGTTTCTGCGTGTGACGTCTTCGAATTTTTTCTGTCTCCTTTGCACACAGTAGGAGTGGGCGAGAGAACGGTTTGTGCACAGGTGTGTGTTTGTGTGGGTGTATCTGTGTTGTTCACCTACAGGGCACAAATCAAAGGCAACACAAGCTCCAAAATCTGGCCCTGAATTTGTTGGGCCATGGCGATAAGGGTTTAATCAATCCCAAAGAGGATTAACTAAATCGCATTTTCCAAATTTTAATTTGATTAACTTTAAAAATAGCACAGTGAATAGCACTCTCCCACACAGCTATGGTAACGAAGGAGCAAGAGAGAGAGAGACAACAAGATAGAGAGTGGGAGGGCCAGTGTGAGGCGTCTGTGTTGTTTACAAACAGAAATCGAAAGTTAACGGGACACAGGAAACGGAAACCTACTACTAATTAGTCAAAACGCAATACAGGACAACGCTAAAATTTTGAGTTAACAAATACATAAATACATATGTACTTAATTGATAATATTACTGTTTACTTACCTTTTTGCTGGCAACAATCACTAATCCATCGCCATCCCGCTGCAGGGGCACAGAGAACGTCGTGGGCATCCATTGCTGCCTGCGCTGCGACGCCTCCGCCGCCTTCGTGATGCCCTACATGCCGCACGATCGCTTCCACGACTTCTACACGCGGATGGACGTGCCGGAGATCCGGTTGTATATGCGCAATCTGCTGGTGGCCCTGCGGCACGTCCACAAGTTCGACGTGATCCATCGCGACGTGAAGCCCAGCAACTTCCTGTACAATCGGCGACGGCGCGAATTCCTTCTCGTTGATTTTGGCCTGGCCCAGCATGTGAATCCGCCGGTTATGGGCGCCACCGCTGCTGCAGGAGGTAGTGCCACCGCCGCCAACAACAACAACAACAACAGCAAGCGACCAAGGGAACGGGAAACGGAGGCAGTGCAGGCAAGTGTCCCAGCAGACGCCGGATTGGGCGGTGCTGTAAAGCGCATGCGTCTACACGAGGAAGGCACCAAGATGCCATTGAAGCCGGTCAATGAGATCGCCCAGGGAGAGACGCAGCTCGCCGAAGGATCGAATCCCGGCCAGCAGTCGGCGACGATGCAGCAACAACAGCAGCAGACGCCGCAGCAGGACCAGCCCGTCGCTTCAACACCGGCATCCGGCAGCAAGTACAACACGAATAGGAGCGCCTCAGGAGTAACCGCAAATAGCTCCAAGTGCTTCTGCTTTGCTAATCCTTCCGTGTGCCTCAACTGTCTGATGAAGAAGGAGGTGCACGCCTCCCGGGCTGGGACACCGGGCTATCGGCCGCCGGAGGTGCTGCTCAAGTATCCGGACCAGACCACAGCCGTGGATGTGTGGGCGGCTGGCGTGATCTTTCTGTCCATCATGTCCTCGGTGTATCCGTTCTTCAAGGCGCCCAACGATTTCATCGCCCTGGCCGAGATCGTTACCATATTCGGTGACCAGGCCATCCGGAAGACGGCTTTGGCCCTCGACCGCATGATCACGCTCAGCCAGCGGTCGAGACCTCTTAATCTGCGCAAGCTGTGCCTGCGCTTTCGCCACCGAACCGTTTTTAGCGACGCCAAGCTGCTCAAGAGCCACGAGTCGGCCGACGGACGGTGCGAGGTGTGCCGCAACTGTGACCAGTACTTCTTCAACTGCCTGTGCGACGACAGCGAGTATATGACGGAGCCGCTGGACGCCTACGAGTGCTTTCCGGCTAGCGCCTACGATCTGTTGTACCGCCTGCTGGAGGTTAATCCGCACAAGCGGATCACTGCCGCCGAGGCATTGCAGCATCCGTTCTTTACGGAGGCCACAGAGCCAACGGAGACGGTAGAACAGCCTCCGGCAAATGGATCGATGCGAAAGGTGCGACGCCAGCGCCACCACAAGCAGACGGTCATATCGGAGCCGCAGCTGAAGCAGCAGGCAGATCTGGAGCTCCAGCAGACCTCGATCAACAAATTATTGAACTAGTCCTCATACCCCAGTCTCGTCATTTGTATATAGATAAGGCACATATCACGATTGTACATACACACACACACACACCCATATATCATCCCATCATCCGAGCACATCTCATGCGCCCGAAATCCAGTCCAGTGTACCGTGCCCAGTGCCCAGTGCCAGCTCGGCCGCATCTATTTACCTCAAGCTGCTTAGGGTCCCGCAACAACACACAATTAGATTTGTAGGAATGTATCTTTTTTTTTTTTTTTTTGATATATCATGAACAATAGGAAAGGAATACCAAAAATAAAGTGGAAAAAGTAAAAAAGATAATGAATTTTAGAATATAAATATATATTGAAGAATTGTAAAGGAGTAGATGAAGATCCGCGCAGGCAACCCAAGTGCAGTGGCAGCAACTCTGCACCACCATGTTGTATAGTTCGAATAGTTATAGCTATCCTAAGTATATCATCTATTTGTATGTATCAAGCGAAATTGTGAACGGAGATATACATATATATAAAGAAGCAACAAATATATTTATACCGAGGAGAATCAATCCAAGCATTACTTATTGTGCGTGTTATGTACCAAGTCGTTGCTCCTTCCAAGCTGGCCTTTACAATGTATCCCAAACGGTAAGTGGTAATGTATCTCTATCCTAATGAAACAATTGGCGGATACAGAAGCGAAAAAAAATATATTTATACGATGCCAGAACAGAATTGAAGAAGGGAGTAGTGGTACGCGGTTTGCCCGAGCAGGTTGTACATTAATCTAGGTAGAAAGCTGGTTAATCCCCCGGTTAGGTCTCCATCTCCTCTGCGCCCTTGCGCTTCGCCTTCGATGTGGAGGGCGTCGCATCGGCATCGGATGTTGATGGGATTTCCTCCACCTTGATGCGCTTGCCGGCAACTACTTCCTCCTTCGTTGGCTGCGTTTCGATCGTTCGCTTCTTGGCCTTGACGAAGCTGCCACGGCCGGCGGCCCGCTCCGACTCCTCGATGCTGTACGGCTCCGTTTCCAGCGCCTTAAGACGTCGCTTGTGCACCTTGGTGCGGAAGTGCGCCTGCATGGCGGTGTCATCGATAAAGTACTTAGCACAGTGAACGCAGTAGAATTGAGCGAAGCCCGGCTTATCCAGGTCCACGTTCTGGTTGATCAGCTCGGCGCTCCTGTTGCGCATGTCTTCGTCGATCTGGTCGAGGTCGCGACGACGGTTGCGCACGCGCCACCGGCGCTGCAGGTGAGTGTCGCCATAGTGCATCTTCTTGCGCTTCTGTACCATTCCCATCTTGCGGCCGTGTGTGTATAGTTCACCTGTTGTAACGCGAATTGAAGATTGGAGCAGGCGTTTGTTTTGCTGCGCTGCACGTGTTTCGGTCCAAGTCGGTCCGACGGCTGCTGCTTATCGTTAAGAGGTTGCAAACAACCTACAAGTAGTTGGGCTGTTAAATTTGGCTTAATCGTGGCTAACATCCAGATTAACCTCACCTTTGAAAGTCAATAAACAATGTTTTTAAAATTTACTACGCACAAAAATCCCTGCTGGTTGGTGGCGATGGCAAAGAGTCGATAACTGAAGTTTATCGATAGCTGGAAACGATTGCTTGTCCGGAGGTGTGCACCCACTGACGCCGCAGCTGTTGGGCTTTTCATTCATTTCGTTATAAACTAATCAATTTAAACTAAACACATGTGCACTCAAGGAGTGAAGGACCCCAGCGCTTTGTTAAAGTGTATGAAAACACTATCGAACTTTGATCAAGCCGGGTTTAGCCCACACCGATTTTTGTCGTTTTTTAGTGCTTTTCTCGTGCTGTTTAAAATGAAAAAAACCATATGTTCCGTCAATTAATTCATCAACAAATTCGTGTGAACAAGTTGTCTGCGGGCGGACGTGCGCGGATTTTGTTTTGTTTTTAATTTGACGCCTATTTAGCCGCAGGAAGTAAGCTTGCAAGGATAAAGACGAGTAATTGAAAACGCTTGATTCGGAAGGCTCTCTGCTTTAATCGGGCCGCATACAGCTGCACACGCACACACATGTGCGATTGGATAACACGGCGAATCCGTGAAATAAATTCCGTTTACTCTCCCATTCCCATCGCGGATGAGGCTGCTCTTGCTGCTGCTTTTCTATCTTCCTCTCCCCGCTCCTGCTCCTCCTCCTCCTCCCACTCATGCAAAGCTAAGCATATGCTAAGCGATAAAGTGATTTTTTGTGCGTGTGTTTGTGTATGTGCATGTGCAGGCGATTTAGTGCAAAAAGCCCAGCAACAAAGTAATAAACAGAGACTGTGATTGTGTGTGGACGACGGCGGGGGCGGTGTGGAAGTGCGGCGACAGCTGCTGCGCCTACCGCCTCGGATTTGCCATTGTACTCCGTTCTACACTCTCTGCTGCTGCTGGCAATTGTGGTTTATTGGCATTTATTTGTTGATTCTGTTTTAGCTACACACACATTCCGTTGAAACTACTATTCGCGCGATTTTCGCTATTCGCCGGCAGCATTGCAACAACATCGAAAACAACAACGAAGCGGCAACTGCAGTAAGTAGGGGAAAGGCTATACGGTGCACACCAAAAAGAACAAGAATTCGAATTCGAATTCGAATTCTAAATTCGAACTAATAGCAAAACAAAAGCAAGAAGAGCTTACCAGCTCTTATCGATAATCAGCGCTTGCATGCCGATTGCGATTATCAATGCTGCCGATCGCTTATCAGGCGGTTGACAATTAATACCGTTACACGCACAATTAGTGTGTTTAGTTTGTGTGTGTGCTGCGGGTTCCCCTTTTGATTGATATTCGAATTCAGATCACTCTCACTCTGTGATATAACAGCCCCCCGCACCCCTCACGCACCGAGCAAATACACGCTCTCGCTCTCGTTCTCCGCTGCTCTCCTCTTGCTTATTTTATCTTTATGCTTGGTTTTTGTAGTCCATGCCAGTCACGATTTGACATTTCGCAAATGGGTGGGGGGGATGGGGGAGATGGGGGGTTGTGTGTGCGACCGAGAGATAGAGCCAAGAGAGCTCTTGCACTTACAGCATTCAAACTGTTAATTCCACGTCCATGCAAATAGGAGATAGTGGGGCAAACAAAGGGAGCGGGGGGTAGAGTTGCTAATGCAGTTAATGCCCCCCATTGAAAGCGAGAGTGTTAGACAGAGAGGGAGAGGATCAACCGGTTAGGTTAGTGTTCAATACAGGGAGGTGGTAAGGGGGGTCTTTAAACATTGAAAACTTTCGAATATTCCTTGAGAGCCTTGAAATTATACTTTTATGTATACTTTAGATAGTTTTACAAGAAAGAAAGCCTCATATTTCAAATTTATACAAATTAAAATACCACCAAGAAGACCTATGACTTCTACATTTTAAGTAGATATTTTTCAATGGCAATTTTTTCGACAAATCAAAGTTTAAAAAGTGTATAACTAAGCCAAAACTGCATTAATTTTAATTCGGAAAGCTTTCCTGTGTTAGTTTTTGATAGGATAATAAATCTGCATACTTAATAAACAATTTTAAAAAATTAAAATTTTTATCGATTTTTGAAAAATTTAATGATGTAACCCCTTTCCTTTTTTTCACAAAATGGAAAATTTTTGAAAATTTTGTTTTTTTGCCGGACATACCTAGATCGATTCGGCTGTCGATGCTGATCAAGAATATATATGGTTTATAGGGTCGGAAATGGCTCCTAAATTTAATATTTGAAAAAAACTAATTTTTGGCCAATTTTTGAAAATTTCAATGATGTAACCCCTTTCCTTTTTTTCACAAAATGGAAAATTTTTGAAAATTTTGTTTTTTTGCCGGACATACCTAGATCGATTCGGCTGTCGATGCTGATCAAGAATATATATGGTTTATAGGGTCGGAAATGGCTCCTAAATTTAATATTTGAAAAAAATTAATTTTTGGCCCATTTTTGAAAATTTTAATGATGTAACCCCTTTCCTTTTTTTCAAAAAATGGAAAATTTTTGAAAATTTTTTTTGTTGCCGTAGATGGCTAGATCGATTCGGCTGTCGATGCTGATCAAGAATATATATGGTTTATAGGGTCGGAAATGGCCCCTAAATTTAATATTTGAAAAAAATTAATTTTTGGCCCATTTTTGAAAATTTTAATGATGTAACCCCTTTCCTTTTTTTCAAAAAATTGAACATTTTTGAAAATTTTGTTTTTTTGCCGGAGATGGCTAGATCGATTCGGCTGTCGATGCTGATCAAGAATATATATGGTTTATAGGGTCGGAAATGGCTCCTAAATTTAATATTTAAAAAAAACTAATTTTTGGCCAATTTTTGAAAATTTCAATGATGTAACCCCTTTCCTTTTTTTCACAAAATGGAAAATTTTTGAAAATTTTGTTTTTTTGCCGGACATACCTAGATCGATTCGGCTGTCGATGCTGATCAAGAATATATATGGTTTATAGGGTCGGAAATGGCTCCTAAATTTAATATTTGGAAAAAATTAATTTTTGGCCCATTTTTGAAAATTTTAATGATGTAACCCCTTTCCTTTTTTTCACAAAATGGAAAATTTTTGAAAATTTTGTTGTTTTGCCGGACATACCTAGATCGATTCGGCTGTCGATGCTGATCAAGAATATATATGGTTTATAGGGTCGGAAATGGCCCCTAAATTTAATATTTGAAAAAAATTAATTTTTGACCCATTTTTTCAAAAAATGGAAAATTTTTGAAAATTTTGTTGTTTTGCCGGACATACCTAGATCGATTCGGCTGTCGATGCTGATCAATAATATATATGGTTTATAGGGTCGGAAATGGCTCCTAAATTTAATATTTGAAAAAAATTAATTTTTGGCCAATTTTTGAAAATTTTAATGATGTAACCCCTTTCCTTTTTTTCAAAAAAATTGAAATTTTTTGAAAAATTTTTTTTGTTGCCATAGATGGCTAGATCGATTCAGTTTTTGATGCTGATCAAGAATATATATGATTTATAGGGTCGGAAATGACTCCTTCACTGCGTTACACACTTCTGGCTAATATAGTTTTGATTTTTTTAGGACACCCCCCTGGCGACATGATCTGCCTCCGCCTGTGACCCAATAATGTATTACGAAATCCGAAGCCCGATTCGCTGGTGCTGCAGCCAAAAGTGGCAATTATGTTCCCAATAATGAGATATTTCGAAAGACTCCGGCTTCCGCGTAGATCTCTTTGTGTGTCTGCCCGATGTTAAGACATACGCCGGCGCAGCGGCAGCGATACAATTTTCCTTTCGTTTGGGGCTAGAAACGCAAAAGAGGCAGCCAAGCAGTTGGTTAACCAGTTAGCCAGTCGTGCCAGTCCGGTCCAGTTCGATTCGCTCCAAGGTTATAGCATTCCATTCCGCGCCAGATCTTGGCTGAGAGGCTACTAACTAGTCTCTGCACTTGTTGGCCACAGATTTCAGAGCTTAGAAGGGTTCCGGGGAAACCAAACAGGTCACAGATGGAGAGTTTTCTAGGCACGATTCTTTCTAACGCTCTTTGTGATTCTATGTACAATGTTCTTTTTCTTTTTTTTGTGGAGATTAATTACAAGCATGACGGTGGCGTATACGTGTTTTTTATCGTTCCGCTGAAATCTGTGCGCGTGTGTGTGTGTGTCTTGTGTGCGTTTTTTCCCGCAGCTTTTTGCATTTTGTTTATTATCTTTGTGGGGAAGAGCAAAAAAAAAAATATATTGTATATTAATATGTTTATGTATAACTTAACGTTTTGAAATTATTTTCTTATATATCACCTTTTTTATTAGGTAGGATCAGTCAATATATTGGATACGTCTTAATTTTTTATATATATTTTTGATTTAATCGATCTGAAATTCTGCAATTATATGTATTTTCAACCTTTCGAACACTTATCCAGCTTAATTTGACTTTAGAGTCGAAGCTATGAGAGCTACTGCCATTTAAGAGGATGATATCAGGATAGTGCACTGTCAAGAGCCATGTCCTTGACCTTCCACCAGCCAGCAGCTTGCTGCCTGCCACAACAGCCCACTTCCTGCGAGTGCGCTATCAGCCAACTCTACGCCGCCTTGCATGCCTGCCCTGCCACAAGTGCCGCGAACATAGTTCCCTGATTACTTCTGCTGCGGTCTCGCCCCTTATCACACACTCCCCTCACCGATATTTACCATACACTACAAACACATAATCTGTTTACGATATGGTGCGGTGAACCACAAACAAAAGCTTAAACAGGCACAGGCGGCGAGAGCTACCCAGTAAGTAGTGCTCTGACTGGAGGCGACGCGTTGTTCCCATTGCAGAAGTGGAGCAGCAGTTGGAGCAGTCGGTGAATCCAGGCTAAAAAGCAAGGTCAGACGCGAGGCGAGATGTTGGGGTGGAGAACGAAAAGAGCGAGGAGGAAGCTTCGGAAGAGGAAAACCGGTGGTGGTGGTTGGTGGAGTTATGCCTGGAATTTTCATTACACATTCCTAGGTTGCCCAGTTTCCACTTCGCAATTCGCATTCCCTTTGCTGGAGATGTGAAAGGGAATCGAAACGAGCAGAGCAGAGCCAGGCAGGGCAGGGCAGGGGCACACTCACTTGGCCTTTTGTCTTGAGAGATTGACTTTCTAATTGAAATATCGAGTTGAATGGTTTTATGGACTTATGTAGGTTGAGGCTACTGACCCAACCCTTCCAGCACTCACTCACAATTGGGGAAGAAACTGTAGGTAAAAGGAGCTACAGATCGTTCAGATTGTAATAATGGAAAGAGTATAATGAATGTAGCTCACAAATTTCGTTGTTTGGCTATTCCCTTGACCGCAGCTGTGGTCATTCCCATATCAAGCACATAACATGTTCACTCCGCAAGTGGCCAAGATTTAATGCGACTTTCACTTCGCTTCACTCCACACAGCCATTAACAGCAGCAGCAGCAGCAGATCCGCCGGAACGCCCAGCTAACCAAAAGCAATCCTCCTAAAGCAGTCATGGATCACGCCCACCACAGTGCAGCCGGAGTTGGTGAGTTCGAACCGCTCCTCTGGGAGCTATCTCTGTGATTGTATAACCATATTCCAACCATATTCCAACAGATCATTCCATGATGCATCACGATCACGCGGGCATGCATCACGATCCTAGTGGAGCCGTGGCCGCGACAGTGGCACCCTCGGACTCCGGTTCTCTGTTTGATTTGATCCCCGACACGGACGTCCATGCGGGTCATGCCCATCACAATCACGGAGGTGGCGGCTCTGGTACCGGAATGGAGCACATGATGCCCATGGCGGTAGGCGGATCTTGTATACTTTTGATGCCTCTCAGCTAACCCTTCCTCGTTGTGTGCTTAGTTCCACTTTGGGTACAACGAGACTATCCTGTTCTCCTGGTGGCATATCGAAACGGTGGCCGGACTGGTCGGCTCCATGATTGCCATCTTCCTGCTGGCCCTGATGTACGAGGGCCTGAAGTACTACCGCGAGTATCTGTTCTGGAAGACGTACAATCTGATGGAGTATCGCCCGGTGACGGGGCCGCAGCGAAATCCGGAGGCGCCGCGTCTGCCCTCGCCGGCAGCGGCGGCTCCCTCGCCCGTGCAGTGAGTACACCGAGTTGCAATTGGCCACCAAGCATGCCGCTTGCTTTACGCCCCTGTCGCCTTCGCTTTGGTCGTTACCTATGTTGTATATATTAATCATAATGTTTTTCTTATTCTTCTTCTCTCTCTCTCTCGATACTGCTACCGCCTCATCCTGATCCATCTATATGCTATATATGTATATATATCATCTGTACAAAACGAACACGCGCCGCTCTCCCATTTGTAAATCGATCCATCCACAAAACCAATGCTATTCAATATCCAATCTCATGCCGCTGCGCTGCGCCACGCTTCGCTCCGCCTCGCCTCGCCTGTACTTGTTATTGTAATTGTAAATGATTCACGCGAATCTGTGATTGAAACGAATATCTAATTCCTGTATCTGCATCTACATCCGTGAATCGCAATCGTATGTCCTTCGATCGATCCTTTTTAGATACGTGGGCGAAGTTGTGCACAAGCAACCGTAAGTATCGCTCCGTTTAGACCCCAAACAGACCTCCCTCCACCTCCGACCCCTGCGCTTATGTTAACCCGTTGTCTCACTTAAGTTTAGTTTACTTTCAACTGACCATCTTTCTACCCTTGTCCTTGTTGATTTTTTAAGTAGTTCAGTTCTTGTACAGTCTCTGTTATCGTCCTCTTTGGATTTCACTTTAAACAAATAA
This sequence comes from Drosophila bunnanda, assembly GCA_035046265.1. Lineage (NCBI taxonomy): Eukaryota > Metazoa > Arthropoda > Insecta > Diptera > Drosophilidae > Drosophila > Drosophila bunnanda. Next base: position 1,002,343 of record JAWNOB010000017.1, read on the forward strand.
ATTCTAATTGAGATTTTCTTCGTCGATGACCAGACCCTCGATGCTGTCAGTGACCCACCTGCTCCAGACACTGCTGCACGTCCTCCAGGTGACGCTCTCCTTCCTGCTCATGCTGATATTTATGACCTACAACGTCTGGCTCTGCCTGATGGTGGTGCTGGGCGCCGCCGTTGGCTACTTTCTCTTCTGCTGGAAGAAATCGGTCATTGTGGATGTTACGGAGCATTGCCACTAGCAGAGGAGGACGGACGGCAGCCTCAGTCGCAGATGTCTCACGATGGATGATGATGATGCTGATGAGGAGGAGCAGCAGCGGCGGACTGGATCCTGAGACGGAGGCGGTGACCGTTGGTGCTAAAAACCTGGAATTCCCGGAAGCTCTCCACCCCACACAAACACACACACACCCTGCCACTTGCTACTCTCTAGGTATTAGCCTGTAACTAACTCTTAGCCCCCACCACGCCCCTGGAAGGATGGAGGACTTCTCGCAAGGATGATCGCCATCAAGTCGATGCGTGTACAGTGTGCCTATAAAGTTAACCAGACATACTTAGCTTACTGTAAAGCATGGGAAATCGAAGCATTATTATATTCTTTTTTTTTTTTTTTTGGTACTCCTTCCGTTCCTCTCCAATTTTCCCCCGAAATAGCTATACTTTTTATCACGATTATATTACCACTATGTATCCCCCTTATATTATACAACTACGATTATTATTATTATTATTATTTGGTAATAAAATCCAATTTTTATACATGTCTCTTGTCTCGGCATGCTCTTGTGAGGTGATTCAGAACACTTCCTTTACGTTTAATTTACTTCCAAAGTAATTATACAATTCAGACGGTGGGCATTGCATTTAATTAGTTTAGGCTCGAAAATTGTTATTTCCCAAACAAACAACTGTTGTCGCGACAACGACTCCACTTTACTATGTGTATTCTTAATGGTCCCCAACCTTTTATACCCCTGACTGCCTTTCCTAATTGGTGTCTGCTTTGCAACCATTGTTATATTTGCTCAATCGGATGACGGTACTTTTCTTTTGTTCTGCCTTTCTTTTTTAAAAATGTGAAAATAATAATCCTTAGTTTGCCCCGAAAGCGCACTGTAACGAGTGGAGCTAGAATAAAATCCATGTTTTCGAAATGTTTCGACAAACATAGGTTTCTTCTAGCTCTAGCTCTTACCACGAATCAGGGGCTAAATGTTGTAGATAAAATAAACTTAAAAATGGCAAATACATACAGTAAAGAAGGCAACAAATTTATAAATATTATTATTAATATTAAATCTATGTATACGTATACATTAATAAATATACACAGGCAGATTATTGTTATAACAAGCACACAGACTTTGAAATGGCGGGGATCTCCTCAAGAATTGAGAAGGAAACAAAGTTATCAAACAAGAAAACTACATGGTTTGGCGTCGTTTTCGGGATTTGCTTTGATCTTTATTAGAAAATTATTGCGAGTTCTCTCAATATATATATATATATATACATATATTAATATATATATATATACATATATATATAAATGTAGAATGTAGTAACCTTACTCATAAATCATTGTAATTCATAATTAAAAACATCTTTACATGACTACAGGCGATCGATCGAATTTCTTAATTGGGTTAGACTATATACCTTACTTTTCTGATTATTTGCTTGCTTGCGCCCCAATGGCGAGCTCGATTCAATTCAATTGATTAATTTGCGCTAGGTGAATTAATAATAACCGAAAAGGAACATTGGATTGGGACGGGGTTGGGTATGGATATGTGGGATGTGGGATGTGGGATGTGGGATGTGGGATGTGGGATGTGGGATGTGGGATGTGGGATGTGGGATGTGGGATGTACTTGCTCGGACAAAACTTAAGCGACCGTAGTACATCTCTCTGTACATGTACGGGGGACGTGAATTGAACGCTGAATGGTATAGTGGGGTCAATGGGGGGTAGTGGGATTGTGGGATCGTGGAATTATAGATCATTTATATGTATAGATGAGAGAAATTGAGAAATTCACCTCGTTTTGGTGGTATCATTCATGCCTAAAACGCTTCTACATGGTTCTTTCTCCTGCCTTCTCATTCCCTTCTCTCTTTCACTCTCTGTTCTGCGATCACTGATCAGTGATCATTCGTTCGTTCGTTGATCGTTGATCGTTGATAGTTGCGCCGCCACTGTCGCCTTGTGTCTGTCTTGAAGAAACATTTATGTGGGGAGAGGAGTGGCATAGAAGTTACCTGGGTTGGCTCTTCTTCTAAAACAAATCTTCTTCCATATCTCAATACATCTCTTCCTTCGGGCTTCCATCATCATCATCATCATCAACATCCTCCAGACGTGTCCTGAAATGTGTGCCAGAGTGAAACGTGTGAGTGAAGTGAGCCAGGCAGTATAGTTAGTACACTCTGTGGATTAAACTAAGTCGGGTACACAGATGCACATATAGACGATATATAATATATACATATATGGTTGGTATATGCGTAGATCCTCTGAGTGTGTTGTGATGGTGTGGCACGAACATCACAGACAGCCGATCGTGGGCGTGTTGGGGGGCGAATATCATTCATATATGTATGTTGGGCCTATTGAGTTCGTTCGAAATTTACCTGTTTGGCGAAGAGGATGGTTGGGGGAACATATGGACGGACACACACTGGTGCTGTTTTGGGTATGGGAACTCGAACTCTCTCTTTCACTCTTTCTCCCTCACTCTCTCTCTCAATCTCTCTCTGCCTGTGCTATGTGCTCTGATTCCCTCTGCCTAGGTCTATTGATTATTATTTAAGGCGAATTAACGATCGATGCAATTACCTCGTGGCTTCGTTGGGTGTCTTGGAATCTTGGCTTTGAAGATTTCGCTGGGTGTTAGTAGTAGTTTCTTGTCTCTTAATAATATAGGGAATAGTATAGGGAATAGTGCTGTAGGTTGGGATGGGGGGTCGGATTTCACAGTATACACCACACCACACCACAACAATGACAAAGGGGATATATATGTTATATATATATGTATAAAAAAAATAAGGTAAGATGGGGTACAGGTGGGAACGAAAACAGCCACAACACAGGGCGATGGAGAGGGGATCCTCCTCGCTCAAGTGACAATGGGAGTGTTAAGTCTCTATTTTATGATCCTTTCCAAGTAATTGATTCAATTATAGATTATACAGTGACTTAAACATTATCTTAATTAATGGCTTTAACACCAAATCGGACGGACAGGCACAGCATTATTCTTTAAAAGCTACTCCCATTATCACTCTTGGGTCTCGGCTCTCCTCTGACCTTATGCTAGGCACTTGTACTACAACTACGTACCTCTGGGTTACGGAATTCGGAACTAGGATCTCCCATTGCCCAAAAACACACACACACATACACACACGCACACACAAGGCAACGGACCCAGCAACCCATTCGCCAAGCCAAGCCGAAGCACAACATGCAGTTCGAGTCTCTCTAAGTCGCTATATAATATATATATACATATTTACATTCATTGTTCATCGTTTACGATTCATGTGGGGAGGCGTGTGTCTTTGGTGTGTGGTGTTTTGGGGTCTGGAGTGTGCAGGGGATTGCATGAGATGCGTGGTGAGACTGGTTTTTGTTTTGGTTAGTTAAGCGCAAAGAGATAAGGAGTAAGGCTTGGTAAATACCTGGAACAGTCACTGTCCCGTCGTCGTTGTCGTCGGTGTCGCGCAGGCGCCCGATGAGCGCTTTGTGTCAACCCAAATCCTCTAGAGATTTCCCTATAACTGATCCTGAAGCTGAGTAACACTTTACAGAGATATTTTAGCCTCTACTATTAATACTATTTACTATTAATTTTGTAGAATATAGATTCTGATGGCTGGACTATTACTTTTCTAAAACGTACAATTAATGTTTGTAACAGGAAGTAAATAAAGTCACTTATTGAAGAGTAAATATATTAATATAAACCCCGTTCTCGGGGTCTCTTGATAAATTTTAAAACCGAACTAACAAATAGTTAATGCTCTCTTAGAGGAGCCATCTTCAGTGAAAAGATACAATAAAAAATCACGCTCCTGCGACATATGTATAGGGGGCAGGTCGGAGTCAGTCGGATTGATCGATAGATAAAGTTATGGTACGAGTACGAGTACGAGTATGTCTACGGAGTGTGGAGGGGCACGCGATGGCGCCGGAGAGTGTTTCGTTTACGGAGATGATCAAGTGTTGGACTCACCTCTGCGCACTCGTTCTAGCCAGCTCTCTGATACACTGTTTCTATTTTTTTACTGTCTTGATACATATTATTTTGGAAATTGTGTTAATGATTTTTTGTTTTTTTTTTTTTTTTTGGGTACCTCGATGCTGCCTCTGCGTTGGCAGCTGCTGCTTACGGATTGCGAATTGGAGATTGAGTGTCGGTTGGTTGGTCTTGTTCGCGTATTAAGGAAGGTTTCGTTTCCACACTTATGCTTATGCTTCTAGGCGCCCGTCTCAGCGGTTGTTATTTTAACTTGACTATTATTACTGTCTCTTCCTTATTTCGTTTCACTTTTTATTGGTTTTTGGTCTCTAGTAGCGGCTGCGACTCCGGCTGCGACAATGCCTTTCGCGACTATCATGCCGGTAGTGGCTGTGACTATGGTTGTGATTATGGTGGCGATTGTTCCTGTTGCCACCACCTCCTCCTCCAGCAGAGCCACCTCCACCACTGCGCGAATACGAGTGATGCGAGCTGTGATGCGATTTGTGGTGATCTGGAAAGAGCAGAAAGTAGATGAGGGCCGTGTGCAACTCTATGTGGGGAAGTTAACTCACGGTGTCGCCGATCCGAGGGCTGGCGATTCTGGCCATAGTCTCGACTCCGCTCCCTGTAGTCGTTGCGTGAATCCCTGGATAATAACATGGGCATGGGTTAGATGGTGAATAAAAACTATTTGAATGAGCTCAAAAGGCAAACTGAGTTGGCCAGGCTTTGACCTTTGCCTTGATTTGTGATGCAATTTGAACAAGCATTCCCTTGGCAGCCACACTAGCCACTAGAGATTACTACAAAGTAAAGCAAATATTGGCAGTATTAGCCATTAGTCACATTCAAGGGCAAGTTGCCAATTAATTGCTTGCGAATCATTAGAGAAGCAACTCAGGGTAAGCTAATTTATGTCGAGACCAAGAAGGTGGTCAAGGTAATAAAGTGTGGCTCCTTATAAGCTCATGCTAAATGGCAACACACTCCAAATAAAGATCAAGTAATGGCCTCTTACCGCCTATTATCGTAGTTGTGGAAGCGCTGGACGCGACCCTCTCGCCGACGCCGATCCTCCAGCTCGCGCTCCTTCTGGCGCGCCTCGTTGATCTCGGCGACGGCATTGCGTAGCTTGGAATAGCCCAGATGCTGCTTGCCCATCAGATGGTCCTCGATCCGCTGCTGGGCATCACCGACAATCAGAAAGGCGCCGCATATCTCGCACACCTTCATTTGTTTCTCAGGCAATGCCTCGTGCGACCAGCCAGCGGCCTTTGCCTCCGCCGGCCTCTCTGGTTTTTCCTCGCCGCTGGGAGTAGCAGGAGCAGCAGCAGTAGCAACCGTGGCAGCTCCTTCGCTGCCTCCTTCAGCAATGACTGATCCGGGTAAGGAATCTAAAGTAGATGTGTTTACAGCCTCTGTGGCCTTATCACTGCCAGCAGCAGGCTGGCCGGCTGACTGGGTCAGGCTTAGGGGTTCCTCCTTGGCGGGGCCCCCTTCGTTGGAGTTTGCGCCGGGACTCCTGGGCAACGGCTGTGGCGGCTGCTCGTCCCCACTCGACGGTTGGAGGCTACTGATGCTACTGTTGGCCTTGTGGCTGGCCTCGTACTGCCGCACCAGCTGCTCCCTCTCCTCCTTCAGCTCCTCACAAAGGGTCATGAGGTCCTGGGCCTGATCGACGTCGCCCCGTATGCCCGCCTCCTCGGCCTCCGACAGCAGCTTATTGATACGCGCCGTCAGGTTGACCAGCTGCTCCTGGTGACGACTCAGCGGGGCGGGGACGACAGGCTGGTCGCGCTGCATCAGCTGCAGGCGCTGCTTGCCCTTCTGGATCTTTCGGTCCACGTCGTGCAGCATCACATTGCAGAAGCGCAAGAACTCGTCCTCGTACTGCCGCTTGCGCTGCGAAGGCCTCGCCTCCTCGTACAGGTGCTTGGCCTCCTCGTCGTGGATGCGGGTACAGGGCCCGAGATCGGCGCGGGTATTGATGAACAGGTCGTGCGGGCAGAACTTGACATTGTAGAACTGGCAGAACTGCACCGCGGAAACGGGAGAACGGCAGGGTTTGGAGTGATAAGGATTGCATGTAACATGGGCATTAAGTAACATACCTCGGGGTCCTCCCAATTGACCTTGGCCCCGGCCTCCGAGGGATGCAGGTTCCTGTTGCGGCCCATCAGCTCGTCGAGCATTTGCCTGGCGGCGTCCACCATTTTCCTCGTCTACTCTCTCCCCTTCTTTCGTACTTCTCTCTTCTTCACTGCACCCGCTGAGCGAGGGGGGACCGTTTTTGGATGCAGTTGTGGTTTATTTCTTATTTGCGTAGTAGGCGATGCCGGCAGATTGGCGGATCGATGGATCCGGTGCTGCGGTTTGGCTGCCAGGTGCCGGTTCACATGCACGGCGCTGCGGGCAGCACTTGATCAGGTATTTACGCGGAGAATTCTTCTGCTGAATCAATAAAATTCGCGATAGAGATGGAATAAATATACCAAAGAGCGATATGCACTGCCTATCTGCCTATCTGCCTATCGGTGGCCGATAAATCTCTGCACGCACACGTATCGAAGGCTGTGGCCATCACTAAAGCGAGGTTTTGGTGTTTTTTGAACATTTAAGAAAATGCTATAGAGGCCCGCCGGTCGTAGACGCATTTCACGATGGCCAACGCAGTGGTGGTGCTGGACAACGGGGCGCACACGGCCAAGGTGGGACTGGCCAACCAGGACGAGCCGCAGGTGGTGCCCAACTGCATCATGAAGGCGAAGAGCGAGCGGCGGCGCGCCTTCGTGGGCAACCAGATCGACGAATGCCGGGACACCTCGGCGCTGTTCTACATTCTGGCTTTCCAGCGCGGCTACCTGCTTAACTGGGACACGCAGAAGACCGTATGGGACTACATCTTCAGCAAGGACGGCATCGGTTGCACCCTCGATGGACGCAACATCGTGATAACGGAGCCGCAGATGAACTTCCAGAGCGTGCAGGAGGCGATGCTGGAGATGCTGTTCGAGGAATACCGTGTGGGAGGCATGTACAAGACAACGGCCGCCGACCTGGCCGCCTTCAACTACGTGGCTGACAGCGAGGAGCGCACCACGATGCAATCGCTGAACTGCATCATTATCGACGTGGGCTATAGCTTCACGCATGTAGTACCTTTCGTTCTTGGACGCCGCGTGCTTGAGGGCATCCGGCGCATCGACATGGGCGGCAAGGCGCTGACCAATCACCTCAAGGAGCTCATATCCTACCGTCAGCTGAACGTGATGGACGAGAGCCACGTGGTCAATCAGATCAAGGAGGACGTCTGCTTCGTGGCCGAGGACTTCAAGGAGGCAATGCGCGTACACCAGAGCGAGGAGAAGCGACGCGAGGTTTCGCTGGACTATGTGCTGCCTGACTTCACCACGGTGAAGCGCGGCTATATCCGGGTGCCCGGTCAACCGCGCGAGGACGAGGACCAACAGCAGTCTGTGCCACTGTGCAACGAACGCTTTACCGTGCCCGAGCTGCTCTTCAATCCCTCCGACATTGGTGTGCAGCAGGTTGGCATACCCGAGGCGGTGGCCGATTGCCTCAAAGCCTGCCCCTGGGAGGCGCATCGAGAACTCCTGCTCAACATACTCATTGTGGGCGGTAGCGCCCAGTTTCCCGGCTTCCTGCCGCGCCTTAAACGCGATCTGCGCGCCCTAGTGCCCTGCGATCTGGAGGTGTCCCTCATCTGCCCCGAGGATCCGGTGCGCTATGCCTGGTATGGCGGCAAGGAGGTGGCCACCAGCCCCAACTTTGACGAGTTCGTGTACACGCGCGAGGACTACGAGGAGTACGGCGCGCATGGTCTGAACCAGCGGTAGTCCTAAGAGTAGCACTTAATCTTGTAATTGTAAACACATTAAACCAGTATCCACAGAGAGAGCGAGATCATTTCTAGAACATTCCTTGTCTATATATTGAACTAGGGCTAAGAGGACAACTGCCACAGGTCACTTACCTAGCACTAAGCACTGTATAACTAAAATTTAACTAAAGAACACAACTTAACATTTAGCATTCGTTTGCGAAGTAGAATTTACAAAGGGGTAGAGGTTGCGGTGTTTTAGGCCAACAGAAATGAGATACTAAGTCTGCTGCGTGCTGCTTCTACTGCTGCTCCATTTAACTTGGTTAATTTAGGTCTGCGAGGCGGGTGTGTGCCGGCGGATCTCCTCTGGATCTCCATCTCCGGCTTACATGCTGAACGATTCGCCGCAGCCACAGGTGCCCTTGATGTTCGGATTGTTAAACACGAACTCGCTGGACAGCTTCGATTCCACAAAGTCCATCTCGGTGCCTGCCAACGATACGGGTTCAGAAGTTAAGGATAGTCTAATTAAAATGTCTGAGCCACTTACCCAGCAGCGAAAGTTGCGCCTTCTTGTCGATAAACACCTTGACGCCATCCTGGATCACCTCCTCGTCCAACTTATCTGCTGGCAGATGTGAATGTAGACAACATTGAAGGTAAGTAAGCCTCGAAATTGAAGATCTCTTCGACTTACCTTTCTGGCTGGCATAGTCCAGCGTGTAGGATAGGCCGTTGCATCCCCGCTGCCGCACGCCCACCTTCAGACCGACCTGGTAAAACAAGACAGCCAAAAGGCCATAGGTTTAGTATAAGGTTGGTACGTCTGAAGATGCTTTATAATATTCCACCTAATACTCCCTAATCCCACAATCATAATCAGAAAGACCTTGAACTTCAGAGTATCTCATGGTCATGGTCCGCCATAAGCAGGTTCAACTACCTTAAAGTCTCGCCTAATTTATGACATCCAAAGCTAGAGTATATCGCTTAAGTATATATCCCTTGGGTGCGGGATTAAAAAATGCAATATATATAACAAGAATTTCGAGGGTTAGTGGGTTAAAGATATCAAAAATCTGTGTAAATATAAATACGATCTCAACAGAAGAGGATTAAAAGGGGTATTATATATACATCCCTAGGATGAAATGGAGCGCAGACCTTTTAGTATTTACAGCACAATATCCTTAAAAACTGAATAATATCAACAGAAAGGAAATCCTTATGTCCACCTAGCTTAGGTTTCCCAGTACCAATCTCATGCACTGTCCACTCACCATATCTGGCTTATCCTGCAGCAAGGTCTTGATCCGCTGCACTGCCGCGGGTGTCTAGAATAGGAACAACAACAATAGAACGTAAACAACTGAAGGCAGTGGACTGGGAACGGGCGACTGTTACTTCATCAGTGCGCGTCCGCCAGCGCCGATTTCATCACAGACGCAGCGAAGGACTGCAGTGCTTACCAGGGTCAGGGCGGCCCGCGTCGGGATCAGTTTGCGTCCCTTGACCGCGCGCACGGTCGCCGTTGCCACCACACGTGTCGCCATCTCGCTCCCAGTGCTTTATATAATTTGTTTTCCCACGATTTTGCGATTCGAAATTATAAGTTCAACCATCTGGTAGTGCTGACACTGATTGTCGATAGATGTCACGTGAATTGCGGCGATACTGCTATCGATAGGTGCGTGAAGAGCGTGACTGCAAATTTGAAGAAATCTTATTGGAAAAGAAACGGATAATATTTAGATCGATATTTTTGAATAATTTTGGCTTGTTTAGCTCTTAATTTATAAAAGGCACAATGACAGTCATTTCATAAATATTTTGATGCTTAAGGTTTTCTTCTCACAGTCACGATTTGCATTGATGGTGGTTGATAACAAGTCACAGTCCCATCACTAATAACATTTGTATTTCACACGGTTCGATTGAATTTAATCATAATCATAACAATAGTAGTATTTACCAGAAAATGAGTGTCCTGAAACAAATGTACAAAATCAGCACAGGCCTGGGAAGACGTCCTCTGTGTGCCACGGCGAGAAAAGTACAAAGCGCAGCGTTTGAGCGCCGGGAAATTCGATTGGAAACGCAACTACTGACTGCATCAGCCAACAAAACAAAATCAGCTGTTTTTGGGAGAAGCAACAACAATGCCAACAACTACACGTGCATCTGCAGGACTTTTCACACCAGTAATTCGTTTGTAAGTTTGGATAATTGAATTTCCTAATTAAAAGAATCAACAAAACTAAAAAAGCTATAGAGGAATTATGCGAAAAATTATTATAAAATCAATCAAAATTTTTAGATCAACACACACATCACATTTAAAAAAGTACTACACTTAACATTTATTTTCACATTAATAATTATTTAAAAAAAAAACTATAAGGAAGCATTTAATTCTTTCACTTAATTTGTTCAATTTCATACATTTTATAAACTATATATATTTTTGAATCATTTAAAACACTAACAAGTCTTTTAAGTTTCCCTGAAGTTAGTTTGGTTTCTTGTTTCTTTTTAAATGTTTATCTTTCGTTTTAATTTTAATTAAAATTTCACTATTATTAAACACGTTAACTCTCCTCCTGCAGCATGATGCGGACAAGACGGTGGCCACCAACAGCATTCCCCTGGCCGAGCTGCAAACCAAGATGCAGCTGATCTACACGTGCAAGGTGTGCCAGACGCGCAACATGAAGACCATTTCGAAGGTAGCCTACAACCGCGGCGTCGTCATTGTCACCTGTGAGGGCTGCTCCAATCACCACCTCATCGCCGATAACCTCAACTGGTTCACGGACCTCGAGGGCAAGCGCAACATCGAGGAGATTCTGGCGGAGAAGGGCGAGAAGGTAACTCGCCTGGTCGACGGCAACTGCGAGTTCCTGCCTAAAACTGATTAAATAGATACCTTGTCCGCCGGGCTGCCGTTTTAACTATACACGTAGGCGACTTTATTGAGCAGCTGCAGGAGCTGACTACCAGCAGCGGTGGGCAGGAGCGGCCTCAGCTGTTGGCGAAACTGCTGGCGGCAGGGGGAGCAGGGGGCCAGCATCAGATGGGTGACATAGGTGGCCTCGTTGACTGGCAGTTTGGCAGTCTGAAGGGCAGGCGCCTCGGGAGTTAGCTGCATCTCCTCCAGATCCAAATAGGGCAGCTGTCGGCTCCAATAGCCGATCAGGTAGGCGATCAGGCTGTCGGCCAAGCGGCCGTGCTCCAGGCAGGCCCAGAATCTCATCTCGTTGGCGGGCAGTGCGACGAATATGAAGATGTTGTGCAGGAAGCTGGCACAGGCGGAGGAGGTGCCTTCCGTCAACGTATCGCAGATCATGTGGCGTAGCAGGCGGCAGTCGAGATGTATGGCGCTATCTCGGGGCTCTCGGAAGAGGTGCAGCCACACGTGGAATCCCATCAGTTGAAGGGAGCGCTGCAGCGCTTTCTCCATATCCTGTAGGCTAGCCAATCGGCCAATTCGCTTCACTAGGCGGCGCATCTGCTGCAGATCGACACTAATCAGATCGTCTCCGGTCAGCGCCTCCGAATGCCGCATCTGAGTCCAGTCCAGGTCCCGAATCACACTCCACGCTGGTTGAATCTCCGCCAGGGCCTTGTGCATCATATGCAGCAGCGGCGCATACTCTTCGCCGCGCCGTGTCTTCACTATGCTGGAGCACAACTCCCGGATGTACTCTTGCGGCGTGTCGCCAAAGAAGCCATGCGAATCGCAGCGTTCAGCCAGCTCCTTCCCAAAGCGATCGTAGCACTCGAAAAGGTACAGGGTGGCCTTCACCATGGACTCGACCAGCGATTGACTGAGCCGCACGCGCCGGTGCTGCGACAACATTTCCTCCTGGCATGCGCGCAGCCAGGCGAGCAGTTTGAGGCAGTGGGGCACCACGTCCTCCAGCCCGGTGCTGCTGGTCAGGATCAGTTCCTCGCGTATGTATAAATCCATTACGTCCGCGCCGCCACCATGGCGGACCTTATCGTTTCAGTGTGACCGTCGCCGGTTAGCCCCAAAATACCGTCCAGATCTGGGGAAATTCACTTCAAGTAGGGAAGATCCTTTTGGGAAATTATTCAAATTCAAGGAAATTATCCTTCACATCGATATTTAAACTATATGTATCTTTAGTATGTGGAAAATATTTTGGAAATATTTAGAAATTTGGCAAGGGCTTGGTGTGGAACAGTTGAAAACTTGAATATACTATTGAAATTGTATTGAAAAGTAAAGATAACGCTAGGAAAACCATTAAATATCCACTAAAAACATAGAAAACAAGTCCCTATATCTTATTTTCTCATAGGATGTATTTCCGGGTACATTATAGAGCCAGGAAGCAAGATAAAATGATTCTCTGAAAATGTATTATGATAAATGAGCGCTTACTCTCTTATTTTATTCCATTCTCCTTAAGTTACATCCGCGACTCATTTGAAAAGAAGGTAAACATAAAATGCATAACATAGGGACTTATTTCTCTTACATCAAAATACTTTAATCCGTTTAATTATTTCCACCTGCCATCAATCCGATCATTCTTCGGTAAGTTCACTTAAGTAAATACGAAACCAAAGCGTATAACCTGTGGTGTGTTGTGTTGTTCTCGTTCTTGTTTATGTGCATTTGCTTCTCTATATATGTATATATACTACGCGTATCTGTATCAACGTGTTTGCTATTCCCGACTTGGGCTTCGTGTTAAATAAAAGTGTGTCGCTTCGTGTTTGTTTACAATAAATCGGTTTCTTTGCAAATTAAGAGTGTGTAGATTCATCGACATAAAAAAAGGATAGGTAATGTTTGTAAAACGAGTTACGCAGATTGATTGAAATCATGTTCGTATCAGTTTTCTTATGTTTTTTGGATTTCGTTTTCTTGGTTTTTGTTTGTTATTTTTTTGTATGCTTTCTTCGATTTTTATCGTTTTTCTTTTGAAAATTTAAGAAAATATATATTGTATATATATAGGCGCGAAAATTAATAATTAATTCAACATTTTTATATATACTATATAACTATATGTACCGTGTGTACGTTATGTGTGTATGCAGTTTCTGTTTCTGACGCTTCTCTCATTATCTATCGTGGCTGTTCTGTGCTCGGTTCTCCTTCGTCTCTTCCTCATTCTCGTTCTCCTCTCCGAATCGTAGTATTTCTCGCGTTTAGGAATAGTTTTGGGTCGCCAGTCCCTGCTTAGGCGAACCCAAAGCCCTCGGAGCACTCGTGTATGGCCTTGAGTAGGCAGCTGCGCAGCTTGTCGTATGACTTGTACATGGGCAGATCCAATTGGTTGAAGCTTTCGAGAGAAGAAATCATTAATCAGGGATCCGTGAGAGATGGGGGGAGAGCGCGTGCGCTCTCCTTCAAGCTTACCAGGTGTGGGCACAGGGCAGGCGATCCGTAGATCGATCGTCGCGATGAATCTGGAACTTTTGTATGCCATTCATGCCCTCCAGAGAGCCAAAGCCCTGCAATGGCACCTTGGAGGTGCCCGTCACAAATTGCAGGAACTTGGCGCGGTCCGCCTGGTCGAAGCTGCGCAAGGCGCGCCAGAACCATTGTATCTGGAAAGGGAAAGCGGAAGGATGACAATGTGCACGATATAGAGGGAGATGGAAACAAAGTCTTTTTCTCTCTCTCTCTCTCTGAGATGGAGACAAAGTCTCTGTCCCCTCTCTCTCTCAGAGAGTGGGAGATCGGGTGAGCGAATCTGACCTGTGCCGACTTGGATGTGTACTTGTGGTACTCGGTGTTGGCCTTTAGATCTTCAATGTCAATATCCGGCAGGCCGGATATGAGAAGTTCCAGTTCCTGTTCGTTGAAAATCGATATTAAATGCTTTGGAATAATGTCGTAGAAGCCCTCGAGGAATGCGTCCAATCTGGAGAAGAGAGAGAGGGAGGTAGTTAATGATTTATAGTGATTTATAGTTAAATCTATCTAGAACTCAATATTCCAAGAAATACTCACTGCTGTCGTATGGAGCCGCTCATCTTGAGCTGGCACACCAGCTGCACATACTCGAACTTGTTCTCCTCGGTCACCGCTATGTCGCGGCCATTGGGCTTGAGATCACGGATCTGGGTGACACCAAACTCTTGGACCTCTGTAGAGAAGGTCAGCTCGTAGCCCAGCGTAGAGATGTCGTTCTTCATGAGATAGTCGAGGCCCTTGTAGAACTCATAGTCCTGCGACTCCATGTCCGTGTGCTTCACCTGCTTGCCCAGGATGTGCTTGTAGAAGGAGCGCGTGAAGTAGCACTCGAGCAGCTTGTTGTCGTGCACGGCCTTGGCTGTAGGAGGATTCACATGTGATATCCAAAAATGTGACAAGGTTTTCTCCCACATGGCATTTACTTACCAATTACGCGGCCCACGAACTTGAAGTAGCTCAGGTGATTGGGATTGGCGTGGCTCGAGGGATTGATCATGTAGGTGACGCGATCGCCAGGCGATACGCAGAACAAGGCATACATCGGATTGAAGATTTCGCGGGATATGATCACATACCACTCGCGCAACAGGCCGCCAGCATCCTGGCCCTCCTCGTCTGTTAGGGAAAATACAAAGAATGAAGATTATGCACTGCTGCTGGATGAACCCAATCCAACTCAACGCAACTCACCCTCGAAGACAATGTAGAATCGGTTCTTCCACTCCTCCGGTCCCAGGCGGTACAGCACACGGAACGAGTCCTCAAAGACGGTGACGCGTCGCACGCTGACCGTATGCTCCTCGCGTCGTATACCCTCGTCCAGGCGCTCCAGCTCCGTTTGGAAGTATTTGCGCTTCACATCAAAGTCCAGGATGCGCGTATGGTCCACGAGCACGGCAAAGGGGCCGTCGGAGAGATGGGTGGGCGACTGGCGAAGGATCTGATTGAGCACGGTGCGGTGCTTCTCGGCGAACTGGAGGAACTTCTGGCGATCCTGCCGCAGCTGCGCTTCGTGGGCAGTCAGCGAGTTGCTGGTGTTGGCGCTGGTACCGGTGCCGCTGGCACTGTTGCCGGCGGAGCTGCTGTTGGCCGTCGTCTGGTTGGGTGTGTTGGTAGCGGCATCCTGCATTCGTGGTTCATCTAGGGTTGACGAAGGATTGATCGATTATTAGTTGCAGAGTAGTTAGTTAGTAAAATCTTCACAGAAACTTACCCTCGTAACTGTTGTTGGCGCTGGTCGTATCGTCCATCGGCGGTGGAGTGTTCTGCTCCCGCTGCCGCTGGGCAGCCGCAGATGCAGCTGCCGCTGCCATCTCAGCCGCCAAGGCTCTACCGTTCGGGCCGGCCAAGGAACGGAGTCCCAGGACAATGGAACCGCCAATCCTAGGCTTCTTTACCGCATTGCGATGCGAGGCATGGATGAGGAAGAAAGCCTCCACGGTGGGCTGTAGTACCAGAACAGCGAACTCGTCCTTGGACTCCTCCAGTGCCACCAGGCACTCGCTGAGCGTGTGCCACAGAACGTCCAGGCAGAGAATCTGGCTCAGCGTCGGCTTGTTGCTGTTGCTATTCGCGGCCGCCTTCGCACCCGCGGCCGCCGTTCCCTCGTTATTAATTCGCGCTCTATGCTCGGATTCCAGGGCCTCATCGACATCCAAATACTCTTCATCATCGTCGCCCTCCTCATCCTCGACATCTTGTATGTTTACCTGTTGCACCGGCTGCTGATGATGGTTGGTGTCCATACTGAAGCCGGACAGAGGCGACGGCGAGGAGCCTAAGCTCACCGAATCGGTGGCCCAGATGCTGCTGCCTGTTGGTGGATCTCCCAAAATGTCGATGAAGTCATCATCATCGGGACCGCCTGAAGCAAGGGTCCTACGGACAGCTGATCCGCTGTTCCCACTGACCGTTGGCAGGACATCCGGCGAGTCGTACATGTCGCGCACCTGCATGAAGATCTTCAGGGTGCGCAGGAAGTAAGGCTGGGCGGAGGAATTGGACATGAGCTTCTTCATCGACGGCAGCTGCAGCTCGCACGTGGGCTTGGCGTTCTTTGGCGCCGAGATGATGACATGCTCGGCGGTAAAACGATCCTGCATGATGCCTTCGTTCACGGCCAGGTTGGGCAGGAGACTGGCGCCACTCGACGATCCCGTAGATCCGGAAGATCCTGATGGAGCAGCCGACCCCGAAGTTGACGATGATATCGAGGCGGAGGAAGGGGCCTGCTGCGATGTGCTGGCCACACTATGGTGACTGTTGTACGCACGAATCTCATTGAGCAGCGTCTGGATGGCCTGGCGCACTTCCTCGGCCAGGCCCAGGATGGCGGCCGTCAAGTACTGAATGAATATGGCATTGGAGGCCTGCGAGCATTGCGTGAGATTGACTATCAGCTTGGCCACGTTGTCCAGGCCCTCGGTGGTGCCGCACTGGTGGGTCAGCACCTCGATGACCAGCTGCAGCTGGGAGAAGTTCTTGGCGTAGATCTTGCGCCTGGGCTTTGACGGCTGCACCGGCATGGGCACGCTCAGTGGCGGCAGCTGCTGCTGTTGTGGCTGCTGCTGCTGCTGTGTTGCCGGCTTTACTCCATCATTTCCATCCCCAGAGGCTGGATTTCCGGCGGCGGGAGTCGCTTGCTCGGTGCTATTGGTAGCTAGACTATCACCAATCTCGCTGGCATTTGCTGCCGTCGTCCCCAGCTCAGATGATGCTGCGGTTGCAGCTGCACCCGGTCCTGTTGCCTGGCCAAGGGGTATCAGTGGCGGCATCTGATCGGCTACCCACTCCTCCTCCTTGGGCAGCTCTGTGCTGAGCGAGGCCAGCAGTTTGACCAGCATATCTGTCAGGTGGGGCGACCGGCAGATCACCTTATAGGGCAGCATCTCAAGAAGTTGGCCGAACGGCGAGTCGCTGAACGACAGGAAGTCGGAGGTGTTCGTCTGCCACTCCCACGGCGGCTGCGAGGTGAGCGGGAACTGGGAGACATGAGACATTCGCACCTGCGTCTGCCTGTCGATGTTGAGGACCACGTCCCAGAAGTTCTTGGCGTTCGTCTGGTAGGCCACCGATTGCTGGCTACCGCTGCCGCTGGACACCTTGGCACTGGCCGCCGCCTTGGCTGCCGCCGCCTTCGAGGTGGACGGCGCCTCGTCGAGCGGAGTTGCTGGCTTCGATGAGGATAAGGACGACTGGTTACCGGCTGGCTGATCGTCGAGCATGCCGCGCAGCCTATTGGCCACTTGGTAGCGGCAGAAGCGTGAACGGAAGTCCAGAGTTCCACCCGGTGGCACGGCTTCGTCCAGCCGAGGTGGAGCTCCTCCAGCTGGGGGCCAGGGCATACCTCCCGCTCCTGCTCCTCCAGCTGGGGGCCAGGGCACACCTCCTGCTCCTGCTCCTGTCCCAGCTGCACCCATCACTGTGTTGGGTGGCAAGCCCAAGACGGCGCTCAAGATACGGCGGGTCTTCACCTCGCGATTGTAGGGCACAAAGCTGGTCGGGTAGTGCTTGGCCAGCACGAACAGCAGGTCCAGGCAGTTGCGCACGATCATCTGGGCCGCCTGCGGATTTATACTGATGCTGCGGGCGCTGCCCTCGTACAGGCGGTTGATCAGGAAGATGTTGCTCTTGTAGCCAAAGGCGGCGTCCACGCGCAGCTTAAGCCACTCGGGCTTGCTGCCCGCCTGGCCGCCGGCGGTCCCAAAGTTGGCATTATCCTCGTTGGTCTTCTGGACGATGCTGATCAGGGCATTGATGATCCAGTCCCGGGTGGGCTCGTGGTGGCACAGGTTCCGGATGACGCGATGCAGTCGCATGCTGTAGACCTTCTGGTCCTCGACGAACAGGAAGAGCAGCAGCGTGGCCAGCGAGTCTGGGTCGAGCAGGATGTTCTCGTCCTCCATCATCAGCAGGGCCAGGGGCTTGCCCATGGGCGCCAGCTGATGCGGATGCGGGTGATGATGGACAATCGTTGTGTGCTGGTGATGCTGCGGCTGTGCATTACCGCTGGCATCGTACCAAATGGAACTGTGCCAGCGTGCCTCCTCCAGGCTCTGGAGCGTGGTTTGGAAGCGGGCTAGAAGGCAAATATTGGTTAAAAAGGGGGTTTTCTTTTAGCAGGATCAGCCCGCCCTGTGGTCACTTACTCAAGGCATTACTAGGCGGATGGGCGTCCATGCGGGCGCCGTTGCGCGACTCCCAGTCACGACGCAGGAACTGTGCCTCGGCCGCCAGCTCTGGCGGCAAGCTCGCTATCTGCGACTCCTCCATATCCGTTAGGATCTAAAGAAGACAGGAATGTTGCACTCAGAACTCTGTAAAACTGTAAAACCAAAGGAGGAAACTCACCGCTTGGCGCAGATTCTCGGGCAGGTTCTGGAAGAAGGCGGCCGTGTCCACGGGATCCTCGGGATTGGCACTCTGAGCCGCCTGTCGCTGTTGCTCAATGCGCTGCTGCATCAGCACCTCCGACTGTATGTTCAGGGGCAAGGCGGCCAGGAATTCGGGATTGACCTCGACCAGCGAGTCATGGGCGATCTGGATGGCGTTCTGCTGCGCCCGCTGGCGAATGCGCTGCATGCGCAGGTGCTCCTGTATCACCTCCTCGCGCATCTCGCTGGGCAGGGCGGCCAGGAAAGAGGGATCGACACCCTCGGGCACCTCCAGATCCCCGAGAGCGGCACGCACCTCGGGACTCATGTCGGTAATGGTGGCACCAGTGGCAGTGCCGCCGCCGCCACCGTTTCCTCCTCCTCCTGCTTCTCCAGTTGCTGATGTTCCGCCTGTACCCGTACTTGTATCTGTGCCTTCTGCTGACTCTGCACCGGACGCTGCTCCTCCCGTTTCTCCTGATGTGGGCTCTGCCTCTGGAGCCGTAGCTGCTGGGCTGCTCGCAGCCCCCTCGTCCGTCTGACTCGACGTCTCCGTGGCCATTTCCCTGGGATTAAGCGCGAACCACGCTTCGCGTAGGTTAGAGTTGGCTGAAGCTCCTTCCGACGCACTTCTTGGCATCCAGCGGGCCAGAGCTTCGAGGCCTTCGTCGCCATCTTCGTCCTCATCCTCCTCATCGTCGTCGTCGTCAATAAGCACCGCCGCCGCCGCATCACCAGACACTGGTGGCGGTGGCGGTGGCAGTATCTGCGGCTCAATCTGCACCACAACCTCATCCTCCGGATGGGCCTCGTGCAGCGGCATGCCCAATATTCCCGGCATCACGTCCACCTCAAGGGACGAGGGCAGGCCAAAGTTGTTTCTATTCTCTGCGGGTGTCTGGGCAAGCTGCTGCCCCAACGCTGCAATGGCCTGGGGCGTGGAAAGCAGCGTGAGTGCTGGTGAAGCGTTGCGTGGCACCACAATGCCGCTATGGGCCTGAACGAGGCGCTGCAGACGGGCGGGCAGATCACGATTGGGACGGGCGCCGCCAGAGTGGCGCGACGATGGATACAAGCTGTGGTTCACTGGGCGACTGCGAGAGGTCTGACGAGTGGTCAGTTTGGACGAAAGTTAGTATATAAACCATATGATATATCCTATATGTGTGTGTGCTTACCTGCATCAGTAGCAGCTCGGCATCATCCAGACGCGAGTACGGGCGCAATGGTCTGCCGCTGGTCGGTGAGGGCAGCACCAGGGGTAGGCGCTGATTCGATGACGATGACGACGGGTTGGTGAAGAAATTCTGCGAAGCCTGCGCCTCAGCTCCTACAGCGTCGGCCGAAGCAGTTCCTCCACTTGCCGGCGTGGAATTGGTCGAAGTGGCGCCCTGGCTGTCCGTTTCATTGGTCAGATCAATCTCGGCGTATATGTTGAAGATGGACGGGGCACCGGGTCGTCCGCGTCGGTGTCCACGCGTAGCTGTTGTGGACGACTGTGACTCGGCGGCAGCTCCACCAGGGCTGCTGCTGCTGTTATTGGAAGCTGATAAAGGAAAGGATAGGGTTATGGGTTGTAGCAGCTTCTCTAGCATCACTAGCATCTGTATTTTTGTACTTACTCATTGTTGGTAGTTGTAGGAATGGGCTGTTGGTGGTGGGTGTGTTACCTGCTCCGTCGCCAGAGCCACTGGCTCCCGGCGCTGCTCCACCTGCTGGTTGTGCTGTACTGTTGTTTGCAGCAAAGTTCGAGGGAATTAGCACGGGAATCGAGCTACGCCGGGTTCCACCCGTGGCAGAGGCAGCCACTGGTGGCACCACCAAGCCGCTGTTGCCTCCTCCTGTTCCCGACGACAGCAGACTGGAGCCAATGAACGATGTCGTTGTGGTTCCTCCTCCTCCTGCTCCTCCTCCACTCGCTGCCGTTGTGACGGCGGAGGCCGGAGCTGGTCCAGTTGCTGCAGTCACTCCTGCTGATGTTGTTGCTGCTGCTGATGAAGGCACCGCACTGGCAGCCGCCGCCTGGCGAGCGGCTTCCTCCTGCTTGCGCTGCTGGTGAGCCACTTTCAGCTCCTTGATGAGATGCGGCAGCAGGAAGTGGGCGGCATACAGGCAGGCGTCCGTCTGGCTCTCCATGTCTAGGGCCTTGGCCTCCTCCAGCCACCAGTGAAGAGCTGAAATGATGGGCAGAGAACAAGTTATAGCAAATCTCTTGCTGCTCCCGAAGGTCTTACACTCACCGTCCTGTGTAAAGGTCTCCATCTGGGTCTCCTCGGTCGGATTCTGGTGCGTCGGCATGCACACGCAGTACTGCTGATCCAGGTAGAGCAGACGTCGTCGCACGCCGTTCGTGCAGAGCGTGGCGTTCGGATGCTGGGCGGCAGTATTGTTGCCACTTCCACCTCCGCCGCCACCGGTGCTGGTGCCTGGGCCAGAGTTTGCTGCTGTTGCTCCTGTCCCGTTACTATCACCTGGACGCGGCACTCCCACGCCCGGCTGTTCGTCCAAGAGATTGCTCATGCTCTGGCCACTGCCAGAGGCCACGCCCTGGACTAGCGAGGGCGTGAGGAAGGCGTTCACCTCGCCACCGTTGGCGGTACCACTGGTTCCACTTGCTCCACTGCTGGAGGCCCCTGGGCCACCGCTGGAACCACTAGCTCCCAGCGACACTCCAAGGAAGTTGAAATCAGGAGCCATCCATGAACTGGACGAAGGACGTAGGGCGGAGGACGTGGAGCCACGCAACGAGAAGCCGCGCAATGAGAAGCCACCGCCACCGCCAGTGTTGTTGGACGATCCAGTGACTCCTGAACCGACTCCTCCGCTGCCGCCGTTACCGCCGTTGCCGCCACTGCCACCACTGCCTCCGATGCCGCCGATCACATCGATGTCCAGCGGCTGGGCAATCTGGGCAATGGTGCGGTTCATCCGCACCCGGAAGCTGTCCGACGGCGTGGGCATCAGGTTGCTTTCGCCGACCAGGTGTTCGTACAGATACGCCTCGTCCTCGGCCTCGGCAGCTGCTCGTGCCGGATCCGCATCCGGATCGTTATCGGGATCATTGTCCGCATCATCGTCGTCGTCATCGTCCTCGTCGTCAACCTCGTCGTTACCAGGATTCGTGCGATTTGCAGAGCCATCGCCAGAGGCATTGACTGCTGCACTGCGTCGCGGACGCTGACTGGACGTGGTCAGGGCAATGGCAATGTCTATTTGGTTCTCCAGCTCGGCATCGATGAGGCTCTGGCGCTCCTCGCGATCCTCGTCGTCGCCGTCATCATCATCATCGTCGTCATCGTCGACATCCTCCTCATCCTCGTCATCATCGTCGCCATCCACATCGGCATCATTGGACGCCGTTTCCGAGGACTCATGGTCGTAAATGTGATCAAAGACCTCGATGAATGGACGCTCCTCGTCCACATCCGTTTCACTGTGCTCATCCACATCCTCGTCGGGGGCATCGTCGTCCTCGTCCTCCTCCTCATCGTTGCGCTCATCGTTCTCCGTTGAAGCATCCGAGTCCGAGTCGGTGGTGCTGACATCGCCCAGCAGCGAGGCGCCCAACTCGCGGAGACCGCGTAGTCCCTGGTCCGATGATGTGGAGGCGCCATCACTGCCGCCCCCACCGCCGATTCCATTGTCGTTTACAGAGCTTGAATTGTTGGCGCCTGCGACGCCACCGCTACCATCCACATCCACATCGGGATTGGTGCGCAGACGCGGATCAACGTTCACCGAGTTATTACCGGAATTGGCGGCATTGGCACCATTTCCACTTACTCCTCCGCTGCCTACCGCATTGCTGCCATTCTGCTGGGCAGCTGAGCTACCGTTGCCGCCGCCGCCGCCACCGGCTCCGCTGCCAGATCCATTGCTTCCGATGGCACGCGAGGCCAGACGCAGTCCCTCGCTCTGGAGGAAGTCGTCCCACAGCTGGTCAAAGTTGAGTACTGGTCGCACGGGTCCTGTGTTGCCGGAACCGGACTGGCCGCCGCCAGCAGCGGAGCCCACGTTGGCCGGCGGATCATTTGTATCTCCGCCATTGCTGCGCTCCTCGACCACATCGATGACGGCCGCGGTGGAACCGCCTGAACCGGTTGCCGAAGCGTTGCCACCGGCTCCACTGCCTCCTACCATACCAGCGGCTGCAGCTGCAGCAGCAGCTCCTGCTGCCGTCGTGTCCTCCGCATCCACGGCCATCTCATCCGAGTTGAAAATAAACTCAAAGGCATGCCGACGATCGGTGAGCACGTTGCGGATAATGTCGCGGAGCACATGCTCGCCGGCATTCGAGCGCTCCGCATTCAAGGCTGCGCGTGCGGCGAGGCGAGGATAGAGTCGTCGATTGATGATGGCACCATAGGTGTTGAGGGATCCTGGGCCGGTGCCGCTGCCACCGCCGGCCGCGTTGCTGCCATTGGTGCCGCCGGTGCCGTTCGCTCCGCCACCGGGTCCGCCGCCGCCAAAGAGTATGCGCTTGGAGCCCAGCGTTGTGGTGGAAACACTGAATCGCAACAGGATCTCCATGGGTCGCAGGATGGCGGCCAGAGTGCTGAGGGTGTTGTGATTCGACAGATCCTTGTACTGGGCCACCTTGGTCAGGTAGGTCATCACGCCCTGGCGCAGGAGCACGCGGTACATGTTGTTGCGCTGCATGTGCACCTTGTCGTACAGCATCGGCGACTCGATCAGGTTGGGGAACAGGCTCATCAGCACCTGCAGGCGCGTGTGCTTCTCGGACGAGTCCGGCTGGGCCAGGGCCCTTGCCACGGCGGCGTGCAGCTCCTCGGCGACCTGCACCTGGACGCCGGGCTGCTGGTAGCAGTCCGAGAGCGAGCACACCAGCACCCGGGTCATCGTGCTCACCTCCGGGACATGGTGGCGCTGCGTAAGCGGCAGAAAGCGATCCAACAGGACACCGAGGAAGGTCTGCTGGGGTGCCGAGATGAGGGGGCTGTCCGCCGGCGTGTATATGTGCGAGAGCAGGACGCGCGGCACCAGCGATTGGTAGGCACGCGTCGCGTCCGCCAGCAGTTTCAGTAGCGTGGCCCGCGAGATGGTCGGCTTGGCGTGGCTGTGGGCGCTGGTGGGGATGTGCCAGGTGCAGCAGCAGGGCTCAAATTTGTCCGATGTTGCCTGGGCGTTGCCAGTGGCTCCGCCGCTCGAGGATTGTTTCTTGTTTGTGGGTTGGTTAGTGCTGGTCTCCTGCCTCGCCTCGTCGTCGTGACATCCCTGTGGCGCTGTGCCTGGCGGCTGATCCGGCTGCACTAGCTCGGCGGCGCCATGGCCACGGTCTGTGGACGCTGTTCCGCCGTAATGCCAGCATGGCTGCACCAGTCCATGCAGCAGGTCCTTCAGCACGGCCACCGATGACTGCACCTGCGGATCGTCCTTCAGCTCGTCATCGCTCTTGGACGGCGGGGGTGTCTGGGTCTGTGGCGTGGCTCCGCCTGCCGCCGCCGTGGGCTGTTGGCCAAACTTGGACTTGACCATGACCCGGGCATCGTCGGTCAGTGTGGAGCTGCTTGAGTTCAGGAGATACTCGCCCTTCAGCATCTCCTTGGCGGCGGCCACAAAGATCTGCGGATTGCGGGACACCGCCGTCGAGACCTGGGTGAGAACGTAGATGAGGTCACGATGGCCAACGGGAACGATGCCGGCTGCCCGCATGCCCAGCACTCGCTCCATGGCCTCCTGCAGCACCGGCGGTGCTTCGAGGACGTGCCGGAGGATAATGATCGCGTAGGTGGGGAAGCCCATGAAGCTGCAGGCCTGCTGCAGGTGCAGCAGCATCCGCACTCCACCCCGCCGGATGAACACCTGGGCGTTCTCGTAGTTGCGCGTGAGGCGCGCACACAGACGGAGGAGGGACAGCTTCGTCTCGTTGTGCAGCAGATTCGCCGGCTTGAGGAGATCGACAATGCTGCCAATGATGCGGCCGCAGTCGAACTTGCTCAGGCCCACCTGCTCCTCATTCAGTATTATCTTCTGGGTGCGCTTGGGAATGGGCGGAGATCCGCCCGCCGCTTGCGAGGACGACGACTTGACCTTGGCCGCAGCCGCAGCCGCGGCGGCGTTTTTCTGTCGCGACTTGCTGCGCGTTGTCATGGCCGGTGGCGAGGATCCTCCACTGGCACCGGCGGCAGTGTTATCCTCACTGGCTGTTGTTGATGCTGTGGCTGCTGCTGCAGCTGCAGCTGCTGCTGCTGCTGCTGCTACTGCTGCTCCTCCTTCTCCACCTCCGCCGCTCTCCACCTCGTTGTTGGCAGGATTCTCCGGCGGCTGGCCATCGTTAAAGTTGACCAGCTGGCGCAGGGGTATCAACTCATCGCTGTGCACGGTGCCAGTGCCATCGGGAGAGGTGCGCACGATCCGATTTAAGAAGTTATCCGCCCTGGGCAGGACCACCGGATTGTTCATAAAGCCGATGGCCTCGCTAAGCTTCAGGGCGGGAAAGACGGGACGATGGGTGCCAGAGGCCTCGCTCACCTGGGTCATACAGTTCAGGCTCACGGTGCAGCGTTGTCGTCCAATGTTGATATGCAGCCAGCGTTCGCCGGCAGCGTAGGCATTCCGTATCAACTCGTTGTTGGCGTCCGAGTAGGCGTTCCACTTGCCCGTGGAGGCGTCATACCAGCGCCACACGTCGCTGCTCACCGCCCGCATGTTGGCCTTGCGCTGCAGGATGTGGCTGATGCTGTCGATGGCGTCGATCAGGTCCACCAGATTCTGGACCCATCGCGGCACCATTGGCCGCGTCTCACCCGCCTGCTCCAGCATCCACTGGCTCATGCAGTCGAGCAGCTTGACCAGCGATACCATGGCATCCTGGGCAGTGATGGCCTCCACCAGGGGACGATGTAGATCACTGTAGTTCTCCTCGAGCAGCAGCGTCGAGGTCTTGAGTCGCACAAACAGCCGGGTGGCCGTCACCCCGGTGAGGCACTCATCCAGGCGGGAGGCCTTCACTCCGGAGTTGGTGTTGCCCTTGTCCGGTTCGAAGAGCTGCAGGGTAAAGTCCACCCACTGGATGATGTTGCGCACGAAATTGGTGACAAACACCTGCTTGTTCAGGTGATTGTGGCGCCTGTAGAGGACGGCGATCAGGTCGGCGGCGCTGTTGACAGTGTCTGGAATGGCCTCCATGAACTCAAAGGCTCGCGAGATGGCCTCGTCGCAGAAGCGATCGAAGATCATCGACGGCATCAGCTTCAGGTGCTTGTAGTCGTAGCTGGACGACGACGATGAGGCATTGGTACCATCTGGCGGGGTCTCACTAGAAGCACCAGCAGCACCACTGCCGCTGCCATCCATCTCCATGTCTACATCCATAGTGGCGCCACCGCTAGTCGTTGGTGGCAGCGGTGCCGGTGGCGGCGGAGCAGAAGCACCTGCACCAGCACCAGGACCAGCACCAGCACCAGCAGCTGCAGATCCGCTTCCCGCCGTATTATTGCTGCCCGACTGCCACAGGGCACTCGTCTCCGGATTGTTCAGCAGATAGTCGGTGGCCTCCTCCAGTGAGGCATTGCTGCGCAGCGCCTCGATGACGTGGTAGTGCATGAAGCCCATGTCCGTCAGCATCTTGATGTGGTCGGCGTTGAGGCCTTCGTCCGAGCTGCGAATGTACAGGTTCTCAAACTTAATCTCCTTCATGCGTGTGTGGTAGCGGTCGAGCAGGGTCTGATGCGACTTGATTAGGTGCTTTAGGATAAGGATCATGGTCTCGAACATGCTCGGCCCGTAGTTGGGAATGGGGCGACGTGACCAGATGCGGCGCAGTGCCTGCATGGCCAGCTGGTGTATGTGGATCAAGTAGAAGACCGGCTCGAAGGGCACCGAGTCGGGTAGATAGTTCAGTCGCGGACTCATCGTGTACGGGGAGTCGAGCATGGCCCGGGGATTCACCATCTTCTCGAGGAGCTGCAGCCAGGCGTCGAGGAACTCGCCAGTGCCCTCCGGACAGTCACGCTTATCGTCCTCATGCGGCTGCATCAAGTCCTCCATGGAGGCCCACTGATCAAACTCAAACTTCTGCGAGACATTGTCCAGGGAGAGGGCCCAGTAGAACATCTCGAAGAAGGCCTTCAGGCCATTCTCCGCGCAGAACTGCGAGATCATTAGGTGGAAGGCGCTGCGCTTATCGTCGAACAGCATCGGGCCGGTGAAGCCCACGGAGCAGATGAGGAACGTGAGCTTCAGCTTTGGCACCGGCTTAGGCAGTATGCTCTCGTGACTGAAGCCATTGACCAGGATCGAGCTGAGGATGCGGGCTATTTCGCGAGCCTCCGGCGTAGGAACTTTGTTGATATTGCTGATCAGATCGTTGATGCGACGCTGCCGGGTCTGCGGCGAACCAACCGATAGCTTCACCAGCGTTCCGAGCAGCTCGGCCAGAGCTCGGCCCAGTCGGGAGCTGGCCGCCAGCAGGGATTTAATGTAGCGGAACTGCTCCTCGGGTGTGTACTTTGTACGGAATTCAGCCGCGCGCTCCAGCTTGCGGGAAAGCTCCGCTTCGGTCAGTGGGTCCGATGTGCCAGCTGCCGCTGACATTTGGGCAGCAATCTCGTCCCAAATCAGATCCGGATGCTGGGTGGGCTCGTCCGAGCACAGATTCAGCAGAATGGTGCTCTCCCACACCAGCGAAATGTAGAGCTGGACGAGCTGCTGCAGCAGCTGGACGCCGGTCTCGCGATTCACGCCCCAGCGCTTGAGGAGAATGGTGCGCATCTCGTTGGAGGCGTTGCGGCAGAGATGCACCAGCATCACCACATAGCCGTGCACGAAGCTCATGTTGTGCAGGATGGGCGTGTACTCGGCGTTGGCGAAGCCATCCTCCAGCCGCTGGCAACAGACGAGCTCCGCCAGGAGGACACTTCCGCCGGGGAAGGTAAAGTGCTTGATCAGCGGCTTCAGTTGGGCCACGATGTCCGCCAGCTGCTTGAGCGCCACATCCAGGACCTTGGTCTCCTGAGCCTGGGTGAGGATCGCCTTGCACACATTGGCCACTGCCTGCGAGGTGGTAGATACGGGCGAATCGACGGGCAGATTGGGTAACGAGAGCAGCTTCAGGATGGGCTTCAATCCCCCGTGGAGCACAAATTCGCGGCAGTGATCGCCGTTGGGGCTGTTGCTGAAGATCGCCTCGATGAACTTCATCACGTTCAGTATGTAGTCTATCAGGGGAATGGCCTCCCGTTCCGGTGGCGTCACCACCTTGACAGCCTGCGATGATGTGGCTGACGTTCCAGCGCCAGCTCCTGCTCCTCCGGCCGCCGCTGATCCCATCGATTGTTGTTGCTGTGTCCTAGGCGTGGTGGCGGTAACCTGACCGGTAGTTGTCGTCGTCGTCGGCTGCTGTTGCTGCTGCGAGGCGGAGCTCATCTCATCATCATCGTCATCGTCCTCGCCGCTGCTATCGTTCGTATCGGCTGCACCTTGGAGCACAGAGACACCGCCTCCGGCGCCCGCCACCATCACCATGGGCGAAGGTGCGGAGGCCACATGAGCCGCGCCATGACTGCCCGAACCGGAGCCAGAGCCACCGCTCTCCTTGTTGGCACGCCAGCAAATAAAGCTGGGATCGGAGCCCAGGCGAACCAGCTCATTGAGAAGTCGTACAATTGCCTCTGTGGCGTCGACCCGCAGGTAGGGATGATGCTTGATCAGATCGTCCATGGCATTGCCCAGATTGGTGGCCGTGTCGCCCAGGGGATCTGAAGAGCGGCGGCGCCGCATGGCCACCAGATAGTCGGGCGAGAGCAGCACCTTCAGCACCTTGTCGAACGGCTCGTAAGAGAGAAACTCGAACAGACCACGCTCGTTGAGGCACAGGGCAGAGAAGACGTTCGGCAGTGACCCCAGCACCTCGCGAGTGGCCGGCACATCCTTCTGGAGCAACGCCTTCAGCATTACACTAGTGATGCCAAGATCCTGCAGCGATGAGAGCAGCGACGGCTCGTTGAATACGTACACGGTGACCACATCGGTGGCCAGCAGGAAGAGCGACGGGCCGTAGTACTCGGCGTTGGCGATGATGTGACGCAGAGACTGGGTGAGGCTGGTCTCCATGATGTTGCGCATGTTGCTGAAGTGAGCGTGATCCTGGATGCTCTTCTTCAGGAAATTCAACATCGACTTGAGCAGAGCCGCACGCTGGGTAACGCAGGAGGGTTTCTTCGGTTGCAGGCTGCTCGGCAGCTGCGACGAAAGCTCAGCTTTGCGCTCGGCCAGCGGGCGGGCGTAGTAACTGTTTGTGGGATACATGGGCAAGATGGTGCTTCTTCCATATCTGTTGAGTGGGCCAGGTGGTCCCGTTTCGCCACCAACGATACCCGGCGCACCGGAAATGTTCAGGGGACCAGCTCCTAAGACGGCTCCTTCGCCGTCACTTGAGTTATCGGGACGCGGCGATCCACTTCCACTGGCTATAGACGCATTCTCGCCTGCGCCATCTGAAAAATGAAGAGATGAAAGACGGGTTGTTTATCAGGAAAAGTGTAGACATTAAAGATATAGGTTTACAATAAAATTAGATTGCAAAAGTCGCTCTCTGTTTTCCGATTACTCCTATAACAGTCTGGAGAGATTTGCGATGGAACATGTTTTTTGAAAACAATTATCGCGGAAAAGTACCTTAGCTTGAAGTTTGCTCAGAGCTTGACGGCATTCTTGGATGTGAGAACCTGAGACTACCAGTCATGTTTACGGGTAAGGGCTTAGCGATAATTAACAAGAAACCTAGTAAACAAAGGTCTGTCTATTTCCAAAGCAGAGATGGGAGGGGCGTCGCCAAAGGAAACTCCTAAATCTCAAAAACTCACCTTCCACATCTTCATCGACTTGGTCCAGCGATGTGTCCAGCTTGTTATCGTCACGCAGCGTTGACTCCTTCAGGGTAATTCCAATGTCGGCCAGCGCCTTGCAGCAGCTCTTAATCTCCTTCTCCAGGCGATCGATGAACACGTTCAGACCGTTGTTCTGATGGAAACGGGCAATGTCTATGTTGGTGATCAAGTCTATTACGCGGACCGCCCGCGTCACAAACGTTATGTGCTCGAGATCGACGCCCGGCCAACTAATGACGCACAGCAGCGACTGCATCATGCCGCTCTTGACCAGAGCGGAGCCGCCCATCTCGTAGCTGGCCAGATGGTAAAGCAGTGAGAAGAGCGAGGTGGCCAGGATGAGCGGATAGCGCTCGGTGAGTCCGTGTGTAGTGAGGTTATCAATGCAGTCACGCACCAGCAGGGGTAGCGTGCCTCCCTGCCGCTCGGCTCCAGTGTAATGGACGATCTTCATCAGACGCGAACCGGCCCTGCTGCACAAGAACGAAAGTGGGAGGCAATTATCGGGGGATCCTACAGGCAGACAGGCGCCGCAATGAGATCGCTTACCTGGGCACATTGGGATTACGGTCAAAGTGTAGCATTGAGGTGAGGGTGCGCAGCACTGCCGCTCGTATCTCCACCAGATGCACGTCCTCCTTGTCTATAAGCTCGCACAGCTCCTCGCCGAAGCCGGCATACAGCACCTTGTCTGTGTTGTCCTGCAGGGCATTGGAGTAAATCAGAATAGAGACGGCCTGCAGGCGGGCCTGGACAAACTGCAGGCGCAGCTTGTAGTTGTTGAAGCCTGAGATCAAGCGCACACGATGAGCAATGCGCATCTGTGAAGGAATTGAATTAGTAGTGCATTCACTAAGCATTGGGGACTTGAAACTCACCTTGATTGCCTCACTGGGCTTTGAGATCTGTCCGGCAATCGTCTTGATCACCTCGGGAGCCGCCGCCGTGTGGCAGAGGTCCATCATGTCCGGGATTTCTAGCTGGGCGGCGTGACCGTGCTCGTCCACATAGTCGATGCACAGCTGGTAGAGAAACTCCAGCTTGGGCTCGCCGATGCAGCAGTCCTTGAGCGACAGGCCGTAGTTGGGATCGCCCCAGCGCTGCATGATTCAAAAATAATAATAAATTATACGATTTATTATCGTGGAAATTACGAGCAGCGACCCACCTCGGCTATGTTGAAGAGCTTGACAATCAGCAGCTCCTTCTTCTCGAATGGCAGGCGGGGTATGAAGTTGCTGCGCTTAGAGAACATGTAGAGCAGGTTAAGGACGGCCAGGACTATGTCCATGTTCTGTGAGGAGAGCAGCTGGGTGAGGTGCTCGATGGAGTTGTACAAGTGACGCGAGAACGAGTGCTCGATCAGCAGTGTGGTGAAGTTGAGGACGTGCAGCAGCAGGGTGACATCCTAAAAATATTTGAGATGATCATTATCTTTCCGTAAAGTGATATGTATAGGTGATGCTTACCATATCCTGGAAATTGGTGTCGCACTGCAGCACAAATTCATTGGCATTGACATGGCGCGCTGCCTCCTCAAGTATCTTGTCGAAGCGGTCGAGGATCTCGATCCAGTGATACAGCTCGCACTTACCATAGATCCACACGTGGACCGTGTCGAGGAACTCGAGCAGCTCAGCCCGGGTCCGACGCTTCGTCAGCTCATCGATGAGCTCGCGACACTCGGCTGTGAGCTCCGAGGAGCCCTTCTTCAGCTTCACCGTATCCACCTTCATTGCGACTGTTTCGGTTTATGCGCAGCTATCAGCGGTGGAGACGGCGGAGCAGCAGGTGTCCACTACCTGAGCGCAGGCAGGGTGCTCCTCCTCCTCCTCCTCCTCCTGGCTCCTCCTCTT
The DNA here is from genome assembly GCA_035046265.1 of Drosophila bunnanda. Lineage (NCBI taxonomy): Eukaryota > Metazoa > Arthropoda > Insecta > Diptera > Drosophilidae > Drosophila > Drosophila bunnanda. The sequence continues at coordinate 1,033,471 of JAWNOB010000017.1, forward strand.
CGTCGTCTTCTTCTGCTTTATGGGGGCGTTGGACGTCGGTTGTTTGGATAGGAAATCTGGGATGGTAGTTGTTGGCAAGGGGTGGGGGGAGTTTCAATGGGGTGCCGGCGATCGTACGGCGTCGTTTGTTTATTGGTTGGGCATCGAATTGCGGCTCATATGTACATATATACGTCAGCGCGTTCAGTGAGCTGCAAAGGTGTACGCGAAAATACGAATATACATCAGTTTGTGGGTTATTATCAAAATACAAAGGCCAGTACGGAAGCGCAGAGTAAGAAAATATAAGACCAAATAGAAAAAAGAGGTACAACAACAGCACAATGGCAATTTTGGGCGAATTTAATTGAGAAACAGAACTGATTCAGAGTTTCCTGTGACTATTCCGGTTGCTGCCTCCGATTTTCTCTGACTTTATCTGTCTCCCTTTCCCCTTTTGACAGTCCAAAACAAAAGCGTAGGTCGGGGGCCGGGGGCCGGGGGACGGTGGGGTTTGTTCGGTTCAGATTCGAAAAAGTAACTGCACTTGTCAGCTGAGCCAATTGGACTTCCCTAACTTGGCAACAGAGCGCGCGCGCATTAACGGACTTTTCGCTGCGGATATATAGAAATGAGGTGTACGAACGATTTGCGATTTCCGAATCAATTGTTTTGCACTATTTTTTATTTTATTTTTTATACACCAGACACACACACACATGCATACACAGAGTGAGAGTACGAGGGAGGGGGCACTAGCACGCAGACACGCACACAAATATATATATATATATATATGCAGACCTCAAGACACAACGCAACATGTTTGAGCAAAATGTCAAATGAGCGCCAAGCGCAGAAAGCAGCAATGAAAGGTGCAAGGCAGAAGAGAGAAAGAGAGGGAGCGCGAAGAGATACGATGCGTAAGTCAAGGTTGGCAGCCGACATCAACAACAACAACAACGTCAGAACAGAACAGGAGACTGCATGCAGCAAACTCCTTTTTTGCCAGACACACATATGCATGTACTCACATACACACGCCCGACTAGAGTGCATGTAGGTTTGTATGCATGTGTGTGCGTGTTTTGAGCCTGCGAGCTTTTCAGGTTGCAGAAACACACTTTTTCTTACACTTTTTCCGGACTTCACTAGATTCCCGGAACTTTTGCAATTCAAGAACGAGTGAAATGAACTGCTTCCACGCACACCAACACAGAAACGCACACAATCGCGCACGGGCAAATGCTATAATGTGTGTGTATGTGTGTCTGCTTCACCGAATTTTTCATTATTGCAGCCAGGCCAACAACAACAAAAACTCTCTCCACTCCTCTTAACACTGCATTTTTTCGCCCTTTTCTAGGAGCTACGCACACGCGTTCACGAATTTACAAGCTCGATAAAAAAAGTAAACGGAAAACAAAAGGGAACAAGTACCGTAGCTGTAATGTATAAAAAAAAAAAGATTCACGAAAAGAAATTGCCACAGTCAGAACAGAAACAATGCAGACGACGAGTGTGTGTGAGTGTGCGGCTGCAGCACCGATAGGGCTCTCTAAGTAATAGGTTTCGGTCGGAAAGTTGAAAGGCACTGGCGTTGCGATACTCACGATTAGATTAAATGCAGCCAATGCAATTTGTTTAATTTAATAAATCTTCACCAAGCAAGACTACGCGAAAAGTGCAGTGTGCTCGCAGGTTTTCACTTTGTGGTACTAAAAATCGTCGGCCGGATTATTGCCTCCACGGCGACGGGCCACACCTGCACTGTGCACGAAAATGCAGGGCTGCATCACGACTGGATTTTTTGCGATATAAACAGGTGGTCACACTAAAGTTGCTCGTATCAGCTTTTATACACTGCTGGTCTTGGGTTAGAGGCACGATAGTTGTTATACTCGTGTATAACAGTCAGAAAGCATTGAAGGAGTCGTTTGCGACCCTATAAACCATATATATTCTTGATCAGCATCAACAGCCGAGTCGATCTAGCCATGTATGGTAGAAAAATAAATTTTTGATTTTTTTTCTCAAATTTTATAGGGGTTACATCGTTAAAATTGTCAAAAATGGGGAAAAATTAAATTTGTTTAAAATTTTAAAACTCAGTATGCAGATTTGTTAGTCGCAAGAAAACTAGTAGAGAAAAACTTTCCGAATTTAAATTAATGCGTTTTTGGCTTAATTATGATATTTTAAATACACGGATTTATATCGCTTTTATATATAAAATCATCATTAAAATAATATTAAAAAGTATGCGATGCAAGTAAACGTGCGTGTAACCTAAGACCAGCAGTTTACAAATATTAACACAATCTCATTGCAACATTTATGAATGTTAAAGTTATGATTATTATTCAAATATTTAAAATATATAGGAAAAAATAAGAAAAAAAGTGAAGTAACTTTGGATTTCTGGGAGTTACGGAGATACATACATGTACTGTTGAATGTCGTATTTACAATATTTTAAACATAGTCAATTTGATCATGAACAGAGGCTAAGTCTAGGATTACTAAGGATTAAAAGTTGTGCTGCTGCTGGGTCTGAGGAGTGGTGACATCGGAACTGGACTGGAACTGGCCAGTTTCCGCCTCGAACAGCACCTGCTGGATACGCAGCTTGGCTACGGACCGGGAATACGAGTCCATAATGGTGCGAAGCTGGGAAGCTATGCTCTGGCCAAAGATCACCAGTTCGTCCTCACTGGCAGCGTCAAGGCCCGGTCCGGCATTGTTGTACTTTATTTTTCGTGCGTTTGGATGCGTTGCTGGCAGCTGCTGCTGCTGCTGATGATGGGGATTGGGATGAAGATGAGGATGTGGATGTGGTTGTGGCTGCTGCTGCTGCGCCTCGACCAAACAAAGCGTGGAATCATCCATAATGAGCTCGGCCTTGCCACCGCTTCCGCTCTCCGTGGGCAGGGAAATGATGCAAGTGTTCACCGGAGCCTTCTCCGGGCTCGGGTGCTCCTCCGCCTCAGGTTCCGGTTCCGCCTCACCTTGCACCTCATCATCATCCTCCTCCAGTGCATCCTCGCTCATGCTGATGTCCGCCGTGGCAGTGAACAGTAGTTTGCTAGGCGGCGTCAGGGACTCGGTCTTGACCGGCGTTTGAGCTTGCTTGCTGTTCTTGGTCTGAATGGGCAGCAGTTAGTTCACTGAGTTAGGCCGTGGCCATGAATGCAACTTACCCGTTTGCAGTGGGAGAGCGACACGGAGCGCAGGAACGAGTCCGCCAGCTTGAACCAGAACAACTTGGGCTCGTAGGACCGTCCCAGTTCCTTCTCGCGCATCCAGATGCGCAGCTCCTTGGAGTAGACGGTGCGCACGCTTTTGATCTTCAGCTTGATGTCCACGACGGTCAGTTGGGGGATCTTGAGGGCCCTGATTATCGCCTCATATGCCTTCTCACGCGACACTCGATTCTTGTAAGTGTCCAGTACGGAGTTGTACAGACACGGCTGGCGGCGGTACGCCTCCAGGAAGTCCGTGATCGGGATCTTGGTGTCGCTGAGCTTCGCCATGGCCAGCTTGTGGCCTGTTTTGGGCCAGCGCTCTCCCCTTGCCACTCTAAATAAATCACCAATAACAGACAACAAACTTTTGTTTACCTTAATCAGACGTAGTGTGGCCAGCTGTTTGTGCGGGGCACAGTGCTGTCATTTCTAGCATATTTCTAGCATATTTCAAAAGGGATGAGCATATAAAATGAGCAGCTAGCTTGGCCTTACATGTAGCTTTTAGCATGGCTTGTATGTTTATCTGCAATATATGTAAACTATTTATTGTATCATTATATCAGAGCGAAGAATTTTGTGGAATTGCTTTGCTAGCTTGTTGTAGCTTTTCACTCACCTGGCCACACTGGCACCGCAGTTAGGTATGGACGAACGCTTTCAAAGGCCATGATGTATCGGCTAGTACTTCGTTTATTTGTTGAATGCATCGTTTTTCTTGTCATGTATAGTTTAATTAAAAATTTATTTATTAAATCACAGGTAAAAAGCTAAAGCTGCAGCCTTTCTTTAAATTATTTGTAAACGTGGAAAATGCTTCTGCAAACGTTTAAATGGTAGAAAACATCGATAGTGCAAAAATCGATGATTTGAAAACAATATATATCGATAGTGCTGCGATGATTTGACACCACTAGTTTCTTTCCGCTCTCCCGCTCACGAGAAAATTCTGTTAGCTTACTCTTACTCCAACAGCCAACGAGAGAAAATTTTTTTAATTTACGCTCTCTCTGAAATGAATTTATGTTATATATTTTACAGTCTACATGAGAGTTCTATTCCACATATCGAACTGTCAGATGTAAAATGTTAAATAACAGATTCGTAATTCAGAGTGACCAATACAACATAAAACAAAAACTATCGCAACATCGATATTTGTTAAATCTAGATATCGATATTTAAACTACCGCCAACCCGACAGCCAACGAGAGACAATTCTCTTAACTTGCGCTCTTTCTCTCTGAATGAGAGCAGGTCTGTAATGAATTTAAAACGATTTTAGAGACCTGTGAGAAGTAAAATGTTAAGTATCAGCTTCGAAATTCAGAGTGACCAAAACAAAAATATCAAAGAATATCAAATAAGAACTATCGCAACATTGATATTTGGGCAACTGCTGTTAACTTGCGTTCTTTTTCTCCGGATGAGATCGGAAATGTTATGAATTTTACATTCTACATGAGAATTCGACCCCAAAGGCGAGAATTCGACCCCATGTATCTGTAAACGCGTAAAACGGCCATCTACACGTGTAAATGTAAACTGTTAGGTAACAGCTCCGCTTTTCAGAGTGGCCAGTCGAAAAATATAAAAAAAAAAGAAAAAAAGAGCACCTCAACGTTTGATATTTTCAAATCCAACACCTGCCTCCCCCCTCGAATAGCGTAACTCGTGTCACCTACCAGCCAGCCAAACTCCTGCGCGAAATTACAGCTACGAAGGTGAGTAATTGCCGTCATCTCGGGAAAATCCAATAATGCGCAGCGCCAAACACGTGCGATTTCCGCTTCTGCGGTCGTCGTGTCGGTCCAAGTCGCGTGTGTAACATGTGTTTTTTCTTGCTGTGCGTCCCCGCCATTTCCCCGCGTCTCAAGGTGATCCCTTTGCCCAGGTATCCCAGATGAGTCAGTGTCCAGACATCCCCGCCAGACGCGGGGGCCGCCAAGATTCCCAAGAATTCCCCTCGGCAACAGAGCGTGTGTTGTGTGCGGCAAGCGGGGGAGGGCGAGGGGAAGAGCACGAGAGCGAGAGCGGCGCACAGTGGAAATTTTTGAATTTTTGCTGACGCTGTCTAATTTTAAAATTTAGTTCACCAAATGTTTGTTGAAACAGTTGTGCTGCGCCACGTTCGGTTGTGTGTGTGTGAGTGAGTGTGTGTGCCACGCTGTGGCAGCGTGTGTGCGAACATCTGTTTGTGGCAGGAGCTGCGCCTAGAAGCAGACAGCACGCGCTCAGGTGTTCTCACATGTGATCCTGCTCACTCTGGCGACCAGTGTTCAATTTTCTGGAAAGAACTATGTATATCATTGTAATCTTTATCTCTGCGGGTAATATAAAATAATAGTAAACGAATTTGATGTCTGGCCAGGGAACCGCGTTGCTGTCGTAGATAAGGAGGAAGCCACAACAAACGTGGAACGTGTTCCGGTGTTTCGGTCTTATCAAGGTGCTTTTAAGCCTTTACAAATGTAGTTTTCTTTAAAATGCGTCCATGGATTTCTGTTTAATTATTCACTCGACTTGGCTAATTTAAGTTGGACCTCGCATACATTAATTAATAGTTTATTGTTTTCTTTCAGTCAGCGCCAACAGTTTCCTTGTAGAAATTCGTTATAAATTATAAAGTAAAATTATATAGAAAGTAGATCAGCAGGGCGAACCGAGATCATTTTTTGGCTACATGTTTCATCGGGGCAGGCTTTTCCTCTATGTTTCAGTCCTTCAAATAGCATACAAATTAAAACCCATAAATTAATCGCTATAATTCCCATTTGCAGCCCTTGTAAAAACTAAAAAACTAAGGAAGAATGCCATCCGACTCTAAGAAACGCGACGCGCAGCGCAAGAAGGATGCTCGCAACAAGAAGATCCAACAGATACCCTCCACAAAGAAGGCCAACGGGCAGCCGGAACGCGAACTGACCGAGGAGGAGAAGCTGTGCGCCAAGCTGGAGGAGGAGGCCCGAATCAGTGCGGAGGCCCGCTCCTGTACCGGATCGCTGGCAGTACATCCCCGTTCGCGTGATGTCAAGATCGCCAATTTCTCGATCACGTTCTTTGGCTCCGAGTTGCTGCAGGACACCATGCTCGAGTTGAATTGCGGTCGGCGATACGGTCTAATTGGCCTGAACGGATGCGGTAAATCCTCGCTGCTGGCGGTGCTCGGTGGACGCGAGGTGCCCATACCGCCGCACATCGACATCTTCCATTTGACGCGCGAGATACCGGCCAGCTCGAAGAGCGCCCTTCAGTGCGTCATGGAGGTGGACGAGGAGCGTATTAAGCTGGAGAAGCTGGCCGAGGAGCTGGCCATGAGCGAGGAGGACGACGCGCAGGAGCAGCTGATCGATATCTATGAGCGGCTCGACGATATGTCCGCCGATCTTGCCGAGGTCAAGGCTGCCCGTATCCTGCACGGTCTGGGCTTCGACAAGGCCATGCAACAGAAACAGGCCAAGGACTTCTCTGGCGGCTGGCGGATGCGCATTGCCCTGGCCCGCGCCCTTTTCGTAAAGCCCCATCTGTTGTTGCTGGACGAGCCGACGAATCACTTGGATCTCGACGCGTGCGTGTGGCTGGAGGAGGAGCTGAAGACATACAAGCGTATCCTGGTGCTCATTTCGCACTCGCAGGATTTCCTCAACGGCGTGTGCACAAACATCATTCACCTCACGAGCAAGCGCCTCAAATACTACACGGGCAACTACGAGGCCTTCGTGCGCACCCGCATGGAGCTGCTGGAGAACCAGATGAAGCAGTACAACTGGGAGCAGGATCAGATTTCGCACATGAAGAACTATATTGCCCGGTTTGGTCACGGTTCCGCCAAGCTGGCGCGACAGGCTCAGTCCAAGGAGAAGACGCTGGCCAAGATGGTTGCCCAGGGCCTGACAGAGAAGGTATCAGACGACAAGGTGCTTAACTTTTACTTCCCATCGTGCGGCAAGGTGCCGCCGCCTGTGATCATGGTGCAGGTGAGTTGTCCGCTCGGAATATGCATATTTCTTTGAGGACTCAACGGGGAATCAAATCAAAATTTCAATTGCAGAATGTGAACTTCCGTTATAACGATGAAACGCCCTGGATCTACAAGAATCTAGAGTTTGGTATCGATCTGGACACACGTCTCGCCCTGGTGGGACCCAACGGAGCCGGCAAGTCCACGCTGCTTAAGCTGCTTTATGGCGATCTGGTGCCGACCTCCGGAATGATACGCAAGAATTCGCATCTGCGCATCGCCCGCTATCACCAGCATCTGCACGAACTGCTTGATCTGGACGCCAGTCCGCTGGAGTACATGATGCGCGCCTTTCCCGACGTCAAGGAGAAGGAGGAGATGCGGAAGATAATCGGTCGCTACGGTCTCACCGGTCGCCAGCAGGTCTGTCCCATCCGTCAGCTGTCCGATGGCCAAAGGTGTCGCGTCGTCTTCGCCTGGCTGGCCTGGCAGGTGCCGCATCTGCTGCTGCTCGATGAGCCTACCAATCACTTGGATATGGAGACGATCGATGCCCTCGCCGATGCGATTAACGATTTCGATGGCGGCATGGTGCTAGTTAGTCACGATTTCCGTCTGATTAATCAGGTAAGTTTGAGCTGATCTACAGCAGATAAAATCGTTATATAAATACTGCCATTGATACTTCAATGGTTCAATATAAAAATCGATATTTGAATGCTGCTTTAAATGGATATTATATTGAAATTCTCTTGATGTACCTTGAATAACACTTTAAAAAACCAAACCCTTGCAGGTGGCCGAGGAGATTTGGGTGTGCGAGAAGGAGACGGTGACCAAGTGGAAGGGCGGCATCCTGGACTACAAGGATCATTTGAAGAACAAGATCACCTCCGAGAACGAGAAGAAGGCCAAGGCGGGAAAGTAGATGCTACCCTAGAGTTAGTAACCAGGCTCACCCCACACACACACACACACACACACCTGCACACCAGCATACACACACAGAGACATTAAGGCAACTATCATCGACCGCCACCCCCCCCTGTCCACGTCGTATTACTTACTGTCGAAATTAGTCTTGAGTTTTCACCAAATTACGCAGTAACACCATCCACAAACAATAAACATAGCAACCAACCACACAACCAACGGGGAGAAACACACAAATTTTAGCTGAATTTTTTTCTTTTTATGTGTCGAATTAAACAAAATAAAAAATTAATGGTATATATATATATATAATATAATAGTTATGGAAGCAACAGGAGGAACTATCAACCAACCAACCAACAAACAACTACAAACAGCTTGTGATCTTGCGCTTATGTAATTTCGTTTAATTCTTCGCTAGGTTTCATATATAAAACATAAATATAAAAAGTATATTTTATTTTTTGTAATTTATTTACGCCTTATACATATATATATATACACATATATTAAACAATTAAAGCTACAATACAATAATATAATAATTAAAAACGTTCTGAAAATGTTCGCTATAACAACTGCCCTCCCAGGAGACGCGTCGTGTGTGTGTTTTTGCTTAGACAGAGATTCAATATTCAATATTTATACAGAACGAGAACGATAAAAGCTGGATATTACATGGAATATATATATGCATGTATTGTATGTACACGATGGAACACACACGGATGATATTATGATAGGTTATAATTGAACAAATTGGAATTGTAACACAAGTGCAGAGCCAAAATATCGTATTAATTAGATAACTTAATTGAGAAACAAATAGTTGCTTGACAAAGGTAATACAAATAATAAACAAATTAAATGACCAAACCGAATGTGTGTGCAGTATTGTCATTATTCTCAATTGCTTATCAGGTTGTTAGCGGGTAATGGGAATATTTGTTTAAATAAATTGATTTTTGTATCTAATAAACATTTAAAGTTTTGAGTAATTTACAATTCTTGGTCCCTATTTGAACTAGGAATATACTATAGCTGGAAGATGATCGATTTTGAATCGATTTATGCAATACAAAATCTTTCTTTTAAGATCTTTAGGCTAAAAACCGAGATAAACCTACATTTCAAGTGCATTTCCTCTTTATATAATCAAGAAATTTCCTGGAAATGCTCTTAACTATAACCAAATCCTACCCAGAAGTCACACGCACCGCATATTCCACTTTTACTGGATTCGATTCACTTTATTTATTGTACAATGCTCATCAAATCGTGTGTGCTTAAATTGTTTAAACATTCTTTATTGCGTATATGGTTCCCTCTTCGTTTTGTTTATTGCGCTTTCACTCTTCACTCTTCACATTCTCATCGATTTCGTTAATTATACTCGTCCCTTTTTATACCCTTGCAGTCAGAAGTGAAAGTAGTGAAGGACCGACCCTATAACTTTTTCAGTTTTAAACCGATTTTCATTAAATTTTGTAATATTCTAGAATTTCGTTATAAATTTGATGAAAATCGGCCTACTATATCATATAGCTGCCATACAAACGGATCGGTACATATAGAGGAAAATGCAACACCGTGACTGTAAAACTTTAAATTGATATGCATAGCTAAATATAATTTAAGCAGGCATTGAATTAATTCCTAGTGATCGAATTGAAATCTGCAAAGGTATACAAACTTTCGGCGTGCCGAAGTTAGCTTCCTTTCATGTTTGTTATTAGTTTTTTGTTGCGCGTAGGCACATTCAAAGGTTAGTTAGTTGGTAGACTTGGTTACACTTAGCGATAGTTACACGGGATTTCATGGTCAGTGGTCGTCATACATTAGGATGTACATATGCGCGCCCGCCTAGTAGCTCCTGGCCAAGTCCGCATGCATCACTCGGAGCAGCTGCCGTTCCGCCTCACTGAGGGCACCGAATTCGGTGGCAAAATCACGTAGAAGATGCTTCAGGTCGCAGATTTTCCGCTCCACCCAGGCGCACGCAATCTCCGCCAGCGCGTACTGCTGCTGCGACGGCACAAAGGCACCAGGTCGCTCCACCGACGCTCCACCATCGTCTGGTGCATCGGCAGTGGCGAAACACGACTCGAACTGAGCCAAGTTGTAGTAGTGTTCGATCAGCTTGATGTGCGCGGGCGACTGGCGGGCGGGCGGTAGATTCAGGTGAACCAGGAGCAGCAGTCGCAGCACCTCCACGCGACGCAGCAGCTCGCCATACATGCGCGCTCCGCGCCGCTCATACACATTGTCCACAATGTCGTCGTAGTGCTGCAGGGCGCTCCGATAGTCGCCCCGCTGTCCGCACGCCTCGGCGCTTGTTTCCAGATCGTGAATCTGATGGGTGGGCGAGGCGAAGCTGCTGGTGCTGTCCAGCTGCCGCTGCAACTGCTTCAGTTCCCGGAGAATGGCCGCCTTGAAGACACAGCCGTCAACGGCCCGCTCGGCTGCCCGATGGTAGCAGTGAAGCGCTCCCTCCCGGAACCCCGAGTGCCGGGTGCGCAAATGCAGTCGCCCAGTCTCGTTGTGGGCCCGCAGAAAGGCTCGGGCTGCCCGCAAGTAGGCCTCTGACTCGCGCTGCGGCGCTCCGCCATAGGACTCGCACTTGGCATAGCCGATGTGGCACATGGCCGCGTACTGTAGGATGCCCGCCTCCTCGAAGCTGTAGGCCAGCCGCTGGAAGTCCGCCTGAACGTCGCCCACGCTTGGCGCAAAGCGTCTGGGGATCGGTAGGGAAAGCAACGGATTAACAAAGTGACGGTCCACCGTAGGATGCTTTATTCTCCCCCTTTTCCAGGATACTCACTTGAAGAAGCCGGCCCGCTCGAACTTTTTGATCTTGCTGGAAGCTCGCAGGTATTGCTCTAAGCTGGCACTCACTGCCCCTGCCGCTTGCTCCATCTTGGCGTTCGCAGTGGCTCCACACACTCTTGCCGAAGCCCGGGATGCGGCAAATAGTTCAATATTCCTATATGCCAAGCGGTATCTTAGTATTCTTCAACGGAAGTTGTGGAAAATGCAAAAGTTGTAATGTTTTGTTTATTGGTGCCAGGCATGGTGTGACCAGGTGGCAAGAACTGGAAAATTGCTCTATTTATGCATACTACGGCCACACTATCACCGGAAGCTTATATATTCTAATTGGATCCTTTTTCAGAATTACACATTTGTTACTGATAAAAACATCCAGGATTGGCATAACTTGGCGTAATTTTAGATTGCGAAATAAATTGTAGGTTAATTTAATGGTATATTTGGGAAACATCTATATGGATTAATTTGCGGCACTAGGGGAATTCTTTTTCACTGATTTCAGTTAATGTAGTCCAATTATATTTTATAATATATATTTAAATATTCAATAAAAAACATTCACTAAAAAAATGTATTAAATAATGGATTATTTATATTAGCCTGTTTTTCCCAAATTAAACAATTTTCCACGCAAACGAGTTCCCTTAACATTTTGCCGAAGCTAACACTTCCAAACAATCTGGTCCCACCTCATTCGCTGTCTGTCGGGCTGGTCACACTGGCACAGATACATCGCAAATAAATTGCAATTTTTTTGGAGCAGTGCTCACATTCCGGGACTTCAGCAATATTTGCGGCGGAATTAAGGAAAATCAAAGCCCCCATCAAGCGCGTACGTACATACACCGGAAGCAGCAGCGGCGCAGGACGCAACATGGCCATAGCCGAGCATGACAACGTTTTCATATTTGTGCCAAATTTGATCGGTGAGTTCTTGTTCTTATTGTTGTTTTTGTTGTTTTTCGGGTGGATTCCGGGGGTAAACAAATCGAATATTTTGATTTATGGGGCACATACACACACACTCTTGCGGTTTGCTAATTGGATTAGCTGGGTGGCAGCAAGAGGGCGCTGTTCAGCTGGTAACCTGACAACCTGGAATCCCCAGTCAGGTTCAGGGGCAAGCGCCACCCCGGCAACAAGCCCTCCTCCTCTTTCTCCTCCTCCTCCGTATCGATATTTCTCATTGATTTTTTGTATGTCGACATTCCACAGGCTATGCCCGCATCGTTTTGGCCCTGATCGCCTTCTGGTTCATGTCCACCAACTATGTGATCTCCGGCTGGTGTTATGTAACCTCCGCCCTGCTGGACGCCGTCGATGGACACGCCGCCCGGGCCTTCAATCAGAGTAAGAACATTAACGGTTCATTGTCTATCTGATCGCACTTTGCCCGCATACGTGCGCCGAATCAAACACCTGTCCCTGCCCTGCGTCGCACTACCGCTCGTTATCTGCCGATATATACACATATATAGCAAATAGCGAGCCCCGATATGGTCACGGATGGTTGGAGGGCCCACCGATGACGTAGTGCCTGCAAAAATTCGACATTGCGGGAATACTTTCCTTGTAGCTTAGGTTTTTGTTGTTAATTAGACTGCTAATGCTCCCGCTTCTCCCTCTCTAGGCACTCGTTTTGGCGCCATGCTGGACCAGTTGACCGATAGATGTGGCACCACTGGCCTCCTGGTCACCCTGGCCTACTTCTATCCCCAATACATGTTCTGGTTCCAGCTGTCCATTGCCATCGATGTGGCCTGCCATTGGCTCTTCATGCAGACGTAGGTATTGGGCGGGGCTCCCTTTTGGATAATTAATTAATATGTTTCTTGTTCTCCACTGTGATGGTGTCCGAGCAGGAGCGTTGTGGTGGGTCGCAGCTCGCACAAGGTGAACGAGAACTTTATAATGCGGCTGTACTATCAGAAGGACATACTCACCTTTATGTGCTGCGTCAACGAGCTGTTCTACGTGTGCTTGTATCTCTTGCATTTCACCTACGGACCGCTGAGTGAGTCTATAGCTCCTTACTCCTATTCCCAAGTGACCTAATCGATTTCTTTACGTTTGCAGTATTTGGAGCCTCGCTCTTCAAGATACTCGCCTTCCTCACGGGCCCCTTTGCCGTGCTCAAGGCCCTGATCTCGGTGATGCACGCCTATGTGGCGGGCATCGATCTGGCTGCCGTGGATGTGCGTGAGCGGCAAGAGAAGCGACAGAAGGCGGAGTCGGGGGCCGTCACCGGCAAGAAACTGGAGTAAAATCTTCGAACTTCCAGCGAAACAAATCTTGATTCCAAAACAGAAAATGAAACCTTAAGAGAGGACGTAGAGATCAGAGATCAAATCAGATCGGAAAATGAAGTGCATGTTTATGTATATGAAGGGCATTAGGCAACCAAAAAGGACGTGTGTGTTAGTAGAATTTAAACTATTTTTATGCGCTATTGCAAGGATTGTTGACCTTATTTTGTATTTCATTATTTTTTTAGTTATTTACGGAATGCAGCAATTATTTTGAATTGAAAGTGAAGGAAATTTAAGCGAATCGTTCCAGGTAACACAGAGATGAATTTGAATAGTCTTAGACTGTAGCCTGTAGCCCGTAGCTGTTGCATATATATTTATTTTGCCTTTAGCTTAAATACATTTCTGTGACGTGACGCTTACACATTATATATTTTACATATATATTTATATATATATACATATATGATTATACACAGGCTGTATACAGGGCAGAGTCGGCGTGTATATTTCCAGGATTTATATCTCATTTTGTTCGTTTCAAGACCTTCCTACCAGCAATTGTCAGACGCAACTCTCTCAATGTAACTAATGTGTATTTCTAATCGTAAGCAAAAACAAAAAAAACAAATGTAATTGGAGACCTGCAGAAAAATAAACGAAAATATGTGTGTTAATGGGACATTTAATTATTTATTTATTAATATAAACTAAACTAACTAAGTTTAATTAAAACTAGGAGCATTAGCTTGTCCTTCATTCTAAAGGTATTTTTAATTTATCGTATCGAAGATATGTTAAGGAATATTGAATTAAATATTTAAATATCGATATTATCAATTAATATTCCATAAATTTGATTCAAATTGTCGCTTTTACCAAATATATTTAAATGATTTGTAAAATATCCTTTGCACGTTAGCCGTCGATTACCTTGTTCTGCCATCCCTAAACACAAGTAAACTTAATTTTAATTTAAACAATAAAACTTTCTGGCGTTAATAACTATTTCAAAATGTTTGGCGTAAGTTTTCGAATTTTTTTTTTAACCAATTAGGCCCAAAATTTACAGTCAAAATTTATTAATAAATGGGAGAAATTAGTTCTCCATTTCGCGTCCCATCCCTTCCAGCAGCTTGAATTCCGCGCCAAATTGGTTAACTTCTTCTTCTTTGAACTGTTGGCGCCATCAGCTGATGCACAGTTGGGGCAGTGCAGCCCTGGGCCGGATTTTACACAACATAAACATTCACGTTGGATCTTTCCGGACGGGATTCTCCCTTTATTTGGACCAGGATAAGGACACGGGCAATGCCCTGCGGCGCTGAGGGATTGCTATGAAGGTCCTTGCTCGTCTGGGCCGCCTAGCGCGCTACGCTGTGGCCTACGCCGCCATAACACACTGCACCTTCGAGTACATCGGTGACTTTGTCCTGGTAAGAGTAGCCTCTCCAATGGCTCTGTTTCGCTGATTATGTTTTCCTATCTTGTCCTGTGTGCCAGTGCAAGGGACCCTCAATGGAACCCACGCTATACTCGGACAATGTCCTGCTCACCGAACGCCTGTCGAAGCACTGGCGCACCTACCGTCCCGGCGACATCATCATTGCCATTTCTCCTATTAACGCCGGCCAGTACATTTGCAAGCGGATCGTTGCCGTTTCCGGGGACCCGGTGCTCACTCAAAAGCCGCATCCCATCGAGAACGAGTTTAGTGCTGAGAGAGGCGGCAGCGGCGGCCACGGCGATGGGAACGTCGGCAAGACGAAGCCCTTGATGGTGAGAGACTACGTGCCCCGCGGCTACGTTTGGATTGAGGGCGACAACAAGGCCAATAGCTCCGACTCGCGCTACTACGGACCCATACCCATCGGCCTCATACGCAGCCGCGTGCTCTGCCGCATCTGGCCGCTCTCCGAGCTCACCGGTCTCTAGAAATGGCTGTTTTTCTATTATTTTCCCAAGCCTTTACTTGGTTTTACCCAGCGTTGAGCTGCCTGACCAAGTCCCTTGGTTGGCGAACTGCTGTAGATCATCTTAGATCATGTAGATTCTGTGCGATGTTGGATGTATTTGAAGGAATAAAGCTGGAAAAGCGTCTAAAGGAACTGCCTAATCACATTTATCATAGATTTATTTAGTAATTTTCTTTTTGATTTCTTAAATAATGAAATAAATAATGATATTGTAGTCATGTTGTTGATGATTTAAATAAATATACAGAGTGCACTAGTTGAGAGTATAAAATAAATAAAAGCTTTTTAGGGATGGAAGGATAAATAAATGAGTCTTCTTTAGGTTAATTAAAGGTATTATTTTATTCAGTATATTTACTGACAGAGTTTCATAATTTCCATTTACCTTGAATGTTTAAATCTAGTTTGTTTAAAAAAATATTTTGTATTCTCTGCTTGCTTATTTTTAAATAATTAATTTTTAGTACAAGTTACACATTTTACCTTATTTATCTTTGTTTTGATATTTAAGCTACTAATACTAGTGTTTATAAACTTTTCTTGACTTTCTTAATTACATTATTTAAACCTAATATTTCTTAGAGGTATTCTTTATGACATTTTTTAAAAATCGAAAAGTAAAATACGTTTAAATATCCTAAAGATTTTGTTCTTTTAATCAAAACTTATTTCTTAAAATTAAAGCTATAGCTATTATTATATATTAAAGGAAAATAAATTTTTGTATTGTCCCTTTTTAAGCAATTCTCAAATTGAATGTCTTTTTAAAACTCAGACACAGATTTTAACACTAAGCTCAATTTTTTAAATTACTAATTTAGGCAATCAATTACCTACTTAACATTCTAAATAATAGACATATTTAGGGGGAGCAATTATGGTTTTAACTAGTCTAAATCTATCATTTAAATAAAACATAATGTATTGTCCCGCTTTCTAGGGGTTTTGCGCCCTAAAAACATTTTTTTAAACTAATTTAACTACAAAACATCTCCGAAAAAAAGAACTACATAAATGAACAGAAAATGTACATCTGAAAACTAAAAGAAAAACTAAAAAACATATACATATAATAAAAAAAAGTATTTATTTAACTACAATATAAACATATTAGTTGTGCTGGTGACCTAATAAAAATTGCACTATGGATTTGGCCACTGAAATTAACCATCTCACGGCTCATTGGGATCCTCCCGCTCCCCCTGCTGCTCCACATAATACAGGTTGTACTTCTTCTTGAGCACCTGGTGGAAATCGTCGCGACAGGTTATGGTCAGCCCCCGTTCCTGATAGTCCAGATATGTGCGAACAAACTGCCTGTTGGTCTGATGCACCTGCGGATGCTCCAGAAACTCGGCCACAGGCATCCACTGGAGTCTGTCGATTTCACGCTCGCAGCGCTTAAAGTCCAAATTGAGGGGCTTTAGGCCCACCACTACATACAGATCGGAGCAGCCGAAGTTGCCGCCGTGTGCATGCCGAAGGCTGACCACCGAGCGGAACTCGGTAGAAATGCCCGTCTCCTCGGCCACCTCGCGAATCGCGGCATCGATGAGATTCTCCCGCGGCTCTACATAGCCGCCCGGCAGCTTCCAGCTATTGGGTATCATTGCATACCGATCAGTGACTACCAGGACCTCGTCCTTCTCGTTTATCACCAAACCGCCGACGCCCATGAGCGTGTGGGCATAAGTGGGCAGATTGATGGACTCATCTTGCGGCAGCCAGCGGTAGAGGACTACCACTCCGGTCCGGGCATGATGGAAATCGAAGCCATTCTCAGCCAGCACGGGCACCCAGTCGGCCTGCTCCTTGTACACACGGAACCAAATCGCTCGGTTCTTGTTTGCCGTCCAATAATCCAGAGATTCTGTGGATTTCCAGGAGAGAGGATCATGTTTAGACAGATATATGGTACTCACACTCATACTTACTCTTTAGTTTATCCCTGAAGCTGCTGGTTTTATCCATTTTCTCTTCGCGTCCATCCACTGTGACGCCGGCGAAGCGATCCTTCACGCCGCGGAAGACATCCGCTGGAGGTTCCATGTCCTTGAAGCTTCACGAGAATGGTTGTAATAGGATTTAAATGAAAGTCTCTGCAACTTACCCCCTTGTTTGCAGCCGTTGTGCCTGTGCCTGTGGCTGATGCTGTTCCCTGTTGCCTATCCCCTTCAGTTCGGGTCGCAGTGCTGCCGTTGATGATGAACGGTGTCTAGCAGTCCAGAGGAGCGTCCTCCATGAATTGAACACCGGCAGGGTTAGAACGTTTCTGCGACACACAAGACCTGCGGCCAACATTAAATAATTGCGCAACTCAAAGGCGACGACGATGACGACGACGACGGCAGAGGCCCGACCACGTTGGCGTCGCAATTGGAGATCGGAGGAGGTACTTCCAGAGTTCGTGGCGAAGTCAATCCCTGGGCCTGCTTTACGTGTGTGTGTGCGTGAAACGAAGCAGAAAATTAGACGGGTTGAAAAAGCCGCACGGCTCCAAATATCGATGCAAATCCGATGGGCAGGTGGATAAGAAGGAGGAGTATATAGCCCCACTATCTATTTGCTGGCGCAAGATAAGCGATAAAGGCGCTGTTACGCTTCGGGTTCTGTTCTTGACAGTTCAAATTTGGCGCTCATGTCAGTATCAGTGTCACACGCTAGAGATGAGCGACGAGTCGTGAATGAATGGCAAATTGAGAAGTACATGCATTACTTAAATAAAATGTATATTTTTAAATCAACAATCAACATGTAATTGCTTAATTTGTCCATTTTAACAAAAATATGAATGGCTATTAACCAAATACACCTCACAAATAGTTTTTCCAATTACAAACTTGTTTACGATTATTTAAAAGCTCTTATGCCTCGTGACACGACACGGCCGATCGCTCATCTCTCGTTTGCAACCTTGAATGACAGCCCAAGGTGCGAGTGTATGTGTGTGTGTGTGTGTGGGCGTTTGAAACGTTTCCGCATGGGCTATCTCGTTGTTGTTTTTGTTGGAACGAGAGAATGTTTATCAAGCTGCGTTGCGGCTGTTATCAACGCACCAGACACTTTATGCGCGCGCGTTCAGCTTTTTACATAACAAACAAAGCCAACACACAACAAACTTGTCACTTGCAGCAGCACAGCTTCCAGAAATCCACTCACAAATAGATTGCCAACAAACCTCACTGCCAATAGGAATCGCGCTGTATCACGGGGCCGATCGATCTTGCCAGAGAACTGGACAATTGTTTAATGGGCGCCAGAACTGGACTTTGGCATAAAAACAAATAGAGCAAAAACAGCGCGCGATTTCAAGTTCTTTTCACGTTTCGTGAGGTTCTAGGGATGGACACTGCAAATCATCAGCTGTTTCGCACAGGTGACGATATCTTAGCTATTTTTGCAGCTGGTTTTGGCATTATATTAAAATGTTACCTCGCTAATAATTAAACAACTGATCAATAATTATTTTGAATTCATTATTATCCATTTACTAATAGCAACATATATAAATATATCAATAAGGTTATTTTTGCAATCGATATTTTCGTATTGCAGTCATGTGTTGGAAAGTGAACAAACATGGCGTGTCGTGACATTTACAGTTATGTTTGATCGAGTGAAGAAAAACGTGCCAATAAGAAAAAGTTGAATTTTTATAGTTGTACAGTGGTTTGCGTTAACAAAAGTGGCATAAATCGTTGCAGAGTGTAGAGAAGAGCCGAAAGACTATGAAGGATCGATCAGCAGCATGCGAAATCCGGCGATCACGTTTTTGGTGTGTTCGTCCGTGCCGCGAAAAGCCGGTCTGCAGCGAGGGGGGCTTCGCTAAGCTGCTCAGTCGTCGGTGTTTGTGTGCGTGTGCGTGGCTTTGAGCACATGCATGTATCAATGTAAGTACAGTTAGAATTTATGAAAAGAATACGAAAATTAGTTACAAAACACCTGTGCTAGAATACGTGAGCCAGTGGCAGACGTGAATTTATGGCGCGTGGCTGCACACAACAGTGTTGCAAAACACACGACTCTGCCGGCCGGTGTACACTTTAAACTTGAATTTCAACAAGAAACAGAAAAAAACTTGAAACGCTATCTTATGCAGGGCCAGTGGAGGCCCGCGGATCGGGTGTGCCCTCCCGTTTTGTTTCCATGTGGTAATACATCGACCAGTGCCCAATGCGGTCCTCCGTGTCCTCGTCTCCATATGCGTCCGCCGCCTCCTTCTCCATCAGCCAATCGTGCATTGTGGCGTTCAGGGCAGAGGATCGCTTGCGCGGATCCGTGTCCAGCATGGGCTTCAAGAAGGACTCAAACTGCAGGGCATCGCTGGTGGACCAACAGTACTTGTTCACGAGAACGGCGCTCAGGGAACGCTCCTGCAGGTTGGCGATGTGGCGCAGCGTGCCATTCGAACGGAGGAAACCATGTCTAATGCTGCACGTGGCGATCAGTTCCTTCGGTATGGGACCGCACGTCTCAATGATGCTCGCTATGTGCGTTTCATCCAATGTGGCCCGGCCGTGACCCTCCTGGGGATTGAACAGATAATCCCCGGTGGCCAGCTCCCAAAAGAGGCAGGCGGCACTCCAGATGTCCGCCTTTTCGTTGTAGCCGGCACTCAGAATAACCTCTGGAGCGCGGTATTCGCGCGTCTGAATGTCGTCGGTGAAATGATGGTCGAACCAGCAGGCATTGCCCATATCGGCGATCTTCACCTTCAGCGGGCAGTACTCCACCGAGGGATCCTTCCGCGCGATGATATCCAAGTTCGGCAGGCAGCTGCGACGCTTGGTCTAAAAGCAAAGACAGGTGAGTGAAGATTCCATTAATATATATATATATATAATTACCACTTTCCGTGCGTCGTCATCGTACACCATCTTCATCATCTTGGCTAGACCGCTGCAGCTGCTGCTGCCCTGCTGCTTAATCTTCCTGCCCCGAGGGGTGACCACCTTGCCCAGCTTATAACGCTCCCGCTCCTCCTTATCCAACTCCCTGGTCCTTCTCTGGACATTCCATATAAACTCTAAAGGGTTATTGAATAGCATACGCACTGCTTCCGAGTAAAGTTCCCTTGGCAGTTTCCTTCCGATAAACTGAGGCTGCTCCAGCTTGAACTGCGGGTTCCACCTCCCAGGCTTGTTACCGCCTGTGCCCTCCATCACCTCCAGTTGTTCCACATGCTCAAGGTCCCTGTCGGTAAGGAACACAGCGCCCTCAATGGGGGGCATAAAGGTCAGCCCTCCGGTGACAGCCCGGGCGGCGAGGGTTGGCGTTAGGTAATTGTGCTGGGCCAGTACCAGGAGGTCGTCAATGGCTTGCTGGCGCAACCACTGACGGTGCTCCAGAAAGAAGCTAAGGTTGCGTTTGGCTCGAGCCCGCAACTTGCGCTTCGCCGTCTTGGTCAGCTTGGTTACGGCCGGAACGGCCTTCAGTATGTTCTTAGAGGAGTTTGTGGTGCTCTTGGTGGAGCTTTTGGCAGTGCCTCCGCCTGCGCTTTGTTTCTCGGCGTTAGCAGTGGAACGAGGTATTCCATAGCCACAGTCCTCCGGAAATAGGAAGCTGAAGGAACAATGGCCAGCAGCCTTGCCACCAGTGGTATTTCTGTGAAAAGAGTTGAGATGGAAATAAGAGTGATACCTTGTCCCTTTATAGCTATAAACTCACTGACCTCGGCTTGATGAGATGAGCGTTTGCTTTGAAGAAGGCGTTAACCACGCGAGTGGCCTGGGCGCGTACGGCCAGATCGTTGGCCTCCATCAGTACATTCTCGGGCTTCAGATCGGTGTGAATGATGCTGCAATGCTTGTGGATGTAGTAGAGACCCTCCAGCACCTGGATGGCCACCTGCTTGACGTTACGTATAGGGAGGCCCTGGTAACGGGAGCGCTGGATCAGCTTGAGAAGAGTATCGCCCAAAATCTCGAAGACCAGGCACAGATGCGTGCCGTGGGTGCCGCTCACACTGAAGTGATCGGTGAACTGGACAATGCGCTCACGCAGCGGATGCCACCGGCTGACGGCGATGTAATTGAGTATCTCGATCTCGTCCCGGGCCGTCTCGGTGAAGTGATCGGCCGACTTGACCATCTTGATGGCGCAGTAACGTTCCAGCACGCTATCGAAGCACATCCAGACGACGGAGAAGTGACCCCATCCGAGCTTGTGAATGGCATAGTAGCGATCCTTGAAGACATCGCCCACCGATACCGGATGATAGCCACCGAGTTTGTACTGCCCGGGACTCTCCCTCTGCATGAAGTCCGATTCATAATCCACACTAAACTGGTTAGTCACATCGTCCTCGACGTTCTCGCCTTCCTCGACATCGTCGCCGTCCTCTGCGTCCTCTGCGTCCTCGGTATCCCCGCCGTCCTCGACGTAATCATTGTCATTGTTGGTGTCCTCATGGGGATCATCATTGTCGGCATCCTCCTGCTCATCTGCCGTAGTGGAGCATGCCGGTGAAGCTGTCACAGTTTCCTTGGAGCTCTCAGGCTGAATTGGTGGTTCTATTGTATCTGTATCCGTTTCGGACTCCTCTCCATCTCGTTCAGGCTGAAACACGAGCACCTCGGCACTTGACACACTCTGTTCCTGATCGACCTCTGCCTCTACAGGCAAGTGGATCTGAGCGGGCTTCACGGTCAATTCATCGCAGGACGATTCCGAGTTGAAGCTATCATCGTCTGAAAAATTTAGCTTTTATAGAGTATCTTAAATTCAAAGATGTCGAGGTTTATTAGTTTCACATTAATCGACTTAGGAATTTGGTTAATCAGTAAAAAGCATCAACAGCCGATTTGATCTAGCCATATCCATCTGTTCGTTTTCTTGTAATATCTCAGCTTTAGAGCTATCGGGATGAAACGTTCCACAAGCTCTTCTTTCTAGTTCTGATTGTATTTACATTTTTAAAGAACCGTGTCGTAGGACTATATAATGTAGGTGTGATAAGAGCAATCGATAATATTTCTATGCAGATTTACAACTACTTTCAAATACAGTTTTATTTATAATATATAAATATGTAGAATTGCGGTTTTCATACCACAAAAATAGTTATAACAGTAACTATGGGAAGTGCAAAGGACAAATAAGGGAAAACTCAACATCACCTCGTTTCCCATTCCTGTTCAATCTTGTTCAATAACCTTAAATCCGCATTTGAGTGAGCTTCACTTAAGTAACTATCTAACTATATAGGCAGGACAGTCCCTAAGCCACACTATATATGCACAAATTATACTTACCTAAAACGACTGTGTCTTTTCTTGGATATAATCCTCCACCACTGTTGTTGCGTTTCATATTAAAAAATAAAGGAATTTATGAATTGTCTTGCTGTAAGAATTTTATATGTTATACTTGTTCGTTCGAATGATTGCTAGCGAATACTATGCTTAAAAAAAAGAAAACTGAAATATTCATTAACACTTTTGTCTATGGCTTCTGTGATTTTGATTTTATAAATATGTAGAAAGTAGGAACTTGTTTAAATACAGACTTATTAATAAGTTATAGTATTATTTTAAGGTTTCTAAAAAGTATGCAATTAATTATGCTGAAGGATGTGTTATCCTTTTCTTGAACACCTTAAGATTTAATAGCATACTTTTATGATCCCATCTCAAGTCATTCATGTTAAGTCCTTAAAAGTCTTTGGAAACGAGAACTGCTGATGAAAAATGCCTTTATATTTTTAAAACATGTTTTCATAAAATATTTCTTGAATTAAATCTTAATTATGACATTTATAGGTATATTTAAGTTAGTGAAAAATATCTAAAAATCGCTGGCATTACCCCCCCTTATTTATGTGGGTCAATTTCGACCCCTTTTTCTTTATCCTCCATTTTCAACAATTAAGCAGCACTTGATAATAATTTTTGGCTATGCCCATTTAGCCTTTATTTTATTTATTTTCATTTTGATATTTATGTTATATATATATTTTTTTTTTCAAATCAAAATTGCTGTGCAATTGAGGGCGAAAATCCTTTTGTGTGCCGTTGTGTGTGCGTTGATTTGGAAAATGCCATTTGAAGGCAATAGTTGGTAGTTTACAGCGCAGATTGAAGGGATTATCAAGGGATCGTGTGGACATCCATAGTTGCAAATATATATATATAAATATATATACTATATATAGAGGAGTCGTTATGCCTCACTCAGGTGCTTCAGTTTTTTTCGGACAACAATAGCTCCCATTGATCCCTCCCGTTTCCTTCTGTTTATATTTTGATTGCCAGCTTAACATGCTCGTCCTGTGTACTTAATTCATTTCCACCAATTTTTGAGGGAGAAAATTTTCCAAAATATGTGTAAAAAAACGAAAAAACTTACCCCTACCGAAGGGAAATTTTTGATTTGGATTTCCAACTCTCTCTCACTCTCTATATATATATTTGCTCAGTTGTTTAAACAAATTTTCCGCTTAGGGTTGCTGATCGACCTCCTGTTTGCACACAATGGATTTCGATTACGATTTCCCTGCTGGCTTAAGTGAAAATTCCATGTCAAATATTTATTAAAAGAGAAAAAAAAATTAATAATAATAATAATAATGGGGGGACAAGAGTATTTTCAATATCGAAAACGTTGAAAGCCCCGAAAAAAGCAAAGAGTTTCCCAGGTTCCCAGGCGGGACGGCTACAACTGCCCTCCCCTCTTTTTCTTTTGGTGGAAATCTTGTTTGTAATTAGGGAGTTTTCCTTATCATTTCTTTCCCCCGCGAGGAGGAACCCTCCTCTCCTCCTTGGCATTGTTTCTTCGCCAATTAAGCGTAATTTCAAGTGTCCCGTCCCTCACGAACTGGTTCTTCCTCCTCTGGCCTCCTAATGAACTGTTTATGTGCCAGGCACACAATGGGAGGAAAATTTAAATAAATTAATGTCAACTTTTTCACGTTTTTCTTTTTTAAGCTGGTGGGTGGTTGGGTTGCAGGCCAGCTGGAAAGCTGGAAAGCCAGTCAGGCAATAATGAGCAATGCCTAGGCTTTTCCTTTGATTTATTCACTTAATAGGCATATATGCAGAGCAGGGGAAAAGCTGGAAAATGAGCCATTTGAGCACACCCCTTTTTCCCGGCCATTGTCAACAGAAATTTTGATTTTTTTTCAACAGGAAATGGTTTACTTATCTTTTTTGTCAGTTTTTCAAAATATTTTTTCTCCCTTAAGTAATGGTATTTTAATTAATAATTGTATAATTATTTGTATTCTTAAATTGTTAATTTTTAAATTGTTTATTTGGTTTCTAATTATATATTTTATTTATAAAAATTATTCATACGTTTATAATCATCAGAATTCTATATCATTTGTTTTTTATACCCTTGCAGGTTATTATAATTTTAGTCAAAAGCTTGCCACGCAGTGAAGGAGTCATTTCCGACCCTATAAAGTATATATATTCTTGATCAGTATCAAAAGCTGAATCAATCTAGACATGTCCGATAGATAAAAAATTTTTGAAATTTTTTCAAAATTTTACAAGGGTTTAAAATTTTCAAAAATTAACAAAAAAAAATATTTTTTTTACATTTTAAACTGAGTATGCAAATTTATTAACCTAGCAAAAACTGACACAAGCCTGTTTTCCGAATTGAATTTAGTGAATTTTTCGCGTAGTTATGATATTTTAAAAACTTTGGTTTACACAAAAAATTAGCACAAAGAAATATAGATTTAATATATCTAGAATAAACATATATTAAGTTTAAAAGTAATATATATATTTCGATTTGTCCTATAACTATTATTATTAATATAAATACTTTATAGAGACAAAGAATTTCACTTTAAACAATTATTGAATTAGGATTATTTTGACAACTTTTTTTGTTGTTGTTTAGGTAACAAAAGGATCTTAAAAAAAAAGTCAGCGCCAAGCTCCGGCAGCTGATTTTTGATCCAGTTCCACTTCCAATTCCTTTCCCCTCTCTAAGATAATGAGCAACGTAATTGGCGCATTTTTGCTGGATTTTTCTTTCTTTGACAATGACTCGAGTTCAGGTTTGACAAAAGGACCTCGTCTCCTTGCGACGGGCAGCTGCAATGCCAATTGGCACACAATAAAGCGGCGGCACATGCCACACTGCCAAAAAAAAGAAGAGAATATAAAGAACAGGCGGAGGCAGACTGAAAAAAATGGGACTCCGAAGGACATAACTGCACATTGACAAAAAGGAAGCGTTGCCAAGACAATGGTGAAGTGAAAAATCTCTGACACAGCAACACCCCAAGGACAGCTGTCGGCGTCTCCATCTGTTTTTCCCTGCAAACCCTCCGCTCAATCCCCTCAAGAAATGATCCTTTGCATACTTTACTTATATAATACAAAAAAAAAACATAAGTTGATCTTGACACAAACACTTGATAATATTGAAAGGAAATCGTAGGAATGATGGAAATGATGGGAATATTAATTAATAATCAAGGATAGTCAAGAACTCTTATTAGATTCTTTAAAAGGTTTGATTTAATGCCACAAAAAGCAGCTTAAGATTTATATAAATATAAATTCTAAATAAATAATTAAATTAAGCATACATTCCCGTCCGTTTTCTGTCCAGAAACCTTATGACTATCCACTTTCCTTCAATATTAATTGGAAAAACAATAAATAACCTAACACATGGAAGTTTTTCCCTCTAAAACTAATTATATCCATATTCTTTTTCTATATTTTTTCAGTTTTTCATTTCCATCTCCCTAATTATAAACATTTAAAAAAAAAGGGTCTTCCCTTATAAGCTGAAAGTAAACTTTTTCCATTACGCGCGACTAGGCGCGGTCAATCAATGTAATTGGATTAGGCTACTCCGCGTTCAACCCTTGCCCTGGTCCCAGCATCCCAGCGATCAACTGTTGACCCGCCTGTGACCCTCAGCGACCTTTCGCATGAAACCAGTGGCCAATCAAGGAATGGCCCTTTGGCTGCTTTGCCTACGGATGCTGCAGCACTCCGGGAAAGCAAGAAAAACACGCACGAGAGGAAATTAATTAAGAAAACAGAAAACTCTGTCGCCCTGGGACCGTGTCCCATAACGGATTTTTATTACATGTAAGTTATTTACGCACACATCAGTGAGCACATCCTTGCCTCTCGCAAGGATACCTTTGAACCTATCCTGCAGGGAAATGGAAGAAGCCCTATATATATATAATATATTAAAGGATCGAGAATAATTTCAAACCTCTTTTGCAGATATAAAATGACATCAAAAGGACATCATTCCCGCTCACTCGGTCTTCGTGGGAGTCTTGCCATTTGGAGTCACTGCCTGGCATGGCTTTATGATCCACCATTTATCACACCATTCAGCGGCAGGATGTGTGTGTAGTCTGCAGGATATGACATGGCATAAACTGTTACACATCCTGGCGCAAAAACCAAAGTGTCATGGATGCTCCACAAAAAAACCTTATCGAATCTAAAGCGAATGAATGGGACAGGATGCGCAGCTGTCCGGCGGGAAGTCACACACGCACACACACAGGACACGCAATAACACCGCAAAGTTCGCGCCCATGTCGCGGCCGCTGTAATCCTTTAACTGTCACGAAAAACCAAAACAAACAACGGAGCGGAGTGACCGAGCGGCGACCGAGTGACCTCTTCATTACACACGGCGACAATCTTGGCGGGTCGCGTCACCCGACAAAGGGGACGGTTCAGCGGCTTGGAAAATTATGCAACACGGCAACAGCGACGCTGGATTAGCGCGCAGTGAAAGGAACTACTCCCGGAATCCGGGCTGCTCTCCTTCGACTTCGTCTCAAACTGACCCTGCTGCGCTCGTGTTTTTATTGCTTTGTGTCGGACAATTGATCTTGTGACATAAATTTCGATGTAAACAGCTTTGGTCAGCTTCAGTTCACCATTTCCACCCCGCCGCGAGCCAATGATGGAGTTGTCAATGGGACAGAGCGGAGAGCAGCACATAAATCAGGTCAGTCCCAGTGATATATGGTCCATAGATAATGGTAACTAAATCTATAGTAATTACATTTATCAGCCTTGTGTTCACAGAGAGCGCATAGTGTGCCTTCAAGAAGGGCCTTTTGCAAACAAAAGCTTAAGGCATTAGGGTTTCGATTTTTGTTTTTGAATTGAAATTGAAAGTCTCTTGTAATTACACGGACAAAAATGGGAGTGAATCAAAGTCATTAAATAATTTAATGACCTCTTCCTAACTTGTATAATCTATGGGATTTATTTTTTTTAAAAGACAGTTCGTTTCTTGTTGATTATTGTAAAAGTTTATAGATCAAATGTATGTTTTATAGAATTTTCAATATTTAAATGGTTTTGGTTTTTATTCAAGAGAATATTACAATTAATGAATAATAGTTCCTGTTCCTTAATTAATTCTATAATAACTAGATCCTTATCTAGTTAGTTTTTATATTAAAAAGTTCAGGAACTTCATGAAATATTAAGGAAACCCTAAGAAATAATAGGATGATAATTTCAAGAACTAAATCATGTCATATTTCATTTATTTACTATACCTTTGATTTTATTTCGAAAGATAATCAACTAAAAAACTAATGTTTAAGCGACTTTATAAAACCTAAACTCCCTTTTAACAAGTTTCTATAATAACAAGTTCATATTTCCATACATTTTTAAAATATTTAACATTTCAGTTAAAGAAACCAAGTGAAAAACCTTGAATCCCTCTAAAAACTATTAACGAATCTGGTAACCTTGACAACCCACCCATCGGGTTTTAGGACTTTTATAATTATGCAAGGACCTGACCTGGGCGGCTTCCTGTAAGCGGAAACATGCCACCGAGGCATTAGAACCCGCTCGATATGCAAACATATAATTGAAAACTGTCAACGTCTGACAAATTTCCCGTCGTAAAAATGGTCGCGGCTAACCCTAAATTAACCGAAAAACTAAACAAACCCCCCAAAGCCACAAAGTCATAAAGTTGTGATCGACAGTGGGCAGGCAGGCAGGTCCTTCGAGGACAAAGTCCTTGGGCCGTGTTAATGTGTTAGGCGCGTGGGTTAGGGTGGTTTGGCCAGTGGCTTGCAATTTGGCGATATGAATCTAGCGTTGTACTTTTGACAGTTTATCATTATGGTGGCGCGATCCTTGACCCTGGGTCCTGCCGCTGGTGGTGGGTCATTACATAGTAAGCATTTTGCCTTGTATTTCTTTTTTTTTTTCTTTTCGTGTTTTTAATTGATTTTCTGCACTTTTTAGTCATTAGTTTTGGAGAGTCAGGAGTTCTTGATAAGTCGCCTGCGATAGCAATGCCATGATTAATGATTTGTTATAGGAAATATAAAGGAATATAATTTTTAAGTCTTAAGAGCCTATATAAAGCTGAAATTAAGGGTTATTTCGAAGTAAAGTCAAGAGACTTAAAACATTTGTTGATCTAACTAGTATATATATTATTTATTTAGTGACTTAAAGAAGCTTAAATCGAACTTTTGCTTTGCATTTTTCAAATACCAAACTCTAAATACATCTATCAATTTTTCAATATTTAAAAGCATTAAGATAAGTTCATTAAATCTTAAAATCTTCTTCGCAAACAATCTTAGAAATTATTTAACAAAGAAATTCAAATAGTATTCCCGCTTCTCTTATGTATTCCTGGTATTACTTTCAATATTAGCTTAAACTAACCAAAATATAACCTCAAATCTTCTGCTCTCCTTTTTCCCTGGGCTTGTTCTCACGTCTTCCTTGATGGAGGTCCTTTGTGTTTCCTTATCGCTGCACACGGCGCGCCAAAAAAATTCTTGAAATTTGCGAAATAATTCGCACACTCTGCTGCCTAAGATTTATTATTTGGCAAACACACACACATAAATCTCAATCTGTCGAGGGGGGGGGGTTAAAAAAAAAGTAAAGCGAAATGCGAATTCAAAAATGAAAACGAAATCATTGTGCCAAAATCAAAATTTAACCGCAAATTAGGCAATAAACAATGGCTAAAGCGGTCATGGGTTAATACGTTTAGCATCAGCAGACAACCGGGGTCACAACCACCGAGCGAGCGAGCGCGCGCAGGCTCAAAAGGGTTAAGCGCAAGGGGTTAAGGGTTGCCTGGCTGGCGCTATATATATATTTTAAACGTGCGAAAAAATAAAATAAAGGAATCCAGTGATCTCTTTTCGACGCTCTCCTTCTCTCTCTACCCCTGCCTTTAAATTATTGCACAAAATGCAGCAATTAAAAAAGGACATTTTTCGAAATGTCAGCCAATGTCCAGGATAAGCGCCATTTTGGACCTACGAGAAAGTTTGAATTAATGAAAATTATTTCTTTCAAAATATATTCAATTTACTCAAACAATTATTGTTATAAATACGATTCATAGATAAGCCATCCTGTGTCCTGTGGTAAATGATGCAGTTTTTAGCTAAACAAACATGCATAAACGCGCACAAACATGTCAGATGTTCGTCTATAACCGTAATTAGCCTCCTTCTGGCCACCATTAGCAACGCCTGCAACTGGACATTAGGTCACCAATAAAGCGAAAGAAAAAGAAAACAGGGAAGACACAAGAAAAGAAAAAACATTTAAGGGAAAATGGAAAGGTGAAGGAAGAAAATCCCGACCAAGGCCGCCGCGGGCTAATCAATTACGCAAACGCCAACTTTAAGGGAAGACGGTAACTTTTACATTTTATTCAAATTTAATTGCAGCCATGCATTAATTTTCAACCAAAAAGAGAGAAGGAACCTGATCGCCGCGCTGTCAAACGCTTGACAAACTTACTTCCTCGGGGTTGACATGTGTGTGATGAGGACGACGGTTCGACGGATCCCATGGATTTCGTTCCCATTTGAGAATAATTTGCATTTTAACCCTTTTCCTTGTCTAATGATCCACACACACACACACACGCACACACTCGCACACACGCACACCCAAGTCGCGGCGCTTTTTCGCCGCCTTGCGGTCACACCGTCGCGATATATCTATCCCTCTCGTACTCACTGCGTTCACCTTCGTCCCGCTTGCCCAGGGCGTCGATCCATATATTTTTTTTTTTTGGGTGGCTTTCTTCGTGAAATTAATTGCGGGAATCCGGGGATTTTATTTGGGTAATTTTCTTTACAATTAAATATGCAAATGGCCCGATCGCTAAACGATTGTTTTGTAAGGCGCGTTTGTTGGCATCATTTGTGCGCGGGCCTCTCTTCCTTTATTTCCAAGAAGCTCCTCCTTGCTGTGGTTTATCAGGCACTATTTAGTATCGAAAATGGAACAAAGTGGGCAAGGAACACATTTCTAAACCGCATTGTTCCATTTCTGATATTTGGCAACAAAGGCTTTTGGCACTGAAAGTTTTCCTTGGGAAATGGAAATGAGAAAGTCAAGTTGACATGGTGGAATATTGAAATTGGTTTTTGTAATATTATTTTTCTTCTTTATTTTTTTAATAATAATTTTTCAATCATTATCATGTGCTAGTATAGTATTTATATTAACATATTTTATTATCCATTAATTCTAGTCAAAAGCTTGAAACACCGTGAAGAATTCATTTCCGACCCCATAAAGTATATATATTCTTGATCAGCATCATCAGCCGAGTCGATCTAGCCATGTCTGGTAGAAATTTTTTTTAACAATTTTTTTTCGATTTTTTTTTTTTGCAAAATTTTATACATTGTTAAATGGCCAAAAATTGATGAAAATTAAAATTTTTAAAAACTTGGTTTTTAGTATGCAGATTTTTTAACCTTATAAAAACTAGCATAGGGCAGCTTTCCGAATTGAATTTACTGCTTTTTTGGCTTGGTTATGAATTTTTAAAATTTGATTTGTTCAAATAATTTTGATATGAAAATGTTTATATAATGTCTCTATAATATCAATATTATAATTTTCCTTTGTGGTATTCGAAGCCCAAACAGCCTAATTAATTAATTAATTCATTTTTTTTTCTTGTTTTTAATTAAAGAAGAAAAAAAAACATGACTAGATTAAAATTAACATTAATATTATAATAATAATACATCAGTTGGTGGATATGTTACTTTTAATTAATATTCATACGTGTCGTGACGTGTGTAGCAACCTTAAAGCAACCAAGATCATTTACTAATTTAAATTAATCTAAATCTTAAAGAGAAACTCAGTTCTCTAATCTTTTTAAATCTATGTTTATAAGTAGTTCCTGCTGTTCCATGTTTGAGTTGAACATTTTCAAAGAGAACCTGTGAATTTCCACGACTTTGGATTATTGGGCAAGACAATGGTCCAGACATTCTGTCAACTGTTTTATGATCTCATTCCGTGTCCATGTTTATCTCCTCCAGATCCACATCCCGATCCGATCCCTGTAGTGCTTCATGCAAATCGAATGCCGATTTCTATGGTCTTACGGTTCGCTTCAAGAGTTTGGACTAATTAAGTGTCGAAAGGATTACCAACGCCTACCCGTGGTGCTGGTGATTTACGATCCCGGCGGTGGGTGTAGCTACCTGTCGGCTGATCCTCATTAGCATGAGCCGACGAACCGGTCACCGGAGGAGGGAGAAAGGTGGCATCTAATCCGTTTGAGTCCGGCTGAGCGCGTGTGCCATTCATTCACAGTCTAGGATCGCCATTCACCTCGTTTCCCCATTCACACATGTCCGTATATATATATCTCTTCCGATCTCTACTGATCTCATCCCATTCTAATTTCCAAATCTGTTGCATTATTCTCTATCCCCTGGCCTGGCTTATCCTAATTCCTGTGTGCAATTGCTTTCGTATTGCAGGCGAATCCTGCAATGTCTTTAGAAATCCTTTCCTAGGTTGCACAATGCTGCCGGGTTTCGGGATTGGGATTGGAATCTTGTGCAGCTGCCGGGGTGGCGTGGGTGCCCACATTTGCATCTGGCTTAAGATGATGGAACCTTAAAAATCTCGTGTTTTGTTTGCTGGTAAATTTTTGTTCCTTCTTTTTATTGTTTTGTCCAAAAGCAAAGGCAGCTGTCCCTGCCTGGCAGTGATTGACATCTGACAAAGTGGAAAATGTCACCCAGTTGGGGTACATATAGGTGTATATCTTGCTCCCAAAGAGGTTTTTCTTTTTGGTAAATATCTTCATTGGTAGCCTTGCGCCTGTCAGCTGCTGGCTGCACTTGGCCACGTGGTCACCTCAATTTTGGGCCCATCAAACGGGCCACTAACTCGTCTAATTGGCCCGGGAAAAACACACTATATCTCCTCGGACCTATCGTAATTGTATCTCGGGGGGAGAGAGAGAGACTTGCATTTTGTTTTTTTCTTTTTTTTGACTGCGTCATGTCACATGTTTTTTGGTAGGGCCAAAGGGGAAAACAGGACTCACGCGTATCGATGTCGTGTACCTCGATCCTTGAGCAATTTATTGCTCAATTTATATTTGCTTAGACTGCCAATAGTTCAATAATTCATAAACGCAAGAAGCTATCGTGTGTCCTGGGAAATTTGCATAACCATGATTTGCATAAGGCAGCTGCCTTCCGACTTCCACATCCACTTCCACTGCCATCTCCCGAACTCCAACTCCATCATCCACCCAAGGAGGCAAAAGGTGTGAGCGCATGTAATGAAAGTGGCTGTTGTGACTCTACCTGGGACTCTGGAATTCGGATGCGGACTCGGATTCGGATACGGATTCCTTTGCCCTACTGTTGTTGTTTGTTCTCCGTTGTTTTGATATGTAAGTTGATATATGATATTTGATTTCTTGGAGAGAGAGCGCGAAAGATTCGGCCGTTGAGACTTTTGGGTGTCGCCGGAATCTCAACTTCAATTATGGCAATATGGCAAGCACGGAGCTAGTTAAGGCGTAGTTATGGGTTTCCATCAACTCTCCATCAGCTGCCTATTGTGGCTTCATTTTATTGAGTACCCTGGAATTATGGAGGAATTTTTCTATTATTATTCATATTCTATGTGCTAAAAATGTAGAAATGTGACTGGGAAACAAGAGGCAGTGGCTAGATGGGAGCAAAAATATATATAGAGAGATATTAATGTTCATTAATATATTAAACAATCATTAGATATTTATACTATTAATGTTTATTAATATATTACCTTATTATTTGATATTTGTAACATTCATTTCTAAACTATTTTGTAACATTTAAGCTACGATTAGTAGTTGTTTCTAGACATTTCCTATATCTTTCGTTGGCCTCATCTGACTTACTATTTGGGAATTCTAGGAGGTTGTTATAGTGACTAGTCTGAGACTGACTACCATTAAAATGAGTTATAGAACTCATTAAACTTAGAAGTGGGTTTGAATTAACTTAAAACTGAATTCAAATCAAATGAAATTAAACTTTTCCTAGGTCTTCTAGGGTATTTCCAACTTTCTTATGTATATATTTCAAGCATATTTATTTAAATATATTCTTATACACCTTTTCTTTTGTTTTTCGCCAAGTCACAGCTGCCTCGAGCCCTGGCTCTCCACAATTCTATGCAAAATAGTGCAGTAGTAGTTGCCTGCGCCCGGTCAGTGTCCATATGGTGCAGTGCAGCGCTGGCTCAGATCGCTGGAGCGGAACACACGCTATCAAGCCTAGCTGCCTGCCTTCCTACCTGTACCAGGACAGGACAGGCCAGGACAGTAGAGAACAGGACATGGAGGGGGGACTCACCCCCGAGAGAAGGCAAGCGACTTCTGGAGTGTGGAGTGCTTTTTCCGATCGAAGAAATTTGTTTGCCAAAAAATCAATTCAATTTGGAGTGCGGCAGGAAGACAGGAAGGAAAGGTTGCGATCGCACATCAGTTGGCATTTGTCACCCTTTACGTGAATAGTTTTCCTTTCGGCATTTCCCTTGCCTTACCTTTCATTAGTTGCAAATGCGGAAAATTGCAAATGATTCAATTCTAATCCGCATTTGAATTTTCTTTTTTTTTGCACACTTCAAGTGAGTTTCGCGCTTTTCTTTATCTCAGGGATAGGGTTATCCTCTCGGTTCCTTAGATCCTGAGATGATTTTGTCACATCCCGGCTGCTGTCAAGTGAGCCGCACTTAATGAAGTAGCAAAAAGGAACAAAGATTGCGCCGGGGTTTTCGCACGGACCCCAGGGGAACCCCGAGGTCCTTGGCAATTGTTATAATAATATTTTCAATGACATGACAGTCCCATAGATTTGCATTAATGATATGCGGCCCCGTCTCCCATCCTATCCGATCCGATCCGAACCGATGATGTGCAACATTTGTTCGTCCTGGCTTTAGGGTAAAGGGTTGCTCTTGTTCCTGACTGAATCCTGACGGGTTGTCTTTCCCCTTCGAAGACGGAGATCGAAGGAAGAAGGAAGTGCGTTGGGTAGTCCTGGAATATTGGCAATTATGATGATGCATGGCGATATTATGCAGAGCATATGCAGATCACTCGAGGAGCCTTAATCCAGATCTAGGACAGCCACAGGCCATAAGATTGATTATGTCGCAGGACTAGTGAGGTTTTTTAGGTTTTAGGTTTAAGATCTTGGGTTTTAGGTGCTTCCGCGTTGAATATTTATGGTAATATATAACTGAAGGATGCAGGATATATCAGAGGATGCATCCTGCTTACTATCTCTTTGGGAAAAGAAAATTGATTGATTATTTTCGAGACTTCGGCGACTTCCTTGAGAGTTTCCTCAGGCATATGTCCTTTTTTTCCAAGGTTTCTGAAGGAAGAAATTAAGGTTAATTATTTATCTTTGATTTTGTTGGGAGGCTTGGTCTTGCATAATATTAAAAAAATATTAGAAGCATACATAAAATATTTAAATTTTAATTGTTTGGTATTATTTAGAATGATTTATTTGTTGTTTTCTTATATTATTTGTATATATTCATATATTATTTTACTTTCTTTCGTTTGGTCTAGATTTTCAGCTGTGACCGCAGGGCCAAGGACCTGACAGGATCCTTCGTGATGACCTTTACACCTGCCTTTGCCCGCCTTGATGAGCGGTTTGGCAGCCCAAATAATATGTTTTGTCCAACATAATTGGACCAACGAAAAAGTCAAGGCGAAACTCTGAAGGACATTGCCCCGGGGCAAACAGGTGAAATTCGGCATTTTCAAGGGATACGGCTTGTTAGAAACGCGCTAGAAGTTCTCCTTTCCGTTCGGAGAACATTTAGCACCTTCCCCAGGTAATGCCAGGTAAGAAATGCATCTTGCTAATTGGCATATTTTCTATATTTGTCAGTTTGTAGTTAAGAATTAGTGAAAAATGGGACAAATTACTTTGTTATACCGTTGCAGGGTATTATTTTGCATTTATTTTTAAACCTTATATAGCTCAGAATATTGTAAAATATTCTGGCCAGCTAAAAAACAATAATATTTGTTAAATGTGTATTAATTAAATTATTATTTCTCATTTTTTACTTTGAAATTTGAAATGTATGCCTTATTTTGAGGCTTTCTTTGAATTAAAATTTTATTTGCTTAGAAAATATAAGGAAAAATGTAAGTTTTTCATGTTTTTATGTTAATTAAATATGGCTAGAAAATTTAATTAATTTTATGGTTAGGTGAAACTTTTAATTTTTAATTTATTTTTATGTTTTTAGGCCTTTCTTTTCATTTTCTTGCCCTGAAAACACTTACAAGTTAGGGAATAAAACCATATTTTGGGGCTTTCTATGAACTTAATATAGTTAAAATATTTAATTTGTAGATAAGAACACAAATTTATATTTCACTTATATATATTTATTTATATATATTTATTTATATAGATTTATTTTTATATATTTATTTCTGTATATTTATTTATATATATTTATTTATATATACTTATTCATATATATTTTCGATCTCTCTTCCATTTTCCAGAAAGGAATCGCAGTGAAAGGGGCG
The DNA here is from genome assembly GCA_035046265.1 of Drosophila bunnanda. NCBI lineage: Eukaryota > Metazoa > Arthropoda > Insecta > Diptera > Drosophilidae > Drosophila > Drosophila bunnanda. The sequence goes on from JAWNOB010000017.1 coordinate 1,069,493, forward strand.
CCCGCAGAACGCAGGAGCAGCGGCCAAAAACCTAACTGTTAAACGTTAAATGTCCTTTTGTCTTCCGGGTGTGTGTGTGTTAGCTCGTGTTGGTGTGTTTTTGCACATGTTGACACATTCGCACACGTCGCCGGCCAGTGACGTTGACTTCCTGGCAGGACATGCAGGACAACCCCTACGCCGTGTTTTTGCAACTGTTTCTGCGATCGATCAGGTCGATAATGGAGGAGAGGCACGCGTGCAGCAAGCGGGCAGCGGGCAGCGGGAAAAACCCCAGGAGAGTGTACAAGGATGTGCGGGTCGAAAGGTGCGTCAAATGCTGTCTCTTTCTCTCTCTCTCTCACTCGCAGGACGAAGATCCCTTCGTTGGCGTGACTTTTGTCACTGTCCAAAAATTAAGCGGGTGCGCAGGCGCTGTGTCTTTGTGTCTCTGGTTTCAATTTTCGCCACTCGAGAATCGTTTAAATCGCAATTAGAGTTTCGCCCGCTTTTAATGGAACGATTTTTCACAATTTTCCCAATTTTCTCAACGAACAAAAGTGTGCCATCGAAATGGGTTTTAGATTGAGTGCAGATCACCACGATTTAATTGTTCTCTCACACCCATATTTTTACACAAAGGCAATTTAATGCTGAAACATTTTAGTTTTTGAAAAGAACATTTCAATTATATTCATTGAGGGATTTTTGTTTTAAGAATATAGATATATTTAGGGATATTTTAAAGATTTTATACTAAAATTATGCAAGTATTTTAGTTTATTTATAAGAAAGACATTTGAAATTTGTTAAAAGTGGTCCAAAGGGGCTCTAAAAATTCCCAAGTCCGAATTCTGTTAAGCCTTTGATAACTTCTAGATTCTTGTAGTATATATTTATAGTTTTCTTTATATTTTTGATTTTGGTCTCTTTTTATATAGATTGCAAAAATGTATAAAACAAAATTGATAGAAATATGATATAATTAATATATATTTAAAACAACACACATTTCAATTTAATTCGAAAAGAACACAAGAGACTCAGTTTAATTTATCCAAGTAATAAAATCTAGTATAAATATAAAATATAATTAAAAACCTCTACAAATGATACCCGATGATACTGACAAACCTATATATTATTTTCTCGCTTCTTGTCAGATTTTTCATCATATCTTCGAAACGATCGTTATGGAACCTTGCCTCCAGTAACTCTCGGACTCATTACGCGGCACTGGGCCATGACCAGGAGACGAAGGCCATCGGCGTGTTCCCAGGCAGAGTACATCCGGATCGGAAGGAACACTGTCGCTCTCCGGATTCCGGTGAGTATCCGTTTCACTTTCAATCAAAACGAAATTAAAGAAATGCATGTTAAATGAGACGGCAAGGCCAGAGCTGGACAGGAATGGGGGAAACCAGAACTCTAAAGCGAAGCCATCATTAGCCGTTGGACGGACAAGAACCAGATAATGGTAATAATAATAACAAAAATAATAATAGCGCTCGGGAAAACTCAAGAAAAGCGAGAGTAATGAAAAGGAAAAGGGCAGCGAACGACAGCGGTGTTAACCTTGTTGTCGGGAAATCAAGGGAAATCGTGGAAATTCGTGAAGTTTGAGGAAGCGGACAAGGGTTTGACAAGGAGACGAGACAGAGAGACCTGTGTGTGCCTCGATTTCGGCGGGTTGTGTCCCCGGCTGCTTGACCGCTCGACCTTCGCCCAGGGAAGCTTCCACGAAGAAGGAGCTCATCACGTAATAAAGTATTTTACATTGTTTTGCCTGTCACAGCGGACAATGACCAGGATCAGGAGTAGGACTAGGACCAGGATGGTCAGCCTGAACCCGGTTCGAACTGGGTTTTGCATATGCATTTCCGCTCTAGTGAGCATTGTCCCTGGGAAGTTCCTCTGTACCTCTAAAAAATTCCTCAGCAAGTTCTTTTGACAGTTTCGCTCAAAGGAAAAGTGTTAACGCCTTTGGGCTTAACCCACTCTTGCCTGTTACACAGACGGTGGTGGATGGACACAGGGGAAAATGTTATGACAGCTCATTTAACGCCGCGTCTCGGGAGAGTGCTGACCTGGTGATGATGACCCATCGATGATGGGATGACATTGTGCCCATCGGTCCTCCGATATATCCTGGCCTAATGAGGCCTGTGCTCCTCGGGGGAGCTGCTGTGTGGGAATCGCTAGGAGAATCGGGATCCTTTAGCCTCTTCTCTGTTGGAGTTTTGCATAGTTGATTGCTTGTCATCCTTGTTTTTTTTTTGGTTTCTAAAAATTACAAGTTTGTAACTCATCTTTTGGCTCTGCAGGCGGTCGAGGTTTTTGGAAAATTACTTAGTTACAAGGAAAGAAAACTGCCCTAATTAGAATATATAATTTTAAGGAACTGTTATTCCTATTTTTATATATATTATGAAGATTATATTATATAATATTATAAGATATTTTAAGGTACTAAGAAATATAAGTAGTTTTAATTGCAGAAATTAAGTCTAAAGCTACTTTCTTATTTGTTGAATAATATTTTCAAGGCAACTTTAAGGTTCTTCTATTTTATATATATTTTATATAGACATTTAACAGAGTTTTATTTTTATTTTCATTTAATTTTATATATATATATCAAGGCTACAAGAAAAAACTTACATTTAATGTATTAGTTACCTCACATTTCTCATTCTAAAATAGTTTTTATTCTCTTTTTATTATATATTTTTATACCTTTGTAGGGTAATATAATTTTAATCAGAAGCTTGAAACACACTAAAGGAATCATTTCCGACCCTATAAATCATATATATTCTTGATCAGCATAAACAGCCGAATCGATCTAGGCATGTCCGGCAGAAAATTATTTTTTTTAATTTTTTTTTTCCATTTTTTTTTTCTTAAAATTTTATAAGTGCAACTTGCAAAAATCGATAAAAATTTTAATTTTTTAAAAATTTAAATAAAGTATGCAGATTTATAAACCTATCAAAAACTAGCATGGGAAAGCTTTCCGAATTAAAATTAAACATTTTTTGGCTGAGTTATGAGTTTTTTAAAACAAAAAATGTCATATAAAAATGTAGTTAAAATTAGACAAAAAAAAATGTGTTATAATTTTAGTCAGAAGCCTGAAACACACTGAAGGAGTCATTTCCGACCCTATAAATCATATATATTCTTGATCAGCATAAACAGCCGAATCGATCTAGGCATTTCCGGCAGAAAATTATTTTTCAATTTTTTTTTTTCATTTTTTTCCACAAAATTTTATAAGTGCAACTTGCAAAAATCGATAAAAATTTTAATTTTTTAAAAATTTAAATAAAGTATGCAGATTTATAAACCTATCAAAAACTAGCATGGGAAAGCTTTCCGATTTAAAATTAAACATTTTTTGGCTGAGTTATGAGTTTTTTAAAACTTTAATTTGACAAAAAATGTCATATAAAAATGTAGTTAAAATTAGACTAAAAAAAATGTGTTTTAGGCTTCTGACTAAAATTATAACTTTAGTCAGAAGCCTAAAACACACTGAAGGAGTCATTTCCGACCCTATAAATCATATATATTCTTGATCAGCATAAACAGCCGAATCGATCTAGGCATGTCCGGCAGAAAATTATTTTTAATTTTTTTTTTTCATTTTTTTTTTCTTAAAATTTTATAAGTGCAACTTGCAAAAATCGATAAAAATTTTAATTTTTTAAAAATTTAAATAAAGTATGCAGATTTATAAACCTATCAAAAACTAGCATGGGAAAGCTTTCCGAATTAAAATTAAACATTTTTTGGCTGAGTTATGAGTTTTTTAAAACAAAAAATGTCATATAAAAATGTAGTTAAAATTAGACAAAAAAAATGTGTTATAATTTTAGTCAGAAGCCTGAAACACACTGAAGGAGTCATTTCCGACCCTATAAATCATATATATTCTTGATCAGCATAAACAGCCGAATCGATCTAGGCATGTCCGACAAAAATTTAATTTTTTCAAAAATTTCAAAAATTTTTAAGGGGTAAAAGTGTTGTTAAATTTGGCCAAAAATTTGATAATTTTTAAATTTCAAATTGAGTATGCAGATTTGTTAGCCTAAGTAAAATTAACGTAGGAAAGCTTTCCGAATTGAAATTAAAGCTTTTTTGCCTGAATTATGAGATTTTTAAACTTTGTTTTGTCGAAAAAATTGTCATATAAAATTATCATTGCTTTAAAGAATGCATTAGCTTATTGATTTTATAATTTATTTGCAAACTGCAAGGGTATATAAACTTCAGCTCCCGGAATTTAGTTTCCTTTCTTGTTTATTAAGATATTTATAAAAGGTTTCTGGTGATTTTTGATTTAATGAATTATTATTCTTTAAGCTTCAATATAAATTAAATAAGTAATTAAAATTAAAATTAACTTACATTTTATATAACACTAAGGCATTTATTTGAGTTTACTATGTTATAAATACTTAATTATTATTTATATATATTTTATTTAATACTTTCTGATTCTATAAACTTAATTTCCCTTCACAAAAAGCATTTAATTAATATTTCTAGCTTAGATGCTAAGGCAGAATCTTATTTTCTTGGTTCCAATCTTGCTTTTCACATGAAATTCCTCACATTTTCCTTCCCTAAAATATATGTATTTTATGAGCATAGCTCCCGAATTATGTTTTTTATGACACAATTAAGTAAATATTTGGGCAGTTTCTGTGGAAGAGCCAGGAAGCAAATCCATGTTTAGAGAGTCATCTTTTCGCCTTGAGAACACCTCCACCAACCTGTGATAAGTAGTGAGTACTTCCAGGTAAAGAACCTTTGCGGTGTTAGAACCCACATAATAATTCCGAATGCTCTCTGTGCTTACCCACTGGATACATGTATGTGAAGATAATGGTTTTCCCGGCGACACAAACCCTTCCTTTCCCGGGGCCCTCATTAGGTGCCTGACTGACCCATCCCTTCCGCGCTATCGGAGCATTAAAACGCTCGTTAACCCGGCCATTCTCTGGGGAAAGTGGTTACTCCATTTCGTGACTGGGCTTGGGACTCTGCGCCTTTCCGTGCTCTCCACGCTCCGGTGGCCTCCTCCACGAGGTGTTTTGCATAATGCCAGCTCTCCTCCGATCTTGTGGTTTCCTCCCAAAAACCAATTCCTCCAGTTAAAGTTCATTCTTTTCTTTCTTTTTTTGCATTCAAAAAACATGATTTATTTCCTAGTTAAAAAAAACGTGCTTAAATCTATATAAAAAAAGGGTTTAGACAAAAAAAAATGTAGTAATACTATATAGTATAGTTAGTTAGTTAGCTCAACTGTGATCCGCCAGGGAGAAGCTGAGGCGTCGCTTGGTGGCCTCTCGCACCTGCGACTGCAGCCACATGGCGTCCAGCTGACAGGAGGCCTCCAGCTCCTCGTTTCCCACGCCCAGGCCAACCAGTGGCTGATCCTCCTCCAGCTCACAGTCGCTGGTGGAGTTGTGTCCACTGTCCGGACTGATGTGGCGCTGCATCTTCGCCGGCGGAGGATTCGCTCCGGTCCTGGCCGCAGCCAGCAGCTTCTGCGCCGACTGTCGCACGCTGGACGAGATCTTGGTGGCAATTTTTCGCTTGCGTCGCACCACTCGCTGCCTGCGCAGCTGCAACTGCAGAGACTTGGACTTGGACTTGGTGTTGGACTGGGACTGGGACTGGGACTGGGAGGCAGCCGAGGTGGCGGTGGCCAGGGGCGAGCGCACCTCCCGCTCCTCGAAGCCATCGGCGGGCAGGGAGTCCCTCCGCGAGGGCGACTTCCAGTACTCGCACAGGTCGCTGGCCGGATCAAAGGCAGGGCGGTAGGTGGGCGAGTGGGTGCCGGAGGGGATTCCAGAGCTTGAGGTGGCCCTCAGGAGCTGTTGCCTATGGCGCATCTGCTGCTGCTGGCGGAGATGCTGCCTCGGTTGGCGCTGGCGCAGTGGCCTTGCCTTGGAATTCGGTGCCTTGCGATTGCTCTCTAGGATGGCATCGATCATCCGCTCCAGGGTCACATCGCCCATCTGGCTGGAGGTGAGCGTGGTGCTCCCTTGCTGCTGCTGATGGTGCTGCTGCTGCTCTTGCTGGTCAGTGGGTTGTAGAGGAGCAGGATGAGGCAGAGGCTTCTGCTCCAGGTAGCGTGGCTTCTCGAAGTAGCTGTCCGGGACTCCCATGCCTCGCAGGGCGATCAGGGGACCTGGGATAACGGCTGCCGTGGGGGAGTACTCCGCCTCGAAGGTGGGCAGGGTGCAGGCGTACTTGGGAGGAGCCACTGCTCCCGCTTGTAATCCTGCTACTGCTCCTAATCCTTTCCCTGAGGGTGGCGTGGCCAGGATGTTGCTCAGATCCTTGAGCAGCGGCGTGCGTGGCGCCAGAGAGCTGGCCGGCAGCGGTGTGGAGGTCAGCTGGTTCTCCTTGCCCTGGCCCACACAGAGCGACTTCCGCTTGAGCTTGCCGCGCAGGGCATGGAACTCGCTGTAGCTGGTGGTGGTGGTGGTCACTGGGACAACGGGGGTCTCCTCTCGGGCCAAGTACGAGGGTCGCGGCTGGTTGACGGCCCACTTGAGCATCTTGGCGTTGGAGTCTCTGGCTCTGATTCTGGTTCTTGTAGTGGGTGCTGCAAGAGGAGGAGACGGCGGAGGAGGAGGAGGTGGTTAATTCTGGTTCTCTGTGCGCATTCCAGAGTCTGACTCTGACTTTTTGAAATAAAAATAAAGAACAGTATGAAGGCTAAGAAAAGGGCAGCGGCGGCAAAGTTGCCGGGTGAGTTTTTCGGCAATTTTGGCGCGCTTTTTCCGCCAAACCTAAATGTACCTATAAATATATATACAAATATATATATATTTATATATGTATGGTTATATATGTGTGTATAAGCTATGGGTATTGATTTGGCGAATCAGCCAAGCGGCAAAAATGAAATCAGCAACCACTTCTCTCTCTTTTTCGAGCAATTAAACTGGACCGCGGGCAGTCCTTAAAACTGGACTTTAGGCACACAAAATTAGGCACGATCATTAGGCGATTATGATTATTATTCAATTTTTGGGGAATATACACATATACTTCTATATATTTTTATATATATAAGTATATATTTTTGAAGGCTTATGATCCTTCAAGGAGTCTTTCCATTTATGGCAGAAATTCTCTTGTTTTTTTCACTTGGTTTTTACCTTTTCTGTAGGTTTTTTATTGTATGCAGTACAACTTGAACTTTTAACAGCAAAAAAATATGGGATTTTTAGACTATATATTTTGTTTAGTTATATATATATTGTTTATATAAATATATATGTGAGGTGTCGTCGCGTCGGTTTAAGTTTCGATGAGTTTCCGTCGACGTTCAATGACTGAATGACTGTCCCTGCCACGCGGAGAACCCTTAGCTGCCCGAGGTGAGAAAATTAGAGAACCGAGAGCTGACACAGCTGAGAAGGAGAGAAAGTCAGAGAGAGGTTGAGAGAGGGAGCTCTCTGAGAGAGAGAGAGAGCACAGACATGTTGCGCATGCGCAGAATGGTTGAGAGCCTGCAACAGTTTCAACCACTTCAAACATTTAAAGGCAATTGGCATTGAAAGTGGGTGGCACCAGGACAGGGGCTGGGTACAGGACACGATCCTTGTTATGCTAATTATTTGAGTAATGTGACAAGATCAGGGAAAATACAAAGGGAATACTTAAAATTCTTGAAAAAATTGAACTCTTGAAACACTGAATAAACTGAAAAACTTGTCAATTAATAATAATTATGATTAATTATTAAATATTACTTATTTTTTTCAATAAATATTTTTTATTAATGTGATAACTGAGTCCCAAAAAGAGTTAAGTATCTTATTTCTTATACATTCTTGATGGAAAGCATATAAGAGAGTTGAGGAAACCTATAAGCATGACAGTTTAAGTACAAATTAATTTAAAAAATATATAAATTGATTATAATTGCAGTTATAAAATATTAATAAAATGATAAATTACAAAAGATATAGTTTAATAATAAATAAATAAAATAATACATAGTAAAATAGCTCAGAAACTAAATCCACCGAAAATTTAGTTTAAAAATAAATATAAATAATCCCTTCATAAAAATATCATAGAAACTAAGCCCATAAAGGTATCTTAAAACTATTTAATTGCTTTTAAAGAACTAAATAAGTTAGAAAGTATAAAATAATCGGCAAGATCCTTTAAAGTTTTTTATAAATTACAAGTTATTTAATTATTTATTTAAATATTTAGAGAAAAAGAAGGTATATAGTTTTATTTTACATATTTATAGGTAGGTTTCCTTTGATCTACATTAGCTTATCTTTATATGATCGGTTATCCTTAGGCGATCGATTTACGATCTGGCAACAGCTGTGCGAATCTTCCTTCGATCGTGAGATTTTTAACTTGGCCAGGAGATCGAAAATAAGAAGAGAGTGTGAGAGAGAGAGGGAGATGGAGAGAAGGAGAAGTGAGCGGGTCAGAGCATAGCTGGACAGCTGTTCCCAACGCCGCTTACGCCACAAAACATAATTTTCAATTACCTTTCTCGCAGCGTGTGGCTCCTTTCACCTTGGATTTCTCTCCCTCTCTCTCTTCCCTCTGATATCCTGCAATCTGAAGGCTTAAAGGGTATGCTAGACTTTTTGATCATGACTGACAGTACTACTTAAATTGCTTATTATTATACGGATAAATACATTTGCAAATCCTTTATAGAAAATTTAATCAAACTAAATTAGAAAAGAAGCTAAAGCTATTTATATTCTTTTTCTATAAATTTATCGGTCATTCTATTAATTATAGATATTAATTATTACTTATAGATATTAATTATTAATTATAGACTAATGAGAATGAAAAAAAAGACTTACAGAAAGTTTTATTTAGATATCTTTAAAAACTGAGACCAGTTTGCTTAGAAACGGACAGACGAACACGCAAAAACATGGCTAGATCAACTCGGCTATTGATGCTGATTAAAGATACATATATTATATAATAACTTCTTCACTGCATTGCAAACTTCTAACTTAAATTGTAATTCCCTGAAAGAATGTATGTATGTATATAAGGTATTACCCTAGTCGTAACGTACCTTCCCTAGTCGTCCTTTTTTCCTTTACCATTTTTCGCCAAGAAAAGGACAACGGGTAGGAAGAGCCCATTGTAGGAATTTGGCCCATTGTTTATGGGACAAGCAGAGGAGCCGGCAGAGAAAAATGTTGTGGAAAATTGTGCAATTGTTTTGCAATTTATTGGTTAAAGAAGGAGTCCTTCTTCCTGCTTTCCTGCTTTCCCTCTCCCTCCTCCGTCTTGCTTTCTCCGATCAGTGCAGAAATTTCCAATATTTTCGCAGCCGCCGAGTGTCCATTTGGAGGGGAAAGGAGATTATAATCCGGGACATCTGCCAATTTTTGCAGTCCAGGCATCCTTATTATTATTATTATTATTATTATTTGTACTATTTGTTTTGCCATTGGCCATTTGCTGGCCTAATTTATGTGGCCTTTTTCCGGCTTCTTCTCTTTTTGTCTTTAATTTATAAAATTAATTTATGGCTGGGAAGTGGATTGCAGCAGGTCCTGTGGTGAAGTTTTCCTTCCGGACCACCGTACGGGATTTAATTTATGAAGATACACCTGATGGAACAATCAAAATAAAGATTGTAAGGATCCTTCAGGAAGCTCAAGTGAGATGAGTTTATTAGAGAGAGTCCTTTCGTGCGGATGCCCTGGGAATAATTAAAAAACAAAAGGAGATATTATTGTGGAAAGGATAATGGAATGAAGTTCATTTATTTGTATTTTGCTTTGAGTTATTTGTAATTTAAGAGCATGCATTTATTTTTTGATTTATCATGTATTTGTTTATATTTTATGTTGAAGCACATATAATGTATTTATGCTACATATTTTAAACATTTTATTATATTGAACCCTTAGTGTTTGGCTTGATATTTATTAATTATTTATAATTATTTATTTTATATATTTATATATTAATTATTTACCTGTTTTATTTTATACAGCCAAACCACCACTGTGTGGAGAGCAAGTTGGATCGTATTTCCAGTCTAGTGCGAAACTGGAAGTTTGGAAGTCAGCTCTTTCGCTCCTCTCACCAAAGCTCCCGGCTTTCCATTATGGCGGAGCGGCTTTCCCGGTGGCCACTGGAAATCAGTTGGAAAAAGCCAAAACGAAAAAAGTGTCTTAAGCAGGTGATCGCGGCGGTTAAGCACCTGGAATCGCGACGAATATACGGCGGAAAAACACTGGCAAGTGACAAAAGTGCGGGAAAGCCAGTCTCGAGTACGGAAAGTGCGGAAAATCGGCGAGTTGCGGAAGTGAAGTCGGGGCAAGGCCTGAAACAGCCCCAAAATCCAAGAAGGGCTGCCTTTGAGTGTTTTTTTTTTATATTTTTTTTATCAGTGCATATTTGCTTGCTAGTGCAATTTTGTTGTTTTTTTTATGTGCCAGTGAAACAAAAAAGAAAGAAAAGCAAATATGTACCGCGAATTGCCATAAATTGCGAAAAAAAAAATCAAAATGAGAAAAATGGCGAGTGAAATGTATAAAAGGTATGCCCTTCAATAAATTAATTTTTTTTTTTAATTTTTTTTCTGTGTGAGTGTGTTTTTTTTTTGCCAACTAATTCTTTTTCACTATTGGAATCTACAGCAACAATATAAATTGGTGAGTGAAATAGATTGATATTATTTTTTCTATTATTCTCGGTTTATTCCGCCTTCGAGCCCCTTTTTTTTATTTTCCATTGGCCAATTTTTATATCCTAAAAAAAAATATAAGCTAAATGTAAGCGAAAGCTTATGAAACTCAACCCATATTATGGCCTACTTTAATCCTTTCTTTTAATTTGACCAATTTTAATTGATTCCTAATGATCCAATTGCAAACTGCACGTGTATATAGAAATTCGGCGGGCCGAAGTTTACCTTTAAGAATACAAAAATACTATATTTGTATACCCTTCCAAAGGGTACTATAACTTTAGTCAGAAGCCTGTTATGTTGTGAAGGAATCATTTCCGACCCTATAAATCATATATATTCTTGATCAGCATCAACAGCCGAATCGATTTTGCCATCTTAGGCAGAAAAAAAAATTTCAAATTTTTTCAACAAATTTTTTAAGTGCTAAATCGTTAAATTTGGCAACAAAAAATTAAAACAATTTTTCTTTTTTTTAAATTTAAAATTGAGTATGCAGATTTTTTAACCTAATAAAAACTAACATAGGAAAGCTTTCCGAATCCAAATTAGTGCTTTTTTGGTTAAGTAATGAGTTTTTTAAAACTAAGGTTTGCTGAAAATTCAAATACGGTTTCTTATTGTATTTAAAAATAAATATAGTGACATAAATACCTTAAAGTTAGCATAATAAATAAGCAAACCTAATGAACAAGTCAAGATAATACCCAGAATGATCTTAAGATATGAGAAGCCTGAACCAATTCGAGAAAAGGACACACTACCTCTTGAGTCCTGTTTCCCACAACCGCTTTTCTATGCAAATAAATCTCAAACCTTCGTTACGCAAAATTGACATTCGAGAGGCTTTTCCTAATTTGCTATTCCATTCAGGAAAAAAGCAGTGGAAATTCCCGACACCGATCAGCTGCTGACCAACGATAAATCTTGGGTGAAAAAAGAAGAAAAAAACGGGGAAAAACGAAGAAAATTGAAATAAATCAATAAAATTGGGCGGCGAGAATGGAGGAGAGATGGCCAGTGGTTGTAGCAGCTGCCCGAGATGCAAGATCCTTCGGATCCTTCCAATAATCCGTGCCAGTCAATGGCAATTTTCCGCCTTGGTCAGAGGGAGAGGGTGAGACACGGGAAGATAAATTAGGGCAGGGGCTCCTTCTCGGCTAGGAAGGATTTCCTTTTATTTTTCCCAGTTCCTCCTCCTCCTCCTTCTCCTCCTCTTCGAGCCTTGCCGCTAATAAATTGCCCAACAATTGTGCAATTTTTCATAGAAGGAGAATTGCGCGGCGACCTTGAGGCAAAGACTTCACGCTCGGATTTGCTACCGTTTTTCTTTTCCATTTTTTGTTTTTGTCGTTTTTCGTTTCTTTGATTTTTCCAATCAATGTTTTCTGGCTTTACACAGAGAGAAAAAGGGAATAAAAAAGTGTGAGAATGTTCAATAAACTTGTTTCAAAATTAATATATTTTTAAAGAAGTAAGAAATATATTAGAATATATAATTGTAGTTGGAAGTTTGTAAAGCAGAGAAGGGGTCCTACCGGAAAAATGATATATATTATTGATCAGTTTCAACAGCCGAGTTGATCTAGACAAATATCTTAACTTTCTACAATTTTATAAAAATATTTAAAAATGTAGAACATGTTTAAAAGCTCCTAGTTTTTTTTTTTTTTTTTTTTTTTGACTGATCTTCTATATATCCTTTCCTTGTATCTTAAAAAATAGATTTTCCAGCCTGTAGTAATGCATGTATTTTATTTTCTGTGTGTTATTTCCCCTCCGGCACACACACACACACCCCCTCTGGCAAAAAGTGAAAAACGTGCGGCGGCAAGGACATCTAGATAAAGTGGCAAGTAGGTAGAAAGGGGCCGGAGGAGAGCTAGGAGCCGGGGCAAGGTAATCTTGAATCACACGCCGCACACACTGATAGCGCCAGGAAGCACGGCAGGACCCACAATCCTTGGCCCTGGCCAGCTGTTCGGGGATTAGCGCAGGGCACGAAGGGGAATCTCGAAGGCTCCCTCTTACTTTCTTCGTCCTTTCACCTTTCTCCTTCTGGAAATTATTATTAAAACCTGGCCCTAAATTATGGGCCATAATTTAGAATTCCAAGGAGACAGAGAGAGAGAGCTCCCCTGCCTTGCATATTTGTATTTGCTCAGGGCTTCCCTCTGCGAGTCCTGCGAGGTCCTGCGAGGTCCTGCGAGGTCCCATATTTGGTTAAGGCTGCCTGAGCCCAGATGCATCGGCTACCTTGATTGATTTGGGATCTGCCATTGACAGGCAGGCACTTCACCGGGGCACCGTGCTATTTGCCCAGGATTCCCAAGGACGATCAATGATCAATAGGTGATGCCAGCGAACACAGCGAATAATTGGATCTGGCTCGGGGAAAATTAATTTAAAGGGGGGAAGAGAGCGGGATTATGTATTGTACTAGCTGGGAAATAAGTCGAAAGAATAATCGGAAGAAAAACCCGAAGAAAAACCCTACAATAAACTATATTGTAATCCCTTTAAGATCGACATTTTTGTGGTTGAGTTAGAACGGAAGCTAACTTCGGGCAACCGAAATTTCTATATTCTATAAGAGAGACAAGAGATATAGAGGTGTATAATTCTAGGTATATTAATTATATATTTTATGTGCTTTTTTGGTTAAAACAACGTTTTGCAAATAGCATAACTAAGTCAAAAATGTATTAATTTAAAATCGGAATACTGTCCTATGCTAGTTTTTGTTAGGTTAATAAATCTGCATACTCAAATTAAAATTTTAAAAATTAAAAATTTTTTACAATTTTTTGTTGCCCAATTTTAAAAATTAAACCCTTATAAAATGTTGAAAAATTAAAAATTTTTTTTTTCTACCAAACATAGCTAGATCGACTCGCCTGTTGATGCTGATCAAGAATATATATGGTTTATAGGGTCGGAAATGGCTTCTTCACTTAGTTTTAAGCTTCTGACTAAAAATATAATACCCTTAAATGGGTATTACAATAGTAATATTTATCCACATTTTATATGACAATTTTTGGGAAAAATAAAGTTTAAAAATGTAATAACTAAGCCAAAAATGCATTAATTTTGATTCGGAAAGCTTTCCTATGTTAGTTTTTATTAGGCTAATAAATCTGCATACCCAATTTAAAAATTAAAAAAATTAAAATTTTTAACATTTTTTTGTTGTCAAATTCAACAATTTTTAACCCATAAAAAAATCTGAAAAAAATTTCAAATTTTTTTTTCTACCAAACATAGCTAGATCGACTCGCCTGTTGATGCTGATCAAGAATATATATGGTTTATAGGGTCGGAAATGGCTTCTTCACTTAGTTTTAAGCTTCTGACTAAAAATATAATACCCTTAAATGGGTATTACAATAGTAATATTTATCCACATTTTATATGACAATTTTTGGGAAAAATAAAGTTTAAAAATGTAATAACTAAGCCAAAAATGCATTAATTTTGATTCGGAAAGCTTTCCTATGATAGTTTTTATTAGGCTAATAAATCTGCATACCCAATTTAAAAATTAAAAAAATTAAAATTTTTAACATTTTTTTGTTGTCAAATTCAACAATTTTTAACCCATAAAAAAATCTGAAAAAATTTCAAAATTTTTTTTCTACCAAACATAGCTAGATCGACTCGCCTGTTGATGCTGATCAAGAATATATATTGTTTATAGGGTCGGAAATGGCTTCTTCACTTAGTTTTAAGCTTCTGACTAAAAATATAATACCCTTAAATGGGTATTACAATAGTAATATTTATCCACATTTTATATGACAATTTTTGGGAAAAATAAAGTTTAAAAATGTAATAACTAAGCCAAAAATGCATTAATTTTGATTCGGAAAGCTTTCCTATGTTAGTTTTTATTAGGCTAATAAATCTGCATACCCAATTTAAAAATTAAAAAAATTAAAATTTTTAACATTTTTTTGTTGTCAAATTCAACAATTTTTAACCCATAAAAAAATCTGAAAAAATGTCAAAATTTTTTTTCTACCGAACATGTCTAGATCGACTCGCCTGTTGATGCTGATCAAGAATATATATGGTTTATAGGGTCAGAAATGACTTCTTCACTTAGTTTCAAGCTTCTGACTAAAAATATAATACCCTTAAATGGGTATTACAATAGTAATATTTATCCACATTTTATATGACAATTTTTGGGAAAAATAAAGTTTAAAAATGTAATAACTTAGCCAAAAATGCATTAATTTTGATTCGGAAAGCTTTTCTATGTTAGTTTTTATTAGGCTAATAAATCTGCATACCCAATTTGAAAATTAAAAAAATTAAAATTTTTAACATTTTTTGTTGTCAAATTCAAAAATTTTTAACCCATAAAAAAATCTGAAAAAATGTCAAAATTTTTTTTCTACCGAACATGTCTAGATCGACTCGCCTGTTGATGCTGATCAAGAATATATATGGTTTATAGGGTCAGAAATGACTTCTTCACTTAGTTTCAAGCTTCTGACTAAAAATATAATACCCTTAAATGGGTATTACAATAGTAATATTTATCCACATTTTATATGACAATTTTTGGGAAAAATAAAGTTTAAAAATGTAATAACTTAGCCAAAAATGCATTAATTTTGATTCGGAAAGCTTTTCTATGTTAGTTTTTATTAGGCTAATAAATCTGCATACCCAATTTGAAAATTAAAAAAATTAAAATTTTTAACATTTTTTGTTGTCAAATTCAAAAATTTTTAACCCATAAAAAAATCTGAAAAAATGTCAAAATTTTTTTTCTACCGAACATGTCTAGATCGACTCGCCTGTTGATGCTGATCAAGAATATATATGGTTTATAGGGTCAGAAATGACTTCTTCACTTAGTTTCAAGCTTCTGACTAAAAATATAATACCCTTAAATGGGTATTACAATAGTAATATTTATCCACATTTTATATGACAATTTTTGGGAAAAATAAAGTTTAAAAATGTAATAACTAAGCCAAAAATGCATTAATTTTGATTCGGAAAGCTTTCCTATGTTAGTTTTTATTAGGCTAATAAATCTGCATACCCAATTTAAAAATTAAAAAAATTAAAATTTTTAACATTTTTTTGTTGTCAAATTCAACAATTTTTAACCCATAAAAAAATCTGAAAAAAATTTCAAATTTTTTTTTCTACCAAACATAGCTAGATCGACTCGCCTGTTGATGCTGATCAAGAAGATATATGGTTTATAGGGTCGGAAATGGCTTCTTCACTTAGTTTTAAGCTTCTGACTAAAAATATAATACCCTTAAATGGGTATTACAATAGTAATATTTATCCACATTTTATATGACAATTTTTGGGAAAAATAAAGTTTAAAAATGTAATAACTAAGCCAAAAATGCATTAATTTTGATTCGGAAAGCTTTCCTATGTTAGTTTTTATTAGGCTAATAAATCTGCATACCCAATTTAAAAATTAAAAAAATTAAAATTTTTAACATTTTTTTGTTGTCAAATTCAACAATTTTTAACCCACAAAAAAATCTGAAAAAATTTCAAAATTTTTTTTCTACCAAACATAGCTAGATCGACTCGCCTGTTGATGCTGATCAAGAATATATATTGTTTATAGGGTCGGAAATGGCTTCTTCACTTAGTTTTAAGCTTCTGACTAAAAATATAATACCCTTAAATGGGTATTACAATAGTAATATTTATCCACATTTTATATGACAATTTTTGGGAAAAATAAAGTTTAAAAATGTAATTAAGCCAAAAATGCATTAATTTTGATTCGGAAAGCTTTCCTATGTTAGTTTTTATTAGGCTAATAAATCTGCATACCCAATTTAAAAATTAAAAAAATTAAAATTTTTAACATTTTTTTGTTGTCAAATTCAACAATTTTTAACCCATAAAAAAATCTGAAAAAATGTCAAAATTTTTTTTCTACCGAACATGTCTAGATCGACTCGCCTGTTGATGCTGATCAAGAATATATATGGTTTATAGGGTCAGAAATGACTTCTTCACTTAGTTTCAAGCTTCTGACTAAAAATATAATACCCTTAAATGGGTATTACAATAGTAATATTTATCCACATTTTATATGACAATTTTTGGGAAAAATAAAGTTTAAAAATGTAATAACTTAGCCAAAAATGCATTAATTTTGATTCGGAAAGCTTTTCTATGTTAGTTTTTATTAGGCTAATAAATCTGCATACCCAATTTGAAAATTAAAAAAATTAAAATTTTTAACATTTTTTGTTGTCAAATTCAAAAATTTTTAACCCATAAAAAAATCTGAAAAAATTTCAAAAATTTTTTTCTACCGAACATGTCTAGATCGACTCGCCTGTTGATGCTGATCAAGAATATATATGGTTTATAGGGTCGGAAATGGCTTCTTCACTGGGTTGCACGCTTTAGACCGAAATTATAATACTCTTAAGGGGTATAAAAATCTTTAAAAACTTTTACTTATAGTTCATAAAAAATTCTATTAAGAATATTAAAAATAATTATAAGGGAATTCATAAATCCATAATATATTATTTTATCAACCCACGAAATAATTTCTTACTTGGTTAAAACCAGTTACCCCTTTGAATTGAAATCAAAATAAAATAGTAACCTCTATTTATTATACCTTTAAAATCAATCAATTCTTGAATATTTATGCTTATGTCCCTTGCGCAAAATGATATCCTATCCCTAAGGTAGGAAAAATCGTCTCATTAATATAATGTATGCTGATCGTAAACGGGGCATTTGTCAGGCATTATGATCCAGTGGAAATCCGAACTTGACAAATGCCAAGTGAACTGACACGAAAGGCATTCAATTTCAATTTCAATATCAACCCGATCGCTTCGGGGGGCGGGTGTATTGGGTTCACTCTCTCCGCGGGAATGTTAATCTTTGCTCTCTTAAAATTCCCACACGAAATTCCAACGCACTTCCTTCTTTTGAGAGAAGGAGAGCAATAGAGCGAATGAGACAGAGCATAAGAGAGAAGGATGAAGAAATACAGAGAGGGAGAGGGAAAGAGAGAAAAAGAGAGGGATCACGGGAGAGGCGCCATCTCACCTTCAATATTGAAAGGTGGTGGTTCAATCGCATTACACAGCAAGAAATTGGAATGATATTTTGGGTTTAATTTTCTGAAGATGTGTATAAGAAGTTTTAAGAATATAATTCTTCTTGAAAAGTTCAAAAAAGTTCATAAAAAATCCATTTTCTGACTTAATTGCACCTTAAAATTCCCAAGTATGAATTCGGTGACACTTTAAAGGATATTAATATAATAATATATAATATTTGTAAGTTATTCTAATATTCAATCCCTTCTCTTAAAATTCCCAAGTAGAAA
This sequence comes from Drosophila bunnanda, assembly GCA_035046265.1. Classification (NCBI taxonomy): domain Eukaryota; kingdom Metazoa; phylum Arthropoda; class Insecta; order Diptera; family Drosophilidae; genus Drosophila; species Drosophila bunnanda. Next base: position 1,087,564 of record JAWNOB010000017.1, read on the forward strand.
TTCGTAGACAGCTAAGGAGTTTTCTTTTTTATAGAAATGATAAATATTACATAGATAATGGAGAAAATTTTATTGCTTATACTATATACCCTTACATTTTTATAGCTTATGATTTAAGTATAATTTTTCTAGTTTATTTTAATATATTATTTAATTAATACACTTTTCTAAGATTCTAAAACTCATTTTTTAGAATCTTTAGCTTAAGCCACATTATTTTTTACTATAAACTCATGTAACATGAGGAAAACAAACAGATATTTCTTATAAGTTTCAATTCTTTATTTAAATATTATTAAAATTTAATTTTAAGACCATCGCGGCATATTGTCTTAAAATGTAAAAGTGCACAAGCAGCGAGAAACTACAGCTTTTTAAAGCAAACCAATCACTCTGCTTCAAGCTTAACAGCCTACAAGCATGTTCTTCAATTCTCCCCCTTGTTAAAACTCACATTTTTTCGCTGAGTGTATGCCATGAGAGAGCACAAAAAGGAGTGAGAGAACGAACCGCGGCCCGGCGAGGCGAGCACGCAACTTGGCTTCCAAGGGAAGAATCAGTCATTTTGCATCTGTGGCAACGACAGGACCAGGACCTCCTCTGTTCCTGCGAGATCGCGAGCAATCAAACAAGTTTAAATCTTGATTTAGCGCTTCTTCCACCTATTTGTTTTTTTTACCGTGCAAGTCAACGATAAATATTAAAATATATATATTTTTTTTTGCCTGTGAAACGCGGAAAATTCAACCAATAATTCGACAATCAAAGAAAAGGTAAAGTTACCAGTGAAGTGCATGAAATGGAACATCCGAAGAAAAAGAAAACATGTGTGCCAAAATGTACATTAAAAATGCATTAAAGCAGAAGTGTCTGGGCCTTAAATTAAATTAAAAGAGGAGAGAAAAAACAAAAAACACCCCATAAAAATCGACTGAAAAATGCATAAATTGTGCGCGTGCGATTTTTGGGCAATGAAGGGGTTTCGGCTTTGGCTTTGGCCATGGGCTAGCTCCTTGCCTGGGTTTGGGTTTGGGTTTGGGTTTTGCGTTTTGGGTTTGGACTCCTCGGAGGCCAAGTGCTCGAGTGCTCTTCAGACCAAAACGAGAGTGGCGGCTGCAAAATGCGCAAAATTGCTAGCACGCATCCCGAGAGCAAAGAGCCGACTCCCCTTGCCCGCCACCAGGAGTCCTCCTTCCACACCTCTCTCCTCCATTTGCCCTCGACTAGTCCAAGTCCAACTCCTTCTCCTCCTCCACTCAAGTGGCCGGAGATCGACACCGGAGGAGGATGAGGATGCGGAAGCGGAGGAAGAGTGTGCCAGCACCACCACCACCACCATTTTTATAGAGATTCACTCAGAGAAAAGTTCAAATATTATTAAATTAGAAAAGAGCTTCATGTTTTAATTAATTTTAAAAAATTCAGTTGGATATTTTATATAAATTTTACTATATATTTGTGAATTTTAAAGGTAATCCTTTCTTACTTACACAAAAGAAACATATTCTGAAAGTTTATTAAAATATATTAAAAAAAGATTAAATTATTAATTTTAGTTAAGGGCTTTATATAAATATAATTTGATATTAGTTCATTTTTGAAGATAAAGTAAGATCATTTTCTTCGGACAACATTAATTCTTCATTTAAATAAAGTTGCCTTAAGAAAATGTGCTGTTTCATAAGAAATTTAAAGTTTAAATTAAATTAAAATCAAAGTATGATAATTTCTCCTACATTTTGAAATTAAATTCTCCATTTAAATAATTAAAATTTAAAGGTTTTTATAAAATTTTTATTGAATGAGAAATTCTCATGATAAATTTAAGAATTACAAACTTTAAAATGCTTAAAATGGAATATAAATGAAGAGATTATTAAACGATTATGAGTCAGAAAAATAATGCTAAATTTTTAACAAAAACTACACTTAAAAACCTTAAAATTTACATTAAAAAATTCACATTATAAAATTAACAATACCAAAATCCATGGAATATTCAAAAAGATCAAAAGATTTATGTCATTTACAATATTTATTTATTTTTGAGTATAATTTAAAGTAAAGCCCATTTGTGGCCGAATTTCTCTTTGTGAATACTATATATTTCGAACTAAATTTACTGGCATTTTGGCACAGTGCACTCGAAAAAGCTGAGAAGCTGAGAAGCCGCGAGGCAAAGCCTGTGAGGCCTTCGCCAGAGAGAGAGTCGCGTCGCAGCTGGAGGGCAGGCGGAGATCCAGAAAACTGGCCGAGCTTTAGCGCGCTTTTCCTTTGTTCGCTGCTCCTTTGTGCCTGCTCAATTGTTCGCAAGGACGAGGCCGGGAGCCTGGAACTCTGGAACTCGTAAGCAGCGCCGAGAACCGGAAGCTGCTTGCAAAAATCCTTGCCGAATCCTTTCCAAAATCCCTGCGAAACTCGTTTCCCTGCCCCTACGAGTTAGTCGGGTTTTCGCTGCGCCTCGTCTCTTGTGGGGTTCCTTCGAGGAGACAACAATTGCTAACTGGCCCTATCCTATTTTGCTACTTTTTAGGATCACGATCACCACTCAAAGAAAAGGATAACAGACAGCAGCTGGCAAGATGCTCAAGTGGGCTGTCAACCAGCCGCGAAACTCGTATTTGGCCCTGGGAATGGCCACGGACCTGGAAACAGGCTCCTCGCTGGAGTCCAAGGCTGTGACCACCGCCAGCTACAGCGAGTTCCATGCCCTGCGCGGCAAGCTCAAGCGGAAGTCGCTCTGTGTGGGCCAGGGCAAGGAGAACCAGCTGACCTCCACACCGCTGCCGGCCAGCTCTCTGGCGCCACGCACGCCGCTGCTCAAGGATCTGAGCAACATCCTGGCCACGCCACCCTCAGGGAAAGGATTAGGAGCAGTAGCAGGATTACAAGCGGGAGCAGTGGCTCCTCCCAAGTACGCCTGCACCCTGCCCACCTTCGAGGCGGAGTACTCCCCCACGGCAGCCGTTATCCCAGGTCCCCTGATCGCCCTGCGAGGCATGGGTGTCCCGGACAGCTACTTCGAGAAGCCACGCTACCTGGAGCAGAAGCCTCTGCCTCATCCTGCTCCTCTACAACCCACTGACCAGCAAGAGCAGCAGCAGCACCATCAGCAGCAGCAAGGGAGCACCACGCTCAGCTCCAGCCAGATGGGCGATGTGACCCTGGAGCGGATGATCGATGCCATTCTAGAGAGCAATCGCAAGGCACCAAACTCCAAGGCAAGGCCACTGCGCCAGCGCCAACCGAGGCAGCATCTCCGCCCGCAGCAGCAGATGCGCCATAGGCAACAGCTCCTGAGGGCCACCTCAAGCTCTGGAATCCCCTCCGGCACCCACTCGCCCACCTACCGCCCTGCCTTTGATCCGGCCAGCGACCTGTGCGAGTACTGGAAGTCGCCCTCGCGGAGGGACTCCCTGCCCGCCGATGGCTTCGAGGAGCGGGAGGTGCGCTCGCCCCTGGCCACCGCCACCTCGGCTGCCTCCCAGTCCAAGTCCAAGTCCAAGTCTCTGCAGTTGCAGCTGCGCAGGCAGCGAGTAGTGCGACGCAAGCGAAAGATTGCCACCAAGATCTCGTCCAGCGTGCGACAGTCGGCGCAGAAGCTGCTGGCTGCGGCCAGGGCTGGAGCTGGAGCCGGGACAGGAGTGCCCAGTCACCGGAGCGCGCAGAAGAGGCGCCACATCAGTCCGGACAGTGGGCACAACTCCACCAGCGACTTTGAGGAGGAGCTGGCCGCCATGGGAACCTGTGCTCCTGGCCGGGTCGAGGCGGGCACCAAGCGGCGGCTGAGCTTCTCCTTTCCAGAGGACTTGTTCGTGGAGAAGTAGTTTGTTTCTTTTTTTTTTGTCTAAACACATATTTTTTAATTCGGTTTATTTAAAACTGTAAAGTATGTGTATTTTTTTTTCGAATGGCTAAAAGCGCAGACTTGCCTTGGCATCCAAATGTTGAAACAGATCCTATAAACTAAGCATATTCCCTTTTTTTTTAGAGACAAATAAACTATTGATTTGAAAATGAAAAACGTGTCAATTTATTAATATTTAAGTTAACATTTATATTTTTAAGTTCTTAAAAATACTAACTCACTTTATATTTATTATGTATGAGTTTTCTTAACTAAACAAACTGAAAATATATATTTTCGGGCTACATTTCCGCTTTCTTCCTTTCCCTTCTTGTTATCCTTGTTAGGACACAACTATTAATTAAGGATAAACGTCATTTCGGGATCATACATGTCCATTTCTTGGGGATTACTCAGCATTATATATATATATATATGAGTTAAAATGCGATTCTCACGGATCCGTGGACGTTCCGCCCTCCTGAATTCATCATCGGGTCCACAGGATACTTGTATCCTTGGCGGGGGTGTTACCCTAGTAAAAATGTTGCGGCATATCCTGCTAGTCCTTGACACGGCACTTATCACGCACCTGTGCACCGCCAAATGGCCACGGACAGGCGGACAAAACGTTGGGCATTTGCATAAATTTGCATAGAATCGAACAGAAATTCAAGTTGTTTTTTTTTTTTTTGTTATATGGCCAGGATTCGACGAGGTCCTTGCTACACTGTACAGCAGATCTGTGACTACAAGGCAACCAAGCGGAAAGGGTCAGTGGCAGAAAATAGGAGAGCTTTATTTTATGTTTTTGTGTTCAGTATAATAAATGTTTAATATATTTATAATATTCAATATTTAAAATATATTATAAATATATATTAAATAGAAATATATATACTTTATCTATTGGTAAAATATTAAATGCATTCGAAACTATTTTTAGCAGCAAGTACAATCATATTAACCTGCATAAAATTCATATTCCAGCTTAAAATAAATTCTTAAAGTACCAAAAAACTTTCTATAAAAGTTTATACTTATTATAAATACTTATAACAATTTTAAAATATTAAAAAAACAATATTTAGCCAGGTTTAATTTTTGCGGGTTAACTTCTTCAGTTATTCCCCCATTTCTGGCAGTGCACTTGAAGACTGTGACTGTGCCAGTCAGCGATCCATAACTAAGTTATGCTAGTTATAAACATATATAGGTACAAGATCCTGAGGGGGCGGCGGAAAATGGAAAATTGTACGGTTTGATACGGCTGCCAGCTGGCAAGGTTAAGGAGCTGAAAAACACAAAACTAGCCAGGTTCAGGGGCAAATAATAATCATTTAATGTAGATTTAAGGACTTGAAAATATATGAAAAGCAATCTAAGGAATTTATTTAAATACTAGAAAAGAAATGAATAACATTAATTTAAGGTTAAATAATGGTTTAAGGCTTTACAAATATATATAAAAAATCTGAAGAATATTTTAAAGTACTTTAGGGGGAAATAATAATAATTTAAGGTTGATCTAGGGCCTTGAAAAATAACTTAAATCTAAAGAAAATATTTGAAATACTTAAGAAGGAAATAATAATAATTTAAGTTCGGTTTAAGGTCTTAAAAGACTTATAAAACTGCTCGAATACCTTTAAAATTTCTAAATAACTATCTCTGCTCGATTTCCCCTTGACATTCGATGTCCATTAAAGTCTCTTGGTTAATGTAGGCCCCATTGTTACCATTTCTGGTCCTGATCCTGATTCTGGCATCTCGATTTCTGTTTCTGTCGCGGATCGGATGCCAATGGCATTGAGCCATTGTTGCTGCCCGAGTTTCTCCACATTTTCTCTCTCTGCTCAATTGAGTCCAGGCCAGCTGCCGCCCCGTGGAAGTGGTAGTGGGAGTACGCTCTGATTTTCCCGTTCCAGCAATAAGTGTATATTCCTCTTGCCAAATGTCACATAAGAGCCCCTCGGAACACCTTTTTCCCTCAGCCGAAAAGTGCGCCAAAAAGGGACTCCGGGACCTGAAACTCGGGCACACGAGGCCAGAGGCACGAGTCATTGGCAAACACAAAAGGAGACTCGCAGCCCGAAAGGACCAAGAATAAGAATAAGGAGCGGATCGAGGGAAAAGGAAACAAAATCGCATCGTGGCATGCGTCGGCGGATAAGGGAGCAGGAGTGGGAGAAGAAGAAAAGGAGAGGGAGCAGGAGTGGGAGAAGGAGCAGGAGCAGGAGCAGGAGCAGGAGAAGGAACAGGAGTAGGAGCAGGAGAAGGAGCTGTAGAGCCCTCGGGACAGCTGTCGTCGCTCTCATTCAGCAAAAACACGCATTTCTACACTGCAATCATTTTCAGATTTATTTGAAAGCATAATAAAAATAATATTTATAATTTATATTTAAAATATGATAATAATAAATAATAATATAAATTAGTGCCAAACAAGAATATTTAGCATCTTTGTCTGTCCAATTTTTCGTCAGCCTTGTCCGTCTGTCCGTCTGTCCGTCTGTCCGTCCGTCTCACTTATTTGAGAGCTTTATAATAATAATTATATTTTAAATAATATAATAATGATAATATTATAATACTGGTAAAATTTTAAATATAATAAGAATGATAATATTTTAAATACAATTCGATTTACTCATGACCTGCTGTTTTTCTATTTCTCTGTCCGCCTGTCTGTCTGTCCGTCGTTCTGTTTGTGTAAATCAAAAGTTCTATGAGAGCCTATAAAGGTTAGAAATACCAAATTATATATTTAAACTCCCATTTCTGCTCTAAAAAAATTATGAAAATCATAATTAAGCTGTAATAGTAGATTTAATTGCAAAATAAAATTTTGTATATAAGTAATTAGATTAGTTCCAGGAAAGTTATTAAAAAATTAGGTTTTTGGGTGTGTTAAACGTTTTGCAACTTCGTTATGTGGTTCAACATGTTCCTAGCAACATATGTTCCTTCATCATGTGTTGCGCAATATATGTTTCTTGAACATTTTTAAACATTTTCTTCGGCCTGCCGAATTTTTAAATTTAAGATTTTTGTTCAATCAAAATCAGTGAATTATTTTATATGCATGATTGTACTGTAATGGTATGCTTTGCAAATCCTATCACTGTCCTGTCACTGTGCAAACAAAATTAAAACAAATAAATCGAGTGAATTACTTGTTTTGACGAGAACCCTACAACTTGATCAAATCAAGCTTAAATTTGTAGAGTAAGGACCTTAAAGGATTAAATAAGCAACTGAAAGGTAAACATTTTTCCTGCTGCTTTGCTTTGAACTTGCCAAATTGAATCGATGATTTGTTTCCCTGCAAAGATGAATCTGGATCAATGGATTGAGCAGTTATTTGACTGCACTCCGCTGGCGGAGGGCCAAGTTAGTACCCTCTGCGTTAAGGCCAGTGAGATCCTCGCGACGGAATCGAATATCCAAGAGGTTGAGTGTCCAGTGACTGTGTGCGGCGATGTGCACGGCCAGTTCCATGATTTGATGACCCTTTTCCGTTCTGGTGGCAAGCTACCGGAAACCAGATACCTGTTCCTGGGCGACTACGTGGACCGTGGCATGTACTCCGTGGAGACGGTCACATTGCTGGTGGCCCTGAAGGTGCGCTATCCCGACAGGATCACCATTCTGCGCGGCAATCACGAATGCCGCCGGATCACAAAGGTCTATGGGTTCTACGACGAGTGTCTGCGGAAATATGGCAACACCAACGTTTGGAAGATCTTTACGGAGCTCTTTGATTTCCTGCCACTGGCGGCATTGATCAATGGGCATATCCTGTGCCTGCACGGTGGCCTCAGTCCAAGGATTAACAATTTGGATGATATTCGTGGACTGAATCGTATGCAGGAGGTACCGCCCCACGGTCCCATGTCGGATTTGCTGTGGTCCGATCCCAAGGAAAGCAGCGGTTGGGATAGTTCGCGTCGCGGTGCCGGCTTTCTTTTTGGCGAGAACATCTCGGAGAGATTTAATTACACCAATGCCCTGTCACTCGTCACTCGGGCCCATCAGCTGGAAATGCAGGGCTTCAAGTGGCGTCACAATCGGAATATCCTTACCATATTCTCGGCGCCAAACTATTGCTCCCGCTGTGGCAACAAGGGGGCGATCATGCAACTGGATGAAACACTTCAGTTTTCATTGTGGGTATTTCCCAAATGAATTGCACATATATATTCTGGACTTCATTTTTGCAATTACAGCACACAATTTTGTCCAGCTCCGCCGGGAGATGAGCCGCGGAAGCTAGAATGATCCCTTTATTTTCCCGATATATAGATATATACATATACATTGCATTACAATAACAAACAAAATCGAACAAGAAACAATATATTGATAGACAAAGCCACCCACACGAATTACCCAAAAGAAAACGAGGAAGGAATCACTTGCCAATTTGAATATATTTAAAATATATTGGGAATAACCAAGAAGTTCAATTTATTTTAAATATATTTATTCTAGTTTTCCAAAGAGAACAATTATTATTCCAGTCACATAAAACGATCGAAAACATGTAACAGACTGCATACCTATTTTTATATACTCTCAAACAAAAGGGCATTCAAATATACATTATATATATTAATAATATATATTATAAATAATACTTAAAAACCATAAAAACATGAAAATACACTTGAAATACTCCTCAAATGCCCTTCAAATACTTTTCGAAAGCCTTAAAACCAATATTGTGTAATACTTTAAACAAATATTTACAACACAAATACAAATTTCATATAAATTTCTCACTGTGCAGACATCTTCTTGCGGGGGCGAGCAGCGGATCTCTTAAGGATCTCTTGCCAGCCAAGGAGCTCAGGATAAATAGGAGCAAAAAAAAAGTATATATAAATATAAAGGAGTGGCTGAAGTGCCGCCACATGTTGCCTTTGGTAAATTGGGCAACAATTGACGGCCTAATAGGGTTAAGTGCCGGAAATTGCTGAAGCCAATGTGAAAATTGCGCAAAAATTGCCACTGAAATATTCGGAAAAATGTTGTCAGAACAGGCTATATATATAAATAGTATGTTTAGTTTAAGTTAAATATATTTATATCTGAAATTCGGATTCTTCGTATTTTTATAAGACATTTTTTTATTATTATATTATATTATGATTATATTATATTATTATTATGATTATGTTATATTATGTTTATAGCTACTGTATTGAGTAATAAGTCCTATATATTATTTTATTATTATAAATTAAATATTATATTGAATTATGATCTTACGTTTATTTCCCAGGCTTTTGTATTTAAGTACTTCAAATTTTGTTCCTTTAATTTAAACCAATTGAATTTAGTGAAAGAAGAAAGGTTAATGCAAAAAAATCATCGCCTTGAACCCTCCTTAGTTCGCACAACCTAGTGTCCTTTGTGTTTGAACGTTAATGGACTGAAATATCAAAGGATGTGCAGCAGATCCTGTGCAGATCCTGTGCCTAAATCTGATAACAATCATTAGCGACAAAGTTGAAGACGCCTCAATCAATGTCAGGGGGAATGATAAGGCTTTGTAAGATATATATTTAAGGGAGGGCGAATCGCAACTGTCAATAAATGGAGCAGAATGTCCTGCCAGGGACAAGGCTCTAATCCCGAATGACGTGTGCAATAAGTAATAAGTGGAAGTGGAAGTGGCAGTGGCAGTGGCCCAAAACCAGATCAAAACCCAAGAACTATTTGTATTTGTCAAAGGCTCTCTGATTTCATGGCAACGGTAGCGGCAAGGAATGTCCTGCCCGATCCTGATCCTTGACGATTAATCAAAGTGACGCGTCGCACTCTCATTTTTCTCTTACGATTTTTCCCTGCTCCTTGCTTATTTTCCTTCTTCCCTCTCTATCCTGATTTTTCCTGCCTTTCCTAGGACATCTTGACTGGGTCTATTTTCGCGCCAAACGGAGAGTCCTTGCTCTACTTAGAGTTTATTTATTATATATATTGTTTATATATGTTTTTTGGGGACATCCTCCCTCTAGGTCAGAGGTCTGGAAACCGCAGGATTCCATTGATTTGCATAGCCTTCAAAGGGGTGTCCTAGATCCTTGATCCCCGATCCTGATGGCAGATACCGATTGCCTCTGTAAATGTTGTTTGCCCGACAAACTTTAGCTCTCTTCCTCGGCACAATGCCAAATGCAAACTAATAGATACATTCCAGGGGCATATCGGGGGTAATTAAAAATCCTGATTGAGATCAGGTTCAGGAGGTTGCTGGGCGATGAAGATGCTGCCAAGGATCTCTAAGTACTTAAGCCAATTTCAAGTGAACTTTTATGTGGTTTGTTTTTCTTTGTTTATCTTGTGGCTTAGAGTTCACGTAATGTCCTGCCAAAAGGGTATTTACTTTGTAACGCTTTCCTCTTGATTCGAATTCTTCAAATTACCATATTAAACTTGGAGATTTCTTAAATAAATTTCAAAGGAATTTGAACTTTGTTTTTCTTTGATAAAAAACATTTAATGACCATTTAGGCAGCTTTAAAAAACTTGTAACCCATTTAATGTCTTTTAAATTGAACAAATTAATATACAATTTAATGTAATGCGTGTTGTCCTGTGCCAGGACACTTAGGGAACCCTCTCACTCGAGTGAAAACACGCAATGTTTTGTCCACAAAAAGGTGTAAAAACTATATATAAAAGAAGTATAAAAGGAAAAGTTTCGAAATAAGATAAAAACACATACATATAGAGGGTTTAATGAATTGTTTGCCAGGGTCGTAAAATATACGTAATAATACGTAAAAGTGCACTAAAAACAGCAAAAAAAATATAGGGAAACAAAAGAAATATAAATCCAACTTCATGGATTTACTCACCATTATGCTGTGCGAGTTTTACGATGGAAATTTTAACGATCCTGCAAGGACTCGCCATAGAGACTCTATCAAATTGCCATTAGAATGGGAATGATCCTTTCTTCCTGCCAACCGTCGGGGCGTGTGGCCCGTGAATCGAAGGCAAACAATTGCGATTAGCTCGTGTGATCGGGGGATATCCTGAGAGTATCGAGGATATACAGCAATAGTCATAAAATTGCACCTTCGGCAGCTGATGATGCGGGCCTCTCTTCATATATACATATATACAATATATGCATCCTTCCCCTGCAATTTCCCATGTCATTGTCCTTGTTCACTCGCCGCACTCTCGCCGAATCGCAAATTGCGAAAATTAGCGTATTCGTTGGGGAAATTAGCCGATCCTGGCGGCATTCGGCGGATTATGCTGGTCGTTAGTGTCCTGGACTAGGAGTGCCTCAGAGGCAGGTTGCACAGCGTCCAAGTTATGGCGGTACACTGTGCAACAATAATGTAAATAAATATATTACGCTAGGTTTTGCTTAATTAAATCAACTTTTTAATTTTAATCTTTTTAATTATGGTAAATATATTGAACATTCATTTGAAACATAATTTCTGAATTATTTCAAACTTACAAAGCATCAATAAAAATAATGAAACATTTTGAAGGTCTTAATAAACTATTTTTTAAACTCTTTTTATCAATTTTAGCTTTGTTTACAAGTTTCCAAAGTCAAATTAAAATAAAAACAGCTTTATTCTCAGGCTTGTTATTGTACATCCATGAAATAAATACAAATATTAGATATATTATATTTATTTCCATTTGATGACCTTAATTTAAAGTATAATTTCCATTCAAATTCTAGATCCTAGAGCTTGGATGTTTTATATAAGTTATTTAAATGAATTCTGAAAAATAAAACATAAATATACATTTTAGTATATCCCTGATTTTATTATTAATTTTGTTCAGTCAATACAAATTCGATGCAAATATAACATTAAATTTAATCAATGACCGAGTCGATCTAGTCTTTGATTTTTTTTTTTTTTTTTTTAATCTAAGTAACTGTCGAGGAATTCTTTTTTTTAAATACGTTTTGAGCGGGCACGTCAGGAGCAAGGACCCTGAGTTCATAACGCGTCCTGGCGACCAACTTGTGGCTTACAACTCCATGATTTTGCTGCTCCAGAAATTCGAAAATAGCGCAAGTATCCCCTCTGAACGGAACTGTGTAGTCTGGTACTAGACAAAAAGTACCTCATGGACGAAACCGCCGAATGGGGAGGACAAATCCTGTTCACGGCACAGATCCTCCAATTGAAAGTATATAGTTTTCATCGCAAGCGATCAGATGAGTCGCCGAAAGCCCCTCGGGCAGGGTTTTCTTCAAAATGAATTTCGAATCATTGTCGCTCTCAACCAACTAAAGATTTGTCCCATACAGTCCCACCACAAAATTCGGGATCGCCTTTGATTATGATCAAGTTCAAAATGCGGTCCTTGGGCATCGTTCGGGCGAAGGGTGGATTCTCGTTAAACTGTTGAGTAAATTCGAAAATAAATAAATAATAAATAAATAGTATAATATAATTTAAATAACAAAAATCCATAAAAATGAATGCATTTCTAGCTAAATTATGTTACATTTCGGATTCAATTTTCTCCTAAAAGCAAACGGTGCAAGGGTATAAAAACTTCGGTTTCCCGAGTTAGTTCTTTCTGGTTTTAATTTCAAGGGATTTAAATACGAAAACTACATAATTATTTAATAATAATTAATATAAAAACAAGTAATTAATATTAAACAATTAATTAAAGTATACAAATAAACTAGAAAATAACATAAAAGAACATATATCATTGAAAATGTATAATTCCTAAAGCTTTTGAATATATTTCAGACTTAAATGATTGATTAAATCGAATTTTATATATTTTAAAATTTATACAAAAATTATTCATTGCAAAAGTTTAATTTGGGAAATATTTCCGAGTAAATAACCTTTTTAAGGGAATTTCCAATACAAATTGGACTCTTAGCTTTCTGCACTCCAATTTAACATTTATCAATTGAACTCCACCATTTTGGTAACCGAATTTCCTTTCAGTGCAAAACCAAATTAGTGCGTTTCCCTGTTTTCGGGCATGTTATCCTGCAGCCCATGGCTCTTGGCCCGTGGCACCTGTCTTCATTAGTTGGCCCTGGGACCATTCCGAGTCCTCTCGATAAGCAATCAATGGGAGAGGAAGGAGACAGGGACAGGAGAGGAGAAAGAGATAGAGAAAGGGAATGAGAGAGACGGGAGAAGAGGCTACCCATTTACAGGTGCAAATGCTGTCTGCTTGCTCCAATTTGTATCTCGATTCAAGTCGATTTCGAACTCAAACGTTTGCATATTGATGAGGCCCAGAATTTACGGCTCCTCTTAGCCGGCCAGCTCTCACCTGTCGTCCTGAAAGGCTTAAAGGTGAGCGGAGGAGAAGCAGCAGGCAGATTGAATGGAAAATTGGAAAACGGTAGCCGGAAAAAGGCCATATAGATGTTAGGGAAATGCAAGGATGATTTTCCAAATAAAATACAGGTAGCCGAAGGGGAACACTTTCTGTATAAAATACCTTTTTGTAGTTTGTATTATTTCTAGTTAATATTATTTAGTTTTTAAGCTAATCTTTGGCGTAAAAATGCTTTAGTTTGATTGGGAATATAAATACTGAGTAATTTAAGGAACGTATTGAATTTACTGAAATTTAATTTGAAACTAAAAGAGCGGATATAAGTATTTAAAAGTATTTAAGTAACTATTCTGGGACTAGAACTCTAACAAGGTTTTAACAAAACTCTTACTCACCACCTTTTCTCTTCTTCTCAGTCTCTTCTCCATCCATAATCTCTAGCTCCCGTTTTCTCGGTTCTCATTTCACATTTCTCACTTCTCATTTCTCCTTCTACCTGACTCCCGACGGTTAATCCTGGCGCAGGATTCCTTAGCTGGTCCTGTGTCGAATGCGAACCAGTTTTCCGCTTCGCTGCAACTGACGCATAAATTGCGGCACTTTTGCCCATTCCAAAACAGGACACGGAACAGGACTCTCCATCCAGACTAGGCTACACCAGGGAAAAATCTATAAAGATTTAAACTGAAATTATAAAAAAAATAAGATATTTCTTTAAGATAGGAAAACAAATTTAAAAAAGAAATCTTAGGAGGGGTTTCCTTTAAATTTAAAAATATTCAAAGTATGTATATTATATAGAAGGCTTACCTTTTTCTTATTTAAATCAGTATTCTGCATATTTTTTTTCCTGTGTAAAGCTGAAGTCCAAAAAGTAGTCCTGGCAAGAAGCTGCTGGCCCTGCTCTATGCAAATTGTTTGACTTGGCAATGAGGCACGGTGATTTTTCATTTCATTCCCCCCACCAATGCTCTCTCGCAACCCTGCAAGGAGATCAAGGATATGCTGCTATATCCTGCCAGGACATTGATCAGTTTTATGGGGAGTCTAAGCTGTAACCAGCACCTGTTTTACCTTTTACAATATCCTCGCGGGAGCAGCAGGTGTCATTTGGCTGACATTTACATATTACTTGGCGGAGCAACCTGCTGTTCGAGATCGGGCATCAGTATCCACCGGTATCCTGGCCATGACAATGCTAAGTGGCCGAGATGGAGGAGATGGAGAAGATGGAGGTGGTTCCCCAAAGAGGTTCCTCTTTCCGCGTCGTCATCTCATCGACCCTCGTCAAGGGCGTCCGTCGATTTTTATGCTTCCCCTTAATGGCATTTTCCATTTTTCACGCTGCTGACCGCCGGACAACTGTTTCGTTTTTCCAAGGCAAGGGTTGTGCGTTTTTCCCTTTTTTCCCCCTCCTTCTACCTTTGGCATTTTCTTAAGCCATTTTCCGGCGGCACGCGCTTTTCCGCCCGGTCAGTTGGTCAGTTGCTTGGGCTTGTCTGCGCCACCCTTTTTGATTGTTTTGTGTTGTGACAGCGGCAAACGGACAATGGATAAAGGATCGGGATCAGGATCAGGATCGGGGATGAAGGATATAGCACAATGGCAGTGGTCAGTGGTCAGTGGAAGAAACGTGATTCGGATTCCGATTTAATTTCGTAAACAATTGAAGCATCAATCAGGCGGCTAGCCAAGATATTACAGGCCGCGGACGGTTGAGTTTTGATAGGAAGTTGCCAGGCTTTAAAAATAGAAAAGAAATAAAGATGACAAATGATTTAATTAGAAATAATTAAATAGAAAATAGAAGCTACCTTCGGAAAGTCTGTCAGGTTGGTATAGGGGAAATTAATAGGAAAGAAAGCTATCTTTGGAAAATCTGTCAGGTTGCTATAGGGGAAATTAAATTCGGAAATGGATCATAACTTGGCCAAAAGAAAACTTAATTGAGTTACTTTATGTTATGTTACTTAATGCTACTTTATGTTAAGTGATTAAATGATTTTTATTATAATAATTTAGGGTTTTCAGGTTTTTAGGTTTTCGGGTTTTTAGGTTTTTTTTTCATTAAATAGATTATAGATTCAAAGGAGCATTGATTTAAAATTTAATAATTGGAAGTGTTCTTTGAAATGTTTGTCAATTTTGACAGTTTAAAAAAAAAGGAAAAAAATAATGAAAAATTTGTGTTCTATCAAGAAAATGTATGATTGAAAGGGAAAGGGATTTGTTCGCTGTGTTGCAAGCTTTCGATTTTAATAGCCCGTTAAGGGTATAATAAATAACAAATAATAATATAGTATTATATAATATTTATATTATTTTATATTTTTAAACTTACTGCGCATCTTAACGATTGCCCACCGTTCGCCAGAACAATGCCCGAGGACCGCAGTTTGGCCTCGAGCACAATCAAGGGCGATCCAGAGTCCTGTGGCGGTCCGTAATGGGGCAAATATTGAGTCGGCTTTGAACGGCGGCACTCCGAAGCTGAATTCCAGAAAACCGTGTCCATAGTTGGGGTTTTCGATGACCATCTTTGATGGCCTGCGAGGACGACCATAGTCTCCAGTGATTGTCCGTGTCGTTAACATGATTTTGTCAACCTCACTCGGCGGTTGCATTCACAAGGTATTTTTTTGCCTGATACCAGCCTGCACTGTTTCGTTCAAAAAGGACACGTGTGTTATTTTCCATTCGTTTTTTTTTTTTTTGAGCAGCAAAACGAAGGAGCCACAACGCACAAGTTGGTCGTTTTAACACATTATGGATCCAGGGGTATCCATTGACCACATGCCCGCTCAGAACAGATTCAAAAACGAAGTCGTCGACATGTAGATTAACGCAAAAAGGCCAGGAAACTATAGAAAATGAAGAATTTTAAAGAAAGTATTTACCTTTGATTCACTTTTTCACTTTTAAAATTTACCACATTTTTTTTTGACGATTTTATTTTTTTATGACCGTTCCGAACGAGTTGTAAGTTTGTACTAAAGTTTTGTGCTGCGTTGCTTTCATAGGAAAACTTAAAATGACAGATTCGGCTGACAGGAGAGGCATGGCACATTGCAATCTTATTATATTAATCCCAAATATATGAAATTGTTGGTAGGAAATATACTAAAAGTATTCCGGTATTTAATAGAAAATGAAAGTTTATGTTAACGACTATTTAAATATTTGAAAATAGTTGGAAAGTACTGGCTAAAGTCATAAAAAATATCTGGAAAGTGTGGTAACACAGAAGACAATGTTTCCCTTGAGGTGTATCCTTGGTAAAGTCATAGGAAATATCTGAAAAGTGTGGTAAATATTTACAAAACTTAGAATAAGACGGGGCGACAGCTTTTCCCTTGAGGTGTATCCTTGAGGTTCCCGGTTTGTGCATCTCCAGGTAGTAGCCTTGAATCAAGTTGAAGGGAAATTAATTTGTTGAAGCCCGTTCTTCCTTTCTCCTCCCAGTTCCAGTTGAGGAGGCGCCCCATATATCCCCGTTCCGAATCCAGTTTCTGGCCAGGCAGGAAGATCTGTCAAAGGCAAAAGTTGACAACTCGAATTGGGATTCCTTAAATCAGGGGTTGTCCTTGGTCCGTGTGTGTGTCCTGTTCCCGGATCGCCCAGTTTTTTCTTTCTTATGTTTTTGTTTTATTTTTATTTTTCGAGAAGGAACTGCGTTCATTTGCATTTAGCCCAACCCTTTTTCCCCTTGATGGCCGCCGCGGGGTTTCCACTCGCTCGTCACCATCTTCTTCCTTGGCAAGTCCTTTGGCAGGACTTAATTTGATTTTTTCCCGTTCGCTTGACATTTTTCGTAGGTTTTATAATTTTAAGAAAACTAACCAAAAAAAGAAATAAGGGAAAAAGGTACAAGAAACTCGCCTCGAAATTCTTCAATTAAATATGCAAATTGTCCCGATGATGCTGCAGAAATGTCAACAAGGACGGCGCTTTTCGTGTGATATATTCAGATTTATATATATATAGTTCCAAGTGTCCCACTTCAAGTTGCGCTTAATTAGCTAATTGCCCGTGCAGCCGGGATCCTGGCCAGGACTTTGAAGCTGGGAAAATGGTATATACTCCCGGCAGCTGGCTAGGAAACTGTATGGAAATCGTATGAATATCAAGAGTTTTTTTCAAGAGAAAATATGTAATAAAGGTGGCTTTGAAGGGGATGTCAATTGAATTAATTATTTAGTTCAGAAATTATTTTCAAATTTAATTTAATACAAGATAATGGTAATAAACTCCCCCAAAGACTAGCAAAAACGTTAGTAAAATATGTTAACTAAATAAAAAGGCTTAATTTTCCTTTTAAAGAAAACTTGCTATAAACTAGTAGAATTTTCCAAACATTTCTCTATTGCAAAAGGTGTATATATAACCAGCGTCTTGTTCCTTAATTCCTGAAGAAAAACTAAGCATGAAATTGAAAGTTTCCGAGCCAATGAGTCCTGGATTTTCCTCTGCCAAGTGGGAAAAGGGAAAATCAAGCTAAACTAAATAATTACAAGGCCCCTGTAGCAGCAACAACAGCAACCAAAAAATAATAATAATAATAATGGACAGATCCTGACACCCATGGCAAAAGGACACCCCAGACCAAGGCTGTGTGGCGTGAGTCCTTCGAAAACGAAAGCCGAAAATGAAATGTAATTGCAGTTGCAACAAGGAAAAAAAAACTAGACCAAGACCTTGGTGTTTTCTTTTTCTCTTACGTTTTTTTGTTGTTGATCCTTGAGGGGTGATCCTTTTTTTTTGTTGCTCGTACCTACCCCTTGCCCGGCCCGTCGTCCTTGGGAAAGTCCGCTTTCTTTGCTTGATTAGATTTGATTTGTGTGTTTGCGGCATTTTGCGATCCTCGTTTCTGCTTTCCTTTTCACTTTTCCTTGATTTAAACTCACAGTTCGGCGAACTACATTTAATTTCTAAATTATCGACACGCCGCGGCGATGGGCGTAACAACGGCGAGGAGTCGGGATCGGGATTGGGTTCGGGAGCAGGAGCAGGATTCAGGAATCAGGATGTGTATAGTTTCCCGCCCAGTGCGTGTTGCTGTTTTTGTTGTGATTAATAAAATTATAGAGAGCTTGGCAGGAGCAGCAGGATACGGGAAAAGCAGCTTTTCACCAAAAAGAACAGTGACAAGGCGGTGCAGGAAAATTGAACAAATAAACCAGGGAAATTGTTCGTTAAAAAAGACTACAAAAAATACTCTAACCTTAAAGATGCTTTTAGAAATCACAGACAAGGTTTTTTAATATGATATTTAAATATTTAAAATAAAATTAAAGAAAATAAAATACCCAAGCTTTTGTCTTTCCTTTTTTCTTCTAAAATAAATATTAAATTTCCTCAGTGAACGAAGGAAAACTCTCTATTTTCCGCCGAGTGTAATGAGGCAATTTATATGCTAATACATTTTCCCAACAAAATATCAAATTATAATCCCTAAACTCAGACCTTTCGAGAGGGTTGGATTTACAATTATGGAATATGAATATGAATTGCGAATTAGCTTTCAGCTTTTATCATTCAAATCGAAGTTATCTAATAGGATTTCAGATCGTGCCTAATGGATAGCTAATTATTGATTTATTATTGGGGATTTAAATTTACAAACAGGTGAAAAATGAATTTAAACTTAAACTTATACAATTTTGTTTATTTCGAAGCAGGCAACGCAGTGAAGGACTCATTTCCGACCCTATATGTCATATATATTATTGATCAGTATCAACAGCCGAATCGATCTAGCTATCTCAGGCAGAAACAAAAATTTTTCAATTTTTTTCTAAAAATTTTAGATTAAAAAAAAAAAATTAAAAAAAATTGAAAAATTTTAAATTTTGTAAAACTTTAAATTGAGTATGTAGATTTGTTAAACTAATAAAAATTAACACGGGAAAGTTTTCCGATTGGAAATTACTCAATTTTTGACTGATCTATGATCAATTTTCTCTTCAAGGGTATAGATATTTCGGTTTCCCAAAGCTAGCTTTCTTTCTTGTTATATGCAGACTTTTTTGGGTAAATCAAAGTGTTATAACTTAGCCAAAAATGCATTAATTTTAATTCGGTAAACTTTTCTGTGCTAGTTTTTTAAGTGCTAACAAATCTGCATAGTGAGGTTTAAAATTTAAAAAATTAATTTTTTTGGTGTAAATTTTGTCAATTTTAGCAATATAACCCTTTAAAAAATTTGAAAAAATTTCAAAATTTTATTTTTCTACCGAACATGGCTAGATCGACTCGGCTGTTGATGCTGATCAAGAATATATATGGTTTATAGGGTCGGAAATGAGTCCTTCATGGCATTATAAGCTTTTGACTGAAATTATAATTTTAAAATTGTTAAAATTAATAATTATATTGTTTTTATTATATGCTGATATATATATGCATTTATAAATCAATAAATTAATTCAAAAAATGGTACAAGATATAGAAATATAGATAAATATCGATATTAAAGCCCCAAATCTTAACTTTTTTGGTAGTCAAAAAGAAAATAATTGTCACAAGTCATATATATTTATATTATTATATAATATTATTCATTTATAACAAATATTAATTAATATCACTACAAGCTTCGGCTTTCCGTATTAAGTTTCATTTTGTTTTTAAATGATCGATTGTGAAATTCTGCCATAAAACGCACTAAAAAGTACACAAAATAATACTTTCCGGTATCTAGATTTCCCCTCCTCTGGCTTGGTTCTTTAATTCAAATGAAGTTTATTATCCTTGCTTTGATGGCTGACCGTTAAAGTCTATTTTTCCCGAAAGTTTGCTTTTGTGTTCGCTACGAGAGAAGCCCTAAAATCGAGGCCACACCTAAACAAATAGCCAGAGCCACCACCAGGATGCGGCTGCTGGCGAGGATGTGGCTTGGTTTTTAATTTTTCCGGGATGCTTATATATGTGAACCTGCTGGCCGCAGGATGACCGCGCGCGCATCCGCGTGTGCCGGGGTCAAAAGGACACACACGCAGGCGCAGCTGACTTTCCAGTTAGGAAAACTCCTGACCAGCCTTTGTTGTTTTCCTCGCTTATTTTTTTTTTGTAAGTTAAACAAATAGCGCTCGCGCTTTTCATATTTTCCGTTTTGTTTGCTTTTCGATAATTTCGCTCGCACACACGCTCCCCGGGAATAAATAATAAATAAAAAAGAGTAAACAGAGAGCAGAAAAAGATGACAAACGATGTCGCTAAGCCGCGACAATATCAGGCTATTAGGGTAATAATTTGAGGGATTAAAAAGGACCTCAACCTGGAGCTGGCAGCTACCCCAACTTGCAGCAGTTTTCCGCCTTTCTCCATTTAAATAAAAAATGTATATGTATCCTTGAGGAGCTTATATATTTATATATCAACTTGCAGGAACTATATATTTCTTTATAATATAAAAATCATAAATAAACAGTGCCTTGTTTTTTAATGCATGAAATTGAAGGTTTTTAAACCAGGAAGTCCTGGATTTGATTGTTAGGTTAAAGTAGCTATGATATATTAGTCCTAAATTCCTAAAATTACAAGTAAAATCTTTCCAAAACTTAAATCAAATATATACTATATATATATAGTATAATATATATAATATTTTGTGCTACTGCTGAGGAATGGGTGGCGCCTTAAAGCTGAGACTTTGACCCTTACTTAATATCCTGGGCATTTCCGTTGGCCCAGCGGGGGAAGGTCCTGCGCGGCCCCTGCGGTGTGAACTACTTGCCCTTTGCGGTTTTTGGGAAATTATTTTGAATTATGACATATTAAGATTTATGCCAGAGCGGAATAGAAAGAGACCAAGTGTGAGAGAGAGAGAGAGTCTGCAGGATTTGCCAAAAAATATGAGCCCGATCCCTGCTTTTTCCTCCGATCGGGTTTCATCCGAGATCGCGCACAATGGGCAACTCCGTGACTTACAGCTGTTCTCTTAAGGAGCTACGCGTTCTTGCAGGACTCGTGTATCATCCTGAGGCCGCCGCCTTATTATTATTTCATATTTTGATTTATTGTTTGGCTTATTGTTTTCGCAACACGAACGTATATATGTATGTGTGTATATATATTCCTGGTCCGTCCCGATATCCTTTTGTTTACACTCGCCTGCGGTTTTTGGCAAGCGATTTATGTTAATTTTATTGCCCTGCCAAAAATAATATTCGCAAACAAAAGAGACATGCCGGGCTGCAGATATTTCTTTTGATTTATTTTCAACTTCAAGAAGGACATTTTCTTAAATACATTTTCAAGGTTATAGATGAATTTTTGTTTTATTTTTATATAATTTTTCATAATATTCCATTGGAAGGATAAGGTTAAAATTATTGTTATTATAAAAGAAGAATCAATAAGATTTATATGGACATTTTTTGGATACTATTTTTTCCATTATTTTATCTATTTGTTTTTATTTTTTATATTTTTAATTCTACTTTTTAGTTTATTTTTGTTTACAATGAAAACTTAATTTATATTTATATATTTTATTAATTCTTTTAAAGGTACTTTTAGCTAGAGCATAACAAGATTAATATAAAGAGTATTTTATATTTAAATATATATATATTTTTTTGTTTTATTTAGATATTTTTATATATTTTTTACTTCACCCTTAAACCGTTAAAGTTAAATTTATATAAAACTACAACTACGCCACCTGTGACACATTCTGTCAACTACAAATGATAAAGTACAAAATTTTTACGCTAGGTTACTCTACCGCAAAATTACTTACTTGATCGCAGTATTCTTAATTTCCACTGGAGGGCGCTCAAATGTATAATGTAAAATAGCATTAAAATAAAGAAAATAAGTTTTTATATTATTGTTTTTTGATATTTAGTAAGAAAATATTAAAGAAAATATTATATTTAATTATTACTCAGATGTTTTTTAATTTTGTTTATTTTTACTGGAGATTCGAGATGTAGAATAGGATATAAAATTTAAAAATAATGTTAACTAAATTCTTGTTTGAATTTTGTTCAAGAAAGTATTTTCTTCATTTATTAAATTAATTTTACAAATTAAAAATGTGAGAATCAATTTATATTTCTTTTTTTTTACTTACTATGTATAAGGTCTAAAAGGTTAAGATAAGTTAAAATAATGATTCAGAATTAAGAAAAATACCGTAATAGAGCAAACTTTTATGAGTTAAGGCTATTAACTATTATTATTATTGTTATTTTTTACATATTTTACGTTGAATATTGCAGTATTTATAAACCAAAATTTAAGGTATTATTATTATTAGTATTATTTTTATTATTAGTATTATTATTATTATTATTAGTATTATTAGAATTATTATTATTAGTATTATTAGTATTATTATTATTACTATTCTTGTTATTATTATTATTATTGTTATTATTTTTATCAATATTATTATTATTATTATTATTATTATTAGTATTATTATTATTATTAGTATTATTATTATTATTATTACTATTCTTGTTATTATTACTATTCTTGTTATTATTATTATTATTATTATTATTATTATTATTATTGTTATTATTATTATTATTATTATTATTATTATTACTATTATTATTATTATAGTTACATTAAATATCAAATGTCTTGTGAAAATTGTGGGAAGGAATAGCCTCGCCTCTCAATCCAGAACTGCCTGGATGACATCATCATCATCATAAGCATCATCATCGTTATCATCATCATCATCATCATTAGGGGCATTGCGAATGAAATCGATCGCATGAATGACCTAATAAACGCGACAATGAATGTGAATCAACGGCTTTGAATTGTTGGCAATGGGGGAAATTGCCCTGGAACTACAATATGTTACATCCAACTCGTCTATATCCATTATCCAGCGTTGCATTTCACCAGAAACAGACGCGGTGTCGCCAGCTTCCTTTGTCAGCGACAGTTTTTCCACAGAGAGAAAAAATGTGTGCGACATAAAAATGATGAGAGAAGAGTATATCAACTCAAGGAGGAAAGATTGGTATTTAATTACATTATTTGTAATATATAAAATACATTAGTTTGCTCAAGTACATGTTAACTATGTAATTGTGTTACTTATAAAATATTTTTTTCGGTGCATTCACCGCAAACTGCACCCTTAATTAGCCGATCGGCATCAAGTGACGTTGACGCTGGTGTTGCTGTGTTAATTAATCAATGGAAAATGCCGTTTCACCCTTAATCACTCTTAAATGGCTGCCATCGCCCACTCAGCCTCCTCTCCAGTCAGCCTCCATTCATTCATTTATCCATTACGCATTCGGGGGAAAATTTTCGCTGTTGCGATGGCAATTTTCCTTGAGTTTTTTGTTGAATTTTATTCTTGGAAAAATCGAAGAAGTGGGCATCGGAAATGGTTCAAGAAAAAACCGCTGGAGGATGGAGGCTAATTAGGGAAAGTAATTCAAGAATTACTCACACAACACATTTATCACTCACTTTATTTAGATGGAAAATAGATGAGAGTTGCCAAAGCATTAAGCTACAAAATATTAGATGGTTTAATAACACAAAATTAGCTACAAAATTTTAGTAAATAGTTTGTGAAACTTAATTTAAAGTATTTTAAAGTAGTTTGAAGTTGAATTTAATAAGAAAACTTGTCACATTACATTTTATAGCATACGTTTTAAAGAATTTTTAAATATAAATAACATATTAACGTAAGAATAATCAGTCTTTATTTATTTATAAATTATTTATAATTAAATTTAACCAGTAACAAGATAGAAAGCTTAGTTCAATAAGCCGAAGCTGGTATACCCTTGCAGTAAGCAATTGGATCATGAAAATGTATCATAACTAAGCCAAAAATTAATTAATTTCAATTCGGAAAACAGTCCTAAGTTAGTTTTTTCAATCATAATAAATCTGCATACTCAATTTAAAATGAAAAAAATAATAATTTTTCTTGCCTTTTTTTGACCATTTTATTGGCTTAAAAAATTTTGAAAAAATTTCAAAAATTAATTTCTGTCTGAGATGGCTAGATCGACGCGGCTGACGATGCTGATCAAGAATATATATGATTTATAGGGTCGGAAATGACTCCATCACTCAGATACAAGTTTTTGATTGAAATTTGAAAGCCTAGAAAATGCATACTTCAGCTTTCTTGTTTTTATATTTATATAATAATAATAAATAATAAATGTTAATAATACACACTTAATATTATTACTTAATTATTTATATTTATATTGATTCATTTTTAATTTAATTTTTATAGTTCATGGTCGTGCAATTTCATTTTTACAATGTAATTGTTAACTTTATTGCTTGGTATAAAGTTGTAGGAACTTGGTTTTCAATTTCCAAACAAAACTGAATCTTACTCAAATGTTTTCCCATTTCCCAATGTCCCGATTTAAACCTTGATTAATTATTACCAGACAAAATTTTATCCAGACTAATTAATAAAACATAAAAGTTATATAAATTTGCTCTGCAGATTGCGGAAAATGCACATTTCACAAGAAGGAAAAGCTATGGTCGTTGTTTCCACGCACCTAATAACAAGTTATTTATTTTTTTTTTGTTCGCTAATTAGGCAAATGTTTATTTGTTAATAGCAGCCTACGCATTGATTGCAAGTCGATAAATTTTAGGGGGGAGGGAAAACAAATATATGGACTTGACGCGTAATAACAATTTGTAGGCAGATTACTCATACGACGCGTTGTCCGCGTTGTAAAGCACAAAGCTGTAAAGCGAAACGAGTTTTATACCCCTTCCCCCCAGGCTCTATGCTCTTTTTTATGCTTTTTTGATGATGTGTGATATATGGACACGCAATGAAATGGCAACAATTATTATGCAAATGCGACGTTTTGTTTTATGAGCCATTAAAAAAAAGAGGCAAGGCAGGCGGACATTGTGTGTGTGTGTGTGTTGTGTGTGGTTCGTAAATAGGAATGGCAGGCAAATTAATTGAAGCTAATTACTAGGAGCAGCAGCAGGAGGAGGAGCAGCAGGAGGAGGTGGATGCTGGGGCCAAGATTACGCCAGCATGGACCACACGTGCTGGCGATGATGCACCCGGAAGATGAGGCTGCAGATTCGCTCCGCTCGGCCTGTCAGCTTTCAGCTTTCAGCATTCAGCGGCAGGCAGTGCGTTGATTAAAGCAAGTTGCAACAATAAATGCAGTTTCATTGAAGTTAATCAGCCAAGGCAGTCGCTGAACTCGAATGGCATACAGTTGGGCCTGCCCAACACGCACTAGCAACAGCTAAACTTTACATTTAAAGTTTAAATTTAAAACTGAAAGTACTTTTATTTCTATTTAAATCATTTTTCCTTTATATAATCCTTTATATTTCGTTTGGTTAGTATCTGCAACATGTTCAGTATTAACTGTGACTAGCAAATTAGCAAATTGAATGAAACTTGGGGGAGAGGCATCACTTGGGGCAGGGTCAACTTGTGGCACATGTATGTGGCTCTGGGTCTGTCTCTGTCTCTGGCTTGGTTTTTCTGCCCCATTTGATTGGAATTTATAGCGTATTTATTTTCTCTTTATTTGATGATCAGCATCAGCAGGCTGAGCCAGCCTAGCTTTGATAGTATTTCCCTAATTTAAAAGTAATACTTTTCGAAATTGATCGATTTTTTAGATAAAACAGTTCTTGGTGAGAGGAATCTTGATATTTTCCCCCCGAATCTTTCAGAAACGTCATTTTATTATTTAAAATATGCATAATAGATAACAAAAGTATTGATATTACAATATAGTTTAAATTACTAATGAAATTAAATTAAATTACTATGAAATTAAGGCAATTTAGTTTCGATTGCAAACTCAATTTTCATTCCATATTAAGTGTAATATATCGGAAGCATAATTTACAATATTTTTGTTATGGGTGAAAAGTCGATACTGTCGATATATGATACAACAGGTTTGAAATCTAATGGAAATTTTTATTAAAACTATCAAAAGAAGGCAGACAACATGAATTTTTTCGATTCTTTATCGATTTTACTTCGATATTAAATAAAATGTTTATAAAAAGCACAGCTTTTAAAGATATAGCCTTGAGTTAGTTGGCATAAATATATACATAAGTAATATGTCTTTAAATAAATATTCAGAAAATACGATAAGTCAATATAAGTCTCGATTACGATATCGATATTTCATCGATATTATATATAATGCTTATTTAACCTCATATTTTCTATGCAAAAAAAGCTAAGAATCTATTTGTTATTTGTTATGGTGTAATTCTTCCTTTAAGATCACTTTTTAAACGATATAATATCGCACTTCTGCTCGATATATGCACATACCAGAGGAGTTCATTAAGATGAGGCTGTCCGATAATGACATTTGTGCTGCTGCATTGTCTGCCATTTGAATTGCAATTGAAATGACTTTGTTGCAATGTCGTTTCAGCAGCAGCAGCAGCATCAGCATCAGCAGAGCCAATAAATAAAGTCGCACAAGATACAGATCCACTGCATCGTCCGAAGACAGCCGATAAATACGCCAATCAGGCTGATTGATCACTCTGATCCGCAAAGAGAGCTTCATTCAGGAAGAGCAGACTGGCCATAAAATAAATAAACAAAGTGCTTTGCCGAATTGTTATCTTCTCAAGTAGAGTTTGTCACACTCGAGACCTAATTAATTAGCAGTAATTTAGGAATATATATTTTATAGAGACGTACCCCTTAGTTTTCCAATTCAGAAACCAATTCAGAAAGTTCAAACTGGTGAATGAAAAATTCCAAAAACTAAGCAAACCGAAAATGTTTTGGCGCCAACAAATAAGTTCTATAAATATGCCAAATATGCAGTGCCCCAAAAATATATTATGATGATGCCAATGGCCTTAAGTGCCCATCGGCATATCGATCTTCGTTTTCGATCCCCACTTTTCCAATTTCCAATTTTCCATTTCCATTTCCATTGAATGCCTTGATTGGCAGCGTACGTGAGCTTTTCCCCAACTTCGGGTGGCAGAAAAATTAGAAGAAGCCAAAAATAAACGAAGAAACGAAAAGAACTACGCGGCAGCTGCAACATTTTTCTTTTTTGGCCAACTGCCGATTGGCCATAATTTATGCACCGATGCACACTATACATATGGATATATATGCGCACCACACCGACCATCAATCCGATCCGATTCGATCCGATCCGATGCCATCATCCATCCATTGGGCCCATCATCGGACCCCTGCCAAACTATCGATCAACCGGGGCCGGGCCCCGAGAAGTGTCAAATAAATAACGCGAACAGGCAATAAAAATGGATGACACCGCCTGCTCCCAAGGAGCAGGAGCAGGAGCGGTCGGAGGAGTCAACTCGAGCGGAGGTGCAAATGTGGGCACTTTAATGAAAACAATAAATCTTCATCACTTGCTGGCGAAACGAAACGAAACGAATCCAATCGAATCGCATCGAAATGCCAGGCAATCGAATGAAAATGCCAAAGGTCCAGGGAAGGTGGCTTAATTTATTAAAAGGGGGTTCAGGTGTATTTTTGGGTGTAATATATTTGGGCTTATGGGGAAGTCATATAAGTCTATATTGCAAACTCTATTATTTTCATTTTTTTACATATAACAAGTAAGGAAAATAACTTTGGGAAGCCGACGTTAATATACCCTTGCAGTTTGCAATTGATTTTTATGATAGTATTTATAATTTATTGATATTTGTAAATGGCAATTTTTTCGAAAAATCAAAGTTTCAAAAACTCATAGCTAAGCCAAAAATTCATTAATTTTCATTCGGAAAACATTCCTACGTTAGTTTTTAGTAGATTAATAAATCTGCTTACAAAATTTACAATTTATTTGATTTTAAATTTTTATCATTTTTTTTTCATATTAACCCCATAAAATTGTAAAACAATTGGTCAAATTTTTATTTTTTGTCTGAGATAGCTAGATCGACTCGGCTGTCGATGCTGATCAAGAATATATATGATTTATAGGGTCGGAAATGATTCCTTCACTTATTTTCAAGCTTCTGACTAAAATAATACTACCCTGCAAGGGCATAAAATATATGAGAAATATTTATTTCTATATGAATTAAATTATTTAAATACAAAAAAGTAGTTCCAATATAACACAGTTAGATAAAGAAATGTTTTTCTACTATTTTAAATTATAATTTTAAGGTTAAACGAATTAAGCATATTTTTCTTGTAAGTAAAAGCCGCAATTAACATAAAATATGAAAAGTAGCTATCTTCGGGAACCCGAACTTTGTATACCCTTGCGTAGAAAGTCGGTCTGTGTTCTGTGATAGTTTTTATTAGATTTATGAAATTTAAAACAAAAGTTTAAATAACAATTTTAAACTCCTTTCTATATTATCCCCCCTTAATGATTGTCCCACTAAGCCCCTGATCCCTTTTGGTTATTTATTTGACTAGAAATGCACTTGTAAATTTTACACAAAACGAAGCTCATCGAATTTATGGAGCTCTCGCCACCCGCTGTTTCCTGCTCTATAAGAAAAAAACCAAAAAAAAAAAATTGAAACGGAAGCGCAAATTTTGATTAATTGAAATGAAAATACAAAACAACAACAAAAAATATACGAAATTGAAAAACAAAGCGGTTAAGGCACTGGCACTCGCGTAATTGGCCCATGGTGGGTGTGTCCATGTCCACCGCCGGTACCCAGAGCCACCACGGATCCACCATTGGCGTCATCGCTACTGACGCATAAATAAAACGTGAAATGGAAATGGAAATGGGAATGGGGATGGGGATGGAAATGGAAGTGGAAGTGGGTGGAACGGGGAGGATGGCACTTCTGTTTGATTTTCCAGTTGTCAGCCAGAGATTATGCAATTTATTTTCATAAGTGCACCCTCCCCCACCCCCCCTCCGCCAGGCCAAGGTCGAGTGCAGATTTATCGATAGCCATTCGGGCATTAATCGCCGCGATCGTTTGTCAATCAGAGAAAAGTGCCAGAGACCTGAGTTATGCACCGATCGACGGCAATGTTTATCGGATGAGATCATCAGATCAATATACTTCCGGCAAAAAAGTGTCTAAACGGTTGCATATTTATTTTGTTGAATTAAAGATACTGGATGTGATCAGTTAATGTTGATTACGAGGGGAAAACCCCTCTTGAAAATCTGTAAAATCTTCTTTAAAAAGATCTCTTTAAAACAGCTTTAAAATTATTAAAAATCGTCTTAAAACCCTCTATTTATTCCATAGAAGGAACTATAGGAAAACAATAGAAAATTCTATAGAAAGTATGATAGATAATACTATAAAAAATATTATAAAAAGGTAATAGATAATACTATAGAAAATTCTAAAAAATAAATTGTATAAATTAATGAAGTAGAAAGTACTAAATATTTAGAAAAAATACTCTTACAACTTTAATTTTCCTTAATTAACTTTATTTAATTGTGAAAATTTTGCATTTATTTTGCATAATAATTGAATTAACCGCAATCTTTTGTGGGTCAGTGTGTAAATCGATCAGTTGGCAGCGGCGGCAACACCAGCAGCAGCATTTCGATCCACATTCCAGCCATTAATCTATGTGGAAGGTATTCAGAGTATACCCAAAAGAGGCGGCCAGTGTGGGAGTGGGCGTGGCGGCACGTGATTTACATGATTTCCACGATTTACATACTTCCAAGCGACTAATTTGTTGATGCAAATGCGGGTGTGGCCTGTTCGCAGCTCGACGTGGATTCAGATCGCGGTGTCTCTCGGGGATTGGAAGGAAGGCGACTTCCAGTCAGCCCGCGTCGGAGATGGAAATGGGAATGGAAGCAGGGAGGAGGGAGGCAGGAGGCAGGAGGGGATCGGGGGGCAATGGCGACAATTGGCATTCACCGTTGCAATTAATCATCATCACCGTCCGATTGGCAAAACGGGCCGCAAATAAATCAAAATCAAAACCATAAACAACCATAAACGATACAAGTGCACATGGAAAATATATGTATTTATTTCTATTTAATTTATATATTTATAAATTTAATTTATAAATTTAGGCGAGGCAACAATGTTGGCCTTTAATTACTCCATATTTAAAGAGGAACAATCTAAACTAAGGGGTTTGCAATATAAATAAATATAATATAATATAAATAAAATCAAAATAAGTAAATTAATGAATAATTTTATGAGTAAAAAGTTAATACATATATTTTGAAGTAAACAAATTAATAAATTAATACATTTTAAATGACCTGTAAATGGAAACGATCTAAAACACGAAGTTTCTATACCCTATCTACAAAACCAATAGTAACAAAGCCAAAATGGGATTCATTTCAATTAGTTTAGCTCCTCATTAGGTTACAAATTCACTAAATTCTAAATATATGCATTAAAATAACATATGCTAATATAATAATAATATGCTAGTAATTTTGGGGTAAAACCAGGTTTCAAAATATCATAACTTTGCCAAAAAAGCTTTAATTTCAATTCGGAAAACATTTATGTGTTAGTTTTTAGTAGGTTAACAAATCTGCATACTCCGTTTAAAATTACAATTTTATCAAATTTTTCACTATTTTAACGATACGATAAATTATAAAATTTTGAAAATTTTTTGTCAAATTTTAATTTTTGTCAAAGATGGCTAAATCGACGCGGCTGTTGATGCTGATCAAGAATATATATGATTTATAGGGTCGGAAATGATTCCTTCACTTAGTTTCAAGCTGCTGATTGATATTTGAGTTCGTAGATATATCTCTAAAACTATGGCATAAACTTATCTAAAATATGTTAATTTCTCTAGCAGTAGTCTGTAGAATTTCTCCAAGTGTAGGACCCAATCATAGGCACACAAACGCATACACACAGTGGCGAATCAATCAATGGCACAGCTCAGAGGTCGCTGTCGATGCAAGCATGCAAGTGTATGCGAGGCGGTCTCGGCTATATTCTTTATGCCAAGATCCCGATTCCACAGAAGGTGGCATAATCCTGGAAGGGGCAAGTGCTCGGCTGTGTCCGGGCAAGTGCGCGTAGAACCAGAATAACCAGATGACGCACGTAGCCGGGGAAAACCCCGAGGATGCCGAGAGCCATGCCTGGCGCGATTCCCGAAAATCTCCTCGCAAGGCACACACACACACAATAACCTGATGATCTAGAATCTGGCCAATTCTCACGCATCTCCTCCTGGCCATGGCCATATGGGTTAGGCCGATCGGAAATTCCCAGGACAGGTAGCAGCGCCGCGGAGTGTTGGGATTTTGGGACAGAGACGCGGCTCTCCTGCGGGACTACCCGCCAAGAAGCCAATTTAAATAAGCAGCATAAACAAAAGCGACACCGCTTTATGATCCCACCAAGGCTATATACCTATATACCTGAATCGCAGGATATAGATATCGATATAGGGACAGCAATGATGCGCCAACCGCACAGGTCCTGTTGGGCTTGGGCTTTTCCCACGCAATCGCGGCGGCTTTGTCTGCGCCCCTTTTATGAGGCTGCAACTTGGGTATCCGTATCTGCAACTGTATCGGTATCTGTATCTGTATCTGCATCTGTTTTTCGCACCTCATGGTCGGAATTTCCACCTGATCCCAGCTACCTGTCATCCTCACAGCCTGCTGGCCATAAATAAGTCATAATATAATCTTGCAATGTCTTTGAATTAATCTAATAACTACATATATTCCATTTATTATTATTACTTTCATTTAAGCTTCAAATAATCTTGTATACAATCTTGAATATAGTATAAATTAAAGCCTCAACTTAATGTTTTGTTATCCATAATCTGCAGGGATTTGGCGATTTGATCTGTTATTTTGTTGCCAAAAACACACGAGTTGATCCTCCCAATAATAATGTTTTTATTATATTTTCTGCTTGTGATTTTTATGATCGATAGATGCCCATTTCCATTTCCATTTCCATGTCAGTCGGCCATTTGTGTTGTTTAATGCCTTAAGGCCAAAAAATCCATTTGGTAATGAACATTTTGCCAATATAATCCAACGAATATGGCACTTGAAAGTCCACGGTGTGTGTCCCCTTAACCCTCAGAGTCTCTCCTCCTACCATTAACCCCATAAAAGTGGAGGCAGCATCCCCAGATTTTCCACATTGCCGACGACGCCTCGTCACTGGCGCCGGCGCCTTCAGGGTCGTCAAATTTTTTTGAGCGACATTTCATACAATAAACTAAAAAGGAAAAAAGAGCAGAAAATCAGGAGAAAGAGAAGCGAGAAGAGAGGAAGAGGGAGAGGGGGGAAAAACAAATAAAGAAATGTCGAAAAGCGAAAAACAAATAGGCAAATTGTTTGGGGAAAAACGATCGGCGCCAGACGGGCATAAAAATCAGAAAGAAACCAAATCGAATTGAAGGCAGGAAACCCCAGTAAGCCCTGAGAATTGCCTCAAAAAAT
Source organism: Drosophila bunnanda (assembly GCA_035046265.1). Lineage (NCBI taxonomy): Eukaryota > Metazoa > Arthropoda > Insecta > Diptera > Drosophilidae > Drosophila > Drosophila bunnanda. The sequence continues at coordinate 1,120,111 of JAWNOB010000017.1, forward strand.
ACAAACAAAATTTATAAAAAATATTTAAAGAACTTAAATAAAATATATATATCCATAAGTTACTGAACAAATATTGAATATATTAAGGCTTTAAATTAAGAGAAGACTAATAGAAAACTTAATAGAAGACTTTTCCCAGAGGTTTAAAAATATTAAACAGTTTTTTATGATCTTGTGTCTTAAATTTAAAATGATTATTATATTATTTATACAAATATTAAATGTTGAACCCATTTCCATTTTATTTTCCAGATTAAATGAAGCTCCATTTAGAGTGAGAACGGCCTTGACTCCTTCGACTGCTGCAACTTTTTGCTGGTGAGTTTTTAACCAAATTTTTTGTTAATTTTTTCTCACTCTTACACTGTGAAGATTGTTTCTGAATTTGCTATTTTTTAAGTATATTTTTGACTTGGTTTGAATTTTTTTTTGTATTAAAACATAAGTGTCTTCGATTGCTAGCTTTAATTTTTTGGGTGGATCTATTAGGAGTTCAATTAATATACATTGATTTTTAGTTAAAAATAGGCGCAACTTCTTGAATAGCTCTCTCTATCTCTCCTTATAACTGCTCGCCAAAATAATATATATTAATAATAATATTTAATAATAATGCAATTGTATAATATATATTAATAATAAAATTGAATAATAATGTAATTGTATAATTTAAATAAAATCGTACTCCCCAGTCGGGGCCAGCAAAGAATTTACTTATTATCTTAAGATAAATAGATTGTAAATAAATATAGAATATTAAATAAAGATAGATTGTAAATAAATAAAGAATATAAAATAAAGATAGATTGTAAATAAATAAAAAATACAAAGAAAAGTCGGGGCCACGGTCACACTGATTTGTCACGAGTTGAACCAAAGCAAAGTATTTCTGTTGTAAAAACATAGTAATACTTGCGAAATCATTCTCTTCTCTGTCAGGCAACTCTAGATTGTAGAGTTCTATTCACTGTCATTGAAAATACAAAAAAGCCACGATGTCTTTCTGGTCCGCATTCATTCAATTTCTAAAACCGAATTTATGGCAATTCCTGAACTTGATACTGTTCTTCTTTGCCGAAAAGCATGCCAATAGTATGCCGCAGCTTCATGGACTGCCGAAGCCAGGAGGCGATGCCTTGGATGACGCCAAATCCTTAATGAATCAGGACAATGAGGGCCATGATGTGATGGTAGTTGCAGATCCCGTAGAAATCAAGCCGGAGAAATATGAGCTAAGTCTATACGCGCCCCCAGCCAAGTGTAGAATGGATATAATTAACTGGAGGCTGTTGGTCATGGTCGCTGGGGCGATCGTGCTCAGCTTCTGGTTCCGTAGGAGGGGCAAGACCGTGTCTAAGAAGGATGACAACGAAGAAGAAGTTTTCCTCGATTTTCCAACTTGCGAGGACGATATTTTCGTTGAGATTCAGGACGAGAAGGAGTTCTTCAGCAACCAGTCCATTGAGTACGAGAGATTCCCGAATTTGAGCTACAATGAAATCCCCGAAAGGGATACTCTGACTGATTTGGAAAGTGAGGAAAGCGACTGGAATTTCGATCTGGAATCTGGCGAGCACAACGATTTACTGGATTTGAACTCGGACGAGAAGAACCCCATCGATTCCCTGGATTTCCCTTCCGAAGAGGAGCAGTTTCCCGAGTTGCATACCGAGGAAGAGGAGAAGTTCCTCCATTCGGAGTTCGATGCCGAAGGATTTCCAGGTTTCCTTTCCAATGCGGCAGGGCCATCAATTTTCCATTCCACTGCGGTTGGAGATCCAAATTTCCCTTCCAGTGGGGCAGGACTTCCAAATGTCCATTCCAATGAGGAAGGAGTTTCAAATATACAACCCGAAGAGGGAGAAGTTTCAAATATACAAGCCGGAGAGGGAGAAGTTTCAAATATAAAACCCGAAGAGGGAGAAGTTTCAAATATACAATCCGATGACGACGACCTTCCAAGGTACAATGAAGATGATGATCCTCAAAGGTTCCTTACCGATGAAGAGGAGATACGTCTCTATTTCAAGGCCAAGGCGGAAAGGTTTCCCGAAACATCGTCCGATGAGGAGGAGAAGGTTCCCTATTCGGCAATGAACCGCAACTTCGGTGATCTGCCTTCCGATGAAGATATGCCTTAAAGCATTACAAATCGTTGATATTTGTTCTTTTGCCTCGCATTGCAAAGAATATACCATATATATATTTATAATACGGAAAAATATAACATGTACATTGTACATAACAAAGAGGTTAAATATTCTTTTCCTGCTTCAAGTGTTTAAAAAGCAATATACAAGTTTTAAAATATAACTAATTATTAGGAGTTTCTACCTCGCTTTAAATTATATATTTATTTTTTCTACAATTCTAACATTGCAAAATGTCTGTTAAAGAGGCTGAGGCTTAGTAAACATTAAAAGAAACTCTTTAACCTTACCTTTTCTTTTAGTGTAAGCAAACGACGCATTTGAACATTTGTTTATTTCAGCTCTGAGCTCTTTTTAATGTTCTTCGGTTGTTGTATTTTCTTTTTTTAATGCGATTTACCTGATCCGATTTTGCATTTTGGCGGATATTAATTAATTAGTCCATCACCTTCCACCTGACATCAGCCATTGCTGGGTCCAATCCAATCCAATCCAATCCAATCCAATCCAATCCAATCCCATTCCGATCCCGATCCCGATCCCCATTGCCATCCAATTCGAGTCAATGCCATTAATGTGGCAATAAACCAAATGTTATAACGTCTATAATTTGTCTGCTCTTTGGAGCCGGCCCACGCGATCCATATAGCATATACTCTTCGGATCTATCCCATTCCATCGCACCCACTCCGATCCCATCCCACCGCATGATTCATTAAAGTCTAAAGAGCTAACTAATAGTCGAAAATTTCATTAAATTTACGCTTCTCGGGGTTCTTTATTTTTTATAAGCACATATTTATGAATGTTTATAAAATCGAAATTTCTTCATTGTGTGTTATCTTTGCTTTCCAAGGCGAATAAAGAAGGATTGCATTCCGAGATTCAATTCGAACTGCAGATACCCTTGAAAAAGAATATAATAATAAAGAAATGAAGGTGGATGTAGCTCAGGATCTGTATTATATGCAGGATTAGCCTTATTATTCAGTTAAGGTTTGGAAAGAATATAATTAAATGTGAATGAGTGAGTGAGTGTTTTATTAGATCTTATGTATAATTTACATACAAAAGATATGGGGTAATATTATATTATATATTTATATAATTCATTATATTTAATTATGATATAATATATAGTTATACATATGTTTTTCAATATTTATGCAAATTGTGCAGAAAATATCAATATATCTTAGTGCATAAATATTTTATACAAAAGTCGATATATATCCTTAAATTTTAAATATTTTAAAGGATTTCTAAACTATTCCTTACTAAATAACGTTGATATCTTAACTTGAGATTAGATTTTTGATTCGAAATATCAAACTTTAGGCTGTTCTCTTACCAATATACATTCCTAACCAGATTCAGAATCATCATAACATCTCCTGTTAGTCAATTCTATGACACCCACTGTGCGCCCTAATGGACAATGGGTACACACACACACACACATACACACGCAAAAAAAGGCCATAAGCACTGAAAGGAAAACAAAACACAAATTGAAATGAAATGAAATGAAATTTCCTCCCAGAAGATAGCATATATAATGTGATTTTCATTTGGTTTTCTATTTTTTTTTTTCGTTGCTTTTCCGCGCTTGTCGTTACGCTTTCTTTGTGGGCTGATGCCTTTTGATTTCGCTAATCGTCTACAACAACCAGCGGGGGATGATCTAATTATTGACGCACGAATCCGCAATGGCCAATGGCAACAATGAAAACAAATAAAGGAAAATTGAAAACTGAAATATTGAAAAGCGGGCGAAAAGCAACGGCAGCCAACACACAAAAGCCATATTATGAGCGAAATCGAAAGCGAAATCGAAATCGAAATCATTATCCAAGTCATTAGCTCTTTAGCAACTCGTTGTTGTCGCGTTGTTCTTTTTATTGTTGCCGGATATAAATCGGCTAATGTACTTATGGCCCAACCTTATACACTTTCGAAAAATGTATATAGGTTTTTTAAATATATTTGAAAATTAATTTACACGCTTTGTTATTAAGTTTTTTGTTCTAGAAGTTCCAATATTGACATATTTATGTCCTTGCAGGGCGAAGGAGTAATTTCCGACCCTATAAATCATATATATTCTTGATCAGCATCAACAGCCGAATCGATCTAGCCATGTCTGGGAGAAAATAAAAAATTGAAATTTTTTTTTTAATTTTTAAGGGGTTACATCACTAAAAATGTCAAAAAATACCAAAAAAATTGTAAGCCTAAAATTAATTTAATTTATTATGCAGATTTATTAATCTAATAAAAACTAGCACAGCAATGCTTTTCGATGGAAAATTAATTAATTTTTAACTGATTTATGATATATTTTCACTTCGAGGGTATTGCAATTTCGGTTTCTCGAAGTTAGGATTTTTTCTTGGTCTATTTCTTCTTTGCTCTTTTATTTTACAACTTAAAACAAAGCTAATCTTTAATTTAAATATTAAACACAACAAATTTGGCCTACCTAAAGTTTTAAAATACCTTTTGACTTTACTTCCTTATTGTATTATACATCTTTCTGCAGTAAAAAAGATTAATTTTTAATTTTAACGAAAGAGAACCAAGTAAACGCCTTTTCTCGCAGTGCTTTGATTGCGTTTTCCCAGCGTTTTAAATCGCCTCCGACGCACAACCTTCAACTGCTGAACTTGACGACCTCACAATATGTAAACAGCCCAAGATACAGATACAAAGATACAAACTGTATCTATTAGTGCTTCGGAATTGGTTCATGGCCTCAGTGCTTGGCCTTGGCGCTTGATCACCTTTTGTTTAACAGAATTTTTGTTTTTGATGGTGAAAAGTCTGAACCTTTTGCAATAAAGAAAGTTCAAATCAAATCGGGGGAAATTAAGGAAAATTAAACTCCTTCTGCCTCTGCTTTAATAACACCCCCGAAGGCTGGCCCGTTCTGATAGTGCATCTGCAAGATATCCCTGGGGATAATGAAGCAATTGAGAGGCAATAAAAATTCAATTCTCCACATTACAGAGACCTGGGAATGGATTCCCCCCGCGGGAAATATCGATCCCCTCTCTCACTTTGCATCCATCGAATGGAAATTTGCAAAACGAAACGATCGGAAATTGCCAGCGGAATTGGAGTCTGCGGGATTGAGGATTCCCATCCTCAGAGTGTGTGTAGTTTGGAGTGCAGTTACACTCGCCTCTGCCCATTTGTTACACCCCTTAGGCCCCCCCTGGAATCGGTGGAACACACCACCGCCCCTGCCCTCCTGGGCTTCTTTCACCTTGGGTACGTGATGCCACGGCGTGATCGTGTAACAATGCGAGTGATTAGTACGCGCCGGCGTTCAAAATGCGCAATCTGCCGATGGCAGCGAACTCTACCTTTGCTTGTCTTTTTTCCCCTCATTTTTTGTTCTTTTTTCTGCCGTTTTTTTAAACATTTTTTTTACCCTTTTTTAGTAGTAGTGTAGTAGACCGTTGGGTTATGTCCCATTTTAGGGGGCATACAGTCGGAGGCAGGACATTACTTTTGTGGATTTGTTGTGGCTTTGAAGATAGATAATGTATTTCACTTAAATATAAAATTTGGAAATGTTTTTGGAAGATTTAAAAAAAAAATATTAAAAAAAATTAAATTATTTAGCTTTAAATATGGATTAGAAAGTAAGGAAACAAGTTCGCTTCTTTTCTGGCAAGATTTTACTTTGATTATTTTAATTTGCTTGCGAACTTTATTTCCTAAATGTTCATGATTATTATTTTAAGCCATAAAATCACCTATTTTCTGGTTAGAATATTTATTTTGAAAGTATTTAAAACTGTTTTTGAAGCTATTAAAAGGTAAACATGTATTATAAAATAAAGGCTTCTATTAAATATTATATTAATAGCTACATTCTATATTGATTAGAATATTCTATATTTTAAAAACGTTTTTATTATTTTCTTAAGCAATATAATTGCCAATTTTCTTAGACTGTATTTATATTTAAATGCATTGAATTATATATTATTTATTTATTTTAAGGCATTAATTTATTATATTATTATTTTTCGAACCAATTTAATGACACATTTTATATGAAACATTTTTATTTTGAGAAAACTTTTTTCTTCATTCATTTTTAAATGTTTATTAGTTTTTTTCTTGTCCAAATTATTTATAATCATTTATTAATATTTTTTCTAAATGATGTTTCTAAGCCTTTTTCCTTGGAAATACTATGAATTATGATATTATGAAAATATTACAAATATTTATAAATTTATAAGATTGATGAGAAGGCGAACGCTTTCTTCCTACCACATATTTGACAAGATATATCTATATATTTTACATATTTATATTATTTTATTATTATTTTCCCTTCCAATTTAATGATATATTTATAAGTAATATGTGCAGGGTATTTGCTGGGTTCTGAGACCAGATAATCGTGGCCTTTCAGGGCGTTTTTCTTTATTATTTTTATTTTTTTTTGCTGTGGCCTTTGTCTGACTGACTGACTGACTGTCTGTCTGCTGGAGTTGTGCAGCAGCTTTGCAGTTTTTCTGTGCTTTCTGGTTACTGGGCTGCATTGCAGCATGCGCCGTGTTACTGGAGTGAAATGATTTAGTGTGATTTATCTGCGAATTCCTCCTTTCAATCTCTTCTCACGCCGCGAACGAGGAACGCGATCCAGTTTTGTTTTGTTTTTTTGTTGGACGGAAGGGTCCTGCCTCTGGGAGAGATCTTGGATCGAATCCCTATAGCCCAAAATCCCGCCACGCCCCTGCCGCGGAGGTGTTATAAAAGCGATAATAAAAAATTATAAGCTATGCCCCATAAATTGGCATTTAATAGTTGAAATTTACACTGGACACAGTCGGAAGACAGTGTCTCGCAGAAGTAAGGCACCGCAGCTGGTCAGGTAGGTCCACCCGCAGGATCCGATCGGATCGATGAGGAGGAGGATGAGGAGGAGGAGGAGGAGGATCGATCCATGCAAAAAAGGGGGAGCCCTGAGGCATTCGCTGCGATTTATGAGGCATCATTATAAGCATTTTTATTACGGTCATATTTTGATACGCACGCCAAGCCCATTTGTACATATATATATGGTGTATATATTTAAATACAGTGCGTGTCACTTGTATATATACATTTATTTATTCATTTAGTTTGTTTAATGAACGCCCTTGCCTCCATAAATAACCATTATGGCCTCTATTTATAGCCATTCAATGAAAGCCTCTGCCCGATAACTAGTATTATTTATCTAATCGCCTTCTATAAATACATTTATTACATATATATAGATATATATATACAATGTAATGACTGAACGTTTGTTCCGTTTATTAATTGTGACAGGCCAAAATAAATAACAAACGCAACTGATTAATGTATTAATGAAATCATTAACATAAATCAATAGACAGATTTGTGTTGTATTTTCCCCTCGTTAAGTGCTTGGCACAACTCTGATTGTGGTTGTATTAATTAATTACGAATTTGAGGGTTCTTTATTTTATATTATTTATATGAATTAATATGGCAATCGACTTGAGGAATTTACTAGGTGCTTCAACTATGTTTTAGTATATAATTTGGTTTTAAAAAACACGAAATTGATAGAGTTTTCATTATTTAAAGTTAATTGGTTAAATGGTGAAGAGTTCTTAGGTAATTTTTAAAGTAATACAAGTACAAATTATTATTTAGAGAAGGAAAATATATAATTAATATGCTTTTCTTGCTAGCTAAATATTATTATTTCGAAGAAATCATTAAAAATTAAACTATATTTAGTCACAAAATTACATTTTGGGCACACTGATCTGCTAGAATTTTCAAACAAAAAGTATTAATCTAATAATCAATCATAGTAACACCTTCGAAATCATTCTCTCGTTTTTTGTTTCCAAGTAATCATGATGTATATCCTGACCACTTTCATAAAAGCTGTAAAAAGTACAATGTATTTCGTGGCCGCTTTTCTCGGTGCCATCAAATTGAGTATTTTCCAAATCGTAAACCGTAAGATGATTACGTTCCTTACCGGGGACGATGACCATGACAATGAGGTACCGATGCTTTCCGGGCAGATGGAACAACTTTTGGCTGACCTTAACGAATATGAATTGGCGCTGGCTTTCGATGGCGATGACGGTGACTGTAAGGACATGATTGTAAGCATCCTTGCAGAACTGCACTGACTTTCTATGTGTGCCTTTAGCTAAATGTGAAGTGAACTCCATCGACTGGAACTTGTTGGTCATGGTCGCTGGGATGATAGTTTTCGGCTTCGGGAGGATTGTCTGGTTCTGGGGGAAGGGCAAGACCATGTCCAAGAAGGATGAGCATGACGATTTCTTTGATTTTCCGACCTTCGAGGAGGATAGTTTCTTTGAGTGTCAGGTGAAGGAAGAGGAGTTCTTTGAATTCAAGGACTTCAATTACGATGAGCAGAAGGATGTGTTCTTGGAATTTTATTCAAAGCAAGAACATGATGAAGAGCATCTTGTCCCTAATTTGGATCCTGAAGAGCAGGAAGCGGTCCTGGATGGGGAGCTTTTGGATTTCGAGGCTGAGGAAGAGAATGGCTTCGCCAATTTTCCATTCCATGAGGATATTTTCTCTGATACTTCATCAGAGTCTAAGGAAAATATTGAGCTTTTCAATTTCGAGACTGAGCAGGAAAATGGTTTCGCCTATTTGCCATTCCATAAGGATACTTTCTTCGATACTTCATCAGAGGAGAATGGTTTCGCCTATTTACCATTCCATGAGAATACTTTGTCCAATGCTTCATCAGATGACGAGAAGTTTCTGTCTATGGAACAAAACATGATGACCGAGGAGGAGAAGTTGTATCTTTATTTCAAGATCAGAGATCAACTATTTCCAGAGCCGCCGTCCGATAACGAAGTGAATGTGCCCCAATATGTTGAAATCAAAGATCTGCCTTTCGATGGAGATGTCTCATTTTAGTTTATAATTTTATAAGACTTTTGAATAACTATATTTCAATTATGTCTTAAAGTATGTTGTTTTGACAGAAAAATATTAAAATCATTGAAATTTCTTTCTCTTTTCGCGTTTTTGTCTCTTATAAATGCATGTCAATACAAATATTTCTAAAGAAGCATTAAAAATGAAGCCTACAAAATAATTGTACACTTGAAAAATAGTCTTCATTTAGGCATAAAATTGAGATCTATGAATTGTTTACATTTTTTTTTTCATTTGTTGCTCTTATAAATGCATTTTGTTAAATGAAATATATTTTAATATCAATATTTCTAAAGAAGCATTAAAAATGAAGCCTAAAAAATAATTGTATACTTGAAAAATAGTCTTTATTTAGCCATAAAATTAAGATCTATAAATTGTTTAAATTTTTTTCATATAGAAAATTGTACAGACTTCATAGATAGGTTTTCGGACAGTCCTGCTCTTCTATATAAACTCACTTCCTGGCGCCTTATAGTTTTGCCCAGCACCTTAGCTCTTGCCTGGGTTTTTCTGATTTCTGGTCTCCGCTTTTTTGGGCGGAAGATCTTATCAGCTGGCTCTGATCCGAGACAACGCTCTTCTCTGATCATCGTAATCATGCCGCATTACCACTGATAGTGCGACCTTATCAGCTGTCTTGTGTTGCAATTTCTGGCCTGGAGACCAGTGCGCCGGCACAGGGGGTTTTCCCCTCTTTTTTATATCTCTTTTTTTTTTTTGGGGCTCCACAAGGAAACTTGGGGAAATTTCAGAGGTTTCCCGACTATCGGGAGTGGTTTCGGTTTCATTTTGGGCCCGTCGTCGCGCTCCGCTTCGTTGTTTATCTCGATTATGGCTGACCATCAAAGTCTTAACACATTTTCGGCTTCGGCATTGTTTGTTCTTGATTTGGGTCTTGGTTTTCCTTATTTATTTTTCACGGCTAATTTTTTCGGGGAACCGCTGTGAAGAGTTTTATGATTATTATTTGTTTTTGTTCATTTTTTTGTTGTTGTTGTGTTTGGTGGGAGTTTGAGTGTCAATTAGCAAGGCATTAAGTTATGATTATTGGTGAAAAAACTGAAATTAAATAATGATAAATAAGAAACAAAAAATATACAAAAAAAGAGAGTTAAGTGAGTTCTTTTCAGCTTCGAAAAAGGTTAATTTTGACCTTATTAGTAAACAAGAAAGAAAGCCAACTCCAGAAGGCCCAAGTATACCCTAACATTTTATAATTTGTTCATAACTAAGCCAAAAATGCTTTAATTTCAATGCGGATAGCTTTTATTTGCTAGTTTTAATGGCTTAAATAAATCTGTATACTCTATTTAAATTTTTTAAAAATTGAAATTTTTTTCAATTTTTTATCATTTAAAAAAACATAAAATTTTGAAAAAATTAAAAAAAAAATTTTTTTTTCTCCAAACACATCTAGATCGACTCGGCTGTTCCGGCTGATCAAGAATGTATATAACTTATAGGGTCGGAAATGGCTTCTTCACTGTGTTTCAAGCTAATAACTTAAATTTTAATACCCTTTAAAAGGGCATATTGACATTGTTTCCAGTTCCTTAGTGTGCATGGTAGCCCCTTCTTCTCCAGACAGCGAGGCAGTCAGTCAGTCAGGCCTGTGCCTCCACAGAAACCGAGAGGGGAGTGTGTGTGCTCCGTGGAGTGCATGTTCTTGGATGTATTAAAATTCCAACAATTAGGGAACATTTCACATGCCTTTCTAATAGCCAACAACGTGCCTGGCAACCCAGAGGGATCGGGATCGGGTTCGGTATGGGGATCGGTATGGGGATGGGTATGGGGATGGGGATAGGGATCGGGGATCGGGGATAGGGATCGGGGATCGGGGATTGGGGATTGGATCTGTGGCTGGTGTTTTGTGCACTCAGATGCAACAAGTTGATAGCCGGAGCTAGTCAAACCGCTTTGCTGCTCACTCACTATGCAATTTCGCACAACGGCAGCCACTTTGGCTGGGCAGAAAATAAAAAAAAAAAATACAAAATACAAAATACAAAAAAAAAAAAAAAAAGAAGTAATAACAACAACAAAAAAAGGAGCAACATCCAAGCAACAAAGGAACACAGCAACTGGAAGCAGAACAACAGCATGTTGGCATGTCAATAATCTTGTACCACTTGGATTGGCCAAGTCCCAGAGAGTACACAGAGAAAAGGATTTAGATAGTTAGAATATATAAAATAAGGGTTATATAATTTAAAATTAAGTAAAAAAAATCTAGAGAAAAATATATACATTTTCAATGCTAAAGTGAAAGTTTATATATTGAAATGATATAAGTAAAGTTGGGAATATATGCAGGCAAAACAATTGTAACTAGTTAGCAACTAAAATATTATATATTATTTTATATATATATTATTTTATAAATATTACTTTATATATATTATATTATATATTATTTTATTTGTAGTATTGTAGTATTAGTAGCAAAACAATTTAAACTAGCACGTAAAATATGATATATTATTTTATAAATATTTTTTTATAAATATTATTTTATATATTATTTTATTTATTGTATTTATTAATAATTTAAATATTTTTAAAACAATAATTCTACAATATTTTATAATTATGCAACTTTGAGAAGTAATTTCTATGGAAATTAATCATTAATTTTCTCGGCTTTTTTAAATTATTTTAAATTATATATATATACTATTTTATTAAGCTTTCTATAACATTTTTATTAATTCTTTAATTTATATATAGTTTTATTTATTTTATATTATTAATCAAAGTGTAAGCCTGCTTGCTCTAAGCAAAAGCAAAAGTGGCAACAAAAACCAAGACAAGTTGCTGCTTCAGACTGGCAGACTCTCACCTACAATGATCACGGCTATATCATTTATCAATTCTGATACCGATTTCGATACCGATTCGATTCGATTCCTTATTCCCCATTATTCCATAGACGTGACCGGCCACTTCCGTTTCCAGTTAGCATTGCATTATTTCCTGTTCGACATAACGAAATCCGATTTGTGGCATTCGAGGCGTCGATCCATCAATTATTTTCGCACTCAGCGGGGTTCCTGCTCCTAATGCCACACCTCCTCGTGCTCCTACTCCCACTTTTCCTGCTACTCCACCTTCATCTTCAGCGTCTCCTTGTTGTGTCACGCACTTGGCCACAGTCACAGTCACAGTCATAGTTATAGTCACCGTCGTCGTCATCGTCACATTCTCTGGCACAGGCAACACCCATCGGCAGCCACAAGGTGTACGTGATCGGTACAGTGAGCACGCACCGACTGACAACAGATGGACTCTGGTGATCAATAGAAATTCGTTAGAAGGCCATTTACAGGGTGTCCATGTCCAAATAAGGCATATTTTTCGCCTCGGAACTAATCTGAGTTTAAAAATAAAATCACGTTCTAGAGAGTTTTTATAAAATTCATTTACAAACTTGCATTGAAGGTTAAAAATAAATAATATTAAATTAATAATATTTAATAAACAATTTAATAAGGTATCAGAGATTCGTGATCATTTCCCTTTCAAGACAAGCTTGGCAGCGAGACATTTTGGGACTTGGCCAGCAAAGTGACGCGCAGGTGGCCACCAGCCACCAGCCAGTGATCACTGATCACACCGACCACTGGCCACCGACTACTGACCACCGGGCACTGGCATTATATAGAAAATAGCATATATATATATAATATATAGCAATCACCGACATCGGCCCTCGCACGTTCCACGCTCCATTGACAGAAAACAAATTTGCATTTGCCAGGCAGTCGCCAGTCAGTTAGCAAAGAGAGCTACACTTGGCGAAAAGTTAATATGAAATGAGGGTATTATTTTATGGGAATATGTCTGTCAATAACTGAGATATTATAATCTATTTAATTAAAATAATTTAATAAGGGTTTTAAAGTCTTAAAAAGAGCAAATGTCTAGTAAAGTAGCTAAGAACTATTTATGGCTTTTTTGTTGGCTTTTATTTTATTGTAAAATTTAAATAAGATAAGTTTATATATAATGTTAAAGTTTAGAAAATAATTCCAATATATATTGTAATTGTTTAAGGCTTATTTAAATATTTTAAATTATGTTTATTTCATAAAAACCATTTAATATTTTTAGTTTTATTTTTATTTTAATCTAAAGTATTATAAATTTATTTGTAGAAAATAATTCTTCTATAATTTCCATTTATTTTATTTTAGTTTATATAATTTAAAGTGATTTAGTGAGGAGAGGTACAATTAAAATAAAATATTGCAACTAGAAAAGGAAAATAGATATCTAAACCTTTCTTAAATTATTTTAATACTTTATTCTTATGACTTATAATAATATTTTTTTTCATGCAAAACTACGGGGTACACTTAGGGTCCAAAGGGAGATCTCTGTCCGGATTAATCATTGGCATGAAATCCCATTAGCAAAGGTCTAAAAACATAATTCGCAAATTATTTGCGTTAAGCTAAAGATTATATGCTAGAAATTAAAAAGGCGCTGAGTCAAATGCGGGAATGGCAACATAAATCTTAAGTAAAGCAGATATATATATATATTTATATATGTGCTAATTTTAAGAAGGTTTTTTTCGCTCGCCTGGCTTATTACTCATATTCACTCAATTTTTGTAGCATTTTCATGTATTCAAATTTGCAATATTATTGTCTCTTTGATATTTTAATTAAGAGCAGAACAACAAACAAAACTACAAATTTCTGGCAATTTAGAAACTATTTAAAAGAAAACCGAATTAGTCCCGAAAGGATACTCGGAGTGATCTTTGTAGCAAGGACTCTATGTGAGACATTGCGTATACGCCATGTGACACGCGGATATTACGCATACGTAGCTATTCGAGAATTCGAAAACACATAAATAATTGCCCAACAATTTGCGCTGTCTGCGCACACAGATCTTTGCCCCGATTGGAGCTGTGTGTGTGTGTGTGTGTGTGCTTTTAGCCCTGTTATCGCCAAGATATATCTGTATCTGTATCTGTATCTGTATCTGTATCTGTCTGCATATATCTGGCCGAGATGCTCACTGTCGTCTGGCCGGTGTCGGTGCCATTGTCTTAATTATCTTGAGGATTTTCGCAGCCATGCCATGACTATCTATTGCCGCCGCCGTGGCTTGCTTGACTCATCGCCATCATCTCACCTCGATTCGCATCTGGCCGCCGTCCTCGTCTGCCCCTCGTCCTTAGCCCCAACTTAATCCGCATCCGAAGCGGCATCCACATCCTCATCCTCCTCGTCGTCATGCCCCATTCCGCGTTCGCATTCCCATTCCCCAAGTCCTATCATCATCATCATCACACAGAGAGAAACTGCTTTAATTTACATCTATATTTGAGGCTTTTAATTGTATTATTTTTGGTAAATATTTTCATAGTTAATTCCTAGATTATACACTTCAATTCGCGCTGTGCATCTACACAGAAAATAAAGAAGACAATCAACGTCACCGCCTCGCTTCTATTTCTTTTTTTCTCTCTGGCAAAAATCACGCGCCTCTATGCGATCGCTGATAAAATTCTCGTCTCTGTTGTTTCTTTTCTTATTTTAATTTCTTTTATTTCATTTTAATTTTCTTTTTCTTTTTCTTATTTTGATTTTATTTTCTCTTGTATATACATATTTATTTTTTTTTTTAAAGAAAAAGCATGCAGTAGCTGGGAAGCATTTACATTCGCTGCAATAATTCATTGAATTGGTATCATCCAAAGATATATCCCCTCACGTGCCGCGGACGATCGCGTGCCATGATTGTTAGGCCCCCCTCTTGGCCAACGCCCCTGCCTCCTGCCCCTGCCCGTGTCCCTGCCCCTGCAAAAGACAACAAAAAAAAAGGCACTAATTGCCAGCGCATTTGCAGCTGATTTGGCGCTAAGCGAAAGCGAGCTGCCAGGCAAATATTTATGGTTTATGATGAGGGGTCATTCCCGTCTCGTGTCAGCCAAAACAAAATATAAAAAACAACAAAGTAAGAATATGTATATACACACAAAAAAAAGCAGCAGCTAAAATCTATGGCCCTGAAAAAGTAGCATCAAAGTAGCGCTAATGAATAC
Organism: Drosophila bunnanda; assembly: GCA_035046265.1. Taxonomy (NCBI): domain Eukaryota; kingdom Metazoa; phylum Arthropoda; class Insecta; order Diptera; family Drosophilidae; genus Drosophila; species Drosophila bunnanda. The sequence goes on from JAWNOB010000017.1 coordinate 1,135,309, forward strand.
TATCGGAGCTATAGCCCTGCCATGATCCAACTAGTTAGTTTTGCCAATTATCAGGAGTTTAGAGACCATGTAAATACATCGGTTTGCTAATTTAATTCCATTTTATTTAAGTATATTTCAAATGGGATGAGAAACAGCTAAGTAAATTATAATTATCTGCTGTTTAAGTAGAGTTAAGTTATATTATTTTGTGAGGGAAAGGTAATTAAATAAGCAGCAAAATAAATAAATAAAATAACAAGATATCAACAAAATATTTAACTCCAACTTAAAACTATTCTTTAACTATCAATGCTTAATTGTAAAATAGTTTTGTGTTAGGAAAACAATTAATTAACTATTTTAATTAAGTAAATAAGAACTATCTACAAATTAATCACAATTAGGGCTGTTTATTATTCTTCCTTTACTAATTATTATTTTGAAAAATATCTTCATTTTGCTTAGATTTTTTACTATATTGTTTTTATTTTAAATAAGGAATGTGTTAGGTAAAAAATGAATTTTTTGCACTCATCCAGAAGAGAGTATATTTTTTCCAATGGATATCTCCAGGGGGCTTTAGGTCGCTAAGATCGGGACTGAGACTGGGATTGGGATTGGAAGTGGGATTGGAACTGAGACTGGAACTGGGAACTGCTATGCCGGATCGTGACAGAATATGAATTGAAAGGGAAACCAGATTGCCGGCTTCATTGTGTGTGCTCACATATTCCCACACATTCCGTTTTCACATCCACTACTTAAAGCTTAAAGCCGGTGAAAATATTCTGCGGCTTTGACAAGTGTTTATTTTTAGAGCCAAACAAGTAACAATATATTATGCATTATGTTTAAATAACAAATTCCCTTTTTAAACCTACTGAAGTATAATTATTTGTATAGATAAATATGAAGTTTATACTATAAATATAATGCAAAATAATGAAATAATAATTATACCAATTTGTATTTGAAAAAAGTACTATATATTATTATTAAATAACTAATTTTACGTACATCCTCGATATTTAACGATAGTCGATTTTTTTATATGAAAATGGTTTTTGACAAATTTAAGCTTAAAAACGTATAACTAAGCCAAAAATTCATTAATTTCAATTCGGAAAGCTGTTCTAGGTAAGTTTTTTATAGGTCAACAAATCTGCATACTCAATTTAAAATTTAAAAAAAATTAAATTTTTGTTGATATTTTTTTTTTGGAAATTTTAACAATAAAATTTTGAAAAAATTTCGTAAAAATGTTTTTTTACCGGACATATCTAAATCGATTCAGATTTTAATGCTGATCAAGAATATATATGATTTGTGGGGTCGGAAATGGCTCCTTCGCCGTGTTACAAGCTTCTAAATAAATTATTATACCATTTTTTCACTCGATATTTATCGATATTTTTATAGGAAATTTTTTGGACAAATCAATTTTTAAAAATCTCATAACTTGGCTAAAAAAGCATTAATTTCATTTCGGAAAGCTTTCCTATGTTAGTTTTTATTAGGTTAATAAATCTGCATACTCAATTTAAAATTTAGAAAAATTAAAAATTGTGTCAATTTTTGACAAATTTAATGTAACCCCTTATCAAATTTTGAAATTTTGAAAAAAATTAAAAAAAATGTTTTTCCACCGGACATATCTAGATCGATTCAGATTTTAATGCTGATCAAGAATATATATGATTTGTGGGGTCGGAAATGGCTCCTTCACCAGGTATCAATCTTCGGAATAAAATTATAATACCATTTTTTAGTCGGTATTTTTACAGACAATTTTTTAATCAAATCATAGTTTAAAAAAGTCATAACTAAGCCAAAAATGCATTAATTTTAATTCGGAAAGCGTTCATATGTTAGTTTTCATAAGGTTAAAAAATCTGCATACTCATTTAAAAAAATTAAAATTTTTATCATTTTTTTTGTTACATTTTATTCTTCCTTTTGTTGAAAAAATTGAAAATTTTTGAAAAAATTTTTTTTCGTCCGAAGATGGCTAGATCGACTCGGCTGTCGATGCAGATCAAAAATATATATGATTTATAGGGTCGGAAATGATTTCTTCGCTGTGTTACGAACAATTGAAATACCCTGTAAGGGTATAAATATTACCCTGTGACTCCCGGGCCAGTGCCCACTGTACCTCCAGCTCTGTCGGTTGGGCGAGGCCACACGCCTCACTGAGCACGAAGCTGGGGGCAGGGAGCACGGATCAGGGAACTCTGCTGGCCACGGGGTGGGCTCATGCTCATCTTCCGCCAACTGGGCACGGCTCGAAGCCACCAAAAGCCAACGAAAGCTGGATAGAAAATGTCCCCCAAGATCCTCTCCTAGTTATAAAAGCATATTTATTCCATTATTCCAAATGTAGTATATATATGTATATCTCTAATATTCATAATTCTTGGGCATTCTATTATGGTCTCCGCTGGGCTAGGGCTTTTCATGGACCTATATCCGCTATGCATAGACATATATATGCTTAAAGATCGGAGAACGTTGACAGAGATCGCGGAGAGACAGAGAGAGTAAGGGAGCGCGAGAGCAGTGTGGCTCTCGCTAAAAATCGAAAAAGCAACAACAACAACAACAAATCTGAAATGTAGATCTATGTCTCTGTGTCTATGAGCGGCGGAAAACTTCAGTTTGTCAAAGATCGCGACGACCGAACGAACGCGGCGCCGCTGCCAGTGGAACGCGGCGAACACGAAACCGAAACGCGACCGAAATCGCGCACGAACCGCAGACGAAACGCTACCGAAACGCAATCGAAACGCCGCCCGTCCTGTACCGTTATTTTCGATATCGATATTCCTTATCGATTGGCCAGGATTGGCTGTGTGTGTGCGCGGCAACGAAGTTTATACTTTTTTCCTTCGATCGTATATATATAGAGAGATATTTTTTTAATGTGAAATGTACGTGCCATGTGTGTATGTCTCTATGGTATGTCAATGTGTGTGTGTTTGCGAACTGTTCATGCGGCAATTACATTGGTTTTTAATAGTTATCGATTTTTAATGAACCACTGAAAAATGGAAATTATGCTTGGCACACTCGTGATTATCGGTTCTGGCAATTGCAGCTTAACTTGCCATTAATCGCAGCATATATGGGCGTGACGCATATTATTACAGTGCGTTGCGGCATATTAATGCGATCGCTATTATGTCGATTATTAGTTATTGGGGGCTGTACAAGGGAAATTGTAACATTTGTTACTGCGGCTTAGGTGTTTATCGATTTGATTTTTGATTACTACTCTGTCACTTTCGATTTTAATGATCACATTGAAGTGGAATGCCAATTCCAATTTTAATTCCAATTTCAATTCCAATTCCGTTTCGATATCGATTCGCTAGGATCGGCGACACTTAGCCGGGACACACACCCCGAAAACGAGACAATTACCCAGGAATGGGGCATGATTTCTTTTATTACTGTGTTTAGACCGAATCTGACGCCAAAAGGGCGACCCACAAATAAAAAATAACACAAAAAACAGGGCGACAAAAAAGTGGAGAAAAAAAATCAATCGAACAACGATCGATTCGGACCAGTTCCAGAAGGGAAAGGGTGTTCAATACACTCAGAAAATAGATGGGATAAATGGAAAATAAGGTATATTAAGCGAAGATCTAATGGAAAATTATATTAGGGAATATTATAGGAATTATTTTTAAGGGAAACCCGTTAAGAGAATTATATGTTTCCTTGTTATTTAAAAAGTTAAAAGAGATACATATATTTATGAAGTACTTAATGGCATCTGTTTTGATTTAAATATTCGAAATATTATAATCAATATCATGCATTTACTTAAAAAAAATTGCACTTTAATTTCTGCTATTGATTTCCAGTTAATATCTATATAGATAGTACTTAATTTTTGGCGCCGTGTAGGTGGGTTAGATCGATCGGCGGCGTATGATGAAATTTCCTGAGCGTTTCAATATCAACACCGGCAAAAACAACAACGACAACAACAACAAAAGGCCGCCAGCCATTTACAATTCCAATCGAATGGCAATTGTTGCCTTGCCTCCGACTTGCAGCATGATTCAAGTTGAGGGCGTGCCAAGGGACCGGCCCGGGGTACCGTCTATATCTTCTATATATATATATATATATATACAAATATACAATAAGTGTAAGCACGATGACGTAGCCATAATAGCATTCTTTAGCTTCTGAGCTGTGCAAATGTAACATTGTTACATAGGCAAATGTTTGTTGAATTTCCTTAGGATAGGTAGGGGAGTATATACAATATATATTCTCCTCTTAATTTATGCCTTTTTTAAAGCCTCTTCAGTACTTGTGTTTCGATTTCGATCAAACACTCTCCCCCCTATTGATCATACGATCAATAGCTGAACTTAACAATGTTGGCCAGTTGGCTAACTGCTGTTTTACGGCCACTTTGGCTAGAAAACAAAGCTTTTTCCCTACGCGACGCACACACATGACGTATACGTGATATTTTTGGCCTGCACAATACAAAAAATAAATAAATAAATACAAAAAAATCAGACAGAAAGAAAAGAGAAAGAGCCAGAGAGACAGATAGACGAATCTCTGTTGCTAGGGTGGCACTTTGTATTTTGTATCGGGGGTTAGTCAGCTTATAAATAATGGAATTTCATCTAGGGGCTTTTAGTGAGCTGCCGCCGCCGCCGCCAACTACTGTGAACTTTGCTTCAAAGAACTTTTCTACACCACCAGCAAAGGGGGAAAATTACTCAATCGAATCACGAACCATTTCCTGGAACGAAAGATTTTTACTGGATTTCAAGTTTGAGTTTCGTTTCGATTTGTAGGTGTTTGAAGCTTATAGGAAATACCATTTCTTATGGATTTTTATTTTTACCAGAAGGTAGAGACTTCATCTCCATGCTTATTGTTCCCCCCTCAAGCCACACTAGTTGCTCAACTAGACCAAGTAGCTGGCTCAAATGATTGGACCTTCTGGCTTCGATGACCATCAAATCAATTGCATGTGACTGCAGTAAGACAATACTTTTCAGCCACCACACTGAGGGAATATTTTGGTTGAAAATATCATACAAAAAAATATGATTGAAAATGCTGCTTGCTTTGGAAGTTAAAACAGGTTATTTGTAGCTCTTACTTAATAACATTAAACTACTTGAAATTTGCAAAAGATTCAACTAGAAGCTTAATAGGGAAAAAAAAGGAATAATTATATGACCTTAAATACACCACAAGGCAATAGCAAGTTCACCAACAGTTCAACAACAATCTCATCAATGGATATAAACTCCATTATGTAGCTATATATATATTTTTTAAATGAAAGTTCGATCAATTTATTCGGATTACAACCACTTTTCAACAAGAATAACATTCCAACAATATACAAGAGGATTTAAGTATTACTTTACCAATAAATTTCTTAAAGAAGACAGTTTTTTATCTTCATAGCATTAAATATAAATTCAATACTGATTAAACTACACACATTAAAGCTTTAAGGTTGCCTGCTTCTTCAGTATTAAATAATATATATATAGTATATTTTGCTTTTAACCAACATTTTCTCTCAGTGCCATTTTGCGGGCTGTTATGCAGTCAACAGCCGTCAAATGGCTGCTTCTGTTTCATTTGATGTCTTTCTGTGTGCGTTTGCCATTTGCCATTTAAATGAATGCGAGCAATTTTGTCGGTGATGTTGTTGTGATTTGCCTTGATTGGCATCTAATTTATGATTGACAGTTACAAACGTCGAGAGCCGAGCTCACCCGAACTGCTCCCGAGCCCAGCCGAGTCGTGTCGAGCCTACCGCAAAAGATTGAAAGCCCCCTCCTCCCTGGACGACTATAGACAGACCTTAATGTCGGATATCGGCTTAGCTCACGGCTGTCAATCAAGCTATTAAATAATTTACAAACACATTCGAATCGAATCGAATTTATGAACTAACGTCTTGATTTACGTAGTCTTCGCTGGCTGAATGCGGTTTGAAGCATTGACACCTTGACGGGCATTGTCAAAGAGTTTCACACTCACACACTGGCTACCGTTCTATCGGATTACGCGGCGTATGCGCAATGCGGCCCAGTCCGAAGCGAAACGGAACGAAACGAATCGAAACGAAGCGATCGAGTATCGAAAACGCCAACAACAATTGCAGTTTATCATCAGTCAGTCATTCAGTTAGTCAGTCAGTTAGTCAGTCAGTCAGATAGTCAGTCAGTCAGTCAGTCAGTCAGTTAGTCAGTCATTCAGGCAGCCCCCACATAACACAAAAGTTGTCTGCCCGATATAGGCCACACACTGTGGGCCTGTAAACAAAACACGGCTACTCGAATGGAGCACCGTGTTGGGGCTCCAACTGATAAGCGAACTATATCTATATACACACTATATATATATATATACACTGACTGTGCACCGGTGACGCGGTGCAGAGGTGCTGTAATATTTACACGCCTTTGCCAGTGACCCTCGTTTCGGGAGAGTAAAAGATTCAACAACAACACCAAGAGATTCAACAACAGATTTAATAACAGATTCAACAACAGATTTAATAACAGATTTAACAACAGATTCAACATGAGACTGACTAATGTAACAACAACAAGCCTTTGAGAGTTAAAAAGTACCTGTAGCAGTTAATAAGTGATTGTGAATCTTTAAAAGTTGCAGTTTTTAAACAAAATTTTCACCAACAGTTTAACAGTATTCTCACCAACGAATTCACATTTTACTATGTTTTTATATATATTCTTTAAAAGCCAAGAAATTAAGTTGGGCAACTCAATTTACAGGTTGTAAAAATATTAAAAGAAAATATCAACAATATCCCATACACCAACAAAGTGTTGTTGTGACTATTTTCAAGTTAAATAATATACCAATAATAATAGAAATGCTCATCAATAATCTTGTTACTAAAGAAATTAATTATAGTGCTTTCTTTTTAGTGCTTTCTCATGTATTAACTGTCTAATAAGTTGACCTTCTGAATTTCGCGTTCGTTCAAAGTACAATTGAACCGGAAAAAACGGAAAACAAATGAAAATCGAAATGGAAATGCCTTGCGCACTTTCCCCAAAGGCTCTCCTCACCGCTAAGCTTTCCACTGACATACAAATCATATTTTTCGCTTTTCCCCACCTAGGCGTTGTTGTTGGTGTTCGGGATTGTTCTAATATGATGTGTATATATATGGATATATGGACATAAATATGCTGTGTGTGTCATGTTGCCGCTATGTTGGCGACGTCGACGCTGGCAGCGCTCGCTAAAACTACATAAATCAAAGGAAAAGCATTTTTCTGTTTTCTGATCGTCTAGCAGAATTTTGCTTTTGTATTTTTGTTGTTTTATCTGTTTTTCTTCTATATTTTCTTTTTTTTTTTTGTTTTTTTGCTTCATTTATATTTGTTTTTGTTCTTGGCGATTGTTGATTGCTGTCGTTGGTGTTGTTGTTGCAATGGCATTTTGTACGCATGTTTCAGACATTTAACATTTTCTTCGTTTTTTTTTTTTTTTTTTTTATAGACAAGAGACAGATATCGTTCATATACATATACGCTCTGCCCGCCTGTATATAGGTATTTTTTGTTTTTATTTGTTTGCGGCGGGGCCGTGAGGCCAAAACATTTATAGGAATATTTCAAATTGCAGACGACGACGACGTCGTCGTTCTGCCAGCAGCGCATTAAATGAGGCTGACAAAAGGAAAAGCGACAAAAAAGCCAAACATAAATAAAGAAAGCCGAGGAAAAGTCAAGTTGGTAGTAACGAGGACGACATACCCTGCAAAATGACATCAAAAAAGGTGTCATCATTTCGAAGAAAGTAGGTTAAAGTTTAAGGAGAACTCATGGTTAAGGTATTCTCCCTTTAAAAGAACCTTTATTATTTTATCTAGTTTCCTAAGAGACTTGAACTTGAATCCTTGATTAATATAGGCTGCATTTTCCACCTTAAAATTAAAGGTAAAAATCAAGTGCAGCCTTAGCCTTTCTTTGGGGAAAAATCACATTAAATTGTTGCCATTCATAGGTTTTCTTTGATGTCAGCGCCTTTCCCAGGCTGTGGCAAGACATCACTAACTAAAATAAAATATATGCATATAAATATTTATATATATATATATATATATATATATATATATATATATATCTAAGCGTTTAAATATAGAACGGAACCCGTTTACCTGCAATTGCAATCACAATTTGCAATGCAATGCAGAAGCGGCATTTTCCAAAACAAAAAAAAAAACCCCTGGGAATATATATTGACTGCGAAAATGAATGGAAAATGCGGCTAAAAGCCAAGGCTTGTTTTCTTTAGCTTTTCTATACAGTTTTTTTTTCTTTTTTGCTGGCAGCAGCTATTTTTGTGAATATTATTTCATACGCCTTACATTCTTCGTATTTTGAGGCTTTTAATAAACCGAAAAACTATTTTAATTTGTTTTATTTATACTTCAAATGTGACAGAAATGATTGTTAACGATATCGTGACATGTTATTGTCTATGGCGCTATGATAATGAAAATCAAATTCAAATTCAAAATCAAATTCAAATTCAAAATTCAAAATCCAAAATCCAGAATCGAAAGCGAATGGAAAAGGCAAAGCGTAAAGGCTGAAAGCAACAACGAAAGCGAAAGCGAAACAAATTAATTAAACGAAACCGCAAATATTTGGTCGCATATTGGTCAACATATACCCCATTATACACTCCCCCGAATGTATCTGAATGTCTCTGAATATATCTGAATAGCCGCGTATTCGAATTCTTCGGCTTGTCATATTTTTCCGCGCATTATTTATTAGCAATACTTAATATACAGTCGTCGGGACAGAACTCTGCCTTTTTTTTTCTTCTTTTAATTGCGATCACACGTGCCGGGGCCAAAGAACATTTATAATATTTACGCCATGATATATGGAATGTTTCGGCCATAAAGGGAATTTTCGACTTTCCGGGCAAATAAAGTTGCTCTTGGTTTTCAAGGAAAATTGTCCCACTGACGAATCCAAGAGCTTGTTCTTAACATTCTTGAACCTACGACTCTCCCGGGAGTAGGCTCTTTTTTCGAGGAATTTCGCCTATCGTTAATTGTGTTCATTTTATATAGTTTCTCAAGGGAAAATATCGTATATTTCAATCACATGTTCTTATGATTTTTTAACTCAGTTTTTAAGGAATTTCAGGGACTGTATTGTAGAGCTATTTTTGCGATTTTTTTATCAAGAATTATGGGGGAAAAGAATTTTAGAACTTTGAAGAAAGCTCAGGAAAGAAAAATGAAAAGGAAAGTTACTTAAAAGTTAACTCTTCGAAATCAATAATCAATCTTTAGGTGATAGGCAGTTAAGTTAATGCAACGTAGTTTATAAATTAAATATATCGGAATCGAAATCAATAATATCTAAGCTAGAAATATTCTTTGAATCGAAATTTATTTAGATTTTTAAAAGACTATTTTTTGACAAATCGAAGCAGTAAAATATTCATAAATAAGCCAAAAAAGTATTGATTTCAATTCGGAAACCTTTCCCATGCTAGTTTTTATTAGGTTAATAAATCTGCATACTCAATTAAAATTTTTTAAAAATTCAATTTTTTAACAATTTTTTTTTTTAATTTTAACATAAAAAATTTGAAAAAAATTAAAATTTTTTTTTTCAACCGAAGATGTCTAGATCAATTCGGCTGTCGATGCTGATCAAGAATATATATGATTTATGGGGTCGGAAATGACTCCTTCATCGATTAAAATTATAATACCGTCTACAAGTTTCTTGAAATTAATAGTTTTTATATGCTATTTTTTTTTTTGACAATTCAAAGTTTAAAAAACGCATAACTAAGCCGAAAATGCATAAAATTGAATTCGGAAAGCGTTGCTATGCTTATTTTTATTAGGTTAAAAATGCTGCATACTCATTTTAAAATTTTTAAAAATCAAAAATTTTGCCAATTTTTGACAATTTTAATGATGTAACCCCTTATCAATTTTTGAAATTTTGAAAAATTTAAAAAAAAATATTTTTTCGCCGGATATATCCAGATCGATTCAGATTTTAATGCTGATCAAGAATATATATGGTTTATAGGGTCGGAAATGACTCCTTCACCACGTAACAATCTTCTGAATAAAATTAAAATACCATTTTTTAGTCGGTATTTTTATAGACAATTTTTTTGAAAAATCAAAGTTTAAAAAAGTCATAACTAAGCCAAAAATGCATTAATTTTATATCGGAAAGCGTTCCTGTGTTAGTTTTTATTATATTAATAAATCTGCATACTCATTTTTAAATTTTAAAAAATTAAATTTTTTGACAATTTTTTTATTGAAATTTTAAAGGATGTAAACCCTAAAAAAAATTTGAAAAAAAAAATTTTTATTTTTTTCATCCGGAGAGGTCTAGATCGACTCGTCTGTCGATGCTGATCAAGAATATATATGATTTATAGGGTCGGAAATGACTCCTTCACTGCTTTTTAAACAAGGATATAAAAATTCTTGAATTTTGTTTAAGAAATATGTTTTTTTATTCTTTTTAAAATTTTCACAAGATCCTCAAATTTTCCCCTAACCAATGGGCTAGGTCCTGTGGCATTTTCTCTGTTTTTTTTGTTTTGTTTTCCTTATTTTTTCATTTCCATTTTGCAATCCTTTGCCGAACGCGTCTCGCGATTGGCCAAAAAGGGGGCGTGTGTGTGTGTGTGTGTGCGAGAGCGTAAGGGCGAGAGAGCCGGCAAAGGACGTGGCCAAGGCAGCGCTGCTCACGCCCACGCAGCGACGTTGGCAGCGGAATTTGCACAACCAAAAGAGAGAGAGAGAGAAGGGGATAGAGTGAGATAGAGAAAGAGAGAAAGAGCGGGAATGAGAACGAACTTACAGACTTCTCTCAATGAAGTGAAATTGAAAATTCTTTAAAGTTTGAAACATTTTTCCCCCTCCCCTCCCCCGTTATCCTGGGGGAGGCGAGTGAGGGCGCTGCGGCAACATGTTGCACACACAGCCAAAGGCCTGGCAACATGTTGCCTGCGCTGGCCACCATCAGGTTGCGCAGGCGCAGCGACGCTGGCAGCGATCGCTCTAGCGCAAGCAGCAGCGCTAGCAGCAGTGGCAGCGACAGCAGCAGCGGCACCGGCAGCGGCAGCGCTCATTCAACTTTTCGTTCGTCATCGCCAAAGCATCTCTTCAACACGCGACTCACTCACACTCACACACACGCACACACGCACACCTGCTGCTGCCGTTGTTGCGAAAAAGTGCAAACAATAGCGGAGCCGAAGAAAATTGCAAGCGAGCCGAAGTGCAGAGAGCGAGACACGATCGCAGCCGAAGAGCGCCTCGCTACGTAGCTAGCGCGAGAGAGAGAGAGAGAGGGAGAGAGTGGGAGAGCGGCCGAGCGAGAGCCATGACAGCGGCAGCGGCAGCGGCAGCGCAGCAGGCAGCCCGCAGCCATATACACGGCGGCTCGCACCGCCGCAGTATCTTGTAGATAAAAAGCCGCCGATCCGCCGACAACCTCGACGCACCGTCGCACCCGCTCTCGAAAACAAACAAAACGCAAACGCAAACGCAATCGCAAACGCACACAAAATACAACAAAAAAAATATATCAAGTGAAGGAATATATGGGAATGAGAATGAAATAAGAATCGAATCGTCGCCATATATCTCTCTGAACAGTCGAGCCGAGATACAGATACGGCCAGAGCTGAGGCCACAATTTATGCAAACGGAATCGAATAGAAATAGCGAAGGCAGCATAGGAATAAATCTATATAAATCCAATCAAAATCGGGGCGCGAAACCCGCGAGTGTTATCTAATCTGCAACAGAAGTACCAGCATCGGAATCGGAATCGGAATCGGAATATATATATCTCTATATATATATGTAATACATATTATATTAAATAATATAGCTTATATACTAAACAGAGCGCGAGTGTGTGTGTGTGCCGGCCGACCTTTGTTTTGTATTTTTTATCGTTACTATTTTACTCTGTGTGCAAACGTGCTCCATAAATATATATATATATATATAATCCAACGATCTGAAGCCAGATCGGGTTCACCAACAACATCAACATCAACATCAAAGCTAAAATGGCCATCAAGCAGAGGAAGCAATCGTCGGAATGGGCCACGGCCACCGGCACAGTGATGCTTCTAGATACAACCAGGAGCAGCAGCTGCAGTTCCTCCGCCGCATCCACCTGCCCCACCCCCATCCCCGCCTGCTGCAACACAACCACCCCCGAGGAGAAGCACAGCAGATCCCGCAGAGCCACCACCACCGCCTCCGCGGAGAAGCTAACCTGCCATCTGCGGCACCTGCTCCTCGCCGGACTGCTCCTCTGTCTGGCATTGGCGGGCGGGGCGGAGGGGCGGCGGCATGCCCCGCTCATGTTCGAGGAGTCCGACACGGGCAGGCGCTCCAACCGACCAGCAGGTGAGTCCACTAACCATTATACTATATACTCTACTATATATATATGTATATATAAATATAAATATAAAGCCAGGCATATACGTTCCCATATCGTGTGTCGTTCTCCACGAGCCATTTGCCGTTTTCCACTTTGCCATTTTCCACTTGCCCAAACAAACACCGGTGGTCGCAAATATATAAGTCAGTTGGTAATTATTTAGAGAGGCAACAAAAATCTAGATTTTTTGAGATTTTATTTGGAATTTTAAGAGTGATTTAAGGAAGAGATTTATTCAGCAAAGAAAGTGATTTGAAACCTTAAATATTTAATAAAATATTTATTAAAACAGTTAAGAACTTAAACCTTTAAACTGATAATATTTAAAAGGCTTAAAATATTTGGAATTTATTTATTTATATTTTATTTGAACCATTCCTGAATTTATATTTTGCCTTGAAAACCTTAAAATGCTTGCAATTTATTTATTCCAACTTTATTTTGATTTCATTAACAGTATCCCTTGACAAATTAAATAGTCCTTTAAAAACTCCCTTTAAATTCTTTAATATTTCAAAATTTGTCCCTTTAAAATCGAAATGTTTTCCCTTTTCTGAAAAGTATCTCTTCACTATCAGTGATTTTTTATTATTCGTGGAAGCTTCATTTAATCTCAAGTAATTATTGCAAAAAAAGGCGTCAAACAACGAAAGCTAAAACTGATAAAAACGGTGCCGATTTTTATTACCACAAAATGTTGGTCTACAAGTGTGGGGGTTAGTTTAAGAGGGCTTAGAGGGTTTTCCTGCGCTGCGTTGCATAAGATGCCCTGCATATTGCGCATACGCCGTGTCGGCGCATCGGGGAAATCCCCTCGAGCGTGTGTGCAGGTAGAGAGCCCGCACACCGTCAGGTAGCACCCACCGCCAGGTCGAGGCGGGACCTGCTCGCACCCCTAATCCCGAGCTGACCCCGGGTGCGGTGCATCTCAGGGATATTCCCAATATATCTTCTTTTTTACTAATCCGGAAAGCGGGAATTCCCTTCCGCTTGCGGCCTGCCTGCCTGCCTGCCTTTGCGCAGACGCGTCGGCGTCGTAAGCCGCTTACCAGACGCAAATATATACACATAGATGCATAGATACAAATATATAGATTCAGATACAAAGATACAAATATAGCTGCACCTCGATGGAGAGCAATTGCAATTTGTTGCAGCTCACACGCTTGATTAGCTGCATTTCCTGTTCCCTTGTGGCCCGAACTCACTCTCATATAGATACGCACATATATGTGTATATGGGTTGCATATATCATGCTCTATTATGTTACCCGGCTTGCCGCAGTTTCCACTTTTCCATTTGCCATTTTCCATTTTCCATTTTTCAATTAAAAACAGATTGCGGTTTAGCGTTGCAGCAGCAGCAGCGACTTTGAAACGTTTCTCGTCTTACATTCAAAGCCGCTCGGCTTACTTCGGCTCAGTTGATGCCCTGTAAAAGCCCCAAACACTCGGGGGGATTTACATTTCCAACGGATCGGAAGCGGAACATATATACCCTATATACTTATACCCTATAATGCGCTGGCTAAGCCCGGGAGCTTAGGCTAAACTCTGCCTTGAGACAAAGTCAAATATGGCAGGAAGTAAAAAGGGGTAAAGTTTAAGCCAAATTGTAGATTATTTTCATAATGTTCAGTTAGCTGTTGAGCCAAGCGATTTTCCCAGTGAATTTTCCAGCGGTGGCCCCGCTCCTTAAACGTAATTTCGTGAAGTTTATAGGGCCTGTAATTGGGTTCGTAGATGGCACACTTTGACGCCCACTCAGCAGCGTGCATCCCACAGATACAACAGATCCAGCAGATACTATGTGGCACCCACAGCCAGATATCTCTATGTTTATACAAAGTCTTGGCATAATTTAGTCGTTATATGGCTGCGAGACACACTTATCCGGCGTTGCTCTGTCTGTTCCCCGCTTTTTCCATATATTTGTTGTGTATTTTTTTCGTGTATTTTTTTGTTAATGAATGAAAAGCCAACGCAAAAAGCAACAACTACCGAAACAGTTCTTTTTTGGAAGGCTTTTGCTTGTTTTTTCTTAGTTTTTTTCTTTTTGTGGCTAATCAAACGTCAAAAAGACCACGCAAACTAGCAGCCAATTCGTTTTGTTCATTTCGCATTTAATTTAACTGATTAACAAGCTGACCGAGCGACCAAGAAAAAGATACCCCCTCCTTCACCTCCTCTTCAGGTCCCCCAGCCACGGCCCACGGTCTCTCCGCCGCCGCCGCCGCCATTCGTCAGCATAATTCATTTATTCAACTGTCTGCCGCCCAGTTAGGTGTTAAAAAGTTGTTAACTTATTTTTAATGAATGCGTGTAAAAAACACCGCGCACACAGATACAGATACAAAATAAAAATCACAAAAAAAACGTAAGAAAAAAGCTACAAAAAATCGAAGAAAAAACCAAGTAAAAAAACAGAAGAGAAACAAAAAAATATATAGCGACTCCGAAAAAGATCAAGATGTGCCTACGTAGAGCAGCCACAACAAGCCGCCGGCAACGGCAAAAAAATCGTTCCGTTCATTTCGTTTCGTTTTGGGATCTCTCCCTCTCCCTCCCTCCCTCTCTCTCTCTGTCTCTCTCTTGGCAAACATATCATGATCAGCGAAGAAGATGGAGAAAAAACAGGGCCCAAAAGTCGAAGTTTTAGATACCCTACAGTCAGATTTTATTAGATTTTTAATATAAGCATTTTTTGAAGAAACCAAGTCCTATTTCCCTTTAAAAATATATTTAGGGGAACTTTACTTATTTCTAAACTATGTAATACAGTCTTAGTCAAGTCTAGACGAAGTTTGTGATACCCTAAGATCATATTAAAGTCAAGTCTTGGTTTGAGAAATTTTTAACCCAAGGTAACTTTGTCTTGTTTAACTTTAAAAATTAAAAATATATTTGAATGAGCTTGAATTAGTTTCTAAAATATATTTTATGGTTTTAGCCCAGTTTAGACGACGATTTAAATACCCTAAAATCATAAATCATAAAGAAAGTATTGATTATTAACGTTTAAAAATATATTTCAAATACATTTCCCATAAATACCCGAAGCTGTAAATACCCTAAAATCAGTTTTCAATTAATTCTTTTTAAAGGAAACTTTTACAGCAATAGAAATAGCTGCTTATTTCCATTTAAATATTTATTTTGAGCTGTAAGACTTAGTTTCCCAATACATTTTCCAGTGTTAGCCAGGTCTAAACGACCCTCAGTTAGGGTATTTCCCCAGAAACACGTTAAGACCCCCCGTTTTAGGGGGGGCCTCAGAGGTGAGGCAGAGCCGGTGGGGCGGGGCTCAGACATTTGTTTGGGGCCGTCTGCGACAGCCACCCGAAATGAGCCACCGCCACCGCCGCCGTCGTCGTTGTCAGTTGCATGTCAGCCACTCGAACGGGGAACGAGCGAGCTGGCCAGGAAGAGGAATGGGAATGGGAATGGAGCTGTGGAGCTGTGGAGGAGCTGCCAGGAGGAGGAGGGAGGAGGGCACAGTGCCAAAGCCAAAGCCAAAGCCAGTGCCATGCGAAATGCAACCAATTTGTTGCATTTGCCACACAGACGCAACTTCCACGGAGGAGGCGTTGCATTGCGTTGCGCTGCGGTTGCGCACCGTGTGGGCAGAGGAAGCACTTAATGCCCACAAGGTGTCAAATTGCAGCAAACTCCGCTTCGCCCACCCCGAAAAATCGAGAGAAAAAAAAACCAAATCAAATAGAGGGGGGAAAGGGTAGCTAGCAGCACATCAAACACCGGATCAGGCCGTGTGTCTGGCGTAAATTAATTTGGCCAAGAGCGTAGGCCAAGAAGTAGATACGCTGCCAGGCGATACAATCTCATTGAGTCGAATCCGTAGGCTCTGCGCCGTTTCCGTTCCAATGAATGGAGATGGCGATGGCGATGGCGATGGCTATTGGGATTGGGATGTGGATGTGGATGTGGATGGAGTTGGTGATGGAGTTTGAATTGGAGTGGGGGCATCCGTTGAGAGTTGACAGCTAATAACAGATTTCTGCTTCTGCCGCCTCGCAAAAGACTCCTTCATTTTTTTTTATGGGCGCCATCCATCTCGGCATCTCCAGCTGCCTTCTTCTCCAGCTTCATCTTCATCTCTAGCTGCATCTCCATCTCTAGCTCCATCTTCATCTTCATCTCCATCTCCATCTGCAGCTCCTTCTCCAAATTCTTCTCGGTGGCATTTGGCTTGCCTTTCATTAGCACATGCCGCATTCTTGCCATGCATTAATTATCAAGACGCAATCAGTGGCCACAGTATAGTAGTGCCCCCTTTTTAGCCAAGAAAACCCCCAAAAGAAAACTCTATTACACCTTGAATTTTCCAAGGATATAATAAGAGAAAAAATGCATTTAAAAAGAAATCATTTTATAGGTTTTATGCCTTTGCTTGTTGCTTGCCTAAAGCCATCATTATTTCAATATTTATATATTTTAAATATATATATATAATGGCCTAAATATTTGATAGATCTAAAGAGGCTTCCTAATGAGCTTTCGCTTGGCTGAGCATATTTAATTTTGTATAAAAATTCGCTTGGCAATTTTTGTGTGTCGTTATTTGCAATTGGGCATGCAATTGCATAGCTCGACAATTAAATTTACCCTTTAATAGTCGCACATTCGTGTATATGTATATATATCGTATATATATATATATTATTTATTTATTTTCGTGCTAAAAACGCCCACCAAAATGAGAAGAAAACCCAAAAACCGCCAGCAAATCGCGTGTCGCGTGACGCGCCTTGCCGGCTGCTGTTGTTGTTGGTGATATTGTTGGTGTTGTCGTTGGTGTTGCTCTGCCCATTCATTGCAGTCCCCAAAAATACAAAAACGAAAACAAAATACATCCTCAACATATTTGTGCAACTTATCAGCGCATTTAAAATTAGCCAAGCAGCAAAAAAAAAAATCAAACAAAATTCACCAACGTTTTTCGTATTTGTTGTGACTTTTTGTTGCTGCTATTATTGTAGTAATTTATATATATATATATATTATATAAATGTATGTGTATATATATATATTTTTGTATTTGTATTTTTTAAAGATTTTTTTTTTATATTTGTTGTAGTATTTATTGTTGTTTTTGGTCTCAACATCTGTGCGGGGCAAGTCGCAGTCGCGTGATTTGGTTTGTAAATGGGAAAGGAAGGCGACGGCTACGTTTTTGGGGGAAATAATTCAAGGAGGTGGGTTGCCAGGAGGGGGATGGGGGGTTGAAGGGGGGTTGAAAAATGCAAAAACTAAAACCAACAAAATAAAAATAGTCATTGAAAATGAATGTGTTTACGGTCAGGCCTGGTCATCATTGTTGTTCCAAAATAGCAGGAAAAAAAAAACAAGGAAAACAAAATGAAAACTCATGTTTATATATATTTTAGTAAACTGCAACAGATATATATTTATATCTTTCTATATATATATAGATAAATGATCCATAGATCGTTTGCTTTTAGCCGGCAGTTTGTCAGGATTTATGACTGAAAAGGAAAATGCATTTTACAAGCGTTTTAAAAAAGCAAATAGAGACTTAATTGGGCTTACCAAATATTATTAAATATTTATTAAATATCTATAAATACATAGTTTAGCAATTTTTTAAAAGCAAACGCACAGTACCAAAAAATGTGCTCTGTTTCTGTATTTGACAGCCAAAGATTTGTCTTTTACATAAGCCAAAAAAAGCAAAAAGAAAAAAAGAATCTGTGCTTTCTTTGCTTTTTTTTTAGCAATTCTTCTTGGCTGCACAACAACCCCTTGAGAGAAAGAAAGGAAATTTTGGGGGGTAAATTCATTGAAAGATAGAGAAAACGAGCCCCTCTTTTCATTTCATTTGCGGCTTTTTCACTTTTGAACTTTATTTCGTTATTTTTTTTTACCTTAAGTTGGGGGGTGCTTTCACAGGACGGAATGTATTTGCTATTTGTCCAATGGCCTGGCCGGTTTTTGTTATTATTTTTGTTTGCTTTGTTGCCACCGCCGTCCAATAATGTTTGCTCGGAGCCCCGCCGCACCTCTCTGCCACCCCCCCTCTCAGCTGTCATAAATTATCAACGGAAAAGCGACCACAAGCGATGATGACAAGGCAAACCCCAGGCCGCCCACAGCCCCGCCTCCTTTTTCCAAGCAATACGTACACACAGAAAAAAAAAAGAAAAGAATAAGCGATCACTTGTGATGGCTGAAACTGACCTAAGATCACAATGGTATATGTTTCGAGATATATTGAAGAATTATAAATAATTGAATGGTTTAAAATAGAAGAAAATCATAATATAAATCAATTAAAATGGTATATAACTCTCATATATCTTAATTCAATTGAGGTATTTTAAAAATAATCAAAAACCAAACATCAAAATGGTCTAGAAAGTTATATATATCATACATTCAGAACCCAAACATTTGTAAGATAACAAAAATCGTACAAAATGATCTGAAAAATGGTATATAACAAGTTAAGATCTTTATATTCCAAATTCTTATAAAAAATACAACAGAAAGTACAACAAATAAACTACAAAATGATCTAAAAAATATGGTACACCCTGGTAATATAATTAGAAAAAAACATTTTCAAACAAAATGATCTTAAAAATGGTACTTAACAAAGTAACACCACAATAACCAGACATTGTATTAAAAAAGTACAAAAACTTTGCTAAAAAATTATTGAAATAATTATATATAATACAAGCTGATTTCATAATGTTCATATTGTAATATATATATACCATTATTTTCCGTGCACTTTTCTCCTCGACGCACTTAATCAACCATTAGAAATCTTCATTAGAACTGGCGTGTCCCCAAAATAAAGAAGAAAAAAAGAAATAAATAAATAAGGAAAAGTAGGGGGGAAAAACTAGAAGTGAAGTAAAGGCCAGGCGAGAGGCATTTTGACTTTGTTTGCTTTGCACTTAAATAATTTAATTGCTTATAAAACAAACAAGTTGCGCTGGTGAAACCATTTGAACAAATATTTCATTTAGTTTTTTGTTGTTTGCCGCCGCGGCATTAGCTTTATTCATTTCGATCAAACGATCGATTGATTGATTGCCCGATGGCCTGATTGACAGCTCGACACTCGTAGCTGTCAAATTGTTGGGGTGCCATTCCCCACACCCACCCATCCCCACCCACTGAAAATCAGAGCAAGAAATTCTTATAATTTTCCATACACTTTTCCTTAATTTTCCCCTCATTTTTAATAACACTTTCCCCAGCGCCTCGTTAAGTCGCACGTTTTAATACCGATGCTTGGCTCATCCTTTCGTTTCATTCGATTTTATGATGGCCAGCGTTGAGCTTTAACATTTGCGCTAATTATTTTGCCACAATTAATTAAGGCGCAAAATAAAAATAACATTAAACAAGAGCATCGCCGGCAGCACCAACAAAAACAACAAATAAAAAGGCGACGAAATGAGCAAATAAATAAATGTATAGAAAGGCGTATATATATAATATATATATAATATATATATATATGTATATCAGAGAGATATATAGATAAATGAAAACAGCTTCGGCGGCCTGGCCTGGTCTATATATTTCGCACAGCTATATGCACCCGATCTGCGCTGATCTTTTAACTCAATTAAAAGCGCGTACGAGCGCCAAAATTTTCAAAGGCACTTTTCGCTCTGTCCCTGTATATATATATATATATATATTTATATATACCTATATATATATGTCTATGGGTTGTATCTATATGTCTACAACAGATACAACACACAAAAAATAGCCGACAATTCGACGCCGCTGCTGGTTCTGCGTCATGTGAGTCAGCGTCTAGTGCTGGCAGCGGAAAATCTTCTGGTCCATTTTCCTGATGACACATGTATCTACATACATATATGTGTGTCTGCCTGGCTCTCCCCCCCATTTGCTCCTTGGTCCTGTTACTGTACTGACTGTAATTAGCACATTGTAGCTTTAGTTTGTTGTCTCTTAGGCGCAGGTCACAAAAATGTCAGCCACTTTTTAGTTTTCTTTCAAATATTTGATCCTTAATAAGGATATTTTCTTGGGTTTTAGAGGTTTTCAAAAGTATTTGAACTTTTTTCAGAGGCTTAACAGTTTCTAAAGAAACTTGAGTAATTTCGTTTTGCATTTTACAGAGTTTTCCAACTTTAAAAGTGTTTTCCAAACTGATTTGAGTTTTTAAATGATTGCTTTCCTTGATTTAATTAAAGTTTGGCCTTATTTTCAAAATATTTCATACAAATTAAAGCCAAAGCACCCTTGTAAATACTAAAATTCCCATTTAAAGTCTTGAAATATTTTTGAAAAATACTTTTTAAAGTCACTTTTGTCGCCTGTCAGTCTGGGGGTTGCAACATGCAACATGGAGGGGTGTATGTGTGTGTGTGTGGCTTGGTTTTTCAGTATTTTTAACATTTGTTTGCTAATGATTCGTATGCCGCAGACACTTTCGTGCAAGGAAAAGCCACAAAAAACAGTTGTTGCACTTTTCTTTTCCTCTCTACGAGTCAATGCACTGCACAAAAATATAAGAGATTAAAGTGGGAAAAACTAGAGGGGCGGCATAATTTATTTCTAGACATTTTTGTCTTAAATTTAAACTAAAAATTCAATGCACTTGCTGCTCGTTCCCACATATGTTATTATTGCAAATGTTTTGGATATTTTTTGAATATTTTTCGAATATTTTTTGAATATTTTTCAAATATTTTTCGTACATTTCTTGACTATACTTTTGGAATTTTTGTTTTGTAAATATTTTGCACATTTTTGTGCTGCTCTGTTTCCATTCAGGCTTGTCCATCAATCTCAAATCGAAACCCAAGTGCAAAAATAAATAATAATAACAAAATCCATTGCACAAATCACACACACACACACACACACACACACATAAAAACCGAACCAAAATTGGCCGCATTTTGTATTTTTTCGCGGTCATACATCAAGTGTCTAGACAAATTGTGGCAAACACAATAATAATAATAACAGCTGAGGTTCAAAACAGGAAGTGGAGTGTCAGGAGAGAGAGATAGCGTCCAAGATGTATGTACTGTATATATATAGGAATATATATATATATTATAAAGAAACATTTTTGGGGGATTTTTTTTTCGCACCATTATTTTATAATTTCCCCAATTTCGTTTGGGTATCTTTATGGCAAGCCTTGGAAAAACTCTCCTTAGAAACAGGCCATGAAATAGTATCCGTTGTGTGCTTAAAATATATAATAATTTTAATATTTACACATAGATAAGTAACCATTTAAATGGTCTATAAAATGTGTGTAAATAAATTAATATTTATACCTAAACTCCTATCAAATCGTTGCCAAACTCATCAAATTACTTGCTTTGCCAATTATTGCATTAAAAAATTATTAATTTAAATGTGTGTGCTTAAAATATATAATAATTATTAATATTTACACATAGATCGGTAACCATTTAAATGGTCTATAAAATGTGTGTAAATAAATGAATAATTATACCTAAACTCCTATCAAATCGTTACCAAACTCATCAAATTACTTGCTTTGCCAATTATTGCATTTAAAATATTAATTTTTGCCAATTACTGCATTTAAAATATTAATTTAAATGAAAGAAAAGCGCCTCTAAAATGTATTTAAGCCCGGCATTAAATGAAATTGAATTAATTTAATTGTTTTGCGAGACACTTTCTGTGAAAGATCAAGACTTGCAATATGATTAATGATCCCAGCAGCAGCAGCAGCCTCCTCCTCTATGGGGGCCGAGGATTATCGCTCTATATAGACTAGCCTAGGCTATATCTCCTCCGATCCGATCTCTCTTCTGGCTGTGTGTGTGTGTGTTTAAATTGTTTCGCACGCAAATAAAGCTGGCGCCAGCAGCAGCGGCAGCGGCAGCAACAACAAAATTGATAAACGTCGCGCGTCGTTAGCGCCACTTATCACGTATACGCCATGGCGCCGCTGGCAGATCCGGCGGATTCAGCGGCGGATTCGTTGGATACGTTATGGCATACTCTTGAGATACACTGGGCTGTGTGGATTTTCGCCAGTACCTGGCTCTCGATCTGGCCATCACGTGTATTTAGCTAATTACTTGTAGTTTATAGCCGCTGCCGCTGCCGCTGCGAGTCTCTCTATTTCTTCTTTATTTTATATATTCTTTGCTTCATTTACACATTTTTTGTTTTTTTCTGTTTTATGCCGAAACAAACAAATGTGATTATCAGGGGAGCATGATATGGCTTGGCCAAGATATGGGAATTGTGAATGATGTGTGCGATAACCGCGGGGGAGCCAGGCAACAGGTGTCAACTGGGGCGAGTTTAGAGATACACACAGCGAAAAATAAACAAAAAAATCATATTAGCCAGAGCAAAAGAAATGTAATTTTTTGCCTATAATAATTAGCTTACTTTTCTGAGTTTTATATATTTTTAATAGATTTTTTCTGGCTTTTAATCTTAACAAAAAAAATCAATTTAAAGTTGTGGCATTTGTTTCGTGCGTTTTCCTTGCGTTTTCTTGAGGCGACGCGTTTCGCTGGCGTTTTCGGCGCGTGTTGGCCGCGTTTCCGCTCGCCGCCTTTTCGTTTAATTTAATTAAATATCATTGCCAGACGACAACAACTACGAGAAGCTACCAATTTTGGGCCTTTGCCTGCTCGATTTGATTTGTTTTTATTGTTTTCCCTGTTGGCTGCCAGTTGCCAGCGCCTTTGTTGTCGGCATTTTGTATCTTTTTTGTTTCGTTTACATTTTTTATGAGTGGCGCCAAAAGTTTTAGCATAATTTTGCCCAGAGACACCGGCGAGCGGGTGTGTGTCTGTGTGTGTCTCTGTGTGTGTTTGTCGGTGTTTCTAAATATATTAATAATTTAACGCGTCGCATTTGCCGATTTGCATACGATTTGTGGCATTTTGTGCAAAGTTTTATTTATTTTTTGCCGCTCGCGCGCATCCAATTAACAAAGTCGAACTCGAACTCGAAGCCGAAGTCGAAAACCAAATCGATATCGAAATCGAAATCAAAGAAGCAACAAAAATTGCTGCTAATGAAATTTCATCTCTAATCTAAATTGGATGCTGCAGCTCTACGTTGTTTTTTTTTCGCCCCTCTCCGAGTTAATCCCACAATTTGACACTTGTTGGCGCCCCATTGAGAGGCAGCTTCTGCTTAGATACACTGAAAGCAAGGCGTTACTCTTACATTAAATCAATTGAAAAATATTTATAATTATCTTTAAAGCTTGCTTGATTTTTTGAGGATTTTTTCTTATATGAAATTCAAAGGTATTCATAGGTAGTTGTAGCTTTTTCCGGTGTACCGTCGACTTGCATTTGTAATTGAAAACGCTGCCGGAAGCGACTCAACGCCTCTCAGCGAATGTGGCGCCAGGTTTTTTTTTTCTTCTTTCTCTATTTCTATATATATATATTATATATATATATATACTTGTACCGATACCAATTCCGATTCTGATTCGGATTCTGATTGCATGGCGTTCGCCCACCCGAAACCGTGGCGAAACCCAATGCGAAAGGAAAAACGTGAAAATGACAGACGATAAACTGCTGCCTGGATGGAGGGAGGGGGCTGCATTTCCCAGCTGGGGAGGGGGAGCTGCTCTTTTTTTTTTCTCTCGATTGAAGTTAATTAGTCGCTGATCGATTGGCTTTGGTTTGGGTTCGGGTTCGGGTTTGGGATCTTGCCTGTGGGCGTCTCTGTCGCTTATGGCTTTTCATTATTATTATTAACCTCGCTCTGGCTCATCGGCGCTGATATATAGGCATCGGCTGTTGCCGCCGCCATAGCTTTATACTATATACACATCCATATATATATATAAATATATGGATATATATATGGGCAATTGCATTGCTGACTGGCGCCAGCAACCTGAAAATGAAATGGCAAAAATTGCGAAAAATTGAAATAAACATTCGCAGAGTTCGCACAGATCTTAAATGGCAATTGAGGAAGCGTATTTGGCTTTTTATTTATATATATATATATTTATTTAATTTATTTATGTATTTATTTATTAATTAATATTTATTTCGCCCCACTTTTAGTCACCGAATGTCAGTTTGGCAAGGTCCTGCGTGAATTGGGCTCGACCTGGTATGCGGATTTGGGTCCACCCTTTG
This sequence comes from Drosophila bunnanda, assembly GCA_035046265.1. NCBI lineage: Eukaryota > Metazoa > Arthropoda > Insecta > Diptera > Drosophilidae > Drosophila > Drosophila bunnanda. The sequence goes on from JAWNOB010000017.1 coordinate 1,159,958, forward strand.
GCGTTATGTACTGCATCAAATGCGAATGCGTGGCGGTAAGTCATTTAAATATATTTTCCTTAAATTTAAATACCCAAAAAATATCGAAGAATTAGGGAACAAACCTCAAAACTTTACCTAAAATTGTACCTAAATTGTAGGGAATCATTTAAAAACGTATACCTCTAATTGATCAGTTGAAGAGTTCGAAAATAATATTAATAATAATCCAAAGAAATAAAAAACAGACACTAAGTTTACTAAATCCATACAATTTATATGAACTAGGTACAAATGTAGCTCAAAATGTAGCGGAAATGTACCTAACTTAGGTAAAAGTCAGTATATCTTATGGGAAAAATCTCAACGAAGGAACCCACTATTAACCAGTTGAAAAATTATGAATAATATTAGTAATGATTATTAGTTACGCTTAGAAATGTACCTAACCTTTGAAAAAATGTACCTAACTTGGCGAAAATTAGAGAAAAGCTTGAGAAAACAAATCGCAATTTATAAACCCCCGATTGGTCAGTTGAAAAATCCCCCTCAGATGCAAAATAGCCAACAAATTCCAACTGATGGGCGGCGTCGGGCGGACACCGAGCAAAAAAAAAGCAAAAAAAAAAAAAAACAGAGAGAAAAAATTGACTAATGACCGCCGACACTGGGTACACGAGGAAAAGCCAAAAGGAAAATGCTGAAAGACGTCGGCAAATGAAAATGATTGTGTTTTCAGTTTGGACGCGCTTAATTTATGGCATTTCCACGCATGATTAATATCGATTTGAAAGCTTTATGCTCCCTATGCGATTTATTACGAATCGGAGCCAAATATTCTATAGCCTTGCCCAGCCTTTTGCTCAAATTGAAAAACAAAATCGTGGCGGTTCGATCGAATTACGCAAAAAAAAAACAAAAAAAGATAAAATAAATAAATACAAACATGTTGCAGTGCCAAGAAACAAGGGGCGTGGCGAGGGCAAGACCATTTTCCCACCGAAAGCGACACATAAAAATGTCACACACTCGTCGCCGTCGACGACGACGACGGTGTCCTCGGCGAGTTAAAAAAAAAAGATATACAGCGCCAGATATATATACTTATCCGAATCCAAATCGGTGTATCGGTTGTGCGGGGATATCGGAAAATTGCCTGACAGAAATTAATTGCTTTCCTTGTTGTTGCTAGTCTGCGATGGACCAGACGCATCCCGCCGCGTTCTCTCTCTATAAATACATAGATGTTACTCGTATTTTGCTTTAATTTTTAATGTGCATTGCATAAAAGTCAGCTTTGAAATTAATTAATTATAATTTATGTCGCCTGCAAGCGTCGCAAATGAGCACATCATAAAATTATTTAAAACATGTTGCTGCTGTTGAACTTTAAGCACGACGGCGGCGGCGGCGGCATCGGCGGCATCGGCGCTGGCGACCAATAAAAATTAATAATAAAAAAGCCGAGAGAAACATCAAAAAGACAAGCAGCAGAGTGGCGGCACAAAAAACAAATACATATATATATAAATTTAAAAAAATAATTATAAAAAACGGATAATACAAAGGGGCGTTCTATATTTGTATAAGCCCAATATTGGGCCAGAGTCGGTTGCTAACAAGGCATAAATCAGGCTGTCTTAATTTGTATTTATTTTTCGCTTCTTTATGAGCCTTAGTTTGTAGTTTATCATATTTTTAATGCATTTACTTATTAATTATTATTATTTTTGTTTTGTAGATACCCAAGAAGCGCCGCATCGTTGCACGCGTTCAGTGTCGCAACATCAAGAACGAGTGTCCGCCAGCGAAATGCGATGATCCCATCTCCCTGCCCGGAAAATGCTGCAAGACCTGTCCCGGCGATCGGAACGGTAAGTCCACTTTAATATAGTATATATATTATATCAAATATTATAGCCACAAATGCTTCAATTAGGCCAGGAAAAGTATCTCAAAGATATTCCCTAAACCCTATAAATAGACTTAAACAATCGTTTCTTCCTCTCTCAACTCAATTTCAATTAAAAAGTTCATCTTTTTATGAATATTTCCATTAATTTTCTTCCCGAGAACCATAATTTCCGCATAATGTTTCAATATTTTGACATAGCCAATGGTTTTTGGCTAATATAAATCGGGATTAGACACCGATTCGTTGCTATATCTTGTCGGGTATGAATAATTAAGCGTAACAGCGATGCCAGCTGCCCGAATCTGTAGCCCCCCTTGGCCCGATCTGTTTCTATATAGCACATACATATATATCCACGGACTTGGCCGAAACGCGTAAATTGTTTATGAAAAATTACTTGGCCCGAAATGAAGGTCAGCGCTACGCAATTTATATTTCGTTTTTATGTCTCAGAGTCTGATGATTCCTACAACACACATTTTTATATATATCTATATATTATATATATGTTCCCTGGTCCACTACTTCGGATAATGGTGTGTTTCGGCGACTTTTGCATTTATTTATTGTGCTCCTCCGCTCTCTCAGTGTGTTTGTTTTTTGTTTTATTTTCAATCTATTTTATATCGCCCGAGCGGCGCCTGAAGTTGTTTCTGTTTTCGGATTTCTGGGGGCAGAGAGAAAGAGTATTTCAAGTATTTGCTTAAGCACTTTGCCGGGGTCCCCATTGGGGGCGCACGTGCCCGGCTAATAGACCAATTACCAAGGAAATCGGCACTCTCTCTCTATATATATTTTATATATATACATTATAATATATATTCTCTAGATTTTGGTAAAAAATTCTCAGCTAGAGAGAGAGATTTCTCTGTGACATTTTTCACATAATCAGACCAAGTGCTGGCTGGATTCCAGTCTTTTGCTGCTGTTGTTCGTTGCATGTTGCATGTTGCATGTGTTGCTGTGTGGCAAACTGGAAAACTGGTTGGAAACGGGAATGGGCTGGCAGCAGCCGGGCATCAAGGGGTTAAAGGGGTCTGTTGCAGCACATCATTAGTTTCCGTTTTGCGGCAATTTTTCATTTGCTTATGCAAAGAGCCGTTGACCCGCGGGACCTTCCTTCCAGCTCTAACCAAAAAAAAAACTACTTACTATATACAATTTCACTTTTCCCCGCTGTGAAAATTTCCTCCACTCTTCTATATATATATATTTTTTGTATATATTTTTTGGTTTTACTTGTTTTTTTTTGTGGGCAAAACTCCCAACTCGTTTGCCATAAATAGTTAGAAGGCACGGGCGCGGCTTTTCCAGCGAGACTCTGAGACTCTTTGGCTCTCACGCAGTCAGCCGCCATCTCGGCCATCTCGGCCATCCCAGCTAGCCATCCCAGCTAGCCATCTCAGCCATCTGAGCCATCTCAGCCTGGTCGGGGCTATTGTACAAATATTTCGCAGCCAGGCAGCAGCCAGGCAGCAGCAACAAAGCCAAAGCCAAACGGGCAAACAGCCTGCAACGATCGCTTCCAAAGTTATTTTTTGCCTAACTTGGTTTTTTGCCTCATAGTCCGCATATTATGATTGCACTCGAAGAAAATTTGGTGACAAGTAACACACGTCCAAGGCACTTGAAGTTAGATTTTAGAAAATATTAAGAAATCTCTGCAACAATAGTTTAAAGAGAAAATTCTAAGGAAAGATATAGAAATATATAAAGCTGCTTTTTCTAAAATATCTATATAAAGTTGTAGGTATTCTCCGAGATATATATCTAGTTATAGCCACTCCTGATCGCCTGATGGAGTCTCTACTGTATTTTGAGGCCTAGGCAAACTTGAAGTTATTTTTGTGAAATTTATAGAATTTATAGAAAATATAAAGCCTACAACAATAGTTTAAAGAACAAATTCGAAGGAAAATATTATGAAAGATATAGAAATATATACAGCTGCTCTTCCTAAAATAGATATAGATATTCTCCGAGATATATATATAGTTATAGCCACTCCTGATCGCCTGATGGAGTCTCTACTGTATTTTGAGGCCCAAGTCCTGGGCAAGTTGTCAGGCCTGGCGATGCTCTCCTCGCTCGAAGCTCGCAGCTCGAAGCCCATGACATGGCCATACATATAATCAACATCAACAATTGCCTCTGCCTTCGTTAAATGTCCATTTTGGGATTTCGCATCTTTTGGCTGCTGCTGCGGATGCTGCTCCTCCAGCTTCCAGCGATCGATTCCGATCGATTCCAATCGATTCTCCTCCATCTGCCCCTTACTCTGCCCGCCCGCGTTTGCCATTAATTTATGCGCGGGCATTACTTTTTTGTTCGTTCATTTTTATAATGACATAACTCGAGCATTTTAACGCTTATTAAATTATCTCATTTGCCGCCACAAACGGCGGGCGGTCCCTATTTAACCAAAACGGGCCCCGGGTCCCGGGTCCCCCCGATAAACCCCTCAGGTAGACAATAAAACTTAATGTTTTACAGAGACAGAAGAGAGAGAAAGAGAATTTAACTTGATGACATCTTTTGGCCAAGAGTGTCCATCCCTTTTTCGTTACCTTACCCGATCCGGATTCCAATCTCAATCTGGAACTCGATTCCCATCAGCAGCAGCAACATTGTGGTGGCCACAAAAGGATTGCCTTGGTATCGGCATCGCCATCGATATCGGTATCGTTATCGTTCCCAAATTCACTTTTTTATGGCCGGGCGTGAGCTGTGCGCCATCGAACAATAAAATCTTCGACTTTATCTTTATCTGTATCGTTATCTTTATCGATTCTGGATCGGCAGCGGCAGCGGCAACGGAACTGTCTATTATGTTCCCCACTCTACACTTTTTATTTCTCTTCTCTTGCTTGTCTTTTTCTATATTTTTTTCTTGTTTTTTTTCTCAACCTTAAGTGGAGATTGTGGCCCCGCGATAAGGCTAAGAAATAGAGCTAACAAGGCGTTCGGTCTTGGACTTAATCGAAATGTAGATTAAGAGAGGTAGAGAGCAAGAGACCCCGAAGAACCCCGAAGAACCCCGAAGAACCCCGAAGTCTCCGAAGTCTCCGAAGTCTTCGAAGTCTCTGAAGACTCCAAAGACCCTGAAGACTCCGAAGTCTCCGAAAACCCCTTCGAACCACCTAAGACTCCTTCTAGTCTTCAGGCTTCCCATTAACCCAAATTGTTAACCTCTCCCTAAAGCTCTTAAATCTCTCTCAACTATGCTAAAGAGAGAGTGGGAGAGACAGAGAGGAGTTAGCATAATTGCCGGGCTATTACATGGTCTGGATCGGGCTGGCTGAGGGAGGATCAGGTTGATCGAGTGTGATCATCGGTGATCATGGGTGCTAAGATAAACTTTTAATAGTCACAGGTTCCAACCAAGAAGACTGAGCTGAGATCTTTGTGCCCTGATCTTATATACCGATGTGATCTTAAGACCGATCTTTATTGATCTCTTCAAAACTGATCCAATATGTTGTGTGTGTTTTTCTTCTCGCTTTATTTTTTCCCTGTTTTTTTTTTTTTTTGTATTTTTTGTTAATGAGCTGCCGCCGAGATTCTTTTTTGGGGCCGACCCCACATACCAAAGCGTTGACTCAATACCAAAGGTGTCGTTTGTCTTTCGGTCTCTCCGGCTTTCTGGCTTTGTCGGCTTCGGACTAACCCCTACCCTGGCATTCTCCCGCTCCATGCCAGGCCAGTGTCCATCCGTTACCCCTTCCTCTCGTGCGGCAACGTGTCGTCGTCTTTGTGCTCACCAAAACTCATTTATCTTGGCTTACAGGCAGACCTACAAAAAGAAAACCTTAAAAAAAAAAAAACAAGAAAAATAAGAAGAACGAAAATTTCATTCATCTGCAAATGCGATTCAAGGGCAGCCAACGAGGCCCAGAGAAGACACCAATAAGCCCCAAGAATGTAGAGTCCACAAATTGAAAAGCCAGAAAGGCTAAAGCTGAAAGTGAGGCTCAAGACTGAGGCTCAGACTGAGACTGAAGCTGAGGTAAAGCCAGAACTGGCTGGCCAAGTGGCTCGTATTAAGATCAGGCGATAAGATCGGACAGCAGAAGCCACAGAGGCAGTCCCCAGACCCAAGACCTGGACCTCAGTCCGAGTCTCAGGCTGAGTCCGAGTCTGAGCCTTAACCTGGAGCTCAGGCTGTGGCTGGAGCCGCGTCTGGGGCTCTCAATAAAATGCTATACAAGGTGTCAGATTTGTCGCCCTTCATTATGCGATACCCCGCTCGTTTTTTGTTCTGTTTTTCTTTTTTTTTTTTTTTTGTAGCAGTAGTATTTTTACGTTTATTTTTATTTCTGCGGCTTAGTAGGGGTTTTCGAGAAGAGCACAGCATAAAATAATCGAAATGCCATCGACAGGAGTAGGGACTAGGGAGTAGGGAGTAGGGACTTGGAGAGGATTCTGTGAAGGGTGTCCAAAGACTGGGCTTTAATCAGCTTTTGTCGGTCTTCTATAAGAGGTGGCTGGCAATGGTAATGGTGATTTATGTTTGCTCCCTGCCCGGGTGTCAATCAGCGGGACAGCGGAAATGTGTCCACCTACTTTCACGCCAAAAGGTCCGTGTCATGTGGATTCCGGGAAGCACCCCGCCTAAGCAGCACCACTTCCCCTTGGCCGCATCTACTACCTGCCCTCAATTTATGCACGATTAATGAATGCCACCTGGGCTCTGTCTCGGTACGGTTCGGATACGGATTCGGACGCCCTACCTGGCCTAGGAGGGCTGCCATTCATGAGCATGATCCCCTGGCATCCGCCTCCGGCTTCACCTTCATTCAATCGCTCTGCGTTGAGACTCTGAATGGGTGAGGGAACACCGGTTGCTTTGAAGCATTTGTTGGCTATATCTAAATTCCATTTAAGGTCGAACTGAACGCTTATCGCCCAGCATCTCACCCCTGTGTTCTCTATTCCCTTTGATATCTTGCAGATACGGATGTGGCCTTGGATGTGCCAGTGCCCAACGAGGAGGAAGAGCGCAACATGAAACGTAAGTACAAAGCACCGACTACTACCAAGGAAACCCCTAAAGAAATTCCCATAGAGAAACCCCTTTAAAATACCCCTAAAGAAAACCCGAAAAGATACCTTTGATTGAGACAAAAGATTCAGCAGAATATTAAATAATTCAATTATAGTTAATTCCTTGATTAAAACTGCCTTAAGAGACAAGATCTTTTGGGTTATATACCCAAAGATCTCCAAAGATCTCCAAAGATATTCTCACACAATCTTAACCCTTTTCAACCACCTCAACCTAACCCACTTTAACACTCTTTGAACCCCCTTTTTACAGATTACGCTGCGCTACTCACGGGCCGCACCTCCTACTTCCTCAAGGGCGAGGAGATGAAGTCCATGTACACCACCTACAATCCACAGAATGTGGTGGCCACCGCTCGCTTCTTGTTCCACAAGAAGAACCTCTACTATTCCTTCTACACCTCGTCGCGTATCGGTCGTCCCCGTGCCATCCAGTTCGTGGACGATGCCGGTGTGATCCTCGAAGAGCATCAGCTGGAGACCACCCTGGCGGGCACCCTGAGTGTCTATCAGAATGCCACCGGCAAGATTTGCGGCGTCTGGCGGCGTGTGCCCAGGGACTACAAGCGCATCCTGCGCGACGATCGCCTCCATGTGGTCCTCCTCTGGGGCAACAAGCATCAGGCGGAACTGGCCCTCGCCGGCAAGGTGGCCAAGTATACGGCCCTGCAGACGGAGCTGTTCAGCTCGCTGCTGGAACCACCACAGACCACCAATGGCCGGGCTGATCCTCAGTTGGCTGGAGCCGGCGGCACGGCCATTGTGTCCACCAGCAGCGGAGCAGCCTCGTCCATGCATCTGACCCTGGTCTTCAATGGTGTCTTTGGGGCTGAGGAGTTCGCCGATGCCGCCCTGAGTGTGAGGATCGAGCTGCCGGAGCGCAAGGAGCTGGTCTTTGATGAGATTCCCAGAGTGCGCAAACCCTCCGCCGAGATCAATGTTCTGGAGCTGTCGTCGCCCATTTCCATACAGAACCTGCGACTCATGTCGCGGGGCAAGCTCCTGCTCACCGTGGAGTCCAAGAAGTACCCACAGCTGCGCATCCAGGGCCACATTGTGACCCGGGCCAGCTGCGAGATCTTCCAGACCCTGCTGGCGCCCCACAGTCCCGACTCGGCGACCAAGAGCAGTGGCCTGGCCTGGGTCTATCTGAACACCGACGGCTCCCTGGCCTACAACATCGAGACGGAGCATGTGAACACCCGGGACAGGCCGAACATCAGTCTGATTGAGGAGCAGGGCAAGCGCAAGGCCAAGCTGGAGGATCTCACCCCGAGCTTCAACTTCAACCAGGCCATTGGCAGTGTGGAGAAGCTGGGACCGAAGGTTCTCGAGTCCCTCTATGCCGGCGAACTGGGCGTCAATGTGGCCACCGAGCACGAGACCAGTCTGATCCGTGGTCGCCTTGTCCCGCGTCCCGTTGCCGATGCCCGTGACTCCGCGGAACCCATTCTCCTCAAGCGGCAGGAGCACTCGGAGAACCCCCATGCTGTTGGCATGGCCTGGATGTCCATTGATAACGAGTGCAACCTGCACTACGAGGTGACCCTCAACGGTGTGCCCGCCCAGGATCTGCAGCTGTATCTGGAGGAGAAGCCCATCGAGGCCATTGGGGCGCCGGTGACCCGGAAACTGCTGGAGGAATTCAATGGCAACTACCTGGAGGGTTTCTTCCTCAGCATGCCCTCGGCGGAGCTGATCAAGCTGGAGATTAGTGTCTGCTATCTGGAGGTTCACTCGAAGCACACCAAGCAGCTCCTGCTCCGTGGCAAGCTGAAGAGCACCAAGGTGCCCAATCACTGCTTCCCGGTTTACACGGACAACAATGTGCCCGTGCCGGGGGATCACAATGACAACCATATGGTGACTGGGGAGACCAAGTGCTTCCACTCCGGACGCTTCTACAACGAGTCGGAGCAGTGGAGGAGTGCCCAGGATCAGTGCCAGATGTGTGCCTGTCTTCGTGGCCAGTCCAGCTGCGAGGTGATCAAGTGTCCAGCCCTCAAGTGCAAGGCCGCCACGGAGCAGCTCCTCCAGCGCGAGGGTGAGTGCTGTCCCAGCTGTGTGCCCAAGAGGGAGGCGGCTGGCATCTCCTCCGGATCGGGATCCTCCTCGGTCCTCATTGGCGACAGTTCCCCTGCTACGAATGCCACGGATTTGCTGCAACAACGACGTGGTTGCCGCTTGGGTGAGCAGTTCCATCCCGCCGGCGCCAGCTGGCATCCCTTCCTGCCGCCCAATGGCTTCGATACCTGCACCACCTGCAGCTGTGACCCTTTGACCCTGGAGATCCGCTGTCCCCGGCTCGTCTGCCCGCCGCTGCAGTGCAGCGAGAAGCTTGCCTATCGGCCCGACAAGAAGGCCTGCTGCAAGGTCTGTCCCGAGGGCAAGCAGAGCAGCTCCGGCGGCCACAAGACGACCCCGAACAATCCGAATGTGCTGCAGGATCAGGCCATGCAGCGATCGCCCAGCCACACGGCCGAGGAGATCCTGGCCAACGGCGGCTGCAAGGTGGTCAACAAGGTCTATGAGAATGGACAGGAGTGGCATCCGATCCTCATGTCCCATGGCGAGCAGAAGTGCATCAAGTGCCGCTGCAAGGTGAGTGTCAATAGATCATATCTAAAATCAAACTTTAAGGCTTTCGGGCCATCTCTATTGGTTTATCGATTAATTTCGCTTAGAGTTACATCTCTAATATAGTTATCGAAATAATCGATTTACTGCTTTTTGTCAAATTTCAACTAGAAACCATGTTTTCTCAACATCTAAACTAATGAAATATTTTTCTTTTCCCTTTTTTCTTGTCTCTCAAAGGACTCCAAGGTGAACTGTGACCGCAAACGCTGCTCCCGCTCCACATGCCAGCAGCAGCAGCAGCAGACCCGGGTCTCCAGCAAGCGACGGCTCTTCGAGAAGCCGGACGCAGCTGCTCCGGCGCTGGACGAGTGCTGCTCGACGCAGTGCCGGCGCTCCCGGCGCCACCACAAGCGCCAGCCGCACCACCAGCAGCAGCGCTCCGCCGGCGCCAGCAGCAGCAGCAGCTGAGCAGCTGGAGAGGATCGGGATCCTGGGAGCTGGGATCCAAAGCCACCCATAGAACGTCGTTGTTGTCCGTCACTTGGCTAGGGGCAGCAATGGAAACTTGTATTATATATATGAAGGCAGAAATGGGAAACCAGAGAAATGGAGAGATAGAGCGAGATAGAGAGCAAAGAGGGAGGGAGCGAGAGATAGAGAGAGAGATAGAGAGAAAGAGTAGTGATCCTGAGAAAGGAGCTTAAAACCAGTGCAGTTTGCTTTAAATTCTCCAGCGTAGAATTTTTCTATTGAAAGCATTTTCTGAATTTCTTTTCCCTTAACAATCCCCCCACCCCCCACCCACCACAAAACGAACATTAAAATTAAATTTTAATTTATTAAAAAAAAAGAACACACAAAAAAAAAACAACAAAAACAAAACAAAAACAACAAAAAACAAGCACACACACAAAAAAAAAAGAATTCGAAATTAAAACTGTACTGAGTTTTAAAAAAACGCAAACATTTGACTTATTGAAAATACTTAAAGGAAGGCAGGATATAAAAAAAAAACTAAAATTAAAAAAAAAAAGATCAAGGAAATTTCAATTCATTTAAATTCAAATTTAAATTGCAATTTGAAAGCAAAGAAAGCAGAAAGCAGAAAGCAGAAAGCAGAAAGCGAGAAAAGCAGAAGCAGTTAGCTGTTAGAGGTGAGAGCTAATCGATAATCGGCTATCGCGCGGGAATATTATCTTAAATCTTAAATAATTATTCTGATTATACATACACACATATATACAATATTTTTTTTATATATACATATATATACACGCATATATATCTATATAATTTATGAGAAACAAAACACAGTGGTAAACGCATTTGGCGCATGGCTGCATGTCTCTCTGCCTATCGACATTTGTATCGATAGGCAGCCCAAAACGTTTCAACTGATTGACTGAATGGAAAAATAAATGTAGTTTTAAACAAAATACTTATGTTTTCTTCGCAAAAAAAAAAAGAAAATGCGGAAAGCACATGAAAGAAATTGAAAACGCAGCTTTTCAATGTGAAATTATTTTCTACTAATTGTTACTCACACACATTACACACACACACACATACGCACGCACACATAAGATTGTTTATATTTTATTAAATTAAAAAAAATACATTTTACGAACCATTTTTCAATAATTATGTACAAAATTTGTTAGAGAAATCAGAAGGAGGAGAAACTATTTCAAAAAAATGCCATGTACACATATTTATACACACACAGACACACCCAAAAACACACACACATACACACACACGAAGAAAGAAAGAAATTTACCGCATACACAGAAAGAAATTGTATTAATTTTTTATTCTATTAAATTATTCTTATTATTATTATTTTATGTTTATTATTATTATGATGATGATGACGATGATGACTTTTTTTTTGTAGCTTATATAAACATTTATATATATATATAAATATATATATATATATTCTATATTTAATAATTGATTGATTAATTTTAAATAATTGATTAATTGCAAGCAAAAATATTTAAAACGATAAAGAGCTAAAAAACAACTTGTACTAATAACTTAAATTTAGTGTTTATCAATTAAAAAGAAAAAAAAACTTAAAATCAAAAACAACAACAGCAACACACACACACAGAGAATAAACAAAACTACAAAATCATAAAGAAAGAAAGTTTTTTATTGTATTATTTATTAATGTTTTTATTGATATTATTGATTTTGCAATAAAAAAAATTATATTAAATGCGCAAAATGGTAAGAACCAATGAGAACAAAAGAAACCCGAAACAAAACAAGGCAAAGCGAATCTAAGCTACAAATAAAAAAGAGTGAATCAAAATATAGACGAAATATATTCAAAAAAGAATATATATATATATATAAATATATATATAAACATATATATGTATAAAAAATAACAATCAAAAGCTGTGCTCGTTTTACTGATCTCTGATGGCGGAATATCTGTTTTCTTTCCTTTTCCCCCAACTTGTTCCTATTAGGCAACTCAATTTTCGAAATAGCCATTTGCCACTCAGACAATTATACCTATAAATTATATTATAGAGCAATTATACCTCGGTTTTTATAACCGACACACCAAATTATCTAAATGGATTTTATGGCCCAGAATGATGATTGCCAAATGCCTTATTTCGGTCTCATCACCGGCAAGATCGAGAGTTCCTCTGGCATTTCATTAAAAGTTTTGTGAAAATGAGTAAACATGACCCGGGAAAGATAGGTTCTTCAATTCTTTTAGCACCTTATATAGTTAAAAAGGGTATTAACTGAAGATCATGGTTGGTAAAATGGGAATTAAATCAGACCTATAAATCAGGCATCGAATGATTATTGTTTCACATTTAATATTAGGAATATTACTAGGTTGCAGTATTTATTTAACTGCTTTAATGTTTAATATTTTATTCAATATAAACACTTTTACAAGTTGAAAATACATCTTTTGTTGTTATTATGCCCTTTTTGGTTATTATTACATTAAAAGCTTAATAACCAGTGAAGGAGTCATTTGCGACCCTATAAATCATATATATTCTTGATCAGCATTCAAATCTGAATCGATCTAGCTATGTCCGATAGAAAAACATTTTTTCGAAATTTTTTCAAAATTTCAAAAATTGATAAGGGGGGCAAAATTTTTTATTTTTAAAATTTTTAAATTGAGTATGCAGATTTTTTAACCTAATAAAAATTACCATAGCAACGTTTTCCGAAATAAAATTAATGCATTTTTGGCTTAGTTATGACATTTTTAAACTTTGATTTGACAAAAAAATTGTCTATATAAATACCGTTAAATACCGAATAAAAAATGGTATTATAATTTTATTCAGAAGCTTAAAAAACAATGAAGAAGCCATTTCCGACCCCATAAATCATATATATTTTTGATCAGCATTCAAATCTGAATCGATCGAGATATGTCCGATAGAAAAACATTTTTTTGGAAATTTTTCCAAAATTCCAAATTTTTTAAGGGGGTACATTGTTAAAATTGTCAAAAATGGGCAAAATTTTAGATTTTTCGAACTTTTTAAATGAGTATGCAGATTTTTTAGCCTTATGAAAACTAATATAGGAACGTTTTCCGAATTGAAATTAATGCATTTTTGGCTTAGTTATGAATATTTTAAATTTTGATTTGTAGAAAAAATTGTCTATAAAAATATCGACTTAAAAATGGTATTATTATTTTATTCAGATGATTTTTACCTGGTGAAGGAGCCATTTCCGACGCCATAAATCATATATATTCTTGATCAGCATTAAAATCTGAATCGATCTAGATATGTTTGGTGGAAAAACATTTTTTTCGAAATTTTTTCAAAATTTGAAAATTTGATAATTTGATACATCATTAAAATTGTCAAAAATTGGCAAAATTTTTAATTTTTAAAAATTTTAAATTGAGTATGCAGATTTTTTAACCTCATAAAAACTAACATAGGAACGCTTTCCGAATTGAAATTAATGAGTTTTTGGGGAAGATATGATGTTTTAAAATTTAAATTTTCCCAAAAATTAGAAGCTAACTTTGGGAAACCGAAATTTCCATACCCTTGCAGAGGAATACATCATAACTCAGTAAAAAATTCATCAAAATCAATTCGGAGTTCAGTTCTGTGCCGGTTTTTATAAGATTAACAAGTCTGTATTTCGAGTTTTAAAATTTAAAGAATTAATTTTTTTCCCAAATTTGACAATTTTAACAATGTTACCCCTTATAAAATTTTGAAAAAATGGGTAAAAATTTTTTTCTCTCGGACATGGCTAGATGGACTCGGCAGTTGATGCTGATCAATAATATATATGGTTTATAGGGTCGGAAATGACTCCTTCAAAGCGTTTCATGCTTTTGACTGACATTTTCATACCCTGCAAAGGTATGATATGATATCCAAAAGATATGATATGGTGATATGTGAAGACCGATAAGAGCTGAAATTCTTATTAATTTCTAGACTTTGTCACAGCTATTAAATATAATAAATATATATAAAGTATTTAAAAAAAAAACAATTAAATATAAAGATATATGATATATTTAATTGCAAAAATACTTTTTATAAATCCTTTGGTTGGTGACTTTAAAATTTAGTTAGACAAAAATGTACGATTGTAAGCCAAGTTATTGCCACTGGCGTAGATGTTAGTATTGTTGTTGGTGCCGCTGTTGTTATTGCCGTTGAATGAAATCGAATAATTAAATATTGGCATAGTCACACCTTGTTGACAATTATTGACAGGCTGATTGGCAAACAAATGAATATACTTTAGCCATTGCCGTTTTCGAGTCGTCGAGGGGCGCGGCCCAGTGGCACGACAATCGGCCCTGTAACTCTGTGCCTAGTCAGCACTGGAAAAAATACTACAAACTATTGTCTAGTTTATATGTAATTCTTAAAGAATTTCAAACATTTTTTATTGAAAAATTTCACTAAAAAATATAATATGTATGTACATATATATTATAATAGTGAATGGCTTCTGGGCAGGAGCTAATCCTGCTGCTCTCGTATTCCAACACACGATCTGTGTGAATTAAGAATATATTGAGAGGGGAAAATCCATTATATATGGAAATATCATAAGCTTTCATACATATATAACTTTTTTAATATCGATAGATATCGCATTTAATTTTTAAATATCGATATTATCCAAATATAACCATTAAAATATTATATTATTTACTTTCCTCCTTTTTTGTTTACATAATCCGGATATATCAAATATAATATCGATTTAATGTACATAATATATTCATGTATGTATACCTATATATCAAAAAGGATTACAGTATCGATATATTTATATTTCCTGACATTTATAGCGTCTCTATATTTATTAACAGACTTCGAGACACTCTTATGATATGATATATATATTATCTATGATATATATATTATATATGATATATATATTATATATGATATATATATTGTATAGAATGCACTAGCATTTTCTTGCTGTGCAGGCTAGCGGGTGAATGGCGGGAGGTGGGTGGCGTATAGGCGGATGGATAGGTGGTGTCCGTGGGAGTGACGGCTACCGAAAGCAGCCAGAAGATCGGAAGATTCGGATCTCCAGCATCCGATCGGATCCCAGCGTTGGCGTTGTCGAGCGTTGACAATATCTCTCAGTCTCAGTCTCAGTCCCAGTCTCAATCTCAGTCTTAGCCTCAGCCTCAAACCTCTCCATATTCTCCATCCCATATCATGGATACCGATCTTGGTGCCGGCTGGCATTTGCATTTGGTAGGCGCTATCAATTAATTGGCCAATCCCAGGCGGATCCCCGATAAGCCCCGATGGCTTATTGCCACGCCAGCACAAATGCATATGCCACACCGTAGTATCCATTATCGGTTGGATGCCAGAGATGATATCTCCGCCATCATGCCGATTTATGTGTCACCCCCCGGACAGGCTCAGGCTCTGGCTCTGGTTCAGGCTGGGGACTCACGACATTTAAGCGAGTGCAATTCCGATTGCCAGTCCGATTCCGATACACTCGCACTCATAATCATCAATTATCCGGGCCTGTCGCAGTCGCGCGGGTAATTGCTGCAAATATGCAAAGCATGTGTAAAACTTTATTGATATACAATGTGAATAAACGTTCGCCTAACTTTGTTTTGATTGCAGCTGTCACTGCGCCGCACTCCATGGAAATCGATTTGCAATCGCACGACGACGTTAATATACTCTTATGGCAGCGATTATTGGATCCCGGTAAGTTTATCGATATATATATATTGTTACAATTGAATTTGAACTTTAATCAAGGCCAATATATTGAAAACTATTTGAAATTATATAACTTTAGCTTTAATGTTTTCGATTTATTCAAATCGATTTTATATCGATTAATATCGTTGTTATTTCAGCTCTGAAATTTATTCACAATATTTAAAATATTATTATATAAACTATTTGACACTTTTTTTTAGTATAAGCTTCGTTATTTCTCCCTTCAAAATGTTATATCAAAATCGATTTTAAATCGATGAATATCGTTGTTTCGCCAACTCTTTCATTTATTATTTTAATAATTAAATGAAATTAGGTTTCAAATCAAGTTCTATACTTTTCCATAGCTTAAAAGAGCATTAAAAATGTCGTGTTTGATTCTCAGTGCAAGCTTCTATATTTCTTCTGTCCACGAAACCGATAATCGATAGCGATTGACAGGCAACCATAGGATCACGCAAGGCAGTTTGATTTCCTTTTGGAGCTGCACTTACTATATAGCCTTCGGTTATGGGAAAAATCGAGAAACGCAGAAGCCGGGCAGCCGAGAGATCGAGAAATCGCTTCCAAGACAGGCGATGACTTCATCCATCAGCACTGCAGTGCCCGCCAAGTTGATCTATATATCAGGCAGGCAGGCAGGCAGCCCGCGAATATCCGATGCAGGCATCGGAATTAACTGAAATGGAAATGCCAGCAAGCCGATTGCCAGTACAATCGCTATTTTAAATAGAACCAATTTATGGAGTTCTCGAGACGTCGAGAAATATGAGATAACTTGTTTAGCAATTAGCCGCAAGTCGGAAGTACAACTCGGGCTTATTTAATGGAATTCCTTAAGAGAACTCTACACGAATCTCCTCCCACGTGAGTGGGGTCCCTCTACTGCTGCCTCCTGCATCTTGTATCTTGTAGCCAGTGGCTTGTATCTTGTATCTCCGCAGTCATCGCTGATTGCCAACTGATTGCAGCAGGAGGAACAGCACAGAATGTGCTCTGAAAGGGGTCAAGTCATGTGTTGACACTCATGTTGCCGGCTAATTGCCCCAACAAGCTCCACAGATCGGGGCTTTATTGGGCTGGGCTCTGTGCGATCAGCTTAGGGATGGAGATTCTCTCAGAACTGGGTCAGACAGCAACAGAATCTAGGGGTTTTTTTAAAGATATATTGATAGTTTGGTATAAGTAAATAAACAGAACTATAGGGAAATGTAAGGAATTGGGTTAACAAATACATACAAATATTAATTGAAATATTTTATAATCCCAAAATTACAAGAAAGGAAGATTGCTCCAAACAACCAAAGTTTCGTTACCCCTTAAGAGAAAAATCATCATATCTCAGTCAAAAATGCATTAATTTCAATTCGGAAAGCGTTCCTAAGTTAGTTTTTATTAGGTTTATAAATCTGCATACTCAGTTTAAAATTTTAAAAAATTGAAATTTTTGTCAATTTTTGAAAATTTTAACCTCTTACCAAATTCTGAAATTTTGAAAAAATTTCAAAAAAAATATTTTTTTGCCGGACATATCCAGATCGATTCAGATTTTAATGCTGATCAAGAATATATATGATTTATGTGGTCGGAAATGGCTCCTTCACCGCGTAACAATCTTCTGAATAAAATTATAATACCATTTTTTAGTCTATATTTTTATAAACAATTTTTCTGACAATTTAAAGTTTAAAAAAGTCATAACTAAGCCAAAAATGCATTAATTTCAATTCGGAAAGCGTTCCTGTGTTAGTTTTTATGAGTTTAAAAAATCTGCATTCTCAATTTGGAATTTTAAAAAATTCAAAATTTTATCAAATTTTTGAAATTTTTAACGATGTAAAAAAAATGTTGAAAAATTTGAAAAAATGTTTTTCTGCCTTATATGGCTAGATCGATTCGGCTGATGATGCTGATCAAGAATATATATGATTTATAGGGTCGGAAATGACTCCTTCACTGCTTTTTAAGCTTCTGACTGAAATTTAATACCCTGCAAGGGTATACAAATAAATACATGTAAATTAAAGAAATGTAATAGAGTTTCTTGAATGTTGATTGAAACATTAAGCCACGATGATTTACAATCAGTACGTAAGGTAGTCAACAACAAATTGGAAAAAAATAAGTGAAAAACATCACAAAAACAGTAAAAATCATTCAAAAACATTTGAATCAAAAAAGGGAATCTCGAGGATTAATTGTGGAACCGATTCGATTAGCAGACCCGCCAAACTTCTGCGTAAAATTAACACAAAAACCTCTGCCACGCTCCAATTCAACGAATATTTATTGCTATTTTATTTGTTATTATTTTTTTGCGATTTCTGGCCACGCGATCTGACATAATAATAATACAAAAAAAAAAGCAAATACTAACAAAAAACGGCAAGCCAAAAAACTGGCGAAATTTCTTGAGCATTTTTTGTCGTATTTTTTTATGAATTAAAAGCCAATTTGGTGCGACGAATCTGGAAGTGTACCCGGTGCCCCCCTGGACATGTCCATA
This sequence comes from Drosophila bunnanda, assembly GCA_035046265.1. NCBI lineage: Eukaryota > Metazoa > Arthropoda > Insecta > Diptera > Drosophilidae > Drosophila > Drosophila bunnanda. Next base: position 1,178,262 of record JAWNOB010000017.1, read on the forward strand.
AAAAGTGGCCAAAAACAAATCTTGGCGTCGACAAATTTGGAACTAATTATAAATGCAGGCGGAGACCGACGGACCGTCCAAAAGTGGAGCGCTCCGTTCCAGTTTTCAGTTTTCAGTATTTAAAGCTCTCGGGTTTTCTCAGGTTTTTAAGCTAGGAAAATTCAGCAAACAAAAATCAAATAAAAATATATACAAAAAAATATATAAAGAAGCAAATAATGAACACAAATTAAAGCATAGAGTGAAGTTATAAAATTATAGAGAGAAAGAGATGAAGCTTCCGCTCATAAATCACCTGGAAATATAAACTATCCAGAGTTTTATGATCACTCTGGAGAACCATCAGATATTAATTAAAACAAATAAGAATGAAATGTTCACCGAAAGTAACCAAAATCCACGAAAAAATATAGTCAAAATCGGTGGGCGGACAGTTAAGAGCGGCGGCATAAAATCCACCAAAACCGGTGGTCTTGGTCCGGTCATGAATGAACCTATCGGATCGCATCGGATCGCATCGGATCGGATCGGATGCCCAGATGGATGGAATGGGACTGCGACTGAGACTGAGGCTGAGACTGGGAATGGAGTGGATGTGGGTGTCCGTGTCCGGATCGGGCGTTGGCGTTGGCGTTTGCCGGCAAAAAGTGTGAAACTAATTTGTCAGCATGACAATAACAGCCAAAAGCCATAAACATCATAATAATATTCAATAAACATCAGCAAAATGCGCCAATTAACCGCCACCGATTTGGCCATGGAAATGGAACGGAACGGAATGGAATGGCACAAACGGCAAAGAAATCTAAAATGGAATGGAATGGAATTGGAACAGATAATGCTGCCAGTGACGAATGCAAATCGTGTATTATTTCACATTAATTGAATTATAAACGCTGCTGGCTAATAAAATCGATGATGTAAATTGCACCCGCTTGCATTTAACACCTTCAGCGCTGGAATTTCATCTATTTCGAATCGATCGGTGATCGAACAACTGATTGGTCATATTGAACAACGAACAACGGTGGTCGAGAAAGGTATATGCACTTGGGTGGAGACTTTGATACATCTTTAGGAGTCCTGATAATAACTGAGGAAAGCCTCTTCCCCAATTTCATAAAAAATCATTTCATTAAAAATCAATCCATTTTTTGTAAAGAGAGAAATAAGAACTAATAAGAGATAGATAAAATATTTTCACATTTAAAACTAATTTAAGACATTATATCATAAATTATAATTCCCAGTAAAGGTATAATATTACTATTAATAATAATATACATATTTAGGAAAATAGTGATAAGTATATATGTACATAGATAATAATATAAGTATAGTTTCATTAAGTCTCGCTTGAACTTGTATTTATTATTATAATTAATTTATTTATTGATTGATTGATTTACTTATAATTTATTTTTTTGTATTATAATTTATTTATTTATTAATTGATTTACTTATATTTTATTTTTTGTATTCCCAAAATTTATAAATTCCCAAAAGAAAAAAAGGTAATCAAAAGGCAGCAGCTTGCCAAGTGTCACAAGAGAGGAGCGTACTCTTAAAGTCGCTCTCTCTCTCTTAGGTTACACCTTCCTGGAGGCACTTTCTAACGATTTTTTAAAAGAAATAAGTATTCAAGGGCAAGAGGAGACAAAAATGTCCAAAAGAAAATAGCTGCCATAGGAACAATAGTTAAAAGTTGAGAGAAATGTAAAACTATATTTACATTCACTGTAAATTTAATATGTATGGGTAAATGTTATAAAAATAGGCATTATTTTGTTGTTTGTCAACATAAGTATATAATTTATGTATTAGTTAATTAATTATTATATGTATTAATTAATTATTAATATTGTATTAATTATTAATGCTCGAATTCCAATTTGCAAGAGTTGAAAAACATTGGCGGGCCGAGCGGCACGCGAAATGCAGTGAATAGCTTACGTTCTCACCTCCCGCTGTCTCTCTCTCACTCTGTCGCTCTATATCTCTCCCTACCTCTGTCCCTATGCGCCTCTATCTGTCCCTCTCTCGTTCTCTCACTCTACCTCACTCTCCCTCACTCTCCCATTCGGTATGCCATCACTCTCTGTGCATCTCTAGAGATATCTCCGTCTCTGTAAGTCCCTATGCTTAGCGTCAGAGATATCTCTTTCTCTCTCGCTCTCCCGCTTTCACTTTCTCTGTTCTACTCACCACTCGGAGACCTATATATACAGGGCCGCCGATCGCGCGCGCCTTAGTGTTTCCATGGAAGTGATACGTGATGGTTCTAGTGCTAGTGATTACCCTTCGACCTCAATATCACCTGGCCAATGGAGTACATCCGGATAACCAGGAAGAGAGCCTAATTGATGTCATCAGTAATATAACTCCATACTGGAAGGAATTAACTACGTGTTCTCTACAGGGGTAAGTCTTAAGCATGACAATTACATTTTCTATATATAGTAGTTATAGTCGGGATCAGGCCTAGATATAATCCTAATCCTAATAAATAATAAGTTAATACAGATAAGTTTTTACAAATTAAGATTAATGCATCTTTGGCTTAGTTAAGATCGATTTTATATTCGAATCCATGATCCTATGGTTAACTCGTAGTCTCGAAGTTAGCTTTCTTTCTTGTTTTTGAAATGTTTTTTTATATAAAAACATAATTTCTAAGGCAGATTTATTGCTTATATTTAACAACATTAACATATAATTATCTATCAATTTATTAGCAACTTTTCAAACAGTTTTCTGAATTCCATATCTATATATTCTCTTGGTAGAAAGTGTGTCTTAGTCTTCGGTCTTAGACTGCTGTATGATTTAGATATACTTGATATATTTATGATCCCAACCCCCGGAAAGCCACCCTCAATTTCCGCCCCTCCCCCTCCCAGGGAAACATGTTTCCAAGCCAATTGCATGCAAATCGTATGCAATTGCAGCCGCATTTTAAGCCAAAAGGCAACTGGGGGAGAGGGGCACAGAGGCACGGAGACACGGAGACATGGAGACATGGAGACCCGGTGGCACAGAGCCCCCGATCTGGGGATCTGGGGATCTGGTGCGGTCCGATCTGGTCGGACTGGGTCGCCATAGACACATGTCCCCGGCTCCGCCTCTGCCGCGGGGCTGTGTTATTGTAACGCAACAATCAAAATCAATTGCTATGTAAATAAAATTGCAAATTAAATTACAAATTGATTACCTCACTGAGTCATTAATTAAGAAAATAAATACAACAACGACAAAAAAAAAATGCTCAACGCTGAATGGGCCGAAAGATAACGAAACCGAGAGACGGAGCGGAGTACTCAAAGCCAAATGGGTTCAATGGATTTTTAATTTTTTCCTACGACTTTAATGGCCTTAAAAATGTGAGCTTACAAATCGCAAAAGAATTATTTAAATTGGCTTTAATAGAGACATAAATGTAATTGTTTAAGGAACTGAATAAGACATTGATAGCTAAAGAATTTGATGCATTATTAGAATTACTGGGGATATACTTAGATTTGCAATAATTATTCGTTTTAAATGATAAATATTTTAATGTATTCTTCGTATTTATAAAATTGGTAGAATTATCAATTTAAAACAAGAAAGAAAAGTAACGTCGGGTAGTTGTTGTTGAATTATAAAGTCGTATTGGAAATAGATCTTTACTACGCTTAAAATATTTGCATTCTATGAATCGAGATTTATTGATATTTTCATATGACAATTTTGACGGTAAACTAAAATTTAAAAAACTCATAACTAAGCCAAAAAAACATTTATTTCAAATCGGACAGCTGTTTTATGTTAGTTTTTATTAGGAATATTAATCTGCATACTCATTTAAAAATTTAAAATAATTAAAATTTTTACCAATTTTTGTCAATTTTAATGATGTAACCCCTTATAAAATTTTGAAATTTTGAAAAAATTTCGAAAAAAATGTTTTTCTACCGGACATATCTAGATCGATTCAGCTTTTTATGCTGATCAAGAATATATATGATTTATGGGGTCGGAAATAGCTCCTTCAGGGATTTCTAAGCCTCTGAGTGAAATTATAAAACCATTTTTTTAAGGTTGAAATTTATCTATATTTTTGTGAAAATTGTTTCTAAAAATCAACGTTTTAAAAACGCATAACTAAGCCAAAAATGCATTTATTTTAAATCGGAAAGCGTTGCTAAGTTAGTTTTTGTAAGCTTAATGAATCTGCATACTCATTTAAAAATTTAAGAAAATTAAAATTTTTGGCTATTTTTGACAATTTTAACGATGTATCCCCTTATAAAATTTTGAAATTTCGAAAAAATTTCAAAAAAATATTTTTTCCCCGGACATATCTAGATCGATTCAGATTTTAATGCTGATCAAGAATATATATGATTTATGGGGTCGGAAATGATTCCTTCACAGCGAAACAAGCTTCTGACTTAAATAATGATACTCTGCAAGGATATAATGAGTTACATTGGTAAATGTTATATCTTTAAAATCTCTACACAAGATAACTTGAATTTAGTATTAATAACATGGTTTCAAATAGGGTTAAAAGAAAATTATACATTTTTAGAATCAATCTAGAGAGTTTGGGTTAAAGTAGCTACTTGCTCTATATATTTACTTGTATGAAATATTTCAATAGCTTAAAGACATCGAAATTTAGATAGATACCCTAGATTAAAATTCAACTACAACGTTATTTTTCTTTAAATTTATTTTGATGGATTATATTTGTTGAAAATCCTTCCTCACCTCAATCTATGCATAAAGCTTTTCACGATTTCCCTGGCATCCCTACCTTAATATCTTTGCGGTTTCCGTGGAATTTTTCAACGGAAATGCCTGAGGACATCGAAGTGACAGATTTAGCAAATGGAAAAGGGGGCAACGGATCGAATCGAATCGAATGGAATCGAATCGAATCGAGTCGGTTCAAATTGTATTGGAGCCAGAAACCGGAGCGTGATCGACGTCATTGTCGTTGGCACGACATTTGGTTAAATTATGGCCAGAGAGCGCAGCGTTGACCAAACGAGGACAGTGGGGGGCACCACCTCGACCCTCCTCGACCCCCCTCGCACCGGACCCTGCTCCGGCTGTGTCCAAAGCTGTGACTGTGTCCAGATTGAAGCGGCTTCGATTGTTTTTGGCCGGGCCCAGGCGCTCTGTCAATCACCAGATGTGGGGGCGAGTGTGTGTGCGGCTTTACTCTATCCACATGTGTGTCTATATATATAGAGAAATGTCCATATATCTATATATATAGAGAGATATATATGTGTTAGGGGCGTGGCCGACCCCAAAAAGCCAAGCCACAGGCAGCTACTTGCTGTTGTTGTCTTTCATTAGTCGTGATTAGTTTTGAAAAGGAGCACAAAGTGTATAAAAATTGGCAATTTGAGTCTGTTGTTTGCTTAGCTACCAAATACCAATGGCCAGGGTATATTTGAAAGTGTATACGACTAACAGAGTACTCTGTAAATCGATATACATATATAATATAATAATTTAATTTGGTTAATCTAAAGGTAATTCTTAGGGAAGTATTAAGAAATTGATTGCTTAATGTTGTTTTATATTTTAAATATTAGATAAAAGGTTCAAGGCTTGTCCTTAAAATTCCCAATTACAATTTCAGCAATAATTTATTTTAAAAAATTAGGTAGAAAGCATTAACATATGTTTACTGAAAAGTATATTGATTATCTTTTGCACAAGGTCATTATATATTTTGTATGCATTTCTATAAATTTTTATTTATAATTTCTATTTAAATTTAATATATATATTTTTAAATATGACTAAACTTTTTCTGTATTTTAGTCACCTTTCTTGTCTTATAGTTTTAAATTAACACTCTTAAACTCTCAACTAAATATCAAATTAATTTCTCATATCAAAAACTAAGGTATCTTTTGAGTCGTAACATTTTTTGCTCCACCATTCTTGCATTTTTTGTTTTCTTAATTCGAATTCGCGCCACGCGCCACATAAAAAAAAAAAACTAAACAAAAAAATACAGAAAAAAAAACAACAAAAAAATAACAAACACACCACTTGGACTTGACAAATTGCGAGCAACGTTTACAATTGAAACAATTTAATCAAACAACCGGCCAGAGATCGGCAGGGGGAAAAAAACGGTGGCAAGTCAGCACAAAATCGACGCCGAGTTGCACATTTTGTTGCCCCTCTCAGCCAGGGAAAATAAATATTACAAAAATATTACAAAAATATTACAAAAATATTACAAAAATATCTAAACAAAATGCTGACAAAATATACTAAGTCTGAATCCAGGTGAAAATTGCACTCTAACGAAGGGAAAGCCTCGCAAAAGAGGCTAGAAATTATTTGAAAAGAGTACTTTAGACTTTATGAAATGATTTTCTCTATTTTGATTAGGAAATGTAATATATAATAGTGCAATTTAGTTAGTATTCTTAAGTTAAGTAGATAATTAAGCCATTAGTTTAAAGCCTGGCAACTTGGCAACTGGTTCGTTCAATCGAATTAATAGCTGAAAATGCTTATCTTGACCCCCTTAACCCACTGGTGGCCCCTGTTTGGTATCCGCTGCTTGTGGTTTCTGGAATATATTGTCTCTGCGGCAAAAGTGCAGAGAATATATGTAGAAACAAGAAAAAAGCTAGCTTCAAGAAGCCGAATATTGTATGCCCTAGCAGTTTGCAATGGGAAATAGAAAAGAAATGGAGAATGATGTTCATTTTACTTTAAACAAATTTATAGAGGTATCTATGGTAAACCCTTTTTAAAATTTTCTAAAAATTTCATTGCATTTTTTATTGCTTAATTTATTTTTTTATAGGGAACAAATTGGTAAATATCTTATATTTTCTTTTTTTTAAGTAGTAAAAACTAAGTATTTAAAATTTCTATGGCAAATCTAATTATATAAGACTTTTAACAGTTATTCAGTAAAATTTATATTTTTATAAGATAATTTTTCCGGGAAAATCAAAGTTTCAAAATCACATAGCTTGGCCAAAAAGGCATTAATTTCAATTCGGTAAACTTTTCTATGTTAGTTTTGAAAAGATTAATAAATCTGCATACTCGATTTTTAATTTAAAATTTTTTAATTTTTTGTCAATTTTTGAAAATTTGAATGATGTAACCCCTTATAAAATGTTGAAAAAAATTAAAAAAAATTTTTTTTGCCAGACATGGCTAGATCGATTGGGCTGTTGATGCAGATCAAGAATATATATGGTTTATAGGGTCGGAAATGACTGCTTCACTGACTAAAACTATAAAACCTTGCAAGGGTATCAAAAGGAAAACATGTGTCTGTAAATCTCTAGTCATTAAAATTGCTTAAAATTTGTACAAATTTTAAATTGTGTCAAATTTATAATTTAGTATGCAGTTAATTAAATATAAACTAACACAGAAAAGCTTTCCCAATTGAGATTAAGGAATTTTTGTCTTAGTTGTGATTGATTTTCATAATCTAATTGCAAGCTTGAAGGTTATAGAAATGTGGGGTTTCGCCAAAGATAATTGTCAATTAAACAATAATAATTATTGATTAATAATCTTTAAACAATATTTTTTTTATACTGAAACATATATATATATATATATATACTATATATTCTTTTGAAGATTTGTTTCTTTAAACACTTTGAAGATATTCTCTTAATGAAGAGTATATATTTTCTTGATTAGCATTAATAGTGTTTACAAAATTGAGTGACCAATGTCCCTTGGATTGTCAGCGTAGAAAAGGAAATTCGCAATGAAAATGAAAATCGAAATTGATTTTGAAATAGAAATAAAATCGGTGAGATGGGCAAGGGATCGATCTGATCAATATATATTTAAAAATGCCGATGGGCAAACACATGTCGATTGTGTGTGCTCCTGCACAGGTGAGTGATTAATGTGCATTTAATTGCGGGTTGGAAGAGGTCGCTCCGGGAGATAAATTCGAGTCCGATAAGTGGAACTGTGGGCCGCTAAATGTTCCCATTTATTAATGATTAAATATATATATTTGTGTGTGTATTAGCCGGCGATGGATAGATAAATAAATAAATAATAAATAAAGTAAACAACATCGCGCCGATCTGGGATCCCAGCGGCCATTTGCATATCAACTTTTCGCATTAAATTCAATTGAAAGCTTTTCTCACTTTAGCATCATTTTGAAATTCAATGAGCCGCCCTCGCCCTGCGTTCGCTAATGTATTTATTGCCATTTCGATGCGAGCACAAAATTTATGATGGCATTAAGCAAATGTTAAATGCAAAATAAAATATTGTAAGGCCGCCGTACGCAATAATTTAGCAATTTATAGTGTTAGTTGTAATTTACACGGACCGCAACATAGACAAGCCCCCTCTGTCTCCCTGCCGATTCCCAGTCGGATTCCCATTCCGGGTCTGAATATCGGCGGGGAATTAGCATGGTTAATTGTGTGTTCGCCGCTGTCACTTTAGCTGAAACGCATTTATATTTCACTTCCCACTTTTTATCATTGTAACAAGTGTTTTGTCAATAATATATATACACATATAGATATATATATAGGCATTTTGAGATCGTGATGGATCGCTTTTACGTTGTAGGTGCAAGGAATCTGGAAGAAATCGAGGCTTCTAGCTTAATACATCCATTATTTCTATATCTATATATATTTATATCTATATCTATAGATTTTAAGTGATCTTCTGGGGTTTTTTTTATGGGTTTTTCGGTCAGACTAGCATCATTTAGTGCAGTATTTAACGAATTAAACCAATTCATTTTCTTAATTCGTTTTCTTTATCTGTACAGTTACTTATTAATTATTTTGCTAAATTAATTATTTGCTCTTTTCATTTATTCATTCATTTATTAATTTATTTATGTATTTATTACATGTATTCATTTATTATTCATTTATTTATTTACATATGTATTAGATAAAAAAATAAATTTAAATAAACAAATTAAAGCTCATAAAAATTCCAATATAATATGCAGAAGTAACTTAATAAATATTTTATTTTATATCCTATATTTATTAAAAGAGCACACACTAAGTATAGACAAAAGTGGGCCCAACTCAATAATTTAATATTAAAAGATAAAACTCTATAAAAAAATCTCAAAATAAATAAAAAGAAATTCTTTATTTGCTATATTTAATTATCATAAAAATTAAAAAATTTAATTCTCGTTTTATATTAATATAGTCTAAATTTATTAATTATTAGAATCCTTTTTTACATTTTCTTTCTAATTTTACACCACAATTTTGACATTGATCAGTGGCGCCAGCTGTGCGTTTATTATAAAAACCAGCAGCAAGAGATGCTAGAAAAATACAATAGGTGGTGCTAGTGACTGAAAAATCAAATAGGATTTTTAAACAAATTTTTAACGGATTTAAATGTAGTCCAATTGGATACACTTTAATGTAAACAAATAATATCAATTTATTAAATCAATTTATTTTTATTCAATGATACTGCTCAGCTCTGTGCACCTGCTCTACTGAAAATGAAGAGACGCACAATTTACTTTTAATAGAAACTACTAAAAAGTGTTAAAAATATTTAAATTTTAAAAACAAAAAGAGAGCTAATTTGGGAGAGCTTGTATATCCTTCCAGCTTGAAATTTGATCTTAATCTTGATCTTTGATCTATCATAACTAAGCCAAAAATGCATTAATTTCAATTCGGAAACATTTTTTAGGCTGGTTTTTAATAGGTTAATAAATCTGCATACTGAGTTTTAAATTTGAAAAAATTAAATTTTTTGCCAAATTTCGAAAATTTTAACGATGTTACCCCTTATAAAATTTTGAAAATTTGGAATAATATTTTAAATTTTTATTTTTAACCGGACATGCCTAGATCGATTAGGCTATTGATGCTGATCAAGAATATATATGATTTATAGGGTCGGAAATGCCTCCTTCACTGGTTTTTAAGCTTCTGACTAAAATTATAATACCATTCTTTAAGGTCAAAATTTATCTATATTTTAAAAACTCATTTTAAAAACTCATAACTAAGCCAAAAATGCATTAATTTTAAATCGGAAAGCGTTGCTAAGCTAGTTTTTATCAGGTTAATAAATCTGCATTCTCAATTTGAAATTTAAAAAAAATAAAATTTTTATCAATTTTTGAAAATTTCAACGATGTAACCCCTTATAAAATTTTGAAAAAATTAAAAAAAATAAATTTCTTCCGGAGATGGCTAGATTGATTCGGCTGGTGATGCTGATCAAGAATATATATGATTTATAGGGTCGGAAATGCCTCCTTCACTGACTAAACTTATAATAACCTGCAAGGCTATTTAAAAAACATCATATATTTCTTAATAATTTCGGAAATGAGATTTTCGAATTCAAAGCAAACTTTTGGTTTATTTATTCTTGTTATTTTTTGCCTTTTGTGTTTTATTATTGAACTGGCAGTAAATTCCGCGAACTATAAACGCGGGAGTAACGAAGCAAATAATTCCAATGGCCACATGTTGCCATGCCACACCACACACACCATACACAACACACACACACCATACACACCACGCACACCACATGGCGAGCCCAGGAAGACACGCAGCTCCACTGATAGCGACGCTTGTGCGATGAGCAAGACATCTATCAGATACAGATACGCACAGCCCACTCTCTCTCTCGCTTTAGGCATCTCTCACACAGATACAGATACACACACACATAGCGGCGTCTGGTGCAAACACAAACAAACCAAACTGTGACACGACTTTTCATATATTTTTTTACTTAATTAATAACTAATACAAATATTTTTGAGATTTTATAAACTTAAAGAGATTATTATTCTTCATTTTTAATACCTTAAGCTGAGCATCAGCAGCCGAGTTGATCTCGACCCTCGCAACTTATTTTTCTCTTACCAATGGGAAGGAAAAGAGCTAGATCAAGAGACATTTTCTTATAGGAAAGCCAATAGGAACAATAATAAATAAAAAAAAATAATAATAAATAAATTATATATCTTAAACCAATTCCTATTATATTAATATATTTATAATATATATTATAAATATTATTTATTTATTATTTAAATGCATTTACTATTATTATTGTTATTTATTTATTATTTATTACTTCGCCTTATTGGCATTCTGTGATTCATTGTGACTTTCCGTGATCACCTGTGACCTGGGCGCATCTCTGACGCCGCGCAAACACAGCTGGCGGAGAGCGAGAGCTGAGCTGCGACAAAAGTATCTGAGAGATACTCGCACTTTCGCAGCGCGCAAAGGTAGCCGGTTGCGCGCTCTGCTCCGCTCCGCTCTCTCAGTGCTCGGGGATCGCCGCAGTTTAGTTCTTGGACGTAATTCAAAGTTTTTTGACGTTTCTCCTCGGCAACGCGAACAAAAAAAAAGCGCTCTGCTTCTCTCCTTAAAAGAAAAGTTAAAAAATAAACCGAAACGCAACCGTATTTTGTGTTAATTAAATTGAAATAAAAGTATATACATATATACAGAGGGAAAGAGCGAAGATGATGATATTTTGTTAACAACAAGTGGCTCTTTATTATTATAATAATAATTATTATTATTATTGTTGTGCGTGCTTGGCCAGAGAGTTTTATTATCTCTTTTCTTACGTATTTATTTTTTTGTGTGAGTGTTTTTTGTTGCTGCCGTGAATCGACCTTTGCGAACCTAACGTCGTAACCAGAAAAAAAATATAAAAAAACAGCAACAACTGGGCAGCTAATAATAATTAAGCAGCGTGTTTTGAGACAAGCCCGAGCGTATCTGTATCTGTGTGTATCTCTGAGGGTGTGGTGGTGTGTGAGCAGCCAACTAATTGTCAACAGTCCACAAACTGCACTCGAGCAATCCAAGAGATACGCGCTCCCATCCCCCAGATACCACTCGGCCCTCAGTCAGTCCAAATCCATATCCAAAATCAATATCCATGCTTCCCGGTCATCCGATCGGCCGCCACTAAGGCCAACTTCATGCGGCGACGGCGAAAAAGTGCGAAAAGTGCTAACTGTGCAATCGGGGGCAACGCGATCAGGTAGAGGAACAGCACACACACACAACACACAACACACACACACACAGACAGGTGAGTTGCTTAAAACCCGAGAGATACTCGAGTGTAAGCTAAGTATTTCCAGGGGGAAGGCACTGATATGGAAAGGTCTAAATAGAGTATAGTTCTGGGGAAGTTACTGATCGAGCTAGGTTTATATATAGAGGAGAGTTATTATAGAGTATAGTGCAGTTTATATAGTATAGTATAGAGTTTATAGTGTATATGTTATAGTATAGTGTATGTATATAATATAGTATAGTGTATGTATATAATATAGAATAGTTTATATAGTATAGTATATTTTATATATAGTATATATGGTCCCCTTGCAGTGCAGCCTAAAACTGTATCTGCATTTTATACATCTCAATTAGGGTTTACAATTTGAGACTATTGACTTAATACCAAAACTAGCTTAAAAATAACTATAAAAATTAATTTAAATTAAGCAATTCATAGTACAAAATTCAAACATTCTCATAAAGAGGCCTTTAAGGTTTCAGTTTGCCCCAAAACTTTTCTAAAAACCACAGGAAAATCTTTACAAAGTTAAAAAATTTATTAAAAGAAAGTTTTCCCAGGCTTAAGATCAAGAAAATGAAAAGGAAAACCCAAATTTATTAATTATTAATACCCAAAATATAAAAAAAAAGGGTTTTGGGTTTTGAGTTTAATAAAAACTTTCCAAAAAACTTTGTCCCCTATGAAAATCTTTTTAGAAAACTAAAACAATCGCTAAAAATCAAAATAAGAACAAAGCAAACCAAGAAAAGTTAGAAAAATGTTTCAAAAAATATCAATTAAAATTAAGCAATTTATAGTCTAAAATTAAAATAGGAAAAAAAGGTTTTTAGGGTTTGAGTTTATCAAAAACTTCCCTAAAAATCTTACAAAAATCTTTAAGATGCTTTAAAAAATCACAAAACTAAAATTTAACCCTCTGGTTTTTGTATAAAGTTCTCAGATTCTTCAGTATTTATTTAAAAACTCTATGAATCATAACCATAACCTTATATGTGTCTATATATATTCTTATCTTAGCCCCAAAATAATACAAAATCACGCCTTGCATACAATCTTGTTATCAAATTCATTCAACCTTTAAGGCATATAAGTATAATTTTAAATATATATATTTTTTAATTGTAATATCACCAAAATAGGCTTGTGTCAAATTTGTTTGAAATTTCGCAGTATGGCGAATATTAAAAAAAATATTAATAGCCTTAGCCTCAGTCTCAGCCTGAGCCTCAGCCTCACTTTCCGGCTTGCTTAAATGCCTCAACTTGCTGTCAAGGTCCGAGAATCTAAATCTAAATCCAAATCCGAATCTGAATCCGACTGTGGCATTAAAAAAGAAAAACAAATCATTAGAGATCATTTAAAGCAGCCCCGAGTTCAGCGATGTCTGCCTGGACTCTACTTGTACCCTTCCACTGGCCATGTTGCGGCTGATAAGCCTCAGAAAAATGGAAAAAGTAGAGTATTTGGGGCTTATCTCTCTCTCTCTGGTCTTCTCTCTTGAAAATATAATCAAGAAAAAAAGGGAGAGCATAGGTTGCATAATTAACCCCAAAAACAAAAACAGCCAAAGGTCGCACACCTGTCGACAGGCATGCAAAATGTGCGTCAGCTTTGTGCGTCAACTACACGGAAAATAAATATTTACCAGCACTTTGTTGGTATTCTCCTTGAGGTACTTTTGCCACAATAATTTAGTAAATTTTATCAAATAAATCAAGCATTTATTTACCTTTTTTTATATATTTTTAAACCAACATTTAAATATAAAGATACTTTATAAGAGAGAGCTAGAAGGCATACCTTAGGCCAGCTCAAATTAAGTGAATTTCTGCCCAAACTGAGTATGAGTTTTTCTTCGGATATTTTTCCCAATAAACCACATTTTCTCCAAGTACTTTTCCCAGGTTTTTCCCAGAGAACCCCCTTAAAAAAAAGCCCCCAAAACACCTTCCGTTTCGCTTCCAAAAAAAATCAAATGTATGTGTTCCAGTTTACGTTCACCGCGCCGGCCTTTGATTTGTAAACCAAATAGTTTTCCGAGCTGTTTGTTTATTTAATTAGTATTTGGCTTCGGACCCGAGGCACACACCATCTAGATTCGAGATTCGAGCCCGCCCGCCAAGGAGATACACTCTCGAGATGATGATGATCCCCTCCGCAAGGTGTCCGTCCGCCTGGCGTGCCCTCAATTGCTCCAGACACAGAGACCTCTCCTCTGCAGTCCAATTTACCGAATCGCCTCAATTTAAAAATAGTATTTTGTGCCGTCTGGACTGGGCTGAGCCCCGGTGTTTATTCTCAATCTGGGCTCAAGTGTCTGTGCGAAGATCGCACCCTCAACCGGACACCCAGTGCGTCCGGGAGGCGGCGGAGGCGGCGGCGGAGGTGGAGGCGGAGGCGATGCTACTACCCGTAATGGAGGCCAACTCCAATTCCATTTCAAATATTTGCCATTGGCTATCGGTCTATTCCGAGTGGCACTGAGTGGCAGTGTATATAAGGTATCGGATTTCTTGGAACATCATACAGTTTCTAGGAATATGAAATGATATTATTAGGGGCATGTGGAGGGAGATCTTGAGGTACCAATACAAGTACAAGTATTATAGTTAGTATAATAGTAAAGATATAATTATATTTATAAAGAATATAATCTTATATAACTTTATGGAAAATATTTTGAGAATATCATATAATAATAATATAATTATTATTGGGGAATTTCAAAAACCCTTGTATATTATTATTATTTCTTTTAAATATTTTGTAAATGAAGGAAGTTATTATACGGTTGGTTAGGGTACTGTAAATATTAAGTAATATATTATACTTAATATTTCACCTTACTTTAGTGGACTAACTGTACCCTTAAATGTATTTTAATCAACATATAATTCCATAAACAATAACTTCAAGCTCATAAATCTTATTCACTTAAAATCCACACATTTTATCCATGACTAAATTCATATTTCTATTTTTTAAAGTCACTTACAATTATCAATTAAGCAGTGTTCCCTGTTAGACTCCATAAAATAGGGGGAATCTCTTTCCTGTCTGCCTTCCCTGCCTAGTTCAGATCGAATGAGTAATATTTACCGGCACGTGCCACCAATTTTCCCCACACATCCCCATTTTCCCCATTTTCCCCACAGAAATCCATTCAGAGATTCGGAGTGAGAGAGGGATCTCCAGGTCCATGAACGCCGCCTGAGGGAAACACCAATTTGGCTTGGGATCACGGGGCATTATCTCTGAACAATCAGCCATGCTGAAGACGCACACAATGACCAAGCGCAAGACGCTGATCTTCGCCTGCTTCGGGATCGCCCTGGGCCTGTGCATCGGCACCGTGCTGAAGAGCTACCGGGCCCTGGAGTATGTGAAGCGCTGCAGCCTGCGTCCAACGAACCTCAAGTCGCCGGCGGAGATCATTGGGCTGCGGGAGGAGGACACCATCCAGAATTCGCAGAGGAATCTGGTCTTCGTGGGCGTTATGACGGCCAAGAGCTTCCTGGAGGGCAGGGCGCGGGCTGTGTACGACACGTGGGGCAAGGAGGTGCCCGGCAGGATGGCCTTCTTCAGCTCCGAGGGCAGCTACTCGGATGACCTGCCGGTGGTGGGGCTGCGCAACGTGGACGATCGCTATCCGCCGCAGAAGAAGTCCTTCATGATGCTGCACTACATGTACGAGCACTACATCGACCGCTTCGAGTGGTTCATCCGGGCGGACGACGATGTCTACATGGAGCCGGACAAGCTGGAGCGCTTCCTGCGCTCCATCGACAGCTCCAAGCCGCAGTTCATCGGGCAGGCCGGCAAGGGCAACACCGAGGAGTTTGGCCTGCTCTCCCTCGAGTTTGACGAGAACTTCTGCATGGGCGGACCGGGGGTGATCCTCAGCAGCGAGACGCTGCGCCGCGTTGCTCCGCACATCCCAACGTGCCTGAAGAATCTCTACAGCACCCACGAGGATGTGGAGGTGGGCAGGTGTGTGCAGAAGTTCGCTGGGATACCGTGCACCTGGAACTATGAGGTGAGTTTTAAGTTGATTTTCTAATCACACATTACATAGCCAACTATTTGAAATAATTTTTAAAAATCAAATAATTTGGTCTAGAAATGATATATTTATATAAACCTATATTTCAAGAAATAAATATTCAAAATTATTCAGTTTCACAAATAATTATTGTTAAAATTAAAAATATACAAGAAAGAAAACAAACGTCTGAAAGCCGAAGCTTATATATCCTTGCATTTTGCAATTAAAATATAGTATCCAATCGAAAATCAATCATAACCAAGCTTAAAATACTCACATAATAAATACTTATACTTAATAAATATTTAAATATTTATTGATATTTTTATATGCAAATTTTTTCTAAAAATCAACGCTTTAAAAACTCATAACTAAGCTAAAAATGCATTAATTTTAAATCGGAAAGCGTTGCTAAGCTAGTTTTTATTAGGTTAATAAATCTGCATACTCAATTTAAAATTTAAAAAAAATTAAAAATTTTTGAAAATTTTTACAATTTTTTACAATGTAACCCCTTATAACATTTTGAAAAAATTTGAAAAAATTTTTTTCTGCCTAAAATAGCTAGATCAACTCGGCTGATGATGCTGATCATGAATATATATGCCTTATAGGGTCGGAAATGACTCCTTTCAGATTTACAAGCTTCTAACTAAAATTAAAGTACACTACAAGGGTATAATTATATATACCTTGTTTTGGAAAAATTTGTTCTATAATATTATTGCTTTTTATTATTTAATTTTTTTTTTAAGTTTTGGTAATTCAAACCAATCAATATTTTCTCATTGAAACCTTATCTTTTGAAATACATCCTACTTAACTTGAAAACAAATACATTTTAATGCTTCCCTAGATTTCTTGATTTTTTTGTAATTACAATTTAATCACTTGTTGTATATATTTATATTTATTATATTTATTATATATTATTTTTGTATCTCACAGATGCAGTATATACTGCGCCACAACTCCAGTGGCCGGAATGCATACACTGGGAAGCTGAAAAGGAAGGAGATCCATAATGCCATTACCCTGCATCCCATTAAGCAGGCGCCGCTCATGTACCGACTCCACTCCTATGTTCAGGTGAGTTTTAAAGGGAAATAAAGATGAGATTATATAGATAATATATATATATATTATTTAGAAAAAAAAAATATATATATATATAATTTAGAAAATATATAGACCCTATCCTTAGCTGCTCACACATAAGAAATTCAAGAGAGAAACTAAAGCTCCATTTGCCATCCTAGTTCTTGTCCGATTTTACTGAAATTGGTTAGGATATATCTACAGATATTTGTATTCACAGGGTCTCAAGGCCGAGGAGATGCGTCAGGAATCATTGCTTCTGCACCGGGACATCAAGCGGATGGCCAAGTACCTGGAAGTGCCCGATGAAAGCACCTACATGCTGCCCAGTGCCTCACCTGAAAGCGACACCGGCAAGCGGCACTTCCAGGATCACAACATCTTGGGTAAGTTCACTACCATCCTACTATATTCCGTGATATATGCCCCACTATATACCCTATATCACGCACAAAATCCCGTCAACATTACATTTATTTGAAAGAACACAAGAACAAAAAATTTACTAAGAAAATCTGAGGAGCTAAGGCTGCTGATCCTTGTTGCAGAGGGTCACACCCTTGCCCACGCAGGCGGCATAGGCCATTAGGTGGGGCAGGAGATTCTGCTCCATGATGCCGCCAAAGAGATGAGCCTGAGGGCCCATGGCAAAAACGGGCACATCCTCGCCAGCATGGACGCCCTTGCGCCCCTTGATGTAGCTGGGGGTGAAGGAGGCTGCAACAGAAAGAAAGAGATCAAGATCAAGATCGAGATCGTAAGATCCTTGAATGACTGGGACTCACTGGGACTTAGCTTCTTTTTGGGACTCATCCGGCGGCCAGCATTATCCACGCTCTGCCACTTGCCCACGGCATAGTTGAGGGTGCTGTAGGGCACTCCATCCAAGTCCCGCTGCTGCTCGTCCATGCCCAGAATGGATGTGCCCCGCACGGCGGCGCCCGACATGGTCAGCGTGTGCGAGTGATCGGAGGTGACCACCAGCAGGGTCTCCTGTGGGTTGGTCATCCGGATGGCCGTGTCCACGGCCTCATCGAACTCGAGTGTCTCGTCCAGGGCGTAGCCCACTCGCGTCTCGTGGTGTCCATGATCGATCCGCCCGCCCTCGATGAACACAACATAGCCCTGGCCATCGGCCCGACTCTGCTGCTCCAGCTTCTCCAAGGCGGCCGCCGTTAGGTCACTGAGGCGCGGCTGCTCCTTGGTGGCGGCCAGGTGATACGGCATGTGGCTGTCACTAAAGATGCCCAGCAGGCTGCCATCGCCAGAGCAGTTCTTCAGCTCGGTCAGCGAGCGGCAGAGGCATCCTTGCGGATTCGATTGACGCCAGTGGTGTAGGAGATCCTTGCCATCCCGCCGCTCGTCGGCAAACTTGCCCAGGCCGCCGCCCAGGAGCACCTTGAAGTTACGTCCCGGCTCCTCCTCCATCAGCTGGCGAGCTATCTCCAGCTCCTCGCCCCGCCGCGAGACATGGGCATAGCCACCGGCGGGACTGGCGTCCGTCAGCCGTGTGGTGGTCACCACTCCGGTGGCCTTGCCCGCCCGCTGGGCCCACTGCATCAACGAGTCCACCGGCTCACCGCTGGCGCTCTGGCCGAGGCAGCCAACCCGTGTCTTCACCCCGCCCAAGTAGGCGGTGGATGTGCAGGCGGAGTCCGGGATCTGGGCGTCGATGCAGTACGTCTTGCTGAGGCCAGCATAGGGGAAGCGTTCCATGGCAAGCAGGGAATCCTCGCCGCTGCCGCCGCCACGCTGTCCCTTAAGGATGCGGGCCGCTGTGAGTGTGGTGAAGGATAGCCCATCGGCCAGGAGCATCACCACATTCTTGGCTCGACGCCTGTCCAGGGAAGAGTCTCTGGTCCTAGCCAAGCGCTGCTTTAGCTGTTCCTGCGCCTGGCGCATCCAAAAGCCGGCTAGTTGTTCGTCCGGCACCTTCTCCTCCGCTTTCACCTCGGGCTCACCAGCGACCAGGAAGAGGTGAAGGATGAGCGGAAGAGCCATCAGCTTGGTTAGGGGCAACATCTCGACTAGGCCGGGGCAAATATATATATTTAAAGGAAAACAAGTAAATTAGTGCGAATTCCAACTGACAGCCAACGACGGAGATTTTTATAGGCCAACTAAGTCAGCAGGGTTTCGGGCTCAACAGCTTACTCCCTCCTGGGTTGGCCATAGGTAGATAACCCGATTTCGCTTTAATATATTCTCCTGCACTTTATCTTTGGCAGGCATCAGTCCGGAACTGAATAAATTCGTGCCCGCCAGCACCGATGACCTGCTGGACTGGTCCTTCATCGCCCGCAGCCTGTACTCCGCCAGCTCGGCGAATCCCAAGCAAAAGATCGACTCGGCGATGAGGGAGGGCCTCGAGGATGTCATCACCGAGGTGATGGAGAACATCAACAACTATTCCCGTCAGCGGGGACGGGTCATTGAGTTCCGGGAGCTGCTCTATGGCTACCATCGGCTGGACGCCCTGCACGGGCAGGATCTGATCCTGGATCTGCTGCTCATCTACAAGAAGTATCGCGGCAAGAAGATGACTGTCCCAGTGCGAAGGCATCTCTATGTGCAGCGCGCCTTCACGGGGATCTTTGTCAAGGAGTTTGACGAGGACTTCTACAATGTCACCCTGCAGCAGAGTAAGAGGATCGGGGATCTCCACCGGCCAAGCATATATTCAATTCCGATTCAATTACTTCTTCCTTTCGCAGGTCTCCTGGGCACCTTGTTCCAGAATGGCATGGCCCGGCTGAGCAGTCACTTCACCATGCCCTGCTGCGGCCTGCTGCCGCCCACGCAGGACAAGATTGTATTCGTCCTGCCCATTGCCGGGCGTCTGGGCACCTTTGAGCGCTTCCTGCGCACCTATGAGCGGGTCTGCATCCGGGGCCAGCAGCACTGTGACCTGCTGGCCGTGATCTTCGGCTCGCCGGACGAGCTGGGTGACCATCTGCAACTGCTCCACGATCTGCATGCCCGTCATGTCTACCAGCAGGTGAACTCGATCCAGCGCAGCAGCACCTTCTCGCGCGGCGTGGCCTTGGATGTGGCAGCGCGCTCCTCGTACATACGGCAGGAGGACATCATTCTGTTCATCGATGTGGACATGGTGTTCGAGGTGGAGACCCTGCAGCGGGTGCGAATGCATACGCAGCGCGGCAAGCAGGTCTATCTGCCCATTGTGTTCAGCCAGTATGATCCGCAGAGGCGTGGCGGCGGCTTGGGAGCGGGATCGGCGGATGAGGATGCGGATGGGGAGTCGCCTCGAATCGATGATGAGAGCGGCTATTTCCGGCAATTTGGCTTCGGCATCTGTGCCATTTACAAGTCGGACATCCTCGATGAGGACATCAATGGCTTTGACAAGGACATCACCGGCTGGGGCCTGGAGGATGTCAAGTTTCTGGAGAAGATTGTACGTGTGGGGACGCGGCAGCGTGGCTTCCTCACCAACACCGCCGAGCTGCCCTTCGACTACAACGAGGCTGCCGAGCAGTGGCGCCGGCTGAGCGTGTTCCGTGCCCCGGATCCCACGCTGGTCCACATCTACCACGACATTAGCTGCGACACCCAGCTGGATGCGCCGCAGTACAACATGTGCCTGGGCACCAAGGCCAATTCCCTGGGCAGCACGCGGTTGATGGAGCAGCTCTTCCACAGCAATCCGCAGAATGTCCAGTTTGCCGCCGACTTTAATCGCCAGAAGCAGCAGCAGCAGGCCAGGTGATCCGATCCCATATTGATCCCCATACGGATCCCTAACCAGTGATCCCGCCAGCGTTCCTGCCACATAGTATTCCCAGCCAGCATTTAAGCACTCTTTTTTTTTGTATATATTATATAGTCACAAATATCGGTAGTTTTCAGATCCGAAAAACTACCCTAGACAGGACCTCTCTTAGAGTATTCAGTGTCCTGAATTAAAAGTCCAAATTCAAGGTCAGAATCTAAATTATGATGGACTTCTTCAACCCGATTTGAATCCCTTGAAATATTTCTTTAATTTAATAATTAATAGTCTTTGAAAGCTAAGGATTATTAAATTCCGGTTTCGTTTTACTTAAACTTTCTTGCGAAAGATTTTCTTAAACTATCTTTATAGGTTTAGAAATCGTTATTAAATCGTAGCATATTTTCTTATAAATAATAAATCCTATTAATCATGCTCACATTACCAAAAAACAAAAACTGCATCAAACTAGGAGAATCAACCACTGTATTCCATTTTTATTGGTGTTATTTTAAGTAGTTCAACACTATTTTCGATCACCAAGCTCCTTTCAATTAGATTTCTATCAATCACTTCTTTTTAACATATTTACGAGTCATTTGAAAGTCTTTTCCACACAGCAAGGGGACTCGAAAAGGACCTATCTAAGTGATTTTTGTACAAACAATCCTCTAAATGCTGGCAGGGCTGGTTTTTATTTAATATATATATATATGTTTTCTTTTTAATAACTATGATTGTAGGAAGTAGTAGTAGGAGAAGAAGGGAATCAAAAACCTTATTTCCTCATGTAGTCGATGTGGGTTCCTCGGTAATGTCCACCGAGGGTGTAGGAATGACGTGTCTTGCCTTGCTTGGCGGCTCCCTAAGCATCTTGAGGAGGTTAATCTTGTGGCGCTCCATGCCATCATATAACCCGTAAACCTGCGAGAATCCAAAATATGCGGCCACAGCTGCCACACCAAAGAGCGGTACAATGATCATGAAACCGCCCAGGCAGGCAAAGAACACCATGGACACAATGGTGAGAAGGGTGCCTGAAAGGAAAAGCAATACGTTCGATTATAAATGGAAATACTGCAAATCCTTCAACGGGAAACAAACCTTCTAGTACCAAAAGGCCGGTGAATGTCATCAGCATGGTGGCTATTCCAAAGCCAAAGATAATGAGAAAGGGCAGCAAAAAGACCAAGCCGGCAGCCAACAGGCAGATGGCAATGTGAGGATTCCGGGCACACCAGGCGGCTATGGAGTCCACAATCTCTCTACCGCCCAGCTCAGACATCACAAACTCAGCCAAACGTCGCACCTGTAGCCCTGGAAAATAATTTAAAAAATATGTTGTCACTACAAGAAATTGTTTATACACAAGGTTCCTCTCTACCAGGGTTTAATTTCTTTGAAAACAAAATATTTTGAATATTTTTACGAGTTTTTGTAAGCTCAATTAATGAACAAAAAGTAATGCCAAAGTCCAAAGATCTGAATACAAGTTGAATATGTAATTAAACTCAGATTCGAGTGGCGGAACCTTTGAATTACAGATATGCAACGTAAAAACCTGCTCATCAGTGTTTAAAATTAAATTCAAATAATTACTTTTAGTAATTAAGAGACTCTGAAACCCGTTTTATGGCGTACATACACGTTTTGTATAGCATCTGGAGCAAGGACTCCAGGAACTGGTCATGTCCGTTGGCCATCGGCCGAGCTGTGTCCTGTGGCTGTGTGTTCCTTGGTTCAGATGTGTCCTGTGGCTGTGTGTTCCTAGGTTCAGATGTGTCCTGTTGCTGTCTGTTCCTTGGTTCACATGTGTCCTGTTGCTGTGCCTTCCTTGGCTCAGATGTGACTTTCTGTTGCTCCTTCGTGGGCTCCGCTGCGTCCCCTTTTGATCCTGCGGCCAATCGCTGGGCAGCAGCATTCGCTTCCCTGGCGGCCGCTTTGCGCGCCTTGTTCGAATGGCCCTGCAATGGAGGCGGCGGAGATCATCATCATGAAACCGAAATCGAAATCGATAGTGATTAAGCGCCGCCGGCTCTGAGCTCTCCATCTGAGGCCATCAAACGAGATGACCTTTGGCACCATTCCGAATTCCTTTCCCCTGGAGAGCAGCCGGCGAACTGCACCCACACTCACGCACACACCTACCATGTTGTTGGCTCCTGCGGCTAAGTGAGAACTTAGGGACGGACTGCTGGGCACATTCCAGGTGGAATCCGTGCAGTTATCGCTGTTCCGTTGTGGTCCAAAAAAAGCAGCAGCAACGAAAATCGAAATCAAAATAATGATGAGCGGAACGTAAACATTAAGTGCGGGCTGCCAACTCGCTACTTTGGAACTCCTGCGGAGATGCCAACCCAATCGGAATCAGAAGAAGTGTATTTTTAAATTGGCTGCTTACCTACCACAAACAAAATAACAGCGATTAACAATTCAAATTTAGCCACAATTGTTTAAAGCATGTGAGCAGCTTTAAATTGTGATTTCTTTCTGAACCTTAAATTTTATTTTAAGGAACTGTACGGAACTGTACGTAAAATGCTGAGCCTCTTCTGTCGGTCGTTATAACTTTAATTTCCAAGTATCCACGGATCAAGGTTTTCTATCCTATTTTTATATTATTTTTATATTTTTCCTTGGAATTAATACATTTTAAAAATTATAAAACAAATTTTCTTGTACTATGTACAAATTTGTCAGTTTAAAAGCTCTGCTATACGATCTAAAATCAAAACTATACGATTGACTTAAATGAAACAAAATGCTTAGAAAATAAAGCATACTAAATAATATTAAATATTAATAATGTCCAAGTATTAAGATTTAAGCTATATTTTTAGTCAGGAGTAGTGAAGGAGTCGTTTCCGACCCTTTAAATCATATATATTCTTGATCAGCATTAAAATCCAAATCGATCTAGATATGTCCGGTAAAAAAATATTTTTTTGAAAATTTTTCAAAATGTCAAAAATTGATAAGGGGTTACATCATTAAAATTGTCAAAAATTGGCAAAATTTTTAAATTTTTTAAATTGTAAATTGAGTATGCAGATTTTTTAACCTTATGAAAACTAGCATAGGAACGCTTTCCGATATAAAATTAATGCATTTTTGGCTTAGTTATGACTTTTTTAAACTTTGATTTGTCGAAAAAATTGTTTATAGAAATATCGGCAAAAAAATGGTATTATAATTTTATTCAGAAGCTTAAAAAACAGTGAAGAAGCCATTTCCGACCCCATAAACCATATATATTCTTGATCAGCATTAAAATCCGAATCGATCTAGATATGTCCGGTGAAAAAATATTTTTTTGAAAATTTTTCAAAATTTGAAAAATTGATAAGGGGTTACATCATTAAAATTGTCAAAAATTGGCAAAATTTGTGATTTTTAAAAATTTTAAACTGAGTATGCAGCATTTTTAACCTAATAAAAATAAGCATAACAACGCTTTCCGAAATAAAATTACAGCATTTTTGGCTTAGTTATGACTTTTTTAAACTTTGATTTTTCGAAAAAATTGTCTATAAAAAAACCGTTAAATACCGACTAAAAATGGTATTATAATTTTATTCAGAAGCTTAAAAAACAGTGAAGAAGCCATTTCCGACCCCATAAACCATATATATTCTTGATCAGCATTAAAATCCAAATCGATCTAGATATGTCCGGTGAAAAAATATTTTTTTGAAAATTTTTCAAAATTTGAAAAATTGATAAGGGGTTACATCATTAAAATTGTCAAAAATTGGCAAAATTTTTAATTCTTTTAAATTTTAAATTGAGTATGCAGATTTTTTAACCTTATAAAAAATAAAATAGGAACGATTTCAGAATTGAAATTAATGCATTTTTAGCTAAGTTATGAGATTTTAAAACATTGATTTTTAGAAAAAATTATCATGTTATAATTTTAGTCAGATGCCTGAAAAATGTGGAGTATATTTCAATTCTCCATTCAAATCTTATTTAATCAAAAACAGAGTTGTGAAAAAACAACAACATAACAACATTAAAATTGTCGAAAACTAATACGAAAATAAATTATATAAATTTTAAACTCAATTCAATAATATATTAATGCTTTTTTAAGATCCATTTTCGATTCAATTCCTCTTTTTTAATATGGATATAGGGTATATAACCTTTGGTTTTCCGAAGTTGGCTTCGTTTTCTAGTTAGGTTCTGAATTAAGAGCCTAGCTCTGTTAATTATTTATCCATTAAAAACACTTGTTTATATTAAATACTCTTCATATATTTGATTAAGCTATGAAAAAAATGTAATCTTTAAAGTGTAATCCTTAAAAGTCGGGTTTCGATTTGGTTTAGTTGGGCAACTTAATTAGTTCTTAAGGCTTCAAGCTACAATAAGCACAGAAAGCAGTCTGTTTAAAAATTGAAGTCACAGTGATTGAAAAATCACATAAATATTTAAAGCTCGATGGGGAGGGGGAGGTTAATGGAGCAGGAACCGAAGTCCGTTGAATGGTGGCCGCTCCGTAATCCTCTCCGCCATCAAACGCTCCCCGTGCACCGTCATCCCGCAGCGCAGCTTGGGCGCGTGAAGGAAATTCAAATCGGCGGCACGATCACGACAAGGAAGCGGCAGCCAGCCGTACACCTGTGACTCCAGGAGAGGCACACCTCTGGCCAGCTGACGTTGGCGCTCCAGCTGCTTCTCCGGCCAGGTGTGCGACAGGTAACGCAACGTATTCGCCGGCTGACGTTGCTCGAACTGGGCGTAGAACTTCCGGGTTAGGGGATAAACTAGAAAGCACATAGGATAATTAGTATAAATTAATTAATTAATCAAGAAAGCAAACCCCAGGCACACAGATCCTGCTAGATCTTTGCTTCTGGTGATGCTTTCTTGAGGACATTTTAAAGGACATTGTACCTTGACTCACTGGCACAAAGGCATCGTAGAGCCTGATGTGACGATTGGACTTTTCGATGAGCTCCTTTTCAAAGTCGTAGGGCAGCGGTCGGGGATCGCCCTCATGATGATCCTGGCCCTCGCCATCCTCCTCGCCCTCGCCCTCGTCGTTGACCTCGGGACCTGGCTTCATGGTGCTCCTATTTTCACTTTCTGTTGCAACAGCCGTTCCTACTCCTGCTGCTGCTGCTGCTGCTCCTTCTACGCCTGCAGGAGCACCTCTCTATACGAAAGTAATCCGTCCGCAGTCGGTGGCGTGCTCGGTTCGTTTGACTTGGCTGCAGCCAGCAAGGACACCAGCGCCAGGTCCTTCTCTACCTAGTCTGCTGACTACTGCCTGCCGCCTGTCTTTTCACTTTTGCCTCCTCCATTTGGCAGCAACTTGTACTCATTAAAGTTTTGCTATTGTTGTCGGATGGCAGGCAATGTTGCCAGCACGGCATACATACGCATCCCCATGACGCACCCACCGTACCCGCCGCCCAAGGAGCCACAGGACAGGCCCTGCGGGTGGTGTGACCCACAATCACAGTTTTCGCAAAAACGTCAGAGAAAGCGACGACCGACGACCGACGGGGTGTCGGAGGTGGTGGAGTAGGAGCAGCAGCAGCAGGAGCAGGAGTACTGAGGGTTTAACCCTAAAAAGTGGCAAGTTTCTTAGCCTCCCCCCTCCAACCATATATACCTCCATATATATTGGCTCCATTTCATGTCGTTGCCGTAATTTGGTACAAGCCCAAAAAACCGAATCCTTGAAGTAAAACAGCAATTTCCGAAAATAAACCCATTTCGGGGGCGATTGGCATTGCGTGTCCAAACAATCGCAGCCGCAATCCGGAAAGTGGAGAGCGGGGGGCAAGCCCAGGAGCAATACCACATCCTTCCGGTCGTAATCCGTATTTATGCCCCCGCAGTTGTGCAACCTGCTCGATGTCGCCAATTTCCGGCCTAATCGAATCTAATTGAATGCATAAATACACAAATAAATCAATTTAATTACAATGCAGACTTGGCTGGCACGCACACCCACACTCGGCAGGACACCACCCGTGTTTGTGTGTGTATAAAGAATGTGTGTTTCCTTAAACAAGTATATGTTAGTCCTGGCAATGGCTTGAGCAAAGCCACAAAAAAAATACAAGAGATACAAGAATGTGTGTAATAAATTAATTAGTGGATATTTACACTGAGGGAACAGGACCAAGCCTACATTCTGTTGCTTCTTTTAACTATATTTATTCTTAAATAAGTGTTAATGCTTAAAAGTTGCTTACGAGAAGAAATGTACAACATTTTGGAACTTAAATGGAAATAAGACCTGGGAAAATCCCTTTAGAATCAATCGGAGAATCTTAATTTACTAAACGACATTGTCTAAACACATTGAAATTCATCTATTTTAAAATTTCAACAATTTCTTTAAGTTAAATAATGTAAAAAAAAGCATCAAAGTTGTCTCCCATCTCCCAATTGGTTGAGGTATGTACTCATCTGTATATATTCCCCATGAAGGAATCAAATCTCTGTGAGATGTCTGAGGATTCTCTACTCCCAAGCCAAGCCAAGCCCAGTGCCCTTAACTAACTAAATACATATATCTACATATATCAGTCGTGTTTAGGAGGAGTCCTGGGAGCCCGGACTACAGTGCATCTGGATAAAAGTCCCGATAGGCAAAGGCCTCAATATATTCCGGCCGATGGCAGCCAAACAAATGATGCGGCAACTCTTTGTGGGCATATCTCTCCAGTGCCTTGCGCGTCTTCTCCAGCAGGACGGCCTCGTCGAACTTCACCCGCTGCACTGTGGTCTTCCGCAGGATGGTTTGCACGAATTGCGACCAAACGGATCCGGACTCCTCGGGCTCCGTTTCCGGATCGGCAGCACTTTCCGTAAGCTGCTTCTTCCCTTTGGGCTTAGGCTCAGCTGGTTCACCCTGTGTCGCCGCTGTCGTTGTCACCTCCAACGCTTTGGCTTTGCTGTCAGCATACACAGTGGCCACGTCCGCGTGGCCTGCTGCCTGTTGAGCATGCTCGTCGGCGGCAACGGCACCGGCAGATTCTTCGCTCTTGGCAGCGGCGGCCAGTGGAGTCTCCTGCATTAGCGTCTGCAGGCGGTCCACCGTCTCGGCCATGCGTTTTCGGAAATCGATAATGCGTCGGGCATAGCGGAAGAGTTCACGCTCCTCCGCCGGCTTCATAGGCCTCATGCGATCCTCCTGACGAAGTTCATCGGGCTCCAGCAACGGTCGGTAGCGTCCCGCCGCATCCGTGGTGCCCGAGAGGTAGATGCGTTGGGCAAACTCCTGCATGGCGGTGGTATTGACTATGGCAAGTGCATAACCATTACGTGCCTGCAGGATTACTTCGCGGATATCGTTTAAATGCATCGAAGAGGAGGAATTGGTGTGCAGCTCTTGCACATTCTGCTCCTCCAAATGGTAGGATGACGACGGCCTGTCCAGGCTCTGCAGCACATTTGCCAAGTGGTCGTGCATGCGTTCGCCGTCCGCCTGGAAGCTGAGCAAGCCCAGACCCTGAATCAGCCGAATGTTGGCCATGAACTGCTGCTCCAGTTCGTATAGCTGCCAGAGGGATCGCATCCGCGACTCATACTCCTTCTGGGCGCCCGGACCCAGGACACTGCTGATGTTCGTGTCATACAGCTGCAGGCCCCGGATAAAGGCCACGTCCATGGTGAAGTTGCCCATAAAGGACAGCACATAGTTAAGGGCTTCGGCGGCGCTGCCGAAGTTCTCCCTTCGCTGCGCAAAGAAGTCGTCAAGGTCACTCACCGTCAACTGGTTGCGCGGCACCTCGCTTCGCTGAAGGCTCTGGTTGATCTCCCGCTCCTCGCGTATCCGCTCAAAGTTGCTCACCAGCAGATCACCTGCGGGCTGTTGGAACTCATCGAACACCTCAATATCCACGGCCATGGTTGCGGTTGCTGACTCTGCAGCATCCTTGCCAGCCTCCTGTCCTGTCCTGCCTTTCTCCGTCTGCTCCCTCTCCTGTTCGTAGTAATGTCCGTAGTTCTCTAGATGACACTGCGGTGTCCACTGATCTTGCACTGCCACCTGGCGCTCCCTGCTTCTTTCAAAGATGGAACGCGCACTGAAACGCTGCAGATCCAGGCCAGCGTATATGTCCTCCTTGTGGGCGTGGCAACAGTGCAAAGCCGACATGTCCATAGGATGGGCCTCCGTGTTGAAGATATAGGCGCCGGCCTGCACCACACAGACATCGTCTTCGGTGGAGAGCAGCTCACCGCCAGAGCCGTCATCGTGCAGGAAGTTGTCCTCGTCGAAGAGCAGATACAGATACTTGCTCGTCTCTGCCAAGAAAAACGACTCCATGCGGTTCTCCTTCTCGTGGGTCACCACGTTGCGAATCTAAAAATTAAACCAATAGTTCGAAGTTATTATTAATCCCAATAGCTTTGATTTATCTGTAAATTTCTGGGATTTAAATTGCATATCGTATAGACTCCCTACCGTGGCATATCCGCATTTGGTCTTGGCACTGAATTCAATGGTCTCCAGCATGTGCTCGCCCAGCTCCAGCAAGTATTCGTTGCGCGTCGCCCGATACAGATACATGGCCGACTCGATAAGCTCCGGCCGCAGTGGATATACCTCTCGATTGGGCGACGCCTCACCCGCAGCTATGTTGTAAAACTCCGGCAGAAAGCCGTACTTCTTCCACACACCGATGTACCGTGAAATGGTGCGCAACGCCGGCTCTGTGTCGCCGACAATACTGAGTATACCAGGCCAAAAGGCCTCGAGCGACTGGAAGACGGGAAGCGTGACGTGGCCCTTGTTCATGCCGACCCACACGTACCAGTCCTCCTTGCGCATATATTTGTCAATGGCCGCGCGGGCTTCGTGAAAGAGTTCCAGCAGCTCGGGCCGGTTGAGGAGCATGGATGCCTTCACCAGATATTCAAAGAGGGAATCTACCCCGGCGCCGATGCCGGAATCGAGAGCCGTCCAGCGTCCGCTCTGGACATCGATGTGGTTGCCAAAAAGACCGATGGGTGAGCGGTGAGCCCAGAGAGCGTGGACCGCCCGCATAGCCACCTCCTCGTAGATACTGTTGCCGGTCAGACGGCTGAGCGTACCGAATTCTATAAGGAAAGTGCCCACTCCAGCCGTGCACGTGATTGAGGTTTCGCCCTTGGGCACGCCGTAGCGCAGGTTCACCGTTCCATACGGCATGCCCGTGTTCGTATCAAAGGCGGGCAATAGCCGCCGGGCCACGTCCTCCGCCAAACGGAGCAGCGGACCCTGGCAAGGCCAGCCCTGCTCCAGATCAATCCCGGCCCGCTTGGACAGCAAGTGGGCGGAAAGCAGGCCACCAACGATGCGAATGTTCGTCTCGAACACGGACACATTGATGTCCCGATCGAAGTTCATCTTCTGTTCCAGCAACTGGGTGACGCGACGGAATTCCGTGAAGTTGCCCATGACGGCCAGCGTGTCCAGGGCGTCAATCAGCGTCAGCGAGTAGCTGCCCCAGGTGTCGTGGCCGTCGCAGGTGAGCGGACGCAGCTCGTCGTAATTGGAGGCGTGGCGCAAGTAGCCCTCGTAGGCGTGCTGGAACATGCGGCGCACGTCCTCCCTGGCGGGATTACAAACAGAGATTAGCACTGTCAGTCGGACCAATTCCTCCAGCACCAGTTACCCACCTCAGTTCCAGCCTCCGGGCCTTGGTGAATTGCTTTTGTGCGCTGACATCAGTCGCCAACAGCAGCAGCAGGAGGAGGACCGTGCAGAGTAGCAGCTTGTAGACATAGATCCAGTGCTGCATCGTTGCTTGGGTCGGAGGAGTCAATCAGTGGCGCTAATTCAATTATGGGCATGGTCAGTGCGCCATAGCCAGCGTGGATGTGGGAGAAGTCAAAGCGGCTACGTTGTCGCGAAAACCAAAACACGGCGAATTGCGGGCAGTCACAGCGATCTGCGAATACCCTACACCAGGCAAACTTGAGAAAGCTCCTAAAACTTGGATATAACTCATGGGGATTAACTTTGGTGAGTAGCTTTATTATTTTATTTAAAATATTTATATTAATTTTTATAATTATTATATTCTTGTAATAGAAATTACGTTTGTTTTTGTAATTAGATAATTTCTTCTAGTCACTGCTTATAATGCTAATACCTTTTAATTAAGCAAACAAATTTCTAAGGAGTCAAAAGCTATATTAATATATAATAACAAACGCCTGCGATAGTCACCTATGCCCAGCTGTAGAGCGCAAACAGCTGTTTCGCTCACAGAACTATCGGAACTATCGGCAGGGTCGTCGATTCGCGTATAGAGACTGACTAGCAGTTGCAAATGGCTCTGTTCGACAAAAACAGCTCCAATTAGCCGATAAAATATTTAAAACAGACATCTAAATTCGAAACGAATACGTCTAAATACTTAAAGTACGAATTTCTGGCCAAAAATTAAATCGATTGTTCGTGGCTCTCTTGCGCGGCACGCGCGCGTTTTCACTGACACGAGTTGGCAGCACCAAATCTGTGTTTCTTGCTGGCCATTCAAAAGTGTGTGTTCTTACGGCATTGTGTTGTGTTTGGAATTCAAAATAAACAGGGAATAGGATACCCAACAATTGCAGAAACTGCACCCAGCGGTGAGTAAGTCCACAAGGAATTGATTTTATTAAAGTTTCTATGGCGGATACGCGGGCCGACAACAAAGCAAGCCTTTGTTTCGCCTGCAAACAACCAAATCACCTTCCTGTCGACGGACAGAAGATGAGTCTTTGGTGGCTATTCTCCGGTTAAAGCCACCAACAAATGCTTCCCGATTATCTGCCCTGGCGGCGTTTATATCGTGGGGGCGGACTTACAGAGCCCAGCTCAAGGCATTTCACAATATGCCATCGGGTGCGGGAGTAATGTCCGTTGGCTGAAAAGTAACAACATTGTGAAAGCAAACATGTGGGCTCGCCCGTAGAGCCCCCGTGAATGTGCAAAAACCTTCCCAATCAAGTTTAGTCTTAAGCCCGTAACGTTTGCTGGCCGCGTTTTACGCCAGCGTAGTGATATCTGTGAAAATATAAACAATTGGAGGAAAATATTAAATTTTTAGGGCAGAGTTGTCGCCGTTCGCACGGCAATGGCGATTCCCACTTCCATTCTTCCAATCCGCACGGCGCTGCGACAACCCTGCGCACACGCAAAACCTATCGAAAAATTTTTTATGGGCCCACGGTCGATAAAACACTTTCGTGTGCGCCTCAGTCGTGTACAAAAAAAAAAAAAGAAAATAGAAAAATAGAAAAAGAAAAGTTTACTAAAACGAAAACGTATAGCGGAATATAGAAAAAACAACGGGCCCGCAACCGAGTGCAGTACACGAGTAACCGTAATTTGGCAAATAAAGTGCAAGGAGCAGCAGCAACGCAACAACAGCAACAGTTCTACGGCGCTACGGGAAAAATGGAAATATGCATAATACGAAAAAGTGGCCAATAACAAAAACAAATACAGCCAGCGACAATAGTCAGCAGCAGCAGTAACAATAACAACAATAGCAGCACCAGCAACGTGTGTGTTGTAATTGTGGAACCGAGCAGAGGCGGCGGCAGAAAAGTGTGTGTGTGCTCCGACGGGGGGTGGTTGCTTGGTCGTCTGCTCGCCAATAAATTAGAATCGTGCGACGACATTGAGGTCCGCCCTGGAATGCAGCATGTCCGCGGATCAGGATCAATAATCATCGAAGTCGACACAGCCATCGAAAGCAGCAGCAGCAGCAGCAGCAGCAGCCCCAGTGGGCAATAAAGTTCGAGCCGAAAAAAGAGGAATCACGCGCGCCACCCCAATACGGAAAACGGCTGAAAAATGTTAGCTAAATGCCAAGTTATCTACAATTATTATTTATTTGTCCCTGTGTGCGTGCCAGTCGAGTGTGGCCGTGTGTGTGTGTGTGCGCGATAGCAAAAATAATAAAAATCCGCTCAAATTGCGATGCCAAATTGTCGCCGCGTCTTCGACTTGTGTCCAATTAATTGATCGTCTTTCAATTGTCGAGACATCCCATATTCAGATAGTCAGCATTTCCATATGCCACACTCGTATCCGTTGTCCGTTCCGCTCCTGGAGCGCTCCATCTCCCAAGGTTGTCTATTGTATAACTTGAATCGGAGTCGAGTCCGGGCCTCGTCCCTTGTTTATCTTTGGACAATCCAAAGTGGCGTACAGTGGAGGCTGTCACAGGTTGGACTAGAAACTCACTTTGATTCGATAAGCTCGCTCGCTCGCTCGCTGGGACCAACACCTGTCACCTGGCATTAGGGGAGCGAGAGAGAGCCCTTATCTCTGACGCCTTACGGCATGAAATATTCGAATAAATTAGGCTTTAATTAAGCAACTGTTTAAAATAACCATCCCTTGGTGTGTATACCAAAACTCTATCCATAAGAGCTAAAGAAGCTTCAATTTGGCAATATAGTGAGGAATGGCATTCCCGAAATGTTTATGATTTGTAATTACAAAATCGCCTTCATAAATCTTGATTACTCAAGGTTTCCTAGAGTCTTAAGACATCAAATAAGCTTTATATCGGGATGTTTAAACCATATGTTTTAGAATTTCCTTCACATATAAACCTTCTTGCATCTTATTAACCTTGAAATTATCAAACTTTCAGTGGTGTTCTCCCATTCACCCAGATTCCATAAAAGTTGCACAATTCTATTATTGATTTTTCATACTTTAAAGATGATATATAATACAGAGGCATAAATACCTTAACTAATGAAAGATATCTTCATATTATATAGTTCCCAAGTGGTAAACCTTCTTAGAAACGATTCCCTAATGGAAATTGATCAGTTTTAGTTCGATTACTACCTAGAATGTAGTCAAGATCGCCAATATTCTGGGAATGAAGCAACCTTGAATAGTTAGCGAGTGAGTCACTGATTAGCAGCTTTCACTGTACCGCGCACGCACTTGAACGCACACAGGCGACAATCCTAGCATACACCACCATTATCCGGTGTATGTGGCTGTGGACGTGAGCAAATGTTTACTCAAGAACCATTTTTACAGAGACCGCAGTAGCAGCAGCCGCATTTCGTGGGAAGAGAGGAGGCCAAGGAGGAGGAGGAGGAGCAGGTGGAGCAGCAGTTGGAGCACGACGGTGCTCTGAGCAGGTAAAAACCGCCTGATCAATCCAGCGCCATGGTGAGTAACAATCTGGTGGTGCCCGTGGTCCTCTGGGGGCCCACAGCGCCCACGCATTGCATCTCGAGCGTGTTCCTCTCGGACGATCAGCTGACGCTGGTTACCGGCTGCTACGATGGACAGATCTGCCTATGGCAGGTGGAGCCCAGCACATTGAAGATGTCGCCGCGCTGCCTGCTGGTGGGCCACTCTGCCCCGGTGCTGTGCCTGGTGCGCGCCTCGCTCCTGCCGGAGAACAACTTTCTGGTCAGCTCGTCGGAGAACGGCGAGATGTGCACCTGGGACCTCACGGACGGCAAGTGCATGGAGGCTGTCAAGCTGCCGCAGGTTCACACCCAAATCCAGAGCTATCACACGGCCAACAGCGAAGATGTGCGTCTCTTCTGCATCGGCTACTACGCCGAAATCATGGTCATGGATCCCTTCAGCCTCGAGGTCATCTACGTGCTCAGCTCTAAGGTTAAGCCGGACTGGATCTCCGCCATCCATGTGCTGCGTCCGATGCGACGCAAGGACGATGTGGTGCTGGCCATCACCACCACCGGCACCGTCAAGGTGTGGACCCTCACGGGCAACGAGAACAAGCACGCAGAGCCCATCTACGAAAACGAGTCGAAGGAGATCCGATGCCTCAATGCCATCACCATGAACTGCTGCGCCCAGAACCAGCGCACGGTGCTCCTCGTGTGCACCAAATACTGGCAAATCTACGATGCCGGCGACTTCACCGTCCTGTGCTCCGTCATTGCGCCTGCCAGGGAGCGGTGGCAAGGCGGCGACTTCATCACCTCGGACCGCGTCATGCTGTGGACGGACGAGGGCAAGGGCTATCTGTATAAGCTGCCCGCCAACTGCATTCCGGACAACAAGGAGTTCCACTCGAAAAGCGTCGTCCGCGACGCCCCCTACCTGTACTACGTCCTGCAGCATGCCGGCGACAAGGTGCTCTCGTGTCCGCCGGCCATGAAACTGCTGCAGGGCACCGGCGGCCAGCATAATCTACTCCGCGGTGACTCCGAGGGTTACATCTCCGTGTGGAACGTGCCGGAAGTGCCGCTGGACAACATTAGCATACTGCAGGCGAAGCAGATGCCGCCACGCGTCCTCAAGCCACATGTGTGCACCTCGCTGGTGGAGGCATGGTCGATCATGGATCCGCCGCCTGTCGGCATTCTGGACCAGCTGTCGCGCATCACTGAGTCGCCGGTGAAGCTCACCTCGAGCATTTATCTGCCGCAGCAAAGCCGCCTGGTCATTGGACGCGAGGACGGCAGCATCGTAATTGTCCCGGCCACCCAGACGGTGATGATGCAGCTGCTGGTGGGAATCAAGCAGAACTTTAGCGACTGGCCCTCGCATCAGATCCTCTACGGCCACCGCGGCCGAGTCAACTGCCTGCTCTGCCCCTCGATGATCCATTCGCGGTACGAGAAGTCCCACCTGCTCTCCGGTGGCATCGATTTCGCCGTCTGTTTGTGGGATTTGTACAGCGGAAGCTTGCTGCATCGGTTCTGTGTCCATGCCGGCGAGATCACGCAGCTCCTCGTGCCTCCGGAGAGCTGCAGCCCAAGGATACTGAAGTGCATCTGTTCGGTGGCCTCGGATCACTCGGTCACGCTGGTCTCCCTGCAGGAGCGCAAGTGCGTGACGCTGGCCAGTCGCCATCTCTTCCCCGTGGTCACCATCAAGTGGCGTCCACTGGATGACTTCCTCATCGTCGGCTGCTCCGACGGCAGCGTGTACGTATGGCAAATGGAGACAGGACACTTGGACCGCGTCCTCCATGGCATGCTGGCCGAGGAAGTGCTCTCCGCTTGCGATGAGCAGGCAGAGGATGGTGGCTCCGGTGGCGGCGGCGGTTCGAATGGCGCCTCTAGTGCCAGCGAAATGGGCATGGCCAATCCGGCGGTGCACTTCTTCCGCGGCCTTAAGTCCCGCAACATGAACGCTATCCGGCATGCCACGCAGCGTGGCATTACGCAGCTCCAACAGCTGCAGGGACACAACCAGGGCAACTTTGACTTCCTGATGAAGCACCGCAGCAATCCGCTGGTCATCCAGGGACTGCGCACCAATCCCAAGGACGCCGAGAGCCACATCCTGTTCTTCGACATCGAGGGACTGATCTTTGAGCTGCACAGCGAGGAGTACGCCCAGATGACGCCGGCCACGCTGGAGGCGCTGGGTGTGCACCTGCAGAACCCCAAGGATGGCAAGTCGATGCATCTGGACGCGAGCAAGAAGATCGGGGATTTCTTCAGCAAAGTCAAGAACAAGGCGGTGGATGTGGAGAAGATACTGAAGGACAAGGACAAGCACGGCCTCGTCCAGAAGTTCAAGGAGAAGACCGAGATCGTGGAGAAGAAGGTGCAGGCGAAGGTGGAGAGCCTGCAGAAGGCCGTGGAGCCGCATGAGGAGCAGCAGGATCTCAAGAGTAAGATCGCCTCCAAAATGGAGGTCACGCACGTGATGGAGGTGGCCCAGCTGCTGCTCTCGCTGCTCCATTCGTGGGGCCTCGACCCGCATCTGGACAAGATGTGCGAGACGCGGTTGGGCCTGCTGCGCCCCATCGTGCCCATCTCGTACGGCGTGCTCTCCAAGGCCGGCTACATGTCGCTGCTGCTGCCGACGTGGCAGAACAACTATGCCATCCCGCCGGGCATCCAGCTGCCCTCCAGCTCGAAGAAGCGTCCGTTGCCCGAGGAGCTGCAGCGCTTGGAGCACCTGACAGCCGTATTTACGTCGCGCCTGCACTGGGAGCTGAGCACCACGCTGACAACCAATCACATCCTCGCCTTGGTGGCCATGTCCAACACGCTGCTCTCGATGAGCGCCGCCTCCTTCCTGCCGGACAGCGAGAAGCACAAGAAGCTGCAGCGCCTGGCACAGCGCACGGACTCCACGCTGAGCAACGAGGAGGAGCGCGAGGAGCTGATGGCCCACCACATTTCGCAGATCAAGCACGCCTGGAGCCTGCTGGCCACCCACCACTGTTTCCTGCTGCCGGACAAGATCGAGGCTCTGGAGCCGAAGAAGTTCAAGCGGCCGCAGGTGGAGATGATGGTTAAGCGCTGGCAGCACCATTGCATCGAGATCAGGGAGGCGGCTCAGCAAATACTGCTCGGCGAGCTCACTCGCATGGGCAAGAAGGGCCGCAAGCAGCTGGTGGAGAGCTGGGCCCAATACCTGCCGCTCTACACGCACACGGAACCGATTGTCGGGGCCCAGCAGCAGTTGGCCCTGCTCAGTCAGCCGGCGGGCGGCGGCGGAGCTGGCTCCGGTTCGGGTGCCAATGGCAGCGGTGCTGGCTCCGGGTCAGGCGGCGGCGGACAAGGCGGAAATGTTGGCGGTGGCGGCATGGGATCAGGCGGTGGAGTCCCTGGCGGCGATGCCCACCAAGACGAGGACTACGAGGAGGAGGAGGAAGAGATAATACGCAAACCATCCAGCTTGTCGGAGTTGAAACGCAAGCAGACCACGGCTGTCATACTTCTGGGCGTCATCGGGGCCGAGTTCGGCCAGGATATCTCGCAGGAGTCGCCCAACCATCGCGGCAGCATAAGCCTGGCCACGGGCGCCACTCTGACCGGCGGTGTTGGCGGCGAGCGCCGGAAATCGAGCGTGGTCGAGGGCTTCGGCATAGCCAACAACCTGGCCCGCCTCACCTCGATGGCTTTGGCCCATCTGCTGTACGCGCCGCCGTCTCCGAAGCTGCCACAGTACACGCCACTGCGCCGCGCGGCCATCGATCTACTGGGCAGAGGATTCACCGTATGGGAACCGTACCTGGATGTGTCCAAGGTGCTGCTCGGGCTGCTGGAGATCTCGTGCGAGGGAAAGGCGGTGCCAAATCTAAACTACAAGCTTCCGCTGACACCCCAGGCGGATGCCTGCCGGACAGCCAGGCATGCGCTGCGCCTGATAGCCACCGCCCGGCCGGCGGCCTTCATCACCACCATGGCGCGGGAGGTGGCCAGATACAATACGATGCAGCAGAACGCGCAGTCCATCAACACGCCGCTGACCCAGTCCGTCCTGCACAAGGCCAAGGGCGAGATACTGCAGTGCGTGGAGATGCTGATCGACAAGATGCAATCGGAGATTGCCGGCCTCCTCGTGGAGGTGATGGACATAGCCCTGCATTGCGTCGACAGCAACGAGCTGAAGAGCCGCGGATTGGCGGAGCTCTGTCCCTCGATCTGCAAGTTCAACCAGATCTCGCACTGCGCCCAGACCAGGCGCATCGCTGTTGGGGCCAACAGCGGCAACCTGGCCATCTACGAGCTGCGGCAGAACAAGTGCCAGATGATACCGGCGCACACGCATCCCATCACCTCGCTGGCCTTCTCGCCGGACGGCAAGTACCTCGTCTCGTATTCCTGCGCCGAGAATCGGCTCTCCTTCTGGCAGACATCGACGGGCATGTTCGGCCTGGGTCAGTCGCAGACACGCTGCACAAAGGGCTACTCGACGGCCCCCATACCGGATGTCTCGCGCCTGAATCCGATGCGTCTGGCCAAGCTGGTGTGGATCAACAATCGCACGGTGACCCTGATGCTGGCCGACGGTTCCGAGACGCGATTCAATGTCTAAGCAGGGACAGGGATCCGATGAGGCGAGGCGATGAGGATGTATTAGGCAAGGTTATTAGGCAATCAGCGCGGGCTTCAAAAGCGGCGAATATGGAAGAACGCAAGATGGAGTAGGATGTATGTGGAGCAGAAACGACAAAACAATAATTATTCAAAGATAAAAAAACCCGGAAACGTGTGGCGTTTCCTTAAATAATAATAAATAATTAAGTCAATGGAAACAAAGAAAAGCTAAGCGAAAAGTAACAGTCAAAGGACGAAACTGAAAAACTGAAACTAAAAACTTAAATAAGGGAAAACTCCAACACTAAGCAGCATTAAGGAAAGTTGAGGGCAGATGAGAGAAGAGCAAGCGGAAAATTCAATACAACACATTTTGTTATTTATTTATATATATATATACTTACCCTATATATCTGTATCTGTATCCGTATCTGTATCTGTATTTTAATGTATTACACGATTTTAATATGCCCCCGTCTATATACCCCTGTTCTCCCCCCCAAATGCTACGTCCATTTTATTTTTTAGTGCCTAACTTTTACCCAAATCAAACACACACAACACTCTCTTTGAACACGTCGTGTTTCTGCTTTGTTGTTCAGTTCCCAATGCGGAAGGAAAACAGAAAACTAAATCCAAATATTAACAAAGTAAACAACAATTAACCAGATGCAAAACACACACCACACACACACACAACGCAAAGGAAAGAAAAGGAAAAACGATTAAAATTATAACAAAAAAAAGAATAAAAAACAAAGATTGAAAAGCTGTTATTATTATTACACAACTATTATTATTATTACTATTGTATGCTACTATTACTATTATTATTGATATTTGTTATGCCTAATGTATTGTTATATATATATCTAAAGAGGAAAACCTAAACAAATGTATTGAGCAAAGTTGCAAAACGAAAACAAAACGAAAAAACAAACAAAAACACGAAATAAAATTAATTATATAGAGCGAAGAAGTCAGGTGTTTTAATTTTTTTTTATATATATACACATATATACATATATTTTTTTTGTGAACCTTACTTTTATTGTAATTCCTATATTGATAACTTCTTCGTCTTCTTTCGATGTCATATTTCTGCTTAAGCGTGTGTAAAAAGTCTTTGTTGTTCTGTAAAAATAATACATACATGCATACTTATATACGAGATCCTTCAATCAAAGTATTACACAAAAAGAAAATTAAAAAAGATACGAAACGAAGCAACTACAACAATTATGTACGGAGAGTATAAAAAAAAAAGAAATAAACTCAACCAAACATGAGCACTTATTTTGCATTTTTACTTTAACTTATAGCTCTAAGGAGGTGCAGACTGTACTTATTGCGCAAACAATAGCATGTCCACACTGACCATTAAGTGTGGCCAACCTTTTGCTTGCAACAAGTGCAACAAGTACAGTCTACCTTCTGTTTTAGATTTCCTGCATTGAATACATTTGTAAAGTTACCTCCGAAGGTATCTAGTTAGTTTTAGCTTTAAGTTTCCCTTAAAATAATCCCCTGCCAACGATTCCCTTTCTCCCACATGCTTACTCATCCTCCCAATCCTATCTGCTCCCTGAATTACAGTCGTTTTGTTGCTCGCCCAGTGAGAATGCCCGTCGCCGAAGCCCAAAGAGGCCGGGGAAGGAAGTCAGCTGCCGCCGCTCGGCTACAATCCGCTCTCAGTGAGGAGGAAGAGGAGCGACCCAGCAAGCTGCAGCCCATGGACGTGGAGGATGATGACAACGAACGCGAGGAGCCCGACGCAGAACTAGACGAGGGTGAAGACGAAGAGGAGGAACACTTGGACGAGGGCGAAGATGAGGAGGAAAACGATGACGACGAGCAGGAGAGTAGCAATGAGACAAGCGAGCCGGAGGAGCAAGTAGAGCCGCCAGCCTTCAGCCTGGCCACGCTCGGGCTGCAGCGCGTGGGCAGCGCCCCGCCGCCCAAGCCCAAGGTCCAAAAGGCACCGATCCTGACCCTCAATGCCCGCGGCATGCCGGCCCGCATCCGCAAGAAGAACCGTCTCTTCTATGACGAGAACATCATCAACGATGACAAGCCGCTGCGCATGAGCCTGGCCCCAAAGAAAATGCCCGGTCGGCCGCCGCTCTCCGCCGGCGGAGGATCCGCCCAGAAGACACCGCTCACGCCCTCCAAGGTGCTGAAGAAGCGCAAGGGTGTTGTCTCCCGCTACATGCGCTCCAGTGACGGCTCCAGCTCCACATCGGCCAGCAGTCAGCAGCAGCAGCCCCAGTTGGGCAAGCTCAAGAAGACGCCATCAAAGGGGTCGCCGGGAGGCAAACTGCAAACGCCCGGCAAGATGGGCGCAAAGGTGTCTGCCAAGCGCTTGGCGGCAGCAGCGGCTGCGGTGGCGGTCGCCGAGAGGGAGGCCACCCAGGCGGAAGCCCATGCGGTGGCCCACAAGCGACTAGGACAGTCCATCGGTCTGCGGCTGCGCAACGTCCTCAAGCTGCCCAAGGCGCACAAGTGGGCCATCGCCGAGTGGTTCTACTCGTACGTGGACAAGCCGCTCTTCGAGAGTCGCGACGAGGTCATGACCCATGTGAACGAGCTGGCGCCCCGCCTGGGTCCCCGCCTGCTCAATCGTCACGAGTGGATCAACATTAGGCGGCGGATGGGCAGGCCACGCCGCTGCTCGGCCAAGTTCTTCAGCGAGGAACGCAAGGAGCTGGACCGCAAGCGCCAGCTCATCAGGACGCTGCAGTCGCGGAAGCCAGGCGAGTTCAAGGACTCAATGCTGCTGTCGGACATGCCCGAAAAGATACCGATGCCGCTGCCGCTGGGCACCAAAGTGACGGCCAGGCTGCGTTCGCCCCAGGATGGGATCTTTGCCGGCACAGTGGCCGCCTACGATTCCCTGAATGCCATGTATCGGGTGACCTTCGAGCGGCCCGGCCTGGGCACGCATGCCATACCGGACTACGAGATCGTGTCGGAGAACTTCCACGAGATGCTGCCGCTGCACAGCTTCACCAAGGACTTCCGGCCCAACCTGATGTGCATCTATCAGACGAACAACCTCGGCTTCACCACCAACCTGGGCTTCACAGCCAACCTCTCCAACAATTATCTGCAGAAGAAGAACGAGAAGGGGCTAGGCGGTGGAATGGCCTCGGGCACTCCGCAGAAACATCTGGCCAACAGCAATGCCGACGCGCGGAAGGCACTGAGCATGAAGTTGAACAAGAGCGATCCCCTCCTGGGTCAGGATTCGGTGGCCGAGAGCCCCATTCGTCAGCAGCTGGCCCGGCATCATCACCATCATCATCAGCAGCGTCACAACTACTCGAGCACGCTGCTCGAGCACCTGGTGCACCTGCAGAAGTACATTGCGGTGAAGGCCGATCGCATCCAGCGTCTGAACAAGATGAACAGCACCGCGGAGCTGGCCCTGGGCGATATGATTAACCAGGACGAGAACGGGGAGTGCCATCGCCGCCAGATTGCCGATAACTTTCAACGGCAGTATGCCTACAACATTGTGTCCATCGAGAAGAACAACGTCGATCTCATGTTCGAACTGACCAAGGTGCAGGAGCTCTCGTCCAGCCTCACGCGCAATCCCAATGTCCAGGCCATGATCTCGCCGACGTACATGCGCGAGGAGTGCCGGGCCAAGGCCGCCCTGACGGTGGACGTGGTGAACAAGGGACTGGTGAAGAATCCGCGCATGATCCGCCTCCTGAAGAACCTCACCACGCTGCTGATCCTCACCCAGAACGTGAACGGCGACAACAAGGTCTTCGAGGGCTGCCTCGAGGAGGTGCGCTCCAATCTGTACTGCAGCAGCAACAGCGAGGTCTTCAAGAAGAGCGTGCAGGCGCGGCTGGAGTACATTACCATGGAAATTGCCAAGAGTATGGATGATAATCAACAGACCGACACACACAGCAGCGACGAGCACGTCAAGGAAGAGGAGGACGAGTCCAAAGAAAGCTCGAAGGCGAAAGCGAAAGAGAAACAGCAGCAGCCGGATGAGGGGGACGAGGCGCCTGGTAAGGGGGCACAAAAAGGGGAAGAGCCAGAGGCGGAAGAGGAAGAGGAGGAGGAGGATAACAACGGAGAGGAGAAGCTGGATTCAGACGGGTTGGACAATGCAGAGACTTCAAATCCGAATCAGAAGGAGGAGAAGCAGCAGGACCGTCAAGAGCAAAAGCCGAAGCAGGAAGCAGGAGAGGACACAGAGCCCGAGATGGAGGAGCATCATCTGGAGCCAGAGCCGGAGCCTGAGCCAGAGCATGAGCCTGAGCCAGAGCATGAGCCCGAGCCCGAGCCTGAGGAGCGGTCACCCAATGCGGCCGGCACCGACGACACCCAGATCACCATCGAGTCGATGAAGGAGTCCGAGGAGGAGTTCCTCTCGAACGCCGAAACGGAGGACGAGGAAATGCTTGACGATGAACTGCAGCAGCTCGGCCGAGCTCTCCGGGGATGATTTTATCTACGTCAAGTGCAGATGTAGATGTGCTCTTTCCCTTGCCCCTTATTTTTTTTCTCCGTAGGTTAAGAGTGTAAGTTGGATCATTTCAATTCGTTGCAATAGAAGGTGCAACAACCAGCAACCACAAGTCCTTGCATCATTGCAAATAGGAAGTGGACGCTGAGACCATCCCTGACCCTGGTCAGGTGACCCATTGAATATTTAATGCAAGTTTGCAAAGAATTTATTAAAACAAATATTGATCGCGTTGAAAGCTGTATAGAAAAGCTCCGGCAATAAAGTGTTTAAAATAAAGTGTCTTCTTTCAAGAATTTGGGTCAGTCTTTCAAGGACTTAAACAAGGACCACACTCTCGTTTTTCCCACCTACACATACAGTGGGCTAGTTTTTGCTTTCATTTAATTATCGTTCGGTGAAACCATTTCATGATCTCCGCAATTTACAAACTTACAAAGACTGGAGAAGATAGTCCTTTAAAAGCGCTAGCCAAGTCTGTGCTTAATCCTCCTCGTCGTCTTCGTCATCATCCTCTTCTTCGCTGGACTGGTCCAGCCATTGGACGAGCTTGGCTAGGCTCTGACGCAGCTGGGCATGCTCCTGGTCGTCCAACTGCTCGTACCACGCCTGGATGGCATCCTCGGACACGAAGTCCTTGTCGTACAGGTAGTGGACAATCTGCGAGATCTTTTCCCTGACCAGCGGATTCTCTTCGTACACGTCCTGCATGAAAAAGAAGAACAACAAGCTTTATCAAAGTCCAAATAGAAAGAGAAGGAGAGATGGAGCACCTCCAGCGCCTTGAGGCAATCCAGCATGGCATCCTCGCTCTTGATATAATTAGAGACAACCGGTCCGAGCTGCTTGAAGGCTGCATTTATGGCCACCAGGACGTTGTTGTTAGCCGGCTCCACAATATGCTGCATGCCGAAGACGGCC
This sequence comes from Drosophila bunnanda, assembly GCA_035046265.1. NCBI lineage: Eukaryota > Metazoa > Arthropoda > Insecta > Diptera > Drosophilidae > Drosophila > Drosophila bunnanda. Next base: position 1,222,386 of record JAWNOB010000017.1, read on the forward strand.
TTAACCACATTGAAGTTGACCTCCTTGAGGGACATATTGTAAGCATAACGCGACGAATTAATCTCAAGGATAAGGAAGTCCGGATTAGACTTTTCCCGGTAGCCGCGAGTCAGCGAATCGATCACCTCGCCGAGGAAGACTTTAAAGGATAAGCATGGAGGTTAAAGGTAACCCACAAAGAGAGAAAGAGAGAAAGAATTCACGCACTGTTGGTGTCATCAGGCAGCGGCGTCACCGCCCGCGAGGCATCGTCATCATCCTCGCTGTTGTCGCTACAGTAGCTCATCTCGTCCAGCGGCGCCAGCAGGTCGCCCATCTTGGGTATGCTGAGCGGCTGCTGGGGCAGGAAGTCGTCGCCGTCAGAGTCCTCCGGATCGCCGGTGGTCAGGTCGCTGATGATGAAGGCGTGCGGTCCAAGGGACTCTAGTTGCACTGCAAGAAGAGATTACTTAAAACTTGAAAGAGAATGAGGTGTCAGAGGCCTCCACCTGTTGACTCCTGCTGCTCCTGGTCATCGGTTTGCTGTGTACTTGGCGTGCTGGTGATCAGGGTGTTGGCCAGCTTCGTCTTCGCTGGCAGCACACTCCTTGCACCGAGCACACAACCGGCGCTCACATCGCAGTCCTCGTTGACAATGGCTCCAGCACCAAGGACGCAGTGCTCCAGCCGGCAATTGTCCTTGACAGTGACATTGGCCATCAGGAAGACGTTGGTCAGCCGACAGTTCTTGCCGATGCGGCAGTTGACTCCGATGACGCTGTCGCTGATCACCGTGCCGCTGTCGACGTGGCTGCCCGCCTGGATCACCACGTTCTCGTGCAGCGCCACCTTGGAGACATGCGCCTCGTGGCTCTTGTAGATGTTGTCCTTGTGGAAGACATACTGCTGCTGCAGCTTATAGACGCCCATGTCGGGAACCAGGGGATAGGCCCACCGATTGATGATGTCCCGGCTAACCAGCTGATACGCCGGCCAGCTGTTCACCTTGTGCGCATACTGAGCGGCCGGCAGGAGCGCTACATAGATCCTGCTGTCAAGCAGCTCCTCGTTGATCAACAGGCCGCGCACAAAGTCGTCGCGGGTCTGGAAGTCAAAGTTATCGCTGAACAGCGATAGCATGGACGGCGACCCAATGGCTATCTGCGGATCGAGCAGATTGTGATGCAGCGCCACGCAGGAGTTGCCCAGGAAGATGTCCAGCGGGATCTGGTAGCGCGACTCCTTCTGGTGCACCTTCAGTCGCTGGTGGTAATGCAGCCGATCGTTGCGCCGGTCGACGGCAATGAGCAGCTCGTTGCCCGTGCGCACATTGTTGGAGCACTCCTTGAACACCAGCGTGGCGGCCGTGCCCTTGTCGAACTTGGCCTGACGCTTGTGCTGCTCCAGCACCGGCCGCAGATCGGCATTCGTCACCGTGTCCGCGCCCAGCAGTATGAAGTTGCCCCGTATCAGAGCCTTGGCGTCCAGATCCCGCATGGCGTCACCAAAGCAGCGACATCCCTCGCCGCCAATCACATGCACCGTCATCTTGAAGGACCATGAGGCGTACGTGGCAATGCCCGCCCTGGAAGAGTCGCAAATCATAATTAACAACACAATTGCATCATCTTATCGGACGCTCACTCACTTGATGTGATCCCGGACGTCCTGCAGGTAGAGGCTGGCGTACACGAAGACCTCCTCCACGCCGCTCCGGTTCAAGGCGATCAGCGCGTAGTCCAGCATGCTCACATTCACCAGGGGCAGCAGAGCCTGGTCAGGGAGAGCGCAAGGGGGAAAGGGAACAATTCAGACTCGTGGCCGCCGGACATGAATGGCATACGCACCGTGGACCCCTCGTCGGAGAGCGGCTTAAAGTTCCACACATTGTTGTCGGCTATCAGGACCGCCTGCACGATTTCCTTCTCGAACTGGGCCATTTCTTTAAAGTTGGCTATTCGGGACCCTTTCGATTCGCCCCGCGAGTTAAGTTCAGTGCTGCCGATTTGGATTTTTTCCCGTCAAAACAGGGTTTTTTTGAAGGCTGACAGCGGGAATAATTTGTGAACTGCGGGAATTATGAAAAGCGTGAATTTTGGTTTTTATTATTTTAAATGTTTGTTAACAGTTTTTTTATTCTTATATATTTGTTTTAGCTTTTCATTTCCGTTAAAATAAGCTTTTTTGTTGATCAAAAGTTGGCAGCACTGGTTGAGTTGTGAAGAAACAGTTGGGTGTCCGTTTCAAGTTATCGTTCATTTTGAATGCCACCAATCGAGTTACAATCGAATAACTGCTGGTTTTCCATTTCCCCTATAGAAAGGTGTTAATACTGGCTAAAAGTGGAGACCTTCTTGAAAAGATGTGGGAACTTTGCTAAGAACAGAACGTAATCAACTACGTAACGTAAACTTTTTACGTAAGCAAAATGACAACTTTTTAATGTCCGGTTCTAATGTTGTAACTTTAATATTTAAAAAATTTTAAAAATATATGTAAAATTTTAAATCAGAATTCTATATATTCAATTAAAATAATATCTCCACCCCATTTTACAACCCCTCCCCTTCTCGTAGGAAAGCGTCAAGTTGGAGAGTATGCAGAGAAACGGTGAACGCAGCCGATTACGGAATTAAGTGCATGTGTGTGTGTTTGTGTTAGTGTTTGCGCGATGATGAGACGAAAAATCGGAGACCTGTGGAGACCGAACATAAAATCCCTCGTATAAAAAACGCGGTCCAAGAAAAACAGTGATAAAGCCACCGAAAAGTTGAACCTTACTCCCGGCAAATCTAAATCCCGGCCATAACCCAGCTCGAAGAAAATAACACAAATAACTGCGTAAACAAGTCGGAGTGGAGCGCCTGCAGCATATAAAAAAAATACTCAAATTACGAGGCAAAAAAGGAAATACAAAAAGACTCAACTCGGATGCAGTCGCCACATCGTTAATGAAGGCAAGTAAAACAGGTTTGCTTGTATAAACATTTTGGATTTTGATTTTGTTTTGGTTTCTCGGTCGCGCTCCAAGCAGGCAGGGAGTGCGGGGGCGGGGGACTCTGAGCCAGGGTACAAAGTTCACAAAACACAAAAACCACATGTGCAAATTGTTGTGTTCGCGATTCACTCAAATTTTGCACGCTCTTTACAGTCGAGGTCATACATATAGGTCAGTGGGTGAATTAATGAGTGAGACTTTATTTAACAAATTACTCTTAAAAAAGAATTAATATTATTAAAATATATATTAGAACTTGGCTTAACCAATATATAGTATTTAAAGTTAACTTGCGTTACAATTGTGGCCGCCACTGTATGTGTGGGAGAGTCAGCGAGAGAGTGACATGCACTGTACATGTTAGGTTTTTAGATATTCAACACATGTGCACATTGCATTGCATTGTAGCTGGGCCTGCGAATTGCAGTCTTATCCAACTGTTGAATAACAAGTATAGTGCCAAGTTTAGTGCTTTATTTACCATATATAACTCGATGCAACTGTAACACACGCTCTTCGCTCTCTGCCTGTGCTCTCTCGATGCAATTCGGCGATCAAGGCAACAGAAAGAGACAGCAGCCCGCATGCAAATTAAGCCAGGCGCGTGAAGGAAATAGAACCATGGGAATGTGGGAGCAGTGAGTGAGCGAGCGCGAGCCTGCCTTTTAATGGCCTTGAGTTCTGCCCACGTTGCTCTCCACAAATTGTTGTTGCTTTGCGGGGTGTTGTTTCTGTTGCATTCGATACCGAATGCTTGTTGATTTTGTGGCGGAACGCAGTGTCAATTTCAAACGCAGAATTTTCCCCGGCGAACACAACTTGGGGCTCAAAGTGTTAGGTTTCGACTTCGAACACGTCTGCGAGGTGAATGCACGCCGCTTGTGGAGTTAAAACCAGAAAGGAAGACCCGTTTTTAAGGGGAAACGTGCTTTAAAATGCATTCGTAAGTCTATTTCTACGACACCACCTGAAACCTTATAATATTTATGTTTTAAAGGTTGAAACTAGAGGCAGGTAAACCATTAAATATAACACTAAGAACATGTTTCCTAAACCCAGAAAGAAAGAGCAGGCTTTTTATCCTATATAAGCCAGTTGATAAAACCCCAAAGGTTGACCTGAAACCTTATAATAAAGTTATCTTAGTTATCTCCACTGTTTGAGGGTTTTTACTTTAGCTTAAGAGTAGCTAAAGATAACTCCAAGCCTCAAAAACATGATGATAATAAGGTAATCAGAACCATAATTTTATAAATATAATAAATTTCCATTAAATTGTAATAGGTAGATAGGAACAGGCATTTTTTCCTGTACGTAAAGCAGGTATCAATTCCCAATTCTTGGTAGACGTACAGGTGTTCGTAACGGCATCATCGGCCCAGTCTTGAGTCAGTGGTCAAAGTCCCGTTAGCTGTTCAAAAATCTGAGCGATAAGCACGGGAAAGGCCTGCAAGTCATGCGTAGACATCAAGAAGCCGTTGCACAGCGATAACGATAAGCTCAGGTCTCCACCAGGGAAGGGGGGGACGTGGGGGGGTTGTCTAGCAGGTACTGCAAGTCTAATGCTTTATAGCCACTGTTTTGAACGATTACCCACAATCTTCAACTCGAAATAATTGCTAACAATAGCTAAAAGATGGCTTCAATTGCAGACTCTTATCTGGCATTTTTCTATGGAATGCAACGTGACACTTTAAAGGGCTTCCACTATATTTTACAAGTATCAAAACAATAATAACACATAGTATTGGTTGGCTTAATTAATATTTTATTGATTAATTATTATTTTCCCGCCTATAATCAGACAAGGTTGCTTCGTTGCATCATTATCTTTTCGATCTTTTCACTTTCGCAGTTTACAGTTGCAGCTGCAGTCTGAGAGAGGAGAGAGGAGAGAGAGAGAGGCATTGAGCGAGTTTGGAGAGCCGGCCGGCGAGAGAGTGCATCAGGTGCAGCAACAGTGAAGAAATAACAGCAAAAACAACAGCTGAAATAGAACTCAAACACAGAGAGAAACGGTAAGTTGTTAATGTATCAAAAAGTTCCACAAACAGTACTTGCTCTTGCTGCGTCAAGAGCAATCTAAGAATAAATACATATTTCAACTAAAACTCTTGTATTTTTCTCACTGTAGGCAACCAGAGATACGCCAACGCGATCGTGCCTTGCCTGTGCGGTGGCCGGGTGAGTGAGTGAGTGACTAAGTGAGTGAGTGAACGAGTGAGTGAGTGAGAATCGGCGGCAGGCGGCATTTACTTGGCACCGCGACGCACGATCGCGACAGTCGCGTCTCAGCACCCGACAGCAGAAGCAGCAGCAACAGCAGCAGCAGCAGCCACAGCTCCAGTCCGGCCTCCAATAGCTCCTCCGCCTCCGCGACAGCCAACTCTCTCCCAGCTCCAGCATGAATCCAGCTTCGCAACTGCTGCGCCTGCGCAGCGCCACCGCACTGGGCATGTGTGTGCCCCGCTCCAGTCGCTCCATAACGACCAACCGGCGGGAGCGGACCACCGCCAGTGCCCAGCGGGAGCGGACGCAGGGCGTCAGCGAGACGGACAAGTTCCTGCACTTTACTCCCGAGGATGGTTACTACAAGAGCTCGCCCTTTGACCCCGTCGTTGTGCCCAATGTGCCGCTGCACGAGTATGTCTGGCGCGACTTTAAGAAGTGGGAGAGCCGTACCGCCGCGGTGAGTAGCTTTTATACATAAGTACCTAACAGAAAGTACCTGAGGGGTACCTAAAAACAAGCAAAAAAGTACCGCAAACGGAAGCGGTTAAAAAGTGCTGGAAAAAGTGACAAGTGAAGTGGTGTCAAGTGATCTATATTTTGGGTTCCCTATTTTTTTATGTGTGTAATTTCGATATAACATTTAAAGGATGCGAATATAAATTGAAGCATTATAAATATTTGCTAAAAAAAAGAAAGATTAAACGGAAAGTGAAGGGTCTTTTGAAGCCTTATTGATACTCTTCAGGTTGCAAGTAACTCTCCCTTTTTTCTTTAAGATTCCATTAAGGATCCATGCCTTTTCCATTTAAAGATTTAAATCCCCCAACTGGAATCACAAATTATAAAGGGAATTAAGCAATTTAATGATACTTACTCCCCCATTAGATAGATCCCTCCCCCCGAAACGTAGTAGAATCATACATTTTTGGGCTATCGAATTCGTTGTCGTAGGCGCCCCCTTCGGCAAGCCCGGAGAATTCTCCGTTTGTTTATGGCGGTTTATTGAACCTGAGAGAACCAATGTCTATATATATAAAGCGATATTTATACGTACATTCGTTCGCAGTCTGATTTACGTCTGCCAGGGTTTTCTCTCATTTTTTTTGCTCATTTTTTCATTTTGTTTATATTTATTTTTGCAATTCTTCGGCGTTTATTGTATCCTATGGAGCTCTCCCCTGTGTGGGGCTCGGTATCAGTGTTTGTATCGGTATCAGTATCAGTCCCGATAGCCCCGAGGGGTATGTGGGTCATATAAAGGCCCCTGTGACTCTCCCTTATCAGACACCGCTAATGACGGACGCACTTGATAAGGGCCTTCGGCTCCAACCTCCCCGGCTGTGTCTCAGTGTCTCAGTGTCTCAGTCCCGGGAGCGATAAGAGCGAAAGTGAGTGTAGTAAACACCCATTAAATGGGCGGGGCACCTCCTACTCTACTCACAGCCCAGCCGCTGCGAAATGGATCCGTTCCGGTCCTCTACTTTCCCCGCAATCGGCTTGCGAATCCCGGTGTTCCGGTGTTCCAGCTCATTGGGAGGAAATTGATCATGGGGTCCGGGTTCAGAGATAAGCGATGTGATGGCAGCATTGTGCGATTAAAGCGAGTCTCTGGATCACACAAGTAATACCCATTGATACCCTTTCAGGGTATTATAACTTCCTTACGCAGTGAAGAAGGCATTTCCGACCCTATAACCCATATATATTCTTGATCAGCATTAAAATCTGAATTGATCTAGATATGTCCGGTAAAAAAATATTTTTTTGAAAATTTTTCAAAATTTGAAAAATTTATAAGGGGTTACATCATTAAAATTGTCAAAAATTGGCAAAATTTTTGATTTTTAAAAATTTAAAATTGAGTATGCAGATTTTTTAACCCAATAAAAACTAACATAGGAACGCTTTCCGAATTTAATTTAAGGCATTTTCGGCTTAGTTATGCAATTTTGAAACTTTAATTTGTTGAAACAATTGTCATATACAAATATCGATACAAAGAAAGTGAATATTTGAAGCTTTTTCGATCCTACAATTCAATTGCAAGCTGCAATGTAAACCCTAATGTTCATATATTTCGCTGTCCAGACGACCTTCGTCAATTATTCACACTTTTCACTTTTCGCTGGGTTTTCCGTTTGTGTTTGCACTTTTGCTTTGTGCAAATCAAAGTGCAAACCATTTTCATTGAAATTTATTGCCATTATTTGTACATAGTGCACTGTGCGGAGGAGCCCCAGAGCCCCTGGCAATTGTTGAATTAAATGCAATTAAAAGTGCCGAGCGTCGCAAGCCGGTGCAAAGTTCGCTTATTGTTTCAATTGTGGCCGGGCCTATGAGACCCCTCCCAATGTAAACAGCCCGAGAATCGGGCGAACCAGTACTACTTGCTCTCCTCTCGAGTGATATTTTTCAGATAAGATATGGTTTTCAGTCGTGTCATCATTACACTCTAAATTTGTCCATAACTGATCTACCTTTGTTTTATATTTGTATTTCTTTTGTGGTTTTAAAGGGTATTTATTTAGAGAAACTAAAGATGAACAACTTATATTTAAATATAAAGGCTTTCTTAGAGGATTTTCGTGCGTTCTTTAACTGTATTTATAGAGATTTCAAGTTGGGTGGAAAATTCTATTAAAAGATGAGTTAAGGGGAATGTATTGTAGGTAGAATTTGCTATAAACATCAACAGGGTAGTCAATCTAGCAGTATTTGTTACTACAAACTAATCTCTCTGTTTTAAAATATAAATTCCTGCTTACCTCTCAGATTTGTTTATAACTAGAAATTAAACCTGGCCGTACTTCTATTGAATGGAATTGCAGATGACTTGCCTTCTGGCATACCTTATTTTTCCTTTTATAAATAAATAAATATACCAGTTGAAGTGTCTCCTTACACAGATATGTATACTCTCTCAATTCCATGTTTACATGGCTATAAAGTTCTGTGTAAATAAATAACTTAAACTTTGAAAGGGTTTTTGCGATAAAGATGTGTTTATAAGTTAGGTTTACTGAGACTGCACTTGCAGGGCTAATGATTATTCATTATTATTTATTATTGCAATCATTTAATATTAAAAAACACACATATATCAGGGCCTTATAAGCCCCGATGAACCCCAATGAATTCCGATATAATGCCTTTATAATGCGCTTTTAATTGCCCCGCCATTGTTATTTACGCCTGCTTTTTTCGACTACTCTCTGTTTGTTTTTTAATTTTAAGCTTATTTTTGGTTTTGTTTTGTTTTTTTCTTTTGCTTGCTTTTATTTGCGTGTTGATAATTTTGTTGATGGTTTTGTTTTGGATTTTTTATTGGCGGTCGACGTCAGCATTCGGTCGAGGTCCAGCCTCCGATGGCATTTTGGACCGATCTCTTGACTCTTGCCGCCCCTTCTCTGGCGTTTAGCGTTGTCAATTTAGCTTATTTTTATTTTAACTACAAAGTTGATATTTTTTGCAACTTTTTAAAGTGTGTAATGTGCTATATAATGGGATGGGATGGGTAAAGAACCTTTTTGAAAATATGTACTCTAGGGAAGCAAGTTCGAAGGCCTTCAGGAGGTGTCTACAATTGCTCTTTGAATTTTAGTCTTAGAATTCTCAACTGGTGTAGGCATTTTATGCTTAGTAAAGTTGTTTAGCAGCAGATAATGATGCAGGATACTGTAGAAGAGGTACATCGTAGCTTCCATCAGTAGATGTATTAAAATTAATATCTTAAAGATACTTTGTCTTTATGCTGCCTTAAAATAATATAAAAACGGATCTTTGTGATCATTTTCTTTTGGCTTTATGGTGATTTCCGATTAGCTTTATCTTTAACCTTTCAAAGCTATAGATTTACTTTAGTCTTAGCTCCTCTGTCTACGCTCTGGTATCCCTATTTCGTACCCCCAGAGTCTAGGCAATTTTTCTCACATATAATTTTGTTGGCAGCTCTATTAGCTAGATTTTCTTGTGACCGATTGTGGGCACCACCATTGGGCACCACCGGCAAGAGTCAACAAACGCCGCAGCGGGGGGAGAGGGCGACGGGCGGAGGCGACTCGTTTTAGACTCTGCAGACTTTGTACTTTGCCCCACTGAACTTTGGACCGTCGCACCGAGGCGAGCGGCAAGCCAAGCCAAACTGAGACTGAATCGAGCGGAGCGGAGCGGCCGGCGAAATGCACGAAATGATTCTCTTATTTTTTGTATTATTTATTTAGTTTTTTTTTTTTTTTACTTAGCTGCCCATTTATTCATTATGATGTGTGTGCGTTTGTGTGCCTTGTTGTCTCTTCTTCAATTTAAAAACATGGCAATTGGGTCCGGTTCTTCTATTTATAATGCTTATTTTTAACCGAATGCGATCTCTGACTGCGCAAATATTTGCCAGATACACCCCCATCCCAAGAATCGTGAGTGCGACACCTCAGTTAACTCAGTCAACTCATTCAACTTATTCACTCATTTAATTCAACGCTGTCGGAAAGTCTTTTCCGAGGCGACCTTCACCTTAGCCCTGAACGAAGGGGGTTTTGTGAGGCCAGCAAACATAAGGCAATGAACTTCAAGGAAAATCCTATTAAAATGTGGTTTTTTGTGGAAAAGAAATACTGCTAGCCTTAAGGAAATATTTAAAAGTATAGAATAAATGGTTAATTATTTATATCACATAGTTGAGAAAGATCATGTTAAGAAAAAAGAAGTCCCATTTGTTTTAGCTTACATTTTAATTTAAATTAAACTCAATTACCTAATACTGCTACAACTAGGGATGTAAATATATTGTCATTAAAAGTATGCCAATAATATCAAAATCTAAAATATAACGATAAAATTATTATTTTATATATAATATACTTAAAATATTATTATTATATATATTTATCGTTATATAGTCATCCGATTTTAATTAAATGAAAACCATTTCAATGCTAAAGTTCTGTAAAATATCAATTTGCAAATCGACCTTTGCGTAAAATGTTTATATATATCGCTTAACGAAAAACATTATTAATAGCCAGAAAATTCTGAAAAATAGTTGTATCGTTAAAATAGAAATTTGTATATCGATCTTGGCATCAAATATCGATCTAGTATCGTTATACCGATACTGTTTGACATGCCTAGAACTGACCTAAGCCAAGTACCAACGAAATCAACTTCAACTGGGACATAAAAACTTGAAGTGATTGGTTACACTTGCTCAGAGATAAAAAAAACACCTGTTGGCGACTAAGTTGAGAACAATGTTAGTGGAATGAAGTAACGCCAGATTGCCTTATCTCCCAGGAGCCTCAATTAGGGTCTGTACAATCCCTGCGGGTAATTGGCCTTATAAGTATGTCGCGAGCATTACCAGCAGTATTCGCAATTTCACAATATTTCGCACCTGCTTTGAAAATCGAATCTCTTTGCCCCAAAAACACGACATATCACGACACATTACCCCACTCGATCGAGATTGCCAACATTCTTCAGATAAGATTGGAGCACACTCTGGGCTTTTCCCCAGACAAGGCTTTCGACTATGATGTGGCCTTATCTCTGGAGATTTGCTTGATTTAAATATTGTTTTATTGATCGTAAATGTACACATTATATTCCGCAGGTGTGCGTGATCACCGATAGGCAGTATACCTTCGCCCAGATGCGGGATGCCAGTGCCGCCTTTGCCGTGCGCCTCCAGACCCAATTCAAGCTCCACAAGCCCGATGTCCTGGCCATCTGCTTGCCCAATCTGCCGGAGTATCCCATTGCTACGCTGGGCGCCATCGAGGCGGGTCTCACGGTGACCACTGTGAATCCTATCTACACGCCGGGTAAGTTCCCAGTAGGTCCTAGTTCTCTAATACCCATTTTTACACTTTAAAAAATGGTATTATAATTTTATTGAGAAGATTGTTACGTGGTGAAGGTGCCATTTCCGACCCCATAAATCACATATATTCTTGATCAGCATTAAAATCCGAATCGATCTAGATATGTCCGGTGAAAAAATATTTTTTTGAAAATTTTTCAAAATTTGAAAAATTGATAAGGGGTTACATCATTAAAATTGTCAAAAATTGGCAAAATTTGTGATTTTTAAAAATTTTAAACTGAGTATGCAGCATTTTTAACATAATAAAAATTAGCATAGCAACGTTTTCCGAAATAAAATTGAAGCATTTTTGGCTTAGTTATGACTTTTTTAAACTTTGATTTTTCGAAAAAATTGTCTATAAAAATACCGTTAAATACCGACTAAAAAATTGTATTATAATTTTATTCAGAAGCTTAAAAAACAGTGAAGAAGCCATTTCCGACCCCATAAACCATATATATTCTTGATCAGCATCAAAAACTGAATCGATCTAGCCATCTCCGGCAAAAAAACAAAATTTTCAAAAATTTTCAATTTTTGCAAAAAAAGGAAAGGGGTTACATCATTAAAATTGTCAAAAATTGGCCAAAAATGTAATTTTTTTGAATATTAAATTTAGGAGTCATTTCCGACCCTATAAACCATATATATTCTTGATCAGCATCAAAAACTGAATCGATCTAGCCATCTCCGGCAAAAAAACGAAATTTTCAAAAATTTTCAATTTTTGCAAAAAAAGGAAAGGGGTTACATCATTAAAATTGTCAAAAATTGACCAAAAATGTAACTTTTTTGAATATTAAATTTAGGAGTCATATCCGACCCTATAAACCATATATATTCTTGATCAGCATTAAAATCTGAATCGATCTGGATATGTCCGGTAAAAAAATATTTTTTTGAAAATTTTTCAAAATTTCAAAAATTTATAAGGGGTTACATCATTAAAATTGTCAAAAATTGGCAAAATTTGTGATTTTTAAAAATTTTAAACTGAGTACGGAGCATTTTTAACCTAATAAAAATAAGCATAACAACGCTTTCCGAAATAAAATTAATGCATTTTTGGCTTAGTTATGACTTTTTTAAACTTTGATTTGGCAAAAAAATTGTCTATAAAAATACCGACTAAAAAATGGTATTTTAATTGTATTCAGAAGATTGTTACGTGGTGAAGGAGTCATTTCCGACCCTATAAACCATATATATTCTTGATCAGCATCAAAAACTGAATCGATCTAGCCATCTCCGGCAAAAAAACAAAATTTTCAAAAATTTTCAATTTTTGCAAAAAAAGGAAAGGGGTTACATCATTAAAATTGTCAAAAATTGGCCAAAAATGTAATTTTTTTGAATATTAAATTTAGGAGTCATTTCCGACCCTATAAACCATATATATTCTTGATCAGCATCAAAAACTGAATCGATCTAGCCATCTCCGGCAAAAAAACGAAATTTTCAAAAATTTTCAATTTTTGCAAAAAAAGGAAAGGGGTTACATCATTAAAATTGTCAAAAATTGGCCAAAAATGTAATTTTTTTGAATATTAAATTTAGGAGTCATTTCCGACCCTATAAACCATATATATTCTTGATCAGCATCAAAAACTGAATCGATCTAGCCATCTCCGGCAAAAAAACAAAATTTTCAAAAATTTTCAATTTTTGCAAAAAAAGGAAAGGGGTTACATCATTAAAATTGTCAAAAATTGGCCAAAAATGTAATTTTTTTGAATATTAAATTTAGGAGTCATTTCCGACCCTATAAACCATATATATTCTTGATCAGCATCAAAAACTGAATCGATCTAGCCATCTCCGGCAAAAAAACAAAATTTTCAAAAATTTTCAATTTTTGCAAAAAAAGGAAAGGGGTTACATCATTAAAATTGTCAAAAATTGGCCAAAAATGTAATTTTTTTGAATATTAAATTTAGGAGTCATTTCCGACCCTATAAACCATATATATTCTTGATCAGCATCAAAAACTGAATCGATCTAGCCATCTCCGGCAAAAAAACGAAATTTTCAAAAATTTTCAATTTTTGCAAAAAAAGGAAAGGGGTTACATCATTAAAATTGTCAAAAATTGGCCAAAAATGTAATTTTTTTGAATATTAAATTTAGGAGTCATTTCCGACCCTATAAACCATATATATTCTTGATCAGCATCAAAAACTGAATCGATCTAGCCATCTCCGGCAAAAAAACAAAATTTTCAAAAATTTTCAATTTTTGCAAAAAAAGGAAAGGGGTTACATCATTAAAATTGTCAAAAATTGGCCAAAAATGTAATTTTTTTTAATATTAAATTTAGGAGTCATTTCCGACCCTATAAACCATATATATTCTTGATCAGCATCAAAAACTGAATCGATCTAGCCATCTCCGGCAAAAAAACAAAATTTTCAAAAATTTTCAATTTTTGCAAAAAAAGGAAAGGGGTTACATCATTAAAATTGTCAAAAATTGGCCAAAAATGTAATTTTTTTGAATATTAAATTTAGGAGTCATTTCCGACCCTATAAACCATATATATTCTTGATCAGCATCAAAAACTGAATCGATCTAGCCATCTCCGGCAAAAAAACGAAATTTTCAAAAATTTTCAATTTTTGCAAAAAAAGGAAAGGGGTTACATCATTAAAATTGTCAAAAATTGGCCAAAAATGTAATTTTTTTGAATATTAAATTTAGGAGTCATTTCCGACCCTATAAACCATATATATTCTTGATCAGCATCAAAAACTGAATCGATCTAGCCATCTCCGGCAAAAAAACGAAATTTTCAAAAATTTTCAATTTTTGCAAAAAAAGGAAAGGGGTTACATCATTAAAATTGTCAAAAATTGGCCAAAAATGTAATTTTTTTGAATATTAAATTTAGGAGTCATTTCCGACCCTATAAACCATATATATTCTTGATCAGCATCAAAAACTGAATCGATCTAGCCATCTCCGGCAAAAAAACAAAATTTTCAAAAATTTTCAATTTTTGCAAAAAAAGGAAAGGGGTTACATCATTAAAATTGTCAAAAATTGGCCAAAAATGTAATTTTTTTGAATATTAAATTTAGGAGTCATTTCCGACCCTATAAACCATATATATTCTTGATCAGCATCAAAAACTGAATCGATCTAGCCATCTCCGGCAAAAAAACGAAATTTTCAAAAATTTTCAATTTTTGCAAAAAAAGGAAAGGGGTTACATCATTAAAATTGTCAAAAATTGGCCAAAAATGTAATTTTTTTGAATATTAAATTTAGGAGTCATTTCCGACCCTATAAACCATATATATTCTTGATCAGCATCAAAAACTGAATCGATCTAGCCATCTCCGGCAAAAAAACGAAATTTTCAAAAATTTTCAATTTTTGCAAAAAAAGGAAATTGTCAAAAATTGGCCAAAAATGTAATTTTTTTGAATATTAAATTTAGGAGTCATTTCCGACCCTATAAACCATATATATTCTTGATCAGCATCAAAAACTGAATCGATCTAGCCATCTCCGGCAAAAAAACAAAATTTTCAAAAATTTTCAATTTTTGCAAAAAAAGGAAAGGGGTTACATCATTAAAATTGTCAAAAATTGGCCAAAAATGTAATTTTTTTTAATATTAAATTTAGGAGTCATTTCCGACCCTATAAACCATATATATTCTTGATCAGCATCAAAAACTGAATCGATCTAGCCATCTCCGGCAAAAAAACAAAATTTTCAAAAATTTTCAATTTTTGCAAAAAAAGGAAAGGGGTTACATCATTAAAATTGTCAAAAATTGGCCAAAAATGTAATTTTTTTGAATATTAAATTTAGGAGTCATTTCCGACCCTATAAACCATATATATTCTTGATCAGCATCAAAAACTGAATCGATCTAGCCATCTCCGGCAAAAAAACGAAATTTTCAAAAATTTTCAATTTTTGCAAAAAAAGGAAAGGGGTTACATCATTAAAATTGTCAAAAATTGGCAAAATTTGTGATTTTTAAAAATTTTAAACTGAGTATGGAGCATTTTTAACCTAATAAAAATAAGCATAACAACGCTTTCCGAAATAAAATTAATGCATTTTTGGCTTAGTTATGACTTTTTTAAACTTTGATTTGGCAAAAAAATTGTCTATAAAAATACCGACTAAAAAATGGTATTTTAATTGTATTCAGAAGATTGTTACGTGGTGAAGGAGTCATTTCCGACCCTATAAACCATATATATTCTTGATCAGCATCAAAAACTGAATCGATCTAGCCATCTCCGGCAAAAAAACAAAATTTTCAAAAATTTTCAATTTTTGCAAAAAAAGGAAAGGGGTTACATCATTAAAATTGTCAAAAATTGGCCAAAAATGTAATTTTTTTGAATATTAAATTTAGGAGTCATTTCCGACCCTATAAACCATATATATTCTTGATCAGCATCAAAAACTGAATCGATCTAGCCATCTCCGGCAAAAAAACGAAATTTTCAAAAATTTTCAATTTTTGCAAAAAAAGGAAAGGGGTTACATCATTAAAATTGTCAAAAATTGGCCAAAAATGTAATTTTTTTGAATATTAAATTTAGGAGTCATTTCCGACCCTATAAACCATATATATTCTTGATCAGCATCAAAAACTGAATCGATCTAGCCATCTCCGGCAAAAAAACAAAATTTTCAAAAATTTTCAATTTTTGCAAAAAAAGGAAAGGGGTTACATCATTAAAATTGTCAAAAATTGGCCAAAAATGTAATTTTTTTGAATATTAAATTTAGGAGTCATTTCCGACCCTATAAACCATATATATTCTTGATCAGCATCAAAAACTGAATCGATCTAGCCATCTCCGGCAAAAAAACAAAATTTTCAAAAATTTTCAATTTTTGCAAAAAAAGGAAAGGGGTTACATCATTAAAATTGTCAAAAATTGGCCAAAAATGTAATTTTTTTGAATATTAAATTTAGGAGTCATTTCCGACCCTATAAACCATATATATTCTTGATCAGCATCAAAAACTGAATCGATCTAGCCATCTCCGGCAAAAAAACGAAATTTTCAAAAATTTTCAATTTTTGCAAAAAAAGGAAAGGGGTTACATCATTAAAATTGTCAAAAATTGGCCAAAAATGTAATTTTTTTGAATATTAAATTTAGGAGTCATTTCCGACCCTATAAACCATATATATTCTTGATCAGCATCAAAAACTGAATCGATCTAGCCATCTCCGGCAAAAAAACAAAATTTTCAAAAATTTTCAATTTTTGCAAAAAAAGGAAAGGGGTTACATCATTAAAATTGTCAAAAATTGGCCAAAAATGTAATTTTTTTGAATATTAAATTTAGGAGTCATTTCCGACCCTATAAACCATATATATTCTTGATCAGCATCAAAAACTGAATCGATCTAGCCATCTCCGGCAAAAAAACAAAATTTTCAAAAATTTTCAATTTTTGCAAAAAAAGGAAAGGGGTTACATCATTAAAATTGTCAAAAATTGGCCAAAAATGTAATTTTTTTGAATATTAAATTTAGGAGTCATTTCCGACCCTATAAACCATATATATTCTTGATCAGCATCAAAAACTGAATCGATCTAGCCATCTCCGGCAAAAAAACGAAATTTTCAAAAATTTTCAATTTTTGCAAAAAAAGGAAAGGGGTTACATCATTAAAATTGTCAAAAATTGGCCAAAAATGTAATTTTTTTGAATATTAAATTTAGGAGTCATTTCCGACCCTATAAACCATATATATTCTTGATCAGCATCAAAAACTGAATCGATCTAGCCATCTCCGGCAAAAAAACAAAATTTTCAAAAATTTTCAATTTTTGCAAAAAAAGGAAAGGGGTTACATCATTAAAATTGTCAAAAATTGGCCAAAAATGTAATTTTTTTGAATATTAAATTTAGGAGTCATTTCCGACCCTATAAACCATATATATTCTTGATCAGCATCAAAAACTGAATCGATCTAGCCATCTCCGGCAAAAAAACAAAATTTTCAAAAATTTTCAATTTTTGCAAAAAAAGGAAAGGGGTTACATCATTAAAATTGTCAAAAATTGGCCAAAAATGTAATTTTTTTGAATATTAAATTTAGGAGTCATTTCCGACCCTATAAACCATATATATTCTTGATCAGCATCAAAAACTGAATCGATCTAGCCATCTCCGGCAAAAAAACAAAATTTTCAAAAATTTTCAATTTTTGCAAAAAAAGGAAAGGGGTTACATCATTAAAATTGTCAAAAATTGGCCAAAAATGTAATTTTTTTGAATATTAAATTTAGGAGTCATTTCCGACCCTATAAACCATATATATTCTTGATCAGCATCAAAAACTGAATCGATCTAGCCATCTCCGGCAAAAAAACAAAATTTTCAAAAATTTTCAATTTTTGCAAAAAAAGGAAAGGGGTTACATCATTAAAATTGTCAAAAATTGGCCAAAAATGTAATTTTTTTGAATATTAAATTTAGGAGTCATTTCCGACCCTATAAACCATATATATTCTTGATCAGCATCAAAAACTGAATCGATCTAGCCATCTCCGGCAAAAAAACAAAATTTTCAAAAATTTTCAATTTTTGCAAAAAAAGGAAAGGGGTTACATCATTAAAATTTTCAAAAATTGGCCAAAAATGTAATTTTTTTGAATATTAAATTTAGGAGTCATTTCCGACCCTATAAACCATATATATTCTTGATCAGCATCAAAAACTGAATCGATCTAGCCATCTCCGGCAAAAAAACAAAATTTTCAAAAATTTTCAATTTTTGCAAAAAAAGGAAAGGGGTTACATCATTAAAATTGTCAAAAATTGGCCAAAAATGTAATTTTTTTGAATATTAAATTTAGGAGTCATTTCCGACCCTATAAACCATATATATTCTTGA
Organism: Drosophila bunnanda; assembly: GCA_035046265.1. NCBI lineage: Eukaryota > Metazoa > Arthropoda > Insecta > Diptera > Drosophilidae > Drosophila > Drosophila bunnanda. The sequence continues at coordinate 1,240,344 of JAWNOB010000017.1, forward strand.
TCAGCATTAAAATCTGAATCGATCTGGATATGTCCGGTGAAAAAATATTTTTTTGAAAATTTTTCAAAATTTCAAAAATTGATAAGGGGTTACATCATTAAAATTGTCAAAAATTGGCAAAATTTCTGATAGTGCCTATAAAAATATCGATTTCCTATACAATCCTATGAACCAATTTCAACTGCAAGGGTATATAAGCTTCGTGGCCTAGAAGTTAGTTTTCTTCTTGTTTAGTTTTAGTTTAAAAATGCTGATGATAACATACATTTGATAGCAGGGACGTGTTTGTGGCGGTAACAACTTGGTATTCTATAGTTTATGCAGAGATAACAACCATATAGCTTTATGAAAAGTAATAATTATATAGTTTCTTCCTAGATAACAACTATATAACAGCGATAAAAGTTACTAAACTTGTAGTAGAAACCTAAAGTGGTTAGATAATGATCAACGTTCAGCTGAATATATTTCCCAGTAACTTTTTAATTCTGAGAGATGACAATTATATAAGCTTGATATAACATCACCAGTCATAACAATAGTTATATTTGTATTTATGATTTCAGTAAGGTTTAGTAACGGGTTTATCGGTTGGAAAATTATTATTATACAGCTTGTCAGAGGCCATTCTACAAGTTTTACTTACCAAAACCACTCTCCAAAAGCATCTGTTTGGGAAATTACTTTATTTATGGAAGTAAAATATAAAGTAAAATATTATTTAGTTCATTAAAAAGCTTTTTAGGTTTTCAGAGCTATAGCACTTGTTTAATTACACATTCCATAAACCCCGATAATGGCCTTGCCCGTATTTGTAGATGTAGATGTAGCTAATACCCTTCATAAGGTCATAAAGTTTCCTCCTTAATTAGCCAAATAATAAAAGAACTATTTGCGCGAACGCTGGTGTACTTGGCGGGGGCCTACGTTTATTGGGGGGCCCCTCGAGTGCGTCAAGCACGCGCCTTATCGGAGGCGCCGTTTAACATATGTATGCTGATGTGCTCCAAAGTCGAAAGATCGTCACTGATTTGGCTTCCCTGACTTCTTTTCCAGACGAGATCGCCCGCCAGCTGACATTCAGCGGGGCCAAGTTCCTGGTGGGCACCGTCGCCGGCTTCCCGACCCTCAGCCAGGCCTGCAAGTTGGCCGGGAAACAGCTGCCCATTGTGGTGGTGAGGACCAGCAAGGACGATGTCCTGCCGGAGGGTGCCATCGACTTCAGTGAACTTACGAGCACCCAAAATATCCGATACGATGACCTGCAGGCCCCCAAAGGAGCCACCGCCAACGATCTGGTCTTCTTGCCCTTCTCCTCGGGCACCACGGGTCTGCCCAAGGGTGTGATGCTCTCCCACAATAACATCACCAGTAACTGTGAGCAGGTGCAGGCCTCGCTGCCCCTGGATCTCACCGGTCCCCAGGAGACCCTGCCCGCCGTTCTGCCCTTCTTCCACATCTACGGCCTCACCGTGGTGATGCTTTCCAAGCTGGGCCAGGGCTGTCGGATGGCCACCATGCCCTGCTTCAAGCCGGATGACTTTATGCGTTCCCTGGACCAGTACAAGGGCAGCATTCTTAACCTGGTGCCGCCAATTGGTGAGTAGTGAGAGCTTGGTTCTCGGATTAGAACTAACAATTCCGTTGCATTGCAGCCCTCTTCATGATCAATCACCCCAAGATGACGCAGGAGACAGCGGCCCACCTCAAGGTGGTGATGAGCGGCGCAGCTCCCATTGGCCAGCACGATGTGGAGCGTTTCCTGAAGAAGTTAGTAACAACCCTTTCAAACGGACTCTTTCCCAGATAGCTCATGCTTTTTCTCTGTAGATTCCCGAAGACGGTCTTCAAGCAGGGCTACGGCATGACCGAATCCTCGCCTGTGGCCCTCCTAACGCCCGAAGGCAACACGCGATTCGCCTCCACCGGAGTTTTGCCCGCCAGCACGGAGGCCAAAATCGTGCCACTGGATGGCAATGATACCAAGGGCGTGGGCCCAAAAATCACCGGGGAGCTGTGCATCCGTGGACCCCAGGTTATGGCCGGTTATCTGAACAACGAGGAGGCCAATCAGGTCACCTTCCATCCCGGCAACTGGCTGCGCAGCGGCGACGTGGCCTTCTACGACGAGGATGGCTTCTTCTATATCACCGATCGGATGAAGGAGCTGATCAAGGTGAAGGGATTCCAGGTGCCGCCGGCCGAATTGGAGGCGGTGCTGCGCGATCATCCCAAAATCCTGGAGGCGGCCGTCTTTAGCATTCCCCACGAACTGAACGGCGAGGCACCGCGCGCCATTGTGGTGCTCCGTCAGGGCCAGGAGGCCACCGCCGAGGAGATTGCCGCCTATGTGGCCGAGCGGGTGGCGCACTACAAGCGGCTCGAGGGCGGCGTCATCTTTGTGGATGAGGTGCCCAAGAATCCCACCGGCAAGATCCTGCGTCGCGAGCTCAAGCTGAAGTTCTCCGACTGAGCATGGTGGCACCTCCCTAAGATATATTCCTTGTGATTTCTGTTCGTTTCTTTTTTTTTTCTATATTGAATGTTAGTCTCAATAAGCGGCAGGGCAGGAATCTCTGCCCGAGGCCACAGGAACCCATGTATGTATATGCTATGACCATCAATGTTGGTCCCTGGCAGCGGGGCTGGTTCACACATTGCATTTAACACTTCGAAAATACTTAGTTTGTAGGCGTAGAAAATAGGTCTCGATTAGTCGCACGATTGGTCCATAGTTGGTAAGCGTAGCTTAGGCAGTTAGCCGTTAATCCGATGTTAACCACACACTATATACTATATGCACTGTAAACTATATATACCATATCCCCCGACATACGTGTGACCCTTGATTAATACTTAATGACGACCCCACTGGATATTTGACAGGTTAACATGACGATATTACGTATTCCTTTTATATATACATATTATTTTTTTGTCTAGTACCCTAAGATATATATGTTGGTTAATTGTATTGTAAGCGGCGACATGCCATGTCTATATATATATATTTACTATACTATTTACATATGACATGTACGCCACGATGTTTGAGAATAAAAACGAAATGAACTATAAAATAACTATAATTTGTCGTTTGTTGCCTTCCCCATGTGAAATATAGGGAAAAGAGCATCAGTCTAGCCCAACAGCGCAAAATAGCTAGATGAGCATCACTGGCGGAAAGTGCGATGAATTCTCCCCCCAACTGTAAAATATAGCTAGATGAGCATCACTGGCGGAAAGTGGGATGAATTCTCATCCCAACTGTGCAATATAGCTAGATGAGCATCACTGGTAGATAGTGAGATGCAATTTTGTCCCAGCAGTGTATTATAGCTAAATGAGCATCACTGGTGTTGAGCCCGTGTCGATGTCTGACCATTTCCTGATCTGGGGTAACAGGCGAACAGAATTCAGCAGAGCGCGACGAAGAACTTTTATAAACTGTTATAAAAAGTCCGAGTTTCGAACCTTCTTGGTATAACAGTCAGCGAAGCTTTCAACCGCAGCTAAGTTCACGTTGCGGGAAGTAATCGTCTATCGGCGATGACTTCAAGCGCAGCTAAGTTCACGTTGCGGGAAGTAATCGTCTATCGGCGATCACTTCAAGCGCTGCTACGTTCACGTTGCGGGCCGTATCGTCTATCGAAATTTGAATTCAAATTTGGCGGTTATGTAGTTTAACTTTTAGACCATAATGGTGGGATATTTGAATTTAAATTCAATTTTGGCGGAATTCGATAAGTTCCTGCCACATAAATAAACCGCCAAATTTAAATTGAATTTGAAAAGCCGCCTGCCACCAGTGATGGTCATCTAGCTATATTACACCACCAGTGATGGTCATCTAGCTATATTACCACCAGTGTTGGTCATCTAGCTATATTACCACCAGTGATGGTCATCTAGCTATTTTGTAGCACCAGTAATGCTCATTTAGCTATACTGCACAATTGGGCGAAAATCGATCGTATCTCACTTGCAACCAGTGATGGTCATCTAGCTATATTGCATGATTGGGAGAAAATCGTATCGCACTTGCCACCAGTGATGCTCATTTAGCTATACTGCACATTTGGTAGAAAATCGCATCTCACTTGCCACCAGTGATGCTCACTGATGCAGTGCTAAGTTTTCATACCACAAATTTATTACAAATCCAGTACATTTACTTTTTTTAATTTATTTATTTACGACAAAATACACAAAATTTTAGATTTGATTTATTTAGGTTTTAGTTTTTCTCTTAGTTCTTCATCGGTTTGTTGTTTTTTTTTGTTCTTGCTGCTGCTGCTGTTGTTATGATTCTCTTTTGCACACTGCGATTTCAATTAAAGTTACGTGCACTTAATATACAATATAAAAAAAAATATATATATGTGTGTGAGAGATTTATGTGTGTGTATGTGTGTGCGCTGATTTATTTATTCGGGTTAGGAATAGTGCTTAAACGCAATTTAGTGTGTTAATTACTCTAGCGAAATGAAATAATATTCAAAAGAAGCGACAAAAATTGCTTTAACTAAATTCCAGATAAATGTTAATATAAAAATAACAAAATTGATTTTATTCTTCTTTCTTACTTTTTTATGTATTTTTTTTTTTTAGTTTTCCTTGGTTTTTGCTATGAACTAAATAGTGTAAGAGTAAAGTACAAAAAATTGTTAAATGCATACATATATTCGTGGTGTATGAACAAATAAAATGAAAAAATATATATTTTAAAACGAGATAGATTCATATATATATCTATATATATGTATGGTTACATAGGACCTCGCCGAGTCAAATAACAAACAAATGTTTATAAATCGATTTCGTTAATTTTTTTTTTGTGCAGAAAACTAAATTTAAGAATCCCACATTTGAGTGTGTGTAGTGCGTGTGTGTGTGTGTGTATTGTGTTTTTTTTTCTGGAAGAGCGCTAACTTCAAAAGAAACAGTATTGTAATGGATCCAAATCCAGTTTCAGCTATCCTTTAAAACTTTAGCTTTGCCAATCAATCGATGGAGTTAACTTTGACAAAATTTGGCATATCTCTTTTCTAAATAATTTTTGTGACACAAAAAACATACAACAAAAAAGTATATAAAAATCCTTAGAAATAACAGCAAATGAAAACAAGTTCAAAATTTATGGCACGATTTGCTGAATTTTAAAAAAGATTTCAAAATCATGAAAATAAATATTGGAATTATACTAAGAACAATGTTTTGAATTCGGTATTGCCTCTAATATACTTAATAAAAACTGAAGACCGTGAGGCACCTCATATTTGATTTCTACATTAAACTATCAAAAGAGAACTCAAAAATTGCTCATTTCGTTATCGATTATTGGTTACAAATCCTTCAGTTTGTTTGGTTATCGATTGCACATGTTTTGGGGGATAGCTTATCGGTTCTTTCGCTTTCTCTCTCTCCCTTTTCCTTTTGCTCTTAGTTCGCAAATGAATTGTGACATTAGTTTTGTGACAGAGGCAGTATTTGTAGTTTGGACAGTTGAAAATTCCAGAAAAATGCCAAAGAAAGAGAGAAAGAGTTCAAATTTGGGGATAATATAACTTTACAATACTGTTGCCGGAAAACAGTTGAAAAACTACTCTTTTGTATGATGATGTATAAGGTATATATATATATATAGTATATGGTATATAATAGTTTTGGTAAATAAATAGCTAACACTCTCTGCTTAAATGGTTTTCGCTTTAAAGTTATACAAATTTCACGTTGATTACTTTGTTCTTATCGGTTATCGATTTATCGGTTTCGTTTTCGAGAGAAAAAGGCCACAAAATGTATAAACTTTAGCTGAGATTAACGTTGGTATTTCGCGTGTGTGTAAGTTTTGCTTTGTTTGTTTTTTGATTGTTACGCGGGCAAACATCACACACACACACACACACACACCAGCACACACGCGTGTGTGTATATGCATGCAATATACATATACAATATATATATATATATATATATATATATAAATATATAATATCGGAGTACATTTTGCTACGTTCGATTGCAATTCCAACATCGATTTTTTCGATCGTCAATAGTTTCGATTATCGATTTTTCCTGCTTCTGCGGCTGCTGTCTCGCTCTAACAAATGCCTGCTCCCTCTCTCCTAATCCCTCTCTGTTTCCAACTCTATTCTTTACCTTTTCGCCTCCTCTCCTGCTCTGCTGCCCTCCTCTGCTGTGTATTTTCTGTTTCCGGTTTACAATTCCTTTGCGCTGCGTTACGTTGTCATTGCCATGTGCTGGATATCATCCCATTCCATTAGATTTCACGCCTTGGCCCCAGGGATCTTGGAGAGAACCTTGGACAGATCCACTCCGGTCAAAGCATTGATCGACGGCGGCAGCTGGGCCACCAGGCGGGTCACATCGTTGGTCACATTATCGTTGCCGCCAATCAGGACAATCTCCTCCGTCTTGGCCAGCGGGGCGGCCACCTCGGCGGCAATCTGTCGGGGATAATGGATATACACTCCTGTATTATGTTATATGATAGACTATAGCTCACCTTGGGCAGCGATTCGAGGACTATATTCATAATGGCAGCATCGCCGTACTGCTTGTACACATGCGCCTTCATGCGCATCCGTTCGGCCTCCGCCTTGCCCACCAGCTCGATGGCATGGGCCTCCGCCGAGCCGATCTTGCGGATGCGCTCCGCCTCGGCGCGGGCACTCTCAATGGTCTGGCACCTGGAGGAGGCGAGTGATTGGGATTAGTGGGTTGACATTTCCCAGGGGGGAAGCCAAGGTACTCACTGCTTGGCCTGGGCCAGGGTCTGCAAGCGGAATGCCTCCGCCTCGGCGGGCAGCTTGACGGTTCCGGTGAGCTCCCTGTCCTTGCGCTGCACCTCCTGCGACTCAATCTCGATCTGCTTGCGACGCTCCACGACCTCGATTTGGATCTCCTCGTTACGTATCCTCTGGCGGATCTTGGCCGCCTGCAGTTCGTAGGCCAGCTGCGACTCAGCCTTCGCGGTGTTGATCTCCTGATCGAAATTGGCCTTCTGCAGCTTGTACATGCGCGTGTTGTCCTCGATTTTGGTGTCCGTCGAGTACTTAACGTCCATGGCACTCTTCTCGCACTCGGCCTCCCTTATGCCGGCATCCCTGTTGGCCTCCGCCACACCGGCATCGGCGTCCCGCTTGACCACAGCGGTCTGGGCCTTGCCCAGCGAGGCCAAGTACTGGACATCGTCGTAGACATCCTTGATGGTGAACGAGAGGATCTCGATGCCCATGCGGCCCACGTCAGGAGCGGCGACTTCGCGGACCAAGGCCGCGAATTGGTCGCGGTCCTTGTACACCTCTTCGACTGTAAGCGTTCCTGCAAGGACACAAAAAAAAAAAGAGTTTTGATATTATTATTATTTGAAGTTTGTTTTTGGCATTTTTTGGGAGTATTTTTAGGTGAATTTCAAAATTTGTAGCAAGGTTTTAGCTAGGAAAAGCTATTTGGCGGCCTTTGAGTTGCTTCATTTGCCATTGAAAGTAATTCCTCTGATCATTGAAGTTCAAATCTAGTTGCGATTTATAGTTTAATTATATTAACAAAAAGAAAGAAAGCTAATTTCGGTGAACCGAAACTTCTATACCCTTGCAGAGAAAATCCATCATAGCTCAGTCAAAAATGCATTTATTTTCCATCGAAACACTGTTTTAAGTTAGTTTTTATTAACAATTCTGCATACCCAATTTTAATTTTTAAAAAATTAAAAATTTTGCCAATTTTTGACAGTTTTAACGATGTAACCCCTTATCAAATTTTGAAATTTTGTAAAAATTAAAAAAAAAAAATGTTTTTTTACCGGACATATCGAAATCGATTCAGATTTTAATGCTGATCAAGAATATATATGATTTATGGGGTCGGAAATGGCTCCTTCACTGTTTTTAAAGCTTCTGAATACATTATAATACCATTTTTTGGCTCGATATTAATCGGTATTTTTAAAGACAATTTTTTGTCAAATCAAAGTTTAAAAAATTCATAAATAAGCCAAAAATGCATTAATTTTATTTCGGAAAGCGTTGTTATGTTAGTTTTCATTAGATTAACAAATCTGCATTCTTAATTTAAAAATTTAAAAAATTAAAAATTTTGCCAATTTTTGACAATTTTAATGATGTAACCCCTTTCCTTTTTTTCAAAAAATGGAAAATTTTTGAAAAATTTTGTTATTGTCCGGAGATAGCTAGATCGATTCAGTTTTTGATGCTGATCAAGAATATATATGGTTTATAGGGTCGGAAATGACTCCTAAATTTAATATTCAAAAAAATTACATTTTTGGCCAATTTTTGACAATTTTAATGATGTAACCCCTTTCCTTTTTTTGCAAAAATTGAAAATTTTTGAAAATTTTGTTTTTTTGCCGGAGATGGCTAGATCGATTCAGTTTTTGATGCTGATCAAGAATATATATGGTTTATAGGGTCGGAAATGACTCCTAAATTTAATATTCAAAAAAATTACATTTTTGGCCAATTTTTGACAATTTTAATTTTTTGCAAAAATTGAAAATTTTTGAAAATTTTGTTTTTTTGCCGGAGATGGCTAGATCGATTCAGTTTTTGATGCTGATCAAGAATATATATGGTTTATAGGGTCGGAAATGACTCCTAAATGTAATATTCAAAAAATTACATTTTTGGCCAATTTTTGACAATTTTAATGATGTAACCCCTTATCAATTTTTGAAATTTTGAAAAAATTAAAAAAAAATATTTTTTTACCGGACATATCTAGATCGATTCAGATTTTAATGCTGACCAAGAATATATATGATTTATTGGGTCGGAAATGACTCCTTCACTGACTAAAATTATAAATTCATATGGAAACAAGTGAAACTGGTTAGATCTAGGCTATATTGTTTTATAATTCCATTTACACAGCACGTTCTCCACAGGAACACCTTGCCACACGTACTTGCAAATTTCAACTTGATTGTATCATTGCATTGCCAAGTGCACAAAATGTGTAAATAAACATTATGTGAATGTCAACGATAAGGGTTGGATATATAGATATATATAGATATATATATATATATATGTATATAGGCCGCCCTGTCGCACTAATAATCGATGAAAGACGACCTTACCGAGTGACCACCAGCGAGGTGACGCCCACAATCAGGGCCACCTTGAAGACACCCAACCAGACATCGGACATGGTGCCGGCAAACTAATGTTACCCTCCCAATGGTGGTTACTTTTTTGGATCCAAAAACAGCGATACAGCGGGTAAAACAGGAAAAAGATAGCCCCAGATAGCAGCACCTGTCCAGATACTCTATCTATTTTAATTAAATCATTTCGGGCTTATATTTGACGTCATGTGGCGCAGTGTTATCGCGCAGAGAGTGTTATCACTGGTGGCGTCACACCATAAAAAATAATACAACAAAAACTCGGCTTCAAGAGGATGGATGCCAGATGAGATCAGTATTTACTTGGATTTAATGGAATTAATAAAAGAATTGATCAAGAAACACATTAACTTTCATCGAGAACTTTTGTTTATATATTAGTGCACTTGTGTTATTCCCATAGTTTCAAGCCGAAGGTCAAGTTCAGTGCCATCTATGTGCTTTTTTTTTGTTATTAAATTAACAATTAAGCCCGATTGTATTCACACGCGATTGGAAAAAAAGCGACCAGACCCTACGGCGATGCGCCCACAACTGACAGCGTTGAGCTGTCCGGCGGAGACTTGGATTCCGCTTCGGAATGGGAATGTAAATGGAAATGGGAATGGGAATGGGAATCGGTAGCAAGCAGGGAAATCGCCTTGAGACCTCGAGTGTCTCGTAAACTGACACTAAACTATAGTTAACTATAACAAACCGTGGCTCTCCGGGTTCGATGAGCCCATAAACCCGCCACTCGAGTCTCTGCCTCGCACTCGAGTTATGTTTAATTAAAAGCTCTAGATTGGCCATCAAGGTCGCGAATCGAATAGAACTATGAGCTATAGTTGAGAAAAACACACACTTCACATACTTTGGCAATATTTTTTCAAAGGAAATTGTATTCCCGGAAATTGAGTTTCACTTTTCTAGAGGAAAATCCATGGAAAGCTGGCTGATATACTGAGAAATATGTAATTCTGAGAAAAGAAACCCAAAATTGGCCTTCAACAGAGTTTCCTGTGATTTATTAACCATAATCTGCCACAAACTCGTTTCTTGACAGTACATAACTCTGCTGTCTGGCCACAAATCGATCATATATTGTAATATATAGCCGGCGAGTGCATTGCCCATGCCAAGCACATATTGTATCTCGCACTTATTATTCACAATTATCGACATAAAGTGAGTATTAAGTATGAATATGGTTTTCTCACTTATTAAACACGAAGCAGGCAATTTCCAAGTTCACAACAAGGTTGATTTTTCGTGAAAACCACAACTGAAGAGGTCAAGGAAATGGTTCAAGACAAAGCATATAGAGAAAACATTCAAGAAAGAAAATGTAGCTAGACTCTATATATAAATATATATAAAAATATTGATTTTAATTCCTCAAAAACTTAATAAAGATAGACAAGAATCAATATGTCAATATTTGGACAAAATCAACGTTTAAAAAGCTTATAACTAAGCCAAAATCAAATTAATTTCCAATTGGAAAACTGTTCTGTGTTAGTTTTCATTGGGTTAATAAATCTGCATACTCAAATTAAAATTTTTAAAAATTAAAAATTTTGACAATTTTTGACAATTTTAATGATGTAACCCCTTTTCTTTTTTTCAAAAAATCGAAAATTTTTGAAAATTTTGTTTTTTTGCCAGAGATGGCTAGATCGATTCAGTTTTTGATGCTGATCAAGAATATATATGATTTATGGGGTCGGAAATGGCCTTTTCACTGTTTTTTAAGCTTCTGACTAAAATAATACCATTTTTTAGTGGATATTTATCGGTATTTATATAGACAATTTTTTTTGTCAAATCAAAGTTTAAAAAAGTCATAACTAAGCCAAAAATGCTTTAATTTTATTTCGGAAAACGTTGCTATGCTAATTTTTATAAGGTTAAAAATGCTGCATACTCAGTTTAAAATTTTTAAAAATCACAAATTTTGCAAATTTTTGACAATTTTAATGATGTAACCCCTTATCAATTTTTGAAATTTTGAAAAATTTTCAAAAAAATATTTTTTCACCGGACATATCTAGATCGATTCAGATTTTAATGCTGATCAAGAATATATATGGTTTATGGGGCCGGAAATGGCTTCTTCACTGTTTTTTAAGCTTCTGAATAAAATTATAATACAATTTTTTAGTCGGTATTTAACGGTATTTTTATAGACAATTTTTTCGAAAAATCAAAGTTTAAAAAAGTCATAACTAAGCCAAAAATGCATTAATTTTATTTTTTTAAATTTATTTTTTATTAGGTTAAAAATGCTGCATACTCACTTTTAAAAATATTTAAAAATCAAAATTTTTTCCAATTTTTGACAATTTTAATGATGTAACCCCTTATCAAATTTTGAAATTTTGAAAAATTTTCGAAAAAATGTTTTTTTCATCGGACATATCCAGATCGATTCAGATTTTAATGCTGATCAAGAATATGTATGATATGTAGGGTCGGAAATGACTCCTTCACTGCTTTATAAGCTTTTGACTAAAATTTAAAACCCTGCAGGGATGAATTAATTGAATTAATTAATGAATATGAAATTCTTGAATAAAATTTCAGTATATATTTATTAAATAAATATTTTTAAAAAACCATCCAAGTAGGCTCTGGTTTCCCCCAGTGGCCATCCCAGTAGGCCTTGGTTCCCAGCTCAGGCTACCTGCCAGTGAGCTCCGGCCTGGTTAGCTCAGTCTCAGTTTCCACACCGACCGTAACGCACGTACACCTCAAAATAAATAGTTTCTCCACTCTCGAAAAAAAAGTTTAAATATTCCTTTGTTCAACTTTTTGATACGTGAAAAAATCTAAACAAATCGAAAACAAATCGAAAACAAATCGAATTCTTCGTGGTTTCAAAAACAAAGAGCTGCCAACAGTTCTTTCGTCGGTTATCGGTTATCATTGCTGTTATCGGTTATCGGTCTCCACCATGATTGCAACGCTGCGGCGCCAACATGGCGGCGGTCGCGACTTCCTGCAGGAGAACAAGCAGCGGGTCTCCCAAATGGAGGCCAACGGACGCTGCCTGGCGGCGGCCAACGCCCGCCGGGTGCCACTGTGGCGTCCCGTTGCCCTCCACTACGCCGAGAAACTGCGTCCGCACACGAACTTCGCCGGACACCGGCGTCCGAGGCAGGCCCACCTGCCGGCCGCCGGCTCCGAGCTGCGCAGCGGCCTGGCCCAGCCCTACATGGAGGCGGGGGGCGTGAAAAGGAACCCAGTGGCCTTGCTTCCTCCCTGCGGCCATGAGCTGCACAGGCGCCGGCAGGCGGAGCAGCTGGAGCAGGTGCGACTGCAGGGAGGCTGGGTGGATCCCAGGCGCAAGGAGCAACCGGTGAGGAGATGCTGTCACCAGGAATGCCAGTGCCATCAGGCGGCAGAGGTGAGCTTGAACCAGCTTTGTGGAAATGGAGATAATGGTCATGTTCTTCTCCAGGTTCCTGGACCTGTTCCTCCGCCCATAAGGCAGAGCGAAGGCGACCAGGTCGATAGGTTATCCCAGGTTTCCCGGAGAGCAAGGCTCATGGCGGGCGAGGAGAATGTCGAGCCCGAGGCTCCATTGAGTGCCAGGAGCACTGTCCCTGCCGTGAACCTCAAGTCGAAGCGTTCCGTCTCCCAGGAGAGCAATCGCTCGAACCTAACGGTGGTCTCCAGCGCCTCCCAGCTGAGCAGCGTTTCCAAGCGGAGCAGCGCCTCCAAGCTGAGCAACGCTTCCAAGCAGAGCAGCGCCTCCAAAAAGAGCAGCGCCTCCAAGCACACCATCAGCTCAAAGAAGAGCCAGTTGAGTCACAAGTCGGAGCCCATGGAGGAGATGCCCCCGCCAGAATATCAAGACCGCGAGCACCTTTATCACCCGCATCAGCAGGTCCATCCCTTGTCCGAGGCCAAGCCGCCGGAGGCAGTGCATCGGGAGTACGATGGCTACGCTCCCCTGACACCTGCCCAAAGGCAGGCCATGCGCGAGGAGGCCCGGTTCAAGTACGGCAAACTGATGGAGGAGTATAATCACTTGCCCGTGTCGGCGCCCACCTTGCGGGTTCGCAGTCGGAAGATCGCCATCGAGAAGCAGCTGGATGAACTGGACTATGCCATGAATATGTTCGATCACCAGCACATGGACATGTACTACAAGCCGTAAACAAGGACCAACATGCACAGGTTCATTGTTTCCATTGTTTGTTGTTTTTGCCACACAAATGCCACACTCCTATATATACCCAACGACAAATCGAAGCTTAATCGATGACGAAACAAAGATTAATCGATAAATCAAAGATTAATCAAAGACACAGATTAATCAGTACACTCGAGACCCCATGAAGCAAACACTACAAATGTCAATACCAAAAATCGCATAGCACGCACCTAACTGTCGCACGCCTAAAAAACATAAAACATAACACTTGGTACACCAAAACATCAGAAGATATATATAATATATCATAAACATAATACGGGCCTGAAGGAGGGAGGAGTTCTGAATTGTTGATTAAATGCAATGGTAAAAAGTATAACTTATGGTATTTGTTTCTTAATGCGAATAGCTACAGGAAAGGTTCAAAATATAGCATTTCGTATAATCCAGAAGCCAAACAGCATATTTTATATTTCCAAACAGAAATATATTCCATTTAATCTTGACTATATATAAAAAGCATTTGCTTTGCTTCACCCAAAAGTATGCCAAGCTAATATCTGTGAGGTTGTATCTGTATCTTTAAGGTATTTAGAGGGGGTGGCTTGATTTCACTAACTTCTTCATAAAGAGTATTATTATTATACATTAGTAATTTTAATGAATGAATAATTAGTTAAGCACAAAATTAAAAAATTAAAAAGAAGAAAAGCTATGTATCTTCGGGGAATTGATGTTTTTATATATAAATCGCAACTTAAGTTTAACTTAGCCACAAATGCATTAATTTTAAGCGGGAAAACTTTTTTTGTGTTATCTTTTTGTATCTTTGTTTTGCATTAAAGAATTTTTTAATTTATTTTTGACAATTTTAATTGGGTAATAATCCCTTTTAAAATTTTTAAAAATAAAGTACGTTTTGATTTTTGTAAAGTTGCAAATTTTTTGGTAAAATCAAATTTTCAAAATATCATAACTTGGCCAAACAAGCATTAATTTCAATTCGGAAAGCTTTCCTATGTTCGTTTTTATTACGTTAAAAAATCTGCATACTCAATTTAAAATTTTCAAAAATTAAAATTTTTTCAAATTTTTGACAATTTTAATGATGTAACCCCTTTCCTTTTTTTCAAAAAATCGATAATTTTTGATAATTTTGTTTTTTTGCCGGAGATGGCTAGATCGACTCAGATTTTAATGCTGATCAAGAATATATATGATATATGGGGTCGGAAATGGCTTCTTCACTGTTTTTTAAGCTTCTGAATAAAATTATAATACCATTTTTTAGTCGGTATTTAACGGTATTTTTATAGACAATTTTTTTGTCAAATCAAAGTTTAAAAAAGTCATAACTAAGCCAAAAATGCTTTAATTTTATTTCGGAAAACGTTGCTATGCTAATTTTTATTAGGTTAAAAATGCTGCATACTCAGTTTAAAATTTTTAAAAATCACAAATTTTGCCAATTTTTGACAATTTTAATGATGTAACCCCTTATCAATTTTTCAAATTTTGAAAAATTTTCAAAAAAATATTTTTTCACCGGACATATCTAGATCGATTCGGATTTTAATGCTGATTAAGAATATATATGGTTTATGGGGTCGGAAATGGCTTCTTCACTGCGTTACAAGCTTTATAAGAAGATATAATACACTGCAAGGGCAATCTATTATTATTATTATAAATGGAATATATTATTTCTTTATATAACTTTCTTTGAGATTTTTTAACTGCGCATCCCTGTTTTTTGCAATTTATGCTTAGATCTTCACACTAATTAATTAGTAAGTTAATATTATGAACTTTAAATGTGTTCTAGGTAAGTTTATAAGTTAGTTTTGAGAAGGTATCGAAGCTGTTCTCCCCTTCAAGGACCTTTAAATGAACATTCTTGCTTCACAACTTAATTCTACACATAACTTAGGGAGGAAAAAGGAAATCGCACTCACCCAATATGGCGCGAAGGTGACCCTCGAGGGTCTGCAGGATCGTCTGCTTGATCTCCTTGACGCTCTTGCCCAGGAATTGCTCGGATGCAGTGCCTAGAAGCTCGTCGGCCTGATGGTGGAAATAATAAACATTCATCATCTGTTCGTGTGTGTGCATGTTGTGTGTGGTGTGTGTGTGTGTGTGTGTGTGTGTGTGTTTTTGTTTGTTTGTATGTCCGTGTATATATTGTGGTGCATGTGTGTGGGAATGGCATTTTGCAGATTCGATTTTGGAACACGGATAATTTCGATAATTTCGATAATTTCGATAATTTCGATAATTCAGTTGTTTTCATTTTGATTTTCGATTATTTGGATTTTTTTCAATATTTGATTGTTGGTTTTGTTTTTGATTGTTTTTTTTTATATATTTCACCCACACACACGCACATGCACACACAGACAGGGCGACAGAGATATATATATATATATATATTGAGAGTATATATGTATATAGAGATATTGAGCGATACATGGAGTTAACGGTAACAGCAGCAACCAGAGCAGTAACGGTAGTAGTAACGGTAGCAGTAACAGTAGAGCAGTTTTTGGGTATTTTTTTTAATTTTTTGGTATTTTTTTCAATTTCAATTTGGGAAATGAATGCGTGTGTGTGTGGTTTTTTCGATTGTTTTTGTTTTTTTTGGTTAATTTTAGTTGATATTTCGTATACAGTTACAGTTAGTTTTGCGGATTAGTTGTTTTTATGATGACGTTGAACGATCGGTCGCAAGGTTTTTGGTCGATTTTTTTATTTGTGGTGGTGAAAAGAAAGTAGAGAAAAAAGAGAGTAGAACACAGAGAGATCAACAAGGTTTCATAATTGATTGCTTTTTAGTATCTTAGTAATTTCTTTTTAGTATTTTTTTTTTGCAGACTGTACTTTTCTTCTTCTCCTTCTTCTTCCTCAGCTTCTGATGATGATGATTGAATGACTTTTTTGATAAAAAAAAAAAAAACAAACAGAAAGAAAAGCTTGGAAAAAGCCACTAAAGAAAGCAGAAGCATGCACTTTTAGAAAAACACTTGCAAAAAACAAATAAATTATATATAATGGAAAATGTAACACGATTTTCCACTAAGTGTATGTGTGTGGATTGGTGTGTGTGTGTGTGTGTTAAGGTGCTCGAAATGCAAAATGGAAACCAGGCAAAAACAAGATCCAAAATCGAATGTTAAATCAAATAAATGCAATTATAAACATACCTCGTCGTTATTATAATCGTTATGCTTATACGAAGATGACTGCAAAATCGAATGAGAAACGATTAAGTAATGGGGACAAACATAATTTTGAGGCAGTCAGATATGTATTTTCGTATTTAATCAAAAAATCGATCATAATTGCGACCAAACTAATCAGAGTCGGTGACTCTTGTGACTGTGAAGTGTAATCTCTATATATATTTTCTATATTTCATTCATTTTTGTGCTGCATTCAGAGATTTTTGTGGAGTGCGGAGTTATGGCAACACTGTGCAAGTCCATTCGAGTCTGGCAATGCCATGAAAGAAGACTGAAGTTCATCGATTACAGATATCGATAACAGATGTTGGAATAATTTAGTAAAATGGTTTAAAGATCAACAAAACCAGTGATGGAACGATTAATCCTTCAAATGATCACGTGAAAACGTAGTAAGGGTGAGTGGAGAATAGTCCAATCGATATTGATACAGTACGGCTAAGGTGTTATATAAACAGAGACAGAAATATTTATTTTCAGGTGATGAATTGATTGAATGATTAACATTTGTTGTTAACACGTGAGTAAATATTCATATAACCGAATTATAAATTAAACATGATGGATACACTGTCCGGAATGTGGCTGAAAAGGTCGTGTAAACATTCAGTTCGATGTCAAAACTGTACTGTCCAAATACAATTTCAGCAAATAAAAAAAAAACAAAACATTATATAACCAAGAAGTGCAACGATCCAATGCTATAAATAAAATTTTAAATCTATAAGATTGACTAAGGTGCGATCCTAGAAAAAAGAATAAATCCAGCAAATAAAGGGACAAACAGGCGCTGGTGTTCGATGAGCTCTATTATTTGGTGCTAATACTAAAATGCTATAAATATTACTAAGATCTAGGTCTACGTGGGAAGATCGCCGGGATGGATGATCGCAACTTACTTGGCGGTGTTCAGATTGAGAGCACTTGCTAGGCTAAATAGGCATTCGATGGGGATGGAGGTTGGATTACTTGGGAGTCGGGCGGGGGAGATGTACAAACAAGAGCCAAACATTGGATTAAGATAAGTTCGATACGGATCGGTTATAGATATATCTAGGCGATCAGTGCTGCCGATTTTTGTGATTTCGATAACTACATATTTATCGCTATTTCTCTCGATGGGCAGCACTGATCGAAAGACGGGGGTGCAGGCAAGGATACAAACTTTCTACACTCTAATATCGGCCAGGAATATAATAATGTATATATCGAGCATTACCAACAAAACTTGCATCTATATATATATATATATATACGATATGTATACGGAACTCAAAAACAAACTCGGGCAAGCTTCAATCACTTTCGCTCAGATTCTCGGGGTGCAGAAGAGAAAAGGGTTGCCAGGTCAACCTAAGTCAGGGGGCAATATCCATACAAGACATATCGCTGGGGGGGATCTTACCTTCATGATCTTGCATTGGGCCACTCCGGTGACCGTCAGCGGGACACCCTGGGCGGTCTCCACGTTCTCGCACATGGGGTTCAGGGTCATCACGTTCAAGGACAGCCGTTGGACATCCGTCACCAGCCACCAGGCCCACGCCCATCCACCCACAATGGTTCGTTTCTTCGTGGAGCCACAGCATCCACCTGCAAAGAAGAAATATGGGGAGATAAATGAGTAAGTGGAATTAAAAATCTAATAAATTATATTTGTTTAGGTTCAGATTATAATTTGAAACAAGAATAGAAACTAGTTTTGGGGATGCCGAAGTTTATATACCCTTGCAGTTTGCAATTGAAGTAAAGGATCGAATCGAAATCGATCATAATTTAGCCTAAAATATTTCCATTCTTTAAATCGCTATTTATCGATATTTTTATATGACAAATTAAAGTTTAAAAACTCAATAACTTCGTGAAAAATGCATTAATTTCAATTCGGATGTTAGGATGTTCCTATGTTAGTTTTTATAACGTTAACAAATCTGCTTACTTAATTTAAAATTTAAGAAAATTAAAATTTTTACCAATTTTTGACAATTTTAATGATGTAACCCCTTATCAAATTTTGAAATTTTGAAAAAATTAAAAAAAAAATATTTTTTTGCCGGACATATCCAGATCGATTCGGATTTTAATGCTGATCAAGAATATATATGGTTTATGGGGTCGGAAATGGCTTCTTCACTGTTTTTTAAGCTTCTGAATAAAATTATAATACCATTTTTTAGTCGGTACTTAACGGTATTTTTATAGACAATTTTTTTGTCAAATCAAAGTTTCAAAAAGTCATAACTAAGCCAAAAATGCTTTAATTTTATTTCGGAAAACGTTGCTATGCTAATTTTTATAAGGTTAAAAATGCTGCATACTCAGTTTAAAATTTTTAAAAATCACAAATTTTGCCAATTTTTGACAAAATCAATTTTTCAAATTTTGAAAAATTTTCAAAAAAATATTTTTTCACCGGACATATCCAGATCGATTCAGTTTTTGATGCTGATCAAGAATATATATGGTTTATAGGGTCGGAAATGACTCCTAAATTTAATATTCAAAAAAATTACATTTTTGGCCAATTTTTGACAATTTTAATGATGTAACCCCTTTCCTTTTTTTCAAAAAATCGAAAATTTTTGAAAATTTTTTTTTTTTTTGCCGGAGATGGCTAGATCGAGTCAGTTTTTGATGCTGATCAAGAATATATATGATTTATAGGGTCGGAAATGACTCCTTCACTTAGTTTGAAGCTTCTGACTAAAATTATAATACCCCGCAAGGGGTATACGATATATATCGGTAAAGGAGTTCTCCTCACGTGAGCTGCACTTTTACTGCTCTTTAGTTCTGTCTCTCTCTCTGCCTTCTTTTCTTTCCTATTTTAAGCCTTTCTTCTTTTAACGTAATAATGAAACGTCATGACGTCACACGCACAGTGACCCACAAAAAGGTGTTGTGGCTGTGTTACTCATTTAAATATACATTTTTTTCATATTTTTTCTCATTTTTTTTTTGACACTTGACCAAATAGTAAGAGTGAAAGCATTTCGCCAGGGACTGGTGTGCGTACATTGTGTGATGTCCGATGTCTACGTGCCGGCAAACATGTCACAAAGTCCAAAAAGTCAATGGAAAGCACTGGAAAACAGGAAGCAAAATTTGTTCCATTGTCCATTTACAGTGGAAAAAAGCTAACGGCACAGAGCTCCCAGCTGTCAAAAGGGCTCCAATTCTTCGACTCTCTTTTAGAGCGCCAAACACCGTGGGCGCCCGATAGCTAGAGCAGGAGAGAAAGAAAGAGATAGAGAAAGAGAGAGAGGGAGAGAGGGAGAGAGGGAGAGAGAGGGAGAGAGAGAGGCAGAGGAGTGAAGCTTTTTGCCATCTCTAGCGGCACTTCTTTCTTTCTTTCTTTCGCTTCTTACCTTTTCTTTCCTTTCTTCTTCAGGCTTTTCAGTTCAGTTAGTCAGAGTAGCTTGCAGCGTGAGGTTGCTCAGTGGAAGCTCCGCCCCGCCCCACCGCCACACTCGAGTCGGAAGCGCGCACGCATGCGCAAAAAGAAAAGAAAGAAAGTGCCCACAGCAAACACACACACACGCACACACTCGCACACACACTCGGAATACGAAACAAAACAAACGAAACGAAACGAAGAACCGCGTAGAATTTAATATTTTGTTGTTGTTTTCGCAAGTGTAAGTAAGTGTGCCAGCCAAAGAATCGTAAAAAAGAAATCAAAGTCTGTCCAAAAAAAGAGAGAAAGAAAGAAAGAATAAGCATACAAATTCTCAAGCGGTGACAGACCGGCAAACAAAAAAACCAAGGAAGAACCAGAAGCTTTCTCAACGAAAGTGATTCATGGCTCTCCTTAATATTATTATTTTTTTTGTTGTTAATATTTATTATATAGTGTGTTATGCATTTCTCTTTGCTTAGTGCTAATTGTGATGTTTAGCAGTCGGTTTTCATATTCAAGAACAGCAAAAAAAGGCGTTAAGTCTTCTCTTGGTGGTTAAACCTTTTTTTTTTTTTTTTGTTTCGTTTGTACCTTGAACTTGATCGGTGGCGCAGCTCATTCAACTCTTACAACCAGTTTGCAACAACAACAATACAACAACATCAGTTCAACAACAACAACAACATGTTTGTAATTGCTAAAAAAACAAAAACAAACAACCAAGAAAAACACCAGCATCTAAAACTTAGTAGACTTTGATTATGCAAAAGATTGGCAAGAGGAAATGTTTTTCTCACACTCTCTCTCTCTCTCAGACTCTGTGGCTCTCTTTCTCTCTTGGCTTCTTATTGAAGAGTTCAATAGAAAAGAAATAAAAAAAAAACACCACAACTACAGTGAAACTTCTATAGAAGAAATCAGTTTATCAAAGATGTGTCTTTTTTTACAATAAGGAAAAATTATAAAAGCACAATCCTCCAAAATATAATTCATTTAACATTTCATTAGAATTCCCAAAGGGTTCTAGCTCCAAATTATTGTTAACCAAGCTAAATGTTAAAATTGGATTAGAAACCTTGTAATCAGACGTCGTCTGTTACAGTTTGATAGATAAAAAGGATAATATTTTATAGTCCACAGTCATCAAGTCAACAACAGTTCAGTCATTATTAATAATAACAATGCACTGCACTAGAATTCCTAACGGGTTCTAGCACCAAACTGTTAGTCAAGTAGTAACCAATCGAGTAGCAAACTTAGTACTGAGTCGTCTTCTGCCAACAATTCTAAACAATTTTAAATACGGAATAAAGCAAAATATAAATAAATAATTTATAATAACTATCTTCTCCTTAGATCTCCCTAAAATATTTGTTTCTACTTCTTTCTAACGAATATTTATAAAGTAAAACAAATTTACTGTTATTTAAAGTGGATTACTTCCATGCTATTCATATATTTAAGAACAAATGGATTAATTCCAGTAAAATTCAACAAAAAAAAGGAATACTTTGAATAGAGTTGAAGGTATCGTTCGCAGAGGCCTGACCGTGCCCCTGAAACTGGTTGCAAGTGGTGAGTGTGGAGTAAGTGTGAGTGGCGAGTGTGCATCACAATTGTTGCATGCCGTTCGCCCGTTCGAGTGAAAAGTTGCCCATCGTCGGCATTTTCTGTATTTTTTTTTTTTTTCAGTTTTTCGTTTTTGGGTGCCCAGTAGAGTTTTATAATAGAGTCTCGGGAAAGATTTCACTTTTATGCGGGAGGCCCCTCAACCCAAGATGCTCGTATTACACCTCGTTTCAGCCAATCGCACACCTTTCCATTTATTTATTTTTATTTTTTTTCTATTTTTTAAAAAGAAAGAAAAAATGTGCAGCACGTGACGCGAAAGATTTATCAAAAGCAGCTGAAAAATGCCCATCAAATTTTATATTCAAAGTCCAAGTACGATGTTAGCCATGTACAATTTGAGTTAATTAAATTTAATTATGGCTAAGAGTGCACCATTAGTTATGGCTGTAAAGTCCACGAAATACGGATGTTATTATATTTATAATTAAAAAATAACTAGTAAATTCCTTAAAAATATCCCAAAGGGAAAAAAAGGATATGGAATAGCCTTTCTCTCTATGTTAATGGTATTGATATTTCGGAACTATCAACTTAATCTTTATAATATTGATATAATCGATACTGTATCGATATTTGACGTTCAATTTAAAACAAAATTATACATAAGAGTACATAATACATAATAGTTTAAAGTTGCTTTTGTATAAGTACGATAAATTCATATTCTGATTGATATTTTATACAAGCCAAATAATATACAAATTATCAGATATTTCTCAATAATATCGATACTTAACGATATTTTACGGAATTTAGAAAATCGATATATCAAAGCCTAAGATATTGTCGATATAAATCTAAGTTTCTTTATTTCTGAGTATATTTTTTATCAATATTATCGATTTATATGCATCTCTGCTCTAACTTATAAATTAGCGTGCAAGATCACGATTATCTAGACTTGCATTAACCTGACAGAGTTGAGAAAAAAGACTGGAATCGGAATTGGAATTGAAATTGGAATTGGCATAACAAATGTCACGATTACGAAATCGCAACAACCGATGGATAAAACGTGATTGAAATATTGATCATGAAAATCGCACCCTATAACCCGGTTACATACGAAATACGTCCATGTCACTTTTCAAGTGTCGTGAGCGGACTTCTCCCTCTCTCCCTCTCTCTCTATATCTCTCCCTATCTCTCTGTCCCTGTCTTTAACCCCAATCTCTGTTTCTCAAATGTTTCATTTCCCCAAAAAAACCTATTTACTTATTGCAGTCACATAGCCCCTGAAATTGGAAGTTGGCCAGCAATCGAGCGACCCATATAAGACCCAACAACAGTCCCGTCCTCCTTCCCTGGTTCCAGAAAATGAGCTCGGCCATTGTGGGAGCCGCTTCCGCCATTGGCGGAGCTGTGACGGCGGCCACCAGCAACAGCTGGTTCATCCCCATGCTGATGGCAGCGGTGGCCTATTTCCAGTACGAGGAGATCATAGACCCGGAGTCCAAGCCCAGCGATGTGGGTGGCGACGACATCCTCGATCACTATGACTTTATAGTGATAGGAGCCGGGTCGGCGGGTGCCGTGGTAGCGAATCGTCTCACCGAAGTGGAGAACTGGAATGTGCTGCTCCTGGAGGCCGGCGGCGATGAGACGGAACTCACGGATGTGCCCCTGATGGCTGGCTATTTGCAGCTCTCAAAGGTCGACTGGCAGTACAAGACGGAGCCATCGGGCACCTCGTGTTTGGGTGAGTACTATATAGCATATATTATGTAATATATATATATAATCCCTATTCATTAGCCATGCAAGGAGGTCGCTGCAATTGGCCCAGGGGCAAGGTCCTGGGAGGTAGCTCCGTCCTCAACTATATGCTCTATTTGCGCGGCTCCAAGCACGACTACGACAACTGGGAGGCCATGGGCAATCCCAGCTGGTCCTATCGCGACGCCCTGTATTACTTCAAGAAGTCGGAGGACAATACCAATCAATATCTGGCCAATACACCGTACCATGCCACCGGTGGCTATCTCACCGTGGGAGAGGCTCCCTATCACACCCCCTTGGCGGCCAGCTTTGTGGAGGCCGGCGTCGAGATGGGCTACGAGAATCGGGATTTGAATGGTGAAAAGATGACTGGCTTCATGATTGCCCAGGGAACCACCCGACGAGGATCACGCTGTTCCACCTCGAAGGCCTTCCTGAGGCCGGCCAGGCTGCGTCCCAATTTGCACATCTCAATGAACTCGCATGTCACACGGATTATGATCGATCCTGTGACGAAGCTGGCCTTCGGTGTGGAGTTTGTCAAGGATCAGAAGCTGTACCATGTGCGGGCCACCAAGGAGGTGGTTCTGTCTGGCGGTTCGGTCAACAGTCCCCAGCTGCTGATGCTCAGCGGAGTGGGTCCCCGGAAGGAGTTGGCCAAGCACCGGATACCGCTGATCAAGGAGCTGAGCGTGGGAGAGAATCTACAGGATCACATTGGCCTGGGTGGACTGACCTTCCTGGTTAACCAGCCCGTTTCCATTGTGGAGAACCGTTTCCATACCATGTCCACTGTCCTGCAGTATGCCGTCTTCGGCCAGGGACCCTTGACCATTCTGGGCGGAGTGGAGGGCCTGGCCTATGTGAATACCAAGTATGCGAACAGCTCTCTGGACTGGCCGGACATTGAGTTCCACTTCGTGTCGGGTTCCACCAATTCGGACGGAGGATCGCAGCTGAGGAAGGCGCATGGTTTGACCGAGGCCTTCTACAGGGCTGTCTTCGAGCCGATTAACAATCGGGATGCCTGGAGCATCATACCCATGCTGCTGCGACCCCGCAGCGTGGGCAACATCAAGCTGAGAAGCGGCAATCCCTTTGACTATCCCTACATCTTCCCCAACTATCTCACGGATGACTTCGACATGAAGACCCTCATCGAGGGAGTCAAGATCGCTGTGGCTCTGTCGCGGACGAAGGCGATGCAGCGTTTTGGCTCCCGCATCTCCAGCATCCGGTGGCCGGGCTGCGAGCAGGTGCCTCTGTTCACGGACGCCTTCTGGGAGTGCATGGTGCGGCGGTATACGTCGACCATCTATCATCCGGTGGGCACCTGCAAGATGGGTCCCTACTGGGACAAGGATGCCGTTGTGGACGCCAAGCTGAGGGTCTACGGCATCCGGGGACTGCGCGTGATCGATGCCAGCATTATGCCCAAATTGGTGTCGGCCAACACGAATGCACCGGTCATAATGATCGCGGAGAAGGGCAGCGATATGATCAAGGAGTTTTGGATCAAGAACACCATCGTCTAAGAGGAGGTCCTTGCGAGTATAGAATAGTAGTGTTAAGGAGTGTGAGAACCGGTTCTCTACGAACTGATTTTTTGGTTAATTAAGGTTCTCTTTGAGGTCGTACATTTATATTTTTTTCAAAAACTAGCTTTCCTTCCTAAAAAATATTGTAACAAAGTATTTGCAGCTAGAGTTCTGTCTATAAATCCTCTAAAAAAACAAAGAATTCAGATCGTGAGAATAGGTTCCCATGTCCAATGAGTGTTTGAGTATGAGTGTCTGAGTTCCCTAAATGTGTGAATAAGTATCTATGAATGCCTTGAGTGATTCTGTGTAAATGGCATAATTTTAAGAAGCTTATAACTCTTCTAAAATTAATTTTATCGATCCCTTCTTGAGCCTAATCTACCATTTTTTTTTTTATTATTATTATTTAAGCACAGCCCCGTGTATTAATTTTAATTATACAATATGTGAACGCAATACAAAGTAAAAGAAATTGAGTTTTTTGTGGTTTTATGGAGGGCCTGGCTTCGATTTCTCACAATTATTACCTAATTGCTTTTGATCAATTGTTTCGATTAACAATCTTTTGATAAAGTTCGATAACTGATAAGACCCTAGTAAATTTCATCTTTATGAACCAATATAAATATAGAAACAAAAAAAGTAAAATCTGTTAAAGCTTAAAAAGTATATTGATTTCTTGTTTAGTTTTGTTAAAAATTTCACTTGCTTATATATTTAATATGTTATATTTATCAGTTGCTTGTATTAACTTTACCCAATCTCATATTCCGACTGACTTTTCATGAATATACATTTGTATATATTATATATATGTGTTTTTATGACTGGCGAACAGAAAGCAGCGCAAAATATAAACAATAATGTGCAGACAGAAAAATATTATTATATAACAAGATATATTTGATCCATTTTAATATATTTAATTATGAATTTCATGGAATTTTCTTCTTTGATATAAATTTAAAGTAAAAAAATATCATTCTGGTTGGAAACTTTTGAAACAGCTAAAAAAAGTTATCTTTGATTGATTTTTCATGCTGAAATTATTCAATTTCGATAATACCGATCAATTTAATAACAATTTATAGAAAATATCGATATTTTCCATATTAAAATTTCGATTTATCAATGTTTACGATATTTTTGATACGATAAAATTATCGATAAGTCGATTTTCCCTCGATTTGTGTACCCAAGTGTCCACAATTTCTCTCTGTGCACAAGAAATGTGTTTAATTTCGTTGATACGGTTATCGTTTGTGCTTCGTGAGGCCTTTAATTGTGGCTAAAAGTCAACCTGTTCGCGGTTACCGATCCCATTAGCGCGGCAACAGTTGGAATTCAAAGATGGTACACAAGCGACCACCGTCACGGATGCACCTCCTCCTGCTGGGATCCCTGCTGCTCTCCCTGGGTGAGACTACATTCGCCCAATGGTTCACCGTGGACAGCAATGGCCTCGGCATCTCGCTGATGGAATCGGTGGCTTTGGCCTTGAATAGGTCCAGTCTGGAGCTGGCCAACAATACCGCCTGGCCGCTGCAGCATGATCCGCGATCTGCCGAGCATCTGCCGGAGATTGAGACCTACGACTACATTGTGGTGGGTGCGGGCAGTGCCGGTTCCATTGTGGCCAGCCGGCTAAGCGAGAGGTGCAATGTGCGAGTGCTCCTCCTGGAGGCGGGAGATTTGCCGCCACTGGAGTCCGAGGCCTTCACCCTGAGCGGTGCCCTGCATCACGACGCGAGATACATGTACCTAGACGAGGCAGAGCCCAATCCAGAGTGCTGTCAGGCCATGGAGAATGGTCATGGCTGCTCCTGGTGGCATGGCCGCATGATGGGCGGTACGGGGGCCATCAATGGGAACATCTTTGTCCCAGGCAGTCGGAGCAACTTTGCGAATTGGAATGCCACCGGCTGGGAGTGGTCCCAGGTCCAGGACACCTATCGTCGCCTGCAGGCACGCTTGAATCTCTCCTATCTGGAGGCCAATCCCCTCAACCTGAAGCTGGCCAATGTCATTTACTCGGGCGCCGCCGAGTTGGGTGTCCCGAGGATGTGGCAGCCACTAAGTGCGGGTGCCAGCTATGGTTACACCCACCATGTGCCGGTGACCCTCAATGGAGGCCGGAGGGCCAGCAGTGGACGCCTCTACCTGGCCCAGGATGGGATCAACAGGCGACCGAATCTGAAGGTGATTCGAGGGGCTCAAGTGGAGAGGGTGCTCCTAAATGCCGAGGGTAACCAGGCCACAGGGGTAACCTACTCCCTCAACGGTGACCAGTTCTCCGCTTCGATCTCCTCCCCCGGAGAGGTAATCCTGAGTGCCGGTACCATCAACTCTGCCAAGTTGCTCTTGCTCTCGGGCATTGGACCACAAGAGGAGCTGAGCAGCTGGAACATAACCGTGAGGCAGGACTTGCCGGTGGGTCACCATCTCCAGGATCATGGAATGTTGCCTCTCTACCTAATCTTTGGCTCGGATTGCTCGGTGAATAGCACCAGGTT
Organism: Drosophila bunnanda; assembly: GCA_035046265.1. Lineage (NCBI taxonomy): Eukaryota > Metazoa > Arthropoda > Insecta > Diptera > Drosophilidae > Drosophila > Drosophila bunnanda. The sequence goes on from JAWNOB010000017.1 coordinate 1,267,704, forward strand.
GCCCACGGAGAATCCCTATGGCCCGGTGTCCGTGGCCAAGTACTTGCTGGAGAGCCAGAAGGGTCCCCTGGCCCAGGGCTTCTACATGATGGGCTACATCAACTCCCGGGCACCGCACAGCTTTCTGCATCAACCCGATCTACATGTGGTGGCCCACACACTGTTGCCCAAGGGCAGCTCTGGGAGCTTTAGTTATCTGGGCTTCCGGCCGGAATTGATCCAGGCCCAGGTGGACATACTCAAGGAGTATGATCTGCTCCAGATCATGGGCTCCCTGCTGCGTCCCTTGTCCCGCGGACGGGTGCGTTTAGCGAGCGGAACGGCTGCCAGAATAGAGAATCACTATGCCGAGGCGGAGGAGGATCGGCAGACCCTGCTCCGCTATGTGAGATATGTCCAGCGGCTGACCCAAACCCGAGCGTTCCGCAAGTGCGGCCTGCGACTCTGGCTGCCTCCTGTCCAGGAATGCGATGCCTTCGAGCCCGATTCCGATGCTTACTGGCTGTGCCACATCCGATACTTTTACGTGGGTGCCTGGCACTCGGTGGGCACTTGCCGCATGGCGCCCAGGAGCAACCCAGATGGGGAGGAGATGACGCCAGGCGGCGTTGTGGACGAGAGGCTGCGGGTGCATGGTGTCCAGGGACTACGGGTGGTGGACGCCAGCATAATGCCCGAGCTACCGGCGGGGAATACCAATGGACCCGCCATGATGATAGGCGAAAGAGGAGCACAATTGATTCTCGAGGATCGAGGGGAAGACAACGAGGTGATAACCGATTGTTGAGGCAGCGGTATCGATAACAAATAAATAATGTAAAGTATCATAACGAACAGTAGGTAGTACCCACTACCCACTACCCAAAGTGTATGTATATTCTATATTTAAAGAGAATGGCATTTTAAATATAGATATATCGATAAGGCAACGATATTTAGTGGAAATAAATACCAAAATCGATATTTAAACGTTTCTAACGATATGTTGTTTGATATATCGTCGAATGGCTAGAAAGACAACTAATCAATTTCATAAAATTGTTTGAATATTTAAGGATAATATCATTATTTTAATGTTGAATATTTTTCATATTCAAATTAGAAGTTACGATATTGTTGGTATGGTATTTTAAAAAATATAAATAAAATAAATGTTAAAGTTAAATAAGATAATTTTTGGATATTAAACATTCAATTTATAAATTGAAGTTCTTAAAATTGATATTTTGTTTCTGTTTAACAACCTTACTTTAGATATCGATCTTTTGCTAACGATATATGTACATTCCTATCCAAAACCAAAAGTCAAGTTCAAAGTATGTCGCAACTTTATTCCTTTTTGGGCAAAATAAAAGACAAATAAATGCAAAAAATATATTAAATATGATATGATATATGATACTATATATGATATATATAAGCATATATACATATAAGTATATTTTTTGCAATTTGCCACGCTTATCGCATTTCATTGGTTTTTGCATAAACAATTTTTTATGTTTTGTTTTGATCGAGCCATTTGTTTATGGCTTTTGTTTGGGGCTATAGCTTTGGGCATTAAACAGTAAATTTATATAGTCGTATTATATATACAATAACCCACATTTACCCTGTACTTCTATATCTAATCAGGGTTTGTGGACATTTTTTTGGGAGTCTATATAAATTAAGCTTCCAAGTGAGCGGGATGAGAGGGAATATATATTATTTTATTATTAGAAATTTTTAAGATTTAAGATTATGGTATGAGCATAAAGTTGTGATTGTTATTATAAGTGATTTAATAAATAATATGTTATATACTCTTTATTATATATCTTTAATTTCCCTGACCTTCACCAACCCCTTTCTTTTCCTTCTTTTTATAACCAAACCCTTTGATCTTTGATCTCTAAGCTAAAATTCCCTAAAATTTGTGTGTTGTTCAGTGTTGATGGAATTGGGATTGCAGAACTGTGTGTGGTCAATGCACCCTCCTAAAAATAAACCCAGAGAAGTCCCAAGAAACCCCCGAGAAACCCGCAAAGAACCCAATGTCTGTGGGTCAGCGAAACATCATTTTGGTGGCTCAGCGTTTCGGAGTTTTCGGTCGGAATGAGACCCACTCCCAAGCCCGCATTTAATACCAATTTTCGTTTCAGTTTCACTTTCACAATGAGCGCGATCAACACCTTTGTGGCGATGTGGCGCTTCCTGCTGACCCTCGGCCCCTCGGCCATGGTCATCCTGCTCCTGAACAAGGGCATTCTCGAGCAGCGGCCGGACATTGTGGATGATCCGCATCGCGTCCGTTCCATCTTCATTGAGGATCTGCGGGATGTTTACGATTTCGTGGTTATTGGTGGCGGCTCGGCGGGCTGTGTCCTGGCCTCACGCCTCTCCGAGAATCCCGAATGGAGTGTCCTCCTGCTGGAGGCTGGCGGGGATGAGCCGCTGCTCATTGACCTGCCACAACTGTATCCGGTTTTCCAGCGTAGTCCCTGGGACTGGAAGTATTCGACGGAGCCCTCGGATCGCTACTGTCTGGCCATGGAGGATCAGAGATGCTTCTGGCCGCGCGGCAAGGTCCTAGGCGGTTGCAGTTCCATCAATGCCATGATGTACATAAGGGGCAATCGTAGGGACTACGATCAGTGGGCTCAGCTGGGTAATCCCGGCTGGGAGTATGGCAATATCTTGCACTATTTCCGCAAGGCGGAGGACATGCGAGTGCCCGGCTATGAGCATAATCCTTACCACGGCCATGGTGGTCCCATTTCCGTGGAGAGATACAGGTAGGGTTTGCCTTCTAAAGGATTACATATATATATTAATATATATATATCTCTGAATAGGTTCCCCTCGCCTCTGTTGGACATCTTCATGAGGGCCGCCCATCACTTGGGCCTCGTCCATCGCGATGGCGACTTCAATGGCCATTCCCAGACCGGATTTGCTCCGCCCCATGGCACTCTGCGGGACGGCCTCAGGTGCAGTGCCAACAAGGGTTATATGCGCCGGAGCTGGCAGCGTCCCAATCTGGACATTGTCCTCAAGGCCTTCGCCGAGCGTTTGCTCATCGATCCCCAAAGCCACCGGGCCCAGGGCGTGATCTTTGAGCACGGTCTCCTCAAGCATCGAGCCATGGCCCGCAGGGAGGTCATACTGGCCGCTGGGGCCTTGGCCAGTCCGCAGCTATTGATGGTCAGCGGTGTGGGTCCCCGGGAGCAGCTGGAACCACTGGGTATTCCGGTGATTCAACACCTACCCGGAGTAGGGGGCAATCTCCAGGATCACATCTCCACCTCGGGTGCCACTTACACCATCCAAAGTGGCCTCAATCGGTCCTTGTCCTTCATCGTTCCGGAGATGATGAACGAGGAGGCAGTGGACGAGTTCCTGGATCGCAGGGAGAGCTTCTTCTATGCAATGCCCGTCAGCGAGGTGATGGGATTCGTGAGCACAAAGTATCAGGATCCCCGCCTGGACTGGCCCGATGTCCAGCTGTTCATGGGCAGCTATAGTTATGGAGCGGATGGCGGCATGATCGGTCGCCGTGGAGCCGCAATTACATTGGAAAACTTTGCCGAAACCTTCGAGCCGGTACTGTACCAGGACTCCTTTGTGATTGCCCCGCTGGTGATGCGTCCCCGGTCGAGGGGCTATCTGCAGATCAAGTCGGCGGATGCCAGGGTTCATCCCCTGATCCATGCCAACTACTATGACGATCCCCATGACATGGCCGTGATGGTGGAGGGTCTGAAGATGGCCCACCGGCTCACCCAGACCCCGGTGATGCAGTCCCTCAATGCCACAATGAACATCTACGAGTGGCGCAACTGCCCGGAGGTGGAGTATCTGAGCGATGCCTTCTGGGAGTGCCTGGCCAGGTTTTACTCCCAGACCATTTACCATCCGGTGGGCACCTGCAAAATGGCCCCCGCCTCTGATCCCGCTGGCGTTGTGGATCCCCGGCTGCGGGTTCGAGGCATTCGGAATCTTCGGGTGATCGATGCCAGCATTATGCCCACCATACCCACGGGAAACACGAATGCTCCGACCCTGATGCTGGCCGAGAGGGGAGCGGACATGATCAAGGAGGACTGGCGGCACTACAGGGATGGAGGTTGGGCCTAGACTAAGGGGCTATCGAGTATATCGAGGGGAAAAGTCAGATGTCATATATTGACAAAGTTATCGAGTTACGATATTGTAAATTTCGATATATGGCACTTTAAAATGCAGAAAAATATCGATGTCAGTGTTCAAATATCATTATTATTGATAAAATATAAAACTTTGTAAAGTTTTATATATCGTATTTGAAGAAATCGATAAAATATCTAATTTAATTTACAAAATCAAAATATTTACCAGTAATATTTTCATTTTGTAAATTATATTTGCAAATTTTTCGTTGTTTTAAAATTTGATAAAGAAAATATCGTAAAGTTCGAAGAGTTTAACTGTAAAATACCAATATTATCGATATAATATCGGAAATCTAATCTACCGATTATTTTCGATCGATTATCGATATTTTCTGGCATCCCTTGTCTTAGGATTCCCTTTAAATTTTCCCACAATAAAACCTCCCTTACAATATCACATTTTGTTGTATTAGTTCTTATTCAAACCCAGAAAAGACTGTTGGGAAATCCTCTAGTGATTGGAGAAGTGCTCGAAACTCCTAAGCGAAAATAGTTTAAAGTTATTGAGTTATTTTCCATAGCAAAAACTAATACCAAATACTAAGAGATCATAGAGCGGCAAGGAAAACCCTTTCAAAATCAACTGCATGCCTCACTAATAGGGCACCTATGACATTGGAGGGTGATTATTAGCAACGAGCTGAATCCAAGTGTCTTTCTTATATAGTAAGTACTCATATCTGATCGGCGGGAACTACTATATAACACTCGCTGCCATTGTTGCCATACCTTTGGTCAGCTAATTTGCTTTGGTAATGATCTTGGCATTCATTTGACTCTTTGAGCTCGATGCAATAGCTGACTGGCATTGCTATTTTCCCATTTTCATTTTCAATTGAATTCACGTTATTCCATTTATGTTCTCTTTATTTATGTTATTTTTTCCTTTTTTTGTTTAGTCACACAAACCTGATAACATTTCCCAGCGCTCGCTGCGGTTCGTTCTGAACTTTTGCAGTTTTTGCCGTCATGTTTTCTTTGTTGTGAATATTTATGAATGTGCTGGCACACTCTGGGAGTCATTTGTGAATATGGGTATATGGATTTGGTCGAAATTATATGAGTAAAAGTATATATTTCGATATTTTTTAAATGAGTTTGTAAGCTAAGTAACGCCCAGCGGGTAAGGCATTAAGAAAAGTAGACTTTCCATAAAAATATCCTTTAAAAAGTATGATTCATAAATGAAAACAAAAAATAATTGTCTTGGAATCAAAATACGATAACTTGGCTAAAAATCGACCATTTTTCGCTTTGATTTTAACCTAGAAACCCCAGAAATGTCTAGTGTTGTAAAACGATCTTTGATTATATCTAAAAAACTATGTTTCCTCAAGTTCGTATTAGTTTTAGATACATTTTACGAGAGAATTGAAGCAAGATTCCCTGGAATTCCATTAATTTTGCTTAATAAAATGTATGCCCGGGTATCTAATAGTCCGGAACTTGGTTTTAGCTAATTCTTTAAGCGTTCTCACTCGTTTTCTGCCCGTAATTTATGAACGGCCAGTGAACCGAAATGGCAAATGGCAGCGGTAGCCACTGAGTTTACGAGTTTGACCAGTTTTGGGGTGCCTCGAATGAGTAGTGAGTGCGCCCCCAGTGGGCCATGGCTTTGCCGCGGATCGGAAAAGGTTTTCGAGACTTTTCATGCGAGTTGCGGTTCGAGATTGCGGTTTAGTTCACGTCCGCCACCGAACGCAAGATGACGCTGCTCCGGGAGCTGCCATCCATCAGATGGTTAATGATCCTGATGCTATATATCCTGGCTTTGGATCACAGCCTGGCCCATCCACAGCAGCAGCAGTTTTTTCTAGCCGAGGATTTGATAACAGGAACGGGCACAGGAAGTGCAACGGGAACGGGAACGGGAGCTGAGAACTTGATACCCGTCAATGATCCTTCGGGTAGGTTTTCACAGAAGATTTCTTAATCTTTTGAATGTTATTTAAATTTGTAAAAAATATATTATACATTTTCTATGCATTTTCCTTGCAGATCTTAGTGCTGGCTTGAATTTGGCACCCGTTGGGAATTTAATAGCCGCCGCCGCCATTGCCGTGCCCCCTGCCCCCGTTCAATTTATACGCACGGCCATGAACAGTGGCCTTTGATTATTTTAAAAACTATATATTAGTTTTTTTAAGCTCTATTTTTTAAAGCACATTTTTAAATTAGTTTGTTAAGTTGCTTATTTTTTTTATTATTTTATTATTATTATTATTATTTTTTTTGTACTCCTTAGTTGTTTTGTTAAGGTAAGCTTGTTGTGTTTTTGTTTGTTGGCTTTGCTTGTTGGTGCTATAAAAATTGTTTATGATACGAGTTTTATCTGGATATCTACATTTTGTGCAATCGCCTGCCTTAAAAGCGGTTTATTATCTAGATTTATTATCGGAACACTCTGATTACCATCACCATTCCTTTTGGTCTACTTGGAGCAGAGCTTTTAAAGATAATACGAATTCAGAGAGCTATCTTGAAGAGAGGACTGTGTATATACCTAAACAAAAATAAATTAATTAATGCTAAAATTTATAACAAAAAACTTGAAAGAGTTATGATCAGTTACAGTTAATGTTTATATAAAGAAAATTCGGATTTGTCCTTTACAAAATGGCTTTTGTAATTCTTTAACTATTTTTATACGATTTTTTTTTTTTAATTTGTCTTTTAAGCATACTTTTTTTTGTATAAATAAATATAATAAATCAAATAATATATGAAATATAATATTTGTATGCTTAAATCAATTTGTAAGTGCTCAGAACTGGCTTTGTCACTCCATCAAGAGCTTATTTCGAGAACATTTCGATTGCTCATGATGATGTGAAATGATGATAAATGATCAGAGATGATCAGCATCTTATGGACACTTGGAAAATTTTAATTCTTACTTTTCAAGTAAAACAGCAAACTGGAAAATCTATACTTTGAGCTAAAGATGGCAAAAAAATTTAGATAGATAGATATCGATACTGCATTGATAATTGAATATCAAGAATATCGATATATTATCGTTCCATTTTTATAATTAATTGATTTATAAAATGCATTGTATGCCATTTTAGGATACTTCTTTTAAATGTCTTAAATATTTTTGAATAATTACCATATTTCTACAGTAAATTATTCGATACTTAATATATCAATATTTTATACTACAATCAAATCGAATTTTATATTATGATTGAGTTAATTTTATATCGCAGAATAGAATAATAATATAAAATGCTTGTTTAACAAGAAGTCCCAAAAATTGTGCATGCTTATTTTTCCAAGTGCATCTCTGACACGTTCACATGCGTGCTGCCGGCGCCTGAGTCAACGTCCTCCTCTCACAACGCCGCGAAGCGACTGAAGGGGAGAGAGGATGCACTGTACCGGCTTATCGGAGCACTGGAGCACTGGAGCAGCACACTGGGATGGTGGCTATAAAAGCGAATCTTCAACGTCGACTGCCTTTCAGATACAGAAGAGAATACGTGTCGAGATGTCGCTTGCCGACGACCTACATCCTCACCAGCCAGATCAATGCGGACTGCCAGACGGAGGAGCAGGAGCCGGAGGAGGCATAGGTTTGTGGAGCGGCATGGTCAGCCTGCTGGTACAGTCCCTGCTGGCCGCCCAGTGCCAGGTGACTCCGCCTGGCCAGTGGCCCTCGGATTATACAGGTGATCTGAGTGAACCCTATGACTTTGTGGTGATTGGAGCAGGATCGGCGGGATCCGTGGTTGCCAGCCGGCTCAGCGAGAATCCCGAGTGGCGTGTGCTCGTCCTGGAGGCTGGTGGGGATCCCCCCGTTGAGTCTGAGGTGAGTTTGCTTAAGGGGGGACAGGGAATTCCCGATTTATATAGTATTTTCCCATCCTATTTCCTATTCCATTTCCCTTTTCATAAATCAATTTAATAAAATATCATTATAAACTAATATTTTAATATTTATATTCATTAAATGAGCTTTACTTGGTTGCAAATTGAAAACTTTATATTCAATTGCTGCATAAACTTTTATAAAAACAGAATTACCTTTCGGAAATAGATAAATTTCGAACAGTTTTTCTGCAAGTGCATCTATAAACATAGTACTTGAGAGGTAAACACTCTACAAGTGGCTCGTAAAACAATTTTTGTCTCACAGTTTAAGTTTATTTTTCACTCATTGCAATCATTAAATAAATAAAAACTATCTGGGTCTTAAATAAATAAATATTACGGAAAATTGCATTGATTGGATGAGAGTTCGGTAGTCTTGTTCATTATTACAATTTATATTTTTGTTTTAATTGATTTGTAGTATGGTAATGTGAGGATTTAATTAATATATTGTGTTCTTTTTTTCAGTTTATACCTAAATTTCTCTTGAACATACTAGAATTTCCCTTAAATATACTAGAATTTCCCTAATATATTCTAAAATTTCCCATAAACATACCAGAATTTCCCTTTCACATGCTAGAATTTCCCTTAAATTGCGCCTTTATTACCAGAAAAATGTGGAAATTTTTGAAAAAGTGTTGAAAAGTTCAAAACTATAAGGATTTTTTGAAAGTTAAACAGGAAAATGCCTGTATATCATATATAAATATGATATATATCGTATATCTGACCAAATGCACTATAATAATATCAGTTTTAACTACATCACATATTTCCTTTTCAGCTTCCATCGCTATTCTTCGGCCTCCAGCACTCGGATTACGTGTGGAACTACTTCACAGAGCCAAGCGCAGAGTCCTGCCGCGGCATGAAGGATGGACGTTGCTACTGGCCACGCGGCAGGATGCTGGGCGGATCGGGAGCTGCCAATGCCATGCTGTATGTGCGGGGCAATCGACGGGACTTTGACGGCTGGGCGTCAATGGGCAACCCAGGATGGGGCTACGACGACGTTCTGCCCTTCTTCGAGCGTTCCGTGACGCCACAGGGCAATGCCACCCATCCCCGGGGCTATGTTACATTGAATCCCTTCGAGCGGCACGATGAGGACATCCACCGATTAATCTTGGCCGGTGCCCAAGAGCTGGGAGTACCCCAGGTGGCGGCCTTTGAGGAGGGCAGTGAAACGGGCTATACCCATGTCCCGGGAACGGTGCGCAATGGCCAAAGGATGAGCACTGCCAAGGCCTACCTGGGTGCCGTGGCCGGCACCAGGTCCAATCTTCATGTGCTGAAGAATGCCCAAGTGACGAGGCTGCACCGGGATGAGGCTGATCCTCGGCGTGTGAGCTCCGTGAGCTTTGAGAGGGATGGCAGCCAGCATAGGATTGAGATTGCCAAGGAGCTTGTGCTCTCCGCCGGAGCCATAGACTCTCCAGCTTTGCTCCTGCGCTCGGGCATTGGACCCAGGCAGCATCTGGTGGATTTGGGCCTGTCAGTGCTTGTGGATCTTCCCGGAGTTGGCCAAAACCTGCAGGATCATGTGCTAGTGCCGCTCTTTCTGCGCCTGGACGAGGGCCAGGCCAAGGCGGCCGCCGAACAGGAGATCTTAGATGACATCTACAATTATTTGGTGCATCGTAAGGGACCCCTGACCACGCCCACCACCGCCTCCCTGGTGGCCTTCATCAACACGAATGCTAGCAGCGAGAGCGTGTATCCGGACACGGAGTATCATCATCTGTTCTTCCAGCGAGGTCGCCACGATTCCCTGGCCATCTTCACCCGAGGCCTGTCCTTCCAGGAGCAGTATGTGGAGCGTCTGCAGGACTATCTCCGTGACTCGCATCTCCTTTGCGTCTTTGTCCTGCTCTCGCATCCCTTGGCCAAGGGTGAGCTACGCTTGCGAAGCCCAGACCCCAGAGAAGCACCCATCCTGACCAGTAACTATCTGACGGAGCCGGAGGATGTGGCCACTCTGTTAAGGGGAATCGGTTACATGGAGGCCTTGGAGCAGACCAAGGCCTTCCGGGAGCATCGCGCCGAGTTGGCACACATTCCCATTGAGGAGTGTGACAAGGTCAAGGTCAACTATCGCAGCGAGGAGTACTGGCGCTGCTATGCCAAGTACTTCACGGTCACCTGCTATCATCAGTCGGGGACAGTGAAGATGGGCTCCCGCCATGACCCGGAGGCCTGTGTGAGTCCTTCGAGCTTGAAACTTCATGGATTGAGCAACCTCCGGGTGGCCGATGCCAGTGTCATGCCAGCGGTGGTCAGTGCCAATACAAATGCGGCCACTGTGATGATCGGGGAACGGGCGGCGGCCTTCATCCGGGAGGAGTACGATCATCTCGAGAAGGTGCCGCCGCCGGCGCCTCCGCACATGCACGCGGATGGACTATAGGATCTGGGGAGTCTATAAATATATATATTCTCGATTCCCATTTTAATTCCAAACACAGCCCGGTGTACAGATCACATGGCAAGCTGGCAGATTGTCAACAAGCAGTGTTGTTTACACAGAAAACCAAATATTGATATAGAATCAGGCTCAATTTCAGCTTAATTCGTATAAAATATCAGAAAGATATAGTGAAAGTTTAGATTGTTCAAGATTTTCCTTGTATTGTTATGTTATGTTATGAAACACTAAAAAAAAACTAGAGTCTAGAGAAAAAGAAAGAAATAAGAAAGAATATTCCCTGTTTATAATATAAGCTTATGTTTACTAGTTTTAATTAAAATTAAGACCTTTTTTTTTATTATTTGTAAGTAAAATTTGAAGAAGATGAGTGGCTTTGCAATAAATAAAAAAGAATTATAGACAAAGAAATAATGTAATAAATAGCTTTTAACAGAGCATTACGGTCACACCTTTTTTATTTACTAGATTTATAATAACGATTAAGAAGTATAGGTAAACCACAAACCCAAAACTACGTTTAAATTTATGTAAAATGATTTTTTAATAAGTTACTCTAACGTTTTAAATATTATGATATTATTATTTTACAGAAATACTTTTTAACAGAGCATTAAGGTCACACTTTTTCCTCTTATACTTAAAATATTTGATAAAAATCTACTCAAATTTAAAAGGTTTAGATCTCTTTTTCTTTCTCTCTCTCTTGAAACGCAGTTTCCAACAGGCAATAAAAATATTTAGCATATCTCTGCCTAAACTTGACCCACAACCAGCCTAAAAACACAAGCACACACAACAGGTTTATCGAAAAACCTGGTCTTATCAGAACCAGAAAAGGAAAACGTAAACGAAAATGAGAATGAGAAGAGAATCATTGATCCTACGAAGCCGAAAATAATAATAATCAAAAGCTTCTAAGCACTAACGATAAGCGAGTGCAAAGAGATTCTGTATTTCGGTTTCTATATACATATATATTCTCGATTCCCTATCGGCAGAGACCCTCCAGAACTCAGTTCTGTTGGGTTATCAAGCGCCTCGCACCTCCCAGCACCGTGGCTAATCTTCGAGTGATAAGGGGAGTGCCACCCGGCGCTGAAGGCGGAAGGTGCGTCTAATTTATGTGAGTATATGGTGGGGTATATTCGTTCGAACGGGAACGGGAACGGGAGCGGGAACGCCAAATGCAAATGTCTCCGAAGCTTGTTTGATTTACGGACACCGCTGGCATACGAAAAGCTCCCCAAGCACGGCCGTACAAATTCCGGACTCATACCGGTACCGCACACCAGTTGCCGTTCATCGCAGAGAGCGAGCTAACGTGCGGCGGACTACGGAGTTAACCCGGAGGATAACCACAGAATAAACTCAAGGAGCACTTAAATACATTTCAGAGGATATAACTGGTGAGTAATATGGTAAAATGTAAGGAGAATACATGGAGAAAATTCAAAATTAACAGGCAACGAGGTCGATTTAAACCAGGATTTAACAGGAACTTAACCAGGGGTTAGAAACTGTACTGATTAAATATTAATTGAGCAAAAAGTTCACAAATACTCTAGGAAACTGTTTGTATTTGGAAACTAACTTGATAGTTTCGAAAGATATTTCTCTGAAATATTAAGATTAACAGGGATATAAAAGGAACTTAACCAGGGGCTACAAACTGTACTGGTTAATTTATTACTGAGCAAAAAATATTAAAAAAAACTTTAGGAAATTGTGAAATAACTTGCATGTTTCAAGAGATTTGTTTCCCTAATCTACAAAGGTTAATCTGTAGTTAACAGAAAGTTATCCTAGAGATAAAAGTTTATTTTATATTTATAGTTAACGATAAAGTTATGCGGGGGATAAAAGTTTTATTGGTTGTTTTCTCATTACAAAATAAAAAGAAATTCAACGAAACTTTATGTATTCATGGAACAACTTTATAGTTTTCCCAGAATATTTCCCCGATGTTTTAAATAAACAACATATATAAGTGTTTATATATATTATTTTTAGTGGCGAAATTTTAACCTGTAACAAATGCTGTACTGGTTAATTATTTCTCTTTAGAAAAAATAGAAAGCTCGAGGTAATGTTGGGCTTTTAGAGAATAACTTAATAGCTTCTAGTGCCCCTTTTTCTGATCTATTAATAATATTCAATATATATTTCTTGTAGCTCATTGAGATGGAGTTCCTGAGCGCCCAGTGCGCCGCCCGTTCGGCGGGTCCGGCCAACACGCTCATGTCCCTGCTCCTGTCCACCTTGATAGCCAAGTACTGTGACTTGAGTGGCCAGCAGCAGTGGCCCGAGGATCGTGGCGACTGGCTGGACAGGAACGGTGGCTTCCAGGGCGAGGACTATGACTTCATTGTAATTGGATCGGGCAGTTCGGGTGCCGTGGTGGCTGGCCGCCTGGTCGAGGAGTCCAACTGGAAGGTTCTACTGCTGGAGGCCGGCGGTGATCCGCCGATTGAAACGGAATTCGTGGCCTGGCACATGGCCACCCAGTTCTCCGAGTGGGACTGGCAGTACCACTCGGAGCCGAATGGACGCGCCTGCATGGCCATGCTGGGCGAGAGTTGCCACTGGCCGCGGGGCAAGATGCTGGGCGGCACGAATGGCATGAATGCCATGATCTATGCCAGAGGCACCCGCCAGGACTTCGATGACTGGGAGAGTAGGGGCAATCCTGGCTGGGGCTATGACTCGGTGCTGGAGCACTTCCGCAAGGCGGAGGATCTGCGTTCCACACGTCCGGATTACAAGCCCGGTGATCATGGCGTCGGTGGACCCATGGGCATCAACAACTACGTCTCGGATAATGAATTCAGATCCACAATACGCGCTGGCATGCAGGAGATGGGCTACGGCAGTGCTCCGGACTTTACCGAGGGCTCTTTTGTGGGACAAATGGATATTCTGGGCACCCAGGATGGCGGACGTCGCATAACCACTGCCCGCTCTCACTTGCGCAAGGATACGCCCAATCTGCACATCCTGCGACATGCCCATGTCAAAAAGATCAATCTGGATGCCAAGAATCGGGCCGAGAGTGTGACCTTTGTGCATCGTGGCAACAAGGAGTACACGGTGCGAGCCGGCAAGGAGATTATTCTGTCCGGAGGAGCTATCGGTTCCCCGCAGCTTCTACTGCTCTCAGGTGAGTTTTTCAGGGGAAAATTATATATATAAAAATATTTCGAAGGAAGGTTAGAACGTTGTTCAAGGGAATCTAATTTCATCTCTTCATAAATGTGCATTTTGCATATCCCCATAATTGCCTCTCTATAAAAACTGTAACCAAATTTATTATAATCCCTCAGCTAAGTCAAGTTATTTGTAGTTTGGCTTAGCTTCCGTGTGTTTGGCCTGCATCTAAAAGACCTGGTAAACCGACTCTTGATAAGTGCGATTAGATAGCCGGAATCACTACGGTATCCCGAAATCAGAGAGCCCGGACCCGGTGTCGATGCCATGTCAAAGTCACACGCCCAAGGTCAAGCGATCACGGTCCGGATCATAAACTCTATATATAACAACAAATAATGTGCCGGGCGAGATATTAACAACAGCAAAAAATATATTCAACGATAGAGCGTTTTTTTTTTCCACCCGGTACTTTCCCTAGAAGTTAAGGGCCCCCTATATTTTACCAGATGATGAATTACGAGCTTAGGTATAGCAGTTTTCCAATTGTACACACCTGAAAAGGGAAAGGGAAATAATATTTAATTAGTAGTTTGCTTAAAATATATTTAACATATATGTAGATACTTTAGAAATCTAAACAAAGCAAATGTAGGTTTAAAAAGAACACGTTTTTGTTGGCTATTTCATGAATTTTAATAGGAAACTATGACAGGTTCTTGGATTGTTTAGCTACAGACAGGTTTTATAGGGTATAAATATATATTTTAGTGGAATTTCCAACTGGTTATAGAACAAACTTTTAAAGTAAATAAAGAGGGAAGCTTTTAGTTAATTTTTAAGGTAAAAGTAATGATATATATTTTATAATATAAATTTAATAAATTCTCTGTCCCCTTTAGGCATCGGTCCCGCCGATCACCTCAAGAGCCTGGGCATTCCCGTTAAACTGGACCTGCCTGTGGGTCACAACCTCAAGGATCATGCCAGTCTGCCGGTCATCTTCCAGATTGACAAATCCACGGCTAGAAAACCCACCGAGGAGGAGCTGGTGGATGCCATGTACAACCTGCTGATGGGTCGCTACAGCAAGCTGTTGCACCACGAGGCCACCGCCCTCACTGGCTTCATCAACACCACCTCGATCGAGGGTCCCAATCCGGACATTCAGACCACGAACTTCTTCAGCCTGATGCAGAGTCCCGAGCTCAAGGGATACGTGGCCGCCACGGGCTTCAACGATCGTGTGGCCAAGAGCATCCTGTCGGCCAACCAGAACACCAACACCTACATCACCTACTTGCTCCACCTGAAGCCCTTCTCCGCCGGCAGCCTCACCCTAAAGACGGCCAACTATCTGGATGCTCCCATCCTGGACCCTGGCTACATGACCGACGAACGCGATGTGGACACCTATATCCGTGCCCTCAACATCTACAAGAATCTGCCGAATACCAAGGCCTTCAGCGAGCGTGAGGCAACGCTGCACAAGCTGGATCTGGAGAAGTGCAACGGCCTCAAGTATCAGTCGGATGAGTACTGGCGCTGCTACATCCGGCACATGACCACCACTGTCTACCATCCGGTGGGCACCACTCGCATGGGTTCCTCCACCGATCCCACCGCCGTGGTGGATCCCCGTCTCCGGGTCCACGGCGCCAAGGGATTGCGTGTGATCGATGCCAGCATTATGCCCGACATTGTGGGAGCCAATACCAATGCCGCCTGCATCATGATTGCCGAGAAGGGAGCGGATATGATCAAGGAGGATCACCTGGGCAAGGTGCAGCACAGCGAGCTCTAATGTTTCGACTATTGGGCGATATTATACGAGTAGCGATTCTATAGTTCTAAGTCTCCAAGTGTCATCACACGCTTCTTTTTTTTTTTTGTTAGCTTTTTTTTCTCTAATAAATATGCATTTTATATAAAAGGATTTTTATGGTCTTGTTATTTTACAATAAATTTAAATTGAAGTAAGTTCATTTTTTAACTGGAAATAAATATGGGGTTTTCTTGTTTATTATTGTTATTCTTGTTATTCGTTACTAGTACAAGTACAATTGCTTGTTGCTGTTTAAATGCTGCTAGTTACTAGTTATTAACTGTTTATTGTAAAATTTCTTGATTACTAGTTATTACACTGAAATAATTCTGCAGATAAATTAAAATATATCTGCAGTACTATTAGTTATCAGATATTGTTTACTAGTTATGGGGTACTCATTATTTTTAACCAGTTACTCGTTACTTTTTATCTATTACCATATTCATTCAAGCTAAAAGTAAAATTTAAATTATAAATTTCATAAAAAAAAAGAAACACAAAACCACTTCTCTACTTATTTTTACATATGTACATTCTCTTCCCAAGAGTTTCTACAGAAAGCTACATGATCTCTTTCGCTGTGGTTGTTGTCTATGCTAAAATCTTTCAACAGTGACTTTTAAACTGTGTTAAATTTCAAATTTAAGTTGAAGTTTAATTTATTTTTTAAGCCTCTTTTTACTGTAGAAAATATCTTACTTTTTTTCTACTCATGTTATCCTAAGTCCTAAATCCTAAATCTAACTTAACGAAATGCCCAAGTAAATGTTGCTAAAATAATGTACTTAGCAACATGTTGCAAAGCTATTTCAGAGTCCTATTATTTTTTGGTTTTAAATTTAATTTAAACATACAACATTTGAAAATATATTTATATATTTATATATTTATAAATCATAAAAATAAATATTATAAATATATTTAGTTTATATATATTTAAGTCTACATTTTGTATATGTTTAGATTGTGCCTCCTTTACTACCCATGACTACTTTCTATTAAAACCATTTACTTTTATACACATAAGTGACTAATAACTCCTTCAAAGGAAATTGAACAAATTCCTCGAAAAACACAAAATATTGGGTGTGATATTATTTAATGATGCTGATTTATCCGCCTAAATATATATACACACACAATATAAACTGCACCATCAGCATTGAGTGGCGATTGTTTTGTATTGAGTCTGGGGCGACACTCGATGCTCGGTCGGCCTGGTTAGCTCGTTTCATTTTTGATTGACAGCTTTCACTTTTCATTTCGCCTTTATATATATGTATATATATTTTACAAAATTTTTTTTCGGCAAATTGGCGCTCAATTTGTAAAATATTTGCAGACGGCGCGAAGCGTGCCACTTTTTGGCTTTGTTTGAGCCTTTCGGCGTTCATCTAATGCATACCAACAAAAAAAGGCACTAAGCCCAATTAATTGTTGGCCAAAAGTGTTTCGGCCACACTCGCAATTATACAACATAAAGGTGGGATTTCAGATTTTTTAAGTGCTATTTTATTGAATATTCAAGGATATAGATACATTAATAAGCAAACCCTTTTACCTAATTCATTTGATATCTTTTTGCTACAATTCCATTAGCCGGAAAAGCTGCCTTATCCCAGTTGCACACACTTTAAAGTGGGAAGGGGAAAATGTGCTTTTAATACAATAATTGTTTCGTAAATACACACTATTTTTGACCCCATTTTCCATTCAATTGCCACGGGTCGCTAAGGTCTTGCAATCACTCTTATTTTCTTTTAAATGTGTTTTTTTCTTTTCTTTCCCTGCACTTGACCAAGCCGTACCGCAAAATGGAATCCAATTAAACGAAATCGCTCGCGATACGAGCTCGGATAGTGCTTAATGGGTATATGGAATACCTGACACATTCGGCGTGTCGGTGGAAAGTGGAAACATACTCAAAACACACACTCAAACACTACCGGCAGTGGCGGGGGAAAAGCGGAAATTCCTAAAGTCCGAAAGCAGAAAAAAAAGCACAAACACAATTTGTACAGTTTAGGAGTTTAGTGATTAGATGAAAGATGAGAGATGCTCTCGCTGTGGCTTAGTAGCTGCTGGATGTCAGTCTTTTTTGGCTACCAGTCAGTCTTTGGGCCACGCCTCCACCGCCCCCTTTGGGTAACCCAAGTGGTAACCTAAATACGCACGAGTATCGAGTGCGAGTGCGAGTGCGAGTAGTGCTTGGATGTCGGGCACGTCAGCCAACTTCGGCATGCTCGACTGCCGTTCAGATACACACGAGCCGAGGTATCCGCGAGATACAAATCGGAGATGGACGTGAGGAGACCAGATCGTGAGCGGGCTTGACGCTCTTCTGGTGGCCATAATTAATAACAAACTTGACACTAATTAATTGATAATATGTTGGTAAACAAAATAAATAAATACAGAAATCATAGCATAATTTTTGGCACTTCCTCGGGGGGATTACTTAAAAGAGCAACTTTAAGAGCAGCTATTATAACTATATTGACTAATTAACTAATTTCTAATTTTTAAAAAGATTTATAAAGCAAGAAAAAAAAACAAGAAAGAGAACTAACGGATTCTAGGATCGTATCGGAAATCAATAATAACTAAGTTTAAGATATTCCTATTCTCTGAATCGATATTTATCTATATTTGTATATGACCAAATGACATTAAAAAAGTCATAACCAAGTCAAAAATGGATTAATTTTAATAAGGAAGCCAGTCCTGTGCTAGTTTTTAATAGCTTAATAAATCTGCTTACTCAAATTTATATTTTTAAAATTTTAATTTTTTGACAATTTTTCAAATTGCAACAATGTAAATTTTGACAACATAAAATGTTGAAAAAAATTTTGAAAATTTTTTTTCTTTCCTACATGCCTAGAAAGATTCCCCTAGTCATGCTGATCAAGAATATATATGGTTTATAGGGTGGGAAGTGACTTCTTCACTCGTTACAAGCTTCATAATACCCAGAAAGGGTATAAATATTCAGTAATATTTATACGGCAATTTTTACCAAAAACCAAAGCTTTAAAAATTCATAACTAAGTAAAAAATGCATTGATTTCGATACGGAAATCAGTCCTGAGCTAGTTTTTAATAGTTTAATAAATCTACATACTTAAATTGACATTTTTAAAATTTAAAATTTTTGACAATTTTTCATATTGCAACAATGTCAATTTTGACAATTAAAAATATCGAAAAAAATTTTAAAATTTTTTTTTCTTTCCTTCATGTCTAGAAAGATTCGCCTGTTGATCCTGATCAAGAATATATATGGATTATGGGGTCGGAAATGACTTCTTCACTGAGTTGTAAGCTTCAAACCGAAATTTTAATACCCTGCTAGGGTATAAATATTCGTATTCTTTCAGTCATATATATGGCAATTTGTACTAATAACCAAAGCTTAAAAAATTCATAACTAATTCAAAAATTGATTAATATTGATAAGAAAGCCAGTCCTGAGCTAGTTTTTAATAGTTTAATAAATCTACATACTTAAA
This sequence comes from Drosophila bunnanda, assembly GCA_035046265.1. NCBI lineage: Eukaryota > Metazoa > Arthropoda > Insecta > Diptera > Drosophilidae > Drosophila > Drosophila bunnanda. The sequence continues at coordinate 1,286,688 of JAWNOB010000017.1, forward strand.
TTGACATTTTTAAAATTTAAAATTTTTGACAATTTTTCATATTGTAACAATGTCAATTTTGACAATTAAAAATATCGAAAAAAAATTTAAAATTTTTTTTTCTTTCCAACATGCCTAGAAAGATTTCCCTAGTCATGCTGATCAAGAATATATATGGTTTATAGGGTGGGAAGTGACTTCTTTACTCGTCACAAGCTTCAGACTGAAATTATAATACCCAGAAAGGGTATAAATATTCAGTAATATTTATACGGCAATTATTACCAAAAACCAAAGCTTTAAAAATTCATAACTAAGTAAAAAATGCATTGATTTCGATACGGAAATCAGTCCTGTGCTAGTTTTTAATTGCTTAATAAATCTACAAATTCAAATTGACATTTTTCAAATTTAAAATTTTTGACAATTTTTCGAATTGTAACAATGTCAATTTTGACAATTAAAAAATCGAAAAAAATTTTGAAATTTTTTTTACTTTCCTACATGTCTAGAAAGATTCCCCTAATCATCCTGATCAAGAATATATATGGTTTATAGGGTCGGAAATGACTTCTTCACGACATATCAAAAATAACCCCAATTTCGTGTCACGCACGCGACCATCACTGCGTGAGTTACGAGTACTCGCCGCACTTGATGCCATTAGCTGACGCCGTGGCTTCGTTTCTTGCATTTGTCGTTTAATGAAGTTCATTTTCAGATGGATCCACGGATGGAGATGCGGATGACGCAGCGCAAAGATAAAGCCGGGCGGGCATTGAACAAAAAAATGAAGATTTTTGGAGGCGGTACGAATATTATTATGTCACCCCGTGGCTGGTCTGGCGCCTCTTCAATTTGCCCAACTCTTTGTGCCTTTTTTCATTTTGTATATTTTCCTTGTGGCCTCTTCTATTTTCACTTTTAATTGCCCTCGAGCCAAAATTGTTTGTTGATTGGGCAATTGGGGGGACCCCTTGAAGAAATACTATTGCGTGTGCGAGAGTGAGTTTCGAGAAGTAAAGTACTAAGATCTTTGCCGGAAATCGTTTAGCGTGTAGGTTAGTGTAACACTAATTGTAACTGTGGCGGAAATTGTTGATTAAATATGCATGGCAGCCTGGGAACCAAAAACGCAGAGTCATTATGTTGCATTAGTGCTTATTAGAGGGTTTCTTTTATGATTGGAGTAATGGATTTTCCACTTTCTGTAATGTTTTCAATTATTAAACGCGAAAGGGAGAGTATTTAGAGTATTTTGTTAACATTCTGTTTATATTACCTTAATGATATAAGTTTAAAAAAGGCTTTTGATTACCATAAACCTCTAAAATGCTTGATTTTTCTTATTTATCAAGTAGTTAACCGTTTTATGTAGCAGAACTATTACTTAAATAATAAACAAACTCGAATTTAAAAGCCCCAAGTGATGGTCTCTCGCAGAGTCAACAATTAAATGAAGCCTTAACCCGAATAAATTAAGTCATCCTTGGCTTGTCAACTACTTGCCTCAGAATAGAGGTCACAAATCATCATAAAAAACCTTAAAGAAAATACACTCAAATTCCCAAGAACGAGTTTCCATAGTTTTCCAAATATTCACAAGATCAATCAAAGGCCTGGGAGTTTTAATTAGGGGGAAAAGCTAAGGTTTAGACCTTTAGATTTGGAATTGGAAAAACCAAAACAATATAAAAACATACACTGAGACAAAGGGAACGAAGGTATTTTATTGAATTCAAATTTATATTGTTGCTTGTCTATCAATAAAATATCGATATATTTATAGGAAACATTCACTGAGAAATCAAAATTTAAAAAACTCATAACTAAGCCAAAAAAGTATCAATTTCAATTCGGTAAACTTTCTTATGTTGGATTTTATAAGGGTAATAAATCTGCATACTTTATTAAAATTTTTTAAAAAATCAACATTTTTATCATTTTTTAAGTTTTTAAAATCTTATAAAATTTTGAAAAAAATTTGAAAATAAAAATTTTTTGCCTAAGATGTCTAGATCGATTCGGCTGTTCATGCTGATCACGAATAAATATGATTTATAGGGTCGGAAATGACTCCTTCACAGCCTTACAAGCTTCTGACTAAAATTTTAATACCATGCAAAGGTTTAAAGGTTTTAAAAAACCACTACTTTCTTGTTTAAATTCGCTTTTGGTTTTTGATTTAGTAGTATTTATATATAAATCGTTAGGAACTCTTGCTTAAATCCATTGAAATCATCTCAACTAGAAATCTCTGCATTGCAAACTCCCCATCAAAATTATAATACCCTCTGCGAGTGTATAAAAACACAAAGAAAAAAACATTCGCATGGAAAACTCTGGTCAAATCGCTTGGATTTGGACTTGGGTCTGACCTTGCTCCATTAGAGGGTTATATATCAAACGATCGTCACATTTTCGGGCATTTTATTGCGTGTGACTTTCGTCATTACATTAACCAAGTTAGTTGGCGGAGAAGTGGATCGATCTCAGCCGGGGCTGTGAAATACGATTGGGAAATGTATCAAGTAAAGTCTGCCACGAAAATTGACGAAAAAATACATTATACACCCACTGGCCTACTTTAGTTACATAAATAAATGATAACTAAGATTGGAAGTATTTAAAAAGTGCGACGTTCTAGGGGTTTTTCTTGAAGAGAGCTATAATTCGCATTACACATACGCACTGTTGTAAATTACAGAAATATTACTCATACGCAGAGTGGTCGCTGAAAATTTATCATTAAATTTATAAAATGTAGATTTTAATGTATAAATTAAATATTTAAAAATAATAAATATTAAATAAATTATAACTAAGATTGAAAGTATTTAAAAAATGCGAGGTTCTTTTTTTTTCTTGAAGAGAACTATAATTCGCATTACTCATACGCACTGTTGTAAATTTCTTAAATATTACTCATACGCAGTGTGGTGCTAAAAATTTTCCATTAAATTTATAAAATGTAGCTTTTAATGTGAAAATTAAATATTTAAAAATAATGACAGTAATCTTTGTAAATTTATATAATTCATAGCTTAGAGTTTATTAAAATTCCAAAATATTTCCTTGAAAGATAATTCCCTCACTCACACCTCTTTCACCCATTTAAAGTTAATCCTTGACAGGATATTGCCTTGATTATACAACAATGAATACAATGCAACACGGAAATTGGCATCAAAAACGCATCTGTGCATATATATACATATCTTTTCGGTTATGCTTCTCAGAAAATGGTGCAATTTTGGCAAATTCAAATTCCATTCAATTTTACATTCGACTGATTCGAAAAAAAAGAAAACTAGTTGCGTTCGAATATCCGCCCGATATCAGGTGTAATGTAATGACAATTACTTGGCAAAAATCGTGTTGTGGTTTGTCAATTGGCTCTCTGGAAACCGGTTGGGCCGTGCATCAATAAAAAAAAGAAGTAAAAAACACAAGCCACAAACAACTAAATAAATGCCAGAAATTTCACTTGAATCTCCGGATTTTGTTTCTTTTTTTTTCATTATTGAACTCTTCTCTGTCTTCAATGCCAAACTGGTCAATTGATTGCGGTTCTTCTGCCAGCTGTGTTTTGGGGTCAATCCAAGTACAGGTACAGATACAAGTACAGGTACAATAAAACTTTTTGTAATCAGAAAACAGTGTTTAAAATATAATATAAATAATAAAACTATGAATTTCTAAATGAAGTTTTCATATATTCATTTTCTTGTATTAGGCAAGAGCATATACACCATATTTATGAGCATTTAATTAAATTTTTTGGGTATTTGAAATATTAGTTTCAAATTAAGAATATAATTTCTATGTTTTGGATTCCTCTTATTTAATTTATAGAAATATCACATTTTTATACTAAAATCTGTGTTGTTTTGTTTTGTAATTTGGAGTTTAGCTAATAATTTATTATATTATCCTGAAAAGTTTATTTTTTTAGAGGATCCAGCGAATTTAACTTATCGAAGATTGCCTGTTTTTGTTCAGTTTTCTTCTCATATGGCTTACGTGAGCAATCCCAAATATACAAAAACTCGAATTGGAACTCAGGCCCAAAAAAAAAAACCCAAAACTCAAAAATCGAGAGAGCGGAGAGCGGAGAGCGGAAAGCCAAGTGCTCATAACTGTAAACCGGCGAGCGTAAAGAGCCTGAAGGTCGTCTGTCGTCTACAAGGAAATACAAGCAAGAAGAAGAGAAGAAGAGAGCCCAAGAAGAAGAGTAGGGAGCAAGAAGAAGATGAAGCAGTGAAAAGAAACCGCAAATGTCAGATATATCTATATGGGACACCAAAGGGAGAAATACTAGCAGTGAAAAGGGATTATTAGTAACTTAATAAACAAGGAAGATTTTATGTTTTCTAACAATTGCTGTTTTTTTCTTGAACTTAATTTATTATTTTTAATTTACATACTTGTATATACAAATTCTTCATATTTTTTATTATTTATTTATTTCTCTTAATAATTTACTCGTCAATTTATTTCATTACATTAAAAGAAAAGCTTTTCTTGGCGTCAATTAAATTAAAAGTAATGCTATTACTTTCACCGCCACTGTTTGTATTTACAGCAATTGCACATGTGTGCGAGCGAGAGGCTTTAGCTGCAACATTTCGTAAGGCAGCATCAGTACAGCGTAAGTAACAATAACAACAACAATAACAATTGCAACCGCAACGCATGTGGGCGAGAGTGCGAAAAAGAGAGAGAGGGAGAAAAAAAATAGAGCGAGACAGCAAGAGAGAAAGAGAGAGAGAGAGAGATAGAGAAAGAGAAAGAGAGAGAGCTGTATAGCGTTTCCCAACCGGCAAACTTTAAGGAGAGTGCCAATGGCTAAAAAAGCAAAGAGTGTGAGAGCACAATTGTCCAAAGGAATCAACGGGTTTTTCTCATTTATTTCACTGTTTTTCTTATTTTAATTTTTTGTTTTTAAATAAAACCTTGAAAATATTCCCAAAGAAAAATAAACGAAAATCCTTTCATAAATTTTATATTATTATATAATTTAAGATTTTACTGGCTGTAAATTTTTATAATTAATATTTTAAAGTTGTAAAATATACAAAAGAAAAATCAGTCTTTAGGAATTATTAAGATAATATTTAAGAAAACAAATAAAATAATGCACATAAGTAATTAAAAAAATAATTATCTAATTTAAAGAAATGAACTAAAAATTATAAATACGAAAAGAGAAAGCAATATATTTATTATAAAACATAAATATAGCTAAATTCTCCATTTAGATATATTTATGTTAAATGTGAATATTTTTATATAAATATTAATATTATATTCATATAAACAATATAATATAAGTATTATAATAAAAACATGTAAGTAAAAATATTCACACTAATAGTATAATATAAAAATCTATACGACTATTTAAGATATTTCGAAAAATAAATAAAACAGATTTAAATATTATTATCTGTATGAAAGCAACATTTTCTGTTTAAAAGATTTTTTTTTAATTCCTTTTTTTATTAATTGTAAAAACCTTTCAAGGAGAATTGCCATAAATAAAGGCCTGCTCACTGAGCTGTCTTTTTTGGGAGAGAGTGAGTGCATATTGGCTTCGCTTGGCAAACAAAAACAAAGACAAAAACAAAGGCAATGAAGTAAAGACAGGGGCAACGGTGCGCATGCGCAACCGTTCGGTGGCGGCGCGCCTCTGCGGCCGCCGCCGCTACCGCCTCAGTCGGCGCAGCTGCAGCGGGAAAGCGGCAGCAGCAGCGGCACAGCGTCGCAGGCGAGTGGCTTTTGCGGCTCGAAAAACTTTGAAAAACAGAAAAGACAGAAGCGCAGCGACTGCCAAGCGAGGCGGTTGGCCTAAAACGAAACGGGCTGGCGAGGCGAGCGAGTTATAACCGATTATCCAAATAATTCCGGTATTAACCGATACAAAGTGCGCGCACAATTATTAAAGAAAAATTAATAATAATAATAAAAAAAATCCCACAAGGAATTCAAATAATAATAGTAAAGAAACCTTAAAATTGATTTATTTTTGTGTCTGTTTATTCCTCCTTCTTTTTTTTTTTCTACTTTGGCCTAAATGAAAGTGCAGAAAGCCAAGTGAACGTGCCACCGACGGGACACTGTGAGAAAATATTCAAGAAATTTATCAGAAAATACTGAAGAATTAAAAAAAAAATTAATAACAGAAATTCCACAGAAAACAAATACTACTCAAAGTCCTTTCTAAGCACTTTAACTTAAAAATTCTAATCATTATTCATAAATCTCTACAAATGTATATTTTTTATACTAAATAGTCCCTAGAAATTAAAATTAAATTACTACAAGAAATATATTATTTTATTTTTTATAGAAAAAGTTAATTTGAATATTATTTGTTACATTAAGAGTAAAATTAAAATATAATTAAAGGCTTAAGTTGCAAGAAATTTTGATTAAAATTTTTTTAAATATATATATAGATTTTTTAAAGTAAATTCTAAATGGATTTAAGTTCAAGAAGTTAAAGTGCATTGTGGAATTTAAACACTAAATTAATATAATTACAAAATAAACATAAATATTGTTAATAATATATACCAAATAAAAATAAACTTTAAACAAATATAAATGCAAAGCAAAAATATATACAACATAAATATAAATCCTAAAGAAATATAAATAATAAATAAACATAAATGTTAAATAAGTATAAACACAAAAAAAAATCTCAATGAAATTAGATATTATAAATCTGATTATATATTTGTGCAATTTTAATAAAATTTATTTAGAGACAACATTTTAAAGAACCTTTAAAAACCAATTGTCTTAATTGTCTTGTTTGTTGCCTAATTTTTTCCCAGTGTGCGGTTGCAGTGACTGTGAATGCAAAAATCGAATGAAAGTGTTGGATTAACTCAGTTGCAATGCACTGTGACGCCTAAAAAACCAAAAGTGTTACCAAATATATTGTGGGAGAGAAAAATTTAGAAAAACCCTCTCTCTATTTTTTTTCTTATACCCCGAAAATCCCCAAAAAAAAAATCGAAAGTATCTACAATGGTTGTGGTTCCCGCTCTGGGCGCCGCCGCCGTCTCCGTGGGCGGACTTCTATTCAAGGCGAGCGCCGCTTCCAAGGCAGCGGCCACCGCCGGAGTGGCGGCCTTAGGGGCCTCCAAGCTGGGCCTGGCTATTGCCGGAGCCATCAAATTGGCCACCGCAGTGATTGGCGTCGGAAAGCTAACGATTCTGCCATTCCTAATAGCCGCCATTGCCTACTACAACTATGATCTGTTCGATCCGGAGAATCGACCCTTCAATGTCCAGCAGGTGGACCTGGCCTATGACTTCATCATCATTGGCGGCGGCTCGGCGGGAACGGTGCTGGCCTCACGTCTCTCGGAGATACCGCACTGGAAGGTGCTGCTCCTGGAGGCCGGCGGTCACGAGACGGAGATCTCCGATGTGCCGCTCCTCTCCCTATATCTACACAAGAGCAAAATGGACTGGAAGTATCGGTAAGGCAGGAGACTTGATTTTTGTTTCAATTTCTTGTGGTCTTTAATTTTAAAAGAAGGTTTAGCTAATATTAATAATTACTTTCATTTTATGTTAAGAAAAAAGCCTGTCTTTGAAGGTTTTCTAGCTTGCATCGTTCTACTTTGTATCTTCCTTTCTGCATCTTCAAATTCTATCCGGCTCGAAGTACCAATTATTTTCCAAGCATATTTGTGGGTCAAGTCAAGCCTGGCCTTAGCAGTGGCCCCGTTTGGTTGACAACAAACAATTTCCGTTGTCACTTTTGTTTTTTGTTTGCTCCCCCTTCTTGAGTTAGTCACCCAAATCGAAAAAGCCAAACTTTGACTCAAGCCCAAGCCCAATGACTGACAAATTCTGGCATGCAAATCGCATTGGTCGAAACCCATCTCCATCGATGAGCTGCGTCCGTCATTAGCATTCCGAATGGGCCGAAAAAGACAGCTCAACTTGTGGATGATGGGTTCGGTGTGGTTCAGACGAGTCAAAAGGCCGGGTTTTAGCTCGCTTAGTTAGCAACTGCCTGCCGAATTTCAGACTATTTATTTGTTTGGCGTCTTCACACGCAAACAGCACTCCCCGAAACAGAAAGGGAAACCGAACTGAGTAATCTACTGACATTTCACATCGCGGCGAAATATAATGCGACATAATGTCTGTGTAAACTGAAAGATATGGTTGGTATGGATGCGTTGGCGTCAATATTTAGTAGTTGCGAATTATATTTACTGGGCCTGTAATGTGTGCCTAAAAAGAGGCATTCACTCATGTTTTAGGTAATACATTCATGAATCAAATGTTTGCTATTTGTTATAATTCCTATTTAATTAATAATTATTGCCGATGTATAATTAATAATGATTTCTTTCAATTTACTGCCAACAAAATTATATTGTTTCATTTTAAAATTCCGAAATAATACAGAAATGGCAAAACTTTAAGTTTCATTCCTGTAAGAATGTTTTGCTTCTGTTTCTCTTTCATTATGTAACAAGAAAGGGAGCTAAACCGAAATTTGTTTACCCTTTTTTAGTTTAGAAATCGATCAAAGCCTAGATATATACATTCTTGAATCGATATTTATCTATATTTTTATATGACAATTTTTTCGACAATACAATATTTAAAAAACGTATAACTTGGTCAAAAAAGCATTGATTTCATTTCGGGAAACGCTGCTATGTTAGTTTTTTCTTGATTTATAAATCTACATACTCAATTTAAAATGTAAAAAATAAATTTTTTTTTACCTTTTTTTTTATTTTAACGATGTAAAAAAAAATTGAAAAAATTTGTAAATTTTTTTTTCTTTCCGACATGGCTAGATCAATTCTGCTGTTGATGCTGATCAAGAATATATATGATTTGTGGGGTCGGAAATGATTCCTTCACATATTTTTAAGCTTCTGAAATGCTTTCTTGCTTTAATTTCTATTGCTATTTTTGTATTTCATTTATCAAATTCGAAAATGTTAAAATAATTATTACATCTCATCTTTCGTTCACTTCTACGATACTCATATGTTTTGGTTCCACTGTCATTGTTCCCAAATAACTCTTAATTGTAATTTCGTTTTATTCACTGTCAAAACACGTTTAAATAACAATTGCTTTATGATGATTCCCCTATATAAGACCGTGCTCTATGGCTTCTGTTCAAAGTTACCATTTTTCGAATCTTTCACTTTTCCACAGAAGACTTTCTTCTCCCAGCCCCATCACTCTCGCTCTCCCTCTATCTCTCTTTATGTCTCTCTCTTCCCTCTAGAATGTTCCAATTAGATAAAGACAAACGTAAACGATTTACCATTTAAAAACCAGTATCTTCTGGATAGATAATCTTCCCCCTTTTTGTTGTTGTAAATCGCTTTCGAGCGGCAATTAAGTGCTTTAGGTTTCAAGCCTCCATTAAACAACAAATGGAAAATGCTTAATGCTTCTATGACTGATTCGAATTAGAACGGGCTACCGTTAGACAGGCCTGGCCTGCGGTTAAAGGTTTTTTAAATTTGATTTTTTTACTTTTTTTTGCCTTTTCTTTGGGCGGGCCTGGCGTTTCATTCAGATCGTTTTCTATCTCACGGCAGCATTTCATTAATAACAGCTGATGATCACCGGTGGCCGCCGCCACCTGTGGACTTCAAACTGCTTAATTATTCATGAGAGCACATTTTTTTCTTTTTTTTTTTTGGAATTTTGTTCGAGCGTGTTACCAATACCGTAATCCATTTAACTGTTTAATTTGACAGGGGGGATTGGTTTTCGATTTGGTTTTTGGGTTGGGTTTTAGGCCTAGCGGCGATCATCGTCTCTGTTTTTTGGGGTTTTCTTTTTTGGGGTCTTCCTCGCTTTTGGCTTTGGGAGTTTCACTTTCAGAATTCCAAATTCATTAGTATTCCCATTCCCATTCCCATTCCATTTCTATTTCTATTTTTATTGTTTCTTTGCCATTCCATTCCGCTTTGCGTAAGTGAATGCACTCGAATGCTAAAAAGTGCATGCGAAATGAGACAAAAAATGGAACAAAGGAAAAGGAAACACGGCAAAAAAAGAATCTAGAAATCTAAAAGATATAAATCACGAAAACTATATAATATTTCTTTATAAGCTTACTTTAAATTAAATGTACAATTAATTAAAAGCATTTAATTGGTTAGCTTTTGAAAGCAAATACAAAACCTAAATAATTTTTTTAATATTCATATTTATTTATTTATAAGACCTTCTAAATAATCTTAAAAAAATATTACAATTTCTTGCCGTGCAACTAAAAGTACGTGCACCGAGTGTGGCAATATAATCGAGTGTGTTTCTGAATCATTGCATCATTCGCAAAATCGCGCGAGTCGCGTATCTGTATCTGCATTTCTTGTCCATGTATCCAAGTATCCAACTATGCAAGTATCCGTGTATCTTAGTATCTGAGTGTCCAGACAGACAGCTGGCTTAAGCCAACGAAATACGTTAGAAAATGAAAAGAGTGAGTGAATTGTCCGGCGCCAGGTACAAGAGTATTTGTTTTGGGTGCACTGTGTGTACAAATCGCCACTCGAAAACCGCTTTGTGGTGGCAAATTAAGTCAACAGGCACTGCAGCAAGTTGAAAACCGAATTGAAAACCAACAATATAGCAACACACACCCAGCACTCTCACGTCAATCACCGGCTTTAATGGTAATCTTGATTGAGCGGCTCAAAAAAAGTTTCACCCCGCCTGAGAAAGTGCCGAAAAATCACGTTGTCGTCGTTGTCGTGTCTTCAGGGGTTCAAGGTCATGGAATGCGGATTTTCTAGCTTATTTTAAAAGGGAAATTAAATATATTTACAACTTTTCGGAATATGGGTTTGATTTAAATAAGAAAAATATTGGAAATTTCGAGGAAAATGGGTTTAAAATAAATACAACTTTTTGAATGTATATTTGAAACAAAGGAAATTAAACATAAAGCTTAAAAAGGGAATGATGACATACGCAAAGAATTGGAAACGATGGCAAGAAACTTTTGCAAGTATTAATTATCTAATTTATGATATTTTCGATAAAATAGCATTGGTTTTTTTCTAAATGTATGTACTTAACTATATACAAAAATGGAAAATACGACATTTTACGACATTTTGAACTTGTTTCTTGTTAATTCCTACTCGTCAGTGGAACATAAAATGTATATAGTCTCGCTTACAGGATTAATGCAAAACATTTTACGACTTTGTCGATTTCATAAGTCTAGAAATGCGCAATTTTTCGCAAAAGCCATTCAAATCCATTCATTCACAGTGGACACCAGCTAATACCAACAAGGATTCTGTGTGGAATAAATATTTGGAAACAATTTTTCTTTTTTTTTTTCACTTTTCCACGTTTTTACATAACTCCCCCAACGGGCCAACAGCTGACCCCTTATTATCCATAGGCTGCATCATTAAATTCCCCCGCGAGTTTGGGCCACGAATATTTCTTTGGCATCCCAAAAGGTGATGAAGACACGCCCATGACAGATTGCAGTTCGTATTTATAATACATGCGGACATCACTTTAAGCTAAATGACACTGAGAAAAATGGGAGAAGGGTAGGGTATTATGTATATAATAAAATAATTCAATGAACATTTTATAAAATCAGTTTTTCTTCATAATAACTAAGAAATTTATTACGAAAAGCTCTGATTTCTAAACTTTTCTTGATTTACTGGTTTCCACTGTTCCAAATTTCAGCAATTTCATTGCATTTCTCTCAGTGCACGTTCTAAGCTATCGGGATATCCTATGCCGGTGCTCTGTTTAATAATAATTTCCCAAGAGAAAACCGGATCGAATCGCGGTGCTCCAAGGCGGAATGGTATCAAAGTAAAAAGTGGGTTAGGCGGTCTACAGGTTTTATTTTTTTGTTGGAAATGCCACGGAACGGAATGGAGCGGAACGAGTGGAAACGAAACGGCTCCGACACTTGGCAATTGCACCCGAATGACCAAAAAGACCGGCCTCATCCGACGACGATTGGCAATCATCATCGGCCAAAGCCAAAAGCAAACGTGAGCCGGTTAAGTGGACAGGCTTCGGTGGGTCGTAATACCCGATTCCGTGTGTACCAAGTACCGACTATCGATAACCCAAATTGTGTCAACTGGGCCATTAAAGCGAGACACTTGCCCACCAAAAAAAGAAGAAAATATAACAAAACAAAATAGGCGGCATAACAAAAATAATCATAAAAAGGAAGAGATAATACATAAAAAAATGGTTATTTCTAAATGTTATTTTTACCCAATCCGATGGAAAAATGTTATGCACACTCCATCCGATTCCACAAATAATGCTGTTAATCGAATTAACACCAGGGAATTAGAGGCCTCTGATGATGCAAAATGTAAAAGTTGCATTGACTCAGGCATTGGTTAAATAACAATATATATATTGGAAAAAGAGAAAATTATTGTCTTTATTAACAATAAAGATCAAATTTTGAAACATAGTTTTTCCTAAAGGAAACGATGGGAAAAGCAGAGAAACCTCAAATGTATTTCAAGGGAATCTAAACCTAAGGTGCCTTTTAAAAGGAATTATTGGCAAAGAAAAAGGCAATCATGGTCGAGAATTTAAAGCATTTTAATTTTTTACCAAACAAATTTATTCAATTCAATTCGAAACAATGAAAACGAAACACCAAATGCTATCGTTCCTAAGCGAAACAATGACAAAGAACAAAAAAGGGACTATGGAAGGATACTCTAGTAGCAAGGCATTCAAATTTTAGTCAAAAGCTTATAAATCCTATATATTCTTGATCAGCATCAACAGCTGAGTCGATCTAGCCAATCAAGAATAAATAAATAAGTACAAAATGAACTAATAAGTAAATATAAAATATATATGGGGCTTATTCTCTAAGTACTTGATATAATGAAAGTCGAGGAAATAGTCAAACTATGATCTATTATCATTTTGTTGTCAAATCTCTGACAAGGCAAGTAATAACTTTCCCATATAACCTTTCCCGCCAATAAATCATATAGATTCGCTGGCCGTTTTACAACTTAATGCGACTGCTAAGTGATTTTATATGGCAATCAACAGCTGTTCCATCCGAATGCGTTTCTTTGCTCTCTTTTTTTTGGCTTATTGTTTATTTTGTTCCATGGTTTTTGTTTTATTTTGGGGAACTCTGAAGACCGAAGACCGAAGACCGAACACTGAGAGGCCTTAACCAACTTTCGGTTAACGAGCATTAAACAATTACGAAAATAATGCAATCAACTCAAATTTTCGGCATGCATATTCATTTCATAAGCGCGGCAATTATGATTGCTGGCTTAGTGAATGTCCCTAATGCGTGTGTTTCTAGATCCACGAAAACTAAATCGCTTTTAGCATTATCTTTATCCATCTTGAAGGGGGGGAATGTAAGTCTTTAACTATTATGTCAGTAATGAGTTTTTCATATAAGGTTGCACAGAGTTACTCTTTGAAGGCTTCAAGTACTTTTAAAGGTTTCGATTTATCAATTGCTGAATTAAGAAATCATTATAAATTATTTATTAAAAGGTTTATTTTCAATATAGATTAAAAGAAATGTATGCTTAGCTTGCTAAATTAAAGGAAATTTAAATTTAATATTTTTAAATTAAAGGAAATCTATTTCTATGAATTATAAACTGAGCCTAGCCCTACAGTATTTCCTAAAAATATTGTTAATTGCTTTTATTTGCAACTCTAAAAACTTTGTTAAACTTTGACTTAACTTTAAACTAACTTTTTAGTTTATGTAGCAAACTTTAAATGCAGTTTTCAACTACAAAAACAGACCTTATTTAATTTTCTTTTATTTTAATTTTATTTAAAACACTTAAACTTCCGCATTCTAATTTTTATTTCCGCCTGTTCTTTAATTAATTTAATTGCCAAAAGGGAAAAGAGATTTCTGCAAACCCAAGACACTATAAGGCGTCAAATAAACTCTAAGCGAAATGAGTTAATAATAATTGGTTACGTTTATGTGAGTTAACTGTTAAATGGCTAATAAAAAGCAAACAAATTGCGTCAGTTGGGCGTCGCACAGAGTCAAATGGAAGTCCAAGTCTTGGGGCGAAAGTTTTTTTTCTCCATTTATTTTTTCTCTTCGCCAGTTCAGTTGGTTTTATTTTTTTATTTTGTTTTTTATGTATTTTGTTGTTTTCTGTTCACTAGTTTCTTTCCCTGTCTGGGGCGGCACACGTAGGCAATAAGTCAGTATGCCAAACAATGTGCCACAGTGGTGGGGTTGCAGTGGCGCGAATTGATATTAATGGCTCGTCATCGGTGAAATAATATATATGCCGATCTGAGCAGCATAAATCACAGAAAATGTCGTATGCTAATTACTATTACGATTAACCTAAAAACCCTTGGCTCTAACCCTAACCCTAACCCTTGCTCAAGCCACGAAATGTCAGGTGCGAGGAGGAGGACGAGCAATCGGAGAGGTGCCAGGTGTATATCGTTAGAGATGAAAATCAAAAGAGAGATGCAAATGCATCCGAGACAAGCGGAATGATGGACTACGGAGAGGCGTCAGTTGGACACGAAGATCCAAATACCCTGGGAATCGTCCCACAGTTTGGGGTGTATACGCTAGCTGAAAGCATCTCACGTGATGCCAATTTTTGACTTGATTTGGGATGTAAATATACAAAAAATATATATATTTAGCATGCCTTATATTTATAAGAAAAGTTTGAAACCCTAACAGAAGAAAATATCTTTACAACAATGCTGTAACAATATTTAACCCGAAATTCGATATATATCGATGTTTTATCGTTGTTATATACAGATGTGCTATAAATCGATATTTTGTTTGATATTTTCTACCAATATTATTGGAAAAAAAACAGAAGAAAATATCTCTACATCAATACTGTATCAATATTTAACGCAAAATTCGATATATTTATCACTCCGACATACAGATGTGCTATAAATCGATATTTTCCTTAATATTATTAAAAAGATAATTAAAAGATTAAAAACTTGCGGATATATAGATATTTTGATGCATCTATCATTATAAGAAAGATAGTTTTAAAGATGTTTAAATTATAATCGATGAAAAATACAAATATCTTAAATAACATTTCTCCAAACAATATGGATACTTTTGCAAAAATTCGATTATTCTGGCATTTTTTAAAATTCGTTATATAAAATATTTGCGATTTTATATTGAGCGGGATTTTTAATATCATATTTAAAGCAAATTTATTGATATACCTTATTAGACTTCTCTCCAGATCCAACTGTAGATTCAAGTTCTCAGCTAGGGTATTAATCTATATACATCTATATACACATTATTTTATAAAGTATCTCAAACTACGGTTTAGGGCTTTCCTCTCCCTTGGCTTTGGCACGCTTTTCCCCCCGCCACCATGAGCCATGGTTGGCAAAAGTAAAATCATTGCTGACCAAGTTTTCCGCAACTGACATTTGATTTCCGTTTTGTTTTCAAGTCTCTCTGGTCTCTGGTCTCTAGTCTCTTGTCTCCTGTCTCTTGATTGTTGCCTGTCACTGGTAATTTGTGTTTGAATTAACGACAAAAAAGCAAAAAGTCTTCCTATATGTTTAGCGCAGCCAAAAGAAAACCGATTTGGTATCAGATTCAGCTCAAAAATGAACTTACAGAGAGTTGTCAAAGCGTTTTGTTTAAACAATTTGTCGGTGGTTTATATTGACTGCACTCACGGAATAATGTTGGCAATTTTTGATGATGATTTAAAGACAAGCGAAGGAGAAGATCATTATTTTGTATTATTATCTTAAGAAATGCGTAGCTACTGGGCTGTGATACCCATTAATATTCGTCGCAGCAGCGGGAAAATCGCTGTCTTAATTGAGTTTTCTCTCCGCCTTCGTGACTTCCATTTCCCGCCAGCAATTATTAGTTCCAGAGAATTATATTTGGCTTGATTTCCTGCCTGGGCTTAGGTTATATATTATAACTTTTACAAGTTAGCTTCACTTAAAATGCCACTCGTAGATACAGATACAGATACAAGTATCTGGCGGATGCCGAGGGACAAGCGTTTAAAGGGCACCAAGTGCGCAGGGGAGGTCGGTCGGTCGTGTGGTTCATTGCCTCATGGATTTTATTTTTATTTTTTCCTGAGCTTGGCCTAATGAGCGCTTAACACCAGCTCTGGCTCTCTGTCTGTGTTGTAATTCACTTGGCCACTGGGCAATTTGGCCTTTTGCGAGGTGTGGGCGTGGCATTTGCTGTTTTTTATTTGTATATATATTTTTTACTAATGCTCTTTCATTGTCGCTTTGTTTACCTGCCCGCAAAATTATTGGATATCTCTTTTGCAGCCCGTTTTGCGGTGAATTACGAAGTTCGCTAATTGTTTTTACTCAATTTTTCTTTACTTTATATATATATATCTTAATAAATACCTTTAAAGGTTTTTTTTACATTTCAGGTTCAATTTATTTTAATAAGTGTAATCTTGTTCAATTTCAATTTACTTTTGCATAACAAAATGAATTTTTGTATTCAAATTAATTTATAAACTTGTTAATGTATTTTATAACATGTTTATAAATTATTAAAGAGTACTTATCGATTAATTCAACATTTTATCATTTTCTATATAATATTTTCGATATTTTGTTATCATTCTTTGAAACGATATTTATTGATATTTTTATATGACAATTTTTTCGAAAAATCGAAGTTTAAAAAACTCATAACTAAGCCAAAAAATCATTAATTTTAGTTCGGAAAGGATTCCTATGTTAGTTTTTATTAGTTTAATAAATCTGCATACTCGATTTAAAATTAAAAAAAATTACGATTTTTTCATTTTTTTTTACAATTTTAACGACGTAACACCTTAAAAAATTTGGAAAAAAAATTATTATTTTTTTTTCTTTCTTATATATCTAGAAAAATTCCCCTAGTCATACTGATCAAGAATATATATGGTTTATAGGGTCGGAAATGACTGATTCACGGAATAGCAAGTTTCAGAGTGAAATTATAATTCACTGCAGGGTATAAATACTCGTAATCTTTCGGTCATATTTATATGGCATTTTGTTCTACAAACCAAAGCTTAAAAAATTCATAACCAAGCCAAAAATGAATTAATTTCTATAAGGAAAACAGTCCTGTGCCAGTTTTTAATAGCTTAATAAATCTGCTTACTCAAATTTATATTTTTAAAATTTTAATTTTTTGACGATTTTTCACATTCCAACAATAAAACAACATAAAATTTGGGAAAAAATTTGAAAATTTTTTTTCCTCCCTACATGCCTAGAAAGATTCTCCTATTCATGCTGATCAAGAATATATATGGTTTATAGGGTCGGAAATGACTGCTTCACGGCATAGCAAGCTTTAGAGTGAAATTTTAATACCCTGCAAGGGTATAAATATTCGGTCACATTTATATGGCAATTGGTTCTACAAACCAAAACTTAAAAAAGTCATAACCAAGCCAAAAATTGATTAATTTCAATAAGGAAGACAGTTCTGAGCTAGTTTTTAATAGCTTAACAAATCTGCTTACTCAAATTTATATTTTTTAAATTTTAATTTTTTTACGATTTTTCAAATTTCAAAAATGTAAATTTTGACAACATAAAATTTGGAAAAAAAATTTGAAAATTTTTTTTCTTCCCTACATGCCTAGAAAGATTCTCCTATTCGTGCTGATCAAGAATATATATGGTTTATAGGGTCGGAAATGACTGTTTCATGGTGTAGCAAGCTTCAGAGTGAAATTGTAATACTATGCAAGGGTATAAATATTCGTAATCTTTCGGTCATATTTATATGGCATTTTGTTCTACAAACCAAAGCTTAAAAAATTCATAACCAAGCCAAAAATGAATTAATTTCTATAAGGAAAACAGTCCTGTGCCAGTTTTTAATAGCTTAATAAATCTGCTTACTCAAATTTATATTTTTAAAATTTTAATTTTTTGACGATTTTTCAAATTCCAACAATAAAACAACATAAAATTTGGGAAAAAAATTTGAAAAATTTTTTTCCTCCCTACATGCCTAGAAAGATTCTCCTATTCATGCTGATCAAGAATATATATGGTTTATAGGGTCGGAAATGACTGCTTCACGGCATAGCAAGCTTTAGAGTGAAATTTTAATACCCTGCAAGGGTATAAATATTCGGTCACATTTATATGGCAATTGGTTCTACAAACCAAAACTTAAAAAAGTCATAACCAAGCCAAAAATTGATTAATTTCGATAAGGAAGACAGTTCTGAGCTAGTTTTTAATAGCTTAACAAATCTGCTTACTCAAATTTATATTTTTTTAATTTTAATTTTTTTTACGATTTTTCAAATTTCAAAAATGTAAATTTTGACAACATAAAATTTGGAAAAAAAAATTTGAAAATTTTTTTTCTTCCCTACATGCCTAGAAAGATTCTCCTATTCATGCTGATCAAGAATATATATGGTTTATAGGGTCGGAAATGACTGTTTCATGGTGTAGCAAGCTTCAGAGTGAAATTGTAATACTATGCAAGGGTATAAATATTCGTAATCTTTCGGTCATATTTATATGGCATTTTGTTCTACAAACCAAAGCTTAAAAAATTCATAACCAAGCCAAAAATGGATTAAGTTCTGTGCTTGTATTTAATAGCTTAATAAATCTGCATAATCAAATTGGCATTTTTAAAATTTAAAATTTTTGACAATTTTTCAGATTGTAGCAATGTAGCAATTTTGACAGCAGAAAATTTGGAAAAAAAAATTATAAAATTTGTTTTCCTGCTCAGATGGCTAGATCGACTCGCCTGTTGACGCTGATCAATAATATATATGATTTATGGGGTCGGAAATGACTCCTTCACTGCCTTTTAAGCTTCTGACTAATATTAAAATACCCCGCAAGGGTATAAATATAAACAATAATTAGCATAACTTAATATTTTTGTAATATAATTATTTGGAATGAATACTTGCAGAACGCAGCCACAACCCACAGCCTGTCAGGCGATGAAGGACAAGCGCTGCTGCTGGACCCGTGGCAAGGTCCTGGGCGGCAGTTCGGTGCTGAACACAATGCTCTATATTCGCGGCAATAAGCGAGACTTTGACCAGTGGGCGGAGTTCGGGAATCCCGGATGGTCCTACGAGGAAATCCTGCCGTATTTCCGAAAGTCGGAGGATCAAAGGAATCCGTATTTGGCCAAGAACAAGCGCTACCATGGCACAGGTGAGTAGAATATAATTATATATGATTATATTCCTGATATATATGATATTAATTTTTGTAGGTGGCCTGTGGACAGTGCAGGACTCGCCGTACAACACACCCATTGGCCCCGCCTTCCTGCAGGCTGGCGAGGAGATGGGCTACGACATAGTCGATGTGAATGGGGAGCAGCAGACGGGCTTCGGCTTCTATCAGTTCAATATGCGACGCGGTTCCCGCAGCTCCACGGCCAAGTCTTTTTTGAGACCCGCCCGGCTAAGACCCAATCTGCATGTGGCCTTGTTCTCGCACGTGACCAAGGTGCTCACGGATCCCAAGACGAAGCGCGCCACGGGAGTGCAATTTATTCGGGACGGACGACTACAGAATGTTTATGCCACCCGGGAGGTGATCCTCTCGGCGGGAGCCATTGGTACGCCGCATCTGATGATGCTCTCGGGCATCGGACATGGCGAGGAGCTGGCCAGAGTGGGCATACCCCTGGTGCAGCATCTGCCCGGCGTGGGACAGAATCTGCAGGATCACATTGCCGTCGGCGGGATAGCCTTCCTCATCGACTATCCCATCTCGATTGTGATGAAGCGCATGGTGAATATCAATACGGCCCTGCGGTATGCCATCACCGAGGACGGCCCGCTGACCTCCAGCATTGGCCTGGAGGCGGTGGCTTTTATTAATACGAAATATGCCAATGCCAGCGATGACTGGCCGGACATGAACTTTATGATGACCTCGGCATCGGTCATGTCCGACGGTGGGTCACAGGTGAAGACCGCCCACGGTCTGACCGATGAGTTCTACCAGGAGGTCTTCGGGGAGGTGAACAATCGCGATGTCTTCGGCATCTTCCCCATGATGCTGCGCCCCAAGAGTCGCGGCTACATCAAGCTGGCCTCGAAGAATCCCCTGAGGTATCCCCTGCTGTATCACAACTATCTGACGCATCCGGACGATGTGAATGTGTTGCGGGAGGGCGTCAAGGCGGCGGTGGCCATGGGCGAGACGCAGGCCATGAAGAGATTCGGTGCCAGATTCTGGAGCAAGCCGCTGCCCAATTGCCGGCACTTGACCCTGTTTACGGATGACTATTGGAACTGCTTCATCCGGCAGTACACGATGACCATTTACCACATGAGTGGCACAGCCAAAATGGGCCCACCCTCTGACCCCTGGGCCGTGGTGGATCCCCAGCTGCGGGTCTATGGCATCCCGGGACTGCGAGTGATCGATGCCAGTGTGATGCCGGCCATAACCAATGGCAATATCCATGCCCCGGTGGTGATGATCGGCGAGAAGGGCGCCGATCTTATCAAGCAATTGTGGCTGACACCCACAACGGCTCCGCACGGGGCGGGGGCCTTTGGACAAGGTCAGGGCCTGGGTCTGGGGTTGGACGTGGGGCAGGGTCAGGCACCGCCGCGAACCCAGTGGCGCAGCAAGCGTTCTTTGAACTCCAGCGAGGAGGTAATAACGCCAGTGCATCAATGGCCTTTGCCAAGGTCATAGCGGCTTTGAAATCAAGCAGGGGGGGGAAGGGTCAGTGGGGGGGGGGGTCAAAAGGGGTCAACGACTAGGGGTCAATTAGCAGGGGCACAGGGGTGTGTGCGTGTGTGTGTGGGAAATGGAACGCAGAATATACTTAGCAAAAGCTTACGCCAAACTTTAGTTTTGACTTGGTTTCGAGGCAAGGCAGGAAATATCGATATATCTATATAGTTTCGATTACTTTCGATATTTTAACTTTAAAACAAATCTATACTTTGTCTGAAATATCGAAAAAATAACCGTTTCTAAAGCAGCTTATGCTTTTTTCGATATTAAACTGATATTCTTAACTCTGTTCAATAATATTCAAATTTTCACTTGAAAAGCGATAGTTTTAGATATTTATAATTTCGATTTACGACTTTTCCATGTCGATATGATTGATTTAGGCTTAACATATCGATGTTTTCCTATCGATATGCTTTCCTTATAAGTACTGAGAAAGAACTTGAAACCTAAAACATTAAATTTATTTATATCGACAATATATGACGACATTCATCAAATTTATCGAATATTATTGATCGCTTTCTTCAGATCCTATCATCTAGTCTATGTTTTCATTATATCTAATCGATTTCTTGTCCCTTAATTCTTGTCAGCTGAAAATGGCTTCTTTTTTAAACAAATTTAATTTATTAAGCTCTCCCTTAAGCTTACCCTATTCTCTCTTTCGCGCTTTAGACTCTTAAAAATGTAGAAAATACAAAAATAAAATAAGAAAACTCCACCCTGATCCCCAATAATTGCCCCTGCTGACACCCCGCCCATGAAATTAGTCAATTAAGCGCTTCATGTAAATATCGAGTCATTTATGCTAATTCATATGTATTTCCTTTTTTTTTCATTTTTTTGTTTAGTTTGTTTAATGTGTATCTAATCTAAATGTGTATTTTTTGTGAGTTAACTTTTATAGTTTGTTTGACGCCGCGTACACTGGGAGTACCTCAATTAGTTTCTAAGTCGAAGATTGCGAATGTAAATGTTTGATTAGTTCTTAAAAAAAATGTAAACGAACCTAAATAAATCGAATAAATAAAAAAAAAATTACACCAAGAGAATTTATTTAATTAAGTTAATAAAATCATTAAAGCTTTGGTAAGGAATGCAGTTGTATTAAGCTAACTTTCTTTACTTCCTGGAATATTTATAAATTCCGAATAGATATATATTATATTTCCGAAAATCTTTTAAAATTTTACAAATTCAAATAGACTTTTTTACACATTTACATTAGGTTTAAAGCTTGAATAATAAATATTTGTTAGCTTACAGTTTGAAGCTTTGTAGTTTGAGCCACGCTTACAGTTTGATAGTTCCAATAGTTGTGAATTCATTATAAAAAGCTAAAGCCAAGCTTACCTGCAAGAAAAGAAAGAAAGAAAATTAGTTCGGAAATAGTACGGCTTAAAACTAAAGCTTTATGTGTCCAAATTTGGAATAAAGTTTGGCCAAGAGCAATTTTAAAGCTTTAAAAAAGCTAAAAACTAATTTAAAATATTTATAAATATTTGTTTACGGCTGAAATTTAAAATTTGTAGGTGGAAAAGGTAGGTGTATTAAATTAAGTGTTTAAAGCACAACTAAAGTAAGTAAATAAATATAACAAGAGGCTAGAGTCTATGAAAAAATTAAAGAAATAATTTAAAATCAATTATAATATCAATAAATATATGTAAATATATATATTTGAAATTTAAATTTTAAATTAAATTATAGGTAATAAATAATAGGAGAAATAACAAAAGTAAGTTAAGGTTAAGTACAACAAAAGTACTTAATATAAATATATCAAGACTTTTGTATAATAAAATATTAAAGAAGTGATTCAAAATAAATATGCACTATAAAATAGTTTAATATTTATTAGTTTATATAGCTAATTAAAAATGGGGTTTAAAAAGGTGTACAAAAAATACAAAAAGTTTAAAATGCTTTTGAATACATTAAAAAAACATATAAAAGAAACATTAAAACTTCTACTCAATAAATTTAATTAGGCATTATTTCAATTCTAAGGGTCCTTTATCTTTAATTTCCCCTTAACCTCTAAAAACATTTACAAGTATTATCATTATTTCTACGAATTAATTAAGGAAGTATTTTTTAATGATAAAACTGAAGCCAATGGAAGTTCCTCATTTTCTCTCCGCGGAATCTAACTAATCCGATCCGGTTTGCTGAGCTTCAAATGCTAAGTAATACTAATGCCAATGCCATAATCCCGATAATTTCCCTTTGAGCAAATTAATTACGCTTTTCCAGACTCAATTTCAATTGAAACTACGAATTACGATTACAATTGCATTGCCCAGCGGATGATGATTGCAATTAAGTACACATTAAACCCGCTTAACGGTGCGTAGACTGGGGTGTAATAAATAATCGCATTGAATAATGCATTTAATTTGTTAACAAAATGCACAACAAATCCAGGCGGCTAATTGCTAATTTTATTTATTTTTGGTTTTTTTTTGGTTTTTTGTTTCTGTTTCTTTTTTGGACTTGTAGCTTCGGGTCGCGGAAGACGGCCATAAATCTGAGCCATCTCCAGCGTTAAGTCCGATTCCGATCCCAATTCCAATTCCAGCGCTCTCAAGTGCAACGCATAAATATTTATACTACAGAAGCAATGACCGTCCACAAAAAAATAACAAAAACTAAGACCAAAAAAAAAAATTACAAGAAGAAAAAAACTAAATAAAAAATCAAGTAAAAAGAGCGAATTAATTTGCAGACATCTGAATGAAAACGAAAGTTGCCCCCGCTCCCGCTTTGTGAGTGAACTCCTTTTGCATATTGCCTTCTCCCACTGGGGACACTTGGGGAAAAATCCCAGAACAAATATTTAATTAATAATAATAGTAATAATAATAGTAAAATAACATAATTTTAGTCAGAAGCTTGCAAAGTAGTGAAGGAGTCCTTTCCGACCCTATAAACTATATATATTCTTGATCAGCATCAACAGCCGAGTCGATCTAGCTACCTTCGGAGGAAAACAAAAATTAAATTTTTTTTTTTTATTTTATAAAGTTATAAAATTGATAAAAAAAATGAAAAAAATTTTAATTTTTTTAAATTTGAAATTGAGTATGCAGATTTATTAATCTAATAAAAACTAACATAGCAGTGTTTACCGAATACAAATTAATGCTTTTTTGGCTTAGTTATGACTTTTTTTATACATTAATTTTGTCAAAAAAATTTGCATATAAAGATACTAATAAATAAGGGTTTTTGTCTATTTTTTTTCTACTAATTTTTGATAAATACATAATGTTATGAGAGATGTACTTGCTGGTAATTAATATATTTAATATTCAGCATTTACGAAAATTGTTTTAAAACAAACTTAGGCTCTTAATGGTATATATGTATTTTACTATTTTACTACATCATCTACTTCCTTTAATATTTTTTTTCAGTGTCGTGTCAAGCTGGAAATGGCCTTTTTTTTGGCCCCATCTTTTTTTTGGCCCGATTGTCGGAAGCCAGCGCAACGGCAGAGATATATGGATGAACATATATACATATAGAGTTTGGTTTATGCGATCGCAATGAAACAAGCTGCGCTCCGCTGACGAAGTTCAGTCATTTATTTCATCTCGTTTGCCGCCTCTTGCATAGAGCTTGTGCCTCGAGTTCAATGAGGGTCAATTGCACCTGATTATGCCGCCCGGAGAGCTCGTGAAGCTGGTTCAACTCTTTGACTCGACTAATGAATGAATGGAATCGAAATTGTGAATGGTGGGAATTTATTTCGAGTAGTTCGGTTGATTATGGAGCATAATTTTAAGGTTCAGACTCAATAAATTGCATGTAGTTTGCCGGAAAAATGGTTAAATTGGGGTGTTTATCTCATTTAAATAAAGGTAGCAATTTTCTAAATATTATACATTTGGAGGGTATTATAATTTAGGTCATTCTTGATAAGCAGCAACAACCAAGTCGATCTAGCCATGTCCGTTTGTCCGTCCGCAAATCTGTCCGTGTCTTCGCAAACTATTCTCTCAGCTTATAGGTTTCTCTGTCGCTCTCTTTCTCTGTCTCTCTAAATATTTCTAACTCTCTCTCTCTCTGACTTTCTCTGTCCCTCTGTATATTTCTGTCTCTCTCTCTCTCTCTCTCTCTCTCGAACTTTCTAGGTCTCTCAAAATATTTCTCCCTCTCTCTCGCTCTGACTTTCTCTGTCTTTCTATATATGTATTTCTTTCTCTCTCTTTCTCGAACTTTTTTGTCTCCCTTTCTAATTCAATCTCTACGCTTTTCTCTCTGTTTCTATTTTTCCCTCTCTTCCTGTCTCTCTTTTATCTATGTCGATTTTCTTCTCTATCTATCTCTGTATCTCTATCTCTTCGATATGTCATCTCTCTTCGTGTATCTCTAGAGAATTGAGAGGAGTAAAAATTTACTTATTTCTTGTATATTATTTTGTGTGTAGTTATCACCTTTCCTAGAACCTCTACGGTACTAAAAACACTGAAATTAAGCTTTGGGTCATAATAAATTATTTAATTACATCAAAAATGATGAATTTCTTATTTAAATTAAATACTTAAAGATAATTTCAAGAACCTAAAATCCAAGAATTAACTTTTTATGTCGCTAAAAATGAACTATCAGCCTCGAGTTACTTGATCGAACTATCAAAAGGTAGCCGCCCAAAAGAGAAACTATCGATAATCAGTGATGAAACACCCAACTATTTCTTTTTACCTTCTCATTGTCCCCCTTTTGAAATTGTTTACTTTATCGCACACTTTGGATTTACTCCCCACAAGTACTTTGGGTATCGGTCACTCTTACCCTTCGATCGCCAATGAAATCGAGTGCAAGCAAACAGGAAATCTCCATCTCGAATCTCCATCTTTGACTTCATTTCCATTTCGATTTCCATTTCGAACCTTACAATGAGCCATACTTCACCTTTATGGCTTAAACGCTTAACATTGGACTTGGCTTTGGAGTTTTTGGGACTGAGATTTGGTATTTGGTAGTGGATGTTCGGGAATAATCATGAATAATAAAACGGTAAGTTGATTGCCAGACTTGTAAATCGTAGCAGAGTTTTGGCTTAGCCAAAGAAAGCCTCCAAACCGGCCCAGGTCTCTTGAGCCTCGCCTCGCCTCGCCTCGCCTCGTCTCTGTCTTTTTGCTGTCTTCCCGAAAAGCTTTCGCATTTAAGCCATGGCTCAAAGACGTTGGACCGAGCACGTAGCTCAGTGACGAGGCCCGAAGACAGGCCCGAGCGACAGTCTCAAAGAAATGGAAACGAAATCGAAAGTGCAGACCGCTGAGGTATGCACTTGAAAAAATGTAGGTTGTTCATATTTAAAATACTTAATATTCAAAGGTAAAAAAAAAATAGATCAAAATTTTATAAGTATATATCGAAAATATCGAAGGGAAAAAATAAAATGTTATCGAACAAGTACATATTAGTTGTGTAGAAATATCGTTATCATATTTTCACTAATATATCAATAATATTAAAAGAAAAGTACATATTTAACGATAACGTATTTTGACAAATATATTGATAGCATTGATAACATCAAAAGGAATTCATAAATTGTTATCGAAAAGAAGTAAAAAATAATCGTCAATAACTATTTCATATACTATTATTATCAATGCATATATAAAAAATATCGAAGAGAAATTTTGAATAGGTATCGAACAAGAAATTCAAAATATGATCATAATATCGAACAAAATGTAAGGAAAAAAATATAATAGTTATCGAAAGAGTTCAAAGTAATCGTTTTATATAATATTTTGAACAACATATCGAAAATATTGAATAGAAAAATGTAATATTAATTGTATAGATATAAAGTTTATAACATTTTGACCTATAAATCGAATGCATCCATTGTAAAATAGATATGAATAATTATTATAAAAATAATAAGAAGGTATATAGAGAAGGTAAGATCTATTTCTCATTTCTGATTGAATATGTATTGAATTTTTTTTTAGTGTAACAATAAGCCACCGATATTTCTCCCTATATATATATATATTTTCCACTCTCTCTCTATCTTCCTCGAAGCTTGGCTTGTTATCATCATCATAATCATCATCATCATCGCGGTCGCAAGTGAAAAAAGCTTCCAAAGGCCGCCCGAAAAGCTAACTGACTTCTTGGCCAGGCCAGCGTCCAATGTGGCCAAAACCGAAGCCAAAAAGCGAATTGCTCATTGAACAAGTCGAGCTCGTGGCGTGCGTTTCGCAGCGAGCGGTGAATTATATAAAAATATATAAATGTATAAATGTACATATAGATACAGATATCGAGAGTGAAACGAAAACGCAGTGACAATTATTTATCACACAAATAAAATAAAAAAACCGCACAATATCACTCGAAGAAATTACCGATCGAGCCATCAATTCAACTTTGTCGCAGTGTTGTTTTTTCTGTTGTTTTTTTTTTTAGTTGTTATTATTTATTATTATTATTATTATCATTATTTTTGTTTTTGTTTGCTGGGATGAAAGAGAGCCACAGCAGTCATGGTAACCGTGTGTGAGACAAAGGAAAGTGGCAGGCCGTGGCGTTCAGTTTGAAGCCGCCACACCACGTAAATCCGCAAAATAAAAAATATAAATATAAGAATAAATAAATAAATAAAGATTAAGCAAATCCACAAGGCAGCAGCGGCTACTGGAGAGCAGCGGCAACGAAATAATACAACAAAAACTGAAGGCAAGTGTTACAAATAAATATTACGTGTGGCAAAACAACTCAACAACAAAATTTAAGAAAATAGTTTTCAAAATGTGAAAATATATAAAATAGATATATACAAATGTATATAAAATATTTATAAAATTGAATGAAGTCATTACAACTTTTAAGATTTTTGTAAAACGAAAGGTTTAATTAATGATCTTTTTTATAATGAGGTTAGAGTCAGTTAGGTCAAGGAAACTATTTGTTAAGGTTATTGTTTCTTAAGGAAATATTTTTAAAGTTTTTTATTCTATTTATAAAGAGTATTTTTCGGTAAGGAACTTTAAACTTAATCTACAAAATAAATTATGACACACCAGGAACCCTTTTCTGCCTTTAAATGATTTGAAATCATTCAAGTACATATTTTTATACATATCTACATCAAAAATACATAAATAAATTCAACAAAAAGTCAATAAAACTTCCATAAAAAACTCAAAAATAATTAAGAAACAAATCCCACTGCAAGCTGACAGCCAGCAAACATTAGCCTCTTCAACATTTGCCAAACAGTAATTAAAACCGGAATAATATTGATACTTGACGCTAAACAACTTTAGCGTCACCTAACATTGATTATTAATTAAAAAAAGCCAATATTAGTGGGCTTAGAAATTTCGCCTTTTTGTTTATTTAACATTAAATGTACAACATGATGCATCATAATGAGTATGTTGGCATTACAAATACTATAAAACATTAAACACCCATTTGCATGCGCTCATTTTCCCTTTTGATTTTTATGTAACACAACTTGACTTGCTTGACCCTTGGTCGAAACGAGGGCGCCACAAAAAACAAAATAAATAAAATACAAAATTCAACGAAATAAAAATGCAAAATCAGGAGACATTTCGAGTGAACCAGATTCTTATGTAAGAGACTCCTCCCGGCCACGCCTTTCCATTCAGACGCTTCGCACTTTCTACCGCCAATATTTGGTGGCACTGCTCCACCGGATCCCCCAGAGATCCATCGTAGCCACCGTAGCCACCGAACCACCTCACACCTCTGTGCGAATTATTATCAATTTGTGCACGTCGCGGCCATAAAGAGGCAATCATGGAGCGCGCGTGTATCGCCACCGGCGGCACTGCATATGCATACGAGTCCGGCAATTAAAAGCCAAGCCAAGAAAGTGCTGCTATGTAACCATATAGCATTCGGATGGATGGTCAGCAGAAAGACCCGGGGGGATTAGTTACGAATGCAGAGTACCCTGGATACTATTTAATAGTCAGAGAACTTGGATAAATGAATTCGACATAAAGTCAATAAAACTTCCAAAACAAAACCTCTAAGAAAGTGCTGCTATACAGGAAAGACTCGAGAGTTAGGAACGAATGCAGAGTACCCTGGATGCTATTGAGAAGTCAGAGACCTAATTCTTCTAATATAACGAATATATCGAATTTGATGAGTTATCGATATAGTGACTACCTAATGTGGAGGTACAAAAATTCTATATCAATGTTTGCTCAGTATTTATCGAAAATATGTAAGGAGAAATATACTTGTTATCGAAAGGGTACAAAAAAAATTTCGAAATTATATTTTAACAAATATATCGATAGCATGGAACGTGAAAATGTAATTGTTATTAAAATATCAAATTGAAGAAGTTATGATTATAAGAGTTACATAATATCCAAGTTCAACAAACTTAGGTTAAAACTAAACTAAACTTAAAACTTAAACTAAAAATATTAAAAACAATGAAAGAAAATTTAAATTTTTATACAAAAAGTATATAGTTAACATATAAACTAACATTAAAATGAAAAAGTACACTTCATATCACATTTTGATAAATGCATACGTCAAAAGTATCGAATAAAAAATTCAAATGGTTATCGACAGAGAAAATATTAATTGTGTAGAAATATATAGTTTTTTTTTTTTTTTTTTTTTTTTTGATTAAAATATCATTATTTTAATTATAATTAGAAGTTTGAATATAAAAATGTAATAGGTATGAAAAGAGCACAACTAATAGGTATCCTTTTGATCATATGAATACATTTTAGTAAAATAAAAACATGTAGAGATGGAAAAACCAACAAACAATTTTATAAGAAAGTATTAAGTGGGAAAATTGGAAACTTACAAGGAAAACATGATTTATAAAGGTTTTTTGGGGAATATTTCGAGTTAATTCAAGTTAAAGAAGTCACAAAACATCAAACACTCCGGTTAATTTAATGTGCTAATTAATTAATTTCCAGCAGCAACTGCATTTGTACACTTTGTACGGAAATGCACCAGGGTTTTTTTTAATAGTTCATATTTTTTTTAGTTTTCGTTTATGTTGCTTTATGTTGTATGATTTTTCCCTGTTGTTGTATGTTAGAGCTTCTTTAATGTGTCACGGTACCGTGACTCAGCCGATTGTCGAGAAAGCGTTGAGCCGAAGTGAAGTAGCTGAAATTACTTGGATTTATGTGCGAGGCGACCCACAAAGGGCCGGGCAAATAACCAAAAAAAAAAATGAATATATATATGTAACTCAAGAAAAACAGTAAAGAGAAAAACCAACGAGCACATGGAAATCCGTGTAAATGTCATCAATTATGGGGCATAAAGTCTTGGCCATAATTAAAAGCTGTCAAATCATAATTGACATCCAGTTGAGGCCGAAAAAAAAAGCAGACTAAAAACCAACAGAGAGGCTCATCGTCTGAGATTTCGACTTGCTGCTTGTTGCTAACAATGTGTGAATTGCATAATGATGACGATGAATGAATCGACATCACTGTGATGTAAAAAAAAATATATATATATATACAACAAAAAATGCCCGAGAAAACCTGGCCCAGTATATATATTTGTTTGTTTTCGGGGATTGCGTCAAAGAAATGCTTGGAAAAGCAACAAAAAAAAAAGAAGAAATACCTGCGAGGGTTTCCTTTGTCACTCCGCCCAAGGGCGTTGCATAAATTAGCGGTCAGCGTTGATTGTTTATATATATATATATCCCACTATTTCTATTTTTTAACCTGTTGCGTCTGCCGTTAACGGGGATTTGAGTGAATGAATTTGGATTTAATTTTTTGCCGCTGGTTGATGTTTGTTTTTCCAGTTACATCGCAACCGTCGAGCCGTTCAAATCGCTTCGCTTTAGCGAAATTGCCGGGCAAAAAATAATAACAAAGCTATATATTTATTTATGATATATATATAACAATTTGGCAAACAGCAAACGGCTAAAAATAGTTAGCTATTTTCGGTGTGCTGTTAATTAATCGAGAGCAGTTCCAGTTACATTTTTAATTTATTTTTTGCCAGTGTGTGACAGAGAAAGGTACAAGGGAAAAATGAAATATATATAAAATATATATAAAATATATATATATATATAGTTTATGTGGTTTATGTAGGAAGCCCGATGTCGTTTGGCTTTCACTGCCTTGAATCGGGAGCAACAGAGAGAGAGAGAAGGAGAGAGAAAGAGAGATATATATATAGAGAGAGAAAGAGCGATAGAGAGAGAAATATTGGCGGGGTGAAAAACTGGAAAAACCGCAGGAAAAAAGCAACCGGGAGCGGCAAGGCTGGACGGACAGCAATTAAAGCCACCGTTGGCTGAATGGACAAACAAAATAACGAAATTGCATTTTACAGAAGGAGACATTGAGACATGAGACAAAAAAAAAAAGCCCCGTATTTTTTTTTCTCTCTCTTTTCCGCCTGCCAAACGGCATTGAACTTGAAAAACTAGCCAAGAGTGCAAGACAGAAAAAAAGAAATATATATATATACACAGAGGTATATATATATATAAATGATAGAGAAAGACACAACTTAATAATGAGATGCAGCTGACATCATTTGAATATTTATAAAGCAATTCAATTTCTATGCGATTTGATAACGTTTTTATTTTCTTTTTTCGTTTTTTTTTCCTTTTTTTTTGCTTGCGAAAAGTGTAAACAAGTTCGTTGCCTAAGTCTTTTGTTTGGCAGCGCGTGTGACAGCGCCATCTGTTGGCTGACTGCCCAACAACGATTGGCCAACGATTGCCAAACTCCAGTGTTTTTTTTTTGCTGTATTTTTTTGGATGATATTCACTGGAATATTCGTGGGCTTCCGCTTGCATGTCACTGATTTTCTTCTCTTTTTTTAGACCCAAGGAAAATAAAGCCATGCCACAAAGCTATGGAGCCCATCAATGATAACACTCATTCATATTTATCTGTCATTCATTCAGCTCCCACGCAGCCCGATTGTCATCATTATTCGGTAGCTTAGTGATTGCCACATCGATGAATGTCTTATATATATCGATATATAGATAATATTGACATTAAACCGATATAATGCCTGGTCAAAAAAAGCGGTCACTTGAATTAATTTGGTTTTATAGCTGAGACTTGCATTTGGCAATCGCTAAATAGAGATTTTTATTTGAAATAAGACGACAACTTTTAGTAGTGCAGCATTTTGTGAGGTTGAAATAGTTTAATTGCGTATTTAAAATGAATTTAAGCTTTAGAATTATATTATTATTTGGTGTTAATTTAACAAATTAAATTGATATGTAGAGTGTCAAAATAACATATAGTGAATAATCTTCTGAATCATACAATTATGTTTTATATTCATTTAAATGACCTAGATAAGACCTATTAATTTCTATAAAGCTATTAAAAATCAAGCTTTTTTCTAACTAAAATTCCATAAATCAATAGTTTGACAAAACTTTTGCAAGAAATAATGATAAATATTCACAATAAATATAGTTTAAGAAAGGTATTTAAGGGGTAAAATGAACTTAAGCCAACAGAAGCTAAAAAATAATAATAACTTGAGTAAAAACAACCTAAAAAAACCCCCTTCTTTAAAGTTAAATCATATGTAAACTGGCTTCTCTAGTTAAAAATAACAATTTTCTTATACAGTTTCCACAATTTTCTTGCAGTTCTGTTATTCTTTAAAGTTAAATCATAAGCTGCCTTCTCTAGTTAAAAATAACAATTTTCTTATATAGTTTCCATAATTTTCTTGCAGTTCTGTTCATATTTCTGTCAAAATATGGGCCAGGAGATATCCCAACAGCAAAATCAGCAACAGCAACAACCACACCAGCAGCACCAACAGCAATCACCCCACAAACGACACCCACACCAGCGGAAGAGCTTCAGCGGCATTAGCACCAACAATCAGGCAATTTACACACCCAGCAGTCACCTGTCCACCACCAGCAGCTCCACCTCCTCCGCCACCTCAACCACCAGCAAGAATACTATCAATAATAATAACAATAACAATAGCAATAACAATAGTAATAACAATATAAGTAGCAATCAAAACTATCGACTGCGTCACAAGTACAATTTGAGCAAACAAACCTACGAGCGGAGCAAGATCCCCATTCCGGCCAGCCAATCGGACTCGGACTCCCACTACGCCAAGCTGAATCTGCTGCGGAGCAGCTCCCAGAGCTCGGACAGCGGCATATACAACTCGTCCTGCCACTGCAGCTCCGTCTCCTCGCTGTCCATCTCGAGCAGCAGCCGGAGCAGCAGCAGCACCTCCTCCTCCACCTCCACGCGCGGCTGTCCCAGCTCCTTGGTCTCGAGCAAGTCGAGCAATCGATCGCTGGACAAGCAGAAGCACTATTTGCACCACCATCTGTACATCAAGTCGTATCTGGACATCTTGGAGGAGGACGAGCGGGCGCGGGCTCATTTCAAGTCCGCCCGACCAGGTGGGATTCGTAACTATACGCCCAAGATACTAGCCACCAGCGGCAGCGGCGGCACCACCGGCGACTCCACCATATCCACCTGTGGCTCCACAGCGGGAGGCGGTCTCTCATCCAGTGCCCCGGCCCATTGTTACGGGGGATCGGGCAAGCGTCCAGCGGCGGGTGCTCCGGGTGCAGGATTCGGAACGGGAGCCGGCGGCAAGCATTCGTCCGAGGATCCGTGGATTTGACAATTACTGAAACATGGCGTTTGGCACAATGACGTCTTTGCTTGGCATGATCCCGCTGCTGGCGATCGGCATGAATTTCTATCGCTATCAAAGCGTCGATCCCGAGAACAAGGTCCAGGAGCCAACCGTCGTGAGTACAAGCAAAGATATAGATAATCTAACAATTAAGATGCATAACTCAGACACAGATTTTTTGTATACCAAAGAATCCGGCTTTTTAAGGAGATTTCAAAGAAGATTGGTCTGGGAAAGTATTTTGAGAGAAAGGGAAAGATCAAATATATCGAAAATATCATTATTTTTGGTATATATTCCACATTTTATATACACAAAAATATTCTATTTGAAATAATTATAGATATAATATATAATTATATATTATCGATAGTATCGAAAAATATCAGAAACATATAGAACATATAATTAACTTGCACATATAAAAAATGTGAACATATGAAAATAACGCAAGTAACCTTAAAATATGGAAATGGTATTCGATATTATTAAAAATATCGAAAAATTGTCTATATCGAACATTTAAAATATAGAACAAATATCGCCCTTAATGTTAAAATATATATTTTTTGTAGATTATCCCAACAATATACAAAAAATAACGCTAACTTTGATTTAACGACATTTTAGAAATCGATAAAATATTTATAAAGAAAATATTCTCATTTCATTCCTCTTTTACGATTAGATTGGTTCGATATATTAAGCAGAATATCGATTTATCGGTTATATCGCATAATATATATATTATCGGTTATATCGCAACCGTCAGGTTTTGATATATATTGTAGACTTTTATGTCAAAACCGATACAGAATAGATATATAGATATTCTAGTCTATATTCAGACTCAAAAAATTCGAAAGCAAGCAAAAATCGCATGGCGTTACGCATCTTGTTCAATATTTTACCCTATATAAGTAACGATTCCTCCTCTGTATCTTTCAGATACGTCGTCAGTATGACTTTGTGGTGATTGGTGGCGGCTCTGCGGGCGCTGTGGTGGCCAATCGCCTCAGCGAGATCCGCAACTGGACCGTCCTGCTCCTGGAGGCCGGCGGCGATGAAACGGAAATCTCCGATGTGCCAGCCCTGGCGGGCTATCTGCAGCTCACGGAGCTGGACTGGAAGTACCAGACAACGCCCTCGTCGACGCGTCAATACTGTCAGGCCATGAAGGGCGATCGATGCTTCTGGCCAAGGGGCAAGGTTCTTGGAGGCAGCTCCGTCCTGAATGCCATGGTCTATGTGCGCGGCTCCAAGAACGACTACAATCACTGGGCATCGCTTGGTAATCCCGGCTGGGACTATGACAGCATGCTCAAGTACTTCCTAAAATCGGAGGACGTGCGCAATCCGTATCTGGCCAAGACGCCCTACCACGAAACCGGCGGCTACTTAACCGTCCAGGAGGCACCTTGGCGTACGCCCCTCTCCATTGCCTTCCTGCAGGCCGGCATGGAGATGGGCTACGAGAACCGGGACATTAACGGAGCCCAGCAGACGGGCTTCATGCTCACCCAGAGCACGATCCGGAGGGGTGCCCGATGTTCCACCGGCAAGGCCTTCATACGACCGGTGCGGGCACGCCCGAATCTGGACGTGCTGCTCCATGCGGAGGCCACCAGAATACTGTTCGATAAGCAGAAGCGTGCCATCGGTGTGGAGTATCAGCGCGGTGGCCGGAAGCAGCTGGTCTTTGTCCGGCGCGAGGTGATCGCCAGCGCTGGAGCCTTGAATACACCCAAGCTACTGATGCTGTCGGGTGTGGGACCGACGGAGCATCTGCAGGAGCATAACATACCGGTGATATCGGATCTGCCGGTGGGCAACAATATGCAGGATCATGTGGGACTCGGTGGTCTCACCTTTGTGGTGGACGCACCCCTGACAGTGACCCGAAGTCGCTTTCAAACCATCCCGGTTTCCATGGAGTACATACTGCGGGAACGCGGCCCCATGACCTTTTCGGGTGTGGAGGGTGTGGCCTTTTTGAATACCAAATATCAGGATCCCTCGGTCGATTGGCCCGATGTTCAGTTCCATTTCTGTCCAAGTTCGATTAACTCGGATGGCGGTGAACAGATCCGGAAGATATTGAATCTGCGAGATGGTTTCTACAACACCGTGTATAAGCCACTGCAGCATAGCGAAACGTGGTCCATATTGCCACTACTTCTGCGACCCAAGAGCTCTGGCTGGGTGCGCCTAAACTCGAGGAACCCCCAACAGCCACCGAAGATTATACCGAATTACTTTGCCCACCAGGAGGACATCGATGTCCTGGTGGAGGGCATTAAGCTGGCCATTAATGTGTCGAACACCCAGGCTTTTCAGCGTTTCGGATCGCGACTGCACAATATACCCTTGCCGGGCTGCAGGCACTTACCCTTCCAGTCGGACGAGTATTGGGCCTGCTGCATCAAGGAGTTCACCTTTACGATCTATCATCCGGCAGGCACCTGCCGGATGGGTCCCAGTTGGGATGTGACCGCCGTTGTGGATCCCCGGCTAAGGGTTTATGGCGTCTCTGGTGTCCGGGTGGTGGATGCCAGCATAATGCCAACGATTGTCAATGGAAATCCCAATGCGCCGGTGATAGCCATCGGGGAGAAGGCCTCGGATCTGATCAAGGAGGACTGGGGCGCCAGGAGGGGCCACTCTTAGTCGATCCCTAATTAATATATATATATATAAATATATATATAGATACATATATATGTTTCAACTAGTCAATTGTGTGGATTAACTGATGTATCGCTATGAGTTCTTGTTTTGTTGTGTCCTCAATTCGTTGTTTTTGTTTTGATTCGAAATTTAGGCTTAATTATTGTTACTTTTACTCTATATACTTTTTTTTGTTATTTTATCAAGCATTTTATTAAATATTTATATATTTATATAACAACTTTGTTGCGGTCTTTGTGTTTGTTTTTCAACTTTTACTTTGATTACAGAGCGCAGAATGTATCGATTTATTTATATTGTTATCGATATACACCGAATTTGATGCATAAATCGTTATATAAATCGATAACGTAGGGATAGATGGGCAATATTTCAATGTCTATTTGACACTTAAATAACCGTAAAATCGATATTTTTCGATATTTTAAAATTCGATTTATAAGATTATTACGTTTAATTTGATATTTGAAATTAAAACCAATATTTCGTATAATTTCTATCAATATGTAAATTTCAACTGAATTCTAGGTAACACATGTCGGCTACTTAATATTCGGAATATTATACATATTAAAAGGAATAACCATTATGTTTTTGTTAAAATTTATGTATTTATGTAAATACAGATGTTTGGATCTATAAAGTCTGAAATTTAGTATTATATTTGGTAAGTGAACAGATTTTACACGTAACACGTGTCGGCTACTTGATATACATATTATTCCCCTCGGAACCACCTTTCTTTAATGATATATAGTTATTATATATCATTATACATATATATATGTATATATTTAGCTTTGATTTATAAACATGCTACCTCATTAAAGAGATTTTACACGCGCACCACGGGTCGTATACTTAATATTTATAAAATCGACCTGTAGACTCGCGTATCTTTAATAATTTATGGGAACTTATGTAATTTTATACATATATACGCTAGGATCTTCAATAATGTAGATAAATTTATAAGAATATCAGCCTATTAAGCTGATTTAACTTGCTTTTACCCCATTTATACATGTTAAACCCAAGGCTATATCAGGTTTAAATGACATTGTACATTTAAATTGAATATTTTACGCAGAGCCTTTGCTTAGGCAGCACTTTTAATTTACAAAATATATATACAAAATATACTTATATATTTATAATTTATTTAATATTTATGAAAACCCAAGAGTATTTTCGTACCCTTAAAGTAATTAGTGAAAATTTTGCATATATATTATTCTTCATGTAAAATATCTAGCCAATGCAATCACCAATTACAGTTACTCTGGGTACTTTGCGACCCAAGTTGCGAACCGCAGTGAAAGTGCAGTCACGAAATTCACATTTTCAATTTGATTTTTCTTCGATTTCGCCTTAAACGCTGGGCGTTATGTGGCCCCGCCCCTTTTGGCCAGCTCTCTGGTCAACCTGCCGGTCACCGCCCACTCAGCTAGCTTTTAAGCCTAATCAAAAATTCGCCCCGAAAACTTTGAATTTATGATCGGTCGCTTCCGTGTTTTTCACCTTCTTTACTTTTTCTTTTTGATTTTTTTTTTTTTTTTCAAGTATTTTAAGAGGGCGTGGCTTCCGTGTTTTGTTTGCCTTTCGATGGGGCGTTCAAGTGTGCCAAGGTTACCGACAAAAAACCACCATGCCGAATCGGAGGCACGTTTTATTTCGTAGGTGTCAGTTTCCAGAAAGTTTTTGGGCAACGGTCGCCTGTCGACAATTATCGCCTGCCAGCTAAAAGCAGACAATTGCGAATTTCGCATGCTACCCGACCAAATAAATAAAAAGAAGCCCATAGCAAGTGGTTTTAGTATTGCCAAAAAATAATAATAATAATAGCAAAGAGTGGAGACTATAAACCACCCAAGGCGATATGCCCAGACTTCTTACATAAGGCCCTTTCTGGGCTGAGGGGGGAAATAATTAATAAATAAATGCAAACAAAAGTCCGGGCAAATATTTGATTTGATTTTAACGAAACGACAAGTCATATAGCCAAGACCGCATACAAATGGAAAGTGTTATGCCGTCCAAGGGGAGATGATGATGACACACTCTGACATTATAGGACGGTCAGCGAGCTATATTGTAAAGATCGGGGATCGTAAAGGGGGCTAGCTACGTGAGGCACATATCGGTGTGTGTCTGTGGTCAGTGAGACACGAAATTGGGTCATTAAACCGCCAAGAGTTCGTTCGAGGCCTCTTCAAAACGCTGATGTTGAGATGAAGTAACATAGGAAATGCATATATGTATATAGCGGACTTATGGATATATCGGTGGGTGGGGATCCGTTGGATTCGGTAGGAGATATATACAATATGAGCATTTGATTGAAGCGATGATGGGGAAATCATTGAAATACCCGAAAATGGATAAATAATAGCTTATGATCTTGAAATTGGTTAAGTGCCGTGGTGCTTTTGTGGAACTAAATATCGGTTTCAAGTGGGAGAGGATATGGGTAAAGATTAATCTTTAAATATCATTAAAAAATTGAGCAAAACAAATTTAACAAGACGGGTATTATAAGTTGAATGAATTATTTAAAGAAATTGAACAATATAAACACAATAAACAAACGGAACACATGGAATCCAAGCAGCGAAATGAACAAAATTAATCACAAGAACAAAATGAACAGCAAGAACAAAATGAACAACAAGAACAAAATGAACCATAACTAAATGAG
Organism: Drosophila bunnanda; assembly: GCA_035046265.1. Lineage (NCBI taxonomy): Eukaryota > Metazoa > Arthropoda > Insecta > Diptera > Drosophilidae > Drosophila > Drosophila bunnanda. The sequence goes on from JAWNOB010000017.1 coordinate 1,325,539, forward strand.
TGAAATAATTAAAATAAGCAATGTAAAAGGAATAAAATAAACGAAATTATTGCAATTATCCAAATAAAATAATAAAGAAAACCACATAAATAAAAAACCCAAGTAAATAAACAATGTTAACCTAATTACCACAAAACAAATAAAAAGAACTTTTAGAAAAATAATAATATAAAAGATATACATTTACAATTATTATTTAACCCTAAATAAAATTAACAAAAAACTCCAAATTACCCATATATTTAACTCTCTATAATTTAATTCACTCAAAAATAACTCAAATGAACCACTTGAGTCACTCAACTGTAATCTTTCCGTATATGGAAATTAATCATCATATAAGATATAAAGTGGAATTTGCATTCCCTCAATGCCCATCTGTTTACCTTTACCTTTACCTTTATTTTTTTATTTCTATTTCTTCGTTCATTTACCCTACCTTTTATTTTCTCTATTTTTTTGCGTACTCTCCCACATCTTTGCTTCATCTTCTTTTGACCAACAATGCAAACAAAGGGACGTGATGTCGAACACACGCGACAAATGGCACAAGAAACGCTAACAGAGAAGAAAACAAATCCAGGCCTTACTTTACTTTATAATTTTTTCTTGTTTTAGTTATTTTTTGGGAGGGGGAGTTACGAAGAGGGATTGAATAATCTCTCTGTTTAATTTCGGTCAATTATGCCGTGCCTCAAGTTGCAATTGCAACGAAGCCCAACCGAAACCGAAGCTGAAACTGAAAATGAAGCCAAACCCGAATCCGAAATCGTTCAAGGCATGTAATTTCAATTGCAAACTGGAAACATTTTCGGCGGGAGGGAATCTCGTGGAGAGCGCGGGATGCATGAGAGCATTGTTAAATAGAAAAAAAAAATAAGAGATATGTATATATACCGCTTATGTCATAGATGGCAAGGTGTTAGGTGCCGCACCTCACGTAGGCAATCACCAAAAAAAAAAACCAAATCAAACCGCAAACGAGACGGGAGCCCAGGTAATCCGGAGTTAAAGCCACTTGCCGCCCTTTTAATTCAAGCGGTTATGTGGCAGAGTCTATCTCTGTCTTACTTCATATATTCCTCTCTTTCTTTCTCTCTCGCTCTATATTTATATCTCTCTCATTCTGATACCCAAAAACAGCATAAATTGACTCTTGAGGAGTCTGTGATTTAGAGAAAGTGGCTGTACCCTTTTGAAAAAGGGACTAAGCTTTTTAAAAGACTTTAACTTAACTTTAATAAGTTAATAATAATAAACATGAATATATTAGTTGTATTATAAAATTATATGTATTATAATATTATAAGTATTATAATATTATTTATATTACACATGTATATTATATATTTCAAAAGAAATCAGAAGAAACTTTAACAAAATCGAAAATGTAAATAAAATTTAAATATAAGAGCAAATGTTTATGAGAACGATAAATCCTTGAGACCGATAAATTTGTATATTTGATCATCGAATTCGATTCATTTATTATCATAAATTTAAAGAAAAAAAGTAATTTAAGTGTAACTAAATTATTATTATTCCTTATCCCTTTTTTGTTTTTATTTTGTATTACTATTTTTTATACCCTTGCAGGGTATTATAATTTCACTCTAAAGCTTGCTACGCCGTGAAGCAGTCATTTCCGACCCTATAAACCATATATATTCTTGATCAGCATGAACAGGAGAATCTTTCTAGACATGTAGGAAAGATAAAAAATTTTCAAAATTTTTTTCAAAATTTTATCCTGTTAAAATGTACAATGTGACAATTTCAAAAATCGTCAAAATTTTAAAATTTTTAAAACTTCAATTTGAGTTTGCAGATTTATTAACCTAATAAAAACTAGCACAGGGCTGGTTTTCGTTTCGAAATTAATGCATTTTTGGCTTAGTTATGATTTTTTTAAGCTTTGGATTTTAGACAAATTTGTCATATAAATATGACTGAAAGAAAACGAATATTTATACCCTTCCAGGGTATTATAATTTCAGTCTAAAGCTTGCGAAGCAGAGAAGGAGTCATTTCTGACCCTATAAACCATATATATTCTTGATCAGCATGAACAGGAGAATTTTTATAGACATGTACGAAAGATAAAAAATTTTCAAAATTTGTTTTCGAAATTTTATACTGTTAAAATTTACATTGTAACAATTTCAAAAATCGTCAAAATTTTAAAATTTTTAAAACTTTACTTTGAGTTTGCAGATTTATTAACCTATTAAAAACTAGTACAGGACAGGCTTTCGTTTCGAAATTAATGCATTTTTGACTTAGTTATGAGTTTTTTAGGCTTTAGATTTTAGAAAAATTTGTCATATAAAAATGACTGAAAGAAAACGAATATTATTACTCCTGCAGGGTATTATAATTTCAGTCTGAAGCTTGCGAAGCAGAGAAGGAGTCACTTCCGACCCTATAAACCATATATATTCTTGATCAGAATAAACAGGCGAATCTTTCTAGACATGTAGGAAAGATAAAAATTTTCAAAAATTTTTTCAAAATTTTATCCTGTTAAAATGTACAATGTGACAATTTCAAAAATTGTCAAAATTTTAAAATTTTAAAAACTTCAATTTGAGTTTGCAGATGTATTAACCTATTAAAAACTAGCACAGGACTGGCTTTAGTTTCGAAATTAATGCATTTTTGGCTTAGTTATGAGTTTTTTAAGATTTGGATTTTAGAAAAATTTGTCATATAAATATGACTGAAAGAAAACGAATATTTATACCCTTGCAGGGTATTATAATTTCTGTCATTTATTTATTTTTTGTATTTTAATTTTAATTTCCCTTTTTCTATAACACTTTATTTAAAATTAAATGCAAACTATAAAAATGAAGTCAGCCTAAAGTCTATGTAGCTTTGGCTGCCACAACTAAAGCTTTAGTTTATAACTTTATATAAGTAAATAAACATAATATTTAAAATCGATAAAATCTCTTTTTTTAATGTCCTCCCATAAGATATATAGTTATATATAGATATATAAGTATATATAGTTATATATAGTATATAAAGTAATATATAATATATATAGTAATATATAGTATATATAGTTATATATAGTTATTTAGTATATATGCGAATGTGTGCAGATACATGGAAATCCCTCTTCCCTGAGCACTAATTGCACTTTAACACCCCAAAAAATATGTACAGAGAAACCCGGAGGAGAGCCGAGAAACTAAGCGAAATGGGAAAGAGACAGCAAATGAAATATTTCAACAGCTTACCTAAATCATGTTGTTGTTGTTTACAGTCGCTGTGCTGTTTTTGTTTTTTCTTAGCTTTTTTTGTGTTTTTTGGCTCATGATTACATAAATTATACCCGTTGACAAAAAACACACAGCCAGCAAGCCGGGCTGTGCCAGGCAATTGCCACAGAGAGATGCCTGGCAAAAATCCAAAAGATCTCCAATGGGAGAAAAAAAAATAGGGAGAGAGAGACAGACAGAGACAGATTTTTTCTCAGCCTTGTTTATGGGTTAATAACTTCATTTGAACATTTTGTTTTTCTATTTTCGCGTTTGGCGTGTCCGGAATGCGGTGGCAGAGAACTCCCCGACTAAGTAACTATTTTTCGAAGCGGAAGAGATATTTCTATAATATCATAATAATACTTTATATTAAATACAACTATATAGGAGATTTTTAAGAGAAACTGTGATTTCTCACGCCAATTAAAACCTGCATACTTAGTTTTATTTTTATATCTTTGCAAGGTATTTTAATTTCAGTCAGAAGCTTTGAAAGCACTGGAGGAGTCATTTCCGACCCTATGTATCATATATATTCTTGATCAGCATCAACAGACGAGTCGATTTAGCCATCTTAGGCAGAAAACAAAATTTTTAATTTTTTCAACATTTTATAAGGGGTTAAAATCATATTTTAAATTTTTTAAAAATTGATAAAAAATTTAATTTTTTTATATGTTAAATTCAGTATGCAGATTTGTTAACCTTATAAAAACTACCACAGAACAGCTTTCCGAATTCAAATTAATGCATTTTTCGCTGAGTTATGATAAATGACACATTGGAACCCTTGTTCCTATGGCTAACTGCAAGGGCCTACAAACTTCGGCTTTCCGACCTTAGCTTTTTCTTTTGTTATAAGCAAATATTGGCTTAGAAGCAGAAAATTTGTGGAAATTAAAGCGTACTTGAGCTATATTTAGTATTAAATATTTATAAATATTAGAAGAAGGTTAATGGTATCAATAATTTGTTATCGACAGTATTCGATAATTATTAGTATTATTAGCTTTTTAGATTTATCGTTCTCATATACTTTTGCTCCTATCTAAGGTAGAATTTTTTTATCTTAACTACAATTACAATTCTGTAAATATACATCATTATTTTAATTATTACAATTAGTTACTTGAATTATCATTCAACTCAGTACGTTTTTATCGATAGTGTTCGATATATGGATGCTTGCCTTACATCACAGTATTTTAGGACTCATTAGCTCGTTCGATCAATCACTCTACTTAATTTACTCTCCCAATCCAAATCGTGATCCCGAATTCCATAGATTTAATAGCTTTTTATCGATTGTTTCGATCTATCGCTGTAATCGCTTCAATTAACCTAAATTAACCGGTGCACACACACACACACACAGACTGCCTCTTTCACCGCCATTTGACCTTCTCCGGGGGGAGGTGTGTGTGTGCGTGTGTGTTCCGTTATCAGAGCCTCAAACACGTTGGCAACGAACACGCTCGATGTGCCAATAATATGCAACAAACAGCTGCTCCGCTGAGCTTGAAGCTTGGCTTGATTCAAGCTGCTTAACAAGTCGCTCTTTGGCTCTTTGGAATTTCGCGGCAAGTCCGCCGTTCAGTTGACTACGTGCAACGCAGCCGCGCAGACGCAGTCAGCGGTTAAAAAAGAAATATTTAAAAAAATATCTAATTTTTTTACTTAATTTTTTTTTGTCGAAGACACCCTTTCGAGACAAAGGACGCCGTTTTTGTGATCGATTTAGTGCCAAAGTGCCAGGCTACGTGGGCTAAGAAATGCAAGTAAGCCAAAGAAACCAGTGAAGTGCAAAAAAAATATATATATATATACCAAAATAATAGAGAAAAAGAAAGGGGTTAATTGTGCGGGTTAAGGTTTCAAACACCTGTTGTTGCCGGTGTGGTTAAAAAAAAATAAAAATAAAACAACATATAAAAGTAAAAATTAAACTTCACAAATGAAATGCACTCGAGTGCAACAACAGCAAAAAAAAAAAAAACCTTACTTATGGTTTTGGTTTTATGTTAAGCAATCCACCCACAAAAATAATAATAAAAATAAAAAAAATAACAACAAAAAAAGCTGTATAAAAACTATATTAAACTATGAGATGAATTCGAGAGTTAACGAAGCCAAAATAAAAAATAAAGACTGCACAGAAGGAAAAGTCTTAAACTGAGTTGATTTTTAATTTCGAAGAAAATAACTGCCATTTGTATACCCTTCAAAAGCTTGCAACGCTATGAAAAATTCATTTCCGACCCTATAAACCATATATATTCTTGATCAGCATCTACAGTCGAGTCGATCTAGGCACCTCAAGCAAGAAAAAAAAAAATTGAAAATTTTTCATAATTTTATAAGGTGTTAAAATTAAAAAAAAAAAATCGAAAAAAAATCGAATTTTTTAACATTTTAAATTGAGTATGCAGATTTATTAAACATATAAAAATTAACATAGGAAAGCTTTCCGAATTAAAATTAAATTTTTTTTGGCTATGTTAGGAGTTCTTGAAATTTTGATTTGTCGGAAAAATTGTCATATAAAAATATCGATAAATATTGATAAATATCGATTCAAAAAATGTGAATATTTCAAGAGCTTAATTTAATTTTTAAAATATTTAGAATCTTATTCTCAAATTTCATTAAAAATATATCGAATTTGATGTATTTGATTCATTCACTTTCAAGTACTTTAATACCTTTTTAAACATCTTCCAAGAAAATTTTTATAAAATTATCTACAGCTTAGTTTATTTTTTATTAATTTATATTTTTTATTTTTGTCTTAGTAGTATTCCCCCTTTTCAACAAAATATTTTTTACAGTGCTTTGAATATCAGTAGACTTCAAAAGCAACACTAACGGTTGTTGGGCACTGTCATTGTCTTGATGTTGCTGCTGTTGATGTTACTACTGCTGTAACATGTGGGGGACACTCTTTTCTTTTCATTTCATTTTTCTTTTTGCAATACTAAAAACAATAGAAAGACTTGTCTTTGCCGCTGAGCATCAGCATCAGCATCACAAGCAGCAGCAGCAGCAACAGCAGCAACCTCACAATAGCAACATCAGTTGCCACAGCAACAACAATTGTTTCTTTTCTTTTTGTGAGCATTATGCTTGGGCAGACATTAAAAGAGATTTGCATTTGCATTATGGCCATAAGGGAAAATAAACATTAGATGCAGTAAGAGAGAGAGAGGAAGAGAAAAAGAGGGGGGTGAACCACGCCCAGCTTTTGTAACAAAACACACATTTTGAGGAAGTCTCCTATGTTTTTGTTTAATATATAATACTTGGGACCCTCAATAAAAGTTCTAAAAAGGTTATTGAAGCTACAAATATCTCCATACAAATACTTCTATTAAAGGAGTATACATGTATAAATATATATATAAACTATAGAATATACATTTGTTTCTCCATTGTTTTATTATAAACATTTTGTAGAAGAATTCGTACTTGGGAATTATAAAAGCAAACTATGATCTATTATTATGGCAAGCTATTAAATTTGATCCTATTCCATGCAAATACAGGAATAAAAAAATTATGTATAGCTTAACAAAATATATTATAAATAATTTATAATTAGAAATATTTCTTCAAAAGTCTAACTTCCTAGTTTTTCTATTTAATTCAAACTTAAATCATTACATTTTTATGTGAAGTAGTAGATAAATCTTTTCTTATTTATTTTCCTTTCATGTTGTTAATTTTACTTTTTGTTTTTTGTTAATTTGTTGTCTTAATGGCCAGTGCATAGTTTAATTAACATTTGGCACGCACCGCACAGCCGCAAGTAAGTTGCAAGTTGCAGCTTGCAACACTTTTGCTGCCGGCATTTCCCTAGGTGTTGTTGCAGCTAAATGAAATTTGCCGCTAAGCAATTAAGCTTTAAGTATTATAATTAATTAATTGCAGCATTTTTGAATACTGTTACTGGTAGTTGCTGTTGCTGCTGTCGGTTTTGTGGGCGAAATCCGAGTCATTGACACAATGACATATGTTTCTCTTCCCCTCCCCGAAAACATCAGCTGGCATCAAGGTGACTGACACGAAATGACACCGCCGACTGACACTGAAATATGGTTAACCCAAAACGACTTCATCAAACACAAAAAAACACAAAAAATTAACCCAATGAGTGGAGTGAGTGACTGACTGAGTGATGTCTGCGTTTGTCTTCACCAAATTAGCGCATAAAATCGCCAAGCAAATCACTTTAATTGTCTCAATCATCATGATCAAGTGCGTGTGCGTGGGTGCTAACCAAAACGAATAGAAAATAAACTACAAAAAATAAATTACAAAAAAACTGCAGTAAAAAAGCTACAAAATATAATGTAAAGAGAGGAAGTCAGTGATCAGGGATCAGTGATCACTGATCGGTGATCGTGGCCTTCAGCCGGACAGGAAGTCTAATTGGCTTTAGCTAATAGTAAATATTCACAGATATGGCCAAGATAATAGGCCAACAGAATTGATGCTATATTTGTTATATATTTCTATTTGATTCTAGAAATTCCTTGAAAAGGAATTATAGAATTTAAATGTATTAATAATTTTAATTATTATACATTTTAAAATGACCAGTTATTCGGTCTACCTTTATTATATAGCAATATGTTTGCTAGAACTTGTTAGGAATTCTAGTACAAGTCAATGAGTTGAATTTTTAAATTGATTCTTAAAATTATTTTAAGAAATTAAAAACCAAGGATAAGTACTATCTAAGTTTATTTTAAGTTCTTCAAAAGCAAGTAAACTATGAAGATCATAATTATTCATTTTATTGATAATAAAATAAAATTTATATGTACCTTCAAAATAAAATATTAAAAGTACATAGTACATATAATTATTATTTTAATTATGAAAGTTCCTTTAAATTATTTGATATTTACAAATTTTATTTATATTTCCTATAGTATTTTTTTTTCATCAATCTAAGGGCTCTTAATATTTCATCGACAACTGTAAAAAACTGTTACCAACAACGCACTTACAAAAATTCCGTTTTTTTATCGCGCTTTTTTCCTCTCAATTGTAAAATGACGCATGTCGATAGGAAATCGGGGGAGATATCGGGGTATAACTCCAGGCCGGACCGGACCGGAGCCGGGCCAACAGGTTTACCTGGTCCCGGAGCCGCAAAAACTAAACTCGTTTGCTGTCTGCCTCGCCGCTGCTGACCCAATTTCGTGCAACTTTATTTTTTTCGACATTTTTACAACGGATTTTGTTGTGGTTTTTCGCACAAAACAAATCACACACAAAAATATCCAAGAAAAAAAAAAACAGAAACAAAAACCCTACCAAAAGAAAAGCCAAGAAATTGCGCGAGAAATTGCCAAAGAAATGGTAGATGTCGTCAGTCTGTCAGATACTGTATCTGTATCTGCCTCGGTATCTGTACATGTATATGTATTTGCAACTGCATCTGCATTTCCATCTCCGTTGGAATGGAAAGGTTCCCCTTGATGGCTTCGATAGCCACCTGTTTTTGGTGGCTTTTGGTGGTGGCCCAGTCTCGTCCACCGGCCTTTCACTTGGCCACCGACAAAAAGAGCGCGTTTTTTTATTTTTATTTTTATTTCTTGTTGTTTTCTTCTTTTTTTCCTTATTTTGTGATAAGAAATCGACATTGAAATTGATTATGTCACAGTGACAACAGAGATTTCGGTGAAATTACAAAAAAAAATTTGATAAATTCCCATTATTTGAAACGATATTTATCGAGATTTTTATATGAAAAATATTTTCGACAAATCGAAATTTAAAAAATTCATAACTAAGCCAAAAATGCTTTAATTTTCATTTGGTAAACTGTTCTATGCTAGTTTTAATAAGGTTAATAAAAATGCATACTAAATTTAACATTTTAAATATTTTAAATTTTTTCCAATTTTTTTTAATTTAAAATTAAAATTTTAACCCAAAAAAAAATGTTGAAAAAATTTATAATTTTTTTTTCTGCCTGAGGTGTCTAGAATGATTGGTCTTTTAATGCTGATCAAGAATATATATGATTTATAGGGTCGGAAATGACTCCTTCGATGCGTTTTAAGCTTCTGACTAAAATTATCATACTCTGCAAGGGTATTAAAATAATAAACATAAAACAACTTCTGGTACTGACACATATTTAAAATAATATATATAATATAATAATTGTGTTAGTTTCAAAAGTTATCATGGTTAAAATTTGAGTGAAATAAAAATAACTCTTATTTTATCATTTTTATAGTAAAAATTATACTTCTTATTTTCTTAGTTTAGTTAGTTTCTTTTTATGCAATATTTAATACTAGGGTTGGGATTATAGAGACTTATTATTATTAATATTATTAATACTTATTATTTATTAAGTAAAGCCTAATCATAGTCTCCTAATGTTTAGTTTTATGAAAGTTGAAATCAAAGTTTATTAATGATGTCGAAGTTAGAGTTTGATTTGTGTTAATCAAAAAGTGAATGAACTTATTGGGCGAGGAGAATGGATTCGCTTCTATTTAATTTTTGTAATATCGTTAATCATTTCGCTGTCGATCACCTGTTACTTTTACCCCCACCCTCAGGTGTGTGTGAATTTTTTTGTTTTCTGTAGGCTTTCACACCCACAAAATCCCTTGAAATGCCGCACAACAGATACTATTTCAACACCCGCTCCTTGACAACAAAACAACAAAACGAGAAATGAGAAAACAAAATATGTATATATACACATATTCGAAAATAAAACAAGCATGTGTCAACATATATACTTATATACATATATCTTTTTTGGCTGTATTTTTCTCAGATTAAGCTTGAGGCTCGGCTTAGATACAAAATGCTCGTAATACAATCGAATCGAATCGAAAACCCAACAAAATTTCGTAGCACGCCAATTACGAATGGCTCCAACCAAAAAAAAAAAAGCAAAAAATAAAACTTTAGGGTCTCTTGCCGGGTTACGTCAGTTAATATATATATAAATACAAGTTATTGTTGTAATCCAAACGGCCGACGAATTTGAAAGACAAACAAATGAAAGATGGTTAAATGCATTTACGTGGCTTACATTTTGAAAAGCCGCTAACAAGTCTCCCCCCTTGGGAAATGTGGCCAGCTATATCGTCAAGGTCGTTGGTGTTAACATATATCAACGAAATTGGATAGGAAATGTAGGTTTTACCGGTTAACTATTGTTGCAATCCATGGCAAGTTGAGTTAGGCAAGTTGTTAAGTTAAGCAAATCAGTTCATCGAATTAACATTCATTCGATTAGGCTTTAGAACGTGGCTCTAAGTGAGTTAGATTAGGCAAGTTAATATAATGGATATAATTGTTAGTATTTGTCTATGGTTCGCTGGATGCAAAAATCGAAGAATGGCACAAAGTTGCACCTTAAAGTTTGGTAACATCAATGCACAATCTCCAGTGAAGTAACCTAGCATAAATTCCAAGTTAAGTCTAGTTTTGGGTAATCCATTTAGATTGCTTTTTTGGGCTTCATTTTCCTAGGTATTAAATCTTGCATATGCCTTATTATTTTGTAACTACCTAAAGCTGCTATTCATAGTCTTATTTCTATTTTATTTTCAGTTGGCTGACGATGAGCACAAAAGAGAGCACCAGGATTTAAACAAGTTAACACACAAGCTTAAAGGATTTAAGGAACTATTAAAGCAGAAAATAATCAGCAAGAATAAGGAAAATATTAACTGGAAGATCAGCAAGGACAAGGAAAACTGTAACAGGATAATTAACAAGTAAACACAGGACTTGAAGCAATATAACTGCCTTTTAAATTAAATTATAAAAGAAATCAAGGCTCAAGGAAAATAGAAAGCAAGATTCCTGCTTAAACTCTAAAGAAATTATATGTAAAAAATCAAACTAAAAAAAGGATACTAAAAACATCAAAGTAAAGCCTCTTAAAACTCCAAGCAAAACCCGGAGCTCAGCCATGCACAAAAGAAAGAAACGCTAGATCCTAGATTTGGAGAGAAGAAAATAAACCAACAAATTCCATTTAAGCAACAAAAAAGGATAAATCACAACAAGAAGGGATAGAAAACCCTGAAGAAACCTGCTCAAGACTTCCAAGACTTCCCCGTTCAAAATGGTGCTAAATCTCCTCTTTATAACCACTGTGATAAAGTCCACTTTTGGTGTGGTTACCACTGGCCTCTGGCTAATACCCCTAATGCTGGCCGCCATCACCTATTATCGCTACGATGCCGTGGATCCCGAATCAAGGCCATTGGATCAATTGAATCTATATCCCGAATATGATTTCATAGTGGTGGGCAGTGGCTCGGCGGGTGCTGTGGTCGCCAATCGCCTCAGTGAGGTGAGAAAATGGAAGGTTCTGCTCATAGAGGCTGGTCCCGATGAGAACGAGATCTCGGATGTGCCATCCTTGGCGGCATATTTGCAATTGAGCAAACTGGATTGGGGCTACAAGACGGAGCCCTCGACGAAGGCCTGTCTGGGCATGCAGAACAATCGCTGCAATTGGCCCCGAGGACGTGTCCTTGGTGGCAGCTCTGTGCTGAATTATATGCTCTATGTACGCGGCAATCGCAACGATTATGATCATTGGGCTTCCCTGGGTAATCCTGGCTGGGACTACGATCATGTTTTGAGGTATTTCAAAAAATCCGAGGATAATCGCAATCCCTACTTGGCCAATAATCCATATCATAGTCGCGGCGGCTTACTAACCGTTCAGGAATCCCCATGGCACTCGCCCCTGGTGGCGGCCTTCGTGGAGGCCGGGACACAGATGGGCTATGACAATCGTGACATCAATGGAGCCCAACAGGCGGGCTTTATGATCGCCCAGGGTACCATTCGTCGAGGATCGCGCTGCTCCACGGCCAAGGCCTTTCTGCGACCCATCAGGCAGCGGAAGAACTTTCATCTCTCGATGAATTCACACGTGACCAGGATCATTGTGGAACCTGGCACGATGCGTGCCCAGGCGGTGGAGTTTGTGAAACATGGAAAGGTCTACAGGATAGCGGCCAGGCGGGAAGTAATCCTCTCTGCGGGTGCCATTAACACACCACAATTGATGATGCTATCGGGGTTGGGTCCGCGGAAGCATTTGGAAAAGCATGGAATACGTGTCCTTCAGGATCTGCCTGTGGGCGAGAATATGCAGGATCATGTCGGAATGGGCGGACTGACATTTCTGGTGGACAAACCCGTGGCCATTGTTCAGGATCGCTTCAATCCCACAGCCGTGACCTTTCAGTATGTGCTAAGGGAACGCGGACCCATGACCACTCTGGGCGGTGTGGAGGGTCTGGCCTTTGTCCATACACCGTACTCCAATCGGAGTCTGGACTGGCCGGATATTCAGTTTCACATGGCACCGGCATCCATCAATTCGGACAATGGTGCCAGAGTGAAGAAGGTGCTGGGCCTGAAGGAGTCCGTCTACCAGGAGGTCTATCATCCCATAGCTAACAAGGATAGTTGGACCATAATGCCACTACTGTTGCGTCCCAGATCAAGGGGTTCGGTGAAGCTACGCTCGGCAAATCCCTTCCATTATCCCCTGATTAATGCCAATTACTTTGACGATCCCCTGGATGCCAAGACCCTGGTCGAGGGCGCCAAGATAGCTCTCCGTGTGGCCGAGGCTCAGGTCTTTAAGCAATTCGGCTCGAGGCTGTGGCGCAAACCATTGCCAAACTGCAAGCAGCACAAATTCCTCTCGGATGCCTACTTGGAGTGTCATGTCCGTACCATATCCATGACCATCTATCATCCATGTGGCACTGCGAAAATGGGACCAGCCTGGGATCCCGAGGCGGTGGTGGATCCCCGTTTGCGGGTCTACGGCGTCCGGGGACTTCGCGTGATCGATGCCAGCATAATGCCAACGATTAGCAGTGGAAATACAAATGCTCCGGTCATTATGATTGCGGAAAAGGGTGCCGATCTCATCAAGGAGGATTGGCTAACGAATCCCGAGTACAAGGTTAAGCGTCAGGCAACAGTCCGACAGGATGCTGAGCCAGCGGCAAGTGGTGTTGTCATCCAAGGAGTAACACTCTCGCCACCGCCTTCCCCCGGCAGCAGTGGCAACATCACCACCACCCCAAGGACACTCATAGACATCCTGGAGAGCAGCAGTAGTAGAAGTAGTAGTAGTAGTGGTAGTACTAGTAATCTCAAAGGCAACACCACATCACTGTCATCGGATAGTTAGTGGGGGGAACACACACAGAGAGAGGGAGAGATCAGAGTCAGAGCTCCAGATTTTGTGCTCAGGGGTCCATTAGCTTTAAACACTCAATGTTTGCCATTGCTAAAAGTTAAATTGTCGAGAGGGGGAAGAGCCAGAAGCTATAATTCCCAGATATATCTACTCTTTCAATTTAAAAGGACAGCCAGTAAAAGTAAAAGAAACTTTAAGCGCACACCAAAAACAATATAAAGAGTAAGGTGCATAACGCAGATACATTTCAACCTGAGCTCTCTCGGGCACACAAATTTGAGAGAGTAAAAATGTAAAAATTTAGACCAAACGTCTTTCAAAATCTCTCTCTCTTTGGCTTTTAAATAATACTTTAGCTCTAAACGTTTGGCGCTATGCATCTTATTCTTTACATTATCTTTCAAGTGTCCCCATTCAAAATCAGCTAAAGAATTCAAAGAATCTTGTATAAAGAAGAGTATCTTTTGAATCTCATCCACAAAAATATAAAGACCACAAAAGGATCCAATGCAAGACGAAAAAAAAGCAGAAATAACGAAAATCGAGTCATAGATTAAATATATATTGTATATATATAAAAATATGCTAACAACACACACTCCAACTAAATGCTGTATTCCTAGATATATCCCTATCTTTAGATATTGTTATCAATCTTTTTTTTCTGGTTACGTATTATTTATACTAAGAACTAGAATTAGAATTATTATACATAAATATTGTTTGACTATTTATAGGTAAAACCCCTTCCCATTCACATACACACGCATTATTTAAATGACATTCTATTTAATAAATTAAATTTGCATAAATGAAGCATAAAAAAGCGTTAAAGGAATTTCATTATTTCAAATTATTTGCTTACAGCCAAAAAGCAGGCAATGCCCCATGAGGTAAGCAAAAGATACAAAAGCAAAAGCAAAAGCAGCAAATGAATGGTTACCAAGTTGCGTGTCTGATATACATATATATTCATGGACTGTACCTTAATTTGATTGTTATTTTTCTTATTGAAAATGTATTGTAAATATTGTTATACATATATTAATGGCAAATTTGTTTGCATTATATTTAAGGGTTTTAAGAATATAGTTGCTCTTAATATGTGCTTTGTGCTTTTTGAAAAAGCATAAATAGCTTTTAAAAATCTTTAATATTAATTCAAAGGAGAAATTAAATTGTTAATATTTTTTTATTATTATTATTTTAAATAATTTTATTGCTTTAACCATTTTATATATGTTATTGTCAACTCTGCTTTGGATTTTCGTGCTAATATATAGCCTAACTTTTGGGCGCGGTCATAAAAAGACACAAAAGCACGCAAGACAACGAATTTAATTACCAACAACCATTTTCACAGCCAAACCTATAGACATATAAACAGATATATATATTTAGTTGTACCAGCAACGCCCCTTGGTAATAGATACAAGATATATGACCACTAAACTAGCCCAATCCAACCAATCCAAAGGCTATAAATCATCTATTCTGACAGGCACCGCAGCCTTGGTCAACAATTTTCATGTTGCACGAGCATCGGAAGCCGGAAGGAAACACCAACTCGAGAGTTGGTCTAATCAAATTAACTTAAATTTAGGAAAGATACAAAAAATCACCCATTTCCGATA
The DNA here is from genome assembly GCA_035046265.1 of Drosophila bunnanda. Lineage (NCBI taxonomy): Eukaryota > Metazoa > Arthropoda > Insecta > Diptera > Drosophilidae > Drosophila > Drosophila bunnanda. Next base: position 1,340,670 of record JAWNOB010000017.1, read on the forward strand.
TATCGAGAGAAGATGTGCTAAGTATGTGGTCCCTGTCCCTGTTCCACTTTTGGTTCTAACGAACCGAAATCTCATGATGATGAGATGATCACAAAAAACCAGATTTGATGTCTAATTAATGCAAAATGTCCAAGACAACGAGCAATTTACAACGGACACGAGCATGAGCTTAACTCATACTATTTAATCGCTGTGGCGGCGATGGTTCAGGCAAGTTCAAGGTCTAAACTGGAGGAGATACTCTCATTATTTTCGTATATTAAAAATAGTCGAATTTAAATGCGGTTTCAACTATTTTAAGGGGAAACTTTCAAAGGTCTTGGTTTGATTCGTAAATATTATTTTAAAAAAAGGATTAAGGTTTAAAACACTACAAATAAATGAAGAAAACATAACAAATATTATTCTATCGATTTATTATCGATATTTGACCGGAATCCAAATGTTTGTATATTTTTCTAAAATTTTGATATTTTTGTTAAAATGCAATAATTAAAAATTCTAAATATTAATTTTTCAATATGTTATTTGTTATACATTTGGATAATATGCACACTTTCGGTAAATATAAATTCGATATATTAAAGTTTACGATATTTTGATACGTTATTTTAGATATTTTATATTAATAATGATATTGAAACGTTAAATGCAATGTTAAAACACTGTCATCATTAAAATTCCCACATTTTCAATTTAATTAATCATTGTCCGCACATTACGTATACGCCACGTGCCACGCCCATCCCAGATGGAGACTGATCGTCTACGTGACCACGTTAAAAAAAAAAATAAAATTAAATATGAAATTACACCAAGAGTTGACGGACTTGCCCTAGACTCTCAGATATTTGCGTAAAAAAACGCAATAAAGATATGTATATTTATGCAAAATTGCAAGCATTTTTTTTGTATAGCTGCAAAAAGCACAAAAGAAAATGGGAAAGCGGGTCAAGGGCCAGCGGAAGTATCTGCGGATCATCTGCAGATAACTTCCGGCTCTGACATGTGTTACCGTTCCAGTTAGAGGTCAGTCAACTTGTTGGACTCCGTTAGCCAAGCGAACCGAGGAGCCGCTCCAGCAGTTGACCCAGACCCAATGAACTTGATCTCTGCCGCCTCGGCATCCACTTCGGCATTTGCATTTCCATGGCAGCCGCTCACTCACCCATTCAGTTACTCACCTGTGAATAAAATAGAGAGAGAAACGAATGTGTGGAAATATTAATTGCTTGCCATAAATCATGATGGATCTTAAGAATAATACATTAATAAGGGATTAGGGCCCTCGATGTTCATTGGCATTCATAGCATTCTTACAGCAAACCCCAACAAACAGCGGAAGTGTGTAATGATCAGGTTTCGCCTCTCAGTGACCGTGGATCGTGATTAGTGACCCATATATACATATAGACAGGTAGGCATGCTACCTGTGGAGTGCCACTTTGAACCTGAACAGCCAGTTATTTGGTTGTTACAAAGGTGCCAATCAGGCAAACTCAGCGTCAACCTCTAAGACCTCTCGGCTTATATAATTATCAAACTCGAGAAATTCTTAGTCACATTGAGTGACCTTGGGGCAGCAACGGAAAGGTTTTATTTTTATTAGTGGGAAATTTTGTGCTTTGATTATTAAGAACCATTCAGTTAAAAGACGGAGGCCGTTTTGGTACATTTTTTTTTGTATAAAGTAAAACGGAAGAAGCTGACTGATGGTGGGGTATATATTGGGTATGTAGATGGGGAGAAAACATTGATATAATAAAAGATATAGACATTTATATGATAAAAATATCATATCATCGATGTCGATTTATTTATCGAATTCAATAATTTCATTTTAGTATTTATTATCAAAAAATATCCCAGATATGCCATTTTATTTGTTTCATTATTTTCTCCATTACATAGGTTCGATATGTCAAACAAATTATTGATTTATCGCAAACATATATCGACTTTCGCTTCAAATATCATTTTAGTATCGATATATAGACATAGTTTCAAATTTTCTTGGGCACAATCCGATATACAAACAGAATATAGATTTAATTCACATATATATCGCAAAAATAAACTATCGATAAGTCTATCGATTTTTTCTGACATCTCTAGCTCAAATAATTATATTTTCGGTACTCTATACCCAATTATATCTATTTTAAAACATTTATTTGCTTAAATCTTGATCCCTGAACCCCAGATAAAATATCTCTTCAATATTTCCGATCCAACTTCCTGACTTCAATTGCTTTTTATCGAGTTTATGGAGTGCGTGAGTGTGTGTTGGCGTCACGTACTCTTCAATTGGCCATTGATCACAACACAAAAGACAATCGAACCATGGCTCAAATAATTGCACACTCTAATGGGATTTAGTGGTCGGCAGTAAACATTTGATTTGATCTGTGTATCTGTTTGCTTTGTATCTATGGAATCTACGGAATCGGAATCGGAATCCGAATAGGCGAATATGCTTATATCAAATTATTGTTATTATCATTATAAATGATCACAAAATGTTATTCAACTTCTGTTCTGCATTGTCATGTCCAATCATCATCGACATCTGCAAATGAATCGATTTGACACGGTCTCTTGAAAGCCCACTTGGCCAGCGGGGGAAGTCTCCGTCCAAGTCTCAATAATTGATTCATTTTGATGGCTTTTGGGACTTCCTACAACAAGTTTTGTCGGTTCGTTTGTAATTGAAACATGAAAATCAATGGAAATCACAACAAAGTGCAATAATATCGCATGGAATTCTCAAGCAAACGATAATGAACCTCTCGTCTCGTCTCTCAACTTTAGCTGTGGCAAATATTTACGTGGATTTTTGTTGCACAAAGATAAACATATTACTGGCTACATATATCGATTCATTGACTTCGCCACTTCGTCAGAAAATAACTCAAGTTTTGTATTCATGAATTTTGCATTAAAAAATAATAAAAATAATTTTGAAAGCCTCAGCTTCAGCTCAGGAGTCGGAGACGGAGTCCTCACAGCGTTGAAGAGCTCGGCGTACCCATCGGCATTATTGGCTCAATCATGGGCATAACAATCATTGACCTGTGTTGGCATCCCAGCTGATGGATTCTCTGGGACTGGGAGCCGGGTGTGTGCCAGCAGTGTTTGTACCAAGCCGTTTGCTGCCGGCTCAGACCAAAGCCGGCGGCAATCCTCTCCGAGCAGTGCTCGAGGCTGCGGACCAGGACTCTTAGGAATCCCGAGCACTTGCTGTCCGGCACCGGTTTCGGGTGGATAAAAGAGCCCGGCGGCGGCAGTGGCTCCTTCTGCTCCTCCTTCTGCAACTCTCGCAGATCCTGCTTCATGGGTATGCTCTGCCTGCTGGCGGGAGCTGTGAGTGTGATGGCATCGGATTCGGTATCATTCTTCAGGGAGATGATGTCCACCTCTCCATTGTCCAGGAAACTGCTATGGAATTGATTTCTATACAGGAAATTGCATCTGATCTGCTTTCGTCCCAGGTTATCGGTTGAGTCTATGGGAATGGGCGAGCGCAGGCATAACTTTGAGATATCGATCTCTTTTGGGTCATTCCTGGCTTCCACTTGAACCGAAGACACTTGGTAATTGCTGATCCTTGGCTGGCATTCTCTTACAGCCAGTGACATGGCCATAGTTTCAATGGGTTTTTTTTGTATTTGTTATTTAGAATTTTGAAGGTCTAGGATATGGTAATGTAATATTTTCTTAGCAAAAGACTGTGGCCTGAAACAAACAGCTAAGGCAAAGGCATATTTTCCTATTGGATATTTAATATAATATTATAACAATTACCTAGCCTGCTTTATCATTAAAAATCGTTACACATTTTGTAGTTTTTAAGTATCTAAGGTTTAAAATATAGATTATATATTTTAATACACTAAAAATATATTTTCTTAAGCCCATCAAGAGCTTACTTTGCCTAGTTTCTTGTTCTTTCACAGCCTTGAAATGTTGTTATAAAATGTTATAGCTTTGAGGAGTCTCTCAAGATTTGGCAAATATTTACTAATAATTTTGGTAACAACTGGTTTTTGGGCTTAATCGGGAACCAAGAAATACAGAATCGGCGCTTTACTAGACAATCCCAGACACTGTCTATGCAAATTTTATTGTGGAGCCTAACGAACTGCTTTGTCATGATGATCGACCGCAATGCAATTAATGGCTTCGGCTTAAAGACTCGCTTGGGTTAAGAATCATTACTCCTCGTCTTGTGTCACGGATTGGGAAATAGCTACCAATTTTTGATTACAAACGAGGCACCTTCTTCCTTTGCCAGGCAATCGAACCGCATCGAATGTCAAAATCGAGTGTCAAAATCGCAATAAAGACTTGGCATGGTCGAGGCCCGCAAAGAAAATTTATATACAACAAAAACATTAGTTAGAGTCGCTGCAAAAGAGCAACTTGGCCAAAATCAGACGTTGCCAACTATGAAAAGTCGGTCAAAGACGACGAGTTTGCTTAAATTCTTGACTTTATGCGAACAGAAAAATAGCTACAACAAGTCAGCACAATACCAATCGATAGTCAGACCCGAAGCATTAATTGCCGTTAGCCACTACACTTGCCGAAAAATCTATCTTAAGAGGGGGTATAATATGGGGGTATGAAGTCATATTAATAATATGATTAGGGTTGACGTTTTCAATTAAATTATAAGATCAAATCGGAGAAATCGATCATAACTAAGCTTAAAATATTGGCATTCTTTGAAGCAATATTTATCGATATTTTTATATGACAATTTATTCGACAAATCAAAGTTTTGAAAACTCATAACTAAGCCAAAAATGCTTTAATTTTAATTCGGAAAGCGTTCCTGTGTAAGTTTTTATTATGAAAATAAATCTGCATACTCAATTAACTATTTTTTTAAATTTTAATTTTTGACCAGTTTTGAACATTAATGCTGATCAAGAAATTTTGAAAAAATTTCGAAAAAATATTTTTTTTGCCAAAAATATCTAGATCGATTCAGTTTTTAATGCTGATCAAGAATATATATGATTTATGGGGTCGGAAATGGCTCCTTCACCACGTAACAATCTTCTGAATAAAATTATAATACCATTTTTAAGTCGGTATTTTTATAGACAATTTTGTTTGTCAAATCAAAGTTTAAAAAAGTCATAACTAAGCCAAAAATGCATTAATTCTACTTCGGAAAGCATTTCTGTGTTAGTTTTTATTAGGTTAATAAATCTGCATACTCAATTTAAAATCTAAAATTTTGCCAATTTTTAACAATTTTAACGATGTAGCCCCTTATAAAATTTTGAAAAAATTTGTTTTCTGTCTGAGATGGCTAGAACGATTCGGCTGTTGATGCTGATCAAGAAAATATATGATTTATAGGGTCGGAAATGACTCCTTCTCAGTGTGGTTCGATTTTTCTGACTAAAATTAAAACAAAACCTTGCAATTTTAATTTGAATATATTAAGTAATAGATACTTTTTCGATTATATATTAATTTATCGCTATGATTAATTATATTGAAATTAATATATATCTTCTCGAATAGTGTCTGCCTTTTCTAGTTAGAAAAACTAATGAGAAATTGAAACAATTTTTAATATTTTATTATGTATATCTTTATTTCCCATATTTTTCTCACTGTGCATCATTGCGAATGGAAGCTCAACGAACTTGAAGCCTGCTCGTATCGCGAATCGCAGACGAATTGCAAAATTGGAAGCCGCAAGACCCTCTTGGCGGCCTTGACTCCAAAGTATTCGTGGACCCGAATGTCATCGGTTCTTTGGAGCCGCCAAGAGAGCCGGATGCTGGCCGCCCTTGGAGCCCTGCCACAAAAGGTTCTTATCGTTATATGGACCTGGGGCTCATTGATATTCCTCCTGCGATCCAACGCTAAATACTCCCCCAGGAATTGTCCTTTGCACAGTACTTATATATATGAAAAATATATATATATATATATTCTTGCTGCAACAATGCCATTTGGGGGCAGAGAACACATCAAAAATCCATTAAGCAGCTTCTTAATTTATTTTCATTTTGTTTTTCAGTCAGTATGTCATACGGTTGCGGTCGGCTGCTTGGGATCTTGGTAATTTTTCCATATATATACATATATGTATATATTCGTACATAGATTTATATAAAGACTGTCCCATTCTAAGCTCACGAATTCACATGCCAGCGGAAATAATTATAAAATTATTCAGTAAACAATTGTAGCCGGCAAACGGAAAAAATAAGAGAATGAAAAACAAAAAGAAACAAACATTACAACTCCATTCACTAGTTTCGAGTGGCGATTGTTGGTCTCTTGCCTTTTACGATCTTTGAAACAGATGAATAAATTAACGAATATATATCTATATATATATTTTTATATTTTTATGAACTTTCAAAGCTGCAAAATATTTATGTCGGTTGTGTAATTTTTAAAAGAATTAAACATATATTTAATTAAATTAAGGTCAAGACTAATGTTCTATTAGAAAATCGTTTACGAAATATATTTATCATTCCTATTATTTTATACATAATATTAACTAATCAGTTTATTAAGTGTTTTAAAATTGTATTTAAGGTTTACTTAGATAATAATAATAATAAATCATAATCAAATTCGGTCACATTTTCTATTAAATTAAATGGTCACACTGCAAGCTTTAATGAAGCACAAAATTTAAAGAGAATATTAATCATTCTTTTCTATTTGAAAGTGTAAAAATTTTAAAACCAGATAAATATTCTTAGAATAATATAGATAAAATCATAAACGTCTTTTGTCACACTTTTCTTAAGCTAAAACACTTGAAGAAAATAATCATATGCACTGTAAAGCGCTTATCATATAGATTCAAATCACACTCCATTGAAATATCATTTGGTTGATTAATACTTAGAAATGTTTTTCTTTGTTATTAAGCAATTGTTCTGTATTCAAACCCATAATTTATGTTTAAAATTACAATAGACGGCGCGAAGTAAGCTGTCATTTGCAGATTCCTAAATGAATTTCATTTTCAGCTGATTGCTTATGAACTTGGATCGATTGCACTGTGATTAATTACACGAAAGATAGCTACCGGTTAGGCACGAACTAAAATCAACAGATGCACTGAGAAATATATCTATGCAAATCTATAAATTCTAATGGTTTCTTGGTTTCCTAAAATCCCAAAACCTCACCTAAATATAATGCATTTTTAATTATAACCTACACTTTTTAGAAAAGTGTGAACAACATTACAAACTATGGGGTTTTGTGTTTTTTTTGGAATTTTTCTTCCTGTGTAATTTGGATCACGATCAGTTGGTAATTGTCAACAATGCAGGGCCCACATGGCGCCGTTTTAGATGCACTTTTTAAAGGCAGTTTCCCTCGACAAAGCTCTCAGTACGACGGTCAGTCGATCGCGATTGTCCAGCGCGTCTGCATCACAATCATGAAGCTCCAATGACTTCGCACTGGACTTGGATTGCAGGCGGGTCGCCATCCTCCAGGCTGATCCTCTTCTGGCTGGGATTAGCTCTGGCAGTGGCGGTGGCGACCCTGGCAGTGGGTCAAAGTTACCAGGGCAACTCACTGTTGGATGCCCTCGAGATTCTGCGACGCGGCCAGGCCCAATTGGATCTGGAGAATCTCGATGAGCGTCAGTCCCTGGCCAGCAAGTACGACTTCATAGTTGTGGGTGCCGGGACAGCGGGTTGTGCCCTCGCTGCCCGCCTCTCCGAGAATCCCCAGTGGCGAGTGCTCCTCCTGGAGGCCGGCGGACCCGAAAACTATATGATGGATATACCCATTGCGGCCCATCTCCTGCAGCTGGGCGATATGAATTGGAAATACCAGACGGAGCCCTCCAATAACTACTGTCTGGCCATGAACAACAAGAGATGCAACTGGCCCCGGGGCAAGGTGATGGGTGGCAGTAGCACCCTGAACTATATGATGTTCACTCGAGGCAGCCGCAAGGACTATGATCGCTGGGCTAGTCTGGGTAATCCGGGCTGGAGCTTCGAGGAACTCTTGCCATATTTCAAGAAGTACGAGGGCAGCACTATACCCGATGCCGACGAGGATTATGTGGGCCGTGGGGGTCCCGTGAAGATCAGTTACTCCAAGACAAGGACTCGCATTGCGGAGGCCTTTGTGGCCGCCAGCCAGGATGCGGGACTGCCGCGTGGCGATTACAATGGAGCCAATCAGCTAAGGGTGTCCTACTTGCAGGCAAATATCTACAATGAAACCAGATGGAGCTCCAATCGCGCCTATTTGTATCCCATCAAGGGCAGACGCAACAATCTGCATGTGAAGAAGAACGCTTTGGTCACCAAGATTCTGATTAATCCGCAGACCAAGACTGCCTATGGCATTATGGTAAGGATTAAGGGCAAGACCCTCATGATATTGGCCAGAAAGGAGGTCATTGTCTCCGCGGGAGCCATCAATACCCCACAGCTGTTGATGCTGTCCGGCTTGGGTCCGGCCAAGCATCTCAGGGAGATGGGCATTAAGCCTCTGGCCGATCTGGCCGTGGGCTATAACCTCCAGGATCACATTGCCCCGGCGGTGAGTGCCCTGTGCAATGTGAGTTCCCTGCAGGTACAGGAGATGTTCCGTGTGGAGACCATTGGTGAGTTCCTGCAAGGTCGCGGAGTGATACGCATACCCGGCGGAGTCGAAGCCATCTCCTTCTATGCCCTCGATGATCCCACAAATCCCGATGGCTGGGCCGATATGGAGATCTTTGTGGTGGGCGGCGGCCTGCAGACGAACATGGCCCTGCGCCTGGCCCTGGGCATCAGGGAGGAGATCTACGAGAGCATGTTCGGGGAGCTGGAGCGTCAGAGTGCCAATGGTTTCCTGATCTTCCCGATGATCCTGCGGGCCAAGAGTCGGGGCCGCATCAAGCTGCGGAATCGGGATCCCACCGAGCATCCCCTGATCTATGCCAACTACTTGGCGGATCCCTATGACCTCAACATCACGGTCCGTGGCATTGAGCAGGCTGTGAGGTTGCTGGAGAAGCCCGCCTTCCGTGAGATTGGAGCCAGGCTCTTGGAGAAACCTCTGCCGGGCTGTGAGCAGCACAAATGGCGGAGCATCGACTACTGGGCCTGCTATGCCCGTCACTTCACCTTCACCATCTATCACTATTCCGGTACGGCCAAGATGGGACCCAGGACAGATCCCGCGGCTGTGGTGGATGCCCGCCTGCGGGTCCATGGCATTGGGAATCTACGCGTGGTGGATGCCAGCATTATGCCCTACCTGGTCTCGGGTCATCCCAATGGACCCGTCTACCTCATAGCGGAGAAGGCGGCCGATATGATCAAGGAGGATCACTCATACTCGCAGAACTAGGAATTAGTTTTAGTACCCGGGCATTAACTCACACTATATTTAAGCCGAGTGATTTTTCTAGTGAATGGTTATATAAATAATTCATGGAATCAGTAAAAATTATATGGTGGGTAAATTAGAGCTAGCACTCATTCCAAAGTTCATTAAACCTTAAAAGCAATGAAATAGCAATATTTATCGCTGTAGTAAATTATAAACAAATTAGATATTGTTCAGATTTAGAAGCAATTATCACTGAGAATTCAAGTTTATTGTCAGGGAATTATGTTAAATTATTTATAAATAAATTCTTGATCTTAGCAAAAAGTTATTACTGATTATTCATGAAATTTCAATTGAGAAAATACTTTTTTTAAATTTGTAAAGTTATTTTTAAAGGAAATTATAATTTTAAGAAGATTTGAAAATAAAATTACATATATTTTTGGTTGAAATAAGGAATAGAAATTCATAAAGAGGTAAAATTTCATAAATCGAATTTGAAAAATGGCACATTTAACCATTAAATATCTAAATTTAAATTCAGTTGTGTAAATAGAAATTGGTTTGAATGGTTATTATTAAATAGTTAATAATATTATTGATGCTTGGAGAAACTTATGAAATGTGAATGTAAGTTGCAGATCCCAGACAACTTTTGGGCAAATCCCATTTAAAATAAGCATAATAAAGCAATTAGCTAACATTTAAAATATTATTATGTTTACGACTGGTTTTTTGTTGAAGATCCCGTTCCAACAAAGACAAGATTCTTATAGCAAACCGCAGACAATAAACAATGATTCTGAATTCGTATTATATTATATTATATAATAAAAGAGGATCTCCTTTCTGTTTGTATCTATTTGATGGGTTATTTCTAGCCCTTAAACTGTGGATGGATAGGTTGCTTCCGCATTTGTGATCTCCGATCTCCGATCTCCGATCTTCCGATCTTCCGATCTTCGGATCTTTGCGATCTGCAAGCTGCCAAGACATATAACCAGCGATCGGAGCGATCGGCTCAAGTCAATGTCAAAATAGCGAAGCTTTCAGTTTCTTTTTTTGTTGTTGTTACTGAATCTTTGGCTTTGTCTCGGCGTTGTCTCTCTGCGAACGTGTCTACAGTCAGGCCGAGTATCTGCGGGATTTGAAGATTCTTGGTGCCGCGATCTCTTGGAGCCGAGTGCCGCCGAAAGCGAAGCTTCGGCCGATCGGCGCTGAATTTAATATTAAATTGAACTTGGCCACCGCATTTGTCAGCATTTCTAGTTCCGAAACCGATTGGGCAACACGCACGCGATCGCGTCCAAGTTGCACCTAAACCCCGCCAAGAACCTCGAATCGATCGAGTATCAATCTATATATATATATAACTACATTTTTTTTCTGGTGAAACAAGTGCAGTGATGGCCAGTCGTCGAAAATCCGTATTAATTGCGGCCCTGTGCCTGGCTTTTTGGGCCTGTGCCAGCTTGGCCCAGGAGAACAATGTCCTCTTCGAGACCATTAACTTCCTGCGACGCGGCCAGGCCGATCTCGAGCTGGAGAACTTTGACAACAATCTGGTCATGGACTCGGAATATGACTTTATTGTGGTGGGAGCCGGCACAGCGGGTTGTGCCCTGGCCGCCCGCCTCTCGGAGAATCCCCAGTGGCGTGTGCTCCTCCTGGAGGCCGGCGGACCCGAGCGACTGGTCATGGATGTGCCCATAGTGGCACATTTCCTGCAGCTGGGCGAAATGAACTGGAAGTACAGGACCCAGCCCTCGGATCACGCCTGTCTGGCCATGAACAACAACCGATGCAACTGGCCGCGCGGCAAGGTGGTTGGTGGCAGCTCCGTGCTCAACTACATGATGTACACCCGCGGCAATCGCCGGGATTACGATCGCTGGGCGGAGCTGGGCAACCCTGGGTGGAGCTTCAAGGATGTCCTGCCCTATTTCAAGAAGTACGAGGGCAGCAGTGTGCCCGATGCCGAGGAGGACTATGTGGGTCGCAATGGCCCCGTCAAGGTTAGCTATGTGAACTGGCGCTCCAAGATTGCCGAAGCCTTTGTGGATGCCGCCCAGCAGGATGGCCTCAAGTACAGGGACTACAATGGCCGCATCCAGAATGGAGTGGCTTTCCTGCATACCACCACCAGGAACTCCACGAGGTGGAGCTCCAATCGTGCCTATCTGTATCCCCTGAAGGGCAAGCGAAGCAATCTGCATGTGAAGAAGCACGCCCTGGTGACCAAGGTTCTGATTGATCCACAGACCAAGACTGCCTATGGCATTATGGTTCAGACTGATGGACGCATGCACAAGATTTTGGCCAGAAAGGAGGTCATTGTCTCCGCGGGAGCCATCAATACCCCACAGCTGTTGATGCTGTCCGGCGTGGGTCCGGCCAAGCATCTCAGGGAGGTGGGCATTAAGCCCATTGCCGATTTGGCCGTTGGCTATAACCTCCAGGATCATACGGCGCCGGCGGTTACCTTTACCACGAATGCCACTTCCCTGAAGTTTGAGGATTTCGCCGATCCCACGCTGATCAACAGATTCAATCGGATGGAGGGCCCCTATGGTTCCCCGGGCGGCTGTGAGGCCATTGCCTTCTGGGATTTGGATCACGAACGCGACGAGGACGGTTGGCCGGACATTGAGCTGTTCCTGGTGGGTGGATCCATGTCCTCCAATCCGGCCATATCGCGGGCCTTTGGCCTGAAGAAGAGCATCTATGATTCGCTGTTTGCCGAGATCGAGGACAAGTCACTCAATGCCTTCATGATCTTCCCCATGATCTTGAGGCCCAAGAGTCGCGGTCGCATCATGCTGAAGAGCAGCGATCCCTTCAAGTATCCCCTGATCCATGCGAACTACTTCGCCCATCCCTACGATGTGGACATCTCGGTGCGAGGCCTCCTGAAGGCCATCAGCCTGATGAACCAGCGCGGCATGGAGGCCATCAATGCCAAGCTGTGGGAGCGCAAGATCCCCACCTGCAAGCAGCATCCCTACAAGAGCTGGGCCTACTGGGCCTGCTATGTCCGCCACTTCACCTTCACCATCTATCACTATTCGGGCACCGCCAAAATGGGACCCAAATCGGATCGAGCGGCTGTGGTTGATGCCCGTCTGAGGGTTCATGGCATCAAGAATCTACGAGTGGCGGATGCCAGCATTATGCCAGAGATTATGTCCGGCCATCCCAATGGTCCGGTGTTTATGATTGCCGAGAAGGCGGCGGATATGATCAAGCAGGATCACGGTTTTATACAATAGAGTAGTACTACTTGTAGTGGCTAGTATATGATCCAAAGTCAGGTGTGGGCCCCTCGTGTCCAATTAATCCCATAAATATGGGGCCCACGTTGCTAGGTTAAGGCTGCTGTGCTCAGCATTCGCAAATTGTTGGTCTTTTTTCCCGTATTTTTTGATTAATCTTTAATTCTGCCTTGCCTGAACTGATTCTACATTAAGTCTAGAGACGTAAGACTTTATATATGTTATAATAAATCGCAATAAGCTTTGTATATAAATTGTGCATCAAATGCTTTTCTATATGGGAGGTTCTATCAGGGTTTTGTTATAAATATTTAAAACAGATATACAAATAATTAGTTGCAACTTGGAGGAACGTGGAAAAAGTGTAAATTTTCATATAATTTGTGGTACGTATGTGGATTTTTGTTAATGAAAATATTTATATGAATTAAATATTATATTATTTATATGATAAAATATTTTACATGTACTATATTTACTTTAAAAAATTTTCCTTTGATTTTTTAGTTTTTCTTTAGCTTTTTTTTCTTTGTTTTATAAGAGAAAAATAATACTTTTGATCTATTTATTATTATTATTATTACTATTTGTGTTTTAAATATTGTTTTCTCTTTTTTTAGATTTAAAATCTCCTATAAATCCAACATTTTTCTTAATTCTTCTCATTAAACTCACACCTTGACAATTGGTTTAAAACTTTAGAAACTCAAAAACTTGGAGTTAATTTGTTATATCTAATCAACATGACATTGACATTGAATTTCATCGACTTTTTCAGCTCTGGCAATTTTCATGCTAATCAATTTGTGGCATCGTAATCAAAAAAAAAAAATCCGTGAAATCCATGAAGTTGACCGCTTGTTTGACGATTTTTCGTTTCTTTTCGCTTTGTTTTGATTTATTAGACGCCTTTGTTTCCAGTCTTGTCTGTCTTTTTCTTCTTGTGGCTATTTTTTTATTGTTGCGGAAATGATTTTTTGGCTTACTCTCGTTTTTTTTTTCTTCGTTTTTGTTTTTTGTCTGTTTTTTAACGATCCAAAGGCGGTGTGAATATTTAGCTTGTTCCAAGTTTCTGTTAGTCTTTGGTTTAACGTTGATCTTTGCATTCAAGTTGCTTCGATTTGCATCGATTTGACCTTAGAATTATTTATGTATATGGAGTGGATATAAATCTGTCGAAAATTGAGAATAACTGCTTGAGATCGTGTAAGCCACAGCCCAAGGGTAGGCTATAGGCCAAATTCGGTTTAGTTTGGCTTAAAAAGCTTTAAGCTTGGCTTGAAGCTTGGCCAGAGATACTTTTAACCGGTTTTGAAGCCGGCATTCTTGAGAGATTCCTATTTTGATTATTCTATATACATGTCTTTATATATTTAAATATTCTTAATAGAGATATAGACTTGGAAATACCCAGTAAACAAAGCTTTGTGCTAGAAGTCACTTTGTCCAAGTAGGCTTCAATTTATTGCGAAACTAATAGAAAAATTTCCATCTAACACGACGGCATACACAAGAAAGCATGGCTAGGCAACATGTTGAGCAACACTCATTGTTGCTGGCAACATGCTGGGAAATTTTCATAGTTGCTGACAACATGTTAAATGTTGCAGAGGTTCAACACACGAATTTATATTTTATAATTGCAATATATGTTACCTATGTTAGATATATGCAATATTTTTATATTTTAAATTTGAATATATCAAATTTTGGATTAAAATTTTTATATATCAAATTTTATGTTTATTTCTATTTTAAATTTATTGAAATATAATATTGAACAGTTTTTTCCAAAACATTTTAGCAATGAACAGTAACTTTAAGGTCTTCTCATTACCATGTTTTTTAAGTTATTGTGCTCAAATTTGAAAAAGAATATATATTATATATATGATATCTTTCTGGAGAAACCGATTGATTATTAAGACCCCGAGATTTATTTCAAATCTGTTATAAAACATGTACATTTTTTATGTAAAAACTCCTATCAAAACCGCTTACCCTTTACCATTTCCCTTTCATTTTTTCCAAGAGCTAAAGTTACCATGGTTTTATTTTCACCAGACTTTTCATTAACACAAATTGAAATATTCATGAATCTAGAGGGCGGATTTCAGTTGCAAAAAAAAAAGGCGAACAAACACAAAAGGAAACAAATTGTGAATGCAATTGCCATGACCAAAACATGACCCATCCTTCAGATGAGTCTCATTTATTCGGTTGTAAGGGAAATCCTGTGAACTGCATCCATATGCTTTGGGGGGTTGATTTCGCTGCAATAATAGGGAGGCCACCCCTTTTTTTGTATCCTTTCTTAATTTTCTCATCTCGTGTCACTTTTTTTTTGGGGGCTGGCTGGACGCAAAGTCGTTTAATCCGCTTTGGTTTTGTTCTCATCGCCTTTTTACTTTACTTTGGCCAGTTTGGGGTTGCTCTTGGTATATATTAACCCTCAAGTGCCCGCTTCTAGTGCTTCAGTCTTTTAACTTCAATCTCCAAAGATTCCCCAGAACAAAAAATATATATACAAAAAAAAATGATAATAAACAAGTTGCCCAACCAACCAAATGCCATTGAACCAAGCTCGGTTTTAGATGCAGAAACCAAGACTGAGACTGAGACAGAGACAGGGACAGAATACTTGTAAAAAGAGACGGGAGATTTCAGGGAAAAATAAAGAAAGAGAGAGAGAGAGAACACAGAACAAGCAGAAAGCTAAAAAATTAGCAAGGGGCAATAAAAATTCTGAGGCAATCACAGCCTGTTTTAGCCCTACAGAATCCGGCCAAACAAAGTCATCCAACTCATTGCTTTCAAGACAAGTACACAGAGAGAAAAAGTAAAAACATTAATACAATTCTATTATTTTTTCCTTGGAAAAATCATTAGAGTATTAAGTAGTTATAGCCTAATGATTATGCCCTATTTCGTTTAAAAGAAATTCCAATTTTGTTGTAAAACTGAAATTTAAATTTAGTAAAGAAAATAACTTTGCATTTTGCAATGTTTTTTGGTAGTGTACAGAGAAAGGCGGAGAAAGAAGAGAAAGAGGGAAAAGTGGAAGAAAGGGATGGGAAGAAAGATCAGCCAGGGAGAACCAAACCGGCATTAAGATGATCCACAGTGTCACAAAATTCATTGAAAACTAAAATTCATTTCAACTAAATATGTAAAAAATACCTCTCTAAAATAAAATATTTCTAATAAGTAAATTCATTTATATAATATATATTTATAAATAATATAAATATGAAATTCATTAATTGGCAATTAAACATAATTTCGATAGAAATTGGTTTAACATATTATACCCTTGCAAGGTATTATAATTTAAGTTAGAAGCTTGCAAAGCAGTGAAGGAGTCATTTCCGACCCCATAAATCATATATATTCTTGATCAGCGTCAACAGCTGAATCGATCTAGCCATCTCAGGAAAAAAAATTTTTTTTTTAATTTTTTGAAAATTTTATAAGGTTAATTTGACAACAAAAAATTGTCAAAAATTTTCATTTTTTAAAATTTTATTTTGAGTTTGCAGATTTATTGCCCTAATAAAAACTAACATAGGAAAGCTTTCCGAATTGAAATTAATGCTTTTTTGTCCTAGTTATGAGATTTTTAAACTTTGATTTGTCGATAAAATAGTCGTAAAAATATCGATAAATACCGGCTAAAAGAATGATATTGTAATTGTAGTCAGAAGCTTGAAACTCTGTGAAGGAGTCGTTTCCGACCCTATAAACCATATATATTCTTGATCAGCATCAATAGGCGAATCTTTCTAGCCATGTCGGAAAGAAAAAAATGTTTTTGAAATTTTTTCAAAATTTTATATCATCACCATCTGCTCCACAGTCCACTGGCATCGTTGGCCCGCGGCCAGAGATCCAACTTGGAGTGAAGCTGCGTTGCCGCAGAGTTCAGTTACCGGCCATATCGCGACCATGGAGAAGGTGTTGCTGCTCTTCCGGCTTCTGTTTGTGCTGCTTTTGGTCCCGATCACACCTGGGATACGACTGGACAGTGGCAATAAGCAGAATCTGGATGCATTAAGGCGACTTGGCCTAGGGAATATCGTCAATCTACCCTTGTATAGCGATGGTGAGGCGACTTTTAAGCATTATATTATATATTTTATATAAATTTCTTATTATTTTTGGCAGCACCCCAATCGCATTATGATTTCATAGTGGCTGGAGCTGGCTCTGCGGGCAGCACTGTGGCCTCCCGCCTCTCGGAGAACCCCAGTTGGAGTGTGCTCCTGATCGAGGCCGGTGGTGTAGAGAATTTGATCCACCAGGTGCCTGTGCTGGCGGCACACCTCCAGAGCACGGCCTCCAATTGGAATTATCGATCAACGCCGCAGCGCAATGCCTGCTGGGGAATGCACGAGAAGAAGTGCGCCTTGCCCAAGGGCAAGGTCCTTGGCGGCACCAGTTCCATCAACTATATGATCTACAATCGCGGCAATCGGCGGGAGTACGATGGCTGGGCAGCGGCCGGTAATCCTGGCTGGAGCTACAAGGATGTCCTGCCCTACTTCCTCCGGGCAGAGAATGCCCAGCTCAAGGGCTTCGAGCACTCGCCGTATCATAACCACAGTGGACCGCTCAGTGTGGAGGATGTGCGTCATAGATCGCGTATTGCCCATGCCTATATCAGGGGTGCCCAGGAGGCGGGACACTCCCGCGTGGACTACAACGGAGAGACGCAGCTGGGCGTCAACTATGTCCAGGCCACCACCCAGAAGGGCAGGCGGCACAGTGCCTTCCGTGCCTACATACAACCCATCCGGGCAAGTCGCAAGAATTTGCATATTGTGACCTTGGCGAGGGTAACCCGCATCCTCATTGACAACGCCACCAAGAGCGCCTATGGCGTGGAGTTCACCCACCAGGGTAGGGTCTTCCGGGTGAAGGCCCGCAAGGAGGTGATCCTCTCGGCGGGAGCCTTTAACTCCCCTCAGCTGCTAATGCTGTCGGGCATTGGCCCGGAGGACAACCTCAAGGCAATCGGGATTCCCATAGTTAAGGCTTTGCCCGTGGGCCGACGGATGTACGATCACATGTGCCACTTTGGACCCACCTTTGTCACAAATACCACGGGTCAGACCCTCTTCAGTGCCAGCATAGGACCGCCCGTGGTCAGTGAGTTTCTGCTGGGCAGATCCGATACCTTCCTCTCGAGCATTGGCGGCGTGGAAACGCTCACTTTCATCAAGGTGCCATCGGCCAAGACGGCCCAAGGATTGCCAGACATTGAGCTAATCCAAGTCGCGGGCAGTTTGGCCAGTGACGAGGGCACTGCCCTCACCCAGGGAGCCAACTTCAAGGCAGAGATCTACGAGAAGATGTACAAGGAGTTGGCTCTCCAGCGGCAGGATCACTTTAGCTTTCTGATCATGGACTTTAATCCCGCTTCCGTGGGACGCCTGTGGCTGCATAATCGCAACCCCTTGGAGTGGCCACGCATTGATCCCAAATACTTCTCAGTGCCGGCGGACATTGAGCATCTGCTGGATGGGATTAAGGAAGCTTTGAGGATATCCAAAATGCCGGCCCTGCAGGCCATTGGCACCAGGCTACTGGATAAGCCAGTGCCGGGCTGTGAGAGCCACAAGTTTGCCTCGGACGACTACTGGCGATGCTCCATCAAGACCATGTCCTATACGCTGCACCACCAGGTGGCCACCTGTCGCATGGGACCGGAGAGTGACCCCACCACCGTGGTGAATCATCAGCTGAAGGTCCATGGCATCAGGAGACTCCGTGTGGTGGACACCAGCATAATCCCTCGACCATCCACCGGACACACCAATGCGGCGGCAATTATGATCGGAGAGAAGGCGGCGGACATGATCCGATCCGAATGGAGTTGATTCTTCACCAGAGATCATCTGGGAACCCGAATTAACTCGAATGATTCGAATGATTCATGTAAATGGGCCAATGAAATGCAAAACGAAAGTTGGAACCCAGCTAATGGGTACACTGGAACACTTGGGAGAAGCTATCGCCACTCTGGAACTGGTTCGGAAGTGTTTTCTAAACGTCTGAACACAATGCAGATATATATAAAATTATTTATTGATTTAATTAACATTAGGCTCCATTCTTTTTTTTTCTAGGCATATAATTTTAATAAAATATATATTCAAATATACTTTAAAGTGTATAAGAGAGAAATATATATAATATATATATTATATAGGGTTATATTAAGAGATAATGTTATTTTTGGACAGCGAAGATATATTTTAAAGGGTATATATTTATACCCTGGCAGAGTACTTTAATTTAAGTTAAAAGCTTTTAACGATGTGAAGGAGTCATTTCCGACCCTATAAATCATATATATTCTTGATCAGCATCAAAAACTAAATCGATCTAGCCATCTCCGGCAAAAAAAAAAAAAAATTTTTAAATTGTCAATTTTTTCAAAAAAAGGAAAGGGGTTACATCATTAAAATTGTCCAAAATCGGCAAAATTTAAAATTTTTTAAAATTTAAAATTGAGTATGCAGATTTTTTAATAAAATAAAAACTAACATAGGAACGCTTTCCGAATTTAATTTAAGGCATTTTTGGCAAAGTTATGACTTTTTTAAACTTTGATTTGACGATAAAATTGTCTATAAAAATACCAACTAAAAAATGGTATTATAATTTTATTCAGAAGATTGTTACCTGGTGAATAAGCTATTTCCGACCCCATAAATCATATTTATTCTTGATCAGCATTAAAATCTGAATCAATCTAGATATGTCCGGGCGAAAAACATTTTTTTGAAAATTTTTTCAAAATTTCAAAAATTGATAAGGGGTTACATCATTAAAATTGTCAAAAATTGGCAAAAAAAAAATTTTATTTTTAAAAATTTTAAACTGAGTATGCAGATTTTTTAACCTAATAAAAACTAACATAGGAACGTTTTCCGAATGGAAATTAATGAATTTTTGGCCAAGTTATGAGATTTTTAAGCTTTGTATTTCTCGAATTAATTGTCATATAAAAATATCTATAAATATCGATTCAAAAATGCGAATATTTTAAGTTTAGATATAATCGATTTCCGATTCGATTCCAAATTTAATTACAAACTGCATTAGTACATAAACTTTGGCTTGTTTTAAAAGATTTGTGACCCTAATAAATACAAATTAATAATTTAAAAGAATATGCCTAAAAATTTCAAGATATATTTCAAGTTAAATTCATAATTTCCCAAAGAGTCTAAAAGGTTATCCCCCACTTTTTTTTGAGTGTAACTAAGCTCTGCAGGTCTCGGGAACAGTTGGGGTCAATCCGAACCAGATCACGTCATGACCTAGCTTAATAACTTCGCACCGATCCGAATCTGAGGCAGTGCAAACGGGTTTCCTTCCCCGCAAGCAACGCTTTGGATCAAGTTCAATGCTCGGCAGTCAAAAATTAATAGAGCGCTGGGAGTGTTGTGTATACATATTTAAATATATACTTAATTATTTATATACGGTACAGGTATACGTAATACCTATACAGATCGAAATTCGAGTGCACTCCCAGCGGGATTCCAGGCCCAGTGGACGCGGAGCACGCGCCAAAAGTTAAACGAACTCGCACAAATGGCTTCTGACAGCGAAAAAGTGGAGAATCTTGTCATTCTCCCTTCACATTTGGGCAAACCAGGAAATGTGGTATTAGCATTCCATGGATACCCTGTAGCTGCGACATTTTCCAAATTAATTGAAAGCATTTAACAAGATCAAAATCGGATAATGTGATCGGCTAATTGGTATTTTGTTTACATTAAAATAAGACGATTGCTGATGAATGTATCATTATTTTTAAAGGGAAAATATTTCCTAATAAAGTTCTTTTTAGTGTTTATAATTTAAAACAAAAACCAATTATTTCAGGCATTTTCATTAAATTTGTTTTTTATTTGTTAACTGCTAATTGGTGCTAACTTAAACCGAATTTGTTTTTAGCTCTTCAACCGGTTTAAAGTTCTCAGTTTCTTAATTCTTCTAGCCGTTAGTTTGTTGATTTTTTTTTATTTATTCGCTCTTTGGTCTTTGCCTGGCTTAATGGCCAATTTCATTCTCCTATTTGCTAGTCCATTTGGTTCTTGGGTCTTCAGTTGGTTATAAACTTTAACGATTTTTCCGTGTCGGCACTTAATTTCATTCATTGCTTTATTTCTTCCTGTGGACCGCAAAAGCTGGCATTTCAATTCATTCATACAACTATATTATTGGACGGGATATTAGCAATTTAAGGTCTCTACGATATTCCCAACTAAAATTACACTATTTTTATTTGGATTTCAGATATTTTCGATATTTTATCGATATCAGTAAAAAGGGAATTCATATCAGAAAAAATCTCTCGACTTATTGAATTAATGCAGACAAATATTTAATTCTAGTAAACGAAAGTTGTACTGTTTTCGGAATTTTATCGATATTTAAACGATTAAGAGTATAATTACTTTGTTATCGATATTAAATAAATACATAAACGATTTAAGAAATTTTGTGATTAATTTTTTAAGTATAATAAACCTTTTAAACCTAATTAATCGATATGGTATCGATATAAATAATTTTGTAGTTATATTAAGCTGTTTTCTTAATTTCCTATACAATAAATTTTTGATTTTGTATCGATTTTAGAGATAATGGAAACTATCAACATTCACAACTATACAATATTTTTCATATTTTAAAAAATATAGTTTTCTATAAATATTTAAATATTTAAAAGGATTGTAAAATGTATTTTATCGATACAGATATTCTTTCCTAGACAATAGCAATGTAAAGGTTTTTTTTTAGATAATAATTGCCATTGAATATCCTCAATTTCCTAACCCTAAGCCGACTCCCTAAACTCCCTTGAAAGAATTGCAGGGTATGTGGTTTTTATGACGGTTTTGGGCGGCGTCGGTGGCGTTGCCGGTGGATTAACAGTCGCAGAAGCAACAACAAAAGACCCGCAGCACCGTGTTTGGAGCTCGTTGCCCAGGTGCAAATGTATCTGTGCTGTGTGTGCGGCGGCATTATGGCATTATGGCCCGCCACCTGACTCATCCCGTCTCCAGTCCAGTTCTGTCCAGGAGCTGAAGCTAAGCCATGGCTTAAAAGCAACTCCCCCAGCGGAGGGTCTCTCATTTGCCCAGCCTTCGCAGGTGCAGATGCAGTCCACGTTCCCGCTAAAGATCTCAATGGGCCAGCTCCTGCCGCTTGTGTTGCTTCTCATCCTCAGCGGATGCCGGGCAGATGTCAACCGGCTGCTGCTGGACCAGCTTAACCAGGTGGGACTGGTCAATCTTTTGGATCAGGCAACGCGACCCAATGGTGAGCACTCCCAATAATTCTATATGGACAGTTCCAGACAGGAGATATCTGTATTTATATTGCAGTACCCAGGGATCTGACCAGCTATGACTTTGTTGTGGTTGGTGCCGGTGCCGCTGGCTGCTCCCTGGCTGCCCGCCTCTCGGAGAATCCCCAATGGACGGTGGCCTTGTTAGAGGCCGGTGGCGTGGAGAATATAGGCCATTTGACGCCAGTGCTGGCGGGTTATCTTCAACAGACATCCTCCAACTGGGGCTACAAGTCTGTGCCGCAGAAACTCTCCTGCCTGGGCATGAACAATCACGAGTGTGCCCTGCCCAGGGGCAAGGTGCTAGGTGGCACTAGTTCCATCAACTATATGATCTATAATCGTGGCAATCGGCGGGACTTTGATGGCTGGTCGGCGGCTGGTAATCCTGGCTGGAGCTACAACGAGATATTGCCCTATTTCCTGCGCAGCGAGAATGCCCAGCTCCAGGGATTGGAGAACTCGCCGTATCACAATCACAGCGGTCCATTGAGTGTGGAGTATGTACGCTTCCGGTCCCAGCTGGTGGATGCCTTTGTGGAGGCCTCGGTGGAATCGGGATTGCCGCGCACCGACTACAATGGGGAATCACAGTTGGGGGTGTCCTATGTCCAGGCCACGACCCTCAATGGGCGGAGGCATTCGGGCTATGCGGCGTACATAAAGCCAGTGCGGGATCTGCGATCCAACTTGCACATATTCACCTACACCCGGGTGACCCGCATCCTCATCGATGATGCCACTAAGTCCGCCTACGGTGTGGAGTTTCACTACAAGAACAAAGCCTACACTTTCAAGGCACGCAAGGAGGTGATCCTCTCGGCAGGGACCTTCAACTCGCCCCAACTACTGATCCTATCGGGAATTGGACCAGAGGACAACCTGAAGGCCATTGGGGTGCCCATTGTTAAGGAGCTGCCCGTGGGTCGTCGGTTGTACGATCACATGTGTCACTTTGGACCCACCTTTGTCACAAATACTACGGGTCAGACGACATTCACCTCCAGGGTCACACCCACCGAGGTGCTGTCCTATCTGCTGGCCGGAAGTCCCGCCACCAGACTGAGCTCTATTGGCGGAGTGGAGGCATTGGCCTTCCTCAAGAGCCCACGTTCTAGTTTGCCCAAAGACTGGCCAGATATCGAGCTCATCATGGTCGCCGGGAGCCTGGCGAGTGACGAGGGCACTGGCCTCAAGTTGGGTGCCAATTTCAAGGACGAGATCTATGACAGGATGTACAGGGAACTGGCCCAGGCGCGGCAGGATCACTTCACGCTGCTGGTCATGCAGTTCCATCCAGAGTCCGTGGGACGCCTTTGGCTCAGGGATCGTAATCCCCTCGGCTGGCCCAAGATCGATCCCAAGTACTTTGTGGCCGAAGAGGATGTGGAGTATCTATTGGATGGGATCAAGGCCAGTTTGCGGATCATGGAGATGCCAGCTTTGCAGAAGATTGGAGCGAGACTGCTCCAGAGACCGACACCGGGCTGCGAGAGCCTCAAGTTTGCCTCGGATGATTACTGGAGGTGCTCGATCCGAACGTTATCCTATACGCTGCACCACCAGGTGGGCACCTGTCGCATGGGACCGGAGAGTGATCCCACCACCGTGGTGAATCATCAGCTAAAGGTCCATGGCATAAGGAGGCTTCGTGTGGTGGACACCAGCATTATTCCAGTGCCACCCACAGCCCACACCAATGCGGCGGCCTTTATGATTGGGGAGAAGGCTTCGGACATGATACGATCCGAATGGAGTTGATTTTCGGACCAATAACCAATAAAATTAGTCAATAAACAGCGAGTAGAATAATAATTTAATTAGGCATTCATTGTTAATTAAGGCGAAATAATTAAGTCATTACACACGCCTTGAGGTGACTTAAAGCTTTCTTGATTAAATCTTTTGATATATATTATATTTTAACAACCCCTTTTATTGCTCGTTTTTAAGTATGCAATTTTAATTGGAGACTGTTTTGTTTCTTCGTCTTTTTAAGTTATTTTATTTATTCGAATAATTAAAAACAGTTCAAAAATTAATGTAATAGGTACTTCTAAGCGAATATCTATATTCTGTTATCGATATCCTGTGTAAATTTCCAAGATAGATATTCTCTTTGGAATTTCCCTGTAGCTCATGGGTTATCGAAATTCCCTGAAATTTCCTTGTTGCTCTAAGATCAAAGATTGTATTCTCTGTAGCTCATGAACCATATTCCGTTGTCGATATATTTCCCTGACTGGGATTATCGATATTTCTTGGAAATTTCCCTATACCTCATGGCCTAACGATTTATTTCGATAAATTTCCCTATAGCTCTTACACCAAGGACTATAGATATTCCCTGATTTCCCTGGTGTGCTGTACTTATCGATATTAATAAATAAATATAAGCTCCCCGGATTAAGGATTATCGATTTTCCGTGTAAATCTATTATTTCATTAAAGCCCTTTGCAAGCAACTTTTGATGGAAATGGCAGAAAAAGTGAAGAGCAAACTCTTCTATTGTTTGCCTTGGAGAGTTAATTAAATGAAATTACCTTAACGACTCGTGCAAGTTGCATTTTGGGCTTACAACTGGGTTTAGGCTTGAGTTCGGGCTTGGGTTTGGATTCGGATTCGGTGGTGACGACCAGTGGGCTATTAGGGGATGGGGCTGGAGCGGGGCTGGGGGCACCCCTAGGGGTTGGCCAGAGTGCATTAACCCATGCCCGCACAACCGCACAACGCGAGGGTTGAAAACTGAAGTTTGGCCCAGGCCCAGGCCCAAGGCACACAGAAAAACCCAACTGGAGACGTAGGCAAAATGGCAACAAGCTACACAGGACAACACATCATCAGCAGGGGGTGGTTTGCCAGGATGCTGTGGGGGTTGGATGGAGACAGGCGAACCAAGGTGGGTGCATACAAGTGGTTATCACTGTCCGCGTTCCCCTCCCTCCCCTTTTGGTTGCGGAAAATTCAATATGCATCAGGGAGTTTTCTGTGTGCGTTCCTCGTTTTCCGTGTTTGGCGTTCTGGGTGTCGCCGGAGGAAGCTGTCGTTCAGCGTCGGCCCCAGGGATACGCAATGGATAGCACAGAGGTTACACGGAAAAAAAATTATTGAGAAAACTACTACAAACCCAATCAAAACAATATAAAACGTATTGATAAGAAGAGGCATTAGAAACTAGAAAATAAGCTAACTTCGACATGGCATTGTTTATATGCTCTGGCAAATTGCAATTGAATTAAAGGGTCGTATCGGAAATCGATTATATTTAAGGATGAAATATTCGCATTATTGGAATCGATATTTATCGATATTTTTATATGACAATATGACAAAAAATCAAAATTTAAAAATCTCATAACTAAGCCAAATAAGCATTAATTTCAATTCGGAAAGCTTTCCTATGTTAGTTTTTAGTAGGTTAATAAATCTGCATACTTCATTTAAAATTTTAAAAATTTTAAATTTTTGCCAATTTTTGACATTTTTAATGATGTAACCCCTTTCCTTTTTTTCAAAAAATCGTCAATTTTTGAAAATTTTGTTTTTTTGCCGGAGATGGCTAGATCGATTCAGTTTTTGATGCTGATCAAGAATATATATGATTTATAGGGTCGGAAACGACTCCTTCACAGAGTTTCAAGCTTCTGACTATAATTACAATACCATTTTTGAGTCAATATTTATCTATATTTTTATATGAGAATCTTTTCAAAAAATCAATTTAAAAAAACGCATAACTAAGCCAAAAATGCATTAATCTTAGTTCGGAAAGCGTTCCCATGTTAGTTTTTATTAGGTTAATAAATCTGCATACTCAGTTTAAAATTTAAAAAAAATTAAATTTTTTGCCTTTTTTTGAAAATTTTAATGATGTAACCCCTTTCCTTTTTTTGAAAAAATTGAAAATTTTTGAAAATTTTGTTTTTTCGCCGGAGATGGCTAGATCGATTCAGTTTTTGATGCTGATCAAGAATATATATGATTTATAGGGTCGGAAATGATTGCTTCACAGTTTTACAAGATTTTTACTAAAATTATAAGCCCTGTTTGGGTATAAATATTTGAATATTATTCCCAGTCAATATACAAGCACAAATATATTTATAAAGAATATTTCTGTATTTAAAAAGGTTTGATAACCTTTTAAATTTGTTTCTTACAAGTTAACCCCCATTGTGAAGGTTTAAAAATTAGTCAGAGTCTGCTCAACTCAATCAGACAACCCAATAAATACAAAATATATATAAAGTAACTATATAAAATATACAGGTTTTGCCTTAAATGCGTTTTTAAGTGCGAATATATTACTAAATTTAGAATACAACACATAAAACAAACACTCTAAAGAAAAGGCTTTGCAACGGAGTGTCTATATATATATTGTATTTAAGTGAGATGTATATATTATTTCTTTCAGTGCTGTGATTATGCTGAATGCCTAGCAATCACAGGATCAAAGGGAAGTCAGAGAAATGTCGCCAACCCTGCCTGAATTCGCAATGTCCTGTCAACAATGCGGTTGCCTAATTGCAGCATTTCAAAATCAGTCAACAGGCGTTTCCACAAAAAGGAAAAGTAAGGGAGACAGAGAGAGAGAGGGCGGGGGGAGTGTGGAAAACTTATGCCTACATAAATGCGGAAAATAACCCTTTTGACAAACGCTCACCTGAAACAATTAACGCCTCATTGGGACCGGTCGTGTGAATGTTGCCCATGGTTGAGGTTCTCAGCTCCTTCTGCTCGTTGTCCTGCCTGCTTCCTTTATTTGTTTAAATATTTCGTTATATTTCGGTTACTCCTTTCCTTCTATTTTTTGGCCGAAAGCTTTGCTCGAAAAAGTTCTGCAGCGGAAAAACAAACAGAAAGCGCGCACAAAAACACACACACGGGGGATATTTTAATTAGCACACAGAAAAAAAATGCCAGCGATTCAATTATTATCGATTGTGTCATCCATCAGGCTGGGATGTTAATTATAGAAATTTTAAGGCCACTGAGAAATTTATATTAATTATATAAGAGAGAGATTCTTAGGTTGTTGGAACAACGAATTTTATTTGTATTTAAGGAGAGAATAATTGGAAATAAATAATAAACAAATAATAAGAAACATTTACTATAATGAGCATTTAAATATTAAATTTTATTTCTTAAATTTAATAAATTTCTTATTTTTTCTCTCAGTGGCCTAACAAATTGAATAGACAGAAGCTTTTAATGGGCTGTGGCCTCGATATTTCGAGTTCTGCCCGAGAGTATGTTATGAATTTATTTTTTAGATTAGCATCAAACACGCGCGGTTCATTTTTGTTGTTGTGGGTTTTTATTCGTTTTGTATTTTTTTTGTTGTTTTGTTTTAATATTGCTTTTTATTCAAAGCTTTTTGCAGTCTCTAGGGAACAGCAGCAACAATAACAGCAATTAAATATAAATAACAACAACGGCGGCAACATGTTCTGGTTATAAGTCGAATCATATACACATGCCATATATTCTAAAACACTGAGGAAAATATTTGATAGTATTCAGCTATTTTTAGATCCTAATAATACCAATTAATATTAAATTTGTGAATGTAGGGATTCATATAATTGAGTTTGAGTGGGAAATTCTTGTTCTAACAAAAAATACAGGATAAAACAATACGAAATTTTGATTTTTTAAATATTTTATAACCTACTTTTTGAGATTTTTCGGATTTAAAGGAACTAACATCATTTGCTAAGCTAATATTTTATTTTTAATACATGTTTTACGATTATTTAATGTATATTAAAAATTCTGTAGGACAATTAAAGCCTGATAATTTTATACATATAAAAAAAACACCTCCACGAAATGTATAAAATATTTAATTCATATTATTTGGTTCCCTTTTTAAACCTACTTTATCAACTAAACTAAAAACATTCAATATTTCGCCAAAATTGAATGGAAATCCATTCGAACATCTATTTTTTCTCTGCGTGTAACTCCACTATATGTACATACGTACTTAAGTATATTAAAACCGATCGAAAAGGAATGTGGGCGCATAGAATTATTTCACCGAGTTTATGGACACTTGCGAGGCCAACTCAAAGGCAGAAATAAACTCAAATCAAAGAATGCCACTTGAGAAATGTAAACTTCGCTTGTGATTCCCGTTTATTACTTTGATAGCAGTGCAAGCGGACCGGTACTTTTTGCCTGCCTTTATTTTTATCAAAGTTCAAATAAGAAAACACGAAAATAAATTGCGAGAAGTATGTAGAGCATGATGGCTAGGGGTGGGGCGGGATGACGTAAGCGGCAGGGCGAAATACAGAAGAAGAGAGTCGAGGGTGTGCTTATGGAGTGGACGAGAGAGAGAGAGAGCGGGTGAGAGAGGAGTGTGCTGCTGCTGCTGCTGTCTTATCAATGAGCTCATCACTTTGCCTTTCGTTCTATCGAGCGAATATGGCGCAAAGGTAACAACAAAACAACAGTAAAAACATAGAACCGTAAGAAATGCAAGCACGCACACGCATACACACGCTCGAAATTAACCCTTAGCTGGGGACTGGAACTGAGATTCTATTTCGGGTTTTTCTGATTGGGGTTGCCGCCGAAGTTTGAGGTAAACAAAGTTTGTTATTGCCGCTTTGTTGTTGCTGTACCAATTGGGAGTTGCCTTCCCGTGCAACTATTTAACGTTCTTTTTAATTAAATCTGTCACAACAAAATCGCTCTTGAAACGCTTCACTGGCCACCGGCATCGAATAACACAGAAAAAAAACAATAAAAAAAACACACATAAAGGTTTAGAACCACGCCGGAAAAAATCTCCGCGAGCAGCATCCACAGGCTGCTGCTAGCAGTTTGTTGTTTCACTTTTCACCACTCACAGCGCACAGAAACAAAAATAGACACACTACGAAATGCACACTTAAGAGACGATTTGAACGCGCACCACTTTGATTGATTTTCGGTTAATTGATTCTACTTTTTTAATTAAAACGCAAATTTGGCCGAAATTTACCGCACAGAAAATCGCCCACTACCAGTGTTGCCAGTTTAGCTTACTTCAGGCTGACCGTATTGGCTGACGCCAGAAATACCGCAGATATGCGCCAGAAATACCGCAGATATTCCTCAGTTTGGAAGAAAGAGTATAAATAATACTAAAGAGGTAGTTTTAGAGAAAAACCTAAAATTCACTGCGTAATAGGAACTGTGATATTTGGATTGTGTACATTTTAATGGAATTACAACTTTATTAATTATATTTAGGTGATACTCTGTTATTTTTTGAATGTCCCAGCAATAACAATCCGAATATACCAGCAAATCGATAACTATTTGGTTTAACAATATACCAAAACAATAATCCATTCTGACTATCGATAAGTTGGAATACTGATGTAAACAAAAGAGAGAAAAAATGTCTCGGGGCGGAGAACTGGTCTTTAAAACTAAGAAAACCTCCGAAAAGATCTCCGAAAACATACATATTTTCGCTAACGATCCATCGCTGGCCTTTTTCCGTGTCCAGGAGCATGTGCGCAAGGTTTCCCCGGCAATATTCGAGAAACGCGATGAGGTATTCCAGCTGCAGAACAATCTCCAGGGCCACTGCTACGACATGGAATACGGAATTCAGTAAGTAGTTAACTTGATAAAAGCTGGTATAGCTTTACTAATGCAGTGCCTTATCCCTTAGAGCCCTGCGCACCATCGAAAAGTCGGAGAGTGTATTCGACAACATACAGGAAATGATAAAGGCATCGATTTTCCTGAAGCAACAGCTGAAATACGAGGAAAATCGCAAGAAAGTGAAGAAGGAGAGCACCAAGTCTTCGGTTTACAAGCGTTTCTCTGCCCATCTTGCCTTGGACCTGCCGGAACTGCCCGATTTCGGTGGTGTTATGCGTGAAACCAGCCAGCGGATGGAGAACATGATAGGTCCTACGGCGGGAACATCTCGAACAGAGGCCAGCACGTCACAGGCCCCGCCACAGGCCAGTAATCCTGGAGAGCTCCAACGATCCTATACGACACTGCACTAGTTCTAGAATCTAGGTCTTACAAATTGTTATAAATGCTGAAACTATAGCTATGTTTTTAAAAAGATAATTAATCAAATAGTATTTCTATATACTCTACATATAACTATAAATTTATATACAGTAAAGCCTCTAAAAATAGTCCATAAATATATAATAAATATTGCTTAATTTTGTAATTTGTAAAAACATTTTCAAGAACTTTAACATTTCTTTCCATATTCAACCAGTTTACGTACTTTATATTAATAAATAAATTATTTTAACATTAATACAAGAAATAATGACTTTTCTGTCATTTAAAAACCTATTTTCTGAGCTCTATAAGAAAAATTAACTTAACTTTAAATTCAAACAATTCCTCGCAAATTTTCCGACTACCCGATAACTATTGCACATGCCAAGCTATCGATAGACCCCCATCTGAGCACTTGGCTCCAACAACAACAACAACATTAAATTAGATAATTAAACGAGGAAGAACGATTGACGACCGGTGTGAAAATGAACCGAATTTGCCAGACTCTGTTGCGTCAAAGCTATGTGCGCTCCGCTGTTGGAGTGGCCCAGTCGCAGTTGTCCGGAGGAGTGCGTGCCGCCACCGTGCCTGCTGCTTCCTCCAACATCACACCGCTCATCCTCAGCCGCTTCTATGCCGCGGATGCGACTGACAACAATGCCGCTGCTGCTGCCGTGGACAAGGCGACGCTGGACAAGCTGGTGCGCACCAACAAGGTGGTCATCTTCATGAAGGGCAACCCACAGGCGCCGCGCTGCGGCTTTAGCAATGCGGTTGTGCAAATTTTGCGGATGCATGGTGTCCAGTACGATGCCCACGACGTCCTCCAGAACGAGGCACTGCGACAGGGTACGTATGCTATAGATACATGTATATAAATTCGATTAATTACATATGCATTCTGTGGCAGGTGTGAAGGACTACACCGACTGGCCCACCATTCCACAGGTCTTCATCGACGGCGAGTTTGTCGGCGGCTGTGATATCCTGCTGCAGATGCACCAGAGCGGCGACCTAATCGAGGAACTCAAGAAGGTGGGCATTATCTCCGAGCTGCTTAAGGCGGAACAGGCCAAGCCCAAGGAGGAGAGCACCAAGTAGGCTCCCAAAAATTAAAACCCCTTACGAGACCTTAACTGTTAGCCACGCAACGTTTTTATTATTAAATGTTTAACTCATAATGGATATGCGATGGAACCCTTTATTATGGCTGCTCCCCGTCGATTCGCTGCAGTATGTTCAGGATCTGGCAGCGTGCCTGTACAGGATCGCTTGCCTCCAAGAGCTCCAGGCATTCTTGGAGGTACTGGGAATGGGTCATATTTACCAGCATCTCCATCAGGCTGTCGGCTATGGAGTGGCGCATCATATCATCCGAGGGCATGGGTGGCTGAGATTGAGATTGGGACTGAGACTGACCAGCAGCCTCCTCTAGGAGCTGGTGCTCCTCATCCGGAGCCTTAGACGCTGGAAGTTCACTGGGTAGCTCTTGATTTGGCGTCTCTGGTTCTGCCTTGGCTTCATTTATCGCTTTCTCCTGCTCATATATTCGCTGTTCTTGAGGATGCTGATCTTTTCCCTGCTCTGGAGGACTATGGTTAGGATCCTGAAACATCATCATGCTGCTGCTGCCCCAGGTGGCATCAAATCCTTGGACATTTCGTTAATAAACTTGGTTCGTGCTTGGTTCTCAATAAATTCTTGATTTTAGCATTAAAAAAAAAAGAAATTTAAATATTTAACAAAATATTAATGCATATGAAAATATAACTGACAAAAGCACCGACTATTGCCTATCGATAATCGCAAGTTATCAGCTGTCTAATCAATTTAACCCTTCGGTAGTCAAAGCTTTCCTTTGATTTTATTTTTTAAATATATTAACAAATAAATATAATATATTTAAATTTTTTTTTGTAATAATAAAGTTGAATATATATATATGGTATAGTACTTTATTATAATATATATATTCTCCCTAGGGTTTATTAATAATAACAATCAAATAGTTACCATTTTCACCTATGGTGTTTTTGTTTAAATAAACTATTTATCAAAAGTTATAATCCGCTGTCAAGCAAACAAATATCTTTGTTGTGAACACAGAACTTGTTTCGTTATTAATTAACTAACTAGAAAACTTGGATTATTTATTAAAGTAAACCCCTTTAGATGTTGATTTACATTTTTTTGATTTATTATATTAAATATACATAATGATATATTTCACATAAATTTAGTTACATACAATATAATACATATTGATTTAGTTGGTGTTTACACTTTCGTTTTGATTTTTGTTTCCGTTTTTTTTTTCTTTTTAGTTTTTGTATATTTTTTTTTTTAATTGCTTGTCGTTTGTTGTTTTAGGCTGATGTGTGTGTTTAGTGCAAAATAGTATTGGTAGTACGAACAAAATAAAAAAAAACTTATACGCTAACTTGCTTATTAGTTAACAATAATAATCAAAAGTGTTAAAAGCGATATGCCATGTACGTGAAAAGGTTGTATTGTCCTCCTCCCCCCGGCTTTTAGTGTTTTGCTTTATGTTTTTTTAAATGTTTTTTATGGTTTTTGCCTTTGTTTAATACTTCGAAAGTTCAGCGTTAAAAGTGAACAGGAGTGGAACGAGTGGAGCGATCGGATCACAAAATGGAGGACTTGTCCAGTATGGAGGTGGTGTCCTGCAGCAGCTCGCTGCTGCTGTTAAGGATGTCGTACAGCTGATGCGGCGCATCGCCGGCAATGGGACTGCCGAAGGGGAAGAAGGAAGACAGACTGGACAGGTGAAGGTTCCCACTTACCGGGCTAAAGCCATTGGTGGGTGTGCCCGCCTTGGTCGTTGGCTTGCGACGCCTCTCCACCCCGTCCACGTACTCCGTCTCATCCTCCGCCCTATCAGGAATCTCGTCCTTTTGAAGACTGGATCGCGACTCACCGATCGCCTCGAAATACGCATCGGGCAGCTCCTCGAAACTCTGGATCTCCAGACAGCGCTGCACCTTGGCTATGTTGCTCAGCAGCAGGCGGTGGAAGAGGTCGACCTGCGGCTGGCCACCGCCACGTATATCCAGGACGGGCAGCCATCGGTAGTAGCACTGATCCCAGACGGACAGATCGCAGATGCGATGGGCCGGCTGCAGGAAGCGATCCTGAGGCACTGACGACACCGTTGCAAATAGCTGCGGATTTATGGTGTTTCTAGACGGCGTCGATCCCGAGACTGTTCCGGCTCCTCCTCCAGTTGCGCCTCTATTGCCCACGGCCAGCGAACGGCGATGAGCTGCAGCTCCTGCTGCTGATGACTGGGCGACCAGGTCGCCCTTCTGGCGCTGGTACAAGGGATTGCTGAAGAACATCTTGTCCTTGTCGGAGAACTGCTCGCCCCAGTCCCACACCGGTCGAAGGACTAGCTGGGAATCCATCACCGCCTTGGAGCGTTGCGCCTGCGAGTCGAACTGAAAGGTATCGAAGATGGGCATGAAGCAGGCGTCCCACAGCGAGGTAAGGTACGTCTGCGTGAACTCGAACTCATCCGGGAATTGCTGCAGCAGCTGCCAGACGCAGTCGAGGAAGAGCAGGAACACCGGGCTCTGTTCGCCCTCCAGCAGTTCGCTGCCATTGCCGCCTCCACCGCCACCGCTGCCGGAGCCCTGCGCCGGATAAACATGGCCCAGGCGACGCTGGAAGGGATGCTCGAGGGCCACCCATTCCTTCTGGACCAGCGACTGGAAGCCATCGATAGACCGGAAGTGAGGATCGAGCAGCAGCTGCGTCAGACTGCTGATAGCACAGCACAGATCCCGGCCATTGGACTCCTGGAGGACACAGGTGACGCCCGAGCGCAGGGTGGCGGCCGCTTCGCTGGAATACCGCAGGCACAGCGACACATAGAACAGCCAGTTGGTCTTCTCGATCAATCCCAGGTACTTGTCATCCTGCAGCATGAACTTCT
Organism: Drosophila bunnanda; assembly: GCA_035046265.1. NCBI lineage: Eukaryota > Metazoa > Arthropoda > Insecta > Diptera > Drosophilidae > Drosophila > Drosophila bunnanda. Next base: position 1,374,650 of record JAWNOB010000017.1, read on the forward strand.
CGGGCGTTTCGGGGGTGCAGAGGCGCCTCAGCTTCTGGTAGGATCGCCGCACATCCAGGATGCTGGGCAGTCGGTCCGTCAGCTGCAGCAGCTTCAGCTGTCGCCGCTCATCGCACTTTCGCACCAGCTCCAGCATCACATTCTCCAGCTTCGTGTCCTGCTGCGCCGCCGGCTGCAGTTCGGCCAGCCGTACCAAGGAGGCGGCACTGGCCCCATAGCTGTACACCCAGAAGGCAGCTCGTGAATCGCAAAAGGCACGCGACAAGTCCAGGAATCGATCCACAGTGCAGCTCTTCGGTATGACAAAATGCGGCGGCACCGTATACTTGCCTGCGTGCAGAGGATTCTGCAGCAGGGGGACACTGGCACTGCTCACCACCTGCCACTCGCTGGCGCCGCATCGTATCAGCTCGCGGGCCCAGTCGTTTTTGCTGGCATACATGCTCGTCCCGGAGGCGGGGCCCAGCGTGGAATAGTACGGCTCGCGGTAGGCATAGGCAAAGCTCAAATCGTGCCGCATTGGATAGCCGAAACGGACGAGGGCGGAGGCTATTAGCTTGCCATGATCACTGGCTCCGCTTAGCTTCGAGTCCTGCTGCTGGAAGGCGAACTTCAGGAGGCGAAAGTTCTTGCACACAATATGCAGGGCGGCGATCCTGCCGCTTATGTTGTGCTGCTTGAAGGGCTCCAGCTTCTTGCGCCGGCTCACGTGACTGGCCATGCGCGCCGCCTGCAGCGCACTGGCCGCCCGTCCCAGCTCCGCGATGGTATAGATCTGATCGATGTTGTTCAGCGTTATTTCGTTGCGTCCGAGATAGGTGTTCTCCTGATACAGATCACAAAGTGGGGCTGTGACGGCACCGGCTTCGAGATTACGCTTGCTGGCATGGAGCGGGACAAAGGCGAGCTTAAAGTTGGTCACGCTCAGCAGGCCAAAGGTGGCCTCCTTGTGGGAGCCGCCATCATTGACGGAGGAGGACATGCCGTTGCCGTTGCTGTGGTTATTGTGACTGATGCTGCCACCGCCGCCGCTGCTGCCGCTGCCGGTGCCGCCGCTACCATTGTCCATGGGATCGATTGGCGAGTACATGTAGGCTGGAGCCGAGGCAACTATCTGCTCACCCTGCAACAGCCGTGGACGGGCCAAATGGACATCTCGCAGATCGCTGGGCAGGCACCATTCGTTGGTATCGGCGGTGGCGCGCATATCGCCTGGCAGCGGTGCCACATAGCTGGTGAAGGTGTTGCGCTTATAGTGGTCATTTCCGGCTCCCCCGGCCCCACCGCCGGCGCCGCTGCCGCCCGTTGCCATGCTCTGGCGATTCCTATTCTCGCGACCGCTGCTGTACGTCGCTGGAATATTCAATTATTCGTTGCTTCCTGTCTCAGCTCGCCCTCTCTCTTTCCCTCTGTCTGCCACTGTGTGGTACCGTTATGTGGGCCGTCTATCAAAACAAATATAGATGGAATAAAAAACAAAGAAGGTAGTGGAGGTGAGTGATTAAAATTGCACAAAAGGGAACAGCAGCATAATCAAGGGTATGCGGGGCTGGCCACCGAAACGGTTAATGGTAACAAAAACCAAATTAGAATTATCGTTGCGTTGCAAATGATAAGTTTATCAGTGGAACTCACCGTTCGTTTGGATTACCTTCGCCTCTGTGTGTGTGTGTGCGGCTCTGCGGGCGGTGTGTGTGTGTGTGTGTGTGTGTGTGTGTGTGTGTGTGCGAGCGACGATCGCTGCTGCTCTTGTTTTTATTATTCCTGCTGCCAGTGGCTGCGCTATGTGGCGGTCACTTCTCTATATGTGCTCACTGGCTCACCATCCAACTGCATCATCTGGCTGCGGGCACCATCGCTTCGGTCGTAATGGGCATTTATTTATTTATTTTCGGTTGCCTCAGAATTCATATGCCACTAACACGCACGCACACACACACGCGCGTATGACTGTGAACTCGGCAGTGTGACCGTTTGGTGGTATCTTGAAAAATGCATAATTTTTAATTGGAATTAATGCATTTCCAGTTGGTATTTTTAATGGTTTCGTGACTCGAATTAGATTATTGTGATCTTCAATGGGATGTTATAAATTAATGATAAATTAAATGAATTGAGCTACAAGTACTGGGTTAACTTTGAAAATACACAATTAAATTTAAAAGAATTTTAATAAAATAATATAAATCAGTCTTTATTTTATACCGTGGTATTTACCACAGCATATCACACCTGCAAAGGCCCGCGATCTGGCCACACCAACTGCATCCACGAGACGAGACTAGGCGAGACGCCAGCGATTCCCCCGGTTCCGAGTAGGCTGTCCGTTTTCCAGTTAGTTTGCCGCATGTGCTGGCAGCGTCACAGCAGACACCTTGTCAGGCAATTGTTCGCATCGACAAGCTCTAAATTCCCAACAAATCAACGCCGAAACGGCTACATAACAGAATTCCACAGCATTCGCACAATCAACACACGCAGCAGCCGCAAGATGACGACGGAACAGGTCACCTACTTGGACATACCCGACAAGTCGGAGACGGACAAGAAGGTCTACAAGTGAGTGAATACAACGTGAACTGATCGCTGGAAAATCAGGTTAATGGCCAATTTTCTCTCCCTCAATATAATAGAACTCTGCGTTTGGCCAATGGCCTGCACGCTTTAATCATCTCCGATCCCAGCCCGATGCCGCACGATGGCTTTACCAGCTCTGAATCGTCGGCGGAGGACAAATCAGCCGAGGGCGAGGGCGATGGTGAGGAATCCACCTCGAGTTCGAATGCTAGCAGCAGCGAATCGACCACCTCCACATCGAGTTCCACGAACAGTGCCGGCAGCTCGGTCTCCGACAGCGAGGAGGGCGATGAGAAGCTGGCCGCTTGTGCTTTGATGATCGACTATGGGTCGTTTGCGGAGCCAAGCAAATACCAGGGACTGGCGCACTTCCTTGAGCACATGATTTTCATGGGCTCGGAGAAGTATCCCGAGGAGAATATCTTCGATGCGCACATCAAGAAATGCGGCGGCTTCAGCAATGCCAGCACCGACTGCGAGGACACCGTCTTCTACTTCGAGGTGGCCGAGAAGCATCTCGACTCAAGTTTGGACTACTTTACGGCTTTGATGAAGGCTCCGCTGATGAAGCAGGAGGCCATGCAGCGCGAACGCAGCGCCGTTGACTCGGAGTTCCAGCAAATACAGCAGGACGATGAGACGAGACGTGACCAGCTGCTGGCCAGCCTGGCCACCGAGGGTTTCCCCCACGGCACCTTCGCCTGGGGCAACATGAAGTCGCTGAAGGAGAACGTCGACGATGGGGAGCTACACAAGCTGCTCCACGAAATCCGGCGAGAGCATTACGGTGCCAATCGTATGTACGTGTGCATGCAGGCACGACTGCCTATCGAGGAGCTGGAGTCACTGGTGGTTCGCCACTTTGCCGAGATACCGCACAACGATATCCGGGCCCCAGATCTGAGCAAGTTCGACTACCGCAAGGCCTTTCGGGCCGAGTTCCATGAGCAGGTGTACTTCGTCAAGCCCGTGGAGAACGAGTGCAAGCTGGAGCTTACGTGGGTGCTGCCGGAGGTCCAGCAGTACTATCGCAGCAAGCCGGATCAGTTTCTCTCCTATCTCCTCGGCTACGAGGGGCGTGGCAGTCTGTGTGCCTATCTGCGACGACGCCTGTGGGCCCTGCATCTGATTGCGGGCATTGATGAGAATGGCTTTGACAAGAACTCGATGTTTGCTCTGTTCAATGTTTGCATTTATCTCACAGAGGAGGGCTTCCGCCACCTGGACGAGGTCCTGGCAGCCACCTTTGCCTACGTAAAGCTATTCTCCAATTGCGGCTCCATGAAGGCCGTGTACGAGGAGCAGCAGCGCATCGAGGAGGCCGGCTTCCGTTTCCAGGCGCAGCGTCCAGCCTTTGATAATGTGCAGGATCTGGTTTTCAACACAAAATACTTTCCGCCCAGGGATATTCTCACTGGCAAGGAGCTGTACTATGAGTACAATGAGCAGCATCTCACCGATCTGATTAGCCATCTTAATGAGTTCAAGTTCAACCTGATGGTCACGTCGCGCGACAAGTACGAGGGTGTGGCCGCATACGACAAGCAGGAGCAGTGGTTTGGCACCGAGTACGCCACCATTCCAATGCCAGATAAGTGGCGTAAGCTCTGGGAGGAATCGAAGCCGCTGGAGGAACTATTTTTGCCTGAACCAAATCGCTTCGTTACCAATGACTTCACTCTCTTCTGGAGCGCCTTTGGCAAGCCGGAATTGCCTGCGGCACCCAAGAAGCTCCTGAAGACAGACATCAGCGAGCTGTGGTTCCGGCAGGATGACAAATTCGAGCTCCCGGGGGCCCACATGGCCTTCTACTTCATCTCGCCGCTACAGCGACAGAGTGCCAAAAAGTGAGTGTGCTTTAATCTAGTGCTATGCATTATCCCTTCTTATCCTTTGCTTTATCCTTCAGCGACGCCATGTGCACCCTTTACCAGGAGCTGGTCAAGTTCCATGTGTGCGAAGAACTGTATCCGGCTGTCAGTGCCGGCCTCAACTACAGCTTCTATGCCATTGAGAAGGGCCTGCTGCTGAAGGTGAGTGGCTACAATGAGAAGCTGCACCTGATCGTAGAGGCCATTGCCGAGGGCATGCTCCATGTGGCCGAAACCCTGGATGACAAGATGCTAGACGCTTTCAGGACTAACCAGCGCAAGATCTACTTCAACACGCTGATCAAGCCAAAGCATCTAAATAGGTAAAGTCCCTCGCGCTCTCTCTTGCCATCTCTATTGCTTTCAGTTCCAACTATAAGTGGTTGCCTTCTTTCAGGGACGTTCGCCTCTGTGTGCTGGAACAGACCCGCTGGCTAATGATTGACAAGTACAAGTGCCTCAATGAGATCACCCTGGAGGAGCTACGCGACTTTGCCCGCCAGTTCCCCAAGGAGCTATACATTCAGACCCTTATACAAGGCAATTACACCGAGGAATCTGCCCACAATGTCCTCAATACGTTGCTCAGTCGCCTCAACTGCCAGGCAATCAAGGAGCGACGCTTTGTCGAGGATCGAACTGTGCAATTACCGCTGGGCACCAACGTAATCCGTTGCCACGCCCTCAACGAACAGGACACGAACACAGTGATCACAAACTTCTATCAGATCGGTCCGAATACAGTGCGCGTTGAGAGCATTCTCGATTTGATGATGATGTTCGTCGACGAGCCACTGTTCGATCAGTTGCGTACCAAGGAGCAGCTGGGCTACCACGTGGGCGCCACGGTGCGCATTAACTACGGGATAGCCGGCTACTCCATAATGGTTAACTCGCAGGAGACCAAAACGACGGCCCACTATGCCGAGGGTCGCATCGAGGCGTTCCGCACAAAGATGTTGCAAATTTTACGCCAAATGCCACAGGAAGACTACGATCACACCAGGGATTCGCTGATCAAGCTGAAGCTTGTCGCCGATATGGCATTGAGCACCGAAGTGGCTCGCAACTGGGACGAGATCACCAACGAGGATTACCTCTTCGATCGGCGTCGCCGTCAGGTCGAGGTATTGCGCACGCTGCGGAAATCGGAGATCATTGAATTCCTCCTCGAAGCGGATACCAACAATCTGCGTAAGCTGTCTGTCCAGGTGATTGGTCATCGACCGGCGGATATGCCGGAGCCACTGCCAGGCTCCCACCTGGCCTGCAATGCAGCCGAAGATGATGATATTGTGGATAAGAAAGCCTGCGAGGCCAAAGGCAGTGGAGGTGACAATGCAGAAGACCAAGCCGATGCCGATAATGACATGGACGACGACGAAGGTGGGGAGGAGAGTGCCGACGACGACGATGAGGAAGCTCTATTTGCTGCCCTGCAGAACAAGCTAAATATCGTCTTTCTGCCCAATGTTGTCGACCAGCCGGAAGCCATAATGGATATTAATGAGTTCAAAAAGAGCCTGGAAGTGTATCCCAAGCGAAAGAGTCAACTGGCAGAGGAGGAGGACGATCTAGCGCGCATCGCCCGCATTGAGGACGCCCTGGGCAGTGCGTGAACCACATCCATCTCTGCATATAACCATCACGACGTTCCGTTCAATTAGCCAAAGCTAGAAGATTTTATTTCCTCAAGTTGTCTGCTTAAAGAACACCACAAATACGGGTCCGCTGACCAAGTTGGCATGTACACCCCCCATTTTAAGTCCGGCAATGTTTTTAAAGTTTTTCTTTTCGTTTCGCATAACAAACAGACACACACACGCGGCAACTGACAATGAAATGCATTTTGCTCTGCAATCCGGAGTCTCAAACTCGGTATGTTTGTATGTATTCGTCTTTCGTACTGATTTACTACACTAATAAAAATCAAAATTTAAAGTATTCACTTGGAATGGAAGTTTTCTATATTAAAATCTAAATTTAAAGCATTATTGGGATCCAAATTTGTTAAATATTAAAGAAAATGAATTATAGTTGTATAAGATGACTGGAAGAACTGAATTTTATATAAAGATTTTAATAATTTCCAGTCTAGTTGATCTAGCCATGTCCTTATGTGTGTTTCTTCAAAGCTATCTAATTTCTTAGTTCCAGTTAGTTTTTGTTCTATTATCATAAAAATATAAATCGGAACAGGCCAGATCACAGTAGACTTTGAATTAAAAATCCTATCTTTGCATTTTCTTTTCCCAAATTAAATAGAAACCCAGGGCTTTTTTTTGTATGTGTATTTTTGTATTGCCAAATGGTAAACGCATTAGGGAAAGCTCTAGTCAGGATCCGGGCCCACTACCTGCCAAGGTATCCGGCCGTCCCTCCTCCAGCTGGGACAGCCAGAAGGGCATGGAACTTTCTCCTGTTTGAAAATGTAATAAGAATTAGAATCACTAATTTTCGTATAATTTAGATACTTACATTCGGGATCTTTCAGGAGTGACTGGTGCCTCCGGCATGAATTTTGATTTCGTCTGTCCGTGTATTTCAGCTCTTAGTATCTTGTCAAGTCATTTCTTCTCTGGCTGCATCCGTCCACTCTTATCATCGGTCATAGTGGAAAAGGTCATCCCTCACCGACTTCGGTTGCTTCCCTTTAGTTTACAAAATCCCCCCAACGGCCATAGTGTCCTCTAATCAGAATTGTAGCGTTTCTGATACCGTTGCAAGGATTAGGGGGTTTATTATTAAGGGGGTTTATTTTTAAGGGGGTTTATTATTAAGTGTTTTTTTAAGGACACTTACCTAGTTGTAGTTGTGTGCAGCGCGCGTTGATTAACTTTATGCTTAAGCCTAAGTAATCAAAACTTAAATCTAAACTTAATTTAATTTAAGCTTGAGGTGCCAAAAAAAGAAAAAAACCGAACTTGGAAAATTTAATGTTGACCGAATGCTTGAAACAAAAATACGTTGTAGATTTTGTTTTTTTTTTTACATTTTTTTCTAAATGTTTTGCTCTTTTTTTGGGCTGGATGTTTTATTATTTTTTATTTGATGTTGCCGGTTTGATGTGTTCGATGAGACTGAGCTCTGTTGAGGCTCGTCGAGCTAAGGTAGATGAGAAACTTGACAGTTCGGAGTCAAGGATGATCTGATCGGGAAAATTTTGTTACTAAAAGATACAATTTGGAAATATATAATCTAAAATTCGAAATACAAATGAATACATGTTGTCTTAGGATAACAGGATTCATTGTTTTCGTTGTAATTCCCCTTTTTAAGGATGTATATGCATATAAATCTTTTAAAAATATTAAAGTAACTCTAATTTTTACCATAACAATTTGGTTACATATTTATATCCTTGCTTTGTATTATAATTTTAGTCAGAAGTTTGCAAAGCAGTGAAGGAGTCATTTCCAACCCTATAAACCATATATATTCTTGATCAGCATGAACAGCCGAATCGAACTAGCTATCTCCGGACGAAAACAACATTTTTCAAAAATTTTCCATTTTTTGAAAAAAAAGAAAGGGGTTACATCATTCAATTTTTCAAAAATTGGCAAAAATTTTATTTTTTTTAAATATTAAATTTGGGAGGCATTTCCGACCCTATAAACCATATATATTCTTGATCAGCATCGAAAACTGAATCGATCTAGCTATCTCCGGACGAAAATAAAATTTTTCAAAAATTTTCAATTTTTTGAAAAAAAGGAAAGGGGTTACATCATTCAATTTTTCAAAAATTGGCCAAAAATGTATTTTTTTTAAATATTAAATTCAGGAGTCATTTCCGACCCTATAAACCATATATATTCTTGATCAGCATGAACAGCCGAATCGATCTAGCTATCTCCGGACGAAAACAAAATTTTTCAAAAATTTTCCATTTTTTGAAAAAAAGGAAAGGGGTTACATCACTCAAATTTTCAAAAATTGGCAAAAATTTTAATTTTTTTAAATATTAAATTTAGGGGTCATTTCCGACCCTATAAACCATATATATTCTTGATCAGCATGAACAGCCGAATCGATCTAGCTATCTCCAGACGAAAATAAAATTTTTCAAAAATTTTCAATTTTTTGAAAAAAAAAGAAAGGGGTTACATCATTCAATTTTTCAAAAATTGGCAAAAATTTTATTTTTTTTAAATATTAAATTTGGGAGGCATTTCCGACCCTATAAACCATATATATTCTTGATCAGCATGCACAGCCCAATCGATCTAGCTATCTCCGGACGAAAACAAAATTTTTCAAAAATTTTCAATTTTTTGAAAAAAAAGAAAGGGGTTACATCATTCAATTTTTCAAAAATTGGCAAAAATTTTATTTTTTTTAAATATTAAATTTGGGAGGCATTTCCGACCCTATAAACCATATATATTCTTGATCAGCATGCACAGCCCAATCGATCTAGCTATCTCCGGACGAAAACAAAATTTTTCAAAAATTTTCCATTTTTTGAAAAAAAAGAAAGGGGTTACATCATTCAATTTTTCAAAAATTGGCAAAAATTTTATTTTTTTTAAATATTAAATTTGGGAGGCATTTCCGACCCTATAAACCATATATATTCTTGATCAGCATCGAAAACTGAATCGATCTAGCTATCTCCGGACGAAAATAAAATTTTTCAAAAATTTTCAATTTTTTGAAAAAAAGGAAAGGGGTTACATCATTCAATTTTTCAAAAATTGGCAAAAATTTTATTTTTTTTAAATATTAAATTTAGGAGTCATTTCCGACCCTATAAACCATATATATTCTTGATCAGCATGCACAGCCCAATCGATCTAGCTATCTGTGGACGAAAACAAAATTTTTCAAAAATTTTCCATTTTTTGAAAAAAAGGAAAGGGGTTACATCATTCAATTTTTCAAAAATTGGCAAAAAATTTATTTTTTTTAAATATTAAATTTGGGAGGCATTTCCGACCCTATAAACCATATATATTCTTGATAAGCATGCACAGCCCAATCGATCTAGCTATCTGCGGACGAAAACAAAATTTTTCAAAATTTTTCAATTTTTTGAAAAAAAGGAAAGGGGTTACATCACTCAAATTTTCAAAAATTGGCAAAAATTTTAAATTTTTTAAATGTTAAACTGAGTATGCAGATTTATTAACCTACTAAAAGCTAGCATAGAACAGCTTTCCGAATTAAAATTAATGCATTTTTGGCTTAGTTATGCTAGTTAAATCTTGATTTGTCGAAAAAAACCTCATATAAAAATATCGAAAAATCTACTCAAAAAATGGTATTATACTTATAATAAAAATCTTGTTAAGCTGAGAGCTTGCTGAAGTCGAAGGATCTTCTCGGCTCTCTCTCTCTGTTCCATTTCCAATCAAAAAGAGAGAGTGGTCTCTCGAGAAAATTAAATATTATATTTACGATCTGTGATAATTTTTTTTTTCCTGTAAATTAAATAGAAATCAAATGAATATGCCATTTTTTGCCAGTATGGGGATGTTTTTCTCCTCTCAACATCTTTTTTTGTCGATTTATTTTGTATTTACAATAACAATACGTTTGCGTTTTTCACTTTTCTCTTGTTTTGTTATATATAAAAAGTAAATATACATATAAAGAATGTTTCTCGTTGTGTATGTACGGTTTTATGTGTTTTTTATTTTATTTTTTAATATTTTTTGTTAGACTTGTGCCCAAAAATGTCTTACAAGTGTTTTGTTTTTAAGGCCGATATGGGGTCAAGGATGTCTCTCTCGGGTATTGTTCGATTTTCGTTTTTTTTATTATTTATTTCTTTGTTTTTTTATTATTATCAATAAGTAACAATAGGTCAATGATGGTTCTGGTTGATGTCGCCTTGTGCCTTTGTTCAGTTAAACTTAATAATAGTATTTAGCTTACAATGAAAACACAAAAAAAAAGAAAAAATAATGAATAATATAATTATGACAATAGAAAAAAAACAATAACTTATCCAGGTTTAAAGTTTCTCATACAAAAAAGTAAGGATAGAAATAACAATATTTAAGGGGACGGGTAAGGATGCGGATGCGGGGTTTGTAGAAAAATAGAAAACTTGCCAAGGTTTGGGGATTCCCAAAACAATATCAAGTCCGATAATCCCTCAATTAAATACCAGGAACAGTAAAGGATACTTTTGGGTACAAATATCTCAGTAGGTTAACGTAAAATATAAATTATTTTCGGGTCTTTGAGCAATATATACATACTGAAAGCATACCCAAAAATATCCTCAAACTCTCCCATTTTCTATGTGGAACCCAGTAAAAACTAGACTTGCGTAAGGAATATCCTGCCTATATGTACAAGTACTGATAATTCCCGCTCTATATATCTCTCTCTGCATAGTTTCTAGTTCCATTTAATGCCCGCTATAGAATTTTCACAATTTCACTGCAAATTTTGTGTCGATTTTGAGGTCGTCCTTGGGTGGGATTTCGGGGGGTACCCTCCCCCCCACATTACAGCTTCTGCAGCTCGGTGAGGTCCCTGTCACTGGTATGGTAGCGGCTCTTGATGATCTTGGTGTGTGCATCGTACTGCTCCTCGGGATCCAGCAGACCCTCCTCGTGGTGCTTGGCATCCGCCGAGGACAGGCCGCCACCGCCGGCGCTTCCATTGCCGTGCATGAAAATGCGCGAGATGAGCGATTGGCTGGATCGCTTGAAGGCCGTTCTGCCCGTCTTCTCGGGCAGGTCGTCCAGGCCCCGATGCAGCGATAGATTGTCCAGTTCGTACTCCGAACCGCCAGCACGCTCCGCCGCCAGCTGTGCCTCGTACTCCGCCGTTCGCAGCGTCTTGGCGGTGGGCTTGCGGTACATCTTCAGGAGCAGCGAGGAGCACACCACGCTCACCGAACTGGCGGCCATTGCCACGGAGGCCATCCAGGGCAGCAGCGTGAAGCCGTAGGGCGCAAAGAGACCGCTGGCCAACGGAATCCCCAGCAGATTGTACATGCTGGCAAAGAAGAAGTTGTAACGGATGCGACGCACCGTGCAGCGGGAGAGATCCAGGCAGGCCACCACATCCAGCAGATCGTTGCGCATGAGGACAATGTCCGAGGCCTCGGCGGCCACATCTGTGCCAGCGGCTATGGTTATGCCCACGTCCGCTTGCGCCAGCGCTGGACTATCGTTGACACCGTCGCCGACCATGGCCACCCGTATGCCATTCTGTTGAATCCTCTGGATCTTGGCCACCTTGTGGGATGGCAGCACTTCGGCGTACACGGTCCGGATGCCCACCTCTCGTGCAATGCTGGCAGCTGTGTTCTTGTTGTCGCCGGTTAGCAGCACCACATCAATGCCCATGCGCTTGAGCGTGTAGACAGCAAGATGGGCCTCCGGCTTGACCATATCAGAGACGGCGAACATGCATACCAGCTGCCCGTTAAGGGCACAGAGCACGGCGGTGTGTCCCTTGCGCTCCTCATGCTCCATACAGTCGCTAATCGCCAGCGGCACATCGATGGCATTGCGCTGCATCCACTCCCGATTGCCGATCAGCACCTTAATCTCCGGACCTTCAATGATTTTCTGCTGCTGGTTGTTATCCTCCGTAAGGAGAAGCTGTTGCTCCTGCTCCAACTCCAAGTCGGAGAGCAGTTGCTGGTGCTTCTGCTCCATGGATTTGCTACTGATGCTCTGAGCCAGCAGGTACTCGATGCTGGCGCCATTGTGCACAGGAACCGGTCGGTGCGGCTGGTTGCGATGCAGATTCTCGTAGTTGATGATCCCCTCTGCGTTGCAGGCCTGCCGCAGAGTCTGTTCGTAGTTGGAGACGGTGACGCGAATGCCGCAGCCAGGCACCGCCTGGAAATTGCTGCTCTTGCCAAAGCTACCGCCCTGCGGACTGGCGCCAACATTGAGCATCTCCTTGGCAAAATGGACGATGGCCGAGGCGATCGGATGCTCGCTGTTCTGCTCCGCAGCTCCCACAATGGTCAGGGCGCGGGCCAGGCTACACACTTGGGCGGGCACGAAGAGGGTGACCTTGCTGGTCATCGGAGTGCCGTGCGTTATGGTGCCGGTCTTGTCGAAGACCACTGTCTTAACCTGGTGGAGGAGGGAGTTAATTAATCGAACCTTGCATTTTAGAGAGCAGCAACTCACCTTATGCGCATTCTCCAATGCCGTGGCACCTTTAACCAGTACTCCGTTAATCGCACCCGTTCCGGTGGCCACCATGACGGCGGTGGGCGTGGCCAGGCCAAGGGCACAGGGACAGGCAATGGCCAGGACACTGAGGGCACACTTGAAGGCATAGCTGACTATAATCGTGTTCTGATCCATATGCATCTTGTGCTCCATGGCCACGGGCACCAGATTGGGATTGGCGAACCCAATGATGATCCAGCCAATTAGCGTAATGCTCGATACGACCACCACAAAGGGCACAAAGTAGCCGGCAATGCGATCCGCCAGCTGCTGGATCGGTGCCTTGCTGGTCTGGGCCTCCTCCACCAGTCGCACGATCTGGGCCAGCGTTGTGTTCTCACCCGTATGCGTGGCCTCCACAAGCAGGACACCGTTCTGATTGATTGAGCCGCCAATGACCACGGATCCCTTGCGCTTTGCCACCGGCATGGATTCGCCTGTAATCAGCGATTCATCGCAAGTGGAGTGGCCATAGAGAACCTTGCCGTCCACGGGCACCTTGGCGCCGGGTATAACCTTCAGGATATCGCCACGCTGTACATAATCCACGGATATAACCTTCTCGCTGATGATATCAAAGTCGGCGGAGATCTCAACCAAGAGGGCGTCGGCCGCCTTGAGGGAGAGCAGCTTGGACAGGGCCTCGGAGGTCTTGCCCTTGGCGATATGCTCCAGCCAGCGGCCCAGGGAAATGAAGATCAGCAGCATCGGCGGCGTATCGAAGAAGGTCAGCGGTGAGCTGTTCTGCTCCAGCAGGATCGCCGCTATCACCACAGCCACGGAGTACACGTACGAGATGGTGGTGACCATCGAGATGAGGACATCCATGTTGGTGGTGCCATGCTTGATGGCCCGATACGACTGCACGTAGAAGTGGAAGCCGCCAAAGAACTGCACCGGCGTGGAGAGCAGGAACATCACCAGATTCTCCATCGACAGGCCCGGCACGATGCAGCACATGTTCGCATGTCCCTTGTCGCTCATCTCCAGCATGAAGTAGATCATGGCCACCATGCATGGGCCGCCGAAGATCAGGGAGACGAGGAAGGCGTTCCGCCACTTCCGGATCTCCTCCTTGTGCTCCAGGTAATTGTGGGCCATCTTGTCCCGGCCGGTCATCAGCTTGGCCTCAAAGCCAAGTCCCTCGATGGCCTCGCATATGCTTCGAGGTCCTGTGTCCTCTGTGCTGTATCGGAATTTTCCTACAAAAAAATAACAATTATAAATCGTTTTATTATTAAGAGAATTTCTTGGGGTTTCATTTAGTATTTGAAATTATTTAATTTATATTTTATTTATTTTATTTTCATATAATTATAGCTATTTCTGTATTTTGAAGAGTATCTTCAGGCATTTACATCGCAAAATAAGCCAAAAATGATTTATGGAATTCAAAATCAACTAAATCTAGTTCGATTTTGTTGCTTTAGTGAATACCAGTTAATTCGCAATGTTTGTTGCTTAAAACGAGACTTGTTCCATTACCAGAACCAGTCGTAGAAAAATAGAGAAAGCTGCTGTTGCCTGGTTTCAATTACAATTACAGACAAGTCTACAGTCTGGGACATTACATTGGGTCCACTTGGACAGAGATAAATCCTAGAGAAATTCCATTAAATGATGTAATGTTCCTTTAAATAATTAATTTTAACATAATTAGTATTTCTAATTTGGAAACATTATTATAAGAAAAAGAGTCTCTGGCAGGGAATTTTCCCCCATGTAGTTAAGGAATTTTCTCATCAAACAACTATATCTTGATTCTGTTGGCAATTTCATCACAATTTCATCACAATTTTTTGTTGTTCCCTCAACTTATCACTATTATGGCCACTCCTGTTTGTGTGTGCTTGGAGAAATCCCCCCCCTGGAGAGAAACCAAGCGAAGGGAAGCTCTAGAGGTTGCTGGCTAATGCCGTCTGGGTTCTGGTTATGAAATTGGAGCATTAAACCGGATTCAATGGAATTCCATTTGGAAAATCGATTAGCCAGAGGAGAGTACACACTCGTAATAGTTTTATACTCATGTAAATGGCATTGGGGAGAACCTGGCATATATTCAGATACTTTGGCAGGTTATTGAAGCAACCTAAGGTTAAACGGACAGATATGTGTCTCTCTTGAGCGGACAAGTGACCTTGAGATGTGGTAATATTTATAAGTAATACTTCTATCTTGTTGTATATTTGTTTATTATACGATAATTATTCGATATAATACAATAATCAAAAAATTTTATAAATATACAAAGAATATGAGAGGCATTTTAGAAGGGAGAGGTTGCTTTCGCTGTAGCCATCTCTCTAACTCTCTGACTCTCCCTCTCACCCGCTCACGCACTCTCTTTCTCCTTTTCGGCAAGCCCATCGCTCACTGTGTTTCTCTGGAGACAGCGCATTCTCTCTAACTCTCCCTGCCTGCCTCTAGAGGCAGCCCTTTCTCTCTCGCTCTCATTTTCTCTGTTCTCTTTACTCGGAGACTATAAATAGTGGCTTCGTCGCCGCGCGCGCCCTTAGTCAGTTCGCAGCCTCCCTTGTGTTTAGATCTATTGTGATAGTGCTAGTGATCACCCAAAAATATCACCTGACCAATGCAAAACCAGGAAGAAGCTCACATCGATAGTTGAAGTCAACAAAAATATAACCCAGCACTGGAAGGAACTAAGCAATGACGATAAAGGATAATCGTGTGTCCGGTAAGTCTTAACCATGACTATTATATATTTATAGATATAGGAGGGATCAGGTCTAGAATACATTTATTTTCCAATTAATTTTACCTATTGCCATGGATTATTTTAATTTAAAGTGATACAACAATTTGTAATAGGGATATATACAAACGTTTACTCAAACTAAATTATAATTTATTCACAAGCATTAATTTTTTAGCCTTACGATAGTTTCTAAATTGACCCAGAATTTTGCATTATTAAGAGTATATGGAGCAAAAAGCAGGGTATTATAATTTCAGTCAGAAGCTTACAATGCAGTGAAAGAATCATTTCCGACCCTATAAACCATATATATTCTTGATCAGCATCAAAAACTGAATCGATCTAGCCATCTCCGGCAAAAAATCCAAATTTTCAAAATTTTTCAATTTTTTCAAAAAAAGGAAAGGGGTTACATCATTAAAATTGTCAAAAATTGGCAAAAATTTTAATTTTTGTAAATATTAAATTTAGGAGTCATTTCCGACCCTATAAACCATATATATTCTTGATCAGCATGAACAGCCGAATCGATCTAGCTATCTCCGGACGAAAACTAAATTTTTCAAAAATTTTACATTTTTTGAAAAAAAGGAAAGGGGTTACATCATTCAATTTTTTAAAAATTGGCAAAAATTTTATTTTTTTTAAATATTAAATTTGGGAGGCATTTCCGACCCTATAAACCATATATATTCTTGATCAGCATGAACAGCCGAATCGATCTAGCTATCTCCGGACGAAAACAAAATTTTTCAAAAATTTTCCATTTTTTGAAAAAAAGGAAAGGGGTTACATCATTCAAATTTTCAAAAATTGGCAAAAATTTTAATTTTTTTCAATTTCAAATTGAGTATGCAGATTTATTAACCTAATAAAAACTAACATTGGAACGCTTTCCGAACTAAAATTAATGCATTTTTGGCTTAGTTATGAATTTTTTAAACTTTGATTTGTTGAAAAAATTGCCATGCGAATATTTTAAGCCTCGTTATGATTGATTTCCGATATGACCCTCTACTTTAATTGTAATTAACTTGATCTAACGAAGTTAGCTTCCCCTTCTTGTTTTTTTATAATATAATAATAAAAGATAGTCTAAAAAATATATCCCCAGTCCACTCTAATATAATAAACAAGTCAGGCATGTGGCGTAAAAACTAAACCATGGCAGGCATTGTGAATTAAATAAATATCCGCGTAGCTTTAGGAGCTCCGTGGCCTGGAAAACTTTGGGGACCCCTTTAGTGGGTTCATCGCTCCCGATAAGATAACACAACTAAACTCTTTAACTTTCCCTGGAATATGTGTGTGTGTACCATCAGTTATTACCTGCCGCTGATTATTAGCATGTTACCCAACCCACCGATCTTGGTACGATCTGTTGTCCATGTTCCTAGCACCCTTCGAAGGTCTCCGTCTCCATTTCGGTCTCCGTCTCCGGTTCTCGGAGCACCGAATGAGACATTTTTCATTATTCGATTTTCAAATAGGGGGAAAAAGAAAAAAGAAAAGCAAGGGAAGGCCCCACGTAGCTGATAAGCACCGACTAGTAATCACTGGGCATGACTCGATGAAATCGCATGTTTGCTCTATTATAATGAGAGCTTAAAAAGGCGAGTGCATTTATCATATCAAAATTGTAGTTAAGCGAGGCTTAGAATATTTATTTACAGGAAATAAAATGCATGTGCTTGAACGAAACTAAGCCAAAAGATTAGTACACTCAATAAGTACAAGGAGAATCATGATATTCCACTGATATTCTTCCTTACAAGTTGTACAAACATAACAACATAAACATTCAACTAAAATAAAGCATTAAAACGAACTTCTTTCTTCTTCTTTCTAACAATTTATAAAGAAATATTTAAAGAACATAATATATTTTATAAGAAAACTATCAAATGCTGATTCAATAAATATTTGACAACTTTACAAAAGTTGCTATCTATTCTCCCTCTGTAATCATTAATCAGATTTGAAAAATGTATGTATTGTATAAGATTTTAATATTTATTCAGGAAATATAGCTTATATATCCCCCTTTATTAATTTATTTCTCTTCCAAGAGGCTTCATCAGAGGCTTACTCATCTCAAAAAAGAACCTAGAAAATGGAAATGCTTCACTGAATGCATCCTAAAATCCCCTTTGGAAAATCCCCCTCTGCCTTTCTTTCTTTCTTTTCTTTATTAAGTAATTTATTTTAGCACCCAGTAATTTGCAGTAATCTAAATGAAGATCAACAAGTTACTATATAAGGGGAATTGAACAAGTTCCTAGACAGATAGGAAGGGCCTGACGAACACATGATATCATTGTTTATCGTTCAATTAGCGGGTCAGCAAAGTGGACAATATTATCTTCGATCGAGTCGTGTGCAAAATCGGGCCAGGATTAGGCAGCATAATGCCATGATCGCACACAGACACAGATATCGTGGCGATGGCCAAGGGTGACAATTGCTGATAATTATTGATGATACTCCTACATGCATCGATCGATCTTCGATAAATAATGGGAGTTTTATTATTTTTTTAGGGTCGTGTGCTTGTTGTTTGCATTCCAATTGCTATGAATCAAGCTGCCAGATGAATAAAGAATAAATAAGACTGATTACAAGCTCTTTTTGTTTTTGTTTAGAAGTTCATGAACTTGAATTGATTAATGCAAATTAATAAAAAAAATAAACAGAATTCCATGAACTTAAATAAATAATAAATTTGTATCTTTTCTCTATTGAAATAAATATAAATATAATATAATCAATAAAGATCAGTGGAGATACAGGGCTCGAGACTATGAGATACCCGGTTAAACTATCATATTTTTCATACGATTGTGGTTTTTTGGTTTAGAATTCCATGAACTTGAATAAATAATAAATTTCAACCTATTCTCTATTGAAATAAATAAAAAATATAAACAATGAATAAAGATCAGTGGAGATACAGGGCTTGAGACTATGGGATACCCGGTTAAACTTTGACATTTTTCATACGATTGTGGTTAAATTTAATGAAATATATTACAATATACAGACTTCAAGAATATATATTTTCCGGGCATTTCACATGATTCCTTTCATTATAATAATCTGTTAAAAATCGAAGCTAATTGAATGCATGCCAGCTCATTATCAGCCTCGATTTTGAGCAATGCTTAATTTATATACTGTAGCTTTCCTTTTTAGTTTCTCGACTCGCTTCTTATCGCTGCGCCGATTCCCTGTTACAATTTTAGAACAATTTCAATTCGTATTGAGATTGCTCGGTATTTGTTTGCTTCTGTTGTCGTGCACTTATCGCCGCCCGATAAGAATCTGACGAAACATATGTTTTGCCCAACAGTTTACACGCCCAATTCCGACTACCGATGAAGTGTAGAAAAAAAAAAAACGAAAAACAAGCCCACGAACAACAAATTAGTTAGTTTTTTAAGTTAGCAAAAGTATTTAAGCAAAGTCTCCCAACATCGTTTTTAGCCTTAAGTGTGAGCTAATGGCCAAGTGCAATGAGAGATTAGCATTGGAATTAGCCATTGCTGCGGGTAAAGGGATATCATTCTCTGAGTAATCACAAAAAAATAAAGGAAAACTAACTGTATGTATATTTTTGTTAAAATTTAAATTAATGTTTAAATGAATCAATGAAATATTTATAATTGCATTTCCAGTCCAATCTCTAGTGTATCAAAAGCGGTTTCCATTTTTTCGCTGACCATTTTCTCCATCGAGTGCTTATCCATGTCAGACGCGAAACCGAAACCAGTTTCATTGCAATCATAATTATTAAGCTCTACTTTATGCATAAAATTCATGTTTCTCTTTTTTTCTTTGCTATTTGAAACGGCGCACGTACGCCAGGCAAAAATGTTTCAATTAAAATGAGAAGTAACGGGGGTATATATTCGTGAATAAATTTTAATAAAATTATTATAATTTATAAAGACATGCAAAGTGACTTCCTTGGGTCCAAACAGAACTCAAAGCCAATGTGTGAGCGAATTTTATATTGCATAATCCGGCCAATCTCATTTCAAATGGAGATATGCGAGGCAAGACTCGAAAAAAGAGCACAACTCTAAATCAAAGTGAAGGTGAATGGAACTGGAAATGCACAGCAAAAAATTAGGAAGGAACGAATATGAATCAATCAATAGAAAAGTATTATAAAATATGATTCAATTATTTAAATGAGAAAAATGAAAAAAAGAACTATGACTTATAAAAATAAATAAATTGTACAGTATTTATTATTAAGGATTAAATAGTTCTTTATTAGATTTCATTTTTACTTTTCATTAATATTTATGTAGGAAATAATTGAATATTTAAAATTTAATTTATTCTGGTAAATTGGATCGGTTTATAATTATATTATTTAATTGATTTTTACCACATTTTCTGGGTATTATAATTTTAGGTCAGAAGCTTCAAACCCTATGAAGGAGTCATTTCCGACCCCATAAATCATATATATTCTTGATCAGCATCAAAAACTGAATCGATCTAGCCATCTCCGGCAAAAAAATACCATTTTCAAAAATTTTCAATTTTTTCAAAAAAAGGAAAGGGGTTACATCATTAAATTTTTCAAAAATTGGCAAAAATTTTATTTTTTTTAATATTAAATTTGGGAGGCATTTCCGACCCTATAAACCATATATATTCTTGATCAGCATCAAAAACTGAATCGATCTAGCTATCTCCGGACAAAAACAAAATTTTTCAAAAATTTTCCATTTTTTGAAAAAAAGGAAAGGGGTTACATCATTCAATTTTTCAAAAATTGGCAAAAATTTTATGTTTTTTAAATATTAAATTCAGGAGTCATTTCCGACCCTATAAACCATATATATTCTTGATCAGCATGAACAGCCGAATCGATCTAGCTATCTCCGGACGAAAACAACATTTTTCAAAAATGTTCCATTTTTTGAAAAAAAGGAAAGGGGTTACATCATTCAAATTTTCAAAAATTGGCAAAAATTTTAATTTTTTTAAATATTAAATTTAGGGGTCATTTCCGACCCTATAAACCATACATATTCTTGATCAGCATGAACAGCCGAATCGATCTAGCTATCTGCGGACGAAAACAAAATTTTTCAAAAATTTTCCATTTTTTGAAAAAAAGGAAAGGGGTTACATCATTCAATTTTTCAAAAATTGGCAAAAATTTTAATTTTTTTAAATTTTAAATCGAGTTCGCAGCTTTGTTAAGCTAGAAAAAACTGACATGGAAACGCTTTCCGAATTGAAATTAATGCTTTTTTGGCTTAGTTATGAGTTTTTTAAATTTTGATTTGTCAGCAAATAAATAAAATATTAATTTGAATTTCTTTCAGTGCAGAAAGTGGAAGTAATTTTGGAGTTCGTGGTCACGCATGCGGAGCAGGGAGAGCGCGTTCCGCAAGACTCAAGCAAAAGAGAGCGGGACTGGAGCGGAGAGCAGTCTTTCCAGACAAAAGCCAGATTAATTTGGTAGTTGTTGTATTTGAACGTGAACATATATATATATATATACCATGTATATATGAATATATACATAGTATGTATGTATCATTATTTTGGGTGTGAGCTCGATCTCTTTCACTTTTGTTTAGTTTTGATTTGGCAAGGCGGACTTTCAATTTCAAGGCTCGAAGTACGAGCTGGTAAAGGTAAAGGTAAATGTGGAAATGTTGCCGTCAATAAATTTATCAATAATTTTCAATAACAAAGACACACCCAACACACATTTGGCTTTTGTTCTTTGTCCTATAATCGTTTTTTGGTCTTCCTGAATACGTATTTATTTATGATTTGTATATATTTCCTTTGTAGATTTGGTAGGCCTTCTAAAATATATTTTTTTGTTTCTTAAAGTTTCCACCTCTTCATAAAGCCTTTAAGCTTGTTTTCCTAGTTAATATTCCCTACTAATCCAAAGAGAAAGTCTGGAAATGAG
Source organism: Drosophila bunnanda (assembly GCA_035046265.1). NCBI lineage: Eukaryota > Metazoa > Arthropoda > Insecta > Diptera > Drosophilidae > Drosophila > Drosophila bunnanda. The sequence continues at coordinate 1,395,923 of JAWNOB010000017.1, forward strand.
TGGAATTTTTCCTTTATTTTCCCCCATGTGCAAATATGCATAATCACTGTCCTCCCAGGCATTCCCTCTGCCCTTTTGCGACGACTTAGTTCTCCGCCTGTTCCAGATAACTTTAGTGCCCACGCACACCAACTCGGATCAAAGCACTTTAATCTAGTCGCCATTGTTTGCTCCGAGCATAGTGTAGTGTATGTGCGTGTGTGTGTGTGTGTGTGAATAGCACTTTCTTATCGTCAGCGACTGAACCTCCTCCCCGCGACACCGTCCACACATCCCCATTCCAGATTCCAGCCCATCCCGTTCCAGAGAGCATAAAGTAAGGCGGGTGAGTATATCAGTTACAACAAACAATTGGCGGTACGAAATTGTCAATTGTCAGCGAACAACAAAGAGAACATTTGCACCGATTTCAGACCACAGCAGCTGTTGCTATAACCGAAAATCATATTTACTTAATATTTATAAAAAACACAAAAGAAATTGGGGCAACTGGAAGTACTACTATTCATTCCCTTTCGCCTGGAAAACGCTTTGTTTGGAATAATAGCTTGTAAACCGATAACTGTATCATAAATGTTTAACTTTCCAGAAATCTTAAATCAGAATTACTATAAGCTCCTTAAATTGTGGCAACTGAATCATATTTACTTAATATTTATAAAAAACACAAAAGAAATTGGGGCAACTGGAAGTACTACTACTCATTCCCTTTCGCCTGGAAAGAGCTTTGTTTGGAATAATAGCTTGTAAACCGATAACTGTATCATAAATGTTTAACTTTCCAGAAATCTTAAATCAGAATTACTATAAGCTCCTTAAATTGTGGCAACTGAATCCCCGTTAAAGGGTATACGACAAAAATCTGATTATATTAAGAGGAATGTGCAGTTTTATTTTCCATCGAGCATTGCCAGTTGTGGGCGTTGCTGGGTGCAAAGTAAACCGCAACAGGTGCGTTGGCACTGGGTGATAAACGAATCCATTCCCAGGTGCGCTCGATGTTCAAGCTCGCTTTATTGCACAACACTTGTGGCACTTGTGGAATGCATTGGAGAGATATACGAATTAAGTTCCCATAGTCCTGGATAACTGGACACTTGAGGAATGCATGGGAATGCTACTCGTGTGTGCAGAGTGTGGAATGCCTTCAGGATTCTAGAAAGAACAAAGCCATACGACTCACCCCTTTTCGTCAGCAGTGTAACGGAGGCGGATGTCACGCCCTTGATCTTCAGCACATGACTCTCGATCTTGTTGACGCAGGAGGCGCAGGTCATGCCCATGATCTCCAGCTCCACCTCCGCCTCGCCGTTGTCCGGCTCGTCGATGAGCTCCGTGGGAAAGCCCAGCTCGGTGATGGACTTGGCTATGTTCTCCGCCGTCAGGACATTGGCATTGTATTTGACCTCCGCCTTGGCGGCCAGCAGGGCGACCAGTATGCTGTCCAAGCCATAGATCTTCTTGCAGTGCTTCTCGATGGCGGCCACACAGCTGGCACAGGTCATGCCACGGATGTGCAGGAAACACTTGGTCAGCAGCTCCTGTTCCACGGGTATGGCAACGGCATTGCCATTCTGCTGGACGGGATCTGGACTCTTTCGTGGTGATCTTCTACTAGGCGTCGACCTAGGACTCGGTGTGGATTGTGTCGTTGCTTGCGCCGACGCCTCGAACCCCATGTCGTCAATAAGCTCGGCTATCTGCTCGGGTGTTAACTGGGCGGGATCGTACTGGACGCGGGCGTTCTTGGCTGCCAGCTCCACCTCGATGGCGAGGATGCCGGGCTTTGTGCCAATATTTCCCTCGATGTTGCGCACGCACGACTGACAGGTCATGCCCACCACCCGGATGTTGGTCCACAAGGCGCCACCGGCGCCGTTCGCCGCCTTATCCTGGTCTATTTGCTCTTCGGAATAGCTGCACTCGAAGCCCATGTCGTCGATATCGCTGGCTATCCGGACGGGATCGGTCTGGTGCGGATCGTAGTCAAAGTAGCCCGCCTGCTCCTCCAGCAGGACACGGACGCCCAGCACGCCGGGCTTCTGGCCAATATGCTCCTGGATGTTGCGCACACAGGACTGACAGGTCATGCCCACAATGGGCAGGCGCACCGTCGTGGCCATCTTCGCTCCCAGTTCACTCGCCGCCATCCTGCAACCGCTCCTGCATGCGGGCGTGTCGTTGTGGAGTTGAAAGTGATTTTGGAATTTTGAACAATTGGGAATTGAATTTCTCGTCCCCCACTCGGACTCGGGGACTCGGTATATCGCTCTCGCTCTTGCTGTGTTTCACTCCCGCACCGAGATATTGTATTACGAAAACAAAACTGTAAACTTTGGTATTTTCTGTTCGATTTGCTCGGGTGTTGCGTGTGTTTTGCCGACCCGGAGGGCTCCTGCGACGCTTTTCAATACTCCCAATTTCACACGAAACTCACAAAATCGCGACGCGGCCCGTCCGTTGTTGTAGTGTGTGCGGGATTTGTTTAATTTTCCAATTAGCAGGCAACAGCTGCTGCTTCATTGTTCCCCGTTCGCACGGCTCCACCACGAAATCTGTTTTTTTTTTTAGAGCTGTGTATGGCTGCCAGCTTCCTATCGATATCGATAGTCTATCGATGCCTGTGCAACTCTGCCTGCTGCGGTCACACCGTTTGGCGGTCTTTCTTGTTTACTGCATTTCATCTCTTGCCGAAATTCGCACACTTTTGCAAACTCCAACGAAAATCCAACCAATTAACTGCATCAAGATGATGGAACCCTTTGATCCACGCTCAATCATCAATGGCGGCATGCTGAAGCAGTTTTCCGGCCAGACGGTGAGCATAATGGTGCGCGTGGAGAGCGTGGCCGGGACCACTTTGCTGGCCAGTTCCACGGACAAGCACAAGCTGCGCATCAATCTGCCGGGCGAGTTGGGCGCCGCCGAAGGAGCCTGGGTGGAGGTTATCGGAGTGCCGCATGGCGCCGACTCCCTCAGGGCCAAAGAGGTAATGTTGCTGCTTGACTTGGGCAGGAGTCGTCTTCGGGATTAAGTTTTTTGCATCCTCCAACTTGCAGGTCATAGAGTTTGGCGGCGAGAACATCGACTTCGATACGGATGGCTACAATGGGATGGCCCACCTCATGAACAATGTGAAGGGCTTCTATCGCAGTGGCTAAAGGAGCATTTTGTAACTTAGGCTTAGGAACTAGGCTATTAGATATAAGCTTAATTAATTTCCTTCTTTTTTTTGCTTTGCCTTTTACAAAATCGGTCTGCGTACTGAAATATAACCGTAAACTGTAAAATTCCATGCTGAAGTAACAGAGTTTCCCCTTGAAAATTTAAATCAACCAAATACTTCTTGTTTTTTAATTTATTACTCTCACAATTTGTTACTGTATATAATATATATAGATTGGTTGGTATAAAAAGGCTAACTAACTATAAACCATTAAACAGTTGAACAATTAACAGAGGGCTAGCCGGCTGACGAGATGTTGTTAATGCTGGGACTCCCAATGTCCAGGGCTATTGCAGCACCGCCGCATTGGCCACCACGCTGGGATTGTTGACCACCTCGCCCAGCGAGTCCAGCACCTCCTTCCTGTAGTCATCGAACTCTCCATCAATCTCATTGATCGTCTGATCCTCAATGACGTACAGGGTGCATCCCGTTTCACGGATTAAACGCTCGTCGTGAGAGACAATGATGACGCCGCCCTCGTACTCATTGATGGCTTCCGCCAGGGCGTCAATGCTCTCAATATCCAGGTTGTTGGTGGGCTCATCAAGGATGAGCACATCGGGCGCACTCAGGCAGAGTTCGGCAAGGGCAACGCGTGCCTTCTGGCCACCGGACAGATCCTTCATCTTGATGGTATGCGCATGACTGACTAGACCGAAGGAGCCCAGAGCCTTGCGCGCCTTCTCGTGCGGCAGGTTGAACAGGCGCTGCAGATACTCCGCCGCCGATTCCTCGGCCGTCAGATGCTCGCCGGAGTGCTGATCGAAGCGTCCCACATGCAGGCGATGGTTCTTGCGCTGCTCGCCTTCCTGAGGCTCCAGTTCGCCGAGAAGGAGCTTGAGAAACGTGGATTTGCCCACACCGTTGGGCCCCACGATGGCCACGCGACTGGTGAGGTCAATGCCAAAGTCAGCCTTGATGAAGAGAGGCTTTTGGCCGGCAAAGGCGAAGGTAACGTTGTGGACACCCAAAATGGGAGGCTGAAGTTGCGATGGCTCCGGGAAGCGGAACTTGACGATATACTCCTTGGGCCGCGCGAGAAGCTCCTGTGGGCCCTCGTCCTCGTCCTGCTTCTGCTGCTTGGACTTGTTCTTCTCCTGCTTGCGGGTGAGCGACTCCTTCTGCTTCTTCTCCGCCGCCTTCTTCGACTGACCATGGGCCTTGAGCTCGCGCAGACGCTTCTCCTGCTTCTCGTACTCCTTGATCATCTCGCGACGCTTCTGGACGTACATCTTCTTGAACATGGAGTAGTTGCCCTTGTAGTACTGCAGCTTCTTCTGATCGAGATGAATGATCTCGTTGCAGACGTTGTCGAGGAAACTCTGGTCGTGGGAAACGATAAGCAGCGTCTTCTTCCAGCCCTGCAGATAATTATCCAGCCAGATGACGGCGTTCAGGTCAAGGTGATTCGTCGGTTCATCGAGCATGAGGAGCGTGGGCTCCAGATACAGGGCCCTGGCCAAGGAGACACGCATGCGCCAGCCACCGGAGAATTTGTTGGTAGGTCTGTCCTGCATCTCCTTGCTAAAACCGAGACCGGCAAGGATTCTCCTAGCCCTGGCCTCAGCCGAATAGGCGCCAATGGCCTTCAGCTCCGCAAAAGTGTCGTTCAGCTCCTCCTGGACGGTCATGTCGCCGGCAGCGAACTGCTTCTCCAGATCATCGGCCTTTTTCAGCATATTGGTGCGACGCACGTCCGCCTCGAGGATCGTTTCAATGGCCGTCTTATCGGTGGCCACCACTTCCTGTTCGCAGAGCAGCACATCGATGTTAGGCGGTATGGCGAAGGCACGGGTGGCAATGTGACGGAGCAGGGTGGTCTTGCCATGTCCGTTTGGTCCTACCAGGCCATAGCGACGGCCATGGGCAATCAGTAGGTTGGCGTTCACAAACAGATCATTACCTACAAGCGAATGTGTGAGAAGCGTCAAGAAAATTGCCTGCGAATGACTCACCCTTGGCTGAGATGGTGAAATTCTCAATCTTGATGTCCACGGCATGCTCCAAGGCGGCCTGCTGTCCGGCGCTCTTCTGCACCTGCGACATGGTGAAATTATTGTCCAGATCCGAGTGACCGGCACCGCCCTTCTTGGTCATCAGCTCCATTTGGCGCTCGTACTCCTGCTGTTTCTTCTGCTTCTTCTTCTCCTTGTGAGTGAGCTTCTTTTCCTTGGCATCCTTGTTCGACTCCTCGGACTTGGGATCGTCTTCGGGTTCAGGCTCGGCTTCCGGTTCCTCCACGGGCTGGGCTACTTCTGCGGTCGGTTCAGTCGGAACAGATGGAGACTTCTCCTTGAGCGTCACGGCGGCTACCTGCTCGCTGAGCGCTTCCTCAGCCTTTTGCTCCTCCACTTCCTTCTCAGGCTGCTCATCGTCTTCTGGCTCGGGCTCATTCTCATCCTCGCTGGCGACGAATTTCTGCTTCTGCTTCTTGTTGGATTTCTTGGCAGCGGGCTTAATGGGCAGCTGCTCCTCCTCGGCGTCATCTTGATCCTCTTCGAGGTCAAGCTCCTCATCATCATCGTCGCTCATGGCGAATTTGTTCTTCTGCTGCTGTGCCTGCTTCTTCTTGGACTTCTTGGAGGCGGGCTTGGCAGCTATCACCGCCGGCAGTTCCTCTTCATCGTCATCGGGCTCCCCAAGATCCAATTCCGGTTCTTCCTCATCTGAGAAATCATCGTTCTTCTTTTTGTTCTTTTTGTTTTTCTTACTGGGCGGTGGCTGCTTCTTGGCAGCCGGCTTGGCCTGCCGCGGCTCCTCCTCGTCCTCATCCTCATCGACAGGCAGAGCCTTCACTGGCTTCTCGTCCTCGTCGCTCCAGTCATCGTTTTTCCTGCCCTTCTTGCCCTTTTTGGGTTGTTTCTTCGACTGTTGTTGCTTGCTCTGCGTGGAGGAGGCAATGCTCTCCAGCTCGTCGGCATCCCGGCCCTTCGTCGGTGCAAAATCGTCATCACTGGAGTCTCCGCCGCCGCCTCGCTTGCCCTTCTTTCCACCACCCTTCTTGTTCGGCGCCTTCTTCTCCTGCGTCACCACTTTCTCCAACTGCTCGTCGTCGTTGTCGTCGAACCGTTCCTTCTTCTTACCCTTGGCCTTGGACATTTCTGAAGGAGACGTGATTTAGATGTTATAGCAGGTGGTACGGACGCATATATACCCCGTAAACTTACCGGATTCGATCACAGATTTACTTTGTTTCGCAGCTTCGGACTTCACGTGCACAGCTGGCAGATTCCTGCTCCTCTCGGGAAAATTCTTTCCTACCTGGCTGGTCACACTGTGTCGTCGTAAGCCAATTGGGACAAACAGATGATCACGCACGCGATGTGATCGATTTTTTGCCAATTATCGAATCGAATTATAGCAAATCGAGATTAACAAACAAATAATACTGACAACTTGGGAACAAATATAATTCTCAAGGCAAATAGCAAATTTAAGTGTTTAACGGAAGTGACTTGATCGAAAATTCTGTGCCGCACCGTCACAGAGTTATATATATATTTTTGTCACTTCTATCTTCACAAAATAATTGTAAGTAATAGTCTTAGTCTTAATTTATAGGATAATTTCATGGTATAAGTCCCTTTATTCCTTTAACTAAGTTATATTGATTTTAAAACCCTGTACCGCGCTAAATTTAAATCAAAAATATAGGGTTGAAAGTGCTTCGCGAAAATAATGCAAAAGCAGACAGGCCGCCATTTGCCAACACTGACGCGACCTCTTTCAGCACTGCAGCGGTGGCGCCGCACTTTCCAGCACTACCATGGCCATAGAGCTACATAATTGTTTAATAAACAATTAATCACTTAATATAAACAAAAACCAGTGCAAATAGTGAGTGCGGTGTAAAGCAGCGGTCGTCGTTGCCAATCAGTGGAATGAGAGTTACCTCACAGCAGCAGAAAAACACACAATAACAACAACAACAGCGCAGCAGAGCTGAGCCACCAACAAAAACAATCATAATAACAGCAACAACAACACGTAAAACCAACCACAACGCAAAGGAGATTGAGATTCGCAACGCAATCAAAAAAAAAAGACAACAGAAAAATACGGCAAAGAAAATATACAAGGCGAATCGCATAAGTAAATAACAGAAAAAAGAGTAATAATAGTAGTAATAAAGCGAGGAGCAAGTGGAAAAGTACGAAGGCGAAAAAGAGAAAACATATGTACGTTGCGTGAGAGTGACGTGTGTGTGAGTGTGTGTTGCCCCCAGCGTGTGTGTGTGTGTGTGTGCTTGCGTGCGTGAGCGAGAGGGGGCGAGGAGCATAAGCGGAGACCTTGAAAACTTTAAAAGCAGCAAAAACAAAAAACAACCCAAAAAATAAAACACACACATCAAAATATATTTTTAATAAAATATTAAGCGACGAAGAGGAGCGATAAAAGCGAACGGAGCACAGGCGCGGGGGGAGTAACCTCTGTTATGGAGAGTGACGACTTCCATTTACCGCAAGGCGCCAATTGATTTCCACGAAGAGAACGAGAGCAAGAGAGCGAGTTGCTGGCGAGGATTACGCCAGCGAAGGAGAGACCCCAAGCGCCAGCTAGCCCCAAGCAATGGCAGCAGCCGAGACGGCCCCCGTGGACGTGGTGGGGGGCTCCGGAGCGGGCTCCTCCTCAGCGGAGGCAGCCAACGGCCGGGAAGCCCGCAATCTGGCCGAGAAGCAGCGACGCGACAAGCTGAATGCCAGCATCCAGGAGCTTGCCACCATGGTGCCCCATGCGGCGGAATCCTCTCGGCGCCTGGACAAGACCGCCGTCCTTAGGTTCGCCACGCACGGCCTGCGCTTGCAGTATGTCTTTGGCAAGTCCGCATCCCGTCGGCGCCGGAAACTTGGCCTTAAAGGTTGCTCCACCTCCTCCGCCTCTGCATCCGCCACGGAGCTGCCCACTATCCAGAATCCCAGCCTGCATCTCACGGACACACTGCTGCAGCTGCTGGACAGCTGCTTCATCACACTCACCTGCAGCGGTCAGATCGTGCTGGTCTCCTCGAGCGTCGAGCAGCTGCTGGGACACTGTCAGTCCGATCTGTATGGCCAGAATCTGCTGCAGATCACGCATCCCGACGATCAGGCCCTGTTGCGGCAGCAACTGATACCCAGGGATATCGAGACGCTGTTCTACCAACAGCAGCAACAACAGCAGCAGCATCACCAGCAACAGCACACCCCCCAGCAGCACTCCACTTCCACTTCGGCCTCTGCCTCGGGCAGCGATTTGGAGGAGGAGGACATGGAGCGGGAGGAAGAACACCAGCAGCAGCAGCAGGAGGATGAAGACGAGGACAGGCTAGGCGATGATCCCTACAACCGACGAACGCCCAGTCCGCGCAGCATAGCCCATCTGGCGGCCATCGATGAACGCCTGCGTTCCGATCGCCGCTGCTTTACCGTGCGCCTGGCCCGCGCCTCCACCCGGGCGGAGGCCACGCGCCACTACGAGCTGGTGAAGATCGATGGCTGCTTTCGACGCAGCGACTCCTCGCTAACCGGCGGCGCAGCTGCCAACTATCCCATTGTTTCCCAGCTGATCCGGCGATCGAGGAACAACAATATGCTGGCTGCCGCTGCTGCTGCGGCGGCGGCTGAAGCGGCTACAGTTCCGCCGCCGCAGCACGATGCCATCGCGCAGGCGGCATTGCATGGAATTAGCGGCAATGACATCGTCCTGGTGGCCATGGCCCGGGTACTGCGCGAGGAGCGATCCGTGGAGGAGGCGGCAGAGGTGAATGGCATGACCTTCTACCGGCAGCCAGAGCCCTACCAATTGGAGTACAAGACAAGGCATCTAATCGACGGCAGCATCGTTGACTGTGATCAGCGAATCGGCCTGGTGGCCGGCTACATGAAGGATGAGGTAAGTATCCAATCCCTTCTATGATATCTTCTACATTAATCATGTTTATCCGGCATCTGCTAGGTTTGCAATCTGAGTCCCTTCTGCTTTATGCACCTGGACGACGTTCGCTGGGTAATCGTGGCCCTGCGCCAGATGTACGACTGCAACAGCGACTATGGCGAGAGCTGCTACCGGCTGCTGTCGCGAAACGGTCGCTTCATCTACCTGCACACCAAGGGTTTCCTCGACATCGATCCGGGCAGCAATAAGGTGCACTCCTTCCTCTGCGTCAACACGCTGCTGGACGACGAGGCTGGCCGGCGAAAGGTTCTCGAGATGAAGGAGAAATTCTCGACAATTATCAAAGCAGAGATGCCCACACAGAGCAGCAGTCCCGACTTACCCGCCTCCCAGGCGCCGCAGCAGCTGGAGAGGATTGTCCTCTACTTGATTGAGAACCTGCAAAAGAGCGTCGAATCTTCATCGGGTGAGGCAGCGGGCGTCCAGCCTTTGGATACGCTAATGGATGATGGCTATAGTTCGCCAGCCAATACATTGGAGGAGCTGGCACCCTCACCGACGCCCGCCTTAGCCCTGGTGCCGCCGGCTCCGTCGTCTGTAAAGAACTCCATTTCTAAGTCGGTGAGTGTGGTAAATGTGACAGCCGCCAGGAAGTTTCAACAGGAGCAGCAGAATCTGCGGGATCGGGAACGGGAACGGGAGCAGCAGCAACAGCGTGGCGCCTCGCAAAGCGTAATCCGGCAACTGAGCAGCTGCCTCAGCGAGGCGGAAACGGCATCCTGCATTTTGTCGCCAGCCAGCAGCCTAAGTGCCGGCGAGGCGCCCGACACCCCCGATCCGAATAGCAATACGCCACCACCGGCGCAACCAGTGATCCATACACGGCCCAGTGTCCTACATCGATCCTTGACCAGCACGCTGCGATGACGTGCCGATGGCACCTGGTATGCCTTCTAAAATGGGTGTGGAACTATGGCAACGCACATCAACAGCACAAGCACACATAGAGATAGAGTGAGAGATCGGTGATGTAATGAAGATTGTTAGATAGCTCAGAAATTTAAAAAAAGTGGAAATGTATCCCTTGAAGAGAAGCTAAAAATAACTTCAGCTTAAAGTTCAGGCTTGTAACTTTGTTACCAACAATTTCTAACTGAATTTAATGTAAAACTCCTTCCAATAACAACTCCTTTTACTAACAACTACTTAGTTATTGTGTTTTTACCAACAACGTTCCTTCAACCACAAATCCTTTCACCAACAACTCGTTTCACCAGCCACTCCTTTCACCAACAACTCCTATCTCTTTTCACCAACTCTTGGCTGTCTTGGTATCTTGTCTATTAGAATTAGATCAGAAGATAGGGACGAAGTACAAGCCGCATTTATTTGGTGATGATCATGACAGTAATAATTATGCGATCACGATCATTTCAATCTCAATCGTTGTACAGCTTATGTAAGCCCTTCTCCGATACGATACACCTTTGCTATACAATTTCCGTCTGGCTATCCAGTGATCAGTGTGTGGTTCACTGCAGATTATATATATGAACCATATCACCCGATCCGATCGATCGATCGCTCGTTTAGTGTGTGCTGTGCTGTCGAAGTCGTTCCATAAACAATAATCTTCGTTATGTAATTACGTTTAAAGTGTAAATATGTGTGTGAATGCTATAGTGTGTCTGTCTGTGAATATTTAGATCAGTGCTCGGCTTTGGGTTTTAGTTGAAATTGTAACCCCAATCCCCCCCTCCCCCCACACACACACATACCAGTGTAAAGAGAGTACAAAACATACAAAAGGAAAACTAACAAACACGTATATGTATATTTATTTCGTCTTAGGTCTAGAACACGCTAAATACGCGACTCATTAACAGTTAAACGGATTTTGCAATCGATAGAAATTAAACAAACGCTCCCCTTTCCTTCCTATACACGCATATATATTTATATATAGCGCCGCCTCGCTCGAACTCAGATCGCGATCGAGCGAGACAGGAGCCATAGACTCCAATACAGTTCAAAATCTTTCAAGTCGAATTTATAGAAACAAAATATTTTAATAGTTTTTCAAAGCACACGCTTAATTATTTTTTCTTTTTAGAAGCAAGTCTTTAAATATATTTTTAACTATTCTTATCAACAAGTGATTGTAACAGATTTATTCAACAAAAAGCAATTCATTAAAACAGCAATTGAAAAATTTTAATATATTTTTATTAACAAGTAATCTGATCTAAAATTAATTCTGTTAACAAATGTTCTAAATATTTTAATGTTGACGCAGCTCTCAAATATTCTATTAATTATCATTAACAAGTAATTTTGTAGCAGAAAAGTATAAAAACAATTCTAAAAGGAAATTCTGTAAATATTCTGTTCTAAAAGCAATTCTTCTATAAAATATCCATCATATATTTTATTTTAAAAGCAGTTCCTCTAAAAATGTTCTAAATATTTTCAGCAAAAAGTAAATCTTTAAGCAAAATAATTAACATTTCCCTCAAAAAGTAATTCTTTTCAATACAATATTACTTTTATCTTAGAAATTCTTAAAATTAATTTAAAAAATAATTCTTCACTTCTAGTAAAATTCTCCTTTAAAGTGTAAAATTGTTTTTAAGGATTTTAAGACCTTGTTATTATTGACAAGCTAAGCTTTCATTGCTATCATGACTTCAAGGTGGAAGGCTTCAATTTTAAAATACCAGCTTTGTTTAAAAATATTAGATTTAATAATTTAAATTGAATTGTTTTTGTTATTTTTAGTTTAAATCAATATTAATTTTAAATGTATATTCGACTTAGAGATGTTTGACTGTACTTTAATACTCAGAATACCAGAGGCAGAGGCATTTGCTTTCCGGCTCTGACTCTGGCCTGTTATCAAAGCCTTTACCATCGTCCTTGGCGTTGCGTTCTTATCAGACAGAGAAAGAGAAAGAGTAAGAGAAGAGAACGAGGGGGGGAAATTATTAATAACACATTTTTGGGAAAGTTCCAGCGATAAATGGGGGGCGGGTCGGGTGTTGTGTGGGCTTATAAGTTGGTGGACGGGATTGTAATTTTTGTTTCTTATTTTTTTTTAGCAAAATTCTATAAACTATACATTTATGGTATATAATCTTTAAATCTTTTGTTTAGCTCAATTTTTGTTTGTATTCTTAATTATTATTAGAAGCGAAAGCGTTGGTCTAGTGCGTAATTCAATTAAAACGTTTAGTTTTAAAATCTAATGTTTATGTATTCCCAGCGAATTGTTCAGTGCGTGTTTGTTCAAACGAGTTGTGCTCTTTAAACACTTTTTGGTTTCCGTCTTTTAGGTTTTGTTTGATTTTATATCATCCGTTGTTATTTGCCCCTATATATCTATATATAAAATAAAGTAAAGTAAAAATAAAACGAAACAATATCTGAAATATATATTTTTTTGCGTAATATTAGCTAGTTGTAATGTTAAATGTCAAGTGGTATAATCAACGTAAGAATAATAATGTGTAATGTCTTTTTTAGAACTTGCTAAAGTCTAGCAATTAAAAAATTAGCCTGTAATTAACAATAATTAATTATAATAATCAATAACAGTTCATGCAGATGGAACGTTAAATAAACATAAATTATATAAACGAAACTATGGGTGCATCTGCTTTACTTTAACTTTAATATTCAACAAGAAAGGAAACTAACTTTATACTCCCTTGCAGTTTGCAATAGAAATATAAGATCGAATAGTAAATCGACAATTTAATTTTTAAAATACTCATAACTAAGCCAAAAAAGCATTAAAATTTAATTCGGAAAGCGTTCCCTTGTTAGTTTTTATTAGGTTGATAAATCTGCATACTCAATTTGTAATTTAAAAAAATTAAAATTTTGGCCAATTTTTGAAAATTTGAATGATGTAACCCCTTTCCTTTTTTTCTAAAAATGGAAAATTTTTGAAAAATTTTATTTTCGTCCGGAGATAGCTAGATCGATTCGGCTGTTCATGCTGATCAAGAATATATATGGTCTATAGGGTCGGAAATGACTCCTAAATTTAATATTTAAAAAAAATCCATTTTTGACCAATTTTTGAAAATTTGAATGATGTAACCCCTTTCCTTTTTTTCAAAAAATGGAAAATTTTTGAAAAATTTTATTTTTGTCCGGAGATAGCTAGATCGATTCGGCTGTTCATGCTGATCAGGAATATATATGGTTTATAGGGTCGGAAATGACTCCTAAATTTAATATTTAAAAAAAATAAAATTTTTGCCAATTTTTGAAAAAATTCAAAATTTTCAAAAAATGGGAAATTTTTGAAAAATTTTATTTTCGTCCGGAGATAGCTAGATCGATTCGGCTGTTCATGCTGATCAAGAATATATATGGTTTATAGGGTCGGAAATGACTCCTAAATTTAATATTTAAAAAAATTGAAATTTTTGCCAATTTTTGAAAATTTGAATGATGTAACCCCTTTCCTTTTTTTAAAAAAATGGAAAATTTTTGAAAAATTTTATTTTCGTCCGGAGATAGCTAGATCGATTCGGCTGTTCATGCTGATCAAGAATATATATGGTCTATAGGGTCGGAAATGACTCCTAAATTTAATATTTAAAAAAAAATCCATTTTTGACCAATTTTTGAAAATTTGAATGATGTAACCCCTTTCCTTTTTTTCAAAAAATGGAAAATTTTTGAAAAATTTTATTTTCGTCCGGAGATAGCTAGATCGATTCGGCTGTTCATGCTGATCAGGAATATATATGGTTTATAGGGTCGGAAATGACTCCTAAATTTAATATTAAAAAAAAATAAAATTTTTGCCAATTTTTGAAAAAATTCAAAATTTTCAAAAAATGGGAAATTTTTGAAAAATTTTATTTTCGTCCGGAGATAGCTAGATCGATTCGGCTGTTCATGCTGATCAAGAATATATATGGTTTATAGGGTCGGAAATGACTCCTAAATTTAATATTTAAAAAAATTGAAATTTTTGCCAATTTTTGAAAATTTGAATGATGTAACCCCTTTCCTTTTTTTCAAAAAATGGAAAATTTTTGAAAAATTTTATTTTCGTCCGGAGATAGCTAGATCGATTCGGCTGTTCATGCTGATCAAGAATATATATGGTTTATAGGGTCGGAAATGACTCCTAAATTTAATATTTAAAAAAAATCCATTTTTGGCCAATTTTTGAAAATTTGAATGATGTAACCCCTTTCCTTTTTTTCAAAAAATTGAAAATTTTTGAAAAATTTTATTTTCGTCCGGAGATAGCTAGATCGATTCGGCTGTTCATGCTGATCAAGAATATATATGGTTTATAGGGTCGGAAATGACTCCTAAATTTAATATTTAAAAAAATTGAAATTTTTGCCAATTTTTGAAAATTTGAATGATGTAACCCCTTTCCTTTTTTTCAAAAAATGGAAAATTTTTGAAAAATTTAGTTTTCGTCCGGAGATAGCTAGATCGATTCGGCTGTTCATGCTGATCAAGAATATATATGGTTTATAGGGTCGGAAATGACTTCTTCACTGTTTTTCAGGCTTGTGATTAAAATTATAATTCCCTGCAAATGTATACAAATTAATGCAGGCATAATACTATTCTGCTTGAATATTTCCCGCGCGTTTCGATTTCCAGTCTCGATGTGTTTCGATATCATGGTGTAATTCCAGTGTGGTGGGTTTCCGACATTGGTCGTCTAGTTTAGTTTGTAATAAAATTAATTTAAAGAAGGTAATAACAAAGTTATGAATAGTGAAAGCATAATCAGAATCAGCAGAAAATGTTATTATTGTTTAAAAAATACCGAAGCCACGGTGAAATATTTTATTTTAATTCTCTCCAATCGGTTTGCCACATCTAGTATAAAATATATCGAAAAAATACCAAGCCATCGACAATCGAACTGTGGAAAGTAGGGCGCACTTTTTGAATTACGAACTTCCAAATAAAATTCACAACCAAACTCATTTGATTAAAAAAGATATCCAATTTATTTAGTTGTGACTTACATTCTGAAATTACATTTTATTAAAAAAATATATATATATTAATTACAACTACAGCGAAAGGACATTAAAACGCATTTTAGGCCCAAATAAATGAGGACAAAACGCTTTCAAGAGCCTTTCGGCCCCCGACCGACCGTAAATAAAGTAAATAACATATAGTAAGTAAGATACTCGCAGTGTTAACGTGCTAAAGTTAGACCTTAATTTGGTACCACTCGTTAGACGAATCCGTCAGTCTCTGGGGTAGGGGATATGGGATGATCTGGAGCTCAGTAGACCCGCCCATAGGGCAGGGCATTCGGATAGTAGGGCATCAGGAATTTTCCACCGAAACGCGGCTGCGACTGGGCCGACTCGCTGCTGGAGGAGAACATCGAGGTGCATATCTCATTCCGATCCCGATGCAGCCGGCTACTGCTGTTCGAGGCACTCGTCCCGGCAATGCCCAGTCCTAGCCCCAGGCCCAAGCTCAGTCCGCCGGCTCCATGGCGACGTTCCCGGCGTCTCGATCGTATTAGCGAAAAGATGGCCACCACCACGGCCACCAGGAAGATCAGGCCCAGCACACAGAACGAGATGGCCAGCTTGGAGATGGACAGACAGAGGGTGCCCTCGCCAGGCAGTGCCTGGGCCCGGACATGCGGTGCATAGTCCTCACCTGGAATTGTTACCGACTTAAGTACAGAGCTAGCTTTTTGGGAAAGTGCTTGCAGCAGAGGCTTCGGCATGCGTGTCAGGAATCCCGGGTTACTCATCCTTACCGCTCATGTTGTGGCGCCTATCGTACCGCAGGCGGTCCACCTCGATTTGGGGCGCTGTCACGGCCAGCGAATTGAACACCTCGATGCGTGCCAGGTGCTGCTCCGCACTTAGTGCCGGCGGCGGTGGTGTCTTCTGGCGACAGTTTAGCTGCAATTGCAAGGGGAGCGAGGGCGGAAATTAGAGAAGATTGGGCTTGGTGGCGGCGTTGCAGCTGGGAGTGAGGCATCGCTGCCGCTGGCTCCAGTTGGCTGCCTTTCGGTGCAATAACCACATTAATTAGTTGGACGCAACAACACGCTACGCTGGGCCGCAATGGCAGCGGCAACAAGAAGCGGCAGTAGCAACACTTTCGTTTTCGTTGCAATTAATTGAGATGCATACGAGGAGCGGTTGTAAGTGCACAGTAAACAAAATTGTTGCCCCCCAACTTAAGGGAAATTAGAAGCCATAAACCAGAAAGTAATAGCAGCCTCAAGTGGGGCGGGAATTGATTGGGAATCGTTATATCAAACACCAACTGTGAAATAATTCTAGTCCTCAGAAAGGTGATCTTTCTCTTGGTGTATAACATATATGGTTAAGATATCTGTTGGATACGGTGGCGGTACTCACTGTCGGACACTTCCCCTTGCAAAGCTGGACGCCGCAGCTAACGTGGAGCCGCTCGCGGTCCGGGAACTTGAAGGCGGGAAACGTGGCCGCAAATGTTCGCTCCACTAGGTCTTCCTCGAGCTGCTTGGACCAGCCCTCCTCCGCCGGCCGGTGCTCGGTGTGCAGAGCGGGCATTACCTGGACATGGATGGAAGATGTGCATAATTATTAAACAATATAAAAATATAAACATAATTCCATCTTTTATTATATAAAGTTATATTTTGTTTTATGTTAATTACATCATAAGCTCTGGTATGTACATATATCTTTATTTTCCAGAACGTAGTAAGGGGTCAGCGCATATTATGTCACCCGGGGGATGAACCTGTCTCCCGTTGCGGTCGCTGTCCCTGAACCTGAACCTGAATCTGAACCCAAGACCGAACCAGTTGATGGGCCCTCTTTTTTATTGCCGGTTATACAATAATTTGGGTGACAAAACAGACGGATCACACGCCGCATTTCGGTCATTTCCGCTACGTGAGAGTACTTCGGATGGGAGAGAAGGTGTTCGAGCAAAGAAGGTAGCGAAGCCAACGTCATGTGGCCAAGTTCAATGACAACAAAGCGGAGCCACAACTGGTGCATATATGGCCCTAGTATTGTATGATGCATGTGCGATCGCTGGAAACAGACGTATGGGATTACAAGACGCTGCCGATTTGCATCTAGCCATTGTTGGTGGTAACTAAACAAAGGCCGGGAAGCCCAGTTGGGTGCCCAAAACGAAGTCCCTATACTCTTCTATGTGAATAACAAGAAATTCAGATAGTAAAGATAAAAAAACTGTAATTTTAATCGATTTTAAATCGATTTTTTCTCGTATATCTAGTTCAAGAACTTAGATTCTTTACCGGCTCTCATAATTAAACCTTTCCAACTTAATTTTGATCTTATTTGGGCCTAAACTAATACATTTTAAATACAAAATTTAGAGCTCCAATATTCGGAGGAATTTTTTAAAGGAGTTTTTAAAAATGAAATCCTAAAATGGTCGCAGATTAATGGACTTTCTCGAAGATAGAGTGACATTATATTCTCTAGAGAAGTGTCTTCAACCCGGACGGGCTCCTCTGGCACGTTGATTAGGTGAGACAACGTCGTCGTCTGGTTTTAATTTACACGCCCAAGCACGTGTTTCCCCATGTGTGTGTGGGGGTGTACAATATCTGTGGATGCGAAACCTGAGACAATAACGAGAAAAAGCAACTTGCTGCGGAAGTTCAAACGAGTTCACGTGTGTAGACCAAAGATTGTTA
Source organism: Drosophila bunnanda (assembly GCA_035046265.1). Taxonomy (NCBI): domain Eukaryota; kingdom Metazoa; phylum Arthropoda; class Insecta; order Diptera; family Drosophilidae; genus Drosophila; species Drosophila bunnanda. The sequence goes on from JAWNOB010000017.1 coordinate 1,413,718, forward strand.
TGTTAAGATGCAAACGTGAATTGCAGTTGTCAGAAAAAGGGGCTTCCTTCAAGTCTAGCAACTGTGAAATAATATTGAAATAATCGCCGGAAAATATATCGACCTTCGAGACTTTCGAAAGTCTTTCTCTATAAAATAAAAATAACAATTAAATCTTTAGTGCTCCCTCAAAATGAATTAAAACTTTAATTTTTGTTTACAAAGAAATGAATGAAAGAATATAGAGTTTGCTTGCAGCTTCATGCATAGGATTTCCAGGATCGATAACGTTGTGAGGGGCGTAGGACCGATAACGATCATTTCTACGCTGCAGTCGTAGCGCGCAACTAACGGTTCTTGCATCGTTCTTGCACAGTGGGTCACATTCTAGAGATTCACCGCCAGAAAGTGGGTCACCATCAATCGACGACTGCAGAAGACAAAAGACCAGAGCGCCGAGCCGGCTTTTATTTCACTTTTCCTCCACGGTCTGACCCAGAAGTGTTTCTAAACCAAACAAATCAACCTGTGATGGGTGCGCGCATAAATTTGCAATCCAGCAGCACTCCGAGGCTGAGGTAAAAAAGCCAGGTGAGTAAGCCAAACAATAAACAAACGCGAAGGAAAATGAAATGTGCTAAAACGGAAGACGGCAGTGGCGTCGGCGAACAATAAAACAAACATAAAATGCAAATGGTTTGTGCGCCCGTCTCCTTCTTCTTCGCAGTCTTCTCTCTTTTTCCCCCCGTTCCGTTAAAATAAAAACAGAAATTAAGCCGTGTGATTTTTCTAGCGCTATTTATACCCTGACCACCAAAGTAAAAATGGTAAAAAAAAATCAGTCAGCAAAAGATTTGTTTGACCCATTTAAGGCCCGGGGGCCGTGAATGAATGACATGTGCACAAAGCTGCGACGGCCGGCGACCGAAATGCAAATGCCCGGCAATGGCATTGCCCACTGTTGCGCTGCACAGTGGGCTCATTGTCCACCAATATCGAAATGGAAATAGTAGCCACTAATTAATTATGCCCTTAAAACGAAAACAATAATTTATAAGACTACTATCAAATTATTGTTTTTTATACAAAAAATTTTATTATCTGTATATAATTTAAGTAATTCATTTAAAAAACAACTTAAAAACCTTATTTAGTTAATTATTCTATATATAAATTGTATTGTATTTCAATATATTAAATTATATGTTGATGTTGAAAAAAGAAAGGGAAGCCCTTGCAGTCATCCATAGGATCATTGATTCGAATTTTCAATCGATCATAACTAACCCAAAAATACATAAATTTCAATTCGGAAAGTTTTCCTATGCTACTTTTTATTAAGGTAAAAAATCTGCATACTCAATTTAAAATTTAAAAAATTTAAAAATTTTGCCAATTTTTGAAAATTTTAATGATGTAACCCCTTTCCTTTTTTTCAAAAAATGCAAAATTTTTGAAAAATTTTGTTTTTGTCCGGAGATAGCTAGATCGATTCGGCTGTGCATGCTGATCAAGAATATATATGGTTTATAGGGTCCGAAATGACTCCTTAATTTAATATTTAAAAAAAATTAAAATTTTTGCCAATTTTTGAAAATTTGAATGATGTAACCCCTTTCCTTTTTTTCAAAAAATGGAAAATTTTTGAAAAATTTTGTTTTTTTGCCGGAGATGGCTAGATCGATTCGGCTGTTCATGCTGATCAAGAATATATATGGTTTATAGGGTCGGAAATGACTCCTAAATTTAATATTTAAAAAAAATCCATTTTTGGCCAATTTTTGAAAATTTGAATGATGTAACCCCTTTCCTTTTTTTCAAAAAATTGAAAATTTTTGAAAAATTTTATTTTCGTCCGGAGATAGCTAGATCGATTCGGCTGTTCATGCTGATCAGGAATATATATGGTTTATAGGGTCGGAAATGACTCCTAAATTTAATATTTAAAAAAATTTTAATTTTTGCCAATTTTTGAAAATTTGAATGATGTAACCCCTTTCCTTTTTTTCAAAAAATGGAACATTTTTGAAAAATTTTATTTTCGTCCGGAGATAGCTAGATCGATTCGGCTGTTCATGCTGATCAAGAATATATATGGTTTATAGGGTCGGAAATGACTCCTAAATTTAATATTTAAAAAAATTGAAATTTTTGCCACTTTTTGACAATTTGAATGATGTAACCCCTTTCCTTTTTTTCAAAAAATGGAAAATTGTTGAAAAATTTTGTTTTTGTCCGGAGATGGCTAGATCGATTCAGTTTTTGATGCTGATCTAGAATATATATGGTTTATAGGGTCGGAAATGACTTCTTCCCTGCATGGCAAGCTTTTGACTGAAAATATAATTTCTTTCATAAGATGCTCTTGAAACACTTCGCCAAGATATAAAAGATATACCCTATGGTAAAATTTCATATTATATTATTAAAAATGCACATTGATATGGTTAATTTTATCATGAAGAAGAATAACTTAATTTCAAAATGGATATTTATTTTTTAAATCAAAATTGAAATGCATTGCCCTGATTTTCCCTAATGGCAATCTTAAAAGTCTTCTAGTTAGTTACTATGCAAAGACAAGGCCCCAAAAAGTCTGTGATACATGGGTTCCCCCATGGGTTCCACTGTGCAGAGTCCAGTGCTGATGAAGATAGTGGTGGTGGCCCCCTCTGCCTCCGCTGGATTGGAAGATGGGAAGGCAGTGGCAAAGGCGAAGGCGAAGGCGGAGATGGGGCAACAACCACAACAGGGGCACGTCAAAATGCTAAACGATAAATATTTCTATGTATTTCACTCTTGGCTAATTGTTGTGACCTCCTAATTTACTCAAGAAGAACTGAACGGAACGGAACAGAAGGTGCAAGAACTGAGCTGGAAGAGGGCCCCCCAGAAGAGAACAACAGTTCGCAGGCGTTGCTGCTGTTATTTAGTTTAGTTTTTCCCCATTTTCTTAATGGTTTCTGTTCGGGCCTGCTTGGCTGGGCAACGACGAAGACGGTTGTTCTAACGATGATCGCGTAATTATGGCTAACAGTTTTCGGTTTTCAGTGTTTTTTTTTTTAGTTTCAGTTTTGCTGCCTTGCCTCACATTTAATGTGACGTCGACGTCGACGGCGGTGCTGTAATAACTGTTACACCTTAATGAGGCAGCGCTTCTAGCGGGCTGGAAGTATTCCAAAACCATTCCAATTCCAGTTTATAATTCCAATGGTACTTATCTATCGATCGATGGAAATTTCACTTTCGCTGCTATCGAGCAGCAAATGTTTAAACTTAAAAATAAAGGTAGCCTCTTAATTGGTCAGTGTTCTCCAAGTTTTTGTGGCAGTTAAAGCTGTTACACCAATCAGAATTATTAGAGAAACTAAAGGGTAACTCAGTTCCTGGCCAGCGTATGCTTTATAAACTAAAATAAACAAATTCTTAAAGGGTTTCCTTGTGGTAACTCTATTCTTTATTATTTTTTTTTATAAATTTATAAATAATAAACAGTTCCCTTGTCTTGGAAAGTTCATAGCCCCTGCTACCCTGTACTGGTTCGTCTATAAAAATGAAAGTTAAATGCGATCGATCGTAGATCCCCTAATAGCATCTCAGCATCTCCAGCTAATTAATGACTTTCCGTTGTCTCATCGCTCGTCTAGCTCTGGTTTCCTCTAACGGTTTGGAGTAGAATGTCTCGCCGCCGGCACTGGTTACGCAAATGATTTGGATTCGGATTCGGATACCCCCCCCTATACCCTTGATCTGTCATCTCCCAACTCACCTGCTCATCGATGGGACAGCCGCGGGCGTCTAAAAGCTGCTGCGTCGACTCGCCTAGTCCATCCAGGGCCGCACAGTCCACCACCCGCACACCGATGGTGCCGGGAACTATGGCTCGTACGGTTAAAGTGGTGGCCACACCCACCTCCACAGAGCCGGAGCCATTGGGTCCGCCCAGCTCCAGCCAGATGCGAACGCGTGGGGTCTCCATGTGCTGCTGCTGCTGCTGCTGCTGCTGATGATGATGATGGGTCGTTGTCGTAGGAGAGTGGACAGCTGCCAAAGCTCGCATCCGTGCATTCCTGGCAGGATCAAGGAATAAGGATATAGAGAGTAGGGACAGAGACATGGGTTAACTCACCTCTCCCTTCCTGTTTCCGGACGCAGAGCTGGCACTGGCATGCCCATGGCATTGGCTGGCAACTGGCAACGCACCGAGCTGAGTATATCCGTGCTCTGTCGTAGTTTCTGCTCCATTTGGAGCATCACGCGCACCGTGTACTCCAGACTGCCATCCTCCAGGGGCTCCGCTCTGACCCCACAGCCCGACGTGGGTATGCGCAACTGCAGCCGCGTGGAGTCCTGTCCCCGCGAACGGCACTCCAGGGGGAAGTCCTTGGCATACAGCAGACCCCGAAAGGGACGGCTCAGCTCCAGATGCATCTCCAGCAAGTCCCGGCTGCAGTTCACCTGGAGCGTCTGGATCTGCATGGTGTTGCCGGGAGAACTGGCTGCTTTCGAGGTGTTGCCGTTGTCGTCGATCGCTCTGGTTGCCCAGCTGGCATGACACACAAACTGCGGCAGATGCAGCAATCCAATAACGGCCGCCAATCGGAGCCACCACTGGCTGGGACTGGAGCAGCTGGAGAAGAAGCCGACGAAGAAGAACATGTTTCCGATTTCCCGTTTCTAACGCACGACCGACCACACCCGGCCCCGGGCGTCCGCAAAAGATGCCACTTGTCACTGGATTTAGCCAGTTGGACACCTGTTGATGCCAGTGGTAATGGTGGTGATGGTGGTGGTAGTGGTTCTTAATTGGCCTACTCCGAGTCCAAGTTGCGAGCTTACGCTGGCGTTGGAGGAGCCAGTCTTGCCTGCGAAATGGAAATGGATTTTGTGGCTTTAGACAAAGGTATTGAATTATTTCTATAAGGAACTTTCGGTTTTTTCAAGGTTCAGTGCTTAGGAATATTTTAAAATCTATCATTTACTATAAATATTAGTCATTTTCTTTTCTTTGATTAAAGTAAACTTTAATGATTTATATACCAAATCAATTAAGAAGTCAGCACAAAAAGTTTCTTTTAAATTTCAAGTCCCCAAAAGAGGGTTTCCAAATAATATAAAAATTATGTATAGATATTTGACAATTTTTCAATGAGTTTGATTATCCGGGTTAGAGGAAAGGTCTAACATTTTTTATGTAATTTATAATTGCCAAATAAGCGAGAGGCCCAGGCCCAAAGCCCTTCCCTGTTTATATTTCGATGCCAATTCGTAGCCGAAAGCGGGTCAAGTTCCCATATTTGTTGATTGAGTAGATGATGTTGCTGCTGTTGCTGCTGCTGGTTGCTGATGTTGCAGCATGGCGAACAAATAAAATAAGCAAATAAATAAATGCGATAAAGGCGCAGACACCGAGGCTTAAATCAACATCAGCTCAGCATAATGCGTTTGCAACTTTGCGTAATCTCCGCTGGCCGCCGCTCCACTGGCCCGGCTCATTGTGCCCTCTCGCTGTTTGTATTTGTGATTCCCATCTCTTATTAACTCGCAGCGGTATTGTAATCAGTCCAATTAACAATAAACTTTGTGAGTGTCAACAAAAACAGCGACAAGAGCACCATTTCGAAGACGAACATGAAGACGAAGCCGAACACAAGGCGCAGTGCCCGCCCTTCACTTCCATTTAGTCCGAGTTTACGTATCCAGTATCATTATCATTTATCCTATATCCTATATACTATATCCTATATCCTATATATGACCTATAAATCGATCTAGCCATCTCCGGCAAAAAAATAGTCGTTAAATACCGACTAAAAAAATGATATTGTAATTGTTATCAGAAGCTTGAAACTCTGTGAAGGAGTCGTTTCCGGCCCTATAAACCATATATATTCTTGATCAGCATGAACAGCCGAATCGATCTAGCTATCTCCGGACGAAAACAAAATTTTTCAAAAATTTTCAAATTTTTTGAAAAAAAGGAAAGGGGTTACATCATTAAAATTTTCAAAAATTGGCCAAAATTTTAATTTTTTTAAATAATTAATTTAGGAGTCATTTCCGACCCTATAAACCATATATATTCTTGATCAGCATGAACAGCCGAATCGATCTAGCTATCTCCGGACGAAAACAAAATTTTTCAAAAATTTTCCATTTTTTGGAAAAAAGGAAAAATTGGCCAAAATTTTACATTTTTAATTGAGTATGCAGTTTTGTTAAGCTAATAAAATCTAGCATAGAACAGCTTTCCGAATTAAAATTAAGGCTTTTTTGGCAATGTTATGAGATTTTTAAATTTGGGATTTTTTGGAAAAATTTTCATAAATATACCGATAAATACCGACTCAAAGAATGGTAGTCAGAAGCTTGTAATATTGTGAAGGAGTCGTTTCCGACCCTATAAAGTATATATATTCTTGATCAGCATGAACAGCCGAATCGATCTAGCTATCTCCGGACGAAAACAAAATTTTTCAAAACTTTTCCATTTTTTGAAAAAAAGGAAAGGGGTTACATCATTAAAATTTTCAAAAATTGGCCAAAATTTTACATTTTTAATTGAGTATGCAGTTTTGTTAAGCTAATAAAATCTAGCATAGAACAGCTTTCCGAATTAAAATTAAGGCTTTTTTGGCAATGTTATGAGATTTTTAAATTTGGGATTTTTCGGAAAAATTTTCATAAATATACCGATAAATACCGACTCAAAGAATGGTAGTCAGAAGCTTGTAATATTGTGAAGGAGTCGTTTCCGACCCTATAAAGTATATATATTCTTGATCAGCATGAACAGCAGAATCGATCTAGCCATCTCCGGCAAAAAAACAAAATTTTCAAAAATTGTCGATTTTTTGAAAAAAAGGAAAAGGGTTACATCATTAAAATTTTCAAAAATTGGACAAAATTTTAATTTTTTTTAATAATTAATTTAGGAGTCATGTCCGACCCTATAAACCATATATATTCTTGATCAGCATGAACAGCCGAATCGATCTAGCTATCTCCGGACGAAAACAAAATTTTTCAAAAATTTTCCATTTTTTGAAAAAAGGAAAGGGGTTACATCATTCAATTTTTCAAAAATTGGCAAAAATTTTAATTGAGTATGCAGTTTTGTTAAGCTAATAAAATCTAGCATAGAACAGCTTTCCGAATTAAAATTAAGGCTTTTTTGGCAATGTTATGAGATTTTTAAATTTGGGATTTTTCGGAAAAATTTTCATAAATATAACGATAAATACCGACTCAAAGAATGGTAGTCAGAAGCTTGTAATATTGTGAAGGAGTCGTTTCCGACCCTATAAAGTATATATATTCTTGATCAGCATGAACAGCCGAATCGATCTAGCTATCTCCGGACGAAAACAAAATTTTTCAAAAATTTTCCATTTTTTGAAAAAAAGGAAAGGGGTTACATCATTCAATTTTTCAAAAATTGGCAAAAATTTTATTTTTTTTAAATATTATATTTAGGAGTCATTTCCAACCCTATAAACCATATATATTCTTGATCAGCATGAACAGCCGAATCGATCTAGCCATCTCCGGCAAAAAAACAAAATTTTCAAAAATTTTCGATTTTTTGAAAAAAAGGAAAGGGGTTACATCATTAAAATTTTCAAAAATTGGCCAAAATTTTAATTTTTTTAAATAATTAATTTAGGAGTCATTTCCGACCCTATAAACCATATATATTCTTGATCAGCATGAACAGCCGAATCGATCTAGCTATCTCCGGACGAAAACAAAATTTTTCAAAAATTTTCCATTTTTTGAAAAAAAGGAAAGGGGTTACATCATTAAAATTTTCAAAAATTGGCCAAAATTTTATTTTTTTAAATAATTAATTTAGGAGTCATTTCCGACCCTATAAACCATATATATTCTTGATCAGCATGAACAGCCGAATCGATCTAGCTATCTTCGGACGAAAACAAAATTTTTCAAAAATTTTCCATTTTTTGAAAAAAAGGAAAGGGGTTACATCATCAAAATTTTCAAAAATTGGCCAAAATTTTATTTTTTTAAAATAATTAATTTAGGAGTCATTTCCGACCCTATAAACCATATATATTCTTGATCAGCATGAGCAGCCGAATCGATCTAGCTATCTCCGGACGAAAACAAAATTTTTCAAAAATTTTCCATTTTTTGGAAAAAAGGAAAGGGGTTACATCATTAAAATTTTCAAAAATTGGCCAAAATTTTACATTTTTAATTGAGTATGCAGTTTTGTTAAGCTAATAAAATCTAGCATAGAACAGCTTTCCGAATCAAAATTAAGGCTTTTTTGGCAATGTTATGAGATTTTTAAATTTGGGATTTTTCGGAAAAATTTTCATAAATATACCGATAAATACCGACTCAAAGAATGGTAGTCAGAAGCTTGTAATATTGTGAAGGAGTCGTTTCCGACCCTATAAAGTATATATATTCTTGATCAGCATGAACAGCAGAATCGATCTAGCCATCTCCGGCAAAAAAACAAAATTTTCAAAAATTTTCGATTTTTTGAAAAAAAGGAAAGGGGTTACATCATTAAAATTTTCAAAAATTGGCCAAAATTTTAATTTTTTTAAATAATTAATTTAGGAGTCATTTCCGACCCTATAAACCATATATATTTTTGATCAGCATGAACAGCCGAATCGATCTAGCTATCTCCGGACGAAAACAAAATTTTTCAAAAATTTTCCATTTTTTGAAAAAAAGGAAAGGGGTTACATCATTAAAATTTTCAAAAATTGGCCAAAATTTTACATTTTTAATTGAGTATGCAGTTTTGTTAAGCTAATAAAATCTAGCATAGAACAGCTTTCCGAATTAAAATTAAGGCTTTTTTGGCAATGTTATGAGATTTTTAAATTTGGGATTTTTCGGAAAAATTTTCATAAATATACCGATAAATACCGACTCAAAGAATGGTAGTCAGAAGCTTGTAATATTGTGAAGGAGTCGTTTCCGACCCTATAAAGTATATATACTCTTGATCAGCATGAACAGCCGAATCGATCTAGCTATCTCCGGACGAAAACAAAATTTTTCAAAAATTTTCCATTTTTTGAAAAAAAGGAAAGGGGTTACATCATTAAAATTTTCAAAAATTGGCCAAAATTTTACATTTTTAATTGAGTATGCAGTTTTGTTAAGCTAATAAAATCTAGCATAGAACAGCTTTCCGAATTAAAATTAAGGCTTTTTTGGCAATGTTATGAGATTTTTAAATTTTGGATTTTTCGGAAAAATTTTCATAAATATACCGATAAATACCGACTCAAAGAATGGTAGTCAGAAGCGTGTAATATTGTGAAGGAGTCGTTTCCGACCCTATAAAGTATATATATTCTTGATCAGCATGAACAGCAGAATCGATCTAGCCATCTCCGGCAAAAAAACAAAATTTTCAAAAATTGTCGATTTTTTGAAAAAAAGGAAAGGGGTTACATCATTAAAATTTTCAAAAATTGGCCAAAATTTTAATTTTTTTAAATAATTAATTTAGGAGTCATTTCCGACCCTATAAACCATATATATTCTTGATCAGCATGAACAGCCGAATCGATCTAGCTATCTCCGGACGAAAACAAAATTTTTCAAAAATGTTCCATTTTTTGAAAAAAAGGAAAGGGGTTACATCATTCAATTTTTCAAAAATTGGCCAAAATTTTACATTTTTAATTGAGTATGCAGTTTTGTTAAGCTAATAAAATCTAGCATAGAACAGCTTTCCGAATTAAAATTAAGGCTTTTTTGGCAATGTTATGAGATTTTTAAATTTGGGATTTTTCGGAAAAATTTTCATAAATATACCGATAAATACCGACTCAAAGAATGGTAGTCAGAAGCGTGTAATATTGTGAAGGAGTCGTTTCCGACCCTATAAACCATATATATTCTTGATCAGCATGAACAGCCGAATCGATCTAGCTATCTCCGGACGAAAACAAAATTTTTCAAAAATTTTCCATTTTTTGAAAAAAAGGAAAGGGGTTACATCATTAAAATTTTCAAAAATTGGCCAAAATTTTAATTTTTTTAAATAATTAATTTAGGAGTCATTTCCGACTCTATAAACCATATATATTCTTGATCAGCATGAACAGCCGAATCGATCTAGCTATCTCCGGACGAAAACAAAATTTTTCAAAAATTTTCCATTTTTTGAAAAAAGGAAAGGGGTTACATCACTCAAATTGTCAAAAATTGGCCAAAATTTTACATTTTTAATTGAGTATGCAGTTTTGTTAAGCTAATAAAATCTAGCATAGAACAGCTTTCCGAATCAAAATTAAGGCTTTTTTGGCAATGTTATGAGATTTTTAAATTTGGGATTTTTCAGAAAAATTTTCATAAATATACCGATAAATACCGACTCAAAGAATGGTAGTCAGAAGCCTGTAATATTGTGAAGGAGTCGTTTCCGACCCTATAAAGTATATATACTCTTGATCAGCATGAACAGGCGAATCGATCTAGCTATCTCCGGACGAAAACAAAATTTTTCAAAAATTTTTCATTTTTTGAAAAAAAGGAAAGGGGTTACATCATTCAAATTTTCAAAAATTGGCCAAAATTTTAATTTTTTTAAATAATTAATTTAGGAGTCATTTCCGACTCTATAAACCATATATATTCTTGATCAGCATGAACAGCCGAATCGATCTAGCTATCTCCGGACGAAAACAAAATTTTTCAAAAATTTTCCATTTTTTGAAAAAAAGGAAAGGGGTTATATCACTCAAATTGTCAAAAATTGGCCAAAATTTTACATTTTTAATTGAGTATGCAGTTTTGTTAAGCTAATAAAATCTAGCATAGAACAGCTTTCCGAATCAAAATTAAGGCTTTTTTGGCAATGTTATGAGATTTTTAAATTTGGGATTTTTCGGAAAAATTTTCATAAATATACCGATAAATACCGACTCAAAGAATGGTAGTCAGAAGCCTGTAATATTGTGAAGGAGTCGTTTCCGACCCTATAAAGTATATATACTCTTGATCAGCATGAACAGGCGAATCGATCTAGCTATCTCCGGACGAAAACAAAATTTTTCAAAAATTTTTCATTTTTTGAAAAAAAGGAAAGGGGTTACATCATTCAAATTTTAAAAAATTGGCCAAAATTTTACATTTTTAATTGAGTATGCAGTTTTGTTAAGCTAATAAAATCTAGCATAGAACAGCTTTCCGAATTAAAATTAAGGCTTTTTTGGCAATGTTATGAGATTTTTAAATTTGGGATTTTTCGGAAAAATTTTCATAAATATACCGATAAATACCGACTCAAAGAATGGTAGTCAGAAGCTTGTAATATTGTGAAGGAGTCGTTTCCGACCCTATAAAGTATATATATTCTTGATCAGCATGAACAGCAGAATCGATCTAGCCATCTCCGGCAAAAAAACAAAATTTTCAAAAATTTTCGATTTTTTGAAAAAAAGGAAAGGGGTTACATCATTAAAATTTTCAAAAATTGGCCAAAATTTTAATTTTTTTAAATAATTAATTTATGAGTCATTTCCGACCCTATAAACCATATATATTTTTGATCAGCATGAACAGCCGAATCGATCTAGCTATCTCCGGACGAAAACAAAATTTTTCAAAAATTTTCCATTTTTTGAAAAAAAGGAAAGGGGTTACATCATTAAAATTTTCAAAAATTGGCCAAAATTTTACATTTTTAATTGAGTATGCAGTTTTGTTAAGCTAATAAAATCTAGCATAGAACAGCTTTCCGAATTAAAATTAAGGCTTTTTTGGCAATGTTATGAGATTTTTAAATTTTGGATTTTTCGGAAAAATTTTCATAAATATACCGATAAATACCGACTCAAAGAATGGTAGTCAGAAGCGTGTAATATTGTGAAGGAGTCGTTTCCGACCCTATAAAGTATATATATTCTTGATCAGCATGAACAGCAGAATCGATCTAGCCATCTCCGGCAAAAAAACAAAATTTTCAAAAATTGTCGATTTTTTGAAAAAAAGGAAAGGGGTTACATCATTAAAATTTTCAAAAATTGGCCAAAATTTTAATTTTTTTAAATAATTAATTTAGGAGTCATTTCCGACCCTATAAACCATATATATTCTTGATCAGCATGAACAGCCGAATCGATCTACCTATCTCCGGACGAAAACAAAATTTTTCAAAAATTTTCCATTTTTTGAAAAAAAGGAAAGGGGTTACATCATTAAAATTTTCAAAAATTGGCCAAAATTTTAATTTTTTTAAATAATTAATTTAGGAGTCATTTCCGACCCTATAAACCATATATATTCTTGATCAGCATGAACAGCCGAATCGATCTAGCTATCTCCGGACGAAAACAAAATTTTTCAAAAATTTTCCATTTTTTGAAAAAAAGGAAAGGGGTTACATCATTAAAATTTTCAAAAATTGGCCAAAATTTTAATTTTTTTAAATAATTAATTTAGGAGTCATTTCCGACCCTATAAACCATATATATTCTTGATCAGCATGAACAGCCGAATCGATCTAGCTATCTCCGGACGAAAACAAAATTTTTCAAAAATTTTCCATTTTTTGAAAAAAAGGAAAGGGGTTACATCATTAAAATTTTCAAAAATTGGCCAAAATTTTACATTTTTCATTGAGTATGCAGTTTTGTTAAGCTAATAAAATCTAGCATAGAACAGCTTTCCGAATTAAAATTAAGGCTTTTTTGGCAATGTTATGAGATTTTTAAATTTTGGATTTTTCGGAAAAATTTTCATAAATATACCGATAAATACCGACTCAAAGAATGGTAGTCAGAAGCTTGTAATATTGTGAAGGAGTCGTTTCCGACCCTATAAACCATATATATTCTTGATCGGCATGAACAGCCGAATCGATCTAGCTATCTCCGGACGAAAACAAAATTTTTCAAAAATTTTCCATTTTTTTAAAAAAAGGAAAGGGGTTACATCATTAAAATTTTCAAAAATTGGCCAAAATTTTAATTTTTTTAAATAATTAATTTAGGAGTCATTTCCGACCCTATAAACCATATATATTCTTGATCAGCATGAACAGCCGAATCGATCTAGCTATCTCCGGACGAAAACAAAATTTTTCAAAAATTTTCCATTTTTTGAAAAAAAGGAAAGGGGTTACATCATTAAAATTTTCAAAAATTGGCCAAAATTTTACATTTTTCATTGAGTATGCAGTTTTGTTAAGCTAATAAAATCTAGCATAGAACAGCTTTCCGAATTAAAATTAAGGCTTTTTTGGCAATGTTATGAGATTTTTAAATTTGGGATTTTTCGGAAAAATTTTCATAAATATACCGATAAATACCGACTCAAAGAATGGTAGTCAGAAGCTTGTAATATTGTGAAGGAGTCGTTTCCGACCCTATAAAGTATATATACTCTTGATCAGCATGAACAGCCGAATCGATCTAGCTATCTCCGGACGAAAACAAAATTTTTCAAAAATTTTCCATTTTTTTAAAAAAAGGAAAGGGGTTACATCATTAAAATTTTCAAAAATTGGCAAAAATTTTAATTTTTTTAAATAATTAATTTAGGAGTCATTTCCGACCCTATAAACCATATATATTCTTGATCAGCATGAACAGCCGAATCGATCTAGCTATCTCCGGACGAAAACAAAATTTTTCAAAAATTTTCCATTTTTTGAAAAAAAGGAAAGGGGTTACATCATTAAAATTTTCAAAAATTGGCCAAAATTTTACATTTTTAATTGAGTATGCAGTTTTGTTAAGCTAATAAAATCTAGCATAGAACAGCTTTCCGAATTAAAATTAAGGCTTTTTTGGCAATGTTATGAGATTTTTAAATTTTGGATTTTTCGGAAAAATTTTCATAAATATACCGATAAATACCGACTCAAAGAATGGTAGTCAGAAGCGTGTAATATTGTGAAGGAGTCGTTTCCGACCCTATAAAGTATATATATTCTTGATCAGCATGAACAGCAGAATCGATCTAGCCATCTCCGGCAAAAAAACAAAATTTTCAAAAATTGTCGATTTTTTGAAAAAAAGGAAAGGGGTTACATCATTAAAATTTTCAAAAATTGGCCAAAATTTTAATTTTTTTAAATAATTAATTTAGGAGTCATTTCCGACCCTATAAACCATATATATTCTTGATCAGCATGAACAGCCGAATCGATCTAGCTATCTCCGGACGAAAACAAAATTTTTCAAAAATGTTCCATTTTTTGAAAAAAAGGAAAGGGGTTACATCATTCAATTTTTCAAAAATTGGCCAAAATTTTACATTTTTAATTGAGTATGCAGTTTTGTTAAGCTAATAAAATCTAGCATAGAACAGCTTTCCGAATTAAAATTAAGGCTTTTTTGGCAATGTTATGAGATTTTTAAATTTGGGATTTTTCGGAAAAATTTTCATAAATATACCGATAAATACCGACTCAAAGAATGGTAGTCAGAAGCTTGTAATATTGTGAAGGAGTCGTTTCCGACCCTATAAACCATATATATTCTTGATCGGCATGAACAGCCGAATCGATCTAGCTATCTCCGGACGAAAACAAAATTTTTCAAAAATTTTCCATTTTTTTAAAAAAAGGAAAGGGGTTACATCATTAAAATTTTCAAAAATTGGCCAAAATTTTAATTTTTTTAAATAATTAATTTAGGAGTCATTTCCGACCCTATAAACCATATATATTCTTGATCAGCATGAACAGCCGAATCGATCTAGCTATCTCCGGACGAAAACAAAATTTTTCAAAAATTTTCCATTTTTTGAAAAAAAGGAAAGGGGTTACATCATTAAAATTTTCAAAAATTGGCCAAAATTTTACATTTTTCATTGAGTATGCAGTTTTGTTAAGCTAATAAAATCTAGCATAGAACAGCTTTCCGAATTAAAATTAAGGCTTTTTTGGCAATGTTATGAGATTTTTAAATTTGGGATTTTTCGGAAAAATTTTCATAAATATACCGATAAATACCGACTCAAAGAATGGTAGTCAGAAGCTTGTAATATTGTGAAGGAGTCGTTTCCGACCCTATAAAGTATATATACTCTTGATCAGCATGAACAGCCGAATCGATCTAGCTATCTCCGGACGAAAACAAAATTTTTCAAAAATTTTCCATTTTTTTAAAAAAAGGAAAGGGGTTACATCATTAAAATTTTCAAAAATTGGCAAAAATTTTAATTTTTTTAAATAATTAATTTAGGAGTCATTTCCGACCCTATAAACCATATATATTCTTGATCAGCATGAACAGCCGAATCGATCTAGCTATCTCCGGACGAAAACAAAATTTTTCAAAAATTTTCCATTTTTTGAAAAAAAGGAAAGGGGTTACATCATTAAAATTTTCAAAAATTGGCCAAAATTTTAATTTTTTTAAATAATTAATTTAGGAGTCATTTCCGACCCTATAAACCATATATATTCTTGATCAGCATGAACAGCCGAATCGATCTAGCTATCTCCGGACGAAAACAAAATTTTTCAAAAATTTTCCATTTTTTGAAAAAAAGGAAAGGGGTTACATCATTAAAATTTTCAAAAATTGGCCAAAATTTTACATTTTTCATTGAGTATGCAGTTTTGTTAAGCTAATAAAATCTAGCATAGAACAGCTTTCCGAATTAAAATTAAGGCTTTTTTGGCAATGTTATGAGATTTTTAAATTTTGGATTTTTCGGAAAAATTTTCATAAATATACCGATAAATACCGACTCAAAGAATGGTAGTCAGAAGCTTGTAATATTGTGAAGGAGTCGTTTCCGACCCTATAAACCATATATATTCTTGATCGGCATGAACAGCCGAATCGATCTAGCTATCTCCGGACGAAAACAAAATTTTTCAAAAATTTTCCATTTTTTGAAAAAAAAGGAAAGGGGTTACATCATTAAAATTTTCAAAAATTGGCCAAAATTTTAATTTTTTTAAATAATTAATTTAGGAGTCATTTCCGACCCTATAAACCATATATATTCTTGATCAGCATGAACAGCCGAATCGATCTAGCTATCTCCGGACGAAAACAAAATTTTTCAAAAATTTTCCATTTTTTGAAAAAAAGGAAAGGGGTTACATCATTAAAATTTTCAAAAATTGGCCAAAATTTTACATTTTTTATTGAGTATGCAGTTTTGTTAAGCTAATAAAATCTAGCATAGAACAGCTTTCCGAATTAAAATTAAGGCTTTTTTGGCAATGTTATGAGATTTTTAAATTAGGGATTTTTCGGAAAAATTTTCATAAATATACCGATAAATACCGACTCAAAGAATGGTAGTCAGAAGCTTGTAATATTGTGAAGGAGTCGTTTCCGACCCTATAAAGTATATATATTCTTGATCAGCATGAACAGCCGAATCGATCTAGCTATCTCCGGACGAAAACAAAATTTTTCAAAAATTTTCCATTTTTTGAAAAAAAAAGGAAAGGGGTTACATCATTAAAATTTTCAAAAATTGGCCAAAATTTTACATTTTTCATTGAATATGCAGTTTTGTTAAGCTAATAAAATCTAGCATAGAACAGCTTTCCGAATTAAAATTAAGGCTTTTTTGGCAATGTTATGAGATTTTTAAATTTTGGATTTTTCGGAAAAATTTTCATAAATATACCGATAAATACCGACTCAAAGAATGGTAGTCAGAAGCGTGTAATATTGTGAAGGAGTCGTTTCCGACCCTATAAAGTATATATATTCTTGATCAGCATGAACAGCCGAATCGATCTAGCTATCTCCGGACGAAAACAAAATTTTTCAAAAATTTTCAATTTTTTGAAAAAAAAAGGAAAGGGGTTACATCATTAAAATTTTCAAAAATTGGCCAAAATTTTAATTTTTTTAAATAATTAATTTAGGAGTCATTTCCGACCCTATAAACCATATATATTCTTGATCAGCATGAACAGCCGAATCGATCTAGCTATCTCCGGACGAAAACAAAATTTTTCAAAAATTTTCCATTTTTTGAAAAAAAGGAAAGGGGTTACATCATTAAAATTTTCAAAAATTGGCCAAAATTTTAATTTTTTTAAATAATTAATTTAGGAGTCATTTCCGACCCTATAAACCATATATATTCTTGATCAGCATGAACAGCCGAATCGATCTAGCTATCTCCGGACGAAAACAAAATTTTTCAAAAATTTTCCATTTTTTGAAAAAAAGGAAAGGGGTTACATCATTAAAATTTTCAAAAATTGGCCAAAATTTTACATTTTTTATTGAGTATGCAGTTTTGTTAAGCTAATAAAATCTAGCATAGAACAGCTTTCCGAATCAAAATTAAGGCTTTTTTGGCAATGTTATGAGATTTTTAAATTTGGGATTTTTCGGAAAATTTTTCCTAAATATACCGATAAATACCGACTCAAAGAATGGTAGTCAGAAGCTTGTAATATTGTGAAGGAGTCGTTTCCGACCCTATAAAGTATATATATTCTTGTTCAGCATGAACAGCAGAATTGATCTAGGCATCTCCGGCAAAAAACAAAATTTTCAAAAATTGTCGATTTTTTGAAAAAAGGGAAAGGGGTTACATCATTAAAATTTTCAAAAATTGTCAAAAATTTTAATTTTTTTAAATAATTAATTTAGGAGTCATTTCTTAAAAGTATTTCGAATGTAACAGTTTACTTTTTTAAATAAATTATATTTAGATGAAAACAAACAAATCCGAAACAAGAAATAAAAAAGACTTATTAAATTAGATTATATTAGACTATTATGCTTTAAAATTATACACAAAATATAAGAAAAATCTTTAAGAATCTTACCCTTATTTGTTAGTTATCCTTAAAATAGATTATTTTCTTCGTTTTTTATTTCTCTCTATTGTTTTAAATTTTAATTTTAATTATTTTTGAAGATTTTACAGTAGTAAATCACTAACAATAACGTTTTTTGCGCACAGCAAACAACAAAAACACAAATAAAAAAACCAATTTGCCCAATTTTTGCGGTCAATTCGAATCAAAAAAAAAGAAACAGAAACCAAAAAGCAGAAGAACCGCAATCCTCGTATTGGTTAATTATCAGTCACTACGCAGGCGCGCACTTCACACGCTCAGGTGCAAAAACTAACAGAAGATGAAATAAACAATAAGCTGCGCGGCGATGGAACTCGGCGAGAAAGACAAGCGCGCGCCACCGAGTGTGCGGATGCAATGAATGCCATGTTACGCCGACCGGGCCAATTCCAGAAGTTAGCCAAGTTAGTTAGTCGCGAGCGCAGACCGCAAGCAAGAAGAAGAGCCGACAAAAGAAGACGTTTCGTTACGCATGCGCAAACACTTGGCGCGCACGCAAACTAGTTTTTCAAATGAGCGGTATCGATATCAGCGGCTTATCGAAATAAAATACCACACAAAAATACCAAATACTCTAATAATATTAATATGATCACTTTTAATTATTGAATTTAGGTGCAAATACACTTGTGTGTTTTTTAACTTTTATATATTAAATATTAGGCAATAACCTTTAAATAATTGATTTTGTTTATGAGTGGTGGAAATGAATAATGTCCGGCAAAATATCTTAAATTCAATATATTTTGGCAATTGTTATAGTAAAATGTTTTACTTAACGCAAGACCTAACTCGAGTGGTGTGTAAATAAATTAAAATTAAATGAAAACAAATAATTTAATTTGTCAAAGTGGTCTTGCCGAAACAACAGTATTTTTCCCTCATTCAGATGCGGCCACACTGTCGCTGCGTTGAAGTCAAAACAGCAAAAAAAAAAAAAGGAAAAAAAAAAGGAGCAGGCCGCTAGCTCCTAAAGATTTGCTGTTCGCGAGTGACGAGGAAACGGCAGTGCTGACACCGGGCTGCCATGAATGTGGACATGTCCGAAATAATTGAGTTCGATATGCGCGTCAAGGGCGAGTATACGGACGAAGACGAGGACAGCTGCGGCGGTGTCGGTTCCGCTGGCGGTGGTGGCCACGGCATGGTAGACGTTGTGGGCAGCGACGACGCCACCTACGTGGTGCTGGAAGGACTGGGCAATGAGTACGATGAGGAGTTCCTTATTGTTAACGAGGACGCCACCACCGAGGGCGAGCTAATGCTGGCCGATTGCGAGCTCGAGCAGCATATGGACAACGGCATGCTCATCGCGTCGCGTGTAAAGTCTATGCCGGTGGACGAGCAAGGTGGCCACTATGTGATCACCGAGCTACGTCTGTCCGATATGGGCGAGCTGGTAGTGGAGGAGGAGGAGGATCAAAAGCAAAAGCTTGTTGCCGACGATTATGCCTACATATATCCGCCCAAACATGAACAGTCCGATGATCTGGATATAAAACCGGTGATTTCGCCTTCCCTGCCATCATCTCCATCATCACCACCACCACCGTCGCCGCTGGCACCCGCCATTAAGCTAAAGGCCAATTCTGCGCCCCAGTTCGTCGTGCGGAGCTATGGCAACCAAAACGATGACGGTGAAATTGTCGACGTGAAACCCAGTGATAAGATGCTGGATGAGTTCAAGGGACCGCGTCGTTACATGCTTTTCGACGATCTGATAGCCACCATCGTGGACTTCGACGAAGAAAATACGCCAATCGTAGAGTTCTCCATGATCAGCTGCCACACTGATGAAAAGCTCCCGGTGGAGTGTGGCATATGTCCCGATGTTATGCACAAGTCGAAGCTGTCAAGACACCAGAAGACGCATTTGGTGGCTGGAACGAATCGGTACGCGTGTGTTTACTGCTCGGAGACGTATCGCGACTGCAAGTACCTGGCCGGACACGCCCGTCGACATATGGGCATCCGTCCCTACGTGTGCGAAGTGTGTACGCTGTACTTCTCCACCAAGCAGGACCTGCGCGTGCACAACCAGCGGCGGCATCTGGAAAAGGAGCACATCTGCGAGATGTGCGGCAAAACGTTCGCGCAAAACACGCAGCTGAAACGGCACCGAGAAGCGACGCACGAGAAGAAGCGTCGGTTCCAGTGCCAGTACTGCCAGAAGGCCTACTACAAGAACTTCTCGCTGCAGGAGCATATCCGGAACGTGCACATGGGCAAGCGGCGCATGCTCAAATGCCCCTTCTGCGGCATGCAGTGCCGCGACGCCCACAAGATGGCCCGCCACCGGAAGGATATGCACCTCAGCCAGGGCTTGTATGAGTGCCATCTGTGCCAGGAGGAGTTTACCGACATTAATTATTTTGATGCGCACAAGCGCTCCATTCAGTGTCGCAGCAATACACGTCGCTATGGCGGCAGCTCCAGCAATGATCAGCCGGATGGCAACGGCTCGGCCTCTGGTTCTATTTCCGGCGGGCTGCTTGATGGCGGCGACGATGTCGATGGTATTGGCATTCTGGAGGAGGAGTATGACGAGGACACCGGTCTCCTGGTGGAGGAGGGCGATGCCGATGCCGTCGTTGCGAACGGTGGCCAATACCTAAACGTGGCGGATGAGGATCAGCAGCAGCAGCCGCCGTACGTTCAGATATCGGACTACAATGGCCAGCGACTGCTGGTCGAGGGCGAGGATGAGGAAGAGGAAAACGAAGATGTTGTTCGGGAAGCATATTTTAACACTGTCCCACAGCAGTACCAGCAACCGCAGCAGATCTTTCACCATGTTGGCGATGAATTTAACGACGAGCTGATATATGAGATCACCTTGAAGACTGAGGATAATTGAGTGCCGCTTCCTTTTCCCCTTCCTCTCCCCATGCCCCCTGCCACATGCCCAATTCAGATTATATATATATCCTATATTTTGATTACCATTTGTAAATAGATGAATAATTGTACGGGCGAGAAGTAAAACCATTTTTAAATCTGTCCCCCTCTTATTTGGTCGAATGCAACCCAGGGGGCCTCCTCAGTACGCAGGGCTGTATTCGTGGGGTCATCAGCGGACGGAATGCAACACTCGCCGGCGCAGGTGAGCTCCTGTTTGAAAGGACTCGGCGAAGTCCTCATCTACTACAATGGGTCAATAGGGTCATTTCGCATGGAATTTTCCATTCAAATTTGACATTTGCATGCTTGTATGACGTCAGCAAGTTTGATCGAGAGAGAAATATTGCTACTCCCCGCCAAACGTATATCGATATCGATTGTCGGTGGTGAAACTAATATTATAGCTAGCTTTTTAGAACAACTGCAAATATATAAAAAATGTTATAACTTTGCCAAAAATGCGGAAGGCGTTCCTATGTTATTATATCAAGAATATATATGGTTTATAGGGTCGGAAATGACTCCTTCAATAAAAAATACCACTGATTGGTAAATAGTAGGGTTGTCGAATATCTTAAAAAATATCGTATCGATGCAAATACAATACTAATTAATCACTTTAAAATATCGATATATTGATATTTTGATATTAACCGTAGTAAATAATAAACAAGTTTTCCGGAAACTTAGGCGAAACGATGGCAACAAGGGTCCTTCGATCAAACTTCCACTCAACCGGCACCGATTTCCAAGCTCCACAAAACAGTTGTGGTGTGGCAACACGAAGCTGGAGGCAAATCCCTTTGAGATCCAGCAGGTTTTCTTACAGCCAAGATGGAGGAGCTAAAGCTGAAGTACCTGGAGAGGACAAGCGACTTCCTCAGGAACAGCAGCAACGAGGAGAAGGAGGAGGAAGTGGCGGAGCCGGGTCCTATGGATAGCTGGGAGTCCTTCAATGAGCGGGTCGACGGACTGATCCTCAACGAGCACTGCGACAGTTCAGCGAAGAAGCTGGAAGACCGGCGTCTGGAGATCCTCGATCGGGTGCGCCAGCAGTTCCGTGAAGCGCCCAAGGGTTCGACGACGGAGCACGGGCAGGTGCAAAAAGCCCCTATCGAGCAGCAGCTGGAGGTGTCTGGCCAGGCCCTTGATGAGCTCGTTCGCTTCGGCAACGTTCTGGTGACCAATGTCCGGGTGGCTAACGAGCGGCGCGAACTAAACCGCCGTCTTTTCGAGGCCACGCAAAAGAACCGGGTGCAGGCGAAGCTGCAGGCCGAGAGCTTAGAAACAGTAGCCCGGTTTGCCGACATTAAGGCACGCTGGACGGAGCTGGAGGAGATCAATGAACCGATGATGCTGTGGGATCAGATAGAGGAGCAGAAGAAGCGTATTGCAGCTATAATGGGACGCAAGGACGAAATGATCGCTGCCTGCCAGCAGGAGGTGAATCGCATGAATGCCAAGTACGAGTTCGATCGCGAGCGGCAGGCGCAAGACCTGTGCGGCCTGGTGGAGCGCGTGGACCACCAAGTAGAGACCCTTAAGGAGGCCTACAAGCAGCACCTGCTGCTGCTGCGCCACACAATCGAGGAGGAGCGCCAGATCTTTGCCACTGGCGCCGTGGAGAAGTGGCGCACCTTCTTCGATGCCATGAATGCAAATTTCGAGGAGAAGGCCAACTTAGTGCGTTCGCGGGAGCAGTTCTACGCCCGCCAGACGCAGCAGATTAACGAGTCGCAGGAGGAGCTGACGAAGAGCACCCGCATCCGGCTGGAGAAGGAGTGCGAGCGCCTGGAGCTCGAGCTGCGTCGCACGCGCGACAACGTGCTGATGAACTCCGAGAAGCTGGACTACAACTACGAGGTTCTGCAGAAACGCAACGAGGAGAACGCCATCATCAACGGCCAGCAGAAGAGGCGGGTAGCTCGCCTGCAGGAGGCTATCGGGCGTACCAGGCGCAGCCTACGCGGGCACTGCCTCACCGGCAAGCGGAATATTGCCCGGCTCTCCGCAGACATCTACAAGCTGCACGCCAACATCAACGACATGGAAGCAAAGGCGCATCAGGCGCGAATCAACAACCGCGAGAAGTTTGATCGCATCTGGGACATCAACTATAGAGAGCTCACTGTCCTGGTGGACCGGATCTACAGCATCGATCGGAGCATTCATGACCAGCAGCTGGCCATGGCCTGGTCCCGTCCGGTGCCGCCCATTCCCAATATCAACCAGGCGAAGACAAAGCCAAACAACGTCCTCCAAAAGTTCGACATGCGTATTGGGCGGCTGCCTAAGAACAGGGCACTGTCGAGTGGCGGTAGAGGAGGCTCCGGCGGCGGAAAGCCGCATCGTCCGGATATCAAGGAGCTGCCTCCGGATTCTCTACGCCTGATGCGTACTCTCATCCGACAGCTTTCCGATCGTGGGGGCTTTCTAATTGAAGAGCGACTGCTGGAGATTCTGGAGCCATACTCCGAGGAGGACAAGTGCCTGGTGCGCATTGACAATATCTTTGCAGCCTTGCGTATCCGCCATCTGCGGGACGTGCAGAAGCTGACCAGTGTGTTTCTGCCGTACACCTACTGTCCCACCTGTCAGCCGGAGGGCTTGACTCCACGCAAATGCGCCGAGGTCTTCCTTAGGGATCGGAAGCCAATAGAAGGACAAGACCTGGAGAGCGAGGAGGATTCGTCGAAAGGCTGCCCCAATCACTATCTAGTAATGGAGCCTGCTTTCTGTCTGCACGCCATGAACCTCTTCACCTCCAAGATACACCAGCAGATGCACGATCAGGAACGCACCGGCGTCAGCAGCCGGCATGTAGTCACTCCCACCCAGATAACAGATGCGGAGATACGTGACTTCTGGCGCCAGTTCGCTGCCTGCTTTCCGCCTGCCAAGCGTAAGCTGTGGAAGACCCTCGAGCACGGTCTGAATCACTATGTGGAGGTACTCAAGATGCGTGTGCAGTACGATGCGGAGGTGGTCTTCCTGCGACGCCAGAACGAGGAGCTGCGCCACTTGCTCCAGAAGTTCACCGTACAACTCTGAGAAGCAACAATGAAAATTTGTTTAGTCAGATTTATAATCCCAATGGAAATCACACTTAATTGCTGTTCAATTGCGTCGGTAAATGAATAAATATGCATATATGCATGGATAATTGAACCCTAAGCCGTGGCGTTTGACTTGCCCTGGGCCATAAGCGGGGGCTTCCTATCCCCTCAAGGGGGTAAAGATTATTAAGATATTTGTGTGATTGGAATCAAGTTCTATATAGCAACGAAAACAAGCTGTTGGTGCTGCTGCTGCACTGGGCGTTATCAGGGCAACCCGATAAAGTGGCGTTGTTGGGAAACTAGTCGGTTATATATGTATACACATGTATGTATGAATATATACCTATGTAGATTCGGGGCGGAGTAGGTGTCGGCCGCCGGGGTCGACTGTTGGAGGAGGATCGCCCAATTGGCTCAAAGTGCGCGAGCTGCCGACAGCGTTTAAAGTGCAAAACGTCAACGGGGGACTAATCACTCATCTAAAACAAAAAAAAACTTTATTACGGGCATTTCGATAAAATAGCCAAAGAGAGGAGCTGCGTCACCTGCCTGCTCACCTGCTGCTTTGTTGGGTTTGATTCCATGGCCGAAACTACAACCTGTAAACGATATACTACATAATTAAACAAGCCGTAATCTTATCGACACTCGGACTCCGACGGAAGTCTTGGCCAGCGCAGTCGGTGAAACGGCAGCAAGCCGGACGGAAGCATAGGGGAGCCACCATGGGAGCGGAGAATCTCCTAGCCGATCAGGAAGTAATACCGATGGACAGTGAGACTGTCAGCGAAGATCAGAGCAACAACTATGGTGTTTGCCTGGAAGATCTGCAGCTATTTGCCCAGCTGGAGGAAGGTCTCACCGGGGAACTGGAGCTAGATCTACTGGAGCTGGTAACTGGGGTGAGTTGGAATTCTCTGCATAAGAGGCTCCCCTTCAGCTGACTTTCATATTATGCTGCAGCGGGATAGTGCGATGGAAAAGACGCCACAGCCTTCACAACAGGCATCAACTGGTTCCAACAAACGCAGACGGTCGGCAGCATCATCATCTTCTTCCGGTCACACCTGTGACACCTGCGGCCGACGCTTCTCGGAGGCCTATAATCTCCGCATCCACAAGATGACCCACACGGACGAGAAGCCACATGTGTGTGGCGATTGCGGTAAGGGGTTCCGGCAGCTTAATAAGCTGCGCATCCATGCCATCACCCATACGGAGGACAGACCCCACAAGTGCGATATTTGTGGCAAGGGATTTCGTTATGCCAACTACTTGGCTGTCCACAGGCGACTGCATACGGGCGAGAAACCATATCCGTGTCTGGTCAAGAACTGTCCCGTGTCCTTTCACTCCATCCATGCCCGACGGATCCACAAGAAACTGCAACATGCTTCGGATCTTGAACTGCCGCTGGAACAGCAACTGGAGAGGGACACAGAGACCACCACTTCCACCTCGTCACTCAGCTTCACGTGTCCTGTGTGTGGGCGTGTCCTCACCGATCAGTGCTACCTGAGCACCCATCTCAAGCGTCATTACAACCAGCGCGACTTTGCCTGTCCGCAGCCGGAGTGCGGCAAGCGGTTCTTTAGTGCCTCGGAGCTGAAACACCACCAGATCGCCCATAGTCAGCATCGTCCCTTCGCCTGCCAGCTATGTCCGGCACGCTTCCTGCGGAAGTCCAATCACAAGCAGCATCTCAAGGTGCACGAGCGTTAGGGTTAGGCTTGGGAAGGAGGTCCAACTTCCGCCGGAGATGTTAGAAAGAATTAATTAGTTGGATTGAGTTATAGCCTTAAATTATATATACCTTAGGAAACTCTATGCATTACGATTAATAATGAACTCAGTTAAAGCTTTAGCATCTTGGTTCTAAGGTCACTTGTGCCCCAACTGGAGGTACCTCCTCCTCCAATACACTTGAAATCACATCCAACTCGCCTTGGGAAGCGGCGCCTATGTCACTTTTGCTATGTATATCACTTTTGTTTAATATTATAAGTGTTTATTTAAATATACGATTTGTGTTTGTCTTTATCTTGCATGCTTGCATATTAGATATATGTATATATTTTCGTATTTATACTCTTTAAAGTTACGTAGGGTACGGGTACGGGGTTGCTGTTGCTGGTTCTCTGTGGTTGTTCTGTGCTGATTTCACGATCGATCACATCTGCTGATGTTGGCTCTTTCTCGACCCCTTTGCTTTTGCTTTAGCGTTGTTTAGAGTTAGCCATAACTTAAAGATTACATTACATTATTTGCTGATTAAGCCGAAGGGGGAAGTACGAAAACAGTGGATCAAGAAATCAAAATAAGTGTCAAATTAACGCAATCTTTTATTCGATTGACTGCCAATCAGGATCAAGTGTCGACTTCCGCACTTCTTCACTCGAGAAAAAAATCATTTAAAAATAAAGAACAAAAAAAAAAATAGGTAAAACTTAAATTTAAAATGCGCCTGCAATGGCGCTATCCAACACTGGTTGTTGAGCGGTACAGTTGTGTTATTTTTGGTTTAAACCGACAGAACAAAAAGGAAGATAAAAACAGCTTGACGTAAAAATAACAAAAGAATTAGAGAACTTAAATCGACGTTGGGCTCAGGATAAGAAGCTAGCGAAATTTCGTTACATATATATGTATGTATATTGATGACTTAAGATCTAGACCCAAGAAAAACGAGCATTTGCCAAGCTAAAACCGATCTTACAACCGGCAAACCATATTGCATTTGGTATTCAGACACAAACGCCGTAATTGACACTTGAGCTATGTTTCGAATCGTTTCATTTCGAATAATTTTCTCTCTTTTACAATAAATGCAGTTCTGAAAATGGGACTTGGTTTGCGCCTGGTTGGTGTACTCGAAATTATGCCGGACAAGTGCTTTTTACATATATGTATATACATATCGGCGCATTTCTGCGAAGGTATCCCATGTCATAAGCCATGCGATACTTTCTCCGAAAGGCCTCGATATGTACCTTTAACAGATATACGACTACAAACTAACGAGAGCGGCTCAAGCTGCTGGACTCCGTCCGACTACGACTCTAACTCCGTTCGAAGAGGCGTTAAACAACCATCGTCTGTCTGATCCAGTGGAGGTCCTTGCGTGATTCATTTCATCCTTTTCTTTTGGTCTTATGTACATTTGCAATGTATGGTGTATATGGTATATGTTATATCGTATATGGTCTGTGTCTGTGTCTGTTTCTGTGTGTTGGCTCTGTGTGTGTAAGCTTCAAGCTTGATAAATCCCAGTTTCTGTTTTCCTCTCATCGTGCTCATTCCTGTTCCAAAATCACCGTTATTTGTTCCTTGTTTTGCTTCTTTCTCAAAGAATTTCTGTCGCTTCCAGCGCTAACCAACACTACCACAACTCCACACAGATTTATCGGCTGTCTGTCACTGTTATTTCCTTATACTTTCAATTTCTGTGTAAAATGTTTAAAAAAAAGAGTGTTTTGGTTCTGGAGCTGCTCCATTATTTACGCAATATATAGTCCTAAACTTGTAACGCCAAATACATGCTCTCCCTCTCATATTTCATATCATATATGCTTGTATATATTCCACCTGTGAGTGTGCTCTTTGTATATAGATATATATATGTATCTGTATCTGAATCTTGTGTTTTTTGTTTCAATTACGTACTCGTATATCATTTGCCTGAACTTATTTCATATGTGCTCTCAGAGTTTTTCTTGGTTTTTCATTTTCATACTCATATTTTCGGTTAAAGCCCTGCTCAAGTAACGCTGAAGGGGAAATTCTACACAATTTTGAAGAAAGAATGGGCACATTTTTACAACATTTTCACAATTTTCCTTCGGTTTGTTTTGGCGTTTTAAGTGTAATTTACTTAGAGCTAGAGCGTGAATCCAACAAGATATTATGTATAATTTGTGTGCTTTTTAAAGCATTTATAATTATAATAGAGCGCCAACCGATTCTGAACATTACTAGTTTTGCATTAATGGCGGAAATAATAACATTTAAAATCCTATCAGAAAAAAGTCACAGAAACATAAACCTAATTTAGCTCGGATTTGGATAAGAGGTGAAAAATATTTAAGAATGTTTTCTTTAAAACATACACACATAAACTTAGTTTCCGCTAATACTTCTAGAAAAGAAAGAATCAGACCTGGCCCATAGAATTTTCCTCTTTCTTCAGTGTTACTTGCTAGCTCAACCACGGTTTTGTTTTTAGGGATTCTTTCTTGTCAGCTTACGCGCTCATTTCTCCTTGAACATCTTAAACGGCCGCGAGCGCCTTACGACATTGAGCTGCAAGGCAGCCGCGGCGATCCCATCTGCGTGAGGACGCGGTCCAGCCACTGAAGCGGTCCGTTGAGATGCAGCTCGATCCAACACGGAGTTGAGGTGACCGTCTGGCGGCGATACTCGGCGCCCCAGCCCTTGACAAACGACATCCGAATGGTGCACATACGGGTCAGCTGGTAGACGGCTTCGAAGCCTTGCGACACCGACTGTGACAGCAGGGCGGCAAACTCCTGGTTATTGAAGATCTTCAGATTGCATCCGGGCGGGATCTTGCAGACGGTGGCCGGATGCCAGCCGTAGCGCTGATTGCAGTTGGGGCTCTGAACGAATATGGACGAGTCGCTGAGGCATTCGGCAAAGACCTCGCCGCCAATGTAGTAGAGCCGGACCCCCTTGCCGATGTGTCGGCGCGTCTGCTCGACCACCTCGTTGCGGTTCACATTGGAGAGCAGGCCCAGACAGAAGCGCTCAGAATTGGAAGGGTCGGTGAAGCCGTCCACCGTGATCGAGGGCTGCGAGGCATGGAAGGTCTCGCCAACGCGCGTATTCAGCTCGTAGTAGGAGATGGAGCACCAGAAGGCCGGCTCGTGGTACATCACTGGCGCTGCATCGGCGGGCGGCGTTAGACGCGACATATTCATGTTGTCGTTGGGATCAATGGGGTCGCCATCCTCGCTCATGTAGCCAGGCGGCGGGGTGCCCGTGTTGGGAATGCTGCTACCCACACTAAGCACGCTCGACTGCGAATCCATGTTCTGGCCGAAGGACAGCTGCTGCTGCTGCTGATGATAGGAGGCGTTTGACGATGACGACGAGGAGGAGGCACCGCAGGCACCGCTACCACTGGCGGAAACGGAGGCGGAGGCAGGCGTTGAGCCGGCAGATGAGACAGAGACGGGACCTTGGCCGCTGCCGCCCAATTCCATATACTGCGGCGGACTGAGCGATGCGCTGCGGATTATCGCAGCATTGTAGTCGGTGTTGTTAGGTATCTGGTGCGTATGGTTGTCCAGGGGATAGTCCACAATGGAGTCGGGCGGCGTGGGCAGCGACTTGGGCACCAGAATGGACAGCTCGATCTTCTTGTAGTGGTACGGATTGATGCAGATCTCCTCCTTGCGCAAATGGAAGGCGTACTCGCAGTGATCCAGCGGCTTTAGTTCATTCTGCGACTGCAGATCCGGCCAGCGCCACAAGCGGCAGTAGATGACGTGCGGCAGACCCTTGCGCAGATGCTCGCCGGCGGGAGCTGGCTTGCTGCGCGGCACCGTCACGCACCGCGTCTGGCAGTTCTGTGTGGAGATGGCCCGCTCTAGCTCCTCCAACTGCGAGTTCTTCTTGATCTTCTTCACCAGATTCTTGACGGCCTTCTCCGACCACTTACCCTCGACGCTGTTGTCCTCGCTGCCCTTTTTGAGTGCTAACAAACGCTTGACCACCTGCGGGGTGAATGGCAACATCTCAGGATGTCGTCGGCGGGGGCGGGGCGGGCTCGGCTCGGTTCCTGGCGGGCTCCTGGAACTGGAATGCTACCTCCTTCCTGCTCCGACTGCTCTTTGCTTTTGTGGGTGCTTCTCCTGCTCCTGCTGCTGCTTCTGCTGCTTGCTGATCGGATCGAACGCCTGGTCTTTCTCTGGAATAGTGGCATTCGTTTATTTGTTTGTGCGTGCTGCGGCAATTAAAACCTGATAATTTGCATGCATGTGTGTGGTGTGTGATTTCTAGAGCGGCTGGCTGGATCTGATAATTTTATTTGTGATAATTGACCGCGCGAGCTTGTGTGTGTGTGTGATTGGTAATCTACGAGTATTAATTCTCCCTACTTCTTCCACTTCCCTTCCAGTACTGGAATCTCTATCTTCCAATGCAATCGTCTGTGGCTGTGACTGTGTCTATGTGTGTGTGCGTAGGTGTGTTCTAAGCTCAGGGGCGCATCCCGGGAGGCTTCTCAAGAAAGTTCAACTATTACCATTTAGTTAGTGTTGGCTGTTAATAATATCGTCTTCTTGCTAAGTTGTTGTCTCGCAGAAACCTTCTATTCGACTCGCTGCCTTGAGACTGCGTCGTTGTTGTGGTCCGAGCAAGGTCAAATGTCTGCGTTTGCAGACGCTTTTGAGTTACAGCAACCGTAAAAAAAAAATAAATAATTAGAAGTCGAACTAATCTGTGGGCAGTTTGGAATTTTCCATCTTATCGAAGGCGGGGCAATAAATTACCAACTAAAAACAAACACTCAATAATAAAATGTGCATGGAAGGAAATTTGCAAATACGCACAGAAACGCACACACACACACACACACACACGCTAGCGCGGTCGAGTTTTTGAATGTATCCATGTATCCCCATACCTGTACAACGGTACCGGCAACGAGCTCCCTTGCTGCTCCTTCTGCTGCTGTTGCTCCCTTCTTTTTCTGGATCGCTCGCTCGCTCTCACACGGCCGCACTTGAGCTGGATGCACTTAATGCGCTGCGTTGGTGGGACAACGGGAACCAAATGGCAACGGCAACGGCACCGGAACCGGGCGCGCAGCACATCAAGGCGAAGGAGACGAGGGGGTCTGGTCGGAGGGGGGGTGTGTGTTGGTGGCCACCGTTTTCAATTTGTGTATATCTTGTGTGCGCGCCAGAAAGTGACAGCTAGAGACACACACCACACAACACAGCCACACCGACACGACGCACACTGGCACTTACACTCACACACAAACACTCACAGGCGCGACAGAACAGAGAATATTTATTTTACGCTCCTTGCCCGTCTGCTTCTGCTGACCTTTCGCACTTTGTGGATATACTTTTCTGGTCCCCTTTCCACCGCCACAGCTGTTTTTTTGTCCGCTCTGCTTGTTTTCCGACTGCGATTGCCTAATGCCCGTCTTACGCACACGATCTATTGCAGATTTTCCCAGTTTTCACTGACCACACGAAATTATTTTCTGTTGCGTTCCGAAGAAACCACACTGTTTTTATTTTATACGCAGTTTTTCGCCTCCGCTCGAATTCTCTACAGCAGTGCTGCCAACTCGTTGGCTCGTAGAAAAGCTTAAAAGCTTTTGAAGCTATACGGTAGAGCTGCAACATGTCGATACATCGCATTAGTTGTTCAACATCGATAGCCGATACCGATGGGCTCCAATCTACAATTCATGAAATCGTTACCAGAAACCCTTTGAATTAGGCAGATTTATTTGATTTACTTTTCGGTAATTGTCAAGTGTTGGAAGGAGGAACCCGAGTCAAGTGCGAGTGATGCGCAAGGACTTCTGCAGCGCCTGCTTCACCAGCTCGTCTGGCGAGGGCGTGTCGAAGCGGAATCTCTTCACCTGGCCACCGTAGTCCTCGCGTACGCACATTTTCAGGTGTCGCCTTTCCAGTGATGTTATGGCATAGTGCAGCCGTGGCTGTCGGGGCTCGGGATAGCCAATGACGGTGTCCAGCATACAGCCAATGGGACTGGGCCGGGACTCAGGTGCTGGCACTGACGCCGTGTCAGCCTCCTCCTCCTCATCAGGCATTGGACGCCGCTTGCTGCCCAGCAGACCACCACCAGAGAAGGCAGGGTTTTTCCGCTCTGGAGGAGGATCGCAGGGGTTGAAGGGGATGCTGAAGTGCTCCTGGCTGGCCGCCAATTTCTCGCGCACCTTGCTTGCCGCTTCCTTGGGTGGCCCATCCTTGCTGCCGGCTATCACTGTGCTCGTGAGATCGATTAGTGGCGACTGCGGCGTCTGCGTCGACTTTATGGTGCCCGCTCGATCGCCACCGTCGTCGTCTCGAATCTGCAGCTCACCTACTCTGCGCTCCAGCCTGGAGAGAAGCGGTATGTTTAGCGGCTCACCGGTCGCCGCTCCAAGCTTGGGAATTACGAATCTCGCAGTTGGTACCCCTCCAACCCCGTTTGCTTCTCCTACTAGCGCTGGCCGCTCGCTTACCAAACCCTGACGCCGGCGACGAATCTCATTTAGCAGCTGCTGATTGTGGGCGTCCGTCGCCTGGCGGCTGCGCTCCTGGGCCGCCAGATCGGTGGGCTGCTGAAGCTGCAGCTGCGGGATCCTCAGCTGCGGAATGACGAATTTGTTCTGTACTTCTGTCGGGTGACAATCATTGCTCAATTTGGTCGAATCGTTGGGATTTAGGAGGCCGAACTGTTTCTGTATCGCCTGGTGAAGGGTCTGCGTCGGGTTGGTTCCCATTTATAGGCCTTAAAAGTTTGGAAATTAGAAAATTTTGCTTAATTTTCTTCGGTTTCTCCGTTTGTTATTGTTTCGTTTCTTTGTTTGCGATTGTGTCTGTGCGATGGCATTCGATTCGCGGTATTCGCCATATCGTAACAATCGACAATCGGTAAGGGACTTATTTCGAATATATTGATAAGCTTAATAAACGAAAATGTCATTGAAATTCATTAATTTTAAACTTCACAAATAAAGAATGCAGTTGCACAAATAAATGTTTTCGTATAAATCT
The DNA here is from genome assembly GCA_035046265.1 of Drosophila bunnanda. NCBI lineage: Eukaryota > Metazoa > Arthropoda > Insecta > Diptera > Drosophilidae > Drosophila > Drosophila bunnanda. Next base: position 1,446,222 of record JAWNOB010000017.1, read on the forward strand.
GCTTAATAATATTGTAACTATACGAGTTTCGATGAATCACAAGTCGCCCAATTCCAGTGTTGAACAACGCAGATGTGATTTGAATATTAACCGCGAACTTTTAAACTTGTGACTTTGATGAATTTTTGTATGTATTTTGAAGATCACTGCCTCGTCACTTCTTTTTCGTTTAAGTTTTATTTATAAATATTTGTTTTATTTGGAACAACTGAGTGGAAAAAAATGCAATTTGATCGCAGATCCAAAGGCGACACCGTTTAGACGTGATCCAGCCGGCAAATAGGTCCCTCCTCGACCATCTTCAGGTCCACCTTGGGCCCAACGAGATCCCGAATGTTGTTGATGCCGTACTTGATCATCGTCGGCCGCTCCAGCGACAGTCCCCACGCAATCACATTCACGTTCTCCGGCAGGCCCATCGGCAGCAGCATCTCCGGCCTGAACACGCCCGAATTGCCCACCTCGATCCACTTGGCCAGGCCAGGGTGATAGCAGAAGATCTCCATGCTGGGCTCCGTGTACGGATTGTAGGCCGGCTTGAACTCCAGCTGCGTGATGCCCAGCTTGCGGAAGAACTCGTACAGCGTGCCAATCAGATCGCCCAGCGTCAGGCCCACGTCGGCAATCACTCCCTCCACCTGATGGAACTCCGCCAAATGGGTTGCATCCAGAGTTTCGTTGCGGAACACCTTGTCGATGCTGAAGTATTTGGCCGGCTTGAAGCCGCCCTCCTGGTTGGCCAGCTTGTACAGCATCCGGGCGCTCACCGCCGTAGTGTGGGTGCGCAGCAGGTTCTTCTGCGCCTCCTCCAGCTTCCAGTCGTAGCCGTAGCCCTTGGACCCATAGCCACCGTGCGAATGCACCGCCTTCACCCGCTCGAGGTACTCCTGTGGGAACTTATAGCTCCGCGACGGGTGGTTCACGAAGAACGTGTCGTGGGCGTCACGAGCCGGATGCTGTTGCGGCTGGTAGAGGGCATCGAAGTTCCAGAACGACGACTCCACATAGTTGTTGGTGGGCATCTCGGAGAAACCCATCTCGAGGAATATTTGGCGGAACTCAGTGCGAACCTTCAGCAAAGGGTGGAGATGACCCCGCGTGGGTGGAGCTCCCAGGGCATCGAAGTTGTACGCCTTGAACTTGAGCGTGTCCCAGAGGCCGCTCGACAGCATGTCCACGGTGAGATCAGTCTCCAGCTTGGTCAGCGTGGTGGCAAACTCGGCGCCCCGGCCCAGCACAAAGCTCTTGGTGACGGTCTCCTGGAGTAGCTTGCGCTTCTTGAAGTCGGCACAATCCTTGGCCGGCAGTTGGTCGCCCTTGCCCTGCGCCACCAGCAACAGCTGGTCGCGCACGCCGTCCACGATGCTGTCCACCTTGCGCCGGATCAGCGGCGGACTAACGGTTTTATCCACCAGTATCCAGCCGTGTGACATGGCCTTGCTGAAGCCCACCTTGGCATTTGGGCCACCGCTGACCATAAGCGCCGCCTGGGCGATGCCCTCGGCCGGTATGGCGGCGTAGACCAGAGCCTCGTGGCTGCCGTGTTCCACCACAGCGCGACCTTCGTCCGTAAGGCCCACACTTTTGTGGGTGGCCACCGTGGCGGTGACCAGGTCACCATGCGCCTGGATGCTCTTCAGTGCGCCGACTATCTTCTGGTGATCTTCGGCGAAGAGGGCGGCCAGGTCCAGGGTATCCGCCTGGCCGGCGGTCTCCAAGTGCTGGAGAATGCGTTCCGTGAGGTCGGGATGCATCTCTTTGGCCAAAATTTGATGCAAATTTAATATTTATCTCCGAATCTCGTGTTGCCACAACGCAGCGGGAAGAAGAAGAATGTCCGGCCGGTCGACTTATCGATAGATCCAGGCCAAGTGTTGGCAAACAATACAATTAAACTTTCAAAAAGCACAATCACGAACACAATCGAATCGAATTATTAAATCGATACTTATGAATATATTAATATAATGTTTTTCACAAATTCAAGTTAAAAACAACCATTTATAGGGTCGGAAATGACTTCTAACTGCCCAAAATGGCCCTGAAATGGTTTAAAAGAATGACATGATATTTAATGATTTAGATTTTAAAAAGTTTGTAGACTTATATTTTAATTATTGTATGTACACTTAAATTTGCCATCATTTTTATTGACAGGCCGTCAGTTTTAAATTTGCGCGCCTTCGTCAAATGTGGCAAAGTAGGCTGGCGAAACCAGTGCTGCAAATCGCCCGTCGCCCTGATCAGCTGTTGACGCATAGCAACTTGAAAAAGCGTTGTTGCTTATTTCTGGCTTATTGGCAAATCAATTTCGAGAGAACGGACGCGAATCCTGGCGAGCAACGGCCAGCTGGGAGCCGTCACCATGCTGAAGTCCCTTAAGCCGGACACATACGCCGGGATGGCGAACGCCAAGTGCGGCGAGATCTACTTCCAGAGCCTGCACAGCTTCCGCATTGACTGCGCCTTCTGCGAGATGAAGAGCTTTGTCTTCGGCGACTTCCTGCTCCACGTCCAGAACGTGCATTTCGAGAACGGCCTGCTCAAGACGGAGGCGGAGGCCGAAATGAAGCAGGAGCGCGACCAGGCCTCGCCGGTGCCGATAGTGGCGCAGGTGAATCCTTTCGCCTGGTACGAGATTGGCGGCCACCGCGACGACGATGTCAGCGAGGACGACGATGTGCCCATGCCGGCAGGATTCGACGAGGAGGACGAGCGGCCGGGCCGGGCCATCATGAATTGGGATAATTCTGGCCAGTTGTCCGGCAGCGAGTCTCTGCGACAGGTGAGGGCTCTGAAGGTGGATTACAAGGAGGAGGACTCTGAGTGCGGCCTGGAACTGGACCACGACCGAGACAGGGATATAGATCCAGCGGACTTGCTGGGTAGCGAGACCCAGTCCCAGTCCCGCCAAGCCTGCCCGCACTGCTCGAAGAGCTACCAGAGCCGCAAGACCCTGGAGCGGCACCTGCTGCGCCAGCACAAGGACGCCTCTGCTGCCATAGAAGATGCCGATAGCGAGGATGCCGACTACGAGCCGCCCAAGGAGAAGGCCGTATCCGGGAGCGGGTCGCAGGAGTACAAGTGCGAGCACTGTGACAAGGTCTACCACGGCAAGTACAGCCTGCGACAGCACTTGAAACGGGAGCACAGCAACGACAACAACGACGGCGAGGGCGGCAGCGGCGGCCCGTTCACCTGCCTGGAATGTGAGGTGGAGCTGCCGCGCCTACGTCTCCTGGACGAGCACATGGTACAGGCGCACGGCGGTGCCGCGTGCGTGGTATGCGGCCGCCGCTACAAGACGCGTCACGAGCTAAAGCGTCACCAGCTGAAGCATACCAGCGAACGCAATGTGCCCTGCACGCATCCCGGCTGCGGCAAGCGTTTCTTCACTGTCCGCCACATGCGCAACCACGGCAAGGTGCACACCGAGCAGAAGAACTTTGTATGCGAGAGCTGCGGCTATAGCTGCCGGAACAAGGAGACGTTGCGTGTCCACATCCGAAGTCATACCGGCGAGCGGCCCTTTGGGTGCCAGGTGTGCGACAAGCGCTTCCCATCCCACTCCGGCCTGAGGGAGCACATGGCCATGCATTCCACGGAGCGGCCGCATGTGTGCGGCGTCTGCGGTGCCACATTTTCGCGACAGAAGGGCCTCTATCACCACAAGTTCCTCCACGCGGACACCAAGCAGTTCGTGTGCAAGCTCTGTGGAAACGCGTACGCCCAGGCGGCTGGACTCGCTGGACATATGCGGAAGCACCGCAACGACGAGCTCCACGGATAGGGGATAGTTAATAGTGTATAGTGGATTCGATTAGAAGAGCGGTAGTAGGAACAATAGTCTAAGCCGTACATGGTACGTTTTGTATCTTCCAATTCCTTTGATTTTAGGCTTAAGAACTCAGGCATAGACTATAGGAGACACCGGCTAATATGGTGTATAATTATTGATTTCTTATACATATATATTTCTTCGTTTCTAATAATGAATAATGAAATGAATACGGAAGATACCCGTATTCATTTCATTAATATTTAACGAATTTGAATGTTTGTTATGGTAAAGGATCTCGAAGAGAGATCAGGCTTCCATATCGAGAATCAGTGCTTCCCTTGGTATCATTTCTTGCAAATATTCAGGTTTTCTTTGTACATATATATTAACGAGTTAACTCTGTAACTATAAAACTGTGGGATTTAATTGTAATCAACACAAGCGGATGTGGCTAACAAATGGTTAACCCGCGGTTAACCCTTTTTTGTATTGATCGAAAATATATAACAGAATCTGATTCACAAAGAGCAGCAGCAGGCGGCAGCAGCGTTTAAAATTAGCCAACCAATTTGGTTTTGACAGCAATTAATCGGGCGAGAGCCAAATGCCAGGCCAAGTGGAGGATAGAGATACGCAGATACGCCGCGTCTAACAATAGTCCCTGCGATTACATTTTGGCACACGCGCGCGCCATGACGACCCCGGCACATTCAGTAGATTCTGTGGCGGATTCTGGGAGATGCAGCCAGGGCAAGGACAAGGATAGCCCGCGTCTCATGTGCGAGTACTGTGGCCATCGGACACGGCTTCTGTGGAATCTCCATGTCCATCAGCGGCGTCATACCGGCGACTTGCCCTTCAGCTGCCAAACCTGCCAGGCGCGTTTTGCGGCACGCTATCAACTAACCACGCACCTGGAGCGGCATACAGACGCCGCCGAACGGCGTCGTCGTCACTTCTGCACCGCCTGCAAAGTGGGCTTCTCCAGCTACCGGGCCCTGTATCACCATCGGCCGCTGCATGAGGACGAGAAGCGGTACAAGTGCCAGCAGTGTGACAAGCAGTTTGCCCAGGCGGCGGGCTATGCCCAGCACAAGCGGTGGCACCGCCAGCGGATACAGCGGGCCACAGATCAGGCCGTGGAAGTGACTGCGGATACGTCGAATCTGGTGGCTGGTAGTCAAAATCCTCACATGCCTTGTCTAAACTGACTCTACGGAGCCTTTATTCATTAAATTCACAAACAATAATCAGAAGTCTTGTTCTTTTTCTCTGGAATTTGTTGTTTTCAGGTGGAGAATTTTGAAACACTGTAACAACCGTTAACTTTACAATTGCCACCACACGATGGGGTTTTCCACCACTAGAGACTGCCTATCGTTTATCGGCACAGCTGCCCACGAATTCTTGGTTTGTTTACAAAATTTTCAGTTTGTTTAGATTTTTATGTGTTCTGGAAACGCTGTGGCCGATGCAGGATGCTGAGACACTGCCTCGCCAACGTGGACTATGCTCGCCTGCACGCCCAGCAGCAATTGCGTCCCAAATGCGGCGAGATCTTCTACGAGCAGGAGGCGAACTCCTTTCAACTGATCTGCCTCCTGTGCGAGATGAAGCACTTCGCCTTCGAGGACTTTGGGCGACACATACGGAATGTGCACTTCGACAAGCAGGGCAGGCCGCTCACGGAAACGTTTACGAGGACGGCCGCGGACGAGCCCTTTCCGCCGAGCGTCACAACCGCTCCAGAGCCGCATCAGGACTTGATGTGGAAGGAGGAGGGCCTAGATGCCGAAGCAGAGCCAGAGGGGGACGAGGTCAATCCGCTGCGCATTCTGACTGTCGATGACAGCCTGACGGATGGCGACGAAACGAAAGATTCCCCGCCCTGGCACCCAGATCGCGAAGAATCCTCTGACGATTTTGAAAGCGACAATGGGGATCTGGAGACGGAGATAGAACAAAATAATTTATGCGGCTCAAAAGACGAAGAGGAAGAGAACCAGCAATCAGTTTTTAAGGTAATCATCACTATTAAAGTCTTAAATAAAAACAATCACTTAATGTTTTCACAATTCTTTCGTAGCAGAAGCAGCGCCAGCCCAAGGACTACAACTGCCCGCACTGTGATCGAAAGTACACCACCCAGAGATACCTGAACACGCACGTCAAGATGAGCCATCCGCATCCGCAGGCCTTCAAGTGCGGTGACTGTGCGGCCACCTTCGATGCGGACCGGGCACTGGCCCAGCACCGGCGCAAGGCGCACACGGAATTCGGCTGCCAGCTGTGCGAGAAGGTGTTCAAGAGCTCCCGCTCCCTGCTGCGCCACGTCCAGGGCCATTCGGGCGTGCGGCAGTTCAAGTGCGAGTACGAAAACTGCGGCAAGTCCTTTGTAAACCAGCACAATCTCACCTCTCACCGCCGCGTCCACAGCGAGGAGCGTAATTATGTGTGCGAATTGTGCGGCTATCGGTCCCGGTACCGCGAGGCCCTTATCGTCCACCGACGCACCCACACTGGCGAAAAGCCATTCCGGTGCCAGACGTGTAACCGGTGCTTTGCTTCAAAGTCGCTGCTCAACGAGCACCAGGCCATGCACTCCACGGAAAAGCCCTTCAAATGTGACAAATGCGAGGCGGCCTTTTCACGCTCCAAGGCTCTCTATCACCACAAGCACCTTCACCTGGGCGTTAAGAAGTTCAAGTGCAAGATCTGCGGGAATGCCTACGCCCAGGCGGCGGGTCTCTCTGCTCACATGCGGGTCCACAAGTTGCAGGCAGATGCAGCCAACGACGCAATGACGACAACAGCATCGGCAGCTCCCATGGAGCTGCTGTTCACCTTCTGACCAGCTTGCAGAGGCCATGACATCACATAGGTGACCTGTACATATGGTATTTTAACTCAGTTGCCACAAATTCGAAGAAAGTATTGACTTAATTTGTAAATTAGTTAGAAACATCGTGAAAGGCAGAAGATTTAACTGAATTCCTGAAGAATTATGTCTTTGTATCATAAGTTAAAATGTAGACAATGTAGCACAAATAGTCTATCTATAGATATACTTTAAAGTTCTTGTTCTTAAAGTAAATTACCCACATATCACCATGTACATAAATATTGTGGACCGAGTAAACTAGTTCTAGGCTTAATCTCACTCAAGTACAATAAACCGTGGAGGAGTGCCACCGTAACAACACAGTAAACCAAGCCTTGCTATCGCTCAACATTTATTTCGGAACAGGAACTTATAACTATCCGCATAATGGTTACAGATCCGGTATGTATGTATATATCATATATCATTATAGTACAGCAGTTAATAAGCACAATAACACCACGGTATCCCAGACAGAGGCTGGAGTTCTGACATGAGACATATGTACACATTGGCCAGTCCAGTTCCGCCTAACACTATCCTAGAGAGACGCACAAAAAAAAAACGGGAGTAGGGCAGGAAAAACAATGACTAGAATGAGAGTTCAGGGACGAGGCGGCATCTCTGATGCGCCCCAACAATACATTGTAACACATGCACTTAGGCCCACACGCGAATGGTATAGTCCCAGCTTCCGGTGGACAGGGCAGTGCCATCGGGCGAGACCTGCACGCAGGACACCTTGTTCTCGTGTCCGTACAGTAGGCAGACGCGCTCCGATTTGAGTGTGTCCCACAGGTTGACGGTGTAGTCATTGTAGCCGGCAAACAGCAGACGTCCACTGACAGAAAAGTCCACAGAGTTGACGCCGAAGATGATGCTCTCCTTGGCAAAGACGGCTACCTCGCGATCCGCACGCATGTCGTACAACCGACAGCTGCTGTCGTCCGAGCCGGTGGCAATCGCATCACCGCACGGATGGAACTTGACACTGTTCACATCCGACTGATGGCCCTCGAAGGACTGCACCACATGGCCCGAGCGCATGTCCCAAATGAAGGCCATGCGGTCACAGCTGCCGGAGACAAAGGTGTTGCCCGTCTCGTTGGGAGCCAGATCGATGGCCATCACGTCGCCGGAGTGGCCGTGGAAGCTTTGCAGCAGCTGGCCCGACTCCACGTCCCACAGGGCGCATGTGGAATCGCCGCTGCCCGTGAGGATCTGTTGGTCCGAATTAGGGTAGATGCAGCACGACATGTAGCTGGTGTGGGTGCCCACGGTGCGCTTCTTGGCGGCCATTTCCTCGTCCGAGGTAATCGGGTAGACAGTCACCTTGTTGTCGAGTCCACCGCAGGCCACGAAGTTGCCCGATGGCGCGTAAGCGCAGGCCATGATCCAGGTCGTTGGCATGGTAACGGCGTGCTCCTTGTTCGTGGTGAACGCATCCCAGATGATCAGGCGACCGTCCTGTGAGGACGAGATGATGTGGCGCTTGTCGGGACTCCAGTCAGTACACAGGACCTTCGCCTGGTGGCCCTTGAGCACCTTGCGCGGCTTAATGTTCACGTAGGCGATCTGCTCCAGACGCTCCGCGATGTTCGACAGGTTGACGTCGTTCAGCTTCTGGCGCTCCTCCTCCAGCTTGGTCTTTAGGTTCTCCGCTTCCCGCACCAAGCTGGCCATCTTCTCGCTGGCGTTCGCGTTCGCATTGCTCGCTGGCACGGCGCTCTCGGACATGGCTCTGCTCGCTGGCTGGCTGGCTGGCTCTCACGGAGATGGAGATGGATCTCTGTCCTAATGCGCCGTAACTTCCCTCGACTCCGGTTCAGGCGGACGCGGACAGCGAAAAATCAATGCAAAGCCTGGCGAAAAAAAGTGTATACGCGAATCGAATCCAATCCGAATACACAACGAAGGAGGGCGCCACTTTATCAACACTGCACTTGTTATCGATAACATAAATACCGTTAAGAATGACAAAACATTTTAACAAATTCAAGGTTGCTCGCTTTGGAATTGTTTATCTATTACGTGGATAATATTATTTTGAATTCAAGGTTCATATTAAATTAAATGTATACTGCACTAGTCTTCTTATTAAAACACGCTATTTAAATATCGCCGCCTCAAGCTCAATAATGCCACCGTTAACCAACACTGAACCGCCAGCTGATGTCAGGAGCGTGTCTTGAAAATTCTCGCAGGAATTTGGTTATTAACACAGAATTAAATTATTATAATTATTATATTATAATTCTTTTGTGTTAGCAGGTTCTTTAATGAATTTGCTAAACAAAACAGCACTTTCGCAGTTGATGGGGTCGGAAGCACCCCTAATCCCCTGGCAGCTGCCACTGTCTGGTGTCCGTTTTGACTCGATTTGAGACGGATTTGTGTTGTGGTGGTTGCCTTTTTGGAAAGAAACGACGCCAATGGCCGGAACACTACACGGCTGAGAGCAGTGATCTTCCTGCCAGTGACCGAACCGACATGATCAGGCTGCAGCCGCCACCGCCGCCGGATTCGACCGGTGGCTACCACAACTTCCGATGCGGCGAGGTCCTGTACAGCGGCCCGGCCAGCTATGAAGTCTCTTGTTCGCTGTGTGGCCATCGTCTGGCATTGGACAGCTTTCCGCAGCACTTTCGGACGCAACACCTCAGCCGGAGCGAGCCGGAGAGCGACCCCATTGCCCAGGAGGAGAGCGAATCCTTGAAGAATGATGAGCTGGCGAAGAAGGACTCGAAGCAGCAGCCGGAGGATGATGAACAAGAGCAGGAAGCGCCGCGGCAGCTGCGAGCGGCGGCCATGAAGAACACCCTGGTGGAGACACAGGAGGACCTGCTGGATATGAACCTCGATTGGACAGGGGATCAGTTGGAGGAGGACGAAAATGATAATAACAACGACGACGATGATGACGAGTCTGGCCAGGCCAGCCAGGTGGACGACACCAAGGACATGCTGTTCCAGTGCGACCAATGCGATCGAGCATACAACAGCAAGCGCAGCCTGCAGAGTCACCGCCGTCTCAAGCACACCGATGTAGTCGTTGGTGCGGCCAAGGAGATGGTAGCCACGGAGCGTAAGGGCAAAAAACGGAAAGGTCCCGCGAAGGTTTACAAGTGCCATGAGAAGGAGTGCAACCAGACGTTTCGCACGGAGCGCGACCTGCACGGCCATCGCTGGAAGCACACGGGCATCTTCTGCGACATCTGCGGCAAGCCCTTTACCCAGTCGGGCAACATGATGCGCCATCGGCAGCGGCACAGCGGCATCAAGCCACACAAATGCCCCGAATGCGATGCGACCTTCTACACGCAGAAGGAGCTGTCCTCACACAGCATCTGCCATACGGGCCGCATGCCCTGCATATGCGAGGTGTGCGGCCGGCCCTGTCGAGATCGAGGCGTGCTCACGGCCCACATGCGCCGACACACTGGTGAACGACCGGCCAAGTGCGAGGTGTGCGGCAAGGCCTTCTACAGTTTCCATGACCTCAACGTCCATGCCGTCTCGCACACGAGTCTGCGGCCCTTCGTCTGCGACGTCTGCGGCTCCACGTTCCAGCGAAAGAAGGCTCTGCGCGTCCACAAGCTGCTCCACTCGGAGCAACGCAAATACGGCTGCAAGCTGTGCGGCAAGACCTTCGCACAGTCCGGCGGCCTCAATGCTCACATGCGCAGCCACGATCCGGGCAGGGTGAAAGGAACAGTGAAGCCCCTGCCGCAGTCGGTCACCGTTGAAGTCATCGAGGGCCGGATGGCGCCCACAACCACCATCACAATGGCCATAGATTTGAATGTGGAGGAAGAGCATCAGCAACAACAGCCGCAGCAGCTGGCTGCGAGTAGCGGCGATGGAGGAGGGTCCTGGCCATTGGCACCCGGCTAACAGAGAAGAGCTCTGGTTAGGATTAGGCTAGTTAGGCACCACTGCGCGGCCATAAAGGGTCTACTTTTCAAGTACAACTACAGAATTAACTTAATTAAGAATATAAAAGAAACCATTTTGGTTGAATCGAATATGTGGATTTCTCATTTAAAATTATGTATATCTTAATTTTAGATCTCTTGGCTCCATTTTAAAGCCGCAAAGGCTGAGCAACTGAGTAGAGACAGAGCCTCAGGCAGCAGGAGCTCATCATCCTTGGCTATGGGAGATCCCAACAAGTAGCTGACACACTGATATAGGATTTGGATTATTAACACTTCCTGATATTTGCCGGTACAAAAGTGTCCTTTATTTTGGGGGTTTCCTAAGCGGAGACTGTCGCCAGCCTGATTGGATCCCGAGATTCTTATAGCTACTTTCTACTATTAAGTGTGGGGCTTGGGTTTGGGTTTAAAATAATACATACATACATACATAATGTCCCACAAGGGATACGGGTTGGCGCATTCGTTGTTTTTTCCCCTGATTCTTTTAAGTCTAATTACTGATGATAATCCTTCAAAGCAGCTAAGGGTTAGATTAGACCAAAAAATCAACCAAACTGAGATGATCTTAAGGAAGAATATGGACGTACTCGGTTAACAATTAAAGTGGAAAATCAATTCAATTGACAAAATGGAAGGAATGTTTTGAAAACTAAAGATTAAATACACTGATATGGGATGCTCGCCCATAGCTTGGCCTAGATTCCCCAGACCTTAACAGACTAATAAACATAATATACAGGATAAGGAAAAGGCCTAGTTCTGTGATAGATACATAGATAATATCGATTAGTATGGGATTATAGGGGATAGAGCTGATGGCATCCGGATTGCTTCAAGTAAGAGGCTATGACTATGAGCAGTACATATAGGTATAGTATATATAGCATATATAGTTCTATATAAAATATATAGTATATGTCAGCTATGGTTAGTTATTGCATACTGTACGCCACTAGTGGGCATAGCAGAGTGGATTGGAGTCATAGGATCTCGCAACTGGCACAAATATTATAAAATTCAATTTGCTACACATTCCAGAAAGATCCTAGGCCCGCTCCATACCTAATATCCGCATCAGACAATGTTGATCTCGATTTTGATGAGTAGCCGATCGTCGGCACAGAAGCCCAGCTGAATGATGTTCGATATGTTAGCGTACTCCAGAAAGCCAAAGCCGCGCGTGCTGATCACCTCCCGCGGCTGATGGAAGGCCAGGATCTCTGGCTTGGTCATAATAGTGTCGTGCTGCGACAGCGACGCGTCCACTGGATGCACCATGCACAGCTTGATGCGCCCCTTGAAGGGCCAGTCCAGATGGTAGTCATTCTCCGACTGCATCAAATGCACATGGAGGCTGAGCACGTGGGGCTTCCGCGGCTGGATGTTGAGGCGCGCACAGAACTTGTAGCCATGCGGCGAGGTGTAGCACTCCCGGGAGTACTCCAGGTTGTTGGCATTGGCACGCAGGCGGGCCACCAGGGCGCCCAGCTGCTCGATGCGCCATACAATGGTGCCGTTGCTGTAGCGCGGATCCACCGAAGTCGACGACGACGACGACGACTGGCGAGCCAGGCGCAACTGCTTTTGCAAGTTTTCCAAGCGTGTCTCCTGCTCGCGAGTCCGCTGCTCCAGCACCACGATGCGCTGGTACATGGTTTGGACGATCTGCTCGTCAACGCCCATGCCCCCGTTGGCGTATTGATGCGGAGGCGGTGGTAGCTGGCCTCCATGACCGTTCTCCAGGGCACCACCGCCACTGGTGCTGGGCTTGTGGGGCTGCCAGGTGGCAATGGCCGTCTGCTGGAAGGCTTGCAGCATCAACTGCATGTGATGTGGCATGTCCGCCTTGAGGTGCTCCTCCAGTTGATTCGTCTCGGGCCGCCCGACAAAGTCGCACTTGATTTTGGCAAAGGGGCACTTCTCCTCCGGTGGATCCTGGGCCAGTTGCCGACGGTATGGACAGCTTGGCAAGTGACGGTGCAGCTCAATGGGCGAGGCAACCACGGAGCAGCCGAGCGGCGAATTAGGGCACTTGTGCTTCAGCTGCTCGATCTCGCGGCGCGTGTAGTTGTCCGGGAAGATGTCGTGCTCGGCGGACAGGCGCTTGTTGTCCAGCGGACAGCACTGGTTGTTCTTCTGCAGCCAGGCGGTGAGGCAGCTGCGGCAGAAGCGGTGTCCGCACGACGTCAGCACAGGCTCGTTCAGCCAGTCAATGCAAATGGCACACTCGTAGCGCGAGTCCAGCAGCTCCTCATCCTGCTCCTGATCGTGATCATGGTCCTGTTCCTGGTCCCCTGACGTATCCGAGGCGGCGTAGCGATGGTTCTGATTGATGGCCAGACTCCGGGGCGGCGTGGGCCCAGAACTGGCACCAGTTAGGGGCGTGGCACTGCTGCTGGCCGCAACGCGAGCGCCAGTCGTCGTTTCGTTGCTATTATGCTCACCCAGATCCGACTGCTGGAGGAGAATGTGCTGGTTGTGGGCATGGTTGTGCGGCTGGTGCAGCCTGGCCGACTTTTGGTCCGCTGCCTGGGATCGCTGCATGGTGGCCACTAGAGCTGCCGCCGCGGGCTCAGTCTCACTTGTTTGCCAATATTATTATTATTTATTATCCTAGTTCCTAGTTCCAATGGAACATTTCTTTTGTTTTTGCTTTTGCTTTCGTTTTGCTATTGCTCATTGGCGATATATCGAACTCTCTGCCTCTCTACTCCTCTGGGCTGTTACAGCCATTGGGCAACACTGGCTGGGCGTTGCCCAACACACAAGTATTCTCACTGCACAACGTCGCGAATATCGATAGGCAATGTAAGGGTTTCAAAGTTTAACCAAGGACAATAAGAAAATTATTAAGTAATATTTAGTACTATTTAGTCATTAAGCCATAGAAAACTACATATCTATATTTATATCTACCGCTTGTACGATGAAATAATATCTATTTAATCAGAGATACAAATGCTAACGCAAGCGGAGTGTGAACACTTCATCAGCGCCGGCTGTATCGGCGGCACCTGCAGTCTGGGAATTTCGCAGCAGTTTTGAGCGTATAAAAGGGCAATCAGCGCCAAACGCGAAACAGTAAAATCGAAATACTTAATGTGAGGCGAACAGAGAGAACACGCATAAGATGACGACGATCAAGAGCAATCTTCCCACGATCCCCCACCTGCAGCTCGTAGTGCTACTGCCGTTCCTGCTGCTGGCAGCCTGGCAGCTGCTGTGCGCCTGTCCCGGCGCCGATGCCAAGCACTTGGCCGACCGTCACGGATCGTACGACCCCGCCGCGGAGACCCAAACGCACGTCCACAGGCACACTAGTGACGTTGCTGCCGGTGTACGACGGAAGCGGCATCTGTCCGACTGGCTAATAGCACCAAATACACGCTGGTGCGGACGCGGTAACCTGGCCAATGGCACCTACAACGACCTGGGTGGCGCCTCCAAGGCGGACAAGTGCTGCCGGAAGCACGACCACTGCAAAATGTGGATCGATGGGATGTCGAATCGCTATGACCTCTTCAACTATCGTCCGTATACGCTGTCCCACTGCAATTGCGATTTGCGCTTCCGCACCTGCCTCAAGATGGCCGGTGATGAGGACGCGAACGCCATTGGCAAGCTATTCTTCAATATAGTGCAGACGCAGTGCTTCAGCCTCAAGGCAGAGACGGTATGCGTGCAGCGCGGTGGCACTGGCAAGGAGTCCGATCCCTGCGAGCGCGAGGTGGTGCGCCACAAGGCCTACCTTCGGAACAACAAGCGGTTCTAAGCGTCCTATTTAAGGTGGGTTTTAAATACTATTTCTGGGGAAGATTTCTTTATGAATTTGAATGCTTAAAGCAAGGGAATTATTTGAGGATTTCAGTTTTAAATAATATTCTAAATATAAGGACTCAAAAAATTGGTATATGTACACCATACGTTGCAGGCATACAAATCGTTAGATAGATATTTTTCAAGGAGAAGTTATAATTTACCATATATAAATCATTTTCTTTTTTTGCAATCTCTTGTTACAGTTGTCACAGCCGTTAATCCCAGAAACTGGATTATCACCATGGAGGAGTCACCTTACCCATTTAAGGAGCGACCAACAAATCGCTGCGCTATGCTGCAATTGAGTTTGAAACTTAATTGAAAGCCATGGCATTGCGAAACTTCATTCATTGGAGCAAGATGGAGAGATAGTGGAGCTGGAGAAGAAGTTATAGCTGGAGCTGTCCGAGACATTTGTCAATGTATTAAGCTATATACACACTATATACACCTGCAAGTGCTATTATAATGCGTAGTGGTAGTCGCTACAGTCGCCAAATTCTAGTTTAGGCCAAAAGGACCGAATACATTTACATTATATATAGGCTGCCAGAAAACAAAGTTTTTGAACTAGCTGTAGTATGTAGAACATATATAGCCTGTAGTAGACCCGTAGATACCGCGTAAGCACCCTGTATACGTATACGCATACGTAAACGTAGTCGTAGTCATATTGTATTAAATAAAAGGAATTTCCAAAGATCAAATAAACACCACGTAGTTTCTGATTATTTCCGCCGTATAATCCGACAATCCGACAATGCGGCAATCGGATTCGCCGTGGAATTTCGTACTTTGCCCCTCAACCGCATCCGCCGTATCAGCAGCAGCTTCCATCCAATCTCCTCTCAATTCGATCTCGTTGTACGTGTGTCGTCTGGGAGCTGGGACTGTGATCGTAGTCGTCGTCGACGTTGTCGCATTGACGTAGCCGTTGCCCCCGGCGATGACCAGGCGACCCCTGGATTTTGACTTGCCTTCCAGTGCGGCTCACCTCCTCCTCTCCTGCCCAGATGCGTCACGGAAGGATCGATTCCCTGATAGCAACTACTATAGACACACATATATATAAGCAGCTCGCCTTGATCAAGTGCCAAAAATTAAATTCTTTTCGAAACGTTTCAAGGTAAATGGGTCAATATTTATGTATTCAAAGTGTTTGAAATGAGCTTTGGAAGAATTGAAAATACTGGGAAACAAGTAGTAAATCAGAGTAATCACCTGTTTACCTGTTTATATCGATTATATGGCTTTAATATATATTTTTCCGTTGGGATAGGTGCAATAAGTAATGGGGAATATAACAAGGTTAGGCAAAAACTATGAAATTCCTACTAAAAACTAAAGATAGTGTGGATCAAGTGCCCATTGGAACTGTGTAAATAATCAGCTCTGGGAGGTCTAGCTGAGGAATCCGAGTCGGTGAAAGCTGACGCAATCAAGTGTATTAATAAATAAATACTTGTATTTATTATTATTATTTGCTATTGATTGTTTATTGAGTTTCACGTCGACGTTTTGGGGGGCCTGTCCGTTCTGGGGCTTGTGTTCAGCGTAAACTGCGAGTGGACTTCCTCCTCCTGCCATGTGGCGTCAATGTCAGCAATTTGTAATCACGGATTTTTCGAAAGAACTATGCCATTACTTTGTAATCTGCTATATGCAAACGATTTGTATGCCCTTGTATAGAGTACTTTAATTTTAGTCAGAAGCCTGTAACACAGTGAAGGAGTCATTTCCGACCCTATAAATTATATATATTCTTGATCAGCATCAAAAACTGAATCGATCTAGCCATCTCCGGCAAAAAAACAAAATTTTCAAAAATTTTCAATTTTTTGAAAAAAAGGAAAGGGGTTACATCGTTAAAATTGTCAAAAATTCGAAAAAAATTTGATTTTTTTTAAAACTTAAATTGAGTATGCAGACTTATTAACTTAATAAAAACTAGCATGGGAACGCTTTCCGAATTAAAATTAAGACTCTTTTGGCTTAGTTATGAATTTTTAAAAATTTGATTTGTAGAAAAAATTGTCAGGTACAAATATAAATTTTCGAAATTTTTTCAATTGTTTTCATTTGAATTAATTAATATAAAGATAAAATGTATACATAAATATTTGTTATGCAACGCGTTTAGCAGAAAACAAATAAAAATACAATAAGATGGAAAACTTTGGTTGTAAAGCAAATGTTGCTATCAGCATGTTGAGCAACATCGTTTGATGCTGGAAACATCTTGGATGTTGCACGGGTTTCTTATTTTCTAAGACCATTTATTATTTACGATTCTGTGGGCTTTCTCCACACACATTCAATTTTGTATTGCAACCTCAGACTAAGAGAGAATCTAATTCCCCAAGGACGCAGCTGGAGCTGTGTCCGACTGGGAATGGTTATAGTTCAGGACACATCGCTGGCGTCTGTGGTGGTACTGCGCCTGGCGCAAATAGACGCCGGCCAGTCCCTTGACGACCACGAAGGTCAGACCGCCCAGCACGATGGCCAGCAGCTTCTTGGTCTCGTAAATACCGCTGAAGAGTGTCTGGCCGAGGAGGCCGGCTATGCTGGGCAGGCTGAGGGCGGCACAGAATCCAGGCGTGACGCCGCCCAAGTGCCCTGTGGCCTCAGCTTCTCCCTGAAGCTGCTCCAGCTCCTCAAAGTAATCATCGTCCAGGGGGGCGCCTGGCAGCGGCTCTCCCAGCACGTTCATCTGCTCCGGCGGCACTCTGCTTCGCTGGCGGCGTCGTAGCCAACGCACCAGGACATCATCCCAGTGTATCCGGCGACTCATGAGCAGCATCATCGGCACCGATGGCAGCAGGATCATCATTAAGATGGGATCTTGTTGCAGCAGCTGCAGGACAACCTCGTTGCCGGAGAGCTCGAGCAGAGTGAGAGCCCCGTAGGACACCCCCGAGAAGTATACGGTGCCCGACATGATGCCCATGAGTATGCTGGGACAAAGGCGCTCGTACTCCTTGTCCAGGCGGTTCAGGAACGCATCGAAGCGGCACAGCGTCGGCATCACGACAATGTACTCGGTGCGGCACTGGGTGCAAGTCACGGGCACATCCGGTGCCAGCATCTCCTTCTCGTTGATCCACCGGCTAAGGCAGGCCTCGTGCACCCATTTATTGCTGCCCCGGCAGCGGCACGGATGCAGCCAGTCGCGACGTGGCTGATCCTCGTCACTCATCAGGCAGATCCAGCACATTCGCTCCTCCTCCACGTCGTTCGGCTCCACGCCTCCGAAGAGTCGCTTGCGCCGTCTGGCCATCGAATGTGCTCGGGCACGCCGCCGGTGGATCATCATCATGTGATCTCTCAGCCGATGTAGACTCTATAACCGGAAGTTGGGCTTGAGTTCCTTAAAAACCTAACTCGTGGCCGAGTAGAACTTGAATTTTTTGGTGTGAATAAGGGTAAGAAATCTGTCATTGTCACTGCCACAGTCCTGCTTTAATCTCCAGTTTTTTGTTCCCAACTGTATTATCTTCTTTAAAATATTATTCCGATCCAGGAGAATGTTTATCCTAATCCACACTCGAATTCGTCCGAGTTTCTATACCCTTTCTTAGAATTATAATTTCAGTTAGAAGCTTATAGCGCAGTGAAGCAGTTGTTTCCGACCCTATATATTCTTGATCAGCATAAACAGTCGAGTCGATCTAGCCACGCCCGGCGAAACACAAATAGCTCTAGCACTTAAAACTAAAATTAAGTAATCGGGTCCATGGCAATAAGAAAAGAATTCAGAGAGGCAATGAATTCTTATTCTAAACCTAGGCCTGATCTCTCCTATACCATCTATATATACTACATAATAGTCATGGTTAAGACTCACCGGAATAGAGGACACTCGGCTAGGCTTCTGGTCAATGAGTAATTCCTTCCAGCGTAGAGTTCTATTGGCTCTCCGAGAATGGTATCCTCTTCTTCCTGGCTCTCCAGAGGCATTTCATTATCACTATCACTATTATCACTATCACTTCCACCATCTCCATCGATGTTAACAGCGCCGAGGCTGTGGATAAACTAAGTGCCGCGCGACGGCCGGCCCAGTATTTATAGTCTCCGAGTGAAGAGAACAGAAAACGTGAGAGCGAAAGAGAAAGGGGTACCTCTAGAGGCAAGCACAGAGAGTTGGAGCGCAAGAGATGTCTCTAGAGAAGCACATAGAGCGTACACATGCCGAAATAGAGAGAGTGAGAGAGAGAGGGAGAGCTGGACCCAGAGAAAAAGAGTGAGGTAGTGCAATAGAGCGGCAGGGAGCCAGAGGGAAAGAGTTAGTGATACAGAGAGCGGCACAGAAAGCGCGAGAGGCAGAGAACTATTCACTGTCGTTGCAATATTATGTTATTGAGCGAAGCGAAGCTATTTTCGTGTGTATAGCCTTGCAAGTTGCAGTTCAATAATTAATAATTAATGCAATATAAATTATATATGAATATTTAAGTTAGAAAACCACAAAATAATGCCTACTTTCACTGCATTCTCTGGAACAAATTAAACTTAAAGTTTACATAAACTTATTGATAACAATTCGAGATCGTTTTTCCAATAATTATTTCACAACTTTTAAAATTCAATTACTTATAAACGAAGTTAGGGTTTGTTTTGTTTTTTGGTTTTTTTAATTTAAAAAAAAACCATAATATAACTTCCTAAAAAGAAATGCATTCTCTGTTCTTGACTCCTTGGCGTTCTCATTATTTTTGTACAACTTTTTTTTGTGTGGTTTACTTTCTGCAAATGTGGCACATGCCACAAGGAAAACCTGTTGGCTGACCGAGTGAAAATAGGCGAAGGCCAAGTCCAAGATCCAAACTGGATCTGCTGGATGCAAATGTGTGGCAAGGCAACAAGGTAATAAGGCACACACTCACCTGGCACTTTCCTTCCGTTCCCGAAGGTCCCACTCCTGGCCGCTCCTTGATAAGGGATTCACACAGCTAAGGATTCACAAAACAAAATCAAACAAAACACACACTTTTGCGGTCTCAAGATTAAGATGCAGTAAAGGCATCCGATGCCAAGTCCCGAGAAAACTCTGCGCGGGACCGAACCGAACCGAAAATAAGCAGAACCTGTCGGCTCGAGAGCAGAAGAACATTTGGCCAGCATCTGGGACTGGGACTGAGACTGGGACTGAGACTGGGGACTGGGAACTGGCTGGCCAGAATACGCCAGCCCAGGCTTTCCATTCCACTTTTCCACTTTGGCAACTGGTGTACGTACCACTTTGAATTGGGGCAGCACTTGGGGTCTGGCGGGGATCTCGCCTCGTCGCCTCTCCTGGCAGGTGCCTCGCCTGGGGATGGGAATGGTTAAATGGTAATGGATAATGGCCATGGGGAGCAGCAGCAGCAGAAGGCTTCTGTTCTGGCCGATTAGCCGATCATTATCGATTTTACTTGTAATTCAGATTCGGTTAATGTCCAGTAAAGGTTACACTCAGCCAACAATCTAGTTTTTTAATTTACTTTATTGGCACTCTGTTTTATATAAAAATAGATCAAGTTAATCGAAAGCTGGTGGTGCTTAAAGCCCTGACTTGTAAGTCCCAACAATTTCTCTGATAAAACTTTAAGCAAAACAATTAATTTACGTGTACAAGAAGTCTACGAAAGTTATATCCTCTAAATTTACCTTTGTTAGGTATTTCTCCAGTGCTGCTCCATTATATATTACCGCTGATAACTGAACAATCGAACGGTTTATTCAATTCGTTCTGGTAAAACGCTCGCCAAGATTCATACCCTTGATGAGCGTGTAGAGCGAAAATGAGAACTTGGCTATCTGTAAAAATAAGTTAATTAAGAAAGAAATCTTATAAAATTAATTTAAGTTAATGGACTCGCTATTTGGATTTTCTCTAGATAAAATTCGTAATAAAATATGTAAAAAGAAACAACAAATTGTAAAGTTTCCATAAGGAAAGTAAAGAAAAGATTTTAAATATCGTAAATAGTTTCGGTAGAAAATGTTAAATATTAAATTAAATTAAGTAAACATAATAATAAGAAAATAAATTCCTAATTAATCTAAAAAAGAGACAATTAAATATAATTAATTAATTATAATCATACTATAATCAATTAATTACCCTTGCAGGGTATTATAGTTTCAGTTAGAAGCTTGCAAAGCAGTGAAGGAGTCGTTTCCGACCCTATAAACTATATATATTCTTGATCAGCATCAAAAACTGAATCTAGCCATCTCTGGCAAAAAAATAAAATTTTCAAAAATTTTCCATTTTTTGAAAAAAAGGAAAGGGGTTACATCATTCAAATTTTCAAAAATTGACAAAAATTTTAATTTTTTTAAATATTAAATTTAGGAGTCATTTCCGACCCTATAAACCATATATATTCTTGATCAGCATGAACAGCCGAATCGATCTGGCTATCTCCGGACGAAAACAAAATTTTTCAAAAATTTTCAATTTAAAAAAAAAAAAAAAATCATTAAAATTGTCAAAAATTGGAAAAAATTTTAATTTTTTAAAACTGAAAATTGAGTATGCAGATTTATTAACCTAATAAAAACTAGCATAGAACAGCTTTCCGAATTAAAATTAATGCTTTTTTGGCTGAGTTATGAGTTTTTTAAACTATGAATTATCAAACAAAAAATAACAAATAAAAACTGTCGATTTCAAGAATCTTGCAGAGGGTATTATAATTTTAATCAGTGAAGGAGTCATTTCCGACCCTATAAACTATATATATTCTTGATCAGCATCAACAGGCGAGTCGATCTAGCCATGTCCGGGTAAAAGAAATTTTTTGTCAAAATTTCGAAAATTTTATAAGGGGTTACATCGTTAAAATTGTCAAAATTTGACAAAAATTTTAATATTTTAAAATTTAAAACTTAATACGCAGATTTGTTAACCATATAAAAACTATCACAGAACATCAATCCGAATCGAAATTAATACCTTTTTGCCTTAGTTATGGCTTTTTTAAAATCTTTGATTTACCCTAAAAAATTAGCATATTAATTAATTAATTAATTTCACTCACACTAAAGTAGGTGGCCAGGTTGATCGGGAACAGCTTCATGGCCGTCAGAGCGATGGGCTGCTGAGCGCGATGCAGATAGTAGAGCAGCATCTTCCGGAAGCGGGCGCTCTGGCCCAGCCAGCGGCACTGGAAGATGGCCAGGGCCAGCTCCTCGTTGTCCAGCTTCAGCGAAGTGGCCTGGTAGCAGCATGGCGCCGTCTGCAGGGTCACCGCCGACAGATAGATGATCGATGCGATCTTCGTGTTGGTATTGGCGAAAATAAAGATATTAATCATGGTGGTGCCCATGATGGCGGCCGTAATGAGGAACTGGACGAAAATGGTGCGCGATATCACTGGCCCAATGCAGTCAAGCAGCTTCAGCAGTGTCTGATGGTCCACGATGCAGCGCTGCAGCTCCTGGCAGTGCTCCTCCTGCCGCCGCTCATCGGGATAGCCGCTCGGGTCATCGCCACTGGCGTTCTCTCCCAATCGCCGCACCCGCATGGCCAGGAGCCGGACATGGAGACGGACCACATACAGATAGATCACGGCATAGACATCGTCGCTGGCCTGATGCAGGCACGTCCAGTTCATGATGAAGAACTCGATCCAGGCCTGGACGCAGAACTGCATCTGGGAGCGTTGCCAGTCCAGTCCAGGCAGATACAAGGCATACGGCGGCTGCCGGAGGAGGAAGGCGCACACAAAGGTCGAGAAGGAGTAGAATCCGTAGCTCAGCTGGTAGAACCACACGAGCCTATTGCAGAATCGCACCCCATCCAGGATCACTTGAAACTCCTCAGGCTTCTTGCACCGACCATCTAGCTGGGCCAGATGATGCTCCGCCCGTCGCAGCAGATGAAGATTCCAGGCCAGGGCCACAATCTTGGCCGGCAGGATGACCGCATCGATGGCCACCTGCAGGGAGGTCAACACCTGGGTAATCTCCATGCCGCCCATATACCGATAGCTGATCACAAAGCAGGTGGGCACTAGGAGCAGCTGCCAGAGGTACATCACAGCAGAGAAGCAGTAGTAGATGCGTCGCCAGGTGATGCTCCTGGTGGGCAGACTGCCATCCGGTGCCTGCATGCCCAAGGCATAGAAGCAATTGAAGAGGTTCCTAAAGGCACGACGGGATTCGGGTAGCTCCTCCGCTTCCGGCTTCGGCATCAGTTTGGACCTGCGACCTGTCTCCGCCATGGCTGAATCACTTTTGAGGACTCCGAGTGACACCAAGGGTCCTTTTATAGATGGGTTCAATGGTAAAACACACTTGTTCTATAAAAAATAGTTTTTATTTTCGCATTTTGGTCTCTGAATGATTAAATGAATCGTCAATTGTTAATTGTTAATTGCTAATTTGTACATAACATAAGTCACAAGCAGCATTTGTTATTGCATATTTGTGTGTCTGTCTGTGTGTCCTGCCTGCCTGCCTGCGATCCCTGTCCCGCCTCCGTTAACCCCAATAAGCCCCTACTTAACCCAAGGCAATTAGGCAGCGAATACAAAATAAACACAAACTCACTCGAAAGTCGAGAACTCTTGGCGACCACCGAATTCCTAATTAATTAATAAATAATGCAGGCAAATGCAGGCAATTAAGCTAAAGTTTAATTTAAGGGCAAAGGTAAAGGTAAATGGTGAGGGCGAAGGTAAACTCTGGGTGCGTATTGCTTCGCTTCTGGGGTGCCCTACGCTTTTCTATTTCCATTTCTGTTGAGCATAAACAACAATTTGTCTAAATTATAGTTATTAATTGGTAAATATATGCATGAGGGCTGCTCTAAAATAATATATAGAATCATTCATATATGTATATGGCTGAGAGGTTCATGTTTCGCCAGTTTCCGATGGAAGCCTTTTGTGCTTGCTGTGATTGGGAACAGATTTAACACAGATTATCCGGGGCTGTCTGTTCCCACAAGTCCCTGGAGAAACTTCAAGGTGTTCCCAAGGCTACTGATAAATTTAATTAAATCTGCTTTAAATTTAAAATCAATTTATAAGAAATTCCAGAGAAATATTACAATTTGACTTGTGAGAGAGTTATGAGAAATCAATTCTAGTTTTTGTTTGTGGAAACACCTTAAAATCTCTAAGGATTTGCATAACACCCCGGATATATACGTGTACATATGTATATCAGGGCTGCCAAGGAAATCGCTATGAACTTAAATCGACTTCAAATTCAGTGCAAATTAAAAAAAGTACATATTGAAATAGAAAAAGTTTGATATGACTGATTTTATATCAAAAAGTTCAGGGCAAACTAGAAATATATATCGAGAGGAACATTACAATATGATAATCGAACGAATAAATATCAAAATATATCATTTTTAAGTATACAAAAATAGAATAAATAAAATATACAATTTATTTAAATTTTTAAATTAATTTTTTGTCATTCTTAATGCAATTGAGTTTACTTTTCCAAGGTATAACTATTTTTGGCAGGTTTTTGGGCTGCATTTTAAATTGATTTTAATTTCACAACGATTTCTATGGCATCCCTGAAGGTTTACACAATATATATATATATGCAGTTACATAATAAGCATTCAAATAGCAGTATATATGTAAGTATGTTTATGTAAAGGTATCAATTTCATCGCCATTATATCATTATCCATAGCTATGTTCATTATTTTTGTGGATAAAAAAAACAGCAGCAATATGCTTCGATATATGTATTACATATATATATATATGTAATAGAGAGAGGGGAGAAATTTTCTTCTCGTTATATATAATGTATATATCCATTATTAGTTGTAAATCAATCGAATATATGCTGTTATTCAATTCAGAGCTAGTGGTTGGGTTAACGCTTCTATAGTTCTATATATATATATATACCGATCTATATATATGTATATATGTGTATGCTAGGTGTCTATAAATATATAGTATATGTAAGTATATATAAACATTTTGTCAGACTTAAAAATGGAGCTTTCGTGGAGCTGGCGTGTGTCTTGATTTGGGA
Organism: Drosophila bunnanda; assembly: GCA_035046265.1. Lineage (NCBI taxonomy): Eukaryota > Metazoa > Arthropoda > Insecta > Diptera > Drosophilidae > Drosophila > Drosophila bunnanda. The sequence goes on from JAWNOB010000017.1 coordinate 1,470,652, forward strand.
TGTGGTGTCCTCGGAATTACTAAGTGTTATTATTTAAAATTATCTTTACTTATTACTATTATTATTCTTATTGTTGTTGTTCGCTGAATGGCTTTGCTAGCTGGCTGCACTTAATCTGAATCGGAATCGGAATGGGATAATGTGGGGGTATATATGCAAGTATATATATTAGCTATAAGTTTGGTGATTGCCGCGAGAGGTTCTGGAATCTGGAATCTGGAATCCGGCATTAGGCAAAACTAGTGAAGTCTTCAATCTACGGTTAAGGCAAATCGCACAAGTCGGGGACGTTGGGGTGGCATTATATAGGGTATATATAGGTTTATGTTCTGTGTGCGGCTTAACGCGAGGCATTGTTTTGGAAATTTTCTGGATTTTGAGTCGTGGCATATAGTAAACTATGATATATTGAATCTTTAAAATATGGAAAATTATATTGAAGTGCAGATATTATCAAGAAAATCGTATATCGCATTTTTAAATATAGAATTTGATCTCATTTAACGTTTATATATGGATATTAACCAAGAATATCGTTATTTTCGATTATATTGGTCAGATAGAGCACCGATTTATTGCACAAACGTATATCGCAACATTAAAAGATCGATTAATATATCGACACAGAATGGATATTATATTAATGCATCGCCAGCTCAAGATCTAGATAATTTCCAAAGCACGCAATCCCCACGCAATAGGTTTTCCTGTCTATCGTCTAACCTTTATACATTTACATATATGCTAATATTAACATTGAATTCATAAATATATATATATACATATATATATATTATATATATTATATATATTATATATATTATATATATTATATATATTATATATATATATATTTCTTGACTACTCTCCTATGTACATGTGTTATGCTCGCTTTGATTTTGCTTCATATCCTACAAGATCCAATATATATCCAATATATATATACATATATATGTATATACACGCACGTATATAATAACTGGAATTCCTTTTGCTCGATTTGTTGAGGTAAAACGCGTGCTCCTTGTTGATCCTGCGCTCAAAATTGATTCCCGCTGCTCATCGATTTCTCAGTTCCTCAGTTTTAGCTTTACGTTTCAAATTTCCCTTTTTTTGGTTTGAATTCTCCTCGGGAAGAGAACAAGCTCAGAACTGAGCACAATTACCTTCATTGCTTGCAAGCTGCTTATCTTTTTTCCATGGGATCCTCCGATGCCACTCCAAAGATTCTCCTAGAGCCCGATCACCATTGCCATCTCCCTTGGTTTCGCTTTCGTCTTCTCTCTCTCCGCTGCTGCTTCCTCACAATCGGTATTCGTAGTGGGCCGAGCGGGATCGGCGTGCTCCCGAGTACCAGCGGTAGGGTACGCGCTGCTGATGCAACGTTAGACCCACAGCTGCGCCCAGCTGTCCACCGCTGCCAATGTCCGCTCCCGGACTGCGCGCCAACTGAAGGGTCAGCGCCAGACGCGCCTGCTAGGAGGAGGAGGCCGATGGCGATGGTGTGCTACCGCTGGAGGCCTGTCGCTGACGTCGTTGTTGCTGCTGCTGCTGCGAATGCTGTTGTGGCAGTTGCATAGCCGGCGCCGTCATCCGGCGACCTAGGCATGGCAGCGGATTGGCATCCAGATAGGCCTCCGGACTAAACCGCACGCGACTGTGCTGGGAACCAATGGAACCCTCTTTGGCACTCAAATAGGAGCTGTCATCGCTGGTGAGCGAGTCCGGTGGCGTGGGATTGGTGGGTGTACCCTGCTGCGACGAGGTGGAGCCATTCCCAGCGCCATTGTACTTCTTTAGGGAGCTGCGCAGCTTGGACTGGCAGCCGCTGCCCGTGCTGACAGCGAGTGGCGGCGGCAATGAGGAAATCATGGAGCCACCCACCGACTGCTGCTGTTGCTGGTAGCCGCCGACGCCCAATTGCAAGGCATGCTGCTCGAAGGGCAGGCTAGCTGGCCTCGTCACCGCCGCCGTGGCATACTTGCTCTTGGTCATTGGCAGGGGGCTGTGTATCAGTCGGTTCAGCAGCTTGGGCGAGCCCGCGTACAATTCCTGCTTCGTGGGCATTGGAACCTGTTCACGCTCCCTCTCGTAGTCCGCATTCAGGTTGAGGTTATTGTAGTCATAGCAGAGTAGCTCCTCATGCTCTAACAGCACGTTCGAATTGTTGGAAACGGTCGAGGGTGTGCGTCGATGGCCGGCGGCACTCACACCCATCTGAGGAACGCGTGGCGGCGGTGTCCGGGTCTGCGCTTGAACGGCCAGAGTACCAGGGCAGGTGGAAGGTGGCGCGGGCAAGGTAACAGGCACGGGCACGGGCACAGGCACCACTGGGGCCTCGTACTGATAGTCATAGTAGTCTGGCAGCCGATGGTTGTAGTCGTAGGAGTAATCCGGATACGACTTACAGTCACGCTCGTAGCTGTAGTTCAGCTCCGGCCGGTAGGGAAAGTAGTTGGAGCCTGTCAGAAGGCATGTAATGTAAGGATTGATTGGTAAGGATTATGCCATGACTCACCAAAATATCCATTCCTGTAGTTACCACCGTCGTTCGAGTAACTCGGCCCGTTTCTTAGGTAATCCGCTGGCGCGTACAGAGGCGGCGGACCTATGCCACCGCCCACACGGAACTCCTCAAAGACATCCGCCTGCTGGGGCGGATTGTTGGCATTGGCGCTGGCGTTACCAAAGTTGTTGCTATTGCTTAGCTTGCGGCGTGGTGATGGTGTCGGTGGCTGGGTTCCGGCATAGATGCCCCCCAGTCCGGTGGCCTCCGCCAGAGCAGACTGGGTCGGCTGCTGCTGCTGCATCTGCAGCTGATGCTGCTTCTCCTGCTGCTGCTGCTGTTGGTGCATCTGATGTTGCGGGGTCCGCTGCACGGGCGTGTAGTACGGCTGACTGCCACCGATGCGGCGGGCCAGGGATGTGGGCTGCGACTTGCTTACCACTGCTGCCTCGATGCCACCAAATCTGAGGGAATGAAAGAAAGAATAAATCGGAATTTTCATAAATCTCCACAAGTTCTCTTACCTCGCCTGGGCGGCCAGCTTTCGTGGCGTGCCCTCCCTGTTCTCCTCCTGCTGCTGCTGCAATTGTGCATCCACCTCCAGTAGTTCCAAGGCCTGTTCCTGCAACCTGTGCTTAGGCTCCTCCTCGGTCGTGTGTGAGTCTCCTCCTGCTGCTATTGCTATTGCCTTGGGAGCCGCCTTCAGAGCGGGCACCTCACTGAGCAGCGTGGGATGCACGGGCGACACATTCGACATCCGAACGTCGTAGCCAGCAGCCACACCCGCCAGCAGGGAGGCCATGTTGTACAGCAGCAGCTCGATCACCGAGAGCTTCGGCTTGCGGACCGCATCCCCCGCATAGAGCGTCGGCAGTGGCACGTTGCTGGTGAAGCGGCTGAGAAGGTACGGCGAGGGTGACATAATCGGCATGTTGGTGGCCCCCGGTCGCCAGTCGTCCATCTTGCTGTTGCTTCCACCTGATCCTGATGTATGTGCATATACATATATGTGAGCAGCATTCCGTAGGGCGGACACGAGACACGATATTGAGTTGCGAGAAAAGCTAAAACTCTGGCTGAAGCAGCCGGGATCTGGGTGGAGGTTTGGGTGGTTCGAGTGGGTCGCTCCCTTGGGAGCATGGTCGAGTAGTTTGTGGAGTAGTAACCGCAGGCAATACCAGGTTTAGCCACCGCATACCAGGACCAGGATACACGGTCCATGTGTAAGTCTGTCTATCTGTTTGTCTGTCCGGAGGGGAAGTCAACTCAAAGAGCACAGAGAAGAATTTTAAGTAACTTAATAAAATCCTTTTTTTTATACTCTTGCAGTGTATAATAATTTTAGTCAGAAGATTGAAACTAAGTGAAGGAGTCATTTCCGACCCTATAAACTATATATATTCTTGATCAGCATCAAAAACTGAATCGATCTAGATATCTCTGGCAAAAAAATAACATTTTCAAAAATTTTCAATTTTTTTAAAAAAAGGAAAGGGGTTACATCATTCAAATTGTCAAAAATTGGCAAAATTTCTCATTTTTGTTAATATTAAATTTAGGAGTCATTTCCGACCCTATAAACCATATATATTCTTGATCAGCATGAACAGCCGAATCGATCTAGCTATCTCCGGACAAAAACAAAATTTTTCAAAAATTTTCAATTTTTTGAAAAAAAGGAAAGGGGTTACATCATTAAAATTGTAAAAAATTGACAAAATTTTTAATTTTTTTAAATTTTAAATTGAGTATGCAGATTGGTTAACCTACTAAAAACTAGCATAAAACAACTTTCCGACTTAAAATTAATGCATTTTTGGCTGAGTTATGAGTTTTTTAAACTTTGATTTGTCAAACAAAAAATAAGAAATAAAAACTGTCAATTTCAAGAATCTTGCAGAGGGTATTATAATTTTAATCAGTGAAGGAGTCATTTCCGACCCTATAAACTATATATATTTTTGATCAGCATCAACAGACGAGTCGATCTAGCTATGCCCGACAAAAATTTAATTTTTTCAAAATTTTAAAAATTTTATAAGGGGTTACATCGTTAAAATTGTCAAAAATTGGTAAAAATTTTAATTTTTTAAAATTCTATATCGAGTAAGCAGATTTATTACCTTAATAAAAACGAATATAGGGAAACTTTCCGAATTAAAATTAAGCTTTTCTTTACATAGTTATGAGATTTTTAAACTTTGATTTATTGAACAAAATGAAGATATACTAATTCTTCTCTGCGCGTCTTTGATATATATTTTTTTATATGGGAACAATCAAAACTGGTCAGCAGATTCTTTTTAGTTTGTTTTTATTGTCGGATCTCTTCTTTTCTCGTCTAATTATTCTTTTCTGTTTTGGGTTCTTGGCTGGGCCCAAAAAAATAAAAATGGATAATACATTAATATACAATTTGATATATAGAAATCGAGACGCGAGAGTGGTAAACGTAAGATGAACAAATCGTACAAAATGAATATTTATATATACGTATATATATAAATTTCCATAAAAATAATACAAAAACAAAAAAATATATATTATTATTTCATTCACTTTTCACTTTTTTTCTTTTGTTTTTCATCAACATCATTGTTTTTGATCACAGGTGTTTTTTTTATAGTTTTCTTCTTTTTTTTTGTGTATGTTTTGTTGTTAAAGAAATCATAAATAAATTAATTGGAAAACCCGATTTCAGACTAATAATAAAATGTAAATAAAACTGTAATCAAAATACCAAAGGGAGTCGCATTGCAAAATTAAATAAGAATAATTTCGAAAAACAAAAAGGAAAGACACATCTCTCGAGGAAGAGAGGAGGGGCGAGGAGTTCTCCTATAAGAACTATAGAACTTAGTTCAACTAAGATGTTGGGGGGGAGGTGAATCCCCCATTAGATATATAGCAATAGAGCCATTATGGTTGACTTAAGGTTAATCCAATCGTTACAGATTTATGGTTTATGTTTAATGGTTTGTAGTTTATGGTTTAGTTGAATATTTTGCCATCGGCCCATGCACTTGTGTCGTGTCTACTACGTATAGAAGCAGCATTAGTTTATCCGCACAATCTCTCCTCAAATGGTTTTCTCTGTATCCCTCTCCTTGCCTTCGTTAGGAACAACTCATCTGTTACAAGGAGCAAGGGTGGGAGGTTGGTAAGGAAGCAGTTAGATGTGGCCTTCTAGACCGGAGAAATCGTCAAAAGGTAACCCTCTGCTTTCGCTCTGGCCCTAGACTAAGGGTTTTAATATAAAACAATGAGCTAATGAGGCCAACTCCATCGGCAATCAGCACCTTTCCAGCTGCTCGCAGGACTGCGTTTGCGGCTTCTTGCCCTTGCGCTTCAGGGAGCGACTACTGCTTCCATGGCCACTGCCTATGGCCAGATCGGTCTGGTAGGGATCTATGGCGCTGAACTCGGAGCCACCACCGCCGCCTTCCATCTGGTTGTGTTCCGCCAGCTTGCTATACTTTTTACGGGAGCGCGAGAAGAGGTTCAGCAAAGAGCGGAAGCGGCTGGAGCTTGCCGAATGATGCTCATGCTGGAGATGATAATGCTGCTGCTGCTGGTGAGGATGATGAGGATGCGGCTGACCCTCGGCTGGCGCCTCAACGGACTTGGATTTGGTGATGTGCTTGGGACGCTGCTTCTTTTGGTTCTTGCTCTGTTGGCGCTGCTCCTCGGCCAGCAGGTGCTCCTTCATCTTGATCACATCCGGGTGCGGCTGAACATCGAGCATCCGTCGCGTGGTTAATATAGAGTTCTCCTGCATCTGATAGCCGCTGCTGCTGTTCACCGCCGCTTCGCCAGCAATAACCTGAAGCACTTCGCCACCAGAGGAGGCCGTGCAGGCGCTGGACGAGGACAGCGATGATGGCGAGGCAGAGCGGTAGGTGGCGAAGCTAATGGAAGCACTGGAAGTATACTGCAGCTCCGACTTGCTGGCGGCCGTTGCTGGAGGCGAGCCAACGCCGACCGGCTCTTCAAAGCTAACGCTCTGGAAGGTCACCGAGCTCTTGCGGGACGTTGTTGAGTTCTGTCTCATCTGATTGGAGTCCAGCGACTGTTCCGCCTCGCCAGGGTCCTCATCGTCGTCCTGGTCGTTGTTGTCGTCGTCCTCCTCCTCCTGCCTGGTAAAGAAGCAATGTCGCGGAAACTGCGATCCCGAGGCGTTGCGCTGAAAGCGACCTCCCGCCTCTTCTTCGTCGCCGAGGCAATCCCTTTGGGCAGCCGTCAGCGGTGTGCTGGAATTGTACATGGTGAGGTCGCCGCTGGACTTGGAGTTCACCCGCTCGGTGCTGGCAATGATTTTCTTGATCACATCCCTATAAAAGGCATGGTCATAGGTGTTGTTATCCTCCGATGCCATCAGTTGTGTGGGCAGGGCCAGGCTATTGCTGCTAGCCGGTGGCGGATGTTGGCAACTGTCCAGCGAATGCTTCTTGCGTCCAACGGCGGGGCTGTTGCCCAGACTGCCGCCGAAACGTGGCACTGCTGAGGCGGTGGTTGTAGCCGAGGCAGAGGAATTACCGGACTTGAGGAAGTGGAAGCAGCCAGTGGGCCCTGTCACGGTGTCCGTTTCGGAACTGTCATCGGATACCAAATATAGATTTGGCGGCTGATACGGACTGGGCGTAATATCTAGGCCGTACTCCTGGCTTCTGGCACGATGATACATTGTCCTGCTGGCGCTGGTAAGGCTGCTGTTGTTGGAGTTGCTCTTGCTTTTGCTCTTGCTCTGGCTCTGGCTCTGGCCATTGGGCAGGGAGGCGTTCGAGTGGGAAGTGGGGTTAGTCTGACTGTTACTGTGGCTGCTATTGCTAGTAGTCGTATTGTTATTATTTATATTAATATTAATATTATGATTATTATTATTATTCTGGCTGTTGTTGTTGTTGACGGAGTTGCTATTGTTGTTGTTGTTGTGGTTGGTTGTAATGGCATTGGTGGTGGTAATGGCCTTACAACTACCAATATTGCTGTTGGGTTGTCGCGTTAGAAAATAGGGTATACCTGGATATACTCCTCCTCCGCCGCCTCCTCCTCCGTTAGCTCCCGGTATCGCTATCGCTCCCATTCCAACTCCCATACCATTGCTATTGCCCGGCGGTGGGGTTAACGAGGCCACCGGCAGCTGTTGCTGCAACTGTAGCTGCTGCTGCTTGCTCTTGTCCAGATTCGGTGCACTCTTGCTGAACGAGGAGTGAGTGGAGCTCTGGGCGGGCCACTCCGGCTGGCCACCGCCGCCCATTTGCGAGGGCAGAAGCGATCGCTCTCGCTGGTGCATGGTGGAGGGGCCCCAGGTCTTGCCCTTGTGCCCATCGGTAACTATTTTTATGTAAAACGTTCCCCAAAACGTAGAAAACCAAAAAGGAAATAAGAGAAAAAAGAAACGAAAAGAGAAATCAATCAAAACGGAAGAAATTAAATACAAAATTAAAAAGAAGGAAGCATGCCAAACATAAGCATCAAATAAAAATAATCATACTGATACGGAGGTAGCATGATGAGGTACTCTTGGTACTAATCTCTGGTCTAATCTAATCTCTAAGCTGATGGCCTCATTTCTTTGCATTCCTTGTGTTAACTCGCATCCCAGTATCCAAATTGTATAATGAATTATATGGAAAATATTGAATAATATTCGGAGTAGGGATTTGTTATATCGACCATAAAAAGTCGGATATTATAAATGAATAGCTGTACATAGCTCAACATGATTTATTTATTTATCTATCCCTTGCTTTAATTACATTATGTATTCAACATTTAATATCAAAAGCAAACTGCATCTGATATTTTCCTATAATTCCCAGCTAAACTGAATCTATGGGGGACATAGAGCAGGGCAAAGACTAAGGAAAATAGCTACTTACGTGCCACGAAGCGTAATCCAGAGAATGAGGGTGAGCCCGGCTGCTCCGCCTTGTCGCGTACAGCCGTTATGGTGTGCCGGAAGCCCGTCGGCAGTGATATCTGCAGCGGTTTGTACTACAGGAATAGTGAAAAGTTTCGTTAGTAAGGAAATTTTTCTCACACAATAGCTTTACCTTTTTGCCCTTTTTAGGCCTGCGTTTCGTTGGCACCGGCTGCATCATAACCAGCTCCCGTTCGATGAGCACCATTTCACGCTCCCGCAAGTGCTGCTCCTGGATCTTGAGGAGGGTCGCCTTTTCGCGCTGCTCGTTCTGCACGCGCAGCAGCTGCTCCTCCTTGTTGCGCAGTTCCTGTGGGAACGGAGAACATAAGGGGTTTAGTGAAGGCTTTACAGGTTTTAACAAAAATTGCTAACTAGAAACAAAGAACAAGGTACTAAGAGCTAGGATCTAGGAACTAGGAGCCATGCAGCATGTTGGCTTAAGTGGCGAGAAGGTTGTCCATCCACGAACATGAAACTGGATAACTTAGGGCAAACGGAACGTAACAAAAACACGGCAAGGAACTTAACGAAACTCAATGAAACTCAACGAAAAAGGCGGGCAGAGTGCGAGAGACCTGTTGGACGCGCTTACCTCTTCGATGGTTTGGAAACGCTTAACGTCGTTTGATGTTTATGTATTTTACAAAAGGAATTTGGTTTGTTTTTTGTTTTGTGTTGTTTTTTGGAGAGAAAGTATAAACCAAATTATTAGAATTTTATCAACAAACGACGGGGGATTGATTGGGGAAGAAAACAGAGAGTAATGGACAAAGAAGAACTCAAGAGCGGCCTAGGGCCAACAAAGAGAACGGTCTAGAAACGAGAAATCGATCTAGGAGAACTCAAAGGCGGTTCTTACCTTTTCTTTTTCGCGCAAGTCGTGCAGCACCTCGGCGATCTCCTTTTTCCAGCACTCCTGCATGTAGTGGAAGGACTCCTGCGGCGTCAGCGTAAACTTGGAGCGGGCAATACTTTCAAGCTGCTTGAGTATCTCCTTGAAACCAGGTCGCTTGTGTGGATCCGTCTGCCAGCAGCCTACGAATTTTGTATCGAGATTAAAAGATATTTAATAAAAGTGCCCTGGAGAAGTATGACTTCTTCAGAGACTGAAAAACTCACTTTTCATGAGGGCTCCCCAGGTCTCGGGGCATGTTTTTGGTATGGGCAAGGTCAGTGTGTTGACAGCCACGCCATAGGCCACGGACAGCGGATCGAAGCCCTTGTAGGGCGTCTCGCCCGTTATCAGCTCCCAAAGCAGCACGCCATAGCTCCAAACATCCGAGGATCTGCGGGATAGAAACCAAGTTACAACAGGGGTTTGCTATTAGGAGAGCATCTTTCAAACTCACTTGGAGTAGGTGCTGACACTGATCACCTCGGGCGGCATCCAAGCGTACGTGCCGGCGGCGCTCATCCGTTGCGTATTGTACATTTCCCTGGCCAATCCAAAGTCCGTGATCTTGAGCGTCTTCTGCTGCAGGTGATTGCCCTCGATGGCCTCATAGATGAGGACATTGGAGGACTTGAGGTCGCGATGAATAATCGACATGGGCGCCTCGTTGTGCAGGTAATTCATGCCTCTGGCTATCTGGATGGCCCAGTTAACGAGCACGTCGGGCGGTATTTTTCCCGCCAGAATGCGATTGAGACTGCCGCCGCGGGCATACTCCATGACCAGGCATAGCTTCGTCTTCAGACAGACGCCACGCAGGGCGGCTATATTCTCATGCTTGAGCGCCCAGAATAGCTTGGCCTCCTGGAGCACATTGTCGCGCATCCGCTGCATATCGTCCTCGCCCGTCTGATGGGCGATCTTGATGGCCACCTCCTCGCAGTCATAGAACCCGCGATGCACCTTGCAGAAGCCGCCCGAGCCGATTACCTCCTTGATGTCCAGCTCCTCGTACTCGATTTCGTGCGGCTGGATATCGCCAATGGCGGATGGGACATTAAGCTGTAGAGGATCGGCATCCGTCACAAAGTCCCTGGGAAAGACACCGACCTGGGAAAGAGGTTAAGAAAAATAATTTCAATTATGTTTCGAGTCTGAAGTGGAATAGAGTCGCTCCTTACCTTGTCTCCAATCTTGCCCGTCCACCAGCCCACATCGCCTGATACCTCGCTGTCCGTGGATAGCACAACAACGATCTGGCCCCGGCGCAGAGTCAGCTCGTCCTCGCCCTGTGCCTCGTAGTCATACAGGGCTGTCCAGAGGCTGCCATCGCCCACCTGCGGCTCCGCATCCTCCAGTTCGGCCTGGAGTTGCTGCTGATGCTGATGCTGCAGCTGCTGCTCCTCACTGATGGGTAGCATGGCTCCGTTAGTCCTGATCCTGGCCTGATCCGCTGATGGATGGCTACATCAAAGGCCCACACACGGCGACATGGAAACGCGCCCGTCTTTGTTGTGATTATTGCTTCTCTGCGTGTTTGCGGTTATTTCTGCGGGGAGGGAGGGAGAATGGTGCGTGGGCACAACAACCGTTGGAAACGTGAAACTACAACAATTTCAATCAGGCTTCCAGACAGCTAACAGGACTTTTTCAGGACATTCGCAATTTCCTTATTATTTTTCACAGCACAACACAACGGGAGCAGCACACAATCAGACAAACACGAACACACACGCATACGGACTTGCACACACACACTTACACTGGCACGAGAACACGCACAGCACACCATTGTCGACGGCCTCTGGCCGCAGTTGCAGCAGCAGCAGTGTCCGTCGCCTCCTGTTACGTCGTAGCCGCGCGGTCCTTCTCCAATCGCCTGGAATCCTTAATGCCTCGCCGCAGTCCTCGCCAATCGAACAACTCTGCGTATTGATTTTTGATTCCGCATATGTTTTTAAAACATATATGTGTGTAAAAAAAAAAACTAGAGTTGTGTTGTTCAAATGTGAACTGGTTTAATTGAACTGGTCTTTGGACCCAGCGGCCGAACTGGCTCCCGCTCTCTGCCAGTTCGAGTTCCAGTTCAGTCATTTGTTGCGTATTGTATGCGTTTGAAAGTTTGGAACTTGTCTTATTTATAATTCATTTGCTGACCTATATTGTATTTTATGGCTTCTTGCGGCACAAAGGGATTTTAAGTGGGCTAATTTGAATTGGGGATGCGATTGGGAACTAGTTCCTTAGCAAGTCACACTTAAAAAAACCTGCGGCCAGTGTTGGGTAAAATTTGGTTTTACTATTATTTTTATAAAATCTTGCGTCACAGTTACTTAACAAAAAATCTGGCAACGCCGTTTCAGAGATTTACAAAACTTTTTTGGGGTTTTCTCAAGGCTGCGCTCTTATCCAGGGCACAAATAAATTCTTTTGCAACATAACAATATATAACATAACATATAAGATAACAATAAAATATTGTGTACAATGGATGGATACCCTTGCAAATGCAAACTAAATTCTTATCATCTTTAAATTTTTATAGTTCTCAAGTCCGAATGCTTGAACACTCAGATATTGTTATTTTATAGAATTTTAAAAAATATTTAGAAATTGAAATAATACTATAAAATGGATATATGTATCTCCTGTTAGTTATTTTATTATTACAACCATGGATCAATTATTAGTAATCCAATAAAATTTCCTGTTATTTTATAGAATCCTAAAAAAATATTTAGAAATTGAAATTATACTATAAAATGGATATATGTATCCCCTGTTATTTTATTCTTATAACCATGGATCAATTATTAGTAATCCAATAAATTTCTTGTTATTTTAAAGAATCTGAAAAATATATTTAGAAATTGAAATTATACTATAAAATGAATTCAATTCATCCAATAATCCAATAAAATTTCTTGTTATTTTATAGAATCTTAAAAAAATATTTAGAAATTGAAATTATACTATAGAATGGATATATTTATCTCCTGTTAGTTATTTTGGTCTTATAACCATGGATCAATTATTAGTAATCCAATTTCAAATTGCAAGGATATCAAATTTTGGAGTGCCGGAGTTAGCTTTCTATCTTGTTATGGACTTGTTTAAGGCACTTTAACAAAACATACTTATTTTATATTCAACATACTATACAGTATATACACATAAATATACATATAATAATTTATTTATCATCAGAGGAAACTCGCCTGGGGCAGAAGAAGCCCCTCCCGAAGCGACTGGTGGATCCAGGCAGAGTTTAGCACTTTGTCTGCACTCAACGTTGGGCGGTTTTGCAGCCACTGCTCCAGGTGAGCGTCATCCAGGTCCGAGGGCATGCAGATGAAGCCTAGATTAAGCTTTGGATCGGTTCCGTCAGCCAACTTGCCACCATTTTGTAGAAACAGAATCTTGCCCAAGTTATCGCCCTGCGGCTCGTAGAACTCGGCGTATATGTGACGGAACAGATTAAGACTCTTCTTTCCCTCCAGCAGCTGGTCCTCCAACGCATACAGATCAGATGGCACCGCTTCCTCCTCCTCTTCGGTCACTTTGTCCATGTCCAGCAGTAGTTCCTGCAACTCATCAATGTCCGCAATATCCTTGTCGTAGCTATCCCCGAACCTGTCGAAACACTCGGCCAGCTCCCGTTGCAGTGGCTCGGTGGCTGCCATTAGATCCTTTGGCCGCAGCTCTAGCTCTTGCTTCCGACAGATCCGCAGGAGCCAGTCCATGTGCACAATGTCGCAGGTGCGCGGCTGTTGCAGAATGAGCCGCTTAACCAAGAACGTCTCGTCGCCGGCTATGCAGAAGCACTTGGGATCGTTGGGCAGAGGATTCTCAACGATGCAGCCTCCATTCAGTACGGCCAGCTCCTGCAGTTGCTGCTTGCTGTGCTGCCCGGCCGAGCCGCTCAAAATGCAGAAGCTGAGGCCATCGAACAGCTTCGTGCGACTCGAACTGTTGGGATCTAGCACACAGCGCTTCTCGTAGACGGCCAGTCCCAGGCGACTCCGTTCCGAAGGTGTCATTCGGAGACGTTTTCGCTTAGTAGTCAAATCCTCCAGTCGCAGCTGGCGCTTATTCAGCTTCTTGATGGCCATGGAACCCTAGGGAAAAGGCGGAGAAAGGATTAAATTGTCAGAAGACAGATATATATCTAAATCTAACAAACAACCTCGCACATATCGTTGAACTCTTTAAGGGTCATGCATTCGTTCCAGCATTTGTCATCGCGTTTCAGTTCAATGCGCGGAAAATGCAACGATTTGCGGGTGAAGAACGCCGAATTTGGTGCCAAATCGGCCGCCTTCACCTGCAGAATTATCGAGTTTTGCGGCTCGATCCACAGATCGGGACAACCCGTCCGATCGTTCGCCTTGTAGTGATACCACAGCGGTGGCGGCTCCTTAATCACATCGTGCCAATGTGGCTTTAGGGTGTGATTCAAAACACCCCTTTGCTGTGTGTTATTTGTGACGCAGCCAATGCTGAAGACCTCATGGCGATGGGAGGAGCTGCCTCCAGTTGATGCCGGCTGGAGGACGCCCAGCAAAAAGGATTCAATAAATGTGCGCTTGCGATTGTAGAAGCCGCCGATGATTAACACATCAAACTCCGTGATGAGGCCCTTAATGTACTGTGGAAGAAGTTATAGAGGGGATTATTGCTGTTATTTATAAACTGTTTTAGCGCTACTCACATCAGCCTTATCTTTGTACCAGCCACCGCCCAGACGGACTCCCGGCTGATAGACGGATCCCTGCTTCTTCAGCACAATCCCCTCGGCATTTGAGTCAAGGGCCTGTTGGAAGAGCTCGTTGAACTCCTCCACCGACCCAATCTTGCGGCCACGCATCAATTGCAGCACGCCACGCTGCTCCACCAGTAGCTTCTGTAGCTTGTAGGCGCGCTGAATGTAGGTGTGGTCGAGAAGGCTCTGGCCATTGAAATACAACAGATCGTAGACCACAAAACAGGGCTGCCAGCTGCGGTCGGGCTTCAGACTCTTAACGTCCGTATTCTCGCCCTTTTCGCGGAAGCGCTGCTGGACGGTGTCCCACACCATCATCTCGCCATCCAGGATAATGGACTGCAGACCCAGCGGCAGCAGGCCCCTTAGCTTGGGCGTCAAGGTGCCGACGCGGTCGTAGCTGTCTCCAAAATTGCGCGTATAATCGACCCCGTTCCTTGAGATGTACATGAAGCGGCCGCGATCGATGTGCAGCTGGAATCGCTCGCCATCCATCTTGGTCTCCAGATAGAGAACGTCCGATTGCATTAGCTCCTGGATATCGCCCGGAAAGCGTTCGCACAGCATGGGACGGATTTGATGAAACGGTCGGATGACTGCATTCAGATTTACGGGCTTGACATTGTCCTTGCTATCCCCTTTGGTGGTGCCGCTGGCATTCAGGTCAGTGGCATTGTCGGCCAGCAGGTTGCAAACATGCCCCAGATCCGAGCAGCGCTGGTACATTTCCTGCGCCTTGGGGTGCAGTACCCCAAATATTTTCTGCTCGCCAATGCCCAGGCCCAGGCTCTTCAGCAGCAGCCTTATTAGCCACTTTTGCTCCTCCGGCGAGGCCTCCTGCGTAAACCGAATCAGCTCCTGTTCCTTAACTGGGGATGGACGTCAGTCTTTATCCAAGCATTGTTTTGACGGCCATTACACCCACCTGTTGTGTCCTCGTTGGCAATGGTGTCCAGCATTTCGTGAATGTGCTTGAGCCGCAGATTGCTGGGCGGATTGAAGCAGCGCGGCTTGAGGACGGCATAAACCACATCGCCGTAGTCCCTGTACATGTTCCCACTGCGGTGCTGCAGCATTATGGCATCGCTGGCTAACAGGAGTTGATGCGTGATGAATAATTACTCATTTCACCGGTAATCCCCCAACTGCACCCACTCACAGTCCTTGGCCAGCTGAAGCACCCGAATGTAGAGCCGGCCCAGCGCCGTAATCTGCAGACCATACGTGTCTCGGCCTGTGTCCGCGCTTGGAAGTAGCAGGCGCAGCACGGAATAGAAGCTGCTGGCTCCGCTCTCCACCTGGTCGTCGGCAAGGCCGGTTTCCTTGCGAAAAGATTCGCGATGCCGGCAGAATGACTCGTAGTAGCTCTTCAACACGTCCTCCTTGTTGGCAACCTTTTTGGTGGCCTTCAGCTTCTCGAACAGGTCACAGATGTCCCGGAACTTGATCGTGCTGGCTATATCCACGCTCATTCTGGCGTATTTTAAGGAATAACTATTTCACAATAAAATGTATGTTGTGCACTGTACAATAGGGATGACACATCGAAGAACAACCCGATACTGGCACATCGTTTTCAATGTTATCGCTTCTACTAGGCAATCGATAGGAAGTGCGCTTCTCAACCCTGGTCACCTTTGCCACTATCGATAAAAGAATAAGCTATCGTCTTCAATTCAGGTGCTCCCTAATAAAATAACAGATAAACAGACAGCCAATTAATTAATTTACTCAATAACTTGCCTAAGCAGGGCCACAGCTATGTAAAATACATCCCAAGTGAAGAGATCCAGCCAAGTCAACGCTAACTATCGCCACAATCGATACGTCGTGCATTTTCCAGCCCTGGCCAAATGCAACCGTGCGCGCAGCGGCGGAAACGTATTTCCGTGGCGTTGCCGCACACTGCCCCAACATGTTCTTTTTCAGGCGTTTGCCTTTGCGCTGACATCGTATCTCGATATCTTCTGTGAAAATGTAAGGGTTTTTCGAAGTTTAAATAAGTGTAAAAGCGGCAGAGTTCAACCAAACGACTGCTAAAGTGGCGGCCAAGCGCGAATAATAAGGGTTTTGTGCATTTGTTGAGCCAACGGCAAAAAACAGAAATTTCAACGGCAATGAGGTTAAAAACGGGCGGCTTTTTGTTTGTGTGTGTGTCTGTGAGTGTGCCACTGTGTGAGAGCATAACACGTGTTGGTTTCACATTTTCCTTTTTTTTATGTTTTTGTATTTATTTTTTACGGTTCTATGGCGAAACTAAAGCCTTTGGATGAATAGCAAATATCGATTCCTTTTGTAAAGGCATTGCCACGGTAAAGTCGTGGAAAATCAACAACAACAATGCGCGTGTGTATATGTGCATATACAAATGTGTATGTGTGTATGGTGTGCGTGTGAAAATAGCGCTCATTTACAGTAAAGATTTAAAATTCAGTAAAAATGTGTTTTTCACACAGGTTTGATGGCCGTTAATTTTTTTTTACTTGGAAACACCAAATATGGGTAAACCTCGTGTGTTTCTTTGGTTTGAAAGTGCAGAAATGGCCGCGTTTAGTAAAAAACCTATATTTTAGCTACTTCAGTTGAATATTGTTGAAAAAAAGAAATAATTTCATTTATATTCACCTTTCCTCCACTCACAGCATGGCCGAAGTTGCTGAAAACACCGTCGTGGAGACGTTCGAGGAGCCGGCGGCACCTCTGGAAACCGAGAACGCCGAAACGATCCTGGAGACGAACGTGGTGGCCACCAGCGAGCTGCCCGAAATCAAGCTGTTCGGCCGCTGGTCGTGCGACGATGTGACCGTCAACGATATCTCGCTGCAGGATTACATCTCGGTGAAGGAGAAGTTCGCCCGCTACCTTCCCCACTCGGCCGGTCGTTATGCCGCCAAGCGATTCCGCAAGGCTCAGTGCCCCATTGTGGAGCGCCTGACCTGCTCCCTGATGATGAAGGGCCGCAACAATGGCAAGAAGCTGATGGCCTGCCGCATTGTCAAGCACTCGTTCGAGATCATCCATCTGCTCACCGGCGAGAACCCGCTGCAGGTACATATGCTTCACATTTTATACCCTTTTCGAAAGGTGGAAGGGAGCAAGCGGCCCATGCTAAACTGTGTCCGCAGATACTCGCCACTGGGACATGGGTAGAATGGGCGCGCAGATTAAGTGGGTCCCAAAATATCCTAGTGCCTGAAGATAATAAGCCTCTTCTGGTTTCTCCTGGAACTTGGAACTACAAAATAATTGCACTTACAATAACGTAAAAGTAATGGTTGTTAGTCCTCCTCGATGCTGGTTAGTTACGATACTTTCGCAAGCATTAACTTCTATGTGGACTTATAGTAAGATAGTTTTAATATTATCCTAGTGCCTGAAGAAAAGCATCCGCTTCTGGTCCTCTTGGAAATTAAAGCTACACTATAAACTTGGAAATGAAGATTAGGAAACCCCAGTTAGTCCTCCTCAAGCTAATTGATGGCAAACTCTAGCCGAATTGAGCAATTACTCAGGACTTATAGGAAACAGAGTTTTAATATTATCCTAGTGCCTGAAGAAAAGTATCCGCTTCTGGTCCTCCTGGAAATTAGAACTACACTAGGAATATGTTGATAAGGAAACCCCAGTTAGTCCTCCTCAAGCCAATTGATGGCAAACTCTAGCCGAATTGAGCATTAACTCAGGACTCAAAGGAAGCAGAGTTTTAATATTATCCTAGTGCCTGAAGAAAAGTATCCGCTTCTGGTCCTCCTGGAAATTAAAGCTACATTAGAAATTGTCAAAAATATATATACATATACTTGTGCTTGAAAACTTCAGCAACTTTCCGTCCGAAACTAAAACTGCAGCGTTGATCTCGACAACGTTGTGGTATTCAATTGGACCACATTGAACCCCATGCATTACTATTCCTCTTAAGGGCATTGTCTCAAAGATGCGAACCTTAATAAAGTCAAAAGGCAACAAAAACGTTCATGTAATAAGTTTAAAGTGATTTATCCGTCCAAAACTAAAACTGCAGCGTTGATATCTACAGCGCTGTGGTATTCAATTGGACCACATCGAACCCCATGTTTAACTATTCCTCTTAAGGGCATTGTCTCAAAGATGCTAACCTTAATAAAGTCAAAAACAACATTATTTTATCTACAAACAAGACATTATTCGAGAAAACTCGCCGACAACAGTTCACCTCAATGCCAGCGGCTTTAAATAAACCCTTTGCCGGTGGGCATTACCAAAATTGAACTGAGATCGAATGGTTTCAATATTATCCTAGCGCCCGAAGATAAAGCCTCTCTTCCTGCTCTCCTGGAAATTGAAACAACATTTACTACCTATTCCATATACGTTATTTAGCGATTTAGATACGAATTGAATTTAATTAATGTTTTGCATTGCACTTACTTTCAGATCTTGGTCAGCGCCATCATCAACTCGGGACCCCGTGAGGACTCCACCCGTATTGGACGTGCTGGTACCGTCCGTCGTCAGGCTGTGGATGTGTCGCCCCTGCGTCGCGTCAACCAGGTGAGTCTCTCGCTTGTAATGGATTCCAGATTCATAAAGTGGCCAGCTACGATGGCTAGTGGTTCGTTTAGTGACTGCTGGCTTATAATGTTGGCTAAATTGAAAATCTATCTTATCCGTAGCGTCACAATGTGTAATTTAGCCGACATTTGGCGTATGAACTGAAGAGACATTTTTGAATCAATCATAATTGTTATATAATGTGAAAATCTACAAAATCTAATGTATTATTATTTATTTTAGGCCATCTGGCTGCTGTGCACTGGAGCTCGCGAGGCTGCC
This sequence comes from Drosophila bunnanda, assembly GCA_035046265.1. Lineage (NCBI taxonomy): Eukaryota > Metazoa > Arthropoda > Insecta > Diptera > Drosophilidae > Drosophila > Drosophila bunnanda. The sequence continues at coordinate 1,489,550 of JAWNOB010000017.1, forward strand.
TTCAGGAACATCAAGACCATTGCCGAGTGCCTGGCCGATGAGCTGATCAACGCTGCTAAGGTGAGCAAAGAGCTTTAAAAGCCAAGGAGACGGGAATCTTTACCAGCATAGGGAGTGCTTAAAGAACTTTAAAGATCTCCCGGGTTAAGTGTAGTAATCCAACGAAATGGTCCAATCTAATTCTGCCTGATGGTTTATTCATGTAGTCTCGCTTTTGGACCAGAATATATCTTTTATTATCCTTGTGCTTGTGATTAATTTCCAGTTCAATGCACACGAGAAACGTAAAAGAACATGTACACGCATATATCGTTGAAATCTTATGTATTTTTGTTTAAATTTAGGGTCCAATCTAATTCTGCCTGATGGTCTATTCATGTAGTCTCGCTTTTGGACCAGAATATAGCTTCCATCTTTTATTATCCTTGTGCTTGTGATTAATTTCCAGTTCAATGCACACGAGAAACGTAAAAGAACATCACTTATTGTAGAGATATACTCCTTAAACACATAAACCTAGTTCTCAGGGCATAGTTTGCCGTAAAGAAATGGTCCAATCTAATTCTGCCTGATGGTCTATTCATGTAGTCTCGCTTTTGGACCAGACCAAAGCCCCATCTTTTATTATCCTTGTGCTTGTGATTAATTCCCATTACAATGCACACGAGAAACGTAAAAGAACAAGTGCTTAAATCAGCTCAAACCATGGATTTGTAATCAAAAATCTAATAAACACTAATAACAACCATTTCATCCTATCATTCCAGGGATCCTCCAACTCCTACGCCATCAAGAAGAAGGATGAGCTGGAGCGTGTGGCCAAGTCCAACCGTTAAGGAGACGTTGCACCAACAAAAACAAACTCTTCTGCGTTCGTTTTTTTTTATACAAATAACGTGTGTACTCCGTGAAATGATACACTAAATTTAAAATAAACAACAAGATGAAAAATCGAAAATTGAGTGTTAACAGTTCTTTTTTTAATAGTTTTTTAATTTTAAATAAACTTAATTATCTGAAAATAAGTAGACAACGCATATCGGAAATTGGTTTTGGTTTTTTGAGTTGAGATCTGAAAGGGACGGGCAATGTTGAGGATTTATGTACATATATTGTTGTCTCTTTCATTTTCAAATTCGTTGACATTACTATAATTTCATTAGTTGTGACTAGATAAAGGTGGAGAACACAATGTTTTAACGTTTTTAAATATATATATTTTATGGCGACTAATGCTGTTTTTAACACATCACCGAACAAGTAAACTAAACCCTAATAGCCTCTTTGTGCAGAGATCGAAGATCAAAAATATAACTCGTATAAATGAAATGTTGTTTATAAACACATTTTGCTCTGTAAATGCATTCTAGAAAACTACAAATTTCGATATAAATCGATTACAGTGTAGTGAGAACACATTGCCTTCTGGCGAGGTAGATTTTTCGTTTAAAGAAACTCCCAACTATCTGTGCGCCGACACTTCACTTTAAGCTTGCCCAGCTCCTGGTCCTCGTAACGATCCGAATACTGCAGCAGCCAGCGGGCGTACTCGTTCATGTACGTTCATGTACGTTCATGTGCGAAATGATGGTAAAACTATTCACAGCTGGCGGTGGCGGCGATGTTCTTCCAAAAGATTTGCTGGAAGAAGGGCTCCCACACATCTGATTCCAGGGCATCCTGGTGCAGGGCAAACTTGGCGAAGCATTCAGCAAATTGTTTGTACTATTATCTGGTAAAGACAGCTGTTACCCGATGGAAAGAAGGAATTTGTATAAGTATTTTCTGGTTTGGTTCCTCATACGAATACTTACTGGGTCGGTCGCTCCTTTCTGGATATCACAAAGTATTTCTGCAGCATGTGTCCTCGAGTGTAATCTTGTGCAGGTGAAGCAGATGCAACAGCAAACCCATCTCCTCCAGCCGCAATTACTGTCTTTGTTGCTCGCTAACGAATCGCCCATATATATGGGCTGACCATAGTTGGCATGTCTTGCATGACAGGATAAGATACATAGCCTCCATAGGGGTTCGGAGTAGGGGGTGCAGGGACATATTCTACAGCGGCGGGCGAAGGAACTGGCGGAGCGGGATAAACTGGAGTAGCTACATAAACTGGTGAAGCGGGCGGAGGTCCATAGACTGACGGGTAGTGAACAGGTGGTGCAGTGACATAAACTGGATACATCTGGTTGCCTTGATAAAGTTGCCTCTGTGTCAATGGACGTGCTTGTTGCTGCGGGCGCTGGTGCGACGACGGAGCTCTGTAGTAGCGACCGTGTAGGGCATTTCGGTTCTGTATGTGCTGCTGCCCCGCACGCTGTCGTTGTGCAGCACTCCGCCTCTGTCCTGCACCGTGTCCCCGTCCATGTCCTGCAGCCTGTCCCTGTCCTTGTCCCTGCCCCGCAGTCTGTCGTTGTAATGTAGCGTATAGCTGTCCTGCAGTCTGTATCTGTCTTACAGCATGCCGTCCTACACCCTGGCCTTGACCTACACACTGTCCATATGCTGGACCCTGTCCGTATCGTTGTACCTGGATTCCACGCTGGTGCGACTGCTGGCCTTGAACCGGAACCTGGTTCTGAAGCACCTGACTACAGTTGGCTTGCTCGCGCTGCCATCGCCTCATCGCACGATTAGATCGCTGGGAGCGACGCCTTCGCTGTTATTAAAAATTTAATGATTACATTAATTTCCGCCAAGAAAGAAATCCTTGATTAATATTACTCACCGTCAGTCTGGATTCATTAGGCTGCTGAGCATGTTCCCCAGCCGGGTACCATTGCTCCCGCTCACTCTTCCTAGCCATGGGATGGAACTCCTGGGCATTGGCATTCAGTAAGGAGCGAACGATCGGTGTAAATAGACCTCCGGCGGTCTCCCTTTCGCCGGTCTGTTCCACAGTTTGGTTCTGCAGCGCTGTGTATTGGCTTCTCTTCCAGGAACTAGGATTTCCAATAGGGTTTTGATCTCGATTTTCTGTGGAAAATTGCGAAGCGAGCACAACATATTCTTCGCCAGCCTGAAATTCCACAAGTGGCCTTCTTTCCCGTGCAGGAGGATTCTCGGGCATGTTCGGATTTGAGAGACCAGTAGGATTTGGGAAATTTTCAGGACCCTCTTGTGGTTGCATTTGTTGGGATGGTCCCCATTCCATCGATCGCACTGCAAAACCAGCTACCGCGGGTGTAGATGCTGGTTCACGAGGTCTTATCTCTGACTGCATCTGAGTTTTTGGCTCAGAAGAACAGCCAGGACTTTGCGAGATCTCTGAGGAATTTACAGGACTTTTTCGCCATTCCATCGATAGCACTGCGGGAGCAGCTATCGGGGGTGTAGGAGCTGGTTCACGAGGACTAATCTCTGACTGCATCTTTTTTGAGGAAGTTTCGGGACCTCTTTGTGTTCGGTTATGCTGCTCTATCTGTTGGGTTGGTCGCCATTCCATCGATGGCACCGCAGGAGCAGCTATCGGGGGTGTAGGAACTGGTTTACGAGGACTAATCTCTGACTGCATCTTTTTTAAGGAAGTTTCGGGACCTCTTTGTGTTCGGTTATGCTGCTCTATCTGTTGGGTTGGTCGCCATTCCATCGATGGCACCGCAGGAGCAGCTAGCGGGGCTGTAGAAGCTGTTTCACGAGAAGTAATCTCTGACTGCATCTGCACTTTTGCCTCGGAAGAACAGCAAGGACTTTCCAACGTCTTCTCTGAGGCACTTTTCGGACTTTTTTGTTGTTGATTATACTGCTCCTTCTGGTGGGATTGCCGCCATTCCATCGATGGCACTGCAGGAGCAGCTAGCGCGCTTGTCGAAGCTGGTTCAGGACAAATCTCTGACTGCATCTTCCCTTTTGCCTTTGAAACAGGATTTTTCGACTTCTTCTCTGAGGAACTTTCAGTACTATTTTGTATTTTCTTATGCTGTTCCTTCTGCTGAATTGGTCCCTTTTTCAGCGCTGGCACTGTAGCAGCAGCTACCACGGCTGTTAAAGTTCGTTTCTGAGGGGAAATCTCTGGATGCATCGACATTGCTTGTTGAGAACAGCCAGGAATATTCCAGTGCTGGGGTGTCGCTCTCTTCAAGACGGTTATCCTCGAAGGAGAACATGAAGGCAGCTTGGTGCCCCGACATTTGTCGGAAGTCGAAGGGAAGGAACTCAGCCAGCTAGTCGAAGCTTGATCTTTGCCATCTGCTTCTTCTGCCAGCAGTGGTTTCGGCAAAAAGTTGCCCAGAACTGGACAATCGCGCCGTGCCTTAGATGAATCAAGTGACCTTGTGACATGTTTGGTTTCCGGAGTGGCCGTAGTTTTGATTTTCTTCGCCTGCTTGCCCAAATCCGGGAATGCCTTGTGATCAGGCCTAAAGGTACCTTGGGGAGGATCATTTGTGCTAGACGACAACTGCCAAGCATTAACAGGCATCGGCGGTGCCGGTGGCGATAGAGAAGGCTGGGGTGCCTAAAGAGGAAGAAGAGATTGAGTCTGGGGAGAGGAATGTGCGTGGAAAGTACACGTTACCTTCTCCGGCTTGCCAATCGGTGTATCGGGTGTCGCAATAGGGCTCACATTAACTGTACTAGCAGTGAGGTCCCTTGAAAGAAGAAGATTGATCATTAATTCAAGTGCCGAAAAATATAGTGAAAGAATTATTATTTAAAGCTGAGAGAAACGAAAGCTCAGAGGAAACAGACACAAAGAAGTCATGGTACATCAAATATATTCAGCCCAATAACTAGGCTTCATTAGAAGCTTACCCAATGGAGCTTCCGTTGGTGTGTTGAGACTGAGCCGGTGATCCTGGAAGCTGGCCTGTGGGTTCATCGTCACCACGCAGAAACTCACTCAACTGGACCGCACGCCGACGGTTGGTGCGGCGGCGGCCTTCGCTGCCTAGATGCTTCTTAGATGGCATGCCTCCAGTTGATGGGTGCAGGCCGAGCCGTCAAAGTAGCCTGTGATGAGATAAGTGGAGCCCAACTTCAACTCGCAGTCGTGGCTGTGCGCTTTAAAAGACAAATACAAATGCAAATGAAAGCACAATTATAAGTAATACAGACTAGTGTCAAACCTCGCAACCGGATCAACTTGGGGCGATGAAGACAACTGATGGTGCGCGGTGTCTGGACGGCGGAACAAGGCAGGATGGCAAGGAGGCGAAAGGTTTCCGTAACTCTTAACTTTTGGTATTCACTCATAGGCCGAGAGCAGCCCGAACACAACGGAGCTGTGAATGAATATACCTATATTAATAAATATATCAAAGTGTGACGTGACTGTCAATTTGGGTTTGTTATTTTGAAGGATATGTGAGTGGTAAATTGATTAAAAAAGGGTTTAAGCTGTACGAGACACAAATACTACATCAACAAAAAATAATTTAAAATAGAGAAAATAATATCAAATAAAGAATAATAACTAAACAAACAAATAAATAAATAATAGTGATAATAACAGTGATAGTAAAATAAATAATGAATAACATGAAAGAGGGGAATGGTCGGGGATCCCATACCATGGGAGTTGTGAGTGTTTACTGGGATTGTATAGAGAAGACATACCATCTGTGGATCTGGTCTGTATGGCATTGCGCATACACCCGCTACTGCAGTACCAAATCGATTGCAGACTATAAGAAAATAATCCAAATTGGGGTTACTGTCGAAAACTGTTTAGGGTTTAGTCTCTGAAGCCTTTCTCTTATTTAAGCCTTGAACTTTATATATTAAAGTAAAGTATTTTACAGATTATGACCACAAAAAGGAGCAGGAGCAGGAGCAGACTAATATAAACGTTTATAGAGATCAACATTGCTGCTTTTAAGCTATACATGGCTGAACTTCCTCAGAACCATTAAATTTAAATCAAAATACGTGAAGAGATATTTTTGTTCAGAAAAAGAGTCAAGTTCAACATTATTCGAGAGAAATTAACCCTGCACAGTCCTCGCCCCCAGCTTACACCAGCGTTTCCCGTGGCGTATACGCCGCTAGGACGCCCTGCACCTGGCTCAATCCTAGACGCAGGGACTGATCACGCGGTTCGAACTGCAGGCACGGCGTATAGGGCAGTCCCACCAGTCGCCACTGAGCATGCAGCTGACCAATGTCGATGGCCTTCAGGCCGGCGGTCTTTAGGCGCGCCCTCACTAGCCCGTAGACAGTGTATCTGACCGCCTCGCCAAATTGCAGCGGCTCCTCCAGTACGAGCTGCAGCAGCCGCGGTGAGTGCTCCAGCAGCTGTGCGTAGTCAAAGTCGAGCCGCACCTGCACAGGTGCCAGGAGATCCTCGGGGCGGCGCGTGCGCCGGTAGTGCTCCACAAACCTTTCGGCGGAACCTTCCACCAACTTGAACAGCTGCGTCTGGCGGCAGAACTGTTCCACCAGCTTCTGCTCGTGGAATCTGTGTGTGTATATATGCACATATATGTATATGTATAGTGTTCCTTGGCGTACTCCATGTTTTTTGTGCCGTTTTTTTTTTGTGCTATTAGATTTTTGTACACTTACTGGCTAGTTGTTGCTGTTTCGACGTTTGCAAAAGCTTCTGGTACTTCGAATTCTCCCAAATTTGAATTCACTCTAATCATCTTAATCTGCAATCGCTAATGGAAGGAAATCCTCAATTGTGTTACACTACGACTCGAAAACTTTGTGAAAAACGGAACAATTTTTTTTAAATGATGTGCCTTGCTAGAGGTGGCCGAATGAAAGAATAAGAAAAGGCAACGGCAACAACATTATCGACAGGCCGATAAATTTGACTTCTAGGGCCGCGTTGCCAATGCGGTTGCGCATGCGTGTGTGTGATCTAAATTGGAACGGCTGGAAATCGAAAAAGTTAACGTAAATAGCTGATGTAAAAATCATAACCAATTATTAATCTTAAATTATTGCAAATAATATGGATCTTAGATAGTTAGCTTATATTCAGGTATTTAGTATCTATTTTTAAGGCTGTCAGAATGCCACAAAGCTACTCCCACTAGTTTGATAATCGCAACGGGCAGGATCGGACAACTATATCATATAGCTGCAATATGAGCGATCGGAAAATTTTTGGAAAAAAATGTAGCATTTGCAGCTTTCAACATATTTTGATCTAATTAAAGTCAGTCATTTTGAATTATTCAAGAATTTCGGTTTACATTTTATAAAAAACGGACTACTGTATCATATAGCTGTCAAAGGATTTTTCCTAATCTCATCCAAAAATAGTTTATTTTTTTATTTTTGGAAATAAATGATAATAATGACTAAGCGAATTACAACTTGCAAGGATATAAAAACTTCCTGTCTTCTTATATTATTTTTTTAATCGACAAATCAAAGTTTATAAAACTTAACTAAGCCAAAAAATCATTTATTTTAATTTGGAACGCTTTGCTCCGTTTAACAGTTTTTATATTCTTTTTTTTGTTTGACAATTCAAAGTTTAAAAATGTCATAAATCAGACAAAATAGCATTAATTTAAATTCGGGAAGCTTTCCTATGTTAGTTTTTATTAGGTTAATAAATCTGCATACCCAATTTAAAATTTAAAAAATTTAAAATTTTTGCCAATTTTTGAAAAATTTTTTCAAAAAATGGAAAATTTTTGAAAAATTTTGTTTTCGTCCGGAGATAGCTAGATCGATTCGGCTGTTCATGCTGATCAAGAATATATATGGTTTATAGGGTCGGAAATGACTCCTAAATTTAATATTTTAAAAAATTAAAATTTTTGCCAATTTTTGAAAAATTGAATGATGTAACCCCTTTCCTTTTTTTTTTAAAATGGTAAATTTTTGAAAAATTTTGTTTTCGTCCGGAGATAGCTAGATCGATTCGGCTGTTCATGCTGATCAAGAATATATATGGTTTATAGGGTCGGAAATGACTCCTAAATTTAATATTTAAAAAAATTAAAATTTTTGCCAATTTTTTGAAAAATTGAATGATGTAACCCCTTTCCTTTTTTTCAAAAAATGGAAAATTTTTGAAAAATTTTGTTTTCGTCCGGAGATAGCTAGATCGATTCGGCTGTTCATGCTGATCAAGAATATATATGGTTTATAGGGTCGGAAATGACTCCTAAATTTAATATTTAAAAAAAATAAAATTTTTGCCAATTTTTGAAAAATTGAATGATGTAACCCCTTTCCTTTTTTTCAAAAAATGGGAAATTTTTGAAAAATTTTGTTTTTGTCCGGAGATAGCTAGATCGATTCGGCTGTTCATGCTGATCAAGAATATATATGGTTTATAGGGTCGGAAATGACTCCTAAATTTAATATTTAAAAAAATTAAAATTTTTGCCAATTTTTGAAAAATTGAATGATGTAACCCCTTTCCTTTTTTTCAAAAAATGGGAAATTTTTGAAAAATTTTGTTTTCGTCCGGAGATAGCTAGATCGATTCGGCTGTTCATGCTGATCAAGAATATATATGGTTTATAGGGTCGGAAATGACTCCTAAATTTAATATTTAAAAAAAATAAAATTTTTGCCAATTTTTGAAAAATTGAATGATGTAACCCCTTTCCTTTTTTTCAAAAAATGGGAAATTTTTGAAAAATTTTGTTTTCGTCCGGAGATAGCTAGATCGATTCGGCTGTTCATGCTGATCAAGAATATATATGGTTTATAGGGTCGGAAATGACTCCTAAATTTAATATTTTAAAAAATTAAAATTTTTGCCAATTTTTGAAAAATTGAATGATGTAACCCCTTTCCTTTTTTTCAAAAAATGGGAAATTTTTGAAAAATTTTGTTTTCGTCCGGAGATAGCTAGATCGATTCGGCTGTTCATGCTGATCAAGAATATATATGGTTTATAGGGTCGGAAATGACTCCTAAATTTAATATTTAAAAAAATTAAAATTTTTGCCAATTTTTGAAAAATTGAATGATGTAACCCCTTTCCTTTTTTTCAAAAAATGGAAAATTTTTGAAAAATTTTGTTTTCGTCCGGAGATAGCTAGATCGATTCGGCTGTTCATGCTGATCAAGAATATATATGGTTTATAGGGTCGGAAATGACTCCTAAATTTAATATTTAAAAAAATTAAAATTTTTGCCAATTTTTGAAAAATTGAATGATGGGAAATTTTTGAAAAATTTTGTTTTCGTCCGGAGATAGCTAGATCGATTCGGCTGTTCATGCTGATCAAGAATATATATGGTTTATAGGGTCGGAAATGACTCCTAAATTTAATATTTAAAAAAATTAATATTTTTGCCAATTTTTGAAAAATTGAATGATGTAACCCCTTTCCTTTTTTTTTAAAAATGGTAAATTTTTGAAAAATTTTGTTTTCGTCCGGAGACAGCTAGATCGATTCGGCTGTTCATGCTGATCAAGAATATATATGGTTTATAGGGTCGGAAATGACTCCTAAATTTAATATTTAAAAAAATTAAAATTTTTGCCAATTTTTTGAAAAATTGAATGATGTAACCCCTTTCCTTTTTTTCAAAAAATTGAAAATTTTTGAACAATTTTGTTTTCGTCCGGAGATAGCTAGATCGATTCGGCTGTTCATGCTGATCAAGAATATATATGGTTTATAGGGTCGGAAATGACTCCTAAATTTAATATTTAAAAAAATTAAAATTTTTGCCAATTTTTGAAAAATTGAATGATGTAACCCCTTTCCTTTTTTTTCAAAAAATGGAAAATTTTTGAAAAATTTTGTTTTCGTCCGGAGATAGCTAGATCGATTCGGCTGTTCATGCTGATCAAGAATATATATGGTTTATAGGGTCGGAAATGACTCCTAAATTTAATATTTAAAAAAATTAAAATTTTTGCCAATTTTTGAAAAATTGAATGATGTAACCCCTTTCCTTTTTTTAAAAAAATGGAAAATTTTTGAAAAATTTTGTTTTCGTCCGGAGATAGCTAGATCGATTCGGCTGTTCATGCTGATCAAGAATATATATAATTTATAGCGTCTAAAATGACTACTTCACAGGCCTACAAGCATCTGACTAAATTTATAAAACATTACAAGGGAATAAAAATATAAGAACATATTCACCGAAAATTATTCGGGGTGTAACCATTAATTCTTACTAATTCCAGCCGTTCCAATTTAGATGTGCGTCAAATTAGCGTCGGTGAGTTAGCGTCGATATGGAACGGTGGGAAAATGGAACACGTGGCGCTTTTTTAATTTTAATTTATTTCGTAATTAAGGCTCCAATTCGAACAAAATAAAGTTTGTATATGCTAAAAAATGAATTTACTATTGATTTTTACTGGGTTTGAGAGTGTTTGACCTTTATGTACATTAAAAAAAAGCCTGTGAAAAATCATGTCTTCACGGATTTCCTTATATCTCGGCTTATCGAACGCGTGCAGCAATACCCGATATGTCAGAATAAAGGCCATTTATTGTAGTTTTAGCCTGCAAAGTTTCATTAATTTCAAACCCTATGATTTTGAGAAAATCGCATAACAGTGAACCAACCTCGGGGTCGGCCCCATACAAAACAGGACGAAAAAACTTGGATGGCTGATAACTTCGATATACGAACGCGTGCACATATGCACGGTATATAGGCTAACTAGGGGAAGATTAAGGAATATCTGGTGAAAATTTCATTTATTTTTAACCCACAGATTTTGAGAAAATCAAATAACAGTGGGTGGTGCATTTGGGCTGATAAGTGAGGCGCGAACTATGAAAATGGAACCAGATATGAATGTGCAGAGAACCAGTTGAACCAGTTCATGATAATAAAATACTGAATTCAATAGCAATAACAAATTGTTGACTGAAACATTCACTAAAGTGACTGGCCAATAAATGAAAACGTCATTCAAATCAATTTGGCAAGCGTTTTAGTAAAAGACGTTCACTCGTTTAGGAGAAATTGATGTTTCATATTATTGCAATTATTCTAGTATATACCACAGTGGTATGAAAGTGTGACCCGCTAATCAGCAAAATCGACGCTAACTTTTAAAGAATTATTACGCCCTTAAATGAACGCGTGCAAACTTGCACGGTATCTCAAACGATAGAGAAAAGTATTCTCTAACTTCATATAAAATCTCAATTAATTCTAACCCACAGATTTTTAGAAATTTCCGTTTTCCTTTTCTGAACTCATTGACAAACACTGGTTTCATATCGATAGGAACGCTTCCCACACCCTATCGATGAATTGCCCGCCAGAAAAATTCCTATTGTCAAATTAAACAATTATATAAAATATGCATGCCCCATAAATGGAATTGACATTCCAAGCATTTTGGTAGTTGTTTTATCGAAATCCGTTCAGTCGTTTAAGAGAATTTCCCACTTTTGCATTTATTTCCATATATGTTCCTGCGAAGCATATATAGATCTGGCAGCCCTGGCTGCTTAAATATAAATAAACGTGATTAAAGCTTTTTGGCAGGGTTTTAGGCAAAATGAAGACTGTATTATAAACGGTATTGCAGTTCTCAACATTTTGATCCATGTTTCATCAAAATCCGTTCAGTCGTTCTTGAGAAAACCCAACTTTTTCATTTATTTCCACATACACATTCAAGCAAAGAATTTTTATTAATTAAAATTGATTTAAACTTTACTGTAGGACTTATGCAAAATAAGGACTGTATTATAAAAGGCATTGCAGTTCTGAACATTTTGATCCATGTTTCATCAAAATCAATTTAGTAGTTCATGAGAAAACCCTAATTATTCATTATTGCCAACTTATGTTCCGGCAAAGAATTTGAATTCAGTAAAATTTATTTAAGCTTTACTGTAGTTTTTATTCAAAATGAAGACTGTATTATAATCGGCATAGCAGTTCTGAACTTTTTGACACGTTTCATTAAAATCTGTTCAGTTTCAGAGAAGAAAATTTATTTTGACAAAAAATGTCACCCTGAATCCCACTGTCACAAAAATCTTTGCGTTGTTACCATCTCTGCTGTTTCTCGTCTTTCGCATATGCTTGTACCGTTATAACGGTAGTTCTGCTGCGATTAGCTGGAATTATATGCATTCAGCACATTTCACATACACTTTTGTGACAGTGGGATTCAGGGAGACTTTTTTTGTTTTCGTTTATATTTTATTAATTGATGAATTTAAGTTTAGTTTTTTGTATATTCTTAAGAAATAAATGTATAATATAAAATAAATTAAAATAAATGTTCAAAACTTATTTCATAGTTATTTTATTTTAATAAAATTGGAAATAATATAAGAAAATGTTCATGCGAAGCAATTGGAGGTTGTTTGTTTCATAATGCAATGTATATGTAATGCAATAATAAACAAAAACAATAAATCTAAAAATTTCAAAACGTTTAGGCCTTTTGTTCCTAAGAAATTTACATTGCATTTGTTGCTAACTAATAGACGAATAATAAGAAAAATTAATTTTCTTCTGTAAAACTGAACGGATTTTAATGAAACATGGATCAAAATGTTCAGAACTTCGATGCCGATTATAAACAGCATCCATTTTGCATTATTTCTATGGTAAAGTTTAAATCAATTTTAATTAATAAAAATTCTTTGCTTGAATGTGTATGTGGAAATAAATGAAAAAGTTGGGTTTTCTCAAGAACGACTGAACGGATTTTGATGAAACATGGATCAAAATGTTGAGAACTGCAATACCGTTTATAATACAGTCTTCATTTTGCCTAAAACCCTGCCAAAAAGCTTTAATCACGTTTATTTATATTTAAGCAGCCAGGGCTGCCAGATCTATATATGCTTCGCAGGAACATATATGGAAATAAATGCAAAAGTGGGAAATTCTCTTAAACGACTGAACGGATTTCGATAAAACAACTACCAAAATGCTTGGAATGTCAATTCCATTTATGGGGCATGCATATTTTATATAATTGTTTAATTTGACAATAGGAATTTTTCTGGCGGGCAATTCATCGATAGGGTGTGGGAAGCGTTCCTATCGATATGAAACCAGTGTTTGTCAATGAGTTCAGAAAAGGAAAACGGAAATTTCTAAAAATCTGTGGGTTAGAATTAATTGAGATTTTATATGAAGTTAGAGAATACTTTTCTCTATCGTTTGAGATACCGTGCAAGTTTGCACGCGTTCATTTAAGGGCGTAATAATTCTTTAAAAGTTAGCGTCGATTTTGCTGATTAGCGGGTCACACTTTCATACCACTGTGGTATATACTAGAATAATTGCAATAATATGAAACATCAATTTCTCCTAAACGAGTGAACGTCTTTTACTAAAACGCTTGCCAAATTGATTTGAATGACGTTTTCATTTATTGGCCAGTCACTTTAGTGAATGTTTCAGTCAACAATTTGTTATTGCTATTGAATTCAGTATTTTATTATCATGAGCTGGTTCAACTGGTTCTCTGCACATTCATATCTGGTTCCATTTTCATAGTTCGCGCCTCACTTATCAGCCCAAATGCACCACCCACTGTTATTTGATTTTCTCAAAATCTGTGGGTTAAAAATAAATGAAATTTTCACCAGATATTCCTTAATCTTCCCCTAGTTAGCCTATATACCGTGCATATGTGCACGCGTTCGTATATCGAAGTTATCAGCCATCCAAGTTTTTTCGTCCTGTTTTGTATGGGGCCGACCCCGAGGTTGGTTCACTGTTATGCGATTTTCTCAAAATCATAGGGTTTGAAATTAATGAAACTTTGCAGGCTAAAACTACAATAAATGGCCTTTATTCTGACATATCGGGTATTGCTGCACGCGTTCGATAAGCCGAGATATAAGGAAATCCGTGAAGACATGATTTTTCACAGGCTTTTTTTTAATGTACATAAAGGTCAAACACTCTCAAACCCAGTAAAAATCAATAGTAAATTCATTTTTTAGCATATACAAACTTTATTTTGTTCGAATTGGAGCCTTAATTACGAAATAAATTAAAATTAAAAAAGCGCCACGTGTTCCATTTTCCCACCGTTCCATATCGACGCTAACTCACCGACGCTAATTTGACGCACATCTAAATTGGAACGGCTGGAATTAGTAAGAATTAATGGTTACACCCCGAATAATTTTCGGTGAGTATGTTCTTATATTTTTATTCCCTTGTAATGTTTTATAAATTTAGTCAGATGCTTGTAGGCCTGTGAAGTAGTCATTTTAGACGCTATAAATTATATATATTCTTGATGAGCATGAACAGCCGAATCGATCTAGCTATCTCCGGACGAAAACAAAATTTTTCAAAAATTTTCCATTTTTTGAAAAAAAGGAAAGGGGTTACATCATTCAATTTTTCAAAAATTGGCAAAAATTTTAATTTTTTTAAATTTTAAATTTAGGAGTCATTTCCGACCCTATAAACCATATATATTCTTGATCAGCATGAACAGCCGAATCGATCTAGCTATCTCCGGACGAAAACAAAATTTTTCAAAAATTTTCCATTTTTTGAAAAAAAGGAAAGGGGTTACATCATTCAATTTTTCAAAAATTGGCAAAAATTTTAATTTTTTTAAATATTAAATTTAGGAGTCATTTCCGACCCTATAAACCATATATATTCTTGATCAGCATGAACAGCCGAATCGATCTAGCTATCTCCGGACGAAAACAAAATTTTTCAAAAATTTCCCATTTTTTGAAAAAAAGGAAAGGGGTTACACCATTCAATTTTTCAAAAATTGGCAAAAATTTTAATTTTTTTTAATATTAAATTTAGGAGTCATTTCCGACCCTATAAACCATATATATTCTTGATCAGCATGGACAGCCGAATCGATCTAGCTATCTTCGGACGAAAACAAAATTTTTCAAAAATTTCCCATTTTTTGAAAAAAAGGAAAGGGGTTACACCATTCAATTTTTCAAAAATTGGCAAAAATTTTAAATTTTTTAAATTTTCAATTGGGTATGCAGATTTATTAACCTAATAAAAATTAACATAGGAAAGCTTCCCGAATTTAAATTAATGCTATTTTGACTGATTTATGACATTTTTAAACTTTGAATTGTCAAACAAAAAAAAGAATATAAAAACTGTTGAACGGAGCAAAGCGTTCCAAATTAAAATAAATGATTTTTTGGCTTAGTTAAATTTTTATAAACTTTGATTTGTCGATTAAAAAAATAATATAAGAAGACAGGAAGTTTTTATATCCTTGCAAGTTGTAATTCGCTTAGTCATTATTATCATTTATTTCCAAAAATAAAAAAATAAACTATTTTTGGATGAGATTAGGAAAAATCCTTTAACAGCTATATGATACAGTAGTCCGTTTTTTATAAAATGTAAACCGAAATTCTTGAATAATTCAAAATGACTGACTTTAATTAGATCAAAATATGTTGAAAGCTGCAAATGCTACATTTTTTTCCAAAAATTTTCCGATCGCTCATATTGCAGCTATATGATATAGTTGTCCGATCCTGCCCGTTGCGATTATCAAACTAGTGGGAGTAGCTTTGTGGCATTCTGACAGCCTTAAAAATAGATACTAAATACCTGAATATAAGCTAACTATCTAAGATCCATATTATTTGCAATAATTTAAGATTAATAATTGGTTATGATTTTTACATCAGCTATTTACGTTAACTTTTTCGATTTCCAGCCGTTCCAATTTAGATCACACACACGCATGCGCAACCGCATTGGCAACGCGGCCCTAGAAGTCAAATTTATCGGCCTGTCGATAATGTTGTTGCCGTTGCCTTTTCTTATTCTTTCATTCGGCCACCTCTAGCAAGGCACATCATTTAAAAAAAATTGTTCCGTTTTTCACAAAGTTTTCGAGTCGTAGTGTAACACAATTGAGGATTTCCTTCCATTAGCGATTGCAGATTAAGATGATTAGAGTGAATTCAAATTTGGGAGAATTCGAAGTACCAGAAGCTTTTGCAAACGTCGAAACAGCAACAACTAGCCAGTAAGTGTACAAAAATCTAATAGCACAAAAAAAAACGGCACAAAAAACATGGAGTACGCCAAGGAACACTATACATATACATATATGTGCATATATACACACACAGATTCCACGAGCAGAAGTTGGTGGAACAGTTCTGCCGCCAGACGCAGCTGTTCAAGTTGGTGGAAGGTTCCGCCGAAAGGTTTGTGGAGCACTACCGGCGCACGCGCCGCCCCGAGGATCTCCTGGCACCTGTGCAGGTGCGGCTCGACTTTGACTACGCACAGCTGCTGGAGCACTCTCCGCGGCTGCTGCAACTCGTACTGGAGGAGCCGCTGCAATTTGGCGAGGCGGTCAGATACACTGTCTACGGGCTAGTGAGGGCGCGCCTAAAGACCGCCGGCCTGAAGGCCATCGACATTGGTCAGCTGCATGCTCAGTGGCGACTGGTGGGACTGCCCTATACGCCGTGCCTGCAGTTCGAACCGCGTGATCAGTCCCTGCGTCTAGGATTGAGCCAGGTGCAGGGCGTCCTAGCGGCGTATACGCCACGGGAAACGCTGGTGTAAGCTGGGGGCGAGGACTGTGCAGGGTTAATTTCTCTCGAATAATGTTGAACTTGACTCTTTTTCTGAACAAAAATATCTCTCTTCACGTATTTTGATTTAAATTTAATGGTTCTGAGGAAGTTCAGCCATGTATAGCTTAAAAGCAGCAATGTTGATCTCTATAAACGTTTATATTAGTCTGCTCCTGCTCCTTTTTGTGGTCATAATCTGTAAAATACTTTACTTTAATATATAAAGTTCAAGGCTTAAATAAGAGAAAGGCTTCATAGACTAAACCCTAAACAGTTTTCGACAGTAACCCCAATTTGGATTATTTTCTTTTAGTCTGCAATCGATTTGGTACTGCAGTAGCGGGTGTATGCGCAATGCCATACAGACCAGATCCACAGATGGTATGTCTTCTCTATACAATCCCAGTAAACACTCACAACTCCCATGGTATGGGATCCCCGACCATTCCCCTCTTTCATGTTATTCATTATTTATTTTACTATCACTGTTATTATCACTATTATTTATTTATTTGTTTGTTTAGTTATTATTCTTTATTTGATATTATTTTCTCTATTTTAAATTATTTTTTGTTGATGTAGTATTTGTGTCTCGTACAGCTTAAACCCTTTTTTAATCAATTTACCACTCACATATCCTTCAAAATAACAAACCCAAATTGACAGTCACGTCACACTTTGATATATTTATTAATATAGGTATATTCATTCACAGCTCCGTTGTGTTCGGGCTGCTCTCGGCCTATGAGTGAATACCAAAAGTTAAGAGTTACGGAAACCTTTCGCCTCCTTGCCATCCTGCCTTGTTCCGCCGTCCAGACACCGCGCACCATCAGTTGTCTTCATCGCCCCAAGTTGATCCGGTTGCGAGGTTTGACACTAGTCTGTATTACTTATAATTGTGCTTTCGTTTGCATTTGTATTTGTCTTTTAAAGCGCACAGCCACGACTGCGAGTTGAAGTTGGGCTCCACTTATCTCATCACAGGCTACTTTGACGGCTCGGCCTGCACCCATCAACTGGAGGCATGCCATCTAAGAAGCATCTAGGCAGCGAAGGCCGCCGCCGCACCAACCGTCGGCGTGCGGTCCAGTTGAGTGAGTTTCTGCGTGGTGACGATGAACCCACAGGCCAGCTTCCAGGATCACCGGCTCAGTCTCAACACACCAACGGAAGCTCCATTGGGTAAGCTTCTAATGAAGCCTAGTTATTGGGCTGAATATATTTGATGTACCATGATTTTCTTTGTGTCTGTTTTCTCTGAACTTTCGGTGCTCTTAGCTTTAAATAATAAATCTTTAACTATAATTTTCGGCACTTAAATTAATGATCAATCTCAACCTCTTCCAAAGCACTATCCCTTCGAGGAACCTCACTGCTAGTTTCATTACTGTGAGTCCTATTGTGACACCCGACACACCGATTCCTCTATCGCCACCAGCACCGTCGTCGCCTGTTAATGCTTGGCAGTTGTCTGGCAAAAACGATCCTTCCCAAGGTACCTTTAAGCCTGATAACAAGGCATTCCCGGAATTGGGCAAGCAGGGGAAGAAACTCAAAGCTCTATCCATTCCGGAAACCAACAATGCCATAAGGTCTCTTGATTCATCTAAGGCACGGCGTGATTGTCCAGTTCTGGACAGCTTTTTACTGGAATCAGTGCTGCCTGAAAAGGCAGATGGCAAAGGTCGAGCTGTGGCTAGCTGGCTGAGTTCCATCCGCTCGGCTGTCGGCAACTGTCAGGACACCGAGCCGGCTTCTTGTTCTCCACCAAGTAGAAACACATTGAAGACAGCGACATCCCAGGAGTGTCAAGGTCCTAGCTGTTCTTCTCAGCAAATTAGTCGGATTAGTTCCCATAAGGCAGTTTCGACAGCCGCGCTAGCTGTTGATGCAATGCCGACGTCGGAAAGCGGACTATCCCAGCAAAAAGACCAGCAAATGCAACCACACAGTCCTGGAAGTTCCTCTGAAAACAAGTTACAACAGGAAAATCCTTCAGGGTCCTCAAGGGCGAATATATCTGAGAATCCTTCTGCACGGGAAACAAGACCAGTTGTAGAATTTCAGTTTGGCGACGAGGATGTAGTGCCCGCTTCGCAATTTTCCAACCAAGACCAAAATCAAACCCGTAGTGGTACCCTAAGTTTCTGGGAGAAAAGCGACGACTCAGCGCAGGAGGAGCAAGCTGTGGAACACACAGGCGAACGGGAGATCGCCGGAGGTCCATTAACAACGATCAGTCCCTCCTTATTGAATGTCAATGCCCAGGAGTTCCGTCCCATGGTCAGGAATCATGAGCGGGAGCAGGAGCAGCTCTACCCGGCTGGGGAATCTACTCACCAGCTTAGGGAAACGAAATTGATGGTGAGTAATATTATTGGACAATTTAATTTTACAGCGGAAATGAATTTAATCATTGCATTTTTACAACAGCGAAGACGTCGCGCCCAGCGAACTAAACGTACCAATAAGCGGCGGCTTCTCGCGCAAATTACCTGTGGTCAAATATTTGAGAACGAGGTTTCGGAGCAAGGTGCAATACAGGCACAGCAACAGGGTGAAGGACAGCATCAGGAAGGGAGCCAGATGGCCTCTCCCGTATGCTACTACAGTGCCCCGGCGGCTAACCAGCACCAGGAAAGAGCAGTGACTCCGGAACAACAATACCACGGCAACCAGGTGTATCCAGCTTATGTCACTGTGCCGGTTACTTCGCCCACAACTCCAGTTTATGTCGCTGCACAAACTACTCCAGCACCAGTTGCGTCCACGTCCCAAATTCCCAATATAATGCAGAATAATGCTGATGCTAGCCAGTCAGATTTTCGGATGGCGTGCCTCCCATCGACTGGAGTGGGAACGACGAACCTTCCACCAACGGATATCTCGTCTATCAACCAGTTACCTTCCAGTATTTCTGGGGCGAGTCATCTTACCCATACGCTCAGCTCGCTGCCTCCAGTGGAGGAGGATTTTCCGGATTGCCATCGTCAGCAGTCTATTATCAGCCCGGATTTGTTGTACAACAGGTCGTTACTGGATATGGACAGGGAGGAAACACAGGAGGAGGAAGTGGAGGAAGTGGAGCAAGCGTCTCGCCACCAACAATGGGGGGGATGGCAATTGAACTCGATCAGGGAAACGGCGACAGAGCGAGACCAGCCTCGACAAGAGCACAAACGCTCCATCAATATAGAAGGCGACGCAGGCGTCGGCCTTTCAGCTCATAAGCCGATATTCCGGTCACCATCCTCGCATAGTGAAGGTTACCCACAGCCCGACCTAAACTGCGTGCCAGCCAACATCAAGAAGCTCCATAAAACGGTAACGCGTCGGTATTCGGACTATGCCTTCGTCTATGCCCTGAGTGGCCAACTGGGACAAGATTGTGTGCCGATGGACTGCTATGTCTACCTCAAGATGATCCTCTTGGCCAGCATTGCGTCCATAGAACCGGATGAGCTGCGGCCACCCATCTCGCTGTGCATCATTTCGACGGACAGCCTGATGGCCAATCGATTGATGAACAGCATTGGCCAGTTGGCTCCGCGTTTCCTGGGACCCCACGAGTACGGGTTGCAACCAACGATTTCTGGTGGTCAGCTCTCAACGTCACGTTACACTTGGGTGGTGGCCAGTCCCCTGCTGCTGGCCCAGCAGGGTGTCTACTATGCAGGCGACTGGACGCGCATGTCCAAGGAGCAAGCTGAGCAGATCGAAAAATGCATTGAGAATGGTTCGGTGCCGGTGCCGCAAGTCCAGAGCGATCAGGCCCTGGAGGCAGCCGTCTGGATGCACTGGCAGCCAAAGAATTCCACCAATCAGACCTTGTCCTTTTCCAAATTGTGCCCGTAAGCATGAAGAGATTATTGATCATTCCAGGTGTTATGTATATATTTCTGTTATTCCAGAATCTTTGGTATGCCGATTTATATGGGCGATGGTGCTGGGAGCAGCAGCGACAGCTTGTGGAACTTTCTGCTGCGCCAGCACACGAAGGATTCAGAATCAGAAGACAATCAGCCGGATGGCTTGAATATACCGGAGGAGGATATGCGAATGCTGCTGCATTTGCTGCACCAGCGCCAGATCACATTCCAGGAAAGTGCACAGTATATGCTGCAGAAGTACTATGTGATATCCAGAAAGGAGCGACCCAGTAAGTGTGTGGAAGAGGAATCCGAACCAGAAAATACTTATCCAAATGCATTTCTTCTATCGGGTAACAGCTGTCTTCAGCAGTAAAACGTACGTTGTGCTCAAGCAATTTTCTGAATCCTTTGCAAAGCTGGCCCTGCGTCTGGAGGTCCTGGAATCGGATGTTTGCGTGGCCATCTTCCACTGCGAGCATTTTGTGCAGAAAATTTTTGGGGGAACATCGCCGCCACCGCCAGCTGTGAATAACTTCAGCATCATCTCACATATCGATCCGTACATGAACGAGTTTGCCCGTTGGTTGCTGCAGTATTTGGATCGTTACGAAGACCAGGAGCTGGGAATGCACAAGGCCAACCGGCGACGCACAGATAGTTGGGAGTTTCTTTAAGTAGGTTTTCGTTTAAAAAAACTTTCAATTTCGACACAGAAGGCACTGAGTACTTTATACTCTCTTATTAGATTTTTATATCGAACTTTTGAGTTTTTTTAATGAATTTACAGCTTAAATTTTGTCTGTAAACATTTTCTCTATATAAATTTCCCACTTCTCTTCTTGTTTTTGTAAAAAAAAAAACAAACACTTGGGACTTTCAAAGTCAAAACAGAATAATTTTTGGCGGTGGAACAACCTATGATTCCCACGATATATACATGGTTTGTATATCGTCTGGTAATCGTAAATACTAATAATTTTCGAGGAAAAAAGAAAACATAAATCAATCAATTGAATAAGTTTACATAAATCAGTAAAAAAAAACAATGTATCGTTAGGAACCCCGCCAAAACATGGAATAAATTCGAAATATAGTTATATATACCAAGAAGTAATTATCTATAACTGATAAAAAATAAAAGCAAAAAGAAACAACATAACAAAGAAAAGACTGCAACAGAAAAAGAACGTGATACTTGACACATACTTATTTTAAGGTTATATAATATATAATGTGAAATAACCTATAGGATTTAAATTTAATTTAAATAACAACGGCACAAACTATTTTCAAATAAAGAATCAAAACTTTGATTTTAATACAAAAAAAAACAATTCATTTTTTATTAACATACATATTAATTATAGTTATGTGTTTCTCTGTTTTTTTGATTATCCTTTCGTTCAATATTCAGTTTTAGTCTTGGGCTTAGTAACTCTATATTCTCCGATACAAAATATATATATATATATATATATATATGGTATATATAGGGATATATAAAATATAGTAGTTGCTGGTTAACTTGTAGTATGTAAAAATTAATAGTTAAATTCACAATAAAACAAGAGTCATTTTGGTTTTGTTTCATTTTTGAATCGTTAAACAAACTGATATATATGTATATATAGTTTTAGTCTAAATTGTATAACATATTATGTTATATAGGTATAATGTATATGCGATCAAAAGATGTGTGATAAATATAATAGCAGTGCCCTGAAAATTCATTTTTAAATGGAAATCTCTCCCTTTTCCTCTCGCTCTGAAATGAACAAAACTCATTGGGCGAGGCAATTGATTTCATACAGTCTCTATCTTCCCTATGTTTTTCCTTTTTCTTTGGGGAGTTCATCAAAAATGAATATAATTTACAATTCATTTAGCGAGGCAATTCATTTTTTGAGCAAACGCTTACTTTTAAAATATAAATACATACAATTATAGAAACGTTTTGAATTTTAGGGCAACTTTGCTATTATATATCATCTAAATGATTAGGCTTTGAATTAATGGCGGTGTTAGTAGCGTGGGGTTGTCCTTGATATACATTTTATAATTGAAATATACATATATGTTTATATATATATATAGAAAAATAGTCCATAACTAGGAATATGACAAAAGTAAAAGCATTAGGTATCTAAATATACACATACAATATCTCTATATCTATTTTCTCCCTATATATAAGTATATAAAAATACATTCATTACTTTTTGGTCCAGTACTAAAATCTCGGATTTACATACTTAGTTGTGCCAAAACGAAAAGGTGACCACAGGACATGTGTTGAGCAATCGCTTGTGGCTTTTAGATCTTACTTGGCTATGGTTACAGTTTATGCTTTGTTTCTTTGTCTCACTTAGTTCAACTTATTAAATTAAGAATGCTGCGTCTGTGTTGGGTTTGTTTGTTTGTCGTTTTTCTTTTTTTTTTTTGGCTCTTTAATAGTCCAGATTTCCCTGGGCTCCGGTTATAATGGCATCGATCCAAATTCGCGCCGCCGAATCGGAGGCCGCCTGCAGATTGTAGCTTCGCTTCTTCGTCTTGACAATAAACGTGCAATGCGGTCGGCCGCTCTTCGAGGCATTCAGGTGATCCAGATAGACCTCGTCAATGGACTACGGCGAAATTGGAAAATATATTTTAATATATTATATATAAAAGATGTTTATAGCTTTCAAACTTACTGCAAAATAGGCTCCACCCCTGGTCTTTCTCTCCGACTTGTCGGAGAAGTATATCAATGCGCCCCTCTGACGGTCCAAGACAAACCACCGCCTCGACCACGCATGGAACGTGGCTCCCAGCTTGTGCAGATATCTGTCAGAATATAAAATATATATTAAATCCGTTTGTTTGTAAACAACTGCCTCGGCGAACACTCACCCCCGACAGCTCTGGGCATCAACAAAGACGTGCGGGCATAGATCGATCTGGTGACCAGCCGTCTCGATGTGATGCCGCAGATTCAGATCCGGCGAGAAGATGGGCAGGTAGCGGGTCAGCGGGCGCTGGTGCTTCGGCAGGACACGCTTCCGTTCGCTGGCTGTGCTGCCACCGCTGCCGCTGTTCCCACTGCCACTGCCCGCCGACGCCGTGTCCTGTGAATTGCTGCTGGCGCGCTTATTATCCGTACCAGCCTGGGCGGAGGAAGTTGTCGAGTCCATCATACCATTGGCAAACTTGGGCGCCTCCAAAGCCGCCTCACAATTGTTGGCCTCAGACAAGGGTCGGGGACTCCGGGCCACCAATTGCCCGCCACTTGGGCCACTGCCTATGCCCAGGGCAATGGCGTGGTGTTCCAGTTCCGGTTGCGAGTGGCGTTGCTGAAATAAAACAAAGAAGAATCAGGGTTAGTTGGAGACTTCAAGTGCTATTTGTTTATATTTCTACAAGATGAGGTTTTTTTCATTTTGTTTATATTAATTTCGATTTGATGGTTCCTCTAAAATTTTACAATAATTAATAGATCTACTATCTTTATTTTTTGTTTTCTTTGTTTTTTTAACTTTATAATCTTATAAAATTTGTTATATATAGTTTATATTGTTTCTAAAGTCTATTAAAAGTCTTATGAGATGTCCTTCCCAGGAATGGCAATGACTTTTTTACAATCTTTCACTGTCTTTAGTATTATAATCTTGCTTAAAAATTTAATAACTATTAAAAGTCGTAAGGTATGGCTTTTCCAGGGATGATAATAATTTTTTCTCGATATTATGATTATTTCATGGTCACTAGCATTATAATCTTGATTATTTTAAATGTAAATAAAATCATAAAATTATTAAAAGACTTAAAGGATGTCTTTTTAAGTGATTTTTTTACGTTATTATACAGCATTTTACGACAGCCAAGTTAATAATATTGCTAATATTCTTTATTTTTATTATTTTGTAAAAAATTGAACAAATTCAAAGTATATTTTGTTATGTGATAAGTAAATATATGATGAAACGCGCAGTTCCCGCTCACCACATTGCTCATTTTTTAATTTATTTTGATAGTTAAAAATTCTAAAAAGCAGTTTAACTATATTTTATTTGAAAAACATTCCAGAATGTAATCGATTTACTATATATTCCTTATGCCACTCACTAAATAATACAACTCCATGCGCTGCCGTGCATTGGCATCCGTGCGCCGATGCTGCACGTAGGTCATCCACACAGACATTACGGGTATTAGGGTTTAATACAAGTTTGGTAATTGGAACAGAACACTCTTGACAATCACTTGCGTTTCCAGTGGAAATTGCCAGCTAACTAAGAGCTGGCTGGGCCAGCGCGAATTTTCCAATTTTCCGACTGCTCTGCCCCCAGCAAACAGATGATGATTGTGATGCTGTGGATGATGATGTTGCTGGCTTCTACTCAGCGTAACTCGAACGAGGCGCACATGAACATTATCCAGAAGATATAGACGCCGCTGCCGGCGGCGCGAGGATCGAGGGATCTCGAGAACGGAACGAGATCGAGGTAATTAAATATACCCGTAATGGGGCAGCGGATTTTTGTGGCGTCGGAGGAGGAAAGATAACGATGGCCAATGGTCTATTGGCCAGTTTGGAAAACGTGTAAACAAATATCCAAAAAATAATCAAGGGGAAAAACACGTAAACACAACACAACACAACGCAGCACACAGCACACAACACACAGCACACGTAACGCGTAACTGAGGCAACAAAATAAAACAAAGATCGCCAGCAAATATTAAAGCTTATTAATAAGTGTGTAGTCCATATAGAATCGGCAATTGAGAGCGCGATCCGCAACTTGCCAAAGGGGGGGCACTGGTGGGGCCAGCTCCTCCTCTCTTATTTAAAATAAACATTGGTCTTAAAAATAAAACAGAAAACGGACAGCAAATGCCGAGGCGGCCAACAACTCGTGACTAACGAGCTGGCGATAGATTCTTGATCGTCATCCGAAATGCTCAATCAATGGGCAAGAACACTTCAGCGAAAAAGCCCAAACAAATCATGGAAATCCCCATAATTCATTTAACCACAAAAATCATCCTTTAAATAGAAAAGGTGAGGAAAGAAAGTCTAAAAGAAAGCCTTAGAAAACTAATTCAGTTTAGAATATTCTTATTCCAAAAATGGTACCGAATTTTATACGCTTTTTTTTTAATTTTAACTATCAAAATTAATTACAAAACATGCTTTGAACTTGTTGTAAATAAAAAAAATATAGACAAATTACAAGAATATAAAAAGTTGGCGACTGAAATTTACAGGTTTTCCTATTTATTGCCTTAAAAACTAAGGTTCTGTATCATTTTAGGAATGTTAAGAATTTCCTTTTTTTAAATATATTTCTGATATTTTTGTATATTTACTAATTCTCCCAAATACCATGGTTTAACAATGACTATTTTTTAGCGTGCACGTACTCTCTTTAAGATCTATTATCTCATCCGCCTAAGAACCCTCCTCTCTTACTCTTTTAGACCAATTCTTTAAAGCTCTCTTCTGGCCACTTAAATAGCTTTTTATGAGTGGCAATGGTATGGCTAGCAGTGATCTTGATTATGTCCAAAGTGGCCCATATGAACTTGTCTAAATCAGTGCAATTAATATTAGGGTGGTTCTATGTGAAACAAATTCATAATAACAATGAATATTATATAAAAAAAGATAAAATAAATATTATTTATTGAATCGATATTTTTATATAGCAATTTTTTTGATAATTTGAATTTTTAAAAACTCATAACTAAGTCAAAAAAGCATTAATTTTAAATCGGAAAGCTTTCCTATGCTAGTTTTTATTAGAATAATAAATCTGAATACTCAAATTAAACTTTAAAAAAATTAAAATTTTTATCAATTTTTTTTACAATTTTAACGATGTAAAATTTTGAAAAAAAAATCGCAAAATTTTTTTTCTTTCAAACATGGCTAGATAGATTCGCCTTTTGATACTGATCAAGAATATATATGATTTATAGGGTCGGAAATGATTCCTTCACAGCGTTTTTACTTAAATTGTAACCACTCTGAGTACTTGCAATGTAGACTGCAATAGACTGTAAGCTTTAAATAATTATACAAAAAATATTAAATAACTAGAAATTAATATCAATTAATACGATTAATTCTTTTAATTAAGGTCAAGGTTCAACAGCATTAAGTTCCCGCCGTGGATTCCCCTATTTCCGAATTGTTTTTCCTATATATATAGACTGAAAGGTATTAAAAGGCTTTAACCGTAATGGCACTCGTTATCGCCACGAAATCGGTGAATAATACTGCACTTTTCCTCGTAAAAATAATAAACTTCTTCTCAAAATAATGCCAGCATTAATCATTACCCTGCAAATACCCATTCATTCTCTATTTATTTACATGTCCAGAAAGGAAATGGCTTATCAAATGCGATTTTGGATTTACGTTCGAAATATTTCCCGGAAATCTGGGAAGATGCTCAGGGGTGGGGAGGAAAAACAAATTACAGAAAAGTAAACAATTAACAAACAAAAAAAACTTTTCTTTCCATTGCTTTCGTTTTTTGTTTGGCCTAGGTCATCAATTTGCTTTCGGGGTCAAGTTTTCCGTACTGTATGTGTGTTTTTCATTAGATTTTCTCACCTGTTGCGGTGTCGTTGATAATGCTGCCACTGTTGTTGCTGTTGTTGTTGGACTACTGCCGGTTGACTTTCTGTTTTCCTTGTCGCCATTCGCCTTGTGTACCTGCTGCTGCTGGTCAGGTGTATCATCATCCGCTTTTCCACTGAGCTTTTGCATCTCGGCGGCCTTCTCAAATAAATGAGCATCTTTGCCGCCGCTGCAAAAAATAAATAATACAAAATATAAATAAAAAACACACATAAAAAAGCCAAAGAGAAGAGATAATCGCTTAGGTATATGGTACTATATATTTTGTGTATATTATTATTCAATGTTTTGTGGCTAAACATGATGGGTTTTCTTTCACTTTCACACCAAAGCTTCGCTCTCAAAGTATTGTATTTATCACCAGCCGACTTGATCTGGCCTTGCTCTAAAGAGTATAACCACTTTCTGCGTCTATTTTTTTTTATGTCTTTGGATAACACATTTTTTTATCAGCATTACCAGCAGGGAATCATCGCATTGATTCGATACATTATTTATTTATTTCATTGAGTGACTCATTCCCGGGGCGGGGTTTTTGATTTTTAACTTTGATTTTGCGGGTTTTTCAATTGAAAATTAAGTAAAAAATACAAGTAAAAACTATTAATTATAAATTATAAACTCAAGGGAGAAAAGATTGAAAAGACCGAAGAAAACTGACTAAGCGGGCGACCGGAATGTGACTGTGGATGCACAACCCAAAGCACAGGGCACACAGCGACGGTGGGCAAACACACACACACACACACCCAGAGACTACCCAGAAACGCAATCAGCTGATAAGTTTATCAGCAGAGCTACACTGAAAGAAATGCGAAGGCAATACACCTGGGAACTTCCATTAAAATTACTTTAAAACTCTTGGAGTTATTAATCATATTTGCTTGAAAATATATATAAATGAGAATGATTTATTTTTAATATCTGCTACTCTACAATACATATATTTACTACTTCTTCCGGATATATTATATAATAAAAGAAAATATTTTTTTAAAAACAACAAGGAGTCATATTTTTAATAAATTAATAACAAGTTTTAAAAGGAATTAACTTTATCAAAAACAAGTTCATATATAAAATCGATCAGCTTTCTTAGAAAATTATCAAAATACAAACAAAAATTCTCAAAATTATTTTCTGTGTAAAAATAAATACCGAAAAAAATAAAAGTAAGATGACGTCGCTTGATTGGCAAATAGTGTGCACTTGAAATAAAACTCCAATCGCTGAAAGTTTATTATTTGTCACAGCTTTTGTTTGGTTTTGTGTTTTCAATTCAAAATTTCAAAGACCGGTTCTCCAGAGGAAGGGGGGAGTGTGTCAAGTGGACACACATTGTTTAGTTATTAGCAACAAAAATTGATTAATTATATAGAGGCGCGAGTTCAATGAGCAAGCCAAATGGCATCTACATGTTACACTAGTCAACCAAGGCTAATAAATAATAATTATTATAGACTAAGACTTAAATACACAGCAAAAACGCGCCCGAAAGCTAGTGTGTATGCTATTCATCTTATTATTATATTGTTTTTAAATAAAACTCATCTATAATAAAAAGTCACAGAGCAGACACTTAAATCCAAATCAATCAAAAGATAATCACCTTAGGCTTCATTTTAACTAAATAAAATATAAATCAATAGCCATCAACTTTAACAAAAAGTGCAAGATAAGATAATCAATAATTTATATAGTTAGATAATTAATAAACTAATGACACTAGATTGAACAATGATGACTACAAATTATTCATTAAGTTGATCCCTTAAAGACACAAAAAAGCTTTAATTGATCGAAATTGATTTTGAAAGGATTAAATATTCATTTTGTTACAAGGTATAGATATGAAAACTAATTGATTCTTTAAGAAAAGAAATATATAACTAATATATAAGTGCAAATGGGGAAAATTGGAGTTGCAGACCATGCTGCCCAGTGCCCAACTGCACTTTAAATGCATTATCTTAATGGGTGTGGTCTGTTCCACTAATTAACTCGAAGCACGAGAGGAAGCTGGGCGTGAATGGGGATCAGGTTGTCAGGTCAACTTACTTGGCGTCCGATTCAACCAGCTGCTGTTGCTGCTTCTCCATGGAAAGCTGCGTGGAGAGCAAGTACTGGGTGCGAGCCTCGTCGTGGCTCTTCTTCTTCAGGTCGTACATCTTCTGGCGCTCATGCTCAATGACCTGATGTCCTACAAAGTTAAAGAAATATAAAATTAATTTAATTATATATACATCTAAAAGATATATTCATGTAATTCCATACCCTGTTGTGCCAGCAATAGCTTACGATTCCGCTCAATCTCCTTGATGCTGTCAAAGATCTTGGTGCTGGCACCCTGACTGGTGGAAATGGGTGCATCATTGGCCACCTTGCAGCTGCGATCGATGTCATCCTGCGAGGGCACACGACGCTCTAGGGGATTCACCTCGAATCGATCGCTTTGCAGCGATAGATTGAAGCTAATCTGCTCGCAACTGCCGCCAATATTCTCGAAAAGCTGCAGAGGCACACGTTTGGGTGTGCTAGTAATGCCAGTGGCCGTGCCAATGGTGGCCTCGATCTTGTGGTTATAAAACATATTCTCGTTGACACTCTTCGACATCAGATCCTCGTGATTGCGAAGCTTCGGACATAGGAGCTCAGCGGATCCAAACAGAGACTGCGACATGACGCCGCCATTGATTAGATTACTGCCGCTGCTGGTTTCAGGCGAAGGTGGTGGTGTTGGATCCGGATCCTGCTCAGGTTCAGGTTCCTCTGCCTCCTCTTCTCCATCCTCGCCCGGTCCAATTTGTATACGCAGAGCGGCCAGCTCAGCCTCAAGGGTGAGTCGATGCTCGTGACGCTTGAACTCCTCATGACTGGCGTGATGCTCGGACTCTTCCTCGAAATACTGAAACTCCAGATCCTCAAAGGTCTTCCTATCGCTCTCCAAGGACTCGCACACCAGCTGCAGTTCCTCCTTCAGGCAGGCATTATTGGGTTTTTGCTTCAACATGGCTCGCAGTCTGTGAGGGATGAGGAGGGTTCATTATTATATATTCGATTTATTTCATGGGATATTGCTTACTTCTTCAGCTGATCCTGCTTCATTTCGATAGACTGCTTAAGCTTGGCCTGCTGATTCTCCTCCATGACCCGTGTGGCATTCCTTTGTGCCTCCAAGCGGCGAACACGATGCTGCAGGGCCTGCAGCTGCAATCGAGGTGATGCAGTGGCAGCCAGCGGCTGTTCATCCATTTCCAACTGGGAGAAAGAAGAGTTATTATTACATCATGTTATATCAGATCTTAACTATAGACTCACCTCCAGATTATCCACTCCCAACGATGGTGGCAATTCGGCCAGTTCCCGCTTGAGCTGTTTGCGCCGCTGGATAAGCTCTCGCCGCTGGCGTTGCTCCAAATGAATACTCCTAGGGGCTGGCGCTGGCTTCCGGCTGGGCTTCGGTGATTGCGTCTGCGACTCCACAGCCTGGAGGTTCAAGGTGAGATTGTTGATGTTCTTGTTACTCCTCGGCTTGGGCGAGACCAAGCGATCCAATTGCTTCTGCTTGCGGTCGAAGGACTTGAAGAGCTGCTCGTAGTCCCGCTGCAGATTCGGAGCAGGCGGCTTGGGTGCCAGTGGTGGCTTAACCATGTTGGGAATTGGAATGGGAACGGGGGCAGAGACCTGAGTTTGAGGCTGATGCTGGGACTGGGACTGCGAATGAGGCGGACTGATGGCCAGGGCAAAGGCATTGCCAAAAGATATCTCCTTCTTCGGTGACATGCAATTTGTACGGATCTTGGTCCTGGGACTTTGTGGCACATATTTGCCCACTCCAGTGGGATTCACCAGATTCTCGTGGCTGGCACGAACAGCTGCAGTTGGTATAGCTCCTGATCCTCCTCCACCTGCATTGCCTGAGCTGGCTACAGCCGAGGCTGGCACATGTATCTGACCATTAATCTCCACACGATTGGGACCCAGTAAACGGACATTCTCGTAGCCGGAGGAACTGCTCAACATGGCCGTGCTGCCCCCGGAGCCACTCTGCTGTTGCGTGGGAAACGGTGACTTGTTCTTATCCCTGGGCAACGAGCCATTCGTCTTGATGCGATTCTGTACAATCGGCGAGGATGTGATGCTGGAGGAAGTGCTGGAGGTATTGTTATGTCCATGGTTCATGGAGTTGTTCCTGTCCGCATATTCCGTGCAGATCTTCAGCATGTCCTCCAGCTCAACGCCAGTACCTCCTCCGCTCCCTGAAGTTCCTCCTCCAACTGAGCCCGGCATGAGGCCATTGTTGATCTCATTATTCACACCATTCATGGAGTAAATCTGAAGACCCCCAGTCTTGGGATATCTGTCATAACGATCGTTGTTGACTTTGGTGAGCAGGTGATCAGTGGGAGCCTGTTGCTGGGCCTGCTGATGCTGATGCTGGATGAGCTGCTGCTGTTCCTTGTAAATGGCCGCATTGCTGGGCACATTCCAGTAGCCACTGTTGTTGCCCACTCCCTTGGCAAACTGATTGTTCAGCTGCTTCTCGTTGCGATGATTCTCGGCAAGATTGCGGGCGAAGCTGGCATATTTCTGACCAAGCACATCCTTGGCCGGCATATTGACTGTGACCAGGTCGGCGGAGAAGACTTTGGGGCAATCCAATTCGTATGCCGACGGATTGTGGTTATTGTTGTTGTGATTAATGGGATTTATAATGCTC
This sequence comes from Drosophila bunnanda, assembly GCA_035046265.1. Lineage (NCBI taxonomy): Eukaryota > Metazoa > Arthropoda > Insecta > Diptera > Drosophilidae > Drosophila > Drosophila bunnanda. The sequence continues at coordinate 1,521,200 of JAWNOB010000017.1, forward strand.
TCGTAAAAGGATTCCAGCTCCAGGGACTGACTCAAATCGTGGGCCTGCCTTGCCGATTGTGTGAAATCGATTTGGGGCATTGAGATGCGTTCGTTGGAGCCCATCGCCGAGCGCATCATTTGCGCCTCGTCCGGATTGTTGAACCTCAGATAGTTCGAGTTGCCGATGGTAATCATTGCCCCCTGGCTAAGTTTTGTCTCCTCCAGAATGGGAGCACCGTCGATAAGCAGACGTGCGTCCTGTTCTGGGACCAAAGTCACCTCGTTGGCGTCGCTTCTGCAAGTACAAACAAGTTTGATCATGTTTAAAAGCGATTAAGGTAACACTAAAATTTTATGTAACTTAAATATATGTTATTAAATTTGTATATTTTAATTTGATTTTGTTTATCTGAAGTTAAAAAAAATAAAAAAGGACAATCTGACAGATATAGTTAGGCTAAGTTAGGTAAGTAATGACTATTATTATTATGGTGAGCCTGTTTATTTTTATCTCTGTAGGTTCTATCTATCTAATTAGTTAGAGGTTAGATAGATGAAATAAATAAATAAATAAATAATAAATACCTGTAAATGGTGCAATGCAGTGGACGAACTCCGCTTCCATTCAATGAGATGCTGCAGCTCACCGCCGATCCGATTGTCGTGTCACCTAAAAAGTTTAATAATTAAAAAATTAGTACTTTTCTTTAAAAAAAAAAGCTTAAAGAATTGAAAGCAAACGCTTCACGTTCGAAGCCTGTTTTAATATTGTGAGGGGTTTCGAATATATTTCGGCTTCGATTTCATTTCTTATCTCAATTTAAAGCTCTCTCCAAAATATTTCTAGCTTCTTAGAATTACAGTGGAATCATGTTTTGTATAAAGTAACTAAGCATAAGACATTTTCTGCTTAAACAATATACAAAAATTAATAAATGCTACATTTTTTAACCATTATTCTCTCTACTATTTTTAACTTAAAAATATCTTCATTCACAAGATTTTAATTTTATATTTCCAAAAACTCATTTTTTATGGTTTTAGTTAATTTTTTAAGCTTTTTTCCACGTTTCCATCCCATAGTACATAATACCGTAAAAAAAAAAACAACTGAAGTAGGCTTATCGCAGACTCTTGCTCTCCATGGGCTTTGTCGTCTTGTTGCCTTTTGTGCGTTTTCTTTCGTAAGACTTTTTTGTGTGCTTTTCGTTGCTCAATTCGGTACCTTACAATTGACCTTGGCCAGGCGGGAGCGAAAGAGGGAATGACAGATGGGATAAGAGAGGGGAAGGAAGAGCGCATGCGTGGCCGAAACGTCAACCAAAACAGAGATCATATGCATGTGTGGAAAAGAGAGGGAGAGGGAGGCTGCGGCTAGTAACGGTGCGTGTCTAGTGACACGAACTCTACTAGAGATACCATCGTGACACGAACTCTACGAGATATGAGTTCGTGACACGTGAGTGAGCTTTCTATAATTTTTATATCAATTTGATAAATAAATAGATAAATAATTAAGTATTTCCTAAAACAGCTATAGAATCTAAAGTTTAAAAAAACCCATCTAGATAAATAGTACAATTTCCTTTCTCTCAAATAATTTTTACTAGTAAATAAATTAAATTAAAATTAAACTCTAGCACGAACTCACCTATGTGTATGTAATGAATGGTCACGGCGGTGCTCAGTCGCCCACCGCCCAATGAAACGAGATGCGGATCCGAGGCGGCGACTCTCAGCGAAGGATCCTTTTTCGTCAATGACATCTGTAATGAGGGGAAGAGAGACAAGGAGAGAGTGAGAGATAAATTACATACACACGCACACACACACACACCTGGCAGATGCATTGGCAGCTGTTCAATAATTGTTATTGGTTTTTTTTTTGTTGTTTCGCAAATGTCAGGGGATTCCCTTTATAATGAGTGGGTGTGTGAGTGAGAAGCCGGCACGTGCTGGTCAATGGGCACAAGGGTGAGATTGGAAGGAGAGGGGGGCAGAGGAGAAAAGAGAGAGATAGAGAGAGAGAGATAGATAGAGAGAGAAAGAGAGAGAGAGAGAGAAAGAAAGGAAAGTTGATAATAGATACTGATTGCTCAGAAGTACAACAACAAAACTTACACAAATCTTAAAAAGCACTCAATATCATATTATAAGGCCTTTATTTTTTATTAGTATATAAAATATACCTTTAAAATAAATTCTTCATTGTAATTAAGAGATGTTTTAGAAACAAAAAACGCTCATAATTTAAAAACTTTATTTTTATTACTAATAAATCATTCAAACGTGAATATTACTTAAACCTTCAACCTTTTTCCAGAACAAAATTATTTATACTTGCTTTCAGAAGGGCAAAAACTAAATCTACACAATATCATGTCACACTCACGTCTTATTTTCAATTTAAAATATGATTTTTTTTAGTATGAATAAACAGTGACCACACTTGGCAGCAATATCTCTGTCCCTATTACCACCAGAGCTTATTACCACCGAATGATGTCATATGCAGCGGAGTGGTCACCGAGTTGACCCCCCTCTTCAAGCCTCATTGGATTGGAATACCATTTCTGACTCTAGCTCCACGCACTTGTAACTGATAAAGAAACTTAAAAGACTATATATTTATGTATATATATAAAAAAAACCTATAACTCAAATCAAACTCATGCTACGAAGTGTGGAAAATGATGAATATGCTATGTATATAGTTTGTATATACATATGTACATATATAAATTTGTGATTGAAAACTTTATCAGGCAAATAACAGCAACAACAACAACATGCACTCCCATTTTCCAGTTATCCACTGTGGACACATTATGTGGAGCGAAGCAATCTCTGGCCACACGCGTTGCTCCAATCCAATAACAACGACAACGAGTCAGTGATGCCACGATGAATTATCAGTGACATGATCATGATCATCATGATGAATACAACAGAGGCGTAATGCAAGAGCTAAGCAAAGGGGGCTTAACTATATATATATTTATATATTCATATAATTATATTATTAATTAAGTTATTCTTGATATATGTTTAAATAATTTATATATTTTTTTAAATCTTTAAAGAAGTAAGAAAAATAAATCAAGTCAAGTTTTTCCAACTAAAATCGATGTCAAAATCCCCCCAGCTTATAATGAGTTCATGAGGGTCGCCACATAATCTGTACTCGCTTTTTTTTAGTGTGTTTATGACCCAATTAGGATTGTTTCAGCTTCGTTTGCTTTACTCCAGCCTCTCCACTTTTTTTCCCCCTCCGTTATAAGGTGTAAAAGGGAGAGAGGGAGAGAGAGTGAAAAAAGGGGGTCCAAATTTAGTGAAATATTCAAGAGGGGGGGCTGACCGTCGTGGGCGATGTGAAGATCCCTCAAACGCAACCATTTCCGCGCGCCCTAAAAATAAAAGTGAAAACTTTTAATGCCCAGGGCGGTGCGACTTCCCCAGCCCCCTCTTATTTTCTTTACTTTATTTTTTTTTTTTTTTAACTTTTTCTCTTTTCCCCTTTCCGCTGCAACACGTTTTTACTGTATATGTAGTATGGGCCCTGTTATCAGAGGCCGCATTTTTCATTTATTTGTTTATTGTTGATGATTGATTAGGCTCATAACGTATTCCCACCTTCGGAGCTGCCAGGCAACATATATTACCAACTTCCATGCACCATACTCTATATATCCTAGAGTGTCAAGGAGTTGTAACAACAAATCATATGCGTTTTTTTATAAAGAACGTTCAATTCGCACAATTTGTCTGTTTTTTTATTAGCCTGACTTCTGATCTTCTATATGTCTTCATAATATTATTTCCATTAAAACCATTTCCTAATTTTGTAATTTTTTAATAGCATGTCATCTTTTTACAGCTTTTAAATCAATTTCTCAACTCCTTTCGCTTTCCGTCTAGACGCTTCTTTGATTATTTCAAATTTTTTAAAGTCATCATACCTTATAATCATTCCCACCATCATCATCATCATTGGATTATTACAACAAAACATTACGAAATGCATTTTGTATTGCCTGCTTTTTTAGCTTTTCTTATATATTTTCTTTTCCACTACGCGGTGTTTTTTTAAACGGAATTCTGTGTGTGTGTGACTGGGCACAAAAACAATATCATCATCATTATCATCATCAGGAAAAAAACTAAAGAAATATCCACAAGAGATCCAAGAGATGTAATAAATTACCCCCAAAAGAAAGAAAGGAAATGGTTGGAAAATAAAAGCAAAATTAAAGTGAATGAAAATGGTCTCTGGAATAGTCGGTTTGGAGCAAATGAAAAGCCAATTCAGGAATGAGTCAGAAAAGCACACCTCCACACCAGATGCGTTCCACAATTGCCTCCCACATTCAGTGATTTCTTTTCTTATTATTATTTTTTGTAGGCCTTTTTTTTATGACTGCCAACAACAAAGGTATTTGGAATCATATTCAGATAAGATAAAAGCCAACGGAAAATCATCGAAAGAGCCGCAGATATGCCGCAAAACCTTCATTATGTAAAAGCTCGCAGCGATAACAAACATACTTTTTTTTAGGTTCATACTTGGATCTAAACTAATTCTCATAAAAAAGACTTAGGAAGTAAATAGTGCAAATATTTTAATTTTTAAATTTTCCAGCAAGAAAACATGTTGAACAAATTAAGTCATTTACATTTAACTTGTTTATATTATTTAAAGCTTTATAAACAGAAAAGGGATGTTAAAATGTTGTAAAAATTATTCTAAAGTCTGGATCAGAGCTCTTAGGTTCCAGAGTTTTTTTTTAAATATTTTTATGGGCCTTCTGAGGTTACAAAAATAAAGAAAGAAGTTTTAAGAAAATAGTACAGCTTGTAGAAAATTATTAAGATCTCTCAGAATTGCAAGAGCAAAATATACACATTATTGCCAATATTTTTACGGATTTAGCCTAACTGAACAATTAAAAAAAATAATTATATAAAACAAAGTTTAGGGTTTTCTTTTAATAAATATATAATATAAAGTATATTTAACATAAATTATTTGTTATTCGTATCTTTGAAATACAATTTATTAACACGTGTAAGGGTAGAGCTCGAATGAGTCATTAAAGGGGGTGCCTAGTCGAGAAAATATAGATGAGTATTTCCCTTGGAAGACAAACATAAACAAAGGCAATCTTAATTGTGTTTAACAGTGTCCTATTTTCTCGCTTTATATTTGCAGAGAATCTTCATCATTTTCAACAGTATCCATTGCCACCCTTCGAAAATCCCCCCATCGAAAATTGTTTGCTTTTAGCACAAGTTTGCTCTGATGATGATTATTGCCATTTTTAGTTGACTTTATTTATAAAGAGCAAACACAGCTGGTACACAGCCCCTTTTCACCTTACACAGAAAGGAAAGCAACACATAAGACATATGGATATATATACCTTATAAGGCCGAAAAGGCTTTTCTTTGTTCAGTAAAATTTAATAAAAATAATAATAAATACATGTAATAGTATTTAGAAAAATTTAAATTACATTCCAAATATTATTACTTTTTTTTCTGGGTGTACAAAAAAAATACCATATTTATTTCAGGGTGCATTAGCAGGCCAACTGTCAATATTTTCGATTAGCAAAAACAAGAACCAAAAAACTCGGTTTGTTTGCTATTTTTTTTGCCTGTCAATTTTGGCTCCATTTCAGTGCCAAAATCTAACACATTCCAGGGACAGGTTTTTGTTTTCTTATTATTATTTGGTTTGGTTGTGCTGGTGGGCGTGGTCCGAGGGCGTTTTGCTAATGGCATTTCGCTGTTTCAAAGCCAAACAAATGCCAATTTGTAAGCCGGCATGGAATTTACATACCAACATGGCTTGGGACGTGACCAGAACAAGGGAAACAAACTCTTTAAGAAACTCTACATTTTTAAGAACATCCGGCTTAAAGGAAAAAATTTCAAGGGATATTTCAAGGGATACAATCAAATTTTCTTTAATGTACAAATTGTCGTCAGAGATTAATAATTACAGCCTAATATTAAAACCTTTAAAATCCTTTAAAAACCTAAGCTTTAAACTTTACTAAAGCATGTAAAGACCACAAACCATAAATATATATAGTCAAAACGATCGTGTTTACCTCTTTTTGAGTACCTTAAATAACTCAAGACCTTCGGGGGGCGACACATCAAATAATATGAAATTAAGCGAATGTGGAACACATTGAAAACGGTTTGTACCTGGGGGCCAAAAACAGCAGCGAACAGGCCAAGAGACATCATGTGCATAATATGGTTGACACAATTGCCAGCCAGCCAGCCATTCATTCAGCATGTGTATAAATTTTGTGGCTATAAAACACAAACATAATTATGGCAGCCAACCGAAATAAACTAATTTTTGTACAAATTGTGAATTAAAATCATCTGCAAAGCGTAACTAAAGCCAAAGACCCAAATACACACAACATAATAAGTAGAAAATAAAGACTGACTGTATCATGTATTTTGTTACTTCCTTGGATTTAATAAAATACCGATTATTATCCCAAAAGTTTATTGTTTTTCCAAGGTGTAAAAAGGAGTTTTAATTATTTTAATTGTTCTCCAAACTTTATTTAAGCTTTGTCCGTATATTTATACATACCCTTGCAGGGTATTATACTTTTAGTCAGAAGCTTGTAATGCAGTGAAGGAGTCATTTCCGACCCCATAAAGTATATATATTCTTGATCAGCATCAACAGCCGAATCGATCGAGCGCACTTAGGCAAAAAAAATTTTTTACCAATTTTTTTCAAAATTTTATACATCGTTAAAATTGTAGAAAAAAAACGATAAAAATTTAAATTTTTTTAAAGTTTAATTTGATTATGCAGATTTATTAATCTAATAAAAACTAACATAGGAAAGCTTTCCGAATTGAAATTAATGCTTTTTTGGCCAAGTTATGAGATTTTTAAACTTTGATTTGTCCATAAAATTGTCATAAAAATATCGATAAATACCGACTAAAAGAATGGTATTTTAGTTGTAGTCAGAAGCTTGAAACTCTGTGAAGGAGTCGTTTCCGACCCTATAAATCATATATATTCTTGATCAGCATCAAAAACTGAATCGATCTAGCCATCTCCGAAAAAAAAAACAAAATTTTCAAAAATTTTCAATTTTTGCAAAAAAAGGAAAGGAGTTACATCATTAAAATTGTCAAAAAATTTTAATTTTTTAAAATTTTTAACTGAGTATGCAGATTTATTAATGTTACAAAAACTAACTAAGCAAGGCTTTCCGAATTGAAATTAAATCATTTTTGGCTTAGTTATGAGTATTTTAAACATTAATTTGACGAAAAAATTGTTATATTAAAATACAAACAAATATCAATTCAAAGAATGCTATTTCCGATTCGTTTCCATAATTAAATGACCCAACTGGAAGGGTATATAGACTTTGACATCCCGGAGCTAGTTTTCTTTCTTGTTTTGTACATTTTTTTTAATTCGACAAGGTTAGTTGGCACAGTTACGTGCGTTAAATAAAAACATAAATAAAATAAACTGACACTGGGAGTGAACGGACTGACAAACACGCCTCTTCCCCATATCTTTTGCATGGCAAAGTGCAACTTTAGGGCCTCTTTCTACCTGGTTAAAAGGTTTTCCACCTGCTGCCAGAATGACATGGTCTAGGGGGCCCCATTAACATATTTTAACAACAACACCCACCACCAACTTTCGAATAAAAAATATAATTGAGGCGACAGCAGAGCAAAAAAAAGCACAGTCACGAAGAAAATGTGATCATCTTTCGGTTCATATGACCATATTAAGCGGATTTGAGTTGAAAATGAAGTACTGAAGACAGGAAACAACACAGAAACAAATTGTACTCTATTTATTCATGGGTTCTGAAATGTTTATAAACTTGTCTTTATTTTTGTACACCACCTGTTTTTGTAAAAGAAAATAAGAACAAATTATTACAGACTTTAAACTGATATATGAATATAGTTTCTTTATTTATTTAAAAAGGTTTCCAGTCAGTTAAGCTGAGCTAGAGTACATTCCTTATTAAAGACAGGCATAAAGGGTCTAAATCAACTCGCTTAACCCTTGCAAACTTTGGATAAAAATTAGTAATACCCTATAAAAATGAAGACATATTTATTGGCTTCGTTTAATGGATGGGCGTGATTTGAAGGGGCCTTATCGCTGCTGTGTGTGTCAAGTGGCTTGTTAATTATGCTTACCCAAAAATGGGGAGAAAAGAAAACTCTATACACACACACTCGAGATCTGAAGAATCTACGGCAAATCTAATTAACACACAATTTCTGAAATTTGTTTCCCTTTTTTTTCTTCTAATTCTCGGCTGCTCAACTCACGCTGCTCATGTGTATCTCCAACCAATTGAGTTCAATTGTAACTAACAACAATGGGACACCATTTATGAATCATTTGTGGAACCGCACACAGGGGGGAAATGTAGGCATAGGAAGCCAAGGGAAAATGAAGAGAGACAAGAAAAAAACTGGGGAAATTTTTAAAATAAAAAATGCAATTCAAATGCAAACAAATGCATGATGTCATTCGCAGAGTAACAAAAGCAACATTACAGCAATTGCATTTAACACGACGAAAACAATGAAGACAAAGTGAGTACCACAAATCAGCAGACCAAGTTGGTTTACACAATAAAAAAAATAATTATAATAAAAATAAGTACAATTTTAGATTAATAGAAAAAAATACAATAATAAAACATAAAAATATCATATAAAAACAAAGGAAAATAAACTCGGGCAGACGAAATTTGCAAACCCTTGCACTTTGCAATTTAATTAAAGGATTGAATCGGAAACCGATCGAAATTAAGTTTAAAATATTCGCAATTTTTAATCAATATTTACCAATATTTTTGTATGACAATTTTTTCGACAAATTAAGTTTTAAAAAACTCATAATTCAGCCAAAAATGCTTTAATTTTAATTCGGTAAGCTTTCCCATGTTAGTTTTGATTAGGTTAATAAATCTGCAAACTCAATTTAAAACTTAAAAAAATTAAAATTTTTAACATTTTTTTTTTTTCATTTTAACGATTATAAAATTTTGAAAAAATTTGAAAAATTTAATTTTCCGCCTAAGAGGCCTAGATCGATTCGGCTGTTGATGCTGATCAAGAATTTATATGATTTATAGGGTCGGAAATGACTCCTTCACATTGTTTCAAGCTTTTGACTAAAATTATAATACCCTGCAAGGGCATAAACAGCATTAATATTATTTCGAAAAGGGTTTCTCTGCTTGTTAATTATATATTATTTAAAAAAGAAACCTGTAGCAACTATGGCAATTTTTATTTATTGATTTATTTGTAAACTGTATGCTTAAATATACCCTAAGCTCTAGGTTAAGTATCACCCATAAATTAAAATATATAATACATTTTGTTCCATGCACGTGTTATTGTTGTTACTTTTATTGCTGTGATTTTTTTCTCTGTGTGTGTGTATATGTGGGGGGTAAAGTAATTCAAAGTAAAGTGAGGCAAAAGTAAAGACAAAATGAAACAACAAAACTTGATTTGACTTGGATGACTTCATTAACGAAACACGCGTCGTTGTCGGTCCGCAAACAAAGCGAATTTGCATCTGCATAATCATAAGTACTAGTACTTACTTACTATTATTATTGTCAATATTATTATTGTTATTATTATTAGCAATTCTTTCTATTCTTCTTGTATTGATGTCAGGCTGTCATTTATTTAACTTATTGATTCAATTAAATTCAACTCTGGGCAATGGGCTTTAATTAAAGGCTAGGCCCCAAGATGTTGTGGAAAATGAAGGCCATCTTTGTCCCACGCACAGTGCGTTTATTGTGCGGCCTCTGGAGGGGGTCCGAAGGGGTTAATGAAGAGGGAGGGGTTTGTTGAACTCCCCAGACACAATACAAAAAAAAAAATATAAAAAACAGAAACAGAAACAGACAATTTTTTCCCCTTTATGCTTTTCGCCCTGAAACGCACGAAACGGTATGGAATATGGATGGTTGACCGGAAAACGGAAGCGCCTGTTTTGGTATTGTTTATTTGTGTCTGCATTTTTATGCTGTGCTGTCCATTGTAAAAAAAAAAATTATGTATGTAAATCTGCGTTGCGTTGTGGGGCATATCGTAGGGAATAGAGAATATAGAGAACGGAGCTGGGAAAACTAGACAACAGAACATGTGACATTGCAAAAGGTGTCGCCTCCAACTATCTCCACATGTGTCATACTTATGTGCATGACATCTACACGCAGAAAAAGAAAGTTAGCCCTTGAGTATACCTATTTTGTTAGGGATTATTCTATTTCCAAATATATGATAATATTTTTGTTGATCTTCAGAGTGTGCTAACTATATTTTAAAGTTTTTATTTAAGCATTATTAACTTGCAGCAGGCTTTTAGTATACACTTGTTTCAGAAACTTTCTGAGTGCTTTAGTTTGTTAAAAATTATTCAAAATATTTTTGTCTATATAAAGCTATAGATTTTTTCGGAAAGATCTAATTGCAACAAATATTTTTAAACAAAAATAAATTAATTAAAATGTACAACTAATTGGGAAAGAAATAAAAGTAATCTTAGGTTTTTTCTTAAATTTTCTTGTTTTTCGTAATTTCCTGTTATAAACTATAAACTGTAATAATCTATTATAAACTGTTATACTCTGTTATAAACTGTTAAACTCGGGTATAAACTGTTATACTCTGTTATAAACTGTTATAAAATAAGTTAATGTGACCCTATCCATAGAGATATATATTTTTTTCCAGTGCTCTCCCCTCTTACATACATTCATCACTCACACACACCGATATATAGACGCACCATTAAGATCAGCGACGGTGACAAAGTGCGTCCGGTTTTAAAAAGTGTCGGGATGCAAATGTGCAAAACGACGAAGAGTGGTGGAAGACGCGGAGGCGGCTAAAGAGGAGGCGGAGAAACCGATGAGAGATATAGAGACTATACCCATCGAAACTGAACCGTTAGCACACACATGGGGGAGAAAACAATAATGGTAACGCAATTTCTGCACACAAAGAAATTAATTGTTAAACAAAAAGAAAAATTTAAGTGAAATTATATTATTTATTATAATAAATGGTTTTCTTGATAGGCACAAAAATTGTTATACATATTAAAACAAAGCTCAAGAATGTAAATATAGAAAAAAAACATTTTTTTAAGATATATTTTTGCTTCCTCTTCACTTAGATTTCAATACTTCCCTAATTTCCTAACTTTCCCAAATATAAACCCAATTGAATTTTTATTTTAACGGAAATGTAAAACATATTTTTTTAGTGCTTTCCCCTCTCAAAACACGGGGAGGGAAATTCAAAAATTGAAACATGTGCAACAGGGGAAAATAGAAATTCTTTCCCGGCCTTTGCGGACCAGCTGCAACACCATAAAACGCAGCGAAAGGAAAGCAAAGTGTGAAATGGAAAAACACACATAAAAAAAAGGTGAAAGAATAAAACATATGCTGGCCGGGGGTTGCCAGTGGAAACGCGAGGCACAGTGGGTCACAAAAAAAAAACCATTTAAACTAGTTCAAGCTGCTAGCAAAAATCCAGGAAAATTAAGGTTTAAAACTAGCCTTATAAAATTTCCCAAATACAAAAGATAGGAACCCTTAAAATTAATAATTAGGTATATAAAAATATAATAAAAAAATTTCCCTCGATTTTCTGTTAGTTAGAATGTCATGAAAGCCTTTGTAGAGTTTTCTTTTTTCCCCCATTCAATTGCTGGAATATGAAGAAGCCCTTTGTGAATTTGAGACTTTCGGACTTTCCATAAACAAAGATCTTTGAAGGCAATTCTAGAGAATTCCAGAGAATTGCCATGTCTGCGAAATCCCATTGTTTTTTGCCACTGAAATTTGAAGAGGAACCGAGACTGGGGAGGATTGTTGTTAAATGGAATTCCGACGCCAAAAGCGATTCCCCAGAACAAAACAGTATCACATCCATCTGGCGGCACTTGATCCACCATAAGGGAAAATAAACTTCCGTTGAATGCCACCCACAGGAGGAAAAATTTAAAAAAAAAGAAAGAAAAAGAAAAAAAATAAACTAAAAAACAATCGTCAAAAATTAAATATTGCTTAATCAACAAACTGATTGCGGAAAGTGTTTATTTATTTCCCAACATATCAGTTGCATTTATTATATAATAGTTAATTGTTTATGAAGCTTTCTGTGCAGCCCCCTTTTTGGCATTGATTAAATTACCTTTAAACATGTCTCAGCTAAAACGAAGCTTATTTCTTGAAGACAAAAATAAAAAAATAGCGGCTAATACACATAAGGCGTAAGCGAAACAATTGTTGGTGGACCCGGCTAAAACAACAAATTGATTTAAGGCCATAACAACAGTGGAGCCAGAGCCCGGCCCATACAAATAATAAAAAATAACAAAATGCGTAAGAAGCTGTTAAAAAAAGGAGAGACACAAAGCTTAAATCGAAGTGACAATGCTCTAAAATTGATTGGGTTTTCTCTCTAAACAGGTGTTATTTTAATAGTTTAACTCAATTAATTAAATGTCCGTTTACCAAATTAAAAGCACACTAAAAATTAACAGCATTTAAAAAGGAAAAGACTTGAAACAAGCTTATATAAAAACGTTAAAAAAAAACTAAGGCTGAATTCCAGTTAATTTAATTTAATTTTTAAATATCCAGCTCTATATTCCAGCCAGATTTTTGTGTTTATGGTTGAGGCATTGAGGTTTTAAATTGTTTTTCTTTTTAAGAAGACTTTAAAATGCATTTACACTTAAAAAATAGAAACTTTATGGTATTGAAGGCAGTTTTTCTCTCTCGGGTAGCTGTTGCCCTCATTCCTGAGATAGGGTATTATATGACAAATCATATAATATCCATAACCCAAGCCGTTTCTCGTCTTGAACTTCGTTTTGCTTGGCTTTAAGTATTTTTATTTTCCGCCTTCCTTTGTTGCTTTGCCCTGTTTTGTTCATGTTTGTTGGCTCACGTTGATCCCAGACACGTTCCACTCGCGTTTGAAATTTCGCTGGCCGAAAAAATAACAAAAAGCGAAAAGAAAACCCACAAAAAGATACCCAGTATAAGTATATAAAAAAAAGATACAACAAGAGCGACGTAATATAAGCCTCGAACAAGTTCTCGGGTAAATAATTAAATATGTATCTTGGCTTCGTTTTTTTTTTGTATTCGCCGGTTATTTCTGTATTTAGCCAGGCTACTCATTTACTGGCCTCGCCATTCCATTCCACTCCCAGTGATGCCAATTTGAGTAATTTACATAATTTCAGTCGCTGGGAATGGGTTTTGTGGCCCAACAGGAACTACCTACTACGTAACCCGGTCGCCCTGTTACCTATGAGTCTATGAAGCTGTGCCATATACCAGATGCAGCCAATTCACAGGCATTATCCCAGGTAATAAACACATGGCTTTCCCATCCTATAAGCTCTCCCTATTGGGGCTTGAGGGTGTGACTTAAAAATAAATTAAATTAAAAGCATTTTGCATTGTTTAAGATTCAATTACAATTTAAATGAGATTTTTATCTTAAAAATACTTTATAATGTTCATTCATTATCCCTTTGCAAAAATATTAAACTAGATTATAGCTGCTACTATAGAAAAACAATGGCTATGTAAAGAAAACTATGTGTTTTTAGCAAAAGCTTAAGTATTGTTATATATTTTCTTTAATACTTTTAGTACAAAAATTCCTTGTAAGCCATTAAAACCCCTAAAATTATTCGATTTGAATATTTTCCTTGCCTACCAAATAGTTTACTTACTCACTTTAAAGCAAACAAACACTCAAGAAAGTTAAAGTTAGCATGGAAGCGCGAAAGATTTTTTTGTGATCTCAGCTGATCTTATAAATTGATTCTTTAAACATTCTTTTATGTGATTGTACTTATTATTATGCTAAATTATACAACCAGAAATTTGTGATGCAATGTTTGTTGGCAAAGCTTATTAACAAATACTGATTTGTTCAACTATATGCATAAATAAATGTTGGGGAAATGGTTCAAATTGTTGAAAATTTTAGCATAAACTTCTTTTAAGAAAAACAAAAAAAAAAAAAAGGATAAGAAATGGCTGATAATTATATATCTATTAAAAATAAAAATTAAAATATATGTTATATATTAATAAAAATATTTGTTGTAATCAAAATTAATAGAAACTTCAATGAAAACACAAATATTACTTATATTATTCAAAATTGACAATAATTTCAACTTCAAGTGTGGATTGTCTCTCTCTTTTCCTATTGGAACGCATTGAGTGCATCTCTTTTGTGGACTGCATTCGTTGGAGTTCGGAGTTCATTATCGTTGTTGTTGCAAAAATTAAATAAACCCAGACTGGAACACAAAGTCAGAGAGAAAGAAAGAAAGAAAGAAAGGCAAAGGAAACGCGCAACTGAACTTTCGCAACTCCTCAGCTTAACACCCCCTCCCCCTTTTGCCCATGCAACTGACCCACTCGCTTGAGAATCTCTCGCTCTCCCTCTCCCATCTCCCATCTCCCTTTGCCTCACCTCCCCCCACCCCACCCCGGGCGCTCTCGTCTGAGCAACTTTTTATGGAAACCGGCTAAATTCCATTTGATTTGGAAGTCGTTGGGAAAAGAGCCGCAAAGGAGAGCCTTGTCTTCTTCTTTGGCAGTTGCAGTTTGCCTTTTCTTTTCTTTCTTCCCTAAACAGAGAGAAAACTCGGGTATAATACTTGAGCAAAAAGTTAACAACTCTATTAAACTGTTGCGACTTGAATTTCTTTGGAAAATAAGTAAATGCATTATAAAAATCCCTTTTAACGTAAAAGTTGTCAATTTTTATCCGTGTTTACCTATTTTTTATAAGATAAATTTATCTAGTTTAGCTTTAATATTTTATCTCTTTTTATTTGACTTTTTTTTTGTGTGCTTTTCTTGTCGCATTTCACTCGACGCCGACAGCGAAGGCGGCAGCGACAGCGACAGCGACTGTTTCTTAAGCATCTCTGTCAAGGGCGTTGGGTTGTTGTTTTTGTTTCTTTCCGAAGGGAGAAACGCCACCATAAGTTGTATAAAAATTAACTAATATCACACTGCTCGCCGGGGCTTAACAAACTTACAATTAAATGCATGCAAGTATAAATAATAAAGAAAAAAAATTGTAAGCTCACCTTCTCCTACGTCACTGCCGCCCTCAACTGTTGCTGCTGCCTGCGTTTGTTTTTGTTTTGTATTTCTTCAGCTCCTGTGTTCCGTTTTTCCTTTGCGCCGCCGCCGTGTTGGATTTTGTTTGCACCAGAAGCGTGTTGTTGTTGTTGCTTTCCACAAATTCTCGATCAAATTTGCATCCAATAGTAATAACAACAACAATGGTAGTAACACAACAAAAAAAAAAGCCGCGAGCAAACAAACAATCACTCACACTACACACACAGAGACTCGAGCATACGCACACCAGTGCGCGAAACGAGTTATTCGCTGCACACAACAACAAAAAAAAGGAAACCGCAAGTCGCAACCAAGGATGATGATGATGAGCGATTTAGTGCAGCATTTTCCGCAGCCGCCCGCATTATCGGTGGATATTAACAAACAGCGCGGACACGGGAAAGAAGCGGGGAAAGCAGACGGCCAGGTAGTTCGGCGCAAAAAGGTAAATAAAAATAAACACAATCCGCGACGCGACCACCTTTGAAAAAATTTGTTTTCGTAGTGTGGCCGCGCGGTTTTCCGTTTAAGACTCCGAAGCTGAGCGCTCGGCGGGCTGGCGTTTTTGCCATCCCCGGCAGCTGGTCACACCGAAATAATCAGCTGTTGGCTGTTTACGTCTTAAATTTTACACGTTTACAGATACATGGGGTAGAATTCTCGCCATTGGGGTAGAAATCTCATACATGGGGTAGAATTCTCACGTAGAAAGTAAAATTCATTACAGAGAGCGTAAATTAACAGAACTCCTCGGAAAGTAAGAAAGTAAAATGCTTAACAGATCGGTTCTCATCCAGAGAGGAGAGCGTAAGTTAACAGAAGAAGAATATTCAGCAGAGGAAAGGGCTAGATCTGCTCTCATCCAGAGAGGAGAGCGTAAGTTAACAGAAGAAGAATACTCAGCAGAGGAAAGGGATAGTCACACCGAAATTATCACCAGTTGGCCTGTTTAGACTTACATTCTACATCTTACACTTATGCAGAACAGTTTTGACACGTTTAGGGTAGAACGAAAACGTTTAACATGATCAAACAGCTTCCAAAGAGCTCCGCCATAGGTGGAAAGCTTGGAAAGCAAAACGAAAAGAAGAGGTTGGCAGTTCGCTAAATATTTCCCGCCAAAGTTTAAATTTTTAGAGTATATTGGTGTTATTAGGAATAAATCGTAATTCAAAAAGGTTTTATAGTTCTGAGATGTTTAGAATACTTTTATTTATTTAAAAAATAATAATCCTTGTTATTCCGAATTTTGTGTTAGCCTTAAATGTGTAAAATACATAAATAAAACATAAAGGATTTATTGCTTTAAAATTAATCCCATCATAATACCAAAGAGTACCATTAACGATAAACGTTCGATTACCCGCTCGCTCAGTGCAACTTCAAAAAAGATAGCGGCCGCCCATCGCTAGAAATTACTGATAAAAAACATTCAGTGCTTTTGCTTTTATGTCAATAAAACTATAGGAATTTAAAAGAGCAAGTCTGAGCAATGCCGGTAAGTTGGGAGGAGTCCCAGATAGATGAGTAATTATTCTGATTAATGGTTCTCCTTTTCATGCAATGATAATGCCGGATATAGGCCTACCACTCGGAAATCGAGGAGTTCCACGGTACAGTGGGCAATATGGCCATTCTACCAATACGCACCCAAGTCCGGGGACCAGCGCCGAATGTCGATGTAGCCAACGATATCATCGATGAGTCATTGTACTATTGGAAATCAAATATATTCTTTAGTACATATGAAGTTAAGGTTGGTATTTTGGGAAATAGTGTCTAAAGTGAAAAAATATACATAGTGAAAAATGTACAGTCTAAAATTTCATGTAGAAAAATGATATATAAATTAAAATTGCATACAAGAGCTAGGTTGAAAAGGCATTTTTAATAGTTGTTTAATAATAATTATAGCCGAAATAGTAGAGAATTTTAGTCATTTAGGCTTAGCCACTTTATGTATCTCTTAACTTGTTTTATTTTAAAACTCTAAGAAGTACTTTTAAGTGAATTTTATGAATTAAAGCATAATATTATAGTTTTTAGAATATTATTTTTTGTATGTAAAAAAATTAAACAAAGTGGCTAGAATGAGAAAAAGTATAAAAAAAATGAAAGTCTCAAAACATAAATATATATATGGTATATTATATTTTATGCAATTTTAATAATTATTTACTGAACTTAAAGGCGTGTGTCACTACCCATTTTAAGGCGATTTTCTTTGTGTAATTTTTGTTGTTTAACATTTCTTCTGTTTATGCATTTACCACCACATACAATATAATATGTACTATATTTATTCACTATCTAATCGCAGTCGGAAGTGGACCGGGTGCTTATCTACATAACGCTGTATATAACCGAATGTTTGAAGCGCTTGGCGCGCTGCTCGAGCAAGGCCCATGGTCAGCAGGAGCTCTACGCTCTGGCCATATCACGCTTCGATCTGCCCGGCGATCCGGGATTCCCCCTCAACTCCATTTATACACGACCCGAGGATCCCGAAAAGATGCGTCAGTACATCCTCCAGCTGCGCCATGAGACGGGCAGCCGGGTGCTGGAGAAGGTCTTCGATACGCCCGATGACAGGCCCAGCAAGTGGTGGACCTGCTTTGCCAAGAGGAAGTTCATGGGGAAGAGCTTGTCGGGACCGGGAATGTGAGACATCCTCCAAGGAGGAGCCAAAATTGTGTGTTCAGAAAAGACTTGGTTTTACATATCGAAACTTAACAAGATAAACGAATAAATTACAAACAAAAAAATAGTAATTAAAAATGGATAATTTCTTGCATAAAAACTTTTATTATAATATTCATAATTCAAAAGCGAGCTTCTTTGAACAACAGTTTCTTTTTTTGTATATTTAAAAGTATAATATTTAATACTAAAATCGATATGCATATTTAATTAACTCAATTTACAGCATAAAAATATAAGAAAGAATGTAGAGTATGTGAATGTTGAAATATTTGTGAGCTAAAAAAAGGACTTAATAGCAAACTTTGTGTGTTTAATTAAAGCTTATTGATATAACAATTAAAACAATATATATTTTACTTATAAACATTACACAGATTATTATTATTAATGCCCAGTTTTAAAATCATTTATTAAAATTGTTTTTCTTTTTTGTTTGCAAATCATTCTTGTTCTGTTTTCTTTTCTTTTTGAAAGCCAATGTACAATTAATTTAATCATAAACAAATGCACAGCTTAAAACTAATAACAACAAAAAGAAAAAAAATACATAGGAAAGGAAATTTACACAATATATAATAGTACAAGCTAGGCTTAAAATTAACAGTAGAGCGTGGCAACGCATTCACATACAGTAAGTATTCGGTGACAGCCAGCATTATTTACACACAAGCAAAAAAAAAAGAAACACAAATCGCTATCCTTAAGCCTATTTGAACTCCTTGACGATCTCCACAATCGATTGATATGTCCCGGTCACTATGCCCAGCACGGCCACCGTCAGGATGGCAATGTTCTTGATGTACGAGAACACCCCAAGTCCCTTGGGCACCTGGGCACGGATCACGAAATCGATCAGCACCGGGATCACGAAGGCCAGGCAGGTGGAACACAAGGCACCGATCAGCGAGATGAACAGATTTAGTTTGGGAACGACCAGCGCAACGCCAACTGTAAGTATATCGGGGATATAGGGATTAACATGGGGTTAAAGAACATAAATCCAATCAGTTTTAAGGAACTAATTTCATAGAAACTCCTCTTATATTATATATATAAATATCTATTTATAAGAACAAATTCTAATAGATTATTATAAATTGAATAAAAATAAATTAAGCTTAGACTCACATGTCATCATCACCATTATAAATCGGAGGCACACCTGCACGGTTATGGGATATTTTTGTGCACAATTGTTGGACTTCTTCAGTGGCGGCCAAATGATCTTGATCATCACAAAGAATTGAATGGGATACCCCAAGAAGACGCCCAGAGCAGCCACAACTTTCACCACCTGCGAGAAACTGAAAAAAGGAAATGGAAAATATTTTAATGTAATTAAAAAGTAATAATTAATAATTATATGCAATTAATTCCTGAGAAACTCACACTTCCTCCACCACCAGATTCAGGGTTATGCTTCCGGCCACATCCTCGCCCCATCGTACATAGCTCACAAATCCCGTAAAGATGAACAGGGCCGTGGTCAGGAACATCGTGGAGTTGAGGACTCCGAACCGGCTGCTAAAGTCCTCCGGCTTCCGCATTGAGTTCCGCAGGGGCAGGATCAGGGCAATGCCTTCGTAGGAGAACAGGGCAGTGCCAAAGAATAGCGCCAGCTGGGATCCGCTGGTAAAGAGGTTCCTCTCCGAGACCGAGGGCATTGGTCCATCCGAAAAGGCAATTGTTAGCGTGGAGATCAGGCCAAAGAGGAGCGCCACATTGGCGAAGGCGGACACCGGCGAGATGTACTTCAGGTTGGTCATCAGCGAGGGTATCATGGCCGGGAGCAGGGTGATCAGCATCACCATGCTCATGCTGATGTCAATGCCATTCTGGTGGAACACCTACAGGGATGTAAAACAATATATATATACTCCTTAGTATCACTTTTAACATTAATATCGCTATTTTTTAAAAACAACACTAAACGAAACAAGATTTGAATATATTTGCTTGCTTCACCGATTATATTAGTCGTATATCAATTTAAAATCGATTTTTAGCATATATGCATAATGCAACTTTGGAAATATCGATTTGCTTATCGACTTTTAAGTCAAATATTGTTACAATTAATTAATTATTAATATGTTTTGTAAGTCCTTGTTAAGACTAACTTTTATTTTAAATAAAAATAGAATTTTTTGTATGTTAAAGAATTTTATGTTGAGAATTTTTAAGAACTAATATGTTTTTAAATATATATTTTTTAAATACTAAATTTCTAATTTTTAAGACCTTTAATTTTTTTATTTTTTTAAAGGAAGAATGATTTTAAAATATTTTTTTGAATGATTTTTGTAAGCTATATTTATCACTTTCACCATGTTTAGTTAACCCTAACCTCTTAAAGTTTCTATACGGAAAACTGCTCCCTTTTCCTCACCTGATACAGATTCTCCGTGATGAACACAAAGTAGATGGCACAGAATCCAAACTGGGTGACGCACAGGAACATCTCGACGACCAGCTTCATGAATCGCGACATCCGTCGCAGTGGCCGTGGCCCATACTCGAAGCACTTCTCCACGGTCTCCGGATAGTCGAGGAAATCCACGCCCGGCGTTCGCTCCACGGCGAGCACGGAGCCGCGTATCAGCATCCGCTCGCAGTGGACGCACATCACCGCAATGATGGGCAGGAGGATGGAGGCGCCAGCCAAGCCGCCATTCTTGAAGCAATCTCCCATGGCGAAGAGCCCCGCCCCCACGCTGCCCTTGAACAGATGGGTGGCCGCCTCCAGGGCGCTGGTCTCGTGGCCGCGCCGCTTCGCCGCCCCGCCGCCGTTCTCCTCGTCGCCGGCGCCAGCCTCCTGCTGCTTCTCCAGATTCTTGTCCAGCTTAACGTTGGTGATCTCCAGTGTCCTCCCCATGTCGCCGCCTGATTCTCCGGATTCTATAGCCTTGAGCTCGTTGCGCTGCTGCTGCTGCTGTTGCTTCTGCGGGATTAAATGGAAAATTTTCAGAACTCGGAACTTGGAGGTGGACGCGCTCCCCTTGGGATACTGCTGCGGCGGAAGCTTTAACGGTACTTGCGGTGGGAGCGGGATTTACCGGTCGAGAAAGCAAAAATAAACCCTCAGCTTTAAGCCTCTCTTGATCTCTTGGGCTCGCTCTTCCCAAAACTTTAGAGGTCTTAACCCTAGAAAGTTCAGTCCTTACTTAAACTTAATTGCAAATAATTTAAAAAATTTATAAGCAGGAAAATTTAACAAATTCCTTACAATGGATTATTATATTATTAATTGTAGATATTTATAATTTTTAAACAAATAAATAATGAAATTTAGAAAGTAATTAAATAGTAACCTTTTACAGAAATAGTCCAATAGCCCAAATATATTTTCTGCTCCGCTTTTCTGAAATATTAAATATTAACTTGAACCTAATTATGATATAGGCTTTCCCCCAAACCTCAATATAGCCTCTATACTTATCAGAGATTGGTTATAACCAGAAATACCTTCAAACATACATACATATTTCATTCATAGAAATGGCTAGAGCATTGAAAACATGTTAATTAATTCAATTTGGTAGCACTGAATGCTAATTGAATTTATTTAATTCATTAATTCTGACAAAGCATTTCGATTAGTTTCATATCAATGTCAGAGAGCTCATAAAAGATGAGTGAGGTATGAAGGAAATTTAAAGTATTAACCTGTATAAACTAATATCGGGAAGCCGAAAGTTATATACTCTTGCAGTTTGTTAAATATTTATCGTAATTTTTTGTATGACAATTTTATCAACAAATCAAAGTTTAAAAAACTCATAATTAAGTCAAAAACGCATTAATTTCAATTCGGAAAGCTTTCCTATGTAGGTTTTGATTAGGTTAATAAATCTGCATACTCAATTAAAGATTTAAGAAAAATAAATTTTTTCGAATTTTTGACAATTTTAATGATGTAACCCCTTTCCTTTTTTTACAAAAATTGAAAATTTTTGAAAATTTTGTTTTTTTGCCGGAGATAGCTAGATCGATTCAGTTTTTGATGCTGATCAAGAATATATATGGTTTATAGGGTCGAAAATGACTCCTAAATTTAATATTTAAAAAAATGTGAATTTTGGCCAATTTTCGTAAATTTTAATGATGTAACCCCTTTCCTTTTTTTGCAAAAATTGAAAATTTTTGAAAATTTTGTTTTTTTGCCGGAGATGGCTAGATCGATTCAGTTTTTGATGCTGATCAAGAATATATATGGTTTATAGGGTCGGAAACGACTCCTTCACAGAGTTTCAAACTTCTGACTACAATTAAAATACCATTCTTTTAGTCGGTATTTATTGATATTTTTATATGACTATTTTACCGAAAAATCAAAGTTTAAAAATCTCATAACTTGGCAAAAAAAACACTAAATTCAATTCGGAAAGCTTTCCCATGTGAGTTTTTTTTTGGTAATAAATCTGCATACTTCATTTAAAATTGAAAAATTTGAAAATTTTTGTCCAATTTTTGACAATTTTAATGATGTAACCCCTTTCCTTTTTTTGAAAAAATGGAAAATTTTTGAAAATTTTATTTTTTTGCCGGAGATGGCTAGATCGATTCAGTTTTTGATGCTGATCAAGAATATTAATGATTTATAGGGTCGGAAACGACTCCTTCACTTAGTTTGAAGCTTCTCACTAAAATTATAATGCCATTCTTAAGTCAATATTTTTATATGACAATTTATTCAATAAATTCAAATTTAAAAATCTCATAACTAAGCCAAAAAAGCATTAATTTTAATTCGGAAAGCAGTCCAATGCTAGTTTTTATTAGGTTAACAAATCTGCATACTCAATTCTAAATTTTAAAAAAATCAAAAATTGATCAATTTTTGACAATTTTAATGATGTAACCCCTTTCCATTTTTTGAAAAAATTGAAAATTTTAAAAATTTTTATTTTTTTGCCGGAGATGGCTAGATCGACTCGGCTGTTGATGCTGATCAAGAATATATATACTTTATAAGGTCGGAAACGACTCCTTCACTTAGTTTTAAGCTTCTGACTCATATTATAATACCATTCAAGGGTATAAAATGAGATAACTTTTGAATACTAAACATAAAGGTACAAGTTTAAAAATTAAATATAATAAAGGTAAATAAAATGTAATAAGTAAATAACTACCGAAATGAAAAGCAAATGCTAATTGCGAGTAATAAAAACAACAATTAGAGTCAGAAAATATTCGGAGCAAACAAAAAAATGTGGTATAATTAAACAGAAAACACTTTTAGCAAACCGGGAAGTCTCTCCCTCTCTCTTTCTCTATCACTATCTCTGGCTCAATTAACCCGTCAAGGCCATAACACTCAATTATTCAAACTATTCGAACGGCATGGGTTGGCATCAAGTGACGCCGCAAATTCCACAGCCTTTGAGCCAATCGGATGCACTTTTTAAGCCGCCGACAGATGAGCACTACGACTAGAGAGTGTGATTACCGATTGATTTATATATATATATATGTAAGTATATGTCGCGGATAAATATGTAACGTCCAGTGTCAGGTATCGGAGAATATAGGACCGTTCGCGGCAAGAACTCAAGCCAGACTCAATGCTCGAGTTGGCCAACAGAAGCGAATAGCAAAAATCGCGTACAGAAAATAGCAAAATAGCAAAATGGCAAACTATAGCAAACTATAGCGAGCTGGCAAGAGGCAAAAATTTGAAAAGCAAAATAATTAAAAAGCGATCGTGGGCGATGAGTGTGTGTGAGTGTTCTGAGTGTCTCTCTGAGTGTATACCCAGAGGTAGTGCAGCGAAAAAAGCGCATAATATAGCATAGTTAACCCCTTGCACCGGATACACGTACTATAGTTTATGGATATTTATACTTTCTGCCTGATTTTTTAAGTTATAATTAAAATATTTAAGTAAAACCATAGTTATCGAGCATTTTATCATAAAGGATTATACTCCCATTATATTCAAAAATAAGAGATTAATAGAGGGTATAGAATTTATTTTAAAAATATGAATTATAAATTGTAGGTTTCAAGAATACAATAGAATAAACACAATTAAACAACATTTTGTATATATTATTAAAATTTAAAAATGTCTCATTAAGTTTATCGATTCATTTTCGATATTTTTGTTAAGTTCTCTAAAAACAAACTTCTTTATTTACGATATAAAAGGATATGAAATGACTGTGATATATTTGTGCATAAATCATATGAGACATATATTTTATATATCGATAAATTCGTAGAAAAGTGCCCCTTAGGCAAGTGAAGTGTTAAGATGCGTGGGTGACTGATCTCTCTATTCACTATTATAATAAAAAATGTATACTTTTGCAAGCAGAATCAATCACTTTCGCTTAAATCCTATTACAATTATTCACACAGGTGTGGAAATCAGCTTTGGAAATGCAATAAACCGAGTGGGAGATATTCGCATAGCAGGAAGTCAGTCATCGATAAACGAACGATCTATATTTAATGAATATGATGTCTAGGAATTTTTTTTTAACAAAACTCTATTTTTATAGTTCTCAAAAATAAAACAAAAAATGTAAGCTTATGTAAAAATGTAAGCAAAATGAATTTAGTATTGTCTGAGCACGTATTTTTTGATATCTCAAGTATTTAGCTTAGCCTTTGCTTTCAACTTAAAAAGAATTTGTTCTAGACGAAAAAATTAATTTTTAAGTCGTTTTTAAAAATACTCTACATTATAAATAAATAAAAATAAATAACGCATTTAAAATCCCCTTAACTTAAAATTGTTTTTATATAATATACATTTATAACCCATCAGATCACAATTAAAGATTTTAACAAGAGCGTGATTAAAGCAAATTAATGTAATTAATTATTACAAGTGTACAAGTAACTGTAAAACTATTCCTAAATCAAGCTTAAATAAGAGTAATTAATATGGCAAAGCAGACTAGAATATATAGATATATATGATCAGGAAAATTAATGAAATGAAAATTTGTTGCCTTTTAACTACCTTACGGATGTTTATGGCCACTAAAAATGTTTGCTTTTCATCATTAATTTTAATTTTCACATTATTTGAATCACGGACAAATAAAAGTCCAGCCTTTAGTGTCTGTAAAAATGGTAGTTTGCATTTCATACAAGTATTCCCATATCCATTAACGGATGTAATTAAATTGGGTTTAACTATTTACTATCACTGGTAAAATATCTCAATTTGCGTTGTTGGTTACGAATAAACAAATTGAACAAAACGTCAGAGTTTTAATTAGTTTTTGATCTATTATCCATGGTTAATAAAAAGTGTTACAACTTAATTTGAAAACTGAAAGGGTACCTAAAGTTTTAATACCCTTCATGGTTTGTAGATGAAGAAGAAAATTCTTTATATTTTGATGATAATATTTAATATCTCTAAATATTTTATGGATTCCAAAATAGACTTAAAATCTTTAATACCCTAAAAAAGAGTTTAAGAATACTAGTCTATTTTGAACAAAAAATTAAATGCATATTGTTATCTCTCACGTTATTTGCACAATGTCACTTACTATGGTATGTTATTAATATAATTTACTCATTTTTTTTAGATAAGTACTAATTAATTATATAAATATACACAGTTGAATAAGAGATATATATGTATATATTTATTTATAGCTAGAACCCTAAACAAATTGATTTTGTAACTTTGTTTAAATTTTTGAAATGACATTCACTTTTCCAAAGATTGTTGACCAATTATGGGCTGCATGAATGTTGTCATTTCTCCCATTCAAAAGTTAGTTAATTTATTTATTTATTTTCCCCACTGAGACTGCGTCACAACAAATGCACTACACTGAGGGAAAATAATAAAACAGGAAACTCCGGTCCAGCAGGAAGTGGTTTTATCGAGTTCAAGGATCCGGCTGCCTTTTGGAATTTGGCTTTCATCGAAATGGAATTTCCCTGCACGTGCCCCGCCGTCGAATCGAATTTTTTTTGTCGCAGCACAGAAGCACAATGCAAATTCAAAAATAAAAATATTAAAAATAAAATGTAAAGCGCACCGCATTCGTGATCGTTACACCTGCTCTCGGCCGCCGTCCCCCCGGCTGCCATTGCGAACGCATGGAAATTTACCGCCTTGATTGAAGAAGCGCCAGTTAAATGAAATTCACGGAACGGAATCAAAGTTCCCCCGTCCGGAGCTGCATCTCACTTCTGCCAATCAAGAGCGACCAACGACCAATGGGCCGGGGAACGGACCGATCTTGTCCAGCGATCGATTGATCGATGTTTACGGAATTCAGCAATTGGATTATGTAAGGTTACTGCGAACAACAAATATCACAGAGATTCATAACAACATGCAGGGGCGGCGTCAGGATCATGCCCAGAAAGTATATGTATAATATTATATATAAATATTATTTACAAATATTTTATATTTAATAGTAACTACTTTTCCATAAGAGGTAACAGCAATAAGGCTCTAGACTTAGAGTCTCAGCCACTAGGAAGTTATTTAGAGTGTTTTGCTGGCTTTCAAAATATTGTACCAAGTCTCATTAAATATTTATTTATTTATTAGTTAAAAATATAACGAATTTTTAAAGTTTCTTTGATTAAATTCTTTGAGTTAAATAGAATTAAACATTATGTAGTATGGATCAGCTTTAATAGAGTCTAGAGTTCAGACTTCTATGTCAATTTAATAATAATATTAGTACCATTTAATGAAGCTCATATTCTCACATTCTCATATTCTATATTCTTAGTATTTATTGACTATATTTTTAAAATTAAGCCCCCTCTAGGGGGCACTTCTCTGTTTTCCGCTATGCATATCTCAAGACATCGATTCCATGCAGTTCCATCGTTGAAGTTGAAGGTCGATACCGAAACGATTTCGATTTGGATTGATTTGCCTCGGCTGTGGCTCGGCTGGGATCGATTTGTATCGAATCAGATCGGATTAGATTAGATTAGTGCAATTGCCGTACATGGAGAAAGAGAACGAGATTAACCAGTTTCCGCTAGATGAAAACGAAAGTGTGCATGCACATGGCAGAACCATTTGTGGACTCTTCGCACGGTTTGGCGATTAAATTCGAATCGGGGTCAATGTTAATGCTAATTCGGAGTGTTATTAATCGGCTACGAACTTTTAATTCAATTTCGTTAAACACGTTTCGCCACACTATTAGTATTCACTTCATTTTTTATGACTAAAGAATGAAGATTTCGCATTAAACTTGAAGTTTGAGTTGCTTAGCTGGATGCGATGAGAAGAGCTTAAGTATATGCCATGAGAAGCGCAGAGAAGGGCAATTATATGACGTCATAATGAGGAATCTCCATCACCCTCCTCTGCGCTTCTCATGGTATACACTTAAGCTTAAGTGGCTTCCATGAGAAGCGCAGAGAACGGCGGTGAAATGGTAACCCTTCTCTGTGCTTCTAATAAAATTATAATTAGAGACTATATAATACCAATTAACATCCCAATTATATATATCAAGTCAAGTCAAGTGACGTCAAAACAAACGTCGCATTGTTTATTCTCACTTAATATCGATAAAAAAAATAATCAAATATAATAAGTAAAATGCGCTTCACGCTCACTAAAGACACAATACAAGGCACTTAGAAATATACACTCCATTAATTTCCATACGGAATAAATTCGCATATTTATAAATATACATATATATTCTTTAGTTAGTTATGTCAATTTGTTAGGGATAAATATTAAAAACCTGCTCATTTTGGGTATATAAATTATGATGGTGGCACTTGGGATATGGATGATATTGATACTGATGCGATCTATATTAACTCATGTATATATAGATATATAGTTATCTATCTTTATCTTTTAGCTTTAATGTTTTGTGCTGTCTCCGTAATGTCTTTGGCAACTTTAATGAAGCCCGGATATTTATGGCTTTCTTTATTCCGTTTTAGCCTGATAATGATCCTGATTGTGATCCTGATGGTGTTAATCCTGATGATAAACCTGATGATGATCCTCATGATAATCCCTTGATGATGATCCTCTGAAGCCTCATCCTTGGCTACTCCCTCTAGTGCACCTCCTCCTCCCCAAAGTGCTTGACAATCTGCTTGAGGCTCTCGTAGGATCCCGTGAAGAAGCCCAACAGTGCCAGCACCAGAATGACCAGGTTCTTCACACAGATCCAAACTCCGGGCCCCTTGTTGGGCTCACTCCTTGCTATCAACTCGATGACAGGCGGAAATACCAAGGCCAGGGCCGTCGAACAGAGAGCTCCAATCAGTGAGATGAAGAGGCCCAAGGCGGGAACCAGCTCAGCAATGGCAACTGCAGGATTGCTTGTATCAGAAACCCATCTCCACTGGTTCACTCTCTCCTCTACTTACGCGTCAGGAGCACCATGCAAGTGCGAAAGCTCAGCTCGCCGGCCAAGGAACGTCCTTGAATGCCGCACATCTGCTTCACGCTGGGCCACATGATCTGAATGGCCACAAAGAACTGCAGGGGATACCCCAGGAGGACTCCAGCGGAGACCATCAGCTTGACTGCCTGGGCCAGACTAGATGAGACAAGGACTTAGACGACTTATTACTCCACAAAACCCAGACTCCACTCACATGGTATCCCCCAGGTTGAGGGTGAGACTGCCGCCCACCTGCTCGCCCCACTTCATGTAGCCCACGGAGCCGGCGAACATGAACATCACGGAGACCAGGAACATGCCCACATTGAGCACACCGAGGGTACTCTCAAACTGGCGGGGCTTGCGCATGGCGTTCTTCAGCGGCATCACCAGGGCGATGCCTTCGAAGGCAAAGATGGCGGTGCCGAAGAAGAGGGCCAGCTGGGAGCCATTCGTCCAGAGGGCGCGTTCCCCAATCTCCGGCAATCCGTCCTTGAGGGCATAATACAGGGTTATGGCCAGGCCAAGGATCATGCAAACGTTGGCAAACATCGACACGGGAGTGAGCCATTTGAGGTTTGTGATCAGAGAGCTGAGGAGCACGGGCACAAAGGCCAGCAGCATCACCAGATGGACGTCCATGCCAATGTCGTAGGCTTGCAGGATCTTCGAAAACAGGTAATTCCAGATAGAGTCTAGGCACTTTCCCTCTCCGGCTCACACTCACCTGCTTCAGATTCGTGCTGATGAATACAAAGTAGATGCAGCAGAAGCCCAGCTGGGTCACGCATATGAATATGTCCACCAGTCGGCCCATGGTCCGCGACCAGCTCCTCAGCTTGGAGGGACCGTTCTCGAAGCAACGCTCCACGGTCAGGGCATAGTCCGCACAAACCGCCTCGCCTCGGAGATCTCGCATCTTCTTGGAGCAGGTCACCAGCACGTGCTGACAGTGGATGGACACCACCGCTATTACCACCGTCAGGAGTGGAGCCACCAGCAGGCCGCCGTTCTTGAAGGCATCACCCATGGCAAACAAGCCGGGTCCAATGTTGCCCTTGAACAGATGCACGATCGTCTCCAGGTAGCTTGAATAACACGTTGTGACAGGTGATTGAGTTGAGTGTCCTTTGATGTTAGTAAGCTGTTAGCTGAAGGATAGGTCTCTCTGCTGTTGGATTGGGTTAGAGCTGGGATTCAGGAGCGGAGTTAGATCGGGCATAGGAATTCAGGATCATCAACCCTTCATGGGTATATTAAGGGCTTGGGTTTGATGGTAGTTAGTTGTTGGGAAGGGATCAAAGCTGGGATAATAAGGCCAAGTTAGATCGGGGAAGCATATATCGTAGTTTTCTTGTTAATCCTTCATAAGTAATTTAGGGGTTTAGGTTTTATGGATGAACTAGGTTGAGTTCCACGGTATTGAATAATTGAATAATTGTTATTTTATAATACAATACACCTTGGTTATAAAGGTGTATTCAGTGTTGTAATCCAGATTATTTGATGTAATGAAACATTGTTATTAAAGGGTTATCCATGTTAAAGGCCATGAAGATTAGTCAATTTTTTGGTGAGTAGGTTGTTGGTTAGTGGGTTTATTGGTTAATAGGTTTGTTGGTTAATAGGTTGTTGGTTTGTAGGTTTATTGGTTATCAAGCTTGTTGATTAGCAGATTAGGAGGTTAGGAGGTTGGGAGGCTAGCAGGTTGCTTCTGGGTTATCCAATGATAGGTAGGAGTAGCTTGTGGGATGTTCTTAATGTAAGCCTTTTTGTTACAATTTATAATTAAGGGGTTATCCAGTTTATGAGCCGTGCAGGTTAGTAGGCTAATAGGTTAGTTAAGGTTAGTTAAGTTTGGAAGTTGGTAGGTTGATGTTCTGGGTTATCCAATCCTTTTTTTGTTAGTACATTTTAGTGTTTAGCCGATAGTAATACTTCTTGAAATCATAGTGATTGAAGGCTGTATCAAGGATACCTTGTGGGTGGATGGTAATCCTCATCGTGAGCCTCCTTGCGACTGGCCTTGTCTGTGCCATCAACTTCTCCTCCGCCAGCTTCCGCTGATTCCTGATTCTTGGCCACCGGCTGACCTTGATGTGGCTGAGATGGCGTCTATGGTGTGATTATTGCAATTCCAATTTTGCCAGAGGAAAAGAAACAAAAACAAAGGCTTAGAAATAATATTATTCCTCTCCCTCAGTCAACCTTTGTCGGCTGATTTTCAATTGCCTTGACTGCTCCTCAGGTTGTCAATCTTCATGATCGAACTGGAAAAGCGGAGAGATCTTATCGTAAACGGGGGAATCACCGATCACAGACTCGCGTGCATTTTCATAAATGTATTTATATATGCTATATGCTATGTTGTTATAAATCCCACTGTGGGATTTCCAACTGATCAAACCGGATGGAAAAGTTCCGAAGATAAGAATAGTTGGAGGAGAGCTATAAATTATACACCACGACAGTGACTAAATCAGAGCCAATTAAACGGATTCATAAAAGCCAAATCAAGCACTATCACTATACTAGCAGATGTATCTATACGTACCATATACTATATGCTCTAGTATAGATAGAGATATAGATATAGATAGATGTCGACGGCTAGATAAGTGGCCTTTCGAAGTGACACCCGAACGTCTGCCAAACCAGACGGCAAGATAGAAGGGACAGACTACACTGACTATATCTATAGCTCTAGAACGTAGGTCTGCTGTGGTTCAATAGGTCCAATTGAAAATTCTAGAGATAATAGGGGGGACTCTTTAACACTTTTAATTATTTTAAATTATATTTATTAAATATTTTGTATAGTTTGGGATTTTTTATGAACCTAATACTGGAATTAAATCAACTCTAAATTGGGTAGTAAATAATAATAAATTCCTGATAGCTTAAAAACCCTAAATGAAACCCTGAAAGCTCCCATTGACTTCGATTTCCATTAAACGTGCTCTGTTATAAGATCTTCCGGTGAATCATATAATAAATATTATTTGCCCTTGTGATTTATGAACAGCGAAATTATGGCAAACACTCACGTTCATTGAAAACATTTAAATCGCTATCAATGGGTCTGCTATCGGTGCAAGTTATGACTGAAGGATTGTGTATATATAGTGTGTGAATTGAGATGGACGGGCCAGTGATTTATGGGCCACTCCAATGTACCACTCCAGGTAGCATTCATTTGTCATGTGGCCATCTCTGTTGCCAGCCACTCTATAGCACATGTACCAGTCTATCTCTATTGTGGACGACTCCCTCAGGATCTGATCCTATCCCCTAACGAAGTTCAGATTGGGACCCCATTGAGTCTCAAGTGTCATAAATAATGAGCAAACTTATCGGCAAATTTGATTTTGCTTTCGCTGCGAAACATTTGAGGCTCGTTTCCGCTTTTCAAATATGTACCTTGGGCAAGATTACTGTCCCACCTGTCGTATACGCAATACTGGAGGACATGGCGCCGTTGACGTATACGTAATATATATATATATTTATATATACTTTTCCGTTCTGAACCTTGTGTAAATCCAGACAATGATTTCTATTTGGTTTTCAGTTTTCATCGCGCTTATCGGCAGCCGAAAGCAGTTAAAACAAAGTATAAATTATTATTATCGTGCACTAGAAACGAGAGTGGGTACTTTGATTATGGAAATATTTAGGTTCTTGAGTTTGTAATTAATGGAAAATATTTTATTTGCCTATGTGAGGCATGGGAGATTATACTATATAAATTATTGTTGTATTTTAAAATCATTTCAAGGGTCTGGAAAATTAGAAAATTAATTTAACTTAGCTTTCTTTATGGCGTTTGCTAGTGAGATATATTCTTTGGGGTTCAATTAAAAGTCTTTTCTTTTATTATTTGAGCAGAAATTAAGGAAAAAATATTGAAATTATATTTAAAAAATATTTCTGTAATAAACATCAATTTTAAAACTTCTGAAAGTTAATAATATAATTTAAAATTGTCTACTTTTGGGCTTTTTATTGGTAGATATAATGAGTAGGCTTAATTACAATGCTTTTCTGAGCTTTATAATAAAGGAAACAAATTGTTATTTATTATCTGAGCAGTAATTCAAAGAGCAAATGCATAAATTAAATATTTTAAATATTGCAAATATATATTTTCTCATAATGCTATTAATTTTGTAACACCCCCTGATCTTCAAACTATAATCTAGACCAGAGATGTACCACTAAAAATCAACATTAGTGACAGATAACACCAGATAGAACAGTCCTCAAGTGCGTGGTGTACAGTACACACACGTTCCGCCCCCTGTCCCCCCCTTAACCCATGGCAAACCATTGGCAAACCGTCAAGAGAGTGAGAGAGAGAGACAGTGGCGCACTGATATTATTTATGTTCGGTCTCGTTTAGTGCTTGTTCTTTTTATATTTATATTTTCTTATTTTTATTTTTATTTGGCTCTCGATTTCAACAATATCTTTGAGTGGAAAATTTTCCATGGCGTCGTCGGTGGTCAGTGGTTGGGATTCTTTACCTCGAGGGTTCACTGCACTGGAGCCCAACATCACCAACAAGAAAAAATACTAATTTCTCTTTTATTAATGTTGCCGGAAACCTGACAAGCTCAAAGGGAACCTTAATTGGCCTTTATTGACAAAGCTTTTGTGAATGCTTTCTTTCGAGAAAAAGAAGAAAAGTCCCTCTTCATTTTGAAAAATTACTTTTTTAATTAATAATATGATTTCCGTTATAAAAATTCAATAAATAATAATATAAAAGTATATTTATTAATATTTTAGAGCTGCTAAGTATACATTTTCTTTGTCAAGCATCAGCAGTTGAAGCAATCTTTAGTACAAACTGATTTAAATGATTTTTAAGTGGTAAAAATTACCATAAACAGGTAATTTATAGGTAATTATGAATAATAATTAATTAAATAATAATTTAAATTCATTTTATTATACAAATCATTTTATTAGAGCTATTTAGAATATATTTTCTTGTTAAACGAAACCAATCTATCATATTAAAGGCATTTTTTATAAATAAAAACGACCATAAATACTTCAAATGAAAAGTTATTTCCACTATTAATTTAATTATATCTCCCATTTAATTTATTCGAGTACTAAGCTACCCATATTTCATATATATAAAACAATTTGTTTAAAGCGCTGAAGAGTCTGGGTGTAGAACAAGTTCTAACCTTGATCAAATAAATACAAATAAATTTCCACTTTGCCTCATTTGCATTTTAGTCGCTTGGAAAAAAAAAATACAAAAAATAAAAATGCAATGTAATAGGTAATTCTCTCAGGCGTAAAATAAGTGAGTAAAAAATGTCAGAGGTGTGGCTTGCAAGGGGGGTTTTTTTCGGTCTCACCAAAGATCGTAAATCATTGGCATAATCTTCAGTGACGATAAGTGGCAGTAAGCCCATAAATCCAGGCCTAAAGATAAGCAGGAATTTCGCATTAATCGATTCATTTTTTATTAACCAAAGTTAATGGTATCAATATGCGATTTTGGAGGAATGCAATATACTATATAAATTGTATAATTCTATATGTATTATAAAAGTATTAATACCAAGGAGGTATTTATAAATATTTATTTTAACAGAGCCCAATAATATTTGATAAATATTTTATTGTATAATTACATATTCATTACTTTATTTGATATTATACTCTTGTTATTTTATTATATATTTCTTATCTTGCTTATTAAAAATCAAAAATATGGTATTCCTAAAAAATGCATTGATAATATTTTATCAAAAGTGAAACAAATTAAAATTGTATTTACCAAAAGCTTAGAGATTCTATTTTTTTATTACTCATACGATAAATATTTATTACGTATACGTAATACTTAGAAATAATTAAAAAATTATATAAAATTGTTTATTGTTACCCCCTCAATTTGTAATTGTTGTTGAGCTTGAGCTTGAATTATTTTTGCTTTGTTTGTTAAACTTACACTGGAAACTCGTTTTTACTTCCACAAAACAGAGGGAAAGAGAGAGATACATGTGTGTGTAGCCCCGAAAATGCGTCGAAATTGTTGAGCTCATTTTTTGTTTTGTTTATTTCGGTTTCACCTTTTTTCCCCCAATTTTTGTCATCTGTTTTTTACGTTTTTTTTTAAGGCATGTGTCTTAAGTTTAACGCTTGCAATTAAAATACACACCTCGGCATCCATTCTGTTGTTGGCGTTTCTTCTGTGTCGTTGACGTTGTTTTATCTCTTATTGTTGTTGTTCAAGAACTCGGTCAAAACACGAGACCAAAATTAAGCAAAAAAAAGAATATAACAACAAAAAAATAAACTAAAATAAACTGAGAGAAAATGAAGAAATTTGTTTGGCTCTTGATCTTAATGATTTATTTGCGTAGCCTGCATTTGGCCGATGCTGCTGTTTTTGCCTCGCTTGGCGTCTTTTTTATTATTCGATGATGCGGCTAAAATTGTGTACTTTTTTAAGCATTCGACGATCTGTTGATTTGCTGTGTGTTAATCGCTCCACGAAAAATTCAAGACTGACGGCCGGCGAAGCGTCGACAATCGTCACTCGGCTTCTGGTCGAGAGAGGTGGAATGGACACTCAGCAAAAAAGTAACTGTTTCCAAGAAGTAATCTATCTTCATTCACTTAAAAAAATATATAGTATAATAAATATAAACAGAACAAAATTAAATAACAAAAAATATAAAATTAATATAAATATCCCAGAAAAAATTTTAATATTACAAGATATATTCCAAATTATATACAAAAAATGTTGTAACTCTTGAAAGAATCATTTCCGACCCTATAAACCATATATATTCTTGATCAGCATGAACAGCCGAGTCGATCCAGCTATCTCTGGAAGAAAAAATTTTTTTCATATTTTTTCAAAATTTTATAAGGGGTTACATCGTTAAAATTGTCGAAAAATTGGTCAAAAATATAAATTTTTTAAAATTTTAAATTGAGTATGCAGATTTATAAACATTATAAAAACTAACATAGGAAAGCTTTCCGAGCTAAAATTAATGCATTTTTGGCTTAGTTATGAGTTTTTTAAACTTTGATTTTGTGAAAATTATCATAAAAAAATATCGATAAATATTGATTCAAAGAATGCGATTATTTTAAGATTAGTTATAATCGATTTCCGATGCTACCTTTAATTCACTTGCAATTTCTTCACTTTACTTTTTAATATACAAAATTTTATATTTAGTTTAAAATTAGCACGTTTTTATTTCGAGTGTAAAGAGTGGAAGAGAGCATCTGCCTTCTTTTGCCGCCCACTTAATCTCTCTCCCTCTCGCTCTTGCTATCGCTATCGCTCTCGCTCTGCCACTTGCTGCTGCCTCATAGCGAAAATATTTGTAAGATGCCCGGGGAGAGCGACAGCTGACCGATCAGCTGTTCCCCCATTAACTTCTTCGATCACCACCCACCACCCACCACCCACCACCCCACCCACAATCCCGTAACTCAGGGAGAGTTCTCTCTCTTTCACACGCTGTTTCTTCAATGAATGAGTTTGCCCAGTTGGCGTATCTCGCCACAGGTGGCGCTGTGAATGGAGCCAATTAATGAATGGAATAAATAAATGAATAAAAATAGATAGCGACTAAATGCCTTGCTAATCAATTAACAACGCCTTAAGCGTGGCAACTTGTACCAAAAGAAACTTAATTTGCAAGCTAGGTGAGCTTTAGTAAGAAGCTGTGGCTACTTGCAGGGTAGTTTGAGGTAGAAGCAATAACAAAAAATAATAAGCTTAAACAAAGGAATAAATAAATTAATTATTATCAAGTTTTTATTTAAAAATTAAAGTGTATCAATAAATTTATAAACATATTTTATATCATAATTTTATCCTATCATTACAGGGTATTCTGATGGTGGTTTACAAAATAAAATCTTCCTAATTAAATGTTTAATTTCTGTGGTTTTATTATTGTTAAATTTTATATAAAAAATTAACACTCTTAATATATATCAAATTAATTCTGTACAGGGTATTCTCTCAGTCGTTTCCTGGCCCTTCAAATATGAGAATATTCTTAATTAAACGTTTAATTTCTAGCTTTTATTAATATTAATTTGTATAAAAATAAAAATACAATAAAATGAAAAGGCGGCTTGAGTCAAAGGACTGTCAATAAAAAATCGTACACTTGAAAAAAAAAATACAATTATTATATAAAAGATTGAAATATGAAATATGTTATATTATATTATAAATATTACTTTTGAGAAATATTTAAGCTCGAATTTATCTTAGCCTTTAAAATAAGCTATTATTGTATAGTCTTAAAATATTAAATTTAATAATATTAACATAGTTTAACGTACTTTTTTATAGACTGACTATACAAATCTACTTCATAATACCATTTTCCACTTTCTTTTACATATCTACCCTATCCTTTATATTTTTATTGATTTATTTTCCTTTTTAAAAAAAATATTACATATTATATTAATAAATTATATATATAATTTAAGCTGAAATACGATTCTAAAAATCATTCCAAGCTAAATTGTGCCTCGTAGCATACCAAAGCATTCTATTTGACGATCATTTAATTAAAAGCGGGCATAGACCTCAAATATATATATATATATATATATATATATCAAATGTATATAAAGAATATAAAAAGAGGCGCCAGATCGACCCTTGGACATTGTCCCTGACCTTGCGAAGTGGACAAAAATATATATATAAATACATATATGGTTATTGGAGCACTATTTTTGGACTGCGGCCTTGCTAGATCACATTTTAGGTCAGCCGACCATAAATACGAATAAAATACTGCCAGAACGTGAACGGATCAGGCGTCTATATGGCTTATATAAATATATCAAGAAGTATCATTATAATAAATAATTAGACAGTTTTGCAAAAGAAAATTGCCAAAAGCATAAATTAAAGAAGTATAGAGATGCTCAAACTCAAAAGTGAAGTGAAATATTGAATTTAATTTATGCAATGATCTTTTATAATTTTGATACTGCTTTAATAGTAATATTTAATATTCTTATTTATGAATATTTGTATTATTTAATACTTATAAAAATGGCAACAACAATATTTCAATTAATTAAATTCATTTAAAACGAACAGTGGAGCCTTTAAGCTGAAGTTTCCTTTTATGTGAAACCCAAAGGCTTTTCGTTAATAAAGTAATTATAAACTATATAACCAACTAATAATTCATTTTGTTGGTATTTAATAATTCAATTATTAAATTAAATAAATTAATAAATAAATGAAACAAGAACGCTTGCATTTCCCTCTTTAAGATCTCCATGACTTTCGCTTTCGACAACTTGACTTCTCTTAACTCATCCAAGACAGGTAGTTCTGCCTCATAAATATGAATATATGTAGATATATAATATATACATATATATTATATATATATATATATATATATATTATACTGTAGTATGATATCTATATATCTAGGTGGAACTGACATGCTTGGCTTCTGCCTTGAAAAGAAAACTCGCAATTAAAACCGTTGCTGTTGCCCTTTCTTCGGCGCTTTGTTTATATTATTCTCTAGATTATTGTTATTAAATTGTTGGGCCAGCCCAATCCACCTTTTTTTCTTGTTTTTCTTGGTATTTTTTGTTTTGTTTTTGTCAAAACGTTAAACGTTTTTTAGTGACGCTCCAGTAAGTACTTACAAATCCGGCAACAAGCGGCGGTCTTAGTGGTTGTAATTACCCAGTGACAGCCAGTTCTTTGAGCTCTACCTGATTTTAGGGGCGGAAAGTTCGGGGAAAGTCACCAAAAACAACAACAGAAAAAAGCCCAAAAAAATATATATATAAAATAAAGTCTGGGGGGAAAATATATACATATATTTAATTGCAGAAGGCTTAGAAAGTGAAAGATCTGTAGCCGGTCTAGTGTTTTGACATTGTCACCATATCCAAAACGGAAATCTCGATCTCTTAATTTATTCAGTACACTGCACGTCATTGCTATCATAACACTCAAAGGAAAGTAAATAAAATATTGTAGAATTGTTTAATTTTATGGCTAAGATTTTACTCTCTTCGAATATTTGAAATTTAAACTCAACTTCCGGTTTTAATAAGCACTTCCGGTTATAGAAAGGAAATCGAAACAATATATATTTTTGAGGAGAAAAAAAAGAAGAACCAATAAAATTGGATTGTGTGCTGGCCCCCACGCCGCCTTCTCGGTTACCTCAGCTGCTTCTGCTGCCTGGACAAGTCCGACCTGTTGTTGGCGCCCGCCTCCCAGTCGACATATCCTCCCGAGAATGGCAACAAAGTGGCGTTGCCAAAGTGGGACACACATGCCTCCACATGCCTCCACATGCCTCCACATAGTCTCGAGAGTGGTGCCACATTGGATGACCTGGCCTGGCCGAGTTACTTGCGCCGGTGTCTGCGCCAGTGTCTTGTGCCCTCTCCCTCCGCCACATGCGGCGCTATCCGATCATCCGATCTGCCATTAGCCGGAATCACTTGGAAGCACTCAAGCTCGCACTGAGGTGCACTGAGAGAAAATATATGTCCAATATTAAGTCCATTTATAATGTCAGAATAAGATAAAACAAGAAGGGAAATAAACTGCGGGAAGCCGAAGTTTTTATACCCTTGCAGTTTGCCATTGAATTATCTGAAAGTATTGAAAGCTTAATATATTCACCTGATTTGAATCGATATTTATCGATATTTTTGTATGACAATTTTTTCGACAAATCATAGTTTAAAAATTTCATAACTAAGCCAAAAATGCATTAATTTTAATTCGGAAAACTTTCCTAGGCTAGTTTTTATTAGGTTAATAAATCCTACTAACTCGATTTAAAATTTTAAAAATTTACATTTTTTTGAAAAATTTTAACGATGTAACCCCTTAAAAAATTTGGAAAAAATTTTTAAATTTTTTATTTTCTTCTAGCATGGCTAGAACGATTCGCCTGTTGCTGCTGATCAAGAATATATATGCTTTATAGGGTCGGAAATGTCTCCTTCAGAGCGTTAAAAGCTTCTGACTTAAATTATGATACCCTGCATAAAAAATACCCTGCACAAAAAAATATTTATAGAAATTCACTAAATAATGAGTCTTAAAATATGATATCAAATATTTTTAGGTATTTTTATTTAAAGGGGTTTATCGGAAAAGGAAATTAACTATTTTTTGTTAATACAATTGGACAAATGAAATAATTTCAATATACAATTTTGTATCATATTTTCACTCGTCTTCTCAGTGGATTTAAACCCCTACTTATATCTACATATCTTAAGATTATATTTACCTATATAAACCCGATAAAATCTGGAATCTTTAAGCACTTGTCTAGACTTCTTCTAGATTTTATTAATGCACTTTTTATGTGTCATTCGGCAGCCACTCGGGGCAATGATTAGATCGGCAATTTGGCATGCCTCGATAACTGTCGCAAGGCCAGTTAAGCGCCAGGTGGGTCTTGGTGCCCACCGACGACCTCTCACCGAGAAGCAAGAGGAGGCAGAGGAGGAGGAGCTGGAGCTGGAGCTGGAGCTGCGCGTTACGGGCCAAAAGCCAAGCGTCCGAAACCGAAACTGAAGCAGAAGGGGGCTTTGGTAGCCAAGACCCCGGAGTTGGGGGCTTTCTCCGACTGGCAGAGCCAAGTTGCGACTGGGCCTTGTTTCATTTATTAACCAGACTCGCAGCCAAACGGTCGTCGAGACGAGGAGACATCCCACAGAGACACACACAGCGAGAGATAGAGATAGAGAGAGAGAGAGAGAGGTACGCTGAGTGAGTGAGAGAGACAGTGGCGAGAACCTGGCAGGAGAATGGATACCAAGACGGGGACTCCCACTGGCATCAGGCTCTCCCTGTGGCTCACCATCATCTTGCTCTTCGCCGATCTTTCGGAGGCCATCGACTTTGGCTACCATCCCAGTGCCGAGGAGTTTGACAGTTTGCTGCGGGAGACCACCAAGCAGAGCCCCTGGAGCCGGGATCTTCTCCACCAGCAGCAGCAGCAGCATCAGCAGCGGTTCGTCCATGACAATCGGGGATTTGTGCCGCGCTATCAGCACCAGACCTCCATACGCTTCCAGCCACCGGAGTTGGAGTTTCAGTTGTTCGATCAGGATCAGGATCAGCCCTCACAGCCGTATGTCTTTGAGTCCGTGGAGGAGGAGGAGGATGTGACCTCCAATGCAGGGGATCAGCTGCATGTGCAGAGCGATCTCCTAGAGATCAAGGAGCCCCACAGGAGGCCTGGCAACAGCTCTTACTCCTCCTCCCATACAACCTTCCCTATATACTTCACCCACCCCACCACGGGCATAGTGTATGCCATCAGCCAAGTGGGAGCCGGAGGAGCAGGATTGGGAACAGGAGCAGGAGCAGGAGTTGGCCAGAGTCGCAACGATAGCAATGCCATTGCCATTTATGTGACCAAAGCCCAGTATGATGCTGACATGGAGAAGCTGCGCCGGCGTTACGAACAGCAATGTCAGGCTGCTCCTCCAGGCACTGTGATATCCACCCTGAATCCCAGCCAGCAGCAGCAGCAGCAGATTGGAGGAATCACCACTGCCAGGCCTCAAATCATACGCCTGAAGAAGCCTAAATATCCGCCGGCAAGGCCCAGCAATAAGCTGCCCAAGCCCGGCCATCGACCGCCGCCGGTGATGGTCACCAGTGGCCCCATCGATCATGTCAGCGATCAGCTGCTGAAGCTGCCGCACAGGGGAGGCACCACCATGACCACCTCGACCAGCACGAGCACCACCACCCGGAAGCCGAGCACGCGAAGGAAGCGTCGCAAGAAGAAAAAGCCCAGCAAGGATAAGGTGGTCAAGAGGCGACCCAGGCCAGGATATGGGGGTAATAACACCCGCAATCAGCCAGGACCATTGCCCATCATCCTGGGCACGAGACCCAGTGGGAGTAGCACCACCACATCGAGGCCACCACCGCCGGCATATACACAACTGGAGAAGCCGCACATGCCGGTGGCCACCACCCAGCCGACGGGCAACAATGTCTTCAGTCAGCATTTGTATAGAGCTGGAGAAGAGGCGGGGGAAGAAAGTGATATAGGGGAAGAATTGCACAAGGAAGGGTCACCAGGAGAAGAAAAAGAATTAAGGGAAGAATTACTCAAAGAAGGGTCAACAGACATGAAGATTTCTAGCAGAAGACGTCGCTCTTTGGAGGCTCTACAAGGGGAAAAGATGGAAGAATTACAAGAAAATCTTTCCTTAAAGATTCGAAAAGAAATTCAAGATAAAAAAAGGATAGTAAAGAAATCTACAAGAAGAAATGGAGAAACCAGAAGACAACCATCCTTGAAGAACCTCAAAAAGCGGAGAAAAGCTGTGAAGAAACCACAAAGAGCAGGAGAAACCTATCCAGATCATCGCCGACAACGTCGCTCCCTTCAAGAAATCGCACTCGAAAGCAGGATCCTGGATCCCACAAAATCCGTAGGACTTATCCAAGGACCCCAAAGAGAAGTCTCCGCCCGAAGGGTTAGCACACCGCCCAGGAGTAGTCCTCGCCGGCGTTCCAAAGGTGGCAGTGCCAAGCCCAAGGGCAAGCAACCGCCACAAACCCCGGCGCCAAAGGACAAAGGTAAGGCCGAGGTGGCCCATATGTTGCCCACGGCCATACATTTAGCCCACTGGAACCACAGCCGGAAGGAGACGGGAGTGCAGAGGACACAAAGTAACCTAACATCCCCCAGGAAAAACCAAACGTCAAGGATATCAACACCAAAAATAAAAAAGGAAACCAAGAGCAAGGAGCGTAAACGTGGTAGACCCGAGGGCTCTAGCTTTCCAGATCTGTTCGAGCTCATGGGCGATGATGGCGACTATGATGATGATGGCAAAGAGGAGCAGGATGAGGATGACGAGGATGAGGACGAAGACTACTTTTATGGAACGCTTGGAGGAAATCCAGTTAAACGACGGCACACCGAGCAGCAGAGCGACCAAAAGGAGGATAGCAGCTCCGCGGAGGAGGGTGCAGATTTTGGGGCCATGGTCGAGGATGAGGTGACCACGCCTCCAACAGTAACCAGCAGCGAAGAAGAGGCCGAGGCGGCGTCAGCAGAGGCCACCTCCAGCACCAAGAACTCCATGGCCAAGAAGAAAATACGCATCCGACGACG
This sequence comes from Drosophila bunnanda, assembly GCA_035046265.1. Lineage (NCBI taxonomy): Eukaryota > Metazoa > Arthropoda > Insecta > Diptera > Drosophilidae > Drosophila > Drosophila bunnanda. Next base: position 1,563,673 of record JAWNOB010000017.1, read on the forward strand.
TCCCGTGGACTCGGAGGAGGACTACGACGATGATGACGAGGACTCTGGCATAGGTGGCTTCTTCCGCATGCTATTCTATCCCGTCCAGGTGGCCATGTCGCGCTTGATGGATGGCTTTGGCAGTCCCGAGGAGGATGAGGACAAGGAGCCGTCAGGACCAACGATAACCAAGTATCCCAGCTACACGCTCTACCACAATGCCCACAGCAATGAGGCCTATGCGGAGCCGGAGGAGCAGGAGCCAGATGAGGATGAGGAGGAGTCCTCCTCGCTGGGCAGCTGGTTCAGCTCCTGGTTTGGCTTGCAGCGGAGAACGAAGAAGATTGGGAGTACCACCACCACCACCACAGTGGTGCCACTGCCCGTGCCCTCAAAGGAGCCACCTGGCTGGCTGGAGTCGTGGTTTGGCTTTGGCAAGACGACCACCAAGGACGAGGACGAGGAGGATGACTATGATAGTGAGTAGAAATCGGAATTCTATAGGAAAATATATTAAGCTTCTAAATGAAATTAGAATTTGAAATTGAAATTGAAGAATTAATCACGCTTGACTTGATCTAGACATCAAAATACGTATTTAAGACAGGCTAACGATGATCTCGCATTTTCTTGCGAGCCAAGAAATTAATAATATTAGCCAAGTTAATGGCTCTACTTTATGGCAATTAAACGAAAACTTGGCACTCGAGTGATCAAGTTAATGGGGAGATTGGCTGAATGAGCAGGGAAATACCCATATGGAAAAGAGGGAAACCAGAACCAGAACCCAATCGCAGCCAGAGCCACCGTTAGCTCTGGTGGCTTCTCCATTTCCGTTCACGCTTTCTGCACAGACAGAAGACCCACACCTCCTCCTCCTTCTCCTCCACAGCACTAATCCGAGTTGACTTTCCTTTCCCAGAATGGTTCGCCAGCTGGTTCGATTCACGGCCAAAGCGAAAGGTCAGACGACGTTCCACCACCTCCACCTCGACCACATCCACCACAACAACCAGTCCAGCAGCAGCAGCAGCAGCAGCCCAGGTGCCCATCCTGACCATTGTGGATCCGCTGCGTAATCCCCAGAACTGGATTGGCATACTCGCCCATCACATTGTGAACTCCACGGCCACCACTACCAGTAATCCGCTGCTCCAGGCGCTGGCCACACGAATGTCAAGTACCAGGGGCACCACTAGCACCTCAAGTACTACAACCAGTACGACCACATCGAAGCCAGAGGTTCCCAGAAGAATCAGTTATGACAAGTATCAGATTTGGCGGCTAAAGCCACAGGATGAGACGCAGGTGCGAGCTCTGGAGGATTTCAAAAAGGCCGAGGATGGCGTCAAGATGCAGTGGCTCAAGGGGCCAAGTCTAAGGTGGGTTCTCGGGATCATAACTATAAATATATATACTTCAAATATATATATTCTGTAACCCCTTTAGAGGTCTCACCGATGTCCTTGTGCCGCCCAAGATGCTGGTCGACTTCCAGGGCACCTTGAACTACGAGGGCATTGCCCACGAGGTGCTCATCTTTGATGTGGGCAAGGCCATTGCCTATGAGCGCTCCAAGGAGGACTATCTGCACACCACTCGCCCATCCAAGCACCAGCCCTCGCGGGCCACGACCCCACCACCCATGTCCTGGAATCGGTATCATAATCATGACGAGATTGTCAAGTATTTGGAGACGGTACGCATGCGTCATCCGCAGCTGGTCGAGCTGATACACATCGGTCGCTCCTACGAGGGTCGCCCCTTGATTGTGGTCAAGATCGAGTCCAAGCAGGCAAGTTCCCACACCGGAAATAGCGATGGTCCTGTGACAAGGAAGCGTCCCAAGCGGAAACACAAGGCGGGACAGGCAAATGCTGTGTTCGTGGAGGCGGGTGCTCAGGGATTGGCTTGGATAGGACCCGCAACGGCCACCTGGATGATAGCCGAGCTACTGAGGCTGATGAAGACCAATAGTGAGTGTGATTTTAAGCAAGTAATAAAATAATTCAAAATATATTCTCCCAAAACCCCAATAGAAAGCAGCGAGGAGGTGGAGTTTATACGGAACACCACCTGGTATGTGATGCCCGTGCTAAATCCCGATGGTTATGCCTATAGCCATGAGTTCGATCGCTTCTGGAAGAAGTCGCGATCGCAACACCAGACTCCACCGCCCAGTGGCCTCTTGGACTCGGCCATGACGTGGCTCCAGCAGAAACGGGGACCGGACAAGGTCTGCTATGGCGTGGATCTCGACAGGAATTGGCTGTATCAGTGGGGCAAGCGTGGCAGCTCCAAGGCGCCCTGCAATGAGTTCTTTGCGGGTCCCACGCCCTTCTCCGAGCCGGAAACGAAGGCGGTTTCCGAATTTCTCATGGACTATCGAACGCAAATCAAGGTGAATGGGAAATGGTTGCCATAAATGGGTTTAAATATTAACTTTTGTGGCTCCCTGTTAGTTGTACATATCCCTGCAGGCCTATGGCCAGATCATATCCTATCCTGTGAAGGCCAATTCCACATTCAATTCGGAGCGTTTGGATGATTTCCTGGATGTGGCCATGGTGGGGACCGATGGACTACGCAAGAAGGGCAGCAAGTCGCGCTATAAGGTCGATGCCTCCAATGATCTAATAGAGCAGAGATCGGGTGAGTGCATTATATACATTTTATATTGTTTTTTAAATTAAATGCAATACTACAATTTGGTCTGGCAGGCTGTGCGGATGCCTTTGCCGCCTACGAGATTGGAATACCCTTTAGCTACACGCTCCAGCTGGCGGACAACGGAGTCCATGGCTATCTGCTGCCCAGCAGCGCCATCGAGCCCACCGCTAGGGATGCCTTTGAGATCATTAGCGGCATGATGGACTACATTTAGGGTGGAGGTGGCTGATGGGCAGGGATTCGGGTTGGGTGCGTAGTTCCTTTCTTTTTTTCAAGCGCGTGTTTTGGAAGTTTGCGTTCCGGAGATCACATCTTAGCATTTTCGGAATACATTCCCCAAAAAGGATATTCATACTTGTATTTTTTTATATTCCAAATTTTTTGTTTATATTAAATGTAAGTGTATTTTTTTTTAAACAATTTAATTTGAGATTTCTCCGATGTTGTTGTGTGTATGTATTCCTAATATTTTTTGTTAGCTTTAATTCTATTTATAATAAATAGTAAATACTTAAAGAAAGAGCATTCAATTGCTTCGTATAACTTGATTTTTGCATGGATGCCATGTATGTGGTGTTATTTTATATAATTATAATTTATTCCAGAGAAAGTCTGAGTTTTTAAGGAGTTTCTCAAGTTCTATCGAGTCTTTTCGTGTTCTTCTAGTTTTTTTTTAAGTTCTTGTAAGTTTTTTCAACTTATTTTTGGTATTTAATCCAGTTTTTATTAATATTATTATACCCCAAGTATAATATGTACTAAGAACTTGGTTTTTAATTATTTATAAGAAACTGCTGTTGATGTTAATATACTAAATATATAATTTATCTGTTTAGATAAACTTGAATTTAGCTACAACTGCAAAACGAACTGATTGATGCCAAGATTCATACTGCTAGGAGGTTGTTTTTACTGCTTTTGAGTATAAATAAACCTAATTTAACCTCCAGACTCGGTTTCTCCTTTGATATTAATATAATATAATCCCTAAACTCGGCATTTTCTTTGATATCGAACTCAATAGTCATAATTAAATCAAAGTTTTCTCTCTCATTCTCTCTCTGGCTTTGCTTTTAAATAAATAATTTTGATTATACATTAATCTTCAATATCCTGACATTGCTATACCTTCGTGTAATGCCAAACTCTGAGACAAAGGAACTAGTTGAGACCTGGTTAAGCAAGTACCTGTGTGCCGTTGCTAGACGCATCCCTGCGAGATCGAAATTCTGCCAGCCAGCTTCGAGAAGATTGTGTGGCATTCATTGCCGTAGAAGTAGAGGCCGATGAGCAGCTTGAACTGGGCCGGTGTCATCGGATACGAGTCCTGGGACATCACAACGACCGTGTCCAGGGACTTGCGTTGTCCGCGCAGCTCCATATTTGCTACCAGCTCCCGGTAGTTGGCGAAGGCCGCCGCGCATTTGGCAATCTGACGCACCATTTGATCCGGGGAGCACTGCTGCATCACCGGACGCTGGATGGCCTCCAAGACAAGCGAATGCAAATCGAAGACGATCAGATCCGGCGCTGAGATATCATTGCCTGCGCTGCAACTGCCTTGCAGGTCCAGCAGGCGGCAAGGCGTGCTCTCAATGTCCGCCAATTGGAGGATTTTCAGCCATTTGCTGCTGCTGCTGGTGATGCCCTTGCGGTTGGTGATCAACAAAACGCGATTTTCGTTTAGCGCACAGCGTTCACATAGCTGGAAAATGCACAACAGTAAGAAGAAGAACGAGGGGAAAACTGTAGCCAAGCCGGCTTGCTTCTCACCTTCGCCAAGCACTTTGTGTAGTCCTCGTTGGCAGTCAGGTAAATGTAGTTGCTAATGCAGTCGCTCAGAGACGTGGTCATCCCTTGCCGAAACAGAAATTTACGAATTTACCAAGAAAAACAAAACAAAATCAAAAGTTAAGAAATGTGAGAGTCAGTGTGACCGCAGTCAGTAAGCAGAAAAAAGACGCGGTTGTCAAGGAGGACCAGACTGTGCAATTTCGATCATCAATGAGTTTCGATTGAACCACAAATCAAATTGGTTTCATTTAAATTGGCACAAAAAGCTATTATATACAAAAATACAATAAGGTGAACATAAATAATTAATTTTGTTCTTGCAATTGGCGCATGGCGAAAAGAGTTCGATCGATATCGATAGGTGCTTATATCGGCAGGCTGCCAACTTGCTAGAATGTGACAAGGAGTCTTCTTAATTCAACGGACAATACCTAAATTGTTTTCTATTATAACTATGTTTATTGGTAAATATGGCTTTAAGCTTTAATCAAACTCGGCGTTTATCAAATTTACCCCACAGAAATCGAAAATAAAGAATAATTAAATTTCGCCAGGTTAGCAGGTCAGTCTTGTAGAGTGACCATTTCACTCTCCGTCCAACGCCTAGTCACAAATGTTCTAAATATTACCATAAAATGCCGCGCCATCTAGAGTCCACCACGCCAACCATACATCATCGTCATATCGCCAGCCTTGTCAAACGCCCGTGGCACGACTACCCCAAGCGAGACGGCGATAGCATCAGAGAATGGGCGAGCGAGATAGCAGATCAAACCGATGGCTGTCAAACTCAACACAGCCGTGCCGACGAACAGACCGCACAAAGCGTAATGTAAAAGAATTGAAAAACTCATCAAGTATAGAGGCCAAAAAGCAAACGCAGCAGTCCGGGGATAAATTAATCAATTCGTTCGATGCGAAACAACTAAATGCGGCGTTTACAGCGCAGTGGATGCGAGCGGCTAACGAATTGCGGTAAGCACAGAGAAAAGCGAAAAGCAGCCAAGAAAAATACGACCGAAGCGAAACGCACACAAACAGACGCACCACACACCACACTCACATAGAAGCGCCCACATTCTGAGGCCGAGAGTGAAAAATTGAAAGCGGCGTTCTGAAAGAATTACCCATTTTCCGGAAGGCCGCAGTCGGAAGTCGAAGACGCTAATTAAAGATAGCCTGCATGTTTGCACATTTTCCAGGAGGCAACGAAAAGGGCCGATAAAAAGGCGATCCACACGCATACAACCAAGCGAGAGCCTCCCATACAGGCGAGCCACTCACACACCGCAAACGCTGACACACACACACACACACCACACCACACACACTGTCACACACAAGCGTGCGTGCCTTGGCAGGTGAGAAGAAGAGGAAGGAGCAGGAAGAGGAGCCCAAAAGGAGGCGCCAACGGAAACAAAATTGGATAAATTGAGGAAAAGCAGCGCAAGAAGGCGAGCGGAAGCTGCAACAGACTCTGTACGAGGCGCAGAGCAGATCAGGAGGAGCAGCAGCACCAGCGGAAGCAAGTCACTCCACCAACAAAAACAGAAGCGGCAGCGTATTTGGCGAAAATCTTGCATTGATGGTAATGCATGCTAGAAAACCGCAGCGTATGAACGATGGGTACGGATTGAACATATATATATTTATATTTGATAAATTGCAGGGTCGTAGAATAACAACATTGGGCACACACACCCATAATTGAATATTTTTTGTTTACGTTCTGCTGCTGCCTCCCAAGTCTCTCCCTCTCCCTCTTACGCTTTGCATTCGTCGTGCCCTCTCTTTCTAACTCGTAGTGCCAGTGACCCGTCTGCATTTCCTCCACGAATTTTCCAAAAATTTACTCAATTTAGTTAGCCTCTTTCCCTGTAATTAATTTGCTTAAACTTTGTGCCAATGATTTTTGTCGCGTTTTCTGTCCTTCATTCTCGCGTTATTCGTGTTTTGGGTATCCACCACACATGCTAGTGCCTTCCCGCTCGCACGCGCTCAGCTGTCGCTGCATGCAAAAAAAAAAAAAGATAACAAAAAAAAAATCCATTACATTTTACCGTTTCTATTTTGCACTATGATTTTCCCGTTTTCACGAAATTCATGTTTTATTTCATTGCACAAACAATACTTTCCCTCGCTGACTTTTTGTTTATTATGGTTTCTAGCCGGCTTTAGTTTGTTTTCTGCTTACATATAAAATAAACAACTAATCGATGCCGGCGCATTGATAAGGTTTTACTATTGATAAATGAAATAAACTGCAACTTATTGAAGTTTGCAGTGATTTTTTTTAGCTTTTCCAAACTTATGCAAGCGTACAGGCTAGCAATGTGTACGGCTTCACAGCTTCTTGAATAGAAACATAAACAAATTCGCATTTAAACACTATATAACTACGTGAATATCAGTGTTTGACAAGGTTAAGGTTTGTTCATTGAAACTTAACCTTGATAGTTGAAAAACTTTCTTATTTATCATATGAAATTGTGTACTAAAACCTTGTTCTAGATAAAATTAAAAAATTAACTTATATGAAGAAATTACCTAAAAAAAAGTGCTCTCTAATGTCTCTAAAAAAGAGGTATTAATAATACTAACTATGGTTCTGCAAAACGATAAATATCTTTCCTGAGGCAGCAGCATGTTAACAATATATAGCAATTTAAATTATTTTAAAATATTTATAAACTATTTCTAATAAGTGATTTTTTCTCCTACTATATTTCCAGGTACTTTGAGAAGCATACCAGCCACACATCCTACCAGGTAAGCACACGACGCTCAGTATCTCCTGCCCCTGCGAAGCAACTTAATCACATTCTTGATTGTGTATGCCAGTCTGTCAGTTAGTGGATATATCTTTCGTTCTGTAGTTGGTAGTTAGTCCTACTTGAAGCCAATGCAAATTGTAGATTCTTTGACTCAATTCCATAATTCATATGAATTTAATTTCCTCATTAGTATCCATATATCTATATATATATATCTTGCGACCGGAAATTGTACCTGTGTAGTTTGGATTTTTGGTTTCCTTATTGGTATATTTCTGTTTTGAAAACGTTTATTCAATCGCTGTGTTTGTTGTGCATCCAAAATTCCTCCTAACTGTCCCCGTCCGTCATCCATTATCCATTTAAGAACTGACCAAAGCAAACGTTTCATTTGTTAACCCATTGAAAACGCGGCATTGCAGCCTGTGAACTGATCTTAAATTGAGAAATCTATATGCGCAGAGATATATATGTATTTTAAGAAAGCAAACTGGAAAGTCTACGCCAAAATTCCGAAAAGAAATTCGATAAATAAATGCAATAACAAGTATTCTAAATGAATGTGTAAACGAAGTAATAATCCCACTACAAAACGGAGATATTTAATTCGAAATCTTAAACCAAACAGCACAAATACGCTTTGTAACGCCGAAGTCAAGAAATATAACAACAAACACGGATATATTCACAACATTAATCAAACATAGATTACATTAAAACAAACCCATGTTTAAGCGCTGCCTAAATACATTTAATCAAACTCTACTAGCCTTACAAACGTAGTAAACAATTAAAACAAATTATACACTATATGCAAACTAAATAACCAACTAAATGAATAGAGAGCAGTAACAAATTTTAAATAAATTAAGAACATTATCAACGATAACAAGGAGAACAACACAAATGTGCCTCAACCAAAGTCTAGCAACAACAATCAATTAAGCCAAAAACAAAGTAAATAAATTAACAAAAGAAAAAAGGACGACCAAAGTTATTCAAATTAATAATTAACAAGATAAAACCATCTATGAGGAGCAACACCAAGCACAAAAACCACAACATGGCTGTTGATTTGTCCCTTTCAACAACAACGATTGCCAATTGCAATAGCAACATCAGCAGCAGCACCACCACCGGCAACAATAACAGTAATAATAATAACAACAACAATATTAACAATAATAATAATAATAGCAACAACAATAACAATAGCAAAGGTGCATCAGCAGCGACACTAACAGCGACCTCAACGTCGTCCTCGTCGTCAGCTGTGGGCCTCTGTCGCCTAGAAGTAAGTAAACAAAAAATGCAACTTTAAATTAAATAAAAAGTGCAACAAAATTAAATAAATACAGAAAAAATACAACAAATTTCAAGGATAAAGCAATATAAAAGTGAATTTTAAACCATAATCCAACCTATAAAGGCCAACAAAGAAAGATAACCAGCCAGAAGAAGAAGCTAAAACCAAAGAAATCTATATACATTATACAGTTTTTATAATTTATAATTTACGATTAATTGAAAACCCACATAACAAACAAACGGCATCAAAATTTGTTTATAATTTAAAAGTGAAATTTGGCTTAAACAAATGATAAACAAAACCAATTGAAAAGGTTATATATTATAATTACAAATTGAAACATTTCAATTATATTTAATTTAAATATTTATATTGAAACAAAAAACTGCTACACATCCACACCAAATACGTGACATATTTCAAAATTCTTCTCCGATTATAGTTACATTTTTAATTTGAAATTAGATCTCATCTGAATTCCATTTCATTGGCAATAATCACAAGCGAGTACATTGGCAAAAGTAGCTGGCATTTAATTATTATTATTATTTCCCCATTACGTAGATTTAGTTCAACTAACTAACTAACTAACCCCGCCCCCCTCTCAAAAAGAAAACAATTGAAATAATCAAAAAGTTGTAACTAAACCGAAACTCAAATCAAGAGCTATTTGTGAATAGCTCACAGTGAATTCTGTATTTTTCAAGAAACCTGTGGCAGAGCTTTGAGATCAAAGGATATGGGCATAAAGTATGGGCATTTAGTAAATTTAGGTTTTAAAATTTAAATTAAACGTGCAGATTTCTTTTTATGGTAAAATATGAACAAATTAATTTATTTAGCGAGTTTTATAAGTAGAAATATCGATCGAAACATCCATATTTTCATTATTTAAACATCGCTTTGTGAATAAAGGAATTTTTAAGGAGTTATGCTATGTATGTATAGGGTATATATAGGGTCGGAAATAATTCCTTCACTTAGTTTCAAGCTTCTGACTAAAATTATATACCATTCTTTTGAGTCGATATTTTTATGACAATTTTTTCAAAAAATTCAAATTTAAAAATATCATAACTAAGCCGAAAAAAGATTAATTTTAATTCGGAAAGCTGTTCTACGCTAGTTTTTAGTATGTTAACAAATCTGCATACTCCATTTAAAATTTAAAAAAATTAAAAATTTTTCCAATTTTTGACAATTTTAATGATGTAACCCCTTTCCTTTTTTTGCAAAAATTGAAAAATTTTTGAAAATTCTGTTTTTTTGCCGGAGATGGCTAGATCGATTCAGTTTTTGATGCTGATCAAGAATATATATGGTTTATAGGGTCGGAAATGACTCCTAAATTTAATATTTAAAAAAAATAAAATTTTTGCCAATTTTTGAAAAATTGAATGATGTAACCCCTTTCCTTTTTTTTTTTTTTTGCAAAAATTGGAAATTTTTGAAAATTTTGTTTTTTTTGCCGGAGATGGCTAGATCGATTCAGTTTTTGATGCTGATCAAGAATATATATGGTTATAGGGTCGGAAACGACTCCTTCACAGAGTTTCAAGCTTCTGACTACAATTAAAATACCATTCTTTTAGTCGGTATTTATCGATATTTTTATGACAATTTTTTCGACAAATCCATATTTAAAAATGTCATAACTAAGCTAAAAAGGCATTAATTTTAATTCGGAAAGCTTTCATATGTTAGTTTTTATTAGGTTTATAAATCTGCATACTCAATTTAAAAATTAAGAAAATTAAAATTTTTGCCAATTTTTGAAAAATTTAATGATGTAACCCCTTTCCTTTTTTTCAAAAAATGGAAAATTTTTGAAAAATTTTCTTTTTGTCCGGAGATAGCTAGATCGATTCGGCTGTTCATGCTGATCAAGAATATATATGATTTATAGGGTCGGAAATGACTCCTTCATAGCGTTTCAAGCTTTTGACTAAAATTATAATACCCTGCAAGGGTCATATAAAGAAACATTTTTTAAGCGTTCAAAAGCACTACAATGTGTGTATATTTTGTTTTTGCGCTGAATTTGTCTGCGAAGTTGTGTAATTTGTTTTCTCTGTAAGTTTCGAGCTAGTAACCAATAAGTTATTGAGAAAAAACCTAATAGAAAGACATTTAATATAGACAAAAGGTCCTTAAAAGGAGATGAATTGAATGTGTGTAAGTTTTGTTTTATTAATCCGTTCAACGATTTATAGTAGTTTTGATTCTTTCAAGAGAATTTACATTTAAGAAGGACTTTACCTTATCTTCAGCCTCTGCCACATTTCTTGAAATCTCTAAACCATCTAAAAATTGTACTTTGTGTAGCACTGTATTAATTTGGGGCAAAAAGAAACATATGTAAAGGAAAAGGAAAGAAACTAAACCGACTAAAAACTGTGCGCTTCTATATATTTACCTGTGCAGAGCTCAAAGTACAGCAGTTCAAAGCGCGACTATGAACGCGATCGTTCCTCCAATTATCGCGATCGCGACCTGTCGCCGGGCGCTGGCGGTGGCGGTGGCGGAGGTGGCGGCGGCGGCGGCGGTGGAAGCAGCAGCGGCGGAGGCGGTAGCAGCGGCAACGGTGGCGGCGGCGGACCATTAAACAATGGCAACAGCTACCGCTCCCAATCGCCGGACATTGATTCGCCCTCGTCACGTTCCCATGATATCCGCGATCGCAGTGATCATCGTGGCGGCGGCGGAGGTGGCAGTGGGCGTGGCGGCAGCGGGGAGCGATACAGCTTTATGCAGAAGATGCGCGACAGAGATCGTGATGTTTACAAAAAGGATAAATATTCAGGTGAGTGTGGAGCCCAATTATTATTGCCAGCTTCCTTATACATCATTTGATCATCATAAAACATAAAGAAACTCCCAATTCGATTTATCCCTTAGATAAGCGAGATCGGCGTGGCAATGATCGCGACTCGGAGTCGTCGTACCGGACCAACCATGACAGGGATCGACGTGGAGGCGGCGGCGGTGGAGGCGGTGGTGGTAGCAGCGCAGGCGGGGCAAGCGGCGGCGGCAAACTGTGCTCCTCGCGGGAAAACGACAAGCGATCGGGCTCGGACGATCGTGACCGGGAGCGAGATCGTGATATGCGTGATCTGCGCGATAAGCGGGATCGCAATTCGGATCGCGACAGGGACTTGTACAAGAAGGACAAGTATGCAGGTGAGTTTTTAATCTATATTTTCTATTATAATGATTATTTATGTAATTCTTGTAAACTCGCAGATAAACGCAGCGAGCGCAGCGATCGTGGCGAGCGAACAGCACGGTATGGCGACTGGAGTGAGCATGTAAGCTCATCGGGTAAGTAGCCATCGTTAAACATCAATTCTAAGCAGAATCATCATTTGATAATGGATTCCGTTTCAGGGAAAATGTATTACTACAACTGCAAGACGGAAATCTCCCAATGGGAGAAGCCAAAGGAATGGGTGGACAGAGAAAGGTGAGTCTGTCAATTTCCCCAAGCATCTAGTTAAGCCCCTACTTAACCCGTTTGTGTTTCAGGAATATGCCGCGTGATCAGCACCGTGAGAAGGAATATCGCGACAAAGATCGCGATCGGGACCGTGAAGACCGCTTCTCCAGATCGAGTAAGTATATAATTAGTCTTCTAAAACAAGAGCAAATACTTTATATATGTTTTACTTCCCATAGCATACAAACATTCCAATTCTTCGCGCGACAATTCACGACTGAGATGGAATTATGATAACGATGGCGGACCGCCCAGCCATCGAAGGCGTTTGGATGGTAGGAAATTAATAAACTAAAAAGGAATACAATTAACTGGTTTATAACTCCTTCTCCTAGGTCGACACAATGACAATGCTGACATGGATATAAGCGGCGACTCGACGCCCACCTCGGAGGCCAGCTATTCGCTAAGCGGTACGCCAACTACTCACGGTGGCGGTAATAGCAGTGATCAGCCGATGGGCAATGCCCTGCCACGCCTGGCCTCCCACCCGAATGCAAGCTCCTCCTCTTCGGCCTCCGGCGTGACAGCGGGCGGAGCATTAGGAGCAGCGGCAGCAGCAGCTGCTGCGGCAGCGGCGGCAGCCGCCGCACTTCACTATGCGGGTGGAGCGAGCGGCAGTGGTGGTCCGGTTACGGGCGCCACAATGCTACCCACCAGCGGGCTCTCATCGTCCGTGAATAGCAACAACAATGCTGGCGGCAGCGGCAGCAATAGCAGCAACAATGCCAACAGCAGCAGCAGCAACAGTAGCAGCAGCAGCCTGATGAGGAACTCGGTTGTCGGCCACATTGGCTCCACCTCCGGCGTAAGTCTAGGGGATAATGAGAGAGGAACCTAATGTAATTACATTTTATTTATACAGACAACTGTGCCAACGCTGCAGGATCCACACCAGCACCAGCATCATCTAAACTCGAATGCTCCACTGCCGCCGGGTGCCAAGGGCAAGGATCAAACGCTACTGCTGATGCGCCAGAAGATGCATCTGGGCCTGGGTGTCCTTGATCACCACGGAGTGAACTCCGTCGGTGGCAGTGCATCCGCGGGTGCAGAAGCGGTTAATCATGCCTACAATTCCGTAAATAATTCGGTCTCTGGCAGCAGTCTAAGCAGCTTACGGTGCGTTCCTTATAATTCCTCGTTAATCAATTAACTAACTAATTAAATAACTGTTTAATTGCAGGGACAACAGCATTAACTCGCCACTGTACATGTCCCACTCGCACCACAGCCTCTCGCCGTCGCTCAGCAGCTACACCAAGAGCCCCATACCGACGATCGTCGGTCACACGAACAATGTGAGCGGCGGCGGAATGCTGAGCAATGCCTACACCTGCAGTGCACCATTTGGCCTCAAGGACGTGGCCTCCGCATCGCCAGCCACGTCGAACAGCAGCCAAAGCCATGTGCCCGGCTTGGGCGCCGTCAGCGGTATCAGTGTGATCACCTCGATGGGCAGCAACAGTGTGGCCTCGACGTCGGGAGAGGGGCCACCAACGCCCACCCTAGAGCTGGAAGGGAGCGCGGCCTTGGAGCTGCAACAGCAGCAACAGTTGGCCGCCGCAGTGGCAGCGGCAGCTGCAGCAGCAGCAGCATTAGCGAGTGTCCAGCAACAGGCTCAGCAGCAGCGTAAATGTATGTATATCCAAGGATTTAAGAAATGTATCATTGATTAATTGTGATTAATGATTGCAGTGGATGGCACCTCGTCGGCCACGCTGAGCTCCCTGCAAAGCTGCGTGGGCTCCTCGGTGCAGTCGGCCAATCTGCGCGGCCCTGAGATATCGCCCAAGCTGGCGAAATACTTTCGCGCTGATCTTATTGCGCACGTGACCAACTGGCATGCGGAGGTGCTGGAGCGTCAGGTAAGCTGTGACTAGCAGAGATCCCCTTGGCTGTCTGCTATTCAGCCACTAATTGTGTCCTTTTTCTTGTACTCTTTCGAAGGCGCAGAAGTGTTGCGAAGACACACACCTGTTCGGCGACATTACCTGCACACGGATCTGCGCGGAACTGAAGTGCGCCCGTAGCCTGGTGCGCAGCACAGAGATCTGTGCCACCCTGCAGGAACAAAAGTGAGTGGCAATCGATAGATATTTCCTATAAGGTAAGAATTTACTATTATTCCTATTGTGCTTTGCAGAATTATGTATTTGCGACAGCAGATCCGACGCATTGAAGAGTCGAAGACTCAGAACGCGTTCATGTCGGACGATACTTAGGATCAGGAGCAGGTTAGGCTGCGCGTCCATCGCAAGCTGTCGGTTAGGCTCAAAAAGAGCTACTTCTGGCGCAGCTGATGATGATTGCGATGATGATTGGATTGGTGCATTGTGACAGTCGCCGCCGCAGGCGTCGCATAATTTGTTGCCTTTGTTTTTGTTCATCAGCACGATGAATGATTTCCACAGATGATAATGATGATGATGACGCCTGGCAGTGGCAATAACAAACACATACAACATACACAATGACTGAGAAAACGGCGTGCATCCTGCTCCTAACACCTTATACCTGCTGCTTTCTCCTCTGGGCGAGACGCATCTGTCGTCCCCAGAAAACCGCATATGAATCACTTGTGTGTGTTCGGATCGAGTCTGAATCTCCCTCACGAAACATGTGTATATATGTATATATATACATAGTGGCGGTATATATGTATATATAGACTACTTTTGAGCGGATGGGCTACTCGGCACAAGACAAATCAGGACGAAACAAACAAGAAAACAAAAGAAACCAAGCAACTCCAACACTTCAACATAATTAATAATTAGCCAAGCGTAAATTAAAAGCCAGAGTAATCTTAAATAGGCACTGAAGCAGAGCGAATATAGCAACCATAACTCCAAACAGGAAATTGCTTGAAATGAGATGTAGAAGCCGGCAAACACCTAAACAAGAAGCAATATTATGTCTAAAAAACTTCAAAACAAAAGCGAAGATAAACAACAAATGAAATAAGAGCGAGTCTATAGAGGAAAACACAGAGCAAAGCATAATAACAAGAGATCACATAAAAAACAACACCAAGTCAACATAGTATACTCAATTGCAATACAGAAAAAAAAGCTAATTACAAATATATACAAATTATACAGATATATATATATATATATCTAATTATAAATATATAGTATATATACATCAATTAGAGTATATAAAAGATTTGTATATTTACAACCAACAACAAACTATAACTACAACTACAACAACAAGCAACAACTACAACAAGATGGATGTGAATACGAACGAAGAATCATGATGATAAAATGATTATTACAAGGACAACAACCAAAATGCGAGTCAAAGTCGAACCGAAACGAAGGCGAGAAACCCGGAAACGGAAATGCAACAACCCGAAAGAGAAAGGCAGTCGACACTTAGCTATAAAAACTTATACACCGCATCCGCTATATATTTATTTCCATTTAAAACAAACAAACAACAAAAGGCAGGCATACATTTGCATTTAAATGTTTGCCTGTTATTCGTTTTTTCGTGTTGTTTTCCGTTTTCGCTTTCGTTTTGTTGTTTTGTTGGATTGCAGCTCGGGAAATTCCTGCCCGTTGCATGGTTTTTATCAGACATCATACACACCAATCGCCAATGGCCACGCCCATGCCCACGCAAAAACACGCCTCCCATCTGAAAAAGAAATTTCTAAACAAACAACAAATTACGCCTAAAGCAACATAAAAACCATTAAGTAAACACGAAGGGAAAATTCGTAGTTAAAAAACAAAATAAAATTGTATTTATATTAATTGTAATTATTGCGAAAGCTTCAAATGGCATCATATTGTGTTTTTAGATTAACCAATTTTTTTATGTACCATCTACAAATACATCTTACAAGGTATATATATACATATATACATATATATGCAATATACTACATATATAATTTATTTGGAAAACGCGAACACTTGTTTGTTATTTAAGCAGGAAACACACAAAATGGAAAGTTATAAAGATCGATAGCGGGGGAAAACCAGAGGGAACTAACACACACACACAGGCGTATGCGTTATGCATGTGTACTTTTGAGTTTTTTTTAACTTAATCTTAACTTGTCTAAAAAACATCAAACAAAACGTAAAAATTAAAAATAGAGCGCTGCGGATTACGACGCAGCTGCGAAACAAAAGGAAAGCAAACAATTTAATAATGATAATGCTAATAACTATTGTAGATATATACATATAAATAATATATATAATAAATATATTAGCTAAGCGTCGAAACAACAAAAAAAAAAACAAAAACAAAACCAACCGAAAAATAGAAACTTTTATTATGAATTAATTAAAAAATACAACAACAGAACTATGGTTTTTTAATGGCAAATTGGGGTTTTATTACATGAAATTGAATTTATTTTTTCATTCAGCTTAAACCAAGTAAAATTGTATTTTATGTATATATATATTTTTTTTATATTTTTATTATTTTATAATGATCTAATTTGGATCAACTTAGGCTTTCCTAAGTAACTTTTTTTTTATAATCTTGCAGGTTATTATAATTCAGCATTTTAAATTATAATTTTATTATTAAAAAATTCTTGATTTACTTATATTAATTTCTTCAAATTCTAATTCAAACTCAACGGTTTCTTTTCCAGAAAGCTTTTGCACTCTTTCTCTTCAAATTCCCTTTTGCCGGTGCCGGCAAGAGAGAGAGAGAAATTTTGTGCAGAAATAAACTTAGTCCGCCGTGCATAGAGAAGCTTTTGCGAAAACCCAACAGACATTAAGTTGGCAGCTCGGCGAATTCGCCGGAATGAACGGGAAAATGAACTTGTCTGGGCAGAGGGGAGGGGAAGGGAGAAGCGCGAGTGGCTGCGCCTGTGTGCGAGCGCATATCCGTGTGTTGTTATCCCTTGTTTTCTTTTTTTCTTTCCTTCTTGGAACTTGCCCTGGCATCTCTCCGCTGGACGACGAGAAAAGCCAACAAGTAGCAGTTCAGCA
Organism: Drosophila bunnanda; assembly: GCA_035046265.1. NCBI lineage: Eukaryota > Metazoa > Arthropoda > Insecta > Diptera > Drosophilidae > Drosophila > Drosophila bunnanda. The sequence continues at coordinate 1,580,671 of JAWNOB010000017.1, forward strand.
TTCGAAGCGTTCGATTGCCAGCGGACAGTGCGCAGCGGTGAAAGCGTGGTTTTGGCTTCGGAAAAGCCGAATATTTCAAATCGGTCAACAACTAACGTGTTCATGAATTGAATCCACTATTTTGTCGCGTTTTTATTTACGTTTTTTTGCCATGTGATAAAGTGAAACAAAACATATTGAGGCGGCGCAACGAACAATATAAAACAGCAAGAACAGAAGAGAAAAGGAAACATCTGAAGTAAAAATAAGGTGAGTAGGAATAGTCAAATAATTTTATACGATTATATTTTTACAAGTGAATAAGTGCATCTTTATCTCTGTTTAAAATGTGTTTCAAAATACTTAAATTAAATAGTTTCTTATGAAACTGTTTAATATCAAACTTATGAGCTGGAGAGGTTATGTTTTTAGGCATTCACAAATGGCTTTTTAAAAATAGCACATGATAGTAGCAGTAATAGTAGTAGTAGTAGTAGTAGTAATAGTAGTAGTAATAGTAGCAACTTTAAATAATACTATTCAAAATAAAATAATATAAAAGGAAATATGCTATATATAAAAAAGGGCACACAATAATAGTATTTTTTTTAACAACAATGTGGTGTAGCTCCCATGAAAGCTTAGTTCTAAAGTAAGCACACTGTTTATTTTGTAACTGTATCAGAAACCTAGAAGCTGCATATTTTTAGACCATAAATACCAAATTTACAGTGTTTGCGTTATGAGATTTTTGACAAATGGTATTGATGTACATAGTTACAGTTAAAGAAGACACATTCAGGGCTTTATATATATTTTTAAATATAAATATATTATTCTTAATTATTGAATTTACAAATCTCTTTTTTTAATTAATTAACATACTAGAATTTAATATAATATTCAATCAATATTCAGATCTCTATACAAAAGCCTTCAAATAATTTCGAAACAAACTTTCTGCGCTATTTGAAAAATATTTGCACTTTTTGGCACTACAAATATTTGATCATTTTTTTTTTGGAATATTGTGGAATGCCTTTTAAGCGGATATAAAGCGGGGAATTAAATGATATGGGCCAAAGAGTTGGTATAGTGCTGGAAGATGCATTGTGCGCGCAATGGAATGCCAAGAGTCGTGAGTCAAGAGCCATAAATTTGACGCCGCCATGTCCTTTTGGCATCCAGCAGCAAACAAAATGCGTCGATGGTCGCCAAAGTGGGTGAAGCGCAGGATCCTTCGATGGGGAAAATCGAGATGGGACGGGGACTCAATTATAGAGGGGGTGAAATTGCAGAGGGCGACAGCTCCAAGCTGATGCGGTCATTTAAGTGCCAGCAAGAGAAATGTGCAGCAAACAAAACTAATAATATTATTTTCATTATTAATCTTGAGCTATTATTTGCCTTGCCGGAGAGGGTCCTTGCCGAGGGTTCTCAATTTCCTCAATCTTTTCTTTTCCGGGGTTTTCTCCCCCCAAAAAAAGTGCAACTACTAAGTGGAAGTCAGGGTTGTATTTTAATAAATAATATAAACATAAGTAGAGAAAGGGGTAGCATTTTTGATATTCCAAGATTGTGTTTACTTTTTTAAGCAAGTTTAAATTATAGAGAATTCGGACTTGGGAAATTCTAGGGCCCTATTGGGTACAACATATGAATAATATAAATAATAATAATAATATTATTAGACTTATCAAGTGAGGGATCGATCTGTTAATTAGATTATGTAAGACAATAAGAGTTTATATTAGGTATTAGTCATTAAACCATTTTTTTTTAATTGGTTATAATTTTAGTCAGAAGCTTAAAACTAAGTGAAGGAGTCATTTCCGACCCTATAAATCATATATATTCTTGATCAGCATCAACAGCCGAGTCGATCTAGCCATCTCTGGAAGAACACAAAAATTTTGAAAATTTTTCAAAATTTCAAAATTTGATAAGGGGTTGAAATTGTCAAAAATTGACAAAATTTTAAATTTTTTAAAATTTTAAATTAAGTATGCAGATTTGTTAACACACTAAAAACTAACATAGAACTGCTTTCCAAATTAAAATTAATAGGATTTTGGCTTAGTTATGAGATTTTTAAATTTCGATTTGTCGCACAAATTGTCATTGAAATATTGACATACAAATGGTATAATAACTTTAGTCAGAAGCTTGAAACTAAGTGAGGGAGTCGTTTCCGACCCTATAAATCATATATAATCTTGATCAGCATCAACAGCCGAATCGATCTAGCTATCTTCGGCAAAAAAATAACATTTTCAAAAATTTTCAATTTTTGCAAAAAAAGGAAAGGGGTTACATCATTAAAATTTTCAAAAATTGTCCAAAAATGTAATTTTTTTGAATATTAAATTTAGGAGTCATTTCCGACCCTATAAACCATATATATTCTTGATCAGCATCAAAAACTGAATCGATCTAGCCATCTCCGGCAAAAAAACAACATTTTCAAAAATTTTCAATTTTTGCAAAAAAAGGAAAGGGGTTACATCATTAAAATTTTCAAAAATTGGCAAAAAATTAAATTTTTTTTAATTTTAAATTGAGTATGCAGATTTTTTAACCTAATAAAAACTAACATAGAAATGCTTTCCGAATAAAAATTAATGCGTTTTTGGCTTAGTTATGAGATTTTAAAACTTTGAGTTGTCGAAAAAATTGTCACATAAGAATATTGATAAATATCTATTCTATCTATCTTTCCGATCCGATTCTATAGTTCAATTGCAAGCTTCGGCTTTCCACATTTAGTGTCCTTTCATGTTTTGTATATTTATTTATTATTTTAATTTATTTCACTTGATTACCTATTTAATTTCTATTAATAAACTAACCAAATTTAAACATATAATATATCTTAGTAATCGTAAGAGCTAACAGTTATTAAAGCCTCTTTATTATTTATTAGTTTTAATACATTTTGTATATTTATTATTTATTTTGCTTGAAATATGTATTTCCCATTTCAATTTCTTAAGATTTCGATTTAGCACGACATCAATTAAAGGCCTAAGCCCAGCTTTTACCACAAGAGCTGAGGAGGCCTCGACCGCAGTTTCTAATTGGTTAAATCAAGTTTCTCCTTTGACCTTGCCTCGTTTTCTTGGCCAAAACAAAAAATAGAAAAGGGAATGGGAATGGGAATGGGAATGGGGCGGGGATGGTGGCTTCTATTCAAATTATGTGCATGTATTTCATTTTCATTTTCATTTGTGACTTTTTGGCGTTTGTTCTGTTGATTTACATAGATTCTGGTTTAGCCGGATTCCTCTTTATGGCCAAAACAGTTGGCAGCATTGCGGTCAAAATATTGGCTGCGCCGGCGGGGTGGTGGTGCTCTGGTGTCGTGCTTGACAAACATTTTCGTTTTGTATTTTTATTCTTATTGTTCTTGTTTGGGCAACTGCACTCAATTTTATAGCCTCTCGCATTTTATTTAGTTGCCTACATATATATACTTTTCTTTTTTTTTGTCGTATTTCCCCGAAATGGAGGGAAACTTTCGATGGCTCCCTGACTGGGAATTTCCCTGTTATAATTTCATTTGCCGGCCCCTGACTCTGCCTACATTTACATTTTTATTTCCTCCCGGACGCCGCACTCACAAAAACAAAAAAAAAAAAGAAAATCTAAGAGAAAAAATGATTTTCTACTTGTTTTATGACTTTTGGGATAATGTTTTTCTCTGATTTAAATGAGGAAAGCAACAGGGGTTCTGCATTTAAGACTAGAAAAGCTATGAATTGCATTTGTCATCTCAACTTTCCATTTTCCCTTAAAAAGATTAAGAAAATCCAAAGGGGAGGGTGTGAAAAGTATAAGCAAACTAAAGGCAAGCCAAGTGTGCTTTTCTTTCAGCTCTCCTCCATTTTTCACGTGTGTTTTATGAGGGTTTAGCCCGAATTTTTTGCACTTTCCCTTCTAAATAAAAAAAGGAAACACCAAAAACTGGTCAGAAAAAATCAAAAGAAATGTCCATGAAATCGTAAACATTTGGCTCTGATTTTCCCTTCCCTTCGATGTGTGACTTTTCTTTATAGTCAGTCGGCTGTTTGCCACACAGATGTTGCTGGGGACTGAAAAAAAATATCGAGTGGGAAAAACAAACCTACTAAGCTGGAATTAAGTGTGGAATAAGTGGGAATTAACCGTTTAGTGACGGCTTTGTATACCCTTTAAAATAAGTTGGAAAGAAATCTCCGATACCCTAACGAAGCTGGTCTCTTTTGGGTGAGGCTTTTTACAATTAATTCCAATTAATAGCTTTCTGAGAATCTATAACTGATATAGCAATAATATAGAAGTATATATTATATATGAATTATATATAATATATTATTTATAATAATCTATAAGTCTAGATTATAATATTTTATATTTTATCAAAAAAGACCAAGGGTATTAAATACCTTAAAAAAGTGTCTTTGCAAAAAAGGTTTTAGGAAAACAAATGCTTAAACTTTGGGTCAGTATGGAAAAAAAAAAAATTATAATTACCTACTTTTATGTATAAAAAATAAATAAGTAAATATTTAAAGATCATAAAATGTAATGTACGAAAAATCGTTGTATTTTTACAATACACAATTTGTTGGTTAGTTTTGGATGGGTTTTCTAAGCCTTATATTAATAGGAATTTCTAATCACTCTTTATTTACCCGCAAATTATCTTTCTTTTTTAAGTTAATCTTATATTTTAAATACAATTTTCTTCATCAACTTTCTTCATATATGCTGCTTTTATATAAACTCAAATACAAACCCAAATCCGATTTTGAATACTTCTGAGAATTCGACGTGCTCACCTCATATCGAATACAAATCCCTTGATAATGGCTAATACCTTAAACACAGTTTTCCACAGCCAAGACGGCAGCCTGTATTTCTTTTATCTAAGATTGGAAAATTGTTTTTTTTTTTGTTTGGTTTTGTTTTTTGTATTCTTTTTTTTTTGTTTTTTATTTTTTCGTTTGTTTCGTTTTGCTGATTATATCTGATTGTTGTTAGTCGTGGGCTGCTTCTTCAGCGTTTCCCACACACAGTTCCCCTTCTGATGTTTCGCATGTCATTGTCGTAAGTTGGCATATGTCACCAAGGTGTTATGCGCACAGATATATACACATATGTACGTCTGTATGTATTATATATTTTTCTGGTTTTTTGCAGCAGCAGCAGCTTTTTTTAAACAACGTGAAAGAAAAGATAACCAGACAAACACACACTTTTAAAGTGAAAGCTTTATGTGTGCGGAAAGTCAACTTGGAACATTTGTGTTTCTTTATTTAATGCACTCGCTCTCGGAGGGGGTCCTTCTGTTGCTTTACAAAATCTGGAACTAAGATAAACGAATGCCAAACAATGTTTTGTATTCTTAATATTTCAAGTGCACTATCAGAAATATTATTTAAAATAATCGAAAAGGGGATTTGATTAATTACAATTATAAATAAGATCATTTTCTGCTTAGAATTCCTTGGAAATTGTCTGTAACTAATTGTTTTAAAATTATATATTATTTAAGGCAACATTTAATTTCAAAATTGAATTTCCACACCTTTTAACTTTGTTCGGTGTCATTCCTGGCTGAGATTTGCAAAGGATTTGACGGTTCAAAACACTTTATGCGGCCTGGCCGGGGCCATTACGCGCTTTTACCTCCACTTCCGCTTCCCTGTTCCGTGTTGAGAGTAAATTTATGTTAATAACCAAATCAGAAAATCCTTAAATTGTCATTAGCTAAGCCTTTTTTGGGAAAGTCCGCGGAGATTTTGTCGCAGCTTACATTTATTCCTGGCTTTCTCCTTCTTTTTTTTTTTTTGGTGGAATATTTCCCGCGCCCTTGGCTTGTGGCCGCGTCGCCTTTTTAATGGCATTTGTTTGGGTTGAGGGATTTGTTGTCGACATGGTCCAAAGTGCCAAAAACGCACAGAGCGAATGCTTTTAGTCTTTATCCTGGTCAGGACTAATTCCCATTTATTTTTATTTCTTCTCTCTCTCTCTGTTGGAAATGTTGCAATTTTGTGTTGAAATTTGCATTCACACAATTTTCAGGGGGGCGATTTTCTGATGAGATTTTTGGGGGTTTGTGTTTTACAGGCAGCGGCAACGTAAAGACCCTAGTTTTTGATTTATTTTTCCTTTTGTGCTTGTTGTTCTTAAATCACAAATGTATTTCCATGCTAGATTTCCTTCGTCCCAAAGTGTGTGTTGCCTACTTAAGGGGGCCGGAAGCAGTTATACGCTCCTTTTCGCTTTTATCTTTCGCTTCCTTTGATGCATTTGTTTACGGTTGTTATCGGCCATTGTCTGTTACTGTGCATTTCCGTTTCCGGCTTGTAGTTATAGCCCCAGCTCTCAGCCGGGGCCTTAACTTAGCGCTCCCCAGATGGGCTTCCATCTATGGCCCAACAAATTATGTGTCAATAAAGTAACGTGTGTGCGTGTGTGTGAGTCGGTGTGTGTGAGACGCTCAATTCTTGCCAATAAAATCCATCTTAACTTTTATGGCCCAAAGGGGCCGCGCCCTCTCCTGACAGCCTATGCCTTACAGTGAACGAAAAGCGTTAACAAAGTTGTAAGGGAGTTCTTGGGCCTTTCAATATAATTATTAAATAAAAATAATGCTTTAAGCAATATTTATTTTTAATGTATTAAAAAAGAATACACATCAGCTGAATCTATTTCGTTGATTTTTCGCTATGTGTATCAGCTTATGGACAGCATCAGCCTCAATCCCAGCCTTTAAAGCTTTGCATCCTTGAGCCCTTGTCAAATGTCATGTGTGTGTGTCCCGGTGTCCTGTGTCCCGTGTCCTGTGCGAGTAAGCTTATCGTCAATTGGTGTCTCCAAATTGCAGCTAAACTTGTTCGCACCGAGTGACCAGGATAGCCAGGCATTAAAATAACAATCGTATTTGCACGGGACAGCCGGAAATCCGGTTCAAAAAAATGGACAAGAAAATGCTCACGCTGTTTAATTATTGCATCAAGTGCAGCTTTACTCTTAGACGGGATATAGAAAATGTTCTTTTAAGTTAAAGAAAAATATATATATATATAATTCCAGCTAAAAGCTATTTTTGGAAATTATTTAATTGATAAAGGTTTTGATGAAATTTTAGAAAATCCCTGAAAACTCCTCTGTCACATGTGTTAGCTGGGGAAATATGAAAAAGTCTATAATAAAATGTGACAAATCCTAGTGTTTTCTGTACTGGAAATTCCGGGCACGTTTCGACCACGTTTTGGCGTGGGTGAAAAGTTAAACTCGGACATTACATTTAATGGATAGACCGCAAGGCAATGACGACAATGACAACAAACTGGTTTCCATCCTTTGCAGGCCAAGGGTAGTGATGCCAAGGGAAAACTAACTAGAACTCGAGTTTTATATACTTTATGTATATATATTTATATTTCTTTAAATAAATTGTAGTGAAATATAAATTTTTTTAAACTGAGTATTTAAGTGTTTAATGCCTTGGCCTTCTTGTTAGTGCACCATGGCGTATACGTAATTTTATTTGTAATATTTATAAAATCACGTATACGCTTTTTCCTTGCTTACAATTTTATTAAGTATACGTTATTTTTTTTGTATTTATTTTTAATCACATATTTGTAATTTTCATTTAACTAATACATTTTAGATTTTGAATAATTTAAAATGTACACGGCGTATACGTTATTTTCCTTGAAATATTTTTACTAGGTATACGTTATTTTAGTTTAACTAATTAGTTTAACTATTAGGGTTCTAACGAACCATCTTTTTTACATTATTTTATTCCTTGTCGTTCTTAGTTGGCTTCCATGGCGTATACGCAATTTTCTTCTAACGTTTTATTACGTATACGTTATTTGTACTTTTGCAAATTTTTCCTTTAAATCAAAACACAATAAATATTAAATGCTTTATAATTCGAAATTAAATACAATTTTAATATAAATTCCAGTTTAATTTATATTTTTGAAGGCCCGAGTGGGCATATCTGTTTGGTGCGCAACAGGAAGCGAACAGGAACAAAACAAAAGTATCCTTCAAGTGGTCATCAGCTGAATTGTTTTTCTTTATTCACTCTTTTCCGCTGGACTTGTTGTTTCTGTCCTGCTTGTTGTTCTATTTGCACTGAATTAATTGACCAAGTTTTGCTTTGAAACTTTGCTCCTCGTCCTGGCCCTACAAGCGGGCAGAAGGGCCAGAGACGGCGCAAGGATAATGGCTTGAGAGGAGACAATTCAATTTATCAGCTTTGAGGCGATTCTCTAATGACGTTTTCTAAGTGAGATTCGTGGCGAGTGTTTTGTGTGGCTTCATTGCATTGCATTCCTTAAGTTTTAAGTTTTTTTTTTTAAGTTTTTTTTTTTTTAGTGCAATTTAATACCCTTGCAGGTTATTTAAATTTTAGTCAGAAGCTTAAAACTAGGTGAAGGAATCATTTCCGACCCCATAAATCATATATATTCTTGATCAGCATCAAAAACTGAATCGATCTAGCCACCTCCGGATAAAAAAAAATTTTTTCAAAAATTTTCAATTTTTGCAAAAAAAGGAAAGGGGTTACATCATTAAAATTTTCAAATATTGGCGAAATTTTTGATTTTCTTAAATTTCAAATTGAGTTTGCAGATTTGTTAACATATTAAAAACTAACATAGAACTGCGTTCCGAATGAAAATTAATGGGCTTTTGGCTTAGTTATGAGATTTTTAAGTTTCGATTTGTCGCACAAATTGTCATTAAAATATTGACTTAAAAATGGTACAATAATTTTAGTCAGAAGCTTAAAACTAAGTGAAGGAGTCACTTCCAACCCTATAAATCATATATATTCTTGATCAGCATTAACAGCCGAGTCGATCTAGCTATGTTTGACAAAAATTAAATTTTTTTTTTTTAAATTTTCGAAAATTTAGAAATAAGGGGTTACATCGTTAAAATTTTCAAAAATTGACAAAAATTTTAATTTACTTAAATTTTAAATTAAGATTGCAGATTTGTTAACCTAATTAAAACTAACATGGGAAAGCTTTCCGCATTAAAATTAATGGATTTTTGGCATAGTTATGAGTTTTTTTTTTAATTTCATATAATAATGTCGATAAATATCGATTTCTAATTATAATATATAAATGTTATATATATATTTTTTAGCAACATGTAAAAAAGAAATATGTAAAAAAAAAATCCGTGTAGTACACCTCTTTCTGGCTTACCAACTTGAAGCTTAAGTTGTTCACATTGCCACCTATAATTCCCAAGTACAAATTTAGGTTATTTCAGTCAGCAAAAGAAATGGGTAATCATACGATTTTTTGACTGTGTCCTGATTTATGTGAATTAAATAATTAAATAATATATATTAATCACGTACCTAGTTCTGTCTTCATGACTTTTTACCAAAATTTCTCCATTACAAGTATGTAATTTAGCCAAGCCATTAAAGTTTCTCCTACGATAAACGATTGCATCTCATGGCTTTCAACGTCGCAGCACTAAACAACAATATCATGAATATTTATCCTTGGGCATAATTATCTACTACGCACCTCTCTCTTACACACACACACACACAGGCACACACACATACACACTTTCAGCCTAAAGAATAACAATTCCCAGGATGGCGGAGGAGCCGGCGGAGACGGGCCTGGGTCGAGCACTTAGTTAGGGCGAAAAGTGCCCCATTGTTTTGCCCACAACATTCATTCCATTCATACACTGAAAACAAATTCAACGCATCTAGATTTTTACTAATTTAAAAAGCCACAAAAAGGGACTCAAGAGTAACTCAATTTCATAAATAAATGCTATGACTAAATTTGATTAATGTAATCTCTGTGAGTAAGACTTGGCTAAGGATTTCTCACAGTGCCTTCGTGTATGGGTGTATGGTGTGTTTTAGCTTAAATTGCTTGGAATTTATGCATCCCGTCTGGGGAAAAATCCCACAAAGAAGAGACCGGCTCCTAGAGAAAGCGAGAAGATGGCGAACTTGCGACAGATTCTCCAAGGGTTATCTTCAGGCGTCATAAGTTGAGCTCATTAGAAAACCGTTAAGAAACAACAACGACCCGAGCACCTTTTAAAGCAAAAAAAAAGTATATATATATTTATATAAAAAATATACAAAAACACCGGCAAAAGGCAAAAAGACAGCGGGGGGGAAAAGCCTCAAGAATTTGTTTATTAATGTCCCTACTAATTGCAAAGAGCGGGTAAATAGAGAACAGCCAACAGAAAATAGAGAAATAAATAAGGAATGTGAGGGTGAAATATAAGGAGTCGAATATTTTATTTATAATTAAAGTGCAGCTTGTAAGCTTAGTTTATTTATAATAAAAGAATATTTTATAAGATTAGTTAAGCACAATAGCATGTATATTATTTATTTTACAGAGTTGCATTATTTTATGTTTGGTTAATCAGAGACTGGAAAGAATTATTTGCAAGTTCTAGGTTCTAGGTTCTAGTTCATTTTTTTTCTATAACAGATATATGTATTTCTTTTCACACAAGTAGAACCGATTTAAAACTAAATTCTAGGCAAAGAAATATATTTTTCTATTTGGAAAATATTTCTGGATTAAAAAGGACGGATAGGAAATATCCTTCGCATGCATCTTAAGAATTTCCCTATGCCAGGAACTCCTCAAAAGGTGGCACCTCCATGGCGCCTGGAGGAGAGCCTGGAGGAGAGCCTGGAGGAGCACTTTACTCTCATGATACCGGGGGAATTACAAGGCGTCCAAATGAGAGCGATTTTTATGGCCTAATGAACTTAAGCAGCTTAACTGCGTCCGTTCCCCGCGATAATGCAGGACACATGACTTCCCGACTTCCCTAATTGAGTGGCGGGCCCCGAGGACAATGACGGTGTTAATGCAGCAACGTGCTTAATTAAATTAAATTAAATTCGGGCTGTCTGTTCCAGTCATAAATAAATATAATTTAATTAATTGCGTCCAGGCATCAACGCAGAGTGACATATTTAATTTGTGCTTTTACAGCTGTACGTTTTATAAATTTATTTGAAGTCGGCAATTAATAAATAATACTTTTATGGGGTAAGGGCAGGCATATTACCTTGTAAATGGCGCTATAAGAACTTTCTTAAAACGAAGTTGGGGTATTTTAAGGGGATTTAAAATTCTACAAAAAATATATAAGATGTTTTATTTGTTATATATGTTGAAATCAGGAATAATTGTATATATCGATAACCGATATCGATTTGATAAATCATGTTTTATGGTTTTAAAAGCTTTATTTTTCCAATATCCCAAATTTAAAGTCTATTATTTTTATATGCTAATTTCATCTTTATTTTTTTGATATATAAATGTTTTTCAAAATGCCGAGATATTTGATATATCGATATTTTCGATATTCCCACTTCCATGTCGACTACACCCGATTGATCGATCTTTTGTCTTTTGTCGCTGCCGTGAGAACTGTCAAACGTTTGATTTGTTATTCAGCAAGCGGCAACAGTGAATGTTTTGACATTTATCTCTGACAAGCGATATATGTATCTTTCACTCCCTTTGAACCATCTGTAGACATGCATATGTATGGATGCTGGTGGAAAATGTATCATGGTTTTTCTGAAAATTCGAGCTTAGCCTGTTTGCCACATTATTTATGTTAAATATGCTGCGAGTTTTCCCAATAAATGGGAACACACAATCTCTGGCCAATGCCTGGTATCGATGCCAAAATGTTTGCTAAAGCCATTGGGCTTAACCGGCTGAGCTTAATTGGTTTGGCACTTCCGATTAATTAATGGACGGGATAAACTGCGATGAAAGTCGGAGTCAGATAATTACAACAGTTTGTGATAGATTGAGGCTATTTTTTTACTGAGATTTAACTGGGACTTAATGAGGATTTAACAAGGAATAATTTCAGTTTAAAAGAAAAATTATTCACAAAAAACAAGTTATAAATCAATAATATTTATATCACAATATGTACAAATTGATTTTATTATTACTGATTATGCAATTTGAATTGTCCTTTAAGCTTTTCAGTGTTGTTTTAAAAATTTCCTTTGTGGCCGGAACAATTTAGATTTTCGGTGTTCAAATTTCTCTCATCAAAAATACATAAATAACAAAAAAGAAATCTGGGGAAACCGAAGTTTCTATACCCTGAAGATTTCTATTAAAATATAGGAAATCCTTCATAATTTAGATTAAAATATTAACTATTTCTTACGACAATTTTATGGACAAATCAAAGTTTAAAAATCTCATAACTTGGCCAAAAACGCATTAATTTCAATTCGGAAAGCTTTCCCATGTTAGTTTTTAGTAGGTTAACAAATCTGCATACTTCATTTAAAATTGAAAAATTTGAAAATTTTGGCCAATTTTTGACAATTTTAATGATGTAACCCCTTTCCTATTTTTTGGAAAAATTGAAAATTTTTGAAAATTTTGTTTTTTTGTCGGAGATGGCTAGATCGATTCAGTTTTTGATGCTGAGCAAGAATATATATCCTTTATAGGGTCGGAAATTATTCCTTCACTTAGTTTCAAGCTTCTGACTAAAATTGTTATACCCTGGAAGGATATAAAAACATATATATGTTAGTATAGTTTATGAAGAGCATCCGGCAAAAAAGCAGCCAAAAATATAGGCATTTGTGTTTAATTGACTTGACTGGCGGCAAAATTGATAGTTTTTGGCCACTCAATTATGCAATTGCCCAACAATGGCATCCAATTTTTGGGGCACCACAACACAATGGGGCAGAACCACCCACCCGCCGCACACCGCACACCACACACCACACACCACACACTACATACACATACCACAGACCGTTTAATGCAACTGGCACAGAACAAAAACAAAGCTATGAAGCAAACTTTTTATTCATGCGCTTGAAAGGATCAAGGATAAAGGATAACAACAGGCCTTTAAGCCAAAGCCAATAATATTATAGGCAGGCCTTTAACATAAAAAAATATATTTTTAATCAAGCTTTTCCTGAATTTAAATTATATATGATAGATTATAAATATATAGTTTCCTGGTTAAATTTTCAGCCAGCAATTGTGAAGTTTTACTGTTGAAATGACAAGTCCTGGCTGTTGCTGCTTTCCAAAAATAAGGTCACTTTTGCATCCCAATTTTCATTTCAGTCTGAGTTCGAAGGGAAGATTGGTTGGGGTGGGGGGAGGCGGTGGAAAAAGGAGTGAAATGGTTGAAAAGCGGGAAAAGTTCGTAGCAATTGGGCGCCATTGTTGACATTTTGGCGATTGCCTCAGCGCGCTTTCCTCGCGCTGGATGGAAACACTTTCCTTTACTCACATTTTTTTCTGTTTGCTTTTGAGATACGCTTTTCTGGCCAATGCCATTCAGCATCAGAAATCACCAGCGAGCGTTATATTCATAATTTTAACTGTTGCCAGTTGCCAGTTGTCAGTTTTTTAGTTTAATATTTGTATCTGCTCTTTAGATGTGTTATTTTTATAGTCAAATTTGTTATAAGTAATTTGTTAGGATATACTTCTTTGTTTTCCACTTAAAATAATATATAATAGGTACTTAGATCTATGTTATTTTTTTTAAATGACTAAAAATAGAGCAAGGTTTTGAATATCAGAAATTCTTAAGAGATACTATAAGTGTTCATATAATAACTAACTGAAACATAGAACATCGTCGCCATTTAATGATTTAATTTCTGAATGAAACACATGACAATACAAATATTGAAAGTACATCGTTCAGTTTCGTTTGACAATTTTCGGTATGCATGGCAGCTCATATTCCGCTTCTGACCATGAATAATTACTGCAAAGATGGAAAGCTACAAAGATACATTACAAGTTTGTATCTGAAGATGGTGGCTGCGGCAGGCTGTTACTTTGTTTGCCGAGGGAGTTTTGCGCCAAGGACGAGGTCACAAGCATATATATGGAGTTTACATTTCGCGGCGCGACAAGTTGCAGGACCCAAAAATGAGCAAACAGCCGGCGGAGGATGCCGAGACATGCGAGAGTTGACACAGGCCAATGGAAATTAACTTACCCACGTGTGGGTCTCGGCGGAGGTGGAGCCATCCATGTAGCATGTCATCGGGCGACCCTGACATCTCCATATATAACCTTATGCTAACTCTGGCAGAGTCTCTCTTACCTTGGCAATTCCATTAAAAAGGAGGAAACTTTTTTTTTTATTTCTACCGAATGTCAAGCAATTTCATGAGCCACGCACTTTTTTACCCTTTGAACTAGACGCCGAAAAAAAGGGACACAAGTTGCAAAAGTTTCTCTTACCAAAAAGAAGCAATAAGCAGCTATAGAAAAAAAGGTTGGAATAAAGCAATTATTGGTTGCACCTGATGATGGAAAAGTTTTCTTTTTTTTGGCCATCAACTTCCGCTTTTGATTAACACTTTTTGGCTTCGGCCAGCAAAGGGTCAAAAGTAAGGATAATAACCCACAGAAAACTGTAAACAAATCTCAAAAGTGGCGGCCAGTTGAAAAGTTCTTGAAGCGAACTTAATTAAGGCAACAATTAGGAAAGTGTAATAATTATATTCACTGGATATCATTTGGACTTGAAGGGAATGAATGAACTCTAAACAAACTGAGTTGGTAAGCTTGTCTTGAACATTATTTAGAAATCAAAAAACCAAAGAACAAAGCAATTAAATGTTTAAAAACATTTTTAGCTTTCATGTCAAGCTGACATAAAAATAACAAAACAAAGTAAACAGTTTGTGCTTATATATTTTTGTGTTAGCTACAACATTTTTACCTTTAAAGGTAAAATAAAAATTACAACGAATTGTGTGTGTTAATTTATTTTATGAGAATATATTCAAGTCCAATTTAAGCTTGTTTATATTTTTTATTAAGCTCACACACTTGCATAAATTTAGCTTATGTATGATAGTGTTTCTTTTCTTGTCTTTTTTTTTTTTTAAATAATATTTATGATTATTATTTTGTGCATTTTTACCTCTTGGCTTTGAAAAGGGGAAGCCAGTAAGTTGTCTCTCAGCCTCTGCTATTTCAATTAATTTTTTGTTTCGCACATTGTTGATGATGTTTGCCGAGGGAAAATTGAAAAGAAAACTCCCCCAGCAGAAGGCAGCCAAGACTGCCAAGTGGTTGGGAAAATATCAATGGTGGCCGGGGTCCCCCTCTATAAAGGCCCCGTGAAATAAGGCAGTTATTGGGGGAAAGGTGCTGCCAGGTGTAAATTATAAACTTGAAGCCACAGCAGCTTTAAGTTCAATTTACAATTTTAGCAAACCCATAGTTGCAGCTTTAAATTACCAGTAGTAGTAGGTCGAGGCTCTCGATTTATAAACTCTGATTAACTTGGATTTGTTCAAGGCTTTAGAGAGTCCTTCCTGCTGAATTAAAGGCTTCTCCTCCGCTTTGCCCAGTCATTGTTTAATAGCTTCACGCCAACTCACGGTCCAGGCTTCATTTGTCAATCATTTCCAGGCAATCCATTGCACTAAACTGCAAGAAAATAAATTGTATACAATTCATATACCCATCTAAGGGATAAATAATATTTTGAAAAATTTGTAGACACATATATTTCATGCTCGGAAGTGTCAGATAAATTCCATGACAAGAATTGCGTGCATTTTTCTCGCAGTGCAGCTGAGAATGGAATCGGATTGTCTTCTCAGCTCGAGTCTGTGTGCTTCACTCCATTCCTAATTGTCGGTGTCTGGATCCTTGCTTCTTGGCAGCTAGCAGCAGCAGTTTGTAGTTGCCGCAGGATGCGTTTACCTCTTTCTCACTCTTTTAAGCATTTCCGCTGGAAGGCAGCCAGAACCAGGATTCCGCCAGGATTCCGCTGAAAAGGTGGAACAACTCAGCCAGCATTCACAATAAATAAATATAAATAATGGAATACAAAGTCATTTTGCGCCACCATGACAATGGCAACTCGAAGCGACCATATTCCACACTCCGATCCCATTCCCATTACCATCCTGATGGCCATCATCATATGCTTACGAGACCGAGAGATACGCCTCCAGACTATCCGTATCCGTGCTCGTATCTGTATCTGAGTATCTCAGTATCTGAGTATCTCAGCGAGTGCCGCTGAAATATTTGTGCCTGTTTATTATCTAGACAATGATTACGAAGACACACGCAGGATGCCAGCCCCACCCACCCACACACACTCATTCATATTAGGGCGGGGAATACCGAGAAGCCACAAGCGGGGGAAGGTGGGGTGGGGTGGCTGTCACCGTTACGGTTCACCCGCAGTCACTGTGAATTTGCCAAGTGATTGACTTGAGACTTGAGGTCTATGGAAAGCTATTAAAAATTGCGAAATTAACAAAAAGGAAATATTAGAGCTTATTATACCTTTGCAGGGTATTATAATGTTAGTCAGGAGCTTGAAACTAAGTGAAGGAGTCGTTTCCGACCCTATAAATCATATATATTCTTGATCAGCATAAAAAACTGAATCGATCTAGCTATATCCGGCAAAAAAATAAAACTTTCACAAATTTTCCATTTTTGCAAAAAAAGGAAAGGGGTTACATCATTAAAATTTACGAAAATTGGCCAAAATTCACATTTTTTTTTAATATTAAATTTAGGAGTCATTTCCGACCCTATAAACCATATATATTCTTGATCAGCATCAAAAACTGAATCGATCTAGCCATCTCCCGCAAAAAAACAAAATTTTCAAAAATTTTCAATTTTTGCAAAAAAAGGAAAGGGGTTACATCATTAAAATTTACGAAAATCTGCCAAAATTCACATTTTTTTAAATATTAAATTTAGAAGTCATTTCCGACCCTATAAACCATATATATTCTTGATCAGCATCAAAAACTGAATCGATCTAGCCACCTCCGGCAAAAAAACAAAATTTTCAAAAATTTTAAATTTTTGCAAAAAAAGGAAAGGGGTTACATCATTAAAATTGTCAAAAATTGGCCAAAAATGTAATTTTTTTGAATATTAAATTTAGGAGTCATTTCCGACGCTATAAACCATATATATTCTTGATCAGCATCAAAAACTGAATCGATCTAGCCATCTCTGGCAAAAAAACAAAATTTTCAAAAATTTTCAATTTTTTGAAAAAAAGGAAAGGGGTTACATCATTAAAATTGTCAAAAATTGGCCAAAAATGTAATTTTTTTGAATATTAAATTTAGGAGTCATTTCCGACCCTATAAACCATATATATTCTTGATCAGCATCAAAAACTGAATCGATCTAGCCATCTCCAGCAAAAAAACAAAATTTTCAAAAATTTTCAATTTTTTGAAAAAAAGGAAAGGGGTTACATCATTAAAATTTTCAAAAATTGACAAAAAGTTAATTTTTTTTTAATTTTAAATTGAGTATGCAGGATTCTTAATCTAATAAAAACTATCACAGGAAAGCTTTCCGATTTGAAATTAACGCATTTTTGGCTTAGTTATGAGTTTTTTAACCTTATGATTTGGCTGAAAAAAGTGTCATATAGAAATAAGGATAAATATTGATTCAAAGAATGCGAATATTTTTTGTTTATCTATGATCAATTTCCGACTCGATTCTATAATTCAATTGCAACTTGCAAGAGTGTATAATTTTCGGTTTCCCAAAGTCTTGTACAAATCTTGTAAATATCTCAATTTTGGTATAAACCGAAATATATATGTAAAAAAATTCGAAGCAATAAACATTCGCAAGCAAAAATCTGTCACAGCTTGAAACGGAAATGATGGAAGCCCCAAAAGTGGAAAAGTGGAAAAGTGGAAAACTATAAGCCAAGCCGAAAAGCGGAGACCATAGTGAATGATGGCTGCGACGGTGATCGAATTAGGCGCGAATGTGGAAACTGCGTGAGCGAATCCTGATTGCTGCCACCGAAATTCCCGATGCCACTCACAGATATTCCATTGCCCATTGCCGGAATCCTTCGTTCGCAGTTTGCAAGTCCTTGGTAGCCGGGTCTCCCCCAGGACTCCCGCCACATTTCCCAATGGAGACACTAAGCGAAATGCCGAATGGAGCCATACGCATTCGGGACACGCACACTTATACCAATGCAAATGCTGCGAATAATAGACACTTGGCCCACAATGACAACGGCAGGCACCACAAAGGACATCAGCCACAAGGCAGAGCAAGAAAAAATTGTACAACAACTCTAACTGCTATATTATAGATAGTTTTCCATCTATTTCTTTATAACTTTTGAACATAAAAAATGTACACGAAGGATTTTAAGAATGTTCCCGCAGGCATGTAATTTTTTTTTTTTTTAATATTTCAAAATCTTTCGAGCAGTGTATAAACTATTTATGTCTAAAATGGCAAAGACATATCTTGGCTTACGATTTTCGGTTTAACCATTTGACTGCCGAAATCAGAGCCGCCACAGAAGCCCAAAAGAAATCCCCCAGTCGAAGGACACACCTCTCGTCTGGTATATATGGGATGGCCCTAAATCCTTTAAAAGGATCTCCGGGGGATTCTCGCAGAATTCAGCCTCAGTCACTTATGCAAAAACACATTCGCCGCCGGTGGCCGGAAAACTGCAGAACGGCCTCAAATATGCAACGAATTTTTCTGTTGTTTGACAGCGGCAACAATTGCAACTTGATTGGCCAACACCAAACCAAACCGCTCCCACCTCCCACGCTGCGAGCCCAAAGGGCCATGAAAATGCGCCCAAAGAAAATACTGAAAATTGTGCGGGAAAAACATTGAAAAGCTGTGGAAAAGTGTGCCGGCAAATGTGGGAAATGCCCCATGCATATGCAATTGCATTGCTTTTGTTGCTGATTGTGTGTGGCCGTGTTGTGTTTTATTTATTGAAAGTACGGTCACACTTGATTTGTTGCATCAAATTGCATCTGCATATACGACTAATAGTATATCGATAAATATCGATGGGGAACCATATTTGTGGTGTTCTAGAGAGCATATTCGATTCGTAATAAGAAAAAATTATGAACGATAATGTATGAAATTTTAGAAAATTTGAAACAAAAATGACTTAATGTTTCTGAATATCTTTAATTATATATTCAACAAATATTAGGTTAAATAAATATGATTCCAAATTGAAAAGCAAGTTAATGTTAAAGAGTTCTTGATTGTATTGCAGACTTTCTTCTACAAGTAGCTGTAGGACATTTTTTCAAAAAGAATTTAATAACTCAAAGTTGTAAGCAAATTAGAGCTTCTCTTCTGTAATTTCAATTCAAAACCAGCAGCAGGATGTTGGAGCAAGTTCCCTTACCACTACTTTACCAGCAAGAAGTGCACTATTCGCCTTGGGTTTTCTTTTTCTTGGCATTTGCAAAAGGAACTCGCTCCTGCTGCCTTAAAATATTTTCACAGTTTTCCAGTGAATTTTCCGACACCCATGCGGAGCGGTGGGGCAACTAAATTGAGGCGGAAAAGCGTGGGATTGGGGGGAAAGGTGACCCGGGCAAAGGACTCCAGACAACTAGGATTCCATTCCAAGACCCGCTGGCAGGACACTCGCGCTGCGCTCACTTGGCTGCTGCATAAATAAAGAGGTGCAAATTAAATTCGAAATTCGGCTGGCAATGGATTTGCCATGTCTGCACTTGTTGGTTGCCGATTAACACAGACAATGCGGTTTCTCGATTTACCAACAAAAAAAAAATATATATACATAATACACGTAATATATAAATAAATAAAAGAAATGAAATAAAACCGCAAAACAAGTATAAACGCGGAAAGTGAATGAAGCACGTTGACAGTGACAGCGCCAAAAAAAGTAAAGAAAGGAAAGGCAAATCCCCGGCAGGTTGCTGATGGCTTGCCGGCAACCATTGCCACCCCATATCCTTGCCACAGCTTGCGGCATACCAAAGGACATTCATTAGAATGGGCGCGAATGCAGAACTGACTTCCCGTCTTATAAACCGGGTCTGATGAAAATTGCTCACATAATTCTCTGGCATATTCTCTTATGAATTTTTATGGCACTTCTTTCTTTATATCTTTGCTGGGTATTATAATTTTAGGCAGCAGGTTGTAACGCTGTGAAGGAGTCTGTTTCGACCCTATAAATTACTTTAAAATTAAAAACGTGTTAGGGTAAACTTAAATATTATTTTTTACATATTTCCCCAGTAGTTAAATTTGTTTATTTTTCATAGATTACACTTCAGAATAGGTTAATTTAACAAATTAATATAATTTAAGCAAATGATAATACTTTGAAAAACACACACAGCTTTATCTTAGGCATTTATTTATAATGTATATAGTGTACATTGTAATCGCATCTGCTAATGGCACACACTTTGATCCTAAATCGTAGCTTTTTAATAAATTGATGCCGTTTGCCTATATGGTTGGCCTTTTTGGCAGAATTTCCCAAGTTCGTAGGCTCTTTATGACTGGCATGTTTATAGGGCCATTTCTTGGGCATTTCATGCTTTTTTTTGGCATCTTTATCGGGAGCACGCATCATTGGGTCGAAGTCGTAGTCGAAGTCGAAGTCGAAGGCTTTTCCTCACCCAATCGAGTGCAGTTTACGACGAGTGTTTCCTTTTTTTTTGGGGGGAGGGGGAATGCCAGGAGCAGGTCCTGGACATATTTCATATATGTATGTGTGACCCAGAGGCATTCCATAAATGTTTATCTATCTCCGGCTGTCGTTCCAGGTCCCGGACTCTCCAAGATGCAGACGAATGTGCAAATCGACTCGAAGAATCTAAGGAGCAACGATGACAATTTCCGCTCCCGCGGCCACCACATCACCATCGAGGTGAGTGCCCACTTAACACATCTCCCCTGCCATTCGGTGTCCTCAGGTGTCCTCCGGTACACGTTGTCATCTCTCCGGACATGGCCAGTTCAGTGCATAATATTAATTACAGTTCAAAGTTTGGGCCCCTGAAATTAGATTGCCCTGACTTTGGGTTGCTTTGGGTGATTTTCCCTGGACATGGTTGGAAACTTAATTAATTATGGTAAATAGGAGGACGCAGACATGGTCCATGTCTGGCGGATAATTTAATTTGTGTTTGCTGTTTGCTCTGCATACGGTGGTCATTATTCAATTTACCATATCCTGGAATTCGGGCATATCTCTTGATTAGATTACCGCATAAATGGTCTGTGGACCAATGTTATGATGAGTATTTATATTCTTGGAAAGGCTTCAGTCTGTGCTTTTCCAAAGACATGTCAAAATAGGAATTTATGAAGCATTCTCGGGGGATATATTAAATACCTTTATGTTACAGAACACAGTTCAACGAACTTGGGTTTAGTAATACATTATAAAAATAAACTCCTCGCAGGGTATTATAATTTCCGTCAGAAGCTTCGAAAGCAGGGAAGGAGTCGTTTCCGACCCTATAAACTATATTTATTATTGATCAGCATCAACAGCCGAATCGATCTAGCCATCTCCGGAAGAAAACAAAAATTTCGAAAAATTTTCGAATTTTCAAAATTTGATAAGGGGTTACATCATTTAAATTTTCAAAAATTGATAAAATTTTGAATTTTTTAAAATTAAAAATTAATAATGCAGATTTTTTAACATAATAAAAACTAACATAAAACTTCTTTCCGAATTGAAATTAATGCTTTTTTGGCTGAGTTATGAGATTTTTAAATTTGGATTTGTTGAACAAATTGTCATTAAAATATCAACTTAAAAATGGTATAATAATTTTAGTCAGAAGCTTGAAACTAAGTGAATGAATCATTTCCGACCCTATGAATCATATATATTCTTGATCAGCATCAAAAACTGAATCGATCTAGCCATCTCCGGCAAAAAAACAAAATTTTCAAAAATTTTCAATTTTTGCAAAAAAGGAAAGGGGTTACATCATTAAAATTTACGAAAATTGGCCAAAATTCACATTTTTTTTAATATTAAATTTAGGAGTCATTTCCGACCCTATAAACTATATATATTCTTGATCAGCATCAAAAACTGAATCGATCTAGCCATCTCCGGCAAAAAAACAAAATTTTCGAAAATTTTCAATTTTTGCAAAAAAAGGAAAGGGGTTACATCATTAGAATTTACGAAAATTGGCCAAAATTCACATTTTTTTAAATATTAAATTTAGGAGTCATTTCCGACCCTATAAACCATATATATTCTTGATCAGCATCAAAAATTGAATCGATCTAGCCATCTCCGGCAGAAAAACAAAATTTTCAAAAATTTTCAATTTTTGCAAAAAAAGGAAAGGGGTTACATCATTAAAATTGTCAAAAATTGGCAAAAAATTGAATTTTTAAAATTTTAAAAAGTAATATGCAGATTTGTTAACCTTATAAAAACTGACACAGAAAAACTGTCCGAATTAAAATCAATGCATTTTTGGCTAAGTTATGATAGTTGAAGAACTTTGATTTATCAAAAAAATAACTATATAAAAATAATAAATTCCTGGAAACTTTTAGAATTACTTTGAAATTAGAGATTTTTGTGTCCAAATCTATGTTGACTGGGTAAGGTGAGGGAAAGCTTTTGCGGACAAAGCTTGTCTGCAAAATATTCTTTAAAGCTGAGAAAGTAAAAAAGAGAGTAAGCAACTTTTCTATTAATATAGGGAAAAATCTTTAAAAGTCTCAGAATTTTTTTTTGTTAAGGACATATTAAATATATACTACTAAAGTTACATATATAAATTCATAGCGTTAGCAAAACGTCACAAGGTGAAGTATTTAAAAATCTACCCGCCCTGATAAGTAGGCAACGCTTTCGTTTGGGAAAACTGAGGTATCCCATAGTCGGGACACCTGCTATAGCAAGCAACAGGTGAGAGAGCCGAAAGCTTTTGCAGGTTGTACGCATGCGTCCTGGGCTCTAAGAAAAGCTCCTGCAAGGACGAAAAGTTCGCGCACAGCATCAGCTGTGAAGCTTCGTGCAGGATTCGGGGCGAATATGGACATCTGATTTTGTTTTGCTCCGCCCCAGCTGACTGGCGATTTTCTCAATGAACCCTCGGCGGGGCGGGGCGGGAAATGCTGGGAAATTGAAAATCCGAGTGGTGCTTCCACAGCTCAGTCGCTAGCAACATTTTGGCGCGTGTTGACATGCGAAAAACAGTGTCCGCGACGGGCGACTTGAGTGCTTTTTAGCCGTTTTATCCATCTTATCCGTTCGTTTCCTCGCACAAAAGCTGCAGCAAATCATTGTGTTTCCATAACCTGCTCCTTGATAATCTGCTCTATATGCTATAATTTTTTTTTGAGTGCGTTTCCGTGTGCCAACTGAAAGTAATTAAAGTAAAAAAAACAAGGAAAACGTAGATTTTCCCGCCCCGCTTGTTAAATACTGACATTTGCCAGGCTCGCTCTCGCATATGTACCAGTGCTTTTCCCTTTTTCCTGTGTGTGCGCCTTGTGATGGCCGGCATTTCCAGTTTGGCGCGTAAATAAATTCAAGGCCTTGCTTATCAGCTGGCCAAAAAAAAAAGGAAACAAAAAGGATACTTGGTGTGGCAATACAGCCGCCAAGGATCAACCTTTTACAAGTAAACAGAAACGCGGCCACCTAATGGGTCATCATTAATTATCTTACACAAAAAATGGCATTATTATTAGTCTCAATATATCAGCGAATTCTCGGGAATTTTTGTACTCCCTTTAGGCTTGTATATATTTCATGAGAAATATATATATGGTATATTATTAGAGCTTTACTATCAACTAAAAATTGCCCTTCATAATTAGTTTGGCTTTTTCCACGAATCCTTCAAACCAATTAGCAACGTCAATATATATATAATTTCCACTGCACAGCAATTCCCTTCTAATCAAAGGAGCTTGTGTCCTTTGAACATAAATATATATAATATTCTATTCGCTGGCATATGTTATAATGCAGGATATCGAGGTTATTAATCAAATCGGGCATCTGGGAGGAGCACCGGCAGGCACACTCGAGGCCAAACAACAGTTTCACATGTTTCCGAAGGCTGCAAAAGTTTGCATTGCAGAGAGGCCAAGTTTTTAATGGAATTGTGCAAAATAATAAACAGATTTTTATTAAAAACAAACAAAAACCAAAAAGCTGAGTTTCGGAGAGGAAAAGTTTTTGTTTTAAATTTAAAAGGGTATACATATTCCATGTGAAGTGAGGTTTTTTTTTATTCGGTAACAAGTCGACACTTGTTGAGTTATAAAAAATAAAGATTGTCTCTTAAAATATATATCAAATATATTAAGATAATCACTTGAAATATATTTGTATAAATATATTGAAGATCTTAAAGAAATTCTATTAATATATATGCTTTTTTTTATAAATACAAAATTAGGGTTCTCCCTCAGTGACTAGAAACATTAGTTTCAATCAGAAACCTTTCAAAAACAGCCTTTGTTTTGACGAAAATAATTAATTAAAAATAATTCCAATAATTTATATGAAATTTTGGAATTTTCCACATTTTTATCTATAGTTTTCACAGCCTATTCAAGGCTTGGCCTCCTTTAATTACAACCTAACTTGGATTAATTTATTTAATTAATTTCCTGCTGCATTGAAATGATTTTTAAAGTGTATTCCTGCGTCGACCCTGGGTCTAATCGTCATTTAATAGAGTCATTTATGGCAGCACTTTTTGCTCTCTTTTTTTTCGGTCTCCTTGTTCTGCCCGAAATCAAATAAAATTGTTTTAAATGGCCAAAAACTCATTGAGAAGGCTGCGGTTGCCAAGGGCTCAGGCTCCCTGCCCCGCCTTTATTCGCACGCCCCTGGACAACGTCCTGTTTTTGGCACTCAGTTTGATTATCATATTACGGCCCGGCCTTTTATGGCGGAAAACAGAGAAAAGCGAGGAGAGAACGTAAGAAAGCGGGAGAAATAAAAAAGAAGCCGTTTTGGGTTCAGTTTTGTTATAGAAATCCAAAGAGCATTTTCCGGGCCTACTATCCTTATTGAATTTTGTGTGTGTTGATTTGTTGCTGCTGAAATGTAGAAGGTTTCGTTGGTCCAACCGCAAATCGCCATAAGCCGGTGTGTGTCTGTGTTAGTGTGTGTGTATAAGGACACTATATCCCTGTATCCTGTAACCCGTGTCCCCCCCACACACAAAAATAAACATTTTCCCAGACACTACACATGATGGGGACGGCTGGCTGCCTGGGGCCTCAGTTTTTAATGCTGTTGAAACTTGTCACTCTACTTATAATCAACTCGATTAAAACGAAGCCTATCCTTTCGTCCTTCGTCCTGCCTGGGTCTCGTCCCACCGCTCTGGGTTCTCTGTGTTTTTGGCAGGCAATAAAACATTTGCAGCTCTCTTTCAGGCAGGATTTGTACAGTGGAAATTGGCCAGGAAAGGACAACAGGTTGAATGCTTTTTTAACTTTATAGTTTTTAATATTTAAAAAATAAGTTCAACAGTTTTGAAACTAGAAAAATCGATCATAAACTGATAAAAGAATTTAAGTAAATTTAAATATGGCATTTTAGTCAATGAAATTAATTTTTAAAACTATTTACTTTACCTCAAAGCTGTTTGTATTGCCCGGAAAATTAGCTCTTTTGTGACGATATTATTTATGTTTATAGTTTTGTATAAAGTTTCCCCCTTGTTAGTGGGTAATTTAATTTTGCGGAAATCACTGAACCGAGCAAAAACCCAGGGAAAGGCAACCCTTTTCCCCGCACTTTCCCCCCTAGGCAGTGGCCACTGTGCATAATTCCATCCCGGCGAGTGGTTGCCTGGAGAATTCCTTGGGTCCTTGGTCCTGGCCGTTGTCTTTCGCCCTTCGCTGCCCTCAAAGCGTGTAGGAAAAGTTGTGTGCATCCATTTTGTCTTCGCCCAGTGGCATCTGCAGGAGAAAAGTGTCCTAGTGGGAGCACCTCCTCCTCCATGCGGTGGCGGCTCTCGGAAAATGGGGGCTCCTGAATGTTGGTCATTGTTGTCTGACTGGCTACCTTGGCTGGCCTCCGTTCGCTCGTTGTTGTTATGCGTCATGAGCCACGCCCGGCTGCAGCCCATAATTCGTCCAGCTCCTCGTCGTCGTCCTGCCACACCATTTGTCCTGGCCCTCTCCTTTTGGCCTTTGTCAATGTAAACAATTTAATTTGCTTAGTTGGCGTAATATTCGCCATCAATAAGGAACTTGGGGACTCGAGTGTGCGTGTGTGTGTGTCTGAGTGTGTGTGTGTGTGTGCGTGTGTGGCAGACAATGACTATCGATAACAGGCAAGAAGAAGCATAAGAACAAGCTGAAGGTCCGTCGCGTCCTTGTGGCTTTTATAATATACCCTAGGTGCAAGGGGTATTGTCACTCTGAAGAAGAACTAGATCTGAAAATATATAGTTTTGATCAATATTATCGGGCAATGCCTTGCTTAAATAATTAATTAAAAATTTGTATTTATTAATTACAAATTTAATTCATTTAAGCTTCTCAGCTTTAAGTACAGGGTACATTGCAGTCGAGGCTTTCCTAGTAGTTTTACTCCACGCCTTCGTCTGCAGTCGAGTGTTAAGACGCTCTTGATATAAATCTTAGAGGGAACGAAATTCATCTACACTGAGGGAAATACAAGATAATTTCAAATTTTTATTCCAAATTTGGAATATTTAACTTGACCCCATAAAATAATAAAAAAGATAACTTTCCCAGCATTTACAATATTAAGCATTTAATAAACTTATAAGTAAATATAGTTTAAATATATATTATTTCGCCTTCTTACATTTGGTTCTTCGAGTATAAATAAATAAAATAAATAATTGTGAATGTTTTAAAGAAAGATACACTCATTTCCCAATCAATAGCTTCTTTGTATTTATTTTCTATTGTTCCCAGGCAGGGTAATACAATTTTAGTCAGAAGTTTCAAACTAAGTGAAGGAATCATTTCCGACCCTATAAATTATATATATTCTTGATCAGCATCAAAAACTGAATCGATCTAGCCATCTCCGGCAAAAAAACAAAATTTTCAAAAATTTTCAATTTTTGCAAAAAAAGGAAAGGGGTTACATCATTAAAATTGTCAAAAATTGGACAAATTTTTAATTTTTTAAAATTTTAATTGGAGTATGCAGATTTGTTAGCATACTAAACACTAACATTGGAAAGCTTTCCAAATGGAAATTAAGGCCATTTTGTCCAAGTTATGTTATTTTTAAACTTTGATTTTCGACAGAAATTATAATAAAATCGATACATTTTAATTTAAAAAAAAAAATGTTAACTGCAGAAGTATAAAAAATCCGTCTACGCTTTAGTAGATTTTCCTCTTCTTTATTTCCCAAATGTAGCCAGCATAATGTTGCAGTGTCTTTTGGCCAAGTTGGTGGTGACTATGGTACAGACCAACATTAAATCGTTATGGCCTGCGTTCTTTTGTGTACAAAAGTCATTGAGTTGGTTTGTCAGTCTCTTGTTCGTCCCTTTATACTCTGCATTTGCCTTCCCTTTTCCCATTTCCCATTTTCCATTTCCACCTCCACTTCCATTCACTTGTTGACCGCAATTCCGTGTAATTGTTAATCTCTTGCAGTGATTTTCCACCCTGCACCCGGCTTTTTCCTCTCCCTCCTCTCTCCTCTCTCCTCTGGCCATCGTAATGATCCGATAATCAAATTAGCTTTAAGCAATCGACCGCCTTCCGTCGTCGTCCGCTGCCATTTTCATTTAATTGCAGTCGTTCAACAGGGCGTATGATTAACATTGCACTGACCATAAATGGTGAAAATGGTAGAAAATGGGGAAAATTAATAACTGAAATGATAAGCAATAAAAAAATTGTTTATTGAACCGCTTTCAAAAGGATTTTAGGGGTTTTATTGCGTATATTAAAGGGGAGGGGTAAAGATATATTAAAGAATATTCATAAAAGTAATTTAAGTTTAAAAAGGCTTAAACCATATTAAGCAGAAATTTACCGCTTTAAATACAAATCGATTAGTATTAAATTGATATATAAATGTATGATTTTACTGAAAAAGAATGAAAGTAACTTCGTCTTTATTAAAGAGATTAAATATCTAAATCAGAGATTAAATTTCTTTCTCATTGTTTAAGGCTTAATAAATATTTGTTTTCCTTCTTATCCTTCCTCTTAATAGTTGCTAACTCAAGGGTTTTAATGTCTCAAAATAAAACTGGATATGAAAAGTTGCCATAACAATGGAAAAATTGAGTGTCTTTGTAGGGAAAGCCTTTGTCAGCTTTCCTCACTTCAGAGCTATCGCCTTTCACTTTCATTTGGATTTTGTGGCCACAGAATTTCCCCCAGGCTTCCTATATACCCTATATACCCGATAAGCATCACCAGGCAAGTGGATCTACTCAATAAGTTCCTCTGAACTATTTCTGTGGCAGGTAGTTATGTCCTTAGGCAGTCAACCTTCCCTGCTTGTCCTTATTAATTCGTTTCGAATGAGCTGCTACAAATGGAAATGCGAAGCTGGAGCCTGTGTCAGACATCAAAGACAGAGGAGTAGCTTCTATAAAACATATATACAACATATCATAAATAACAAACAATTATGCGGGTGCCGAGCGAGGCCAAACTGGCCAGGAGCAGGCTTCGAGGGGAAAGGATGGGCGGCCTGACAGGATGTTCAGGATGTGCCCCCCGCCTCCTTGGAGCACCTAGGCAAATCAAGAATAGATAAGTGGGGATTCCAGCATTCAGACAGCCTGTCAGGCTGCCCAACTGATTTATGCATTCTGCCCTTGGAACTGGGATACAAGCTGGTTCTGGTTCGGCTAATAGTCCTGCTCCTGCTTCCTGCCTTTCTTTCCCTCTTTTCTCTATTTTTCCCGGCCAACTCTTTGACAACGAAAATTGCACACGAAAATTGTTTAATTATGTGTGGCAAGGCCCCCCGGTTTCCCGTTTAGATAAAGTCAAACATTAATTCAGACTCCTTTAAGCTATTCCATTTAATTTTCATTAGCAAAAGCCGCAAATTAGAAGAAACTTTTGCCGCCTCCCAAAAATGCCAGAGCCATTTTCCATGAATATTAAAATATTCAAATTCGGGACGAACGGCAGCGTAAAAAAGCGTCTGGGCGGTCTGAAAAATACTCTCAGCAACCTCAAAACGAGATATATAATTTGAAATTCATAGAGTGGCGGCTCCTGTTCCTTCACACATACATATATATATTCTTTTTGCCTTTTGCAATTATTAACATTATTTATTTGACGAGCATTTCAATTAGTTGGCACAAAAAGAAGGCCTAGGTGTCCCTCTTGGCTTCATTTTTCATTGTCAGCCATCTGTGGGCCTGGCTTAAACGACTGGCTTTAGTGTCGATTTTAATTATTGTCCTTGCTTGGGAGTCCTGGATGCTGGCTCCAGGATCCCGGCTCCTGGCTCCTGGCTCCTGAATCTTGGCTACTGGACTCTGAACTCTGGACCCATGAAAGTGGAGACCAAAACAGAAGAGAAACCAAAGCCAAAGCCGACACCGACACCAAAACCGAAACCGAAACCGAAGCCCTCGGGGGCCAGGAGACATCACATCACAGGACAGCGGGACAGGACATCATTACGGCGACTTTGACCCCCGGAAAATCCTAGCGGTCCTGGCCATAAATCAAATAAACGCCGACTAAGCTGAAAAACACAACAGGACAGGACAGATACAAAAAAAAAAAAAAAGAATAAAGAAGAGAAGGGCATTTTTGTGATGAAAAGCAAAATTAGAAAGAAGATTTGATGCTCTCACCCGGAAGAGAGTTGCTTTGCTCTTTGACTCGTCATTAAAGTAATATATAATAATATTATATAGTTTCATTCGTACTGCTAAAATCAAATGAAAATAATATTAACAAGTAAATCTGGTAAAAAAATATAAACAAGTTACAAGAGAAATATGCTACAATTTTTTTAATTTTCTCAACATTTTATTAACAATACTACTTGATATATTAATTATATATTATATATAGATTTATTTTAATACAAAAATATGTCTTACTCTTTGAATAGCTTTAATAGAACCCAAATTAATATTTAATTTAATTGAAATACTCTTTTTTCAATCCCATCCCTTTCTATGACATTTTCCTGATTTTTTCATTAGTACGAATTTGTACATAATTTGGTCAATCTGTTTGTGCCAAAAGCCATCTAGAAAGCCACCGTGGCCGTTGCCGAGAAAGGGCAAGAGCACCAGAACAAGGCCAAATCCGTATTTAGGGCCGCAGGACATTATAGGAGAAAGGGACTGAGGCTGAGGCCGAGTCCGAGACCGCATCCGAGGTAGGGTTTCGGGCTCTCCAGCTACTCGGTTCACGACACAGGGCACATGATAAAAATTGACACCATGCCAGAGCCGGGGATGGGGGGCCACAGGACTACGGGGCTACGACGGCTGTAAAAAGGCCTATGGTCCAAGGGACCAAGAGCCGGACTGCTGTCGTTTTGGCCCCGTAATAAAAATGTCGTTGCATTAGTGCCTGAGAGTGCGTCGAGTTCACTCCGTGTGCATGTGAAGGCGTAATAAAAATTTAGTATGTGTCACATTGTTGCTCTCACACTCTACAGCTGTGTGTCCTTTTCCCCTATTTTTGTGTTTTTTTTTTGGTTGTGCTTGCCTCCATGGAAGCTAACGCACACAGGACATTAGCCCTGACCGGAAGTTGGGCACTTTAGAGCCTTATTTTTATTGTACTTGCTTGGTGACAGGAAATATTTTGTCATTTGGGAATGCAGATTTAGTGCTCGGCCTGTCTCGCAGAGTGTCCTTCAGTCCCTCCTCTCTCTCGCACTCTGTCTCTGTTTGCTGACGACATTTGCCTTGATTGATTCGATTCGATTTGACTTAATTCACGCATATTAATCATACGCCCCGTGGCCCCGCGGCCCCAACGAAAATCAAGCAGAAAATAACAAACAAAAAAACCAAATCAAAGCCAGATGCTTGAGGGGAAAAGAGCACAGGCAAAAAGCAAATCAAGCAAGAGATCTTGTTCAAAAATTTCCAGGCATTTAGTAAAGTAAACAAGGCCCCGAAGGCATCCCTGAAAAAGTAATTATGCAGGGCTAATAGCGTGGGGGGGATGGGTGTGGCTTTAAGGGTGTGAAAATGGTTGAAAACGTTTGAAAATGCTGCAGAGCTGTAGAGTGTTTTGGCCATGGTTGGGAAATTGAGAGGAAAATGCTTATTATTAATTTCAGTGGCACTGAAATCCTGCTAGTTTTCTCCTTACCAAGTTTGGAAATTTCCACTTACCAGCTTACGAGATCATTTCTAACTTTATTTATCGAAGGGATTTTATTTTTGCCTTAATTAAATCAGCAAA
Source organism: Drosophila bunnanda (assembly GCA_035046265.1). Taxonomy (NCBI): domain Eukaryota; kingdom Metazoa; phylum Arthropoda; class Insecta; order Diptera; family Drosophilidae; genus Drosophila; species Drosophila bunnanda. The sequence continues at coordinate 1,611,924 of JAWNOB010000017.1, forward strand.
CTTTATTTCATAGCTCCCTGGGGAGTTGACATTATTATCTTGCCTTACATACAGATATATATATATATGTATTTTAATATATATTTGCAAAAGTCCTGCCCGATCGAATTATAAGTTATTAATTTGCCGCTGGAAGCTGTCACTTCTTGGGCATTCAATTAAGCCCGAGTTCAGCACTCGCTGTCCCAGCGGAACTAGGTCCTCTCGCTGCTCCTGCTCCCCCTCTTCTTGGGGGGGGAGGTCCTTTGCCGTTATTTATTGATTACGTGTCATATCACTCATACGCGCCGTTGTGCGCCTCCCCCCTTCGAATCGATGCGTCGACTCGACTCGATTGAAATGTAACGCAGCAGAGAGCAGGGCCAGGAGGGCAGACCCAGGAGTGGAGGGACCGAAGAGGAGCACCAGAGGCGGAGGACCCAAAGAGCAGGGCCCAAAAGGATGGCCCAGAGAGGGGGCCAACGGCAGGACAGCAGCCAAACGAAACTTGTGCAAATAATTAAGTGCGCTTAAGTGATTTGCCCGACATCGACATCGACATCGACAACGAGCGATGACTACATGAAGATGGAGATGACGATGACGATGACGATGACGATGATGATGATGGTGGATGGCCCCGCCAAGTGAAACACAACAATGTTGGGTCCTATATATGGCCAGCTGAACTGTGTCCTCAAACAAAATCGAAGTTTGCCACAAAATATGTTGCACTAAATCGAATTTTATGTGGTCCAGATAATTGACAAGTTCTGGGAACTTTGGCAAAAATAAAAGGATTGCATTTTGATATTTTGTTTTAGGGATTTGTTTTGTTGTATTGTGAAAGTAAGCTTCTTTTGTGACAAAAAAATAGAAAGAAAGCCTATTAGGGAAGTCAAAGATTGTATGTCCTTGTATTTTCCAATTTTATCATTCGATCGAATTTAAAATCTATCATAAATAAGTCAAAAGAGATAGAGGTTATGGAGATACAGACACAAAGATACAGGTAGATAGTTAAAGAGGTCAAAATGTGTAGAAGGAAACGAGGGGCGGCTTTTATTTGTGCAAATGAAATTAGGCAAAGTTCGTGGTTTCCGCTGAGAATGATCGCAATCTCTCTCACTTACGTTCTGGTTTTCCCTATTTTCCTATTTTGTATTTCTATTTACTCGGCTCAGACCAACAAACCCACAGAAATGCCCTGAGGCAAGGAGGCTGTCTGCCTTCGCCAGAGTTGTTCTGACTCGAGTTGGCCAAGGCAAGCAATCAGCGTCTGCCACAGCTCCCATTGCCATCAGAACAATGGCACCTACAGGGAGAGAAATCTATTATTATTATTATTACATATTATATATAACATATTATTATATTAAATAATTTAAATAGAAATACATTATATATACTAACGACGAAATAAGTACAATTTAAATACAACTTCTTTTGTGTATTTAATATATATTCTATAATTTTTGTGTTATTTTTTGTATATTTTTTCCTGCCCAACTTAACCCCTTTTTGTTGATTGTTGTTGTTTCCCTTTGGGCTTGAATGTTGTCTAAATTTGATCAAAATACTACAAAAAAAGAGACAACAAAGAACTTAAGTTTTCTGTTTGGGCGGGCAAATTTGCTGAAATTGTTGAAACAATCCGTCAATGCCGTCGCATGTCCTTCTGAATTTTGAATCCCTTGGAAATGCAGCTCAAACTGAAACTGAAACTGAATCCTGTAGCTGTGGCAGTGGCTGCTTTTTATGATTTTTCTCTCTTTTTTTTTTGTTGCTGTTGTAGTTAGTTGTTTGCCGCTGCAGCAGCTCTCGTTGGAAAATCCCAAATGGCCGGCAGCTGCTGCAGGTAGCCTGGGAATCCTGGCAAGGACTTGGCTTGGGCGAGGACAAGGGCAAGGACAGCGGGGGAATAGGGTTATGGCTAAGGAGGGGTAGAAGGAGGAGACTGGGAGGAGGCAAGGAGCAGCAGACGGGGGCTAGGAGCCAGCAAGGAGCAGCCCAGCCAGGATGAAGGTCGCCTGTAGGTCACCCAGAGCAATTAATGCTGCAGCTGACCAAAATCTGACTTTTCAAGTGCTTGAATATTTCAAATTTATTCCAATTAATGCTGGCCAAAGGCCAAATTTAATGCTGCTTTGAGATTTTATATAGATTCTTGAACAGCAAATAAATATCCTCGAAAAAACATAAATGTCTTATAGTTTACTAAATTTAACTTAAGTTACAAATTAAGTATTTGAAAGAGAGACAGTTCCTGCTTTCTCCGGGCTTGTTTTTTTTTTAAGCCCGAAAAAAAGGACACAAAGGTCTGATTCCCTGAGTTTCGCATTAAAAATGCATTTCTCATATGGCGCCAGTTGAGTGCAAATAAATATGTGAATAACTTAAAAGCGCATTTTAATTAACTTTCCGTCCGCCCGCCCTCAAGGTCCTCGCTGGTGTCCTTTCACCTTCCGCTCAATTAAACGCCCAATTGCGGCATTTTGTGACATCCGAGCTGCAAAATCTGTGGCTAAAACATGTCAAACGATTCAACCAGGCCAAAACCGGAGAGAAAGTCAATTTGCATGAAGCATACTGCACAAAAACACACTGCCCGCGAGGAATGTTTAATCACAAAAGGGAGGGTTACATGACAAAAAAAGAAGTATAAAAAATACAATTAAAAAAACAAAACGATCTGGAAATGTAAGCCTTTATACCTGTTCCATGTGAACCATATATAAATTATAAATAGGATTATATTCGAGCACTTTGTGGGTATTTATATGTTGGAAGATTTATTATTACCTTTTAATTTTGAATGAAAAGATATAAGGAATTGGTTAAAAATAACCATATAGCAATCAAAAGATATACAATTTAATTGTTGCAGAGTGTTAATAAATTAATGTTAATGTAAAGTGTTTTGTTGAGCTTATAAAAGTATTGTATATTTATTAAATTTGCTTAAATCAGTATTTTATATTCTATAGAGAGTTAAGTCTTAAAACCCAAGTTTAAAAATCGCATAACTAAGTCAAAAACGCATTAATTTCAATTCGGAATGCAGTCTTATGTTAGCTTTTATTATGTAAATAAATCTGCATACTCAATTTAAAATTTTAAAAAATTAAATTTTTTGCCAATTTTTGACAATTTTAATGATGTAACCCCTTTCCTTTTTTTTGAAATTTCGAAAAATTTTCGAAATTTTTGTTTTCTTCCGGAGATGGCTAGATCGATTCGGCTGTTGATGCTGATCAAGAATATATATAGTTTATAGGTTCGGAAATGACTCCTTCACTTAGTTTCAAGCTCCTGACTAAAATTATTATACCCTTGCAAGGGTCTAAAAATATACAAAACTAAGTTTTTTTTATAGCCTTCAAGGGTTTTTTTTTTATTCAGAAGGACTTATCTGTTGTATAAATATATACAGACGAGTCAATCTAGTAATCTAAATACTAAATACTTCGTTACTACTACTTCATTTCAATAGAAATATAATTAAATATAAATAAAAACATTTTTCTTAGTGACTATCAAAAATTAATGCAGTTATTTCGATATTTTTTTTATTGAGGAAACATTTGGCCATTTTTCTCTCAGTGCTCTTCAGACTCCCTAGATGCTGGCAAGGAATTTACATTAAATTTTGAGCTGGGACATGTGTCGTCCTCTGCTCGTTCATTTTGAATTGTTCCAGCTTCATTTCAATCGATGTGGCTTTTATCATGAGGATGGGGCAGGACATGGAGATGGAGATGGGGATGGGGATGGGGATGGGGATGGGCAAGCAGGATATAGAAGGGGGAGCTCTGGCGTAAGGGAACACTTGTAATTATGAGCGATTGGCGTGGCGAAGCCGCAGCAAGTAAAAAGCTGTAAAAGCTGTGGGGGGAATGGCGGTCGCGGTGTGTCACCAGGCTTGGCACTTTAAGTGCTTCCTTCTTAGGTTCCCAGAAGGACCTGTTCCCAATCCCCCTCAGACAGATTTCCCCTGCCCTAGAAGCGCCTCAATGCAATTTAATTAAGACCAACAAAGTGGAAATTTCGCGCCCTTCGAAAAGCGCCCAGGACCAACTAACGAAGCGTGCCAGACCACCCCCGGAAAAGTTCAAATGAAAATTAGAAAAAAGTGTAGGAAAATTAAGCCAAAAAAAAAAGAAGAAAGAATATAAGAAAAAAAAAACAACAAAGAAGAAGTAGCGGAAAATAAGTTGGCCAAAAGCATTCAAAGCGGAAATTATGTTGCGGCCATTTCTTTATATATTCAGAGACAAAGCCGCAGGCACAAAAAAAAAAAATAACAACAAAATAGAAAGAAAATATAGCCAAATTAAGGAACTGCCACTGCTACCAAGGAAAGTAAAGTAAATGAATACGGGCCACTAAAGCCGGATTCCTAAGGCTTTCGGTTGCCGGCTGCTGGTTTCCGGTTCCTGCAAGTGGAAACTGTCGAGTCGCTGTCAATTATTTGCATTTACCCAGCGAAACTTGACAGTTGAATGCGTTTAAGGGGTGCCGTGGGGCACTTGGTATAATTTTACCCTAACAACGCAAACTCTAGGCCAAATCCACCTCTCTTTGGGCTCAGCTGGTGCCTGGTTTTAAGAGGTAGAAGCACTCGCTGGCAGCTAAAGGCGACTGTAGTTTATGGGTAATAAAATGGCCAAAGCTGAATTTAACTCTAAAAATATCAAAGTAATATTTTTATCAGTACAAAAGCAATTCAAAATCAAATAATAAGTCAATAAATAATTACATTTCCCCTTCAAATCAAGAGTTCCTAAACGAATTTCCGGTTAATATCATATTCATGTAGCAGAAAGTAAGCCCAAAAGCACCTTTGTACATCCAGTTTCTGCCTGGTTTGCCTCTCATGGGCGTGGCCCTGGTTTTGTGTGGGAAATCTGTGGACTGCATCTGGTCCTCTGGCCTCTGTTCTTCACCCAATGCCAGTCAGAATCAAAAATCCGCAACTGAATCAGAATCAGGCGCGGCTATATGAAATCTGGTTGTGGAATCAGGCTCGCTGGAGTCCTTGTTTCCGGTTGTATAAATATGTATGCAGTGCCCACTTCTTTCGATTTGCATATTAATGCAGATGATACGAGTGCGTTGTCCCCTTTTTTCGCGTTTCCCTTTTTCCGGCAGAGAAAGAAAATTTTTTAAATCATTTTAATGCTTCAAAAATATCAATTCGAGTATATATATATTTTTTTATTATTGGGATTTATTTAAATCTACATTTTAGGTAATGGTTAGCTTTTTACTTTTCGTATATATGGAAAACTTGAATTTAGTTTATAATTTAAAATGCTTAAAAGTATATTAAACAAGAATTTAAAACAGGAATTCCTGGTTTAAATATTTATTGAAATCTGAAATATAGTTTTTTAGCATTATCCTTTATTTATTTTTTTGTTATTACTGTATTCTACGCTTATGTTTTAGTTTAAAATGATTTAAATTTAAAGTGAGCAAAAGTATATATAATTTTCTTAGTGTTTTCAACCATTCTTGCATATCACGCATGCGCCTCGTTGTTTGACTTGGGCACATTATGAACACGGCGTATTAAAATGCAAATTAAAGCCAAATTAGCACGCGCTTTAAACGCACGAGTGTGCGCTTGGTGTGGAATTTTATATTACTTGCCCCATTTTCGTTTCCGTTTCCGTTGCCGCTGCCGCTGCCACTTGACCGCCGTCATTCAGTTGTCAACTTGAATTGCTTTCCGATGAAGTGGAACGTTCATAACTTCCGGCGGTATTTCACTGCCGAAACTTTTCACACCGTTTTCGCCGGCATTATCTTTTTAAGTACTCAATCATTTCCCCCCAGAGAAATTTAACGAAAAGTTAAGCCAAAAGCCAAGGAAAAATTCACAAGCCAAAAGTTGTTTCGATGTTTTTGATGGCCTCTTAAGCTTGTACAGAAAAATACAAAAACCAAATACTATTTCCCACAAGTGGGAAAATTCTGGAACTACAGAACTCTATTGCAAATTCTCGGATAACTAATAGAGCTAATCTTATTAAAAATGAACTTTAGCCCAGCAAGTTAAAGTTCAAAGTTGCTTTAAATTGCATTTTAATCCAGAGACTCTGGATTTTTTTTTTTTTTTTTGTAACCGTGTTGGCTTACTTGCTTGATTTTCAGCTCGTTCTGGCTTTTATTCCATTTCCCTGGCTGCTCGTAAAGCGTGTGTAATGCCGTTAATACAAATTTTCAGCGTTTACAAATTGCGCATACGACGCGTGGTACAGGTACAGGTGGAAAACTGTGTGGGGGGCGCAGCCATAGTCATTGGGGACAAACACAGACGTTTCAGCTTTGAAGATGAAATTTTCAACGTGTCAGCAGCAGCCGCCGTGGGCTACACACATGAATATGAAATGTGGGCACTGAGAAAAATGAATAATAAATGTGAATCATATTTTTATAAAGTGAAGTCAAGAATTTATAGTCATACAGAATTAAATATATATTTATTAGAGCTTATATTTGCTAAACTGATTTAAAGTTCTTTTAAAGGAAATGTTTTCAAGGATACCCTTGAAGACAATTATAATTTTAGTCAGAAGCTTGAAACTAAGTGAAGGAATCATTTCCGACCCTATAAATCATATATATTCTTGATCAGCATCAAAAACTGAATCGATCTAGCCATCTCCGGCAAAAAAACAAAATTTTCAAAAATTTTAAATTTTTGCAAAAAGAGGAAAGGGGTTACATCATTAAAATTTACGAAAATTGGCCAAAATTCACATTTTTTTAAATATTAAATTTAGGAGTCATTTCCGACCCTATAAACCATATATATTCTTGATCAGCATCAAAAACTGAATCGATCTAGCCATCTCCGGCAAAAAAACAAAATTTTCAAAAATTTTCAATTTTTGCAAAAAAAGGAAAGGGGTTACATCATTAAAATTGTCAAAAATTGGCAAAATTTTAAATTTTTTTAAATTTAAAATTAAGTATGCAGATTTTTTAACCGAGTAAAAACTAACATAGAACTGCTTTCCGAATTGAAATTAATGCTTTTTTGACTGAGTTAGGATCTATTTTCTCTGCAAGGGTATTGAAATTTATGTTTATTTTTTGATATACTTCAATTTAATTTTTTGTTTATAATTTCTCTCAATAAATCAAAATGTTCTCTATACGTTATTATTTTCTCTGTATATATGTACTCTATATATGTATATATAGGTATTTATCGGGACTGTCAGTTGTCATATGTCTTCCGGTGTTTATTGACAGACGTGCCGGGTCGCTGCTCTCTGTCTCCTGTCTTTAGCTAACCTGTATTCCCCTCTCTCTCTCCCTATCTCTCTCTCTCTCTTTCTCTCGCTGTGTGGTCTTTGTACACTCTCTTTTCTCCCTCTCTTTCTGCAAGCTTCCCTGTAAATCCCTCTGTCTCTTTCCCTGGAGAATTACTGCCACAGCAGCAGCTCCACTCGTCTTGCTTAATTAGAATTGCGGCATATTGGAATTGCTATTTGTCAGCCATCTGATACCCTGTAAAGCTGCTGCTCCATGAAAAGTGGCAGCTGCCCACGCGAAAAACGCACATCAAAGGCGGGCTCTTTCTGGGAAAAAGCAAAAGGAAAAGCCTTTGATGACTCGAATGGGAAATAAACTATTTATTAAGGAGCAATAACAAGTAATAAGAAATTCCCTGAAAGACAGAACTTATAATTAGAGTTATTATATATACCTATAGATACATTATTCAGGCGTTGAATATACCCTACACATATGAACATATCTCTGAGCTATTATTGGCAATTTGGTAAATGAATTAAAAGGAAACTAAATGAATTTTGCTGCAGTTTTTGCTCCATTTTTGCCAAAAACTGTAACCCACGAGGAGGACGACTGAATTGCAACAACCACAATAGTATCACTAGTCATAAAATAATAACTACCGCACATAACCATAATCGTAACGACCAAAGTACAACGATCGGGCCACACATACACATACCAACAAATTATATATATACATATATATTAATCAAAAAAGAAGAGAAAAAACACCTAAAACCTCGTATAAAGTAAAATCGAATATAAAGCAAAAGCAGCGGCATGTCGGTCGATTTGAGTGGACAACAGGAGCCGACCATATCGGTGATAACCACAGTTCCGGTGGCCCAAAACGGCGGCGAAATGGATGCCCTGCTGCTCGGCAGGATTGGGGTGAGTGTCTCCACGAATCAGCCTTGTCACCCGTGTCACCAATGCCACCCAAGCCACCCAAGCCACCCCCTCATCCGAACAAACAGAAACACCACATGGAAAAACATTGACATTGACTATTCCCTTTTCCCCTCTCTCACTAAGTAGCAAAGTGCGTGATGTTCTTGTAAAAAGAAATAAAAAAAATAATAGTAAAAATAGTAAAAGGAAAAAATTTAGATGGATTCGGAAGCTAAGGATACCCTTGCAGAAAAGTGTTGAAGAGGAAAACTAGAAAGTGTTTATAGAAATTTATATGAAAAAATCAAACCTTTTGATTTGTAATTGAAATTTAATATGTACATATAATATATATACATATTCTTCAACTTTCCCATGTAAATATTTCAAATTAAAGTCAAATTGAATATTTGTAAAAAGATTTTTAGACAGTTTTGAATTCTAGGTTTCTACTTCCTAGCTTAGAAGTACTTTTAATGTAAATATTTATATAAATTTGTAAGGTTACAGTTTAGGCTATTCATTTATTAGTTAGAAAATATAAAAAGCTTATTATAAATTTAGTTTTGAGTAAAAAAACAAAAACGTCAAACCAGTTATATGTATATAGACCCTTGTAGTTTTAAAAATCTCATAACTAAGCCAAAAATTCATTATTTTCAATTCGGAAAGCATTTCTATGTTAGTTTTTATTGGGTTAAGAAATCTGTATACCTAATTTTAAATTGTAAAAATTTGAAAATTTTGCCAATTTTTGACAATTTTAACCCCTTTCCTTTTTTTTGCAAAAATTGAAAATTTTTGAAAATTTTGTTTTTTGCCGGAGATGGCAAGATCGATTCAGTTTTTGATGCTGATCAAGAATATATATGATTTATAGGGTCGGAAACGACTCCATCGCATAGTGTCAAGCTCCTGACTAAAATTATAATAGCCTGCAAGGGCATTCAAATGATTAAAAAATCTATATATATTTCAATTTAAAAATATAGATACTAATTTTAAACTATATGTATAATTGAGCTTATAAAAAGTTGAATTAAACAGTTTTAATCTTTCAAAACTATCAATATATTAATAAATTTGTTTAACGACCTGAAGACTAGAAAATTACGACAAACTATCAGAGATTTTATATAGAAAATTACCAAAAAGGGATATTGAACTTGGAAATTTAGTGAAATCTTTAAGATTTTGTATCTAGAAGTCTAGTCTGCAAGGGTATCTCAACGTGAAGTACAACGAACCACAACCCAAACCCGAAACTGAAACCAGGGCGAACGCATTACTTTCATTGCCTTTTGCCTTTGGCCTTTTTGGATTTTTGCATTTTAGCTAGAGAAATATTTGGCTTGGATTTCGTTTTCAACTCTACTTCCTTTTGTTCACACTTAAACTCTCAGATACTTAGATACTTTGACCAGCTGGAGAGGCCAAGAACAAGGCATAAAGACATCAACTACTTCCTGCACACACACATTTTTTGTCATTAGCTGAAAAGTAGTTGCAAGCTCTCTCTCTCTCACTTTCCGCTCTAACTGCTTCTAATATAAATACTAAATGCGATAAATGCTGCCATTTTAGTCTAGGTTTAAGCCCTTAGCCCAGCGTAAGTATTTCCCTCATCCAACTCTTGGTCACGACTCTCCATTATTTTGGTCTAAATAAATATTTGCGTATCGCAACCGCGGCTATTTGTGGTAATAAACGTGGAACTGAGCCTTTCGGCCAGTCAGTTGGCTTTTGACGGGCTGCGTTAGAGCATTACCTTCACCTGCTTGAAATATCTGAAATATATATATATACTATATGTATATATATGTCGAATTGAATTAGAGAGAATGTGAAATGGTTCTGAACATCCACAACATTGTCGATGAAAATGAGGCGACCGCAAATGAGACAAAGGTAAAATTGTACAACAACTAATTTTAATTGCCGTTTTGACATTTACAAATGGGATTTTAATTCGAAAGTATGTCGAGCTCAGGGATTTTAATTCACATTTCCTCGATTTAGATTTTGTTATTGGAAATAAATGAAAGTGCTTGGTAATTTATACAATTTCTGGTTGCATTTTAATTGTGAGAAAGCCAAGTGTGTGTGTTGCTGCTAAGTTGTTAGCTCCCCTTCATTCCTTAAATTCTATTTTATTAGTTTTAGTTGTAGCAAAACAAGAAGGATAGCATCCACCCTAAACACAATGCATACAATTTCCATTTCTGTTTCGCCCGCAACTGCAGAAAAGTTATTTTGCAAATAAATTGCGGGGGCGAGGCCACAAAACAACTGGAAAGTAAGTCCAAGACGACGTTGGTGCTTTGCTTTAATTAAAAATTTAACGAAAAGGAATTTAAATCAAGGAAAGGAGGAAACTCTAAATTCAAGAATTTTCCTTCTTTTCTATTGACAGTACATTTTGTATAAACATATTACATTTTTGCTGCACAAGAGGCTTAAATGTGTCAAATAATTGTGCGACAATGAACAAGTTTTTCCGATTGTCAAAACTAAATGTTTTTTATAAATTAAATGGATACTTTATTTGTGGTTTTATATATGTCAAATTAAAATGTAATCAGAATTAAAATGTATAATATAAACATACCGTTTGTGGTTTTTGATGACTAATTTAATGAAGACTAGATTTTTTGTGACTCAACTAGGAAATCAACTAGGAACTCAAATACCCTCTTAAAGGACATTCAATGTGAGACTTTTCTGAAAGCACAAATGCAAGTGGTTTTATTGTTTTCCCTTTTCCGTTTTTTAATTAAAAAGCTCAAGGAAACGGAATTCAATCAAATTAAAAATAAATCCCTCGCCCGGACTCCATTTCATATCTCATTTGGCCTTCTCTCCCTTTCCTCATTTCACTTTTATGACCATGTTTTGGGTTTTTCACATTTCCCCCTCTCATTTTCTTTAATTTTTTGTTTTCGTATTTTTTGTTGTTGTTTTGTTTTTAGAACCAATAAAATACGCACATAAATTTTACTGCATAGCGAAAGGGGATTAGCACTAGCCCCTCTAGCAGTCCCTCTTTTTGCCATTTGCCATTCAGTCAGTAGTAATGTGATATTTTTTAAGGTTCCACACTCAGGGAAAAGTGGACCAAATCTAGATTTAATTTAGGCAGAAAATCAGGATAGTTTCTTTAAAAAATATTTATCACAATTAAAGATGGAATTATAAAAACCTAAAGTAGTTTAAGGACCAAATTATACTTCTTGCTATTTTGGTTTTTAAATAAATGTTAATTCGTTGGAAATTTCGATAGTTCAGAAAAAACATTTTAATATATTTTAAATGTTATATATTTTCATATTCAGTGTAGTATTATGTGTGTGTGTGTGTGTGTGTGTGTAGGTGCTGATGTGTGAGGACAGTTGATGTGGAACGAGCTCATTAAACAGCTAAATCCGACCATTTGATTATGTGCCATAAAAGCGTAAAAGGAACATGTGTCGGGACTGAGGAGGTTGTGACTGTTCTTATGGGTCTTTTTATTTATTTTTTTTTTTTTTCCAGAATAAGGATGCTAAGGGTACCATTGCAGTTGCATTTGGTCTTAGTAGGTCCTTTGGCATTTTGTGCAGCTTTCACAGCTCATGCGTTCACTATTCCATTGCTCTATTTCTAAAGGCTTATCCTTTATAACCGAAATTTTTTAAAATAAAGCAAAACAAAATTAGGAATTTTACCAGTTTTATATTATTTATTATTAAAGAATTTTATTCTTTAAATGAATTGTAAGAGCTGGTATATATGGTAATATTATATTCTGAAAGAGTATTTATTTAATAGAAGGAACATTTTATAGAAGCAGAATTCCTTTCAAGTTCATTTTAAACGAGAAAGTATATAACAAGAATCGAAGCTAACTAAGAAGCCGAAGTTTGTATACCCTTCTATACCCCTAGGATTCAAATTTTATGAATTTTCAAAATTTTGTTAAAGAACAAGTTACATTTTTTTGTTAATTCCATTTTTTTTTCCTTTATTGACTACCATTTTGATTGCAAATCGAAATATATATAACTTTTGGCAATCACAGGCTTATTGGTCTACGTATACCTATAAGGAAACCGTAAATATCTGTATTCTAGATCTGTTAAATCAATATTTTCATATGGTAATTTTGGTGGGTAAATCGACGTTTTTGAAATATCATAACTAAGCCAAAAATGGGTTGATTTCAATTCGGACAGCTTTCCTATGCTAATTTTTAATAAGTTAACAAATCTGCACACTCCAATTAAAAACTTAAAAAATTAAAAATTTTGCCAATTTTTGACAATTTTAATGATGTAACCCCTTTTCTTTTTTTGCAAAAATTGCAAATTTTTGAAAATTTTGTTTTTTTGCAGGAGATGGCTAGATCGATTCAGTTTTCGTTGCTGATCAAGAATATATATGATTTATAGGGTCGGAAACGACTCCTTCACAGAGTTTCAAGCTTCTGACTAACAGAAAATCTCTCACTTTTCGGCAGTCTTATGCACTTAAGAAGGCCTGGAAAGTGCGCATTCTATAAACTTAAAATCGATATTTATCGATATTTGCATTGCAAACTAGCTGACATGAAAGATAATACCCTCTGCAAGGGTATACAAATCATATAGAAAACCGCAAGGAAAACGTTTGTGTGCTGCATGTGAAGGAAATCGAAAATCTGTAATCTTGTGCATCAGCACACACACACAGCCACTTTTTATGTATTTTCTGCATTTCCCACATTTTGCACACATTTTCCACTTGCCGCACCCAGCTCTCTCTCTCTCGTCCTATCGGAACGAAAAAACTTGTTATAGAAATGTTTACAAGATGGGCAAACAATTTTAAGCGAGGCGCAATGATTTTTGCTTCGCATTCGCCCAGAAATGTGCTACGAACATGGCGCACAGGACTCCTGCCACGACTCCCTCTCTCTCTATATGTGTATATCCCTGCCATTTGCCAAATTGATTTGCAATGTGGGGTTCCTAATCGGACTGGGCCAAATGCATCTGACAGATGCAAGATACAGAGCAACAACAGCAGCGGCGACGGCCGACAGGTGCTCCGTGCATGATTGAGCTTCTGGGCTGGCTGCCTGGTTTCCGGATGATGGATGCATCTGATGCCAGTGAAATATTTGCCAGCGGCAGCGTTAATCGAATCAAATGCACTGCACGTTGTGTCCACAGAGAGAGAGAGAAAGGCACTGTCTGAAATTCTGGCCAAAAGCCATTGTCATGGAGCGGCATGGGCACACGCGAATGCATTCCATTAAATCACAGAGGGCACGGTGGGACCTAAATCCCCATCAAAGTGTATGAAATGGAGGGTTTCTCTCTACTTTTGTAAAAGGAGTTTCTTTTTTGGGTATATCCAGAGTGCTCTTTCAATCATTTTGGTTTTATAAAACCCCTAAAAATGTGTCTAGACGAATGGTTTTCGATTCTTGTCACAAGAAGGTCACAAATTGGTCAGATTTTTAATGGCCAGTGTTTTCTGTGACATTTCAATATACATAATTCACTTTTTCAATAAAACAGACTCTCAATTATTTGTGTTTTTTTATTATCCTCTCAAATGTAGCATACAATTGGTCGCAAATTAAAGGGATGTTTTTCTGCGTTACCCTAGATACTTTGATTTAATTAATTAAGTCTCTAGAATTGAAAAATAAATTATAATACCACTGTGTCCTGTGCGGTTTTCTGCTGTGATTTTAACCTGGCTGAAATGGGCGTAACGTGGCGTAACTGTAACTGTTAGCCGTCGCCCTGACACGCTTGATTGAGTTCAAAATCAGATTTGCGGAGCCGCCCAGGACCTCAGGCCCTCGGCCTCCCGCCCTTGTCCCTGTCGCTCGTCTTGCAAATTGAAATAAAAACGAAACGTGACATTTGGTTTCGGATGGCAACAGGCGGATAAACTGGAAATGAAACGGAACACGAACTGAAACTGAAACTGAAACGGGAGAAATGGGGGGAACAGGAACGGAAACGGAAACCGAGGGGGGCAAACAATCAAATAAAGTTCACCCTTCTGCGGGACGAAGGGGGGATAGCTTGTTCCCCACTCGAGGCGCATATTTTATTTTGTAAAAATCAATAGATGTCAGCATTTAACAATTGCCAAAGGCACACAGGGCCTCGCCCACTTTTGAAGCCGATGCCGATTTCTGATTCTGATTTCTGTCGAAAAAGCTTTTTTGTTTTATTAGATTTTCTTTTGCTGCTCTCCCTGTGACCCTTGACCCAGGTAAGTAAGTAAGTTGTAGAAAATGCGTATGTTTGTTGTTCTTTTTTTAATATAAATACATATAGTATAGATGTGTATATATATCTCTGGTTGTCTTTGTAGATGTCCTTAGTCTATCTCCTTCTAGCCTTTTGCCCTGCATGTCACAACAAAGAACACACACACATACACACTCAGCCATATCATATTCCCCCCCCTACCAAGAAAAAAAAAAAATAATAAATAAGAAATCTCATCATTTGATAAATATTTATAAATATATCTGTGCATATATGAGGAAATTTATATATTCGTTTCTTTTTCTCTTCTATTCCTAACCCGCCACCCCCTCAAAACACGCACACACACACACACGCACAACACTCACACACACACACACACACACCCGCAAATATATATATATATATATGTATGTATGTATATATGTATGTATATGTATGTACTTATGTGTATATGTGTCGCAAATTAAAATATATATTTGTAAACCAAAAATATTCATCAACGCAAATAACGCAACAAAACAATAAATAACAAAAATATTTATATAAAAAAAAAATCAGCATTCGGTAAGTAAAAAATTTAAAATTTTTGTAATTAATATTTAAGCTTATACAGGGTTTGAAGGGAGACCATAAAAAAGTTTTGAAATTAATTCTTATTGAGCTGTGAAAATGGGAAAAGGATATTAAGTCATCAAAAAGTTTCGTTAGAATTCTTAGGCAGGTTATTGGGAGGTTTGATTGCTAAATGTATTTTTTCCAGTGTAATTATAACTAAGCTTAAAGTATTTAAATTAATATTTTTATATGACCGGTTTTTCGACAAATCAAAGTTTAGAAATCTCATAACTAAGCCAAAAAAGCATTAATTCCAATTCGGAAAGAAGTTCTGTGTTAGTTTTTGTTAGCGTAATAAATCTGCATACTTCATTTAAAATTGAAAAATTTGAAAATTTTGGCCAATTTTCGTAAATTTTAATGATGTAACCCCTTTGCTTTTTTTGCAAAAATTGAAAATTTTTTGAAAATTTTGTTTTTTGCCGGAGATGGCTAGATCGATTCAGTTTTTGATGCTGATCAAGAATATATATGATTTATAGGGTCGGAAACGACTCCTTCACAGAGTTTCAAGCTTCTGACTACAAGTAAAATACCATTCTTTTAGTCGGTATTTATCGATATATTTATGACAATTTTATGGACAAATCCAATTTTAAAAATCTCATAACTTGGCCAAAAACGCATTAATTTCAATTCGGAAAGCTTTCCCATGTTAGTTTTTAGTATGTTAATAAATCTGCATACTTCATTTAAAATTGAAAAATTTGACAATTTTAATGATGTAACCCCTTTCCTATTTTTTGAAATTTCGAAAAATTTTCAAAAAATTTTTTTCTACCGGACATGGCTAAATCAAATCTCCTGTTGATTCTGATCATGAATATATATGGTTTATAGGGTCGGAAATGATTTCTTCACTTAGTTTCAAGCTTCTGACTAAAATTATAATAGCCTGCAAGAAGGGTATAAAAATCATGATTTCATGATGGTTTTCCCCATTCCATTGTTATTAATTTACTTTACTTGCGTGTTACCTATTTAAATTATTTACATTTTTTCATTTCTATTTATGGAGTCATTGTTGCTCCCATTGTGTTACCTTGGCGCGAAGGTAATAAAGTTAATTTGAGACAGAAACGGAAGCACCGCCGGAAAAACTTTACAGCTTCAACGTGTCCAGATTATTGCTCCCTGTGAATTTATGAAGTTGCCACCGGTGCCTCTGTCTGCCTTTTGCGGGGACTCCCCGTAATGGACAGCCGCTGGCGCAAAAGTGAGGAAAATAAATAAAAGCGACTCCTCCTGTGGCTGCGTAGGACTTCCAGGCGACTGAGTTGGCGGTGCCTATCTAACGATGCCATTAAATTGTCATGAATATGATTATGAGTTCGTATCGCGGTGGGGCAAAGGTTCGGGCGTAATATTTAACTTTCGGGGAGAGAAAAGCGAGGCATGTATGTAGGTGTGGATTTAGGGGGGGCGGCAAAGTTTTCCCCCTTAAATAAATAGCGGAAAATATGGCCGAGAATTTTGCGAGAATGCAGGGAATTCTTGTCGCCAGCTTGCTATTTTTGCATTTGTACAGTGGGTATCCCCAATTCAGGGAAATTTGTGCTTTAAAAGAAATGAATAATATAAAGAAACGATAGTTGTCTATATTTTAAATAAAAGAAATAGATAATTATTATAATTAATATTTAAATGATTACTTCTAAAATGAAATCAAGTTTCGCATTTCTCTAATTAGCAGTGTCGAGGCATTCTCTATATTTCCATCAATTGAAGTAAATATCCTTTTTACCTATGTTGTTTATTTCGATAACCTTAGTTTCTTGAGTTTTCTGTAGCGATGTCCCACTGTGGTTGGCCACCGAATTTATGTGCGACGCGTGTGAAGAATTTGTAGCCTCGCCTCTAATTGCTCGGCGGTAACTGAAGACCAGCAGCATTTTTCAAACACCCCCGAGAGAAGCTGCCCCCATATCCTTGCGTCCCCATATGCCCCCTCCTTCGGCCTCTCCTCGTCCTGCTCCTCGTCCTTCTCCTTCGACCCTAACAACGCGTGCAAAGTGTTGTCTGCCATAATTAAAGCCGACTTAGCAGACAGAGACAGCGAGCATCTGCTTTTGGTCCTGACAAAGTTCAAGTTCAGAGCAGGCAGCGCGAGCCAGTCCCTCCTCCTACTCCTGCTCCTGCCTCTGCTCCTCCACCATATCCTCCATTCCCTCCTCCTGCTGCTGCTCCTGCTCCTCCGTCACATCCTCCATTCCCTACTGCTCCTCCTCCCCGGGCTTAACCCACTCAGGCCAGGCCGCCTTACCGCGGGCTTGACCTTGCCGAGAGACAAGTGCAAAGTGCAAGGAGGCAGGCAGGGATGCTGAGTAACTAACACTGACAGAAATCAGGGGTAAAAGTCGAAGAAAATATCCAAAAATATCAGGATAACTGGATATCCTTAGAGAAAGCAAAGTTACTGCTTTTCTTTGGCTTAAAGTTGTGATTCCTTAGAAATACTCAACACAATGGTGGCTTGTTTTCACACAAATTGAGCAATATTTTCCAGATTTAAGTAGTACTTCTTTTCTCTCTCTGTATAACTGACGCATCTGGCGCATTTTTCCACCTTTTCGTTCATTCATAATTCAGTTTGGGCCAACACACCTTGGTGCCGTCTTTAAACTGGCATTTAAGCTGCGGTTTGGCCGCGATCCCTTCTCCCCTTCCCTTGGCCTTCTCCCACTCCCTTTCTCTTTCCCTTTGCCTTTTTCTTTCCCCTCTTTTGTTTCTCCCGTTTTCTTGTGTTATCCCCTGTGCTTCTCCCTTCCATTCTGCTTCCTTCTGCCCCACGCTTGACACATCAAGTATACGCCATGTGGCGCGTTGCCTTGCCAGCTATTTCTCGTTTATTAAACGTCGCGGCGTCCAACAATTTAATAAAGCCCACAGAAAAGTTGTAGAGCGTTGAGCCCCCGATAAGTTATTATACCAAACCAAACACCCCTCATAAAAGTCTAAAGAAAAAATGGTGGAAAAAAATGCCTAAGAAAATGTAAGAAAAAGCTTTGGGAAAAGGCGACGAAACAATAGACATGGCCATAAAAACAATCAGCTGAGCGGACAAAAGCCAGAAAGAGATTTGTTTTTGTGCAAATCGCTTTCCAATTCCGCACTTTATCAGCGGATATAAATCACAGGACGACACTGGCGAGAAGCTAGGCGAGGCGAATCCTTGAAGTAGGCCATAAACATTTTAACTACGTTCTGGACATAATTCCTGCTAAGTGCTTGTGCTGCCCGCGTGTGTGTGTGTGTGTGTATGTTGATTCTAGGTGGGCCAGAGGGGCGCTGAGGCAAAGGGGGTGCTGTGTTCTTGCAAATCGATTTCGATTTCGATTCGATGACTGAGAAAACAATTTGAAAATAGCTTTGAGCCATTTGTGAGGCAACTTGAGCGACAAGCGGTTGGCAAATAAAAGCACCCACAGTTGCACCCACAAGTGTGTGTGCGAATGAGTGTGTGTGCGAGTGAGTGTGTGTGTGTGTAAAGGAAATATATTTGTGTTTGCTTATTAATTTTGAATAAATAAAGGTACTTCCTTTTTGGCTGTTTCTTCAATTCTCAATTCAAACCCTACGGAAAATGTGCCAACATTGTCAAAGAAATTCTAAAATTTAAATAGGTTTTCTTTCAATTGAATTTTCCCTTTTCCTTTGATACTCACACACACACACCAGACACGAGTTTTTCCGCTTTTCCCCCATTCTCTTTCGATCCATTGTAAGCCATGACAACTGAAAATAGGCTGCACTAATTTGACAGGATTCAGTCAGGACTCGGGGACTGCAGGCAGAGTGCAGGGCTGTATGATTGACTGCCTTTGACACCTCCGAGTTTCCCGGGGTTTCCCCCCAGCTCTGATTTAACGCCATTCGACACAAAAGAATTAGAGGTGGCCCCCTCTAAGGGGGTGCCAGGGAGACAGGGAAAAACTTCCAGCTGACTCAACAGGAAAATCGGTAAAAGTTGATTTGATCCGATGCAATGATGCGGCAGAAAGTTGAGCAACAAATTGAAAGTTTCGTCCTATGTGGACTTCCATAGTGATTGCTTACGTGATTCAGACTTTTAAGTTTAGACAAATTTATTTAAAGAAATATAAAGCAAAGGGTTTTAAGTCGAAAAAATTACTGAAAAGGTTTCTGAAAAAATTTACTTAAAAGGTACTTCAAACTACTACAAAATCTAAGTTTTTCAAATAACATAACTAAGCCAAAAATTAATTAATTTCCATTCGGAAAGCTTTTCTATGCTTATTTTTATTAGGTTAACAAATCTGCATACTCCAATTAACATTTTAAAAAATTTGAAAATTTTGCCCATTTTGGAAAATTTTAATTAATTTTTTTTGCAAAAAATTGAAAATTTTTGAAAATTTTGTTTTTTTGCCGGAGATGGCTAGATCGATTCAGTTTTTTATGCTGATCAAGAATATATATGGTTTATAGGGTCGGAAATGACTCCTAAATTTAATATTTAAAAAAATGTGAATTTTGGCCAATTTTCGTAAATTTTAATGATGTAACCCCTTTCCTTTTTTTGCAAAAATTGAAAATTTTTGAAAATTTTGTTTTTTTGCCGGAGATGGCTAGATCGATTCAGTTTTTGATGCTGATCAAGAATATATATGGTTTATAGGGTCGGAAATGACTCCTAAATTTAATATTTAAAAAAAAGGTGAATTTTGGCCAATTTTCGTAAATTTTAATGATGTAACCCCTTTCCTTTTTTTGCAAAAATTGAAAATTTTTGAAAATTTTGTTTTTTTGGCGGAGATGGCTAGATCGATTCAGTTTTTGATGCTGATCAAGAATATATATGGTTTATAGGGTCGGAAATGACTCCTAAATTTAATATTTAAAAAAATGTGAATTTTGGCCAATTTTCGTAAATTTTAATGATGTAACCCCTTTCCTTTTTTTGCAAAAATTGAAAATTTTTGAAAATTTTGTTTTTTTGCCGGAGATGGCTAGATCGATTCAGTTTTTGATGCTGATCAAGAATATATATGGTTTATAGGGTCGGAAATGACTCCTACATTTAATATTTAAAAAAATGTGAATTTTGGCCAATTTTCGTAAATTTTAATGCTGTAACCCCTTTCCTTTTTTTGCAAAAATTGAAAATTTTTGAAAATTTTGTTTTTTTGCCGGAGATGGCTAGATCGATTCAGTTTTTGATGCTGATCAAGAATATATATGGTTTATAGGGTCGGAAATGACTCCTAAATTTAATATTAAAAAAAATGTGAATTTTGGCTAATTTTCGTAAATTTTAATGATTAACCCCTTTCCTTTTTTTGCAAAAATTGAAAATTTTTGAAAATTTTGTTTTTTTGCCGGAGATGGCTAGATCGATTCAGTTTTTGATGCTGATCAAGAATATATATGGTTTATAGGGTCGGAAATGACTCCTAAATTTAATATTAAAAAAATGTGAATTTTGGCCAATTTTCGTAAATTTTAATGATGTAACCCCTTTCCTTTTTTTGCAAAAATTGAAAATTTTTGAAAATTTTGTTTTTTTGCCGGAGATGGCTAGATCGATTCAGTTTTTGATGCTGATCAAGAATATATATGGTTTATAGGGTCGGAAATGACTCCTAAATTTAATATTTAAAAAAATGTGAAGTTTGGACAATTTTCGTAAATTTTAATGAGTAACCCCTTTCCTTTTTTTGCAAAAATTGAAAATTTTTGAAAATTTTGTTTTTTTGCCGGAGATGGCTAGATCGATTCAGTTTTTGATGCTGATCAAGAATATATATGGTTTATAGGGTCGGAAATGACTCCTAAATTTAATATTTAAAAAAATGTGAATTTTGGCCAATTTTCGTAAATTTTAATGATGTAACCCCTTTCCTTTTTTTGCAAAAATTGAAAATTTTTGAAAATTTTGTTTTTTTGCCGGAGATGGCTAGATCGATTCAGTTTTTGATGCTGATCAAGAATATATATGGTTTATAGGGTCGGAAATGACTCCTAAATTTAATATTAAAAAAAATGTGAATTTTGGCCAATTTTCGTAAATTTTAATGATGTAACCCCTTTCCTTTTTTTGCAAAAATTGAAAATTTTTGAAAATTTTGTTTTTTTGCCGGAGATGGCTAGATCGATTCAGTTTTTGATGCTGATCAAGAATATATATGGTTTATAGGGTCGGAAATGACTCCTAAATTTAATATTTAAAAAAATGTGAATTTTGGCCAATTTTCGTAAATTTTAATGATGTAACCCCTTTCCTTTTTTTGCAAAAATTGAAAATTTTTGAAAATTTTGTTTTTTTGCCGGAGATGGCTAGATCGATTCAGTTTTTGATGCTGATCAAGAATATATATGGTTTATAGGGTCGGAAATGACTCCTAAATTTAATATTTAAAAAAATGTGAATTTTTGCCAATTTTCGTAAATTTTAATGATGTAACCCCTTTCCTTTTTTTGCAAAAATTGAAAATTTTTGAAAATTTTGTTTTTTTGCCGGAGATGGCTAGATCGATTCAGTTTTTGATGCTGATCAAGAATATATATGGTTTATAGGGTCGGAAATGACTCCTAAATTTAATATTTAAAAAAATGTGAATTTTGGCCAATTTTCGTAAATTTTAATGATGTAACCCCTTTCCTTTTTTTGCAAAAATTGAAAATTTTTGAAAATTTTGTTTTTTTGGCGGAGATGGCTAGATCGATTCAGTTTTTGATGCTGATCAAGAATATATATGGTTTATAGGGTCGGAAATGACTCCTTAATTTAATATTTAAAAAAATGTGAATTTTGGCCAATTTTCGTAAATTTTAATGATGTAACCCCTTTCCTTTTTTTGCAAAAATTGAAAATTTTTGAAAATTTTGTTTTTTTGCCGGAGATGGCTAGATCGATTCAGTTTTTGATGCTGATCAAGAATATATATGGTTTATAGGGTCGGAAATGACTCCTAAATTTAATATTCAAAAAAATTACATTTTTGGCCAATTTTTGACAATTTTAATGATGTAACCCCTTTCCTTTTTTTGCAAAAATTGAAAATTTTTGAAAATCTTGTTTTTTTGCCGGAGATGGCTAGATCGATTCAGTTTTTGATGCTGATCAAGAATATATATGGTTTATAGGGTCGGAAATGACTCCTAAATTTAATATTTAAAAAAATGTGAATTTTGGCCAATTTTCGTAAATTTTAATGATATAACCCCTTTCCTTTTTTTGCAAAAATTGAAAATTTTTGAAAATTTTGTTTTTTTGCCGGAGATGGCTAGATCGATTCAGTTTTTGATGCTGATCAAGAATATATATGGTTTATAGGGTCGGAAATGACTCCTAAATTTAATATTTAAAAAAATGTGAATTTTGGCCAATTTTCGTAAATTTTAATGATGTAACCCCTTTCCTTTTTTTGCAAAAATTGAAAATTTTTGAAAATTTTGTTTTTTTGCCGGAGATGGCTAGATCGATTCAGTTTTTGATGCTGATCAAGAATATATATGGTTTATAGGGTCGGAAATGACTCCTAAATTTAATATTTAAAAAAATGTGAATTTTGGCCAATTTTCGTAAATTTTAATGATGTAACCCCTTTCCTTTTTTTGCAAAAATTGAAAATTTTTGAAAATTTTGTTTTTTTGCCGGAGATGGCTAGATCGATTCAGTTTTTGATGCTGATCAAGAATATATATGGTTTATAGGGTCGGAAATGACTCCTAAATTTAATATTTAAAAAAATGTGAATTTTGGCCAATTTTCGTAAATTTTAATGATGTAACCCCTTTCCTTTTTTTGCAAAAATTGAAAATTTTTGAAAATTTTGTTTTTTTGCCGGAGATGGCTAGATCGATTCAGTTTTTGATGCTGATCAAGAATATATATGGTTTATAGGGTCGGAAATGACTCCTAAATTTAATATTTAAAAAAATGTGAATTTTGGCCAATTTTCGTAAATTTTAATGATGTAACCCCTTTCCTTTTTTTGCAAAAATTGAAAATTTTTGAAAATTTTGTTTTTTTGCCGGAGATGGCTAGATCGATTCAGTTTTTGATGCTGATCAAGAATATATATGGTTTATAGGGTCGGAAATGACTCCTAAATTTAATATTTAAAAAAATGTGAATTTTGGCCAATTTTCGTAAATTTTAATGATGTAACCCCTTTCCTTTTTTTGCAAAAATTGAAAATTTTTGAAAATTTTGTTTTTTTGCCGGAGATGGCTAGATCGATTCAGTTTTTGATGCTGATCAAGAATATATATGGTTTATAGGGTCGGAAATGACTCCTAAATTTAATATTTAAAAAAATGTGAATTTTTGCCAATTTTCGTAAATTTTAATGATGTAACCCCTTTCCTTTTTTTGCAAAAATTGAAAATTTTTGAAAATTTTGTTTTTTTGCCGGAGATGGCTAGATCGATTCAGTTTTTGATGCTGATCAAGAATATATATGGTTTATAGGGTCGGAAATGACTCCTAAATTTAATATTTAAAAAAATGTGCATTTTGGCCAATTTTCGTAAATTTTAATGATGTAACCCCTTTCCTTTTTTTGCAAAAATTGAAAATTTTTGAAAATTTTGTTTTTTTGGCGGAGATGGCTAGATCGATTCAGTTTTTGATGCTGATCAAGAATATATATGGTTTATAGGGTCGGAAATGACTCCTAAATTTAATATTTAAAAAAATGTGAATTTTGGCCAATTTTCGTAAATTTTAATGATGTAACCCCTTTCCTTTTTTTGCAAAAATTGAAAATTTTTGAAAATTTTGTTTTTTTGCCGGAGATGGCTAGATCGATTCAGTTTTTGATGCTGATCAAGAATATATATGGTTTATAGGGTCGGAAATGACTCCTAAATTTAATATTTAAAAAAATGTGAATTTTGGCCAATTTTCGTAAATTTTAATGATGTAACCCCTTTCCTTTTTTTGCAAAAATTGAAAATTTTTGAAAATTTTGTTTTTTTGCCGGAGATGGCTAGATCGATTCAGTTTTTGATGCTGATCAAGAATATATATGGTTTATAGGGTCGGAAATGACTCCTAAATTTAATATTTAAAAAAATGTGAATTTTGGCCAATTTTCGTAAATTTTAATGATGTAACCCCTTTCCTTTTTTTGCAAAAATTGAAAATTTTTGAAAATTTTGTTTTTTTGCCGGAGATGGCTAGATCAATTCAGTTTTTGATGCTGATCAAGAATATATATGGTTTATAGGGTCGGAAATGACTCCTAAATTTAATATTTAAAAAAATTTGAATTTTGGCCAATTTTTGACAATTTTAATGATGTAACCCCTTTCCTTTTTTTGCAAAAATTGAAAATTTTTGAAAATCTTGTTTTTTTGCCGGAGATGGCTAGATCGATTCAGTTTTTGATGCTGATCAAGAATATATATGGTTTATAGGGTCGGAAATGACTCCTAAATTTAATATTTAAAAAAATGTGAATTTTGGCCAATTTTCGTAAATTTTAATGATGTAACCCCTTTCCTTTTTTTGCAAAAATTGAAAATTTTTGAAAATTTTGTTTTTTTGCCGGAGATGGCTAGATCGATTCAGTTTTTGATGCTGATCAAGAATATATATGGTTTATAGGGTCGGAAATGACTCCTAAATTTAATATTTAAAAAAATGTGAATTTTGGCCAATTTTCGTAAATTTTAATGATGTAACCCCTTTCCTTTTTTTGCAAAAATTGAAAATTTTTGAAAATTTTGTTTTTTTGCCGGAGATGGCTAGATCGATTCAGTTTTTGATGCTGATCAAGAATATATATGGTTTATAGGGTCGGAAATGACTCCTAAATTTAATATTTAAAAAAATGTGAATTTTGGCCAATTTTCGTAAATTTTAATGATGTAACCCCTTTCCTTTTTTTGCAAAAATTGAAAATTTTTGAAAATTTTGTTTTTTTGCCGGAGATGGCTAGATCGATTCAGTTTTTGATGCTGATCAAGAATATATATGGTTTATAGGGTCGGAAATGACTCCTAAATTTAATATTTAAAAAAATGTGAATTTTTGCCAATTTTCGTAAATTTTAATGATGTAACCCCTTTCCTTTTTTTGCAAAAATTGAAAATTTTTGAAAATTTTGTTTTTTTGCCGGAGATGGCTAGATCGATTCAGTTTTTGATGCTGATCAAGAATATATATGGTTTATAGGGTCGGAAATGACTCCTAAATTTAATATTTAAAAAAATGTGAATTTTGGCCAATTTTCGTAAATTTTAATGATGTAACCCCTTTCCTTTTTTTGCAAAAATTGAAAATTTTTGAAAATTTTGTTTTTTTGGCGGAGATGGCTAGATCGATTCAGTTTTTGATGCTGATCAAGAATATATATGGTTTATAGGGTCGGAAATGACTCCTAAATTTAATATTTAAAAAAATGTGAATTTTGGCCAATTTTCGTAAATTTTAATGATGTAACCCCTTTCCTTTTTTTGCAAAAATTGAAAATTTTTGAAAATTTTGTTTTTTTGCCGGAGATGGCTAGATCGATTCAGTTTTTGATGCTGATCAAGAATATATATGGTTTATAGGGTCGGAAATGACTCCTAAATTTAATATTCAAAAAAATTACATTTTTGGCCAATTTTTGACAATTTTAATGATGTAACCCCTTTCCTTTTTTTGCAAAAATTGAAAATTTTTGAAAATCTTGTTTTTTTGCCGGAGATGGCTAGATCGATTCAGTTTTTGATGCTGATCAAGAATATATATGGTTTATAGGGTCGGAAATGACTCCTAAATTTAATATTTAAAAAAATGTGAATTTTGGCCAATTTTCGTAAATTTTAATGATATAACCCCTTTCCTTTTTTTGCAAAAATTGAAAATTTTTTAAAATTTTGTTTTTTTGCCGGAGATGGCTAGATCGATTCAGTTTTTGATGCTGATCAAGAATATATATGGTTTATAGGGTCGGAAATGACTCCTAAATTTAATATTTAAAAAAATGCGAATTTTGGCCAATTTTCGTAAATTTTAATGATGTAACCCTTTTCCTTTTTTTGCAAAAATTGAAAATTTTTGAAAATTTTGTTTTTTTGCCGGAGATGGCTAGATCGATTCAGTTTTTGATGCTGATCAAGAATATATATGGTTTATAGGGTCGGAAATGACTCCTAAATTTAATATTTAAAAAAATGTGAATTTTGGCCAATTTTCGTAAATTTTAATGATGTAACCCCTTTCCTTTTTTTGCAAAAATTGAAAATTTTTGAAAATGTTGTTTTTTTGCCGGAGATGGCTAGATCGATTCAGTTTTTGATGCTGATCAAGAATATATATGGTTTATAGGGTCGGAAATGACTCCTAAATTTAATATTTAAAAAAAATGTGAATTTTGGCCAATTTTCGTAAATTTTAATGATGTAACCCCTTTCCTTTTTTTGCAAAAATTGAAAATTTTTGAAAATTTTGTTTTTTTGCCGGAGATGGCTAGATCGATTCAGTTTTTGATGCTGATCAAGAATATATATGGTTTATAGGGTCGGAAATGACTCCTAAATTTAATATTTAAAAAAATGTGAATTTTGGCCAATTTTCGTAAATTTTAATGATGTAACCCCTTTCCTTTTTTTGCAAAAATTGAAAATTTTTGAAAATTTTGTTTTTTTGCCGGAGATGGCTAGATCGATTCAGTTTTTGATGCTGATCAAGAATATATATGGTTTATAGGGTCGGAAATGACTCCTAAATTTAATATTTAAAAAAATGTGAATTTTGGCCAATTTTCGTAAATTTTAATGATGTAACCCCTTTCCTTTTTTTGCAAAAATTGAAAATTTTTGAAAATTTTGTTTTTTTGCCGGAGATGGCTAGATCGATTCAGTTTTTGATGCTGATCAAGAATATATATGGTTTATAGGGTCGGAAATGACTCCTAAATTTAATATTTAAAAAAATGTGAATTTTGGCCAATTTTCGTAAATTTTAATGATGTAACCCCTTTCCTTTTTTTGCAAAAATTGAAAATTTTTGAAAATTTTGTTTTTTTGCCGGAGATGGCTAGATCAATTCAGTTTTTGATGCTGATCAAGAATATATATGGTTTATAGGGTCGGAAATGACTCCTAAATTTAATATTTAAAAAAATTTGAATTTTGGCCAATTTTTGACAATTTTAATGATGTAACCCCTTTCCTTTTTTTGCAAAAATTGAAAATTTTTGAAAATCTTGTTTTTTTGCCGGAGATGGCTAGATCGATTCAGTTTTTGATGCTGATCAAGAATATATATGGTTTATAGGGTCGGAAATGACTCCTAAATTTAATATTTAAAAAAATGTGAATTTTGGCCAATTTTCGTAAATTTTAATGATGTAACCCCTTTCCTTTTTTTGCAAAAATTGAAAATTTTTGAAAATTTTGTTTTTTTGCCGGAGATGGCTAGATCGATTCAGTTTTTGATGCTGATCAAGAATATATATGGTTTATAGGGTCGGAAATGACTCCTAAATTTAATATTTAAAAAAATGTGAATTTTGGCCAATTTTCGTAAATTTTAATGATGTAACCCCTTTTCTTTTTTTTTGCAAAAATTGAAAATTTTTGAAAATTTTGTTTTTTTGCCGGAGATGGCTAGATCGATTCAGTTTTTGATGCTGATCAAGAATATATATGGTTTATAGGGTCGGAAATGACTCCTAAATTTAATATTTTAAAAAATGTGAATTTTGGCCAATTTTCGTAAATTTTAATGATGTAACCCCTTTCCTTTTTTTGCAAAAATTGAAAATTTTTGAAAATTTTGTTTTTTTGCCGGAGATGGCTAGATCGATTCAGTTTTTGATGCTGATCAAGAATATATATGGTTTATAGGGTCGGAAATGACTCCTAAATTTAATATTTAAAAAAATGTGAATTTTGGCCAATTTTCGTAAATTTTAATGATGTAACCCCTTTCCTTTTTTTGCAAAAATTGAAAATTTTTGAAAATTTTGTTTTTTTGCCGGAGATGGCTAGATCGATTCAGTTTTTGATGCTGATCAAGAATATATATGGTTTATAGGGTCGGAAATGACTCCTAAATTTAATATTTAAAAAAATGTGAATTTTGGCCAATTTTCGTAAATTTTAATGATGTAACCCCTTTCCTTTTTTTGCAAAAATTGAAAATTTTTGAAAATTTTGTTTTTTTGCCGGAGATGGCTAGATCGATTCAGTTTTTGATGCTGATCAAGAATATATATGGTTTATAGGGTCGGAAATGACTCCTAAATTTAATATTTAAAAAAATGTGAATTTTGGCCAATTTTCGTAAATTTTAATGATGTAACCCCTTTCCTTTTTTTGCAAAAATTGAAAATTTTTGAAAATTTTGTTTTTTTGCCGGAGATGGCTAGATCGATTCAGTTTTTGATGCTGATCAAGAATATATATGGTTTATAGGGTCGGAAATGACTCCTAAATTTAATATTTAAAAAAATGTGAATTTTGGCCAATTTTCGTAAATTTTAATGATGTAACCCCTTTTCTTTTTTTTTGCAAAAATTGAAAATTTTTGAAAATTTTGTTTTTTTGCCGGAGATGGCTAGATCGATTCAGTTTTTGATGCTGATCAAGAATATATATGGTTTATAGGGTCGGAAATGACTCCTAAATTTAATATTTTAAAAAATGTGAATTTTGGCCAATTTTCGTAAATTTTAATGATGTAACCCCTTTCCTTTTTTTGCAAAAATTGAAAATTTTTGAAAATTTTGTTTTTTTGCCGGAGATGGCTAGATCGATTCAGTTTTTGATGCTGATCAAGAATATATATGGTTTATAGGGTCGGAAATGACTCCTAAATTTAATATTTAAAAAAATGTGAATTTTGGCCAATTTTCGTAAATTTTAATGATGTAACCCCTTTCCTTTTTTTGCAAAAATTGAAAATTTTTGAAAATTTTGTTTTTTTGCCGGAGATGGCTAGATCAATTCAGTTTTTGATGCTGATCAAGAATATATATGGTTTATAGGGTCGGAAATGACTCCTAAATTTAATATTTAAAAAAATGTGAATTTTGGCCAATTTTCGTAAATTTTAATGATGTAACCCCTTTCCTTTTTTTGCAAAAATTGAAAATTTTTGAAAATTTTGTTTTTTTGCGGGAGATGGCTAGATTGATTCAGTTTTTGATGCTGATCAAGAATATATATGGTTTATAGGGTCGGAAACGACTCCTTCACAGAGTTTCAAGCTTCTAACTACAATTAAAATACCATTCTTTTAGTCGGTATTTATCGATATTTTTATGACAATTTTATGGACAAATCAAAGTTAAAAATCTCATAACTTGGCTAAAAATGCTTTAATTTCAATTCGGAATTCCTTTTAAGAAATATTCAGGATTAAAGATCCTCGATCCTATAAAAAGGGTTCGATGCAGGACAATAGCTAGTAAATAAAAGCATTTGCTTGGGTGTGTATTTTTGTTTAATGTCTGCTTTTGTCAGATGAACAATAATGATAAAATATACATAAATATATAAAATGTAACTAGAAACTCAAAAGCAAGTTATTAAAGTGTTTCAACCTGCTGCCTGAGAACCTTTTCCATCCAGTTCCACTTGCCAACGCTCATGTTGTTGGCGTCCATTACGTTATCCGGGCTCTTCGGGGCATAGAACGGCTTTCCGGCATTGAGAGGATACGAAGGAAATAGAGGCAACGGCAGCGGCTGCGGCAGCGGCTTCTTGGCGGCTGGCAGCGAACGCAGCTTGTGATCCCTGGCGAGGCCACGAAAGATCCCGCTGCGGCCGTGCTCATGCTCCCAGGCCTCATCGTCATCGGTGTAGATGGACATATCGGACATCAATGCCAACTCCGCATCATCTTCGGAGCGAACCGCCTTGTAGGGCATCTGATATAGGTTTTCACCGGCCTTCGACTCCTGCTTCTCGCGCGGCTTCTGCTGTGGGCGAAGATGGAAGTAGTCCAAGTCATCGTCGTAGTAGAAGAAGGTTTCTTTCTTGTTGATGGGCTTGGCCATGGCATCGCCTGGTAGCTGCCAGATAATAGAGAAAAGGCCGAGAATTATTAGAAAGGTTTTATAGGAATTCATGATTTGTTCGGTTGGGTGTCGACAGCTTGACTGAATCGGAGCTAGTCCACCAGGATGACAGTCAACGGGCTTGGGTTGATGGGAGAAACGTTGAGCACGGCCTACGTTGCTCTAAATTTTTTGTTTTTGAAATGAAATTATGTTATGTTGTTGGAAATTATGTTTCTCCTAAAGAAATCTATGTTTTTCCTATAACATTTTAATTTTATTTCTCACTTAAGTTGGTTAGGGAAACAGAAGGAGGAATCCACTGCAGAAACCTGCTGTTTTCAGGCTTATCCATACCTTGTTGACTTTCAGCTGGAATTCTTATCAGTTTCTTAAGGATTTTCTTGCTAGTTTGCTTGCATACCGTGAATACTTTTCTCCTGTTTTTCCCTGATTTTCCTTTGATTTTCATGCTGTTGCTACTGACGTCAAGGATGCGACACTGAAATGTTCACTTATTGCGGTTTTTGTTTTCATTCTTTGCCAGTGGCCGTTGTTGCTGCTGTTGTTGTTTACAACCTGCGCACGATTGCCCCCGAAAGGTGCAAGGACGTGCATGGGCGGTGGGCGGTGGGCGGTTGGGTGGCGTCTAACGAATTCATCAGGGCGGGAACACACACACAAAAGATGAAGAAAAATGGCAAACTAAAGCCGAAAGATGGCCGGGAGCAAAACACCTACGCAATCGGAAGGGAAGTTGCCGCAGCCACCCCACGCAAAACATCCCCCTTTAACAGATCTACACTGAAAACAACTAGATATTTTCTTTGTATATGCCATTATTTTATTTAATTTATAAAAGAAAAAGTAGCCACAAAGTCTAATTTTTATAATATAAGTTTCCTGCTTTCTTTTGTAATTTGCTAAGTAAACTCGTACCTTTTTCTGTTTTTTGTTCTTATATTTATTTTTATAATTTTTTCCCCAGTGCATTTTCACACTCCCTTGTTGCGGAAGCTGCCAAAGGCTGCCGGAGATGGAAATAGAAATAGGAATGCGAAACAAGAGCAGCAGACAAGTGGCCGATGATGAAGGCGAAAATGATGCTGCTGCTGCTGCCGTTGCTGCTGCTGCTGCTGCTGCCGTTCCTGCTGATAATAATGTTGAAAAAGAAAATAATAATGTTGATAATGATGATGCTGCAGCAGCTGCAGGTGGAAGAAAGCGTAGATGGAAATTATGGGATACACAAACGCTGGTTCTCGCTCATGGAAAATGCATTTCCAGTGTCGCTTTCGATGCAACAAGCTGTCCGTATTTCTGGTTTAAATGGAAAACAAGTCTACACTGGGGAAAAATTGTATATAACCGCAAACCCGATATTAAGCATAAAATTTCTCTAATTTAAAAATGTCATAACTAAGCCAAAAACGCATTAATTTCAATTCGGAAAGCTTTCCCATGTTAGTTTTGAGTAGGTTAACAAATCTGCATACTTCATTTAAAATTTAAAAATTTGAAAATTTTGGCCAATTTTTAACAATTTTAATGATGTAACCCCTTTCCTTTTTTTGCAAAAATTGAAAATTTTTGAAAATTTTGTTTTTTTGCCGGAGATGGCTAGATCGATTCAGTTTTTGATGCTGATCAAGAATATATATGGTTTATAGGGTCGGAAATGACTCCTAAATTTAATATTAAAAAAAATGTGAATTTTGGCCAATTTTCGTAAATTTTAATGATGTAACCCCTTTCCATTTTTTGCAAAAATTGAAAATTTTTGAAAATTTTGTTTTTTTGCCGGAGATGGCTAGATCGATTCAGTTTTTGATGCTGATCAAGAATATATATGGTTTATAGGGTCGGAAATGACCCCTAAATTTAATATTAAAAAAAATGTGAATTTTGGCCAATTTTCGTAAATTTTAATGATGTAACCCCTTTCCATTTTTTGCAAAAATTGAAAATTTTGTTTTTTTGCCGGAGATGGCTAGATCGATTCAGTTTTTGATGCTGATCAAGAATATATATGATTTATAGGGTCGGAAACGACTCCTTCACAGAGTTTCAAGCTTCTGACTACAATTAAAATACCATTCTTTTAGTCGGTATTTATCGATATTTTTATGACAATTTTAAGGAAAAATCAAAGTTTAAAAATCTCATAACTTGGCCAAAAACGCATTAATTTGAATTCGGAAAGCTTTCCCATGTTAGTTTTTAGTAGGTTAACAAATCTGCATACTTCATTTAAAATTGAAAAATTTGAAAATTTTGGCCAATTTTTAACAATTTTAATGATGTAACCCCTTTCCTTTTTTTGCAAAAATTGAAAATTTTTGAAAATTTTGTTTTTTTGCCGGAGATGGCTAGATCGATTCAGTTTTTGATGCTGATCAAGAATATATATGGTTTATAGGGTCGGAAATGACTCCTAAATGTAATATTTAAAAAAAATGTGAATTTTGGCCAATTTTCGTAAATTTTAATGATGTAACCCCTCTCCTTTTTTTGCAAAAATTGAACATTTTTGAAAATTTTGTTTTTTTGCCGGAGATGGCTAGATCGATTCAGTTTTTGATGCTGATCAAGAATATATATGGTTTATAGGGTCGGAAATGACTCCTAAATGTAATATTTAAAAAAATGTGAATTTTGGCCAATTTTCGTAAATTTCCTTTTTTTGCAAAAATTGAACATTTTTGAAAATTTTGTTTTTTTGCCGGAGATGGCTAGATCGATTCAGTTTTTGATGCTGATCAAGAATATATATGGTTTATAGGGTCGGAAATGACTCCTAAATTTAATATTTAAAAAAATGTGAATTTTGGCCAATTTTCGTAAATTTTAATGATGTAACCCCTTTCCTTTTTTTGCAAAAATTGAAAATTTTTGAAAATTTTGTTTTTTTGCCGGAGATGGCTAGATCGATTCAGTTTTCGATGCTGATCAAGAATATATATGGTTTATAGGGTCGGAAATGACTCCTAAATTTAATATTAAAAAAAATGTGAATTTTGGCCAATTTTCGTAAATTTTAATGATGTAACCCCTTTCCATTTTTTGCAAAAATTGAAAATTTTTGAAAATTTTGTTTTTTTGCCGGAGATGGCTAGATCGATTCAGTTTTTGATGCTGATCAAGAATATATATGGTTTATAGGGTCGGAAATGACCCCTAAATTTAATATTAAAAAAAATGTGAATTTTGGCCAATTTTCGTAAATTTTAATGATGTAACCCCTTTCCTTTTTTTGCAAAAATTGAAAATTTTTGAAAATTTTGTTTTTTTGCCGGAGATGGCTAGATCGATTCAGTTTTTGATGCTGATCAAGAATATATATGATTTATAGGGTCGGAAACGACTCCTTCACAGAGTTTCAAGCTTCTGACTACAATTAAAATACCATTCTTTTAGTCGGTATTTATCGATATTTTTATGACAATTTTAAGGAAAAATCAAAGTTTAAAAATCTCATAACTTGGCCAAAAACGCATTAATTTCAATTCGGAAAGCTTTCCCATGTTAGTTTTTAGTAGGTTAACAAATCTGCATACTTCATTTAAAATTGAAAAATTTGAAAATTTTGGCCAATTTTTAACAATTTTAATGATGTAACCCCTTTCCTTTTTTTGCAAAAATTGAAAATTTTTGAAAATTTTGTTTTTTTGCCGGAGATGGCTAGATCGATTCAGTTTTTGATGCTGATCAAGAATATATATGGTTTATAGGGTCGGAAATGACTCCTAAATTTAATATTAAAAAAAATGTGAATTTTGGCCAATTTTCGTAAATTTTAATGATGTAACCCCTTTCCTTTTTTTGCAAAAATTGAAAATTTTTGAAAATTTTGTTTTTTTGCCGGAGATGGCTAGATCGATTCAGTTTTTGATGCTGATCAAGAATATATATGGTTTATAGGGTCGGAAATGACTCCTAAATTTAATATTAAAAAAAATGTGAATTTTGGCCAATTTTCGTAAATTTTAATGATGTAACCCCTTTCCTTTTTTTGCAAAAATTGAAAATTTTTGAAAATTTTGTTTTTTTGCCGGAGATGGCTAGATCGATTCAGTTTTTGATGCTGATCAAGAATATATATGGTTTATAGGGTCGGAAACGACTCCTTCACAGAGTTTCAAGCTTCTGACTAACAGTATAATTTACTGGAAAAGTATACAAATGGATGTGGTTTTTCTCCCAAACAATAAGTTATATATCGGTCTTTTCTACTAAATTATTTATTTTAGAGCTAGAAATATTTTCTTCTGGTGTACATGTATTCCACGTTTCGACCAGGTCTTTTCGCCCGGAGATTTGATTTAGTTCTCCCCACCTCCTCGCACTGCCTCCCGACTCGTAATTGGCCAGAGAGTGGCCGAGTTCGCTGCAATTTGCAATTAAATGGTAGCTGCAGTTTATGACAGTCGTCATTGTGGTCACTTCTTCCATTTGCGCAAGCAGGAAACCCCACATAAGTGGGGAAACTTAGTGAGCGGGAGCTGTATAAACTCGGGGAAATATAAAGCATTACTCCCCCCACTTGGGGGAAGGGGGAGCTATACCCAATAATTAATAGAGTGTACATTTTAGGATTAATGATATTTAAGAGAGTCGGTATTTAAATATATAAAATACTTACGGAATTCTGATCAATTTTGATCAGTTTAAATATTATTGGAATTACAATACAATTAAATAAAAGACATGAAAATCAAAATTCGAATTCAAATTTGTCGGTTAACTTCTGTGGCGGCAACTGATGGTCTTTATAAATTTGAATTTAAAATTGGCGGTTAAATTATTATATTTTAGTTCTTTTGTTGTTGTAAATTGTAAATTGTTGTTGTTGTAATAGATTTGTTTATTGTTGTTGTTGTTGTTGTTGTTGTAGGCAACAACAAGCCCTTAACTTTGTAATTTTCGCTTAAAATTGGTAAATTTCTGGATCTGAAGTACCAGGCGAACAGAAACCGCAGAAGGTGTATTAATTTTAGTGCAAGAGCCAAATTCAAATTCAAATTTAGCGGCTTACAGTTCAGCCCAAAAGATGCACAGTTTTATGACACTTCATATATATATACTTCACTTGTATATTGTTTTTCATTGCCTACCCTCACGGGGCAAGAAATATTCTGTCTGTATTAAAAGATAGCATACAGTTTTGGGCGGCCGAACAAGTTGCACGGTATTCACCAAATTAAAAATAAAAAATTTGTGAACAGATCGATTGACCTAATAACAACTAACACAGAACCGTTTTCCAAATTGAAATCGGTGCACTTTTGGCTGAGTTATGGCTATTTTAAATTTTGATTTGACCAAAAAATTACATTATTAAATACAATTTGTATTCTTCTCTTGTTGTTGTAAATTCAAAATTGTTGTTGTTGTTGTAGGCAAGTGGTTTATTGTTGTTGTTGTTGTAGGCAACAACAAGCCCTTAACTTTGTAATTTTCGCTTAAAATTGGTCAATTTCTGGATCTGAAGTACCAGGCGAACAGAAACCGCAGAAGGTGAATTAATTTTAGTGCAAGAGCAAAATTCAAATTCAAATTTAGCGGCTTACATATGTGGCGGCAACCGATCGACTATTTAAATTCGATTTCAAATTATCGGTTATCTGATGAAGCGGGAACTGAATGATTATTTAAATTTGAATTTAAATTTGCCAGTTAAATGCCCATGTTGTTGTAAATTCAAAATTGTTGTTGTAATTTCAAAATTGTTGTTATTGTAGACAAGTGGTTTATTGTTGATATTGTTGTAGGCAACAACAAGCCTTCAACATTGTAATTTTCAGTACAAATTGGTCAATTTCTGGATTTGATGTACCAGGCGAACAGCATGCAGTAGATCGTCGATGATTGGATTGTGAGTGGATTGTAAATTAGGATCCACTTACGTTCCACTTACGATCCACTTACGATCCACTTACGATCCACTTACGATCCACTTACGATCCACTTACGATCCACTTACGATCCACTTGCGATCCACTTACGATCCACTTACGATCCACTTACGATCCACTTGCGATCCACTTACGATTCACTTGCAATCCACTAATTCAATTCAAATTCAAATTTGGCGGTTACATATGTGGCGGCACCTGATCGACTATTTAAATTCAAGTTCAAATTAATCAATTAACTGGTATGGCGGGATCTGATAGTTTATTTAAATTCGAATTCAATTTTGCTGTTAACTTATGTGGCGGCAACTGCTCGTCTTTTTAATTTTGAATTCAAACTTGTCGGTTAAGTTCTGTGGCGGCAACTGATAGTCTATTTAAATTTGAATTCAAATTTTGGTAGTTTAATTCATTTATTTTAGTTATCTTGTTGTTGTAAATTCAAAATTATTGTTGTTGTAAGAGAGTTGTTTATTGTTGTTGTTGTTGTAGGCAAAAACAGGCCTTCAATTTGGCCATTTTCAGTACAAATTGGGCAATTTCTGGATTTGATGTACCAGGCGAACAGAAGCCACAGAAGGTGAATTAATTTTGGTGCAGCAGCTTCTTGGCGGCAACTGCTCGTCATTTTAAATTTGAATTTAAATTTGTCGGTTAACTTAACTATGTGGCGGCAACTGATTGCCTTTTCAAATTTGATTTTAAATTAGGCAGATAAATTTATATATATTTTTTATTCTTTTGTTGTTTTTAAAACTGATGTGTTTGTGTGAGTTTTTGTTGTTGTTGTTGTCTAAAACGAGGCTTCAATTTTGATATTTTTAGCGCAATGTTATCATTTTATGTATTTTAAGGCGAACAAAAGGTCAAAATTTAAATCAGCGTTTTAGTTCATATTCGCTTCGTTGGGTGCGGCACCTGCTGGTATTTTGCTGAACCTTTGTCATGCTGTAGCCAGGTTTCACGACTTATTGCAAATGTTGCGTGGCGCCCCCTGCTGTGTTTTAACCAGACCTCTTCATTTTTACATATGTCAAAATTGCTAAGAGCAAGCAGCAGTCTCGCCTAGAACTCTATAGGGGGCGCCACCAGACTTATGTAAAAATTGCTAAGAGCAATCAGCAGTCTCGCCAACAACTCTATAGGGGGCGCCACTTATTCAGAATGTTTCTAAGAAACCCGGCTAGGTAATGACTTAGGTTCGGCAAAATAGCGCCAGTTGTCGCACCAAATGGAGCGAATATGAACTAAAACGCTTATTTAAATACTGAGTGAAAACCAATATAGTTGCAGTGTATTTTAATATTAGCCAGAAGCTTGAAACTAAGTGAAGGAGTCATTTCCGACCCTATAAATCGTATATATTCTTGATCAGCATCAAAAACTGAATCGATCTAGCCATCTTTGGGAAAAAATAAATTTTTAAAAAATGTTCCATTTTTTGAAAAAAAGGAAAGGGGTTACATCATTAAAATTGTCAAAAATTGACAACATTTTTAATTTTTTTAAATTTAAAATTAAGTATGCAGATTTATTAACATACTAAAAACTAACATTGGAAAGCTTTCCGAATTGAAATTAATGCGTTTTTGGTCAAGACATGAGATTTTTAAATTTGGATTTGTTACTTTTGTTACCTTTGAATTTTAAATTAAATATTAAATTGCACTCTCTATAGAGCTTTTTCTTTCGTTGTTATCCTGGGAAACAAGCTTCCAGTTGAAGTTTTAAGCAGTTGAAATTTAAGTTTAAAGCAAATTTCCCCACGTGTCCTTAGATCCTAAAAAAGCTCTTCAAAAACAAGCTTGGGTTCCGCAAAGGCAGTAAAATATTCGAAGGAAAGTCCACTTTCCCGCTCCGCTTCGTTTATCCTTTATCCCTGTCTTTATCCTTTACGCTTTGCCGCATTTTCTTAGAGCTTTCCTTGAGCTTCGCATAAATCACTTCTGTTGGTGGCATTAAGCATACGCAGCGTTGCACAGGTCGCGGGACAGCTTGCTGTGGGTTTGCCACTGCATTTGGAAAAGGCAATGAAAAGCTGTTTTGGCGAAACCGAAAATTTATGGCCCCCAGGCTTAGACTCTCGGGCCTGTTGCTGGGTCGGTTTTTTTTCTAGAGAAGCACGTTGTCTGCTTAATTTTTAAGAACAAAAAAGCTTAGTTTCATGGATATGCTTTAAGCCAAAAATAAACTTGGCAAATAGATTTCCCAATGAAAAGAACCGAAAGTCAAGCTGGCCAAGGAGCATAATTTATATGATTTTCCATGCATCCTTGCGGCAGTGACTGCCATTCAGGTGCTCCGTCTGCTTGCTTATTCGTTTCGCTTGCTGTAAAGGATAAAGGATTCTTCAGGAGCGGAAAAATATGCTAAACGCTCTCAGGACAAACAAACAAACAAACATAAACAAGCAGGGACAAACAAACAAACCCTTCATAAGCACAGCCTGTGGTTAACCCTAACCCCAGGACCCGCAGGTGATGCAGATCCCATCTCCTCCTTCCTTCATCGCGGCGACTCGGAACGGACTTGCACATTATTCATTTTTGACAAGGACCCCAAAACGTAGCTCCTGCCATTAGGACACGTGTGCATATTCCTGGGTGTACATGGGGCTAATGAATGCTGAGCTGTAGAACTAGAACTGCAGATTTAAATTTTGAAAAAATTATGTGTTAATATATTTTTGATAACTGTGAAATTGTCAATTAATAGTAATATTATTAGTGTTTTTTAAGGAATAAAGAAAAATATTTTACCTTTCTTTTTACTGTTTGTATACTTAAAATTCACCTTACTTGTTTACATTCTTTTTAAACTTGTTTGTGATTTTTGTGAACAAATTGTATTTATACAAAATTAGTTAAGGAGTGTATGTGTATGTTCATACTATGAATGATATAGACTCTTTTTTTAATAAAATTATATAGTATTCAGATATTCCGGTCTTTTATTTTGGTACTTATTACAAGAATGGGTTTTTGATTTTCATTCAATTATGTTTCTTATTCAATTTTTATAAATTGTTTAGTAGGAAAAACATCAAACATCATAACAATCAAAATCGAATGATTTTAAAAGAATAATAAAATCATTAAATAAAGAAAATTTAATAGGAATAAAGTATATCAAAATCCTATAGCCGAATATCTAGAAAATATATTTATTTAATGGAACACATAAAATATATTTGGATTTTAAACAATTTACCTGCCTTGAGTTTAGTTTTCCGTCCTTCTTTCCTAGTTTTCTTTGGGTGTTTGCCTTATTTTGTGTTTCGTTGATTTTGTTTTGCTCGATGCCTTCCGCATTTTCCGTGGAAAAGCTTAGGTGCCACAGGACGATAGCTTTTCCTTGCGGATGTTTTGAAAGCTCGCCAGCACGCGGCGGCTGCTGCGATAATTCGTAAACTGTCGCTTCGTTTTCCGATTTCCCTCGTTCTAGTTTTCACTTTCAGCTTCAGCTTCAGCCTCAGTTGGGCTCAGTTCTGCCCACAACGCCAGCAGCTGTAGACGCACGGAAAACGCGCGAGCGGACAACGCGTCGATGGTCCTTTTTAGTCCTGGCGCCTTTCGTCGTCGATTGCCGTTTGAAATTCTCCTCTCTACGCTTCCCTCGTTCTTCTCTTCAACACAAAACTAACCGAAATCGTTTGAAAAATCCGTCGAAAATAGGGCTAGCCACGCCCACAACTTAATCTATGTCTTAAGCAAAGTAAAATGCCTGCCATTCGTTTTTTGTTTTGGTGTATCGAAAGCGAAGTCTGTGAGTGTGAAACAAATAAATGCGCAAATTGCTTAATTGGCCAGCCAGAGCAGTAAAGTCGAATCGTATAAAAAATGCATTAAAAAAGCCACAGGCTAGAAGTTGGGAGAATTGAGAAAGAGATTTACGGATTTGGAATGTTTTAAACGCATCAAAAAATCATTAACTTCGGGACATAAACCTGAACAAGGAACCAGAATTAATCTATTAAAATGTGTATAGAGCTGTGATAGTTAAATTGCAATGGAAACTTGTTAAGGAACTAATTAAGAAATTACAAAAATGCTAAATCAATCTTGTATTGAATGTCACACTTTATGTAGTAAAATGTGTGCTTAAACATTCATACCCTAATTCATAACACTTCACAATCTCTATTCAAATTCAGAAAATATCTAAAAATATATTATAAATAATAGTCCAATAATATTTAGCTAATTTCTCCATATTAAAATACAAAAACTACACAGCTAGCTTACTTATTACAGCCACTGTAATTGCAGTCAGCTGGAAAGTTGCCAAGAAATAGGCACAAGTGGCTTTGGCAAAATCAAGTATACGCCGCATGGTCGCTGATTACGATGGGCATTTGTATCGAAGTTGGATTTAACCCAACTCCAGCCTGTTGCCTTAAATGCACAGAGAAAAAAAGCAGGCCAATCAAATATAACTCAAATTAAATAGATATAGCTTATTTTTTGTTAATATGAAAATGAGTTAAGATTGTATTTGTTTTTTAAAAACTTCTTTACCTTCTTTTTACCTCATTTGATTTGAATATATTTTTATTTATTTGAAATCTGCTGGTATTCCTTTATTTTTTGGGCTGGCAACCGACACAAATTGCTGAGGAATTCCGGATTGGCAAATCTTTGATTTTTGTGCCACACTCCCTCCCAGTCGTTGCTTCTGCGTGCTGATTGCCCCAAGAGCCGTAAAAATCATCCGTTCTTTGTCCTTTGGTGAAGCCGTAACAAAGGTTTCCTTTTTCTTTTCTTTTTTCCCCTGATTCTGGTTTCTTACCTAAGTTATTTCGGAGTCCCTGGCCTGGCTTTGTGCTGCTGCCTCCTGGCTTTGAAATCTGTTACTGCGGCTTTTTGTCTTTGTTGGCCAATATTTGCATGGTAAACAGTAAATGGTAAATAGAAGCCATACGCAGGATGGGGACTGGGGGAGTGCTTTTCGTTTATCGCGAATTTATCGCAGTGTTATCGGGGGAAATCGTGGGAAATTGTGTGAAACTGTGTGAAATTGTGGGGCAATATGTTTGCAATGCCGTGTTGGCAATTAGCCAAAAAGTCGGGCCAAACGGCGTCAACTAATTAAATCACGTAGCAAATGCATAAAAACAAAGCGATTCGTGGTCCGAATCCTAGAGTCCTTCGAGTCCCAAAGCCCTATGCAATCTCTTTCTCTAATTTAATCCCAGTGGAGCAACTTTTAGGCAAATTAATAGAACAAGAAGCCAGGCTGAGGCTGGGGACAGGGAGAGGGGCTCCGCTCAGACAAACAACGGCAATTAGGCTCACATGCATGGCCATGGCCCTGGGTCCTTTCATCGGTTACAGTATACAATACTCACCCCATCAAAGGCTTAAGGGTTCGAATAAATTGCCTTCATCATCTTTCACTTTTGGTCTACTTTTTGTGTGTGTGTTTTTTTTTTTTTTTTTTTGGGTTCTCAGTTCTCGGTTCTCGTCTCTCTGCCCTCTGTTTTTGGTTTTTGGTTTTCGGTTTTCGGCTCTCCTTGCCCTGCTCTCGATTCTTTTCATCCGAAAGTTTCTTTTGAAAAAACATTTCTATGCATGACACACACACACGATGCCTCGCTTAGCCTCGGCTGAAGTTTATTAAAATTTCCTGTCATCCTGTGGCATTAGCAGACACAAAAATGGAAAACTTCAGAATGGAACGGAGCGGGAAAAGTGGCCTGGAAAAGAATTAGAAAAACAAAAGCAAATGAAATGCTGGAAAAGCATCTTTTCGCAGTGCAAAGTTTTCCCTCCAAAATGGAATTCCCCGTTTAACCAACCGTGCCCAGACTTCACCCCTAACTCACACTAACTTTTGCGTAATAAACACAATGACACTAGGTTTGCGGGCTGCAAGTTTTCCCCAAAGTTTGTGCAAATCTTTTGGTTTTATGTTTCACATTGACACTGATTTGCCAAAGCCAAACACTCTGGCTTTGAGGTGTTAAAGAGTTTTGAACTATTTAATGGGCTTAAGGCCCTTTAATACCAAATTAATGCATCTAAGCCTTGGTTAATCTTAGTTATTGCTAGGGAATAATTATTTATGAGAATCAATAATAGATAATATATAAAGAACACGTACTTTAATGTGTATGTCTCAGTGACATACTCTTTCCTTTCCTTTGATTGTTTTCCCATCGATTCAGCTTGGTGTCTGGTCGCTTTAAAGGACATCACGTCCCCGCTTTGTATCTATTTCCCTTCCACAATATCATCCACAATCGGGGATCTATCCCCCAGCTGCCCAAGCGCATGTAGCCACTAGGTGACAAGTCATGCGATATGGCGGCAAGGACTTCAAGTGCCCGTATATAGTTACATTAACCGCACAGCAATGTCCTTATTGTTGCTATCGCTCTTGTTGTTATTGTTCTTGCCGCTGTCGCTGCTGCTGCTGGCTTATTTAAGTTTCAACTTCAGGCCGTCTCGGTTTCTGCTCTCCGAAGACATTGTATTAAAGGCGAGCCACGAGGGAAGGACGACGGCCACGACGACGACGACGACGACGTGCTCAAGTATCGCATTCACATCTCAGCGAGGACCCCGCCGTCCCCAGTTAGTTGTGTATCATTAGCATGAAGGAAAGCTGCCAGCGAAACTTTCCCAAATTCCAAAAGCACTGAAAGAAAAATATAAGGCTTCCATATAATGTTTTAAACAAATTTAAAGGCTTCACTTCAGATTTTCATATAATGTTTCTAAAAAAAGTACAGGTCTTTTCTAAGTCCCCTTTTTAAATGTGCTTATTATTTCTTTCATTTTTAATTCGTTTCGAATATTTTAAGCTTCAATTATTTTTATAAAAAAAAGCTAGTGAGTCCTGTACAAAATAGGACTCATTTTTAGTAAAAGATATTGGTACTGTCTTCATTTTCAAAATGCGAGGCACAATTCTTAAATTAACCTTGGGTTCTCTGGAATACAAATCATATAGAATCATATAGAATCATCATATATCAGGACTTCTCTTAATAAATATTCAAGAAAGTATATATATATTTGAAAATAAAGAATAAACCAATAAACCGATTATTATATCTGTTTCTCTCATAATCAAATAACAAATAACATGTCTTTCAAAGAGTGACAACCATATTTTCTTGCTGTGTAGAAAAACCTATTTCTCTTGACTTGAATTTCGGGCGTGCCAAAGTGCAGAACGAAGGCAAAAGCTTAATACTTACAACCAAATCAAATGTCCATACTCAAATAATGCGATAAATCTCCCAAAAAAAAAAGGAAACTTCCCATACAGAGTGCGAAACAAACTTAAATTACAACACATAAATTCCAATTGAAAACAGTCTGAAAGGAGACTGAACAATTTATCGTGCGCGCCCGTGCCCTCGACGATAATAATTATTATAACCGAAGCTACGATATCGAC
Organism: Drosophila bunnanda; assembly: GCA_035046265.1. Taxonomy (NCBI): domain Eukaryota; kingdom Metazoa; phylum Arthropoda; class Insecta; order Diptera; family Drosophilidae; genus Drosophila; species Drosophila bunnanda. The sequence goes on from JAWNOB010000017.1 coordinate 1,655,265, forward strand.
GATACATCGATTGGAAGGCCGATTCCGATACCGATATCACCATGAATGCCGCACAAAGCGGCGGCCACACGGGTGGCGGCGGCGGATCCATGGGCAAGAAGGGCTCCCAAATGGAGGTAATTATATTAAATTTTATTTCCCACCCACGACTACTGGAGCATTCCGAACCCCAGAGTCCCCTTCGATCTGCTCTAAATTGGATACTTTTCACCCCAATTTCATTTTAGATTTTTTTTGGGAGGGAAATACTCGAGGGACATCGAATGAGTACTAGAGAAAAGTACTATGTTATTGCTTTTAAAAACATAAAAAGTCTTAGAAAATATTTAAATAATATTAAGTCATTGAGAAAAACTATTCAAAATAAATTTAAATATAATTTAAATAAAATAATATGTTTTATGAGCTAAAATATCCCTTAACTAATTAAGAGTATTTTTTATAACTTCAAAACAGTACTGAAAGATTTCCTTTCAACCAAATTTTACTATTAAGAGAGAGTAGAAAATCAGCTAAAGGGCAAGAGTATTTGCATTTCCTATAACATTCTTTTTAGATTTCCCTTCTTTGTTGTAAGTACTTTCACTTTGTGCTTTTTATAGCCCTTCCCTTAAAATGAAAAAAAAGAGAATATATATATATATACATATATATGTGCTGCCTGGGTGGACCTATTTGTAATGAGCGTAAATTGAATTTGCTTTTCCGAATTGAAACGTGACGCCGGTCAACCTGAAAGGAGAAAAAAACGAAACACAGCATCCTGGCAACAAAAACAAAGCGGAAATAAAAACACAAATTAAAATAAAGCAATTCGATTAGCTCTGTAAAAGCCTGCGGGGGGGTTGGAAATAAAAAGGAACATGACCCTTAATTAGCAGCATGAGTTTCCCTTTCAAAGTTGATTATTTTTAGCAAGGTGTTGTCTGCTTTACTTTTCCCTATGCTTACTTCTACAAAAATGTGTTATTGCGCTTAACAAATATAAAAAAAATGTTTATATAAAATTTAAAATGCAAAAAAGATAACCATTTTAATAAAAAAATTACTGAAATAAGGCTATTCTATATATATTTGTTAGTATAAATGTATCTACTGGATTTTCTTTTTATTTTAGTTCTCAGCCATTAAATTATATAAATGTATTTTACATTTTTTACTAATTTATATACTTCATTTTCTTTTAATTTCATTTCTTAGAGCAGCAAAATGATATAACTTCCTCTCAAAAAAAAAAAAGGAAACGAAAGACAAACAATTATCTGCTGGCGGCCATAAAAAAACTAAACTATAAGTAAATGAATAAATTAAACAAAAGCAACCGAACAAAACAAACATTCGAAATTAAATTGTGAAAATTCCGTTTCGAAAGTGGCAATCAGGATCGCAATGTCCTTGCTCTGTGTGTTGTGCCCTGCTCCTTGGCTCTCCTCTAAACGTAAACACACAATTAAAAATGGCATCCCACGAGGGGTGGTTGGTTTTTCGGGGGCAGGTTGGATGTTGGTTTCGGGGGCCGTATAATGAGCAAGGTTGTCTGCTGCCATCGCACCTGTCATTCAAATGCTCTTGGCCATAAATGTTTTAAATGGCCATAAAGCAGCAACAACAGCTTAATGAGCAGCCACCCAACCCCGCATTTTCCTTCGTTGTATACCCTTCCAGGGTATTATACTGTTAGTCAGGAGCTTCAAACTAGGTGAAGCAGTCATTTCCGACCCCATAAATCATATATATTCTTGATCAGCATCAAAAACTGAATCGATCTAGCCAACTCCGGCAAAAAAAAAAACAAAATTTTCAAAAATTTTCAATTTTTGCATTAAAATTTTCAAAAATTGGTAAAAATTTTAATTTTTTTAAATTTTAATTGGAGTATGTAGATTTGTTAACCTAATAAAAATTAGCATAGAAACGCTTTCCGAATGGAAATTAATTCATTTTTGGCTTATTTATGATATTTTTAAATGTGGACTTGTCGAACAAATTATTATTAAAATATTGACTTAAAAATTGTATAAAAATTTTTGTCAGGAGCTTGAAACTAAGTGAAGGAGTCATTTCCGACCCTATAAATCATATATATTCTTGATCAGCATCAAAAACTGAATCGATCTAGCCATCTCCGGCAAAAAAACAAAATTTTCGAAAATTTTCAATTTTTGCAAAAAAAGGAAAGGGGTTACATCATTAAAATTTACGAAAATTGGCCAAAATTCACATTTTTTTAAATATTAAATTTAGGAGTCATTTCCGACCCTATAAAGCATATATATTCTTGATCAGCATCGACAGCCGAATCGATCCAGCCATCTCCGGCAAAAAAACAAAATTTTCAAAAATTTTCCATTTTTTGAAAAAAAGGAAAGGGGTTACATCATTAAAATTTTCAAAAATTGACAAAAATTTCAATTTTTTCAAATTTAAAACTAAGTATGCAGATTTTTTAACCCAATAAAAACTAACATAAAACTGCTTTCCGAATTAAAATTAATGCATTTTTGGCTTAGTTATGAGATTTTAAAATTTGGATTTGTTGAACAAATTGTCACATAAAAATATCTATAAATTTCGAATATTTTAAACTTGGGTATGATTGATTTCCGATTGGATACTGTAACTTTATTTTAAAATGAAAGGGTATATCAATTTCGGCTTCGCATGGTTTGTTTTCTTTCTTGTATTCATCTGTTTTTCTGTGTATTTTCTTTTCTTTTTTATTTTGTATTTTTTTTGGTTGTTGTTCATTCTTAATTAAGCCAACAATTTTTCTTCTCACTTTGTCCCCGTGGCTAGCAGCTTGTAATTTGTTGAACAAGCGTTTTTTCAAGCGTTGCTAAAGGTACAATTAATTTGGGAGAATTTTCTATAAATATTTGAATATATATAAGCATATATATATAAATATAAAAAACGGAATAAAAATATATATAGAAACTATAACTATAACTAAGACTTAAATGCTTGTCATGTTTTCTAAACAAAGAAATAGAATCCTGATCATGTTCATTATATTTTTTAGAACCTAATGCCATCATAAACTATATTTATTTATTATACTCAAATAGAGCGGAAGCTAAGAAGTGTTTTTTTAAATCGAGCACATTATGTGGTAATTTTATCTCTACTATATATTTTTGATTTCTCTGAGCAATTACAGGGGGACACTGAGGGACTGAGGTTGGTCCCCGGGGGAAATGATGACTTCGAGTGGTTCTACGACTGTGTGCGGTCATGGCAATGGCACGTTCGTGGTCTTTAGTTCGCGGGAGAGTGCTTTGGTTTCCGTCCCAAGGCAATCCCACAAAAGAATCCTCCACTATATAGCCCATCGCTGGCGACTTCATCATCCATTAATGTCACTCAATCTGTGCGCATAAATTTGCATAAAGCGAAATCCAATTTATTTTAACCATTATATGGGAGGTATATATACGTTTCAGCCATGTTTATATATATATATGTATATATGTATATATATATCCAACTAACACCTAGCGCAACCTACGTGATATTTATGAACTTCCTTGGAATGCGACAAAACGCAAAAAATTCCCATTTTGCGGACACGCCTACAAAAAAAAAAGAAGAAAAATCAACCTGGAGCATTCCTTTTGCGTGCCACATTTTAATTTGTTATGTGAAAAAGTCCGAAAAAAAAGGGAAATGTACATGTATACCTAAAATAATAAGTAAATTGAACTCAGCAGGCTTAATGTGTTCATACAAAAGGTCAGTTCTGTGCTGAGAAATGCGTCAAATAAATTAGAGTCTTGTAAGCATATAGTGCTTGAGGTCAGGACTTAATTTTAGATGGGAAATATATATTTCTGTTGGCATTTTGTGTAGCTTATAAAAGGGTTTTTTGATATTATATAAATCTTACCAAATATACATTATGTTTATGTATATTAAATGGATATTTTATATTTTATACTTAAATAGAACTTTGCTTCATGTATTTTATATTTTAAATTATATTTCACTCTAACTTCATTCTTTTACTTCATTTATTCCCTTTAATTCCATTTAGCTAAGTTTCTAAATGTATTCTTCTTTCTTCTATTCCCTTTTTTGGCCTAGTTTAGCTTGATTTTTCAATTAAAGTTCGCTGGCAACTTTTGCACGCCTTTCAGCCACCGGAAGTGCGTTTGAAGGCTCACCTCGAGTGGAGCTGACAGGTCACAGTTCAACCCTGTCCCTGCGCAGACCCACCGCCCCCCCCTTGGGTGCACACACGCCATGCTAATCGGTCATTAACATGACACCGATTTCGCTGAGTGTTTTGCGCTGCCTCTCTCTCTCTCTCTCTCTGTCGTCATCTCCTTCTCCTTCTATGTCTCTGTTTCTATCCTGGGATTTGTGTTTTTTTTTGGCGCATTGCGTATACGCCACGTGGCGCACTTCCTTTTTCACCCTCATCAGGCCGCATTGCGTGGCTTCGAAAAAATAAGAGAAAATGCTGAAAATTTGTGTATTTTTTTCCCCGGATTTAATTAAATCTAGTTTGGGTTCTTTTTTGTCTTTTTGTTTTTTCCTGTGAGAGGGAAGAATGAAGAGAATTGTCCTGGGATTGGCACAAATTGCATTGCGTGAGTATATTTTGCCTCCTTTGAGCTCTGCAATTGAGTGTTGACACTACCTGAGCCTGAAATCGGGTCGAAGGCTCTACAGGAGCTAATTTCCGGTCTGTGAGTGAGGCAACAAAAACCGTTCAAGTTTATTTCCATTTCAAATAAAAGTGTGTACCGGGTTTAATTAACAGGTCAGGGGTGTCTTTCATTTGGCTTAAAGAATCTACTTGACTTTTACTATTTCTAGTTCTCTATAAGTAATATTTAATAAATAAAACACAATACACATTAAATTGCTAGAGAGCAAGGATTGTTTGACACAAAATCTTCTCAAGTTTAAAAATATTTTCAAAACCTTTTTCGTCATAGAATTAACCCAATCCCCTTCTTGTTTCCGTCTTATAAATCAAAGCTTGTTGTTTACGAGGCTCATCACAATTTTTATTGTCACCTTTACGACTTTCTCTCTCCCCCAGAAATAAATCCTTTTTAAAAGAAAAATCCAAAAAAATCTCACGCAAAAAATTTGCCGCTTGTTGGGTCATCTAATCCTTTTGAGGATTGTGCCACAACATCTTTATACGCTGCACGAAAATCAAATCTATGAATTTTTAAAAAGACCTCCGACTCCTCCTTTTCTGTGGCTGCTCCTTTTCGCATTGTCACGCCTTGCCTGTGGAACGAGCTTCAAGAGTTCCATCGGCAAGTCATGCGAAGAGAAAGCCATCAATTTTCTTAAATCACTAAAAAAAAAAGCATACGGAAAAAGGCAAAAAATCCTTGGCGGAGACGAAGAGAGAGAGGGGCGGCCGGGGGGCACATGCCGTTAGAGCACTTAAAAACCACAAGATGAGCTCGTCAGATACCGCCTACAAGCCCTGGCTAGTCCGTCCGGAAAACTCCCACCTCCCCCCCTCCGAACACATGTTAAATTTCCCTTCATGTAGGCATTTTTCCGTTTTAATACCCTTCTGCAGAGGGTATTGCTTGTACCTTTTCATAGACACACAAAAAACATGAAGAAAACATGAAATACATGATTATTACATTGCATAAAAAACCATTGAAATTAGTGTGAGTTTAACTCTTTTGCGTGGAATAAATCTTATAAGAGTTTACAGATTTTACAGGAGAAATCAAGTACTTTGTAGTGTTTTAAGCTCACTATATATTTTACACAGTCACAGAATATTTAATAATTATATAACGCTAAAAGTATAAATCTTTACTATATATAACAAAAATAATTGAAATCTTTCAGAAATCTTAAGCAATCAATCCATATAATACTTCTCTAGATAATTACCAAAATATTTTAAAAACTGGAAACTAAAGTATTTAACAACTTAAAGTATTCGGAACTTCGTCCTTTGAAGTGAGCCTTTTTTAGGCCAATTTTTTGTGTGTGTTTCCTCCTACTCCTTTTATTGGCCAGCCACAACATAAGAATAGGCATGGCCCTCAGATATATTCTCGAAATATTTGCAAGCCCAGAGAGATAGCACAAGGGACAGAGACCGGGAGTCGAGGTTATATGTTGGTACAACATTACTTGAATTGCTCATAAAAAGGAAATCAACAAAAAGCCACACAGCCAACAACAGCAACGAAAAACTAATTGAATTAAATTCGAAAATTTTCTACGGGTCGTAGTTTTGACATGCCCGCCAGCCAGGACACAAGAGAGGCAGAGATATAAAGATACAGATACATATGTCAAATGCGCTTGCGGTTACAGGATAAGGATAAAGCGAGCAAAGATGAAAAGATACAAGTTTCATAGTGACAAAACGAAGGCCAACGATGAATTAAGCCCAAAATATGGGAGTAAGGGAAGCTGGGGGCCACAGAGTTGAAAGGATAATAAATATTTAGCGAGTGCTTTCATCTTTCTGAACGAATTTTGTAACAGAAAAATGTATTAAACAGGCTGAATTAATATTGAACAAACGGTTTGTTAATATATAAACATTTCAAAGCGATTTCTTGTTATTTTTGTTCCCTATTTATTTATTTTTTTTGTTACTTTCTAGGTAATCAAGCATTAAATTTACATTTTGAAGTAACAGACACAAGAAACTTTTGGCTTTTGGATTTTGATTGTTGGCAATTTATCACAGGCAGATAGAAGGAAAATACTTAGGGGGGAAAAGTGTGAAAAAAGAAAATGTCAACGCTTATCATTTGTCTTGAGATGGCAAGTGAAAAGTGGAAAGTTGAAAAACCCCCTGATCTGTCAGTTGGTCACTCGCCAGCGCCAGCGCCAGCGCTTTTCCTCCCTTATCAGCGCTAAGCCAAAAATGCAAAATGAATGTAAAGTGCTTCAAATGTTAAAAGAAGGGACAGGCTGGGTTGAAATTTATTGCAAACTACGCAACAAGGCAAAAAACATTATTGTAGCTGTCCACCCTCCACCACCCTCTGGTGGCCTACAATTTATGATTAAAACAAAAGATCTAAAAATTCTTTGCGTCCGTCATTTGTACGTGACAAACGAGAGATTCTCTGACAAAGCTTGGGGAGAAAAAAAAACAACAAAAAATAAAATACTGACGAACAACTGGAGAAATCTGGTAGGGAAAACTGCGGGAAAATCTTGTATCTGTGTGTGTGCGCAGTGCGCATTTTGTAATTTATTTCGCTTTAATTTTAATTTATTTTCATTTATTTTGGCACCCTTGGTTCTGCCCGACGATTGTTTTCGTTTCACAAAAGCAAAGACACTGATAAATAAAGTGTCAGCCAGTGAACTTCAATAGATACACAAATATATCTTTATATAAATCATATTAAAAAATGGCTTGACAGAGAATGTACTAAAGAAAAAGTATGTAAATGTTAAGAATTTGATTGGGAATAATTATAAATATTAAATATATTAATAATAGCAACACTATGATATACATATTTAAATATATACATTGGCGGAATAAATTAATTTAGAAGCTTTTACGCTCGAAACTAAAACTAGAGAATGCCATGTTATTTTCTAATCATAATAGTAAGCAAATCATAAAATCGATAGTTTTATATGACTATTTTTTCGACAAATCCAAATTTCCAAATCGGAAAGCAGTTCTATGCTAGTTTTTATTAGGCTAACAAATCTACATACTTCATTTCAAAATTTTAAAATTTGAAAATTTTTGCCAATTTTTGACAATTTTAATGATGTAACCCCTTTCCTTTTTTGCAAAAATTCAAAATTTTTGAAAATTTTATTTTTTTCCCGGAGATGGCTAGATCGATTCAGTTTTTGATGCTGATCAAGAATAAATATGGTTTATGGGGTCGGAAATGACTTCTTCACTTATTTTCGAGCTTCTGACTAACATTATAACACGTTGAAAGGGCATGAAAAGCATTTATTTAAAGGGAAAGCGGGGACAGCATTAAAATGTTGTCCTGTTCTGCCTCTACGCGTAGGCGACGACACGTGACGAGCATTTCCAACGAGGAGCTGGCTTCAGGAAGGGAGAGAGGGTGGAAAATTTTGGGCATCGCCCAAAAGTCAGGTGTGCTGGGAAAACATTAAGAACAAATCATACAAACAACAAATACTAAACGTGCACAATGCCAAAATGTACGGAGACAGGGTACCTGAAGCAGTTCTCTATTTGCCAAAATGGGCATTAGAAAATCTTAAACCTTCTTGACTATGTAATAAGTTGTATAATCAAATATATAATACATAGAAGTAAATATTATTTAAGTAAATGAATAAATAATATAGAGAAGAGCTTATCAACTTTAAGCTTGAGTTCTTTGCACTCGCCTTAATCAACTTAAATTTGCTACAGAAACAAAAGGCAACATAATCCAGAAAGTTGCAATTTCTTCAGCTAACACATATATTTTTTCGAATTCCCTGGGAATATTAAAGAAAAATCAAGGAGGTAAAGATGCAAGTCTGCAAATGAAGTCAGTAGATCGCCCTTAGCTAAGCAAACTTGCCAAGTAAAGCCAGCGAATTCTTGGCAAACTCCAGGGAAATACCGAAAATACTAGAGATTGAGAACATGCTGCTGACAATAAAAACAATTTACAACTTTTACCCTCAGCTGACCCCCACTGCCCCCTCGTGTTTCCACCTTTTTTCCAACAAAAACTTTCTGAAGTCGGATCGGAAAAGTTACTCTGCCCCCTGTTAGCAAGTTTTTAGCGCCAATGCAACTACATACTACATCACGAGAGGAAAACCCCTCGAACTGAGGGCGTGCAGTTCACAGGACGAAGGAGACGCCCATATGGACTACGAAAGAGGAGGACGCATTTAATTGCCAGCCAAAAATGCCCATAAACATGGCCAGGAACAGGACCCAAAGACAATGGCTTAGACGGCAATGGGTCCTCATGAGCCATAAAAGCCGGAGCGCGTAAATTTTCACACAGCAACAAAAACGATAAAGTCCTAGATGGAAAAAAAAGCACAGGCACAACGGTAGTAGAGAAAATATTAAGCGTTTTATGCACCCCACCAGGGGGCATCAACAATCTATACAAAGTAATAATAATAATATAAACAATAAAAATGGATGCACACAATACAAAGTACTATAAAAAATAAGCAAGACTAGAATTTTATATATCTCTATAAATATTATAAATAATATTTATAATTTAAGCTCGAGTATGAAAAAAGTCTTATTAGATGGAGGTTGCTGCTAAAAAACTCGTCTAAATTTTGTATATATAGGAAATATTATAATTATATTATAACATATAAAAGATTTCTCTAAAATCACGCAGAACATGTATTTTTATAACCATTTCTTTTGGATATTTGTACCTGCATTTATTTAATTAAAATACCCTGAAAATAGCAAAGTTGTTTACGCAATGTGAGGTTTTTATTTGTAACCCAAACATTGAAATAATAATTAAATTTTAAGGGGGACTAAAAACTGCCTAAGAAGTTAAACAAAACTGTGACCTTTTCTTTAATTGTAACATCAACTTGAAATGCCTGCCTAGAAATTAAGGAGTACTCCAACTTTGTTATCCTTATACACATCGTTGTATTTTACTTATTTTATTTATTTTTGTTCTTTTCGGTATGTTATTTTTATTTTTTGTTTTTGTATTTTTTATTGTTTTTATTTTGGTATATAGAAGAGGGCGAAATTTATTTTAACGAGCAAAAGTTTTTGGGAGCTGCCCAAAGCGAAGGAGAGCGGAGGAGTGCAAAGACAAGGAGAAAGCAGATAGAGAGGGAGAGATGACCGGAAAGTTAAGCCAAGTTGAGGGGAAAGGACCAAGGGGGGCCATGACGAAGGAAATCCCCAACTGCCAATTTGACTGCCGCAGTCGCTGGCATTTTATTAACGCGGCTAATTCCATGCATGAAGCTAAGCCAACTCGCAGCTGGCCCCAGCGAAAATACGGAGAAAAAATACATTGAATATAAGAATAAATATAAAAATAAATATAGGGAGAAGGGAAAATGAATTACAAATAAAATACAAATATTTGATTAACCAAATTTATATTATACTACATTCAAAATAATACCCTTAGTGTAGCCACTTTTCAGCTATACCCACCTCTACCCTGCACTTCCGGTCGTCATTTCTGCTTAGCTAATCTCTGGCCGCGTGCACGTAACCAAAATCCAGAAACAGCTAAGGCCAAAGCCGAAGCTAAAGCTCAGGCCAGGGGCAGCCCCACCCCCTGGGGCACGCCCCCTCACATAAAAAAATGGTAAAGAAGGAGATGCGGGTGCGGGTGCTGGCTTGGGTTCGGGTTCGGAATTTATAAATAAAAACGCTGCAAATCCGCTTGGCTTGCCATCGGGCGAATGTAAAGAAAAATGCTGCGAAAAAGTTTTCGCTTTCCGTTTCGTGTTCTTCGCATGCCTTGCATATTCCCCCTCGGCCCGGCATATCCTTCGAGCAATGCGGTTTCTGGGGAAGGACATGATAAAAACAAAACACACAAAAAATATGCCAACTTTTTGGCACAACTTTTTTAAGGTCATAAAAAATATTTGGAAAATGCAGACTGTCAAAAAAAGATATGCTGGGAAATTAATTAAGCTTCAAATAATAAAAGCCAGAAGGAAGATATTTAAACATAAAACCAGAAAAATCCATTAAATAATTTGTTGTTGTTAATATATACCCTCGTATATGCCTTCAGTCAGGAGCTTGCAACTCAGAGAAAGAGTCATTTCCTACCCTATAAACCAGAGTACATAATCTGCATTGAATGCAATCACAAGTCACTGGGCAATTATCTCAATTTTTCTTACTGCCTCTTTTTCTGTCACAATTTCTTATCACTATTTTGTTGTTCCCTATTTTTCTTGAGTTTTCCCTGAAAACCATAGAAAACTCTGCACTTGACAGCAGCTCAGTAAGAATTAAATAGCGGAATCATACAGATAAGCTGGGGCTTACAGAGGGTTTCTTGGGGCAAACAATGAAATAATTCAGTGGCAATTTATAAATCACAGGATTCTATATATTCACAATATATAGATCAGACAGGGCAAGGATCTAACAGGCACTCTTCATGCCGAGGTGAAGTTAAGTGAGCCTCTGATTAGATGAGAAGCGTTTAATGGGAAGGAGTCTCACCTCGTTTCTGACAGTGTCCCCCGTCACATGGTGTCCTGTTGCAAGGACCCCGTTGCCCAGAGCCAGGAGCCCACACACGCTGCATGCCGCAAGAGCACAACAATGTAATTAAAATGCAATTTGCAGCCATTTACTTTGAGCAAATGCTGAAAAGCTGCCCTGAGCCGCTGCTGATGTGAATGGAAAAACTGGATGCTGTTGCTGTTGCTGATGGGGATGATGCTGAGATGAAATCCTGGCAAGGAGCCGGGGCTAACTGGTATGACCTCCTTGCAGCACGACATTCATTTCCGCCTCGGGGGAAGAGGAGAGAGAAAAAAAATATTACATTTTATTATGATGACGATGACGATGCCGCTGGGAGCCCGCAGGATGTGAGAAGTGTCCGAGTACATGTGCGTAATTTATGGCACAGGACTCGCCTGGGCATTCGGATTACAAACAAACTCAAAGTGGCCATATATGCAATTTTAGTAAAGGAATTGGAAGCTGTAGTTACCAGAGCTGGAAACTCAGGGCCATAAGAGTAAATTCCAATTGTTTGTCAATGGGAAATTCCTGAAAAACTATAAGAACAGGATATGAGAGAAAACCTTACTGAAATGTGCATATAAATGTATAGACTGGGGCAGAAAAGAAATATATAATATTTTCCAGCATTCCTACATTGGAATATTTCTGAGAAACATTTAAATGAAGTCCTGGCTAGTTTTGTTGAATGAAATTCAACTTATAAACTTTTAAAATAAACTTCAGGGCTACATATTTAATATAATAATTTATTAAAGCCATTCTACCTGTGGTTTTATTTTTTTTCAGTGCTCGTCCCTACTATTTGATTTGCTTCCACTCCTTTCCTTTTTTTTGCTCTCAATGCAAATGATTGATGATGAATGATTGATGCTTGATTTATGTGTTCCGCACTTTACGTTTCGGCATTCACTTTTCTGGCACTGCACTTAAAAGCCGAAAACACCGAAAATCGCTGGGAAAATGCAGGAAAATTTGCGGCCCATGAGCAAAGTGCGTTAAAGTGCCGCCAGATTTGAGTGCTTTCCCTCTTAGCTTTCCTAATGTAACCCCATGAGGATACATACATATGTGTGGGATAAAGCACAGGAAGAAATAAATCTGACTTCTGCTTATTTTTAAATGTTTTTATACATATAGTCTCGTTAAATTCTTCTACATTCATTGACTTCAATGAGTTGCATTTCCTGGTTCGTGATGGATTATATTTATTTCGTAGAATTCTTCCTACTATTTTTCTACAGTGTACGTGTGTGTTATGTGCTGCTTCGTTAGCCTGACAGCCTTTCGTTTCGATTTGCTTGGCTGATGTGCATATCGAATGATCGCAGACAGCTTGAAATGCGAACTGTACAAGTTTTTCGATCTTTTTTATATTTCTTATATTTAAACTATGAAACTGAAACACCTATTATGTAGACTTAAGCTTAAGTTTAAGTGTGTTTATTGTATATTTCCCACTTTAAAAACAAGTAAAGTGCTGGTAAAGTACCATAAATATCCGTAAATTACCAGCCTGAATCACCATTTGTTTTAATTAATTGCATGCCGATTTTATGGCCATATGTTTTACACCGCAAACAACAAAGACACCACGTCGTATGCGCAACATTATCACGCATACGCCACGTATGACATATGATAAGCTGTCAAATAGCTCGGCCATTGAATTAATTGGGCGTTAATTGAAAAGGGGGCCGAGGTCTCCAGCCTGACACATGCCTTTGACTGCGAATATTTAATGTGAATGTGAAGTGAAGTGCATTGAAATGCGAAATGGGCTTTAAGAGGACTCGCCCCCGCCCCCAAACGGAAGCTGCACTTTTAAGTCCCAAACCAATATTCCGAAAAACCTTCCACTGGTAGGGCGCCTCTTGGAGCCGCCATCTCATCGCACTGACAGCTTGCCCTGGGCAAACACTGACACCGCCTCAATGGAGCTCATATCAAGAAGGCAAACGCCAGGCAAGTGAGCTCTGGCCTCCCCCCAAAACAAGCTTAAATGCAAACACAACCCAGAGTCGAGTTGAGTTCAGTTCAGTTCTTGCCGCACAGCCAAGCCCAACAATAAATATCGAGAGATGACAGAGAAGAGTAAGCTTAAAGCCGAATGAAATGATACCCTTTCCCACAATATTTTACCATAAATTACTACAGCTAAAATATACATAAGCAAGCAAGCAAATCATGATTTCCCTCTGAAGTGAAATACTTTCTCAAAGGGTACAAAGTAACTCCTGCATGCATGAATATCCCCCTGACACCGACCTGGGGTCAACCGAGCATAACTGCAGCAACTGTTCCAGCTACCAGGACCGTAGATAGCCACCAAGAGATTCAAGAGTGTCGACAGTATTAACTTGGCCAACATTTCCACTCCGAGAAGCCATAAATCAGCAAAAAGGAAGCTTTAATCTCACAGTTAAGGCCATTACAAATGCACTTTGACACTCTTGCTTTCATTTCATTTCATTTCACTTCTTTTGTTTGATTTTCGAGGCCCTTAAACCTATAGTCACCTTGTCAAACAACAAATCAAACAGGATACTATATATATATATTAATGTGGAGGCCCTTCTCAACACAGAACCAGATGCCATTTGATAAACATTATTGTACATGTCCGACAATTTTTCAACAACAATCGGAGCGTGATTGATACAAGTGACTGTGGGCGTGGCACTTTCAGTGTTCTCTCTGTATTCTGTTTGGTAAACGATTTAAGGGGGGATATATATGACAAAGCATTTCTCTTTTGGCAGCTGCCGAAGTGATTAATTTTCAAGGAGCAGGAAAAAGACAGCTTCGCCTCGGGAACGGTTTTGGGTTGGGACAGAAAATAAAATAAAGTTGGGTCAGCCTGTGCTGTGCTGTGTGTGTATTGTGGTGTGTTGTGTTGTGTTGTGCACATTTAATTGCAGCGGGCGGAAGTCGCACAAGCGTGAACTCCGTTCGCATCTGTGGCCGCCAATCAATTGATTTCCGCTCAAGTTCAAATTCATGCTCATCCGCCACTCGGCAACAAAATGTGCCTGTTGTTCAGCAATTTCACAGGATTACACTCGTAATTGTGGATTTTAATCATTAAATGAGTGAGTGCTTAAGGGGTACTGAGGGGTGCAGCAAGGTTGCCTCTGACCTTGCAACTCGCTCAATTTATTCCAATTAGTAAGCAAGCAAGGAATAACCCCTATTATCAATAATATTTCCATACAAATTTGACACCTGAGTGACAAATGTGATTGCCAGCTCAAGTCCGAATCCGATTTCGATTTCTATTCCGATTTCAATTCCACTGCCGCTACAATCATCGTCAGTATCGGGTTCGTTATGCCATGATTGCCATTGTGTCATCATCATCATCGATTCGTGTCCAGTTTGGCCCTGCGACTTCCGGTTGGTGTCTTCCGCTTGTTTGATTGGTTTTTCGCAGTGTGCGTGACCAGCGGATGATGGAGCACATGGTGTGCACCGTGATAAAATAAGGACAAGTTTGCAGAACAATGTGTTTGCAATATATCATTTTCGATTTTTGTACACTTTCAGGGTATTGTATTGACAGTCAGAAGCTTGAAACTCTGTGAAGGAGACGTTTCCGACCCTATAAACCATATATATTCTTGATCAGCATCAAAAACTGAATCGATCTAGCCATCTCTGGCAAAAAAATAAAATTTTCAAAAATTTTCAATTTTTGCAAAAAAAGGAAAGGGGTTACATCATTAAAATTGTCAAAAATTGGCCAAAATTTTCAAATTTTTCAATTTTAAATGAAGTATGCAGATTTATTAACCTACTAAAAACTAACATGGGAAAGCCTTCCGAATTGAAATTAATGCGTTTTTAGCCAAGTTATGAGATTTTTAAACTTTGATTTGTCGATAAAATTGTCATATAAAAAATATAGTTAAATATCGATTTAAAGAATGCGAATATTTTAGGCTTACTTGTGATACATTTCCAATACGAAGCTATAATTAAATTACAAACTACAAAGGTATATGAACTTCGCCCACCCAAAGTAACTTTCCTATCGCGTTCATCTTCTGTTCAAGGTTTTAAAATATGTTACAGCCTTTGACAACATAAATATCTATATATTATTTGGAAACAGAAAGTGCGAGGCTTTCCTTAACTTTATGCATTCCCAGAGGCCTCTTTTCCGTATCTTTCAGTGTAGAAAAAAAGTATCGAGATGTGAGGATGAAAATAAAAGTATAAAAAAAAAAGGAAAGAAAGAGAAAACGTAACTGGGCCATGGAGGAGGTTCCTCCATCACTTTGCCGGAATTGATTGAGCTCTTGACTGCTGCTGCTGTCCATCGACTGTTGTTTGTCTTTCTCTCTCCGGCCGAAGTCCAGACGCGGTGGTCCTTGCGGCGAGTCCTGGCTTCCGGAGTCTGAGTTTGAAGCGCTGCCCTCGAGCGCGACGCATAATTAATCGCCAACGGTTCTGGCCAAAGGGCGAAGTTTGCCATTAAAAAATCGATAACATTTGAATAAGTGGAACGACTTATTCATTTATTCCAAGCCAACCTATATGATGGGCTGGCTAATCGGGGGCCGCAGGCGTTAGTTAATGTCAAGAATATGTGGCGTGATATCACTTGGACTTCTTGTCTAGAATTCCACAGAGTTAATACTAATTAGTATGCCTGAAAGTACCCCCCTTTATTATAACAATTACTTCGAAAATACATAGAAATTGATGAAACAGCAGTTAGGAAAGTCTATAAAAAAATATACAAAGACGAATCCTTCTTCCTTCCCCCACTTCAATGGTTAAAAAATTCATTTAAGCGATTCTTCAGCATTTCCTTGACCAACTTGGAGTCATAGTGGCCAATTGAAATGTCCTTGTTCTTCAGGATCTGAGCCAGACGCTTTACCTTGGCCAGGTGTTTAATGGATCGCATGGATTTCTTGTACATCAAGGGTTTCACCTGGACGCGCATATATTCGACAATGGCGGTGGCCTTGCGAGGCCCCTTGTAGTCCTTGAGCTCGTCGTCCTGTCGGAAGATCTTCAGTGTGGGATACGACTTGATCAAATACTTGTTGCATATCTCCTTGCCCGCCTCGGTGCAATCGATCTTGGCCAGCGTAATGGGCGGATCATCCCCCTTGACCATCTCGGCGGCCTTGGCATATTCCGGCTCCAGGCGTCGGCAGAAACCACACCAGGGTGCATAGAACATCACCAAGGTGGTCTCGTGCTGCTTCAAAACGCTGGCGAAATCGTCGTCGCCCAGTTGCAGGACATCCTCATCGGCGGCGCCAGAGAAGGCCACGAAGGTCAAGAGGAACAGAAGCAGAGGCTCCATTGGGCGCCACATATTGTTATAGATTGAAATTTCCTTTTATTTATATATATATACTTAATTTTCGAGATGAATTCGAATACGAAGTCCAACTGACGAACTGGGTGAAAGCTTTGAAAGTGAGAGCAAAGCCTTGACTGAAAAACCACAGCCTGTCTGCTCTCGACTATTATTTTTGGAATGTCAGCACTTAACGCCCCCCGAATATATACGCACACATATATTCCGTTCCTTAACTTCACCCAGGCGCGCTTTCGTGTCGCCATTGAGCCATTTTGGCATCAAGTTTATTTTGTATAAATTTAGCCAGCTCCTCCATGTCCACTCGAGGGGAAAAGTATTGAAATATGGAAGAGGGACCCACTGAGAGTGGAAGAGGGGGCGTGACTGGAACCTAAATCAAGTTGAGTGCCTGCAAATGGCAATCAGCGGAGAATAATGGCGATTATATATGGATAAGGATTTGCATAATACAAATGGCGGGCCAGAAATGGGAATATCATATTCGGGCGGGCGACAAAGATGATCAGCAATATATATATATATATAAATATAGTAGTTGATATAGGGTATAAAGGTAGCACAGGGACATGACACTGCTCAAGGATAATGGAAAAAATATGACATACCGTGTGTTCCGTTGTAAATAATGGTTATTATCCTTACTTTTTTTGTCACAAAGTGGCGGATTTTTATTACCCGCCCGCGAGGAGGTGGAGGATGCCACACACACACACACACATCCCAGGGAGGTGCAGTTGAATCATCCCCTGATTGCTCTTCCTGCTCCTTCCCGGACTCCTGCCCTTCTCATTTGCTATGCCATTTGGCTGCTCCACGAGGGAGTGGCCGGGAGCCTGGCAGATGGAAGCCTGGTGGATGGGAACTCTAACAACTTAGATGCAATTTACAGATTTCTGCGTGTCCTGTGCCCCCCCTTCCTCCCTCCGGCGTGTGTGCATAATTGAAGGTTTGCACAGTCAAAGTCCCCTCTATCTGTGCCTACTCCCTCGTCCCTGGCAAGCTCGTTTGTAATTCAGAAACGTGTTGGGAAAAAGCCAATTTGCTTCCAGGCCGAATCAAGCAGCGCTCAGAAGTATGCAACAAACAAACGTACACAAAAAGCAACTGAAAATGTTTGGGAAAACGAAAATAAAACAAAGCAAAAATGAAAATGAAAATGAAAATGAAACTCAAAAAAGGAATGACAACAGCCACGACTAACAGACAAGCCAATGAGAAAATGAAATCTGTGGAAAATTGCAAAATATTTGGAGAAACGTGACAACGCCTGGAACAATCCTACCTCCCGCCTCCTGCCTCCCCCTAACGACAGGTGCCACAGATGCCGGAAAAGCAGCAATAAAACATACGAAAGACTTAAGTTAGCACAACACACAAGGCCCATTTCAGCAGGCACTGTAAAGAAATCTTTTGATATTTTAAAACTAATGTCTGGTCTTTTAAATAGAATAGACATCTTAAAATATTTAAAAATAACGAAAAATATCGAAAAAACAGCGTAATACGATAGAAAAATAATATATAATATGGATAACTATCAATGCTGTTAAGTGTTTGAATTATAGGATTGTATCGGAAATATTTGCACTATTTGAATTAATCAATATTTTCAATGGACAATTTTTTACGACAAATCCAAATTTAAAAATCTCAGAACTAAGCCAAAAAGGCATTAATTTTAATTTTGAAAGCAGTTCTATGTTAGTTTTCATTAGGTTAATAAATCTGCATACTCAATTTAAAATTTAAAAAAATTAAAAAATTTTCAATTTTTGAAAATTTTAATGATATAACCCCTTTCCTTTTTTTCAAAAAATGAAAAATTTTTGAAAAAATTATTTTTTTGCCGAAGATGGCTAGATCGATTCAGTTTTTGATGCTGATCAATAATATATACGATTCATAGGGTCGGAAACGACTCCTTCTCTTAGTTTGAAGCTTCTGACTAACAGTATAATACCCTGGAAGGGTACAAATATAAGTCATTCAACATTTTTATTTCTAATATTTTATGTCGATATTGTAAAAGCTTAGAAGCTTAAATATAAATATCTAAATATTGTTCTAAGTTAATCTAGGATATTAGTGGCTAACGATAAGTGGACAGTATGCTACGGATTACTTTCGATATTATCCGATATCCCATATTTCAGGGTATTTCTATTTTTCTCTTTATTTCTTATTTTTCTCTGTATTTTTCGCATTTCGTGCTTGCCCTCGAAAAGGCGATAACAAAAATCCTTCGGCAAATTGTTGTGTTAACCGTTTGACTACGTGGATTGTGGAGAGTGTAGAGTGGATTGGGGAGAGAATGGAGAGTGGAGATTACGCTAGGGAAAGCCAGGAAAAGCCAGCAGAAAGGTAAAAAAAAAGAGAAAAACTGCAAATTGGTGGATGGGGCGTGGCCAGCTAAATGGTCAGCACGCAATCTCGGACGGACACTTCCGCAGATAATAAATGGCGTCCCAGCCAGAGACAACGTAATTAGCTGAAAATATAGTCAAAATAAAAAATAGTATAGCTATAACAGTTTTTATGACTTTATGTTGAGTAAGCCAAGTGAAAACTTGAAGCTAAATTTTACCATCCCCACGTAGCAACTTGGCATGTCCTTAGCAAGAAGCACTTTTAATATTTTTATAGCAAGGAAATAAAAAGATTCACTCTCTCCACGCAAACTGTAGATATTAAATATTATTTTAAAATATACATATATGTATATTTAATATATTTCCCGCACACCACACACACTTGATTTCCGGCTATATGTGCACCTTGGGGCGTGCTTAGAACGCAGACTCTATTTAAAAGACCTACACGTGCCCGCATTGAGCACCTTTAAGGACCTTCTTTTCCTACTTCCTCTTCCTCTCCTTTGTCTGTGCGTGAGTCCTTTCGCTTTGCGGTGTGCGTGTGTGTGTGTGGTCACGTGCCATCGTTTAGTTTGCATATCGCATATCGGACATCGCACATCCCATGCCGCACATCGCACGCGCACCCCCGAGGCTTTTGGTCAACTTTTGGGGGCCTCCGCCTCGCTTTTGGCATTTCTTTTTTCTCTTTTGGTGATGTCATAAAGAAGTTTTCGTGTTTCTGCCGCTATTCTGGCTGCCTTCCTTCCGGCCTTTGACCTCGAGGTTTCCCTTTAGCACGCTTTTTGCAATGCTTCCAGCCGGGGGCTATTTTTGGGGTCACCTAATGACTGAGACAAACACAAAGCTCGCCGCATTGATTCAATTTGCGGTTGGTTTGTTAGAAGCCACTGCAGTCCACATGGCGTATGCGCAACGTTTTTTAACTGCAATTATGAGGGGAGCGAAAGGAAATAAAAAGGACAAGGGGAAAAAAGGATGCAGGAATGATGGTTAGCAGGACTATGGGTAATGCGTAGGCTCAGACATTAGACGCCGCACTGTGGTATTAAGAAAATATGCCAAGATTACACACAAAATATGAGTATTTCATGGATAATTAATAAGGAAATCTTTTTAAATGCTAGTTGTTAGGGTTTCATTAAGTCCTTTTACGTATTTTACCCATAAACTTTGCATTTTGTTTTAAGAAAATTATGAAACCACTTGAAACATTCATTCCTAAGCCAAATATTCCCCATAAAACCCACTGTTTAGCGGCACACGTGTATCCCCCATTCATTTATATTTGCCCGATGGCATGTCCTGAGTGTGACGTCCCCAGCATGTCCTTCGGCTGATGTCAGAGAAGCTTTTAGTGGTCACAAATCAGACCGAAAGCGAGACCGAGTTTGTTTAGCCGCTCCAGCTGCTCGAACAATGACGTTGTTTGCCTAGTTTTACAGAAGGGGGCGTAACCAAGTCCCGCCTCCGCCCCTCTCACAAACACAGGCAAACATTAACCCAAACACAGACCAATAACCACACAATAATACACACACATTCACACACAGGGAGAGTTCTCTCATTATGCTTTCCCTTGGGGCATTATTCATTTATGCATTGCCAAAGGCGCGTCAATAAAAATTTTCCCGCTCATTAATTTTTATTGCATACTTTTTTGGGGGCTAGACAAAGTCGCCCTGCGTTAGTGTGTGCGTGCACTGAGAGAAGTAATATGAGATTTGTGTAGATTAAATAAGTCCAAGAGTTAAAATAATAAGTGTTCTCTTCAGGATAAAAATTAGAATTAAAATTCTTAGCGAATTTTATGCATTTAAATTTCTTTCTTATTTATTTTTTATTTCTTCCTGTTGCTGAGTGTATCCTGTGTGTATGTGCGTGTTAGCAATTAAGCCTGAACAAGGCCACAATATTTGGACGGGGGCCCCTCAAGGGTTGCAAAGTTTAATTAAATGGGCGGGCATAACGATTATGATGCCGATGCTCGATCCCAAAAACCAATGTCCTTCCCCCCCACCTGTTCCGCAGGCCCGTTCTGTTGTTGCATTCTGCGGAAATTTCGGTGGCAGGACACCAGCAGCAGCAGTCCCCCTATTATCCCCCACTGAAGCTGCAACTAATTAAGCGGGGAACTTGGCATAAATGGTTTCTCATTAAATATTTATAGTAACAAGCACTCGGGAATTAAGCTATATGGCAAAATGCTAAACCAAGGCCTGCCCTAAAGGATAACGATATTTCTATTAAGCTGAACAATCCCAATAAAAATGTAGATGTGATTAGGATGCAGTATGTTGATTGTACTTTGTCAGGAAGATTGAGGAAGCCTATTTATAACACTTATTAAACTGTTTAAAATAGGATTGTATATCCTTGAGGGATATTACAAACTTACAAACTTAACTTAGTAATTTTATAAAAACCATTAAACATTATTGAACTATTGTCTAGTCAAATGTTATTCAAGAGAAAAAGCTTAAGGTGCTTAGCTCCACTCGAATGCCAAGACAATCGCATTAATCATTGTGTCAATTAGTAAAATGGAAGCCTTCATTCTTAATTAGATCTCGGGCCACGTGTGTGTGCAAATATTTACTCGAACCAAAGACAAAGGCAACGAAAACGAAAGCGGAAAGCGGAAACGGAAAGAGACAAATAAAAACGGAAATGCGGGAGACTAGAGCGAAAGGGTTCAGCTGGGAAGCTGTGAGAAAACTCACAGAGGCAGCAGGACATCTGTAGCTGCAGAAGGAGCAGATGATGCTGGAGACGCTGCTTAACGAAATATGCAAATTGGCCGAAAGTATGCCACAGACAATGGCAGGCGAACAAACAACAGCATTTTGCAATTAGTGCAACTGTCAACAAGAGATGGCTCAGACCGGGACAGAGACAGCCACGGCGGAGGCGAGTTCGGGTTAACACAAAACTCGTGAGCGCCATGACCAAATCCTGCACTGCAAGGCCATCCTGCCCCGTCAACGCCATTCACTCGAGCTGAGGCTCTCCCCTGTCCCCTGTCCCCTGTCCCCGGGTCCCCTCTCCGTCCCCCGGCCCTTGGGCCTGTCAGCCAGCCGGCTCATCATGTGGCCTAAGTGCCTTTTGGGACTCACTCGGCAGCCGTCCGTATCATCCAGCCCAGAGGCCCACATACTTAGCTACTCGCATACCAGGGCCAAATCGGACGTTGGACCATCGATATTTGAGGCTCTGATTTAAGCAGTGACAGGGGCTTACTCTTTAAAAAATATATACTGATAAATATAGGAAGTTTTTTTTAATAAGTGAGAAACAAATATTTTTGCAGGCTCTTTTAAAATCAGTTAAAAGCGTGTTACATATTAAAGGAGTCATTTCCGACCCTATAAATCATCAATCATGATCCAAAAAGGGTATAAAAGGGTACCTTTGGTTTCCCGAAATTATCTATCTTTCTTGTTAATTTACTTTTTTATATACTAATAAGATATATAATATATATTTAATTCTACCTAATTATAAAAGTTAAATACAATAAGTAACATACTTGGAAGTTAATAATCAACAAAGTTGTTTAGTTATTATCTATCACACCTCTATCAAGGACTCGACATAGACTCATAGAGAAGACAATGAATAAGGTTATTAAATAAGTATTGGTAATTATATTACTTTGTTTATTAAATTAATTAAGGTCTCGTTTTAAAAACGCATCTGTCTAATAATTTAAAGCAAAACTTTGGCTAACCAGTGTCTCTGTCTTACTTGGTTTACTTTCGTTGTTGTTTGATTTAAAACCCGGCTGACAACCAACAAAAAAGGCAAAGTTTTCAGCAAGCTGTCAGGATTTCAAAGTAAGGGTTAAAAATATTTCAAAAAATTTACAATGGGATTTACTTCAGAAGTGTTATTTAATGACGTGTAAGAATGGGAATATATAAAGTTCATTTTTGATGGAATTAAAAATTCGAACTAATCATATAAACTAACTATAAACTAAACTTCACTACAATATAATAAAAAAAAAACTATAAAGTTGGATTAACAAAATAAATAATAGTTCAACTCAACGCATTATCCTGTGTAATAACAAATTCCTCACCCATTTTACATATGTTGCTTCGATTGCCGAAATCTGCTTTGGAATAAACCCAGCGCAAAGCCAGTAACTCATTAGCTTAGGTTAATGGGGCAAAATCCCGACAGAATCCTTGCTGGAAACTACTAAGTAGACTTGTTGTTTTATCTATGTCCTTTCACCTTACCGCCCCCGCTGTGTTTTATTATTGGCCCAAGTCATGATTAATATGGCTTCTTGCGGCGTTTATGGCCAAACTTTAACCGGACTTTCTGCCGGGCTATTCCCCCCTCCTGCGTATAAGTATGTGTGTTTAATGGCTTTACTTTGCTTTTTTCCACGTTTCTTTGCAGGTAAGCACGGGTGTTAACATCCTTAGCCAAAAGACGAGAGAGGAGCCAGAAGCCTTGGCACACTTTACACGCCCCGGCGTGGCCCTGAACCGAGCTCCTCCACACATCTGGCAAATAAAGACAAATGGCCGGGGGACAGAGGGGCAAAAGGATGAAGCTATAGCTGATGAAAGTGCTGAAAACTCTAATTGAATTTTATGTTAGCATGTGAGTGTGTGAGTGTGTGTGTGTGTGTGCGTGTAACTGTCGCCTGGAAAAACTTTCAATAGCATTTCAATTTGCAATTTCACTGCAAAGTGCCCGGAAAACTCCCACCGACTTTGCCAAAGGGGATAAAAACTATATACCAAGCCAGGGCTTGGGAATTATTTAAAGAAACGTAGAGCTTATATTGAGTGTAAAATATATAACAAAAATACATAAATTGAAAGGGGAGAGAAAGCATAGAAGACTTTCTCTGAGTTTAAGCCTTTAGCAGGGCTTTTCCAATCACAAAATACAGAAACCATCTGGCCAAAATGCAAAAACTCACAACTAAACGTACCAAAAAATCTTTTTCGGTAACTCAATTAAATTCTGCGACACATACGATGGCATACACATAGAGAAAAATATGTAGTAATACTACAAAAAGAATTTATGGTAAATAAAATAGCTGGAAATGAGCTTTATATTAAAATCATAAAGCAACTTAAGCCGCGAGATGAAGCCTTCTAATTGTTAGCTTTAGTTAAATATAAAATTTAATTAATTATTTTATTGTTTAAATATTTCATTTGTTTCAAAGTATATATATTAATTTCTTGAATTCGTATATGATTCATAAGCTAATTGTCTTATTCATTATTTATGTACTCATTTTCCTAAATCTATACACTTTCAGTCCCTCATTTATGCCACTATTTTAATAACTAAAAACCCAGATTGTTTTTCCCCAAGTGTTTGTGTGTGTGTGTGATACCCCTCACTCACACGTACGATACTTGTTTTTATGACCACAAAGTCGGCAAACATTTAAAACCTCATTCAAATGGCGCCATGTGGCATTAAAGTCCCCGGAGAACCACTTAGCGCCCCTGCATATGTGCCGAACACACACACAGATATATAAATATTTATACATATATATATATATATATATATATATTTCTATATGCACGAATGTGTAGTAAAAACCACGCCCTCGCTTATAGACAATTAGGAACCCTCGACAATCTGCGAAAACTTTGCACATTTCGAAGCGCAAAAAAAGTGGAATTTTTTGTTTCTGCGTTAACGATGCCATCGAACAAATTAGTTGAGAGACGGCGGCAAATTAAATTCAAGTTAAGCCACCAACAACAAAGCAATAAAAATAATTCGAAATAATAATAAATTATAGATTAAAGAAGGCCGGGACAAGGACAAAGCCGAAGCTGAAACAGGATGCGACCCAAGGATGCTTAGTGAAATTTTAATTTCAAGCAAGCAAGGAAAACAATAAAATATAAACAACTATACAAACAAAACTTGAAAGAATATATATAATATGAGAATAATATGCATAAATATTTAACTGAATTAATATTTAAACTTAACTTATGTTCTAAAATATTTAAAAGCCAAAACAATACCGAAGATTAAATACATCTAGAATTGCCTCATAAATCTGCCATGCAATTGATTTCAAGGCCTGCGGCTTATGCCTGCCTTTAGTGTTGACAAATTTAATTGACAAATTGTTGGCTTAAACAATTATTTTGGAAACAATGCGTGCATAGCTTGCGGTTTAGTTGCTTGACAATGCCATTACGTATACGCAGTGTGAACCCATTATGTGTGTGCAGCATACACATTCATCCCGATTTCGATGCTGAAAGATTAGCTTCAAAATGCAGACTTATATACCAGTTACCCAGACAATTGACAGATTCATAGAAAACCCATAATCATTAATAATAATCCTGCGGCTCGCAGCCCAATATACCTAGAGCTTTGAGGAAACCCGGGGACAAATGAGTAGCAGCTTATCTTTAAGAAAGCACGAAGGATCTGAGAGCTGCTGTCTGGTCGTGTCTAGGACGATAAATATATTTGTATGCTTATTATTCAAGTGCGTGGCCGGGTAGCCTGCGTCCCGAAGGATGTTACAGGTGCCAACAGCAGGAGCAGCCGTTGCCAGCCTCCCCTGCTTCCTCATTGCTAAGCAGTTGCCAGCATTTTGTGTTAAGTTTATTAACTTTATTAAGGAGCCAGCTGGAGGCGAAGGAAGGAGGCCCAGGGAGTGGGAAATGAGGCGTGGGGGCTGGGCGGGGGACTGGGGTCCTTCCCTTTATGGCAGGATTCCAGCCGCAGGCACCCCACGCATGCTGAGCTCAGCAGCTCAGGCTCACCCAGGTGGTGGCTTCTCGGAGCTGCCTAATCAACTGCCGCTTATTTATTTAACTTTGGTTTCACATTCGCCAAGCAAGCAGAAGAAATGTGTTTAACTTGGTGGTTACTGGTGGCAGCACTCAAAAATAAATTCGGCATTGCTTAAAAGCTAATAAAAAAATGTTTCAAGTAAAATTAAAGGTAGAATAATTAAATTTTCAATCAATTTCCTATACATAAAAAAGGGGTTTAAAGTTATAATTAGGTATAATTGAAAGACATATATATTCACTTAAAGTTAGATATAATTTCCAGTGTAATCTCTGCTCGCCGTGTGAAGTCATCGAAAATTCCATTTGATTTCACTTGAATTCAAATGGAAATTGGCCAAAAAAGAATAGCTGCACATACTGTTATATATATATATATTTTAATGCAATATTTAATACAAATCCAAATGCCATTTAAGGGCAACTTTCATTTAATTCGATTTACAAGAGAATCCCATTTAATTATTGTCAAATATTCGATTACAAACATTTTCCGCACAATTACCGCAAATTAAAAGAAAATTTTAAATGGATTTTCCACTGACAGCGTTTTAAATTTTTAAAGGCAAGCGAGAGAAGGTTTTCAGGGGAAAATTGAGAGTGGGATAATGGCAGAGGCCTGGCTTTTCTTTTCACTCTTCTTACTTTTTCGTCCTGTTTTTTTTTCTGCTGTTCTTAATGTGGAAACTTACTCATGTAAATGAAAAAACGCAGGTGGCAAAACTTTTCTTTGCAAGGGCCCGGTGCATGTGTGTGCTGTTGTTGTTTTCCTTCATTTTCCCCCAAGTACGTGTATTGACACTTGTATTTATATATATGTATATATACTATATATGTTTGTATGATATTTAGAAAACACTCTGGCAAAGTTAGGGCTCAGCATAAGGCATAAGACAGACGGGAACTCGACACATAAATTAACTTTGTTGTCTCCCTCGGCTTTTCCACATTTCCCCCCTCCAATTTCTAGCTTGTTTTTCTTATTTTCTTATTTTTTGTATTTTTATTTCGATTGCCTCCTTGAGTCTCGCATTTTCCATGCGCATAGCAATGTGGCATTAATTTAATTTTAGTTGCAAATAACTTTACCCACTTTCCAACGCTTTAGACCAGCTCCGGAGCAAGAGGGGAGGGTGCAGGAATTCAATTTCAGATCTAAATTTAATTTCAGCTTCATGCTCGTCTGCATTTTACCAACTGCATATGGCCAAGGCTTAAATGCCCGAACGATTACGGCTTAAATATTGTTTATTTGTGCAATTTATTAATCACTCAATAAAGGCAATGGCATATAATTAGCAATCTCTGCTCATATAAAGCACTTCAAATAATAAAAAAGCTCATTAAAAGCAATACAAACATTAATTAATGTAATAAATACAAAGAGGCGAAATTAATGTGGTGTTTAAAAATGTGGAAAATACATTTTCCCGATTGCAAAGTAAACAAATAAACACAGCTATACCCATACTTTATATAATTTTATACAAGCAATGAATTGTTTAGAAAAAAATACACCACTTATTACCATACAATTCTTTAATCTTCGCTCAAATTTTAAAGTTTTTTTGTCACTTATTGATTTAACATTTACATTTATTGTAAATGTACTAAATGTACGTACTTATAACGCATAAAAGCGATAAGGTTATTGCCTAAAGGCTCACATCAAATACATAATCGCTCCCCAGCGTTGCGTAAATCGTTTCCAGGAGCCAAATATCCTTTAAAAAAAAGCCGCAGTTTAAATGCCGGCAAAGAAAAGATTGGCCATAAAACATCGATGGCTTGTCGGCCATTTGCACTACATGTGCCTACATCAACCTTGGTTTACTATTTTAACCATAAACAAGCGCACATATTTATGCATACGATCGGTTTGGCAAACACCCCAGTCACGAGTTTCCAACCCCCCTCCCTTTATTTGCACTTCCTCTTCCCCTTCGCCCCTCGCGACCGAATTCCACTTCTTCCGGACGGACGACTAGTTACACGGCCTGATTTGGGCATGTTAACCAAAGCGAAAGGCCCATATTAAACATTGTTTGCCACAAGCAACCACAGCAATATGAGTTGGGCCGGGGAAAAAACAATAATAATCCAACTGCTGATGTTGATTTTCCTGTTGTTGCCGCGTGCGCTTGCATGCTGATTTCCGTTTCCTGTTTACGAGGGTGCACATAAAACATTACAGGCGGGTATATAGCCCAACATGTTGATAGATCGGGCGATACAAATTCTGATATTTACTTGGGCATCCATAAAATATCATTTTTCAATTAAATGTAGTCCAAAATAAGATTTTAATAAAAAGTAAATTCGAAATTCCTTCGATCTTTAACTGATATTTATAACTATTACTATTTATATAATATATAATTCAATATATTTCATATTTTCAATCAAATGTATAATATGTTTATCGTTACTATTATGAAAATTAAAATCCACATGCCTTTATACAAATCAAATGGAAAAATATATTTTCTGAAATGGGTACACGTGATATTATTTGAAATACAATATTTTACTCCACAACAAATATTATTATTTCGGGTTTTTTTTTATTTTCGATGAATACATACATCGTTAATGCCTGCCCTGGTATGCATACGTATACGCAATGTGTGCCTGTGAATATTCAGAGGCATTCTTCACAATATGAATGCGCAATTTTTATGGCATCAATTTTTAATAAACCCCTATCCTATTTACAGGATATCCCTTATCCCTGCTCCCTGCTCCATGCTTCCCCTGTCCTGCCCCTCTGCATTCCTTAGGTGCCACTGGCTGTGGTGCGTGGTCCCATCGTGAGGAATATAAATATGCTCTTGGGAGTTGGTCAACGGAATCTTTATATCTCTCACTTCAACGCCCGCCATCTTTGTGTCTGGCTTCCGTTTCCCATTTCCTCGCATTCTACTTGACTGCGTGTGTGTGTGTGTGTGTGTATACATACACAAATATATGGGAAAACACCTGCGTCTAAAAGGCATAAGGGGTGTTATCACCTTTGCCTGGGGGATGCCGATGATGTGGGTCAAAAGGGCAGCAACTATGTATATATCCCTAAATGACTTCTCACTTTAAATATTTAGTTCTCTAACCCCAAATGGAATGCTGTTTAAAATGTTGTATATACATATATATTTTTATATACTTTATATGTTCATATATTTATATATGTAAAAACAAAAATACCACCCTGTATGGCAGCTGGTGTTTATGGCCCACAAGGCCTTGGCAGTTACATCTGTTATTTTTTGCCATTTCGCCTGTCGATAGTCTATGGCGATTATTATAAATTACCTTTTGAGGCGAACCAGCTTCAAGTGCCAGTAACACTTGTACAGACACGTTGTTACTTTTATCTCTCTTAATGTATTCATTTTGTTCTTTAACTTTTGATACCCTTCTATTATAAATGTATTCAGAAGTTTGCAACTAGTTTCCGAATGTATATAAAATATTAGGAAACGAACTTTACAGTTTAAAATTGAACTATAAGATCTTATTGGAAATCGATCATAACTTAGATTAAAAATCGATATTTATCGATATTTTAATATGACAATCTATATAAAAATATATACATATATACAATTTTAAAATAAAGTGTTTATTATAAAATGTTTTCAAATACTTAAAATCTTTCCCGACAGTTTGAAATATAACAATTCCTAAAAATTCAATTGCAAACTGCAAGGGTATACAAACTTCTACGTGTCTCATTTAGCTTTCTATCTTGTTTGTTTTTGTTATTGTTTTTATTGATGCTGTTGTATTTGGTATGTTCTGTGATCTGTAATCGACCTGGATATCGCATTAATTTTGCAACATTTCCACTCGAATGCGACTACAATGACAGAAACCCAAGAAGTTATTGCAGCTAGGATAAAAAAATTAAAGCAAGGTGAGACGGGATATATATATATATGAATGTATATATATATAAATATATACACATAAGGCAAGGCAGAAGCTCAGGAAAAAGGAAAAGAGGAAAATAAATGTTAATCGAGTTGTTGGCTCTGACAGTCGATTGAGGTGAGGTGGATTGAATTGGTTTATGTGTTCAGGTTCCCGGAGGATGAATGCCTTCACTTTATGCCTCAATGGCAAGATAACACTCCGCCAAATCCAATCAATATTTAGATAAAATAATTCTTTAATTAACACACTTCATTTTAAGAAATATTTGAAGCTCAGGTGTTAATAAATTTAAAGAAATCTTAATAAATGTATTAATATTTATTATTAATGTCCAGAGAAATCAAGTTAATTACTAAATTGAAATAAAGAATTATTATTCAGGACTTAATATATCTGTTAACCATATTATTATGTTAACAGATATATTAAGTCCTGAATTATAATACTTTTTCCTCAGTATATATATTATATTCCCTTTCTCAGCGGTTTGTCATGCGGTTTTTTGTGCGAAAGGTTTAGAAGGTTTATTTTTTTTTTTAGAGTCCTGCATTTGACATATGCGTTGGCTCGAAAAGTTGTCAAGTCAGCAGAGAACTGCGTAAGCACTTTCCGGTCCCTTCTCCTTCTCAAATCCGCACTCAAGCGTTAAGCGTTAAGCGGGGGGAAGTCCCGGCTTCCTCTTACGATGCAACATTAATTTCGATGCGGTCAGAACTTCTTGTGGTAATTTTCAAATAACGAGAGAGGACCAAAAACTGTTGGTCTTGTGGCTTAAATTCCACACTTGATGAAAAGCTCCGCATGGAAATTTTGTCAAGCGGAAAATGGGATTACCATGGCCAAGCATCCTTAAAGCTTCAACTTTGCCAGGAAAACTTAAATATAGCTTTTCATAGGCCAAGATTATGGCCAGGAAAACCGGAAAACTTCTTCAAGTTTTCCCAAAGCTTTCCGAAAGCCAAATTTAAAACCGTCTAGTAGTTAGATTTCCTAGCTTTTTGAAGTTTTTATATATATTTTCCTAAGCTTTTTAACAATTTTAACTTTTCGGAAAATTAAATAGATTTTTTTACGAAACCCTCTTAAAATTTATAAAAAAAAAACCTTATTTTTTGGTGCAGAAAAGTTTACAAATCTAGATAAACTATATTATTTACTTTTTTTTCACCAAAAAAATAATAATAAAGTTCGGTTTCTGTTAAAAAGAATAATACTTTTTCGGCAAAGCTCAGCCGGGACACAGAATCCTTTTTTGCAACAGCTTTTTCTAGCAACAGCTGATTTTTAAGGACATTCTCCTTGGCGCCCAAAAATTTACTCGTGCCTCTGTGAGTGTGCGTGTGCCACGAAAAAGGTAAACAATAACAACAAACCATTAGAGGAGACTATTATCTACATATACACTCAAAGTAATTATACTGAAAGAAAAAACTAACCTATACAAATTTTAATGAACATTTTAGCGGACCCTTTTTTTTAATTATTAAATATTTCCAATTCTAACAATAATTCTTTTAAGTATTTTATAAAAAAATCTTGATATTGAAAATTCTATTACTTATAAAGGCATAATTATAGATTCGTTCTCGGATGTACATATTATTATTTATTGGCTATTAGGTGTCAAAATTCCTATAACCTTGCAGTTTGCAATTGAAATATTTATACAGGAATTTGATCATAACACAGTAAAAAAACAGCATTAAATTCAATTCGAAAAGCCTTTCTATTACCCTTGCATTCTTTCCTCTTTTCCCTATCCTTTTGGCAATTAATTAAAGGATTTCTATGTCAGACACTGCCATAATATCTTGCAGTGCAGCAACTCTCGCACGCACGCTCACGGACACACACACACGCAGACGCAGCAGAGAAATGGCGGAGCGTTTGGAATGTAAAACACCGTTAGTTCCTGTGCTCCGCCATTCTCTGTTCTCTGTTCTCTGTTTGGCATGCAGTCTCGTCCTCGCTCTCTTCCTCGTTCTCGTTTTCGTTTTCACTTTCAGTCGTCGCTTGACTTCCGCAGCTTTCGCATTTCTCGCGTTCGTCTCCCGTCCGGTCGTTCGCCGCACTCTCTCTCTATTTTTCTATCTCACTTCATCGCCGCTGTCTCACCTCCTCTCCGGTCCGATTGATGTTATTGTTATTATTTTTGGTGGTCAATATATTTCACAGTGCATAAAGAAACTAAGAAATACAACCGCAAATAATGTCATAAATATAATATAAAAATTCTAAAAAAAAAAAACAAGACGAAAAACTACAAATAAATATAGCTAATAATAAAAGGTTGGAAATTGAATGGTGGAAGGATAAGGTGTGCTGAAGTTGTTTGCCCCCAAAACAGCTGTTGTTTTTGTGTGTGTTATGCCATTTTACCTGCTCCAGTTCACCTCTTCCTCATCCTTTATTTTACTTATTTATCCTTCCTTTCTTTTTCCGGTTAGCACGCTCCAAAACAACACAGAAAAAATGACAACATAAGGAATAAACAATAATAAAATATGCACAAAAATAATAATTAAAAATGATATTCAAAATTAAAGGGCTTGCTTAATATAAATTTATTAATATATTTAAAGTTCCATATATCGAATTTATTAAATTCACAAAGAGAGAAGAAATCAAATCATTAAAAAATAAATCAAAACAAAATTTAAATGTGTCCAAAAGATTGAATTTAAATTATGTGTAATGCAACATTCAAAGAAAATCATCTAGGAAATATATAAATTTATTGAATTCTTATAAAAATAAATAAAAATGTTAAAGCTTATTATTTTCCAAATTTTAAGCCCAGACAAAATTTAAATACTCAATAATGTTATGTTTTTGTTTAAGTTTTTCTTTCGAAGCAAGTAGCAGCTTTTTTTAAATTTATTATTTTTATTTTATATTTATTTACTATAAAATAGTTCAAGTTATATTTAAAATGTGTTTTTTCCTATAGCTTTATAAAAGTAACTATTTATAGATGTGTCAATACGTATTATTATAATTGTTATTTATTATTAGAATTATTTTTATTTATATGATTTTGTTTATATATATTATTGTTTATTCATTTTTATTAATAAATTATACCTATAAAAGCTTGCGTATTTATACCCTTTCAAGGTAAATACTCTTTCAGTCAGAAGCTTCAAACTAAGTGAAGGAATCATTTCCGACCCTATAAATCATATATATTCTTGATCAGCATCATCAGCCGAGTCGATCTAGCCATCTCCGGAAGAAAACAAAAATTTCAACAATTTTTCGAAATTTCAAAAAGAGGAAAAAAAAAATTGTCAAAAATTGGCAAAATTTTTAATTTTTTTTAATTGAAAATTAAGTATGCAAATTTTTTAACCCAATAAAAACTAGCATAAAACTGCTTTCCGAATAAAAATTAATACTTTTTTAGCTGAGTTATGAGATTTTTAAAATTGGGTTTGCCGAACAAATTGTCATATAAAAATATTGACTTAAAAATGGTATTATAATTTTAGTCAGAAGCTTCAAACTAAGCGAAGGAGTCGTTTCCGACCCTATAAACCATATATATTCTTGATCAACATCAAAAACTGAATCGATCTAGCCATCTCCGGCAAAAAAATAAAATTTTCAAAAATTTTCAATTTTTGCAAAAAAAGGAAAGGGGTTACATCATTAAAATTGCTTTCCGAATTGAAATTAATGCGTTTTTGGCCAAGTTATGAGATTTTTAATTTTGATTTGTTCCGAAAAATTGTCATATAAAAATATACAATATATATATCGATTATTTATCTTTATCATGATCAATTTGTTTAAGCATATTTATTAATAAAAGAAAATACCATTGATAGCTCAGATAGTTATAGTTTTTAGTTAAAAGGAAGATACTGGTAAATATATTTATAAACTAAAAGAGCCACGAAAACTTATTCAACACACCCTAGAAAAATAGCCAGCATTTTGTTGCAGTGCAGCTAATCATGTGCGCGTGAGCCTGTCACACACACATATATGTGTAATATGTTCATATAAATCTTTATGGACATTTTTAATTTCCTGCTCAATGGCGTACAAAATGCAAACAAACAGAGCAGCGGACAGGCTGAGCAAAGTGTGTCAATGCCCCGGCTTACACCCCTCGCATCAACGCCCGGCTGCAGCTGCTGCTGCTGCTGCACACACACCCCCCACACACGCGCACACACACTCTAGACAAAAAAGTTTGCCCAACCTAAAGCCAAGAGCTATATATTCTGTTGCTGGCTTTATTTTTTCTTCTCAATCTTAGATCCGCTGGCTGTGGCCCTGGCCGGCTCCTCCTCCTCCGGCCATCTTCTCTGTTTGCACACAGCTCTCTTCAACATGTGTCTCCGTGCGCCTTGATGGGGCATTGATATATGCCAGTGCCGAGCACCGGGGATTGAGAATTGATGGGGCACAGCGACAGGGACAGGCAGGAAGCTAAACAATATCGGGTTCCTCTGGGTGTTGGATCAATTTTTAAAATCACTTCAGCTACAGAGCGGTCTTAATCAGGTCGAAGTTGAGCAATAAAAATGCTAACTATATCTTATATTTAAGTATACCAACAAATTCCACCTCTAAATAGTCCTCTTTATAGTCCTTTTTGGCAAAGTATTTAACCTTAACAAACTTCTCAAGCCGAAAAATTATATATTTTCTTAGTTTACAAGCGGAAACTTTCTTGGCCAAAATAGTTTCCTGTTTCGGCAGCGTAAAATTTAACAACAACAAAGCAAAAGGACTTAGATTAAGAGTCCCCCCAAAAAGGGTGAAGAAGGAGAAAAACATTTAAGAAAAACGAAAGGAAGAAGTGAAAAAGTGAAAGCCATGGGCCGGGGGAAAACCTATGCAAACAAGCGTCGAAGTAAGCAACTGACCAACCACATCAATCATACGCAGTGTTGTGCGAGCCAAACATTTGCATAGTCCCTTCCCTGAATTTTCTCTGCCTCGAATTTTCCCTCGACTAAACTTGCTGAGCAATATGCAAATTGCAAATGTGCTCCAAGTTTTCCCATTTTCCCCAATTTCCATTTTCCTCCTGCCGAAACAGCTGCTGATTTTGTTCAAGTTTCAGTCCTTGGTCAATACTTTTCACAGCGATTTCCATTGAAATGTGGCTTTCCCGTCTATATGTTGTGTTGGGCGGAGAAACCCTCGACTAATTCAATTTTTTGTGCTACTCTGCCTCTAAGTCGTTTATCTGGCACCGAACACTGCCGGCACATCATTATTATTATTATAATCATGACGTCGGTCACATTATGCGGACGCGTTCAGGTTAAATCGCCTGACATTGCCGCGATTATTCAATTTTTCATTTCGCCACCAAGTCGGAGGGAAAACGCCTGAATTTATTGTCCTAAAAACCAGGCTCTGGTATGGGGACTGATGATTGCATAAACAGCTCATTAAAAGACACACACCATGCAATACCCGGTGTTGGGCCGGAAAGAAGTCTCCACTGTCTCCGGCTTGAGGTAGACGGAGAGCTGGGAATCTTTACGACACACACATCTCTAATTTAGATAATGCCTGGCGCACAGCATGGCGTATGTGTGTCCACAGCTTACAAAGTCAAGCCACGAAAATCCCACCCAGCAAGACACTGGTAAAAAAAATATATTAACATTGCTTAGAAAGGGAAATAATCAGGAAGAATCTTGTCCCAGGCAAGCAACAGGTCTTTTAATTAGGAAACCGAAAATACCTTCCTAAGTTTTTAACTTTGTCTTCAACACTCTGTGGAAAATAGCGTTAGAGTCTTATTCGGTATTTTGATTCAAAAAGAAATAATAATAATTAAAAGTTAAATTGATCAAAAATAATAAATATTTTTAAACGATTCTATATATTAAATTATTTATAAGCCTTCATATATTTATTTAAAACCAAACGCTGGTCAAAATAAATATAACTCAACATATTATCTTAATATCTATTTTATTTATTTGAATGATTTCTGCTTAGTTATTATACTAATTTGTAGTTTTCCTACTTTTCGACTCCCTAAATTTTTCGAACCCCGATTTGTGTCAGTGTATACCTTAATGCCTGCTATAATGGCCGTTCTTGTTTGATTAATGAGCCGTTTGACTTGGCAACAGCTGAAGCTGATGCCAAGCCTGCCTCTAAGGCTGATGCTGATGCCAAGGCTGAGGCTCTAACTGAATTCATAGCCCAAAAATGCTGCGGGGGGAGGGTGGTGCTTTCTCAGGGGCTAAGCAACTTTCCGCCGACTAATAAGACATCTTATCACCAACCCATCTTATCCCAACCCATCATAAATAATTCGCGCAGCATCGGAACGCGGCCGCACAATGGTTGAGATACAAAAGCCGCACTCGGCATTAAAGCGGCCATCGCTGAAGCGGGAAACGGTCGTTGTTAACAACAGTGCGCCCACCATCAAAAAGGTGACTCTGGTGCCCAAGGATGAGGTGAGAAAAAAAACCAGAAAGATGAAAATAGAAGCTGTTACAGGACTCGCCACCTTTTCTTACACCTAATTTGCATACATATTTCACGCCATCTTGATCATGTTTTCTCCACAATACTTAATGATTATTTTATTGCTTGGAATATTTCAGGGGTAAGGTAAGGTAGTGGCTATGATTTGCTTATGCTTTATATTTAAATTATATGCATATTCACGCCTTGGATTTTTTGGAATATTAATATATACATAAAAACATCGACACTGGCATATTTTAGCCAAGTTAATTAAGTATGCAAATGCCTTTGTCTTTGTCTTTTTTTCGGGGGAGGGGCCAGAGGAGACTTTTTCGGGGGTGCCAGGACCTTGAAGGGATTAAGTGTCGTCTTCGTTTTTCTAGGCTCATTTAATTGCCTCCAGACGCGCCACAGATAAATATATTCCTGCCCGGTCCTTTGAGGCAGAGAATTCATAAATAAAACAACAGGACTCCCACCCCTTTCCCCTTCAGATTTCACAGTTTATAAATTTTCAAATTATATACACTCCAAGCTCGAGGGCGGGTAATTGGCTTCGGGGGAGTGAGATCTCGATTGGCATTTCATTATTTCGGGGTATTTGTTGGTCATAAATAAAACACAAAACTCGATTTGCCAGGGCACATGGCGGCTGCTGATATCGATACACATATATATGTATATATATATACACCCAAATATATACCTGCAGCGATGGCTTTGTCGGCACACTTTCCACTTTCTTTTTGGCTATAAATAAGTGGGTCCATAATGTCGATTTCCTGCCCTTTATTACCTTATTTTTGGGAGTTGGGAGTCGAAAGACGGGGGCACACATAAACTAATAAAATACAAATAAAATTTATAGCGCTCAGCAAATAATTGAGCCATGCCCTGATTTCCCTTCTCAAATTTAATTTGTTAAGAGGAGGTCCTTAAGGACTGTCACTTTGGCTATTTTATGGCTCTCTAAATATATATACCATATCTTAATTTATATTAAGTAGAAGAAAATAAGGCTAAGAGTAGGTCAGTTTTAAGTTAAAAAAATATTGAATTTATGTCTAATATTTTGAGGGTAAAGCTATCACAACTTGTATGTAGTTTTAGTCATTGAATAAAATACTTTTTAATACTTTATTTATTAATATATTTAGTATTATTTAATTTGATTATTTCTTATATTTTTAGCCACTTTTTCTCTGAAACATCTAGCTTCAAAAACTTGGCAAACACTTCCCTCTGTTGGGAAACTCGCTTTCAGGCAGTTGAAAAACTTTTCTCTGGCGACAAATTGAAGCAAACTTTTTGCCAGAAGCTGATTACGGTTGCCGAGAGGGGACTTGATTCGCATTTAATTATTCTCAGTTGAGACCCTTTTAATGTTTTTTTATTTTTTTTCTTCTGTTTTTGTTAAAATCTGCAAATAACTCGTTGGCGTTGAATGTCGTCGTTCGATTTAAATGAGCAAATAATGACAGCTGAAAAGCATTTTACTTTTTTAGAACTTTGTCGTTGGCTTCGAATAAATATTTTATGACTGCATTTAATGCGACGTGGCGCTGTGATTCGTTGAAATAAAATCAGGATCAAGGATTTCCTTGGTGTATATATAATAATCATTAATATAATGTTAAACTTATATTTTTTTAAGGAATATGCTCAGAGAGCTAACACAACTTTGCAGATTTTTTGTTTATTTATTACATTTTATAGTTCTATATGGTGTTATCCTTTCTCTACTCTCTTTTGATCGTTTACTGCGATATACGTTTTTCCTCCTCGACTGCCTAAAGAGTTGTGAAGTTTTTCCGGCCAAGATAAAGACGCCGCGGAGAACTCGGATCAATAAATAAAAGTAGACAATAAATTTTGCATGCCGGGGCCGATAAGGATAAGGTCTTCGGTTAGACTTTTTACCCTTTCATTAATAATTGTCAGCCAGGCATGTGCGGAGTTGGGGTTGGGTCACCGAATAAATGAGCCAAAGGACCCAAAGTCCATCATAATGACATAAGTTTTTCCTATTGCGTGTGTGTGTGGGTGTGTGTGGGCAATAAAAACTTTTGTGTGGGCGCTAGAGTATATATATACTCGAAAAAATTATATAGTAATGCTTAAACAATATCATATTATATATGATATTTCTATTAGCAATTAAAAAAGTATTCAACAAATAAAAAAAAATAATTTTTGACATATTACACATTTTTTGTGTTTCATAATAAAAAAAAAAAACAATATATTTAAGTATATTAATTTAACAAAATTTGTTTAAAGAAGTTGTTGATATGCTTAAGCAAGAATATAGTTTAAATATTCTTGCTTAAGCATATCAAACAACTTTTGTTAAATTTATATACTTAAACATATTGTTTTTTTTAAACTATAACAAATTTTTGTAACATTTTCAAAAACTTCTTTTAAATAAAAGAAACCAGCCCTTAAAATCAGTTTATAATCTTATGAAAAACCTATCAAAATAGGGTTTTAATAAAATTATAACACGATTTTAAGGCCCGGTTTTTGTGCATTTAAAAAAAATACTAAAATAAATAAATACCTTAAAAAATATGTATTATATTATATATAAATATATATATTTTTTTTCAATCCAAGTGTAGTCTTCCTTTTCCATTTCAACATTCTAAGCTTTTGCCTTCAATGTTGCAAATGATTTTTTTCGCCATTCCTCACGGGAACCATTTTTGGAATGCCGTCGGACCCCTCTCTCTCTTTCCCTCTCCTCTCTCTATCTCCCTCTTTCCCTCTCTGTCCCTACTGCTGTCTCTTGGCCTATTCTGGCTCTTCTTCTTTTTGGCCAGGACTATAACTTTTTTCTGTGCAATTTCTAATTAAAAGCCGACATTTAGTTGAGCAGTGACAGCCGGAAAGTATGGATTAACACTGGACACAAGGTCTTGTGTTTTTGTTATCTTTTGAAAGTTAATTATTATTAAAAAATAACCCTTTGAAACCATATGTATAAGGCCTATAAAATGCACTACGAAGTGAGTTTAAGCCAAGTACCAAGACTAGTCAAGAAATCATAGACAGAAACTATGCGACTATTGCTACTAAAATACACTCAACAAGTAACCAACATAATTAATAAAATATAATATTTAATACTATATATCTTCTAATCCTCTAAAACCAACTAAAAATCGTAACCGAAGTGAGAACACATTTGAAAAAGAAAAAGTCCTTTGGAAACAGCGGCCAAGTGAGTGACTAAAATTGTGTAGCATACATCTGAGGGCAACGCATTAACACTCAGTGTCCATTGTTCTCCCTCCGAGTGGGTTTATAATTTCCACTGGCGCCTTTGACAACAGGACCTGCCCATTGTTGTCCTGAAACTTATCGCCGGCCAACAGCAGTTGCCACAGAAAACGCAGCAGGAATCGCAGCTGTAGCCACTTGCATTCGTCATTGTTTTTTTTCTTCTCACAATCCAATTAAGCACTCGAGGCTGCTTGGGAAACCAGGGGAAATGAGAGAAAAATCCCGAAAATGCAGCATTATAGTGCACGGAATGTGTAAGTCGTTCGCTGGAAATAATGTTCGTCCATAAAATGCAGCTGGGTGAAACCGCCACAAAGTCGCATATATGCTGTCATTCTCTTAGGAAACATAAACTACATGCCAGATTTAATAGCAGCTTGGAAATAATACAAAATATATAAAATATATATAATAACTTACAACTCTATCTGGAACTGAATAAAATATATATAAATTTACATGTTTAAATACACATCCTGATATAGATTTATTAATCTATAAATAAACATCAGGATATATATTAAATTATAATTTATATATATTCATTCAGTGCTCGAAAATCCTTTACCTATGATTTATTTCCCTGGCGATTTTCCTCTGCTTTTCCCCACCCTTTAAACCGACCTTTATAACGCTTTTCATCACCATTTCTTTGCTTTTCCGTTTCCCTATCAATTGTTGATGGAAAAAGCCTTTGTATTGGGAAAGCTACATACTTGCGGGGCAATTATTTGCAGCTGGAAAATAAAATGAATGGCTGGGTATATGAGGATATAAAGGAGGCAGAAGAGGAGGCTGCCTGCTGCTGGATTATCCTACCAGCAAGTTATCCAATTTAGAGCAAAAAAAAAAAAAAAGAAAGCCGCAGACAAAGTCGTAAAATGCAACCATATGGTAGGTAGGTGGCCTCGGACTCCTGCTCGGACACAGGATACAACCAAAAAAAAAAGAAGAGGAAAGATAAAATGGACAGAGAAAACAAACCTTTGTGGTTATCCTCCAACACACACACACATGCTCACAAAATCAACAATAACAAAGTATTTTCAAGCATATGCACTTGTCAGTGGCATCTCCACTGCCTCCACTGAGTGGCAGCCCATAAAAGATGCATCCCCTCCTGTCCAGAGTACCTTGGCATCGCCTATGGCTTTGTCAGCTGTCGGCTTTGGTTGCATTTTAAACTAAGAAGAAATTTTTGAAAAAATAAACCCAAGGCAATTTGGGGGAGAAATCTAAAGGGTTTGCTTTGAGAAAGTTAAGTGCTGAAAAATATTTAAAGTACAACATAATGTTTAGACTTCAGAAGGTAGTAAATAATATATGGGTGCTAAAGAAATCACTAGCGTTTTTTAAAGCCTCAAAAAGGTGTCAAGATTTAGGTTTCCAAATTTTACTTAAAAGTAACACAAATCTGGTACCATTAAAATTATATTACATACCTATTTTAACCCCATTTTGAAGGCCTTTAAAAAAAAACTTAATAATAAACTAAAAACCCTAATATATACATTTAAAAAAAATATAGATAGTACTTTTTTTGTACAGTGCCCCATCGAACAATTGAAAGACAACCTTCGCGGTAATCAGGGTAAATGAGGAAAGGCAGGAAGTGCGCGAAAGCCGCAGCCAGAAACTGGGATTCAATAGTACCATGTCCGGAGCAGGGAATGCAAATGCAGAGGATACGATCGATAATATGGATACCAATGGGAATGGGTGTGGAAATGCGAATGGGAATGGGCATGGGCATGGGCTTGGGTCCCTTACCTTTTCCCGCAATGAGCGTTTAATGAGCTGTGAACGCATTCACCAAGCGCCTGCATTTGGCGTTTTGCCCAAGGCTTCAACTCCGGCAACAAAAGGCCAACACAGAAATTGGCGGACAACAATGCTGGGAACAGCATTTACATTTCCCTACCCTCCCTCCCCCCTCTATGTAGTAGTCGTCATTTGCACAAAAAAAAATTATGCGGACACTTGGGAAAGCCAACGCGTATACGCCCCGTGTGACAAGCGGGGAAATCAGAGCCGAAAAGTGTTGTGACTTTGGCACTACAAAAGCGGACCTAAAACTCAATTTTTAATTGCCAGAGGAAAATAAAAAAAAAAGGAAATAAGTGAGAAAAATCCGAATTAGTTGTCACTTTGCTTCTACGGCTTTTCTTTGAGGCGAAAACCAAGCTTTAAGAGCTCCTCCTCCTGTTGGCAGTTGTCACACCTTTTTATTGCCCCAACTGGCATTAATAGCTAATGAAGGCACATCAATTGCCCGGCCACAGGACACCAAAGGAAGCCGCAGGAGGCTGAACACAGGACGCTGGATCCGGGACAATTGGTCGCCATCAAATGTCAGACATTTTACAATCGCCGGACACTAAATGGGCTCCCACTGTCCTCGTCGTTTTTTTGTTTTTTGTAATGGCCATAAATTGATGTTGGGATCCTTTTTTGTGTCCTTTTGTGGGTCAGAAATTACTGCTTTTCCACACATTTTCCTCGACAGAAATTATTTATGATAATTTTATTGCAAGTTCCTGTTCCGGCGATTCTTTCGTTTCAAATTAAATGCCGAAGAGGAAATGCAGAGCAATTACTTCTATGTAATAGTAAATCAAAAATGAAGCTCTTTAAAAATATATAATTCCTGAAATCAGTTGAAAAGCTAGCTTAATGGTTTTTTTACTGCAAAAGAAAATGTGAAAATGTGTGTGTAAGAACACAGAGTCGTAAACACCGGAAATCGAGTTAATGCCGAGTGACTTTAATGGCCTCATCAAACGGCAAAAACTAAAACCGAAATCGCACAGCTTAAAACTTTTCATCGCTCTCTCACTCAGACTAAACTTTCCACTGGCTTTTCCATGGCCATGGAAAATCAAGGAAAATATCGTACGTACATATAGGCGGTCATAAAGCGGCTGGCCATCTATGTTATGCATGCTCTTTGGCCCAAAAAGTTCTTCCCGCCCGACCTCAAGTAATAGAATTAGTTTTGTAATTTCAATTAGCACCAACGCCTGCATCCATTTTCCATTTCCCATTTCCGCCGGCAAGTGCACATGCTACATACATTTTTAATTAAATTTCAATACAAGCCCAGTTGCTCCGGCACTCGGTGGGGACTTTTGCAGGAATCGAATTTCCAAGGAACAACCAAAACCAAGAGCACACACAATCACAATGCGAATCCTTCGTTAAGAAATCCGAACTCGGGCCAAGTGCAAATTGAGTGAAGGCGAAGGATTATGTGTGGTTGTGTGTGTGTGTGTCTGTGTGTTTGTGTTTGTGGAGGGGGCGTGGCAAAAGAAAAATAGAGAAAGGGAAAGGGAATGGCAGAACTCTTTGCCTCACATGCAAAATGCATTCAATTCATTTGGCACTATTTTTCGGGCGGAGTATACCCTGTAAGCGAGTTTGTTAGGAATCGGTTTAGGATAAGTTCTAGTTCGATTAGTTTCATTATACTTAAAAAAATTCAATTCTATATAGTGTCGATTCGTTTTTCTAAATGTTTGATTAAGATTTGAAGGAAAATATAAATATAAATGACCTTCGTATGTTATACCTCGAATATATAATTTATTGCCAATATTTAAATTAGGTAATGGGGTCCATGGCAATAAGAAAATGTAATGGAAAATAAATACATAGCCTGCACAGCTGATTATAGCCCTAGGCCTGATTCCTTCTACTTAATCTATATAAATAATATAATTGTCATGATTAAGACTTACCGCAGTATCGTCATTTCTTAATTTCTTCCAGTGTAGTTATATTTACGGTGACTTCAAGTAGGCCTTCTGTTGATGTTGTTGTTGATGCATGACAATGGCTAGGTAATATCACTAAGTCCAATCATTATCACTTTCACTATCAAGATCTCTAAACACGTGATCAGCGGGGAGGCCGATAAGAAACTGAAGTCAGTGCGGCGGCTGTACATCTATTAATAGCAAAAGAGTCAAGAGAACAGAGAATGTGAGAGCGAGAGAGTAAGCGATGTCATTAGAGCTAGGCAGAGCGAGATAGAGAAACAGACAGAGTGTGCTAGGCAAAGTCAATGCAAGCGTTAGAGAGTAAGCGAGAGAGGGAGCGAGAGCGAGTTATGCTTTTTCCTCTGCATAGCTAGCAAAGCTGATTATAACCCTATGCCTAATTCCTTCTACTTAATCTATATAAATAATATAATTGTCATGCTTAAGACTTACCCCAGTATCGTCATTTCTTAGTTCCTTCCAGTGTTGTTATATTTATGCCGACTTCAAGTAGGCTGCCTCCTGTTTATCCCGATGTATGACAATGGCTAGGTGATGTCACTAAGTCCAAGTCCAAGTCCAATCACAAACACAACCACTATCACTTTCACTATCAAGATCACTATAGGTGTGATCAGCGGTGAGGCCGATAAGGAACTGAAGTCAGTGCGGCGGCTGTACATCTATTTATAGCACAAGAGTTAAGAGAACAGAGAATGTGAGTGCGAGAGAGTAAGCGATGTCATTAGAGCTAGGCAGAGAGGGATAGAGAAACAGACAGAGAATATTAGGCAATGCCAATGCAAGCGTTAGAGAGTGAGGGAGCAAGAGCGAGTTATGCTTCTTCCTCTGCATAGCTAGCAAAGCTGATTATAACCCTATGCCTAATTCCTTCTACTTAATCTATATAAATAATATAATTGTCATGATTAAGACTTACTCCAGTATGGTGACTTTAATTAGGCTGCCTCCTGTTTATCCCGATGTATGACAATGGCTAGGTGATGTCACTAAGTCCAAGTCCAAGTCCAATCACAAACACAACCACTATCACTTTCACTATCAAGATCACTATAGGTGTGATCAGCGGTGAGGCCGATAAGGAACTGAAGTCAGTGCGGCGGCTGTACATCTATTTATAGCACAAGAGTTAGGAGAACACAGAAAGTGAGAGCGAGAGAGTAAGCGATGTCATTAGAGCTAGGCAGAGAGGGATAGAGAAGCAGACATCTCTGGAGAAGCACAGAGAATGCTAGGCAAAGCCAATGCAAGCGTTAGAGAGTGAGCGAGAGAGGGAGCGAGAGCGGGAGCGGGAGCGAGTTATGCTGTTTCCTCTGCATTTAACGATCGTTGCTTATCAGCTTTACGAGAGAATTGTACGAATTTATTTAGATGAAAACCGATATTTTAAAATAACACCAAACGGCCTATTATAAATACATTTTAATTATTCTATAAAATTTATGAGAATTCTCTTATAAAATCTATGCAAAACTATATATATATATATTATATATTCTATATATATATTATATATTATATTATATTATATATATATTATATTATATTCTTGCTATTTTTACAAGCTCTCCCCTATATTATATGTGTTCTTCCAGGGTATACTAGCAACCATTAGCTTTTCCCGGTTTGCTTTCTTCGTGTCTGTTTACATTTTGGCCTCAATTTCCTCGCCATTCACTTGTCAATTAAGCGCTTCAAGAACTGGCTTTCCTCATTCGTTTTTCCCTCGGAAAATTCAGTCAAAAACTGATAGAGAACAACGAAATAAATGCAGAGAATAATTGAATATATATTGTATTTATATAGTAATTAA
Source organism: Drosophila bunnanda (assembly GCA_035046265.1). NCBI lineage: Eukaryota > Metazoa > Arthropoda > Insecta > Diptera > Drosophilidae > Drosophila > Drosophila bunnanda. Next base: position 1,700,247 of record JAWNOB010000017.1, read on the forward strand.
TAGCTATCATTGATAAGTACCCGTAGTTGGATATTATATATGTATGTAGGTGTAATATATATATTCTCTTTCCTACATTTGTCAAATACTTACTGGCTGACCATTAGTTTAATTAAAGCGCCGGGGTCCCCAAAAACAAGGCGCAGCTCCATGCAATTAACCAATTGGCGGGAAAAGAAGGCGAGAAATGTGAAATATGAAATATGAAACATGAGAAGAGGCCACACATTGAGTGCGGGAAAAACAAAAGGAAATAATATTAAAGGAAAATTGGGGGGAAAAATAAATTAGGAAATGGGATAGAGAGCTGCTGCTATTGAAGGAATATACACATATCCCACAGAGTGACAAATGGAACTTAGTTTCTTAAGTTCTGATACATATTCTTAACTTTAAATGTATGATCTTTAAAGATTATTTTTATGTACAAGTATATTTTTCTTGATTATATATTTAATCATTACTTAAATCTTTGCAGGAACTGGTGGCCATTTCTCCGGAGCGCCGCAACTGGCGTGGCATCTTTATTGCCTTGCTGGTTATTGCCGCCGTCTTTAGCCTGATCATATTCTCGATCTTCCTGCTGTCGCCGGAGGATGAGGGCCTGCGGATCCGAGGACGACGCATACTGCCCAGCGATATATTAGGCAGGAGTCTGCAATGGAAGCCTTTTAATGGAACCTGGAGCAATGGTAATGTGTTATTTTATGTAATATGTGATGATTATAATAAATTGTACCCAAAGTATATATTATATATGATATATTTATATTACATTATATATTATATTATTTTTTATTTAATATATCTTTATTTTTACAGGACGTGAACTCGTTTATCGCGATCCCACGGGGGGCCTATCCATACTCAATATGGCCGATCTCACCACACGCATTCTTATGACCAATTCCACATTTGTAAGTCAGGAAAAATGTTAATTTGTCACAGAAAATTCAAGAAACTAAATATATAATTAATAAAATTTATTTAATATTTAAAATAACAGCGCCAACTGAATGCAGAATCATTTCTTGTGGCACCTGACCAGAAATATGTGCTCCTGCAGTCGGACAGCAATGCGGAGGGTTCCAGGTGAGTTATACCTCAACTTTCCTCTATTAAATATAATTTCAATATATTTTAAATATATTTTAAATATTCTAAATATATTTTTATTTATATCTTAAATTTTTATTGAATAAAAATGATTGATAACTATTTGATTTATTTATTTTCTCCCCTAGACATCACGTATACGAGGTGCAGACGGCCAACACTTTCCCGCTGGGACCAACCGAGAATATAGCGGAGGCGCCGCGATTGCAGCATGTGGTTTGGGCACCCGTTAATCCACCTGCACCGCCACCACCACCACCGCCACCGGGCACCACAATGGCTCCCCTACCCAGCGGCAGCATAATCCTCAATAGCCTGGCGGGGGCAGCCAATGGCCTCGGGCCGGCCACAGCAGCGGGGGCCGGTGGAGCCTCCTCCTCGAACGGCAAAGCCGGTGGCTCCAACTCCCTCAACCAGGCCATTGCCTTTGTCTACCTCAACGATATCTACTACAAGCCCAAGGTGCAGGGGGAACTGGTCTGCAGGATAACGCAAACGGGCTCGGGAGCGGGTGCGGGAACGGGTTCAGGCTCGGAGACGGAGACGCTAAGCAGCGTGGTCTTCAATGGCGTTCCGGATTGGACGTATGAGACGGTGCCCGAGCTAGAGAGTCGCCGGAGCAGCATGGAGTTCTCGCCGGATGGCCTTTATCTGGCCTTCCTCAGCTACAACGACAGCGAAGTCAACGAGTACAAGTGGGTGGCTTTGCAAATATTGGAAATTTATCAAAAAATAATTACAAATTGTAAAAATAAAATATTTTATCTTCCAGATACACCTGGATGGGTGACGACATCAAATACCCGGCGGTGATGAGTCAACGCTACCCCAAGACGGGCTCCTGTAACCCCAATGTCACCGTAAATGTGGTCAACCTCTCCGTGATCAAGTACATCTTTCCCACGCAAATCAAGCTGCCCGCGGAGCTGGCCAATGGCAGCTATGTGGGCGGCCTTACTTGGGCCTCGCCCATAGATCTCTCGGTGACGGTGACCAATCGGGAACAGACCAAGGCCACCACGGTCCTGTGCCGGGCACCGCACTTCCACTGCCAGTCCGTGCACACCGAGGTCACGATCAACGATGGCTGGGTCCTGCCCGCCGAGCGACCCATCTTCTCGGCTCGCAATCAATTGCAGAAGTCTGTATCCTCGAAGCTCTACCAGAATCCCGAGGAAATGCCGCCGGAGGAGCGGCAGGTGAACTTCACGGAGGGAGGAGGCGATGGAGAGACCACAACGCACGAGATCAGCAATGGGGGATACCTGCTGAAGCGGCTGCCGGTGAGGGATGGCGAGCATGGCCATTACCGTCATGTGGTCTTCATATCCTCGCTGGACCGACGCCCGGTTCCACTCACCATGGGCCGTTTCGAGGTTACCGAGATCGTCGGCTGGGATGAGCCGCATGAGATTGTCTACTTTATGGCCGCGCCGGAGAAGAGGCCCGGCGAGAGGCATCTGTATAAGATTAGCCTTAAGCTTAATGTCACAGAATCGAACAGGACCTATATCACATCCTCGTCGCCCACCTGTCTCACCTGCGACAACACGGAGGCCACCTATCGGCTGCATCGGGCCAGAATCTCGCAGAGAGGTGACCGCTGGGAGGATATTGTGGCTCGTCTGGAGCCGGACGACTGCCTGTACGATATACCCAAGAATTGTCTGTACAATCGGGTTCAGTTCAGCCGGGACTATAGCTACTATGTGCAGGAGTGTCTGGGTCCCGAGGCGCCCAGCGTTTACCTGGTGGAGACGGCCAGCAATGATAAGATCTATGTCCTGAATGCCGGCGATGTCCTGCGCCATCGATTGTCACAACTGGCCGTGCCACAGATGCGAACCTTTAGCGTGGAGATTCGGCATGGGTTCCATGCCCAAGTGAGACTCTTTTTGCCACCGGGAATGCGAGAGGAGGAGGATGTGGCTTTTCCCCTGGTGCTGCATGTGTAAGTTTAAGGGGATGTAAAGATATTGATTAATATCAAATTTTAAATATTTTTTTGTTAATTTTCCTACCACAGCGACGCCTCGCCTGGCTCCCAATTGGTCACGGAACGCTTCCATGTGGACTGGAACTGGTATCTGGCCAGCCAGCGCAGCTTCATTGTGGCCCAGATCGATGGGCGTGGCAGTGGCTTCCAGGGGGAGCTGCTGCGCACTCAGGTTCATGGAAAGCTGGGCACTGTCGAGGTGGAGGATCAGCTGGGCGTACTCACGTAAGGAAACCGAAATTGCCATTGCAACAGCTTTTTAAGGGTGCTTATGCCAAATGTATCTTACAGATACTTGCGGGACAATCTCAAGTTCATTGATCCGCTGAGAATCTGCGCATTTGGCTGGGGCTACGGAGGCTATGCCTCAGCCATGATGCTCATCGATGACTCGCAGCAGGTGCTCCAGTGTGCGGTGGCCATCAATCCAATTGTGAACTTTGGATTCCACTGTGAGTTCTTTGGATGAGAAGTTTTATTGGGATTTTTTGAAACCTTTTATCCCTAAACAGATTCCTTCTTCACGGAGCGCTATATACCCCTCAAAGGGGATTATTTGAGGGCCTTGCAGGAGGCGGATCTCACCATGAAGGCCGGCAACATCAAGGGTCGCAACCTGATGCTAATGCACGGCACCGCCGACACGCTGGTCCATCAGGAGCACACCCTGATGCTGGTGCGTGCCCTGGTGGAGCAGCAGGTTAAGTTCCGGCATCAGGTGTATCCGGATGAGGATCATGCCATCGCCAGGTCACTGAGCCACGTCTACAAGACGATGGAGTGGTACTTTGATGAGTGCTTCGGCCCCGTCGACGACAACGAGTGGGACCCCACGGGTCTGTTCGTGTTCAAGCAATAATTAAGACCCCCCTACGATCCTTACGACGAGGATCCGCTGGCCAATCAGCTCAGCGACATTGACACCAGCCCCGCCGATCCCCAGGCCGGCGATGCCCAGCCGGCTGGCGATGGGGATGGGGACAGGGATCCCGAGCGGGATCCTGGCAGTAATCTCTCCACCCTGCTCACCGCCACCACGACGAGCGCCGCGCTCTCGGCCCTCGATGAGCTGGATAATCGGCTGCAGGCGTTTGATCTGATCACCTCCTCCACGGCCACCACCCTCAGCAAGGTCGCCGGCAAGTTATGCAATTACAGCAGCAAGCGGCGGCTCCACCAATCGGAGGCCACGCTGGCCCAAAAGTCGCGCATCCTGCAGCACTAGATCTTCGGGACGAAGACCTTCCTTCCATGTGTGTGTGTGTGTGTCCAGCGAGTGTGTGCGCGAGAGTGCTCAAGTGTGTGTATGTGTGAGGAACTTCCTGGGAAATGGATCCTCTGGGATCCTATAGTATATTATGTCCTTCCAGGCAGTCTTTATATTATATTATTTATCTAAATATTTTTTAAGTTCTTTATCTATATATTTCGATTTATATTTTTTATGATTTTAATATTATAATAATATTATATTTTATTTATTTACAAACTTATCAAAATATTTTATATTTATTTCTTGTCCTAATTATATATTTTATATATTTATTTTCGACTTCAATTAAGCCATCTAGGAGTATCTTTGAGGCTTTATTAAAAAATTACTATAATTTTGGCTATTCTACTATTTTACTTAATAAATTCATATAATTAAAGAATGCAATATTTATTTTACAAAGCTTAAAGCTTCGTAAAAAACTGCAAGCTAAAATGTTTTAAGGGTTTTATGTAAAGAACAAAATTAGTTTAGCTAATTATATTTTCAGAATTTGTTTAAAAAATGTTCAACTTACAGAACAGAAATTTAAACAGATTTTAAAAAGACTTTTATTTGCTTTTAACTTAAAGTTGAAAGTACCAGGTATCCCATAGTAATTCAGGTTTATTCCTTTATATATCCTTTCATTATAATTTGTGTATGTGCGTGTGTGAATGGATATCCTCCGAATGTCAGGAAGCAGGAGGGCCTGAGGGATACGGAAAAAGAAACAAAGCAAGGTGATTCATTTATGCGACTGATTATTAACATATGTACATGTATTAAATAATTAACCAAAACCAAACCATTGTGCGAGGGAGAGGGGCACCGAGGGGGAGATATGTCGATGATGTCCTTGCCGTAAGGATTCAAGTAGGGGACAAACCTAATTGCTAATCAGATAAAAAAAGAGACAAAACAAGAAATGTAATTCGTTTAAGCCACATTGTTGTTTCTTTACGTGTTCGTGTGTGTGTGTTCGAGTGTGCTAGTGTGCGCGAGTATGTGTATAAACATATAGTTATAATTGACTGAACGTTATTTTTTTGTGTATATATTAACGATTAAATTTTAAAAACAATACAAAACACCGAATCACTATGAATCGATTAACCCAAAGTCCGAAGAGATCAGAAAATAATACCTTAGCCACAGTTTACGAATAGTTAAAGGCAAAAACAAAACGAACTATCGAAAATGTCGAAAGTCTATCGACAAACGATCGATAGGCGACAGCTTATTCCATTTAGCCGTTGGTGTACATCAATGTTTGTGATAGTCGAGAGTAGGCGACTATAAAATACCCTGTACTCCACCCGAATCGCTTTCCATTAAGCCCCCCAAACAACAAAATACATATACACGATTAACGATAAACGATTAACGATTAACGAATAACGATAGACAACTAGGTAGAACCTTTTCTCGAAACACTTGCATTGTGCAACAGCTTTAAACTTCATATCCACATTGGAGTAGCGCCAAAACGTTAAATGCGTGGATACAGGGTATTTCCAGGTGTCTAGAATGTAAACCCGATCTAATTTTAAAAATATATATACAAATATATAGAGAATGGTTTATAACGGGACAAAGCGGAAACGGAAGCGGAAGCGAACGCGTTAGGGGAAGCGGAAGTGTGCCACACAATAGACATGTCCCAGGCTTGGGCACATGTGAGGGCTTAGAAAAAAATGGCAAACATTTTTTTTTAATTTTTTTACCATTAACATTTAAAAGGAAACAAAACGCGGCAACCATTAATAACAATTTGCATTAAGCCTAAGTGTCAAAGAAATTGTGTATTGTAGGCGGGGGCACGCCCCTCCAGGAACAATAACTATGCCCCTGCAACTTGGAGGTCCCTCGATAACTAAGGATCCAGAGATAAAACCTTATAGTCAAGCTTTAAATGTTGTACACAAAAGGGGGCTTATCGAGAGAGAAAGCCACTTATGTAAAACCCAAGTTAACTAAACCAAAAACCAAAAACCAAAAGCCCCAAATGCAAGACAGACAGACCCAAGAGTAAATAAATATTAAACTTAAAACACACACATATTTATAAATGTTTGAAACAAGAATTATATAAATGAAAAAAAAGAATATAAACAAAAAAAAAACTAAAAGAAAAAATATATATGTAATTGTACTATGACAGAATTTTATGTATTCCAAGCGAAAGCCCCATTAACCAAGTGGAACCAACCAAATGTAAACGCAAAGCTAACAACCAATACAAATCGAAATCGAAAAATGAATAAACTCTATATACTCTATACTCATTTCCACAAAGTACAAAGGAAACGAACAAACAAACAAACAAACAAAACACTCATTGACTCAGTTACGCCGCATTGAGCCCAGAAAGACCAAAAACTGGACAGTGTTAAAGCTTTTCGTTCGTCAACCCAACAAAGTGATTTGGTTTCAAGACAACAAACAACATTTCAAAACAAACCACTGATCAAGTATTCGAACCACAGCCGAACTCAAATGTATTTAGCGAGTAAACAGCAGAACTACGTATTTCCGACAAAAACAAAAAAGAAAACCAAAAACACAAGTAAACCAAACCAACAAATGAGATCTAAAGGAACTAAAACCAAAAAATGAAAAACAAAAACCCAAAAACCATAAAAGCGAAACAATAAAGACCTTTTTGTGTGTATGCAAATTAAAATAAATAATACGTCTTTAAATTATTTAAAATTGGGAGAATGAAATTGATTTATTGCAGGTAAAAGGGGTAACTTTCAACTTTATAAAAAAATTAAAAATTCAATCCAAAAAACATTGAATTTATTGGTTAAGATGGGTTCTAGGTATTAAAGTATCGTTCTATCAAAATAATACAATTTTATTTTAGTTAATTTTCTATTTCTATGATATCATTTTAAATATTTGTTATACATTTTCGGGTCATTCAAAGTTTAGTCAGAAGCTTCCCACACATTAAGAAGCCATTTCCGACCCTATAAACCATATATATTCTTGATCAGCATCAAAAACTGAATCGATCTAGCCATCTCCGGCAAAAAATAAAATTTTCAAAAATTTTCAATTTTTTCAAAAAAAGGAAAGGGGTCACATCATTAAAATTGTCAAAAATTGACAAAAATTAACATTTTTTTAAATATTAAATTTCGGAGTCATTTCCGACCCTATAAACCATATATATTCTTGATCAGCATCAAAAACTGAATCGATCTAGCCATCTCCGGCAAAAAACAAAATTTTCAAAAATGTTCAATTTTTTCAAAAAAAGGAAAGGGGTCACATCATTAAAATTGTCAAAAATTGACAAAAATTAACATTTTTTTAAATATTAAATTTCGGAGTCATTTCCGACCCTATAAACCATATATATTCTTGATCAGCATCAAAAACTGAATCGATCTAGCCATCTCCGGCAAAAAACAAAATTTTCAAAAATGTTCAATTTTTTCAAAAAAAGGAAAGGGGTCACATCATTAAAATTGTCAAAAATTGACAAAAATTAACATTTTTTTAAATATTAAATTTCGGAGTCATTTCCGACCCTATAAACCATATATATTCTTGATCAGCATCAAAAACTGAATCGATCTAGCCATCTCCGGCAAAAAAACAAAATTTTCAAAAATTTTCAATTTTTTCAAAAAAAGGAAAGGGGTTACATCATTAAAATTGTCAAAAATTGGCCAAAAATGTAATTTTTTTGAATATTAAATTTAGGAGTCATTTCCGACCCTATAAACCATATATATTCTTGATCAGCATCAAAAACTGAATCGATCTAGCCACCTCCGGATAAAAAAAAAAATTTTCAAAAATTTTCAATTTTTGCAAAAAAAGGAAAGGGGTTACATCATTAAAATTGTCAAAAATTGGCCAAAATTCACATTTTTTTAAATATTAAATTTAGGAGTCATTTCCGACCCTATAAACCATATATATTCTTGATCAGCATCAAAAACTGAATCGATCTAGCCATCTCCGGCAAAAAAATAAAATTTTCAAAAATTTTCCATTTTTGCAAAAAAAGGAAAGGGGTTACATCATTAAAATTGTCAAAAATTGGCCAAAAATGTAATTTTTTTAATATTAAATTTAGGAGTCATTTCCGACCCTATAAACCATATATATTCTTGATCAGCATCAAAAACTGAATCGATCTAGCCATCTCCGGCAAAAAAACAAAATTTTCAAAAATTTTCAATTTTTGCAAAAAAAAGGAAGGGGTTACATCATTAAAATTGTCAAAAATTGGCCAAAATTTTCAAAATTTTCAAATTTAAATGAAGTATGCAGATTTGTTAACCTGCTAAAAACTAACATTAGAAAGCTTTCCGAATTGAAATTAATGCTTTTTTGGCTTAGTTATGAGATTTTTAAATTTGAAATTATTGAATAAAATGTCATATAAAAATATTGACTTAAGAATGGCAATATAATTTTAGTCAGAAGCTTGAAACTAAGTGAAGGAGTCGTTTCCGACCCTATAAATCATATATATTCTTGATCAGCATCAAAAACTGAATCGATCTAGCCATCTCCGGCAAAAAAACAAAATTTTTAAAAATTTTCAATTTTTGCAAAAAAAGGAAAGGGGTTACATCATTAAAATTTTCAAAAATTGGAAAAAAATGTATTTTTTATAAATTTTAAGGTAAGTATGCAGATTTATTTACCCAATTAAAACTGACAAAGAAATGCTTTCCGAATTGAAATTAAGACATTTTTGGCTTAGTTATGAGATTTTTAAATTCTGATTTGGCGAAAAAATTGCCACAAAAACCAAAATTTAAGATATAAATATCTGTTTTAATTACTGGTATTTTAGACCGCCTTCACTATTATTTTATTTACATCCAAAATAGTACATGCATAAACCGAGACTCTGTGATTTGGGTTCAGTGCGTGGAGCGTTGCGTGTTACGCGAATGATGTGATGTCCTGCCATCCCGCGACATTGGTGCCACCCGAACGAGGCGACCATCGTTGTCACAATGCAGATGGAACGGAGCCAGGGTCTCCCGTGTATGCTGCACAGTTTCGCTTGGGCAACCCTTGGACATCTCCTTTGCGCCGTAGAGGATCATCATGACAAGGGTGGCCAGGGAGATGGCAAGGGCACCGCGACTGGAGAGCAGCCGCAGCACAAGGGAATCGCTCTCGCGCACTTCCTCGATCAAGTGGCAGGCACTGATCGCTGTGCAGGCAAAGATTGTGCTTAATACCAGAGGCCAGCGAACGGGACGCCGCTTATTGGCGATGGCCAGCTCCTCCAAGCGTCTCCCGAAGGCCTTCAGGTCCTCCAGTTCCAGTTCCTCCGAATGGTAGTCAGCCGACGAGGCCGTCATCGTCACCGCCTTGTCACCGTCCTTGTCCCTGTCCCTGTCCCTGTCCCTATCCTTGTCTTTGTCCTTGTGCTTGTCCTTGTCCTTGTCCCTGTCCTTGTCCCTGTCCTTGTCACTGTCCTTATCCCTGTCCCTGTTCCTGTCCTTGTCCTTATCCTTGTCTTTGTCCTTGATCTTTTCCTTGTCCTTGTCCTTGCCCTTTTCCTTGGCCTTGTCCTTGTCCTGTTCGTATGGAATCGGTGGCAGCCAGTGCTCCCCGAGGCGGGACAGGTGTGGTGTGAATCTGTCGTTGGAGCTGATGGTGGAGTTCCTGGGGGGACGCTGACTCCATTCGGTGGAGTACATGCCGCAGAGGACTTGCCTCCAAGTGTATATTAAGCGAAATATGAAATAAACACTAAAATGTGGCAGTTTGATTTTGTTGGAAACGAATAAATGTTTTGACAGATGTCAGTTCAGTGTTCATTTGGATTAATTATACAATTAGAATTATAAAGTATTGGCACGTATGTATAATAATGTTTTCGGGTCTAAAATAATGTCCATTTAGGTTTAATAATTATTTATTTAATAAAAACCATAATAATTTAAGAAGCATAAAGTCTATAAAATATATTTTCCTCTATTTTTTCTATTTATATTGTTAATTTCCTTAAAAGTATTTAAAAATAATATAGAACAAGAAATTAACTTCTGAAGACAGGCGGGCAATGGGTCGGCAATGACTTCCTTTTTTACTCCCTGAAAGGGACAATATAATGTAAGATGCCAGCTCTGAAAATTCAACAGCAACGAAAAAATATAACAAACAAGATAAGTAACGCAATACATTCTTTTGTAGAGTCACAGTTCTTTAATAAAACAGTTAATAGTTTCTTTCTGGGTGAAAATCACCCATGGCATTGCTTTATTACAATATTAATAATGATGATCTTCATCTTTAAAATCAACCAACTAAAGGTTATTTAACAATTTAGTTTGTTTTTTGTATATTCTGTCATCCCAGCCAGCATCCATCCCGTCATTGTGTAGTCTTTATTGGGCAGTGATCACACGGAACCTGCACAGGATGAAGGATATTAAGGGTAAGGCTGCAGTACTTCTTCAGTTATCCCGGCAACTTACTTATTGATCATTATGGTTAAATTTTTGCGCATGCTATTCAATTTAGTGTCGATATAAAGCTTATTCAGCTCGTACAGCTTTGGCACGGTAAACACAAAGGTATAAGCTGAAACGGAAGGATGTGAAAGGAGCTCTCGACTGAATCAATATACTTGGCTTGACTTACTCAAGATAACAATGGTCATGCCAGTCATCATTTTGACCAACATGGCCAACGATAATAGGAATAAACTAAAATGGAACGAATCGTAGGTATTCTTAAAAAGAAACAGATCTTTCAGGTGGCCAATTAAGTCATTGATCTGTTCCACGATCAAACAGGTCACCAGTAGCACCTTCTCCCGCGGCAGCGTAATAACCAGCTGCTCGTACTTAATCCAGTCATGTCCTGCGCCCTCGCCCGAGGCGGCTCGCTTAATGGCATTGACCCAGCGACCAATCACAGAACCCATCATAATGTGCAGCAGCACGAAGGGTATCACAAAAAGGATCGAGAAGAGCTTGATGGCCAGGAGAATGGTAAATCCACCGGCGAAAATCATGCCGGATCTCGGGATGTCACGCCAGTATATGAGGCGCTCTAAGCGAGGATGCAAGCGCTTCGGCTGGAAAAGGACACTCCAATCGCTTAAGTATGGAAAACGGTTATCCTTTGGTACGGGATACACCTCCACTTGAGTTTCGAACTCTTCGTGGCAAGTAGTTTCTGTTGAGAAACAAGAACGCGAAATATAGCTCAGGGAATCTGAGGTCGCTGAAGTAGTAAAATTACCTGCAGAAACTAGGGATAGAGTATCCGAAGTATCCGGAATTTCCATGCTATCTACAAAAGGTGTCGCATTGAGAATGTTCTGATTGAGTATATTTTCATTAAAAGTTTCCTCAAAGGAATCCTTGTTCAAGGAATCCTTCTTGGCGGCCTTGTTCACAACACCCGGAAGCATTTTACCAACAACAAAAAACACGAAACTTTTGTTTTTTAAACTTTGAAAATACAAAACTTTTTCCAAAAGCAATTTTGGTTAACAAATTTTATTTTTATTTTTTAGTAGACGTCTGAACTCCTTGCTTGACTCGTAAGCAATGAGAAAATTACAATACGACTTAGGAGTACATTATACAATGATAGTGACATTGAAAGCAGGGCCTACTTGGTATGTTAGCCAAGTGGCCAGTACAACTAGATCAGAGGAAAATTCGACAATATTTTAAAAGTAATTTTTCTAATAAAGAAATGAACAGGAAAACAAGAAAACTCTTAACTAGAATTCGAAAGGAAGCTTGAAAAACTCATATAAAGAAGGGGTTCTCCGGCTAGCAGACAACTCAACCAGCTGCGGAAAAGCTCTATGTGGAAAATCCAGCGGATTTTAGATCCATGATAAACTTTGGCTTTGGCCGGATGATCTCATCTCCATTTCACCAAAAGAGAGATTCCCAACAGCAGCTGCACTTCCGGCAGCGAAACTCACTTCCTGTCGGTCTATTTGTTTGTTGTTCATTGGGTTTCCCTTGGTTTTTCTTCGGTTTTCCCATCAATTGCCACGTTTTCCCCCACTCTACGTTTTTGTCCAGCAAACGTTTTGCAATTTTTCGCTTCGCATTTCCGCCGTTGGCATTTCTCGGCCAACGGAAACGGGCCAAAAGCGACCCATTATTTGCTCGCGGCCAAATTCAAATCGAGTCCCAAAAAAGGGGGGCCTGCAGGGCGTATCAAACGCCTTTGCTGACCACATTTGGGCAGCCAGCTAGCCAGCCAGTTAGCCAGCTCGATGATGGCCAAGTGCCAGAAAGCCAAAAATGCCAGAGCGACGTGCACATTCCGAGGCGAACTTGCCCGCTGAATGGGATCCCCGGCCAGAGTTTGCCTCCTCGTGGCGCTATTTTTGATTCATTGAGCAATTGGCCATGCCTATTAATTTCCGACGACAAGTATATCGAGTATCTTCCATCTAGTATCTAGTGGCTAGGCAGCTGGAGATGCCCCCGTCCCCTGGTTAATGGCCACTTCCTTCCGCCCTTCCGCTGTTTACGATCTCAAGTGCATCTCGGCACAGCTGCCGCAGCCGCAGATGCAGCCTCTTCCGTCGAGCGTCATGTTTCCCCCTCAGTCGCTAGAACACTGGGAAAAAATACAGGGTGACTTATAGAGATGTCTTTCATTAGAATACTTTAAACCTTATTCAATACTTAAACTTTAAGAAATTTTCGATACCCCCTTTTAAGGTATTATAATTTTAGTCAGAAGCTTCAAACTAAGTGAAGGAGTCATTTTCGACCCTACAAACCATATATATTCTTGATCAGCATCAAAAACTGAATCGATCTAGCCATCTCCGGCAAAAAAACAAAATTTTCAAAAATTTTCAATTTTTGCAAAAAAAGGAAAGGGGTTACATCATTAAAATTGTCAAAAATTGGCCAAAATTCACATTTTTTTAAATATTAAATTTAGGAGTCATTTCCGACCCTATAAACCATATATATTCTTGATCAGCATCAACAACTGAATCGATCTAGCCATCTCCGGCAAAAAAACAAAATTTTCAAAAATTTTCAATTTTTGCAAAAAAAGGAAAGGGGTTACATCATTAAAATTGTCAAAAAATGACAAAAAATTTAATTTTTTTTACGTTTTAAACTGAGTATGCAGATTTATTAACCTACTAAAAACTAGCATAGAACAGCTTTCCGAATTAAAATTAATGCTGTTTTGGCTTAGTTATGAGATTTTTAAATCTTGATTCGTCGAAAAAATACTCATATAAAAATATCGAAAAATTTACTAAAAAATTGTATTATACTTTTATTCAGAAGCTTGAAACTTCGTGAAGGAGTTATTTCCGACCCTATAAATCATATATATTCTTGATCAGCATCAACAGCCGAGTCGATATAGCCATCTCCGGCAAAAAAATAAAATTTTCAAAAATTTTCAATTTTTTCAAAAAAAGGAAAAATTGTCAAAAATTGTCAAAATTTTTAATTTTTTTAAATTTTAATTTAAGTATGCAGATTTATTAGCCTAATAAAAACTAACATAGGAAAGCTTTCCGAATGGAAATTAATGCATTTCTGGCCAAGTTATGAGATTTTTAAATTTGAATTTATTGAATTGACACTTTATTCAACACAAACAATGGTATAACAATTTTAGCCAGTAGCGTGTAACGCTTGAAGGACCCATTTCCGACCCTATAAATCATATATATTCGTGATCAGCATAAAAAACTGAATCGATCTAGCCATCTCCGGCAAAAAAACAAAATTTTCAAAAATTTTCCATTTTTGCAAAAAAAGGAAAGGGGTTACATCATTAAAATTGTCAAAAATTGACAAAATTTTTAATTTTTTTATATTGAAAATAAAGTATGCAGTTTTTTTTACCCAATAAAAACTAGCACAGAACTGCTTACCGAATTAAAATTAATGCTATTTTGGCTTAGTTATGAGTATTTTAATATTTAAAATATGGAAAAATTGTCATAAAAATATTGATAAATATCAATTCAATGAATGTGAATATTTTAAGTTTAGTTATGATCGGTTTCGGATAAAAATCAATACTTTAGGAAATTAATAGTCCATTAAATATATCGGACTAATAATATTAATTGATATTTATTACGATGATTAGTGATCTATTTAATATGAAATTAAGCGCAACATTTTAGTCACTATATCTTATACACATTTTAATAAGTATAATTATATTCCCATTATTTTCTATATTTATATTTTTAAGATTCCCTATTTTTTCGAGTGTTTTCCTGGCTGTCTGCTGCATTTTAAAAATACCACAAATGAGTTTGGCATGTGCCAGAGCCTCTTTGGTATCACATCGCAGCTGGGAAAATGGGAAACTGTGGAAAATTGAAATCGGAACTGACGGCGCCACCGGAAAATCATTGAGGAGTTGGAGAGCCTGAAAGCGGATATCCATTTGGATCACTTTATGGCGAAGCAGATAACCATAAAGTTTGATCAAAGTAGATGTTTAAAGTCTAATAAATATATTATTTAGAGGGAAAAATAAATCTAAACAAAATTATTAAATATTAATGAGGATATTATGGTATGGGATAAATTTATTTATGAATTTGTTAGAGAAAAACAAAATTGACGTGAAGCTATAAGCGATCTTAGTGATTAGTTTGTTTAAGTAGGAAAATATAGTAAAAAAGATATTAAACAAATTAAAATATTTAAAAAATATATAGTGAATAGAATATAAAATATATTTCATAACTATTTAGTAACCAAAACATTAACTATATAGATTATCCTTTACTAGAAAGTATGTATTGTTAATAATTTCCCTCAATAGGCTCTAAACTCCTTGGTCGTATGGCTTCTGCTTCTGCTTTCTGCTTCTGCTTTCTGCTTGTGCTTTCTGCTTCTGCTTTCTGCTCGCTGTTGCTAATTTATGCCACGTCCCGGCTAATTAATTTCTGCTACTGCTGTTGGCCAGGCCATCAAGCTCATGGCTGGTCGACGGAATCCAGCGATCTCCAATCAGAAACTCTCGAGCTTCGTGAGCGGAATGGTCAATAATCAGGGGACTGCGTCTGATACTTGGGCATCGGCTTTTCATTGGAAATATTTTCGCTCGCCTCGCAGTCCGGATTTCATTGGGAATTAGAAGCGGCGGCGGCAATAATGGCAAACACATTGTTGTGTGTACAAGTGGCAATCGTTTAAGATTGTGTAACTGCAAAGCAAGCTGCATTAATAAATGCAAAGGCATTTGTTGTCCCTCGTCCGGTCGTCGGTCGTCGGTCGTCGGTCGCTGGCCATTTTCAATGTTAACTTGGAGACAATTCTCTCGTAAAATGCAAATGCTAAAATGAAAAATGCACCCAACGCTCGCCAGAGTGGGAGGGGAGGAAGGCCTCTGTATATTTCCATTTTCATTTTCATTTCCACTGAAAGACATTTCCTGGCCTGCCTTTGCCGTACCCATTAGTTGTGTGTATTTATTCCCTCTGCGGTGGGAAGAAGTCACCTTACTACATGTGATTTGGTTGTTTTCGGGGAGCTATTTTCTTAAGGCTACACTTCCATTAGGATGCATAGGAGACACTCTGGTGCCAGCCAGCAGTTATATCTAAGAGATGACATAGAATCTTAGAAATCTTAAAAAGCTGAGATATTTTTTATGATTGCATGGAGCCTAAAGAACGCAGGGATCTTAGAGACTTTTGCAGAAATATTTGAGAATTCCTAAAACAAGCTGAGATCTTGGAAATATTAGCAATTAAAGATAGATAGATATCTTAGCAGAGATATAAAAGATCTTTACAGACATTCTAGATATCTAAAAGATGATTTATAGAGCCGGAAATGATTCCTTCACTGTGTTGCAAGCTTTTGACTAAAATTATAATACAAAATCAACTGGAAATAATAGTCATAAGTAATTATTTCCATAAAACCACAAAGAAACATTAAAAAATATATTTATATATTATATAAAATACAATATTTATATACACATATATAAACCCCATAAATGGAAAATATCTTTTGTATTCATAGAACATTTTTATTCTCGTTTGCACACAGTTTGATGATGATGATAGTTGTAGCACTTAAAACATAAACATTTTCGCCCTAACATTATAGTTAATTAATCGTTATTATAAGTAGGGGTTGCTAGCGTTATAGTTACAATTAAATCGATTTTCTTGGATATGGTTTAAACTTTAACTTGGACACTATATAAGGTGCCAATGTATGTATATATAGTAGCTGATATGCTGCCGATATTGCCTGGCTTTGGCTGTATACCATTCTCGTTCGTAGATTCGCCTTAGTATTTACATTAAGTAGAAAAATTTGTTAATTATACATATATATATCCGTATATATATATATATATAATAATTATAGTCGTATTTAATCGTGGCCTCTGCCTATGTACAACACCTCCTGCCGCCGTACTTTCCAAAGCTACAAACAAGTCAACATAACGATTCGAAAAAAAAAGGTCGTTACAATTAGAATAAGATTATTAAAATAATATACGTATATAATATATGTTATGTGTGTTTGTGTGTAAAAAATAATAATAGTTTCGATCCCCCATCTCTCTTCTTTTAAGCAGCTGTTTGTACAAAGTTCTTTTTATATATATATTATATATTTTTGTATATATCGTTCTTCCGGCTTCCGTTTCTCTCACTTAATCCTTAGTCCTTAAGTATGCTCTCTCTTTCTCAGTGTATAGCCTAATTCTTGTGACCCATGCCCAGGCCATGCCCGAAGCCACCAGGTGGCACATTGCTCTCCTCGATGTACACGTTGCCCGGCTGGAGGGCCTTCAGGACCCGACGCTCCTGGTGCTTGCCACCGCGCTTCTCTGTGGAAGAAACAAGAAAATAGAAGCAGGCATGAGTATCTCTAGGGACTCCTTCCATACCCCATTAACTGGAGAATATATATATTTTTTTTCGCTATGCTAATTAAGCGCCCATCCCTTGGGCTTGCTTGGGAGACGCCTCCCTCCCGCTGGCTGTGGTTCCCTGTGGTTCCTTCAAGTGGACCCAATTTTTCGGTCATCTGGACCTTTACACTTACCAGGCAACAGCACGTGTTGCGGCTGAAAGATTCCCGACTGGGACGCCGCTGCAGCTGCCGCCGCCGCGGCATGCGAGGCGGCAACCGACGCCGATGTGGCCGTCACCATGGCCGAGCTGGGTAATCCCCGCAAGGCGTCCGCATTGCCAATGAAGAACGTGCCGCCGTCCAGACTCTGGACCTCGGCCAGTTTGGCCATTAGCTTGGTGGACAGCTCCTCCACATCTGCAAAGAGGAAGGGTATACAAAAGGGGCTTAATTAAAACGAATCTCTTGGTAGGTTTCTTTAAGGAATTAAACGTTTAAAAGGAGTGTTGGTAACAGGTTAAAGCTTGAGAGAATGAAGGTTATTAGGCGGCATAGAGTGGTGGAGATATCAAGACAGAATCCAGCTGGAACCCAGTCAGAACCAAGTCGAAACCCAGTCTAATCCAAGCTAGAAACTAGCCAGAGCCAAGGCCGAAACAGGTCAAAATCCAAGAGACAACCCAGACATAACCAGGCCAGAACCAGGTCAAAATGCAGCCAGAACCAGGTCAAAATCCAGCCAAAACCCATCCAAAACCTATATAACTCTAGCCCCCAATATAAGGGCCTTCATTTAGATTCCTTTAAATTTATAAAATTCAGATTTCGGCCATCGGATCGATGTGTTTATGGGCTGCCACAGGAAGCTGCTCCGGATGAGTTGCGAATTGTAAACAAGAGGCGCCGCTGGCTAACTGATCGAGGCCAGCAGCAGATAATTTATC
The DNA here is from genome assembly GCA_035046265.1 of Drosophila bunnanda. Lineage (NCBI taxonomy): Eukaryota > Metazoa > Arthropoda > Insecta > Diptera > Drosophilidae > Drosophila > Drosophila bunnanda. Next base: position 1,718,412 of record JAWNOB010000017.1, read on the forward strand.
ATTTATTTATAAACTGGCAGCCAAGTCGAGAGGAAAAAGAAAAAAAAAACAGAATACACAAAAGAAAAAATCAAGGAAAAACACCAATGAAAATTAAGTTCCATTGCCCAAGAGAGACGCCCGCCGATGTGCGTCTTCTTTTCGTCCATCGTTCAACGCCTTTTATTATAAACAATTGCCGGCGCAAACAATAAAATCTCTTGGAAAATGGAAATAAAAATAAAAACAAAGCCACCAGGCAGCAGGCCAATGGTTTTTTTTCTTCCCCAATTTTTCCAATATATATACCAACGAATTTTCTTTACAATTTTTCAAATTTGCGCAGTTCAATTGGTTTTGAATTTGAATTTGTTTTCTTGCCCTCCCCTAATAGCATATGAAAATTTTCCATTTTCCGGCCACATGTGCATTAAGAGGTAAGCATTGAGTTTTTCCAAGGAAAAATCAAAGTCCAGGAAGAGACTTTCCTAAATGGAATGGACTTCCAAAGTGGGAAATAATCAAGAGAAGGAGTTGGTACAGGAATCAATGTTCCCGAGATCTCTGGCCAATCTTGGAAAGCCATTTTTCCGCCAATCTATTTATGGAAGCGCGAAAAACCATTTGGAGGGGAAAATGGAAATGCCCGCAAAACACATACGAATATGGAAATATATACAAGCTGCAAGATTTTCCACAGCTTCTCCTGCTTCTTTAGCTTCCTCCCGATTCTCCAGCTTCTCCCAGTTTTTCCTCCAGTTTCTCCCAGCTTTTCCTTCTCCCCTTCTAACTTCTCCAGTTCTTCTTGGAGCTCCTCCAGCTGTCCCAGATCCCCTGCCAGCTCCTTCTCGCTCCTCCTTAGCTTCCCTCGATCTCTGCAGTTGAATTTATCGCCTCTGGCAGATTCTTCTGCCCGTCTGAAGAAAGCAATGAGCCAGGAGCGCGTGCCAAAAGGCAGAGACCCTTGGGTGGAGGGGGATTAAGATATGGTTAGGGGGATAAAGTTATAGTTGGGGGGATAAAGATATAGCTCTGGGGAAACTGATGCGAGATGCTGGAAGAGGGTGCAAACCCTGCGATTGTCAATGATGCGCCTGAACGAGACTCGAGGAAAGTGTTGCCAGCAGCTGGTCGATGTTCAATCACTTTCAATATATATATATATAAACACAGATATAAATATATATATATATAGAGATACACATATAGCCCAGGGCATATTTATAGAACTCTGCTACGGGCGGAAGTGCAGGGAGCCCAGCTCTGCCCCTTTTTCCTGAGGCTGTCAAACCATTTAACATTTAAAACTGTCGATGAGATCGCGGGAAAATTTGGTTACAGGGAAAATAGGGAAATAGGAAATACAAAATAGAGAAAACACAAAACACAAATCACAGAGTATCAGAGTATCACAGAAATCACCGAAGTCAGAAAACATAAAATAGACAACTTGAAAAACACACATTAAATGCATCCTTCTTGCGGGCATTTCCTGCTGCTGTCGTTGGGAAAACAACATGTTTTCCCTCCCCCCCATACATGCGCTTGCTTGTGTGACATGATTTCGAAATTTTCCACAAACATCCGCTTGTCCTTGAGTGGTAGGGGGGATATTGGAACTGGGATTGGGATAGGGATAGCTGCTACCTGGCCGCGGAGATTCACTTCCGGCCTCGGCAAGTGGCGTGGCATACGCTTCGCACTTCCCTTCGCACCCTCAGGGTCCCCCTACCCCCCCGCCTCCTTTTAGAATTTCCTCAACTGCAGCTCCATAAATTTTCCACGCTGGACACGCAATGTGCAATGTGACACGCCCGGAATTATGATTACCAAACAAACAGAGGAACAGCTTCTGACACAATCCCCTTCAAAGAAACAGGGCATAAATCTTTGCAGAGGCCGCAACAGACACATCAATCTAGCTTGAAGAAAGGTCTGAACTCTAAAGATCTTACATTTCTTTGAAAAAGAAAAGTTTCTCAATAGTATAGGCAATATTAAAAAGGTTTTTAGTAACTAGGCAAGAGAGATTAAATTGATATATATTTACATATAATTTCGATGCACTCTACTATATTTTTGATATGACGCTAAGCGCGATATTTTAGCAGTGCCTTTGAGGCATACAGACTTTTCCATCTAATTTCATTTTCTTTTGCTTTCCGCTGCCACATGTGGCCTGCGTCTGGGAGCAGTCTTCCACAGATTGCAAGCCAAAGATCCCTTCTCACTGGGCATGATTGTGTGTGGGATATGCTCCATTTGAACAAAGCAGTGGCTCCCGTTCTTCGGTCAAGTTTGAGATCGAAATGGGCAGAGGCCCGGGCCCGGGCACAGGCACATTGTGGCTGCCAAGTGGAGGACCATTGACATGCAAATGGCATGGCCAAATATTTGGACGTTTCGTTCTACTTTTACACTGCGCCTCCATGCCTCCTCCACTCCACACCGAAACGACTCGAATGCTCCGCCAATGCTCCGGCTCTTTAATATGCCTTGGAGCTGCGTTCAGCTCGTGCAGCTATTCTGCGACCGAGACCTCTTTGGCGATGCCGTGCAGAGATTCCCATACATCAAAGTGTCGTGTTCTGGGCCCGTCGCCTTATAAATATGTATGCTATAGCCTGATCCATGCTTTATGTTGCTTAGGGCCGGGATCAATCAAAGCACCAGCACCAGCACCAGCAGCAGCAGCAGCAGCAGGTGAGTGATGGTCGGGCATGCCAAGCAGGGAGATCGCCTCTCTGCTTTTGGGACTGAGCCCTTGAACGGGCTCTGAATGTGTAATGAGTTCGACTGAGAAGGGGTGGGCAGGCGAAACGTGGGAGGAGCGTGTGAAAGCCATAAGTATGGCTTTTCGAGGCAGAAAACTAGAGCTTCTTGGGAGAGAAATTGCTGCACTTGCAACATGCCATTTTGTGAAAACACTCACCCTGATCCAGGCGTCGCTCCATGCGGCGCCACTGGCGCATGTGATGAATGAGTATGCAGGCGGCCACGGAGAAAAAGACCAGGCAGGTGAGCACTGCTATATAGAGGACACCGGTCTGCCAGTCCAGCGCCCAGGCGGCGGCAGCGGTGGCCTCCTCGTGCAGCTGCTGCAGTTGCTCGTGACTCAAATGCTGCAACGGGGCAGCATTTTGCTCAAAATGCTCATACTCGGAGGACTTTCGACGCTGCGGGGAAGGAAGATACATTGACTTATATAATATATATACTAGGTAGTTGGTTGCCAGCACACTCACCTCCTTCCAGTTGGGCTCTGTCTTGGCCAGGACAACCCAATCGATCTTGAGGTCATAGATAGAACCACAAATGGTGTCCGTATGCAGCTGGCAGGGACGCAGCGGTATCATCTCGCCCTGGCAGCGTGTGCAGGCCGTGCACCGGTCACGTTGCGAGTCCCACCAGTGCTGGGGGGCACAGGGCGAGCTGGAGGAGCTAATGGCGGTGGTGGCAGGTGGTGACAGAGGAGGATCATCCGGCGCAGACACTTCTGTGGAGGCGGGTGAGGCTGTACAGGCGGCTGCTGTGCATAGTAGAAGCATTAGGAGCAGGGCTAGGCAGGCGGGTACACCCTCCAGCCAGCTGCTCCTTCGCCGCCTTCGCTTGTGAAACATTGTGTGCATCTCCTCCTCATCCTTGTCCAACTCCAACTCCGCCGGGCTGCCTGGCTGCAGCAGTCTTGGCGGCAACATATTCTGCGAAAGAAATAAGTTTATGATGAGTTTTTATGAGCAAAAATTCTGGACTTTCCCATGGGAACCGAGCAGCTGGAGACCATATATATATATCTCTTAGCTATATACATATATGTTTCCATGTGCTGGAGGAGAGGAGCCGGGACTCCCTCCCACTACTCCCTCTATCATTGGCGCGCATCAAAATAATTCGCGCAACGGCAAACTAATAAACGGCCAACGGTCATAGTCATGCTAATGTTGCTGCTGATAATGCGACGCCATCTCCCTCATCATCATCATCATCATCATCATCATCATCATCTGCATCATCACTCTGTACATTATCATGTTCTCCCTCATCATCACGATCATCGGGGCGATCATAAATGCGTACAGTTTGCAATCAACTTTAATGGCCGACCACCGACTGGAGCCTGGCTTGGGTTCAATGCTCATCCCATACCCATCCTCCTCCGCTGGCCTGGCTCCTCGGCACCTCGTTTCCCCGATATTCCTTGGACTATCAACTATTATAGACAGCGATTATTATTTATGCGACAAACGCGACGGCGCTGTGCAAGTGGAAGACACTTCCGCTGCTTAGGGCCAGGAAGAAGTGTGTCCCTAAAGACCCTATGGGTTTCCCTGGAAAAGCCACGCCTCACACAAGTCTCTGGCTATCTCTTTTCTCTATTTTACCTATCCATATTCCTCTCTTACTCTCTCTCTCTGGAAGGGAGGTCGTGCACTTGTCATGAACTGGGAAGCAGAAAGCGGAAGGCAGGGTTGGGGGTTGGGAATGGTATTGGAATGGGAATTGGAAAGGGGAATGGGTTGGGAATGAGGATTGGAACCTGGTATTGGGACTGAGACTGAGACGGCGACTGGGGACTGCGGTTCGGGGTTGGTTCTGTCATAGAGCGAACAAGCGAAAACGAGGGAAACAACAACAGGAAGAAGAAATATTTAATTAAAATCAACCATTATGGCCACCGTCACCACAACAGCGGGTGGGGTTTCGTCCACCGATCCGACCAGGGGAGAACGTGTGTGGATTGGAGAAAAGAGGTGGAACGAGAGAGAGAGAGGGAGAGAGAGTGAGCAACAAGTGCGGGTTTGGGTTAGGTCTCCAGTTCGTTATGGGTCTCGGGTTTGGTTCCACAAGCGGATGGATTTGATCGATCGAGGGAAATTGGAATTGCCAATCAATTGACAATTAAACAAGTGCAGAGTGGAGAGTGGGGAGTGGAGAGTGGAGAGTAGGAAGTGGCAAATGAATAGAAGAGAGTGGAGAGAATAGAGGGAGTAGGAGAAATAGATAGTGGAGATTGCGGTGCAGAGCGTGTGGCATAGAGAGTGGGAAGTGAAATGTCCAGGGTGGAGACTTGGCAGTGGAGATTGTGTAGCGGGGTGGAGACTTGGTATAGGAGGTTGGGTAACCAAGAGAACAGTGTGGAGAGTTGGTAATGGAGATTGCGTTGCAAGGAGAGCGAAGTGAAGAGTATAGTGTGGAGAGTGCGGAATGGAGAATGGAAATTGGGAAGTGGAGAGTGCCTAATGAACCTCATTAGCATGTGCAACATGAGGTTACAGCAAGTGATCGCTGCCTGACTTTACGACTCTCATTTCAAATGAATTTCTAATCGGAAGTCTTTGGCCCCTAGAAGGCCCACACACTTCCTATCCGCTCATTAGAGGCTCGTTTCATTATGCTAATTAGAGTGTAACACTATATATATCTATCACTATATACATCTATCTCTCTATATATATACATTTATCGCTATAATAGTTCCGGCTTGCCAAACCGAAAAGGGATTGCCCCGTGCCCACCCACCCACTCTCTACTCTAGATTTTGGTCAAGATATATATGCGTTCTGCGATCGTGCTCTGAATTATTAACCAAATGTTAGCACCTCCTGCTCCTCCACCGAATGTGGATCATGGCTGCCAGTTTTCTCCGACAGCTTGAGTGACAGCCAAGAGAAAAGAAATAAGAAATAGTTGGCGGAGATCGGGCATACCGAAAAAGGGGCACATTTTTCCGCCCATGTGGCGGACTTCTGGCCAAGACGAGGCGACTGGAGGAGACTTTCTGGGATTATTATGTCAGCTCGGCGGGCGTGTATCTATAAGATACATTTTCTGTTGTTCTGTGTAGCTCGTGCTGCGCCTCGCCTTGTCTGTTTCTGTTGTTGTCGCCGCTGTCTGACAACTGACAGTGACAGCAATTTAAATCATGTTGCGTTTTTTTTCTTTTTTTTTTTTTTGCTCTTTACTCTTCTTATGCTGCACTAATTGAGGCTGAGAGGTTGGGAGATCGAGAGACTGAGAGAGTTGGGGGTATGTCTGGCGACTGGAGGAGCCGGTTCGCAACGAAATGGGTCAGGGAAAAGGCACTGGGTGACAGGGAGTCTCTTGGCCATCAGCACCTGGCAGTTGTCTTGCTGCCAAAAGATCAAGCAAATCAACCCACAGAACACAAATTCGCGTATTTTTATACCGCGACCTAAAACGAAATGCACATCAAACGAATGACGAACTGCAGCAGAACCAGGGAGCGGATATCTGAGGAGATCGGTGAACCAGGAGGAGGAGATTCGGAGCTGTACTTCGAGGATATTGGAAAGGATCGTAGGAGTAGCAGGCAGAGATCGGAGGAGCAGCAGGTGAAGATTGAAGAAGATCGAGGAAGGAACAGGTGGAGATCGGAGCATCGGTAAGAGGAGATCAGCAGGCGGAGATCCCTCAAAATCAACAGTGATAGTAGGTGGAACTTATGATCTTGAAGTAGAGATTTTAAGAGTTTGTCTCAAAAGGAAATCAGGGGAATCAGGTCAGAAGAACCAGCTACTCATTCCACCAATAGAAATCTTTGTAAATGCCTTACAACAAGCTAATGATTTTAGTTCTTAAGGAAAGAAATACATTTATAAATATATATTCCTGTGATCTATTTAGCTGTACGCCTCTCTACATTTTCCTCTATTTTTTATTCTGATCATAGTTCCCTTTTATCTCTCTAGCTAATGATCGAAGATCCTCATAGAAGAGATCTATAAAACTACCAGAGATCGAAGGTATACCTCTTAAGTCACTAGCTAAGCCCCTTATATCTTTTTTTTATGATCTATATGACCATGTTTAAACAAATATATTCTCTATTTCATTATTTGACCAAAAACAAGCTTAAATCTCTATGATTCCTGCATTTCTTGAGGAATTCCATGAGCTACTGATCTCGTGTTCTTGCTAACCATTCCCTGGCCCCTCCCTCGTGCTCCTCCCTCACTCGCTGGAATCTTGACAGCATCCCGCCCACTTACACACAGCATCAGCGGCAAAATTGTGGGGCAGGTGGAGGGGAAGCCGAGCATTTATTAAACTGTCAGCTGAATGCTCACGAATTTTATGATTCCGAGTTCTGAGTTCTGAATCTGCTGCTGCTTTTGTTTTCTGCTGCTGCTGCTGATGTTTGTTTTTTGTGTGTTTTTAGCTTTGTTTTTTTGTTTTTTTTTTCTGTATTTTTTTTGTTCTATGGTTGTGTAAATTCCGAAACGCGACAAAACCATTAAGCAGCAAGCAGAGGCAGGGAATTTAATGGAAAAAACAACAACCGATAATGAACACAACGATGATGATGATGATGATGATGATGATGATGGAGGAGCAAAGCAACGCAACCTGATCAAGCGGTATTTGAGCAAACAATTTTAATGAAATTTTATGAATGTTTTAGGCTTTAGAAATCCTACTGAAATCCAACTGAAATGCAAATAAAAACCCCCTTGAAAACCCCGTCCAGCAATGACCAGTTGCGAGTGGAATCTGAGGTGTGTTTACCCAAGTGTTTAGCCAGAGAAGCGGCTACAAAAAAAACTGGAAATAAACTGATTTACCGATCAATAGAAGATGCGATCAGCAAAAGAGCTAGAACCGTATCCGCATCCGCATCTGTAGCTGTATCTGTATCTGTATCTGCAACTTATTTTTACACAGAACGGCACGGGTTTCGGAACAGATTTCGAGGGAGATGTGAATGATGGATGGGATGTGTGCAGCTCCCCCTCGCCCCTCTAGATTATGTAAGGGAGAGTTCAACGTATTCTCTATTTATTTACAGAGCAGGAGAGGAACAAGTGCGGATGCTGCCGACAGCAGTTTGCCCTTTTGCAGCGCATCTTTCCTTCCGCTGGCTGTCTGTATCTGTATCTGTATCTGAAAAATGTATCTGTAGCTGTAGCTGTAGCTGTATCTGTATCTTTGCCTGTACAATGGCACAGCCCAACTGTATTTGAGCCAGCCTCAGAGGGGCCTCTGTTTTATTTCTTTTTTAAATCCAATTCCCTATTTTGATTCAGTTTTGGCTTCAGTTTCAGTTTCAGATTTTAGGATTGCTTTGTTTTTTTTGCATTTTTTGCTTGTTGTTTTTGTTTCAGCACTGGCACAGAGGGCCGCCACTGTTTCTACACTCGATTTATATTTTTTATCATTTGATTTAATTCAATTCCATTCCATTTCGGTGTGTGTCTGCGTCCGCATCCCCATTTAGCCCCGCTTCCGAAACAGAAACAGAACGCAGAGAGTCGGGGGCCGACCCGACCCCGACATAAGCCATAAACCATAACACAACATACAGATACAGATACATGTACATATATATATATATATATATAGCTTGTAGCATATATAGCATACATCATGTGGAATGGAGATCGGGGGAGATCGGGGCCTCGACCGGAGGCAAAAGTGGGCACAAATAATAATAATAACCTGGGACTCTGTGTCTGGTTCTGTTATGTTCTGTATCTGTATCTTTAGTATATAAATCACTCACTTTTTTCGCTTCTTCACTTGTTTGTTTGCTTCTCTGCTCTCTCGGCTGCCTTTCAATATGCGGCAGGCTTCATGTTGATGTCGATGTGGTTTTGTTGTTGATATTTTTTCTTTTTTTTTTTGCGGCTACTCCAAAAGGATCCCAAAAGATCCTGAGACACTAACTCACTTTAAGCACCTGTTTTATAAAGCACTTTCTTCTTTGTTTTTTTTTTCACACTGATCTCCGGCAACAGGAAAAAAAATCAGAGTCGGTTTTATTTTTTGGTATCGTAATCAATATAGAAATCGATTCGATCGATCGGTCCGGCGTCGCGTCGCGTCGCGTTGGGAAGTGCGATGGCTTCTGGGCGCTCTGTTCGATCGCGGCGATCCAGGTGTTGCCAATTCAGCTTTTTTTCCCCCGTCAAAGTCTAATTGAAAACAGCGGGAAATAGCGTTTGAAACCTGGCTTTTTTCTTAGGTTTTCTTTTGTTTTTTTTTTTTAATTTTCCGCGGCGACGGAGCCGTGACGTCAAATTTTGTAGAAAAAAAAATGTTTTTCGAATGGCCGGATTGCACTTGTATTTATAGGTTTCTTTGGGAGCCGAACAGAGCCGAAGACAGCCGAGAGAGCGATTGTTGGAGTGGAGAGAGCGACTGGGAGAGTGGCAGAGCGTAATTATGCACTTTACTCTCTCTGAGGTGAATTGCCCACGATCGGCTCTGGCTCTCGCTCTCTGCGAAGGTCGAATTGGACATGATATAATAAGTGTACTTCACTGTAGTGCATTTTCGACTAGTGTATTTCTGTTGAGTAAAAAAAAAATTAATTAATAACCATCAATAATAATTATATTTAATTTTTGTACTTTAAGAATATATTAATAATTATATTTAATTTTTGTACTTTAAGAAAAAATAATGATAAATTACAGGAATTGTGTAGACTGTTTAAAAATGTACTCAATTTTATTTTTATTCCATAAACAACCAAAAATTTTAATTGAAAAATACACATTTATAAAAAAATATATATATTTATATATATAATATTGTATTAAAAAATTCGAATTTTTTGGAAGAAGAAAAAAATATATTATTAAATTGTTTTTTTTTTTAACATCTGAAACTGTTTTGAATTTATAAAAAAAAAATATTTTGTGTGAAATGGTTTTTGGGAATCTATTTTTTTAAACAGATCGACGCTACGGGGTGTCCACTGTAATTGTTAACATGATTTTATATTAACCATGACTCTCCCCATATTTGTTAATTTATGGCATACTTTCAGGAGGAAAAGTTAAAAATTTATTTAAGCAAGAAGGTGCATTTGGAAATCGATCATATATTAAAAATTCGATATTTAACGATATTCGAATATGACAATTCTCTAGACAAATCAGATTTTCACAATCTCATAACTACGTCAAAACAGCATTAATTTTAATTTTAATTTTAATTCTAATTTTTTCTGTTAGTTTTTATTAGGTTAACAAATCTGCATACTCAGTTTAATATTTTAAAAATTTTAATTTTTTGTCAATTTTTTGACAAGTTTAACGATGTAACCCGTTAAAAAATTTTCAAAAAATTTCAATTTTTTTTTTACTCCCGAAGAAGGCTAGATCGACTCGCCTGTTCATGCTGATCAAGAATATATATGATTTATAGGGTCGGAAATGGCTCCATCACGCCTTATGTCGAATTTACTATAATAGTTTACATACTTTAAGAAGCATATATAGCTGCAGAAGTTAAAAATTCACTTTTATAATTACTGGCATTAAAAATCTTGAAGTTGCAATAAATACATATTTAGTAATTTTAAGCATAATATATTACACATATTTATTAAAACAAACCCAAGCCCAGCTGGGGGAATTGAATCAGAAAAAAAAAACAAACAATATATGCATACAATAGGTTTTCGCAAGGCATTCTTCCCTCCAGTAAGATTTCAATATCCCTCAAACATGATATATATATACCCACTGTAACTTAGCACATAAATATATAATATACCCGCAACAATTAAAGCATTAATTTAGAAAGTAATTAACAGTAATTAATCTATTTCCAAGCTTCGAAGGTTTTGTGAAATTTGTGAATCAGCGGCATCGTTACTCTTTGCCCGGCTGCCCTTTTTGAGCTTGTTTATCTGCCAGTTTTGGGGATCCATCAAATAGTCCCTAAATTACAGGAGAGATATAAAATAATTAGAGTTTATAAAATGTAAGTATAGAGTATTTCCCACCTTTGCTCCTTGAGCAACTGCATCCACTGAGCTTTGAGGTCGGCCATTTTGCCCGCCTCGCCGCCATATTCTTCCGGCAGCATGGAGCGCGGAAAATGGCGGAATGGCGTCTCCGCTCCCGGCAAATGGAAATGGATCAGCTTGAAGACCTCGCTTTTGATAAACGGCTTCACCACGGCCATCACCTTGTCCACAAACGAGGGACAATTGAGCACATGGATCTCCTTGAGCCGCACCGGATGCGCCTCCTGGACGAACTTCATGTAGACACGCAGGGCTCCCAGTGCCGTCTTGGTCAGATGCCGCAACGTATATCCGGCCATATCGAAAATGGGTATTTCCCCATCGGATAAACGCTCCTTGTCCTCGACGGCAAAGCGACAGTCGGCCATCATGAAGAACACCTTGATTCCGGCCGTAAAATTGAACTGCAAATATGGATATTTATAATTTAGATATTTAAAATTTAAATAAATAAGAAAATAAATATATAAGTACTTCATTTTCTTCTGAATTTAATTTTTCTATTTTAAAAATAGTTCAAATATTTATAATATACATAAACAAATCAACAAAATATTTATATATATTTTTCATTTCAGTTTCCCCTTTTAAAACCTTTAAGAAAGTATTTCCAAAGGTATGGAATAAAGTATTTTGGCATTTTTACGTGGAACGTTTAGTTAATTTGATAATAAGATTTGTATGTTTCTAAAATATTATTTAAAATCACAAGACAAACATATCTTTCCTTTGTCCTTTCCTTCAGTCGTATAAATAGTTAATTATATAATAATAAATCTTTAGTATTTTTATTTTATTTTTCCCACTCACCTTGTCCGCATCGAAGTCAACGAGGCGGTAAAAGAGCAGCTTGTTGTTCTCCGGAGTCAGGCCGGGCAGCGGCACAAGATCACTGCAAAAAAGAAGGCAGAGAGAGTTAACATATATATAGATATGTATATATATATATATATATATATATATAGTATATAAAGTATGAATGCCGGGGGATTTTGGGACACCGAACTCAAAACCGGTTGGTATGCCAATGCACTTTGTTAGTGCACACACTGAGCAAAAATTAGTCACAAGTCCAGGGTGCAGGTTCAGGTCAATTCTTAGCAAATAATACACTTCCAGAGTTTCGATAGCTAATTCTATAAAGTAGTTCCAACGAAACTGTGAGTCCATTAAAATATGTAATTATTAAGCAAACGCTATTTCTAATTTGCTAACTTCAAAAATGTAATGTCACTATTTAATAAATGTAACCAATCATTTTCTTATTCTTTGTCTGGAAATTGTTACCTGGCCAAGAAACACGCCTTTATTTTCCAGATTTTTGTGTAACTAAAGTTTATTGTATTTCTATATATATGTTTTTTTATATATATTTTCTTTTCTATATATGCGTGAAAACCCGTCAAGCTTGTTAATAACAAAAACAATTAAAAGTCTTTAATTTATTAAGGTAAGACGTGTGTCTTCTTTCATTTGACATTAACAAATTAACAAAAACAAAAATAATAAAAACCATTTTATAATTCACTACAAACGAAGGTTTTAATTACTTATATCTTTGCTTTTTTGTTTTTACGGTTGGCTGGCTTTAAAATATTTTTTATAAGATTTTCGTTATTAAAAATTCAAACGGAGGTCAATTTGCCATAATTGTTTTAATTAAATTTTAAGATTTAATAAGCCTTATAATATAAGGGATTAAATCACATTACCATCATTAATATTCTCTTTTTGGCAGTTAATAAATGTATATTTTTGATATTACTGACTTTTGTTATTTTTTTAGAATTACTTTGCTTTGCAATCTTTTTACGAGCGTTATATTTATAAAATGCATTTTATGTATTATATATGCAAATATTGTTATTTTGGCTTTTATTAACTTTATTTTAGGATTCATGAGCATTTTTGTACGTACCATATATATTTGCTTGGAGCCTTAAGTTTATTATTATTTTACGATCTTTAACTAAGCTTTATAAGTATTTTTAATTGTAGCCTGAACTTTACCTTAATGTCATGGATTTTATTGATATTTAATTTAGCTTAACGGGTAAGTAAACATTTTTTTTTTGGGAACTTGTGTCTTGTCATTATTTTTTAGATTTTTATTTTTGCTTAACCTCAATTGAATTTAATTCTTAATAAGGCGTTATAAGTAGGTTTAGGAACTTATATATCATTATTTAATTTTAAAGGTCTTTTTTATGGTCTTTAATTATGGTTAACGAGTATTTTTGGTAACTCAAGGTCAAAATTGAGACTCAACTATATTTTGTGAGTACCCAAAGATAGTTTGTCAAAAGACGAATGTAGCCTGCTTTAATTTTACCATAAATATATTTAATTAACTTTGATATTGATCGGATTTTAACATTTTTTAAAATGTGAAAAAATTTGTAATTTTTATCTCACTCTTAGAGGGGTTATTTTTTATGTATTTTATATATTAATACTTTATATATTAATATTTCATATATTAATACAAAAATATTCTTGAAGTTTTCGTAGAAGATCTATCCCTGTAAGCTTCTCATAAAATTCCCTTATAAAAATTTTAAAAAATTCTAAAATGCAATCTCTACTTACGCCACTTCCAGCAGCTGCTGGGAGCTGGCATCCAGGGGATCCCGGTCAATGAAGATGTTGGCATACTTGTTCCGCAGTCCATAGTTGTGCTCGATGAGGCGCTGGGAGGCGGACAGATCGCCGCGCGTTGTGTGCAGAAAGCGGCGCAGCAGCAGGCAGGCTGCGGAGGAATTGGTATGATTACGAGTACGAATACAGGTACGAATGCTAATACGAATACAGGTATGAATACTCATGCGAATAAGAGTATGAGTACGAGTGTACCCATACGAGTATGGCAAGAGTAGATGTGCCGTCTTGTGAGTTATGCAACTGCGACTGCAGTGGACTCGCATCTCTTGCAGGCAATTGACCCACTCACTAACCTGAGTTAGTTGTTCATCGTCATACACAGGGAGAAAATAATGGTGGTATCTTATTGAAATTAATTAATTTAGGAAATTGTCAGTAAGTTACTTTACTTTAAGAGATATTTCAAAACGAATTAAACATACATTATGTATAAGTAATAAAAATATCGATGTAAAACATTAAGGTGTTTAAGATCAATTAACTTTTATTTGATGATTATATTGTAATACTATATATAATTTTATATATTAGGAAATATATGCTTTTTAAAATTAAGAATTTGTTAAAATAAGCTATAGTACTGTAGTAATATAGGGTCCATTATATTTCACAATGTAACCCTTGCACGGCATTTTAATCTTAGTCAGAAGCTTCAAACTAAGTGAAGGAGTCGTTTTCGGCCCTATAAATCATATATATTCTTGATCAGCATTAAAAACTGAATCGATCTAGCCATCTCCGGCAAAAAAACAAAATTTTCAAAAATTTTCAATTTTTGCAAAAAAAGGAAAGGGGTTACATCATTAAAATTTACGAAAATTGGCCAAAATTCACATTTTTTTTAATATTAAATTTAGGAGTCATTTCCGACCATATAAACCATATATATTCTTGATCAGCATCAAAAACTGAATCGATCTAGCCATCTCCGGCAAAAAAACAAAATTTTCAAAAAATTTCAATTGTTGCAAAAAAAGGAAAGGGGTTACATCATTAAAATTTACGAAAATTGGCCAAAATTCACATTTTTTTAAATATTAAATTTAGGAGTCATTTCCGACCCTATAAACCCTATATATTCTTGATCAGCATCAAAAACTGAATCGATCTAGCCATCTCCGGCAAAAAAAAAAAATTTTCAAAAATTTTCAATTTTTGCAAAAAAAGGAAAGGGGTTACATCATTAAAATTGTCAAAAATTGGCCAAAAATGTAATTTTTTTGAATATTAAATTTAGGAGTCATTTCCGACCCTATAAACCATATATATTCTTGATCAGCATCAAAAACTGAATCGATCTAGCCATCTCCGGCAAAAAAACAAAATTTTCAAAAATTCTCAATTTTTGCAAAAAAAGGAAAGGGGTTACATCATCAAAATTGTCAAAAATTGACAAAATTTTTAATTTTTTAAAATTTAAAATTTAGTATGCAGATTTATTAACCTAATGAAAACTAACATAGGAAAGCTTTCCGAATTCAAATTAATGCGTTTTTAGCTTAGTTATGAGATTTTTAAATTTGGATTTATTGAATAAATTGCCATATAAAAATATTGACTTAAGAATGGCATTATAATTTTAGTCAGAAGCTTCAAACTAAGTGAAGGAGTCATTTCCGACCCTATAAATTCTATTCTTGATCAGCATCAAAAACTGAATCGATCTAACTATCTCCGGCAAAAAAATAAAATTTTCAAAAATTTTCAATTTTTGCAAAAAAAGGAAAGGGGTTACATCATTAAAATTGTCAAAAATTGGCAAAATTCTTAATTTTTTAAAATGTAAAATTAAGTATGCAGATTTGTTAACATACTAAAAACTAACATTGGAAAGCTTTCAGAATTGAAATTAATGCTTTTGGAATGCTTGGAAAGAGGTCAATAGTTTGCCACTTATTTCGCTCATATGCAAAATCTAGATACATTTTGAAACCTCGTTTGCTTGTGCCGATTTTTTTGTGCAAAAATATGCAAATATCAGTTGACATAATATGCAACATTTTATTAATTATTCATTGCGGTATACTGATAGGTGAACCTTACAACAGATTTTCTTCATACATTTTCTTTTTGCATTTTTTTTTTTGGAAACAATTCAAAACAAACACCTTAAACATCAGTAAGTACACTCAAAAAAAATCGTTAACTTTACGCACATATTTTCGGGGGTAATTGTAACTGCTTTTCGGCCCACTCCTGCAACTCCTGGACCCGCTTGGCCATTAGCTGATCCTCGCTCTGCTCGTTAATGTGCACCATTTTGCGTCTATTGCACTATCGCACTATTTGCACTATCGAAATATCGAAATGTTGACCTATCGCACTTCCGCGAGTAAGCGAGATAGCGAGAGGGGAAGGAGAGCCTGTGGAAAGCTGGTGGAGAGCTTGTGGAGAGCGTCTGTTGGACGCTAATTCGCGACTGCAACTGATTGGGCTTCGTTTTTTGGCTTTTCGTCAAGTCGCCGCTGCTGCTGCTGCTGCTGCTGTCTTGCTCTCTGCCGGCTTCGCAGTCCGCTGCCGGCATCGCAAATAATAATCCAGGTGCTGGAATCCAATGTGCTGGAATAATGGAAGCCATGCGATCAGTGGAAGTGTAAGTGTAAGTGTAACTCCTCTTGCAGGTGTGCGTGCGGGCTTGCGGTTTTTGGTTGCTGCCGCCTCTTTCTTTACTTTACTATTTCTCCTTCTCTTTTCATCCTTTGTTCACTGAAAGCTAAAAAGGTTAAAAAGGGGAAAAATATAAATACAAAGAAATATATATATAAATATATATCACATTGTTTACATTGCTTTAACTCTATAAAATATATTAAAGTTTTACAAATAAATTTATAATAAAATTGTAACAAATTAATAAATAATAAATAAGGCTAGTTGATAGTTAATTTGTATTTAATTTATACAAATATTTTATGTATACTATTTATATAACATTAATCAGTTCTAGTTTTGGTTTTACCAATTTCCGTTTGAATTTTAAGTCACTTGCTCCAGTAATCTAGATTACTTTCACGAATTTATGCTAATTTTTTCAACACGTAAAAAAAATTTAGAGCTATTTATAAGACAAAATCCATTTTAATAATGGTATACATATTAAAAGGATGTATATAAATATTAAAAATACAAAATCGAACTGTTTTCCTTTCCCAAACCAATTTTTCTGGCAATACAAAAAGTATAAAGTATATATAAGTATATAAATTAAAATCTTCAGGTTCTAATTATTTTTTTCTGTACCATTAAAACCTCATTCATTTTTTATATCTTTTTTGTTATTCATATTAATATATTTCCAATTTAAATTATATTATTGAAAACATAACTTATTTTGGGCTGACACAGCCAGTTGGCAACGTGTCGCTTCGGTGTTGTGCAATTTTCCATACACGATTAAGGTACATTGTTGACTTTTCTGTGTCAGAAGGTCAAAAACCGGGGGTGTGCGTGTGTGTGCGGTGCTGTATGTATGAATTTTGCGTGTGTGTATATTGCGTGGGTGCTGCTGTGGCGGGTTTTCCGGCTGCCCCACGGCTACAACGGCGGCTTTCCATGTGGCGTCTGTTGTGGCCATTGCCATGTTTAGTCGAAGTTTTGTTACCCTTTAATAGAAGGTTATGCCACGACGATCTAGACAAGATTATTATTTTATTATTATTATTATTATTATTTAATTAATTATGACATTTAATTATATTCTGATAAATGGTAAGACATCATAAGATACGACCAAAGCTCCTATCATTATTGAGTGGCTTCAACTTAGGCTTTAATATTTCCTACAGGGTATCTTCAGCTTCGTTCACATATTCTTTTATCTTTTGATTTTCTTATACTTTTTTATGCTTTTTTAGTTGCCGTTTCTTGTTGGGTTCAGTTTGGTTTCCAAGCTTTATTTTTTATCGCGACATTGGCAAACAATTTTCGGCAAGTCGAGGCGAAGTCGTAGTCGTAGTCGCTCCACTTGTTATGCTGGCTATGCTACCGCTTTCGTACGTGTTTCGCAAGTTAAACTATTTACAACTCAACAACAAAAGACAACAACAGCGATATAAACATAAACTAAAACAAAACTGTCAACAGCGAGAAGAGAAGCAGGCGGCGAAAGCGAAAACCGCCTTACATTTCTGCTGGCAGAGAACCAGAGACCAGAAAATCAGAAAAAAAATATAGACAACGATCGTATTAACAGTCCAACTTGTAGAGATCGAATTACTATATAGTATTATCAAAATAATAATATAATATTAACTCAATACATTTTATATACATCTTGTCCATTCGTTTTTTCTCTTAGTTTTGTACAGAAATATTAAAAAAGACCTAAAACATTTAATAACTCATTAAACCCTCTGCAAAAATAACATTTTATTTAAATGAAAATAACTTAGAACATGAAGTATATTTAAAAAGCTTTAAATCTTTGGTATTTCGATCTTTAAACAATAATTTCTTAGCTTTAGTTGGAAAAAAATAAATTAAAAATAAATGTATGCGGATTTTATCAATAAAAATTGCTCATACGCCATGTGGGTCAAGTGTGAAAAATCATTTATACTTATAATTTATTCACGTTAGTCAAGCTCAATTGTAAACAATAATAATTTTTACTTTAGAAATTACATATTTTAAATTAAAGTTTTTCTCTTAGTACCAATGGAAATTACTCATACGCCTTGTGGGTCGAGTAAGGAAAATTGTATAATGTTTAATAATATTTATATAATGGATTTACGCTATTCAAGTCTGATTATTACCAATAATCATTATTTAGCTTACAAATCATATTTAAAAAATTTGTATTTTCTCCTATTAACAAAGAAAATTGCTCATACGCCCTGTGGGTAAAATAATAAAAATATTTTTTATAATTTGTTAGCTTTAGTCAGTCCCGACTGTAGTCTCTTGGCTGCCAATTTTGAGTGCAGCTGTAAAACTTATTAAAGCCCGAAAGCCAACGCAGCGAAAAACACGCAAAGAAACCCCTCTCCACCCCTTTGGCCTTGAAAATGGAACTTGGCCGGGGCGGCGGCCAACACTTCCATAAAAAAAAAACACCAAAAACAACAAAGGCCCAAGACAGACATTGACAAAAAAAAATAATAAAGTGCTAACTGACAAATTAAAATGGTAAAAAAAAGAGGTAAATGGTAGTTTAACGCGTATTTTACGTGGATTTTTCGTTTGGGGATTATGGTCATGTGAATGCTATGGCTCGTTCTTGGCACTTTGCTGCGTCCTTGGCGTGACATTATCTCAAACAGGGAAATATATATAATATATATTAAATTTATATACATTATACTATCCTAAATCCTAACCATAGATTTCTTTGGTCAAAACTTTAGCTAGTTACTAGGTTAATAGTTAAAAATCGTGAATTAGTAATTAAAACGTTCATTTCAAAAGTAGAAAGCGGTTTCAAAAAATCATTGAAAGCAAGTGAATTTTTGTCTCTTCTATTTGATATAATTATATTACTCCTTTTTATTTTTATACTAATGTTTTTAAATAGTTTAAAAATATAAAAACATAACTTGGTACTCTCTGCTGTTAGCCAACTTTGTTTTGCATCATTTGGCTAAAATCAATTAGCCAGAATACGGGTGTACATTGACGACTAATTACGGCCACAAACCGACAGCCAGCATCATCATCACCGCAAAAACGAATTGGCGGTTACAAAAGTCGTCATGCAAATTATTGCACATTTTGGCCAACGTAAAGAACGATAAGTGCATTATGCAAACAAAAAAAATATTTAAGCCTAAAAGCTTCAACTCACTCTGCTGAAAAAAACCTCAAAAAACCAACTCATGATCGTTAGCAATGCTGCAAGACACATATTCATTATTCTCGGGAGCGTTAGCCCTTCTACAATATCCAGTTATATTGATTTTGAAATTTGTTATTTGTAATTTTGTTTTTGATTGGAAGATTGCTTTGGGATATTTGGACATTTTTCTTTATTTTTAAATTCTTTTAGCTGATTGGGAATAAGTTTTTATTTGGTAACAAGGTGAATTCACATAAGATTCATTAAGGTTTTTTGGGACTCTAGTAAGCGAGTCGAATAAGCAAAAGACTTCAGTTCTTTATATATATTGCTTATTATTTATTTTAATTTAATTATTTAATTATTTTTAATTATAGCATTCGCATTCTTTAAATTGGTATTAATCTATATTTTTATGTGACCATTTTTTCAACAAATCAATGTTTAAAAAATGCATAACTAAGTCAAAAACGCATTAATTTCAATTCGGAAAGCTTTCCTAAGTTAGTTTTTGTTAGGTTTAAAAATCTGCAATATTAATTTAAAATTTAAAAAAATTAAAATTTTTCCCAATTTTTGACAATTTTAATGATGTAACCCCTTTCCTTTTTTTTGAAAAAATGGAACATTTTTTAAAATTTTGTTTTTTTACCGGAGATGGCTAGATCGATTCAGTTTTTTATGCTGATCAAGAATATATATGATTTATGGGGTCGGATATGACTCCTTCGCTTAGTTTGAAGCTTCTGACTAAAATTATATTGCCATTCTTAAGTCAATATTTTTATATGACATTTTATTCAATAAATTCAAATTTAAAAATCGCATAACTTGGCCAACAAAGCATTAATTTCCATTAAGAAAGCTTTCCAATGTTAGTTTTTAGTATGTTAACAAATCTGCATACTTAATTTTACATTTTAAAAAATTAAGAATTTTGCCAATTTTTGACAATTTTAATGATGTAACCCCTTTCCTTTTTTTGCAAAAATTGAGAATTTTTGAAAATTTTGTTTTTTTGCCGGAGATGGCTAGATCGATTCAGTTTTTGATGCTGATCAAGAATATATATGGTTTATAGGGTCGGAAATGACTCCTAAATTTAATATTTAAAAAAATGTGAATTTTGGCCAATTTTCGTAAATTTTAATGATGTAACCCCTTTCCTTTTTTTGCAAAAATTGAAAATTTTTGAAAATTTTGTTTTTTTGCCGGAGGTGGCTAGATCGATTCAGTTTTTGATGCTGATCAAGAATATATATGGTTTATAGGGTCGGAAATGACTCCTAAATTTAATATTTAAAAAAATGTGAATTTTGGCCAATTTTCGTAAATTTTAATGATGTAACCCCTTTCCTTTTTTTGCAAAAATTGAAAATTTTTGAAAATTTTGTTTTTTTGCCGGAGATGGCTAGATCGATTCAGTTTTTGATGCTGATCAAGAATATATATGGTTTATAGGGTCGGAAATGACTCCTAAATTTAATATTCAAAAAAATTTAATTTTTGGCCAATTTTTGACAATTTCAATGATGTAACCCCTTTCCTTTTTTTGCAAAAATTGAAAATTTTTGAAAATTTTGTTTTTTTGCCGGAGATGGCTAGATCGATTCAGTTTTTGATGCTGATCAAGAATATATATGGTTTATAGGGTCGGAAATGACTCCTAAATTTAATATTCAAAAAAAATTAATTTTTGGCCAATTTTTGACAATTTCAATGATGTAACCCCTTTCCCTTTTTTGCAAAAATTGAAAATTTTTGAAAATTTTGTTTTTTTGCCGGAGATGGCTAGATCGATTCAGTTTTTGATGCTGATCAAGAATATATATGGTTTATAGGGTCGGAAATGTTTTCTAAATTTAATATTTAAAAAAATGTGAATTTTGGCCAATTTTCGTAAATTTTAATGATGTAACCCCTTTCCTTTTTTCGCAAAAATTGAAAATTTTTGAAAATTTTGTTTTTTTGCCGGAGATGGCTAGATCGATTCAGTTTTTGATGCTGATCAAGAATATATATGGTTTATAGGGTCGGAAATGACTCCTAAATTTAATATTCAAAAAAATTTAATTTTTGGCCAATTTTTGAATATTTCAATGATGTAACCCCTTTCCTTTTTTGCAAAAATTGAAAATTTTTGAAAATATTGTTTTTTTGCCGGAGATGGCTAGATCGATTCAGTTTTTGATGCTGATCAAGAATATATATGGTTTATAGGGTCGGAAATAGCTCCTAAATTTAATATTCAAAAAAAATTATTTTTTGGCCAAGTTTTGACAATTTTAATGATGTAACCCCTTTCCTTTTTTTGCAAAAATTTAAAATTTTTGAAAATTTTGTTTTTTTGCCGGAGATGGCTAGATCGATTCAGTTTTTGATGCTGATCAAGAATATATATGGTTTATAGGGTCGGAAATGACTCCTAAATTTAATATTCAAAAAAAATTAATTTTTGGCCAATTTTTGACAATTTCAATGATGTAACCCCTTTCCTTTTTTTGCAAAAATTGAAAATTTTTGAAAATTTGGTTTTTTTGCCGGAGATGGCTAGATCGATTCAGTTTTTGATGCTGATCAAGAATATATATGGTTTATAGGGTCGGAAATGACTCCTAAATTTAATATTCAAAAAAATTTAAATTTTTGGCCAATTTTTGACAATTTCAATGATGTAACCCCTTTCCTTTTTTTGCAAAAATTGAAAATTTTTGAAAATTTTGTTTTTTTGCCGGAGATGGCTAGATCGATTCAGTTTTTGATGCTGATCAAGAATATATATGATTTATAGGGTCGGAAATGACTCCTAAATTTAATATTCAAAAAAATTTGCATTTTTGCCAATTTTTGACAATTTTAATGATGCAACCCCTTTCCTTTTTTTTGAAAAAATCGAAAATTTGTGAAAATTTTGTTTTTTTGCCGGAGATGGCTAGATCGATTCAGTTTTTGATGCTGATCAAGAATATATATGGTTTATAGGGTCGGAAATGACTCCTAAATTTAATATTCAAAAAAATTTAAATTTTTGGCCAATTTTTGACAATTTCAATGATGTAACCCCTTTCCTTTTTTTGCAAAAATTGAAAATTTTTGAAAATTTTGTTTTTTTGCCGGAGATGGCTAGATCGATTCAGTTTTTGATGCTGATCAAGAATATATATGGTTTATAGGGTCGGAAATGACTCCTAAATTTAATATTCAAAAAAATTTAATTTTTGGCCAATTTTTGACAATTTCAATGATGTAACCCCTTTCCTTTTTTTGCAAAAATTGAAAATTTTTGAAAATTTTGTTTTTTTGCGGGAGATGGCTAGATCGATTCAGTTTTTGATGCTGATCAAGAATATATATGGTTTATAGGGTCGGAAATGACTCCTAAATTTAATATTCAAATAAATTACATTTTTTGCCAATTTTTGACAATTTTAATGATGTAACCCCTTTCCTTTTTTTGCAAAAATGGAAAATTTTTGAAAATTTTGTTTTTTTGCCGGAGGTGGCTAGATCGATTCAGTTTTTGATGCTGATCAAGAATATATATGGTTTATAGGGTCGGAAATGACTCCTAAATTTAATATTCAAAAAAATTTAATTTTTGGCCAATTTTTGACAATTTCAATGATGTAACCCCTTTCCTTTTTTTGCAAAAATTGAAAATTTTTGAAAATTTTGTTTTTTTGCCGGAGGTGGCTAGATCGATTCAGTTTTTGATGCTGATCAAGAATATATATGGTTTATAGGGTCGGAAATGACTCCTAAATTTAATATTCAAAAAAATTTAATTTTTGGCCAATTTTTGACAATTTCAATGATGTAACCCCTTTCCTTTTTTTGCAAAAATTGAAAATTTTTGAAAATTTTGTTTTTTTGCGGGAGATGGCTAGATCGATTCAGTTTTTGATGCTGATCAAGAATATATATGGTTTATAGGGTCGGAAATGACTCCTAAATTTAATATTCAAAAAAATTACATTTTTGGCCAATTTTCGTAAATTTTAATGATGTAACCCCTTTCCTTTTTTTGCAAAAATTGAAAATTTTTGAAAATTTTGTTTTTTTGCCGGAGGTGGCTAGATCGATTCAGTTTTTGATGCTGATCAAGAATATATATGGTTTATAGGGTCGGAAATGACTCCTAAATTTAATATTCAAAAAAAATTATTTTTTGGCCAATTTTTGACAATTTTAATGATGTAACCCCTTTCCTTTTTTTGCAAAAATTTAAAATTTTTGAAAATTTTGTTTTTTTGCCGGAGATGGCTAGATCGATTCAGTTTTTGATGCTGATCAAGAATATATATGGTTTATAGGGTCGGAAATGACTCCTAAATTTAATATTCAAAAAAAATTAATTTTTGGCCAATTTTTGACAATTTCAATGATGTAACCCCTTTCCTTTTTTTGCAAAAATTGAAAATTTTTGAAAATTTGGTTTTTTTGCCGGAGATGGCTAGATCGATTCAGTTTTTGATGCTGATCAAGAATATATATGGTTTATAGGGTCGGAAATGACTCCTAAATTTAATATTCAAAAAAATTTAAATTTTTGGCCAATTTTTGACAATTTCAATGATGTAACCCCTTTCCTTTTTTTGCAAAAATTGAAAATTTTTGAAAATTTTGTTTTTTTGCCGGAGATGGCTAGATCGATTCAGTTTTTGATGCTGATCAAGAATATATATGATTTATAGGGTCGGAAATGACTCCTAAATTTAATATTCAAAAAAATTTGCATTTTTGCCAATTTTTGACAATTTTAATGATGCAACCCCTTTCCTTTTTTTTGAAAAAATCGAAAATTTGTGAAAATTTTGTTTTTTTGCCGGAGATGGCTAGATCGATTCAGTTTTTGATGCTGATCAAGAATATATATGGTTTATAGGGTCGGAAATGACTCCTAAATTTAATATTCAAAAAAATTTAAATTTTTGGCCAATTTTTGACAATTTCAATGATGTAACCCCTTTCCTTTTTTTGCAAAAATTGAAAATTTTTGAAAATTTTGTTTTTTTGCCGGAGATGGCTAGATCGATTCAGTTTTTGATGCTGATCAAGAATATATATGGTTTATAGGGTCGGAAATGACTCCTAAATTTAATATTCAAAAAAATTTAATTTTTGGCCAATTTTTGACAATTTCAATGATGTAACCCCTTTCCTTTTTTTGCAAAAATTGAAAATTTTTGAAAATTTTGTTTTTTTGCGGGAGATGGCTAGATCGATTCAGTTTTTGATGCTGATCAAGAATATATATGGTTTATAGGGTCGGAAATGACTCCTAAATTTAATATTCAAATAAATTACATTTTTTGCCAATTTTTGACAATTTTAATGATGTAACCCCTTTCCTTTTTTTGCAAAAATGGAAAATTTTTGAAAATTTTGTTTTTTTGCCGGAGGTGGCTAGATCGATTCAGTTTTTGATGCTGATCAAGAATATATATGGTTTATAGGGTCGGAAATGACTCCTAAATTTAATATTCAAAAAAATTTATTTTTTGGCCAATTTTTGACAATTTCAATGATGTAACCCCTTTCCTTTTTTTGCAAAAATTGAAAATTTTTGAAAATTTTGTTTTTTTGCCGGAGGTGGCTAGATCGATTCAGTTTTTGATGCTGATCAAGAATATATATGGTTTATAGGGTCGGAAATGACTCCTAAATTTAATATTCAAAAAAATTTAATTTTTGGCCAATTTTTGACAATTTCAATGATGTAACCCCTTTCCTTTTTTTGCAAAAATTGAAAATTTTTGAAAATTTTGTTTTTTTGCGGGAGATGGCTAGATCGATTCAGTTTTTGATGCTGATCAAGAATATATATGGTTTATAGGGTCGGAAATGACTCCTAAATTTAATATTCAAAAAAATTACATTTTTGGCCAATTTTCGTAAATTTTAATGATGTAACCCCTTTCCTTTTTTTGCAAAAATTGAAAATTTTTGAAAATTTTGTTTTTTTGCCGGAGGTGGCTAGATCGATTCAGTTTTTGATGCTGATCAAGAATATATATGGTTTATATGGTCGGAAATGGCTCTTTCCCTGCCTTGCAAGCCTCTGACTGAAAGTATAATGCCCTGCAAGGGTATAAAAAGAGACTAAATAAAGAGTATTTTGGTTATTCCAGAGGCCTTACTTCATAAATCAAATTAATATTAATCGAGCAAATATTATAAAGCCTTCCCGTTCTATAAACTAGCGACAGGCAAAGTTAAAAAGAAACATTGTAGTATTTTTAATTAATTTATTTTCTGGCCTCATAAATTTGTTTTATTCGTCGATACAAAAATTGATTTAAATACTCAACATTGGCGCACGATCTTAGCTAGACTTAGCTTACTTAGGAGGAGTAGAAGGAGGGTTTAACAGTAAAAACAACGATCAGTTTAGTTACAGTTTAGCCTGTAGTTAATCCTACGTAGGGTATGTACACGGGCCAGGCGGAGCATCACCTGCTGCTCCGCCTGTTCTTTGGACTGTTCGCCGGGGCACCACTGCTGCCATTCGCTGATCCACGCAGCTGCTTCAGTTCGGAACGCGTGGCCGCCTTGATGGTCTGCACCTGATGACGCACCGAAGCGCTTTTATAGGTGATTGTTGGTTCGGTGGAGCTCGGGCTGGGACTGGCAGTGGGTGCAGAAGCGGTAGCGTTAGCGGAAGAGGATTCCTTCTGCTCGAACAGATCACTAACCTCCACCATACGCGGCTTGAAGAACATATTCGGCCGAATGACTGCCTTCTCAGGCTGCTTGAACAGATTGAGCACGCCCCAGGACATCTCCAGCCGTTCGTTGTTGTTGTTATTGTGACCTTCACCAGCCTCCGGCGAAAGCGAGGCACTCTCCACCTCCGATTCGAGCACCCAGGCAGCATTCCTCACCTCGATGCGCAACCTTTCGCACTCCTCCAAGCTGACATTCTTGCTGACATTGAGCAGCTGCTCCAGCGGATTCACAATATACATGGCCGAGTGATCCGGCTTGGACAGTGCCCTACCCTCGTTCAGAGAGATGGCTCGGTTGTGGAAGTCAAACTGCGAGTAGAACTCAAAGAACTGAAGTAGCAGCTCACTCAGCGAGCTCTGATTGCGACTCCGGAAGGCCAGACGCTCCAGGTCACGGGCAAAGGTACAATTAATGCCATCCTCGGTGATTCGCATATCCGACGGCTCGGCGGCCTTTGTCAAAGCCGATATTGTGGGCAGAATGGGCTGACGCAGCTGCTGCAGAAAGAACATGACCAGGCAGGTAAGCGAGAAGTTGCTGATCCAGCGTCCAGGCGAAGGGTTCGTCAGGCCGCAGGACTGTGCCCAGCGTCGGATGCTAAAGGTAAGCGGCCGAACGCGCACATCCAGCTCGCCGAACATGTACAGCAGCTCGGACATGTAGTAGCCGGTGCTGGAAGGAGACGAAAAAATGAGAGTTATGAATGGATGTTCATGGAAAAAAGGAAATACATACATAGTTAAAGAACTGACCCACCCCCATCTTTCTACGGGCCGGATATGAGTGCAACGTTTAGAGCTTATCAGGTAGTGAATCATGGCCATTGGCATGCCCGAAGGAGAGCACTGATTCACCTGCTCTTCCCCACTCTCACTCTGCTGCGAGAGAGATATGTATTTACACGGCATTTGGCAATCATCGTCGCCAGCACCTGTTGTTATCTTATCTTATCGAGCTGGCCAAAAGCTTTCTTATCTAACGCTTCCAAATGGGTCTTGCCTGGCCTGGCCTGGATGTTGTCACCAATGCGTATCTCAAAACGATTTCAACGAACGAAGCCAACGGATCTCTGTACTGTACGGGTTCTGTTCCCTATTTTTTTTTTCTGGTGATTAACGTCTTCAAAAACAAGGTGAATTTTGAGTTTCAAGTGAAAAAGAAAACGGTTTAAATGGATTATACTTTTTTTAAAGTGGATTTGATGCTTGCAAAGTGTTTAAATAAAAATATAAAATATGAAAAACAAGAACCACACCCAAAGATATACCAGTGAAGTGAAAGCAAGGTTTTTAGAATCGAAATACTTGATATAAATGATATACTGAAAGGGGTTTTGAACTTCCTAAGGGGTTATATACATATATTAATCAAATTCCTTTGATGTCCTTTAAGAAAACTTCAAACCCACTTATTGGTTAACTGTTTTGTGGTCTTGCTGGTCTCTCTTGGGTGTTGCAATTGCTCGAAAGGTATTAATCACCTTTAGTGCGTGGCTCTGATAAGGTTTATTTGCTAAACACACACTGCCGATAAGGCCAGCAGAGAGCACCAAGAACGCGGTAGAGAGATAGAGAGGAGCAGCAGGTGGTGTAAGAGAGGCATCAACCAGGTGAAAACCAAACGAACATTGTGATTAATAAAGGCGGTCGCAGGCCAGGTGGAGCTTTTGGTATGAAGAAGATGACTCAGGAAGGCAGGAAAGGGGATTACTTGGTGGAGGTGACTCCACAAAGAAGGAGATTGATTTTCGGGTTACATAGAAGCTTACTCCGACTCTTTTTCACATACTGAAATATATATTCCTTTCTCTTACAGCTTCCAGAACCATGGGCATCGGCTATGGCGCCGCCGAGGAGCAGCTGGAGAAGCAGATTGGCTGCGTCAAGTACACGCTCTTCTGCTTTAACATCGTTGCCTGGATGATAGCCACGGCGCTGTTCGCTCTCTCCGTTTGGCTGCGTGCAGAGCCCGGTTTCAACGATTGGCTACGCATCCTGGAGGCGCAATCCTTTTACATTGGCGTCTACGTTCTCATTGGCATTAGCATCATCATGATGGCGGTGAGCTTCTTAGGCTGCCTGAGTGCCTTGATGGAGAACACGCTGGCCCTATTCGTTTTTGTGGGCACACAAATCTTTGGATTTATAGCCACGGTGGCGGGATCAGCGGTCCTGATGCAGTTCAGCACCATGAACTCCAGTTTGCAGCCACTGTTGAATGTGTCGCTGCGCGGCTTTGTGGCCACATCGGAATACACGTACTCCAACTATGTGCTGACCATGATCCAGGAGAATATCGGCTGCTGTGGAGCCAGTGGACCTTGGGATTATCTCGATTTGCGTCAGCCGCTGCCCAGCTCCTGCCGCGACACTGTCAGTGGGAATGCCTTCTTCAATGGCTGTGTGGATGAGCTGACCTGGTTCTTTGAGGGCAAAACTGGTTGGATTGTGGCACTGGCCATGACCCTGGGCCTGCTGAATGTCATCTGCGCCGTAATGAGCTTCGTCCTCGTGCAGGCGGTCAAGAAGGAGGAGGAGCAGGCCACTAACTATCGTCGCTGAAGTGGCCAGCGGCGACGGACGAGTAATGAGTTATGAGTGAGGAGTAAAGAGTGCCTAATTAGCTTAAGTTAGTTGATATACGACAACGACAAAAGACCCTTCGATAGATATAAGAATTCACACCCAATTCGAACAATAAGTACAATAAAGATTGCGAGCCCCACCCAAAAATCTTGTTTGTTATAAGCTCCAAGGAACTGATGGACAACTGACGGACAAACGGACACACGGACACTCTTCCAGCTCTATTGATGATCTATTAAACACGGAGAAGAGCAAGGAAACTAGCTTTAGAAGCTAGGAGGCCAGCTCAGCCTCCCTTCCTGCTTCTTCCACTGCATATATTACAAAGACAGGTTCTACTCACAGGTTGCTCATGCTCAAATCGATCTCCAGATCCAGATGCTCGTGATGATACTTAATGATGGGCACCCTTGCCTGCAGGATGCGTCGCACATGACAAACGCCCGGCAGGAACAAATGCAGCATATCCCCAAAGCACTCCATGTGCCGTTGCGTCTGTGATCGCCCATTGCTCAGGTTCTCCTTGGTATGGTACACCAGTCGCGAGGGCTCCAGCTTGGCAGCACTCCCGCCGCCGCCCGTGTCATTGTCGAAACGCAGGATGAGATCCAGATCACAGCCCATCTTGCCAAAACCATTGACCGACGACCCAAAGGGCAAAGCCTGGGCGGCGGGAAACATGCCAGCGATGGCCTGTTGCACCTGCAGGGCGGCCAGGAAGCGCAGCCGTACGCCCAGCTCGTTCAGGCGTGAATGCTGATGCAGCAGCTGGACCTGCTCCTCAATATTGTTGGCGCCGCGGAGCACCGACAACAGCTGGTCCTGTTCTGCCGGTCGATTGCCGTCGATGGAGAGCAGGGCGGCCGGCGCCGGTGCCGAAGTCAGCTTGGGACCACGCCGTCCACCCGCTGCCGTGGCTGCACGGAACCAGAGAAAGGGCGAGCGGACGGGAACGCCGCTCAGTTCGCCATTGGTAACGCCGGCATCGATGGCAGCCGCTGCCTCACCTGCCGTGGCATACTCCAGCAGGACATAGTGCAGCGGTTCGTCCTGTCGCACGCAATAGTGGTGTGCCCCAAGAATGGAGCCGAACCGGCTGCAGTAGTTATACAACTCCGCGTACGACTTCTCGGAGCTCACCTGGACGACGATGCTGCGCTGGGCCTGTCCCTGGTGCTGGCCAATGAACTCCTCGTAGCTGGGTCGGCCTGTGGACAGAGTTAGCACAAATGTAGAGCCTCTTTAAGTGGCAAGAATCCCATCCTCCACTCACCTGCATTCCGGCTGGCGGACACCGGAGCGCTGCAATACGTGCGCCACAGCTGATGGAGCTGATGGGTGCGTCGCACTAGGCTGTTCATGGCGGATGCGGGCTCGGTTGTAGGTGGTGCGAAATCCTACGCACCAGCGCTCCTTGCAACTAAATAATAATAATAATAATAATTCGATAGACTGCTTTCGGTGGCCGTTTGAGGTTACGGCGAGATGTTATCGATGCAGCCCTGGCTGAGCGGCAGATTATAAAAGTTATGGCAATTAAATCGAAAAAGATGTCCAGGAACTGTGACCATAGGCCATGTAAACAGCATTTCAGTGAGACTTCCATTCAGGAAAATATCCCCAACATTAGCAATTCGCATTTTAAAACCCTTAACGAAGGCGTTTATCGGCTACCCCTGACCGAACTGTTATCGATTGCACCTTAATTGGCGCCTAATTTCAAATGCTTGTAGCCTGTGTAGATTTTTACAAACTATATTTATTTATTACACATTTTGAATTTATTACGTTATTATTGTTTTGTTATTCTTGTTAGTACACGCTAGTTTTTAATTGGGCTACAATACAGTACAAAAAGGGGACGCGATCTTGATCTCTTTCTTTCTGGGTGTATTTCGTTATATTTAATCAACATTTGAGGTGTATATAAATCAGATATATCATATATATGTGGGGCTGATATACATATGTATATATATACAATTATTGGATGCATATAGGGTGCGATTATTGCTATATACCTGCGCAGAGTTACGAATTATATAGGCCAATTCCACACTGATAAATGAATGTTTTTGTTATATTCTTTTTACTTTTAAATAATAATTAAACCTGAAAACAAGATCTATTTTAAATAAAATATTACTTCCACTTAAAACTTTTCACTTAATACGTGATAAAACTTGGAACTATGGAAAATACTGGGTATTTTCCATACTAGATATACAACATTCCGTCTGAATGAACATTTCTTTTTTAAAAAGGTGAAAATAGGATACATTTCAAATAAAATAGTAACTATACTTAATATTGTAGGTAAAAAATAGTTAATTATAAAAAAGTCTCTGTACGTTTTCATTATTTTCTATCTAGTATGAACAAATACGGTCGTTCTTTGCTTAATATTCTCACATTCTTTAAAGAATAAAGAAAAACGTTATGGATAGTGAAAATATATATGGAATCGGGCTAATAATTTAATTTATTTTGTTTTTTAGGGAAAAATATCGGTATAGTGATATTTTGATATATTATCAACATCCCTACTAGTACATCAGGGTTACACAACTTAGATTTAGGTGTTACGTGTTAACAATTTCATTGGATTTGTGTGCTTCTCTGTGTGTGAGTGTGTTTTGTGTGCTCTTCTTAAATGCAAAGGCGCCAAAATCAAGTTTTGATTCCTTCTTTTCTTTTTACCTTTTTTTTTTGTTTTTTGGTTCACTTATTATCTCAGTATCACATGGGAACATACATATTTCCCATATTTAGCAACAATTCACACACGCTCTATCTTTACAGTTAATATAGGCGAACAAGAAGGAACAACACAGTCGAAAGCAAAGCAAGAAAAACTTAAAATTACAATTAAAATACATATCTGAGCTGCTGTTGCTGCTGTGTTAGGTTGTGCGGTCTGTGTTGTGTGTGTGTGTGAGTGTGTAGGCGGACGGGGGGCGGTGGTAAATGCCGGAATTTGAACATACAACTGCGGTCGAAATTATAAAACCTACGAAAGCTACCAAGGGAAGCTCTTTCTTTTGACTTAAAAACGCTATTCTCAAAAAATAAATTGAACTTGATTGACTTCTTTATCTTTTTCTTATTTATCACTCTCTAATCAAATCAAAAATTGAGTTATCTTATCAACGATCTCAGTTGCCATTTAAAAACAAATTAATGGGAAATCCAACGGATGAAAATTAGTCAAAGGACCGCAGATGTTGTCGCCATATCCTTTAGCGTTTCGGATCCTTATAGATATAGATATACAAAACATACAATATCGAATATTCCTGTCTAGCATATATATATATATATATAGTTTTAGTTTTACTTCCTTTTGTTTAGCCCAAGCTGTGTGTCCTCGTATTATATTGCAGTCAAAGGCGATCCTTGAAAACCCTTAGATATCATCAATGAGTCGTCCCTCGATGACCGACGAGTGATGATAGTTGGGACGCGGCCGGAAGTCCTCGTTCTGTTCGTTCAGCTGCGTGGGCGATAGATCCACGCCCGGGCACGACGGCGTCACCACAATCTGTTCGTACTCGTGCATGCGCTTGCTGCAAACAGAGCGAGATGGCAATGGTTGAATTGATTTGGACTCCCAATAGTGCCAATTTCAGTGCAAGACTCACCCGAAGCACCTAAAGACAATGCTCTTTAGCCAGGCAAAGAAGTTAAACTCGGCAGTAAGGCCGGGCTTCACAGCCGGATTGGCGGTGCCCACATAGAACCAGACGACGAACACAACCAGGAAGCAGGTGAGGGCATAATACCAGTTGACCAGCAGCATAACCAGCAGCTTGGTGAAGGCCTGTAAGTAAACTACTTGTTAGAAGAACCATCTTTCAGCTTCCTCTACTCGAGAACTTACCCCCAGAAGCGAGGCCCAGCGATTGCAGTAGCCCGAATACCAGTTTTTCGTCTTGGAATGAATAGGTGGACGTATGGGCGCAATGGGTTCCGGTTCGTTTTCGCCGTTGCCCTGCTCTTGCTCCTGCTGATCCACGGCCAAGGTGGTGGCATCATCGCTACCCTGGGGCCTAGGCTCCACCTGACTCGAGGTACTCGGACCTTCGGCCCTGTTAAAGTCCAGCGGCACCGTCTGATGCATGGGCGAGCTCTGTGGACTCTGCAGATTCTTGTGACGCACGCGATCAGGGAAGAGCAGATCCAGATCATTGCCCCCGTCCGAGACACTGCCATAGCGACGCGTCTCATAGCTGGGACTAGAGGCTTGGATGCGGAAACGCTCTTCGCGCTGCTCCTGAATGTCAAAGGTCTGGGCCAACGCGAAGTAGGCGTAATCGATGCAGGCATAGGTCAGCAGGAACGGCATCGTCACAATCGGAGCCAGGAAGTTGATGTCGCCCACAATGATGAAGGTGACGGTGACCAAGGCCACAATGGCCATGGCATACAAAGGCACTTTGTTGGGACCGCGCTGGGGAAGCAGGAAGATGCAGAATTACAATTTAAACAATACAAAAAACTTTGGGAGTTTAAGTTTATATCCTTATATATATATAGGGTCGGAAATGACTCCTTCAAAGTGTGGCAAGCTTCAAACTAAAATTATAATACCATTCTTTGAGTTGATATTTATCTATATTTTTATAAGGAAATTTGTTCTACAAATCAAATCCTAAAAATTTCATAGCTTAGCCAAAAAAGCATTAATTTTAATTCGGAAAACAGTTTAATGTTCGTTTTTATTAGGTTAACAAATCTGCATACTCAATTTAAAATTTAAAAAATTTGAAAATTTTGCCAATTTTTGACAATTTTAATGATGTAACCCCTTTCCTTTTTTTGCAAAAATTGAAAATTTTTGAAAATTTTATTTTTTTGCCGGAGATGGCTAGATCGATTCAGTTTTTGATGCTGATCAAGAATATATATGGTTTATAGGGTCGGAAACGACTGCTTCACAGAGTTTCAAGCTTCTGACTGAAATTATAATGCCATTCTTAAGTCAATATTTTTATATGACAATTTATTCAATAAATTCAAATTTAAAAATCTCATAACTTGGCCAAAAAGGCATTAATTTCAATTCGGAAAGCTTTCCTATGTTAGTTTTTATTAGGCTAATAAATCTGCATACTTAATTTAAAATTTAAAAAATTTAAAAATTTTGCCAATTTTTGACAATTTTAATGATGTAACCCCTTTCCTTTTTTTGCAAAAATTGAAAATTTTTGAAAATTTTGTTTTTTTGCCGGAGATCTCTAGATCGATTCAGTTTTTGATGCTGATCAAGAATATATATGATTTATAGGGTCGGAAAGGACTCTTTCACATCGTTACAAGCTCCTGACTTAATTATTATACCCTGAAAGGGTATAAAAACAAAAAGACAGGGGATTTACTTACCCCCTTGCCAAGGACATCGATTCCAGGAATAACGCTTTCCTTGGCTATGCTCTGGAGGACGCGCGGTGTGCCATACATGGCGCCCAGGCACGATGACATGCTGGAGACATAGATGCCCGCCAGCAGCAAGAAATGCACGGCCGACACTTTGACGGAGATCATGAAGTCCGTATACAGTATGGGTCGCTGGCAGGTGGCGCCCAAGAACAGGACAAACACCAGGTAAAGGAATGTCCTACACAGCAGAGAAAGAGAATAACAAAATCAATAATGCTTTCGACTTTCAAGAGGGTCTAGGTACTTACGAGGTGCCAAATGCAGCCAAAGTGCCATTGGGTATGTCCGTGGATGGAGCACGCAAATCTCCGCTCATATTGATGCCCGACAGCACACCAGTGACGGTGGGAAAGAAGACACCAAAGACACGGAACCACGAATACCCGTCTTCATATTTTGGCCACAGATTCTCCACAAAGTTTCCGGTTACCCAGCCATCCACACCGTGTTCTGCAAAGGAAAGCATGACAGATATAATTGAGAGTACTCTTCACGATCACTGTCTTCAGGCAAACACTTACCACTGTCCTCGGTGATAAAGCTGCCCACCATAAAGTCCAGGGCTGATATCAGCAGGATCATCAGCAATATAAACTGCAGCTTGATCACCCACTTGACGCCGGCCACATTGATGCAACCCAGGAGTAGAACAGCGGCCGTGGCAAAGCCCCTGATGGCCCACTTGTTGCCCTCGAGGCCCACCAACCCAGCCATTGACTCACCGAAACCCATTACGTTTAGGGCACAGCCGACCGCCTGGCCAAAGCAATAGAGCAAGCCCAACGCCCCGCCGAAACGGGAGCCTAGGGTGTGGGCTATGAGAAAGTACACACCACCGCTCTCCACGCGACACCGCTCGCAGATCCCAATGGCCGACAAAACACTGACCAAAGCAATCACCACAGTGCAGAAGATGATAAGCACGGCATTGAGGATGCCCGCTTGGGCCACAA
The DNA here is from genome assembly GCA_035046265.1 of Drosophila bunnanda. NCBI lineage: Eukaryota > Metazoa > Arthropoda > Insecta > Diptera > Drosophilidae > Drosophila > Drosophila bunnanda. The sequence goes on from JAWNOB010000017.1 coordinate 1,753,314, forward strand.
TCCAGCCGGAGCGAAGGAACACAATGACGCCGAACACGTTGATCAGACAGGAGGTGAAGACACCGTCCCAGGTGCCAAAGAGCACCGGTTGCGAGATGAAGAAGTTCGAGCGCCACCTGTTGAGGGATGCGGGATGTTATTACTATATTCTAGTTAGTCCTCGAGGACAGTTTCTTCTTACCAAGGCTTATCGCCCTGCTCGCCCGCAAAGATCTCATTCGCTCCGGACGCATGATGACCACCGGCGGCATAGGTATACTCATTGCCCAGGTCCACGAAACCTCCGGTATTGTTGTTGGTCCTCTGACGGAAGCTGGCCACCGCCACCTCGCCATCATCGTCATCGCCGCCAAGGCCGAAGCGTTGCCAGTCCACGGTGCGTCGGTTACCGTTATTGCCATCAGCAGCAGTGCCGCTATTACTCATCTTGATTTCTCCGCTTGTTCCGCTTTCCCCCGCCGTTCGTTCCGGCGTTCTCTTCCAATCTTTTTGTTTTTTCTTGGTTCTCCTCACTATTGCTTGCGCTCTCTAGCGTGGGCTTATCTATGCGTCTATTCCGGCGTAATCGCGGCAATTAACTGATTGGTGATTTGGTTTCTATTGGTGTTCCTATGTATTTCTGCACCCACAACCACACATCCATCCACGCAGGCAGGCGGTCTGTCGGGCGGGCGGGCAGTCACACGGCAGAGGTTTGGCCTCAGACGGGCCTCTGGCTTACTGTCTGCTGGAGCTCCTCATTGTTGTGGTCATGTAGCATTAACTTGTGTCGGTAAATGTGTAAAAAGTAAAATAAAAACACTTTCTCATTTGTAAACGAATACGCAAGTCGTCATCGATGACGATAGTCGATGGCGGGCCGATAGGCGATGATCGGGCAGGTAACAGGGCTGCCAGATTAAGTTGGCGGTTTATTATACTTTCATCTTGCTGAGATTCGTTTTCATTTAATTCGATTTAATTATATATTATATTTTCTAACCATAAACCAAAATTGGACAAATAAATAGGCAAATCTACCTTGTTTGGTAGCCATAAATCAACAGTGTGGCAACGCCAAGACAATACTGTCGATAGTTATCGTCAGGTGGTCTTACTCAGCTTTGTTGAACACTTAACTTCTCTCTCCGCTCTCTGAGAGAGAGCGTTAAAAGCAGCTTGCCGAGCTACCAGATCCAAATGGCGGCATGTTTGAATTTAACTCGTTGATATTAATTATGTATGTTGATTGTAAGAAACGTTTATGATATTTATGCTAGAATTATTATAATGGTAGCTCAAATAACAATTATATAAACTTAAAAACTCTATATACTCCTGTACCAACAATCACTGCTCTCTCTCAACAAGGTGGCAACGCCTTGCATTCATTGCCTCGCACGTGTTGTTGACATTCTCTTGTTGCATGCGTTTTGCCACTGCTTAAAATGGCCAAAACAAAAGCAGAAAAGTCGGAAAAGCTGTCTAAGAAGAAGGCGAACAAGAAGAAGGTGGAGGCCTCCACATCGTCGCAGGCTGTCAAGTCCTCCAACGCCGCCAGCGCGAACGGCACCGGCAACAACACGGAGGAGCAAGGAATCTGGCGGGATGCGCGCTTTCAGCATTTGCTGGCCGATCCCAGGTTCCGGGGCGTGCCGAAGGTGCAGCGCAAGGTGAAGATCGACAAGCGGTTCCAGGGCATGTTCACCGACGACAAGTTCAAGGTAAAGTACACCGTGGACAAGTACGGCCGCCCGGTCAACAAGAGCAATGCCGAGGATCTGCGCAAGTACTACGAGCTGGATGAGAACGATAGTGACAGCGACGAGGAGGAGGAGGAGGAACAGAAACAGAAGGATGACCAGGAGGCATCCGATGAGCAGCAAGAGCGTCGCGCTGAAGAGTTGGCTATAGCCGACTTGCAGGAAAACAATGCCCTGGAAGCCGGCGATGACAGCGATGACGACGATGAGCTGCCCCAGGATCTGCGCAAGCGCTTGACCAACCCGGACGTAGACTATGCCCGTGGCGAAGGCCGTCTTATGACAGACTCCTCCTCCGACGAGGATAGCGGCGATGAGGAGGACGAGGGCCCCGAGCTGCAGATCGATCATGTGTGGGGCGAGCTGGACAACGATGCCGAAAGCACCGAGGAGAGCACACGCCGCCTGGCTGTCTGCAACATGGACTGGGATCGCATTCGTGCCGAGGATCTCATGGTCATGCTGAGCTCCTTCCTGCCGCCTGGCGGCAGTATTCTGAGCGTTAAGATCTATCCCTCGGAGTTTGGCAAGGCGCGCATGGCCGAGGAGGAGGTGCACGGTCCCAAGGAGCTGGTGGAGCGGAGCGAGGAGCAGTCCGACGACTCCGAGGATGAGCTGGTGCGCGAGCAGGACAGCGACGCAGAGGAAGGCGACGACTATCACATGGAGAAGCTGCGAAAGTATCAGCTAAATCGTCTTCGCTACTACTACGCCGTGGTGGAGTGCGACACTGTCGCCACAGCCGACAAGGTGTACCAGGAGTGCGATGGCATCGAGTACGAGAGCTCCGCCACGCGCGTCGATTTGCGTTTTATCCCAGACGATACCAGTTTTGAGGAGGACACGCCCACCGACGAGTGCCACGAGCTGCCCGATGCCAGTAGCTACAAGCCCCGCCAATTCACCACAACGGCCCTGCAGCAGGCCAAAGTGGATCTAACGTGGGACGAGACGGCGCTGGACAGGCGAGAGCTGGGCGACAAGCTATCCAGCGGCCAGGTGGACAAACTAACGGACAAGGAACTGCGCCAGATAGTAGCCTACAGCAGCGAAGAGGAGTCTGAAGAGGAGGAACTGGATGATCAGGTGGCGGAGGAGAAGGATAAGAAGAAGCCACAGCAGGAAGAGAAGCTTGCGAAGCCCAAGAAGCCCAGCAAACAGGAACGCATTGCCAACTACAAAAACCTGCTGGCGGAAATTCTGGAGAAGGAAAAGCAGGAGAAAGAGCAGAAGTACGAAATGGAAATGTCCTGGAATGTCGCGGATGACACGCCAGAGCAAGACCTGAAGAAGGAGCAACAGCAGCCCACCGCCGAACTGACGCCCATCGAGAAGGTTCTGCAGAAGCGCAGCGAGAAAAACAAGCTGCGCAAGGAGCAGCGCCGTCAAAAGCAGCTCGAAGCCAAGGGCGTTGACGGCAACGACAGTGATGCCTCCTTGGTTCCCGACGGCATTGATCTAAACGATGCCTACTTCGCTGAGGAGTTCGCCAACGGTGACTATGCTCCACCCAAGACGAAGCAGCAGAAGAAGGCCAAGTCAAAGGGAAAGGGCAAGATGAACGGCGAGCAGGACGAGGCGCAGCAGCAGCAGGAAAGGGAGCTGGAACTGCTGCTGGACGATGGCGATGGCCGGGATGAGAAGCAGCACTTCAGCCTGAGCAAGATACTCAAGCAGGAGGAGCTGGAGCAATCGGCCAGCGGCTCTAAGCGTAAGCGCCGTCAGCAATTGAAGAAATCAAAGGGCAAGCAGTTAGACTCCTCGGAGAAGCCCGACGACGACTTCCAGCTGAATGTAGAGGATGCACGCTTCAAGGCCGTCTACAAGTCTCACGAGTTCAACATCGATCCCACCCACTCCCACTACAAGGCCACCAAGGGCATGCAACGGATCATTAGCGAGAAGCTGAAGCGACGCCAAGAGCAAGTCGAAGGTGGTGACGATGAGCCAGCGGCGGCTCCTAAGCGCAGCAAGCAGCAGTTGGAGCAGAACGCCCTGGTCAAGAGCCTCAAGCGAAAGATCCAGCAGCAGGAGCAGCGGGGCCAGAAGCTGTAAGGGATGTACTTGGGGCGGAAGACTAGATATTAAAGGTTAATCTTATGCCACTTGCAGAGACTTTCTCTTTGAATAGGGGTTTGCAGTCCACACAGTCTTATAGTTTATTACTTAATCCTAACATAGCTTTTAGCACCTGAAGGGCACATGCTCCTCCTAGTATCTATAGTCGAAATACTGCCTGTACAGCGCCGCTGTGATTCCGGCATCCACATGGTAGAGATCTGGAAGGCAGATGCGACGCTTCTGCTCGTAGACGATCATCAGCTCGCAGATTCGCGCCCACACGGGTTCGTACAGCCGGCGGATGAGCTGACAGTCTAGTTTAGGACGAACCAGCGCCTGGATAACTGCCTGAAGCTGGGCAGGAGTTGCGGTAGCGGCGCCTCCCTTCTCCAGGAGTGCGGTAAACGGACTCCTGCCCAGGCACAGTTCGTAGAGGACCAGGCCCAGTGACCATATATCCGATTTGAAGTCCACCTTGCCCTGGCTGGACATCGCCTCCGGGGACATGTACAGCGGTGTGCCCATTCCCGCCTGCAGCTGTGTGCTGGGCGCATGGACATTGGAGATGCCAAAATCTGCGATCTTGACCCGATCGTTGGCATCCAGCAGCATATTCTCCGGCTTGATGTCCCGATGGATGACGCACCGGATGTGCAGGTACTCTAGGCCGACGACCATGTCGCAGAAGAAGCGCAACAGACGCTTCTGAGGCACGCCGCCCGTTGATCCTCCTCTCGGCAGTCGCTCGATCACGTCCCGCAAGGTGCCATTGGGCACATACTCCATTACGATGTTGACGGTGCCGGCGTGATTGAAGGAGCGCAGGAACTGGACGATGTGCGGATGACGGAGCTGCGATATGATGTACACCTCCTCCATGATAGGACGCAACTCGGTTTTTGGATTCCGTACAATAATCCTCTTGACGCATACCTTCCGTGTTTCGCCTTCGGCGTCTCGCTGCTGACAGAGAAACACACGGCCAAAGGTTCCCTGGCCGAGCACACGCACTGCCCGCACCTTGGAGTCGCCCAGATCCATGGCAGAGTAAGCTTTTCTCGGGTATAACTCTTTTTTATGCTTTGTTGCCGCCTGATTCCGTTTTTTTCCTTTAACACTGCGCGAGCGCGCCAAGTAACGATTAACGATTAGAACTAGAGATGCTGCAGTTCTTATTAGAAGTGTCACAACATCGATACATCGATAAGCTTGCATGTAAGAACTTTGCAATCGTGGTTGCCTTAGCAGCCCCCTGGAGAACATATATATTTTTTAGATCCCTTTGCTACACAGTCATAATTATTGTGCAACTTGCCACTATCAACATGTAGCAATCTATTCGAAATACATATAATTTATATTATTATTATCATTAAAAAAATAATTAAACGGAAAATGGCAATTGGAAAACTTGCGCAACTGGCGAGCCCGCCAGAATCGATTAATTCGCTTATCGATTGTTATCCTTGAACCAGTTTTGAAATTTGAAATTTTTTGAATTTTCCTCATTGGGTAAGCGGGAGCTTCCTGCTAATTGGGCTGTTATATAATATTTATAATTAAAAACTGCATGCAAGACAAAGGCGACATGAACACCAGTCTGCATGTCTACATGGAGATACATGGAGCCACACATAGCCAAATATTGAAATATCCATGTGGATGCAGTGCCACGACTGGTGGCTTTATGGCTGTTATGCAAATTGCGGGGCTGGGAAAAGCAGTTTACTTTTACTTTTCCAAATCGATTATATGTGCACACACTCAACGATAGAGAGGAGAGAGAGATATGGAGAGAGGGAGCGCGCCCAGAGCACACTAACCCAATAAATCGGTGGCTTTAAGCAATTTTTGAATGATTTTTCGGGGCTTTTCCGTGAGCTTCCCCAGTCGGACGTTCACCTGCCTGGCAAAAATGCCTGGCCTGGTGTTACCTAATAGTGTTGTGCTGCATTTTAATTGCTCATTGCCTTGCCTCAAAATGGGATCAAACTATTGCTTGGATCACAGACACAGACGCACCTTTCACCCATGTTGCCACAACGATGAGATTGGGCAAGGCGGAGCAGCGCGGCGCGGCCCTTCACTCTCAATCTCAAATCCATCATTTATCATCGATTAGCGACAGTGACAAATTGGAAAGTAATGCGGAAGCCTGTCTATCGTTCGAAATGGCTAAGATCGCTATCGATAGCGATAGCTTGGTAGAATTTTTATGGCAACAAAATGGCTACCCTGGAAAGCTGTAACGGAATTTATGAAATTTAAATAGATGATAACAAATAATGATAACAATTCGATGGTGAAAAGGATTTCGCGCCTCCTTTTGGTTCATTGTCGACTTTGTTTGATTATTTTTATTTGTTTTTGTTTTTTTTATTATTTGTTTTTCCTTTGTGTCGTTGCCTAATTGCCTTGGACTTGCATGGCAGTGGTAGCGACTGGTTTGGTGTGGTTTTTGGGTGGTTAACCCGTTGATTGGCAACGGGTTTTCTCCTGGCGGGCGCTAGGAAACTGGCCTAAGGCCTTAGGCCTCCAATGACGGTGACGGCCACATATACGTATACGTAATCTCCGCTTTAATTGAACCACTAACGCACGCATATGCATCGGGAATCGAATTTCCCAAACAATTGTGGCAGCGGCCATAAATTACTACCAACAGCGGCTGCGGCGGCGCCTCGACTTTGACTTGAAGTTCGTTGCCGTTCCATTCCGTCGAACGGTTGCATGTTGTTGTTGTTGTTGCTGACTGCCACTATGTGTTGCACGTTTCTCGTTTCACCAAGCTCTCCAAGTTGGGTATAAATCGAATCTAGTACCGAACATCGAGCCACATTCAACCAGCAACCGTCTAGGAGAGTGCCTCGCGTAACGAACGACTCGAAAAACGTTAATTTTTTTAAGTGAACTGTGCATTGGCAGTGTTTTAATAATAAAAACAAACCAACAAGCAATTTAAGCAAGCAAACGACATGCTGAAATTCATTGTAAGCATGACAGAACGCAACTGGAATATACATTTAAAATCTGGATTAAAGGATACCAGAAAGGATACTCATATATATTATTTGTGTGAAATATGGGAAATATATACATTTTCTCTATGTTCGAATATTAAGCTTAAAGCTAGGGTTAAAAATGCAAACAATAAGGGAAAATTTGAGCAGTAGTTTTGTGATTTTTTAAACCTTTTATGTTGTTCTACAGAATTTTTTTTTAACTAAATGAATAATACAAAAAAAAAAAACAGAATTAAATATCCTTTACCTTTAATATTTGCATCCTTTAAACCCAAACCGTTGAGATTGGATGGCATATGTACTCACTTAGTCTCCCAAATCAATCTTGCAGCTTCCTTGTCTGGTCCTGCTGGCCGCTAGTGGAGCTCTCAAGATCCACGATTACCACCACCATCACCACCAGGAGCACGATGAGTACGAACACCATGACGGCGGGCACGAACACCATCACGAGCCCGAGCACGAGGAAACGGAGCTGCACCATGAGGTGGACCACAAGCATGCCACGTCGCATCAGAGCGTTAAGTTCCATCATTATCATGCCGTGCCCGTCTACATTAAGAAGGAGGATCAGCATCTGGTTAAGAAACCCATTGAGATTGGTGGCACCAAGCAGAAGCTGAAGATCCTGCATCCCAAGACCGAGCATAATCACAACCACGGTCTGGTCTTGGAGAATCACAGCGAGTCGCATCTGCACGAGCATGGTCACTACGAGGAGCCGGTTCACCACGAGGAGCACTATGAGCACTATTCGCACCACCACGAGTAGGGGATTTGTGCGGGACTTGGGCTTCTGGATCTGGAATCCGACTGCGGTCCACTTTGCCAAATGATTTGTAGGGTTTTCGTTAGCGTTTAAGGATTTCCACAACTTTAATTTTAATTTTTCTGCTGTTAATAAAGCGTTTACCTAGAGTATTATTCAAATCAAGAGTTTTTCTTTTGATTTTTCGGGCTAGCAGGAAGCTTCAGTTCAAAAAAGAAGTTTAAAATAATCCGCGCGTTTTAAAGGATCGATATATTGATAACATTTCAATTGGCTTGTGTGACCAGAGGTGCGGTCGTTCACATTCCGATTGACAGGACATGAAGTTGTTTATTCCTTATTTTTTCGGTTCTTGATATCTTTGTATTTATTTTTATTTTAAATAAAAATATAAAAGAACATAAGAACATAAGAACATAAACAGTAACTAAACAAATGATTCTGAAACTGAAATAAACAAAGTCACATGACCGTTCACTCGATGGCTTTAATAATCGCACTGAATTGGAAAGTCGATTGTCCTGCCGTTATCGATAAATCGAGACGCGCGTGGTGCATTTAAATATTTAAATTCGAATTCTGGAACTAAATGGTAGATAAACGCTCTGGCTAGGCCACAAAGTAAATTCATTGTTTTATTAATAAGATGTTTGTTTACAAAAGTTGTATAAATAGTTTTTGTTTTGTTTTCGATTTTTGTGTTTCTTTGTAAATTGTGGTTACTGGGTGTTACTGGCAATTATTTTTGTATTTTACAAGTACAATTAGCAATAACTACACTAAAATACAGTTATGCAGCGACGACTAGCAAGGTTCTCCTGCTCCACCATGGGAACTCATCTATCATTCTTCTCACTGGTTTTTCCCCTTTCTTTTTGTACAGATTTGATTTTTGGGTTTTGTCGACTTTTAAGTACAATTAATTAGCTAGTGTTCTTTGGATGCGATTTTGGATCGGGTGGGCATGGGGAGCAGGAAGGGGATATATATATAAAAATAATACACAAGTTCACTTCACGGTTATGCATAACAAATTCTCCATTCTTGTTTCTGCTTTCCAGGTTTCCGCTTTCTGCAATTTCAATTTTGCTTTCTTTTCCTTTCTCATTTCACATTTCTCTTCTGTTCTTCTCCACTTTTCTTTGTTTCGTTTAAGGACTAGATTAGGAACCACATTTGTACAGTTTTCGTTCTTTTGTTTTCTCTCAACTTTTCTCCTGCTAATTAAGTTTTTATGTCTAAATTTTGTTTAAAGGTAAAATGTACAAAGTAAAGATTTATCATCTCCCTTTTGTTTTGTGTTTTTTTCTCTCTTTTTGGTAGCAGCTCTCTTTCCCCCTTTTAAACTTAACATTTATTAAAATGACTTAAACAAAACATTGACAAAAAAAAAATTGACCAAAAAATTTGAGCGAAAAAAAACCTAAAAAAACAGGCTAAAAAATAGATTAATAAACAGGAACTAACCCTAGGATTTGTATGTTAGGCTAGCAAATAAATAGCGGGCTTTGCGGCGAGTGGTTGTGACCTGGCCTGAAGCCTTTGGTCCTTTGGCAAGCATTAACATTGATGGCGTCTCCTTCTCCTGCTCCTTCTTTTTGGCACTCTCGAAAACTAGGCGTAAATAAATATATATAGTAAATAGTAGTGGCTAAGGTAAGGTAAGGTTAGGTATGCGCTGCCTGTCATGCTTAACTAGAGCTAGTACTGGCGGCACCTGCTTCCTGGCGCTTCGAGCGCTTTGCTGGCGGCGGCGAAGTGGCATGGACTGTCGTTGGCGGTGGCGTTGCTACACCCACCACGCCCACATCCTTGACCAAGGCATCCTGTGACTCATCCTCATCTACATTGGGCAGCAAGAAATCTCTTATGGCCTGGCTGTTATCGTCGTCGTCGTTGTCTTCGTCGGAGTGCTCCTGCTCCTCATCGGACCGGTCGTCATCTATGTCCACAATGGAGATGATGTCGCTGCTACTGTTGCTGCTCTCACTGCCGCTCCACACGATCTCCACCAGACCATTATACCCAGGTTTGGCGCCGCCCCCTTTCGCTGCGGACTAGCTGCCCTTGTCCTGCGTTGGCTTAACGTTGGCGGATGCGGAGGCAGCGGCGGAGGAGGACGACGAGGCACTGGCAGCAGCGGCGGCTGCTTGTACCACCGCTGGCGATAGAAAGCTGGCGCCCGGAAAGTGACACGGACACGCCGGATTCGGGAAATGCCCTGCTCCCTCCTGGCTGTTGATCTTGCGGGTCAACGTAAGCCAGTAATCGGTCTGGGCATTGAGCAGATCTATTTTCCGTTGTGCCTCCTCGATCTTCAGCGAATCCATTAGCTCCTGATGTGGCCTCTTCACTCCTCGACCGCCGCTGCTATTGCTTCCTTCGCCGCTGCTCACAGTATTATTTCCCACGCCGATACCGAGGGCAACACCAATGCCGCTGCTGTTGACACTGCTGAGGCCACTGCCGCTGCCACTTCCTGCCCCACTGCTGGTGTTCAGGTTGCCGCAGGGCACCGCCACCGCCAATCCGTTGTAGCCATTGAAGCTGCCTGCTGCCCCAATGGCCACGCCGCCGGTCTTGTCCCGCGACAGGTGAGGATGATGGGGGTGGTGATGCGATTGTGACTGCTGCTGCTGTTGCTGCTGGTGATGATTCCCATTGAGCAGGAGCTGCACTCCATTGGCATTGGTATGTAAACCGGAAGAGCTGTGTGTGTTGCCATTGCCGGAGTTGGTGGAGTTATTGTTGTTACCTCGCTGAAGGCGCGGCAGCTGGAGCGTGGGCGGTGTGCGACGATTGCCACTGGCAGCCACCGAAGATGAGGTGGCGGACACAAAGGCAGTGGCCGCATTGATGGCAGCCTGCAGCGACTGCGGTGGATTCACAGCGGACAAGCCGAGGCCATTGAGAAGCGTATGCTGCTGGACTTGTTCCGCTGTCAGGGGAAGTACGGTGCCGGCCGTGCCATTGGAGCCGGCAATGCCATTGCTGGGCGAGATCCCTGTCGCACTGGAGGAGCCGCCAACGCCGCCATTCTGTAGCGTTTTGTTAATGTTGGCAAAGCTGCCCACCCGTATGTGTCCCACCGTTTGAATGGAAATGTCCGGCTTGGGCGTGGACGACACATAGCTGCCGCTGGAGCTGACCGATGTCTTTGTGGAGCACACGGGTGAGCTGGCGGCGGCACGGCGAAGGGGATCAGTCAGTCCACCGCTGTTGTTGTTGTTGCTGCTGTTGTTGTTGCCGGGCAGCAGAGAGGTGGAGGCGGAGGAGGAAGAGTTGACTCCACCGGGACCAGAGCCCACCTGTTGCTGCAGCTGGCGTAGATCTGTGGGGAAAAGGACATCGTCCTCCTCCTCCAGACATACCTCGGGCGCCTTGGGGCTCAGGCAGTCATCATCATCGTCGTCGTCCAGGCAATCCATGCCATTGTCCGTCTGCTCGTTGTCGCTAATTGTCTCCGATTTTATAACGATCACATCCGTGTCCATGCCCTCCACGTAGAGCTAAAAAATTTGAAAATTATACAAAATTTCGATTAAATTTATAACCAATAATCGATAATGTACATCGATTAAATCGATAATAGAAGTTTCTTTAATCAAAAAGGACTTTTTCTTGCTTAAATAAATCAAAGAAAGTAAAATAGAGTGTGTGTTTCAAGACTTACCCCCACTTTGGAGTCATCATAGTCATCGCCGTGGTGGCCATTCCCTTGGACACCGCCATTGCCATGACCTCCCTGCTTACCGCCACCACCGCCCGCTCCCTCCGGCGACAGCTGCTCGGCAATATACTGGGCCACCGACTCCTGCTGCGACAGCGTATTGAGGAGATCCATAAACGAGTGATTGCTCTTGTCCTCGCCGCACAGATCCTTCTTGAGCAGCAGCTTCATGTTCTTGTACAGCTGGCGGAGCTGCTTGGCGCTGCGCTGATGGTACACCCGCGAATTGAAGTCCTTGGCGATCTGCAGCCAGACCTCGTCCTTCTTCCGATTGGACTCGGCATCGGTGCGCTTGTTCTCGATCACGTCCTTGTACTGGGCGGCATAGCTCAGCACCATGTTACGCTCCCGCTGCGTGTACCGGGGAGTCTTCTCCATTTTCAGCCGTTTGCAAGACGACGTCGTGAAGCTGCAAAAACGCAGGAAAACAGAAGGGAATTTCAGGATTACAAAGAGTTCAAGATGTCCTGAAGATGTCCTGTTTCTCCAAGAACTCCAAGAAAGCTGGACATAAGGAGCACCCTAACTAGGTAGCGGCTTCCCTTTAAAATAGAGTGACCAAAGACAATGCAAATGCAATCGATTGACCCTTTGGTAGGGTATAATTATTAGGAAGTGTTATTGGAAGTGACAATTCCAGGCGAAAGGATTCCAGGTGGAATTGGAATGGATCTTACATACTTTTCTTATTCTGTTTCCATTTCCTATACCGAATTGTTTGTGTTGTTGTGGTTTCTGTCGCACTTTAATTAATAAAATAATAAAAACAAAGCACGCGTAATTGAGACGCACACACACACACACAGGCAAGCATATGGCACCCAGCAAACACACACACACAGACGTAGAGGAAGGCGCGCGCGTGAAAGTGACAAAGCTGTGCACGCAGGCAGACCCCCAACTTTCCAGGATTCCAGGATCGCTCTCTCTTACTCACTCTGGCTTCCTAAAGCTGCACTGGAGTTATCTCTGCCTCTCTCTCTTTCCCACTTAAGCAGCAAGGATGGAGCAACGGCGGCAACAACAAAAAACTCAGCATTAACCGTGTGCTGAGTGTGTCCCAATATCTAATCTCACAAACTGGAGATTAGCGTGAAACTCTCCCACACACAAACACACACACGCACAGAATACATATACTATGGCTAGTGATAGGGGTAGAGAGAGAGGGGCGGGGGTGGTACTCACGTTTTGAGGCCGCGCCAAAGCCGGCGAGCGGGCAAAGAAAAGTGGGTGGCAATGGGCGCGACAAGAACCGAGCGAAGCGAGAGCGAGAGAGAGAGTAGGTAGGAGTCGTGGTTTGTGGAGAGAGAGCGCAGCAGCGGAGAAGTGGTGACTAGAAAGAGTGCGCGAGAGGGGGAGAGCGCGAACGTACTTAACGAACGCGCGGCGCGACTAACTTCGCGACCGGCGGCGATGGGGCGCAAAGCTCGACTGAATTTGAAATTCGAATTCGGGCACGCTCAGAAAGTACCGTTGGAGTGCAGTTCTAGGGGCAGCGACGTCGACGCCGGGCAAACAAACAAAAATAGGAAACCGCGCAGAGAAGGAAGAAGCAGCAGCAGCGGGGCAGCAGCCGTCGCCGCCGCAGAAGAACAACCGTAAAGGAGAGAATAGACTGTGGCCCACCTCCTGCACCACCTCCCATCCTCCATCACACACACGCACACACTCACAGTAACAGCTGGGCCTGAATGAGTTCGACTGTTTGCAAATAAAAGCATGCACGCGTGTGTGTGTGTGAGACGTAATTAAAGCTTGAAACCGAGTTTACAACAACAAACCGTGCAAAGAGGCGAAAAAGAATAAGAAGAAGCTCAAGAACACAGCCAGAGTGCGAAGGCGAGAGCGAGAGCGAACGGGGGGGGCAAGGCACCGAAGCTCCCCAACAGTGAGCGCAGTTTATAAATAAATGCACAGGCACACACACACACGCACACACACAGCCGCTCTCAAGCTGCAACAAAGTTAGGGTTGAGACTGGAAACCGAAACTGTAAAACCCCGACACCATAAGCTGACGTGTGGAATGCAAAGGAGACACAGAGAGAGAAAGAGAGAGAGAGAGTAAGGGCTGGAATTGAATTGGGAAATAACTGTAAATAAGCCCACACACGCGGTTTTAATTAATGAATTTGCGACATAACCTTAAACGAAAGCGAGAGCAGGCAGCATGAGGAAGATCACACACATAAACATAACAGAAACAAGGATCAAAGTTTTACAAATAGGATTTAAGTCAATATAAATATTATACAAAGGCTTAAGGCCCTAAAAGTTTTTACAAGGACATGTCAGCTTCATAAAGTACGCTTTAATTCTATAATTGAAAATAAGCAACTACCAAACATGAATGCTCTTGTTCAATATCAATCGACATAACCTTAAAACACAATGCTGCTTCCAGGCTGCACTTGGAAAATAAAGGTAACAGGGAGTTGAGGTGGGAAATTATATAGAATATATATAACTATGATCGATTGCCCGATAAACTGGCGCAGTGCTGTGAGGGGAATCGAAAGCGGACAGCATTGCTAAGCGTCTGCGTCACTGCGCCGCTGTCGAGTCAAGTTTTAAGATAAGATTTGAGGCAGACTGTGTCTCTGTATCTGTATCTGTCCCTATGCGGGTGTAGGGGTGCCGTGTGTGTGTTGTGTGTGGGTACAAGTGTGGGTCTCGGTTTGGTTATCTACGAAATCCACTGGCAATGTGGCTTCCATTCCAGCGCAACTGAGCAGTGCAAACAAGCAAAGTTTGCTTTTTGGGGACCCACAACAGCGAGTGTGTGTGCGGCGCACAAGCGTTGCTTAATGCGATACCTCACCTCGAGTTATCTCACACACACACGGACACACACAGGGACAGACATACACACTCCCGCAAGCCGCACCAACAGGTGGAATTATTTACTGATAAGCCGCTGATAAAAGCGAGCCCAGTCGGAAATCGGGGCGGGTTAAGGGAGGGTAATGAAGCTCTACCTCTGCCACAACAACTCCCAGATACACACATATATATATATATAATGTATAGAGGTGTCATCGGGTTGAGCAAGTCTCAAGTTCTAATTGGCTTTGTTTGTACTCTGATAAGAGTGCAACCTGAATGAAGTTCGGTTCTAAACAATTTCACCTGCGTCCCACGATCGTGGTAGTAGTACCCGTTGACTGTCGTCGGCGGTTCCTCCTCGTGACCAGCACTGGGGTTGGTTGGATGTGGTGACTCCTACGCTGGGGCCGGCCCCCACTTCTCTGTGGAACCCTTGTGGCTGTGGCAATCCGCGCGTGCTTTCCGCCACCGCCGCTCTGTGAACGCATTTTCCCCCGAGCGTCTGGCCAACCGCAGCGCTTGAGTTGACAATTTTTACTGCCAGAGGCAATGGGAATCGAGGGGAATCGGAATCGGGCAGCGTGCTCGCACTCCGCTCTTGGGTTTCCCAGCTGCGAGCTGCGAGCTGCGAGTGCGAGCGAGCCAGTGAGTGAGCGGCGTTGCGCAATCTCTTTTTGGGCAAAGCTGAGACCTGAGATCGGAGAACTGAGTTTGGAGAACGTGGAACTGAGACCTGAGACCCTACCATCCCTCTGCTGCAGTGGCTCGGAGTCGAAGTCTGAGATCCCCGTGGAGGTTCCCACCGGGCAGAAAGCTCAACTTAGGCAGGGCTTCGAGTGGCGCATAATGTGATACCAAGTGTTTTTGATATATAGATATAAGTACATCCTATATATAGGTATAACCCTAGATATCTGGCCTAATTTCCTGGGAACTAAAGACTTAGTTTAAGCTGTAGGCAAGCTCACTATAGTTCTTATTACATTTCTTTCCAGTATTTGTATCTTTACCCCGAAGTATCCTGTCAACCTCCCTTTTATTATCTATTACAAATAGGTGAGATCTTTGGGGGGGTTCTCTCACCTGGATTTATAGCCGGCTACAGTTTGAAATTTGTTTGTCAGTCACACTGCCCTCCAGTGTGATGCTCTCCTCGGGTTTGCAGCTCCTGATCCTGCTCCTAATGCTCCTTTTCCTGCTACCTTTTCCAGCTTCTCTTCTGGATCCTGTTCCTTTTGCTTCTACTGTTCCAGCTCCTCCTTCGGTTCCTACTCTCTTCTCTGAGCTGCTATCCTTTTAAGAGTTCACAAGCAGAGCGCTGGCGGCTTGTTGTTCTTTGCCTTCGGTTCACGCGGCGTATGCGCAATATTTTCTTTTCAACAACACGTCTTGTCCAACGTAGTCGCTGACCGCCGCCACCAGCTGTCTCCCGTCTTCGTCTCCCTCTTCGTCTGCGTCTTTCTTTTCTCTTTTCTTCTCTTCTCGCACAGCACACTCTTCACAACGCTCCGTTCTTCGTTCTTCGTTCTTGGCGTGCTCTCTTCCGCTCTCTCTTTTAGACTCGACGAAGACTTTGTCTTTGGGGGTTTTTCTTTGTGTCCGTTTCCTTCCTATTGGTTTTGATATCGTTTATAGCTGAACGCTTCTTCGTTGCCTCTGCTGCACCGCCTCCCCCGTAGTTGTTGTTTCAAACCTTGGACTAAAATTAAAAATACGCAGAGAAACGAATTTGTTAATACGAAAACAAGCCAAAACGTAAACATCGCCGAAGACTGAGAAAAGCATCGAGATGCGGGCAAAGGGGGGAGGTGCTGTGTGGATTTTCCGAGGAAAAGCAAAGGGAAAGGCGCAGGGAAAGATACACCAGATACGGTTCTACTACACACACACACACACACAAAAGAAATCAAAAAAGGGAGGAGCACGAGCACGCTGACTCGGCTTCCCATGATTGTTCTCAGCCCACCTTATCTGGGCAGATCAGAAGGAACCTGCTCTATCGAAACCCCTGGCTGAGACCGCACTGAAACTAATATCTAATCTGGATGAATGGCCGCCCTGGGGCACTATCTTATCGCCTTAAGGTGGGCTTGTGGCTCCACGAGAACTCGGGCTGGGTGACTCACGGTCGAGTGCCGAGTGACAACCTGAAACCAGCGTAACACCGAACCACATTACCTGAGATCCACCACACTCGATAAGCTTGGGGTATTTTATTATGTTGGCCCCGGAACAGTCGAAAGATCTTTCTTAATATGTGTATATATCCCCAAACAAGGATCTAGCTAAGCAGGATCTTAAGTTACTAGAGGGTTTATAGGAACCTGTACATCCAGGAACCTTAAAAGTTTCTTAGGGAAATGCAGGAATGTCCATACTTTTAAATTGGAAGTACTTGGAACATAGATTATCTACTAGAAAGTCTTAAATATTTACTGAAACTTATAGATACTTTGAAGAATTCTCAACTATAAGATCCTTGGAGTCATAAGGTCCACTGACCGTTTCTATAACACACCTAACTGGCAGGATATTCCCTACAAACACAGTGCTTACTCCTTAGCATCTTAAACCTCTTTCCCAGGACTAGACTATATGGTTCTTATATATTACAGACACCTATATAATATATATATCTCCTTAGCTTACTCAACCCTTATTATCCTAGAGCTCTTCTTCAGGTTTAGACTACAACTTCCTTGCCTTATCCTTCTAACAAAAAGCAAACTCAAAGTGCCTGCAAGCCTGTCTTAAGGATGTATCTACAACTTAAGACCCATCAAGGTGATTCAGGAACTCAATGAACCAGCAAACGCAGCCAGATTCTTGATATATATATATATAGATATATAGCTTTGGGGCTATATGTTATGCTTATGACGAATCAACAACAATTCGAGCAATAAAGAAGAAGACGCAGATCTCTGCTCGGCAATTACAAATAAACAGCAGCAACAGCCGCAGCAGCCGTGGAAAATCGTAGGAAAAGCGCGAGAAGAGGGAAAAGAACAGGGGGGCAGGCGGGAGATGCCTCCCTCAAGCAAAACCGAAATAGACCTGGGAGCCAAGCGAAAGCAAGAGCCTTACCCGATGCTGGCCCGATTTTCCGCTTTCGATTTTCCGATTCTCCGATTTCCAATTCCGAATTCCAAATCGGTTTTCCTTTTTTTCTTTGCTCCGTTCTTATTGGGCCCGCACTCAAAGAGCAGCCGTCGCAGTCTAATTGGATACTGAAAGGCGAATTCGGAATTCAGCCGCAGAATACCGACTCGAGCGGTCCGAGCAGCAGCAGCCGCCGTCGCAGCCTGTTGGCCGCGTCCGCGTCTCTGCGCCGCGCCTCTGCCCCACCATCTCCGTCTCCGTCTCCGCCTCGGTCTCCGTCTCCGTCTCGGTCTCCGTCTCCGAAGGTGCACGTTCTATTGGGGTCGAGCTGATCGTTGCGTTGGAAAGCGCCATGAGGGGTTGGCAAATTTCCAACCGAAAGTTCTGCTCTACCGCTGCGCATCTGTATCTGTGCCCATGACTGTGCCCGTGCTGATGCCTGCGCCTTAATATCCAAGCATCCGAGTATCCAAGTATCCAAGTATCCGAGCATCCAAGTATCCAAGTATCCGTATCTGTATCTGAGTGTGTGTCCCAGGCAGAGAGGCAAAGAGAGTGCCGAGCGAGCGAGGCAAAGAGCGGAGCTTCGGAAAAACAATTTTTACATTGCACACACACACACACACACAGTCACAGACACAGATGCTCAATCACAGTCACAGCCAAATGAAAAGCAGCGCCAGCAGGCAGGAAAAACAAAAGGAAAACCAGCCAAAAGGAAGGCTTCAAAGGAATGTCCTGGGGCATAAACCCCTATTGCAAGGAAGGGATTTTGCCAAAAGGATAAGGTGCTAATAGGACTCAAAATAAAGTCAAAGTTTAAAGATGTTCTAAGACTAAGATTGGACTAAGGTTAAGCTTATTTAGTTAAAATTTAAGTAGACTCTAAGATAGAGCTTTCAACTTAAGTAATTATAAAAAAATACCCAAGAAGAACTTGTATCTCTAAGATATGTTAAAGCTTACAGGTTTCCTTAACTATTCTAAAAAGCTCAAGGAAACTTTAATTATATGAAATGTATCTCAAAGATATTCAAAGTATCTTTACCTATTTAAAAAGGATCAGAAGAACATATATTATATAAAATATTTACAGTACAAACTAGACTTTACTTCTTTTAGAATAAAACTCCTAAAAGTCCTGAGAAGAGCTTGAAAAATGTTAAGCCAAGTCTAAGACTCAACTTAACTTCCGAATTCCTTATTTATTTATTTAAAGCCAACTTTTATGACTTGTAATTTAAGAAAACCTCTTAAATTCTAAACCTCTTTAAGCCCAAATAAAACTTTGACTTCATTAAGCAAAAATCTTGCTCCTGAAAGTCAGATAGCTCTTGAAACTTGTCAGATCTATAGCTAAAGCTTAAGTCTACCTTAAAGGACAGCTTGCCTGGTCTCCAGATCCTGGATTTGGACAATACTTTTGATCTCCAAAAAGGATACCGTTTCCGAACCAAACCGAACCGTACCGTACCGAACCGAAACCCAATCCAAACCGTTCTGATCTGATCTGGTCCAATCGCTCGAGCAGGCAACTGTACTTGGCATCTCGCAACTTGGCAGCTGAAAAGTATTTTCGACTTTAAAAATAGCCGCCCCAAAGTGGCCAACGAGGGCGGGCGGACGGCAGTGGGGTTGGGAGGGGAGCTGCAGAGAGCCGGGTGCCGTGCCGTGCGAGAGATCGGTTTGGATCGCTTTTTGGCTTTTTTTTTCGGTTGGCCAAAGGAGTGGGGGCGGTGGGGGCGGGCAGAGGAGATTTTCCGGGGGGGCAGGCAGATGCCTACGTTTACAAATAGCCGCTGTTTAAGCTCTCTCGACGATGATGGAAATTGATGGCTACCGATGGCGTATGGAAAAACCATATTCCATTTTCGCTTTTTTCGGCTTTTCCCTTTATTCCCCACGTGTGTGTGTGAGTGTTGGGTGTGTGTGTTGTGTGTGCGCTTCGGTGTGTGTGTGCATTTTTTGGAAACTCGAAACTAATGAGGTCGGGCACGTACTTCTCTCTCCGGCCGTGCCACGTTGCGTCATCTCTTGGAAGAGCTGGCCCAGCCAGGGCAGCTACCTCCTCCCCACCGGAGAATGCACTTCCCATCCTTGAGGCCAGGCCTCGTCGACAATGCACAGCAAAAAATAATTAGGTATTATATATATTAAAACTAGATGAAATATATCTTTATATTTCAAAGGGAAAATAAGATCTGATCCTTGAGGACCTCTATTGGCAAGAAATCTTTTAAGAGGGGCTGAAAGGTAAGCAAATATGGTTTTTCTAATCCTTTTCTATATTTCCTTTTTTGATATATGCAATTAACCTTTCTTTTGTTTAATTGTTTTTAACAAAACTACAGTTTAACCCCCTGAAGCTTAACCTTAAACCTTTTATAAACTACACTATAATTTTCTGATTTTTAAACCCTGCTTTCAAAACTATCCTAAAGCTATAGTTTAACATCCTATTTTTTAAAACCTTCCTAAACTATAATAATAAAACTTTCAGTGTACTTTAGTTTAATTTTCTGATGTTTTTTAACACTTTTTAAACTATAATTAGACGTTCTGATTTTTGAAAACCTCTTTAAACCACAGATTAACTTCCTGAACTTAAGCACCTTTCTAAAACTCAATTTTTACTATATCAATCTAAACCCTTTTATGCAGTATAATATAGTATAGTATAGTATAGTATAGTATAGTATAGTATAATATAGTATAGTAGAACCTTAAGTCCCAAGATAATTATATAAATTATTATGCTTAATAAATAATTGAGAACTTTTGCACCTTTTATAGAGATAATACCATGCTACTTTCGATTAAGAACCAAAGTTAATTATCAGTTCTTAGACTTAATCTCAGAGAATCTGTGAAACCTGGTGGCACTTTCGCTGAGTGTGGGACAAGGCAGTGGGCTGGTTTTTGGGTGGGTTGCTCTGGCACAGCTACAGCCGCCGCTAAAGATACAGATACAGCTATAGCTATAGATACAGATACAGGCTACAGGCTACAGACTACAGACTACAGACCACAGACTATAGACTACAGTCTAGAGACTAGAGGCTATAGGCACGGCACACATATCACCCGATGGCCCAGGCCCAAAGAGAGGGACCGAGACATCATCATCATCATGGGCCGGTCTTTGGAGGCGAATTCATTGCGTTGGTTTTTCTTGGCAGCCGTTTTTCCTCGCGTTTCGAGTTCAAATTTATTTTTGGCAGCATCGCCTCGCCCCGACAGTTGTTGTTGTTGTTTAACGGGGCGGGGCTCTCTCTCTTTGTGGCTGTGGGGCAGGGGCAGGGGCAAGGAAAATGGGAAATGGGAGTCGGGATCAGATCAGTCCGCTCCGCTCTGCTCTGCTCTGCTTTATGTCTCTGTTTGCTCTGCTTTATCTAGCTGGTGAGAGTGTGTGTGTGTGAGGCTTCCGTTCCTTGGGGCCAAAGGCAACCCTCCTGCTTGTTTGTATAATCCATTTAAAGGTAATTGAACTTCCCTCGGCTACCTTGCCTTCAAAGGGGGGCGGGGGAGGGCATTAGACCCGAGCCCACCCGAACCAAGCCGAGCTGAGCCGAAGTCGAGAACGTAGTCTATATATAAACACTGATCGTAAACAGTAGGGAAAGTCGGAAAAACCAGAGGCCTGAGCCACACAGGAACCTGCTCAAGACGAGCCCAAAATTAGACACGGGAAACCCCCCTCACAGCTACTCGGAGCTCTTCTATTTTCATTCTATTTCGAGGCGATCTGGGTTCAGATCGAAGCGGTTTTGGGGATCGTGGGGAGGGAACATGATGAAATGATCGGTATTTTTAGGTGGAAGCATCATAAAACATTTTCTTTGCCCCTAGTCCGCCCCCTTAGCTTATTATACCCTTGCAGGGTATTATAGTTTTTTCAGAAGGTTGAAACTTTGTGAAGAAGTCATTTCCGACCCTATAAATCATATATATTCTTGATCAGCATCAACAGCCGAGTCGATCTAGCCATCTCCGGAAGAAAACAAAAATTTCGAAATTTTTTTCAATTTTTTCAATAAAAGGAAATATTCAAAAATTGGCAAAAATTTTAATTTTTTTTAATTTTAAATTGAGTATGCAGATTTGTTAACCTGATAAAAACTTACATAGGAAAGCTTTCCGAATTGAAATTAATGCATTTTTGGCTGAGTTATGCATTTTTAAAATTCTGATTTCTCAAAACAATTTTCATATAAATAAATAAATAAATATTAACTAAAATAATGGTCTTATAATTTCAGTCAGAAGCTTGAAACTAAGTGAAGGAGTCGTTTCCGACCCTATAAATCATATATATTCTTGATCAGCATCAAAAACTGAATCGATCTAGCCATCTCCGGCAAAAAAACAAAATATTCAAAAGTTTTCGATTTTTTCAAAAAAAGGAAAGGGGTTACATCATTAAAATTGTCAAAAATTGGCAAAATTTTAAATTTTTAAAAATTTAAAATGTAGTATGCAGATTTGTTAACCTAATAAAAACTAGCGTAGAACTGCTTTCCGAATTAAAATTAATGCGTTTTTAGCTTAGTTATGAGATTTTTAAATTTGGATTTATTGAATAAATTGTCATATAAAATATTGACTTAAGAATGGCATTATAATTTTAGTCAGAAGCTTCAAACTAAGTGAAGGAGTCATTTCCGACCCTATAAATCATATATATTCTTGATCAGCATCAAAAACTGAATCGATCTAGCCATCTCCGGCAAAAAAATAAATTTTTCAAAAATTTTCGATTTTTTAAAGCATTTTTTACATCATTAAAATTGTCAGAAATTGGCAAAAATTTTAATTTTTTTAAATTTTAAATTGAGAATGCAGATTTGTTAGCCTAATAAAAACTAACATAGGAAAGCTTTCCGAATTGAAATTAATGCATTTTTGGCTTAGTTATGAGGTTTTAAAACTTGGATTTTTTGATAAAAATTGTCATATTAAAATATTGACAAATAACGATTTAAAGAAAAGGCTTAATTATAATCGAATTAGTTTTTCATAAATTCAAGATCGAAACAGGAATTATACAGCTATTATATCGAGTCATATTCTTTAACATTCAATTATATGAAATACCCCAAAATATATGCGAAATAACTAACTATAATTTAACTATATTTAATTTAACTATACTTGCTATATAAATTAATTATTGTTTAATATTAATAAAAAATAAAATCAGTATAGATCATTTTTGTCAGTACTATTTCTCTCTACGCAAGAGAGAGAGAGTGAGAGAGAGAGGCTCTCTGGCACCAAAGATCATTAACCGTTAACTCGGCCTGGATGGCAACACACACAGAGAGAGAGAGAGAGAGAGCAACTAGCTTTCCAATAAGTGGAACTGTCTCAAAATGAAGAAAAGCAAAAAGGTGGTCATAAGAAAATTAGAAGAGGCAGGACATAAATCGATAACAATTAATTCGAGGCGAAGTCGAGGACAACAGAAACGGAAAAAAACAACAACAACAATAGCCTGGCTTTGAGCTTCAACTTTGGCCGTAAGCACGAATCAGGCTCTGGAGCGAGACCGCACGAGAGCTTTGGTCTAAGGACAAAGCTTCGGGCTCTGTGACTCAGTCCGTGTCTGTCTGTATGTGTGTGTGTGTAAAGCGTGTGTTGATGTCATAAATCGCAAGTACAAGAAGCAGAAGAAGGAGGAGAGAAGGAGCACGGTGGAAGGAGCAAACACAAACAGCTGTGCGCCATCCCGAAATCCCGAAACACGTTTCAAGACGTTCCAAGGGGGAGGAATGTGTCGCCAGGAATCGAGGCTGAGCGGCCAAATCCGCGTTTTGGATTTTCAAGCGCGCTCCTGGGGTGGAAAACGGACACACACACACACGCACACACACAAACAGGGGGACACACGGGCCGCACAGATACACAGACACAGCTTGAAACTCCAATTGGAGTTTGGAAATCAGAACTAGAGTTTTCGGCAATTCTCTTATATGTAGTTAACTGTTAAAAAATACTCACGCTTTCCGCTATTTCTTCCTCTCCTCTTTGCGCCTCTGCTTCTTCCGCTTCGTGCACCTTGGCTTCTTCGCTCCTTTTTACCAAGTCCGCGCTTATGCAGCAGATTTTTCCGCAAGCCGCCGCCGCTTCAGCCACTTCTTCTTCCTCTTCACGCACAAACACAACCATATGCTCCGCGCACACGAACAGCACACAGACACGCTCTGAGCCCGACTTTCAACATGTGTGCGTGCAGCAGCAGCAGCGGGTGGAGTTATGCCGCCTGCCGCAGGATGCACTGTTGACGCGCCGTAAACCAAACAAAAAGCACAACAAAAAAACATACACCAAATGCAGCACAAGCGGGCCCACCGGGAGGCGCTAAAACTAAACTAACCGTGCCGCGGGTCGAAATAATAATAAAACGGGCGGCGCGCGTTATTCGCTGGGAGGGAGCGCGAGCTGCTGGCACAGGCAACAAAAAAACGAAATGAAAAACACAGAACAACGGCAACTGGCGGCGGCAGCGCGGCTAAAGAACAATAACAATTGGCAACGCTGCCAAAACACGATTAACACACGAAGTACCGAACGCGCGCAATGTTCGTCGGCAAATGGCCAGATTTTTGTTGTTGCCGCCCGAGCCGAGGCAGAAAACGAAGGGCGGCCAGCGAAGAAGAGAGGCAAGGAAGAGAGGGAGAGCGCAGAAACGCGCGCCACAATGCAATTTAAATTTCTAACACCATATTATATTAATGTTAATTAATAATATACACTCTTGATTGGTATTTTAATAAGGTTTCCTCTTTATAATGCACAATTTTATTTCAACATTGTATTATAGTTTCATTTAAAAAAATATCAAACTCCAATAGGACGATAAGTGAAGTCGCAGCGTTGCCACCCAGTGTATAAATTGCTTGGCGCGCACTTGTAACACAGTCACATGGCAGCTCCGTTCCAGCACTATCAAAGTTAACAACCATTTCCAGTTGCACATTTCCAATTTCACTACCTTCCCAAAGCAATAAAATCGATGTTCACAAAACAAAATACAAATCGATACCATCTCCAGTTTATAAACAAACATTGAACAGCAACGAACGGGGAAAAAGGAAAACTGGTTGAAAACATAATCTAATCGCTGCCTGTTCCCAACTACGCGCGAAATCTGTGCCCCCGCCCCGCTCTACACCCACACATCGCCGCCATGCTGAAGATCGCCGCCGAGGGCATCGCGCCACGTCTGGCCGCCGCCTGCCTGATCGGTGGAGCCTCCAGCGCCCAGAGCAGCTGCCAGAGGGTGGCGCCCCAGGCAGCCAGGGCCACGCAGAAGTACCTCTCGCAGTCGCAGGGCCTCCACAAGAAGCTAGTCATCCAGGATCACTACGAGTTCGATCAGAAGGTGAGTCAGGATTATGCAATGGTTTTGGTATGCGGAATGGAATCGGGAATGCATATGGATGGCCTTCCCGTGCGCTGCTGGCCTACGTGATTGAGTTCCGGCGGGAAGGCAGTGGAAGGAGAAGTCACCCTATGGCGCAGCCCCTCTGCTCCACATGTGTGTGTGTGTGTGTGTGTGAGCCGCTGCTGCCCACTCTATGTCTGTGTTGGCCTTTGGCTCGTGTATGCAAATGAGCTACCAAAAAAATATTAAACAATAACAAAATCCGTAATGAGGCATTTGGGATACCGGTTTGAACCCCTTTTGGCCAGCTGGAAAATAGGAACTTGTGTGGCTAGCTCCTCTAGATTGTCCACTGCAGTGGGATTAACTGACTAGCGATAAGAAGGTGTCACTAAATGCTTTGGTTAGTGAGTCATTTACAGAACTATGTACACATTTCGCATCTACATCTCATTAGAGGGTGACGTTCCAACAGGTACATGACGTAGCAACAAGTACATGACGTAGCTACAGGTACATGACATGCCCACAAATACATATACATACAAACATACGTGAGGCGTGCGATGGAAGGCGCCTTGGAAGTTAGCTTCCAGTAGAGCTGGAGTTCCTAAAAGAAGGAAGAAAGGTTTAAGTTAGATATTCTTATAAAAGAAACAATTTTAATTTTATGTTAATGTTATTTTTATTTTATCCCATATTTGTAGGTAATGAAAGATGAGGTCAGTAATTGTATATTATTCTCAGCTTAGTAATGATAATGAGATCATAGCAAAATGTTATAAATCGGTGATCTCCAAAGCAAGGAAATTTTTGAAAAATTAGTTTTCTGTCTGACATGGCTAGATAGACTCTGCTGTTGATGCTGATCAAGAATATATATAATATATAGGGTCGGAAATGACTCCTTCACCGCGTAGCAAGGTTTTGACTAATATAATATATTAATAATAATATAATTTCAAAATATATAAAGCCAAACTACATATATGTTATATATCCACAGGTGATCAACAGCGACAATCCGGTGATTGTTAACTTCCATGCCGAATGGTGTGATCCCTGCAAAATACTCACGCCCAAGATGCTCGAACTGCTGGAGAACTCCAATGAGATTGATCTGGCGGTAATTGATGTGGAGACGAACCTGGATCTCGTCGAGACCTTTGAGGTGAAGGCCGTGCCGGCTGTGCTGGCCTTCCGCAACGGCGTTGTGGTGGACAAGTTCATTGGCCTGGTGGATGCCAACAGCATCGAGACGCTGATCGACAAGCTGAAGCGGAAGCAGCAGCAGAAGCAGTAAGGAGGCCACTACAGGGAGCGGGACGGATATTAATGATTTTACACACGAAAACGGGAGACTGTGAAGGCAGAGAACTACGAGCGAGTGCACAAAATATGAAATGCAATAAACACTAATCTTAATTATGGCTAACTTTAAGAACCACTCACTGTTTTTGTTTTAGAATATTGATGGATCGCTTTATTCAGGGATAATACAAGCTAAACAACACACACATCCTGCGCTTCGTTAATACAAAATAGACATTGGATTCGTGGTTCGGTTAAAATAATAATAGTAATAATAATAACTCAACATGTTTAATCAGAAATATATAGAATATAGAAACAAGATCGAAGAAGCTCAGCCCCCCGCCGAAATCGAGCTACACAAAAAATTGCAAAAAGCGGAAGAAGCGGCGGCGACGGGGCGGCATTCGAATTACAAAAAAATTTCATTAGATTATTTAAAACATCACACAAAGGATCGCACAAGGGAAGAAGTGGTGGCCAAGGCAAGGAGGATCTTCGAGTTCCTTCCTGCCCCTGTGTTCTGCTTCTCTTCCTTTGAGGGATCCTTCTGTGTGCGCGTCATCCTTAGGGGGTCCTATTGGTCAATCCTCAGGGCGGTCCCCAGGCAGACCGCCAGAAATAAAACCGAGAAGATCCCAAGACCACCAACAGTAGCAGCAGCAACAGCAGCTCCTCTTTCTCCTCCCACTCATCGCGCCAGCTGTATGATTAGGGCGGCGCACATCTCAAAGAACTCCATGGTATGATGACCCGTCGGCTGGAGCGGCATCACGCCCGCCACACTCAGCGGCGGCGGCGTTAGACTCTCCATAATAACGTCGTCGCCCTGCTCCACCTCCTCGTTGGTCAGCGACTTGAAATCGAGCAGATAGCTCTTGGCATCCACCTGGTACAGCTGCAGCGACATCTTGGAGAACTTGCCCGTCTTGACGTTCTGCCGCCGCACACGGACATGATACGGATTGATGATCTTCCATTCGTAGCTGAGGGCCTTCATGGCCCGGTACACCTCCAGCATGATGTCATTGGGCTTGCTCTGCGACCGAATGCCCAGATGCCATTTGGCACGCTTAATCGGAGTGCCGCCGCGTGCCGTCTTCTCTGGGAAGGCACCGCCGCCCGATGTCTGCACGGACATGGCCAGCTGGCGGTCACGCATCGGTGCTATACGTTCCGGATGAGGACGAATGGTACTGCCGCCGGCATTACCCGGTGTACCGACGCCAGGTGCTGCCGCTGCTGCGGGCGGTACAGGTGTGGCTGTGCCCGAGCTGGCCGCTGTGCCGCCGCCGACGGTCACAGTGGCCAAGGGCGCTTGCTGATGATGATGATCCAGGATCGTCTGGGGCATGGGCGGGGCGACTGGTGGCGGCGGTGGCGGTGATCCGGCCACAAAGAAATTATTGATCTCATTGATCTGATTGGCGGCATCGTCGGCGAAGCGCTTGTTGTCGATGATCAGATGATAGGCGATGGCCAGCTGATCGTGGGGATCACCGCTGAGCAGGGAGTTGTGCACCTCGCTCTCCTTTACCCCGAACTTGGTGCACACCTCGGCCACGGCGTATGTGTCGATTACATTGGAGTCCTGCTCAATGGACGAGGGAAACAGATAGGCGGGCAAATCCTTCTGGAACCACTCGTGCTTCTTGATCTCCTCGATATTGGCCCGCTTGAGGGGATCCACCTGAAGCATCTGGCACACCAGATTCACCACCTGCTTGTTCAGGTACTCGGGTATGGGGAATATGCCCGACTTGATCTTGCGGAACAGCGTGGGCACATGCTCGTCGTCGAAGGGCAGCGTGCCGCAGAGTAGCGCATACAGGATGACACCGCATGACCATATGTCCACCTCGGGTCCGGCATATAGCTTGCCAGAGATGACCTCCGGTGCGGCATAATTGGGCGAGCCGCACGATGTCCTGAGGAATTCGCCATCCAGCATCATGTTCGACAGCCCAAAGTCGGCGATCTTAACATGCATGTTGTGATCGAGCAGCAGATTCTCCGGCTTCAGGTCCCGATGGACGATCATGTGTCGATGGCAGTAGTCCACGCCCGAGATGATCTGCTGGAAGAAGCGACGTGCCTGATGCTCCTGCAGCTTTCCATGCTTTACAATATAGTCGAAGAGCTCGCCGCCGCTTACGTACTCCATGATCATAAAGATGTCCGAGGGTGTGGAGATGACCTGTGTGGATGGAAGAGAGTTTAGCTGATGAATAAATACTTTTCTTCCTCGAGTCTAAGCAAAGATCCGAGGAGCATGGCACCTACTGGCCCAAGCCATGGCACCTGACTATGTCAGACATACTTACCTGGTACAGCTTGATGATGTGCGGATGCCGGAAGAGCTTCAAATTCTGGATCTCGCGTCGTATCTTGCCCACTACATCGAGACTCTTGATCTTCTGACGATTGAGTATCTTCACGGCCACCTTGACGCGCGTGATCTGATGCTCGCCGATCTTTACCTTGCCAAAGGTACCGGTGCCCAGGGTGGCGCCCAGTAGATAATGTCCGATCTTTACCAGCGGCTGACCGTTGGCACTGCCGGCGGCCGCCGCCTCAGCGGCCGCAGCCCTCGTCTGGGGCATCGCGAGCAGCGGTGGTGCACCTCCTCCTCCAGCGCCTCCTCCCCAAATGGAGTGCGGAAATGTGTGTGATCCGAAGGGGTGGTGGTGGCGGCGGCGGGAAGGTCGTTATCGCTTATTGCGTAGTCCGCAGTTCGCTGGGGGCTGCAGCTCCGTTGCCTTGATTGGTTTCGTATCCTCGGTTAGACAATAGAGTGTGGAAGTTGATTGTACACCAGTCTGGTTGCAGTTTCGTTTTTTTTATGGAACGGTTTGTCTGTCAGCTTGCTTTTCTTTCCGTTTCTTCGTTTTTTTTTTTTTGCTTATTTAATTGACATTGGAATGCGCTGCTCTGCCTTCCAACAACACAGTCGTTTCCAGCAGCTGATTCGAACACTAGCTGCCTCTCGCTCTGGCCTGGAAGGCTCTATCGATAGGTATCGACCCGGGTTGCCAGACAAGGCATTGGCAAGGCGGGAAATTTAAAAATCTAGATAAAGGGAAAACATTTCCAATTTGAGGTCAGAAGAAACAAATAAAGAATTATATGTAGTTTTTTCAATCCTTTGGCATTAGGTCACTGAAAAATATGTACATCCAATAGTATATATATATATATATGTATATTTTTATTTAGAAACAATTATATATTTCTTTTTTGCAGTTTTGTTGCTCTTTACTGGGTGTGTGTTGTGTAAATGTACAATAGTCAAATATCAAATATCAGTTTTTGTATCAAGAATACTTCAGTAAAACTCTATTCTATTTTTAATTGCAAAAATTCAGTTTTATCGTTTCTTCATTTTTTAATTATACATTTTGTATTATATTTTGTGATTTTATTCATTGAGATTCCACAGCATCTGGGCTTTCTTGTACCTCCCAGCTTCGTTCAACTTAACGATTAGTACTAAGGTGTAGACTACAAATTCATCTAGAAAAAAATGAAAAAATAGATTCTAACAGCTAGTACCTAACAGTAAACACGGAGCTAAAACAATCTCCATACATCACAACTGTACCGTACCTGTACACTTAACGGCAGTGCGTTGTGACTGTACCAATCCCATGCACTCTCTCGCTCTGTTTCGGGTCGCCGCCCTTGTGTCTGTCTCGGTTGCTCGCGCACACACATGTCAAGACTTGTCACGATTTGTTCGATATTTGTTTATTATCCTTAGAGTTAACTGTAAAAATACATGTATTTTCGCTTGTTTCTTTCACTTAGGTCTGAAAAAAAAACTAAAAAAAATACGTTACCTTAACTGCTAGCGTGTAATGCTACGGGACTAGTGATTATGTTTAAGGATTATCTTTATTTATTAATGATCAAAAAAATAAAAAAAAAAACAAAAAAATTGGGACCTTGATGTAGTCCCGACGTTTTGCTGGTTTGGAAAATTGCAAATTTATTTCATATTCAGCGCACTCTAGATGAGTTTTTCTTTTTTGTGTGTTGATTTTTGCGGAAATCGGGTGTTTATACATTTATATATATGTCATATATATCCTCAATATATATATATACTTCTCTATATATAGATATACATAAGTTTCTGTGTGTGTTGTGTAAGAGTGTCTGTGTGTGTGTGTGAGTTGTACATCAATAATTTATTTACTATTATTAATATGTAGTTTTTAACTCTGGTTCCTTTTGCTGTGATTGGGGATTCCTTAAAATCTTAATCTTAACCGTCCGATCATGTCCGTTCGTGTCCATTAATGTCCGATATCCTTGTCCACCCGCAGGTGTCGCGTTCTTATTTTTGGGTGTTTTGTGGTTTCATCTATTTAACGTTTCGTATGCTCTTCTCATACAAATTCATTGGAATTGTTACTTATTCGTTTAGAAATTCACATGGTATTATTATAAATCGTATTATTGTAATTAGTATTCATTAACTCGACGCCAATCGACCCCATGTTTGTGTGTTGTTGTGTGTGTATTTTGGAACATCTTATATCTTTTCCTATTATTTTAAAAGCAATGCATCGTCAACATGTTGATAATGTGTTGTCCTAGTGTTATTTTCTGTATTGTATTACATGCTTTGCTTTGTTGCATCTCCTGTGTAGTTAGCTTCTTGCTGCCAATGCTGGGATTTGCCCTCTACCTTAACACATGGATAAACATACAAGGATCACAACTTCAGATATTCATGATTTACAGAAGAGGCGGCCACAGAGCGAGAGAGTTGGGTTCTTTAGTTCCTTTCTTTTTTCTAGAGCTTCTTTAAACTTTGAATCCTTCGTCCTTCTTCTCCGACAGCAGCTGCAGCCATCTCGCTTTGCCATGCTGTTCATCAGCGACCAGATATCATTACCACCTTCGATATATTCCAAATCGGTGGCTACTTCGATCGTTATACACGGCATTTCCTGGCGACGTCCTTCCGCATCATGGGAGTTATCAATCGTATTTACAGAGTTTCCATTATGATGCTTGTTCTCCTTGTGCACGCAGCCAGTTTTCCAAATAGCAATGCTACGGAATCATTGCCGTTGGATAGGAAAAACGGGAACGTAGACATGCAGCAGGTAGGTGCATGAGGAGAAGGAGTTGTTGGCTGGCGTTCTGTGGTGGTTCTGTGGGCTTACGGAAGCAGCTACTGAATGGTAGCCCTGATGATGCACTGGCTCTTGTTGGAGCAGCAGATGTTGTTGATGTCGTTGTAGTTGCCATTGCTCTGTGACTGTTGTTGTGGTTGTTGTTGTTGGCTGCAGCAAATCGTCGGCAAAGGCAGCATGAATACTTCACCTCCTGCGAGATGCAGCTAATATATTTGTGTAAAGAAATTAATATTATGATCATCGTCGTCGTCGTCGTGTTTGTGTGTGTGTGTGTGTGTTTGTGTGTGTATTGTTTTTGTTTTAAATAAATTTCTGTGCATGGTTATATGGATGCGGTTTTTGAGATCGTGTCTGTCTATTTGATCTACCTCTGTGCGCCATGTGATGGAAGCCTCCGCCACCACCTCCGCCTCCACCACCGTTGCCGCCGTTCCCACCACCAACACCGCCTCCGCCGCCGCCGCCGTGCATGGGCATGCCCCCCATGCCCATACCCATTCCAACGCCCATGCCCATGCCCAGGTTCATCTGGTGCATCTGCTGCATGTGGTGTGGATGGGGTCCCATATTGTGGTGATTGTTGTGGTTGTTGTGGTGATGGTTCTGGTGGTGCTGCTGGTGGTGGTGGTGGTGTTGCTGCTGCTGCTGGTGGTGCATCGGCGGATGGTGGTGCTGATGCGGATGCTGCTGTGGCTGCTGATGGTAGTGTGGCTGCATATGCGGATTGTTGTGGTGATTGTTGTTGTTATGATGGTGTGGCGGCTGAAGGGGTCCGCCACCGCCGCCCCCCATGTGAGGCGGACCGTTCATACCGCCGCCGCCACCACCGCCGCCAATCTGGGACATGAACTGGGCCGCCTTCGCCTTGCCATGCTCCTCGGCCAGGCGCACCCAAATTGGCTGCTGTCCACCCTCTGGAACTGTATTATTCAGCGACTTGATTGCCTCCTGGGCCTCCTCGCGTTTGTTGTAGCTGCAAAATCAGATAGAGAGGTTTTAATTAGGGTTCTTAATGCATATAACACATAGTTTCCCTGCGTTTCTAGCCTATATTATAGTTGCTACAAGGATCTAGCTGCATATAGAGAGAAAAAATTCCAATATGACATCGATTTATGTATGTTTATATTTAATTTCCTATAAAAAATCAATATAGTATTGATATATAGAATTTTAGAACTATTACAGCTTTATATACTGTTTGTATACCCTTATAGGGTATTCTTATTCAACTCAGAAGCTTGGAACGATGTGAAGGAGTCATTTCAGACCCTATAAATCATATATATTCTTGATCAGCATCAACAGCCGAATCGATCTAGCTATCTTTAAAAGAAAAAAAAATTTCAAAAATTTTTCAAAATTTTATAAGGGGTTACATCGTTAAAATTTTCAAAAATTGATAAAATTTTTAATTTTTTTAAATTCTATATTGATTAATGCAGATTTATTACCCTAAAAAAACTAACATAATAAAGCTTTCCGCATTGAAATTAATGCCTTTTTGGCTTAGTTATGAGATTTTTAAACTTTAATTTATAGACAAAAATTGTCAGTTAAACTATATATTTTAAGCATACTTATGATCGATATTCAATTTGATCCTATAATTCAACTGCAAAAAATACCTCACAGACACGGAAATAAATTATTTTTTGACTCTATAAATAATTATTACAAACTATCCTAAATTGACCTATTTCGAAAGTTCGATAGAGTTGTTTATATGTAAATATGTATATGGGTCAAAAGGTAACCCTAAAAAACTATACATATAGATTAAAAGTTTACCTAAAACGGCATGTTCCAACTTGACCTAAATACTTGAGCGGCGCTTTGCTTGCTGTTTTGATTATTCAGGCTTCTACTTCTTCTTGAACTCCTTTGACCCACTTTTCTTCATTAGTTCTTCCAGAATCTTATACTTACCGCACGAATGCAACACCTCGCGGACGCCCTGTGAGCTTATCCCGCAATATATTGCGCTGAACAATTCTGCCATAGGGCGAGAAGATCCTGTCCAGCATATCGTCGTTGATGTTGCGCGGCAAATTGATCACGTACAGGTTGGTATCCTTGATGGCCATACCGCCGGGACGAGCGTACGATACCTGGGGGGAAAGGAGGGCATGTTAGGAGAAAGCGGATCGAGATAACAGACAACGACAACGCACCTTTAAACGCTTGTTGCGCACATAGAATCCGTTTAGCTTCTGGATGGCATCCTCAGAGTCCGATTCGGATTTGTAATCCACAAAGCCATAGCCAAAGCTATATCCGGTCTAGAATATAGATATTTTTGCAACAAGTGAGAACTTTCCCAGCTTTCCTGGCACCTGTGACGTGCATCTGGCTACCGGGGAACTCACCTTAAAGTCGCGCATTATCTTGCATGTGTTGATTGGGCCGCAGCCGCTGAACAGGTTGAAGAGCTCGCGATCGGACATGTCCTGCGGCAAGTAGTTGATAATCAAATTGGTGGCACTGGAGCGATCCATCTGCTGCTGGGAATTGTTGCCATTGCCCTGTTGCTCGTCACCCGACTGTCCTCCATTCTGCCCGTCCTGGCCGTTGTCACTCTGCTCCTGCTGCATATCACCATTGCTGTCCTCCTCATTGTAGTTGTCATCGTCGTCGGTCTGGTCATCGCGCTCTACGCCGTCACCGGACTCCTGCGAAAGCGAAAGCGAGCAAGTTATATGTATGTCATGGGAGCTCTGGCCTAGTTAGGAGCCTACCTCTATGTCGGATGACTGCTCATCGTCGTGCTCCTGCCCCTGCATTTTCTCCGCTTGCGACATGCCTCTTGGATTTTTGTGTGGATTTTTTCTCTGGACTTCTGTGGTGACCTTCGATGATGGGTGCTCCTCTCCTTGCTGTCCCTTTTGCTTTTTTTGCGTCGCAGTTCTCTTCGCGCCAGAAGCTGCAACAAGAGAGAGAGTGTGTGTGTGTGTGAGAAGGCTGATAATTCAATTAGCCGTAAACTGTGGCACTGTGTCCTAGTCTGGCGGCAGCAGGATGCGTTCTGACCATGCACGGCTCCTCGGCTCGGCTCGGCTGAAATATGCAAGTGTGTGTGTGTGTGTGTGTGTGCCTACATCTCGCGGGGCTTCGGAAGCCGAACGAGATGGCAAAACGTTGAGAGCGAGACGGCTGCCTCTATGGATGCGGAGAACGCTTTCCGGGATGCACACACACACCTACCGCCCTGCCCTAGATGCAGCTGGAAAGCTACCTCAGCCCGACGCGGCCTCAAAAGCCATAAAGCCTGCTAAAAAGCTGGGCAAGAACAATAAAAAAAAACTATACCAACAAAAAGTGCACACACTCACACACACACACGCGCGCATGCACACTCACACATGGGGCGAAAACGCGGATGCCCGGTGTGTGTGTGTGTGTGGGTAGAGGCTTGGACCCCCGTGCCGAGGGAAAAAATTGAAGGCGAGAAAACGCGTGAAAACGACAAGATATGTTGTAAGAATCACCGGCAGACACTCGAAAGGGTTAAAGCACATACGAAACGGGGAAATACTTACTTTTCAGCAATCGCCAGCGAAAACTGCACCGGAAAACAACGAAATTTGCTTACTTTGATGAAAACGCTAATTTTAAGAGTGACCAGCCACTGCCAGCGTTATCGATTGGCCGCACGCAGTGTGGCCAGCCAAGCAAATGCTATCGGTCGATAGGTTACGAATGTGCTTTTAAATATACTTCAAATGGAACGGTGGGAAGTACATAAATAAACAACAAGCATAAAAAATATCAAAGATTCATATTTTGTCTTGTTTTTCCTTGCTCAAAATAATCAATTAATTACGTTTGAAAGCGTCCACAAGTCCGGCAACACTGGCGGCGGCCTACCGGATAGTTGATACTAAATAATCGAATTGGCATTTTATTGGAAGTGTTATCACTAACTATTGGGCAAACGGAGCTGATGTTGGGCTATCTGCAGGGATTGCGAGGATCCAGCACTAAAGCTGGAGCCGGAGACGGACCGGGACTCGAACCCGAGCAGCTATCCGGTCACATCTACAGCGAGTTCTTTGCGGAACATCTGCAGGCGGGAAAGGAGACCAACGGGCAATGCCCGCACAGGCCGCAGTCCCTATTGCTGGACAGCTTCGAGGCGGAGGCCAGCAATCAAGTGGAGGCACCGCTGGCCACGGAAAATGATGTCTGGATCTTCGGCTATGGCTCGTTGGTGTGGAAGGCGGACTTTCCCTATATAGACCGGCGTCGGGGATTCGTTTGGGGCTTTAAGCGTCGCTTCTACCAGCACAGTATCGATCATCGCGGTATACCGGAGCGACCGGGCCGTGTTGTCACCCTGCTGCCGGGTGATCCTGGCCAGGACCGTGTATACGGCGTGGCCTATCGCATTGCGGCTAGCCAAAAGGGCGCCGTGCTTGACCATCTGGACTATCGCGAGAAGAACGGCTACGAGCGCTGCAGCCTGGAGTTCCACGAGTACCCATCAAAGCCGGAGCCGAAGCCCATCCAAGTGATCATGTACGTGGCCACGCAGGCCAATGACTCGTATGCGGGCAATGTCTGGGAGGTGGCCAGCATCGCCAAGCAGATCTTTAGCTCCGCCGGCCCCAGCGGCCCCAATCGCGAGTATCTATTTAATTTGGCTAAAGCCATGGATCAGCTATTCCCCGGCGCCGTTGATGAACATCTAGAGGAGTTGGTGGTGAACGTTAAACGCCACATTACCGACGATGAGCCCCATCTGCTGAGGCAAGGCGTCCTCCACGAGGTAGCAAGTATTTTGCAGGAGAAAGACCTGCCGGAGCAGGAGCAGGCCCAAAAGCTGGAGGAGCTGCTGAAGCGTTGCCAGCAGCCAGGTGGACGCGAGTGGTTGCTCCACGGTGCCCTGCAGCAGAGGAGCGAGACGTGACGAAAGAGTGCATCTTTCAAATTGTAAATACGTTATGACGTGTATGCGTGAATTCCAAATAACTCGATGGCATGACGTGTGTTGCTGCAGAGACTTTCTGACCAATGGATTATTCTGTTCTCCCTCACCCTTTCCTTATTTATGTATAGAAACACATGATTATCCCGGAGGGGGACGGAAACCACACTTAATATTGTGATTAGACATGAATAAATTTGTGAGAACGATGTAGACAAAGGATTTAATTTTATTTATCTCGTAAAGTACATGGTAAACTGAAGCATTTATTTCAAGGGTGCTACGTTATCCGCCGGAAGATTTGTGTAAATCTGAGCAGATAACGATTGAATTTAATATTTACGAACCTTTTAAAAGTTCGCCCTTGAAGCGCTCATAACGTTGCCAGACTGTACAGAGAAAATTTAAAGTTTACTCCATTTATGGCCATCCATAATTTTCTGGAAATTAAAACTAGATTGACTAAAGCCCTGTAAGACATATGGATTAAGAAATTTTTCTTTAAAAAAGAAACCTGAAATTCCATCAAGAAAGACACACACAATATCGCCAGGTAAGAAACTTTGCTTGTGCTTGGGCATACTTGTCAGTATATTGGCGGTATATTGTAATGGCCTAATTGAATGGTATATTTAAAACAGCAAGTGTCGGTCACACTGCGCCTTTAACTGTTGTCAAAAAAAAACTGCTCTATTTCTCCCGTGTTCGTTGTGCTTTTGTTTGCTATTTGTATTGCGTTTTGATTTCGATTTCGATATTTAGTGCGTCCAGTCCACCCCGATTGGATTGGTCAAGCGCGCGCGACAAGTGTCCAGAGGAACATCGGAGGCGAACGCCATGAAACAGGTGGGCGGCGGGTGCAGAGGGTACCGGGGGCGGGGGCGGTGGCAGATGATGTTATGCTATTCGCATGTGTGTGTGTGTGTGTGTCGGAATGCAAATTCTAACGGCATGCGTTTGTGTGTGAGTGTACGTTTGTGCGCTGGAATGACAACATGTTTGTTATTTGCGTTCTGGTTTTTAATACCATCGGTTAAGCTGCTCTATTGTTGTTATTGCTGGCGCTGCTCTTTTCGCTTCAGTTGAATCACTTGATTGCCATCTCACTCTCGCTTTCGTAATCGTACTTCCACCGCCACGCAGATTCTTATCAGGCGTGAGAAAGTCTTCCCTCTACATGCATGTATCTTTACTGCCCAACAAGTTTCCTATTGGACTATGTACATTTCCCAACTGACGCAAGAATTTCTCCCGCTCCGCTCTCATGCTCTGCCTTTCTCTCTCTCTCTCTCTCTCTCTCCTTCCCACCATCTTTCTCTTTTCGCATTCGCTCCTTTTTATTGCCTACTTTGCTGAGTTATTGGTAATGGATTTGCTTTCGCTCTCCCCCAAAGAACATAACGGCGCATAACGGCACATAACTCATTACAATTTCCATGCAAATTATCAAAAGGGGGAAATGCCACAGTGTGTGTGTGTGTGTCAGCAAAGTGTGACTGTGGGGGGGTTTGGGGGAAGAAGGAATGTAGTGGTATTTACATTTTAGCAGATTAAATTTTTTAGTATGTACTCGCATGTTGGATTATTACTCCCCCACCTTAGAAATATAAAAAAAAAGGAGGGAGACGAGAACGAGAGGACAACAACTGATGCCACCTCCTTTGCAACAACAACAAGTATCGATTCCTGGGGAGAAGGCTCCGCTCGCCAGCCAGGGTTGCCAGCCGCCAAATCAAAGCCAGCCGCGACAACCCTACAACTCTTGGCTGCTTTGCATAACCAACAGGACATACATACATTCACACATACACACGTGTGTGTGTGTGTGCATGTGTGTGTGTATTCTCCATATACATACACGTGCCGTGGAAACTGCGCGGAAAGCGAACGCTTCCCGTTCAGTGCTTTCCCAGTTTCAGTTTTTCGCTGCCAAGCATTCGACGCGTCCGCACGCGCTTTTCCCCCGTTATTTGACTAAAAACCAAAAATAAAGTTGCCAAAATTTGTGCAAAAATTCGCATAAAACCTATAAATAATATCTGTAGCGATTCCCCCCGTCCCTTAGAAAAACCGTGTTCCAGATGTTTCGGAAAAGTAAATTTTTTAAAATCAAAAATTCTTTACACAAAATGAACAGCGTGTGTGTGTGTTCTGAGCGCTGCTCCTGCGCTGCCTCAACAAATTTTACCGTTGTATAAGTGTCAATTACAGTTGCGGTCAAAGTAATAGTGTTTCAAAGCATCACATTTTCATAGCTCTATGAGCAGTTATATTATTAATAAATAAATATATAAATTCAGTTTTCCAAGTCAAAAATTATGATTAAATTGAAAATATGTAGCTTTTTAAATGTAGCACAATTTTTTTTTGATTAAATTCTTAATATTTAACATTCTTGAAAGCTTGCAAATACATCTATTATTTTGGCCGCAGCCGTGGTGTGTAAGTATGTGTACTCGTTTGTGTGAGTGTGTGTTAGTGGGACTCGTGTCATGTGACCGCGCGCGCAAAACATTTTGCATTGTTTTTGAATCCTCTCCCCCCCTCCCTTCACCCCACTCCACGTTGTTGTTGCCGTTGCTGTTGTATCCTGGCGAGTACGCGAAAACGTTTTTCGGGGGCGAATAGCGTAAGCCTGCGCAATAGGTGCTCACATGGCAGCTGCTACACACGCACACATAGCGATTGGGAGCCTTCTGCGAGCCGAGATTTTTTGTTAATTAAACAAAAATCAGAAAACGCCTTGAAGCTGGCGCTAACAAGAAGACCAGCAAAAAAAAACAACAAAAAACAGAGAGGAGAGAGCAGCTTAAGTCCGTTCCGTTACATTTCCAATAGGCACAGATTGCGGTTGCAAGTGCGAGTGCGAGTGAGTGCGTTAGATTCGCACACAGAGAGATCCTAGGCTAGGATCTGCTCTCTTTCTGCCTCTGCGTTCTCACTTTTGCAGCAGCAGCAGCAGCAGCAGCAGGAGCAGAAGCAGCAGCGCCATCAGCAGCAGCAGAAGCTCGCTCAGTCAACGACTGACCAGCCAAGTAGTAGCATAATTTTTTTTTTGTTGTCCCCGTAAGGAATAAAAGAGATTAAAACTCCAAGTTACTTTACACACAAATACTTGAGGAAATCCTACAAAGCCAAAACGAAAGTCGAAAAGAATATCCAAAAAACCTTATTAAAAAGCGCGCCGCAACTGTGCCCGTGTGTGTGTATGTGTGTGCCTGTGAGAGAACAGTTGTTAAGCAAATGTAACTGTGCTTGGTTTTCTTAAGTGCTGGAATTTAACTTTCCTGTGCTCTCCCATTCCGTTTTTTTGTTCAATTTTTTTTCTTAAAATACATACTCAAGTGGCAGCAGGAGCACAAAAAGAGGAAGATGTAGTTAACATGTGAGTAGCAACAAGCAGGGGCCAAAAAAGCCAAAAGCATGTATTTGTGAGAAAAATCTGTAAATCGAGGTTATCAATACACACACACATACACCGAAAGTCTCCTAACGGGGCAGAGAGAAAGAGAGAGATATTGAGCCAAGGAGATGGTAAGTGCTTACGTACACATATATACATACACAGCATCCTACGACTCCCTCGCTCGCACCCTCTCTCTCTCTCTCACTCTCGGCGAATGGCATTTTAATCATCATTAGTGAAGGTGGAAGGGGGATGGCACACCACTGTCATTATCAAACAGACATACACCCGCGCACGCACACACACACTCGCACCTCCCGCCCCTATACTATACTGCTCTCTTTCCCCCCCACTCTTCCTTGTAACTACCCCACACACCCCCTAGCCCCCTTGCCAACCAATGTTTGTTTGCGGGAATAAAATTTAAAGTATGCCAACGATTTGCTTGTCCTTCTCCCACCTCTTCCCCAGTTCTTCTTCTTCTTCTTGCTGCCTCTGCCTCTTCCTCTTTTTGTTTGCCCCACTGTTGCGCGCATTTGTCCTGGCGACCCATATGTGTATGTATGTCTGTTTCCTTTTTCTGTGTGTGTCTGTGTGTGTGTGTTTGTCAAAGCGTAAACAATTGCAAATAAAACAGGCAAAAAAAAAAAACAGTAAAAAAAGAAGAATAGAATGAAACAAGGAAAGCTGAGTGTAGTCGCAACACACACAACATTGCGATGAGTGATGAGCGAGTGTGTGCGAAAAGAAAATCGATTTGTGTGCCATCAAAAAGTGCATATACATACATATATCCGCAGATATACATACATGCATACGTACATACACTCGGCACGTTGTGCAACATAACATAATGTAGTAGTAGCCAGCAGCAGCAACGACGATTTTCAATTAACAGCCAACAATCATCGCTTAACATTTCTCGCCATTGCAATCGCAATATCCCGTTGTACAGATTGATCCCCCAGCCATCTCCCTCGCACCCACACACACACACAAATACACAAGCAGGGACGGCAACGGGGGGGCTTGGGAGCTCTTAATTAATCTACGTGTGCCATTGAATAGAAATCAAGGTTTATGTAATCCCCCAGGCCCAGGGCAAACGAACCACAAAAGAAAAACAAAAGGAAGGCTGAAGTGAACAAAAAAAAAAAGAAAAAGGAAAACAATGCGGTCAGATTTGCAAGAGAAAAAAAGAAAAGAAAACGAATTAATATCGCCCCACTGACAGCTGTTCCGAAATCCGATATTGATATGGAGGAAATTGGCATTCCAACGGTCTATGCCAGGGAAGAGTAAAGCCAGTAACAGTTGCAGCTTTTCCGGAAAGGTGTAGAAAATTTCTAAACAGGTGTATTAAGTGTGATTTAAATAAAATGTGAAGAAAAGAGAAGTTTCTGGGATATCTATGTACCATTCTTGGCAACAAATCAAACTTTCCAAGAGATTTCAATGCAAATATTAAAACCTAAAGTTAAATAGAGGTACATATCCCATTGCTTAATATTTATATGAAAAATGTTAAGCTTTTAAGGAAGACCCATAAGCAATTGATATGGTTATTTGAAATTAAACAAGTTTAAACAAGTTCAAACAAGTTTAAACATGTGTGAAAATCAACTACAAATTGAATTGTTGCTGCCTGAGTGCATGGGTGCAACAAGACAAGGACCCCAGTGACCAGTTGTTTTTGGGGGAGGTGCAGTGCTAGCGTGAAGTGGTGTCTGTACATTGTAATTTATGTTTCCGACTAGTTTCAACTCCATATTAATTGTATGTCCTTCTCTTCTCTTTCCCTCTCTCTCTCAATCTAGCTAATAATTCAACTATTGTTAACCTAGTTTCACTTCCCAACAACCAACCAAACAACAAGGACGAGCTCAGACGAGCAGCAACTCTGGCTCCTCTAGTTGCGAATATCTAGAAAGGAGCACTAGTTAAACATCGAAGGATTCGGAAGGGACATCTTCGCCGGCAGAGGAAGAAACCAAACCCCATCAGTCTTCTCGGTTCTCCTCGGAGCAGGATCCATTTTCCCTCCCAACCAACCAACCAACCAGCCATTCATCCATCCCTCCCAGCACCCTGTCCACTCTGTCTCGGCACACACACGGCACATCCGACAACCTTGACGACTATTCCCAATAATAGCCACAACCTTGGACTCGACTTGGAGCACACCGAATCGAGGCAGCATCGCAGCAGCAACGCATAACTAAAAGGATAGAGTAGCCGGAGCACGAGGACGACTCATGTTACAAAAATGAAAAAGTTCACATTCAAAGGAGTTCTAGATGGATTTCGACAAAGCGTTCAGCCCCAAGCCACACGACAGGAGCAGGAGATCCAGGAGCAACTCAAGGCCGATCATTTTACGTTGAAAAAGGTAAGCAAAATAATCCAGTTAATGAATTAGAAATACGTAAAAGATTGTCTATTAAAGATAGATTTTTAAAAGTGATATTAAATACGATAACTGGACGGCTGGAGAAAGATTTTAGCCACGAGAGGTCTTAATCAGAGGCTCTGTTTAAGAAACCAAGGCAAAAAATCCCATACTAGCCTCCAAATAACGAATTAATACAACCATAAATAATATACAAAATATTTATTAAATAATAATTACAATTTAAATAAAGAAATAGGAGAAGTGTAAACCCCAGAGAGGCCTCTGTTGCAGCTAGCGGGTGTTTTATTTGGTAGCTGCGCTCAAATGAATCTATCATAAGACACACGCGGCTATAACCGAAGCTTAAAACCATCAGTGATTAAAAAGAATTAAATATAAAATCAATGTATAAATAAAGCCAATGTTAAATATCTTTAATTATCATATTCTGTGCCATTAAAATAATGCTACTTGAAGCAATAAATCAATAAGTTATTATAAAGCCATGTTATCTTAACAGTTAAAGTCGAAAATGTCACTGAAATCGCCCAACCTATCAGTTTTTTAGGAGATAAGTGATATTGAATGTCGTTATCTTGAGAAATATACCTTTTAGACAGGTTGGAGTCGCCCATTAATGCTCTCCCTTCTTTTTACAGACCTTTCGCCATGGCTTTCCATACTCGCCCACATCCTTTGCCTTCGATCCAGTACAAAAGATACTAGCGATTGGCGACAAATCGGGCTACATTCGCATGTAAGTGTGAGAGTGGTGCATTGACCTAACCTTTGATTTATTTTGGGTGGAAAATATAAAATAATAATATATATGTACATACGATAGATTGGGACGACCTGGCGTCGATGCCCATGCCAAACACGAGGGCGAGTCCGAGTGCGCTGTGCTCTTTACCCAATTTCTGGTCAATGAGGGCGCCTTGGTCACCGTCACCGCCGATGACACCATTCACTTGTGGAACATACGCCAAAAGACGCCGCGCATTGTGCAGAGTCTGAAATTTCAGCGGGAGCGGTAAGTTTTAAGTTCAATTTGATATCAAATTACCACAAGCCTGTAAAGAGTATTATTAAATTAAGATGAGGCAATCACACTAAAGCACTAAATAATTAAACGATGATGACATAATCCCTCCCTCCCTCTCTCTGTCCTTGCAGCGTGACTTGCATACACCTGCCCGTGGGCAGCAAATGGCTGTACGTGGGCACCGAGAAGGGAAACATACACGTTGTTCACATAGATACATTTGCACTTAGTGGATATATTATTAACTGGAATAAAGCAATTGAAGTGTAAGTGTACACAGACCAAGGAGATCCTAACGCTAGATCTAATGCTTAACCTTTCGCCTTGTCTACAATACGTTATATATTGGAAATTAGGGTTAGAACTAGTCATCCAGGTGCTGTGATTGCGTTATGTGATAATCCATTGGATGCAAACAAGGTAAGCCCAAGCGTCGTTAAGGTGGGAAACCATATATTGACAAACACTCAGAAATTAAAGTCGAAGTACGTGACTGTTGGAGCCTTGTGATTAAAGCTTCGCTATCGTTACGAAAAAACAAATACCTTATATGGTTTTCCACCCTATTTCTTTTTAATTTGATTTGATATATTTTAAACTTTATTGTATTTTTCTCCCCCAAGTTGCTTATTGCATTTGAGTGCGGGCTGCTTGTGTTGTGGGATCTAAAGGCAAAATGCGCTGAGATACGATGGCAGGCGGCCGAGGCCGTCAAGTCACTGGCCTGGCACTACGAGGGCAAGTACTTTGTGTCCTCGCACACCGATGGCTCCATTTGCTCCTGGCCAACGAAGCCCCAGGCCAAGCCGCAGTCGCAGGTCTGTCCGCATGGTAAGTTCCCATTATAATTACAATATATTATATACTACCATAAACTATATTTATATAATATATTAATTGATGCACCGTGTGTGGTAATGATTCAACAGCAAAACCCAACAAGGATGGCAACGCGGAGAAGTGCAAACCGAT
Organism: Drosophila bunnanda; assembly: GCA_035046265.1. Lineage (NCBI taxonomy): Eukaryota > Metazoa > Arthropoda > Insecta > Diptera > Drosophilidae > Drosophila > Drosophila bunnanda. The sequence continues at coordinate 1,797,159 of JAWNOB010000017.1, forward strand.
TTATAAAGTTGACTTGAAATCCAGCACAACTGGGTGAGTAGTATTCCATTATTACTCATAAATAAATATACGTACAGTATATAGTTCACTGCTGTTTGTTGGATTTTATTTTTATTACCCGGCAGATAAGGGAGATAATGAGAATGCATCATAAAGCTCCGGGGTGTGCTCTCATTATTTTTGAGTAATTCAAATAAAACAGCAATTATGATGAAGAAGTTTTACATGAATATATTATTCATAAAAATGTTTATTTATTTGCATTAATTTTCTATTTCTTCGGTGCTTTGCAGGGAAACTTTCACCATTTTCTCGGGCGGCATGCCGTCGGAGAAGGGCTCCAAGTCGAATTGCATCACAGTGATGGTGGGCAAGGCCACCACAGTGCTGGAAATGGAGCATGCCGTATGCGATTTCATCACACTCTGCGAAAATCCCTGGCCCTGTGGTACGTACATAAATAAATAAATAAAATAACTTAATAATATATATATAAATTATATTTAATTAATATGTTTATACGTTTCTTTGTACTCCCCCCATTGCAGAGACCCAGGAGCCGTATGCAATCGCCGTGCTGCTGCAATACGACTTAGTATTAATAGACTTATTAACACCCGGTTTTCCATGTTTTGAATCGCCTTATCCAATGGACTTACACGAATCACCTGTTACATGTTGCACATATTTAACCGATTGCCCATCGGATTTGGTTCCTGCTTTCTATTCAGTGAGTAATCATTGTCCTAGATCTTTCATAAATCATCGCAAATAATCATAATTATATACTTCAGGTTGGTCGCACAACGACAAGTAAAAAGAGCTGCTTCTCGGAGCGCGAATGGCCAATATCCGGTGGCGAGTGGTCGCCGGCGTCGTGCAGCTATTCGGAGATCGTAATTACCGGACACCAGGATGGTAGCCTAAAGTTCTGGGACTCTGGTGCCGGTACGCTGCAGATCCTCTACAAGCTGAAGACGGCCAAGATGTTCGAGAAGCCGCGCTCCCACGTCGCCCACTCGCATCCGGAAAGCGATAATCCATTGGCGGTGCATCTCATCTTCCTCTGTTCGGAATCGCGACGCCTCTGTGTGGCGGGGGCCATGGGCCAGGTTATGCTATTTAAGTTCCGTAAAATGGAGTCAACGTCGGAGGTATTGGTGCTGGAGATACCCATACTATATGAGAATTTTGATGACATTTATGGCACCAGTCCCGAATGCGACTTTCTTACGGGCCATCAAGTGCAAAAGACGGAATCGAGTGATTCAGATAAGGTACTAATCAAGTCTTTAATGTGCAAAAGATACCTAAAACATTGATTACCTTTTTAAATTGATTTTAAATCTGTAAAGCAATATATTCCTACTAATTTCTCTTCCATTTCTCCATTAAACAGACGACCGAGTGTTCGTTGAAGGTGCGCTTTGGAGCACAGCGCAAGCCACCGGGCTTCCAATCGCAGCTGGTCTGCCTCACAACCGGACCAAATCGTCGGAACGTGCAGGTCACCTCGCTGTGCATCAGCTCCAGCTATGGCCTGTAAGTAGTGTAGCCAAACCATGCCGCGCGCCGTGCTCATCCGCCCAACCATCCGTGCCATTTGATTCCCACCATCATCCCCGTGACACTCGCTTCGATTTGTCCATCCGTCCATCTATCCAGCGATCCATCTGCCCATCGATCCAGCCACACACGTACACACACCACCACTAAAAAGCCCAAAGAGCCTGCCACCAACCAAAAGCCACCCCGTCCCCCGCCCAAAAACAACTCTCCCACCAAGACAAAGGACACAGGAAAACGGACTACTACTAGAACCCTCCACCCCGCAAAAAAAAAAAAAAAAAAAAATACTTAGACGTAGTCTAGTTTTGTATTCGTACTAATATGCATGACGTTCTCTGAAAAGCGCCTGAGACGTAGCCAAAAAAAAAAAAAAACAAAACAAAAAAACAGTGAAGAAGAACCTATCCGCCGCTAACGCTCGCCCGAGTGTTCTAGCATAGAGCCCCCCGTTTTGCCACGCCTCTGTCCCCGCCCTAAGCAGCACCGCTTTTGTTGAATTTGTTTGCGTTGTGTATTATATTCCGTAGTATGCAACAGTTGCAAGCAGACGCCAAGAACTACAAGTCAACCCCGAGTCCCTCTTTGGTAATTAATTACCAAAAAAAAAAAAAAAAAAAAAAAATACCAGCCCCAAAAACCCCCCATGGACGACAGATATGAACACAAGTGTGACCGAGGGATTGGGGGGAAATATCAGAAATCATATCGATAATACAATTTGTTATTTATTTGTTTATAGATACTGTATTGATATTTGATACGAAAGTTGACAGTATAAACTAATGAATTGATATCTTGATGCAATATTTTAAATATTGATATATCAAAGTTTATATAATAAAAAATATTAGTTTGTTAATATTGATATTTTGAAGTAACGTAACGCGATAGTTGTATCATTATATACGATAAGTAACTTTTCCTCACGAAAAATATCGTTCGCTTTAACAAGTCTTAAAAAAAACTATTTAATTTGTATAAATTCATTAACGAGTAAATCTAAAATGTTTTTCTACGTTCTCTGGTTAAAATGCTAATGAAAATTTCGATAGTTTGGAATATATCATTTAGTTTCGATATATATCATTTACTCTTCGATATATATCATTTACTCTTCGATATATGACGATATACGATATATGAGAAGACGTATTTTCTATATTTCTATAATGATAGAAGGTTGGATTTTTAAATATTTCGATATGACAATTATTTTGATATTTTTTGGTATAAAGCCCCCGTCCTTCGGGTGATTCCCCCAAAACTGACGCTTAGGAACAAACTATATAAGCAAAACTGACTACCGGGAACCGGACTGTACCGTATTTTTTAGTGCCTGGTGTGTGCGCGTGTGTGAGTGATGATGCGCATCAAAATAATTCATTTGTCTTCCAGTTTTCTGTTCTATTTAATGGTAATCGTATATGTATTTCGGTACTTCCCCGTTTGATTTCGTATTTCGTTTTGTATCTGCTTATCTTTGTTTGGTACTTTATGATATTCTTTGACTGTAGTTTTCTTATGCACTTTTATTCTTTAACTATTTCGAGTATATATTGGTTTTAGTAATAAGAATATAGTAGTCATATATTTTTTTAAATTACATACGTGTAGTATTTTTTTCAACAATAGTATATTTCTTATTCCTGTATTATTGAGTATTTTTAGTATCTTTCGAATTTCTTTTACTATTTATTATGTTTTTTTTTTTAACTATTGCTATTTACTATTTACTATTGCTTTTGATTTTTATCATCATTTTGAAAATGTTTTGTACATTTTGAATAATTATGTTCCATCCCCCCCAATGATGTTTGTTTCGGTAACATGTTGATTTGTATGCAGTTGATTTTGGAAATACATATGAATATTTTCTGTTTTTAGAATGGCTTATGGTACCGAATATGGACTTGTCATAATTGATATAATCCAAAAAATTTGCCTATTGAGTGTTGCATGCCCCGATCTGTATGGCGCACATGATCCTTACTCGCGAACACCAAAAAGTCCAAAACGCATTGAGAACAAAGAGGAGCAAAGCCGATCGCCCAGCTCAGATCAGGTAAGTGCCCTCTCGCTCTCTATCTGTCTCTCTGTCTCTCTCTCCCTCTCTCGCTCTGTCTCTCTCTCTGTCTGTCTGTCTATCTGTATCACTCTCTGCCACTGAGACGCACACAAAATGTGTGTTTGGGTACTCACAGTAAACCCAAATGATCGCAGTGGACCCGAGATCCATAATATATACACCACCCACCGAATACATACAGACAGAACAAACAATTCGAATTCGATTTGATTCGCTTGGATTTCAATTAAATCTATATAAAAGAATACATTTTATTCGATTTGAATTGAGTTCGAATCTGAAACGAATTCGATTTAATTCGAATTGAAGCATACAGACATACACAGCCAGAAACACAGACAGACCGAAGTGATTTCGCCCCACATAAGTATGCTATATATATATGCTCTGCGGTACAGTGGAGCACAGTGCCGTACAGTACAGTGCGGTACAGAGCAGTAAACTCCCACACTAACCAAAGACCAACAACTACAACAAATGCTCAGCTCATTTGAACATGCCACGTACATACTATTCAGTACTTAACATATTTAAATTTAATATGCATACCAAAATATATATTTACTTTATTACATTACGAACGAAATTTCTAATTACTAACAAAAGTACTTAAATTCGATATATATATATATATATATCTATATATACATAATATCTATATATGTTTAAAGCTAACATTAAACATTAGTAGTCGATCCAAAAATGTTTGTTTTGATTTGTTGTTTTGTTTTCTATTTTTTTGTTGTTTTCGTTTCCCCCTTAGTTTATTTATTCTCGCTCCTCCCCTCTTGCTCTATCTCGCTGTCACTTTCCTGCATACTTTATGAATCCGATAGAATTAGCAATTAGATCCCATATATAATCCCATATCTATATACTATATATACATTTATATACACACATATGCAAGCAAGCAAGAAAAACTATATATATTGCTGAAAATTATATAAATTAAATACATAAAAACTATATATATATTTAAACTAAATGCAGCTATAGCTTTGTACCCGTTTTTTAGTAGTATTTTATCGGTGAGCTTCAGTCTCCTTTAACCAACTGCTGTAACGCTTTCACATTCCAACCAAACCTGCTATATTTTTTTTTACTAATCTAACCAAAGTCGAACTATACTATAGTTATATCTTTCACAACTTTCACAACCAAGTCTATTTGCTATAAGTTGAAACCTTGCTATACTTGAATTATTCATGAATAAACAGGTCTGGTCTTGTCCGATTGGAAAATCCGCTCTTTTCTAGCTAGGCACTTTCTTGATCAAAAAGTAATTCCCCTGATTCCCAACTTTTTTACTTTACCTATCTACCTTTATATATATGCATATATATGTATGTGTATATATATATATCTATGTTTTCTATATCTGTTTCCCAGCCTATAAACTGCCTCTAACTGAAACGCACAAAACTGCAGCATGGTAAAATCATATTTATCGATTGATTGATATTTCATTTAATTGTGTTTTATTGCACGAAGCTTGCATACGATGATTGATTTAAATTTCAATTTGGATTTGGATTGATTGGTGTGATTTATATTTATTTTCGTGTAACTTCTGTGATTGCCACGCTCCAAGTCCATCGCATAGACGCGTTTTGATGGCTCTGATTGTTGTATATGTGATCGAAATCCGATTTCATTCGTCACGATTCCGATATTTGAGTTGATTTGAATTGATTTGATCTGTGTTGTGCCTGAGAAAGAATAAAAAAAAAGCCTAGCGAACACCCAAGAAACATATATGATATGATTGAAACAACAACTGAAAACAACATTACCAAACAGCAACAACAACAAGAACAACAGCAAAGAAACACTTCGTTTCTCCCACTGTCTCTCTCTCTATCTCTCTCTATAGCTCTATCTCTACCTATCTCTACCTATCTCTGTGTCTATCTCCCTCTTCTGTCTTTTCGTACTAACGCATTGATTGAAGAAGTGTGTTTTTCTGTGTGTGTTGGTCACCTTTCTTGCAAAACAATTTAAAAAAAAAACCCAAAAACACCCTATATAACTTGAACACTTCAACCAAACACACACACTCACCCGTTATATAAATAATTATACGGTTTTATTTTTTAATTCCAATTCGAACTTATTCTGATTGAACGTAGTTTTGATTATTTTTGCGTAATTTTTGAAACCTTGCAAAATTCTATTCTAAATCTAAAATAATCCAAAAAATACCGTTGTATTTGCCTGTGCGTGTGTGCGTGTTTGTGTTTGAGTTTGTTTTCTTCTGCCAATGCCAATGCTTATGTGTATTTGTATGTGTGCGTGTGTTGGTGTGTGTAGCATCAAGCCGTTATACACGTTCACGTATAACTGTTCTAAATTAAAGTCGTTGCCTAAAGTTTAACCCCCCCCTTTCAGTGTTTGTTAACCTCAAACAAATTTAATAAAAATACCAACCAAGCGAAACCAAATAATAAAGTAAATGTCAAGTATAAATTGTAAATTGTTGATACGATACTCTTTTTTCTCAAGTAATCCAAGTAAAACCCTGAAAAAAAAACCCCGTTTAACCCCAAGCCCTGTTAACCCTTGTAAAGTACACACACTTAACACCTAAAAAGAATGCAACAAAAAAAAAAATAAGAGCAAACGCACAAAAAAGCAGCAGCAACAAGGCAAAAGCAGCTTGCATCCACAAAAAAGAAAATAAAATAAAAACGTTATGGTACATCATCCACATTCCCCTGAAATGCCAAAAATGCCTCCTTGCATTTGCTCTCACTCCCCCTCTCTCTCTCTCTCTCTCTCTGTCTCTCTCTCAATCTCTCTTCCTCTCTCTCTCGCTTAAATCTCTGTCATTGACTCTTTCCATTCTTTTTGTTTGTTGATATCCCTTGACCTAGTTCAGTCCCTACATACATATGTGTAAAATATATCATCGTCTTTCGTTTTTCATGGATGTGTAAGGATTTAGGAACTTTTAACTAAGAAAAATGTTTTGGGCACTTTGTACACTTGCCAAAAAGTTACTTTTCCTTAAGAAATTACCTCAACACCTCACTTAAAGCCTCAAGAAGGTAGTTTTGCTGCGAAATATTCATTTCAATATGTTTTAATGCTGAGAAAAAGATTATTTTTTGCAAATATTTATATTTAATATATATATTTTCTTTAAGTACAAGTGGCGCCCAAGCAGGACCTTGCAACATGTTGCATAAGAATCCCTGTTCAGGCGCCACTTGCTGTCTCTAATTGAAATCTAACTAAAGTCAACTTATCTGAGAAAAAGACTTAAATAAAAATTCAAATAAATATTTACCAAATATTTATTGTGTTCTGTAATATACGTTTCATCACCATAAAGACCCCTTCACGAATCATTTTAAGCGCTTTAACTGTTGCTGCTATTTTTCTGCCCAACAAAAAAAAAAAAAGATAACAAATCAAAACAGAAACCAAAACAAGAACAAGAACAGAAACCCAAATAACCTTAAATGAAGTGAATGTTAAACCACCTTAACCCTTAACCACCCCCCCCAAAAATGACCCTTAAAAACCATCCCACTCTGTCCGTCGATAAACTTAAACGACAACTACTTTTAATTTTGCTGTTTAAACAAACTTAAAAAAAAAAAAAACAAAACAAAAAAAATGAAAACCAAAAAACTGAGAATTAAAACTCTGCCCCCCTCCTACCCCCCCACCCAAAAAAAAAAAAAAACCAAAATCCCGATCTTCATCTAGCTGAACGACACGACCAGTCCGGATAGTCCGTCACTTGAATTTGTGCCGGAGGCCTCGAGCAGCAACGATCCAACGGATCCCACGGCTACCGTCGGCGGCTCCCGTCCCAGTTCACCCGATCCCGTGGTGGTGAATAGCTCCCGGGAAACCCTGGTCAGCGGCTCGGCAGCGTCCACGGCGGCCATGATGGCCAAGAGCCCCCAGCGAGACGATGCTGCTGCCCCCAAGCAGGAGCTGCAGGACAGGCGCAAGTCCATGTCCTGGAAAACGTTCAATTTGAAGCGTCAATTATCGAAAGTCAATATGAAAATCGGTGGTATGAATGTCAACACCGACCTGGAGTCGCTCAAGAATAGCTCCATTTTCTACACGCCCAAGGAGGCGTCACCTGATGGCGTTATGCCAACACCGCCGCCGCCGCCCACCGAAGAGGAGACGACGGCGGAGCTCAAGGAGGATGAAGCTTTGGATGATGCCGAAATGGCCGCGGCAGCAGCAGCAGCAGCAGCTGGTGGTGGAGCATCACCAGCGCCAGCGGTGCGCGGCAAATTTCGATCCTCCACCACTGATTCGCCGGATGAAGTGGTGGCAGCCGGCACCAGCTCCAGTGGCGTTCGTCGTGTGGACTTTGAGCAGATGACAACAACGGGCGCGGCGGCGGAGGTGGAGCGGCCCAACAACTTGCCATTGGCAGAAGCACCGGCACCCGTTCCACTGAAGCCGGCCCGCCAGAAATTCAAAGAAAAGGCCCGCGATCAGCGGCTATTGTCAGTGCCGAATATCAAGTACCAGCCGCGGGATTTACGTGGCGGCGTGCGAATCCTCAAGAACGATGTCTCCCCGCTGACCGGCGGCGGCGGCGGTGGCAGCGGCGCCAGTGGAGGCGGTGGAGGAGCAGGTGGTGCAAGCGGAGGCGCCAGCGGCGGCGGCGGCGGTGGCGGAGGCAAAAAGATACGTAAGTATGGCCCCCGCCGAAGGATCACTCCCCAAAATCCTCAAACCCCCAACCTTTCCCCCAAGAAGAAATAATATTTATTATAAAAAAGAGAGAGATCTCCCGAGACGCCTGCCATATCAGCAGGGGTCTTAACCTCATTTCTTCTAACCAAAAAACAAAGACTTTAAAAAACAAAGAATTGAATTCAATGCGCAGAGCGAGCGAGCGAGTTTTTTGCGTGATCGCTAGGCAGGCAGGTAGAATGTGGATATCGAATAAAAATCGATAAAATTATCGCCCATCGGAACCGGAACCGGAAATGTACTGTGTTTTTGCGATTAAATATATTGAATGTCGACTTATTAAGAGTTTCTAAAAAAGGGTCCATGTTCTTAAAAGGAAAACAATGTTAATTGTTAAGCTTTTAATTTACTAGAATTCAATTTAATTAAATTGGATTCAGTAAACGCTACTTTATTAAATTGTTTAGATTCTCTTTTGACTTCCAACAAGTTTAATCGCGTCTAGACACAGTATAATTTCCTTTTTATCGTCGTTGCAAGTGTTTACCTCTCTCTCTCTTTCTCTCTGTCCATCTCTCTTTCTACTCTTTTATCCCAAAAATGGCGTTTTGTCGTCGCTTCCGGTTGGGGTTTATGGCTTTCCCTCCCTTCCCCTACTTATGTGTTGTTCCTTTGCTTTTTGTTGCTTTTAGTTGCTGCTACTTAGCTAGTAGAGAATAGCAAACAAAAATGAGATGAAACTATTGTAAACATAGCAACCCTGTTTTCCCCCCAAAAATAATATACAAATTACAGTTAGCGATGTGCAAAAAAGTAAAAATAAAATCTAATTCTAGAAATGCGAACGATACCAAAGTGAAAAATCCAATGCTTCTTATGTTCATTTTGTTGAAACGAAAAAAAAACCGAAACCAAAATTGCATTTTGTGTATAGAGCCTACTTTGTAGTCTTAGCTAAACAATAATGACAAGTAACAATGAAAACCAACTAAAATTAACCATAAATATATATATATATATATATATACATATATATACTTATACATAAATGTAAACGAAAACCAACAACAACTAGAACAGCAATCTTCAGCAACCACAAATGTGAAGAAATATCAACAACAACAACAACTTTACTGCAACCAACAACAACAACAAATTTACATACGCACTCAATCCAAATAAATACAGCAACAAACTAAATTACAAATAAGCAAATAAGCAAAAAAAAAAACCAACATCTTTCAAAACTTTTTGCCAAAAATGTCTTATTCTATGCTTCTTCTTCTCCCTCAATACCTAGGCAACGGATGCAGAAGAGCTGCAATACAACTGCCTTTATGTGATTGTGTGGAAGTTCTTTGGTAAATCATTTAACAACCACAACATCAACACCACCACCACCAAAAACACCACAACTTCTCACCAGTCACCCCACACTCAACAACAACAACAAGAACCACTTACAAGCACCATCATCATACCCACATACAATGTGTAACTATAAAGCTCAAATTCTCGAAACTAACTAACCAACTAACTCCCTAGTATGCAAGACACGAAATCTACTTTTAAGCCTAGAAATTGAATGTAAACGCGGGTGCTGTAGGCCAAACACATATTCGAAAAGAAAAACCCAAAAAGTTTCACCAATCACCAAGCATTACACCACACACACAACAACTCACCACTCAGTCTATGTATGTGCACTGTGCAAAAATGAATTGGTGCATTCTTTTGAAATGTAACCAAAATCGAAATATCGAAAATGATATAACCAATGTTGATTGTTGTACGTTTAATATTTCCGTGTTTAGTCTATAAGTTCCAACACGAACACACATACACACCAATATGCTGAGAGAAACCTCAGTCTATATCGACTCCTTGTGTACTCTTCTGATTCTACTCTGATCTTAACTGATCAGATCTGATCTGATTTTATCTTCGCATTAATAGAGAGAGTTTGATTAAGCTCGAGGCTGTGCTCCCATCAATCGATTTTGGCCCCGAATCTCCTCCCCAAAGCCCCATGCTCCTCCTGGTCGTCTATCTAATCTATCGATGGCCTTGGCTTCGGGTATCGATAACTTGGGTTGTTTCAACGATTTTTTTTTTTTAATTTGTGTCTGTTTCATTTGAAATTGATTTTCATTTCGATTGTTCCGTTGAATGTGTGTGTTCTGGCTATCGATAAGCAAAACAAAACTTTACCGTTGCCTTTGTTATCGTCATCGTTATCGCTTATCGCTTTTCTCCAACGTCACCACATATGTATACTTTAAACCACTTGTAAATATATATAAAGCAGAAAGACTTGACCTCTAAGCTAAATCATATATGCATATAACCGAATACTTTTAAATCGATTGTTCATACTTAATACCAGCTAATATATCCACCCGCATACATATAACCACATGATGTCTATTTCTACGTTCTAAGCCAGAGATTTGTAAACCCACCAAAAGTTTATTCGCTCTACTCTATACATACATATATCTCCCCGATCTTTCCAATCTCTCTCTCTCTCTCGCATTTATTCGTACTCACACAAATACATGTCATAAATATTCTATTCTATTCGTATTTCTTGTTATAATCACCTAAAGTAACTATTATCGTGTTCTCGTGTTTTTATTGTTTTTATTGTGCCTTTTCTCATATTAATGTCACTGTCAATCGATGTCACCCAAAGTAACACCCAACAAACCAATGCAACGACCTCTGCCTACGTTTCTCGCTGTGTATACGTATTTGTGTTGTTATCGAATATTATCGATAATTCGATATTTTTGCACTTATCACCAAAATTCAATACCCATTTGAACGCTTTTGTATTTGTATCATATCTAACTATTAATCGATGACCGATCAGCAAACTCTATTGTAAATTGATCCAACGACAGTGATCGCTTGCTAAGGGAAGACTTTTATTTCGCTTTATTTACACATGTTCATTATGTTCTATATATATATATTTTTATTTAATTCAACATTCTTCTTTTGTGTATCTCAAACTCTTCTATCCTAGAGACACCTCTTTCTCCTCAAAAAGAAACGAGTTAAAAAGACCGATATTCTAAACAAATTAAAGCGTAAGTTTATCATTTGTTTTTGTAACTATTTCAAATTTAATTTCAGAGCAAAATGTGTTGAAATTAAAACACATTCTTAGTCTCGAGATAATTCCTACAGCAAATACAACTAGAAATATATAATTATTTAAAGCTTTTTAAAGTCCATTTTTATTTGATTTAGATTTTAGACTAGAAAATTGGCTGTAGTCGTATTTGGAGTTGTGTATTCTGTAATTCGTTTCTCCAGGTTCACATATTTATGATAGAAATATCAAGTATACGACATGTATACGCAAATCACGTATCCGCCACGTGTACAAAATGCAATGATTTTTTCTTTTAATGCTTAACAAAAAGACTTCAAATCAATAGAGAGTACATTTAGGCTTGCTTTAATTTTAAAACTTTTGTTTTCGCTTTCTTTTTTTTGTTAATTACAAATTAAAAGCCATGTCTTTTGGGTGTTAGCCAGCGTTCACTGTACATTGACCCCACGTTCAGATTCGTTTCGTTTTGTGCACACTCGTTGTTTAACGTTTAACCCCTATGTTGAGCGCACCTCTCGCAAGAGATCGCCGCAGAACACTCACAATCACATAAGCACAACCTGCACACACACACACACACACCTACACGCACACGCACACACGTATAGCACAAAATAACTGAATAGAAATCAGCTAAAAAAAGCAAAAGTTTCAAAAGAAAAAAGTGATAGAAAGAATATAAAGAAAAGTACATTCAATCATTTTGTGCATTTATCTTTCTGTCTCTCTCTATCTCTCTGTCTTTCTTCCTCTATATATATATATATATTTCTCTCTCTCTCTCTCTATCTCTGACTATGTGTGTGTATCTCTCTCTCTCTCCCGTGTCTCCCACAATTATTGTTTATATAAAAAAAAACATATTTTGCAATTGCCTCAGATCAACGGCAGCGGAGTTGCAGCTGCGCAGCAGCAGCAGCAACAGCAGCAGCAGCAGCAGCAGTCGCAAGCGCAGCAGCAGCAGCAGCAATTGCAGTCGCAGCAAACGCAGGCGCAGCAACAGTTTACGCAGCAGCAGCAGCAATCGCAGCAGCAACAGCAGCAGTTACAGCAGCAGCAGGCTTTGCTGGAGGAGGAGGCAGCAGGATCAGGAGCAGGAGCAGGAGCGGCTGCATCATCATCGGGATCATCCGTTTATGGGGCAGACGATGCAGGTGCGGGTGTTGCTAGTGGCGGTGTTGGTGTTGGTGGTTTAAGCAGTGCGATTAGCAGTGGATTTGGTGGTGGATTTGCTGCATTAAAGGTGGCAACAGAGCAGCAGGTGCAGCAGCAGCAGCAGCAACAGCAGCAGCAGCAACAGGGGCAGCAGCAGGAGCTGCAATCGCAATCCTTTGACGCTGCTGATTATCCCTGGGGCGGCGAATGCGGTGCAGGCGGCGGTGCTAGCGGCGGTGCAGGTGCGCAACAACATCAATATCAACAGCATCCGTATCCGCATCCGCATCCGCATCCGCATCCGTATCCGCATCCGCATCCGTTTACGCATCAAACATCCGTTATACAGCAACAGCAGTCAGTGACATCGTACGAGTCCCTAAAAAAGTCCAAATCACAAGGTGGGAGCACAACCAGAGAGCACAACAAACTACTACAACTACTACTACTACAGTTATAAACAATAACAACAACAACAACAACAAGCTAATAGCAACTTCCACAACAACAACAACTACAACAATAGCAACTACAGCAACCAATACAAGCAAAAGCAATAGCAACAAGAGCAACCTAGCTAACAAAAAACAAAAAAATAGAACAGAAATTGCACCCACAAGCATTTCTTTCAAGTGTACCACACACACACACACACACACACCTACACACCACACCTACAGTACAGTGTATACAGTTCAACTTCTCAAAGACGAACCTAACCTCAAAAAGAAACAGTACAGTACTGCACGCTCTCGCTACAGTGAATATGAAGAGAACTTGCACTTCGCTCGTGCTCTTTATCGAATCTCATTTTTCGCGCTATTAAATATTTTGCATTTCAAAAGCTAAATTATGGGCGCTACTTAAGTTTGTTATATTTTTTTTTATCCTTAAAGTTCATAGTTCAAATAGTTTTATAATTAAAATAAGTTCACATTCAGTTTGAATAATTTATTGAGTGTTGAGCTCCTTAAAGTGCCATAAATCAAAGGCTGTAATATCGAGAAAATAAGTTTAAAATATCTTAAGAGGTCCTCCGATAGCTGTTAAAGTTTCGATTTGTAGAAGTTCCACTGTAACTCTCTCTGTCTCTATCTAAGTGTCCTATTTGTCTCTCTCTCTGCACACGCACGCACACATACACGCGCACACGCACATATGGACAGCAGGATATGCACGTTGCTTGTGGCCCCGCCCCCTTTCTCCGCTCTAGTGTGTGTGTGTATGTTGGTGTGTGTGTAAAATTTGGAAACTATTTTCCGTTTTCTTTTTCGGAGTGTACTTTTTTTTTGTTTGTTTTTAGGGATATTTTTTGGGGGGGATGGGGGTCGATGGCTGGAGCTGTCTGTCTCTTTCTCGCTCGATCGCTCGCTCGCTCGCTCTGTTTCTCTCTCTCTCTCTCTCTCTCTCTCTCTCTTTGTCTCTCTCTAGCCCTAGAACAAAAAGGATCTAAATATGATCTTACTCTTTCTCTCGCTCGCTCTCTGCTCGCTGTCTCTTTGTTTTCTACTCTATAAATCTCTCTCTATCTCTCTCTCTCTCTATCCTGTATCTGTTTCTGCTACTGTCTTACTATCTGTCTCATTCGCTCGCTCGCTCGCTCTGTATCTCGATCTAGCGCTCTCCCACTCTCTCTCTCTCTATCTCTCTCTCTCTCTGCCTCTCGGTATTTTGTATTTGCATTTGGCACGCTTTGAACCAAGAAAAATTAACGATATAAATAAAAAAAGAAAAGCGAATGAAATGATAATTAAACAATGAACTAAACTAACTGGAATTATAATTGATTAATTTATAACAGAACATAGATAAGAATAAATCAATGTCTGATCCTTTTTGGATTTTGAATTTGGCAAAAACATTAACTTTTGCATAGTCCACACACATACAAGCATACACATACTCTCACAACTATACATGTAAGCGCCTAGCTGAGCACACCACAAACACACACATGCAGCAAATTTCAATCGTCCTTTTTTTTCGTATATTCCTTAATTTATTTAATTATTTTTTTAGCGTTTCGTTCGTTACTCTAATGCCGCTTTCGAAATTGCACTCACAGCAAAGATCACTTAATAATAAAAATAATAATATTTGAATAATCAAAAAAGAGCGAATGGCGACAGTTGCTCGCAGGTGTGTGTGTGTGCAAGTGAGAAGGCACTACAAGCTCGCGATTCCAGAATTTCCAAAGTATTCAAAGTTAATGAAATTTCTAATAATTTTGTTAATGAAATAAATTTAAAAACATATTTATAAATAGAATTCAAATAGATTTTGTACGTAAATCTTCGGATTGTGTTACAATATATATCTACAAATTCAAAAAGTTATTTTAAAAATCAAAAAACTAAAATAAGTTGCTAGAAAACCATAAATCAAAGCTTTTAGTAATATTATTTTTAAAAATTTTTTGTTTGAGCAAAAAGATTTAATTTCTTTTAATTTAATGAGCTTGTTAAATTGTTAAATTGAAAGAATAATTAAGTCCTGCGAGCGGCTGAAGCATACCACATATTTTAGAAAAAAAAACATACATATACACATCTACATTGTATACACATGCAAATCACTTACACATATTAGGAAGCCTAGCGGTATCTTAGTGTTGTGCAGCGCAATTAAAAAAACAACATAGCAACAAAAAAAAACCATCGCAATTAAAATTAAAGTATAATTAGACAATAAAAGCAAAAATTGGATTAAAACCCTAAGCAAAAGTTTTGCCTACTACCGCCCGCCGCTTTTACTATCTCTCTCTCTCTATCTATCTCTCTATCTCTATCTCTTTATCACTCTCTGACTCTCTATCTCTCTCTCTATTTCTATATATTCGCCTGTCTCTGTTTCACGATAATTATAAAAAAATGTGTATCTTGAAATCTTGTTGTAACTCGTTTTTTTTTATTTGTTTCTCTCTTTCTCCTATCTGTATGATGCGCATCCATCTCAACATAATCAACACCTTTATGATAAAAAAAAACAAAAAAAAAACCAACTACGAAAAATAAATTACAGATAAATTGGACGGAACTTTCTCAAGATCCAGATCATCGTCAATGTCCAGCATTGATATGTCTTCCTCTGAATCTGTTACTTGTTTAGCTTTCATCGAGAGTTATGCAAAACGAAATGGTGAGCTTTATCAACTTGTATTTGTTCTTATTTATTATTTATTTCCCTTTAATTTTTTATGGCGCAGATATTTTGACACTTGTTCCTACTTTGTGGATTGGAACTAGTTTCGGTTCGATACTGACATTGTTCATCACTATGCCGGACCGAGATGTGCGCAAATCTCAGCCAGTATTGATAACAATAAATGGTAAGTCCTTTTTCCATAAAGATCTATGATGTTATCAACTTTTTTATAGCCATTTTGATATTTTAATAGAATATTTAAAGTGATCATTAAAGTAAAACATCTTTCACACAAATTTTTCTACGTTTTTAACATTGTTTTAAATATTATCTTATCCTTTTTATTTAATTTTCAGGTGGCCCCGTAGTACGACTTAAAGGATCCATAACTTCCATGTCTTTTTTAGACTCATACGGTTCGATCATACCCTATACGTTTGAGACCTGGCGTGACGAGAACAAGGACAAGAAAGACCGTAAGATCAGAGTTATTTTCATTTATTTTTATATAATTTTAATAATAATAATTATAATAACTTTATTATTATACCAACAGGCACACCTACAAAGAGCAGCAGCCGCACCAGTCCCACATTCACACCGACAACTGCCAATACAATATCAAACACTTCGATTGCGGGCGGCGGTGGTGGTGGTGGTGCCTCCGCTGGCGGAGCTGGTGGTGCGGCCGGTGGTGGTTCTGGCGCTGGCAGCGGTGCAGCGGGTGCAGGAGCAGGAGCTGGAGCTGCCGCAGCCGCGGCGGGCGGCAGTGGTGGTGCCGGAGCCAGCGGCAGCGGTGGAGCAGCGACCAGCGGCAGTGCCGGAGCTGGCGGCGGCGGCGGCGGCGGTATGAGCAGCAGCAGCGCCAGCAGCAGCGGAATAAGCGGAAGTGTTAGCACCGGCTTGGAAACACTCACCGATCGACAATATATCGTTATCGCTAGCGAGAAGCAAACAAAAGTCTTCGATGTGGCCAATCAGTGTTGCATCAATCGCATACAATTATCGGAAATGGATTTTGCAGTCAAGGCAGAAACTATCACGATGAAAGGTGATGAGAGACGCGAGTTAAATCAGTTGTAAAAGAGCATATTCATGTGAATTTTCCGCTTCCTTTCAGATGGCTCTTGCTTAGCAACCTATCTTTCGAATGGCCATCTAATGGTACATAGTCTTCCTAGTCTAAAACTGTTATTGGATACTGATTTCTTACCGCTTATGGACTTAAGGTTGGCTCTCTTGATATTGATATTAATTTTGGTATTGCTAATAATCATATTCTGTTTGGATTTAGTTTTCAAACAAAATGTAAACAGGGAATTGTGGATCCAATGCTTTCGATATGGGGTCAACAGATCATTGTTCATGAAGATACAACTCAGTGAGTGCATCATCTCATAATAATTAACAATAATCATTAAATAATAATATATTGAATACTCTCTCTCCCATCCGCACACAGAATATCAAAAATATTTTGCTTTAGTCATAAAGGTCATGGATTGTACATGGCATCGCCCACCGAAATTCAAAAATTCACGATATCATCGGAATTTTGGTAAGTCTAAAACCTAATATTCCATTATTATAATCTTTTAATATCTTATTTTGAATATCAATTATATTTACTTTATTTTTCAGTCAATTTATTTTGGAGATGATGGGTGAACTATATACGGTACAGGAAATGCCCGAACAGCCGAAGGAGGGTTTCTTCAAAGGTCTATTTGGCGGCGGCGCCAAGCTCCTCGATCGCGAAGAGCTATGTGAGTTTTTATATTTGTACAAATTTAAAATATATTTTTTTATATATATATACCTACGACGTAACTTCAGTTGGCGAGCAGAGCGGCAAGGCGAATCGCTCGGTGGCCAGGCACATACCTGGTCCCAATTTGGAACAGCTCGGCCAGCGGGCATCCACCGCCGCATCGGAGATTAGCCGGGCGCACCAATTGGCCATGGAGCGCGGCGAGAAGCTTAATTTGCTGGAGGAGCGCGCCGAGCGTATGGCCAACACTGCTCAAGATTTCAGCGGCACTGCGCATCAATTAATGCTTAAATATAAAGACAAGAAGTGGTATCAGTTGTAAAATATCTATTTTAGGAGCCAATTCTACCACAGTTATTGTAATATTGCTTTTATAAACACTTTCTACTACTACATTACGAGTAAAGTACACTTATTTAATTTCCTGTTTTCAAGTCGTCACGTTATTTACAAAACAAAACAAAAAACGCAAAAAAACAAAACCAAACAACAAAATTCACAAAAACAAAAACCAGAAAACAAAAAAAAAATGAAAGAGAAAAACCAACCAAAAAACAAAAAAAAAAACTGTTTTTAATAAAAATATATATAGACCAAAAAAGCAAGCACTTTCTGCTTTTTCTTTATGTGTAGTTGTAAAATAAGTTTTTTAAAACTTGGCTTAAGGATATTTTTAGCCAAAAAGCAAGATCTAGGACTGGAAATATTCAAATTAACTGAAAACATGAAACTCTCCTGTTGGAATTGGAACTTTTTAATTAGAATACATCAATTGGAAATTTTTAAAGTGTGCGACTAATTTGAATATGCCGCCAAAGCAGTGTTGCAAGGCGCCTTCATTGGAACCCTGAAATACGGGTACGATGGTAACGATAGTATCGATAGTTCGATATTTTATATTCTGACAAAACATAAATACAGGAAATTAAAAAACAAAACAATATAGAAACAAAACCACTATTAAATCTCATATTCCTAAATTTATTCTATGTTTTTTATGAGTCAACGGCAGCTCTAAATAAATTTTAGTTTCACGGGAAGCGATGTACTCAACTATCGAAACACATCGGTGAGTGGCACGGCGAAACCATCGATAGGCGAAAAAAGTTCAGACATCGGTGTATCGATGTTACATCGATGTTACTTTTTTGCTGGAGTCTACCATTTTATTTTAGTTAATAAAATATACATATTTCCTCTCTTCTTTTTTCGGTTGTGCGCGTACGAAAACAGCTGCAAGGGCTCGCGTTAAAAGTGCAAGAAATATTAAGTGAAAAACGGCCTAGCGGAAGAGATTTTCCCCGTTCCGTTTTTTTTTCTCCACCAGACGACGACGAATATATTGTAAAAGAGCAGCAGCGACAGCCAGCCAACAGCAGCAGCCACCAACCTTGAGAAACACCCAGCACGGCAGCTATATTTCGTTTCACTCGCTCGCCCGTCTGTTGGTAAGATTTTTGCTGTTCGTCTTTAAAGACGAGCAAAGAAATATCCGCGAGGATGTGTTTCGTTTCATTTCTTTCATTTTCCTATTTCGTCCAGTTCCAAATGCGTGCTAAATATGCGGACGTGTTTGTGTGCGTGCGTGAGTGTGTGTCGTCTTGCTGTGCCATGGTGTGCGTGTCTCGCTGAGCGTTTCCATGTGTATGCTTGTATGTCTGTGCGTTCGAAATTTTTCTTTTGTGTAAAACATTTGTAAGGTGCAACTGCAACGGTGTGTGTGTGTTGTTGCTCGAGCAATCAGCTTATGTGTACGTATGTATGTATGTATCGCTCTGGTTTCTTCTTGTTGTTGTTGTGCGTCATAGTGTGTTGAGCGTGTGTGAGTAGCGGGGCTACTGAGTGTGCTTGTGTGTGTGTAATATGCATTCCAACGGGGTAAAGGAGAGAAGAGGAAGCAGCAAGCAGGCAAGCCAGTACCTGTCGCCAGAGTCTATCGTCTATCGATGTGTCTGTCTGTCTCTGTCTGTGTTTATTTAGAAATTCCCCCCAAAGGAAAAGTGCCTATGCCTTTGCTTTCCCCCTCCCCATTTCCATCTGCCACCACCAGTGATCGCCTAGTTAAGTGTAATCGATAATGCACAAAGGTATCGATTGGAAGCGAGGAGGCAGACACGAAAGGCAGCGTAAAGAAACAAAAAACGCATAAAACAAAGTGCAAGCGCGCTGTGTGTGAGAAAATAAGAGCTGAACAAGTGTTGAAGAGGAGGAAGAGCGGCGGCGGAAAAGAAAGTACAGACTTGGCAACAAAAACAAACCAGCTTTAGGTAAAAAGAAGAAAGGAAAAACAATCAGCTGTTAAAAACATTTAAATCCTGTCAAAACACGTAGAAACATTTTCTTTGAAATCATCAAAAGAACCCATTTGGGTTTAAACAAATGGATAGCATTTAATGTTTTGTTAAAACCGTAATGTTAACTATTATATATTACTAACAAAAGGAAAGAAACTAAGCCAAAGATGTCTTTGTATTGGAGTTTTTTGTCGATTGTAAATTTTATCAAGTAATTCTTCAATTAAATTAATTCGTTTTAGCTGTAAAAACCGCTTTCAAAAGGTAAAACGAGTGACTTTCCCACAACTTCAAGGTTAACTAACAAAATAAAGTCATAGTAGAAGAAAAGTTTCGCCTGGTTTAGTCAAAAACCTATAACCAGTTAACATTGCTTTGTTTTTCCCCCTTTTATAATTGAATAAATAGAAATCCGACCTGTGTAATAGTAGAGCCTTCTTCTGCGCAATAATCGAGCTCTGATTGTGAGTAGTTCTTACGTTTCTTTTGTTTACTATTTGTATTTCATCACCTGCCAATCAGATTTCATCCCGCTGTTGTTCTGTAAATTGATCTTGACTTTAGAAGTTGGGATTTCAAGCGAAATAAATAAGAAAGTGGTGAAAAAATAGAGTCTAAAACATAACATTCAAGTCAATTTCATTATTCACTCTCATGTTTCAATGTTTTTATGTTAAACACATTTAATTGATTATGCTGTTCGTTGTCCTGATTCCAGCAGTTATTTCACATAACCCAGCACAAGTGCTTTAATAAGAGAAGCCCCTAAGGCGGTGGAGCATCAGCAGCAGCAGCAGCAGCAGCTAGCCAAGATGGACAAGATGCGGATATTGAAGGAAAGCCGCCCCGAGATAATCGTCGGTGGCAAATATCGGGTGATTAGGAAGATTGGTAAGTACTTATTTACCGCACTCTTGAGTCTCCTAATAACTTGTTGCTGGTAACCTACAGGAAGCGGTTCCTTTGGCGACATTTATCTGGGCATGAGCATCCAGAGCGGCGAGGAGGTGGCCATCAAGATGGAAAGTGCCCATGCCCGTCATCCCCAGCTGCTGTACGAGGCCAAGCTGTATCGCATCCTCAGCGGCGGCGTTGGCTTTCCCCGTATCCGTCACCACGGCAAGGAGAAGAACTTTAATACGCTGGTTATGGACCTGCTCGGACCATCCCTGGAGGATCTGTTCAACTTTTGTACGCGTCACTTTACTATCAAGACGGTGCTGATGCTCGTCGACCAGATGATCGGACGCTTGGAGTACATTCATCTCAAGTGCTTCATTCATCGGGACATCAAGCCCGATAACTTTTTGATGGGCATCGGCCGTCATTGTAACAAGCTCTTCCTGATCGATTTCGGTCTGGCCAAGAAGTTCCGTGATCCGCACACGCGTCATCATATCATTTATCGCGAGGATAAGAATCTAACCGGCACCGCCCGCTATGCCTCAATCAATGCCCATCTTGGCATCGAGCAGTCGCGTCGCGATGACATGGAATCACTTGGCTACGTGATGATGTACTTCAATCGCGGCGTCCTGCCCTGGCAGGGCATGAAGGCCAATACCAAGCAGCAGAAGTATGAAAAGATCTCCGAAAAGAAAATGTCGACACCGATCGAGGTCTTGTGCAAGGGCTCGCCGGCGGAGTTCTCCATGTATCTAAACTATTGTCGTAGCCTGCGCTTTGAAGAGCAGCCGGACTATATGTACCTACGTCAATTGTTCCGGTAAGTGAAAGTAGTATCTATAAATTTGGAAAAATCTCGTTGCCATGAATAGGAGTTATAAAAAAATAACTAAATACCCTTGTAGGGTATTGTAATGTTACTCAAAAGCTTAAAACTATGTCAAGGAGTCATTTCCGACCCTATAAAGTATATATATTCTTGATCAGCATCAAAAACTGAATCGATCTAGCCATCTCCGGCAAAAAAACAATATTTTCAAAAATTTTCAATTTTTGCAAAAAAATCATTAAAATTGTCAAAAATTGGCAAAAATCCACATTTTTTTAAATATTAAATTTAGGAGTCATTTCCGACCCTATAAAGTATATATATTCTTGATCAGCATCAAAAACTGAATCGATCTAGCCATCTCCGGCAAAAAAACAAAATTTTCAAAAATTTTCCATTTTTTTTTCAAAAAAGGAAAGGGGTTACATCGTTAAAATTGTCAAAAATTGGCAAAAATCCACATTTTTTTAAATATTAAATTTAGGAGTCATTTCCGACCCTATAAACCATATATATTCTTGATCAGCATCAACAGCCGAATCGATCTAGCCATCTCCGGAAGAAAAATAAAATTTTCGAAAATTTTCCATTTTTTTTCAAAAAAAGGAAAGGGGTTACATCGTTAAAATTGTCAAAAATTGGAAAAAATCCACATTTTTTTAAATATTAAATTTAGGAGTCATTTCCGACCCTATAAACCATATATATTCTTGATCAGCATCGACAGCCGAATCGATCTAGCCATCTCCGGCAAAAAAACAAAATTTTCAAAAATTTTCCATTTTTTTTTTTCAAAAAAGGAAAGGGGTTACATCGTTAAAATTGTCAAAAATTGGCAAAAATCCACATTTTTTTAAATATTAAATTTAGGAGTCATTTCCGACCCTATAAACCATATATATTCTTGATCAGCATCAACAGCCGAATCGATCTAGCCATCTCCGGAAGAAAAATAAAATTTTCGAAAATTTTCCATTTTTTTTCAAAAAAAGGAAAGGGGTTACATCATTAAAATTGACAAAAATTTTATTTTTTTTTAAATTTCAAATTAAGTTTGCAGATTTATTAACCTATTAAAAACTAGCATTGGACAGCTTTCCAAATTAAAATTAATGCTCTTTTGGCTGAGTTGTGAGTTTTTTAAATTTTGATTTGTTGCAAAATATCGATTCAAAGAATGCGAATATTTTAAGCTTAGTTATGATTATATATTATATTATATATTATTATAAATTATCAATTGTAAACTGCAAGGATTTGGCTTCCCGAAGTTAGTTGCATTTCTAGTTTGGAGACAAACCGTTTTGGCTGAACGTTGATTATTCCCAAAAATAGAAACCTATTTTATAGTTCTTCGACTATGCTACATATAACTAATTCTCAACATTCTCTTATGTTTCCTTCAGCATACTGTTTAGAACGCTGAACCATCAGTATGATTACATCTACGACTGGACAATGCTGAAGCAGAAGACCCATCAGGGTCAGCCCAATCCAGCTATACTCTTGGAGCAATTGGACAAGGACAAGGAGAAGCAGAACGGCAAGCCCCTGATTGCGGACTAAGTGAGGAGGGGATGAGATAAACCATCATCATGGGCGGGGAAAAAAATGGGGGTATGTGAAGATTGAAAATGCAGAGAAAGGAGAAGGATCACGGATTGTAGAATAACAGCCGCCGCCGCCGCAGCGTCGAGAAATGTCTATTGGGTGTTTCTCTTAAATATTAATTTAAAATTCAATACCTAAACGATTAAGGAGAAGAAGAAGCCAGCAGCAACAACAACAGCAAAGGCAAACCGTAAACCACACATTATGTAATTAAAAAAAAAATATAAACAAAACTAAGAAGATGATACCCCAGCAAATGTGATTCACAAGTGAATCACTGCGATCGATAGTAAAAACACACACAACACCACACAACACACCGGGTGAGGAATTTGAATTCGAAGTAAAACGAAGAATCAAATCGATTTAAATTCAAATCGATTCAAATTCTAACTCAAATCAATTCACGATCCATACAAAACTCTACACCGAACAGTCCACATACACTACACACTGGAAGGGCATGGAAGAATTCGATGCCTTTCCAGGCACACACACACATCATCGCTCCCCCACATAAAAGCAAGTAACAACAACAAATTGAGGAGGACAAATGGCGAAGAAATGAAAAGAAACAAAACACTTAGCCTAATAAATTACGAGAAAATAATACTGGTAACAAACGGAACGCTGTAGAGGAGCGTTAATTTTCGAAGAAAAGCAACAAAAAAAAGTAAGAAAGAAAGAAAACTAAAACCCAAACACACATAGTTATATATATACATATATATGTATATATATACATGTCAGTACATATACATGTATATATATACATCTATAGAAGCGAATAAAACTATTATGTACGCATATATATTCCATTTGATTCACGTGTCAGATCGAATCCAAATGCTTAATTTCAACAAAAATCGAGCGATGCAAAACAAAAACAACTCAACAACTAAACACATTGTGGAATAAATAAGAAAAACAAAATATGTAGGAGTAAACAATAAATAATACCAATAAAAAATTAATAAAAAACACAAACACACACACACACACCGAAAAGGCATAAAATAAAATGCATGAGAAGGAGGAGAATTATATAAACAGAATATAATATATATAAAACTGAGCTGGGGGAAGTAAAAGGATGCAGCGCAGCCCACATGGTTAAAACAAAACAAATAATAAATATAATACAAAATGAAGGAAAAAAGCAAAAAAAAAAAAAACCAACGCAAAACTGCAAAGTAATTTTGCATTAGTAAGCAGTAAATAATAATTATAAACATAACTTATATTTAATTTTTTGAATTACATCAATAAATATGTTGAAATTACAAATTTTAAACATATTTTCACCTCCTGCATTTAGAAAGAGACGGGACGATGCGAAGGCGATATAGAAAGGGAGAGGCATAGAGAGATGCGAGTCTTTGTTTCTATTATTTTTAGCTAGTATAAAGTTAAAAACAATTCAAAATTATTGAATATATTTTTTTGTCAAAATTTACTTATAAAAATTTTATTATTGTCAACCTCTTTACTTATTTTTTTAAGATTAATAGATAGTATTTAAGACATTATTATTGTAGCTACCTAAAAGCATTATTTAGTTGTTGTTTGTCTTTTTTTTTTATCAATTGTAAACCACTTGATTTGTTTACTAAATTTTTTCTTTATTGTCACACGCTCGCCACAGCTCTCTCCTTGCTCTGGCGTAGATGATATTCGTTGTGACGCCTTTATTTCTTTGTTCATTGTTGACTAATGCCACGTCTGCGTTATTATTTTATTTTCTGTAAACAGAAAACAACATGTCCGTTAGTAACTGTGAGTTAGTTACAATTTCTTTTATTTCAATATTTTATTTATCAATTTTATTTGTTATGTTTAAATTTAAATGTTATTATTCGTTCTAAGGGTAATTAATAAGTTTAAATATTAATATTAATTAGTAATAGGCTTATAAAACGATGACTTCAGTGCTAAGATTGAAAAATATGTGGTAAGTAAGCCATTATTTCAAACTATTAGGAGAAAATATTTAAAAAGCCATTATCATAGGTGATTTTTTGAAAATGAGCGCTCTATTGCCCAGAATTCGGTTATCGATTGCACAACTATATACAATGGCTAGTTTCATTTAATATATTCAATATTAATTTATTCAATTTTAATATATTTAATAGACAGAGTACATTTGAAGCCGTATTTAAAAAAACAAACAGAAACCCGTATATTGTATAAGCCGCAAACCTCCGATCGCAAGGCGTTTCAGCCAAGTTTCAATCCATATACTATCGATATCTTGCATAGTTAAGCGCCTCAATGAACTCCCATTATACAGTTTCAGTATATTTCAACATGTGAAAAGCATAAGTTGGTATTTTCGCAGCGCGCGTAGTCAACGTGATCGGCGCCGGTCACACTGGAGGCCACCACAGTCAATTGTGCTCTTCTCTTTGGCCCCTATTCGCCAAAAAATTGTCGTTGTGTGTGGACGTGTTTTCCGTCTCTTCCTCCACTCTTTTTTTGTTGTGGCTTTTGCGAACGAGCGAAGGACCTCAGCGGCCCGTATTTAAAGTAATTACAATTTTAACAAAATTCAACAAATTGTACAAAAGTAAAAAACGAAAACCAGTGTCTGTGTGTGTGAGCGTGAATTGCGGTTCCTACGATTTTTTTTTTTACAAGTTTTTGTTGTGCAAAAAACAGTAATTTGTTCAATACATTAAGAAAACCAAAAAGTAAAACGAAAACAGTTAGAAAGGCTCAACTAGTTAAAACATTTATTTTTTTTGTTTTTGTTGAATATATTTTTTTAAATGGTGTACCAGAAACGAAAATAAGGATTCGAAAGAAACGCAACAAGTTCAAATAAGCAAACACACGCACGCACATATACATGCGCAGCCGCCGAGGACTCGGCGATTTTGAGAAGGGGCTGCCAAGTCCGACGCCGATGTCGATGTCGATGCTAAAAAGGAATAAGAATAAGAAGCAGAACGGAACAAACAACAACAGCTATCGTTGCCTTTGCACTCACGTTTTTGTTGGTTCTGTTTTATTTTGTTTTTGCCTTTTGCTTGCGCAGTAATAAAATAAAAATTACAAACACACAGACATGTGATACGAGCTGAAGTACGACCACCACTAGAGATCGCACACACACACACACGCAGTGTCACAATCGCGCACAGAGAACGGAACCCCGGTCGAGGGTTGTTGGCGGTGCGAAAGGGACGGCCAGAGGGACCGACCCATCGGTGGAAAGGGACGAAAACAAGCGCGAGCTTATCTCTTTGAGAACGTAGAAGACGATAAAAGCAAAGCAAACATCGCGCGCACACACACACACGCACTCGAGCACACATCGGCTGTTGCTGTTTTGGAAAAGAACTACAAAACAAAAAAAAACACGAGGAAAAGGAACAAAGCAAAGTCTTGCCGCTCGCTGCTTCTTTTCCAGCTTCGCATGTGCGTGAAAAAAAACATATCCTGACGCGCACTCGCACACTCGCGGACTTACGAACCGCTCGCGCGCACACATACACACACACACACTTGAGCGTACGACGAGCACGTGTGATTTTTGTTTTATCCTCTTCCCTCCCCTCCCCCCATCACTCTATCCAACCCAACGATATCTCTCTAATTGCACGTTCTCTCTCTCTCTCTCTCTCACTCTCCTTTAGCTGATTTTTTTTTTGCAATGCAATTTACGCGAAACAAATAACAATTCAAGTGCAAAATATTAAGAATATAAATTAATTTGAAAAACGAAAAAAGGAAAATACACAAAGAAATAAATGTATAGAAAAGCTAACGAAAAACAACAAACAACAACAACATAAAACGAAATCGCCAAGATAAAGAATATTTTTCTGTCTTGTCCAGTGAAAACAACAACAACAATCATCAGTAGCAGCAACAATATCGAGCAAAGCAGTCAACGAAAAATAAATCAATTTCAAAATCTATAAGAATTCGACAAACAACAGTAGGAAAATTACTAAAATGTCGGCGACCATAGTACAGAAATCAACGACAGTTGGAAATTCGCATTATTTCGAGTGCGGCGACATATTCCAAACGGTAAGTGCAAGTTTCCTTTTGTTTATTTTGTATGAACATACATGTTTTATTATTACCCAATCGAAATCTTCATAGAGAAGGGGTCCCTGTATTTGCCCAAAGGTTTTCTTGCTTAGCTTAGAGACGCGTTCCCTTGCGGATTGCTTGCAATCGTGAAATCCATCAAGTGTTCCCCGATTTCCCATAGATTACTTTATTTTCCGAAACCCAATGGTTCTCTGTGCTGATTGTAGTTGCGCTGGGACTTTCTTAATGAGTCCTAGTGGAATTTTTGGGTTATCTGAAATCCCAAAGAAGCGCTCCATGTTGGGGGAATTTATTTATCAAAGGATATATGGGTTTTTATACCCTTTCGGGGTATTACAATTTCAGCCAAAAGGTTGCAACATTGTGAAGGAGTTATTTTCGAGCCAATAAATCATATATATTCTTGATCTTGATATACTATAAAGGCTGCAATTCACAATTCTTAAATTGCAACCTAAAAATAAATTAATATCAATTTTAAATGATGGCTACAACGTAGAATTCCAAACTGAGTGGAACAATTTAAATATAAGTTGAAACATGCCTAAGCCACATGTTTTTGGGTTATTTATTTTGGGAGTTGCGTTTTGTTGTTGTTGTTGTGTTTCGTTTCTTCACATTTTCTGTAGTTGCTTGCATTTTCCGCAATTTTTGTTTTGCGTCGTTAAAAGCAATATTTAGTGTGTATTTTTGCATCGTTCGCTGTATTTCGAGTCTTTAGTCTCTCAATAACGTGTTTTGTTGTTCATTTTTCATTCCGATATGTTGTTTATTATTTCGTTTTATTTCCGTTTCGTTACACTCCGCAAACTGCAGCAGTTTTTCATGTTGTTTGTTGTTATTTTCCATATTTAAGCTGATTCATAATTATTTCGGTATGTCAACTCACGAAACCAGAATAACAAAAAAGAAAAAAACAAAGAAAAATAACGACAGACTGTAAAGTGGACTAAATAATTGTCTGATAAGGATTTTTTTGTGTGATAAGCTTGTTAGAGCGAGAGAGCACGGGATGGGGGCGGGGCATATCAAGTCTTCGGGACACTTATTTGTTTCATTAGTACAACTTGTAATACCCTTACTTACTTACCAAAACCTTGTAACGACCTGAAGAAATCATTTCCGACCCTATAAAGTATGTATATTCTTGATCAGCATCAACAGACGAATCGATCTAGCCATGTTTTCGAGAAAAGCATTTTTTTTAATTTTTCAACATGAAATTAATTATGCAGATTTGTTAACCTAATAAAAACTAACTAAGTAAAGCTTGTCGAATTAAAATAAATTCATTTTTGGCTTAGTTATGAGTTTTTAAAATTTTGATTTATTTATAAAATATCGAATAATATCTATTCAAAGAATGTGAATATTTTAAGCTCAAATCGATTTCCGACTGAATTCTATAATTAAATTGCAACTGCAAAGGGTAGATAAACTTCGGCTTCCCGAGGTTAGCTTCGTTTATTGTTTTAAATATAATCCGGTGAAAAACAATATGATATAACAAGTTAGTACAGCTCTTAAGAGCTTAAATGTTTTAACTTTATAAGCAACTAATATTACGTAGGGCATTCAAATTGCATTTTTCACCTAACCAATTGTTGTTTTGTTGTAGCCTTCTCTTCGCTTTACCTGTCCCTCCCTCCCTCTGCCCTCCTCTCCCATCGCAATAATTTGTAACAATTGGCGTCATCGCAGAGCAGCATCATTAAAAACAACAACAGCAACAACAACAACACTAGTGATCATTTATTTTCCGCATGTGTGTGTGTGTGTGTGTGTGTGTGTGTGTGTGTGTGTGTGTGTGTGCGTGCGGAAAGTTAGTGACAGCGACGCTGACGCTGACGCCGACACCGGCAGCAGCTGTTGATCGACAACAAATTCGATTAAGTCAGTTCCGGGTTTGGTATGTTTTTTTGTTTAAATATATATACATTTTTAGTGATTTCTGGCTTATATTTTGTTTCTGTTTTTTTTTTTTGTTTCTTGTGTCCGGGATTTAAAGTTGCTCTTAAATGAGCCAAGTTAAGAGCTCTGTCCGTCGCGCTGCTGCTGCGGTTACGTGCAGTTTTTTTTTCCCCCGTCATTAACACGAGAGATGCGGTTGAGTGAGTGAATGAGAGAGTGGGAGAGTGGGAGAGTGGGAGAGTGGGAGAGTGGTAGAGAGGGGTGTGAGGGAGTATGGCGACCGACTCAAATGACCGTTGCTTTTACAGTAAATACCTGCTAGAATAAACACCGAAAAAGATGAGCAAATTAAGAAATAAACACTGAAAAGAATGTGAAAATAAACTGAAACTGGAATATTATATAATTAATTATATAATTAATTATTATAATTAATATTATATGAAATACAAGTGCTAAGGTAGTCAAGTTAACTAAGCAAGTCATAGGGTAAGCAGCGTTTTTATTGCTCTTTACTGTATCCAAGCGCGGTGTTTATTGTTTGTTTGTATTTTGCGGCTGTTGGTGAATTTGCGTAAACTAAAATGCAGGGCCAAAGGGTCAAGTAGAACCCAGGAAGAGTGAAAATAAAGGAGAAAAACACAGAAAAACACACGGCAAACGCAATAGGGCCAAGGCAGGTTGACGTCCGATAAAGTTGCAAAATACGTTTGTTGTTGTTGCCCACTTTTTTTTTTTTTAATGAACTTTGCCAGCAGCCGCGTGTTATCGATAATCGGCAACGATTGGCATGGAAAATTCATTGTTTTTTTTTTGTATTTTTCTTTTGCTTTTGCAATAGCAGCGGCCGAAAGCGAAAGGGCGCCACACAAATTCACACAGATGAGGAGCAAAGACACACACACACATACATTCACATGCACAATAGAAATGAAGGCAAATGCAACAGCTTTTGTTTCTTTTAGTCCAGGCGACGAAATTGTCGCTAACGCTATTGTCTGAAAACTTTAAATTATTATTTTATTAATAACTACAAATGTTAAAGTTCACAAAAGAGGACTTAGTTTGTAACTTGTAATTTTTTTTTTATATTGCTATTGTTACATTTTGGTCGGGTGGACAGAGAGGCAAGCCGAAGAGTGGGGATCTAAGAGTGAAGAGACATAACGACAGACGGGGGGCAAAGAGAAGCGGCTGCAACTCTGAAATTCACTTTTTCGCATAAATTTTCCTACGTCTCTGCTTTCAGTTTCTTCTTCTTGATTTTATTATGAAATGCATACAAACAAATGCAAAATAATAGTTATTATAAATAAATATATATTAAAAAGGGATTTATAGAAAAAGTTAAGAAAAAAAGAAATGGTTTAATCATCTAAAATGTGTAAATTTATTTTTTTTTAAAGCTTTAAGTAATTAATGATAATGTATGGCTGATTTTCACTGTTAACTTGACCTCAGCTGTTACTGAACATGTGCATTTTGTATGCAGTTTTGCCTTCTCTTTCGACTGTATTTTTTGTTGTTGTTGTTTTTGTTTCCAGTTGTGTTTGCCGCCGCAGGCCGAAAAGTAAAATGTGTAAAAATGTGCTTAGTTTGTTATAACGAAATCCTCGGTACGTAATCAGCGGTGTTACGTTTCAGGCCTTTCCCCTGCCATGCCCCCCGTTTCTCCTCCTCCCCCTCCTCCTCTTTGTGATCGCTCTTCAGTGGCCTGGCCCCTTCTCCTTTGCCCCATGCCTTTCTTCTCTCCTGCTGAGCCAGAGGCCGACCGGGAGAGCGAAAGACAGGGGCTCACTTACAAGCGACAAACGGCGACTACTTTTTACGAATATAATTCCATTTCCTGCCAAGAGGCGATAACAGCAACAACGTTTGTCGTTTTATTTTGATCTGTGTTTTGTGCATGTCCAAGTCCATGTCCATGTTTCGTGTGCATGTGCATGTGTGTGTGTGTGTGTGTGTGCGCCCATGTCCCGACGCCATTGCTGGAAGAAGAGGCAGATCGAAAAGCAAAAGGAGTAGGAGTAGGAGGAGAGCCGCCAGTGCTGCGACCGCTACCTACCTAAAATAAAAAGAAATAAAATCAAAAACAGGCAACTCTTCGGTCCTCAATCCTCGCCTCCTTCCCTTTCTTTGCCTCTCAACTTCGCCGAACGTCATTTCATTTCGATTCGATCCGACTCGACTCGATTAATATGCGCAACCCCATCCACAAAAAAAAAAAATATATATATAAATAAAAAACCATCGCTCGCAATCGCAGGCTCAAGTCGCGTAGTACCTCTCTCACTCCACTTATCGCTCACTCTTCTTCACCCGCACTGGGACAGCAACCAGTCTGTGAAGACTTCAATTTTAGCCAGATTTTAGAAAAAAAAATACTGGAACACAAAAGTTCTCCTTAGTTTAATTTCAACAATTTATTTTATGATTATTATTTATTTAATATATAATAAATAGTAAATAATAAATGTAATAATATAATTTTAAATATATAAAAGTAGGCAGCACCTGTCTGCACAGGTCCTGGCTAGAAAAAAGCTAAATTGAGATCATCTCCGATTCATACGCATAGATCTCTCGTATAACACACACACAGATGCACACAGGCACTTAACTCACGCATGAGGACATGAGGTTAAAGCAACAATAAGAAAACGGCAATTGCAACAACAAAAACAACACATTGCCAGCATATGGACTGGCTGACCCTTGAGATACCCTTAGAGCGAACGAGAGAGACCAGATGATGGGGGGGGGGGTGGTAGGAGTGAGTAGAAGATCGATGGGGGTTGTTAGTGATGCGATGCGATTGAAATCGAGGATCACAAACCCGGGAAACCGTTTCCAGACTGATTTAAAGAAGAAGAAAAATATGAAGAAATAGGAATATTGATGGGGTCGATGAAAATGTGGTGTTCATAAAGAAAATACAGGTACCTGGTGTTTTCTGATGATACAAAAATTAAATATGATCCCTAATTTATTCCCCATACAAAATGCTAGGAAATATTATATGTATACATATATTTCATTTTATTTTTAGCTTTCAATTGATTTTCATTGTTGTTTCTTTTATTGTAATAATATAATTGTATTCAGCAAATTATGTTATAACAAAAAATAGAAACCCAAGAGCGAGGTGCTGTGAGAGGTTATATCATTGTAATTTCCAAAGTGTTGCGTTTCCTACTAAGTAAATTACCCGAACTTAATTGTTCTTCAATTATTTTTGTTTTTCTCCCCTTCCGATATCAAAATGCTGAATAAAGTTATTTGCGTGCAGGCGCTACTGCCTATTATTATTACTGTGCTGCCCTTATCGTTCAGTTGTAAAAAGTACAAATACAAAACATACACACAGCTTAAATGAGCTAGTAGTGTATTTGTTTGGTGTACCATTGAGAATTTGCTGCGCTCGCCGAATCTCACCGTTCTGCGCTTCATCTGCCCACCCACTCTCTCTCTCTCAATCCACCGCTCTCTCGCCTTTGTCGCCGCCGCCTTGCTATCTCTCCCACACCAATGCCTTTGCATGGCTCCCAATCTTTTGCTCTCTCACTCTGGCCTGGATCTGCTAGTTCGGTTCGATGGGGGAATTTGGGGGGTAAGGAGAGGGGAGAGGTGAAGCCGATCGGAGGAGAGCGGCGAAGTTAGGAGAGCGGGAGTGTGGGAGAGGGAGCAAGCCAGGCAGGCAGGCGTGCGCATTGGGGCAGAGAGGGAGAGCGAGAGCAGAGACACTTCATATTCTATTGTCATTGCTCGACGATGTGTTGCTGTTGTATTATTATTATTATTATTATTTTTATTGCCTGCATGCGTTGTTGTAATCTTGAAGTGTGGTTGTTGGTATTATTGCTAATGGCCGCTCAATTGAGTGCCAAAGTACATCTATCTACCGCTCCCCCAACCCCTTGTTTCACTCGCGTCCCGTGTGTGTTTGTTTGTTGTTTGCATTCTTAAGGCGGTGTGTGTGGGAGAAGAGGGACGGCAATAAAATTTGCAAGTCGACATTTAAAATTGATTTCCAAGTTGATTTTTTCCCCCGATTCTATGAAACTGGAGAATATTATCTAATAAGAAAATTCACCAGAAAAATACGTTTTAATCCTCCAAGTCGGTATATCATCAATTCATAAAAGTGAATAGGCAAGCTGCCCCATTAATAATACCTTATAAAATGGATATTTTTCTACTTTGTAATAAGTTGTGAAAATTAAACAAGGCAGAAAACTTACTTCGGGAAGCCGAAGATTATATGCCCTTGCAGTTTGCAATCGAATTATGGAATCGTGTCGGAAATCGATCTTAACTAAGCTTTCCGTTCTTTAAGTTGATATTTATCTTAATTTTTATATGGCATTTTTTCTACAAATCAAATCCTAAAAAACTCATAGCTTAGCCAAAAATGCATTAATTTTTTATTCGGAAAGCAGTTCTGTGTTAGTTTTTATTAGGTTAACAAATATGCGTACTTAATTTAAAATTTTTAAAAATTAAGAAATTTGTCAATTTTTGAAAATTTTAATGATGTAACCCCTTTCCTTTTTTTAAAAATTTCAAAAAAAATTTAAAATTTTTATTTTCTTCCGGAGATGGCTAGATCGATTCGGCTGTCGATGCTGATCAAGAATATATATGGTTTATAGGATCGGAAATGGCTCCTAAATTTAATATTTCGAAAAATGTGAATTTTGGCCAATTTTTGACAATTTTAATGATGTAACCCCTTTCCATTTTTTTAAAAAATTGAAAATTTTGTTTTTTTCCCGGAGATGGCTAGATCGATTCAGTTTTTGATGCTGATTAAGAATATATATGATTTATGGGGTCGGAAATGACTCCTTCACTTAGTTTCGAGCTTCTGAATAAAATATAATACTCTGAAAGGGTACAAAACAAGCAATTATTGAGAAGTTTAAAAGTTCTAAGAAATTTAAGAATTGAGAGCGATTTTGATTTAAAAATATTTTCTGTACTCTCTAATTTAAACATATTATCTTGATTTCTAATATATAATTATATATTTACATGATCGGTTATTATGAAGAATTCTTTACTACAGTTATCAAATCGAAATATATTTTAGTTTTTGACAATTTTTTTTTGTTTTTCGCTTTGTTCTTGAGCTTCGCCCGCGAAATTCTTAAATGGTTTCGCTCATTAATTGCGTTAATATTTTTCTGTTATGCTGGCGTTTATTATTTTGCTGGCTTTGCTCTTTGCCTTCTCGGATTTTCATGCGGGCTACCCTAAAGAAAACGAAAAAGGCAGAAAAAAAAACCGAAATGAATAACTTGCAACATGTTTTTATTTTGTTGTGTGATTGCCAATCCCAAAAACTGAAAACCGAAAACCGAAAACGACGAAATCCACCGAAAAATCCAATCGAATCTATTATATAATGAAGTCGCAGTCGGCGCTGGTGTAGAGCGGCGCAGAGCGGTTTGTTTAGTAGATTTCCATTCACATTCACTGTCGCTTTTTGATTGCCTTTTGTTGGTGTTGTTGTTGTTGTTGCTGTTGGTGTAGCTGTTGGTGTAGTTGTTGGTGTAGTGTTGTTATTGCTGGCTTTGCTTTTGCGGGTTTTGCCCCGGCAGCGCGCGCTCTCTCTCTCCATCTCTATCTCTCCGTCTAGCAGCAGCTTTTAGGCTATCTCTGTCTGGCAGCGCTCTGCAACTGGTTTTACAGGACAACAAAAGCAATAATAGCAACAACAGCAGCAACAATCATATGAGCAGTTAACACATGTGAGTTGTTTGTTTTTTATTTTTCTTCTTTTCTGCTGTGTTCTAAGCAAGCAAGAGTGTGATAGACATACCTATATATATATATACGTAGAATTTTAATCACGATTTCGATAGGTTTTGATCTGCGCATTGGAAGAGTGTAGTGTAAATGGCTGGAAGAGACTGGAAGATAGAAGACCACGTGTTGAACACATTTCCAACATGTTGCTCTGCTCTCTATCCTGGATTTTTCTCTCTCTCTGCCTTATCCCTAGTGTTGTTTGCTTCTCTTCATTGCCTTCTTCGTTGGGTTCTTCTTCTTCGTTGTTTTGTTTGTGCGGGTTATCAAATAGACGATAAATTATTGGCCCAGAAGGGGGAAGAAACATAAGCGAAGAAGAGGATAAACCAGTAAGGGGAATGAATATAGGGATCAATACTTACAGAAACAACCTGTGGAATGGGGGAATCAAAGCAAAGAGAAGATAATAATAATAAGTCTGGGGGGGGGAAGAAGGAGAAGAGGGTACAAAGCGTGGAGAGAGATAAAGCCAGGGTTGATTTTGTCGGGTTCTTTTTTTTTTTCGGAAATACACACATTTATTTACTCCCTTTTCACAATCTCCTCGCACAGCTCATTATCATCAATTCCTTTATTTTTTTTTTTGGTTTCATTATTAATGGGTTCCTTACTTTAATTAACCGAACAAAAATCCTTTGAAATTAATTAAGATTGCTTCAAAAAAGAATGGAAACTTTTCGATTCTCGATGATAAGAGGTAATTTTTTATTATCAGTGATCATTATTTCATTGTAGAGATCATTACTAGGCACTTTAACAAATATTGAAAATGTGAAATAATATGAAATATTAAAAATATTGATATATACCATATAATAAGAGTTTGTTAAAAGATCATATTCACTTGAAATCATAAAAAATGTGTAAAATCCTCATTTTATAGTATTTGTATCAAAGTTAATTAACTAAAGATAAAAAAAACATCGTTTTAAAGATCATAATATCGATGTTATTATTAAATCCCTTAAAATCAAATCATTTTATACGATTTGTAGCATATTTGATTACGTTTTTCTCTTTAAACTGGCAAATACCAGTTACGTTAAAATTTCTTAAGAATTTAAGAAATACATAACATATAATATTCAAATAAATAAACAAAAAATAAACCGTACCATTATTGAGTTGACTCTGATGATACAAAGTTAACTGAGAATTACAAGAATCGTATCATTATTCCAATGGCTTATCAAATCAGTTTTGTTTTGTTTTGTTTTGCTCTCCACGTTTCACATTGTAAAACTTCTGGAAAATTCCGCAGGCTCTTTCAAAAAAAAAAAGCTCTGATTTCGGGTTTCGGGTTTTGATTATTATTTATTATTATTTGAACCGGAGAATTATATAGCTCCCCCTTTTCTCTCTCGAATTCTGTCGAATGTGCATTTTCTGTTTGGTTGTTTATTGTTTCTTTTTCGGGTTTCCCATTGCTGCTTTCTGCTCATTTAGCATTTGTTTCTTGGGCTCCGTTCTTGCTCTTTGTGTATCAGTTGTGCTTTTCGCGGTCTTATCACCTCTCGAGTGGCAACAAAAACAGCAGCAGCAGCAGCAGCGGGCGAGCGAGAGATTATTATTATATGTATGAACTAACTAACCCAATAATAAATATTCTTATCACATTAAATCACACATGCACATACACGTCGCGGCGTGTCTGTCGCTTTTTCCTCTCAATCTACACTTTACACTTGAAGTGTGTGTGTGTTTGTGTTTTCCTTCGTTTTTTCTTGATTTTTTTTGTTATTCTAGTTTCTTATTTTATTTTTATTATTTACGTGCTTGGCCTGCAATTGAGTGAGAGTGAGGGAAGAGCACATACAAGTGTGCATGCGGGGAGATAGGAGACTTGCACGGGGAATGGGGTTGCTAGATGGGATTGGGGATGGGGATGGGGTTGGGGATGGGGTTGGTTGGGGGGCTCGGTGCGGGTCACTGCCACTGCCATGTGCTCGCACACAAACACTAAGTGAACACATTTGCCGGGGCGGCGGTGATAAGAGACCCCAAGAACTTTTCTCCGACTGATAAAGACACAGAGAGAGAGAGAGAGAGAGAGAGAGAGAGAACGGGGGAGAACACAACACACAGCCAACTACTTATAGAAATTACTAGGCTTATGTTTATCAGGCTGATGATGGTGAAATTTCCTATTTAACGCCATGCAAATCAAAGCACAGCCACACTGGCGCACGATTTTATAATAAGAGGGTCACACTCGTCTCACGAAAATTAAGGATCTTCCGCACATTAGTACTTTAATCACTTTAATCACTTTGCTGGCTTATTATTTCTGCAATAAATGCGATGACATGTTTCTACTTGAGAGCCTTGTTAATTTCCCTTTATTTATGAAATGCTCTTCATAATAATTCTTTCGTATAAACACTTGTTAGAAAGAGGCACAAATCAATGTTTTGAAATGTGAAATGAGAGCAGAACGCATTGTTTTGGATCGGATTCAATCGAAGGGGGGTTTTTTTTAGTGGAGTTTTTAAGTAGAGTTCCCCCC
Source organism: Drosophila bunnanda (assembly GCA_035046265.1). Taxonomy (NCBI): domain Eukaryota; kingdom Metazoa; phylum Arthropoda; class Insecta; order Diptera; family Drosophilidae; genus Drosophila; species Drosophila bunnanda. The sequence goes on from JAWNOB010000017.1 coordinate 1,834,624, forward strand.
GGGTCACCCTCTGGGGATTTATGTACAGAAGTTTCTTTATTTTCCTTTTTTTATGACATGTACATAAGTCCCAGCGGGAAAACTGTGGCGGAGGAGGAGGAGGTACCCAACATTTTTGAAAAGGAAAACAAGCCAGTCCGTCAGTGAGTGTATTTTCGATAAGGTTGGACGTCGCTGTTGTGTCTGATAAGCCATTGCCAGAAGACCCAATAATCGATTCAATCCAAAAGCGAAGTCAATCGGAAAATCTGAGAGCCGGAGAAGGGTTGCAACTTGATTACAGAGGTCACGACAAAAGGGGGACTAGAAATGGGGACTACCTCCTGAAATCTATAAATGTATGTACATTTATGTATAATTCTCGGGAATTGTAAATGCAATCAAATACCTTTTATTGGTCATTCATTTGTTGTGTGTTGTCTTTTTATCAACGAAAAGAGAGCTTGCGCCTCGAGCATTTCCTATCTGGAATTCTTTGGGACAGGGGAAGTTTTATTGATAATAATAATCAAGCTTCGTCAAAGCTATATTACTTAATTTAGAGTGTATTACATGTGACTTAATTTAATAATACCAATCGAAACTTAAATAAAATGTTAATATTAATATTTTAAAGCTAAAAATAGTGGATTACCTCACAGAAACCACTCTGAAAAACTAACCATATGTAATTCAATCCATTGAAAAGAAAAAATCATGTAATTGGAGAGTTTTGCTGATTGTGAAAGAAAACGCTGAAAATGCATTTCTCTTTTCCTGTTTAATGGTTGAGCTGTAAATCACTTTTTTAAGCGATTTCATTTTTAGAGTTCAAAGCTTTGGTTATGTGTATACCCTTACAGGGTATTTTAATTTGAGTCAGAAGCTTAAAACTAAGTGAAGGAGTCATTTCCGACCCCATAAATCATATATATTCTTGATCAGCATCGACAGGCGAATCGATCTAGCCATCTCCGGAAGAAAATAAAAATTTTGAAAATTTTACAGAATTTCAAAATTTGATAAGGGGTTACATCATTCAAATTGTCAAAAATTGACAAATTTTTGAATTTATTAAAATTTTAATTTGAGTATGCAGATTTGTTAATTTAATAAAAACTAACACAGAACTGCTTACCGAATCGAAATTAATGCTTTTTTAGCTTAGTTATGCGATTTTTAAAATTGGATTTGTCGATTAAATTGTCATATAAAAATATCAACTTAAAGAATGGTATTATAATTGTAGTCTGAAGCTTGTAACACTGTGAAGGAGTCATTTCCGACCCCATAAATCATATATATTCTTGATCAGCATCAAAAACTGAAACGATCTAGCCATCTCCGGCAAAAAAACAAAATTTTCAAAAAATTTCAATTTTTGCAAAAAAAGGAAAGGGGTTACATCATTCATTTTTTCAAAAATTGGCCAAAATTCACATTTTTCGAAATATTAAATTTAGGAGTCATTTCCGACCCTATAAAGTATATATATTCTTGATCAGCATCGACAGCCGAACCGATCTAGCCATCTCCGGAAGAAAATAAAAATTTTGAACATTTTTCAAAATTTCCAAATTTTATAAGGGGTTACATCATTAAAATTTTCAAAAATTGGCAAATTTTTAAATTTTTTTAAATTTTAATTTGAGTATGCAGATTTGTTAACCTAACAAAAACTAACATAGAACTGCTTACCGAATTAAAATTAATGCGTTTTTGGCCAAGTTATGAGATTTTTAAACTTTGATTTGTCGATAAAATTGTCAATTAAAATATAGATAAATATCCATTCTAAGAATGCGAATATTTTAAGCATTGTTTTGATCGAAAGGTAAATAAATGCAACTGAATATAAATAAACTTCGTCTTCCGAAAATTACCTTTTTTTCTTGTTCACTTTAATTGTATTTATTTATTAAATAATGATTCAAGTAGTAAATATGGGAATTCTCCAAGTTCGGCAACATAAATGTTAAGCTTATTGGGATTTTCCGCCTTACATCTGTCATCCCGCAGCTTCATCTCCCTTCCTCCTAATTGGACTTGCTCCCATTCGAAAACTCTCCATTTCGATTGCATAACGCTACCGCTCTCCCTCTCTCTCTCGCTCTCTGTGGCGCTGCCTCTCTTATTGCTATTGTGCGTGTGTGTCTCTGTGCGTGCGAAAGGTCCCCCATGATCCCGTCTCCTTTCCCTTTTTCTTTATTTTTTCCAACAATTTGTTTTTGGCCTCTGGTTTTTCATAAGCAAAACAAAAACGGCAATTGCAACAGTTTCATAAAAAAAAGATTGCAACAGAGAAAGAAAAAACAGCAGAAACTTATTATTACATATATAATTTAAACCTCTATTTCTTTTTTTTTAAATGCATACACATTGATTAAAGACGGAACCCTTATTTGTATATAAATCGATCGATTTGTTTCTTCTTTTTTTAAACCTTTTATTTATATATTTTTTCTTTGTCTGTGCCTGTGCCGGATTTTGTATCTGATTGTATTTGTTTCTCGCTTTTTTTATGGTTGTTGTGCTCCGAATTTAGCAAGGCCAAGTTGTGAAGTTTTCTTTTATTGTGTGTTTATTATGTGATTTTTCGTTGTTGCCAATTATTATTATGTGAGTGCGCACCCCCTCCCCCCCGCCCCAGAGCCGGTTCGAAAGAAACAGCAACAACAATTATGAAACGAAACGAAGAAACAAGAAATACGAAATGAAAGAGGAAGAAACAAACGAGACAACGGACGCTTGGCAATGAAACGAAACGAAACGAAACGAAACTGGCACGCCAGTTGCGCATGCGTAGTGTGTTCTCTTTCGCTCTTTTGCTCTTTGCTTCCTCCTCCCCTCTGCTTGCTGCCCCCCCTTAAACACTCTCGCTATCATCTACGCTTTGTGCGCTTACCAAATACTGTTAACAGCCGACGAACGGATGGACAATGCGGACGCCGCGAAAATGTGAAATGCTGGGCCCATTCCGACGGCGACGGCGACGGCGACGGCGACGCGACGGTTCGACCTAGACCTCAATCGATGGATCGTTTGGATCGCTCCGATCGCCAGGGGATCGTTATGGGATGGCCCAAAACTTACGACCCAAAAAAACGAAGAAAAAAAAACCAAAAGCTATGAGCTAACACACACGCACACACACACATGTAGCCATTTCAAGTTTTGGTATATTATGTAAATTATAATGCGTGGTTAATGGTTAATAATAAGTTAATACCGGTGGGTAACCATCGCTTATATGTATATCTATATGGTTTAGTTTTTGGCATATTGTTTTATAAGGTGTTCCTTAATTACAAACCATTGGTTATTACTTATTTCATGATTTTCTCACCAAAAAAACTGAGATATTATGTAAACTAATAGTTATAGTATAGTAGTAATAGTGGTTAATGTATAATCCAGTTTTTGCATTGATTTTGTTAAGACTTTAATGCTTTATTTTAGTTAATTTACCTGTTTTAAATTGATTACTTTCATAAACTTCTAAGGACTTCCTAACAGACTTGGATTTTTAGTGAATTTTTAGGTCACATTTTGGCAAATTTCTATTCTTTTAGTTTTATGTTTTAGATTTATAGGAATATTCCTTATAAATAGGCTCTTAATGAACATGTTTTTCTAGGTTCAATTAAATTTTTTGTAGTTTTTTAAATTTCTTAAACCTAAAACTGAATGAAGTTCTTTTGATTTTATTATTTTATATTGATTTTATCAATATACTTACAATACATGGAAATCAAGTATTGTTAAAAGGTTTGTTTAATGTTTTTAAATTCCTTAAATATATACCAAATTAAAAACCTCAGTTTTTTTCATAAACTGGAATTTCCTAATAGTTTTCTTTAAATTTCTTTATTTTCTTTATTAATTTATTTCCCAATATTAGTGTCTTAAAGAAAATTATGCAAGAAAGTAGTATATGGAAAGCTAAAAGGAAAAAAACAGTAAAACCCTGCAACGTAGCAGGCAGAGTTTCTTAAAATTTGTATAAATCTGCTTTATATTTGAAGAACTGCACACCCTTTTTCGCTGAGTGCAGCGTAGCACGTTGCTTTGTATGCTTTATCGGGTTCTGTAGATCGTGTTGCTCTGCGTCTGTTCTAGATTGTTTTGTTGTGTATTCCCTGTCCATCAATCGATCAAAAGTGATCAGCAATACAAAAAGAAAAGAAAAGAAGAATGTAAAAAAAGGAGAACTGAAACGCAATGCAATGCAAAATGCTATGGAAATGGAGATGGAAACGAAATGCAATGGAAAACTCGCCTGACAGTGCCCCGCATGTGTTAATTACCAATTCAAATTTGCCAACAATTAATATCGATGCGAGACTTTGTTTTCTGCCCCGTCCCCAGATCATTCCCTTGTTCCCCTTGTTCTCTTTTTCAGCTTTTCCTTTTGCCTTTTTGCTTAGCTTTTCTTTGTCTTATTCCTAAGGTACAGTGATACTTTTTCACTTAATTTGATCTGCGTCTTGGCTTGCTAATAAAATATCAACAGTAAATGTATATAATACATATCGATCTCGCACTTTGCATAGAAAATTTGAGGCTTTGCCTTGAACTTTTAATTGAACCGAAAAAAGATTCGTGTGTAAATATGGAAATCAGATTTTTATCTCGTCGATTCGATCGATCAATCGGTACGATCATCATCATCATCTCATCCCTAACTAAATATAAATACCTTGCTTTAATTGCTAATGCTATTCCCCTCGGGGCGCTTAATAGATGCGAATATATAAATATGCACAAGGTACAGTAGCGGTCATTAAGCTAGCAGTTAAACAGACATGACTGGACATGATTAGTTTGTTAAAAAAATGTCAAAAAACTCACAAAACTGGATCAAGTTGATACTTTTGATCATTGGTTCGGTAACAAAACCCTCAAATACATAGAAACTGAAAGTTTCAGATCAATTCAAGGAAGTAATTAAATAATTGGGCAATTACCTTACCCAAGTCTACCTATTGATGTGACCTTCGCTGTGGAGATACATCCATCCAGATGTATCTACATATACAGGGCCACGCCCCCTTGAACGAGCGGATCGTGCAGGTTGCGCTCGCTCGAGCTCCATTCGAGTATTATAAATAACACTCAATAATAACTTTGTATTCATTTTCAATTCGCATATCCAGCTGATTGTATTGGTGTTAGCTCATCGAGGTTATGGATATTGCGTCGTCGTCGTCGTCATCGCGCCGTTGTTGTTGTTGTTGTTGTTGTTGCTGCTTTTATTTTGGTTTTTGGTTTTTGCTGGCTTTATAAAACCAGTTAGTCCAACCGAAAAAAAATACAACAAAAAAATACAAATAAATAATATGAAAAAGAGAAGAAAAAAAAAACCAACCAACAACAGCAGGTCTTCAGCATCTCACACACACACCGATGCAGACGGCAAGGTGTATCTGTGTGAACGTGTTTATGAGACACAAACAAGTAACAACAACAACAGCAACAACAATCACCAGCGATCTTACCTAACTAACAGTCGGTGTGAGCCAAGACCTGAAACTCACACACACCTTCGACGAAGATATGTATATATTTATATATCAAGTCTGCATAATGCTTACTTATATACCTTGTTATATATATATGAAGAAAACCTGAAGAAACATAAGCAAACATAAGAACTTTAATATCACAAAAGTGTTATATTCACAAGATAATTGTTTTTAATATAACAAGTCTGTATGTGGTATTATTTATAAAATATGCAAAATATTTCCAAGATATAATTGTTATAATATGAAGAAACTTGGAGATATATAAACTCTCAAATCAGAAATCTGTTATATGAATGGACTGATTTTTATATAGAAAATCTGTTCTACAAGCTCTAGAAGATAATTGTTTTTAATATAACAACTTTGCATAAGTATATGGTATTATCAAGTAGGCAAAATATTTTACCAAGATATACTTGTTATATATGAACAATCTGGGAGATACATAAGAAACCTTTAAAAAAACTCTCAAATCAGAAATCTGTTATATCAATGGACTAATTTTTATATAGAAAATCTGTTCTACAAGCTCTAGAAGACTTATTTAGAATGAGTGATATTCGTTTTTCATATTGCTATCTTAAAGTTATCATTAACAATTCAAAGATACAAAAAATCAATTTGTAGAGGTTAAATTTTGCAAAAATATGGATAAAAGATACAAGTTATAGATAGCTTTAACTTGGAACATATTCAAAAGTTCCTTTAACTTGGCTAACCCCCCATCAATTGATAATATTTGTTAATATGAAGTTAATAACAGTAAACTTCATTAAATATATCGTTTCTTTTAATTAAGACTATAAAAATATTATCTATACTTTGTTTTTCACCACGCTCCGTTAGCTTAAATCTTTAATTATTTTCAGAGGAATCGTAAAAGTCACACAACCCTTGACTTGAATAAATTGAGCACATTTAATTCCACATGCTTCTTTTATTTTTTTTTTCTTTATTTATATTTTTTTTATGGTTTTTTGAACCGGAACTGTGGAACACGGTGTGATTCGAAAATTGAAAAGTTTTGGCAAAAGTGTTGCTGTTGCCTCAAGGTCCGTCGTCTGTCGCTCGTAACTCTCATTTCTTCGGGTGGCCCTTCTCTTTCTTCCCCTCTATCTCCATCTCTTTCCACGCTCTACCTCCCCCGCAGCACTATCTCTTTCTTTCGCTCCATCTCGCTCTGTCTGTCTGTTGTCTTAACCCACCGCAACAATGAAAACACAGAAGAAACAAGATGACCAAAACACATGTGGCAATAAACGGTGTGAGGAGAGAGCAGAGAGAGGCTATAGAGTAGAGTAGAAGACGGAGACAGAAGACGAAGCACACGAAGCATGACTGAAGGAAAAGTAAACTTATTTTCATTTTCAAATGAAAGGGAAATTCTCACCTAGATGAAGGAGTGTGAAGGCAATAGACGATGGCGGCAGAAAGAGATGGCGGCAGCCGACCGCGATGGAAAGAGCGTAATACATAATACACACATACAGTGATGAAAACGGGAAAAACGGCAAAAAGAGCAAGTGGCAAAAAAAAAGTAAAAACAAGCTCAGATCTAGCTTTATGTTTTTGTCCTCTCTCTCTATCCTTTTCCGCTTGTTGCTCTTCTTTTTCTTCTCCTAAATGGGGCTTAATCTTGTTCTTTTACATAGAGAGAGAGACAGAGAAAGAGAGAGAGAGAGAGGGAGAGAGAGAAAGAGAGATAAAGAGAAAAAGGAGAGAAAAATCTTCAAGTTGCTTTTTTAAACACTTAAAAAAAAAACACTAAACCTTTTCCACCTTCTTCCCTCTACTCCACCTCTCTTCCTACTTCTGCATTTGCCCCTTCCCCTTTACTAACTTGCCCCGTGTTATCCCCTCCTTAAAAGTCCCCTACTCCACCCCTCCCACACGTAACCAAGGGGGCCGTTTATGCGAACTCCATTTTGCGAAATCAATTCACGAAAAATGTGACCATGAATTCACTCACTCACCGTCGTACCCAAAAAACAGCTGTGTAAAATCAAATATTCACCTAATTGACACACAAATAGTCATACAAATAGCAAAGAAAACAAGAAACAAGCAAAAGTAAAGCAAAAAGGTGATTGAAGGTTAACTTTATCTGTTGCGGAAGTGGAATTTCTTCACCCCAACTCTGGCCTTCCATTTTCACTTTCGCAAAGTTTTCTTTATTATTGATTTTTCTTCACCTTCTTTGGTTATATTTTAAGGTTCTTTTTTATTATTTAAATTCAATCTATCAAGTTTAAAAATTATTTCAAAATATCTTTATACAATGCTATTTAAGATTTATTAAGATTATTAATTCTTCACCTTTTATATATATTTCTTATATATATATATTATATTTCTTTCTTTTTTATTATTTAAATTCAATCTATCAAGTCTACAAATTATTTCAAAATAGCTTTATAGGATGCTATTAAAGAGATACAAATTTCTTAATTACCATACAATAATTGTTGTTTTTTATCGATCTTTTATTAAATTCTATAATATATTTCATTGTCTCTAAGCACTTTATAATTCATTAACATTACCTTTTAAATTACAATTTGCTACCAATTTATGGATCGTTTTTGCAAATTGCTTAAGTTCTGAGATTTTTTTTGTAGCTCTTTGGATACAAATTTAAATACTCGCCATTCAATTTCAAGGGTTGGTTTTGTCTAGTCTATTGCAAATTTATAAAATGCTTTTATTTCTTGGCCCAATGATGAAATCGTAAATTACCAGCAGGCATAAACTTGGCTTTTTGTTGTGTATTTTTTTATGGTACTTGTTGGTTGGTGCAACCCAGCAAAAGCAAAAGCAAAAGCTTAAGCAGCAGCAACACCATATCATCAGTTGCCGATGCCGTAAGCGTTGAAGTTGGTCAAAAGCAAAAAAAAAAATGGGCGAAAAAAAATACAAAAAGCAAAAAAAAAGCAGCGCAGCGCCAAAGGTTTGCTAAACTTGTTGCGCTTGCTCGCTCGTTAATGTTTTTATTTTTATCTTCTTGTTTTGTATTTTCTCGGCAGCTGTCTGCGCGGAGTTACAGACTGAAATTGAAACTGAAACTGGGAAGCCGAGAGACCACGAAGGCAGAGTTGCCAGGTGTGCTCGTCAATGTCAGCTGACCAATTAATAAATAATGCCGTTCAGGAAGTACCAAAGTCCATAGATTTTGGCTTCAAAAACTAGTTGAAAGTGTCTTTTTCTGTTCATTTTCGCGGTGAACTCTGTTCATTTTAGTGAATTTTGTTCACTTTAGTTCATTTGGTTCATTTCAGTTCATTTTGTTCACTTTAGTTCATTTTGTTCACTTTAGTTCATTTTGTTCACTTCGGCTCACTAAGGAACTATTGTTTACTTCAATTCATTTTGTTTATTAAAGTTTACTTGCTTAATTTGACTTAATTTTATAGTGTTTTGTTGATGGAGCTAAGGGGTTATCTTTAAAAATTCCAAACTTGTTGATATATATATATATATATATATATATTCACTCCCGTCAGAGTACAATTTCAGTGCCTTACCTTTGTAAAACACGAATTGTCATTGAACGATGGACTTTATATTTCACTAATTGCTTTCGGTAATCGTCTGGAACATTACTTAATTAATTTTAAACGAAAATATACCGTGGCAAAGAGTGTTGTATGGGAGAAGTGACAGCCACAAAAATCAAGACCCGACGATGCCAAAAGTGCCGAGTGATAAGATAAGCCAGCGATCCGCACAGCAGCAATGGAAACGGGAATATGGCTTCTAAACTGATTGGGCAGGCAAATTAATTAATTGAACATTTAAATTGTTTTGTTTCGCTCCGTTCCGTTTGGCTCTTTGTGGAATTACTCATGAGTATTCCTTCCAAGGCATGTATCTCTGTGTGTATATGGTTGAAATCGGGCCAAAGATAACCCAAATGAAGTGCACATATAGGCACATACATCTGTGTCGGGTATATAAATATTTATTTGTTATGTGCCTCATCTGTCTAGCTTTATTTTTTATTTGACCCTCCCTCCATCATCCCCCATGCACCCCTCCCGAGAGATAACGAGCTCTCTAAGTGGGCTATACACAGAGTACCGAGTGTAATCTCATTTATAAGACGGTGCTGCTTCCGAAAGTCGAACTTTCGAAACTATAAGGCACAGATTCTGAATACTATAATTATAACCTGCAACTTACACGGGAATGTGTATTGAGAACAGTACAAGTTGATAATATTAATAAATAAATCGCGTTTTGTATTATATTTATAATATTATTCATCAAATATAATATCCCAAAATATCGTATTAAACGTGTGATTTGAAGTGATAATTTTTTAGGTAAATCAAAGTTTAGAAATACCATAACTAAGCCAAAAATGCATTAATTTTAATTCGGAAAGCTTTCCTATGTTAGTTTTTATTAGATTTATAAATCTGCATACTCAATTTAAAATTTTTATAAATTTCAATTTTTGCCAATTTTTGAAAATTTTAATGATGTAACCCCTTATCAAATTTTGAAAATTTTGAAAAAAATCAAATTTTTGTCGAACATAGCTAGATCGATTCGCCTTTCGATGCTGATCAAGAATATATATGGTTTATAGGGTCGGAAATGACTCCTAAAATTAATATTTAAAAAAATGTGAATTTTGGCCAATTTTTGACAATTTTAATGATGTAACCCCTTTCCTTTTTTTGAAAAAATTGAAAATTTTCGAAAATTTTGTTTTTTTGCCGGAGATGGCTAGATCGATTCAGTTTTTGATGCTGATCAAGAATATATATGCTTTATGGGGTCGGAAATGACTCCTTCGTAGTGTTACAAGCTTTTGACCAAAATTATAATACCATTTTTGAGTCGATAATTACCCATAATTTTATATGACAATTTTATCGCCAAATCAAAGTTTAAAAATCTCATAACTTGGCCAAAAACTCATTAATTTCAATTCGGAAAGCTTTCCCTTGTTAGTTTTTAGTAGGTTAATAAATCTGCATACTTCATTTGAAATTTTAAAAATTTGAAAATTTTGACAATTTTTGAAAATTTTAATGATGTAACCCCTTATCAAATTTTGAAATTTTGCAAAATTTTTCGAAATTTTAGTTTTTGTCCGGAGATGGCTAGATCGATTCGGCTGTCGATGCTGATCAAGAATATATATACTTTATAGGGTCGGAAATAACTTCTTACAAGCTTGTGATTAAAAAATACCCTACAAAGGCTTAGAAAAAAACAAGTTATATTAGTCTTACATTTATTTATTTATTTTGTATTTACTAATGTATTTTTTATTTATGTATTTATGTATTTATGTATTTATGTATTTATGTATTTATGTATTTATGTATTTATGTATTTATGTATTTATGTATTTATTTATTTATGTATTTATTCATTTATTTGGCGCTTATTTATAATTTCCTTGCTAACTTATTTATCTGCTTAAATGAAGTGCCCAATAAGTTAGTTAATTTCCTAAGGCTTGGCAACCCTGCTTCTTTCTTGTTTTTTTTTTTCTTTCTTGCCTTTGCGCATGCGCCACCTTCTCCAGCCATCTCGCTCGCACCCTCGCCACTGCTCTTTATGTTGTTTTTTTTCTTGTTTCTTTCTTTCCCACTCGCGTGTTGAGCAAGCCGCCAACTGGTTTTGTTTTTGTTGTCTGCGGTTTTGCGTGGTTTTGGGGATTGGACATTACGGGGGGGAGGGGAGGGGAGGGGAGGCTGGTGAAGTGGTTGATTATTTGGTGTGTGTGTGTGTGTGTGTCTCGGTTCCCCCCCAAAGTCTTTTTTTCTGATTTTTGTTGGTTGTTTTTTTTTCCCAACGAGCAGCAGCTCCGGCTTTTTGTTGTGTGTGTGTTGTTGTTGGCTTGAACTTGAGCTCTATACATATGTAATTGGTGTGTTGTTGTTGTTGCTGCTATTGTAGTTGTTGTTAGTTTTTGGCCACGCTCGATGGAGTGAGTTAAGAGAGTGTGTCTGCGTGTGTGTGAGTGTTAACTGGTTGCATAACATGTTACAGCATCGCACGAACAAAAAAACAACAAAAAAAAAGTGAACAAGCCAAGTTTGTAAGTCGGACGTTGCGTTCCCAAAAAAAATAAAAAAAAAAACTAAAGAGACACACAAAAAAAGGGAAAATAACAGCAAAAAAAAAAGAGGAAAAGAAACAAAACCGAACCCCACCAATGACGACATGGAAAATAAAAAAAGGGGGGCTTGCTGTGCCAAGTGGGTTTGAAATTATTGCCTAAATAGGGCCAAGATTGGGCTTAAATTAAGGCTAAATAGTAGGGGCTGCATAAGGGGCCTTAAAACTTAAATAGTTAGTTAACTATGCAGCTAGCATTGGAGTTTACTAAGAGCCTTAAATAGGGACTAAATTGTAGCTTAAATAGGGTTAACTTATGCCTGAATTGCAGCTTAAATTAGTTAGTTAAAGTTTAAAGTTTAAGTTAAGGCTAAAACAAGAAGAGAAATTAACTTTCGGAAGCCAAAATTAACTTACATATCAAGATCAAGAATATATATGATTTATAGGGTGGGAAATTACTCCTTCACTTGATTTTAAGCGTCTTACTGAAATTATAATACCATTCTTAAGTCAATATTTTAATATGACAATTTTTTCGACAAATCACGGCTTAAAAATCGCATAAGTTAGCCAAAAAAGCATTAATTTCAATTCGGAAAGCTTTCCTATGTTAGTTTTTTAAAGGGTAACAAATCTGCATATTCAATTTAAAATTTAAAAAAATGAAATTTTTTTTTTAATTTTTGAAAAATTTAACGATGTAACCCCTTATCAAATTTTGAAATTTTGAAAAATTTTCAAAATTTTTATTTTCTTCCAGACATTGCTAGATCGATTCGCCTGTCGATGCTGATCAAGAATATATATACTTTATAGGGTCGGAAATGACTCCTAAATTTAATATTTCGAAAAATGTGAATTTTGGCCAATTTTTGACAATTTTAATGATGTAACCCCTTTCCTTTTTTTGAAAAAATTGAAAATTTTTGAAAATTTTGTTTTTTTTGCCGGAGATGGCTAGATCGATTCAGTTTTTGATGCTGATCAAGAATATATATGGTTTATAGGGTCGGAAACGACTCCTTCACAGAGTTTCAAGCTTCTGACTACAATTACAATACCATTCTTTTAGTCGGTATTTATCGATATTTTTATGACAATTTAATGGACAAATCAAAGTTTAAAAATCTCATAACTTGGCCAAAAAGGCATTAATTTCAATTCGGAAAGCAGTTCCATGTTAGTTTTTATTAGATTTACAAATCTGCATACTCAAATTAAAATTTTAAAAAATTTTAAAATTTGTCAATTTTTGACAATTTGAATGATGTAACCCCTTTCCTTTTTTTGCAAAAAATGGAAATTTTCGAAAATTTTATTTTTTTGCCGGAGATGTCTAGATCGACTCGGCTGTTGATGCTGATCAAGAATATATATGATTTTTAGGGTCGGAAATGACTTCTTCACTTAGTTTTAAGCGTCTGACTGAAATTATAATACCCTGAACTGTTATACAAAAAAGTTTTGTATGGAGGCTTAATAGATCAAGAAAAGTTTAAAGCTGCTTAAATATATATAGAAAAATATCATGCAAGTCCAGGGTAAAGCCTTTTTTTTACCTTTCAAAGGTATATTATTGGTATTATCATAATTATAAAGATATATAGCATATGGCAGACTAACAATCTTTTAAACTAAGCGATTATTTCGCTTAAAAACACAATCTAGACCTGGCTAGATCAGTTCGCCTGCTGAAGTTGAGGCATGAATATATGTCTCTGCAGAAGCTTTCCGAAATAAATGGGGTTTCCCTGGGGAATCTCTTCCTTCCTCTCACTCTGGAAAATAATAACACTAAAAAAAATAATACCCAACACACAGTCTGTCCTCTCTCTCCCCCTCTCTCTTCCCCCCCTCTCGCTCTCTCTCTCTGTTGGGTTTTTCTGTATTTCTTGTTGTTTTCCTCTTATAGGTCAAGTTAAAAGTAAAAGTAAGCTCGGCTTGGCGTTGCTGCTGCTTCTTTGCTTTTGGTTATACTTTGCCTTTGTGTTTGTGTTTACCCCTCTGCCCCCTCTGCCCCCTACCTTTTATTTCCTGCTGTTTTTGGCTTTGTTTTGTGGTCTTTCCCTTGTGTGTGTGTGTGTTTGTGTGTGTGTTTTTTATGGTTTTGAATTTTTGCGAAATATATATTCGCCACGTTACGTATACGCCCGAGCGACCAAAAAATTGATTTTGCACCTCTTCGTCTTTCTTTGCATTCACAGGTGGCCAGCGATCGCGATCGCGATCATCTCCAGCAGCAGCAGCAGCAGCAGCAGCAACAGCAGCAGCAGGTGGAGCTCGTCCTGGACAGGAGCAACATGGAGCAGCAGCAGCATCGCCTGCACGGCGCCCTCACACGCACCATTTCACAGCCGGCCCAGCAGCACCGCCAGCAGCAGCAGCAGCAGCAGCTCCTCCAGCAGCAGCAGCAGCAGCAGCAGCCAGTGGCCAATCTGGTGACCATCATCGAGAATCTGGGCAACATGAATCTGCACCGCAAGCTGGAGCGCACACAGTCGGAGCCGCTGCCGCAGCTGCCCATGAACACGTCCAGGTAGGCATCCCCCCATCTATCTTATATGTATATCTTGAAACTAATCGAAAATATATATCCTGTGCAGATACAAGACGGAGCTGTGCCGTCCCTTCGAGGAGGCCGGCGAGTGCAAGTACGGGGAGAAGTGCCAGTTCGCCCATGGCTACCATGAGCTGCGCAATCTGCAGCGCCATCCCAAGTACAAGACCGAGTACTGTCGCACCTTCCACAGCGTCGGCTTCTGTCCGTATGGGCCGCGCTGTCACTTTGTCCACAATGCGGATGAGGCGCGTGCCCAGCAGGCGGCCCAGGCAGCCAAGTCGTCCTCCTCGTCCGCCTCCCAGTCGCAGTCACAGCAGCAGCAGCAGCAGCAGCAGCAACAGTCGCAGTCGCAGTCGCAGATCTTCTCCTCGAAGAACAGTCAGAGCCAAGGTAACAACAACAACAACATCAACATCAACAGCAGCAGCAGCGGCGGCAGCAACAGCAGCAGCCAGAACAACAACAACAGCAGCCAGTTCTTCCTGCCGCTGAGCCCACCGCTAAGCATGAGCACCGGCTCCGATCGCGAATCCCCCACCGGATCCCTCTCGATGAGCCCCGCCAATTCGCTGACCAGCTTCCCCTTCCACGAGGCCATGTCGCTGCATCATCGCATGTCCCTCGCCCAGGGCAGCAATGGGGCCGCCAGCAACAGTTCCGCTTCGTCCACATCCTCGGCCTCGGGCCTGGGCCTCGGCATGGTGATGGGTCTGGGACAGGGCCTGGGTCAGGCCACGCCACCGGAGTCGCCCAATGTGCCCATCTCGCCCGTGCATACACCGCCGCCGTACGATGTCGATGCCGTGGGCGGCAAGCAGCTGCTCCAGAAGAGTGTCAGCACGCCGATGCAGCAGGAGGAGTCACAGTCGCAGCCCAGGCTGCCGGTCTTCAATCGCCTGAGCTCGGCGGTCGAGGGCTACCAGCAGCAGTCCAACTTGGGGCTGTAAGGAACCAACCCCCCCCCCCCCAAGACAAGAACTCACATCCTTCCTTCCTTCCAACCAACCAACCAAGACCGACCCCCATCCAAAACCGCATCCCTCCATCGACAAAATGAAAGCACACAAAGTAGCAGATTCCTTTTGACACAACAAAATCTCAACAACAACGGACATTTGGAGCAACAACAACAGGGAAATGAATTGGAACCAAAACATAAACCTGAACCCGAAGGTCTGTAACTTTTGGCTTTTGTCTAAATTATTGAAACGGAACCCACTCCAGAGACGATCTTAAATCTGATTTCTCGCAAGCTGTGACAGTTAATAGCCGTCTATCGTTATTTATTAATATGAAAAGGATACCACAACAGGAACAGAAAACCAGGACAAGAAACAACTGAAAACTAAAGACGAACTGAAACGGAAATGGGACTGAAACGGAAACGGAAACGGAAACAGCAATGGACGCAACGAGAAGACGGAGAACGGAGATTAGATAGATGTTAGAGATACGTAAATGACAAAACAAAACAAAACAAAAACAATCCATATGCAAACGATGATCTTAAACTATACATATATATATGTTTAAAAAGGAATAACAAAAAATAGGAATTCTAAAACGGAACGAAAGCAAAAACTAGTTCGGAATCCTTAGCGTAAATGTTTATATTATTATGTCTTGCTCAAAAAATTGATGAAAATTTCAACGTTCCTGCATTTATAAAGGTAGCAGTCGGCCTTGTTCAACATTTAAAGGTATCAACATATATATAGTTATGATTTTGGATTAGATATTGTGTAACAAGAGAAGATACATATATAAATCTATATATATATGAGATAGATGCCCCGTTTCGGACTAGAGATTAGCGAGATATAGAATGTGTCTTCCAAGTCAAATTTTAAATCAAATCATTGGACGGGCGAGAAGTGAGTAGCGGAAGTGAAAGCGAAAGCGAAAGCGGAAGCGGAAACGGTAGCTCCCAGGCCAAGGAAAATCCTTTAATTTATTTACCTTTTTTTCGCTTAAAATTTTATGTAATAGAGAGAGAGAGAGAGAGTTGCTGTACATATATAAACTTGATATAATGATTGTGTAAATTATATATATTTAAACAATTACCAATTACGATTTATGGTTATAGCGATTGCGATGATCTTGGATGAATATTATACGATTATTGATGATATACCTCAGCCACAAATCACAACAATAAACAAAAAACAAACAAACAAACAACAAAGTAACAAAACAAGACAAAACAAATGAGAATTGAAGAGATCGTTAATTGAATTTGATGAATTATATTATTTTCTGTTTGCATTTCGAGAAGAAAATCGATCCAAGAAACGCCGATTCGACTCAACATAATTTATTTTTCCCCATCTCTATACTACATAATACTTTATATATGCCAATTAATGTTAATAATTTATGAAAAAAAAAAACCATGTGACCACACGCAACACACACACAACACACGCATACACACACAACGAACTCAGACACACACACGCACATATTTTGACCATTGATAATTTTATGTTTTTTTATATATATATACAAATATTGGTATAACGCGACACACACAGAATCATTTTGTTTATTTTATTTACCTATATATATATCACGGTATATATATATATATATTATTATTATTATTTTTATTTAATTTATTTTACACAAAACCTCTTCTTGATTTCTTACATTTTTTATTGGGTGCGCAGTTATATAATTTTAGTGTTATTTCAAGAGAGTTAGAAGGAGGAAGCCCTTAATTTATATATATACATATAAATATATATAATTAATTAATTAATTATTGAAGTGCAGATTTGATGTAATAAAAACTAAGTAAAAACGCGAAACAAAAACAAAGCAAAAGGAAAAAACAACAACAAAAAAATGTTAAGAAAGCCTATTTAAATATTTATTTATATAGGGAAAAGCGCAACGATTGTCGATCTTTGTATATTGTGCCGGAAAAAGCCCAAGAAAAATTAGTCTTACAAATTTAGAGTTAATTTGAAAATATACACACTATATACTATTATATATATATATATATATACATGTTAAATGCAAGTGCAAATGCGCGCCAATCACTTAAGGGAACTTGTTTAAATCATGTTTGTATCTTCCCGTAGAAATCGAGACCTTTGCTTGTTCAAATAATTTATAGAGGTTGCTAAAAACAAATCAAATCCGACTAAATCAAATATTTAACTACTGCTATTTATTACGATTCGCATATTTATGATCTACGAAGCAGCATGACTCTTGTTCAAACAATAAGAAAAGCAACAAAAAAAAAAGAAGGAAAACTGAAACCGAGGAGGGGGTTAAATAATTCTCAAAGTGCCTTATCATTAATATATATTTTATATAAATTATACACTATATTATGTACACGAAAAACACACAAATTATGTTATAGAGTCTTGTGCAAATATAAAGTGGAAAAAGGAAACAAAATCAAAAACAAAAGGAAAAGAGAACACGAAAATAGAAAGCGTAGAGAGAGTGCAAATAACAAAAGGCATATTCATTAATTTATTATTATTTGTAATTGAACAATCTATTTTATATATATATATACATATTTTACCTTCAATTTTTTTTCGATTCGATTTTACACTCGCCTCGTCCTCCCCTCACTTGTTTTCTCCTTTCGCACGAATCACGATTGATGCAGATCCGCAGCAGGACAGAGTGTTACGGCAAAGGATTAATAACACTATTTAAAGCTATATATATTTATAAATACTTTTTACGCATACTTTATATATATTTTACTGTTTTTTTTCGCTCTATTTAATTTGTGAAATCCCCCCAACTTGAACTTAAATAGCTAGCTTTTGGTTATTCATCAAAATGATTAATTACATATATATATCTATATATATATATTTTTTTTTTTTGTAAACATGTTCTTCCCCTTTGTACAACAAACAAAAAACGTTTAACCAAAAGTCAAGTCGTCTTCCTCCTAAAAATGCACAAAATGCAATGAAACTAAATGTGGTGAACCGATAGCGATACCGATATGATTGATCGATCGATTCAATTAAAACGAAATAAGAAAGAACAAGAATTGCAATTGCCAGTTGAATTATACACTATTTATACATATATACATATATATATTTATATAATAATAATAATACTTTGTTCGTTATTTATATAACCATATACACCATAATAATTCATAGATTTCCCCCAACAAAACAAAACAACGAAAAAGACAACAAGTGAACACAACAACACAACTGTATATGAATTTTGTTAATGCTGATATGATGATGAAAACATGCCTATATATTTATGCTTCCATTTTGCAACACTATTGTGCGTATTTTTATATAGTTAATTAAAGACGTGAAGTGAAAAACAATTTAGTTTATGGCGAATTTTAAGTTTAAATAGCAATTAGACAAAACAAACGTTACAAAATAAATGAAAGAAATAAACACAAGCCCAGTTATTTTTATTATTATTATTATTGTTATTAATATTGTTATTATTATTATATTATTATTATTATTATTATTATTATTAATATTATTATTATTATAAAAATTTTTCCTTCAGCAACAAGGTCTTTCGCTGTGCTCCCCGATAACGTCCGTCCGGATTCGCCTCACTGGTGGCCAGTAAGATGCCATTTTACCCCAATAATTCAATATAGCTCGATGCGCATCACTGGTGGCCAGTAAGATGCCATTTTACCCCAACAATACTATATAGCTCGATGCACATCACTGGTGGCCAGTAAGATGCCATTTTACCCCAAAAATACAATATAGATCGATGCACTTCACTGGTGGCCAGTAAGATGCCATTTTACCCCAAAAAAACAATATAGCTCGATGCACATCACTGGTGGCCAGCAAGATGCCATTTTACCCCAACAATGCGAAATAGCTAGATGCGCATCACTGGTGGCCAGCAAGATGCCATTTTACCCCTAAAATACAATATAGCTCGATGCACATCACTGGTGGCCAGCAAGATGCCATTTTACCCCAACAATGCAAAATAGCTAGTTGCGCATCACTGGTGGCCAGCTAGATGCCATTTTACCCCAACAATGCGAAATAGCTAGATGCGCATCACTGGTGGCTAGTTAGATGCCATTTCCTCCCAACAGTGCAAATATAGCTAGGTGCGCATCACTGGCGGGCAAATCCATAAATCGGTTAACGAGATGGATGTTGTGCCACCTGAAGTACTAGGCGAACAGAAGGCAGGAGACCGACGAAATATGCCCAAAAGTATGCTGCACTTTTAATTGGTGTCTAAAAGATGCAACAGATTTATTAAGATGCCCCCAAAAGCATGCTACACATTTAATTGGCGTCTAAAAGATGCAACAGGTTTATTGAAATACCCCCAAAAGCATGCTACACATTTAATTATCGCTGAATTGTTTGTAAACAAACCACGCGCTGCCGCCTTCTGTTGGCCTGGTGCTTCAGCTAGAGAATTTAACGAATTTGAGCTGCCGAAAGCCACGATGACAAGCGGAAAATGGGGAAATCGCTTGTTTTTCGTTTAAATCGATTTATTCTTTGGAAAAGGAAACCGAAAATATTACCCAGGTAAAAATGAGAAAGCAAAAACATTTTGTTATACATTTCCTTTGTTTTTATTTGTTTTTTTTTTTGTATTTGTTTTTATTTGTATTTTGTTTTGTTTGCTTTTTAATATGTTGTATTTAATTTTATATTATTTTATTTATGTTTAAGCTTACAACTTAAGGCATAAGGTTACAACTAAAACTTAGGTGGTAAACATCATTTATCATCGTGCCATCGATCGCAATCAATCAGCTCTATTTGCATACATATACTCCACATAATAATATTGTTGTTTACCTTCTTTTGTTTCACTTACATATCGCTTTTATCTCTCCACTCATATTTGTGTTTATAATTATTGTTATTCCATTTTGTTTTCCACATATATAACTATATTGATTTTGAATTGATACAACAGAGAAAGGATAAACAAACGGGCGAGAAAATCAACAAATAAATGAATTCCTTCCAAAATTTTGTGAATTTGAATTTGTTTTTATCGTTTTGGGTTTTGCTTTTTTGTTATCTGAGTGTGTGTGTGTGATTTTGCTTAAATAATTTAGGGCACAGCTTGTGGTGCATACACTTTTGTTTTTGTTTGCTTTATTGTTTTACATTCGTTCATGCAGCCGGCTTGTTTTTTGTTTATATTTTGTTGTTGTTTTTTTTTTTTGTAATTTCGCCCAGCCATAAAATTCGGTTATTCATAGTTATTCATTTATATATTTTATGTGAAAGTGCTCTCTCTATTGAGGATCGGGATCGGATCAGGGGTGTGGTGGTGGTGGTGGCGGCGGCGCAGGCCGTTTCGTTGTTTGTCCTCCAGTCGTTCATGGTCCTTCCAGTCCGTCCCCTCCCCCCTCCCCTACCCCACCCGTCCGTTCCCCCCCGCGGACCCCCTTTGGGCGCCGGTTGATTCCTTTAGTTATTATGCCGCCCTGCCTGCCGCTTTACATACATTTGTTATCATATATATATATATATATACTTGTTTGTAAAATTTTCTGTATATATATATAGAATTTGTTTCATTTATATTATTTAATTTTTTAATTTCTATATATATATATATTTATAAAAAAAAATACGCTTCCTGCTGCACTTAACTAAAACGCTGCCTACCGCTCCTGCCAGAGAGTGGCATCCTTGCCTTCCGCGAAAATCTATATCGTATTTATCAGTTATCTTTTATCCATTTATCATTTTAATCTGCATCCGTTAGCTTTAACACATATCCGTTTTTGTTTGTTAATATTTTACACATTTTCTGTTTTGTTTTGTTTTGAATAAGTCTTAGCGTTTTTGTTGTTTACTTTATATATATATATATATACGTATATATTATAGATTTTGTTTTTAGTTTCCATCATTAGGTATTAAAAATATTAAATTTTGTTTTGCGTTCTCGCTTGTTGCCGCGTGTTTTTTGCGTATCAAAAAAATAAGTTACCAAAAAAAAAAAAACGACACAAAAAAACACACGAATTAATCAGTAAAGTAGCTAACACTAAACACTGCTCATTTTTTTTAGCTTTTGTTTTGCTTCCGTAAGACATAATTGTTGTTGTATAAAAAAATATGCGTATGCTCGTATATATACCATATATACTATATATCCAAGTATATGTATATATATGCATTGGGTGTACTTTTACAATTATTATTTATATTTATATTATGCATTATCATGTTTACTTACAGCTTACCAACTCGCATTATTACATAATCCAATAGCGGTTTGTCTTAAGATCATAAGAAAACTATTTCGGTTGCTCCATAAATTATTAAAAAAAAAATAATAATAATAACGAAGAGGGGCAAAGGGTAATAGTGAAAGTAAATAGTAGTAAATAGTAAATAGTAAATGGGTATCCGATACAATTGATTATAAATGATGCTCGGGGCTCTATGAAATTTACAATTTATACGCTATATATAATATATATTTACTTAATTTGCTTTTGCCTTCCATTTTGTTTTAGTTTCTTCTTTTTTTTTTTCTAAGAACAGCCCAACAGTGTGTGTTTTTTTTATATCTTAATTCTTATTTCGCGTCGTGTATGTGTATATATATTTGTATAAATATTGGGGTGTGTGTGTGTTTGATGGTTCCTATATCATCACTACCATTTCCATGAACTCAAGGAGCCTGGAAGCAGCTGGAGCTGAGCTAGAGCTGGTCGAGTTTCCAATTAGGAGCACAAGGACATGGACAGAAACAAGGACGAGGACAAGTACAAGGACATGGACATGAACATGATTTTCTATCGATTATACTTACAGCTGGCCGATCATCAAAGTTAATCGATTTATAATCGATTTTTTCTAGAAAACTTTGATTCTCTTCCAGCTGCTGGGTATTTTTTGTGAATCTGCTTTCGCTTCTCGTTTCGATTTACATTTATTTATGGTTATGATTGTAAATAATAATTGTTTAAGGTGTCTAAATGAAATTGCCTTGAAGCTAAATGTTGTCAGAAATGTACAATTTTGTTGTGAAACATGATCTCGCTCTCCCTATCGCTCTCTTCTAATTCTCTAGCTAAACTGCTGCTGCTCCCTTCGATTATCTCTCTCTTCTGTGAATAATTATCCTTGTTTAGTGTTTGTTTACATCATTTAGCAGGCTGTGGAAATCGCTTACAATCTACAGGCACTCACCAGCGATGCTTAGTGTTGCTGGCGCTGCTGGTGTCAGTAGTAGCCCGGGTTGCCGCCACCTGCTCCACTGCTGCCCCCATAATGCTCGCTGGCGGCGGCATAGTAGAGGCTCCTCTGCTGCTGCTGCTGCTGCTGCTGCTGCTGCTGCTGGAGGTGATGGTGCTGCTGGGACTGCAGTGGAGGCGGCGGCAACACCGTCGTCTGGTAATGTTGCTGGCGATGCGGCGACTGCTGCTGCTGTTGCTGCTGCGTGGCTAGGTGCGAATGTGACTGCTGCTGTTGCTGGGTGTGTCGCCGGTAGCCAGGATAACCGTAGCTCGTGCCGGGCGGCGGCGGTGGTGGTGGTGCTGCTGCTGCTGCTACTGCTATCGCTGCTGGCCGCAGATGCGACGCCGACGCCGACGACGACGCCGGCAGTCACAACTAATCCTCGTCGCTCAGTGCCTCGTACTTGGACGACAGCAGTGGCTTCGGTTCGCTGGCCGCCGCCGCTGCCTGGGCAGCGGCTGCTGCCGCCAGAGCAGCGGCCGCCGCCGAACCTATGGGATTGTGACCGCCACCTCCGCCTCCTGCGCCTCCTCCACCGCCGCCTCCGGATCCGGCACCTCCGGGTCCGCTGGAACCACCGGGGCCACCGCCTCCAACCACCAGCGATACACCACCGCCGCCGACAGAGCCCGCTGCTCCGCCTCCGACTCCCACTCCGCCCAGCTCACTGAGCGCATGCGCCGCCTTGGCCTTGGCGCTGAGGTGACCGGGCGGAGCGACCGCATGGTGGCCACCGCCGGACAGCTGACCACCGGCTCCCAGCTGGAGCGACTGGGGCGGCGGCAAGCCGCCGGCGGCACTGGGCACGGTCAGGGCGCTGTAGGGGAAGGCGTAGGTGCTGGGGGCATAGGACGCCGGCACCGGGTGGAAGGGCGAATGGTGACTGTTTGCGCCCGAGACGGACACCGAGACGGAGCCGCTGCCGGCCGACCGTCGGCCGCTGCCGTCCACCACCTCGTACTGGTTGGGCGTCTTCCGGGACACACTGATCTCCGGCGGTGGCTCCTTGCTTCTGTGCTGCATCTCCAGGGCGGCGGCGTGGGCTGCATGCGCCGCGTGCGCCACATGGGCTGCATGGAGGGCGGCATGCGAGTGAGCGGCCACCAGATCGGCGGCCACCTCGTCCTCGGAACGCACCTCCACAATGCGGTTCTTCACGTAGCCAATGTCGTCGCGCATCACCTCGGCGATGCGATTCTTCACATAGTTGTCAATGGTGGTGGCTCCACCGCCGCCGCCGCCGCCGCTGCCGGGTGCTCCTCCTCCGCTGCCGCCGCCGGGTGCTCCACCACTGCCTCCACCTCCGGGCGGGCCTCCAGCAGATCCTCCACGCTGATCCGGCGGTAGTGGGACACCGACGCGTACCTGTGGCGGCGCCGGCAAGAAGTAGTGTCCCGGCTCACCGCCCGCCGCCGCTGCAGCACCCATCACCTGGTGAATCATCAGTTCGTGGGCGTATTTCCTTGGACTGACGGGCTGCGGCATCCGGATAATGTTGCGTCCGTCTTCGCCGGGTGTGTTGGCTCGTCCGCCGCCTCCTCCGACGCCGCCGCCGCCGCCGCCGCCACTGCCTGGACCACTGGGAGCTCCTGAGCTGCCGCCCTGGCCTCCCGAGCCGGTGATCTGCGGATGATGCTGCTGCTGCTGCTGCTGGACATGGTGCTGCTGCTGCTGCTGCGAGTGGTGCTTGGCCTCCTCGGCCTTCTGCTGAAGGCGACGGTTCTGCTTCCAGCGATCCGGGGGCAGAATGGGCTGCGCCTCCTGCAGGTAGGTCATGAAGGGCGGCGTGGGGCGCAGGTGCGGATTCGAGCCGTAGTCGTTGGTGATGATCGAGTCGGTGAGCTCGCCAAAGGTGATGCTCTTGGTGTGCGTCTGCTGGGGACTGGGCGCGGTGCCCGCCTGCGAGGTGGGCGTCCGCAGCTGGCCGTGCACGGAACGTGACTGCGAGGAGGGCGGCGGTGCCTGGTGCTGCTGTGCCGCCGCCGCCGCCGCCGCCGCCTGCTGCTGGGCCACGGCGGCAGCGGCTGCCGAGATTCGCTCCTGATCCAGATCGATGTTGATGACATTCGGCGATCCCGACGAGCTGGGCTTGCCATTGTTCTCCGCCGTTAGCAGGGAGACGGCTCCGCTTTCGTGCGGCTGGCGATGGTCGCGCAGATACTGCAGCGGATGCATGACGTTGGCTGGCGAGGAGCGGGTATTGCCGCCGCCGCCGCCGCCCGAGCCGGAGCCGGAGCCTGATCCCGAGCCGCGCGGTGGCGGCGGAGGGCCGTGCCCAAAGGTGGGTCGTGGGAATTCACGTCCCGTCGCTCCGGTGGCGTCGTTGGTGCGGCTAATCTCGTGCTTGATGATGGCATCGATCAGGCTCTGGGCGCTCAGCTGGCCGGGGGCGTCCTCCGGCGTGGGCCCACCATGGGCAGGACGATAGTATCTGTGGGCAGAGAGGAGAGCAGATAAAGATTAATAAATGGAACGAGATGTGTACAAGGGAAATGGAATACTTACGCCTCTCGCTCTCGGTCTGGTATGGATCGCGGCGGCCCGGTCTCGGGCACTGGTGCTCGTATGTAGTGGCCAGGTGGTGGTCCTCCGCCTGCGCCACCCGACGCTGTGACCACACCGCCGCCGGCAGCAAACATGCGCTCCATGCGCCTGCTGTCCCGCTCCCGCTCCTCGGCCACCACACGCCGCTCCCTGTCCTGCTCGCGTCGCTCGCGCTCCCGTTCCCGCTCGCGCTCGCGCTCACGCTCCCTTTCTCGCTCCCGTTCCCGCTCCCGCTCGCGTTCCCGCTCCCGCTCGCGGTCCCGCTCGCGCTGCAGCATCTCTCGGTCGCGCTCGAGGGCGTGGTTGTGCTGCTGCTGCGCCTGCTGCTGGGCCTGCTGGTGGGCCTGCTGCTGCTGCTGCTGGTGCTGCTGGTGCTGATGCTGCTGGTGCTGGTGCTGCTGGTGCTGGCGCTGCTGATCCCGCTTGGCCTGGTCCATGCGCCGCTGCAGGTCCACCTGCTGGCGGTACTGCTGGTGCTGGTGCTGCGCCAGCTGCTGCTGATGGACAGCCACGGCGGCCATGTGCTGGTGATGGATGAGGTCGCGATAGCGCAGATCGTGATGGGCCACCGGTGGCGGCGGGGCCACGGCCACGGCATGCGGCGGTGGCGGCGGCGGGGCCGATGCCTGCGAGCCGGATACCTGCTGCTGTCCGGGCACGGCGCCCGGTGACTTGTCATCCTTTTGCGAGGGCACCGGTAACTGGGGCTGCTGGACGGCCACGTCCACAAACGAGGCCAGGGCATCGTGGCCAGCTGAAAGGGAAAAGGAGAAAGGAATACGTTTATATCCGGGAACAGGGAGTGAGCAGAGAGTGTCCTCCTCACCTGGAGCATACTGATACGGCGCCACAATGTGCATCCTGCTGGGCGGCGGAGCTGCCGGCGATGGTGGCTTCGAGCCGGTGTTGTGACGCTGAATCACGCCCTGGCGCTGCGGTGGTGGTGTCCTATGGGGACTGGGAGTGCTGTAAATATATATAAAGAGACATCATTTAGACATCACCATCCTGCTGCTGCTGCTCCTTCTCCCCCCTCCTTACCTGTTGGCATGATCCGCTGGCGAGGCGCGGCTGGAGTACTCCGGCCTGCCCCTTGGTGGCGGCTCCTTCTCTCCGCCGCCGTAGACAAAGCCACCGGCGCTGCCCACACTGTTGCGCGGCGAGGGCGACTCCTTGTCCGAGCCACCGCCGCCGCCGCCTCCTCCGCTGGCGCTGCTCCCGCGCGACATATTCCGCTGCTGCTGCTGCTGCTGCTGCTGTCCCTGCATCTGCTGCGAGGTCATGTAGTCGTGCATCACGATCTGGCGCGTGCTCAGCACTGGGGGCTCCACAACGCCGCCGAACGGTGAGCGGGCATAGGGCGATCCCACGCCCACGCCATAGCCCTGGGGCGGCGGTGCCTGCGGCGAGGATTGCTGCGGTGGCGGCGGCAACTGTTGGCTGCCCGCTCCGCCGGCGCCCGGCTGCTGGGCGGGACTGTGACGCTGCTGCGAGGACTTGTAGAACTCGTAGGCCCGCTTGCTCTCCAAGTGGTGTGGCGGCAGGTGGAGCGGTGTGCCCTGCGTGATGGAGCCGTGCTTGCTGCCGCCGCTGCCCGGCGGACCGCCGGGCGGACCCGCCTCGGGCGTCGTCTGCCTCACCAGGCCGTCGAACTTGGGGCTCAGCAGCGAGGACGATGACGAGGATGAGGAGGCGGCGGCCGCGGCTGCTGCCACCGCTGCTGCGGCATGGACAATGATCTGCTGCTGGGCGCTGTTGGCCGGCGTGCCGTGGGTGATGGAGCCGCTCTTGACGAGCAATTGCTGCTGCTGCTGGGCGGCGGCCGCCGCCGCTGCTGCTGCTGCCGCCTGCTGTTGCTGCTGCTGCTGGGACGGCGAGTGGCCATGGCCGGGATGTAGGTGATGCGCCTGCTGCGGGCTGAGCTTGGGCGGTACCTTGGAGACGCCGGCACTGCCTCTGCCCGAGGGCGGCTGGGCTGGCGGCGGTTGTCCTGGTCGCGGCGGCATCTGTCCCTGGCCGGAGATGGAAATGGGCACGGGCACTGGCACGGGCTGGACGTAGAGAGCCCCGCCGCCTGGCACGCCGACGCCCACGCCTGGTGCTCCCTTGAGCACGCCGTGCGGCGGCTGGGCATACAGATACGAGCTGGGAGCTGTCAGGGAGGGCACGGTGACCGTATCGCCGCGGTACATGGCCGTGGAGCGGACAATGTGCTTCATGGACATGCTCGGGGGCGGCGGTCCATGGTGACGGTCCGCCGAGGATGAGGAGCTGCCGCCACCGCTGCCAGCCGATGAGCCAGAGCCGCTGTGAGCCGTGTGCGGTGAGTGGCCATCGCGCGGCGGCTTCTTGATGCTCAGGTCCAGGGTCTGGGGCTCCGGCTCCGGCACCTGCTGCTGCTGCTGCTGTTGCTGCAGCTGCTGCTGCACCTGGGCGTGCACCTGCTGCGGATGCTGAGCGTGCGGCGGATGGCCCGGATGTCCTGGATGCTGCTGCTGCTGCGAGGGATGGCCGGGATGCTGCGAGGGCGGCGGCTGTTGCAGGCCACGTGGCGGATGCGCCGTTGGGACATTGTAGATGATCGTCTCCGGCGGCGTGGGCGTCGAGTGGCTGCTCTTGGCTCCTGCTCCGCCTCCTCCTCCGCCTCCGCCTCCTCCTCCCTGCTTCACCACCGGCGTAATGGTGGCCTTGTCCACCACGCCAGCTGCCGCGGCAGCGGCATGGCTCATGAGGCCCGGGTGGCTGCCGGGCGGCACGCCCACGCCCACGCCGAAGCCGAGGTGGGGACTGACCACCGACAAGGTGGCCAGGCTGTCGCTGGTGCCGTTGTTGCTGCCGGCATTGGGCCCAGCTCCCGAGCTGGTCGGCGGCTGGGGCGGCGGAGCCACGGCGGCTGGCCGCGAGCTCTGCAGCTTTTGCACGGAGGTGCCATGCGGCACGCCCGACGAGGACTGCGGCGGCGGTGGTGCTCCGCCGGCCTGCTGCTGCTGCTGCTTGAGTATGCCTGCCGGCGGCGGCTCCTGGCGGTATTCCATGACAATGGTCAGCTCCTTGCGGTCCAGATTGTTGGCCGATTGCTGCTGCTGCTGCTGCGGGGACTGACTTTGGCCAGGAGTTGACGCCTGTCCTTGGCCTTGTCCTTGTCCTTGGGCCTGTCCCTGCTGACCTCCCTTGGGCTGCGGACCCTTGTGCTTCAGGGAGCGCTCAATGACCGAGAAGACGCAGTCCTGGACATTGTTGACAGCCTCGCGACGCATGGCAATGGGTCCATTGACTCCCTGCTGCTGCTGCTGCTGCTGACCAGCCGTGCCCGGGGCCACGCCCATATTGGCCACTCCCGGCGGCTGCAGACCGGCCACATTGTTGTGTCCATGGCCATGGCCGTGAAAGAGCACCTTGGGACTCTGGCGATTGGCCGGCGAGTTCTCGTTCTCCTCGTCCGCCGTCTCGGTGGCCGACGAGTCGTACTCCTCGCTGGTTTTCTGCTTCTTGGGCGCCTGCCCGGCGGCCGGCGGCAGCAGGCGATCGTTGTCGTTGCTGCCACCGCCCGGGGTGGTTCCAGATCCTGCCGCCGCCGCCGCTGCAGCCGCCGCCGCTGCCGCCTTGCCACTCATCCGGGTGGGCGTGATAATCAGCGGTGTGTCACCGCGCTGTGTCGCCGCGGCGGACGACGTCTTGGGCGGCGGTGGCTGCGGCTGTGACAGCTGCTGGGCCGCCGCTGCCGCTGCCGCCGCCGCCGCTGCCTGCTGCTGCTGCTGCTGCTGCTGCTGATGGTGATGATGCTGCTGCTGCTGGTGCTGGTGCTGCTGGTGGTGTAGCTGGTGCTGCAGGTGCTGCTTGATGGAGGTGAGCGACTTGTGGCGCTGCAGATTCTCCGGACTCTCCACCGAGGCCGTGTCGGAGCCGCCGGGCTCCCGTTCGTCGCAGGACGAGGTACTGACATCCGTCTCATCACCGCCGCTGCCACTGCCGGCGCCGCCGCTGGAGCCGTCGGTGAGATTCAGCTGGGGATCCAGCTTGCGGCGGATGCGCATCAGGCAGGCGGAGCAGCAGCGGGTGGCGTGCGGCGGTATCTGGAACTCGGCCATCACCGGGTCGCGCACCTCCGGCGCCAGCTCGAAGAGGCGGGAGGGAATGTTCCGCAGCCGCTGGGCCCGATCCTTGGGATTGGGGCACGTGGGCAGCGGACAGTTGGGGTAGCGGCTGCGCACCGACTTGCACTGGCAGCTGTTGCAGACGCGGGCGCCCGCCGGGATGGTCTCGTCGGGAATGCCGTACTGCTGGCCGCGGCCCTTCTTCAGGGGCCGGGTGCGAGGACAGGCCTCCGCCTTGCACACGAAGCAGCTGGCCAGGCGGTCTGGAAGGAGGCAAAAACAGAGGAGAGAGAGTGGAGGTTAGTGGAGGTGACATGGTCGTTGATCCATTATTATATAGAAAATATATATATATATATATAGTAAATATTCAATCCTGCAACGTTCCGAGAGAGATTATTTCAAGGAGGTAAGGATAACACGCTTTCTCTTAGCTCGCCGAATAATTAATTGGGAATTATTAGCTCATGGAGTAAAAATAAATTAAAATCAAATAAATGTAAATTTAACTAAGTTACATTAAGTAAACAAAGAAAAACTTGAAAGGACACTACACAAAGTTTATATAGCCTTGGGAAGTTTGCAATTGAATTATAGGAACTTATAGGAAATCGATCATAACTAAGCTTAAAATATTCGCATTTTGGGAATCGATATTTATCGATATTTCTCTAAGACAATTTTAAGGCCAATTCAAAGTTTAAAAATCTCATAACTAAGCCAAAAATGCATTAATTTCAATTCGGGAAGCTTTCCTATGCTAGTTTTTATTAGATTTATTAATCTGCAAACTTCTTTTGAAATTTTAAAAAATTTCAATTTTTGCCAATTTTTGAAAATTTTAATGATGTAACCCCTTATCAAATTTGGAAAATTTTGAAAAAAATTAAATTTTTGTCGAACATAGCTAAAGTGATTCGCCTGTCGATGCTGATCAAGAATATATATGCTTTATAGGGTCGGAAATGACTCCTAAAATTAATATTTAAAAAAATGTGAATTTTGGCCAATTTTTGAAAATTTTAATGATGTAACCCCTTTCCTTTTTTTGCAAAAATTGAAAATTTTTGAAAATTTTTGTTTTTTGCCGGAGGTGGCTAGATCGATTAAGTTTTTGATGCTGATCAAGAATATATATGATTTATAGGGTCGGAAACGACTCCTTCATTGTGAACAAGCTACTGAATAAAATAATAAATAAATAATACCATTCTTTAAATTGATATTTTTATATGACCATTTTTTCGACAACTCGAAGGTTAAAAATCTCATAACTAAGCCAAAAATGCTTTAAATTTAATTCGGGAAGCTTTCCTATGTTAGTTTTTATTAGGTTAATAAATCTGCAAACTCCTTTTGAAATTTTAAAAAATTTAAATTTTTGGCAATTTTTGAACATTTTAATGATGTAACCCCTTTCCTTTTTTTAAAAAAATTGAAAATTTTTAAAAATTTTTGTTTTCCCCCGGAGATGGCTAGATCGATTCGGCTTTTGATGCTGATCAAGAATATATACGGTTTATAGGGTCGGAAATGACTCATAAATTTAATATTTAAAAAAATGTGAATTTTTGCCAATTTTCGTAAATTTTAATGATGTAACCCCTTTCCTTTTTTTGAAAAAATTGAAAAAATTTCGAAATTTTTTTTTTCTTCCGGACATTGCTAGATCAATTCGCCTGTCGATGCTGATCAAGAATATATATGATTTATGGGGTCGCAAATGACTCCATCACTTAGTTTCAAGCTTCAGAGTTGAAATTATTGTACTTTTAGAATACAATCCCTGTAATTACAAAATGCTTAATCATCTTAATTCTATCAACGCAATAAATGTGCTTAACTCTGATTTTTTGCTACGAGTGTAGGCACAGAAGTTATGCAAACACATTAAAAAATGCGATTTAATTAAAGCAACTGGTCAGGCGCAGGCAGCAAGGAGGCAAAAGGCGGGGAAAGGACGACAACAAGGACGAGGATGAGGATGAGAATGAGGATGAGGCTGAGGCCGCTTTCATTAAGCCACTTAACAAATAATGAGCAGCAGGCAATTGAATATTTTAAAACGCTTTTCCCCCGCGCGCAGCCAGCTCGTTCAAGGAAAAGTGCTGGGGGTTCAGGACGCTGATGATTGCTGATGGTCGGAAAAAAGGAATAAAAGGTTAAAAAATAAAGCAAGGAAAGCTAATTTGAGGTAACTTCTATTAGAAACAATGAAAACCGAAGCAAATAACCTTCTAATTAATATTATTTTTTGTTTGCTAACAAAATACGAAAGCGAGTGTGCGTGTGTGTTTGGATTTTAATCTGAATTAATTCCGTTTCAAGATATTCCCTCAAGTGAGGAAATGCGAGATTATTATCCTGACCAACCGGAAGAAACCACCACCACCACCACCACCACCACCATCACCAGCAGACTTCTGTTCAGTTCTGTTTGTCTTAGTTTTTGTTTTTGCCACTTTAATAATTTTACAATTTTAATGATTTGCAAATAAAGCAAGCGAGCGGGCAAACAATTGCGGCATTTAACCAAAATCAATGTAATTAAAATGAAAACGAGAAGGAAATAATGGCTGGCTCTGAGGAGAGGCTGGAGGATAGCCAGTAAAATCAATCAGCGCGTTTTAAATGTCAGCGGGGAAGAACCTTCCGTTTCTGCTTCTGCTTTTTTGCTTCTGTTTCTGCTTCTGCTTTTTGCTGCTGATTCTGCTTCTGCTTCAGCTTTTGCTACTCCTGCTTCTGCTTCTGCTTTTTGCTTCTGAGTCTGCTTCTGCTTTTGCTACTCCTGCTGACCAAATAAAAGCGACTGCTCCTTCCTTCCTTTTATACATTTTCATCCTCTCGCGAATCTCGGCGGAATATGAAAATACATCAAAGTAGCCTCGTCTCGCTTTTCTCCATATTCCCATTTCCATGTCCATTAAAAAAAAAAAAAAAACGATGAGTAAAAAATGCTTTTTGAGCGTTAAAATTTTAATAAGCCACTCATTTTAATTTTGATTGTTAAGCGGAGGGCGGGAACAAAAAAAAATGCACCAACGACGAGAGCTCGTTTTTTCTTCTCTGGGCTCAGGGAGCTCAATCAAATTGCAATTATAGATTGCAAATTAAATAAAAATCACAAAATAAATATTTAATATTAATAACAGTAATAACAATAAGAGTAACCAGTAACCAGCAACCAATAACCAGTAAAGAGATCAACAAATAGCGGCCAACCGATACAAAAAATGTTGTAAATCAAAATGAAAACACATGAAAATGAAAACGAAACGCGATTGTGTGTCAATGAAACGGACGTCAAGATACTGTTTAAATCTATATTTACATATTTAAATAATTAATTCATCAGGTTTCTAATGACAAAAAACATCATTTAACTAACTAAAAATATATGTAAAATATATATATAAAATATAACAATATATCACTCATAAAATGAAGTGGAAAATGGTAAATTGTAAATTGAAAATGGGAAATTCCAGGACATGCCCGCACTTGGTATTCCAGGGGCAGCAACAAATAAATTAATTAATAAACGGACCCGGAAAATATGGGCTGAGGTTGCCGAAAGGGGCGGCAGAGCTGGGACATCGTCGTCAATCATCTGCGGGATGGGGGTCAGGTCGAGTGCCCGGGCGAACCTTGTTTTTTATTATTTAATTTTGATTTAAAAATATATATCGTGTAAATATTTTATGCACTCCGGCCGATGGCAGGGCTTAAAATTGGTATGAACAGCCAAAAAAAAAATAATGGGAAAAGTCAGCCATTTTTATAATGATTTAAAAATCAACTTGATTCGCAGCGAGACTTCACATTGTCCTATTTGATTGTAAACGAAAAGCTAATTTATAATTTTATTTTGTATAGAAAATATGTGATATTAAGTTGGAATTTGTAAATAAATATTGAGATTATATAGAAAATAAGAGAAATTAAAGCTTATTTTCGTAAAAGGAGTAGCTTAAGTATTTGTATTCCTTAAATAGATATTTATCGATATTTTTATGCGACCATTTTTTTTCGATAAATCAAGGCTTAAAAATCTCATAACTAGGCCAAAAATGCTTTAATTTTAATTCGGTAAACTTTCCTATGCTAAGTTTTATTGGATTAATAAATCTGCATACTCAATTTGAATTTTAAAGAAATTAAATTTTTTGACAATTTTTGCAAATTTTATAAAATTTTGAAATTTTGAAAAAAATTTCGAAAATTTATTTTTCCTCCGGACATTGCTAGATCGATTCGTCTGTTGATGCTGATCATGAATATATATGATTTATGGGGTCGCAAATGACTTCTTCATAGCTTTACAAGCTTCTAACTATTAATATAATATATTATATTATATATTTAACATTTTGTATATTATTTTCCAAGTGCCTCCTTCGATTGGATTAAAATCTGTCTTTCCAAATCGAATTATTCAATTATAATTATATGAAACCACAAAATGGGGGACACACTGATCAAATGTCAGACACACAATTGATGTCCCTTCTGTTCTCTGTCCTCGTTCCGGGGAAAAACTCTCTGGCACACACACACTGGGGTTCGGACATGACAGCTCGACAAAAATGAAGTCAAGTCGACTGTAATTAATACATATTAATGGAAATTTGTGTTAATT
The DNA here is from genome assembly GCA_035046265.1 of Drosophila bunnanda. NCBI lineage: Eukaryota > Metazoa > Arthropoda > Insecta > Diptera > Drosophilidae > Drosophila > Drosophila bunnanda. Next base: position 1,868,283 of record JAWNOB010000017.1, read on the forward strand.
AAATGTGACCTATGGCATGAAAGCTCATTGCTCACTGCCCACGGCTGCCTCGCACCCGCCTCGTTCGGTTTTCATAGCATACTTATGCGGGCAACTGGAGACGAGAAACTGCAGTCTCCTCGCTTTAAAGTAATTCAATCAAATAATAACAACAAATATAACCGATGGGGGGGGGGGGGAAAAAAGAACTGTGATATGAATTTCCGTTCATCGCGCTTTTATTTTATTTTATTTCATTTCATTTGAGTTCTGCCTGTTTTCTTTTTAATTTTTTGTGAGCTTTTTGTTTGCTGACCAGCATCGTTCGTTGTCGTCAGCGGCAGCGGCAGCGGCAGCAGCTCTCTTTGCATTTCGATCAATTTTATTAATAATTCAATCAGTCAAAAAATTATTTGAACCGCCCCCAAAGGAAAACAAAAAAGTTTCGATGCCAGCAGAGGAGGCAGCACCACACCGCACCGCCCACCACAGTAAAAGGAGGAAGTGGAGGTGAAAGATACTGAGATATTCCCAGGAAAAGCGGAACAAGACGTGCGGCTTGGCTTTTCTTCATGCACAGGAGAAAAAAAAGCACATAGAATTCATAAATTACTTCAGAATTCGCCAGAGATCTAATTTTAAAAATTAAATTTATGGGACAATTATTAGTACCATTATACTAATTTATAAATTCTCAACATCAAATAAATAATAAGATATTCCTAAATATATACAAAAAAAGAGAAAGATTGTAAATTTTGTTCAAAATCGAAATCTTCTCAAGAAATTGCTTTTTTTCTTAAAATTCATATATATTTTTTTAAGAATAAACCTAGATTTTCGTCCCTATGCTTTTCCACTTCCTGTGCTTCGATTCTCGCCGATTTTGCGGCTATATTTTCCACTTTGATTTGTGCAGTTTGCGACTATTTGGGGACAGAGGAAGATGGAGTAGAAGCCTTGGAGGAGGAGATGGCAAAGGCAGATGAAACGTAGAACATTGCCAGTTATTTGCACAGTAAAAAAAATATATATATAATATATATATATGGGAAGGAAAAAGCGAAAGAAAGGGAGTCGGGGGAAAAAAGCAAAAACCAAAAGTAAATCAAAACGACAAACAAAACAAAACGAGACGCAACGCACAGCACAGAGCACCGCAACCCCCATCTTGGGCAGGCTGTCTCTCTTTTCCCCGCAGCTCGCCCAAAATGAAATAATTCCATTAGTACAATTTCTTTTGCAAGTACAAAGAGTAAATATTGAGGCGCGCGGTCTATGAGCAGGGGGGAAGGATACTGCTGGGGCAAATATATCTATATATATGTATATATGTATATAATATATATTTAAGAAGGCATCTCAATGTGTAGGCCTAATGTCTCTGCTTTGCGAATGGGATGCTGACCTAGTAAGTAATAGTATCTAGTACACATTATCAAAGCAATTACCGAAAAACCAGCTTCCCATGCCCAGTCCCTGCCTTTCCTCCTTCCCTCTGGCATGCCTCATGCCCAGGCCCTGCCTTTCTCCCTTCCTTCTCATGCCATGGCATGAAAATGCACCTCCTCCCTCCTCGCTCATTTGCATTCATCATTCCAAATGCTGCACAATAATTGTGCAATTAAATTTCGACCATTTGAACAAATAGTTTTGGCTTGCCAACCAAATATATACATATATATATTAGCAAACACAAATTAACCTGAACTTATCCTCCCTTCGGCACGTGGTAATTCCCACTGGATTCTCCTCTGGACTCTGCTGCAGCAGCACAAAATTTCTGCACAAGTTACCAAAAATTTATTTAACTTTCAATTAGACAATTGAAAACAACAATAGCAGAGAGAGAAAGGGATAGAGAGGGGGAGAGAGAGATAGGGATAGAGAGGGAGAGAGAGATAGGGACAGAGAGCACAAGCAAGCGGGTTGTAGAGAAAGCGGCAAGAGGAGAGTACCTCCAAAAAGTGAGAGAAAAGGTCAGGTTCTTGAATTATCAAATTTTAGTTTGTATAAAACTATTTTAAATATTTATATTAAAATAATTTTAACATTATTTCCAAGGATAAAGTTTTAAAAAATGTTTAAAAATTCAAAGATATAAAATATATAGTTTTTAGTATTATAACAGTTAATTATTTTTCCCATCTTTTAAAGCATACATTTTTAAATCAAACAAAATAGTTCGATTTATACAAGTTAGTAGCTTGTAAACCTTAAAATCGTTTGAAATGAAAACCCAAATCCAATCAAATCTCTGCCGCAACAACCCATAACAATCAATTTGGAATTTATAACAACTTTACATCGGAAAAGCAACTATTTGGGGGGGAAAAAGGCAAGCTGGAAAAACGCCGTTACACAAAAAAAGAAAAAAAAAATCGGCCAATTAAAAAATATACGAGAATATCTCCGGCAAGCGCTGGCGAAAGCAAGAGCAAGCAAAACGCTGGCAGCAGGAGCAGCCGCGTCGCAGGACGAAGGACACAACCGCTAATTAGCACCATGGGGAATTTGTTGTTGGCAGAGCGAAGGAGAGTAGCGGAGCAGAAGAAGTGGCAGCACCACAACTTGCGTAAGCAGAAGAAGGCACCGGCGGTGGAGAGCTGCCAACTTGTGCAAACATCAAAGAGCAGCCAATTCCAGGAAACTGGAAGTGGAAGCCTGCCTGGAGAGACTGGGGGAGCGAGAGAGATAGATGGGTGTACAGCAGAAGGAATTATGACAGCATGCACCCACACACACACACACACACACACACATATGCAAAGAGAGTGCGAGTGGGAGGCAGCGAGAGTCAGTGACAGAAACAGAACGAGAGAGAGCGAAAGATCACACAGAGAAAAACAAAGGGGATCTCCTTACTTTGGTATCTTTTCTATTTCTATTCTATTCTACTTTTGGTATTATTTTCGGTATTTATCCCAGAAATAATACCGCTTTTATAACCTTGCATGGTATTTAAATTTTAGTCAGGAGCTTGTTTCGCTGTGAAGAAGTCATTTCCGACCCTATAAATCATATATATTCTTGATCAGCATGAAAAACTGAGTCGATCTAGGTATCTTCAGAGAATAAAAAAAATTTTCAAAAATGGGCAAAAATTCACATTTTTTTAAATATTAAATTTAGGAGTCATTTCCGACCCTATAAATCATATATATTCTTGATCAGGATCAAAAACTGAATCGATCTAGCCATCTCCGGCAAAAAACAAAAATTTTCAAAAATTTTCAATTTTTGCAAAAAAAGGAAAGGGGTTACATCATTAAAATTTACGAAAATTGGCCAAAATTCACATTTTTTTAAATATTAAATTTAGGAGTCATTTGCGACCCTATAAAGCATATATATTCTTGATCAGCATCGACAGCCGAATCGATCTAGCCATCTCCGGCAAAAAACAAAAATTTTCACAAATTTTCAATGTTTGCAAAAAAAGGAAAGGGGTTACATCATTAAAATTTACGAAAATTGGCCAAAATTCACATTTTTTTAAATATTAAATTTAGGAGTCATTTGCGACCCTATAAAGTATATATATTTCTAATCAGCATCGACAGGCGAATCGATCTAGCTATGTTCGACAAAAATTTAATTTTTTTCAAAATTTTCAAAATTTTATAAGGGGTTATATCATTAAAATTTTCAAAAATTGACAAAAATTCAAATTTTTAAAAATATTAAATTGAGTATGCAGATTTGTTAACGTTACAAAAACTAACTTAGGAAAGCTTTCCGAAATAAAATTAAAGCATTTTTGGCTTAGTTATGGGATTTTTAAGCTGTGATTTGTCGACAAAAATTGTCATATAAAAATATCGATAAATATCGATTCAAGGAATGAGAAAATTTAAACCATTGTTATGATTAGCTTCCGATTCGAAACTAATTCAATTTCCTTTCTGGTTTCTAACAAATAAAATATATTGTAAATCAAAATGATTATGACAATATGATCATTTTTGCAGTGTGACCAAAGGCGAGCAGATAGTGAGCACCGTATAATTGTAAATACAGTTAATATGAACGTCGCGCTTCGCTCGGCCCCGCAACCGGCTCGGCTCGGTTTGGCGCAAACGCTTTCGCTTTGCTTGGCACTTTTAATTTGCGAAATGGTGTTGATTTAACGGCAAAGGCGGCATTGGCTCAGGAGAAAGGGCGAGAAAAAGGACGCGAAAGGACGAGGACGAGGACGAGGGCGGCAGCAGCAGCAGCAGCATCAGCGCAACACAAAAGAAAATTGAAAATACAACAGAATGGAAAAGCATATTTTATTCCGGGCAATTGTGGCCGTCATTTCAACTGGAGCAGCAGCAGCAGCAGCTCCCCCAAAAGTGCATACGAGTGTGTGTGTGGTTTGTGAGTGCGAGTGCACTGAGAGAAAAAACAAACACAAAGTGGGACCTTAAAAAAAATAATTGGACATTTTTGCGGTCTCTAAATTAAAAAAGAAAAGGAATAAATATACAAACAACCTAAAGAAAATCTACTAAATAACCATGGAAACTATTAACCGGATTTCCTAATTAAATTTTAATATTAATATTAAATTAATAATCCTAAAATATTAATATTAAATCTAAAAGTATTCACTTATATATTTAAAAAATATATAATTGCCTTGCATTTAATTTAAAAAATATATTCAAAATATATTGTAATTATTTTCTTTACAATTAAAGCATCGTTCTTCCTTTTTTTTTTGGTCAACACAATTTTCACTGATTAATAACGTGAGCGAACGAGAGGGGAGACACTGAGACAGAGAGAGAGAGAGATAATCAAAAGGGTGTGCAATTTTAATTGAGCAATTTAATTACATATGTAAGCAAAAGTCTCAGCGAGAGAGAGACAGAACCAACAGAGAGCGGGGGAAAGAGATAGAAAACAGCACACACACACACGCTCATAATTAGCAGATGCTGTTCCTTTCCGGCTCTTTACACAATCTTCTCGTTGTGTATATATATATGTTGACTCTTTGGCTTCGGCTTTTTACTTATTTTTGGATTATTTTTACTACACGCCTGCCTGCTGTTGGTCTTTTTCGGCAGTTTCCGTTTCCGTTTCAGTTTTAGTTGGTTCAGTAATTAGTTTGGCGGCGCCTAAAAGAAGGCAACAGTTTTGCGAGGCAAGTTGCCTGAGTTTTGCATGGTTACCCTTTCCCTTTTGGCTTAAGTTGGATATTAATGGGTAATTTTAAGAATATATATTTAATTGATGCATTAGGGGAATGTCTTCTACTTATTATTAAAATTAAAGAAAAAAAACTAGCTTAGAATTTAAAATCCTATTAAAAGATGGTTTAAAAAGAAAAGAAATTAACTTTGGAAAGTTGAAGTTTATTAATTGCAGTTTGCAATTGAATTATGGGATCAAATTGGAAATTAAAATGTTCGCTTTCGATATTTTTCTATAACAATTTTTTCGACAAATACCCTAAAAGGGTATAAAAATAAGCAAATAAGCAAATAAATATTCTCTACTTCCCAAAAAATTAATTTATAATACTTAAAACCTATTTCAAAACTCATTATTTTATGCTTTTTAATTCATTTTTAACAAGTATAATTTTCTAAGCTAAGAAAATTGCATTAGATAAACGACATACGTCCTCCTTTTCCGTTTTTGACAACATTAATCCAGTAATCCTGCCAGTGCCCAGCACATTTTCTGCTAATATTCCCCCATCCTTTCACCCTTTTTTTTGGGTGGGGATCAGGGGAATGGAACAGAACAGTGTTTTCTCTTTCCCTTCGAATTTTCCAACCAATTTTCCCCCCCTGGTTCCCTTTATGCATTGCATTGCGCGTTAGCGAGGGCAATTAGAAAGACGCGTTTACCGCTGCACTGGGCGAAATAATTGTTACTGCAAATATTTAACAAAGTCAAAAGGGACTTTTTTTGTAATCCCTAAAAATTAAGGTAATATTTTAAATAGTTTTAAAGATTATATTAAATATTATTTTGTTTAGAAAGAAGAGTCTTTAAATTTGTAAGTAGAGGAAATATCAGAGATGCCACAGAAATCACTGTTTTCTCTCTCTCTATTTTAAAAATCTTAATTTTATGAAAATTGGATCACTATATCCTATAGCTGCCATAAATTTAGAGAAAAAATTTAAAATTGTAACTTTAGAACTGTAAATATAATATTTATGGGTAAATGTCATAAAAGTTGGCATTACTTTATAATTTTTCCTCATGTGTATTTATAATTAATATCTAATTAAGACATTTTAACGTTGAGGTATAGTTAATTTTATACAATTTTAAAATAGTGTTTGTTGAAATTTAATCAACATTGATTTGTTAAATCATATATATAAATTTTTTAGAGATCTCACTGTTACTTTTTTATATTCTTTGAACCCTAACGAATTGAGTATTAATATTCTAAAAAATTCGAAATTTTTCAACTTGTTTTTTTAATATATATTTTTTTTCTGCGTGTCCAAGTTGACACATTTTGAGCGGGCCGAAAAACTCCCGACCTGGCGAATGGCGAATGGATGGATAGATTTTCAGGGGAGTTGTTACTGGGGGGCTGGGCTGGGCTGGGCTCTATTGGACAGATGGATTGGATTGCCATTGGGGGATACAGGATGATGCAGGAGAGGTGCAACGGCAACGGCAACGGCGGCTTACAAATTGTGAAATGCGAGTGAGTAATTATGATTTACTAATTAGCAAACACACTCGAGGGCAGGCCAGCGGTGGGCGGGGCAGCGGAGCCACAAAACTGACAAACTGCCAGGCAAACAAATTGGTTGTGCAAAACGCGAATGCGGGATGCGGATGAGGATGTGGATGTGGATGAGGATGAGGATGTGGATGTGGGATGCGGATGCGGATGAGGATGCGGAAAGCGAATTGGCGGCTAATGCGCTGGACAAACAAAACGAAACAGAGAGCGCAGGGCCACAAGCCTGAGACACACACGCACATCCCGCCAAAGTCTATTAATTAGCTGCACCAAACACAGGTGCGGAAAAAGGGAAATGGGGAAAACAGTGGGGGAGGGGGAAATGGATGCTGCAAGCTCTGTTCCCCCTCCTCATCTTCCTCCCAAGCGCGTGTAACGCGTGTTACGCGGATTTGCTCATCAAATTCGCTAATTGTTTTTGCTGCTTTGGCCAGGCGGCGGCAACGGGGCAGCATCCAAATTTTCCTCCTAAAAAAAAAAACTAAAAAAAAAAACTGAGAAGGGTGCAGGTTATGCACTTGGAGAAAATGTTGGATTTATTATCAGGTACTGTCGTGGACACGAGATATAATAAGGAAAGTAACAAATCAGACAGGAAGAAAAAAAAAACAGGGAGAACCTTCTTCATTTCGAAATTGCAGCGTTAAAAGCCATTTAAATATTTTAAATATATGATTTCATTAATATTATGATTAATATTATTATATTCTTTATACAAATATTTATGATGTTATTAGTGAATCGAAATATTTGCTTTTGGGCTTTTTAATCGATTTTTTAATATTTTTATTATATTATATTTTATTTATATATACTATATTTTTATTTTATATTTTATATATGTATTATCTTTCTTGAAGATCAAACTTTAAAAATGTCATAACCAAGCCAAAAAATATTATTTATTTCAATTCAGAAAGCTTTACTGTGTTAGTTTTTAATAAGTTAACTAATCGGAATATTGAACTTAATATTTATTAATTTAATTTAATCCATTGTTTCAAGAGGAAAAAGAAACAAATCGATTTTTGCAGAAATCATTACTACAATTTGTAGAGTTTTGTATTTGTAATGAGAATTATAAATCCGCGATGAATAAAATAAAAATATAACACATTTTATTTGACAAGAAGAATTAAGAATTAAGAATTCTTAATCTCAGAAGTTTTACGAGTTTTCAAGTTAAAAAAAAACTGCATTAAATAAAAATGACATACAAAACGTTGCTACTAACTATTATAATAAAACAAAAAAACCAAATGCATGTTAAATTTAGTAAACTTCAGTAATTTTTGTATCTTTTTTAGCTCTTTTTTTTAAGTGAAATTTGATTTAGTGTGGAATTTTTTTTGGAGTGTACTCGCGCGAGTCCAAACAATTAGCGTAATTTCAGTTTTGTTCAAAATTTCATAAACGGCGCGCGGGTCCTGGGTCTTTGTCAGGTGACTTTGGTGGCTCTTTCCTCGTACCCCTCTACCCTCCCACTTTGGCAAACTCTCCCTTTTTTGGCCGCCCCCTTTTGACCAGTTTTTCCCGCCTGCCACCCCCCCTCCGGCACTTTTTGGTGCATTGCGGGCAGTTAAGCCGCTTGCAGCGGCGTGCGTTGCATACTTTTGGGCGGTTGGGCATTCGGCCCTTTTTGACAGCCGGACATAGCTCAAAACATCAAATTTGGCATTTTGGCAGCACCCAACACCCAACACCCAACACCCCACCGAACCGAAGCACTTCTTATTTCGCGTTTACTTTCCATCAGCATAATGCACAAAAGAGCAGCAGCAGCAGACATCACTTCAAAATGCAATGAACAAATTAATAAAACAACAACAGCAACAATAATGGTAAGTAAGTAAGTAACGCCCGTGTGTCACCAGTTTAATAGTCCAAATTGAGGGTACACACATCCTGCTGCGCCCAAAATGCTTTCAAATTTCGTTTTTGGCGCGCTTTCTATTTTTTCCCCCCGTGTTTTTGGAGCTTTGCCTTCTTTGGGTGGCACCCCTTGCCTTTTTTTTCTCTCTCCTTTTTTTTTGTTGTTGAGAGAGAGAGAGGGGGGTTTTTTTGGCACACAAAAAGAATTTTTAACTAACACAAAATGGCTGTTGATTTGTGTGAGATAAGGGAGAGGGAAGGGAGATACGAGAGAGAAAGAGAGATACGAGAGAGAAAGAGAGAGAGAGAGAGAGAGTGGGAAGAATATATATCTCTGGGGATCTGGCGAAGAGAGTATGTATTTCCTGGCTGGGGGATTAGTGCGTTATTCGTTTCATCGCACCCTTTTGTTTTGTTTGTTTTCTCTTTTATCCCAAAAACAAAAAAAGAAAAGAGTTCAATTGCAATCTTGTGTTGGCCAAAGTTGGTGTTGTTGTGGTTGTTGGTGTTGGTGTAAAATCTACACCACACAACACACTACAAAAAAGTGCAGAATATTCTATTTTGGAGAAGTACTCCCTCAAAATAATAAAAATAATAATAAAAGTACAAAACCGATAATTGTAATTGTAATACTAACGAAATATTTTCAACAATTTCACCAACAATACAAAACAAAGTCAACAACTTAAACTTTCCAACATTTTTCTAAGGAAACCTCAACAGCATTGCAAAAATATGTTTCAAATTTGCAAAACTTCAATCAGTTTCAAGCTTTTAGAGATTTTTCCAGTGCATATGTATGCATATCCTGGATATCCTGTTCTGTTCTGTTCTGTTCTGCTGTTGCCTTGTGCTCTTTGCTTTACTCCTGGTGTTGCTTCTTTTTTTCGGTGTGCGTTTGGTTTATTAATGTTGACCGTCAATTATGTTTTAATTGTCATAAAAGGTTTGTCCCTTTTGACTCGCTTCCACACAGAAGCGAAGGATGAGCAGCGGCAGGATATCGCTGCAAGGATACCTGTGAGTGTATATATATATACATATATATATATATATTTATGTGTATGTGCGAGTGAGTGGAGTGGAGTGGAGTGGAGTGTATGCAAACAATAAAATCCAACTGGGATAAGCTGCAGCTGAGCGCAGGACGAGAGGCAGGAAGGAAGGATGAGAGTGGCGGCAGCACCAGGAACAGAAGTTGCTTGTCAACATGGACAAAGCCGGGCTGGTTGTGCGTGTGTATATGGCTGTGTGTGTGTGTAAGCCAGTTGACAGGCGAGGCGAGTGTGTGTCCTGTTGCTGCTGTTGCTGCTGCTGCTGCTGCTTCGATTTGGTTTTCCGGTTGTCAGGCAATTTGCCAACTTACTGCAAAGATCAGCACAAAGTGTGGCCCACACAAAGTGAGGCAAAAGTGACACACAGCGCTTCGTTTTTCAACGTTTCATTAATTGAATTGAATTGAATTGTGCATCACGGAGACGTTGGGGACTGCGACAGCAGGTGACACAATTCCACTGTGCAGCTTACAGTGGGGCGATTTCAACAACATTTCAAATGATTTCAACAAAAAGTGTGAATGAAATTAGGATTAGTATAAAATGTATATTGATACATTAAATAAAAGGTTTATTTTGTAATTAAGTTGGAATATTTATGGTGTTGTTGAAGTATTAGTGAATTGGTGAATTTTTCAACAATTCGTTAAAATTCTGCACTTTTTGAGAATATATCCTAATTAAATTCACATAAGTTTAATTTAAAAAAAAGCTATAAATTTTTGTATAATCTCACTAAAAAAAAATCCTGGTAACAAGCGATCCCTTATAGATGATCCCGAGAGTTAATAAACAAGTAGAAAACACCAACAGTGCATTTAACAATTAAAAAATGTAACAACAAAACCAGACAAAAAGGACACGGACATGTGTACATCCGGATAAGGATACAATTCAGGATGGGGTATTAATGCAACGTTTAAAATACATGCCACAGATTGACGACGATGTCGAAAAAGCTGCGCACAGTTGGATTTTTGATGTATTTTTGTTGTAAATTTATTTACATTTTCTTTTTTTTTTTATTGGGCATTTCAGGACATGTATTTTTTTGTTGTTGTATTTTCCCCGTTTTTATGCCAATTTATGGAATTTATTTTTTGCCTACGTTGTGATTATTTATTCAAAAAGTTGGCCTCGACCAGCGTCTGGCGGACGGCCCCTGTCCGTTTTCCTTCTCCATTTGCCACATTTTCTACCCATTTTGCACCTTTCCGGAAGGGGAGAGACAGGCAGAGATGGAGGAGATGGAGGGGAGAGAAAGAGATCCTGCAGCAGCAGCAGCCAGGACTTTCGACTTTTCGGTGTAATTGCAATTGTTGTCAGTGGGCGGCGGAGGTAGGTAAATAAATTAATAACACAATTTATGCATGACGCACATTTATAATTACATTTGGAAATAATTTAATTAAAATTGTTAACGCTTGATTGAAGTGAAATCGAAGCGGACAGGAAGCGAGTGCGGCGTGAGAGGTCCTTGCCAAAGGCGACTTAATTAAATTAGCCTATCAATAAGGGCCATGCCATATAGCATAATAAAAAGCCAACAAACTGACCAATTGCCATATCGGACAGCCGAAATCTGTCCCACTCTCCCTCCTATTTGTATTTTAGGGGCAACCGCAACGAGTGTCCTTTTTTTCAGAGAGGAAGGAAGGACCCAAAGGGTGCGGTTGCTCAAATAAACCGATCAGCAGTAACGGTAATTAAAAGCCAACCAAATGACCAAATAAGCCACACGAAAAAAATTTGGATGGGGGGGAAAATGGGGGAAAAGCAGCGTTGGTTTTGTATGCTGATGGAAATCTTAGAAAAATAATGCAGCAAGCGAAACAAGGTGTAGTTTGAATCAAGGGTTACTCTGGATAAAATCAACAAAGAATATGTATCTTCAAGATATAGTAAATAGAATATAAAAATAAATAATATAATGCATAATTTCCTCTTTGAAAACTCCTTTGAAGCAAAGAAACTTTAATGAAATCTAAACAAGCCTAGATTTTGATAATATTGAAGCCATGACTTGGTCCTTCGAGCCGGATATAATAAGTTTATTAGTATATATAATAAACTTGTTATTATTTATTATACTTATTTTATTTATGATGGAATCATTTAAGGAAAAACTATAAATATTTCAAAAATAAGCTTAAAACAGGACTGCGCCCACACAGAGCACCTGAGGAATTAAGAATATTGTTAGGGTATTTACGCTAATAGCTGATTGGGAATTCCAGCAACACAACCACCAGACACACACACACACATACACACATTTACTACCAGATAAGACACACACACACACCTTACACTCACACACTCTCTGCCAGAAAATCAACATGCTATATGTAGAGTTACAAACAGTGTGTAAATATGTGTTGGTTATGCCCACAAATCAATTAAGTCGATTGAGGCAACATTTTCGGGTGGTAACACACACACAGACACACTCATACAGCACACACACACACAGGGACAAGAAGACGGTAAAGAGTTGTTAAGCGCTCAAATGACACATGCAAATGGATGTGAGATGCAAACGAGCGGGGGGAGGGCAGGAAAAATGGACTCAAAAGGACCGCGAAATCCTGCCACTCTGCATTTTGGGTCAAAAAGCGAGGGGAGGGAGGTGAAAATTGGAGAAAAAAACCTATCCTTTACCCGATCCCTCGCTTTGCCCGCTTAAGTAGGCAACACTTTTGGACACAAGTATTATTTTAACCAAAACCAAAGCTCAACAAGCTCAAAATCAAAATAATAATCCGAAAATAAAAAAAAAAAAAAAAAAGAGCTACCAAATTATACCAATTAATCATTTTAAGGTGTAAAATATACATGAAACAAGTTATTAACTAGCTATAAATAGCTTTATCTAAGCATATTTTGAGAGTGTATGTAAGATACATCATTTATATATCGTATATCTAAAATATCGTTTGTAATATCGAAAAATATCGCAATCAAGCAATGGAAAACATTTCTTAATTTGTATAATACATTGATATATTAAAAATCAATATTGTAAATATAAATAATTCCCTACTAAAAGGTTTGTTTTATAGGCAAATGTAAAGCAAAAAGCCTTAATTAAAATATATCGAAAAATATCGAATTTATCGCAACAAGAAATCGAATGAAAACGTGTTTAAAATAATAATCGGAATATTTATACATAATAAATATCAAAATATTTATAAATAGTATAATTTGATTCCTTCCCTCCTTAATATCTGTCTGAATATTAACAAATAAAATATATATATCCCTTAAAAACCTCAAATACCAATTCCTTAAGCAACTCATTAATTAAAATCTTTGACAAAATTGATCACTTTCATAGGGATGCCAATAATAAACAATAAAAATGAATAAATATAAGAATGATTTGACTGGCAAACCGACTGCCAAGCGAATCCTCGAATCCCGAAGGCCGAAGGACACAGGACGAAGGACGAAGGACAGCGACAGCGACAGCGACGACTGCTGCGCTGCTGCTGCTGCGACTGCCTTTTGGAGTATAAATACCAGAGAGGCACGGCCGTGGGCCATCAGTTCGCCAGCCGATTCCGCTCTGGTCACGTGTCCTGGCCGCCACTCGTCGCATCCTTTGCCGCATCCTTTCGCGCGTTCGCCCGAGAATCTCGCTCCCCGTTTTTTTTTTTTGATTGTTTGTTGTTTGTTGTTTGTTATTGCCTGTGCACGTGCAATGTTCACCAACTGGCTGACGGGTAGCACCAGCAGCACCAGCAGCAGCAACAATAGCACCGGCGGCACCAGCAGCTCCACGCCAGCCATCACACGCTCCTCGGGATTGGGCGGAACCATACCCGGCAATGCCTCCTCGCTGGTAATGAGCTCCCCGCCGGATGTCATCCTGGAGGTGGGCCCGGCGCCCAGCAGTGTACGCTTCGTGGCCCACTCCCTGGTCCTGGGGATGCACAGCGGTTACCTGCGCTCCGCCATTCGGCTGGACGAGGCCTCCACCATGGCCACCTTGGCAGCGGCCGCAGCGGCGGCCAACGGCAACGCCGCCTCCACCACTGGAACGGCCACCGGAGAGCTGCTGCTCTACCTGAGCAACGTGACAGCGGATCAGTTTGCACCGTTGCTCACCTACATGTACACGGGTTATCTGGATCTGACCGTGGACAACATCTTTGCCGTCCTGCTGGCCACCCATGTCCTGCACATGCCAAGGGCCCTGGAGATATGCCGGTGGGTTGGGAAATGAATGATTTTTCCGAAATATCATACAATTTCCAGCAACTTTAACCTGATTTATTGGGAATACAGTCTAGGGTTCCTTGGGGCAACCTCTAGGATCCCTAGGTATAGGATCTCAGGAGTTTATATACAAAAATTCACATCAATTCAAGCAGAACTTTTCGAAATATTTACAAAAATATTCAAGAACCTCTCTCTTTTAATTTCATTTTGTAGCTCCTTCTTGGCCCGAGCTCAAACCGAGGGCTATCTTAATGGCAATCCCGGCCAGCTTTGTCCAACAGCTGCGGTGCCCAGCAGCGTCGCCAAGGTTATCCGGCCCATACCCAGCAAGGCCACGATGCCAAATTTCGGTTTCATGCCACACATGCCGCCACAGGCCACGCCTCCAAGTGCAGCAGTGGTTCCACCACCACCCCAGGCGCCGCCTGCTCCGCCACCTCCTCCAGCTCCTCCGGCTCCTCCAGCAGTTTTCTTAAACATGGTAGAGGTGGCCTCCAGTCCACGTGGTGCTTATAACGAGGAGGACAATGACGAGGAGGAGGACATCGAAGTGTTTATCGACAGCAATACGATGACAGACAACGAATTGGATCCCGAACACGACCGGGAAGTGGAACCCGATGTGGACATGGACTGCAATGTGTCGGTGGTGAGTTCCCTGGCGGGCAGCAGTGCCGGAAGCCTAAATATCGAGAGACTGGATGTGAAGCCAACAGCAGCGACAACTCCTGCGGTTCCAAGCTCCATTAGGGTAACCCCACCCATGGGAAAGTTACCGAAATCCAAAAGGGAAGGTGGCACCCACAAGGGTAATGGCAATGGCAATGGTCAAAGCAAGAAGGGAAGATCAAGGAAAGGAGGAGGAGCAACAGCAGCCAGCGGTGGCCTTCAGGTGGCCAAGGCTCCTGTGCCTGCCTCCCAGCTGGAGCAGCTGGGTTCCTCTGGAACTGCCACAACAACGCCCCCCGGTTCCAAGTTCATCATCGATGTGGCCAGCTGCGATGGACCCGTACGCTTTCGTCGCATCCTAAACACAGCCTATGGCCACAAGCCCGAGGGCATGGATACCAATCATCCGTCTGGCGGTGGCCTAGCCACGTCATCGGCATCTGGTGGAGGATCCTCCTCGGAGCAGCATCGCAGCCAGCAGAGTGTGAGCTACTCCTTTCACCAGCAAATGGCCAGGGCCATTAGCAGTCAGCAGCGACAATTGAGCCATCAGCAGCAGCAGCATCATCATCATCAACAGCAGCAGGAGGAGAGCGAGAACAGCGGCGATGCTGTACCGCCGGCGGCCACCACCTCTTCCTCCAGCTCCTCCAGGAAGCATTCCTCCACTGGTGGCTCATCAGCAGCCTCAGCAAGTGGTAGTGGTTCCTCCAACCAGGAGCTCTACGTTTGTGTCTACTGCAAGCACACCTTCAAGTCGCAATATTGCTACCAGAAACATGCCAAGCGTCATCTCAATCCACTCAGCTTGACCACGACGACGACTACGACCACAAGTGGTGGCGAGAAGAAGCTACTGGCCGCCGAGCCACCCACAACGCTGGCGGCCAGCCTCGAAGCGGATTCCCCAGTGACGGCGGCAACAACGGCGGCGGCTGCTGCAACATCCGTTGCAGGTGCAACGGGGGGAGCCGCATTGCTGCGTCGCGAGGTGCGACCCTTGGACATGAATGTCCAGTATTATCCCTGCAAGACATGCGGCAGCAAGTTCCCCAGCTACTACTTTGTCCACAAGCATCGCAAGATGTGCCATGCCGATGAAATCGAAGCGGCGCCCACCAACAACGCGAGCAACACGAGCAACACGAGCAATGCCAGCAGCAGCAGCAGCAGCAGCAACAATGGCAGCAAGAGGGAGGTGGCATCCACCACAGCTCCAGGTCATGCTCCTCCTGGAGTGGATACTCCTGGAGAGGATCAACAGCAAGGACAACAACAACAACAGAACTAAGGTTCACCACACTCAAAATCAAAGCATCGAAATCTACGAATTTATATAAACAAATGCTACAAGTTTGTCTCCTTTTTTTTTGCGCTATCTTTAGAAATGCAATTAAATAAATATATATGAAATAAATATAAAAAATATATATAAACAAAAAGAAAGAGAACAAGTGTATAAAAGGGTGAACAAGTGAACGAAAGAGGAACAGAATTAAGTGATGGAAAAGTGAACATTGCAGGTGAGTAAGAAACAATCCTGGCAGACAAGTCGAAATTTGTTAAATTAATAACAAATTATATCGAAATTAATCGAAGAATCAATATCAATTAATTTAAAGCAATAAAATATATAGGAAATGGAAAATAAATTCATGTAACCAAGAAATAAATTCGATTAGAGTTGAAATAATCGATAGCTGATAAATGAAATCGTAGAACAATAAACCGCAAACAAAATATAAAGCAAAAAATAACATTTAGCGAGAGTAATCAAAAGATCATACAGAAATCGTTTAATTACTCCCTTCATCCAAGCTAATCCATAGAGAAAAATAAAGACGATTAAGAACATTTATCGAACATCAATCGATTAATTCCCTTTATCAACACAAAGTGATAGATAAAAAAGACAATAATAAAGTACCCACGATCTTGGCATTTAATCTCCAGACTCGATTATGTATATAAATTTGTTAGCTAAAACCCTATACGAAACCGATAACATTTTTATAACATAAATCGATTATTAATCTTAGCCAGACGATCGAACATTAATCGACAGATCACACCGACAACCACTAATTCACTTGATCAACTTTAATCAGTAGATAAAACCAAAGGCGATTAATGATATTTATCAACGTTAATCGATAAACATCACTCAGGCCCAATTTTATCGGATTTCTTATTAGGTCGACTCTCATCGTATTCCATTTTTCCACTTCCAACTTGGAGAAATGGAGAAATGCAGATGGAAATGGACCAAGGTGGGATAAGAGAAGGCAACGCCGCTGCTGCTACGCTGCGAAGGTAAACACAATCCTTGCCGCAATTTAATAATTAAATTAAATCACTTGCATAATAAAAAAGACGTTAAAAAAAAGAGGAAATTAATTTAATTGAGTTTAATTAACTCGCCAGGGAGATGATGATGATGATGATGATGATGACAGCCAACAACAAGGCCGAAGATGATAAGCAGTGAGCAGGGCGGAGTGGCAACTGCCGAGTGGGTGGTGGTTTGCTGCCTCAAGTGGGTGGATTTAAGGTGAGGTTGGGCAGGGGGGAAGGTTGACTCAAGTGGGTGGTGGTGGTGCAAACAAAAGCCACAAGCGGCCGAAAAACTGGAACTTGGAAATCGAGAGATATATGTATATTCTCGCTCGCCACTGTCAACTCTTTTTTGGACTCAACTTGACTTGAGGCCATCGCAGCTTTTCCTCCCGCTTTTTTTCGGATTTTCCTTTTTTTAATTTCTCCTTTTTTTGATGAAATATTAATCGAAAAACGCTGGCGGAGAACGCAGCGCAAACAGAAGGCAAAGAAACGCAGTCAAAGAGGGACAGGAAGTGTCTTCCTTGGAGGAGCCAGTTGGTGGCAACTTGGTTTTGGTTTTTGGCCAAGGACTGCAGCTATTGTAAATGGGAAATGCATTTTTGATTAGCTTCCGAGGGACGCACAATGACATTTCCTTTTTCGAAAAACAAACAACCAACGAAAAGCTTCTTAAACAAAGTTATGGGAAAAGCTTTATAGGCAGGATTTAAAACAAGTTTTATCCTGCAAAAGCTTTTGAGCTTGTACAGATTGAAAAGTTGCCTAGGATAGCTGAAAGCGCAAGTCTAGGACAGCAAGGACATCATCTATTTGAAAGCTTTTCATTTTAAGACTTCGCATTTTCATTTTCTTGTTTAAAAGAAAAGAAAATAAGTTCTTTAAATTTGTAAATTAATATATTAAAATTGAATCCTTAATCCTTAAAACGATAGTTATCGTTAGCTTCAGCAGCTTCAGCCTCTAGTTCCTTTACAAAATCTTCTACTTTCAAAATTATAGAAATATCTTGTTGAAAAATAAATTTAAAAAAAAAACTGATATAAATTAATTAACTTAGAAATGTTCTAATCATTTCCATTTCGTTAAACAAAAGATTTATCAGTAAACTTTCCGAAATATATCGATTATTAATCGAAACACAAACATTTTAAGGCAATTAATTCGATATTTAGCTATTTATCGATATAACTGCCCAGAAAAGAAGCGAAAATCGATAGCCAGAAAGAGGCTTTCAGATTTAATCACTTATCGGTGAAATTAAATAATTTAAATACAATTATTTTCATTTCAATCAAGATTTATCCTGCTAAATTTTCAAATTTAAGCCTATTCTCGTAACTTTTTCGAAACAAACTGATATTGGAACGTTGCATATGAAAATCATAATAAATAATATATATTTATATTTATATAAATTTCAATATGTATTTGAAAGTAATTCTTGGACTTACCCTTGCCATCCAATGCAATAATCTCGCTTCCATCCGATAGCAGGGGCATCGAGATCGCCGGAGCTGAGGACGCCGTCGATCCTGTAGATCCCGAACCAGAGGCTGTGGACATTATGGAGGCGGCACTGATCAGTAGAATGGAACCGGACGAAGAGGCCGGCGCGGAGGTAACCACAGAGGATGCCACTGAACCGGACGATGAGGAGGATGATACCGCAGCAGAGGATGCTAGCGATGATGATGACGACTTGCCCATTGACACATCCTTGGCATTGGCCTTCAGATTGTTCAGATTGCTGTTGTGGCTATTGGTGGCACTTGCTCCGCCCACTTGCTGTGCCTCGCCGCCGGCATTCATTTCGAAGCGCTTTCGCTTGGAGTCACTGCAAAATCGAGAGAGATGGCAATATATATATTGTTGCTTATAGTTTTTAGTTATAAGAGAAATAATATTAAAACGAATAATCGATTAAATCTGCTCGATAGTTGTTATAAATCTACCAGAGGAATATTTTGATATATCAAAGTTTCAAAGTATTAACAACATATAGTTTTTAACATTAAAATAACAATATTAAAATGAAATTAACAAGAAATATTATTTAGTTTTTAAATACATCAAGCAGACTATCGATTTATCGCACATTTTTATATCGGAATTCATAATTGATCGATAATTCATTGTTCTAAGCTCTCACCTAACATCCCCATGCAGATCATTGCCCGCCCCGAGTCCCTCCACTTGGGCCGCCTTCAATTTCTGGCCAAGATAATTGCCCGCCGTCGTGGCGGTGGTCAATGTGGGTACTCCTCCTCCGGCTCCCGCTCCGGCTCCACCACTCTCGGCGGGAGTACCTGTTGAATTCGGAACAGCGCCCGGCGTTGGCGTTGTCTTGACGATTTTATCGTTGCTGCTGCCGCCGCCGCCACCAGTTGCCATTGTCGCATTCTTCGTTGCTCCCGTTCCCGCTCCTCCTGCTCCGCCACTGGCAGCGGAATCTTCGCCGGCGCCTGCCGCCGATGCCTTCACATTGGCCATGACCACGGTCTGGTAACCGGTCTTGAACCCATTCAAGGTTACGCCCTGTGCCGGCGTTGGAGCCGCTGATGTGGTCCCGCCGGTAGCTAAAGGAAGGGAAAATAATCATTAGATATCTTTGGTAAATGTGGAAGCTCAACACTTACCGTTCTCTTTGCTGGCCACACCTAGAGTTTTGGCCAGAGGATCTGTGCTGGGTTCTGTTCCCGCATCAGCACCTTTGGCCGCTGTTCCTGTGGCTGGCTCGGTGGCCGTCTCCGGCTTGCTGGCTCCCTTGACACCGCCACCGGTGGCCGTGGCACCAGTTGCCGTGCCTGTGCTGACCTCGGATGCCGGATTGGTGGCACTGGCTGCCGTCGCACTGGCTGGCGTATGGCCAGCCGTGGCCGCCACTGTGGCTGCTCCTCCTCCGGATGTTATTCCTCCTGCTGCTGCTGCTGCTGCTGCTGCCTCGTCATCGGCGGCCTTGCTACTCTTGGCAGTGGCCTCTACGCTGCCGCCGCCCGCTGAGATCTCTGATGGTGTGGGTGCCGCTGTTGCTGCGTTTGTGGATGCAGGTGTGATGCCGCCCGTTGGAGCAACGGCTGCTGTGGCCACTGTACCCACTCCGGCTGCCGTGGAGGCGTTCTTATCGCTGGAGGCATTCTTGGCCGTTGCTGCCGCTGCTTCCGCTACCGCCGCTGCCTTCTCTGCTGCCGTTGTGGCAGTCGTCGTCGCCGTCGTCGTCGTTGTCGTGGACGTCGCCACCGTTGACGACGATGACGCTGCTGCTGCCGCTGCGGCTGCTTGTGCCGCCGCCGCTTGTGCCGCTGCTGCCGCCTGCTTGGCCACCTTCTCGCCAGCCGCCGAGGCCTCCACCGCCTTGGTGGCCGCACTTGCCTTCTCGGCGGCACTCTCAGCCGCCTTGGCTGCATCCGCGGCAGCCTTCTCCGCCACACGCTCCCGTTCGGCGGCCCTTTCGGCCCGCTCACGTTCGGCAACGGCGGACGATCGATTGCCGGACTTCTGTTGCTGCTCACGCTGGAGACGCGTCATAACGCCGGTGGTCATTGAATCGATGATGCACTGCGGCTGAGCGGCCTGGGCCTTGGCCGGATTGCGGGAGCTGCGCGTGCGCTGGCGGGACTTGCGCAGCAGCTGCTTGTAGTTCTCCGTCTTCTTGCTGAGGTAGTAGTAGCGGACGCAGTCCTGCGGCGACTTGCGATCCAGGCTGGCGGCAATGGCTCCGAAGTTCTTCGGATGCTGCAGATACTTCTCCTTGAAGGTCTCCTTCTCGCCCGCCGTCCACATGTTGAGGGCCTTGCGCTGCTGATGCTCCGCCATCATGTCCTCGATGCGTCCGTTCTCGTTGTGATAGGCGCACCGCCGCTGCCGGCCATCGTACATCAGGGGCGGTATGACGGCATACGAGCGCATCTTCTTATCCTCGAGCGCCTGCTCCTGCAGTCCGTCCATGATCTCCTCGAGATCCGCCTCGGACTTGATGCGCGAGCCGACGCGATTGAAGCGTTCCTTATCCTCGCGCTGCTTGCGCAGCTCCGTGAATACCTTCTCGAAGAACTCGCGATTCTTGGCCTCGCGCGCCTTCCGCTTGGCACTGGCCTCCATGCGCTCGCAGCGTCGCTGCCAGTCGGCCTGCTCCTTGGTGTACTTCTCCACGAGTCCCTGGTTGTGCAGCCAGCGTTCGGCCTTTAGCTTTTGGATGTGCAGCAGCAGGGGCGCACGGACCTGGCTCTGATGCTGGCGTATAAGCACCGCTAGGGCCTCCACGTCCAGGGGTTGGTTATATAGCGGCAGCCAAGGTCGTATGCTCAAGGCATCGCTGGGCTGCAACGTCGTCGCCGCCGCCGTCGTCGTCGTCGTCGTCGTCGTCGTTACTGCAATCTGCAGCAGCTTGGAATGTTGGTCATGGGCCGTCTTTCTGTTGGCCGCATAGATCTTCTCCGCTAGCATTTGGCCGCGCCAGGCCAGCTCCACAACTTCATCCTGTTCGTTATTGTTGTTATTGTTGTTGTTGTTGTTGTTATTATTATTATTGTTGTTGTTAGCAACCACATCCTTGGCGGCCTTCTGCTGCTTGGCCAGGGCCGCCTCCTCCATAAGGCTCTTCTCCTTTTTACGCAACGTCTCCATGGTTGTCTCGGCGGATTTGATGTCATTATCAACTTTTTGGATTTTCATAAGCAACTCCTCCTTGGCGCTGGTCCGACCGCGCTCCTCGATGGCATTATCGCTGGGCAGCGTTGGCGAGATGGCCTCCACCTGGTAAGGCAAAAGGGAAAGTTAACATTGGGTTTCTGTTAGAATCGAATCTCTCACTCACCTGTGGATGGTAGGCCTCTGTGCTGGCACTTCCTCCCGCAATCACATGGCTGCTGCTGTTGCTCGATCCTGCTCCGGGTCCTGTCGTGGACACAGTCACCGTTCCCACTCCTGCCAAGCTGCTGCTCACCGCTGACGTTGGCTGGTTTCTGCTTTGTGCAGCATGTTGCTGCTGCTGCTGGTGTTGCTGATGCTGCTGCTGCTGCTGGTGTTGCTGCTGCTGCTGGTGCTGGTGCTGCTGATGCTGGTGTTGCTCCCGCTCTCTCTCCCGCTGAAGGTGCTGCTGCTGCTCCCTGTGATGCTGCTGCAGCTGCTCTCGCTGATGATGCTGCTCCCTCAGGTGATGCAACTCCCTCTGCTGCTGCTGCTGCTGCTGTTGCTGGGGCAGTGTATCCACTTTGAGCTGAATGCCCATGGGCGTGCCGCCTCCCACCTGCCGGCAGAGATCAATGTGACTCTGCCGACTGCTATTCAACTGCTGCTGTTGCGCTGGCGAGGATCGTTGCTGCTGCTGCTGCTGCTGGTGCGACGGCTGCTGCTGCTGATGCTGAGGATGTGGCGGTGGCAGGTGATTCATGGTGCTGGCATTGGCATCGCTTAGCCGCTGCTTCTTGTACGGCTGCTGGCCACCAGCACTGCCGAATGGCTCGGGAGGATGTTGCTGCTGCTGCTGCTGCTGCTGCGGGGGAAGCTGCAGCTGCTGGCGCTGAATCACCGCACCGGCAGCCACGGCAGCTGTGACATTCGTCAGGTACTCGCTGGTATACTGCAGGGCCTGCGAGTGGGGTATCAGGATGCCCCGATTACCGACCATTATGCGGCTGCAATTGTCCCCGGCAGACGAGGGTGGTCCGCCCGCCGCTCCCTGTTGCTGCTGCTGCTGCTGCTGTTGTTGCTTCTGTTGCTGGGAGGGATTACTATTTGGTTGGCTGGCATAATGGGGCGCGGCCTCCATGACCAGGACACCGCCGGACTGCGACACTTGCACCACACCGCCGCCGGGCGGAGCAGCTCCGCCCTGACTCCCGCCGCTTCCACTCCCTTGACTTGAATTGGAGCCCTGCCCGGGAGCGGACGCCTTGCCCGCCAGCACAGCTGCCGTAGCCGCCGACACTCGTTGATATCCCGGCATTTGCTGCTGCTGCTGCTGCGCCTGTTGCTGCTGCTGCTGCTGCTGCTGCTGCACCACCTGCTGCGTGAGATGCGTGAGACGCGTGTAGGGAGTCTCGCGATAGGTGGGCGCCGTGCCAATGCTATAGGCCCGATCGAAGCGATGCTGCGGTGGCGGTGGCGGGTAACTGTTGTTGACGGACGCACTGTTGCTGCCGCTGCTGCTCCCTCCGCTGCTGCTGCTGCCGCCGCTTCCGCTGCTGCCGCAGCTTCCTCCTCCACTGCCGCCGCTAGGATTTCCAGGACGAGGTGGCGACAGTGGACTGGCCGCTGCTCGCTGCTGCTGCTGCTGCTGCTGTTGGTGTTGGTGTTGTTGCTGCTGCTGCTGCTGCTGCTGGTGGTGGTGGTGGTGCTGGCTGGCAAACTGCTGCTGCTGCTGCTGCTGTTGACTCGTCGGAGGCGCTTGCTGTTGCTGCTGCAGGTGGCCCAGGTGCTTGGCATACTGCGTCTGCTGCTCCAGAGCCCTGTACGACCAGTGGGGGCGGAAGGAGGAACACGAGGGAGACACAAGCAGATTATTAAAATATTGTTCAAATAAATGAGAGGTTTTTTTAAGACTCGGAAGCAAAGGAAAGGCAAGGAAAAGGCTACGAAAATATGCGAGGAAATTGAAATTAACTATAAAATCTACAGTTGCTGCGTTTATTTGTAAATATTTGATTTGCTTCTTTTGGAAAGTGGTTTTTAACATGATTTTTAATAGTATATATTAAAGAAAATCCTATTTAAATCACGGATTTATATTCTTCTGTGCAGACTATCGAAAAATATATACTAAGAAGCCTATATAAATTAGGGATTTATATTAAGTATGGATTAAAGTGTCCAAAGCTTAAGTTTATCTGCCCGATCTTTCAGAATATAAGCAATGTACCAGGTACCATCACATTTTTAGTTTCCGGCATTATAATATTAAACAATAATTATAATATACCTTCTTATTATATACATTTACATTTTATATTGAACTGAATCCTACATATCTTCCCTAAAATTTTAAAATTAGATAACTTCAAGAAAATTATATATATATAATACCTTTTAAGAGTCTCAAGAACAAGTCTTAAAAATTCTCTTATATAATCTTATATATAGATCTTTTCTTATATAGATCTTCTGATCTATCTTATCTACATCTTATGAATTTTTATACTTAATTGAACAAACTACTATAATTTTTCAACAAACTGAGCTTTTTCTACTGATTTAAATGATTGTAAGTTTTAATTTATAGCTTTAACCTTAGATGTAATTATTTAAGTATTTTTTTAGATAGAAAAAAGAACAAGAATATTTAGAAGTAACACCTTAATGTAATTAAAATTCAAATACATTCAATTCAAAATAAACTAATATAATAAAACATTTGTACTTAAGCTCAGCTCAGGGATTTTAATTCCTACTTTTCCTTGGAATATTTTTCATTTATTTAAATGTATAATCTGCAAATAATTAGGATCTTTTGCTATATAAACTGAATAAATGTTTGTATTTTCCCCCTAACTATTGCGATTATAGCCTTGACCTGGTTTAGACTTAATTGAGTCGGGTTTTCCTTTATTATCTGAGAAATCTGAGATCTAGGATCGTAGACTCTCTTTATAATCTGCGAATTTTCCATTTTCAAACGACGCTGTACCAAGTGGAACCAACTGAGGCTTGACCCAGTTTTCCTATAGCGTTTATTTTTGATTTTTTTCTTTATTTTATAATCCAAGATAATCGGATGATCACATCGCCGCACATATCTGCATAATTCGCCTCATGAGGTACACATATAGGCATATATATATATATATATACACACACCTACGAGTGTTATTATTACAATAACGGTTGATTTACTGACTCTATTATTATTATTCCTCTTTTTTTGCTGTATTTTTTTGTTGCCTATTTTTTATTCTTGTTTATTGGGGACACAAACCCCGAAAACCCCGGCCGGTAAATAGTTCGTTATCGAACCAGAGCGAGCGAGATAGGACTAGGGCTAGTTCGAACCGGGTTCGAAGGTAATTGGCCATCTCTGTCGTTTTCATGATGCGCACAGCCATGTGCTACTGTGCGCGTTTGATGTTCGAGTTGCTAGGTTGCAACGGAGCGCGTTTGATGTTGCAGACGAGCTGCAACTGCAACCGCGTCGGCATAGGCAGAGGCCAGCGCGTCGACGGCAGCAGAAGCAGCGACCGAGGCTACAATGGCTGGCCCAAAAATTAGGCACACTTCGGGCCTTACATTTATCTTTCTGAAATATTTAATACATATTTATATCTTAAAAATATGTAAATAAATATTTGAGCTTATGGGTTTAGATTTTTTAACCAGTTTTATAACAATTTATCCACAAATTATTCATTTCCAAATAAATAAATGTTGAGTTTCTAATTAAATATCTAATAAGTTGCTTGAATTTTGAAATTAAAAAAATTAAACGGAAAACGTGGCCTTTCAAATTGGTTATTAATAATTATTTCTTGTTTGCTAGCATTTGTTATATTATTTGTAAAGATATAACTTCTTTATCTCTAATATTTTAATTCTTAACTTGCTTTGATAAATTCTTTTTTAAGCACTAATTTATATTTAGTAAGGGGCTTGAATGAGATTTTGTGAATAGCTTTAAAATCGAGTTCCCTTTGTTACTAATTAAAATGCCTATTTTATATAACCTATTTTCTAACTAATATTAACCAGTATTTCATGAATTACTATTTATTTATTTAAATAAATAAACTATTCCTTGACATTTGACCATTAAAACTTTGTATTTAAATAAATCTCTAATATAAATGATATTAAAAAATAAAAGAAGCCTAATTTTTATGACAATTCTCAATCCAGTTTTCTAGTTTTTGAAGAGATTTTAATATACAAAGTTTTTCCCTGATTTTTCATATATTTCCTTTGATTTTCTCTGATTAACGTGCGACGCGTTTGACCCGACGTAGCGCGACGCATCTCTGCCGGCGTCGGCGGCGACGCAACGTTCTCTGCCGGCGTTGAGACACAACCACAGGCTCTCCGTTTATTAATTCATTAAATATTAAAGACCATCGGCGACCTGAGTGCGACAGAGATGGAATATCATGGCCAGCAACGTTGCCAAACTTCAACGGCTAAGAACACATTCTTTTTTATTTATTTATTTATTTTTTAATTATATTTATTATAGAAAAAGAAGGAAGAAAAATATACCGAAATTAAATTCAAGGCTTTTGTTCAGAAAAGTAGGAAGAAAATTAATTTAAAAAAGACTTGGATAATGATGGACCTAAATCATCAATCATGAATGAAGAGACCCATCAATAAAAATTAAGAAAAACAACTAAAGAAGCTAACTTCGTCATGATAAATAAAATACTATTACTCAGCATAGGTATAAACATAAATATTATTTTAAAATATTAATTAAATAAAATGAATTTATTAATTTAATTCTGATGTTTTTATACCCTTTTTCGGGTATTATAATTTTAGCCAGAGGCTTGTAACGATGTGAAGGAGTCATTTCCGACCCTATAAATCATATATATTCTTGATCAGCGTCAACAGCCGAGTCGATCTAGCTATCTCCGGCAGATATATAAATTTTCGAAATTTTTTCATTATTTTCTGAGGTTAAAATTGAACAAAAAAATTGGCAAAAATTTTAATGTTTTAATATTTTAAATTAAGTATGCAGATTTATTAATCTAATAAAAACTAGCATAGCAAAGCTTTCCGAATTAAAATTAATGCTTTTTTGAGTTAGTTATGAATTTTTTAAAATTGGATTTAGTGGAAAAACAATGTCATATAAAAATATCGATAAATATCGATAGAATCCTGTAATTCAATAGCAAACTGCTAGATTATGCATTATTGTATTAATTTGTATTACTTTATGCATTATTTGCTTTGTATTAAATTATTTACTTTCATGTAACCATTAATTTATGATTTAAATTTAAGTGTTTTCTTTCCCATTTATTCTACAAGCTTTATACATATTCCTTTCTGTCTCTTTTTCTTCTTGTGTTTTCTTTTAATGACTCATTCGTCATTATTTGGCATTTTTGTATGATATTCTAACCTTTCATCGAGCTTTATTTCAAGAGTTGTTGTTTCTCCATTCATATTTTGCTTGTTCTCTTTTATATTCGTTATTCTCGTCTATTTTTGATAAATGATTATTATATATATTTATGATAAAATACTATTATATCATACATATAATAATATTTTTGACTTTAAGTGACTCTCACACTCAGCGGCAGCTTTATTTGTGACTGTAAACTTTGACTTTTCCGCTTTTCCTTTGAAGCTTTTCGCATGCGTTTCTATTTTCCGCCTTTCCTCTTATATTATTTTCCCTTTGACCTTGCCCATAACTCGCCTTAAAGTCTATCTTCTATTTCCTGTTCCTATTTCTAGTATTTATTTAACCTGTATTTTTGTTTTAATTGATTTTTAATTTAATTCTTAAATTAACCTACATATCCCTGTTTTATTGGACTTTATGGAGCTTTATATAAGCTTGGAATATACATTACTTTATTTGTCGTCTCCTCCTCATTCTTTTTTTCCTTTGCTTTGCCTTATTTTCCTTATTTATTAGCCTCTATATATACATATATATATTTTGATTCATGGTTGTGTAGATGTTTTACCTGGAATGAGAAAGAGAAAGAAAGACAAAGGTCAGAAATTGTAATAAGATTTAATCAAAGTATTTATTTACTAATTAAGTTAAAATGAATTAAAATTAAATGTTAATCTTCAAAATTAAATATATCCATGAAATTCATCATCTTTTATTATTATTATATAACTTTATAAATATATTATCCTGTCTTAGAACAATCTTTATTTACTATTAATTAACTTTATTAACTTTCAGCATATTTTTTCATCTTGTTTCTTCCTTAAAATCATCTGTTTCCCTTTCCATAATCATCATTCATCATTCATCATCACCTTCATCTCCTTATTTGTCACCACTTTCATCATCTGCCTCTACATCAGCTTCAACTGAATGTATCTTCTTCTTAATGTATCTTTTTAATCCTCTCTTAGTGCTTTTCCTTCTGGCATTTTCCTCCCCCCCCCCCCCATATTTATTTTTGGCCTTAAAGTTTGCAACAAAAATTATTTAAAATATGCAGCTTGAAAATTCGTTTGAAAACAAGCTGCAGTTAGAAAGAGATAGGAGAAGAAGATGCAGCTATATATATATATATATATACATATAGCCAGAGAGCAAGAGAGAAAGAACTGGAGCAAGAGCAAGAGAGAGAGAGAGAGAGCACACATGTACCGTTATGTGCGCAGTAAGTTATGCACATACAACACATACACACATATATACACACGTATGTACATCTATATATATATATGACACACACACACATGACAAGCAGCATCCATTTGCCACCCACTTTTCCCCACACAGTTTTCCCGCCCGCTTTATCATCATCATCATCATCATGCTTCTCTGCCTCTTCTCCGGCTTCTGCTTTTGCCTTTGCTTCTGCCTCTCCTCTTCTACAGCCACGCCTTGTGTCTGTGTCACACACACACATCTATTTATATATATATATATGTTTATATATATAATATCAACTATATATGTACATCCATATGTACATCATTCCTCCTCATATAAATGTATATATAACATACATATCTAGAACACAGCAAAATAAAAGAAAAACTAACAGAAAAGCCAAAACACAGGCAAAGAGAGCACAAGCAAAAGCAAGAATGCAAAAAGAAAATAAGAGGAAAGCTAAATTCTTCTATGCCAAGAATAAAAGGGGAATCAAGAGAATCAAAAAAGAAAGCAAAAACACAAAACAAAAATCAAAAATATCAAGGAAGTAGGAATTACTTAAAATACTTTATAGAAAGTGTACTTTGTTTATTTTTTTTTCAATGATAAAAAGTAACATTGCATACTTTTTGGTGGTTGGTTCGAAAGTTTTGAAATCGCCCAAAATGTCACAAAGTTAACAAACACAAAAATAAAATAGATATTAGTTAAAGCCTAAAACGCTTTAAAGAAAGCGTTCTTCTTTTAAAAATATTCAAAATATCATTGCATACTTCTTTGTTGCTGATTTGTAAGATTCGAAATCGAAAGATTCTTAAAAATTAATTACTTAAAACTCATAAATAAAATAACACAAAAATAAAGCAAGTAGGAACTGATTAAAACTTAAAATGCTTTAAGGAAATGATTCTTCTGGGAAATAAATTATATTAAAAAAATCATTGTATACTTTTTAGCGTAGATTTGAGAGATTTGAGATTTTACCATCATCCAATTAATGTTCTAGTTTCATTTAGTTATAGAAACTAACAAAGTTAAGTAAACAACCTAATAATATTGCATCAAATTTATAGCTTCCCATTAAAATAATTATAAAAATTCAAACAAAAAATAATAAAATAAACAAATATTTATATATAAAAAAAAAGAAAACAAAACTTTGTATATTATCGATTTCTGTTGGGGGGGTCCTCGTTGACAGCCTTGTTATGAATTTTCCCCAAACACCTAGGATAAATAAAAAACTAAATAAATAAAAAGGGGGAGGAGGAGATGGAGAAAACTAAGAAAAAATACGGATAATTGGGTGGCTCCTGTTATTTTTCTACTTTTTATTCTTATTGTCCGCCCATTTTTCTTTGGTTTTCCTGGGGTTTACTTTTTTATTTTATTATTTTGTTGCCTCCCACTTTTTACCCACTGAATTTTGCAGTCATTTTCTGCATTTTTCCCCACTCTCTCTCTCTCTCTCTCTCTCTCTTTCTTTCTTCCGCTCTCTATTTATCTATCTATCTCTCTCTCTGCTGCTCTTGTTTTGCACTTTTGTGCTTGCCTGCTTTTAGGCGCTAAAAACTTTTCGCTAATGCCAGAGCGAGATGGCGGCCAACTTTACAACGTCCTTTGCTATCTGTGTCTCCCTTCCACATCCCACACTCCCCCCAAAGCATTGAGCGTCCTTCACCCCCTCCCCCATTCTACTCCTTCTCTTCCTCCTCCTCCTCCTCCTTCTTGTCTGTCTGTGTGCCATTAAATTCGTTGGAAATTTAATTTGTGCTCGAGACAAGAAAAGCCACACACACAAACACAACACGAACACACAGAGACAGATACAGAGAGACACAGAGAGAGAGAGGGAGAGAGAGAGAGAGAGAGATGGCAACAAAGAGGGAGGGAAAGAGAAAGAGAGAGAGAGAGTCGTTAGAGGGGGATGGATCAGCTGTTTTTTCGAGCCGGAAAATGCCAACTTTTGCGACTTTAATACCGGCTAAAATAGTCAACTAGGGAGAACTCTGAGATGCCGGGACACTCTCTCTGGAATAATAAATTATTTAAGGCCCTTTAAGATTGGATGAGTATTAAATAAAATAAAATAGGTACTTATTTTGGTATTTTGAAATCGAAATCTCATTAACGGGTGACCTAAAAGTATGCCAAGCGAGTTGACAAACTGAAAGTTCTCCAATACAAAGATACATAACAAAAAATCAAGCTATAAATTTAGATCAATTAGGTTAAGATACTTTAGACAGTATATTGATTTTATTTGCAATTAATTTAATAATATTGTAAGTTTAATAATTTTATTGATATATTGAAATTAAAACCTTATTCTCAAAGGGCCCAATATATGCCAAAGGAGTTGAAGATAAGCTAATAATAATAATAAATAAATAAAGTTAATATTATAATAATAATTAGTATCTTTTTTTGGAGGCTTAAAGAATTTCACATAAAGTAACCCAATCAATTTAATACTCAGAAAAACTATAAAAAATTAAATTAAACCTTGTGTTCAGATACTTCAGAAAGTATAATGATTTCCCTTTGTATTTGTATTTATTTGAAATAAATTTGATTCCTACTATTCTATTGTATATTTTATATAAAATACAAAAGAGTTTTTATTTCCACAACTTAATTTAATATATGTATATAATATATATAATATATATATATTATTATAATCTCACTCAGAAGCATCAAATGCAGTGAAGGAGTCATTTCCGACCCTATAAATCATATATATTCTTGATCAGCATCAACAGCCGAGTAGATCTAGCCATGTTCGGGAAAAAAAAAAATTTATAAATTTTTTTCAAAATTTTTAAGGGGTTTTATCATTAAAATTGTCAAAATTTGACAAAAGATTTTAATTTTTTTAAATTTAAAACTAAATATAGAGAGTTGTTAACCTTTTCAAAACTAGCACAGAAAAGCTTTCCAAATTGAATTTAAGGCCTTTTTGGCCTAGTTATGATCAATTTTAATTGGAAGAGTATAGAAATTCTGGGTTCCAGAAATTAGATTCCTTTCTGTCTTTCTTCCTTCAGAAGAATTATTTAATTAAGCAACAAATATATCTTTTTGCTTGAAAAACAAGTACTGTTGTTAGTTCAATTAACAATTAATTAGACAATACAAAATTGATTTGTATTTATGTATACTTAATGAGCAATACAAATTAAATAAATTATCTATTAGTGGACACTTGAAAGGCTAAGCTCTTAGTAAATGTATTTGCAATCGCACTGATGATTCATTTCCTAATCACAATCGCTTTGTTCGATCAACGGAGTCGGTGGTTAATCGATTAAATGTAGCAAATCGAAGCAATAGCCAAGTAAACGCGCTGTCAGGATGTTATCATCAATGTCGAGAGTTGTCAGGTCACATATAGAAGTGTATATGTACACTATATAGGTTATATATTCGCCACAGACAGTTGCCATCTATCAATCGATCTATCAATCTATCTTGCGGATATCAGGAATAAGGGACAAGATACCGCAGGGACATGATACACCCAATGGGACACTTGAATATTAATGAGTTCGAATTGCACATTTGCATTTAGCCCATTTAGTGTGTAGTTTAACATCAGTCATCGATGCGTTGTCTACAGTTTCTCTACAGTTTGGACTTCCCCGCTGGCCAACACACACACCTGTCACACCTGCTACATACTAGATTATAGGAAAAAAAAATACAATAAAAAAAAAAGAAAACAGACCACAAAACAAAGAGAAATAGCACAGAAAACGGGTTGTTAAGTGTGTGTGGAAAATAATGCAATAAAAATAAATCACAAATGACTCATGGGAGACCATTCATTCATTTAGATTAGTATTATAATTATTATTATTATTATAGCAGCAGGGGAGAGTGTACATTGCCCTTTCTCTCCCCCTTCTCTCTAACCCTCTATAATACTATATATATATTATAATCTATCTATTATCTGTTATCTAAACATTTACAAGTATTTTTGCTAATGTGCGATATCGCGTAAATTATAAATAGTTGTCAGAGTTATCACAACAAACGCTGATGTACTCGATATTTTAATATTACTTAATGCCTTAAGTGATCCAATAAGGGAATACTTGAGCTATTTATAAGACCTAAATTAATAATATTTACATTAACAACAAGTGGGTGGGGTAAACTCTGGGATTTATTTAGCTTTTATTATTATATTAAGGAGAGAAGGACAAAAGAACATGGCTAAATCGAATCGCCTTGTAAGAGTCTCAACAAATTTAATTTAATTTAAATTTTTACTTTATATATTATTATTAAAATACGTTTTTTTTATCATTTTTAAATTTTGAAATTATTTATAAATACAAAATCTAGTAATACTTTTAAATTGAAATAATTAATAAATAATAAATAAATGGTTACAACTAAATTGTTATTATTTTTCGTGTCAAATTAAGTTTCTCCAAAAAAGTGGTAATATTAAATAATAAAAAAAAAATGTTGCATTATCCGATTTCATGGTTAAATATGTGTGTGCACACCTTTGCTAAAAAAAAGAAGAGAAAAAAACAACAGCAAGCTAGGCAAATTGTTTTTCTCTTGAGCCCCATCACTTTTTATTTTAATTCTTTGTTTCTATTTGTTAATTTCTTGCTATTCTTCATTCCAGCTGTTTTTACAGCTGTTTTGCCATATCGTTCCATAGTCATTCTACAAAAAGAGTCTCAGTCAGCAGCAAATTTTGCCTTCGAGGCTCAACTGGCTCTTTGTTTTTCCATCTTTTGGTTTCATTTATATTAATATTATTATTATAATTATTATTAATATTTCAGCAATGTGCCAGCAGTATTTGATTTCATAAGCAAAGTCAGCTTGCAGAAAAATAATGTTATGATATACAAAACCAAACAAATTTATTCGAATTACAAGGTCTCAGCGAAATTAGAAGAAAATATTGTGAAATTGCAATAATAATAAAGAAAATTGTAAGAATATCTAGCAACATGAAAATATATATGAGAAATATGCTTTTTACTATAATAGTATCTCCCTTTTTTAAGGCAAATATTAACTTTAAACCCAAGATCATACATTGTTGAATATCATTTACTAAAAGAAAGAAAAAAAAACCGGTTAAACGTGTAAATAAAACTATACATAGTACTAGCAACATTGCCACCAACTTGCAAATTTTCACATCAAGTTGCGAAAGCAATTTCCTGTCCATACAAAGATACAAAGATACAAAGATACAAAGAATCCGGATGAAGACGGACGATCATCATAATGGCACCACCTTTCCCCACTCCCCACCGTCTACATCTCCACTGCTTATTTTCATAGCTGTACATTGAACTTTTGCCAACACATGGCTTTCGTAAAAAAACAACACTATAACTCACTAAATATAGATATAGGAATATATATATACATATGTATATATGGGGAAAGGGTTGAAGCAACGGAGGAGGAGGAGGAGGAGGAGGAGGAGATTAGGTGCGATTTATGGCCAGCCAGTCAGCGTTGTTCCCATGAAATTCAACTCTGGCCTGGACTGCAAAGGTTTCATAAACAATTGATAGAAGAACCCCATAAAAAAACAAAAAAACAAACACACACACACCAAGTCCACGTAACACGGAATGTGTGTGCACAGTATTGAAATGTAAATCGAAAAGTTCGATATGATATGCTGACAAAAATGAAGTAAATATGGAAAATATCAATTTTTATGCCCTTGTAACCCAGTGAAGGAGTCATTTCCGACCCCATAAATCATATATATTCTTGATCAGCATCAACAGCCGAATCGATCTAGCCATCTCCGGCTGAAAAATAAATTTTCAAATTTTTTTCGATATTTTCATAATCCTAAATTATAAAAAAAAATTGCCAAAAATTTGAATTTTTTAAACTTTTAAATTGAGTATGCAGTTTTGTAAAACTAATAAAAACTAGCATAGGACAGCTTTCCGAATTGAAATTAATGATTTTTTGACCAAGTTATGGGTTTTTAAAATGTTCGATTTATCGAAAAAATTTCCATATAAAATTATCGATAAATATCGATTCAAATAGTGCAAAAAAATTTAAGTTTTGTTATGATAGATTTGCGATTATAATAAATAATTTAATTGCAAGTTGCAAGAAAATATAAAATTCGGCTTTTCAAAATTTGTTTTCTGTCTTGCTTTGGTATTGAAAAATCTTAAATTTATTTTTAAAATATCGATCTATATATTATATATTATAACCATTTGGTTTTATGATTTTTTTTTTTAAGAACATAATAAATATCCAATGGTTATGTTATTGTTTTTTATTTGAGTCTAAATTTGTGTCACCATTTCCCTAATATTCTGTTAATTATTTAGGCCATTGCTTTGGTTATTTATACAAAAATATATGAATAATTCGAGTTAAATATATATCTATAAAACCAATTATTATTTTTCCTAAACTAAAGTTTTGTTTACAATTCCAATTCCTTCATCTGAATTATATTAAATTCACTGCATTCGTGTGTTTTATTTAATATCAAAATCTATACAAATATATATTTTTTCATTCTCGTGTTTCATTCATTGATTGAATGTTTTTTCCCACAGTGTGTGTGTGTGCCATTTTTAGTTAACGGAAACTAGGGGAAAAGCTACAAAATTGTCCTATCTAATCTGGGTTGTGGAAAAAAAAATCAGGGGAAAAAAACTAGAAATAAAAAACAACGTTGCCATGCATCACCACACAATAAATAAAGCCGCTCTCTTTCTATCTTTTCCACTCTGACGATCTCAACAAAAAAAAAACAGCAAAAAATTGCAAACGGAATAAAAAATGCGCGCCAAAAAAACGGGGCCATGAATTAATCGGTTTTTTTGCTGTTGTTGTTGTTGCTTTTCTTTTAATTATTTTTATACTTATTATATTTATTATTATTTTTTGTGGCCGCTGCTTCTAATCTAATCGGAAAGCAGAACGAACGAACAACAACGAATGCCGTGTTAAATAAATAATAATGAACAATAAAAGTCATAAACCTTATCGCTACTTAATAATCTGGAGGGAAAATTATAATGTATATATATATATATATATGTTCATAACAGGAACGTGACATTGGTCAACCGAGAGTATTGTCGTTATCAGCATGTCGCGGACGTTATCACAATCGATTGACGGATCCAACGATTGAACAAACCAAACGCGGAAGAGGAGGCAACAAGGTACAACCAGGGTATCAAAGTATCAATGATCAATGGAGGTAAGAAATATATGAAAGATAAGCAGGTTAAAAACAAAAAACAAAATAAAAAGGAGGTCATAAAGGTGAGTCAAAGACAGGTGGAAATTATTGTAGAGCTATAATTAGAGCAGTCTTGGTTGGAGTTTTAAAGACTTTGTTATTTGATATTAACAATTAAAGGTGCTATATACAATATAATCATAGTTCTAGCCTCTATTTTCCTTTATTTACTTACACTTTTGATAATAATATTAATAATAATATTGCAAACTTTTCTTTGCTTATTGAAACTATTTTTTATACAACAATCTCGCTCTTATTTCAGTACAGAAATACGATATATTTATAGCCACAACTATAATCCACCAAGTACGCAAATTCTGCTGACTATTGATTCTAGAATTCAACTCAAAGTCCCCCCCTAAATCGAAGGCAATAAAAATCGAATTTTGAGACAAGGGAAAATAATGCCAGGAATACTTATCAAATATTCAATAGGCAATCATCATCAAAATCGAATGAAGGAATGAGAGGCCGGAAAAGTTTCCAATGCGCTTGGGAATGTGAACAAATGTTGGGTTTGACCCGAGGCTTAGTCTTTCTTTAGCCTTTGACTTTTTGTCTCTGATTACCTATAGTAAAGCTATATAAAATATGAGAATATATAGTATATTTAGTATATAAATCTATAAATCCAAGAACTTTCAGGAAAAAAGAACTTAGAGAGCGCAGTAAAAGTGTGTGTTGCAGATACTATATTGCAAAGTAACAAAGTTACAGATGCCATAAATATTATATTACAATTTATAATAAGTTATATAAATATATAGGCATCATTTAAAAAAATTCTTTTACTATCGAAATGTTTAAAGCCTTATGAAGCTTACAATTAAATTAATCTATTATTTAAAATATGGTTAGAGAGCCCTAAAACTAACCTAAAAGTTAGTTAGTTAGTTGTTTATTGTTCTACAATATTATTACACAGCTTTGTCATAAGCTTATTGACGCATATTTTAATTAGAAATTACCTTAGGTAATTATTTTTGTTATTATTAGATTATTTGAAGAATTCATTAAGTTTTTATGGGAAATATTATGGGAAATACTATTTAGGGTTTCATCTATCCTCTATATTCTATCCTCTTCTTTTATGTTCTATATAGTTCCGTCTCTTTTATATTGTATCTACTTCCTTTCTATCTCTACTGCTCAGCCACTTTGTATCTTTATCGCTCTTTCTCTAAATTATTGTATTTTCGTCTTAATATCTCTGTTTTTCATTGTGTATCTTTGTTTCTGTAGCTTTGTAGCTTCTTCTTGATATCTGTGTATCTTTGTATCTTCGTTTCTATGTCTCTTTATTTTCGTATCTTCGTTTCTATGTCTCTTTATTTTTGTATCTTCGTTTTGATGTCTCTTTATCTTTGTCTCTGTCTTTAAATCTTTCTATCTTCGTCTCTATGTCTCTGTATCTTTGTATCTTAGTATCTATGTCTCTATGTCTCTATGTATCTTTGTATCTTTGTATCTTCATCTTTGTATCTCTTGCTGTCTGCTAGCTGTCTCACTATCTTGCTATCTCTGTCCATCTTGGGGTCGTTGCAGTGCAAAACTATAGTTGAAGGTGATTTCATAATGAGTGCTTTTCCTCCGCTTTTCCGATGTTTTCCCATCCCCCCGCGTCTTTATGCCACTTCTCGTCGTCTGTATTTCTACTATTCTCTCATTCTCCTTCTTTCTGTTTTATTGTTGTTGTTTTTTTCTTTCTATTTTTTATTATTATTTCTTTTTCCTTTGGGGCCGCTGCACTTTTTGCATTGTTTTTGTTATTGCGCTCTTGCAAAAATAGACATTGTCTGGACGTCGACGGCGCCGCTGACGGCGACTGCGACTGCGACAGCGACAGCGACCGCGTCAATTGTTAATTATACTTGGCTTTTCCCTCGCTTTATTTTATTTTTGTCGTGTTTGCCAGCTTTTTTCCGTTTTCTTTAATTATATTTCATTACGTTTGTGCATTTTATTGGCATTTTTTATGTGTGTGCGTGTTTGTGTGTGCGTGTTTGTGTTTGTGTGTGTGGGGGGGATTTTCTTTTTTGAGTTTTTCCTCCTTTTCCTCTCGTTTCGGTTGGCGCCCCCTGGCGGGGCGCGTCTGCAAACTGCACTTCCCCAATGCGATTTATTATTGAGATAGGTCACAAGTTGGATTTATTAAAGGTATTCCCCATGCCAAGTCAAAAGAACTTCGATATATTCGTAAAAACATATCGATAATTTCGATAAGTATTTTTTAAGATATTTCTTTGAGTATTTTCCTTATAAAATAGGTCATAGATAGCATATTCTGTAGATGGGCCAATCAAGATCGATAATTAACTAAATGCTATTCGATAATTTCGATAAATAGTCGAAAAATTTAACAGCATTACTATTTTCTTTTCCTTTGGAACATTTCCAGTGCCTCGCTTAATAAACAATTAAAGCAACTTAAACAAATTTCGTATATATTAATAAACACCTTTCGATAATTTTGATAAATAATCGAAAGATATAAGAAAAGCTAATAAATCCTATTTTCTATCGGTATAGCTATTCAATATATTCGATAATTTCCTATTTTCTTCGTGACAATCCTTTTGTATAATTTATAAAAAAAAATCCCCTTAAAATGCTTCCTTGTACTTTTAAGCTGTGTGAATATTGTACAATATTTACCAATAAGCTGTTTGAATTTGAAATTGAAAACGACAAATAAGGACAGACTTTAAACATTGACGCTCGACACCAAGTTAATTATTGATTTAAAGAGCAAGTTAAACACAGAGTAGTTTCTTGTGCCCTCCATTGCTCTAAATAATGAATAGGCTCGTGTTCATTTTCCTTTCTAAAAACGTAATTGAAAGTGTTATGCAACCGAATGTTACACAATTTCTGTTCACTGTAAAAGTCTATTGTGTAATTTGATAAATAGAAATGTGTTTTGTTAAGCGAAAATCGTTTTTAAGGTCGTCCCCTGAACGATTATTATCCCAGAAAGTCAATTGCGAAAACCATATGGGAAATAAATAGAAAAAAAGTGTTTTCCAAGAGAGTAAAATGAATCGATCGAAAAACTTTCCATCAAGGCGAAGTTCAAATTGATTTACAATTCCCCCAAAAATACAGTTCTCAATCCCCAATTCCCCACCAGCCAACCTTCTTGCTTCTCCCCCTCAATTTCCAAAAAGTTCGGCACCAAAAGGAAAACTTCAAACGCTCCGCCCCCTTCTTGAAATATTCAAAATAGAAATTCAAAACTTTTCGCTAAAAGTTACAAACTACGAAATAGTTGGCGGCTAGGAGAAAGGAGGAGGAAAAAAAACAACAGAACAGAACAGAACACAGAAATAAAATGGGAAAAACTAACAACTGAAAATGGGCGAAAAGTTTTTTGTTTCTTTGAATGAATTTTAAAGTCGGTGGGAGGCGGTGGTGATGGCGTTGCTTTGTTTATTTTTATAGCTGCATATTCGATAACAAAAGGCCTACGCCTCCTCTTGAAGATACCAGATACACACAAAGGCCCGCAGATACAGATACCTAATGCAGATACATTTGTATCTCTGCCTTAGCTAGGACTTTTCCATTATTTATTTGCTCCCCACAGTATCGAATGTGCATAAGTAAATAAACTTAACTGAGTCTGAGAACCAGAGGTAGCTGCTTTTCCCGGCCTCTTTTGAATGTAAACATCCTCCTTTTTTTTGTAAATTAAATTAACGTAATAATCAATAGCGATAATCTAGTGTTTGTATGTTTTAAACTGGAGCTCGTTGTTTAAGAAGCTGAAACTTTAGAGTAAGCTGGTTTTATTTCGTCTATACATCAATTTTACTTTGATTTTTCATTCAACTGAAAAGGCTATATCCGATTTTTTGTACAATTAAGTCAAGTTCAAAGACTACGTTGAAAGCTTAGTTAATATTTAGTTATTTATTAATTAAAACCACTTTTTGATAACCAACTATTTCCTATACCTATTCCTATACCATTTTTTGAGTCGATATTTATCGATATTTATATATGAGAATTTTCTCGACAAATCAGGATTTAAAAAACTCATAACTAAGGCAAAAAATCATTAATTTTAATTCGGTAAGCTGCCCTATGCTAGTTTTTATTGGTTTTACAAAACTGCACACTCAATTTAAAAGTTAAAAAAAATCTAATTTTTGTCATTTTTTTTTTGGAATTTTAACGATATAAAATATTGAAAAAATTTCGAAAATTTATTTTTTAGCCGGAGATGGCTAAATCGATTCGGCTGTTCATGCTGATCAAGAATATATACGATTTATGGGGTCGGAAATGACTCCTTCACATAGTTACTTCTTATTAAAGTTATTAATACCCTGTAAAAGGTGTACAAATGTATTATTTTCTTTAATTTATTATTTATTAAGAAGTTTTATATTTTAAGAATTTTCCACTTAGTTTCTAGCAATTAAATTCGATAAGTTAAATAATTTACAATAATTATTTTGTAAATATAAAAAGTAGAATAAAAATATAAACAAGAAAATAGAGACAAAATCTCAGAAAGCTTTACATCAGCATATGGCAAATTCGATTCTCTCTATTAATTTCGATAAGAATTCCGATAAACTTCGATAGTTTTTGATAAATATATTAAATAAGCGAAGAATAAAACAAAAATCGTTAAAAATACAATGCAAATGTAAAGTCTTAATACACATATTTGAAGTTGATTACAATTTAATATAATTTGAGCTCTAAAAATAGCATTTTCCCCCCTCAAATCAAATCGCAATCATGGGTTAAAAATGGCACACGAAAAACACACGCAAAGTAGCAACGGCGAATGGAAAAATCGAAAAAAAAAGTCAGCGGAAAATATAGACAAGGCAAAAAGAAAAAAAAAAGGGAGAGGGCCATACTATATATCGACAAATGACTGACAAGCAAACCATAACAACAAAAACAAAAACAACATCAATGACATACACACACACACAACTATAAATGTATGTGTGAGTGCAAAGTGCCGGGTCGATAAACAAAAAAAAAAGAAAAAAAATACAGAAAAGCAAGCAGCAGCGCCGCTGCTCTGCCAGCGTCGACTGTGCTGCCAGCTGATAGCGGGCGTCGTCGCGTTTGACTCATTAAATATTTTGCAACCTTGACCGTTCGAAAAAGCGATTAAAAATGTGATGTATACATAGTTGTGTGAGTGCGAGTGTGTGTATGTGTGTGCGAGTGTGTGTTGCCCCTTGTGAATGAAACAAAAACTGTTGACTTTTTCGCACAAAAGTATTAGATAGCAAGGGAAAACTGGGAGATGAGAAAAACGATCATTAAAACTAAACGATAAATAAAACCAAACGAAAAATAAAACTGAAAGACTAATATACAACTAAAGCATAAATAAAAATTAAAGATTAATAAGACTAAACGATTAATAAACAAAAGGATTAATAACAACACGATAAATACAATACGATAACTACAACACGATAAATACAATACGATAAATACAAGACGATAAATACAACCCGATAAATACAACACGATAAATACCACAAAACGTTGAATAAAACGCAACAATAAATAAAAGCTGAAAGAAAAATAAAACTACACCCCAAATAAAACTGAAAGACAAATAAAACCAAACTATATATTAAACAAAACAATAAATCAAACCAACAGATAAATAAAACACATCGATAAAACGATAACAAAACCAAAAAAAAAATAAAAAATAATAATAAATGCAAAAAAAATAAACATAAGCTACACAAAAGCAGACAAAAAACAAATAGCAACAAATTGTTTACAAAGTTAACCCTTTCATGTACCAAAATGTATTTAAATATACATTTTCCTCGATACATTTCCAACTCAATTAGCAACGATTACTTTCGATAACTTGTCCGATAAAATCCGATAACTTAACTCTGAATTGATTCAAAGTCCAATGAATACAAAAGAGAGTTGGAATGAAAGAAAACTAATACCCATTAGTGGTTGTATGTAGTTTACAGAGAGAGGGAGAGTTTTCCAGAGAGATGTGATAACAAATTCCCCCCCAAAAAAAAAAGAGAGAAAGAGCGAAAGAGCGAAAGAGCAAGCAAGAAGCTTTTTATCGTTTTTCTTGCTTTTCTTTACAGTTCTTGCCTTGGCTTGGCTTTCTTTTCCCTCCCATTCCTTCCATTTACAGTTCGTCTTTTTCATTTCTTTCTTTTCTTTTCCTGCGGAAAAGACAACAGAACAAAAGGGAACAGATTCTGGACTCCCATGACATTCTAATGAAGTTAAATTGCCATTAGGAGCGTATAGTGTGTGTGTGTGTGTTGTGTTTCCATTTCCATTTCAATTTTGATTTCAATTTCAATCCAAGTCGAGCATAAATATCTGAGTTCTGGACTAAACAGAAGGAAAACTGAGTGAAAATGTATATATGGGGTGAGAGACTGTCATTAAAAGTCGATTAACAGATGAATTTTCTTCCCTTAACATTCGATTTTGTGGTTATTTTTTGCTTTTCTACCCTTGGGAGTGAAATTTGTGGTTTCTGATATGTGAATGATAGCTTCAATAGAAAAGATACCCTTCCAAATGATATAGATAGTTCTCTTGACATTATACATCTTTATTAAATGATTAAATCATCATTTACCTGTGAAATATTTTATTTTTTCCTATTTCTCTTTTAATTTAATTTAATTTATAATGTTTAAAATAACATTTCTTGTCTAGATCTCTCGAGTTAATTCTTTTTCCAGGTTTTATTTGTATTATCTTGTGCTAATGCACTTCCAAATGATATATATAGTTCTCTTGACATCATACATCTTAATTACAAATATTTACCTGCAGTTATTACAGGATTAAATCATCATTTACCTGTGAAATATTTTATTTTCTCCTATTTCTCCTTTAATTTAATATTATTTATAATGTTTAAATTAACCTTTCTCTTCTAGATCTTTCAAGTTATTTCTTTTTGCAGGTTTAATTTATATTATCTTGTCCTAATCTTTGCAGCAAACAGCAGTTTTTTATCTCTATACCAATGACATCAATCCCTGAAAACGTTTTCCGCAAAAAAAGAGACAACAACTTTAAATTGCGTTCTAATTTGGCAAACACGACAAACACAAAAAAACAAAAAAGAAAATACAAAAAGATTAAACAGAACTTTGATCTTGATTATACCCATTTTCTAACTTTAAAAATGGTTTTTTGTTTACAATTTGGTACATTTCTTCTACTCCTTAATTGCTGTCATTCAAGATGGACCAAAAAAAAGGAAGAAAATTGTAGAAAACTGTAGAAAACTGTAAAAAGCTGTGGAAAATTGGGAATGTACGTATCCCCTTTCCTTTTATTTCCCCAACTCTCACTCTCTCCCTCTGCTTTTACTGTAGTAATCGTCATTGTGGCAGGTCAATGGTGTTAAATTACATATCATTATTTTAAGTTTCCTTTTTCACTCATCAGCTGGCTTCCTTCCCCCCAATCCTTTGTCTTCTCTCAAGTGATTTTCCTTTGACTGCTTCCACTTCCACTTGAACCTCATCATTATCATTATTATATCGTCATCTGTGTGTTTTTATTTGCTACGTTTTCCGGATTTTTTATGGCTCTATTTCATCGCCGCCCCCTCCCGCCTCCCCTTCTATTTTCCCCATTTTTTGCAATGACTCATTACCTACCAACTGGCGTTGAATGCAAATTATGAAATCAATTCAAATGCAAAATGCTGGTAAGCGATATTTCGCTTTGAAGGTTTTTCCCCACTTCGTCAAATGGAAAGAAAAACACAAAGACACAACGAAATAAATGCGGAAACGTGCCAAGGAGGAGGTGGAATGTGTTTATTTTCTATGAATTACAGGTGTTCTCTCTAACAGCAAGCGGAACAGTTGAAAGGAACAGAGAACAGAGCTAAATGGCACGAGGAACAGTTGAATGGAACAGAGAAAATGGAAATGGAACTTAGAATAGCTGAATGGAACAGAGAAAAACTAAATGGAACTTAGAACAGCTGAGCTAAGAGAGAAGACAGTTAAACCAATCGGAAAAAACGACAAAGAAACGCTGAATGGAACGCAAAACAACTGAAAACGGAACATGGGACATCTAATAAAGGACGAAGAACAGTTGAATGAAACAGCGAACAGTTGATAGAAACGGGGAACAGCGGAATGGAGAAACAGCGAACATATAAATACAATCAGAAACAACTGAATGAAACAGGGAGCAGTAAAATGGCAATAAAAGAAGAAATGAAATGAAATGAACTGAATAGAAAGACAAAAATGTTGAAATAAAAAAATAAACAACTGAATTAAAGAAAATATAGTAGAATGGAACGCAAAAATCTAGAATCTAATATAATATATAATCACAAACTTTTAAATAACTAATTAGTTTCAATAAATTGGTTTTATTTAAGATGTAATTTGGCTAAAATATTTATAATTAAACGTTAATACACGTAACTACTTAATACAACTCAATGGAACCTCTCAAATATTTAAATTTACAAAAATAAATTTATATTGCGATATCCAAAAACTGGTTTTTGACACATGGAAAATGTTAAATATTTCCAAGCCAACAATTTCAAACATTTCCTTTCATTAAAAGTCAAATGAACAATAAAAATTGGTGTATCTATGAATACATAATAGTTTTTCTCCAAAGCGGGGGGCTTATTAAAGTCATAAATAAATAAAGTTTATGGAACCTAATATAATCATACTGTTTTGGGGAGACAATAGAAGTACATTAGCATTAGCATAACATTGGAAATGGAAACTGGTTTTCAGCTAAATAAGTGAGCAAAGTAATCGGTAACGAGTGGCATTGAAACGAGTCAAGGTCGGCCTAAGGAATCCTGAGAATGAAACAGTTTTCTTGAGGGGATTCTTGAGTATTCTTTGTATATTTTCATATATTTTCAGGTGGCGGCGTCACCTTCAACTTCTCACTCAAGAAGCATTAATAATAAACCCCCTATTTGCAGGTTTATTTCCATCACAGAGAAAGAAATCTAATCTGGTTGACTGAGTTTCCGAGAATTTTAATTGAAAGGCCGCGGCGACTGATAAAGGAAATGTTTGTGGATTAAATTGCACTTTCTGAGCGTGGCAATATATATGATGATAATAGCAAATAACTAATCCCCTCATTAGGAAAATGTGTATTAAAAATAACTATCCCTGAGAGCAGGGTTCAGGTTCTTCTTTCCAAGCTCACGCTAAGAAGAGTGCATAAATATTTTCATTATTAATGTTTTTCCCCCTTTTGAATTCATGGAAAACCCCAAGCCCACACAGAAAAGCAAAGGCAAATAGAAAAAAATAA
This sequence comes from Drosophila bunnanda, assembly GCA_035046265.1. Lineage (NCBI taxonomy): Eukaryota > Metazoa > Arthropoda > Insecta > Diptera > Drosophilidae > Drosophila > Drosophila bunnanda. The sequence goes on from JAWNOB010000017.1 coordinate 1,913,030, forward strand.
ACCCTGCGTGGAAACTATATTTTTTTTTTCTCAGCCAAAGAAAATAGGGAAAACTAATACCCCGGCAGCAACATTATTTTCATATTCCTTTCATTATTTGCAGCGCACAAGGATGGCAAAGGAAAAGTGCAATTCGCGGGAAAACATACCAACTTATAGAGCAAAAAAAAAAAAAGATGGAGCAGAGGGAAACCTTATAATTGATTGAAGGAAAATAAAGCCCAGGGAAAGCTTTAACCAATTAGAGGAAAATAGTATGGAAAATCTAGCAGGAACTGTCGCTAAAATTGGTCAAGGAAATATAATACAAAATTGCAAGGAAATGAAAGTCAATACTGTACTCCTCATCTCTTTTTCTTTATATATATATATAAATAAAGGAAAAAACCATTTTCCAGCAATGGATAAATAATAGCTCGTGTTACGGAAAACTATATTAAAAATGAAGAGTAAAATAACAATTTAAACCAATTACAGAGCAAGTTTAGAGCGCAAAACAAATAAAATGTTAAACCAATTATAAAGTTAAAGCCATTAAATGTAGAAGAAAATATAGTAAGTCAAAATGAAAATTAAATCCTACTAGTAAGTATACATTTTTTATTTTGAATTCTGATTGAAATAAGCATCCAAATGATATATAATTAAAGAAAAATACTGACAAAAAGCCGCAAGGGAAAATGATGATATGATTATTGTTCACACAAAAAGGAAAACAACAATTCCAACTGACTGCCCAGGAAATCATTTCACTTTTTCCTTCCACCTCAATGAAGATAATTGCAATTTGCAACCCTTTTTATTATCGTATTTATTGTAAGCAATATTGACAGTCAGTCTGAAAATCCAACTGATAGCTGAATAATAATACATTTTGTATCATAAAAAGCCATTGAAAACCTATATTCTTGATTTTAATTCATAATTATTGAAAGTGCATCTACAAATATATTCTTTGACAAAGAAGTTCAAAAAGGATAAAGGATACTGTCAAAGAAAAATGATGCATAATGAATATATTTCTATTTTAAACTGCATATGAATTTGTAAACCAAAACTGTTTACATTTTTCTATTATTATTTACGAGCAAAGGGGGAATGTAAAATAATAGTTAAAGGTTTTTTATAAAATTGCAGGGTATTATATTTCAGTCAGAAGCTTGCAACTTGGTGAAGGAGTCATTTCCGACCCTATAAATCATATATATTCTTGATCAGCATCAACAGCCGATAAAATTAAAGCATTTTTGGCTTAGTTATGCGTTTTTTAAATTTTGATTTATCGAATAAATTGTCATATAAAAATATCGATAAATATCGACTCAAAGAATGGTATTTAATTGTATTCAGAATCGTGTAACCCAGTGAAGGAGTCATTTCCGACCCTATAAATCATATATATTCTTGATCAGCATCAACAGCCGAATCGATTTAGCCATCTCCGGGAGAAAAACAAATTTTTTAATTTTTTCAGCTTTCCCAAGTGGTTAATTTTAACATTTTCAATTTTCAAAAATTGATAAAAAATTTAATTTTATTACATTTTAAATGGAGTATGCAGATTTGTTGACTAAATAAAAACTAACATTGGACTGCTTACCGAATTAAAATTAAAGCATTTTTGGCTTAGTTATGCGTTTTTTAAATTTTGATTTATCGAATAAATTGCCATATAAAATTATCGATAAATATCGACTCAAAGAAGGGTATTTATATTTAGTCAGAAGAGTGTAAAGCAGTGAAGGATCCATTTCCGACCCTATAAATCATATATATTCTTGATCAGCATCAACAGCCGAATCGATCTAGAGATCTCCGGGAGAAAAAAAAATTTAAAAATTTTTTCAACTTTTTTAAGTGGTTAAATTAGATCATTTGTAATTTTCAAAAATTGACAAAAAATTAAATTTTCTTAAATTTTAAATGGAGTACGCAGATTTATTGACTAAATAAAAACTAGCATAGGACTGCTTACCGTATTAAAATTAATGCGTTTTTGGCTTAGTTATGCGATTTTCAAATTTTGATTTATGGAGTAAATTGTCATATAAAAGTATCGATAAATATCGATTCAAAGAATTTCAATATTTTAAGCTTAGTTCTGATCTATTTCCGAGTCAATCCTAAAATTCTATTAAAAACTACAAGTGTATATAAACTTCGGCTTACCGAAGTCAGTCTCCTTTCTTTCTTCCTTTTCTTTAATACGATTTTAAGTCCCAAGTGAGTCTTACTAGAGTCTTAGATACCCTACATACACCTTCTAAATCTATTAATTTTTTTTAGCTTTTTGCACAATTAAATATAGAAGAAAAAAATATTAAAAAATATATGTATATATATAATAAAATATAACTTTAATTTCTGCCTAGACTTCTCCTATTTCTCCTTAGCCTAACTGAAGTGATTTCTTCTATTTTCTTTTCTTTTCTTTTCTTAGCTTTTCTTTTATTTTCATTTTTAACTTTTCTTCTCTCTTTGCAGTTTTTCCTGAATGAAAATCAGATTCACACACACAAACAGGAAATGAGCTTTGCGGCGGAAATTTGTTTGTGGTATATGTGTGTCTGTGTGTGTGTGTGGGAAAATGCGATTTGTCGATTTACCGATTTTGCGGCGATTTGAAAATTACTTGAATTAAGAGTTTGGAAAACTCACCTGTGAATCGATGATGCACCTGATGGCAGGCGTTGCTGATACGCGGACATGTTGGCGACCTGCTGCTGCTGCTGCTGTTGCTGCTGCTGCTTTTGGTGTTGCTGCTGCTGCTGCTGCTGCTGGTGCTGCTGCTGTTGCGTTGTTTTACTTTGCTGATTAGAGACTGATGATTGATGCAAATGATGGGACGTTGGTCCATTATCATGCTGCTGCTGCTGCTGCTGCTGCAACTGTTGCTGGTTGCTGCTAGCAACGCGCTGCTGCTGCTGCTGCTGCTGTTGCTGCTGCAAATGCTGCTGCTGCGCACCGTTGGGTGTGTTATTGTTGCTGCTGCTGCTGCTGCTGTTGCTGTTGTTGCTGCTGTTGTTGTTGTTGTTACTGCTACTGCTGCTGCTGCTACTGTTGTTGTTGCTGCTGTTGTTGCTGCTGTTGCTGCTGCTGCTGCTGCTGTTGTTGTTTGTGGGCGGCGGAGCACCGACCTGCACTGAAGTGGAGCGTATAGCTGCTTCCATTTCATGCCGAACTCTTTTGGCTTAAACACTTGTTTTGGCGCCCAGAATAGATCGATTCAAAATTGATTAATGTGTTGCTGCTGCTGCTGCTGCTGCTGTTGCTGTTGTTGCTGCTGTTGTTGCTGTAGCCGCCAACAGCATTGCACTGCGACATTCTCTCCGGAGAAATGCCCCGCACACACAACAAAAAAATTGAATATTTTTATAGATTTTTCTTTTTCGTATGTCACTTTTATTTGTATTTATTTTTTATATATTTCCTGGTATTATTTTATGTGGCTGTTGCTGCCACAACAGCACAGTTGTTGTTGGGATTTTCCCCTTTTAATGGCTCTGCATTTTTTTGTATTTTTTTTTTATTTGTTGTTGCTTGCTGCATGCACTTCTCTTGTTGTATTATTTATTATTTTTTCCTTTTTGCTAATTTCATATATTTATAAATATTATTTAAATATTTCTTTGCTTCAATTTAAATAATTTCTTCTTGATCTATTTACACACACACGCACACACACACACTGCTGTAAGGATAAGGATATAAACAATTATAAACACACACTGGGTTTCCTTGAACTCCTCTTCACAACAACAAAAAATATAAAAAAATAACAAAAAAATATATATATATTTAGAGTTGGTTTTTGTGCGTTTTTTTTTTCGTTTTTCTTTTTATATATTAACTATATTTTTTGTAAACCCCTAAAAATCCGAACCGAACCGTACCGAAAAACACGACACTACGAATTTTTCCATTAATTAACAGCTTTGCACACCACTTTTTTCTTTCATTACGCATTTGGTCAGTCTCTCGCCGTCTCTTTTGCTCGCTCGCCTGCTCTCTCTTTCGCTCTATTACAAGACACACAAGAAAAAAAAAAATGAATGTAATAGAGGATAAGCAAGTAAAGTTTAAACTTTTCCGCCGCTGTTGTTTTCGTTCGATTTTCAACCTGCAAAACAGAAACAGAAAGAGAAAAGAACACTCTGATTAGTTGAGTTGCAAAAAACAAAAACAAAAAAAAAGGTAATAATAGGTATAGCAGGCATAGCAGGTTAGATGATTAGAAAATCGATAATGGCCATAAATATTCCAGTAGATAATGTCCCCCCCCCCAAGTCCCCCAAGACCGGTTTTCCAGTTTCAGTTTGAAGTGCAGGCAGCGCATTATCGCAATCGCATTTATCGTCTGCCAGCGATTACGATTACGATTATATTTCTATCATTCAATTGCCTCATTGACTGCCTTTCGACTGACTTTTGGTTATCGGCAGGGAGCTTAAGGTATTTATGGCCAAAAGTCCTTCAGATTTATGGCAAATATATAATATATTGAAGTCAATTCAATAAATAAATAGCTAGAGGTGAAGAAAAATCGACATTTAAAGATATCGATTTCTTTTTCTAAAGTTTTAAAAACAAGGTTCCATTTTGTTCTCTAAAATAATGTAAGAAAAAATTAATTCACATGAATTTATAGGCTTTTATAGTTTATTATATATCGATATTTCTAGAAAATACCTTGTTTTATTTTAAAACAGAGAAAAATAAACAAAAAAGGTACTATTAATAATAATAAAAAAAACCCAACCCCTAGATGTGTTCTTAACAATCACGAAATCGCAAACTCAAAGTTCATTAAATTCCCATAATTATTTTGTAATAAAAAAGCAATTACTGGAATCAATTGAAATTCAAATTCACAGTAAAATGATTCAACGAATTGTAGTTTTTTCTCTTTTTCTTTTAAATGTTTTCTTAATGGAAGACAAAAATGTTTAATTATTCCAGGAATTTGCTCATAAACTTGTTTACGATGTTTTGCCAAGATAATGTTTAGTAAGATATGAAAAAGTAATCATATTTTAATACCAAAATGTTATAAATTGTAAGAAATAACTTAAAATTTAATTAACAACAAAAATAGGTATGAGTCACAAGAGCTAAATTTTAAGGCTGTGTTTTATTTTTAGTTTTTTCAAACCCCTTTAAGAGAATAAGATAATGATGATGTCCATTGGTAATGAAGAAGAACTCATCAATAATTTTTCGCCCACTCATCTATCATTCGATATCAAACACACACAACACACACACACAAGCACACTCGAGAACCGTACGAAAACGGAGAAGAAGGAACAGCTGCTATGTGCTGTGAAATCCGGCAACGTCGCCTTATCTTCATCTCTCTCTTTCGCTCCGAGTATATTTTTGGTATTTTTGGCCACATGTTTTTTTTATCTTCTGCCAAACTAAATACTAAAATACTCTACTAGAAATACTAAAAAAAAAATATCACACTGAAAATTGAATTGAATTTAAGCTGCGAAAATTAAGCAAGAAATTCCGCAAAACCAAGTAATATAAAAGTCAGAGCGCGCGGCAGCGGCGGCGGTAAAAGAAAAGCACACACACGCACACACACACACACACACAAACGTTGGGTAAGGGAGCGGGGGGGGAATCAAGAAAAAGAAGAAAAAAAATGAAAAATCAACCAAGCGTCGCAGGCAAAGCAATAAAAATACACAGAAGCAGACAAGGCAATGTTGCCAAACTTCGCACCAGTGTGAGCGAGAGGCAAGAGAAAAACGAAAGAAAAAAACGTTAAGCACGCGTAAGATTAAAGTAGCGGCGTTGCCAATTTTCACCCAGAGGCAGGCAGGCAGGCAGCATGGCAAAAAGCAAAAGGCAAAAAGCAGAAAGCTTGAAAACAGCCCCAGTGCAAACAAATTAATATAAAAAATAACAACACACACACACACACACATACACGCAGCAAACACAGGCGACGACAAAATGCATGAAAAGGAAGCTTAAAAACTACATACAAGAAAACAAAATAACAGAAACAGAAGACACACTCACAAAAAAAAATATTATAATAAAAACCCTAAAAAAGAAACACAATCAAAAAGCTGCATTATAATAATAATAATAAAAAAATACTTCGAACACTGTTACAAAATTGTTAAACCTTAATTTTAAAATATATTAAATAAATAATAAAATACCACCGAACATTCTTTCGCTCACTGTACCAGAGTGTACTGTAATAGCTTTAAAAAAAAAAAACACACACACACACAACTCAAAGAAGAAGACGAAAATGATGCCGAGGCACATGTTCAAGAGCGAGAGCGCGACAGAGAGGGCTAGATGGCGTGCAAGAGTGATACCAAGGCGAGTGGAAGCGAGACGCCAACACAAGGGGGCTCTGCGCACAAGTCAAGCGGAAGAGCGACTGAGAGTCGGAGAGGCGGAGGAGAGCGGAGGAGAGCGAAAGGGATTCAACGTACAACAAATAAACGACCCATCGAAGCAGTAATGGAGCAACGACTAAGAAGAAGAAGAGGAGGAAGGGAATCGGGGAGGGGGGGGGGCGACAAGCAACGGTCGAGGATGAAAGAGATGGAACAATGGGGGGGAGGAGAGGCCACTGCTGAGGTTGAGCAAAAACAGAAAAGGAGAACACAGCAGCAGCAGCAGCGGCAGCACAAGCAGCAACAACAAAACGCGGGAACTTTTACACAGTCAGCAACAGCAGAGCGCGTCCACGTAAACACAGTGGGTGCCAAAAAGGACTAATCAAGGCAAATTAATTAACTGTGCACATATTTATGTATTTATTTTAATTTTTTATTAGTAATATAATTTTTCTAATACATTTTATTTCATTTATTATTATTTATTATAATTTTAATAATTTAATAAATTAATTTATTTTATTAAGAGGCAGTTAACTTTATTTTGCGTGGACGAAATATAAGAAATATTATCATTTTAATAATTTATTAAATTAATTTATTTTATTAAAAGGCAGTTAACTTTATTTTCCGTGGACGAAATATAAGAAATATTATCATTTTGATAATTTATTAAATTAATTTATTTTATTTAAAGGCTGTTAACTTTATTTTCCGTGGACAAAATATAAGATATATTATCATTTTAATAATTTAGAAATTTATTTATTTTATTAAAAGTCAGTTAACTTTATTTTCCTTCTACGAAACATAAGAAATATTATAATTTTAATAATATATTAAATTAATTTATTTTCTTATCAAGCCGTTAACTTTATTTCCCATCGACAAAATATATGAAATAATAAATTACTGCAATTTGGACAGGTGCTATAATTGCGAACACCACTGTGCACACACTTAAAATGTACACGAAAGCAAACAGTAGGCGGCATGGCAAATAGAAAGAGAACGAGCCGCGTGAGGGGGGGAGAGTGGGTGGCTTTGGAGGGGTGTGGGGAGGGGAGCCAGAGACATCGTGCGCAGGAACGCTTGTTCGTATGTAAGTGAGCGAGCGAGTGAGTGAGAGTGTGTGTGTGTGTGTAGGTAAAAGAGTGCGGGTGACGCAACAGCAACAACAAGTGCAAGAGGCGGCAGCGCCGTTGGCAACTGAATACCGCACACACACACACACATGTACACAGCTAAAACCAGACGCACACACACAGACGCGCAGACATAAAACTCGCAACGTCATAAAACGAATCGAACAACAAAGCGACCAAGCGACGAAGCGACGAACAACGGGAACGTCAGAGCGTCAGACAAGGCGACGGTTGGAACGAAACGACGAACTCACCAAAAAAAAAAAAAACAAAAAATTCCCCAGAGTGCCAGAGAGAAGGCGGGACAGAGATAGTCACACAGTGAGAGGGAGAGGGAGGGAGAGAGGTAGATGGCAAAGGCGAGCGATGGCCCCAGCGAGTGCGAGCGAGCGAGGGAGATCATGTTTTTGTTGTCTGCTGCTGCTGCTGTTGCTGCTTCTTCTTCTTCTTGCCTCGTTCGTTTTCGGCCTTTTTGCTTTTCATATTTTTGGCTTTACTCTTTTTTCGGGCTATTTTCTTACCGCTGTTTGCAGCAATTTTTCAAGCAATTTAAGAACTTTATCAGGCTTTTGCCTTTGTTGTATTTTATTAGCGAAAAATCAATGCTTAGAAAATATATTACTTTAAATTCTCCACCTAAAAACAGTTACTAAAACACGTGGGAAAGCTCATCTCCGAAAATCAGGGAAAAGTACCCAATAGTATAAAGGAAATTTACAAAATGTAAACTTTTTAATTAAATAAATTGATATTTTCTATTGCTCAACTATAAAAAAGTTAATTTTATGCAATTTAGCAAAAGTTTAAAACTATTCTGCATTGTTAAATGTTACAAATAAGTAGTTAAAGTTTAATTAAACAGAGTTCATTCAATTATTTACACACATTGTGTGCTTTTTCGCTGTTTAAACATTGTAAAATATTAACAAATTATAAATTATTCCAAAAATAAGACAAAAATAATAAGTTTTAATGTAGAAAAAACACGTTATAAAAGCAGTTTTATTACTTTGTTTCGTGCTTATTAATTAGCTTTGCGATAATCAGTAATTTAAGCATTTGTTCATTAAAAATAAACCTGATGCCGGGGGAATTAATATCAATAAAGAAAAACCTGTGCACACGATTCTCATAATAAACTAATAAATAAAATTAACAAATTTAAGCTTTCAATTTGGCCTTCATCAAACAAAATTCAAAATATAAAAACGAGTTTTAAGTATTTACAGAATATAAACTAAGAAAACCTATGGAATTTGCATTATATTTCACATAAAATTAAAAAAAAAAAAAAACAGATTTATATCGTAAAATTAAGATTTTATATATAATTTTAAATTTAATCAAATTAAGAATCGTTAAAAATGCGAATTTTCCATCAAGTTTTCCCTTCTTCTTTAGCTTCTCCACTGAAAATAGCTTAATTTTCGTGTGAAATGTGGCAACGTCGCCATTTTCAAACCCCACAAAGTGCAGCAACAAAAGGCAACTGTGTGCGTGCGTGCGTGTGTGTGTGTGTGTGTGTGTGTGTGTGTGTGTGTGTGCATGAAAAATGATAGGAGACTCTCATGTGGAAGGCAAAAGGAGAAGACAACACAAAAGGATAGAGGGAGAAAAGACAAGAAGAGGCCAGGAGGAGTAGAAGCGGCGGACAAGGCGGAGAGCGTGATAAAGACGAATGATGGTGGAGGGGGCGGGGGAGAGGGAGAGGGGGAGGGGGGGTTAAAACGAGTCTAACGAGTAAAACGCAGCGCAAGGTGAAACACGTACGAAAAAGTTAAAGAAAAACGGTGTAAAGAGACTGAGAGAGCGAGACGGGGCGAGCGGCATAATAATAATAATAATTGTGGAGCACACACACACACACACACGCACACACATGGGCTCGTATAAATAGCAGCGCATGCTTTTTCACTGTTTTATTCACACACACACACACATGGCAGTGTGTGGGTGGTTTGGCGTTGCTATTAGTCTTTGTTGTTGCTTGATAAAAGCCAGAAATACGTACAGAGACGGAAAACGAAATGGAAAAAAAGAAGGAAAAAAAGAAGGAAAAAAAAGAAGCAACAAAAAAAAATCACGAGTAGGCCGAAAGCAATTCATTTCAGATAAACGCCGACTCTTCCTCCTCTTGTTTTCCTTTTATATGTTCTTTCTTCTATTCCTCCTCCTCCTCCTCCTCCTTCTCCTGTTATTCTTCTACTTCTTCCACTTTTCGGTTTTTATTTATTTCTTTTTTTTTCTCTCTCTTTTTTGGCAAAGTAAAGTATTGATTTTTCGCTTTTGAGCTTTAATTTAGTGCACACATTGTATGTGCGTATGCCTGTGTGCGTGCGTGTGCGTGCAAAATACAGTTGCGGGCATACAAATAGATACGCTTTAAAGAAAATTAATAAATAATTTTTGCAAAAGTAAATATATTATTCTTTAAATTGATTTATTTTTGATAGATTTAATTTTAATCACATAATAGCTGTTATAAAAAATATATAAATTGTAAAATTTAATATTAGATTTTACTTTATTTAATTTATAAATGTATATACTTCAAAATTTTTTGAGAAATTGAGTTATTTTTAATCGAATATTGTTAAAGCGGATATAAAAAATTACTTGTATTATTTTCCCATTATTTGTATTATTTTTTAAATAAAATTAAATAATTCTTATATAATTTTCGCATAGTTTTTTTTGGCCTGCGTGTTGTTTTTGCGTTGCGTGCGTGTGCTTTATCAGTTATTATTGTAGTTGCTTTCGGTCGAGGAAAAACGTGTTTTCCACCTCAATTTACCGTACGTAGGTTGCCGACTTTTTGTTATTTTTCATTTATTTTTTTTTCGGTTACTTTTCTTAATTTATTTGAGTGTGTGTACACGAAAATATCTGCCTACACACATATACAAAAACAGTGAAAATAAGCCAACAAAAATATGTAACAACAAAGTGTAGTTCCAATTTGAAAATTTCAAAATGCAAAGTGCAAAATGTTTAGTGAAACGCATATGTTGCACACATGTGAATGTTTCTCTTTAATCTGCAAAACGTGGAAATTCCATGGGGAAATAAGTTATAAAGTGCAAACAACTTAATTCCAGAATTTTAATATTTCATATAATTCAATTTTAAATTATTTCTAAATTTTATTCAACAGAAGCTCCTTTGGAGAAACGGGAAAAAGACATTGCAGCATTTTCTCAACATTTTTCAATTTTAATAATGTCAAGAATAAAAATAATAATAAAAACTAACTTTAGTAGTCTTTTAAATTGAAGGTAATGTATATCAAATTTGATTCCCTGATTTTACTGCAACTTTCGGCTTCCCTGAGTTAGATTTCGTTCTTGTTAATTTTAAATTGAATTTATATTGCTTCCTGTTTTCTTTTAAAAGTTTATAAAAACTTTATAAAAAACGCTGAGGAATGCGGCGAGGAATATCCAAAAATATTGACAATATTGATTTTATTATCAATAATGAGCTCCACACAAAAACCGATTTTAATACCCTTTCCCGAGTCTCCTATTTTTAGTCAGAAGCGAGTAACACAGTAAAGAATCCATTTCCGACCCTATAAACCATATATATTCTTGATCAGCATCAACAGCCGAATCGATTTAGCCATCTCCGGAAGAAAACAAAATTTTTTAATTTTTTCAACTTTTTTAAGTGGTTAATTTTAACATTTTCAATTTTCAAAAATTGATAAAAAATCGAATTTTCTGAAATTTAAAATGGAGTATGCAGATTTATTAACTAAACAAAAACTAACATTGGCCCGCTTTCCGAATCAAAATTAATGCATTTTTGGCTTAGTTATGCGTTTTTCAAATTTTGATTTATCGAATAAATTGCCATATAAAATTATCGATAAATATCGACTCAAAGAAGGGTATTTATATTTAGTCAGAAGAGTGTAAAGCAGTGAAGGATCCATTTCCGACCCTATAAATCATATATATTCTTGATCAGCATTAACAGACGAATCGATTTAGCCATCTCCGGGAGAAAAAAAATTTAAAAATTTTCTTCAACTATTTTAAGTGGTTAATTTTAACATTTTCAATTTTCAAAAATTGATAAAAAATTTAATTTTCTTAAATTTGAAATGGAGTATGCAAATTTGTTGATAAAATAAAAACTAACATTGGACTGCTTACCGAATCAAAATTAATGCATTTTTGGCTTAGTTATGCGTTTTTAAAATTTTGATTTATCGAATAAATTGCCATATAAAATTATCGATAAATATCGACTCAAAGAAGGGTATTTATATTAAGTCAGAAGTGTGTAATACAGTGAAGGAGTCATTTGCGACCCTATAAACCATATATATTCTTGATCAGCATTAACAGACGAATCGATCTAGCCATCTCCGGAAGAAAACAAAATTTTTTAATTTTTTCAACTTTTTTAAGTGGTTAATTTTAACATTTTCAAAATCCAAAAATTGATAAAAAAATTAAATTTCTGAAATTTTAAATGGAGTATGCAGATTTATTAATTAATCAAAAACTAACATTGGCCCGCTTTCCGAATTAAAATTAATGCCTTTTTGGCTAAGTTATGCGTTTTTCAAATTTTGATTTATCGAATAAATTGTCAAATAAAAATATCGATAAATATCGATTCAAAGAATGCATGTATTTTAAGCTTAGTTATGATCTAACTGCAAGGGTATAAAAGTTCCGTTTTCCTGAATTTAGTTTACTTTTGTGTTTTTAGCTTCTTTTCTCTGTTTTCTCCGTTCTTTTTTTTTTTGCTTCGCCAGGTTCAAGAACATTCGAGAGGCGGAGAGAGATAGTGAAGAATCGACGACGGGCATGGAAGAAGAAGGCGATAAGAAAGTGGCGCGAGATAAGAAACAATAGCAAGGAATTTGCTTTTAAATTACTTTCACATGCTTCAAATTTCGCAAAATGGAACAAATACAATCAAATACAAAGAGGAATGATCTACATTCGATGGCGCAGAAGTAATAATAATAATAAAAAAAGGAGCAAATAGGAAACATTGATATCAACTTTTACTTTTGCTCATTCATTATTTGCGCCTTTATTGTTCTTCTTTGAGCTTTGTTTCATATTTCTTTTTTGTTGTGTCATATGGTACATATTTTCCATTATATTTTCTATAGATTTATTTTTTGTTGCCAACAAACATAAGAATTCCATTAAAATGTCAAGTTACAGTCTCGTCTCTTGTTCCTACCCCTTCTTGTTAAAGATTTTTCACCATTTTCTACAGATTTCTCTAGAATAACAGATTTATATTGATTTATATTAATTAGCTTCAATGTAAATAATGTTTAAAAGCACTTAAAAATAACAACTTATCAAAGGTAATAATTTATTGTTGAAATATCTAAGGAATTTCAAGAATTTCATTAACGCAGCCTTCGATTAAGACTTTAAAAATCGGTTAGAACTTTAGCTTATATAAATATTTTTTAGTTTAATCAATTTAAAATGCTTTTTATTTTTAATTTAACAACTATTTTTTGCAGTTTTTCTGGGATTTCGAATCTAAGATAGGGAAGAAAATCTCAAAAAATGTGACTTCCATTTATAAAGTTAATGTATTCACAGCTATAATTAATAATTATAATTATCGATATTATAATGAACCCTATTTAATAATATTTTGATGATGGTTTTTTTTTATGGACTTTTGCAAAACATTTTTCTGTTGTTTTCTTTTACTTTTCTTCGGTTTCCTTCATCATCGACAAAAGGCAACGTTGCCAAACTTCAGGCGAACGTGAACTTTTTACTTGCGTATCTTCTCAATTTCTTGTTGCTTTTATTTCTCTCGTTATTTTACAAACATTTCCCTTTCTTATTTTCTTTTCTCTGTTTTCTGGAGAAGAGGAAAAATCAATATGCGCGGATTGCGATTGCATTTAAATGAACGCAAAAAAAAGAAAAAGAAAAGAAAACAAGAAATACCATGTGAATTGTGTATATTTCTTCCTTTTTTTTTTTTAAATACATATATGTATATGTACATATGTGTATAGATTTGTTATTTGTTTTTCGTGTGCGAGTGTGTTTGTGTATGGCAACAAATATAAAAAATATGGTGAGCAGCAAAAGCAGACAAGAAACCGGTTCAACAAGAAATTCTACGTGCGGCTTAAAAGAAAAAAAATATATATATATTTAACAAAAAAAAAAAGAAGGCCACGTTGTATATATATACATATATTTATATATATATATACATAGTATAGCTATTCACATTTCGAGAAAGAAAAGAAATTGGTTTGAAACATCATCAGTAATATTTGCATAATTTAATAGAATTTAAATGCTAATTAGCCAAACGGAGATCGCGTTCGGAATCGAAATCGGTACATAAAGAATCAAAGAGGAATAATGATACCAAAGTAGAAGAAGTAGTTGGTTAAAAGCGCTCCAAAGGCATAAATAAATAAAGCCACAAATCTATGGAAATATATACAACAAATATAGCGAAGGCATCGACAAAAAAAAGAGATACCAAAATATAACAAAAAAAAAAAGGGGGAGGAGAAAAAAACTATAAAATTGATATTTTTGGCGCCACACGTTTTACTTGGAAGAAGAAGAAGAAGAAGCAGAAGAAGAAATCGAACACATGTCCCAAGAAGAATTGATGAAATCAAATCAAGAAAAGAAAAGACTCTCAAAAAAACCAGAAGACTTCCATAAAGAGGAGATTCTTAACCTCGAAAAAAATGGGGTTATCCTGAAAAATAATAGTGTTTTTAAGGATTTCTTAATTTACAAGAGTTAAACATAGATTTCAGAAATTAAAATACAGAAGAATCTTCTATTAGAAGACCTAAACAATAAGAGAATCCTAACCTCGAATTAATGGTTGGTTTCTTTCAAAAAGTTGAACATTTTGTATTAACATTCCTTGTATCATAAATATTTTATTAAGAAAATTGGGAAAATTGAGAAAACTCGAAAGAGTTCAAATTGGAATCAATTTAAATCTCGAAAAGTCGAAAAGACTTAAGGTACTTGAGGATATTCCGAATATACAGTTTACAATAGAAATTTAATTAGGAAAAATATAATATAATATATAATATATAAATAATATATAATATATAATAATTTATAGTATACAATAATATATTATATATAATATATTTTCTTCCAATTCAAAATATTATCTTGGAAATACGAGACTAAAAAGTAAAGCTCATTGGAAATTGTGGAAACCTTCTCAAACAAGAAAAAAAAACCCAAGTTTATAAACTCCTACAGTTTGACAATGAATTTTAGGATCACAACGGAAATCGATTATAACTAAGCTTAAAATATTACCAATATTTATCGATATTTTTATATGACAAATTTTTGGACAAATCAAAGTTTAAAAAAAACTCATAACTGAGTCAAAAAAGCACTAATTTCAAATCGGAAAACTTTCTCAAGTTAGTTTTTATTAGGGTTAAAAATCTGCATACTCAGTTTAAAATTTAAAAAAAATTAAAATTTTTGTACATTTTTTTTTAAATTTAAACGATGCAAATGATCCATTAAAAAACTTGGAAAAATTTTTGAAAATTATTTCTCTACCGGACATGGCTAGATTAACTCGTCTGTTGATGCTGATCAAGAATATATATGATTTATAGGGTCGGAAATCACTCCTTCACAGCGTTACAAGCTTCAGACTATAATTAAAATACCCCGAAATTGTATATAAATTTAATTGGATTTTAAAGAAAATATAAAATAGTTAAATACAACATAGTGTAACTCAAGGCCTTTTCTTATTTTTCAAACAGTGAAGTAGATTTAAAATATAAATTGTAAATTCAATTTTGTTTTTAAAATTTCCAAGATTTTGTACACTAAATTTTGTTTTTAACTGTTAAGGAATTGTTTAGTAAAGTAAATAGCTTATATTTTTCTTTAATTTTTAAATATATAATGCAAATACTCTATATATATATTTATATATATATGTCTTTTCTTATTTTTTACAATATAGTATATATACTTAATATTTCAAAAAATAAGAAAAGTTTTAATTTGCATTTAAAATAATTTATTAAAATAGCTGAACATGTTTTCCTTAAAATTGAAGTTATAAATCGACTAAAATTTATATTTAAAATTCCCAAAGGCAAAATTCTAAATTTGATAGAACTATAAAAAAAAAACCGAAACTTTTTAAAAAAAGTTCTTACATTTAATAAATTTTAGAAGAAAATAAAATAAAACCTTTGAATAGCTATATATATTTTTCCTATACAACTTACCCGATCGGCAATGAATGTTCGATAAATCCGCGATGCAAAAATCCAAAAGAATCCTTCCAAAAAATATATATAGTATTTTTCTCAACTTGGCTTTAATTCTTCGACTTTTTCTTTCATTTCATTCTTTTTTCGGCACAAAATTCGCGAATTCTATTGATTTTTCATTATTCCTGGGGCGAAGCGGTAACAATAAAAAAAATAATAAACTTTACAAATATATATATAGATTTCGATTTAGATATATATTTATTATAACGGCGAAAGGGAAGCATATAACGGTTGATTATATATTATATTATTTTTTTAGCACAGGGCGTTGTCTGGCCCAAAAAAAAAAATGTTTCGTTTTTTTTTTCTTTTTTTTATTTAACGAATTCTCTCTATGCAAAAAAAAAAAACACACATACAGCGACGGTGGAGGGGGGTAAAATTAAAAAAAAAAAAAAAAAAAAAACTACAAAAAATTAGAACACACACTTTAAAAGAAGGAGAGAGCGAGAGAGAGAGAGAGGGCGAAAGAGAGACCAAGGGAGGGCGAGCGAGCAAGCAAGAGAGCGAGTAAAATGTTATAAAAAAAAGTCGCGACGCAATTTTTAATACTTTATTTGATTTGATTTTCTTGATTTTATTGCGCTGCTGCCTTTTGTGGAGATTTTTCTTCTCGTTTTTTTCTTCTTTTCTTTCTTTCTTTATTTAATTTTTTCTTTTTTTTTTTTGATTAGCTTGACAGCACAAACACACACACGCACGCACTGACAGATATATATATGTATATATTGGCTGTTGTATATGTATATATATTCATTTGTTAGCTGTATTTTTCATCTATTTTGCGTTGCACAAAAAAATACCTCCGTTCGATTTGCTTTTACGTGAATTTTGTCACACATATATATATATATATCAGCATATATATATGGGTATATATATATATGTGTGTATATAAATAAATTCGCAAAACGCTGTCAATTTCTATTTCTTTTCTTTTATTTGATTTTTATTTTTATTTTTTTTCGTTCACATGCTCTGCGCGCAGCACACACCCGAGTTTTTAGTTTGCGTTTGCAGCCATTTCGACAACGACAACGACAACGCCGAAACGCAACGCACTGACGGCAGCGACGCCGGCGGCGGCGGCAGCGAGCGAACGGCAACGTTGGCCGAGGCAACTTCGAACCGAAAAATGGAAGACGACAACCGACACGAAGAAACACATTTCAAAGAAAACAAGAAAAAAAAAAGGATGTAATACCAAGTCCTCCAAATATATATAATTGCAAAATATTGATCCGTAATTATCGAATTATATTTTAATAATAAATTAATAATTTGCCAGATTTGAGAGAGCTGCTAGAGCGAGAGAGAGGGAGCGCCTGTTGTTTTGTTGCTCGTCTCCGGCTTTGCTTTGCGCTCGCTCGCTCGCTCGCTTCTACGCCTAGGTTTGATGTTCGCCGTTAGTCGGCTCGACGTCGCCCATCGAACATATTTGGCGTCGTGCTCTAAGCCGTGACGCACAGTGGCGTCCAAATTGGATTGGTCAAGTGCAAATATTTTAATATATTTTTGATTTAATTTTTCAAATAAAAATGTTTTTTAGGAAAAACAATTAAGAAATTAACTATTAATGATTTATTTAATCATAAACAAGTTAATAGCACTAATTAATTATTAGCACTAATAATTATTTTAGGGCCATATGCCAAAAATTGGTTATATTCTATTATTAATTATGCTCAATTGTGCTTAAAAAAATAATAATAAAAATAAATTAAAATTATTTTACTTCATTTGGGAATAAAATTATAATTGTGGCAATTTTTCATATACGTAATAAATATAATTTTATTCCTAAATCTAATAAAATAAGTTTATTATTATTTTATTTAATTATGTTTTTAAGAATAATTAATATTTGAATATAACAATGTTTTACATTGAAAATGTAAATTAAATGTAATACTTTATATATTTTTTTCCTAGTTTTTTTCTATCAATTTATAAATTAATAATAATATTATATATTATATAAAATATATATATATATATATATATATATATATATATATATATATATATGTATTTATGAAACTATATATTGCTCAATATTTACTTTAATTTTTACTTTAATTTACTTTAATTTTACTAAAAAGGGAGTGAGAGCAGAAATAATAACAAATTTATTGTTATTATTTCTGCTCTCACTCCCTTTTTAGTTAGGAATTTGTTAATAATTTTAAATTGCCTAAAATATCGATTTAAAAATGATGTAACTATATTTTATGTTTATTATATGTTAATCTCTATATTTAAATCTCTAACTATTTAAATTCTATAAATAAAAGCTTGTATTTACTTCGAATTTCCAACAAATATTTCGTTTAAACAAATTTTCCATTAATTCTGCCTTTATTTTCTACCCAAATAAATGTTTATTATAGTTTATAATATGTATAAATAAATAAATAAAAATATATATATATAAAGTTCGGATTACGGGCGCCTTCTTATAGAAATTGTTTAGATTCAAATTTGTGAAAACTAAGCGAAAGATCAAGTTGAATTTTCCCCCCGTTCTTTGCAATTTTTGCACCCCTTTTATTTTGTTTTTTTTTTGTGATTAGCTAATTTCCCTCTTTGCCCGATCGCCTCATGCGTTTTGTTTTGTTTTTCCTTTTGCTTTATCATATTTTTTGCAGTTTTTATTATTTTCGCTGCTTGCCAATTTGCAGTGAAAGTGAAAATCGCTGAGAGAGCGCGCGCAGGCGGCGCAAAAAGGGGGGCGGATTGCAGTGTGCAGGGGGGAGGAGAGGTGGTAGTGGTGGGTGCCTTTGCGGGCAGAGGGCAACGGCCAGCGTCGGCCTAGGCCAGGCCTAAAATCGAACAACAACAAAAAAAAAGAGATGAAATTAAATCGCAAACGTGCGATTTGTTACCTGAGAATATGAGAACAAAATACCTTAAATAGCATGCGATATTTTTGTAAAGTGTAATGATTTGCCATCTCGCTTTGTCATTGGTACCGTTAAGACTTTAGGTAAATTATAAATTATAAAGAAAAAGCCTCACAACAAAGTTAGAAAAAATATAAAAAATGTTACTAGTCAATTTTTTGATTCGATTAAATTTAAGTTTGGATTTATTTGAAATTATTATGATTAAATAATAATATTATGAATAAATATACAAAATGTATACATAACTAATTTATAACTTTTTAATATTTTTTTTAATTTTATATATTAAATTATTATTATATTTTATATATTAAATTAATAAAAATAATCAAAATTAAACAAACAATCAATAAAGAATACTATTGTTTGTTTGTTTATTCTTGATTATTTTTTATTAATTTAATATATATATTAATTTAAAATATAAAGTTTAAAAAGTTATATATTTTTGCTTGTAAATTATGAATAAAATTTTATTATTATTATTTTAATATTTTATTGAATAATTTTGATATATTTGTATTAATTGAATATACTTAGTTGTTTATTTCTTTTAATTTTATTTTTAAATTCTTAATTTTAGTAATATTTCCCTATTTCAATTTGATTTTCAAAATCCTAATAATATTTTTTGCTTTCGATTTTCGATTTTTATTCTAATCTCTTCTTTTTTTTGCAGTGCATTTTGCGCTAATGTTTCGTGTCTATTAATATTGTCCGTTGTCCGTTGCCATTGTCGTTGTTGTTCTTGTTGTTGTTGTTGTTGGTGCTGATTTGCCTTGTTTGTTATTATTAGGTCTGCCATCGCTTCCTCCTCCTCCTCCTCCTCACCCGACTCTTCCTGCGCTCTCTACTACCCACTCTCTCTCTCTCTGTCTCTCTCACACTCGCCATATCTCTCTATTACTCTCTCTTATTTCGCTTTTCCCATTTTCTACGCCCCTCTTTTTGCCATGCTGTTGTTATTGTTGTTGTTGTTGTTGTTTGCAACCGGCCGGCGGAAGACTTGCAACATTTTTGTTGTTGTTTCTTTTTTCTTTTTTCTAAGCGCCCGCTCCGTTTTGCCGCGTTGCCAGTTTTCAGTGCAAAAAAAAATAAAATAGAAGAAAAAAATAAAAGGCGGCACACACACACACACACATCCATACGTAAAAGTGGCAACGGCGCAACATGTTCGAAACAAACTGAAGTTCGGCAACGCTGCAGCAGCAGCGACATTTTATAACAAATATAAATAAATAAAAGAAAAAAACGCAAAAAAAAATAGGAAGACGGCAACAAGAGCGAAATGAAACGGAAAACGAATGAAAGAGATGAGAAGAGGGAGGAGAGGGAGGAGAGAGAGAGAGGAAGCAGAGCTGGGGGGGTGGGGCAAAGGACTCTCGCACGCTGCATTTGCAAGAGACGGCGTCATACCGCATCATGCCGCATCATACCGCATCATACCGCTTCAGACCGCGTCATACCGCTTCATACCGCTCTTAGATGTAACAGGCCTTCATGCGGCTTCATTCAACGTCCGGCAATCGAAACTAAAATGTCGCGAGCTGGCAGCGGTACTCCCGTTAATTTATACGATGAACGCGAGGTATTTAATTTATTGTTTAATTTTTGCTATTATTTAATTTAATATTTAATGTCAGAAACAGATTTTTTTAAATGTATCAAATTGTAATTTCAATTAATTAACAATGTAATGTATTACAAAAATTAAATATTAATCTGATATATATTATGATTAATAATTAATAAATAAAATTAAATATTAATCTGATTTATATTAAGATTAATATTTAATATATATCAGATTAATATTTAATTATTGCAATATATATTACAACACATTAATAATTCTCTCGATAAATGGAAAATGTATAACATTGTCTAGATCGATTAATAATCATTTAGATTTTTCCAATTTTACCTTAATTCGATTATTTAATTTCGATCAAGGTTATGGAGGAGTTTATCAGCTGTTATCGCCATTTCACCGCCCTGTGGGACAGCACCAGCGACGATTATTTATCGAAGCAGAAGAAGGAGCCCGGCTATCGGGAACTCCTGAATATCCTGCAAAGGATCAATGGCGAAGCCTCTGTGCACGATGTGAAGCGAAAGATAAACTCATTGCGATGCTGCTACAGGCGTCAGATCAAAAAGGTACAGGCCTCCCAGAATGGGTACAGGCCACGCCTCTGGTGGTATCCCCTCATGGACTTCCTCAATCCCGTTCTCAACCTTCAGTCGCCGTTGCGGGTGAAATCGGAAAGTCTGGATGACAGTCTCGATAAGACCAGCATTAATGTGAGTAAAGCGAACTTTAAGATTGATTTTGATTTTTTTTCTCCATTCAAATAATAATAATAAATAGTTTAGAATGCATACAGTTAGAGTTTATCGAGTTCCTTAGTTTTTTCAGCATTACTTCTCATTTTGAATAATAATCAATCGATTTGCTTTGTGCTATTTACTTTTCACCTCCTTCTCTTATATAAATTATCAAATTCTTTGCAAAGTGTGCTTTTGGTTTGCCGTCAGTTTAAGTTTCTGTCATTTTCACGTCTGTGTCGTGTCCGTGGCTTTGACAACGACAACGAACTGTCAAGCGATTGTGGTAACCCTGGTCGTCGTACGACAGTCATTGGTCGTCCGACCCGTTCAGTCGCATATTTGTCGCATATTTGGTCGCTCGGTGGCCGGCATGTCGCAGCAGGATACCGACATGTCCAACGCATTGTGGCGGGAATTCTTCGCGATGTACCGCTCCATGCCGGAGCTGTGGCTGATGGGAAGCAAGTCCTATCGCAATCGCAGCCTCAAGGACGAGTCCTACGACCGCCTTTTGACGCATATGCGTCAGATCGATCCAAATGCCAATGGATACACGCTGAAGCGGAAAATTAACAATTTCCGGACATCATATCGCCGGGAATTGCGCAAGGTCCTGGGCAATCCGTATACTTATGTGCCCGTCCTTTGGTACTTCAACGATCTGGATTTTCTACGCGAATTGGAAACTGGTTTTCTCCAATATGATGAGATTTTGGAGCAGGAACCAGAACCGGGACCATCGGCACAGCAGAATCAAGAGAATCAAAATGAAAACAACGAAGTGAGTGTGCAAATCTTAAGGGATTCTGAAGAATTCATCCGAATTCTTCTACTTATTTTTTATATATTTCTAGAATACCTTGAGTACTTTAAGCAGACTTTTTCTAAGGCTTCAAAATCATAATATCTTAAATTTCTTGTGTAAATTTGTACTTTCAGGACGACGATATATTTGCAGGATCCTTTAGCAAGGAGGAGGACGTGCTTGGGGACATGGAACACGCCAGCGAAGGCGAGCCGGAACCTGAATCACATCTCGATACCGAGGCCGATGCAGATCCTGATCTTGAAACCCAGCCAGTAATTGCTGGGGGAAATGATCCGGATGAATCCACTAAGCGCCGCAATCGCCGTCGGAGGAGCAGCAACAATGGCAGCGATTACAACGACGACGACGACGACGAAGGCAGCAGGCCGCAGCAGGGAAAGCGGCAACGGGTCCGGCAGGACCTTTCGCCGGACAGAAACCAGGATCATCGGATCATCGATAGGGAGAGCGATAGCGAGTGTGAGCTGATCGGCAGGCGCATGGCCGCCCATTTCCGCAATATGCGTCCCGATCAGCGTCTCTTTGCCGAACAGGTCATCAGTGAAGTTCTTGTCTTTGGGCGAATGAATCGCTTATCCTTCGACTCTCAATTTATTCCAAACCGTCAATAGTCTTGCAAAACAATACAAAAGAAACAAACAAACCAACGAAAAATCAAGCTAAGCTAAGGAGAAGAAATTCGGATCCTGTCAAACCCTAAAAACATAACAAGAAGAACATACATAAAAGACAAATCTAGAAGATTCTTCTAATCCCTAGAAGACTCAACTTTAGAAAAGAATTGGAGACTCTTTACATATGTACATACAGTAAGTCACTTGCCTGATAATGTAATAAATATTACCTAAGAAACTATATTACACAAAAATAAACAACAACTCTCCAAAACAAATTAGAAAGCCGAAGTTTACATACCCTCGAAATTCGCTATTGGTTTATAGGATCGAATCGGAAATCAATCGTACTTGAGCTTCAAATATTCGCATTCTTTGAATCAATATTTTTATAAACAAAAAATCAAAGTTTAAAAAAGCATTAATTTTCCTATGTTAGTTTTTATAAGGTTTATATAATTTATTTATTATTTATTTATTTTTCCACCAGAGATGGCTAGATCGACTCGGCTGTTGATGCTGATACCCTGTAAAATCTGAAGACGAACCAAGAAGAGGGTATATTTGCAGATTTTGGTGCAGGCGGCAAGCGAAAACGAAATGATTTCGTCAAATACAAATACAATGTATATATGATGCATAATTTGATTATTACACATAAACAAACATATACAAATATTTTCAATAAATAAGCATCATATTTTTGTAACAATTTTAATTGTTTATTTAATACGAGTCAGCGGCATTTTTGTCGCCTGTAAAAATTCGCAGAAAAAATGCAAAAATGGCAAAATGCAAAGCAAGAGGCGAAAGGCAATGTAGGGTAGGGGAAGGAGGATGGACAAAGCAGAGCCAGAGGCGAAGAGAGAGAGAGAGGGAGAGAGGGAGAGAGAGAGGCAAAACAGAAAAAGAACTGTATACGGGAAAACCGGTTTTTATTCATTTTAAATTTGTGTGAGCCGTTCTCCTCCATTCCCCTGCTCCTCCTTACCACCCTTCTCCTTCTCCTTCTCCTTCTCCTCCTCCCCCTCCTCCTCTTCTTCTTCTTCTTCATCTGCTTCTTGTTTTCTTCCCTTCTTGTTCTACTGCTTCTTTTCTTTACATTTTCTGCTGCTGCGCTGCTACGACTACGATTCTTTTATTCTTTTATTTTATTTGCGCGCGCTCGCTCGCCATCCCTCTCTTTCTGTCTCCTCCTTCTTCTTCTGGCTCACGTTTCCATGCCATGCCGAGAGAAATTCACAGCTTGTTCTTGTTTTTATTGCCGTTTCCTTTTGCTTTAGTAACTTTAATTTGTTGGCATTGCCATTGCCGTTATACAGCTTCCATCTCGCTCTAGCTATCCCTCTCTCTCTCTCTCTCTCTCACACACACACACACACTTCTTGCCCTTTTACATTGCTCTATTATCGCTGGTTTGGTTAGGTCGGGTTCTACTTTTTGTTTTTCTTTTATCTGTTTTTGTTGTCTTCTTTTGGCTTCTCTTTTATTTTGTGGGGGGGGGGGATGTATGTGTAAATACACACACACACATACATATATTTTATATGCAATGCATGGCTGTATGCGTAATTATTTATGCATTCACGTAACTTGATCAAATTTTTAACTGCTATTTGCATTTGGTTACACCTTTCGTTGTTGTTGTTGCCGCTTTATAATATATATTTTATAACTGTATTTATTTAACTGTATTATTTAAGCATCTTCTATCTTTATAGCAGGAATTCAAGTCAATTTAGAAGAAGATTCTTAAGATTTGAAATTTAAATTCTTTCTTTTTGCTCTTCCTTTTGGCTTTCTTTGTGCTGTTTTTTTGTTTTTATTATTATTTTTCTGTAGCATTTGGTTTTTACGGTTTTATTCTGTTTTACCATAATAAGAACAACAAGAAAGCTTGTAAAAATAAAATAAGAATACGAAAAATAAAAGCAGCACAACTTCAGGTCATTAATAACATTGTTGCCCCCCTGTGTCCTTCCTGTTTTGTTTTTCGCCTTGCTCTGAATTTTTATTGCCACCTCCTCCTTCTTCTTCTCCACTGCATCCTCTTGCTCCTCCTCTATCTACATCATCCTCCTATTCCGTTTCCATTTTGCCTTTTGGTTTGGTCAGTGACGTAGGTGGGTTACTTTTGGAAGGGATTTGAATGTGAGAAGTTCTATTCTTTTGAAATTCTAAAACAAAAACATTTCATTGGAAAATTTAGAAATAATAATAATAATCCACACACACACACACACACACTACACCACTGTGTATATTTTTTTGTTTCTGTTTTTCTAGCTTGCTTTATTTTTCGGGCTTTTAACCGTTGTTGTCAAAGAAGGAAAAGAGGAAAAGAACCAAAATGTTGCCAAATTACTGGACTCTGGTTGTTTTCCTTATACTCTTTCGATCTATTGATGTTCTCCTCATTCTCCCTTTTTCATTTTGAGGCATGTTTGTGCAAGACATGTTTGTGCAAGTTCGTGCAAAACTTTCAATGTCCACTGTACTTAACGTGCCTGTTAGTCGCCTTTTGCCTTTTACTCTCTCTCTCGGAATCTTTGCGTTTTCACATGTCTGCCTTCTCATCTGATCTGCTTCCCCTCCTTTCCCTTATTCTCCCCTATTTTGCGTCCTCTTTATCCTTGCGGCAAACAGTTTTTGGTTCGTAGTTCACCGCAATAATCCATCCCCATCTCAGTGTGTGTGTGTGTGTGTGTGTGTGTGTGTGTGTGTTTGTGGCACAAAATGAAATGGCAAAACAAGGTCAAGTGTAGGGAGCAAAGTTTGTTTGAGTGCACACGCACACGCACGCACACAAACTATACAAATAAATATATGTATATATCCAAAAAAAAAAAAAAAAACGTATGTATAGTTTACTTAATTTTTTAATTTGTAACTTTGTGTTAATTGCTTTAAAGTTGAAACAATAGAATTAGCCTTTTTCTTCTTCTTGCCACCTGAGTCACGTTCAACAGGCGCTGTCGGCGCCGGCTGAGGCAGCGACAGCGGCAGTTCCAGAATTTTTGAGGTTAACTTTTTGACGTCAAAATAATTGCACAAAGGTGCGAAAAGTATATACATGTGTGTGTGTATGTGTGTGTTTTCCTTCTTCTTTTTTATTGTAATATTCTCTTTTTTTTTTTTTTTTGTATTTTAGAGCTGAACTTGACGGATGCCGCTGCCGGCTTCGCCGTTCTCTGCCGCTGCCAGCGTCGACTGCACAACGACACCTGTGGCTATGCGAAAAAGTCGACGATAAATACAAAATACAGAGCGGGGGGGAAAACACGAAATGCGATGGAAGAAAAAGAAAATAAAACAACCCTCGTCTGAGATTTGCGCTGTCAATTTTTCGCAGGCCTATGCAGTAATTCGCGCTCTCTTTGCAATGCTCTCTCTCTCTCTCACTCCCTCCCTCTCCCTCTCCCTCTCTCTCTCTCTCACTCCCTCTCTCTCTCTCCCCATGGGTCTGCAGAAAAAGGTGTGACGTACAAACCAAAACACTGAGGCAAAAAGTAAAAAGCTAAGCGAATAAGAAAAAAAAATAAAAATAAAGCAAAAAGAAACAGCAGCTGAAAGTGTAACTAAAGTACACACACACCGAAATTATATACCAACAACATGCACACCAACACACATGCAGGCGCAATCGTTGCGAAAAAAAAACAAAAAAACAAAAAACAACAACAACGAAAAGGAAACCTAAATAAAAAATTAAATGGAAATTTCTGATATAAAACACACGCAAGCACTCTCTCACACACACGAACATACACACTAGCAAAGCAAGTGAAATTTGGCAACTGCGCAACGCCGGCAGACACAAAAACAAACAATGCGCCAGTAAAGAACGTCGCACGCGCGAGTGAGACAGACCGATGGCGGGTGGGTGGTTAAGTGAGTGAGTGAGTGAGTGGCAGAGCCAGTGCGTCAGCAGAGACGGCGGGCTGCGTTGTTTTTGCGCAGCGCCGCACGGCAACAGCGACGGCCGCTGCTCCATCGCGTAAGAGAAAGAGATAGTGTGCGGGAGGAGCGAAGAGTGTGAGAAGGAATGGAAACACAGGCAGCCCCGTGAGAAATTTGCTGCGACAAAGGGAAGCTTTAAATTTTAGAGTGCTTTGGGGGGGGGGGTTGATTTTGCTTAAACACAGCTGGCAATTTTAACTATTTTAATTAATTAATTATTCTTTAAGAATTTGTTGTTGTAATATTTTATTAAAAATAAAAATTAAAATATTAATTAATCGAAAATAACAAAACCAATTTGCAATATGGCAAGTAATAGCTGAATACCAAAATTCGCATTGGGTCTTTTGCTCTGCTCCGTCGCCCTCGCTCTCTGCCACCCCCGCCCACCTAACGACCTCTCGCTCTTCCTCTTCGCGTTGGTATAAAAAAAAACACACACACAATTTTTTTCGCTACAATTTGACACACAAAGCAGCTGTCTGCATAAGCACCGCACATACATACGTACATATATCATACATACATTCATTGCATACAAGCGAACAGCATACAAACATACATACATACACTTATATATCTCACGCTGTGTTGCCATAGATACAAACAGACACACGTAATTTATATATACGCGAGTGAGAGAGAGAGAGAGGGCAGAAGAGCGCCAGCAAGAGCAGGACCGATAGAGTAGGAGAGGGTGATAGCAAGGCGTGGTGGGGCTATTTGTTATCTACTGCGCATTGTCTTGATGTTGTTTGCGTAGATGTCTGTGCAGTGTGTGTGTGTGTGTGTGTGTGTGTGTGAAGATGAAGCAGAAGTGGAAGAGCAAGAAGAAGCACGCCAGCAGCATACCGAATAACTAGTGCAGACGTAAAAGGAGAGAGCGGGAGCGGTAGAGGAGAGCACACAAATCAACATGACACGACCAACGTCAACAACAACAACAACAACAACTGGCAACAGAACAAACCGGCACATTCAACTTTAACACACACACACACATTCGTTCCGCAGCAGAAGGAGCGGGGGAGAGAGACAGACGACAACTGAGACGCGAGACTAATGCGTGCGAATGAAAGGGCGCGATGCAAACGGACGGAACGAAACGAACGTTCGAAATAAATAAAGCAAAAGGCGCACAGAGAGAGAAAAAGAAATTAGCATAATCAAAACAACAATACGAATATATAAAATGTAAAAAAAATAACCAAAAAATCGGGAATATCAATATAAACAAATATCAGGGAACAAAGATCTTAAATAAATACTATTTAATATTATTTATTAATACCTTAATTAATGCATTTAATCGCAGTGCAGCTATGCCGGCAAGGGACAGAAACGAAAAATAACAAAAATAATAATAAGAACGAGAAGCGAAGAGGAAGGCGAAATAAAATGAAAGCACACGCTGAATTTCTGGCTTAACCCGAGGCTGGACATGCAAAAAAAAAATATAAATATCCAACGACTGGAAGTGAATTCCCGGGGGCCCTTCGTGGGGTTAACAACGAGTGGGGGGGGGAGGGGCGGAAAACGGGTCAATCAATGCGACAACTTTAACGGGTGGCAGGGGAGTTGAGTCGCTAAGGGTTAACGTCTCATAATCCGCTTAAGATTCAGCGAATATATCGGCGTGGCTCACCACGTGCTCTCCTACAATACCCTTCCCCAATACCCTTACTTGGGTTAGCTTACCTGCGGTACCTGCGTCCAGCTGTGAATCTGAATATAATCCATGCGAGGAGCATTCGGTGTTTCCAGCGGAATCCTCTCATCCTCCCTCCTTGCCATAATTCTCTTTCATAACACTTTATAACATGTGCGACTTTGTCTTTTTCCGTCGCTTCTTTGCCAGTTTTTCTTCTTATTAAACTCGAATTATTCTCTTTATGCACTTAAAAAAAAAGCGGGGGGAAACTCACATCAATTTGTGAGGAATTTACTATGCACTGTAAGCCGTGACAATCTGTGACTTGCACAATGTCCGAAATAAATTATGTTTGCACTCGCCGCGGTGCCAGGTCCCGCCGATAAGGTGGGAACGTCGCGAGTCCCCCGGCGATCACTCGCCCTCGGGTACACTCGCTCACCACCCCGCCCCGCCCCTCCTCACACAAACACATGTCTGGCCGTTTCGAATGTCGTTGTTGTTGTTAATTCTCTGGGCGCTGCTGATGATGTGTGTTTTTATTTAGATTTTTATTATCGCGCGCGATCTTTATTTTTTTTTTATGTATATATGTGTTTATTTTCTTTTATTTGTCGTGTTTTGGGCTTATCACTTGTCGTACCGCTTGTCTGCCCCCGCCGACCCGCTCGTTTTTCAACCGGCAATTAAAGTGATGTGATCTTTGGTCGTCGCGCGGGCAATTCACAGTTAAGCCGTGCCGTACAGTAGGGAGAGGGAGAGATTCAAGCAGGGAGAGAGCACAATGAGAGCACAATAAGAGCGCGGGGGGGCCAGAGAGAGAGCGAGGGAGCGGGAGAGGGAGAGCAATAAACCTAACCTGAATGTAAAACAACTCGCTCATCTGGCGGGTGACATTGCAAGAGGCAAAGAGTAAGAAAAGAGTGTCACGGCGGAGGGGGTGGGGGGGGGGGGAAAGAGAGCGGCGGGCAGAAGCCGAATAAGCGCAACTTGCGGTGACAACAATAACATCGGCAACTACAGAACCACAATTGACAGTGGAGCAATAACAACATTTAAATAATATAATATAAATAAATAAATAAATAAAACTTTTCCAAATTTTCTTATTTTCTTGTGGCATTAAATAGGAAATATAAATATTTTATTTATTTTATATAAAACAATTAATCGTTGTTGTTGAAAGTAACTCTTCAACAGTGCCCACTGTGGCATCGGCTTGCCGGTTTGCGCGCGTAATCGATGCTGCCCTTCCCCCTTAGTATACATACATACGTGTAAATATATTTGTATGTATGTATATAGCAACCGCTTTACGATCTTGTATTACGTGTTGGCGTTTTGCATGCGTTGTTGCTGTTGCTTTGGCTTTATTTGTGCACAGATCGGTTTGCTTCTTTTACCAGACTGGAATAATCAAGTCACAGTTCCAGTTTCCTCCTCCTCCCCCCCCCTGAAACCCGCCCCGTGGCTCTACCCCTTTCGGTCAGTGGCTCGGCACCCAGCAACAACCAGTTATATATAGATGTATACATATATACACACACACATAAACCGGTTTCCTTTTACTGTCTTGCATATTTTTAGCAACAAGTTGAAAGAGTTGCCTCCTCGCCAAACGAACAGAGGTACTACGGTGAAGCCTCTGTAAAATAATGATTTATTTAAATTAATTATTAAATTAATTACAGCATAATATTTAAAGTTACATGAGGTATTTATAGGGCCACAATTTAGCAAAGAATATGAAATAATTTAATGAAGTTCCTCCTTTATAACACTTGCCGTTATAGGAAATTTCAACCGTACCATACCGAGTGAGTGAGATGGCATACTCAAATGGTCTAATGGCTGCGGGGGGTGTATATGCGTGTGTGTGAGAGAGAGAGAGGGAGAGGCAGACAGTAAAATGATAATGAAAACGTGTAGAAAGATCGACGGTGATCGGCATTCGCTTGTAACAAAACAGATAATTTGTTGTTGTTGTTGCAAAAAGTAAGAAAAAACGTGGTAAAAAGAAACTGAATCAGTAAACAGAAAACAAAAACAACAAACAACAAATGAAATAAAGAAACCCCTTGCGGCTTTTGTGGGAGGGAGATGGGGGGAATACAATATGTATGAATAGATATGGAAGAGGGGGGGGCCGGGGGTGTGGAGCTGCGGCAGCGGCAATAAAAGCAACCGCAAACATAGCGCTGCGTCATTGACGCCAACTGCGGCAGAGAGGCGACGACGACTGCGACGATGCCGCAAAACAATTGCCGGCCATTGTTGTCGTTGTTCTTGTAGTTGCAATTGTTGTTTTTGCAGTGGCTGCTCCCCGCTATTGCTGTTGTTGTTGTTGCCGACCCCAAGAGCTCTGCCGCCGTTGATTCCAGCGTCAATATTGTTGTTTCACTCATTTTAACCCCTCCCACCCAGAGCAAAGCAAAGGGCATAGACGAATTGTCATTAAGCCTGACAGAGAACTATAATACTACAGTAAATATATTAAATATAGTAATTAATAATGTAATAATGTAAATAATAAATTATTAAAGGCTCATCAAAAGCTGATTATTGTTAAATTGAGTAATAATATCTCTTTTGATTTCTGGAAAGAGTATTCCCATTACAGTTTTGTTTATAATTTTTTTCTCTTATTCGGTTTCCTTCGTTTTCTTAACATTATGTTACATTTGCTTTGCCATTCATATTCCTTTTTGTTTATTGTTGTTTCAAACAGGGGAGCGCCAGAGAGCCAAAGAGCCCCCCAGAGGGAAGGGGGGGGGGGGGGGGGGGGGGGGGAGTAGATGCCCAACACAATGGCCACACTTTGACCCTGACTTTTAATGTGTACATTCGCCGTCTCCGTCTCGCTCTTATGCTAAGTTATTGTTATTATTATTATTATGAATTTCTCTGTGTGTGTGTGTGTGTGTTTGTTCGTGTTTGCTGTGTCTGCTAAACACTAAAAGTATGATTAATTGACCCGAGGCTGACCACAGCACAAATGCTACATACATATATATGTACAGATGTATTTAAATATATACATACTTTCTACATATATGTATATATACATATTCCCTGGTACTGTTACTGTTTTTTTTTTTGTTTGCCTTTTCCTTGTATGGCTAATTTGCCTTGGCAACCCAAAGATCTTTCCAATCAGAAGAGTTATTTATATATACATACATACATACACATGTTAGAGTCTATATAAACAGCTGTGGTCAATACTATATGTATATAATAAAATAAATAATCAAATTATATACAGATACGATATTTTTGATATAGAACCTTTTTTATAATTTATGCATGAACATAATTTTTGTTTAAAAGAGGTTGCTTTTGTAATAACATTTAAAAATAATAATTATTTAAACTCTTTATATATATATATTAATATACAAATAATAATTTAAACAACTATTTCATTTTTATTATGTTTTAATCTAATATTAAATATTTATACCCTTTCTGGGTATTGCATTTTAAGTCAGAAGCATTTAAAGCAGTGAAGGAGTCATTTCCGACCCCATAAATCATATATATTCTTGATCAGCATCAACAGCCGAGTTGATCTAGCCATCTCCGGGGAAAAATAAATATAAAAAATTTTTTTCAACTTTTTTATGGGTTTAAATTGTAACATTTTCAATTTTCAAAAATTGATAAAAAATTTAATTTTCTTAAATTTTAAATGGAGTATGTAGACTTAATAACTAAATTAAAACTAACATTGGACCGTTTTCCGAATTAAAATTAATGCGTTTTTGGCTTAGTTATGCGTTTTTTAATAATTGATTTGTCGGAAAAATTGTCATATTAAAATATCAATAAATGATTATTTATTTATTATAATAATTAATTGGTTACAAATGAAATATTTATTTTTATTCCGTAATTATGTTTCTTATTAATGTTAATTTTTGACAATTTAAAAATAATAAATGAAACCACAAGTGCGAGCACACCTGTAATGACGCATGCATTTTGTAAGCCGCTCACTTTTTTTTTTACACTAAGCCGAGAACGCGTGGCCCACGGAAAAAGCGCACTAATTGAGGTAAGCTCTTCGCTGACATTATTATTATATATATTTTTTCAATCTGTAGAGCAGATAACTACATATTTACTTCAATTAATTGCCAGCAATTAGTCACTCTTGCTTTGTGTTTAGACATCCAGCCGGAAAGTATGCAGAGAAAATTTAATATTCGGTTTAAGTGTAACGAATAATTTTAAATGTTCAGAATTAAATATATATAAACATAAATATATATAAATATAAATATAAATACATATAAATATAACAATTTCCAAATCAAAAACCGAAAGAAAAGAAAAATCAGGCTTGAGCATAAATTAATAATTATAAATATAAGTTTGTTTTTGTAATATTATTTTTTGTAACCTACAGAATTGGTTTTAATAAAAAACAAATGAAAGCTAATGATAATTTGAGCTGAAATAATTTTAGATAATGGTCTGAAAAATCTTAAAAGACTTTTGTTTTATTATGGATATTATTTATATTTCGAGTTACCCAACAATGGGTACAACTTCAAGTCATGCTTTCTTAAAACTACAAAAAATATAAAAATATAAAAAAGCAAAAAAAAAATAAAGGAGAGGAATGAATAATAAACAACAAAGGAAGAAGGCAGATATGGCCAAGAGCAACTCTCCAAGAGCAGCTCTTCTAGAGCAACTCTCCAAGAGCAGCTCTTCTAGAGCAACTCTCCAAGAGCAGCTCTTCTAGAGCAACTCTCCAAGAGCAGCTCTTCTAGAGCAACTCTCCAAGAGCAGCTCTTCTAGAGCAATTCTCCAAAAGCAACTCTCCAAGAGCAGCTCTTCTAGAGCAACTCTCCAAGAGCCGCTTTCCAGAGCAATTCTACAAGAGCGATTCTCCAAAAAGCAACTCTCCAAGAGCAACTCTCCATGCTGGATCCTTAGGCATTGCGAACACCGCGCAGCTCCTTGTCGGCCTTCTTGAGGGTAATAAAATTGTTAAGCGCCTTGACGCGCAGCTTCGACCAGACCATAAAGTTGCCCAGCCCCAAAATCGTGGCCGCATGCAAGGCGGCCGCCTCCGGATAGAGGACCGTGGCACAACCCAGACCCGATGGCAGATTGAGGCTCGACCAAACGTCCACCTGCATGTTGTCCGACTTGACGGGCGGACAGTTGATTACGGGATAATTGGTGCTGCCCGAGATGACGGGACCGAGGCCATTGGAACGTCCAGCGACGGCCACGAAGACCAGATTGCTCATAACCGATTCGTATTCGCGGACAATGCGCAGCGTCTCCTCGGGACCCTTGTGGGCGGAGGTCACACGCAGCTCCACATTCAGGCCCAATGAGCGACAGCTGGTGGCCACCTTTTCGCTGTGCGAAGTGTCCGAAGCGCTGCCCATGAGCACCACCACCAGATGATCTTTCTTGGGCACAATATCGGCCAGCTGCTCGGCCACCCAGATGAAGTTCCTCTTGACCGTGTCCAAATCGTTGGCCGTCACCGAGGTTAGATTGCGATAGACCTGCTTGTCGACCATCAGACGCTTGTCACCCGCCGGCCAGAGGCGCCACGAATCGGAGTCTATAATATCGGCCAGAACTATATTGCCATCGGCATCCACACCGAACTCCACCTTCATGTCAATGAGTGCGCAATTCTTTGTCCTCCAGGCCCGCTCAAGGACTTCGAAGACCAGCAGGGTGGTCCTACGCATAATGTCCACCTCATCTTGACCTGGAATATTCGAAAAGTTCCTTTATTAAATATAGATTTAATATTTTACTGTCTAAACTCACCTATAAGCAGGCCATTTAAATCGAATTTGGCTGAAACGATCTGCTCTTCGCTCCATTGTGGATCATGGTTGGCATCGTCCTTGAAGAAAGTCTCCTGCTTGGGGGGAGAGAATCTATGGGGAATAAATAGAAGGGAATATATGAGTATATATAAGAGATAAGATCATAAAATCTGAACTTGTATGTTAAAAATGCAAGTACAAAATAGTTATAGTTCAAGAAGCGACCTCCTACAAGATCCTGAAAAAAGTACAGTCCCGATATATCGATACTTTCTGCATTACATCAACTTGGAAAAGCTGATAATTAATTATTGGGTCTTCCAGTAAAAGGAGCTAAAGTTATTGTCATAAAATTTAAAGAATTTAGACAAATTCAAGGTCTTAGATCTATGTTTATAATAGTCTTTACAATTTTATAAATACAGATCCCCATATATAGATCAACGACTCTACCCAATCAAGTCATAAAACAATGACATCAATATAACACATGCTATGACGAAAATCCGGTCTCATATTACAGACCCACAAATTCCAATGACTTTAGCAATGTTATTCCGTGGGTTTTGGGATCAAGAATCATTAGATTCTTATCGAGGTGCGGGAAAAGGCGATGACCTCGTAGGCAGTGCATCGATTGCAGTTAAATTTGTTTACCGCAACAGGGGCTAAGTCTCGCTTGAGATAAGGGAGATCGCATATGGAACGGATTGGGCGATAACCTCCGAGTGGTGTATACATATATATTATACCAACCTGTAGCCCTCGGGAACACCAACGTTGCGCTTGAGGAACGAACCGGTGGCCAGGCGACGGGTCACCCATTCGATGGGTATCATTTCACATTTGCGAGCGATAAAGGCCTTGGCCCCGCACTGCTTAACGTAGGCGGTGCGAATACCTAGTAAATACAAATAATTATTAATAATAATGTAAAGTTTTTAAAGGTAGTTTTTAAAGAGAAAATAACTTAATACTCACCTGCCTCGTTGAGCAGTCGGAACACCTGACCGTTGGTGGTATTCGAAATCTCCGCCTTGCCCTGCAAATCATGGGCCTTGACACCGTCACCGGCCGTGATTCGATCCTTGCTGAGGAGCAGGCATAGTCCTGGCTTCTCGGGCAGATCGTACACCTGCTTGGTCTTGCCCTCGATAAGGATCTTGCCCAGCTTGTAGCCCTCAACTGTAATAAATTGTGGTTTAATCTAAGTACACTCTCTCCGTTCTCTGGTTTCTTTCCAGTATCTGGCAGCTTGGAATATTCCCATCTTGGAATATGCTTCTCTGGGAATATTCCCATCGCGGAATATGCTTCTCTAGGAATATTTCCGTCTTGGAATATGCTTCTCTGGGAATATTCCCATCTTGGAATATGCTTCTATGGGAATATTTCCATCTTGGAATATGCTTCTCTGGGAGTATTCCCGTCTTGGAATATGCTTCTCTGGGAATATTCCCATCGCGGAATATGCTTCTATGGGAATATTCCCGTCTTGGAATATGATTCTCTTGGAATATTTCCATCTTGGAATATGCTTCTCTGGGAATATTCCCATCTTGGAATCAATTTTAAAATACTTACTGGATGTTGTGGTTGTGTTGGCGACTGCGGTTGACATCTTGTTGTGTTCTTGCTCGCGTTAGAATCGAAATTAAGACCAATTTGCGGCTTTGTTGCTGCTGCTCCGGCTTCACGTGTTGCGCGCCTCGCTTTGTGCTCGATATTCGCTTTGGGTGATGGCTCCGCTCTCTCTCTCTCTCTCTCTCGTGGTGGCCTCTCCTGCTCGCTGCTCTTTGCGGCTGCTCGCGACGGTTTCGGGTATGCGTTGCGAAGAATCGCTTCAAAGCGACTGAGTGGTGGAGGCAGAGGCAGCGCGACTTTATGGCTCGCTTTCGTGCGCCATTTGCTTATCGCAGCCAACCCACACAAGCACACGACGCACACGCAGCGCTCAGGTTTGCAAGCAGATCGTGTGTGGGGCTGCGCATGTGTGTGTGTGGCCCTGGAAGTGACAGTTATAGCGACTGTCGCGCATACCCTACTCCTTAAAGAAGCTTTTGTATTGCATGTATTATTTGTATTTTACATATATATAGAATTCCTTGATTAAATAAATCGATTTAATATCGATTAGAAATATTTTCAGGGACTTAAGGCAATATATAATCTTTATTATTGGTATATTTATAAGTTATAAAGAGTATTTAATAGCTTTGAGACTTGGAAATTTTTGTTGCAGTATTTTTTTACACGGCGGCGACCTGTCCGATCGTGTTCTGTTTCCGTCAAGTTCAGCTTCAGCTTGGCTTAGCGATAGTGGGGGGCGCGTCATCAATCAAATCAAATGTAAACAAAAATATTTTTGTTTTTGCTTCTTTTTTCCATACTTGGGGTCTTTAAATAAATAAATATAGAACGGAAAATCTTGACACACGTTTTCCGCGGGGCAAAGGGCTCCATTTACTTTGCATTGCATTTGGTTGCCAAGTGCAGAAATCGCATCTAAATCATCGCGCAGACTGTCAGATAGGCTGCCAAGATTATGAGAATTATTTCATCTTGTTTTTTTGTAAGAAGGAAGTAGACTGTAACAAAACTCTAGTTGTGTTACAAAATACAAGAAAGTAAATAAAAAACAAATTTAAAGGCCTATTGAAAAAGACCTGCAACATTTTGTATAATTTAACAATATAAAAACAATGTATAAGAGATATTGTAACACACAAATTAAAAGATTTATTACAAAATAAAATTAAATTTGAATTTGGTGGTTGACTTTACCACTTTTGCTTCTAAAAAGCTGTAATCCACGATACAAACCAAATAGCAAGGACACTAGCTATCAATGCTCTTCACTATTATCCCTGCCAAGTCTGTGCTATCGATGAGATATTGTGGTCACTATCATTATTAATATTTAATTTTTTAAACTCTATATAAATGTATTTTATTATATTTTGCCTAATTAAAAAAAAAATATATAATAATATCCCTAAAATGTAATTAGTTCAAAATAGAAGAATATAATTTAAAATAATAACTTTGTCTCGTAATCGATATATCGATATTTATGCATTGCCGCTTACTAGCAGAGACATCAACCCGCAGCAATGGCCTTTACCGGTTATTGCTCGTTTAATTTAGATATTTACTGCACAGGTCATTCAGCCATATTTATAGATCATTAAGAATATCGCGTCTTCTAAGCCATAGCCCACAGTTACGACCTTTATCATTTATCATTTTCTACCAGTTGCCGTTGCACTTTATGTCAGTCTTAGGGCAGTCGTTTTTATCGATAGTACACGGGCCGGGCAATCGACATCTTGGCAGCACTGAACCGAAAGTCGCGCGAACGCCGGTAACGGAACTCTTCCAACGGAACGCAGCGCAGCGCGCGTCAACGTCGGCGTTTCCGCTTATCCGTTTTGGCCGCCGAACAGCAGCACAAAAGGGAGCCCAGCAGCAAGAACCAAAAGAACCGAAAGTGAAAAGACGTAAGACCATAATCCCGTGCATTAGGAAAAAGAAAAAAACCAGTAAATAAACGAAAACTACAAACAAATTGGTGGACAGTAAGAGGCGGAGAAACAGTGAGAGAGAGAGAGAGACCAACAGAGCGAGGAGAGCAAGCTGAGATTCTGTGTTGTGTTCTTATTGTTGTTGTTGTGCGCGCACTAAATTCCTCTGCCGGCGTCGCAGTCGCAATTGTGTTGTATTAAAACTGCTTGCTTGTTGTTATAAATTTAATTGTAAAGATTTTGCAGTGGCGTCTACGGGCATTTCATTTAATTCCTTTCGATTTATTTACATTCATTTGCTGCTGCTGCGACGAGTGTGCTATGTGTTAGTGTGTGTGTGTTTTTTTTTTTGTTGCAATTTGGTTTCCTTGCGTGTTTGTTTGCCTGCAAGTCCTGCTCTCTTTCGCTCTCTCGCTCGCTGGCCAGCTCTCCCCGTGCAACCCCCCGTGCAACCCCCTTCATTTATTTATTTTTTGTTCTTATTTTCCCCTATTTTGTTTTGTGCTCGAAAGGAATATTAAGAACGTGAGAGAAGTGCCAAAAAGACGGCGACTGAGAAGAGCCAGAGAGGAGCAAAGGCAGGGAGAGAGAGATACAGAGAGAGAGAGTAAGAGAAATTGACAACATTTCGCATTATAAATAATATGTAATTTATGCAAGGAAAGCCCATAACTGCAATTGATTGATCAAGCGATATATTATTATTATTATACGTTTTGTATTTTGCATTTTTCCCTGTTTGGCCAATTGCAGTTTTTCCCTATTTTGTTTTGTTTGTTGTTTCTTTTCGCCGCTGGGCGCAAAATTCAATTGATTTTTTCTCTCTCTCTGCCGCCGAGTGAGTGTAGGTGTGTGTGTGTGTGTGTGTGGGTGTACGATGTTGTGGTTTGATGCACTCGCCTAATTGTTAATAATAATAAAAAGGGAAAACTTAATACGAAGGCAAGAAGTAAAAGCAATACTATCTGCGGCCCTTTGTTTCCTTCCTCCCTTTTGAAGCCCTCTTTATCACATCCTTTCGGCTTGCCGCAAAGTTTACCATAACAAACCATAATTAACAGTGCTTCTCAAACTGTAATAATTGGTCAAAGTGCAGTGAGCACCCGCTACAGGGTGCATGATGAAAATCAAGTAAATGTTGGATTTAAAAGCTGTTTCATAAATGTAAATTAAAGTATTTTTATTAGTTAAAAAATATAAATTCAGTTAAGTAGAATATTGGTTACCTTAAAAATAATTGTAAAAGTTCGTTACAATTTTAAGATCATAGAATTCCCAACTAGTTCTGACAGTGTTCGCATTGTTATACAAATATTTCAAGTATTAATAATATATTGTTGATTTCTTGTTACAAAAATGTTACTTTTTAATATATAAGTTATTTTTTTGTATCTCATTATTCTTAAAACCCTATAAACTATTAATTATGTCAAAAACATTATAGTATTTTAATGGCCACAAAGTTTTCTGAGGCAATAAGCTGCTTACTTTAAGTATCTGATCTTTAACTATAGTTAAAGGTTACAAGTTAATATTAACCTTGTATATCACATTTATGCTAATGTATTTTTTATAATTTTATTTTAGGAACCACTCTGCATAATACTCACACAGACACACACCCAAAAAGACTGCAAATATCTGCCTTAAAAAAGCGGGGCACGGAGGAGCCCGCCACCAGTACAGAGATTGATCCCATCGCGATCGCGGATCCGTGGATTTCTGAAGGAGCTGCGAGTGGTTCTCCCCGCATCCGAGCTGGAAGTGTGCCAGGATGAGTTCGTTCATCGAGCTGCTGGGATTGTTCCTGGTGCTGATGCTGCCATTCCTGTACGAAACGAATCATATATTTCGTTATTATTTCAAATTTTTAATGTACTACGGCATCGTTTCGTTCAACTCGATTGTCCTTATACCGGCCTTCCTGACGCGTCCCTGCGATGTCCGCAATTTGCTGTAAGTTCATTGAAATTATATTTAAGGTATATCTGTATAATATTATTTTATTTTTATATTTTTATTGAGTTAAGAAATAGGAACTTTAATTGTTTTTTGAATTATTTTAATAGGAAATATTTTCTAAAGAATATTAATTATTTTTATGATAAGTCTTGTCTTGATATAAACTAGTTTTCTTAATATTTAAAGATCAGCTCAAAGAAAGTTAATTTTTTTTTATTTTATTTGTGATATTAACCTCTATAATTTTATCTTTTTGATAGATTTGCATAAAATAACCTTTTCATATATATTTTTCGATAATATCTCTAGAATATTTAAATATTTAACTCAAAATTTTCAATATGTCAATGTTTAATGTGATTTTTTTATATTAAAAAATTTCTATGTATTAAAGTTTTGGGTTATTTTCGATTTTCAACATATAAGATATGATATGATATATTCCTAGTTCAAATAGTTTCTCGGTTTAGGGGTCTTTATTATATGTTTAATTAACTAAAACATTAAAATCTGGCACGTCCCTTAGTTAATTGTTTACTATAACCTTGTAAACCCTTTTTGTCTTTACAAGTTCTCTTGCACGTCCTATAAAGTCGTTGAGAATATTATATGGTATTGACTTTTTTAAGTTCCCGTTGCGAAATGACTTAATTTGAAGTGGCAAATCACATTGTTTACCACCTGGGCGATGGGTAGATAGGTGGGTTTTTTGCCATAAAACAATTGTTGTTGTTGTCCCAACCGTAATACACCATTCCGTATGCAAATCAATCCACTTAATGGAAGCATTTTTCCAAATCACCAACTGCCACGCCCACGGACTGGATAGAAATAGCGGCTAGGATGGAGGATAGGCCTCCGGTGGGAATTCTAATAACCGTAAGGATACCTTAATTGTTGGAAATGACTTATCAGAGAGTCGGTATAATTTTGATGACTGGACGCTTTTCCTTTACTGTTTTTTTTGTTGCATTTATTATGCGCCCCCAAGGCGGCCATATCAATGACACATTCAATTTTAATTGACCATCAATATTAACGAGGTCTCAACTGCGAAGGAGTGACTGGACTTGGACTGGACTTGGCCTGGCCCTGGGACTGCAGGTGTCCTGGGCAAAAAACAGCTGGCAATCAAGGCCTGAAACTATAAGCGGGTCACAAAAATATATAAAAGATATTAAGGGTATATTGGATAAGTTATATATTCTATTACCTTCTATCAAATAAGCAAAAACAAAGGGTTATTTAGTAGTATAAACTTAAAAGGAACAACCCTTTACATATTTTATTTGCTTATTTTTATTTAAATTCATATATTGGTATTAATTTATATAATGTATAGTTATTAATTTAACACTAATTAAGGTCTAGAATATTAAAAATATTTTATTAAGCATTTAAATGCATTTAAGGAAAGCCTAAACAAATGAGAATATCATTGATTTTTTTTACAAATTAATTTCATAGTATAAAACAATTTACAATTTCCAAGAAATTCGAATAAAAATAATCTTTATAATTTTTTTTTATAAGATTTGCTCACACTTCACGATTTTCAAAGATATAGATTTATGATATTTGATATCAAATATGTTTACAATCGATTTCTTATCAATCTGAGCTCAAAATTTAGTGCAACTTCCGGTATTGAAAATTGATAAATAAGTTTGGACCTTTGCATTTAGCGTATGTTTGGGACGATTATCGCGGCAAACAATTACCTAATAATACCGATAAGATATATGGTGCTATATAGTATGTTCAATGCACAATTACGTGCAAGTAAACTTAGAACTGAAATAAAGATTAGATAGTTCTTGGGAATAAAAATAAATCAGGTTTCATACAAACTTAACTTTGATTCATTTTAATTCTTTAGAAATATATATTTATTATGTTAATATTCTTATTATTTTAAAAATATATATTTGCATACTAAAAAAATATAAAAATATTTATTTTCAAACTTTTAACAGTTGTTAAGGTTTACACTTATGGTTAAGCTTTGATTTTTATCTTTGGATTATTTTTTAATTAAGGTTTAATGTTAAAGTTTTTAACAACGATTTTGGCATACCAAAATACAGAAAAAAGTATTTTCTAACTCTTCTGGTTAAACTATCGATTTAAAATCGATATTTTTGCTTACCAAACTATCAAAATCTCCGATTACTTTTTATCTATCTAATCAATTTATTATTTCTGCCAAAAACATTCATGTTTATGAATTTAAAATCGATTTTTTTATACACAACAAATTAAAAACTTATACTACTCATATTTTTAGTGAGTTAATAATTTTTTTTAGATTTAAAATGATTTTTTTTATACCTCTAAGTGTAATGCCAAGTCGTCTTTACTTGATCGACGTGTGATTTTTGTTTATATGAACTTTTTGTTGTTGTCTGCCAACTGCCGGCCACCATTGCATGGGTGTCAAGCCAAGGACGAAAGTTGGGTGATGGGAAAAAAAAGGGTGGGTGATGGGGGTGGGGTGACCTGAGACTTGGATTCGACACACGTGTGACCGCCGACCGCCGCCAGGAGGGGGAAAACCCCGGGGGCCGTAGGGAGCTGCATTTGCACGCCAACCAAGCGACTGGTGTGTGTCCCCATTTGCGGTTCTGCTTTTATTTATTTATTATTATTGTTTTTTATTGCTTCTTTTTTTCACTTTCGGTCTGCGGTCTGCGGTTAGTGCACTTGCTAGAATTTCCCGCCCGACCGCGACTCAAATCACCATTTTTCATGAATATTTGATCTCGAGGGTGGATTACAGGTGGCAACGCAACGCCTGGCTCCGAATCCGAAACTGAATCAATTAGAACAAACCGATTTAATGCAGTTTATCGATCCAAGGGACAGATTCTCCAGAAACCTAGGTGTCCCCATGGGTGTCATTCATTTCCCAGCTATATAATTATCTGTTCTATCAGAGCAACGACTGATTGGTTAATATAATTATGAATTTATTACAATTTCCATTAATTGCTTTCTCTTTTTGTTTTTTATTTATTTGGAAGAGGTTATTGAGGGCAAGTCCTTGAGGATTTCATTGATGATTCGGCTAAATGACTTTCGGTTAATAAAAAAAAAAGTTGCAGAAAAGAGTGACAGATGTTTATAGTATTATTTATATTATTTATAATGATTATTTAAGGCTTATTTAGTAGAGTTTTTGTGAAGTTTATTTATATAATAAATATAATATTTTTGTATTATGATATTGCAGCTGGGCAAGCACTTGGTGTCATCGCATTTCAACGCTAATCGGCCTGCGCTGGGAGCTGCGTGGCAAGGAGCATCTGGCCAAGGATCAGGCCTGCATCATTGTGGCCAACCATCAGAGCTCGCTGGATGTGCTGGGTAATAAAAAATACATATATTTAAGTATAGAAACTTAAAGAGACATTC
Source organism: Drosophila bunnanda (assembly GCA_035046265.1). Classification (NCBI taxonomy): domain Eukaryota; kingdom Metazoa; phylum Arthropoda; class Insecta; order Diptera; family Drosophilidae; genus Drosophila; species Drosophila bunnanda. The sequence goes on from JAWNOB010000017.1 coordinate 1,955,861, forward strand.
AAAAAACCCACAAAATTTGTTTTGTTTGATAAACTTTTGCTGCCCCCCCCCTGGAATTCTTTCTAAAAACTTTTCCTAAATAACTAACAAGATTTTCTTTGATTTCCCCCCCCGCTGCTTTTCCCTGCAGGCATGTTCGACATCTGGCATGTGATGAACAAGTGCACGGTGGTGGCCAAGCGTGAACTCTTCTATGCCTGGCCCTTTGGTCTTGCCGCCTGGCTGGCGGGCCTAATCTTCATCGATCGGGTGCGCGGCGAGAAGGCTCGCGAGACGCTCAACGATGTCAATCGTCGGATTAAGGAGCAACGCATCAAGCTGTGGGTCTTTCCCGAGGGGACGCGACGCAACACTGGCGAACTGCATCCCTTCAAGAAGGGAGCCTTTCACATGGCCATCGATCAGCAAATACCCATTTTGCCAGTGGTCTTCAGCTCCTATGGGACATTCCTCAACGACAAGAAGAAGATATTGAATGCGGGTCGCATTGTGATCACCACACTGCCGCCGGTTAGCACCGAGGGACTCACCAAGGACGATATCGATGTTTTAATGGATCGCGTCAGGACACAGATGAGTGATACCTTCAGGCTGACCTCGGCGGAGGCGTTGCAGCGCTACATGCCCACGGCGATGACAATGATGAAGGGCAGCAGCAGCAGCAGCAGTAGTAGTAATAGTAGTAGTAGTAATAATAGTAAGAGTTCGGCGGCAACAACGACTCCGCCAGTGGCTGATGCCGCTGTGGCTGTGGCCGTGGCCAGCAGGAGCAGTGCCGGCGGCAGCGGTTCCGCCTATGGACAGCCGACGGGCTATGGCAAGGCCAGCATGCTCAAGACGTTGTAGGCTCTGCTCCCAGTCACTAACGCTCCACACACTCCCAAATCACTCACTCACTCAACACACATCCAAAGAACATACCACATTGCAATGTTGTTAATTTAAAATTCTAAAAAAAAGAAAAAATGGGGAAAACGAAATTTAATTTATTATTTTATAAGATTTACATATTTTTTTTTGTACTCTTACATAAGGGTATTATTTATATATTTATTTATTTAAAGCCAAATATAAATTTTAGTAATTTCAAAAGGAATTTCTAAATACTCATTGCCAAAGGTTGTCAAAATCTGCGGTAGATAAAAACCAAGGCATTTCTCTATTAATTCAAAAATAGTCTTTAATTTACTGAGATTGGTATAAAGGTCTTAATTAATTTTATATATCCTGTAAATTCTGTTATTATTTGTAGTGTTTATTTTGGTTCTAGCAATGATACTCGTTCAGAGGAAACCTTTTGAATTTAACAATCACTTAACACACTCACACAACAAATAGTTTGTCCAATTCAAGGCACCAATTGAGTATTAGGAACAGCGACTGTCAGACTTTTATCTTCTCTTAGGCAAAAGACACATACCAAATGATAAAAAGAATAAAACATTAAAATGTAAACCCACACACTGGCCAACAGGACTTTAAGAACTTTCCTGTTGCCGCCTATATATATATATAAATATAAATATAAAGTAAATAATAATTATACTTATACTAAATATAAACACGGTCGATAACGAAATATCCAAGTTAACCGGGGTTGAGATATTTACACGCAAAGAAACATACACGTATTTTATTTAGTAGACACATTCCCTGACTTTAGGTTAGGGCCTCATCGAAGATTCATCCGAATCGAGAAGAAGGGATCTTTAAACTAATAACACGCCCATATTTATGTATTGTAACCCAAGTATTTTTCTGTGAATTGTATAACTTAACTTTGTAAATACGAAGATGCCGAGAGCGAGCGAGATATGCGGTTTACTTTAAAGACAAATCAAAAGAAGCGTTAAGCAAAATAACAACTGAAACAATTTAATGCAAATATAATAAATATTTTTTTTTTCAAATAATATGCTTTTGTTTTACTCTCTCTCGTTCCCTTAAGTGGTTTAATCTGGCAAATCAAATGTGAATTTAACAAGTAGTGGCAATAAATTCACTAATTTGTGACCTTGCTCAAGGTACATAAAGCACTCAATATTTATAAAGGTAATTAATGGAGCTCTTTAAGATTAATAACTTCCTGTTAAAATCCAGCTGGCCGGCGGTAACTTGAAGAGCCTGGAAACATTGCACATGGGCGAGTGACGAGAATCTTATCGTTGATATTGCATCGAGATAATGTATTTTTAGGGCCCAGATAGGAGAATGGGGCATTGTCCATGGAACCATTGGGGGTAACATTGATCGGGTTTAATCACCTGATAATTATTATTTCATTTTTATGGACCTTCTTTGAAGGTTCTTCTCCTTGAACTCTAATTTTTTATTGTTAAAAAAAGAGTTTATAAATATCAGTATAAAAACTTGAGAGGAAGCCGAAGTTCGTATACCCTTGGTTCGTATATCTTTGCCAAAAATGCACCAATTTCGATTCGGAAAGCATTTCTGTGCTAGTTTTTATAAGGTTAACAAATCTGTATACTGAGTTTTTAAATTTTTAAAATTTAAATTTTTATCAAATTTTGAAAATTTTAACGATGTTACCCCTTATAAAATTTCGAAAAATTTGAAAAAAAAATTCTGTCAAAGGTGGCTAGATCGATTCGCCTGTTGATGCTGATCAAGAATATATATGGTTTATAGGGTCGGAATTGACTCCTAAATTTAATATTTAAAAAAAATGTGAATTTTTGCCAATTTTCGAAAATGTTAATGATGTAACCCCTTTCCTTTTTTTCAAAAAATGGAGAAATTTTGAAAAAAAATTTTTGTTGCCGTAGATGGCTAGATCGATTCGCCTGTTGATGCTGATCAAGAATATATATGATTTATAGGGTCGGAAATGACTCCTAAATTTAATATTTAAAAAAATGTGAATTTTTGCCAATTTTTGAAAATTTTAATGATGTAACCCCTTTCCTTTTTTTCAAAAAATGGAAAAAGTTTGAAAAAAATTTTTTGTTGCCGTAGATGGCTAGATCGATTCGGCTGTCGATGCTGATCAAGAATATATATGATTTATAGGGTCGGAAATGACTCCTAAATTTAATATTTAAAAAAATGTGAATTTTTGCCAATTTTTGAAAATTTTAATGATGTAACCCCTTTCCTTTTTTTCAAAAAATGGAAAAAGTTTGAAAAAAATTTTTTGTTGCCGTAGATGGCTAGATCGATTCGGCTGTCGATGCTGATCAAGAATATATATGATTTATAGGGTCGGAAATGACTCCATCACTAAAATATTAATATAATGGTATGAGGAAAATGTATTCTTGCCTTGAACTATTTTTTACTATTTTAAATGTAAATTGTTAATAAATCATTTAATAAATATCAGCATAAAATAAATTATAAATATAGGAAAGAATGGAAATTACGTATTTTCAGTTATTCACGAGAAATCATTTTCGGACGAACACCAAAATTGAAAATAAATAGAATCGAATTCATTTTTCACATTTTTTAAAGCAAATTCAAATTGTAAAATATATAATTAATTAATAAATAATAATAATAATAATAAAAATCTATAATAAATATCAGTAAACATTTTTTAAGTATATTTTTGTACAATATATTCCAAACCCCACCCAGGGTAAAAGGTATAAGTGTATCCATAATAAATTTCCCGCTTGAAATTAAGTCAAATAATCAATATAAACAAGACAACAATAATTTTTAAGCTATTGTGAAAATATTTGTATATTTCTGTTAAAATTTTTCTGGTATTTAGAATTATTATTATTATTAATATTATTATTATAAAGTATATGCATATTACATGATTTTAGATTTGCGTCCTCTTTGCTAAATTATCGTTAAACATTTTTCATGAGACATTTGTTTGTTCATAGTTAATTTATATTTATAAACGTTTTTTTTTAAAGATTTTCCATTATACGCGTCCCGCTGTAACATTCTTTCATTGCTTCCTTTTTGTTTTTGATTACATTGAAAAGTTTTCAAGTTTTGTTAATAGCTTTGTTTTATAATTTTTGGATTCTGGATTTTGTATCTTTTTTTGTTAAGGTTCTTAGGAGATTGAAAATATTACCTGTTCTATATATTAATGCATATTATATTATAAGTTCAATAATAAAGTAGAATCATTTGCCAGAGGGATATAAAGCCCCATGATTTTCCTAGTTAGTTATGGGTATTCTCCATCTCTTTCACATTCATGGGCTTGGAGATGCTAAGAAGGTTTTTTTAGTGGGTTAAAAAAAATATTTAAAATATAGAGAAAATGTTAAAAAAGTGTTGGAAGTGTTAATTATTAAACTATATTTTTACAGTTTAAGTTTAAAGTGAAACTAAAGTCTAGGGGCCTTATATCTCTAGGGGCAAAAATAAATGTTTTTCTTTATTTTCGAGGATCTTAAGCGCTTAAGCTTAGGAAGAAGTTCTTTGTCTTTCGGTTGTTTTACAACACTGCTATCTAAAACTAAGGTCGATCTGGAAAAAAAAATCAAATACTTCTTGTCTATATATTTATGTTGTAGATATTGTATGCATTATGCATCGAGTGATTCGTTCGTTATTAGTTCTTAGTTAAAGCCAATTTGCATTTGTTTAGTTCGAGTCTATGTTTAAAAATTTGTTTAAGCGCGCTTCGAATTATCAGCGATCGATAATTATCGATCACTCTCATTGTTTAATTAAAATTTGTCATTTGTCTTATCAGTTACTTGGTTTGGATGCATGTATGTATATATAGCTTTCTGTTATGGATCATAATTGGTCAGATGTTGTGGCATATTTGAATTGTACATTCAGTTAATTAGTTTATTTTCCTCCTCTGAGCTTTACCTTTTGCATTCGCTTTCTCTGCTGGAATTTGAATAGTTTTCGATATAATTCGATTTTTATACTTATCGTCATTTTATTATTTACAGTTGCGTGTTTAATGCAATTTAAAGCAAACATAATTTCACAGCCGTACTCCTCATATTACTCGGATTTTTTTTGTCCCGCCTTTAAATATATATTTATTATATATTATTATTAGTTTTTTTGATGTGCTATCAAGTGAAAAATGTCGACCAACGATCGATTTGAGTTGTTGTCTATTTAAGTTTTGGTTGTTGCTGGTCCTGCTCTATATATATATATCTCTAGAATTAGTTCCTACGATCATTGGGCTTGGATTTGCTATTATATATATATATATATATATATATATATATAAGTATATATATATATATGTATATATAGAAAGAGAGACGGAGATGGCTTCAGAGTCTTTATTAGTCTTTAGCCTAGAGTTGAAACAAGACAGTTCTATATAACTAATTTCTTTAAGGGGGGTTTTTCCTATCACGTTCATACGTGTCTACAAAGCTTTTCCTCAGCTGATTATGCAATCGATTTTTTTTTTATCGAAAAGTAGAACCTATCGAGCGGCTATAATTACTTTTTATTATTATTCTTTTTAGATCGTTAACAGGGCTTAGGTTTTACCTTGGGCAAAATTTCTTATACGAAACATAGGTTTTCGCTTAGTCGTTACTCGCTACTCGTTACTCGTTACATATTCCGCTCTCGTTAACATTACCTACTTTGATATATATACTATATAGAATTTGATTCAAATGGATTGAGGTGTTGTGAATGTGCAATGTCTTTGTATTTTAGCCTACGATAAAATTAGCACCAATGCAAGAGATAATAATGATTCATGTCCTTTAGAATAGTTTGCTTCTTATTCTTTTTTTTTGTTTTCTTTTGGAAAAAATGTTTTGCCAAGATATGTGTAATTTACTGCAGTGTATTTTCCTCCTCATTTTTCTAGGTTTTCTTTTATATATATTTTTTTTTCTGGGTTCGGTGAGAACAAAAAGTAACTTCCACTACGAGCAGCATGAAAAACAAAACTAAAGAATTGAAAACCAAAAAAACCTTTCTTCATTCCAGTTAGCTAAACACTAATCAACAATTTGTTTGATCCAACAGAGCTAAACGCTCTCGTGTACAATATTCTTACATCGATATTTCCTTCTCATGTATATATATTTGTATATATATATATCTGCTTTTTATATATATATATATTCATCTTGTTACTATAGAGTCTTAGGAGCTAGAGACTGTCTTATACGTTTGCTTGATGAGTTTATTCTGGTTTCTTTGTGTAGATGCCATATATCAGCTATATATATCGGTATATATATCCACCGATTCTGGATCATGCACACACATACATGGGGGGCTGTCGGATTTTTGTGGTGAATGAAATTATTATTGTACCTATTTAAGTCTGGGGATATTACGTGAAAACCTATTACACTGGTAATCATAATCTCGCCGAGGGAGAGAGAGAGGGGGAGAGACAGAGAGAGAGAGAGAGCAACAAGTAACAAAATTAAAGGGTTCGACGACCTCCATCCAGCTCTGGCTATTTCACTTCAAGTTATAAATTCAGGAAACTGTTGCCCAGAAAGCCCAGCATTATGGTGGACATGGCTATGGGGGCGAGGCGTACATTCGAGGCGGTGCTATTTCCGGCCAGGATTTCGGCACGTTTCCGCATCCGTTCCTGGTGGGGAAAATCAAAAGGATAATAGGATCAGTTGAGATGCATTGGGGTGATTTTTCTTTGGAGCCCTCTCACCTGGTAGAGCTTGTCCTCGCCGGGCGGATCCAGGCACTCGAATTCGCAGCAACGTTCGCCAACACGAAAGTTTTTGCAAAACTAAATGGAGATTAACATTATTATATCACTGATCATAATATATATTTTAGTAATTATCTTAGCAGGAATCAGTTGGGAATTATAACGGAAAATTGCGTTAATGGATAATATATGTTGGGAATTCTATTCGGAAATTACTTTAATGCCAGTATCAGTTGTGAATTCTAGCTGAAAATTAATCTAATGCAAGTATTAGTTAGAAATTTGAGCAGAAAATTACTCTTGTAATATAGCTAGTTGGGAATTATAGCTGAAAATTACTATAATACTCGAATCAGTTAGGAATTTTGAATGGAAATTACTGCAAAGGTAGAATTTATTTAATTTTACCATAAGTTGCAAACGACTTAATTTTTAAAATTAGTTGAGAATTCTAGCTAAAGAGATTACTCTAATGTAAGAACCAATTGAGAATTATAGCTGAAAAGTCTCTTAATAATATAACTACTCGAGAGTTCTAGCTGAAAATGACTTTAATCCTGGAACCATTAAGGAATTTAAAGTAAAAACTACTTAAATTCTGGAATCAATTGGAAATTTTAACAACAAAATTGCTTGAAAGTTGCAATCAATTAGAAATTATACCTAAAATTTACTTTACTTTTAGTGATAGTTGGAAATTTCAGCAAAAATTTATACATTTTTAAAATCAATTGGGAAAACCAGCTGAAAATAACTTAATTATTAATAAATAATGGAAAATTCTGGATAAAAATTATACTAAAAGTAATTTTTAAATAGAATTCCCAACTGATTCTTGGTAATGAGTACTAATAATTGTAATAATTATTAATCAATAATGGAAAATTCTGGATACAAATTATAATATAAGTAATTTTTAACTAGAATTTTAAAGTGATTCTTGGTAATGAGTACTAATAATTGTAATAATTATTAATCAATAATGGAAATTTCTGGATAAAAATTATACAAAAAGTAATTTTTAAGTAGAATTTGCAACTGATTTCTGGTAAATAATACTAATAATTGGTTTCATGGTTCAATTGGCTCTATTTTGTGTTCCGGGTTTTCAAGTAATCAAAATTATAACAAAGTCTAGTGGTTGTTCTTTTTATTTTTTAAATTTTTTGAGTAAATTTAGGATATAGTGACTCACGTAGGGCGGATCACAGTAGATGGCCTTGCACCAGAGTGGCTCGGAGTGATAGCAAACGCAGAGGCTGCAGACACCGGGCCCGGGCACATACAGCATGCCATGGTTCACCTTGTTGCCCTGGAAGTCAACGCAGTCCTCCTCCAAGGCAGCTAAAAGAAAATGCATAGTAAATAGTAATTTATTAATAAATATATAATAATTATATATATATATTCGAGTGACTGTGCTCTACTTTAATCCGGCTAAACCGCCGCTCGATCCCCAGGGTTCGGTGACTATCAATTTGCTTCACCCGAGAGGTCACTCTGGACAGCCAGATTATGAATATTCTGCGACTTGAGGCGGTTCTAACTCGCTAATCGATCGGTTATATCACCCAAGGCGACTTTATTATTTTTGATTTAAATTTGTAATGAATGAATGGGAAATGGAAATATGTTAACATGCGAGTCGTAAATAAATAATCAACTAAATACATGTCACAGCTAGACTGTTGTGCTTCCCCAAAGGCGGGGAGTCCATGACAGGCGGACACGTGTGTGGACAGACAGCCAGCTGGCAGGACCATGATGGATGGGGTCACCATGGAGGAGGTTTCGGTCTCCGGTTCGGCTCCTGCAGCTTCGGCTTCGACTTTTCCGCCGGAGACGAGGAGACACGCATTCGCTCAGGAAAAGCCCACTTGGGTTGCCAGTGACGTAGGCTCGGCATAAGCTTCGAACTCGAACTTATATTCGAACTCAAACTCAAACGTGAGCCATGGTTGTAAGCCACTTCCCAGCACGGATACGGACATGGGACAGGGACAGGACGAAAGGACGACAGGACGAGCGGCCACGAAATACGGATGCGGTCTGGGGCGAGCTTTAATGGGTCGCGTGCTACACGCAGCAAAAAGACGTGTGACCTCGAAGCGAACTAATCACCTGGCGTGTGTTATATATATATTTTTTTTTGGTTTGGGAATGACCTAACTAACACTTGGGAATTTTAAAGGAGAAATTTTTGCAATAACTATATACTTAAACTTATATAAATAAGAAAAATTATAATAAATAGCAATAGTTCTTTTTTTATATTTATTATTTGAATACAAAATAATAATTAATAACAATCAATAATAATACAAAAATAATAAATAAAAGCTATAAATATTTAGAATTTATAACTAAACCAAAATTGCATTAATTTGAAAGGCTTATATATGCTTGGGTTTATTGGGACACCAGCATATTGTGCTTAAAAAATATAACATTTTATGAATTTTTTACAATTTTAAAGATGTTATCCCTTACAATATTAAAAAAAAATTCAGTTAAATTTTTAGTTAAATTTTTTTCCAATGTTTTTTAATCTTTAAAGATTACGATTCTAAAAGAAAATTAAAAAATACATGACTTTTACCAAACATTGGCTCAAAAACGTGTATTCTAAATACAAATATTAAATGAATGTTTTTTGGGAAAATCTACGATTTTGTAAATATCATAACTAAGCCAAAAATGCATTAATTTCAATTCGGAAAGCTGTTCTGTGCTAGTTTTTAGTATGTTAACAAAACTGTATACTCAATTTAAAAATTAAAAAAATTAAATTTTTTTATGTAAAATTTTGACAATTTTAACCACATAAAATTTTGAAAAAATTTCAAAAATTTATTTTTCCGCCAGAGATGGCTAGATCGATTCGGCTGTTGGTGCTGATCAAGAATATATATGGTTTATAGGGTCGGAAATGACTCCTAAATTTAATATTTAAAAAAATGTGATTTTTTGCCAGTTTTTGAAAATTTTAATGATGTAACCCCTTTCATTTTTTTTTTTTAAATGGAAAATTTGTGAAATATTTTGTTTTTGTGCCGGAGATGGCTAGATCGATTCGGCTGTTGATGCTGATCATTTATAGGGTCGGAAATGACTCCTTCACTGAGTTGCAAGCTTCTGAATGCATTTATAATACCCGAAAAGAGGATATAAAAATCCTTACTAAAAACTATAAATAAAATTAGTAAAAACTTGTGACACCTAGCTTCTGCCCCGAAAAACAACTTGGGAATTATAAATGCATGTTTTTTTTTTCCACAAACTCATAGAGTTTCCCATTTTTCCATGTTTTATTTTAAAGTGCAGTCCAGTGACGACTAGTGGCGCTGTCAAGTTTTTCTTTCTTCCGCTTGTTTTCCACCTACTTTGTCCATTTTCTTTTTTGCCCCGCTTTCACTCTCGTAGGAGGCGGGGAGGCGCAGCCACTGGGAAATCGTGTAGGTTTTCTTTTTCTTTTTTTTTTTTTTGCTTTTGTGTTTTTTTTTGTAATTTTTGGTTGGATGCTGCAGTTGTTTGTTCACATTGTTTGTTTGCCTTGCAACGTGTTTTTTTTACAAACACACACACACACAGGCAGGAGCAAGTGCACGTGCTTTTTCTCCTTTATCTGGTGCCGGTTTTTCCCCCCATCCCCTACCCTACCATTTTCCGGGTCCCTTTCTGCAGTGCCAGGTTCTTCTTCTTAAGATCGCTGAATAATTAAAAGCCAGCGTTCAACTTTCGTGCGCCAGCTGTCGTCCAAACAATTTAGCTGTGTCCTGGGTCAAAGTTTAGCAGGCCACCGCCCACTTTGCCCCGCCCATCGTACGCCTTTCATGCTAACCTTCGCCCTTCTCGGTGAGTAATGCACACTGGGGGAAAAAATAACGCACAACAAAAAAGCAAAATATGCCCACAAATATTCGATACTCTCGAGGATAAGCGCAACTGCATGCGGAGAGAGTTTGTGGAAAGAAACTTTAAACAATTTTGGTAAGTACGGAGTGTGTTGAAACTTATATATTGAGAGGGGAAAAAATATATATATGATATATCGAAGAATATATTATTATATGAGAATTAATCATAAATAATATTTATTTATACTATTAAAGTATAAAAATCATATAATAATAATAATATAAAATATATAATATAATATAAAAATAATATAATTATATATAATAAAATATTATAGCAAAATATATATGTAAGGTAACGAATGACTGAACGATATAGCCGCCAGAGAAACGATCGTTAAATGCAATACTCTGAGGGTAAAAATGTAAATATAACTCTCTATCTCTATCTTTCTGCAACTCACTGCATCTGTTTGCATTTCTCTCTCACTCCCTCTCCCTCTTTCTTTCGCTCTCTCTTTTTCTCTCTACCCTTTTGGGAATATCTATCCCTCTCGGTGCACCTATAGAGATATCTCTTGCTCTCTAGCGCTCTCTGCCCATCTCTAGAGATATGTCATTCTCTCGCGCTCTCACTTTCTCTGTTCTCTTAGCTCGGAGACTATAAATAGGAGCATGGCCATCGCACTGACTTCATTTCGTCCGCGGCCTCCCCGCTGTTTACATCTATAGTGATGGTGTTATGATGGTGATATGATGGTGATATGATTTTGATATGATGGTGATATGATGGTGTTATGATGGTGATATGATGGTGATATGATGGTGATAGTGTTCGAACCCAAAAATATCACCTGACCAAGGCAATATATCTGGATAGAGCTCACTTCGCTGATGCCATGGAAAGCCTAGTTGAAGTTACCAAGAATGTAACTAACTCTAAACTGGAAAATGGAAACTAGAAACTGGAAACTGGAAACTGGAAGGAATTAAGCAATCACAAAAAGGGATAACCGTGAGTCCCCTCCTGTGGTAAGTCATAACCATGTAATAAATGATATATCAGGGGCCTAGGTCTAAAATCAGTTGTGCTAGCATTTTTTATAAATTAATTTAATTATTGCCATGGACCCCATTACCTAATTTAAATATAGTTAATATATTATTATAATACACATATTTTATGTTTCTTGGAGGTATAGAAGTCCAATGATTATGATCGATTGCACTTTCGAAACCATGATCCTATGCAAGGATATTCAAACTTAGCATCTCGAAGTCAATTTTATCGTTGGCTCTTAATACAAAAGATATTATAACTTTGGCTTTGCAATTTAGCCTCCTTTCCTATTTTTTTAATATTTTAAATAAAATCAAGAAGCAATTTTAAATAAATTTAAAAAAGAAAGCTAAATTGCAAAGGGAAAGTTTGAATATCCTTTGTATTATGACTACTTCCCTTACTTACAAGCTTCTCACTGAAATTCTAGTACCCTGGCAAGGTTATAAAAATTATATAATATTCCTATAGTTAAAGCAAATGATTTTTTCAAGTGTATTTACTGGCCAAAACTGCATTTAATGGCAGAAATGCGCCTGCTAAAGCCAGCGGTCGCATTATTTTACAATTATGTTTATTACTTTTTAATGCCTGCCTGCCATGGCTGTGTTTTTCTCATTTCCACCTGACCCGGTGCAGATTTTCCGGGGGGCTTGGTTATTTCCCAGGGTGCTGGCCAGGGTCGCGGCTTACTTATAAATAGCTTTTGTTGTTGACATTCCTCTCTTCCTCCTCCGAAGAGAGAAGGCATCCTGGTCGAGTGGAAAGAATTCAAGCGAAATGCGTCCTTTGTTCTATTCTTGCGGAAGGAAAATCAATTTTTTTTTTTTTTGGGAAAACTGCAGTCACTTTTCAGTGTCAGGAATCTAATTTTACATAATTAGAGATATTTAAAAGGACTTCTATATTTATATGAAATTTATTTGCAGTTTATTTTGCATTTATTGGAATTCTTTGCAATTTATTTGCAATTTATTTGCAATTTCCCTTCTCAATTGGTTTTAATTTATATGATTTTCCGCCCGATTGAGGCTTGTTTGGCCTCGATTTATATATATATATTTATATATATATCTCTATGCTTGTTTTTCTATGTCAATAACACTTTAGCTTACTATTGCAATTCATGTCACATTTTATTTCGTTTCATTTCATTTTCTATTTTAAGTCAGCGGAAAATAGTTTAGGTTCTTCTATATTTTTTTGTTCATGAATGAAACTTGTGTTTGAATACTAAATATCATATTGATTTTTCTGGCCAAATTGATTTACAATCGCAGCATTTGAATATTTATAGAGCGACATTAAAAAGCTTTTAAGGCATTTTCCGAGCTGGACCCCAATCAATTTGCTGTGGCAAGTTTACTTTCAATGTCAACGGCGTGCTACTTGACGTGGAGAATGCTAAACAGAATTTCCACTCACTCGAAAAAAAAGAAGAGAGCGAATGGGAAAAAAGAGGTAAAATTAAATCAAATGCACTTGCCAGTGTTGCAGCCTTGTTTCGAACACACACAGTAGTTCATAAATGCTTAAGCGGCGGCGGTGGCGGCGGCAAGGCGAGGAAAACCCAAGAAAAGCGGACTAAAAGGGGGGCGGGCGGGTGCGGGTGCGGGGGTGGGGAATTTGGAAAAGTGGAAAAGTGGCAGGGTCACTGGTGGCATCGTTGAGTGAGTGCAGCCATCAAGTTTTCCACTTTTCCTAGCCTGCTTTGTGGCTCTCATTCGCCACTCTACCGGGCCAGAGAGGAAAATCAGGAATATGCTAAATATTTATTTGAAAATTTAATATATTTTACATTTTAAAATGAAATATATTTAAAAAAAATATCACATTTTTCTGATATGAAAATTTTATTTAGAACCTGTGAAAAACATATCGATAATTTAAGATATTTATCGATGCTATACATAAGCAATAAATCGATATAAAAACCTGATTTACAATTTTTTTAGATATAAAAAGAAATCAAATAAATCGATATTCATATTTATATGTAATATTTTCAATATTTTATTTTTCTGGCAAACACGATCGAATCGAAAATCGATTATAAGTTAAATATTTGCATTCTTTGAATAATTACTTATCGATATTTTTATATGATTTTTTTTCGACAAATTAAAGCTAAAAAATCTCATAACTAAGCCAAAAAAGCATTAATTTGCATTCGGAAAGCTGTTCTATGTTAGTTTTTTTTAGGTTAACAAATCTGCATACTCCATTTAAAATTTACAAAAATTAAAATTTTTTCGATTTTTTTTTTACAATTTTAACGATATAAAATTTTGAAAAAAATTTTGAAATTTTTTTTTCTGCCGAAGATGGCTAGATCGATTCTCCTGTTGATGCTGATCAAGAATATATATGATTTATAGGGTCGGAAATGATTCCTTCACAGCGTTACAACCTTCTATAGACTAAAATTAAGGTAAAAATAGAAGTATAGTTTTATGTTTTTGTAGAGTCCACTGGCTGCCACTTAATTTTCACTGTGCATTTTGATGGCTTGAGCTTCCTTGTGTATTGGCCATCACTAATGAGACTTTGCCAAGTGCGGGGAAAATGGAAAAGAAGAAAGCCAGGCAGGCAGTCAGGCAGGCTCGTGAGGCAGAAACATTTTGTGGACATTTGTTTTGGCGGCGAATTGCCAACGGAAGCAAAGATTATAAAACCATTTTGAATGCCATGGTGCAATGTAATTAGCCCGGTCACGTCGTAGTGCCACCCTTTTTCCCCCGTTGTATGTGTGCTTTTTGTCTCTTGTCTTTTGCCTGTCAACGTGTCGTATGCGTAATGGGCCAAGCCGTAAGCCGGCCAGCTTGGTAAAAGTTAAAAACACACAGAACGTGTATGAAGAGGAACTACGCGGAATTATATAGGGTTTGTTTAAAGTGTTCTATCTCTCTTAATATTTATATATTTATATATATTTATGTTTTTTAAATATTTTTATATGTAAAGCTAGTAAATGCCTGAGAACCCTAGCAATAAATACGGTTGTTTTTATTCATTATGGTTGGCTTAGAGCTTCAATAATGAATCACAAAGAGAACAACAGAGTAAATCTTGAGGAAACAATTGAAAACACACACTAAGTGAACAACTAAATGAACACCTGAGTGAACACCTGAGTGAACAGATGAATGAATAACTGAGCCAGCGGAATGAACAACTGTATGACCACCAAAGGGAATAATTGGGTGAACAACTGAGGAAAATCATTCATAAATTATTATGGGGAATAGGAACTTATAAATGTTTATATTTTATTTAATTGCCTGCACAGGAAGTCAATTATCCACATTATATTCCCACTTCTAGGCCTTGTGTAATCCCAAATGAAAAATTGATTTTCCATGAATGAGGGCGGCCTCAGTTTTGGCCACAGTTAAATTTAATTCATATTTTATACGATAATGAGTGCTTCTGGGGGTTTCTGGGGGCTTCGAGAGCCCCATCATCAGGCATGACTGGCCCTGACTCTGGTCCTTCCAGGCCCCAATAGATTGTCCAGTGGCTGATGATGATGATGATGATGATGGCTCGATTGCATCGTTGTTGGCCATAATCACATGGCTCTTCTTGGGCTCTTCAGTTCTTGTCGCCACTTGAGCTTCGATTGATTGCACCACCATCACACATAGCCACCACCTCCCCCATTATCGTCATCAACACGGGGTATCGTTATCGAAACCAAAACATACAAACAAAAACAGGAGTAGGGAAATGTAAATATAAATGAAAATGTAATTAGCTGTAACGCAACGCTTTCCATCGATCGACGGGCTTACTTTATGTAAGCTAATGCGGTACAAGGGGGTGCAGGAATTACCCAAGTTACTCAATTGTTTTATTTTTAAAGGGTAGAAGTACTGGCCAATAGAGTTGTGTAAGCTGAAGCCAAACATGTTTCAAACATTGTTATATAATGTATTTAAAGAATGTTAAACTTTATACACAATATAACACGCTGAGGTACGACTATTAAGTACCTAGGGGTACAAGCACTGAAGACCCCAATTGCCCTTGAAAAGCCTTTTAAACCTTATTTAACCTTCTCATTTTTGGATCTTATTTTTTAGTAGAAGTTTATTATTTCTAAATATTTTTAAATGCTTTTCAAAAACACAAAATGGCGCCCTAAATGCATTGTACCTATCTAAAAACACGAAAATAGGCATTCAGTATTTTACCATAAATTAATGGTATTATTATAATAAATATAATAATTTTTATAATAATATTTAGACATTTGCTTAAGGTATTAATTTGTGTAACGTACTTAGCAAAGGTAGTTGTGACACAATACCTTTACTAAACCTATTTCAGTACCTAAATTGTTAAATACAATTATTTAACAATTACCTAAATACTCAAAAGAAGATTATAGAATTTTTTTCATAGAAATTAATATTAAAAAATACTAATTTATGCTAGTAATTGGTGGTTACTTCACTGCTCATCAATGCAGCATGCAATTAATTGGGTCCACGCGCCACTAAGTATGCTACAGAATGCCTCAAGATTAATGGGGAACCCGAATTGTTCGAATAACTCGAGATATATGCACATCTCCATCTCCTTGGGCCCTCGAGCGTTTGCCACATGTTCCAGCTTGTTCCAATCTGCTTCCATTCTTCCACCATTCTTCGCTCTAACATTCAAATTTTGTGTAACAAGCCCGAGGGTCTGGGAAAAATAGAGGAAAACAGGGGAAAATGGGGGCAAAAGAGGGCTGGCTTTTCACGGGACTGAACATTGCATGTGCAAAGTCAAGGTTGGATACTAACAAAAACAAGAACGGCTCAATAGAAAATACAACAACTTTATTGTTATATGTAAAAATATATATATATCTATGAAACTCCTTGAATTAAATTAGTTTTTCAATTATTTATTATAAAATAATTAATTCCCTTTAAAAATTGTATTTTTTAAAGTGCAGGAAAAAGGGTAACTTTTTCCTTTACCCTTTCTTTTGTTGTTGTTGGAAATCTCTAGACTTTTTCTCATTCTACTGGCAATTGTTTATGGCTCGACTCTGGCTGGCACATAAAAGGAAAACAGAATCATCAAATTTGATTGAGCACCGAGGCAGGTGAAGCAAGTACAGTCAGCACTCGCTAGGAATTATTTAAGTTATACTAAAATAATTTTCTTAAATTAAGAATTTAATTACGAGTACATAAATATAATTCAATTAAATATAATTCAATTGATAATTGCTGTATGTTTGCCAATTATTTTCATACAAAACTTTTTCTTTCTTAGCCGGAATGTAATAAATTAAATATATTATTACATAAAATTAATTGCTAGAAGTGTTTTTTATACAAAACTCTGTCCTTTTTAGCCAGACTCTACTGTAATAGGCAGATTTATAACCGTCTCAACGGCGCCTTTGAAATTGGAGTGCGGTTGTGTAGAGGCTTTCGGTATGTTTGCAACCTTCGATATATGCAAATCGCGAACAAAAATAATAGAAGAAATAGGAGAAATAGTAGAAAGAAATATCAGAGCCATGCCAGGCACTGACAAAGTTTTCTGACAGTTACCCCAGTGTGTGTGTGCGTATGTGTGTGTGTCGGCGAAACAAAATTAAGTTTTTTGTGTAAAACGCAACGGGACGCAATTGTTATTCTGAATAATCGCGTCATTCGCTTCGATTAAGGTGCCAACAGTGAAATTCGGTTAACAAGTAAATCTATGTTAATGAAAATGACATCTGTGTTCATGGGCGTCCCTCCAGGAGGGATTTAATTTTAATTTAATTTTAATTAAATTTTAATTTTAATTTGGTTTTCTTTATAATAAACCTGCAGGGTATTAATCATTCGATTGATTTAGAGTTTCAATAAGGAACTTTGTAGGTGAGCAAGAGAGTGAACTTCAAAGAGAACAGAGTAATGAAGTGAGTGAAAAACTAAAGAAAAAAGCCAGGTAATCAAAGAAGAACATTAAGAGAGCTGTCATAAGTCAGACAGAGCATGCGTGCGAGATCGCAGCTTTCTTGCAGCTTTTGCACATCTCTGACGCCATACTTCATAGGTATCTCTGATGCCCTACAACAGTGCCATTGTTCTTGCAAACGGTCACGGATCGCTGAACCTCCCGACTGTCTAGGTGAGAGGAGAGAGTCAAAAGCTTAGGGAACCATTGAGTTAGTATCAGATAACACCTTAGGTGAGCCACAGAACACCTGCTTAGTAGCTTAAACAACTGAAAAACACGTGCAGACCAGAGTGAAGAGCAGCATGGGGAATAGAGTGAACAACTGGGAGAAGAATAGAATGAATAACAGAGTGTAGAGTAGAATGAATAACAGAGTGAAGAGTAGAATGAATAACAGAGTGAAGAGTAGAATGAATAACAGAGTGAATAGGAGACTAAATAACAGAGTGAACAATACAGTGAGGAGCTGAGTGAAAAACTGAGTGAACCTGTATAACAGAGTGAAGAGCAGAGGGCCGAGCACAGTTCAGAGTGCAGAGTGCAGAGCAGAGTGCAGAGCAAAGTGCAGGGTATAGTGCCAAGCAGAGTGGCGAGCACAGTGAAGATCAGAGTGCCGAGCATAGAGCATCAGAGTACAGAATAGAGTGAGGAGCATAGCAACTAGAAAGTTCTAGAACACATGGCTTTAATACTGCGCAAAATAATTGGAATAACTTAAAGTATCAAAGGTATACGAATTCTAGAGTAAAGAACAGAGTAAATAGGAGAGTGAATAACAGAGTGAACCTGAATAACAGAGTGAAAAGCAGAGTGAAGAGCAGAGTGAAGAACATAGCGAATAAGAGAGTGAAGAATAAAATGAATAACAGAGTGAAGAACAGAGCGAATAACATAGTGAAGAATATAATGAATAACAGAGGGAAGAGTAGAGTGAACAGGATGAAGAATATAGTGAAGAACAGAGTGGATAAGAGACTAAAGAACAGAGTGAAAAATATAGTGAAGAATAGAGTGAAAAACTGAGTGAAGCTGTATAGCAGAGGGCAGAGGTCCGAGCAGAGGTCCGAGCAGAGCGCCGAGAAGAGCGCCGAGCAGAGCGCCGAGCAGAGCGCCGAGCAGAGCGCCGAGCAGAGCGCCGAGCAGAGCGCCGAGCAGAGAGGCGAGCAAATTGCAGAGCACAGCGAATATCAGAATGCCGAGCATAGTGAAGATTAGAGTAGAAAATAGAGTGAGGAGCATAGTGAAACATAATCAATGAGAAGCTTCTAGAACGCATGGCTTTAATGCTGCGTAATATAAATGGAATAACTTAAAGTTGCCAAGGTTCACGAATTGTAGAGTGAGGAATAGAGTCAGGAATAGAATGAAGAGTAGAGTGAATAGGAGAGTGAGGAACATAGTAAACCCGAATAACATTCACTGTGTTGGTGAATAACTGAGTAAAATCCAAAGCGATCAATAAAGTAAAGACTTTAATGTACAAAAAAGTAAATAAAAAAGTCAGGAACATAGTGAAAAAAATAGTGAAAAATAGTGAATAAAACGAATAAACGACAACTGCGAATTGGAATAACAAGAAATGGAATAAGACGTAAAACAAATGGAATAAGACGTAAAACGACTATGTAAGAGGACCCCCAAAGTGAGTGGAAACTAAGTTATAAGTTATAATTAAGCTTGTAATGATAATTACCTGTATAGGGGCTGAGGCAGCCCAGCAGGCAAACAGCCAAAAAGAGCCGGCTGATTGCGTCCGATGGCAGACGGATCGACGTCATCAGGCATTGCAATTGCAATGGCTGTTGCAGTTGCCAAAGCAATTTATGTTGCTGTTGTTGCATTGTTGGTGTTGCCAGTTGACGTCGCCATGTCGTGTCGCGGCCATTGATTGTTATTGCTTTTGGTATTGGCGTTGGTGTAGGTGTTGGTGTTGCCGCTGCCAGTGTCCTTGTTGCAGATGCTGCTGCTGTTGTTGGTGTTTTTGTTGGTGTCTTTGTTGGTGTTGTTAGGGCCGCCGCTTTGATTGGTGTGGCGGCTGCCAGAGGCAATGTTGCTGGTGTTGCTATCGATGTTGCTGGTATTTTAGGGCTGTTCGGGCGCCATGCTGCTGCTGTTGCAGTTGTTGCAGTTGTTGCAGTTGTTGTTGTTGTTGTTGTCATTGTCAGGCGTTGATTTTGAACTTGGCGCTGGCAACAAAAAGATATTGTTGTTGGTGTAACTGCAACGGCTCCTTGTCCTGCTCCTTGCTGTTGTTATTCGAGTGTCCTTGCACTGTTTGTTTGCGTGTGTGGGGGTGTGTGTGTGTGGGTGTGTGAGTGTGTACAAAGGTGACAGATTATTGGAAACATAATCAATTTTAAAGTTCTAGTACAGTGTGGCTTTAATTCTGTGCAAAATATGGGGAATACATGAAAATAGCCAAGGTTGACAAATTGTGGATTTCTTTTTTAATATTAATTTTTATTATTTAAAATTTCTTTTTTTTTTGCAATTTAAAATAAATAATTAGAAATGCCTTAATTATTTTGAGTTTTCACTATGGGAAAATATTTGAAAATGTGGAACTGCATTAACTTGTCTATAAAACATGATTTTAAAATTATAAATTAATTTTGATAAATATTCTGAGGAAATTTTTTAAAATTATTAAATATTAAATAGCTCGGAAATATATTAAATTTTTCTTTATATATTTTACAATTAAAATATTTACTGAATTAATTAAAAAAACAATAGTAATCATTGAAGTTTAAAAATATTTCGAATTTCTGCTGCTCATTTTTCTATGGAACTTTGTTCATTTTGTTTATTAAAAAAAATTATTTAACAAATAAACTTGAAATACATTAGTTAATTAATTCAAATATATAATGAATTTGCTAAAAAATTACTTAATTTCGATATTTTTTTTGTGTCGTAGGTTAAGTAATGAAAATGGTATTTTCACAGAATTTTTATATTATAATTTTAGTCAAAAGCTTGTAATCCAATGAAGGAGTCATTTCCGACCCTATAAATCATATATATTCTTGATCAGAATTAACAGGCGAATCGGTCTAGACATCTTTGAAAGAAAAAAAAAATTTCGAATTTTTTTTCAACTTTTTTAAGGGGTTAAAATTGTCAAAATTTGAGAAAAAAAAATTAAATTTTTTAAAAATTTAAATTGAGTATGTAGATTTATTAACAAATAAAAAACTAACATAGGGCAGCTTTCCGAAATAAAATTAATGCATTTTTAGCTTAGTTATGCGATTTTTAAATTTAAAATTTCTCATATAAAAAATAAGTTACATATTAATTATAAGTGAATGCAATTTCGAAACGTATAAAAACAATATAAATGGAAATAACTAAGGTTAGTTATGATTGATTTCCGATTCAATCCTATGATTTAATGGCAAACTGCAAGGTTATATATACTTCGGCTTACCGAATTGGTTTTAAATAATACAAATATATATAAATCTACTTTAAGTTTGATAAAAAGCCTTGAAAAACCTTCGGAAAATTTGTATATATATTTATTTGCAAGTTTCCTTTGTCCTTTCTTTGATTTTCTTTCTGTGGAAAAGTGCATTCTTCAACTAGCACCACTGTGGCTGCCCCTCAGTGTGTGTGTGGAAAAGTTTTCTGCATTGTGTCGACAGATAGTTTTTGGCAGCACCTTCTTCGTATTCTGCTTCGTGTGTGTGTGTGTGTGTGTGGGGGGAGGGGTGGGTGGCTCGGTTTTTCCTTATTTTTTTTTCTGGGGCGGATCAGCTGTTTGGCTCCCTGCTTCCGTGTTTGGCAGCCGAATTGGCTTGTTTACAAAATCTTCTGGCCGTGGATTTTTCTTTTAGTTTGTTGTTTTTGCGGATGAACGGATTTTTGGCACTTTGCGGTTGCCAAAAAAAAAAAAAAATTAACAAAAATAAAATGCAGGAAAACTGCACACACACACACAACACACTTTGCTAGGCTTAACTCCTCTCTTGGTATAAATAATAAATGTTATTTTGCAACGACAAGTTTGAGTTTGAGTTCGGAGTTTGAGTTTCACTTCACGCGCCGCCTTATGGATTTTCCTCTTCACACACACACACACACACACACACACACACATACACACAGGGGCAGACGCATACGCGCATTGATTTTCCCTTTATATTTCCTTTTTTTCCTATTTTAGTTTGACTATTTTCAAGGCTCTTTCTCTTTGCTCCTCTCTGCTACTTACATCTCACGTGAAAATGTTTAACTTTCGGCACCAACAGAAAAAAAAATTCCGCACGCAAGCACTAAAAATACTAAACAAAAAAATATAGAAAAGGAAAAGAAAATTGCAGGCGAAAAACACAACAAACACACAGCTTTTTGGGGGAAAATTCAACGCGACAGCAGCAGCAGCAGCAATGGCCATAGAAGCCTCCAATTTCCACCCGATTTTCCATTCATTTTCTGCGAGTCCTTTTCACAACCGTCAACTTTGTTTGCTGATTGCTTTTTTTGTCTCGTTTTGTGTGCGTTTTTTTTTGTTTTTCTTTTTTTAATGCCGTTTTTGTTGATTTTTCCCCGCAAAGAAAAGCTGCAGCGAAACGTTAGGAGAGAGTGTGTGTAAACTTTTTGGAACCGAAACGAACTGAATGGGATTCCGTTTCCCGAGAATCCGGAGATGCCTCGACAGCCGCTGTTCGGTGTTCCAAATCCGAATCCGGAATCCGGAATTCTGAATCCGCAGCGTGGATTCCAAGAGAGTGCCAAGGGCCAACTGTCGCCGTTCGCTGAGGCTGCGCTACATCTGATGTTGCGTGTTGCCCCGCAGCAGCAGCAGCAGCAGCAGCAGCAACAGCAGCAGCAACATTCGCTTGCGACACGTTGCCGTTGCAAGCTTTCGTTCGATTAAGAAGCTAATTTTCCTCCAAGCTTATTGCTGTAGCTGTTTTTTAAACCTAAAGGAGAGCTATCTTCGGGTTTTCGAATAAATCTATAGCTTTTGTAGGCGGGAAACATCAGTAAAAACTATGAAAATTCATATTTTTGGCCTGGAAAATTTCAATTGAAATGATTTAGTTACTTTTTGTTTAAATATTTTAAATGATTTTTATGTCTAACATTTTTTAATTGAGGAAATCTTTACGTACTTTATGTGGGGCAGTACACTGAGCGTGAATAATGAATTATTAGTTGAGTTCATCAATGAACTAGGATAAATTCAGGATTCATCGCTATGCATATCTCACAGTTCATTTTCAATGTTCATTGCAGAGAAGTTTTTTTTTTTGTTTACTGGTATTTTAAGTGGAGATGTTCATTTGAAATAATTCATCGGGGAGTTCAAGTATGCTTCATTGCATAAAATAAAACTCCAAAGTTCATTATTAAAAACTTCCAAAAAATGTATCGTAGAATTTAGGTATTATTTTTTCTACAGCATTGATAAATTCTCAAAAAATTTATCATAGAGTTCACTTATGATTCATCCTGAGAAACTCTCTTATAATTTATCCTTTAAAAGGATAGAGGCTTTGAAAAGGTCCTTCCGTTTGTTTATATCCTTGTAGGATATTATATTTTTAATTCAAAAGTTTGTAACTCAGTGAAGAAGACATTTGCGACCCTATAAAGTACATATATTCTTGATCAGCATCAACAGCCGAGTTGATCTAGCCATCCGGCAGAAAAATATTTTTTTTTTTATTTTTTTCAAAATTTTATAAGGGGGTTACATCGTTAAAATTGTCGAAAATGCATAAAAATCTAATTTTTTTATAATTTTAAATGGATTATGCAGATTTATTAGACTAATTTAAACGTGCATGGGAAAGCCTTCCGTATTAAAATTCATTCCTTTTTGGCTTTGCTATGAAGTTTTAAAAATGTTGTTTTTTGGAAAAAATATCATATAAAATATAGATAAATATCGATTTAAAAAATTCTAGTGTTTTAAGCATAATCCCATAATTCAATTGCAAACTGCAAAGGCACATAAACATCAGCTTCCCGAAGTTAGTTTCCTTAATTGTTTGTAATAATTTATAAACATAATTAAGGAACAAAAACAAAACAATCTTTGAGATATCCCTCAGCTGCTTATAACTATCTGTTACAAAAAAAAAAGGGGACGAGCTTGGAGAATGGTCAAAAAGCGAGCGAGAATCGGCGAAAACACATACCCAGAGGTAAGCCAGCGGCAGGATTCAAAGCAGAGGCAGGAAAATCCTACCGACTTGTACTTGAACCCGAGAAGGAGCTGCCTCCTGATAGCATCTGGCATTCCCAGTCTTCAGCATGGACGTCGCGCCACGAGACTCTACTACACGGTGGCCAACTTTGGCCCAAGGCCCTCCGTCACGGCGATACCCATCAAGGACGAGGAGCGTCTCGAGAGAATTTTCAAGAAGCTGGATCGTGACGGTGACGGGCGGATCGATATCCATGACCTATCGGCGGCCCTGCATGAGCTCCATGGCCTGCCGAGCGCCTACGCGGCCAAGTTCCTTCAGCAGCAACCTCACCTGGGCTTTGCCGACTTCCTGCACTACGTGCGTGAGCACGAGAAGAACCTAATACTGCAGTTCTCGCACCTGGACAAGAACGGCGATGGCCAGGTGAATGTGGAGGTGTTAATCGCCGCCTTCAAGGACCTCGGCCTGGACATTGACCTGGACGAGGCGAGGATTCTGCTCACACGCATCGACAAGGATGGCAGCCTCAACATAAGCTTCAACGAGTGGCGCGACTTTATGCTCCTGGCCCCCTCGAGGGACATCCGGGATTTGATACAATTCTGGCGACATTCCACGTACCTGGACATTGGTTTGGATATGTCGATACCCGATGATTTCACGCAGGACGAGTTGCAGACAGGCCTCTGGTGGCGACACTTGGTGGCCGGTGGGATAGCCGGCGCCGTCTCAAGGACATGCACCGCGCCGCTGGACAGGATCAAGGTGTATCTGCAAGTGCAAACGCAACGAATGCGTATCCATGAATGCATGCAGATCATGCTCAAGGAGGGCGGCTCGTGGAGCATGTGGCGTGGCAATGGCATCAACGTGTTGAAAATTGCCCCCGAGACGGCGCTGAAATTTGCGGTTTACGAGCAGATGAAGCAACTGATACGGGGCAAGGACACCAGCCGGCAGATGAGCATCGCGGAGCGTTTCTGTGCCGGCGCCGCGGCAGGTGGCATCTCCCAGACCATCATCTATCCCATGGAGGTGCTGAAAACTCGACTGGCTCTGAGGAAAACGGGTCAATATGCTGGGATAGTCGATGCCGCGGCCAAGATCTATCGCCAGGAGGGCGTGCGGAGCTTCTATCGGGGATATGTACCGAATATCCTGGGCATCCTGCCCCATGCCGGCATCGATCTGGCCCTGTACGAGACCCTGAAGCGGCGGTATACCGCCAGCCGTGAGAGCACGGAGACGCCCAGCTTCCTGGTGCTCCTTGGATGCGGCAGCACGTCGAGTGCCCTGGGCCAGCTCTGCTCCTATCCCCTGGCCCTGGTCAGGACACGGCTGCAGGCGCAGGCGGCGGAAACGATTGCCAATCAGGAGGCGAGGCGGCAGAAGCAGGTCCCGCTGACGATGCGGGGACAGTTTCGGAAAATTGTCAACCAGGAGGGTCTGGGGGGGCTGTATCGCGGCATTATGCCCAATTTCCTCAAGGTCCTGCCGGCGGTGTCCATTAGCTATGTGGTTTACGAGTATGCCAGTAATGCGTTGGGCATTAGAATGTCGTGAGATGTAATCCTTAATTTAATGTTTGTATTTGGAAAATACGATTTTCCATTCTCCTGAGATTTGTAGGCAACGCATTTTATGGGAAGTCTGTGATAAAGATTTTTAATTTTTTTAAGTATTTAATTAGAATTCATCATTGGAAAATGGATAAAAATAAATCTCGTGAGTTCATTAATGAACTGGGGATTATTTGCGATTTATTTAGGATTCATCCCTCTCACCGAATTTTCAATGTTAATCATTGGAAATTCTTTAAAAAGTGAATGCTAAAATTGATCTATTATTTATTCTGAAAAGTTATCTTGCAATTTATGATAAAACTTATCAATAAACTGGGGATCATTTAGGATTCACTGCTGGTATAGTAATTCTATTGTTTAACTCACCAAAAAATATGTAAATATGACAATCTTTATAAAGGTTAATTTAAAATGTGTTGTGAAAGGTTTACTTGTTCATCGTTGAGCTCATCAATGTAGCAGGACTTCTTCAGAATTAATCGCATTCATCGAACTTCAAATGATCATTATTTAAATTTTTAAATTAAACAATGAACAATTCAAATTCATCGTTGAGTTCATCACAGAAATGGGGTTGATTTTGTATTTATTATACATCATAAGAAGTTCACATGTCTTTCATCTGGGGTTCATTGATGAACTAGAGTTCATTGATGAACCAGAGTTCATTTAGAATTCACCGCATCATTGAATTTAAATTTATTAACAAACCTTTAAGCTCGTGTATTTTTTTCCTTCCCCCATAAAATGAATATTCCGAACTTTGTTCTTTTTTTTTTTAATAAGTAGTTTGGAAATGATTTTATTTCAATATATTTCATATTCATTCATTAGTTCATATTTTCTGTTTTTCTTTTTATACTTTTACACAAAAATGCTTGCGTGTATGTGTGTGTTAGTGTCCGTTTGTTGTTTTTTTGTTTTTTGTCGGGCTTGTCTCGTAGGTATTTGTGTTAGTTTTGTGTTTCTGTTGTTTGTTTGTGGTTTTATGCCATTAATCTGAGTTTTCTTTGGACATAACTAGGTGTTAAATACAAGATTTGTTGAGTTGTATCTCATTTAAATATTTGTTTTTGTTTTTTTTTTTACCATTTAAATGCATTTGTCGGAAAAGTTTCATCGAATTTCTCGTTTCTTAGCAGATTTTTCATTGGTTTTTCTTCTCAGCGATATTTGATTCGTTTTTCATTTTGGTAGGTAGGTAGGGTAGGGTGTGCCAAGAGCTTTTTACATCAATTTATGTTTCTTTTGTCGGCGTGTGTGTATGTATATGTATATATATATATATATTAACTATTCATTACTCTGTTCACATAGAATTTACTTAGCTTTGCTTTGTCTCCTTGTCGTTCTTTGGTTTGATTTCCACATATATATATATATATATAGAGAGAGGGGGTATATCTCCCATTGTTTTAAGCATTACATAGAGGGGGAAGGTTGTGTGTGTGTGTGTGTGTGTGAAGGGGTCAAAGGTCAAGGAACTGAGTGCTGGAATTTCATTATTTTTACACCTATTACTTGCTCTTCAGCGGGCCTATATATATATATTTTTTCTTTTTGTGTATTCTGCGTGTGTTCTTTGAGATATATCCTTGCTTGCACTTTCTGATTCTTCTGATTCCGCTTACAAATTAAAACTATTTTGTATATATATATATATATTCTATTTGGTATTTGTATATAGTATATATGTGGGGTGTATGTATACATATATATTGATTTCTTTTGATGGACATAAAATTGGAAAATATACTATATAGAGGCGTGAGGCGGAGTCGGAAGTTTGTGTTGATCCTTGAAGGAACAGAAATGAAAATATATTTGAAGAGCAAGCGCGGCCAGGCTTATATATCTATATTATATATATATATATATCTTTCCTTATTGGTTTTGTGTGTGTTTTGGGCTTTGAAAGAGCATCTTAGCTTCGGCCTGCCGAAGAATGCCATTCAAGGACCTCTGCTACGGGCTGTCTAAGCCTTGTTTAAAATGTTTCACTTTTATTTTGTATATTAAAATTGTAGTCTTTGTTTTGTTAATTGTTGTGTGTGTTTTTTTGTTTCTATATTCTCATTTTCTTCTTGAAGTAAAGGCTCAGGAGGGTCTCTAGTTTATACACTCTTAGTTTCTGTTGTATAGAATAATCGTCCTGTATCAAGGATCAAGCAGTTTAGGTTCGATATCGGTGACGGATTCTAGCGGGGAAGTGGTCCATTATCGGTGGTTGGATGCCTTTGTCTTGCCTGGCCTGGATATTATTTTTTTAAGTGTAATTTAAATTTAAAAAAAGTTTTAATAGATTACTTTTCCATTTGTTTTTAAAATAAATGAATACATATACAAATTTATCCAGAAAAGTCACTGCAATTAATATAAATTATAGATTTTCCCCTTGGCTTGTGTGTTTGTGAAAGAGATAGATAGATAGATAGATAGATAGGCATGTGTTGGTGTGTGGAAACCGTTTTGGAAGTTTTTCTTTAGTTTTTCTTTTAGTCATCGTCATCTGCTAGCCCGAGTTGTAAGTCACATAGAAAAGTATAAAGTAAGCATATGCCTGCGGTGCCATTATCCAGTTTTCCAGTTTTCCATTTCTCCATTTTTCCATTTTCCCCCATTTCATCCACTTTTGTTCTTCGATTCCGCTTTTCCGCTATTACATAGGTGATCTCGATCCGGTTCAAGATCGGTTATAGTCGACAGGTAGTTGTGGTTAAGACCTACGAGATTGTTGCAGTAACTTTCTTGCATATTCTTAGACCATCTTGTGTGTGTCCGTGTGTCTGTCGTGTGTCGCTGTGTTTGTACATATATTGAATTGTAATTGTTATCGTTATCGTTATCGTGTTGCACATAGATCGGGGCAGGAGTAGGGGGGCAGGGGGTAGTTCAGATTAAATGTCAAGTTGGTCCAAAATTGCTACATACATATTTGATTTTAGGTACAAACAAGCATTTGCCTTTTTGGAACTTGTGTCAATCGACAATCGAATCGTATTCGAGTGTATCGATTACCATTTCTGTTTATCGTCATATCATCGCTTTAACCAACTATCGGGAAGGGGGAAGCATTTAATTGACTGCCAAAAACGTACGCTAAATATATTTACGTGTATTTCAATTTGTTTTTCTTTTTGCCGAAAACAAATGTTTAGTTTGAATGTCCCTGCAAGGGATTCGATAAGTTTCTCGATTGCATAATCGATGATTATCGATATCTAGATTTTAAAATTACTTTTGTAGTGCGGTTTTCGTTTGTCTAATATTTTTGGGATTTATTTCAAACGGACTTTGTTTTGTGGGAAAATTATTTTTTTTACATGTATAAATATTCACCTATTGTCTCTTTTCTAATATCCTTTAAATATATATTTTAGGCATACTGGTAACCCTTGAAAACTGCCAATATATTTTATTATATATATATTTTTTTTAACTCTTTGAAGTGAATTATATTTTTGAGCTAAAAAAGAATTGTCACCAGTGCAAGGACATTGTTATATTCGGCCTGCCAAATTCCATTTTCACTTTACTTTTGCACTAAACTAGTTTAGTTATTCTTAAAATTGTTTACATTTCGTTCTTGGGCTTAGTTAGTTGTCTTCTTATTTTTTTTTTGTATTATTTGTTTTAGTTTTTATACATTTTTGTAAAACACCTAGAGTTTTTTTTACGATTTTCTTGTTTTTGTTTGGTTTGTAGTTGTAGTATCTTTAAGATAAATATTTATTTATGTATATATATATATATATTTTAATGTATATATTTATAGTGGTTTTTTTACTCAAGATTTTTTTTTATTCTCTTTGGTTTTTGTTTTGTCTTGGTTTTCATTTTGTTTGTTGATTTTTGTTTAAATTCAAGTTTTAGTCTTTATGTTTTGTCATTCAAACAAGGGAAGTTGGTGGCATGAACAATATAATTTAATATATATATATATATATATATGTATATATATATATATATATAACGCTGTGACCAACAGGGCAAGGACCCACACAGCTGTAGTACATAGTAGTTTTAGTTTAGTCGTAGTAGTTTTGTAGTTTTTTTTGTTTGGTTTTCTTTTTGTAAGGCAACAAATCAATTTGATGTGTTAGCTAATTTCGAGTGGTTCGTTTTTTTTTTAGGTCAGATATAGATACATAAATACATACATCTAGGAATTCCAGGGGTTTACTTTTATGTTGGTTTTTTTTTAACCTAGTTTTCCTTGGATTTTCTTTGGTTTCTTAAGGGGTTTTTCTTGAATTTTCCTTGGATTTTCTTTGCAAAGACTGTTCGATAAACTTACTTATTAGCCAGAGCTAGTTCTCAAATCTAACTACAACAAATACACACATCGAGTGCGGGGGCGACACACAGAACCACTTAGTTAAGCCTTATACGCTTCATATTTATACATATATATACATATATATATATATAGTATATGTATGTGGTACTTGTAGAGGAAATATGTATAAGTTTTCGCAATTACAATGCACATTTACGTTACAAGTTATGAGTTACGAGTATTTTGCTGCAAATTTGCTAGACATCCAAATGTACACTGAATAAATGGTTCTGCTCAACACACTCATAAAAAAAAACAACATACATACATCTCTCGCTATATATCTATTAAGTTTTCTTTGGAATCTTTTTCCTATAGCCAAGGACCAGCTTGGGTCTTATCTCATTCTCGCAGCTTAGTTCTCGCTACTCGCTGTTTGCTTTTAACTTCCGCTTCACATAACTAGCTGCTCGCTTCTCGTTACTTGCTCCTGGCTGCTCGCTTCTTGTTACTCGCTACATGGTGCTAGCTTCACTTTTTACAATTGATATTTCTTAATTTATTATTTCACTTATTTCGTGTTTTATTTTTGGAATCAAAGCTTCGTATCGCCTTGCCTTTCGTTTTACTTGTTTTATGAATAATTAATTACATACAGAAATTTACATAGATCATTAATTAACTTGGATTTCTTCATAATTTGTCGCAGATATGTTGCCCGTCCTCTTCTATCTCTTTGCAAATTGATTTCAAATTTTTTCTCCGTAGGAATTATCCATTTTTTGTACCCATTTAGCAGCTGAGCTTCAGCGAGTAGAGTCCCTTAGTGTCTTCTAATTGAGTTCTCCCATCACCATCATCCCCATCATCCTCATCATCGGCAACACATTTTTGGCTGCTAGAAAATCCAATTGACTTCGCCATGGACATCGCTCTCCTGCGGGCATGCCGTGGAAAAATTGACGTAACAACAAAAAAAAATATGTACGGGAAAATATAGGAGCAAACCCACGAAGGCCAACGAGTGGCACAGAGTGAGTGAGAGAGCTATGGACAAGCAAATGGAATTAGGGTCCTTGTGGGACCTGGGTCCTGCTGTTGCAAGCCACGCCATGCCCAAAATCGAAATCGAAAATTTGGTTTTGCGTAATTAGACATCGACACTGAACCGAATTGAAAACAAGAAATGTTAAGACAGGGATATAGTGCAATTGTGATAGAGAATTTAAAATACAAGAAAGGTAATTGAAATATAGAACTTTGGCTTAAAATTTGCGCATTTTTTAAATCGATATTTATCAATATTTTTATATGATCATTTTTGTCGAAAAATCCAAGTTTTAAAAAATGATAACTCAGGCAAAAAGGCATTAATTTTAATTCGGAAAGCTTTCCTATGTTAGTTTTTACTGGGTTAAAAAATCTGCATGATTAATTTACAATTTAAAAATTTTGAAATTTTTGTCCATTTTTTTTGAAAATTTTAACCCCTTAAAAAACTTTTAAAAATTTGAAAATTTTTTTTTCTTTCAAACATGTCTAAATTAATTCGGCTATTGACGCTGATCAAGAATATATATGATGTATAGGGTCGGAAATGGCTCCTTCTTGCGTGGCAAGCTCCTGATTAAAATTATAATACCCGGGAAAGGGGATTCAAGTGAAAATTATCTAAAGTGGTAAAGGAATCTCAATGGTTTTTAAAACTCTCAAAAAAATATACATTTTTTATATCATTAAATGATATACTCATTTTAAAAGATATACTCATAGGCTCATTTTAAAAAGGATTTAAAAAGCCCAGTAGAATAATAGATATAATCAAAAATGTCCAATATTTTTTTTAACTGTATTCTTGTTGGTGTAAATCTGGCCTACGCCGGTAACCACTAAATGCATCCTCTGTTTACCTTGTACTCGGAAATCCACAGAATATATATTCCATAGAAAAGGTTCAGAATAAAATGTTGGGCTAAGCGCTTTAATTATTTAAAAGAGAAAACAGTTTGTGTTGATAACTTTTCTCAGTAGCATTTGGTAAATTGTTTTCCATGGTTTTTCTTGGTAAATCCTGATAGCTTTGTGAATTTCTGTTAATTAAAAGTGCCTGAAATGTAACGAAATTCTCAACAAAAACATATATTAAATCCTTTCCCTCAAAACACAAAGAAATAATAAGCAATTATGTATAATAATATGTATATGCTTATATTTGTTGTATTGTGTGTGTTCATAAATAAAAATACTTAAGAGGTAAACAAGCAAAAATACAAAATAATAATAATAATAATAAGATAGTAATAGTAAGAAAAAAAGAGATAGAAAAAAAAAAACAAGAAACACATGTGTAAAATCAAGGGGAACTTAAAACTAATAGTTTTAAAAGTATTACGAGCTAAAACTTAGACCAAGTCTGTGTGTGTTGCTGATGCCCAGCTGCTTAAATTGGGTTTTTAACGTTTTTTAACTGATTTTTACGGCTTTTAACGGCTTTTTACGACGTTTTTTAGGGATTTTTACAGCTTTTGATAGCTTTGTATAGTTGTTTACTACGTTTTTTTAGGGCTTTTAACTGTTGTCAACAGTTGATTTTACTGCGCTACAGGAAGAAGCAGGTTTTGCTAGATTTTTCCAAAGATTTTCCAGGACTTTCCAAGACTTTTCCTCTAGACATTCTCCGGCTCGGGGAGCTTACGTTCACAGCAATGACAGACAAGGGCATTGAGCCGCTGGCCAATGGCCGACCAAACGGTCATCGACATGGAGGACACCTCACAGCTGGATGTGGCATCCGCCGGCTGTTGCAGCTGCCGTCGCTCCTCCCGATCCTCTCGATCCTCTACGCCCATGCCATCGTCTTCTTCGTCATCCTCGTCCTCGTCGTCATCATTATGCACCTGCTCCTCCAAGTCCCTGGCGCTCCCCTTGTGTCAAATCTTTGGCCCCGCCTCCGAGGAGGATCCACTGGCCAGTCCCATTTCCACGCTCAGGCTGGGCGGCACCAAGGCTACACCAGGGGCTTCCCCCGCTGTGATTCCGCCACCACTCTGTAGGGTATTGCTGCTGGGATGGCGACTGCTATCGCTGGAGGAGTAACGCATCATGCCGGGCACATCCAGGCTATAGGCGCGATGACGCTGATGGGAGTCACCTCCTCCCACTCCGCCTGCCCGGGTGGTCAAGACCTCCACTGCCGCTGCCGCTGCCGCATCTCCGCCTGCCTTTGCCGGTGAACCATGCACCACATTGCAGCACATAACCACGCCGGATTTGGCCTGATCCTGGCCCACCACATCGGCCAAGCCATTGGCATTATTGTTGGCCCGACCGGAGCTGGAGCCGCCGGAGCCGGAGCAGGGACTGCTTCGTGTGCTGCCAAAGCGCTTGTTGCCCTTGTCAAAGCTGAAGCTGAAGTAGTCGGAGAATTGGCGCAGTCTTGATTTCCAGGAGCTGCTGCCCGAGGAGGGTCCTGGCATGGCACCTGGCATGACTCCACCTCCTCCTCCTCCTCCTCCTGCTCCTCCTCCTGGAGCACCGGCTCCTGCTCCCCCTCGAGCACTGCTGCTGGCACTGCTGCGTGTGCTGCCATTGCTGGGCAGGATCTGTTCGGTCACCACCATGGGTGGCGATATATTCCCATTGGAGGAGGATGCCAGCACTGGCCCTGCCATTGGCTTCATGGCCTTCATGGCCACCTTATCCCCCTGAATATCATGGGCATCATCCTGGACAGTGGCTGGAGAAGCTTCTTCGTTCTCGGAATCGCCAGCCTCGGTGCGGGCCAGGAGCTCCTTCAGGTGACAGCTGCCCGGTGGTACATTCGTGTTGGCATTGGTATCCTGCGGAATGCCCACAACCACACAGCCACCGCCTCCTCCTCCTCCTCCGCCCCCGGATGTGGTCTCTGCCAGGCCGCTGCTGCGATTGTGGCGTCCGTAGAACACATTGCTGTCGGAGATCACCTGGGGCAATCCATCCGAGAGCCTTCGATTGTTCCCACCGCTGCTGTACTGATCCAGGCTGACCGCCCGATTGTTGCCAAAGTGACACCGATTGCTGTGATAGCCATGGATGTTGCCATAGGAGTTCCGAATCCGTTGGCCACCGCCGCTGCTGCACAGTTCGCCGATCATCGAGGGGCGCTTCTCGCGGGAGGATTTGCGGGAGGTGGAGTGGGAGGATTTGCTCCGATTGCTGCTGCCTTCGGTGTCCACTTTGAATTTGGATGTCTTCTCGGCCACCTGAGGGGGGGAGTGGGAATTAATTAGAGAAAGGAAAGGATTAGTCAGGGGAGTTCTCTATATCTGTTTCTATATCTCTTTCTCTAACTCTCTATATTTAGTTAATACTTTTAATATCTCTATTTATATGTCTCTCCATATCTCTTTTTATATCTCTCTATCTGTCTCTACAACTCTTTTTGTAAGACTATCAAAATCTCTCTCAAAATCATTACATATTCACTGAAGTTGTCTCTAAATCTCTCTCTAATATTGCCTATAAATCTAACACTAAATCTCTCTTTAAATCCCTTTCTAAATCTTTCTCTAAATCTCTATCTAAATCTCTCTCTAAATTTGTTTCTAAGTCACTTTCTTAATTTGTCTCTAAATCTCTCTCAGAACCCTCTTTAATTTTATCTCTAAAACATTGTATAAATTTGTCTCAGAATCTCTCAATGTCTCTCTATAAATTTCTTTCTGAAACCTAATTTAAGTCTCTCTAAATTTCTCTAGATATCTCTCTAAATCTCTCTCTAAACCTCTCCCTAAACCTTTCTCTAAACCTCTCTCTAAACCTCTCTCTAAACCTCTCTCTAAGCCTCTCTCTAAGTTTCTCTCTAAATCAATTTCCAAGTCTCTCTCTCTAAATCTCTATGACGCTCTCCACATCTCGCTCTCTGAACCTCTCTCACCCCATGCACGTATATAAATATCCCCTTGAGTCCCAACTTACATCCACTTCGGTGGCCGTTTCCGAATCGCCACTTTCGCTGCCCTCCGGCAGATCATGGAGCTCCGCTGCCATGCCTCCCGGCTCATCCACGGATGTCCTCGAGGCGGACTTTTGTGATGGGATGCTGCGGCGTGACTTTACGCTGATGCCGGACCCCGAGCGTGGCATTTGTGGGGACACACTGCCAGCGGTGTTGCTGCCACCACCTGCTCCAGTGCCGCTGCCTCCTCCAGAGCCAGTTGCTCCACCGCCTCCAACTCCTCCGCCTCCTACTCCTCCTCCTCCACCTCCACCGGTGCCGCCAGAGCCCTGCAAGTGGCCTTGGGCCTTCTCCAAGCTGAGCTTGTCACTGGCCCCGCCCGGTGTGCTGACCATTGCCGCATTGGAATCAATGGTGCCGCTGTTGCTGTCCGAGGTCGCCGACGTGTTGCTGTCCGCCACCGACTTCCGGGTCTTTGTCTGGGCGTCGTTCAGCCGCCTAAAGAAGGCAACAAGATTTGAAATCAATCAATTAGGTCGATAAGTAAATAGGGGAAAGGGGTCTTGTCCCACCTGTAATACTCCAAAGCGATGCGCACGGGTATAATGATGAGGTCCGTCAGCTCGGGCACGAGTTCGCCCAGTGCCTCGAATAGCGGCAGTAGCACCAAGCCAATGAAACGCACCTGGGAGCCCGGCTTACTGACCTTGTCCGGATCCATGAACGGCGTCACCGGCAAGCCCTCCGACTTTTCCGCAGCACTTTGAGCGAAAAACTCCTGGAGCAGGCGATCCAGCCAGGGTTCGGCCACGTCCATGGGTCGGGCCTCGTTGGAAATGTCCGCCACCTTGATCAGGATCATGCAGAGCTGCAAAGTGACAAATATGGGTATTATGGGGGATGTATAGATATAGTATTGGGATTAATCACGACAAAATTATATATAGAAACCAGAAAGGACACTAAATTCGAAAAGGCGAAGTTTTTGCAGTTTGCAGTAAAAATATGGTATCGAAGCGGAAATTAATCATAGCTAAGCTTTTTAATATTTGAATCGATATTTAGTGATATTTTTATATGACAATTTTTTCAAAAAATAACATTTTTAAAATCTCATAGCCAAGTCAAAAAAGCATGAATTTCAATTCGGAAAACTTTCCCTTGTTAGTTTTTATTAGGTTAATAAATGTGTATAATCAATTTAAAATGTAAAATTTTTGCCAATTTTTAAGAATTTTAACGATGTAACCTCTTATAAAATTTTGAAAAAATTTCAAAAATTTATTTTTCTTCCTGAGATAGCTAGATCAACTCGGCTGTTAATGCTGATTAAGAATATATATGATTTATAGGGTCGGAAATGACTCCTTTACTTAGTTTCAAGCTCCCGACTAAAATGATAATACCATTCTTTGATTCGATATTTCTCGATATATTTATAAAACAATTTTATCGGAAAATCAAAATTTTGAAATCTCATAGCTCAGCCAAAATAGTATTAATTTCAATTCGAAAAGCTTTCCCTTGTTAGTTTTTATTAGGTTAATAAATCTGCATACTGCAATATAAAATTTAAAAAAATTTAAATTTTGATAAACTTTTGACAATTTTAACGATGTAACCCCTTATAAAATTTTGAAAAAATTTCAAAAATTTATTTTTCTTCCTGAGATAGCTAGATCAACTCGGCTGTTAATGCTGATTAAGAATATATATGGTTTATAGGGTCGGAAATGACTCCTTCACAGAGTTTCAAGCTTCCGACTATTCTTTGAGTCGATATTTATCGATTTATTTATAAAACAATTTTATCGGAAAATCCAAATTTTAAAATCTCATAACTCAGCCAAAAAAGTATTAATTTCAATTCGGAAAGCTTTCCCTTCTTAGTTTTTATTAGGTTAATAAATCTGCATACTGCAATTTAAAATTAAAAAAAATTTAAATTTTGATACATTTTTGACAATTTTAACGATGTAACCCCTTATAAAATTTTGAAAAAATTTCGAAAATTTATTTTTCTTCCGGAGATAGCTAGATCAACTCGGTTGTTGATGCTGATCAAGAATATATATGATTTATAGGGTCGGAAATGACTCCTTCACTTAGTTTCGAGCTTGTGACTAAAATTAGAGTACCTTAAAAGGGTATAAAAATGATCTACTATCTAAAACTGTTTTATATATTTATATATTGTATTTTATATATAGATATATATAGATATTTTTTGCCAAATTTGCAATGTGATTTACCAGATTGATGTGAGCACGGTTACTATAGTCGAAGACGGGTGTTATCTCCATGAACTGGGTGAGGATCTCATTGTGACGGGCCATGTCCGTGGCCAGAATGCACCGGATGATGCCCTCGCGAATAGTGCTGGAAATAATAGAAAAAAGAAATTACAAAATAAATAATAAGTAATTAAGTGAATTAAAATATTACTAGATTATTTTCAACAATATCTGTAATATTTTTACAAGATTTTCCCAAATGTTGTTGCCAAGTTTTTGTTGATCTAAAAATTGTTTAACTTCAAACCGAGCTTAGATTGCCTGAGAAAAAGGAAAAACAGGGGAGAGCAGAGGAAAAACCAGAAGGAGAGAAAGCAAGGCAGCAAGAAAACCCGGAAAGCGTGACTCTCATGTGGGCAGTGAAAAGTGTTTACGGGGGCAAAAACAAGGCCAATGAAGTGCTTTTCCCGGAAAAATGGCCGGGAGACTGACAAATGCAGCGCGTAAAATATCAAATTGCATTTCGCTTTATTTGAAATTGAGGCAGCCCAAGACAAGAGAGCATTGGAAAAGCGTGCGGAAAAGCGTCGGTAAGCGACGGGAGGCGTCCAGGTGAGGCGAGGCAGAAAAAAATGCGTGCCAGCTGGAAATTGAATTGAATTTTTCATGTCAAGCAGCATTGACATGGGGCCGACGGTGGGAAAACTCAGCACCTCCTGCACCTTGCACACTTTACTTTTCACCTGCCAGAAAAATCTATATAAAAGTATATACATATATGTTTATATATTATTATTATTATTATTTTCCCATTCGAGACATACATCGGACGTCGTATTAACGACAGCTTTTCCTCTTGTTGAATAGAATTCCGCTGAAAATTGAATGGAAAATTGCATCTCCATCAATAACTAAACAAATTCTGACAGCCTGACGGGCTTACCTTGGTTGTCCCGACCAAACCAAATAAAAAATAAATATGACAAAATAGAAGGAGCCCAATAATATGAAAGGTTGCTCAAATTCAAAAATAGGTTTTCAAGAAAAGATATAAATATAAATTTGTTTTTACTCTGACGACAGTAAACAAGTCTATTTTAGGGTCTACAGATTTTTGTTTGTTACATTTTGTATGTGAAATTATAAAGCCCAAGAATTTACGTATACGTAATATTTAATTTATTGAAAATTACGTATACGTAATATTTCAATTATTGAACATTACGTATACGTAATATATTTATTTAAAACCCTTTTTTAAATACATTCTTAAACCTACACTTATGTTTGTTACTTTCGTTTTCCCAAATAATATAAAATACAATTACGTATACGTAATATTTAAAATTAGAAAAATTATGTATACGTAGTTTAATGTAAAATATATTTATTGTATAATTAATTTGGCATTTCCATAGCTAAAAAATCAGTAAGAAGGCTATAAAACTTACTAATATTACCCTTTTCTTTAATATTATTAAATAATTATAAAAGTATGTACGTATACTTAATATTTTAATACTTAAAAAATACGTATACGCAAGAAAGTATTTTACTTTTTCAGTAACTAACTTTCAATAGAGATTCCAAAGTTAAAAAGGAGAAGATAAGTTCTTGAAATTTAAATTTTTGAAAATATTCCTAAATAATAATAAAAATATTTACGTATACGTAATATTTTGATAATTAAAAAATAATACATAATTCACAGAAATAAAAAATCAGTGGGGGAGTCTATATACAATTTTGTTATTAGTTTTGAATTTATGTTCCAAAAAAGTAAAAAATGTCTTGCGTATACGTAATATTTACACACCTAAATATTAAGTACCATATACGTAATGTATTTTGAATACATATTTTATTAAACTGACAATAGCATTTTCATAGCTTTAAATTCCAAAGAAAGCTAATATCTACCAAGAAAGTAAGATAATTTACCAATAAATTATGTTGCGTATACGTAATATTGATGAGCATTTATATGAATATTACGTGTACGCAACATAATTAATACTCGCTGGACTTGTGGTAAAGGGAAGAATGTAATATTATTTGCTTGGTTGCTGCTCTAATTAAAGTGGTTTAAATGCCACTAATTCCTCTCGTGGCCATGATCCCTTATCCTCTTCACATCCACATCCCAGGAAGTATGTGCAATGCACAGCACCTTGTGATGGTTTTTGATAAATTAATACCTGGTCGTGGGTTGAGTTTCGATTTAATTAATAAACACGGAGAAGGGAATTAGCTGGAAATTGATTTGCAGCGGCAAGGATAACGCTTCGGAATGCAAAAGGATTCCCTTGTGTGGCTGTGTGGGATTTGTTGTATGATTTCAGTGGAAAAGCCAAGGAAAATGAGCTGTTGCTGTTGCTGTCAGCTTTTGTTAGTTTCAAAAATTCACTTCAATTAATATGGCAACTGCAGTGATTATCCTTTGCCAGCATTATCCTTGCCACAGGGCTGATGCTGATGCTGATGCGAATGCTGATGATGATGATGATGATGAATTGTGAAGCAAGTGGGGGGGAAAGCGGAAAATGCCGAGGACTGGCAGATGAGCAAAGTTTTGTGCCGACGAAAAACGGCAACTATTATGCGCTAATTATGACTAAATAATTGCATGAAATGCGCCAAGCGCCAAGCGTCGAGCTCTGGCGAGGCCCAAACCCCCAAAAAACTCAACTCGAAACTAATTTGCAAAAGCGTCGAGTGCCAAATCTGCCGCCAGCAGATCCTTCACCACTTATCCTTGACACTTGAAGAAAATCTCGAGTAAAATTATGTGCCATAAATTCTAATTAACAAAAGTTAAATATGCGTAAAATGTATGCTAAATTCGTGTTAGTGTTGGGAATTTCATATTTAGTAGTTAGAAAAAAATTTACATATATATTTATTTAGGTAATATATTACGGTAATATATTAAATATTACTAAGAAACGACCTTTAAATATTTACCCAAAAGGAAATATAATATTTAAACGTACACTGGAAGCCATTTAAATACTTATTTAGTGGGAAAAATAATATTAAAATATATTTACATAATTCCCTAACAAAAATAGTCTTTAAAAATGTATTAAAGTATTTTTCAAATATAATATAGCAAAAAATACTAAATAATGCATTCTCTGGGTTTCTCTCAGTGCATTTATCAAATTCCCCGCTGTTTTGCCGCCTTTGCGTTCTTTGATGATTTATTTTTGTTTCAAGTGAAGCAACAGCAGAAGCAGGAGCAGCAGCTGGTTTCAGATTTACCGCCTACACATCCTACACATCCTTTGCCAGGACCTAGCACAGTATCCTTTCTCGGTATCAGTTCTTGTGTTTGTTGAATTTTAATTAAATTTTTATATCTCCATTTGGTTTCCGCCTCGAACCGAGGTCAGAACTTGAGCAAACAAAATGTGTATATATCAATAGTTTCCTTATAAACAAATTGAGAAAATCGCAATTAGGCGATGAGAGGAAAACTTATGAGAAAACCCGGGTTGTTTTCCCTCTATCCCCGCTGCACAATTTGTAAATGCATGTTAGCCACGTAATTGCAATGGGACTTTGAGACCAAACCAAATAACTAAATGAGGGAAAGAAAACTTCAGGCCAAGGCTTTAGTTTTGTGGGGGAAAAATAATCCAAGAAAATGTAACTATTTAAGCAAATTAACTATTCCTAGAAGTAATTCCAAACTTATAACAAAATAAATGTCTTTTTATGGCTAATGTTATATAGCTTGACTTTAAGTTTGTTTAGGCACAAACTGAAGAATCTTAGATTTTCTTTTGACTTATTTAAGTAATGAAAGTAAACGACCTTAAGGCTCTCTTTCATTTCCCCGGGCACAATCGAACTTTAATCAATTGAAAAGCTAATCACAAAGAAGCGATAAGCTGCTGCCTCCTCTTCGTTCTCATTCGCTCATTTGCACAGCGTTGTGATTTTTTATCTCCTGTGTAAACTTGACTCTCAACATTATTAAAAAGGCAATCGTATCGCGCTTTTTGCTCAGGAGATACAACGGAAATACACCGAGAGAAATGCAAGGCAATGAAAAAATTAAAATGTATAATTAATAATATGATATATAAAATAAAGTGAAACAGGAAAGGAAATTAGCTTTGAAAAGGCGAAGCTTATAGATCCTTGCAGTTTGCAATCCAATTATAGAATCGAATCAGAAATCGATCAAAACTAAGCTTAAAATATTTCTTTGAATCGATATTTATCGATGTTTTATAGGACAATTTTGTTCAACAAATTCAAGTTTAAAAATCTCATAACTAAGCCAAAAAAGCATTAATTTTAATTCGGAAAACTGTTCTATGCTAGTTTTTATTAGGTTAATAATTCTGCTTATTCTATTTAATATTTTTAAAAATTTAATTTTTTGCCTATTTTTTTTTGAAATTATAACGATGTAACCCCTTCATTTTTTTGAAAAAATTTCAAAAATTTTGTTTTTCCCCAAACATGGCTAGATCGACTCGGCTATTGATGCTGATCAAGAATATATATGATTTGTAGGGTCGGAAATGATTATTAACAGCGTTACAAGCTTTATGCTTAAATTATAATACCCTGCAAGGATTTAAAAATTCGGTATATTAATTTTCATTTGTAAGTTTTTATTGTCTCGCATTTTCTTTCAGTGCACTGGCTGTGCCTGTGTGAAGGGCAAATCATTGAAGGTGGCCAGCTAATTTGGTTTTGCCTGGCAATGTGAGTGAATGCTAGAGAGAGAGAGAGAGAGACTGAGGGCGAGAGAGAGAGATAGCTAGAGCGGGAGAAAGAGACAGCGAGTGTGAGATGATTAATTGATTACGCGTGGGCTCTGTGATTTAACGGTGAACGCCTCGGAAGGGAATCTGTGGGGTGCTCCTATCTCGGGTTTCATCTTAACGATTTGGCCTTGCGACGAGCTCAGCCAGCGAGCACGTTTCTCGATTTTTATTTCATTTCATTTCATTTCATTGAGTGGAAATTAAAGTTTGCATTAAGATTAAAGGACATTGATTTATATAGAGAGTTGGTCACACTATTTGATGTACATTGTGACTGTTAATTCTGGATAATAGTGTGTCCTTTTTTGGCAGGTTTTCTATCGATCGTCTTACCTTATGGATTTTTTATTTTAATTTTTTTTTTCCTAGATTTAGTTTTACTCTAAAACTATTCTTAAAAAGAAAAAAGGTACTATTTGCATTATTTTAACATTATATTTCCAAAGGAATTGTGTGTTTTTTGGCAGGTTATATATTTTTTAAATTTTTAAAATAGAAATTATAAAATAAGCAAAGGTCCTAGAGGTAAATTTGAAAGGTGATTCATAATGAGAGCTATGCGCTTTATTATACCCTTGTAGGGTATTATTACTATTGTCTGAGGCTTGTAACTATGTAAAGGAGCTATTTCCGACCCTATAAATCGTATATAATTCTTCTTTGGAAATTGTTTCTTAGAGTAGGGTATTATTTATAATTCCTAGAATTTCTTTAAACAATTCTCTCTAAAAAAAACCCCCACTAGTCAGTGGGCTTTGGTGAATGTCAGGCACGGTTATCTCCAAGAGCTTATCAGCATCGGGCAAAAGCCCGGATGTGGATTAGAACCTGAGACTTGGACATCGAAGCGGGAGAGAGAGTCAGTCAATCAGTCAGTCCGTAAACAAATCGCAGTGCTGGCACTATGGAGCTCCACAGGGCGACGATCACCATTGGGATTGTCCCGATAGTCCTGTTGGCACTATTGCTGATTCCAGTGCATTCCGAGGACTGCCAGCAGCTGCAGGAGCACGACATGGACGCGGAAGAGTCGCCGTGCGAGAACTTCTATCAGCATGCCTGTGGCAATTGGTATGCCAGTGTCTTCCAACGGAATTTGGGGGCCCACGACATGCACTCCAAGTGGAGTGCCAACCTGAAGCTAAAGCTGATCCATCACTTTGAGGATGGGAACCCCTCGCCGCTGGCCGGATACTATCGGAGCTGCCTGTCTGCCGGCCAAGCCCAGCGCTTCTACACCGAGGCAATGGAGCGGAGTGGCGCCAACTTTCCGCTGCTGCTGGAGAAGAACTCGACATCGTCGTCATCCGCCTCCTCCGCCTTTGACTGGGTCCTGGCCAACGCTGGCCTGCGGCAATATGGTGCCCAGGGATTATGGCGACTGCTCGTCGAGGACAACTGGCAGTCGGCGGAACAAAGGATCTTCTACCTGCTGCCACCCCGGTTCGATCTGCTGGGGGAGGACGCAATGAGCGAGTTCCTGTACCAGCGATATCTCAAGGTCCTGCTCATTGAGCTGGGACTGCGAGTGCGACGGGCAGCTCTCCTGGCCGAGCGTCTCGTGGAATTCGAGCAGAGTCTGCGGCATCTGTTGCCCAAGGATGTGGAGCAAACACTGGTGCTCCGAGAGCCGCAAGCCCTGAGGGAATGGGATCAGCAGCTGCCGCTGCTCCAACTCAAGCGTTACTTTGACATCCTGCTCGAGGGCTTGGACTGGGATCCCTCGACCCTGCTAATTGTGGCCGATATGGATTACCTGCAGGGCCTACAGAGGATGCTAAGTGGCAGGAAT
Organism: Drosophila bunnanda; assembly: GCA_035046265.1. Lineage (NCBI taxonomy): Eukaryota > Metazoa > Arthropoda > Insecta > Diptera > Drosophilidae > Drosophila > Drosophila bunnanda. The sequence continues at coordinate 1,999,130 of JAWNOB010000017.1, forward strand.
CAACAGCCGCTGGATCCTTTGATAGTCTCCACCTGGCTGCTTCTCCAGCTGCCGGCACACTTTGAGCTGAGGATGCATGACGATGAGACTTTGAGCTCTCAGCGGGATCGTTGCCTCGATCAGCTGCGTCGCCTTATGCCCGCCGCCCTGGGACGACTGCAAATGGAGTTGGTTTTGGGTGAGAATTACAGGGAGGAATATGACACAGGTGTCCAGCGGGTGGCTATGCTCTTCAGGGATCTGAAGCTGCAATTTGAGGCGGCACTGAATGCCACAGAGGTCTTTGAACAGGATCAAAATACGCGGCAATTGGCCAGGGAGAAGCTACGAGCCATGCGGCTAATAACGCCCCGATTGCAGGAGGCAGCGGGATATGCAGAGCGTTCAGGAGCAGTAGCAAGAGCAGGAGCAGGAGCAGGAGCAGGAGCAGGAGCAGGAGCAGGAGCAGGAGCAGGAGCAGGAGCAGGAGCAGGAGCAGGAGCAGGAGCAGGAGCAGGAGCAGGAGCAGGAGCAGGAGCAGGAGCAGGAGCAGGAGCAGGAGCAGGAGCAGGAGCAGGAGCAGGAGCAGGAGCAGGAGCAGGAGCAGGAGCAGGAGCAGGAGCAGGAGCAGGAGCAGGAGCAGGAGCAGGAGCAGGAGCAGGAGCAGGAGCAGGAGCAGGAGCAGGAGCAGGAGCAGGAGCAGGAGCAGGAGCAGGAGCAGGAGCAGGAGCAGGAGCAGGATCAGCAGGATCAGCAGGAGCAGGAGCAGAATCCGGATCCCCTAGCTGGGATGAAACCCTAATGCAGCTGTCCCTCAACCAGGCTCGCCTCGAATTCCGGCAGGTCTTCGGTGAGCCGGTGGCCGCTGCTCCCGCGGATCCCCTGACCATGAATGCCTACTATCGCCTCAAGCTGAATCGCATTGAGTTGCCGCTGGGCCTCATGGTCACCTCCCTGCTCCAGCAGCAGCAGTGCGACAAGGAGCAGGACTCGTCGGCGCGTTTCGCGGCCGGACTGGGCTATATTATGGCCCACGAGATGGTCCATGCCTTTGACTATGATGGCATCAACTACGATGCCGCCGGCCAGCTGGCCAATGGCCAGTGGCCGGCCAGAGCCATCATCAGGTTCGGCCTGCGGGCCATTTGTTACCTGGGCAATCGCTATAGCAATGCCACGCTGACAATCAACGAGAATATAGCGGATAGCGAGGGTCTCCGGCTGGCCCTGGACATGCACCTGGCCAAGGGGGGGAATGGCTCGGCGGGAAGACGGGAGCATCTAAAGGGCTTCTTTGTGGCCTTTGCCCAAAACTGGTGTGGAGCGGCGGCGGCTGCAGGGACAACGACCGGGACGAGGACTCCCCAGCAGCAGCAGCACGCAGGACATGCGGAGAGGGTCAACAATGTCCTGGCCAATCTGCCGGAGTTCGTTGAGGCCTTTCAGTGCAAGGCCGGCAGCCGAATGAATCCCGCCGACAAGTGTCGCATTTGGTGATAGTCCTTAATATTTTAATCAAGTAACTATTTCCAAATAATTAGAAATATAACGCTATTTATTCTATATTTCACAAAAGAACTTTTACTATAACTTTCACAATTTATTTAAAAAAATGTTAGAACATTGTTTATCATTTTTTTGTGAAATATAGAATAAATAATATTCTATTTCAAATTATTTGGATACATGATATTCTGTATATCTGAAATTTAGTTAAAAGTTAAACCAAAGAACATCTTAGTTTGCAGGCGCTTCAAATCGATATTTATCGATATATTTTAATGATAAATTTGTGTTTGATAAATCAAAGGCTTGAAATAGCCATAACTAAGTCAATAAGAATCTAATTTTGATTCGGAAAGCAGTTGTGTGTTAGTTTTTATTAGTTTTAAACATCTGCATATTAAAATTTAAAATTCGAAAATTGAAACATTTTTGTCAATTTTTAAGAATTTTAACGATTTAAACCCTTATAAAATTTTGAAAAAATTTCGAAAATTTATTTTTCTGCTGGAGATGGCTAGATCGACTCGGCTGTTGATGCTGATCAAGAATATATAGAAATTATAGGGTCGGAAATGACTCCTAAATTTAATATTTTTTAAAAATTGAATTTTTGCCTATTTTTGAAAATTTTAATGATTTTTCCTTTTTTGCAAAAATTGAAAATATGTGAAATTTTTTGTTTTTTGCCGGAGATGGCTAGATCGATTCGGCTGTTGATGCTGATCAAGAATATATATGATTTATAGGGTCGGAAATGACTATTTACAGTGTTACAAGCTTGTGACTAAAATAATAATACCCTGCAAGGATGTAAAAACTAAAGGTACTGAGTACAATAGTTGGAGGTCATGTTCAAGCATTTCTGCGCAATATTTTAATAATATAATGAATACTCATAAATACAATTTGTTATCAATTTTATTAATATTAATAATTATGATTTATAGGGTCGGAAATGAAACCTTCACGGTGTTACAAGTAAAACGCAATAAAAAAATATACAACTTTTATAGTTAATTTTGTAATACTTGAAAATGAATTTCTATTTATATATTTTCAAAATTTTACGATTATTTTTGAGGAAAAATGTAAACGGAAATCTTTTCAAAACTCAAAGAATAGTTCAAACATAAATAGAACCTTTACAATGCAATTGTATTTAATACTTCAGGTATTGTTACCTGTCTGTGCTATTGTATTCTCATTCCCACTTATATCAGACATTCTATCTATTTTCTTTATATTTTTTATATTTCGTTGTTGCCATTTATTGCTGTTCCTATTTTTTTTTGTATTTTTTTGTTTACATATTCTTTCGAAAAATACACCCAGAAGTGCAGCATATTTGTTTTGGTTTGTCCTGAAATTGGCGGTTGGCCGCAATCAAATGAAATGCAACCACGCGTAACAGGGCTTGTTGTTTGTTATTGCCACGCCCCCAGTCACCTGCCACCCCACACACAGTACACACACAACACACACAGACACATCAAATATAGCCGAAATATTGAAGAGTTTGCCCCCAAAAAGTATGCAACAAAATGTATAAAAGTGGGGGCAAGAACAAAGCAAAAAGAATCGAAAGAAAAAATGAATAAAAAATAGTTGTAGGGAAATAGGGTGGAAAATCTGTGTGCAAGGGGGAGGGGGAAGGTATGTGGGGTGTGGGGGCAGGTGTTCAGGCATCAGTGCTGCATTTGACAGGCGGAAAATGACAAGTGTTTCAGTGTTTTTTTTTGCTAGACTTAATTAAACAATGAGATGGGAAAAAATAAAAGGAACTTGAAAATATAGCAAATAAACAACGATTTATGAAAAAATTATCAATTAATATAGAATTGTTAATATTAATAAAAAGTTAAAGTTCTGTTTAAGCATAAAAATAATACTTTTTTACAACAAAACTTTATGTTTCCTTAAGTTTCAACTGCTTTCCAATGCAATTTTCTGTAGAATTTCCCTAAAACATATTTACGAAGACATAGAACATAATAACTTGGTTTTTGGGGCTATTAATACCAGCATTACACAGTCAAATGATGTAACAATATTTGCTTATTAAGTTTTGGAAATAATTACACAAGACAATGGTAAATTGCAAGGCCTGCCTGCAGCCAACATAAACATAATGCTTAATAATCGCAATGACAACTGTCTGCAGATTGTTGGCACTGGCATTTCTCCTACACTCCTCTCATATATATATATATATATATATATATATACCCTCAGCTATTTTCCTAAGCATTTCCCTCAGCATTTTCCCCAGCATTTCCTATGCACCGCCCCCCACCCACTTTGATGATGATGCCTGGCATATGCCGACAAGTTTTGCCATCAAAAACTCCCAAAAGTATCCCAATAGTTTATGCACGCAAACTTGCCAAGGAAAATGACAGTGCTGTGGAAAATGGGTGGAAAATGCTGCTCCTCCGCTGATTGCGTTCCTTGTGATGCTCATCACAGTGAACCATCCTGTTTCCATTTTCCATTTTCCATTTCCCCCCCCTTTGGCCAAGTCAAAGTCGTGGCTGCGGGATGAGAAAAAGCATTTCGCCGGCTAATCCACTTAATTAGTGTTTGCGGAATATTTTCCAATATAAAATGCATGCAATGAGTGTGCAGGGGCAAAAAAAAGAGAAGGAAACCTCGGAAAACCTCGGAAAAGGCGGAAAAAAATGTGTTTAAAATGCGCTTGGAGTTGGGGGTCAGTTAAGCGCGGAAAAAGCATCGCTAAGCCATCAAATAGCTTTATTATATAAACGCGTAATCTTTGGCAAAAGATAAAACAAAAACCTAAAACAAACTGGTTTGCTAGTTTAATTATGTTTATAGAAAGTTTTCAATTTTTTTTTTAATTAAACAATCCATATGTCTTCATAACTTTTCACATATTTCTCCAGGAAATAGCTTTAGATTTATTAGAAAAGAGGAAGATCTTGAAAACTTTGAATCATTATATATATTTATAGATTGTAATTAGTTATTATATTTATTTAATTTTTATTATAAGATTTATTCCTTTCTTTGTTTTAAAAAAATAATACTAAAACCCTTAGCAGCAATTTTACTTAAATATTCTATACACTTCTTCGACGTTTGTTTGTTTATAAATATTCTCCTCTTGGCCAATTAAGTAGCTAGTAAATCGGTTTCGATTTAATTTAATTACTTGTAAAATCGATTGTTCAGTGGTAATTATTCGACGGCATTCAATTGCACTCGAACAAAGGTAAAGGTAAGGCCAAAAGGTCCTTCCTTTCCGCAAGCGAGCTGAAACGCCCGGGATTATGTCGTGTCCTGGCCAATTACAGCTTAATCTTCATTCGCAACCGAACCACTGGCAAGTCAGAGCATAGTGGAAAGCAGCGGGAAAACCCGAAGAAAACCAGGGGAAAAAACTTGGGAAAAACCTCAAAGAAAAGCATAAGAAGAAAACAAGAGCCAACACCCAAGACATTTATTCCAGCTTCAAGGTCCAACTCGCTTTTTCTGTTTCAACTTTCCTACTTATGTACGAAGATTACCCTGGAAGGGATATTTCCAGAGAGAAGTGTATACTTTACAAGATATATGTTTATATACAAATTATTTGTGATTCAATAATTGATTTTTTTAAGGGGAATATAGATAGATTTTGATTTTCAATGAATATTTAAATATATAAGTTTTGTTTTGGGTTTCGTATAGCTAAATGATTTTTAATAACTTCTTCTAGTTTAATTTGCAATGCTTAATAAATAAATAACGTGAAGTGTTTTTAAATTATTTAAATACGCTTAACTTTCATTTTATTCAGTAAAAAATGATTTAAAAAGTTGAAAGAAGCAGAAACTATTTATTTTAGGTGATATATAATGGACAAACTTGTTAAATATATTTTAAAAATATGAAAAATACATTTTTACAGTATATCAAATATATGTTGTATAGCATGTAAATATTTAAACAAAATATTCATAATTTGTACCCATAAATTGCGAGGTATCTATCCTGTCTCTATAGTTTTTTCTGTTTGTTCCATCATTAATGCCTGGGAATTTCTCCTTTTAAATAGCAAATCAATAGATTTCACAGTCGTGCCTTGGCAAGGATTGCAGTTTTTCCTCCCCCCTCCTTTTGTTTTGTTTTTGGGGACTGGGTCAAGTGAGTGGTGGGTGGTGGTAAATGTGCATTGTGGGTGGTGCAAGGTGGGCGGTGCAAGGTGGGTGGTGCAAGGTGGGTGGTGCAGCTGGTAGCTATAGCTGTTAATTACCACGGCAATGGGGCGAGCGTTTAATGCAACGCCATTTTGTACGTGCCGTGCATAAAGTGGCCGAGCCCGGCAATTGGCAATTAATTGAGCCACGACGAGCCAGGAGAGCCGCCCACCACGAACCACTAGAATCCCCCCAAGAAAAATATACACATAAATAGGCTTAAATCGGGGCTGGTGTCACGGTCCCCCATGTAGTATTTGGGTCATAATCATTTTCTATAATAAATAATTAATTGAAACGAAACTCACTTGAAGGTGTCGCGACTAAAGTTCTTGAATATATTGCATTCGGGATGCTCCAGCAGGCGGAAGGCTATCGAACAGTGATGGTTCTCCAGCGGCGAGATGTCATTGTATCTGTGAATTTGTTATTATAATTAATGTAAATATCAAATATAAGATATAAAGAAAATATTATATCAATGTAAAAACCCACCTGAGTGCCAGCTCAGTGCGGGCATTGATCTGATATATATTGTTATAGCCGGGATGATCAAGGTCATGGCAAATGCAGGACACCAGCAGGATCAGACACTCCAGGTCGCCCAGGCGGCTCAGTAGATTCGCCTGACGCGTTATGGCATACATCTGGAATTAAATTAAATAATATATGTATAATACAATCATTTCTGGAGTTTGTTTGAATTTTAAATGCTACAAATATTTATGAAAAGCAGAAGAGACTTTGTACTGCAAAGTAATACTATCTAATTTGAGAAAATTAATTAGAAATCATTAATCCTAGCTTAAAGAACTCTCTTAAAAGAATTTAAAATAATTTGAGAGAGTGTCTTTGTCGCGAAATATGAACTTAATATTTCTTAAAAATATATATTATTACTACTTATTTTTAAAACTATATTTTCTGTAGCTTTTATATTCTTTATACCCTTGCAGGGTATTATAATTTTAGTCAAAAGCTTGTATCGCTGTGAAGGAGTCATTTCCGACCCTATAAATCATATATATTCTTGATCAGCATCAACAGCCGAATCGATCTAACCATCTCCGGCAAAAAACAAAAATTGTAAAAAATTTTCAATTTTTGCAAAAAAAGGAAAGGTTACATCATTAAAATTGTCAAAAATTGGCCAAAATTTTCAAATTTTTCAATTTTAAATGAAGTATGCAGATTTATTAACCTACTAAAAACTAACATGGGAAAGCTTTCCGAAATGAAATTAATGTGTTTTTGGCCAAGTTATGAGATTTTTAATCTTTGATTTGTCCATAAAATTCTCATAAAAATATCGATAAGTACCGACTAAAAGAATGGTATTTTAATTGTAGTCAGAAGTTTGAAACTCTGTGAAGGAGTCGTTTCCGACCCTATAAATCATATATTTTCTTGATCAGCATCAAAAGGCGAATCGATCTAGCCATCTCCGGGAAAAAACAAAAAATTTCAAAAATTTTCCATTTTTGCAAAAAAAGGAAAGGGGTGTTACATCATTAAAATTTACGAAAATTGGCCAAAATTCACTTTTTTTTTAATATTAAATTTAGGAGTCATTTCCGACCCTATAAAGCATATATATTCTTGATCAGCATCGACAGCCGAATCGATCTAGCCATCTCCGGACAAAAATAAAATTTTTCAAAAATTTTCCATTTTTTGAAAAAAAGGAAAGGGGTTACATCATTAAAATTTTCAAAAATTGACAAAAATTTTAATTTTTTAAAAATTTAAACTGAGTATGCAGATTTATTAAACTGACAAAAACTAGCGTTGAACTTTTTTCCGAATTAAAATAAATGTTTTTTTGACTTAGTTATGAGTTGTTTAAACTTTGATTTTTCAAAAAAATTGTCATTAAAAATCCAATGCATATTTTTTAAGCTTCTTTATGATCGATTTCCAATTCGATCTTATAATTAAGTTACAAACTGTCAGGGTATTTAGCTTGGGCTTTCCAAAGTTAGTTTTTACGCTTGTTTAACTATTATTTTTATAAGTACTAATTGCAAATTAATTTTTTAATAGCTATTTATGTTCACAGCTATAATTTATGTATACAAAAAAAAATTCTCTCTATAATATATATAATATATATATATATTAAATAATAAAATTAGTAAGCTAGCCAAAAAATAATATTTGCGATAAATATATATAATATTTTAGATATAACTATTTATTTATATAATTTTTCTTCAATTTCGTTAGAGGGAAATTTTTATATATTTCCCTCAATGTGCACCCTCTTTGATCTGTCTGTCTGCAGTCCTTGGTGCTCCTACTTTTACTTTCTTCGTGCGAACTTAATTTGTCTGCTGCAAGTCCTTTGCAATTACGAGTGGAAGGACCGCCAGCCACACTTATATCTCCTCCTCCCCTCTCCGTTTTTTTTTCTGCCTTTGCATTTTTCTATTTTTGGTTGTGCAAAGGATTCCCCTTAAGGAATTTCAACAGCGTTCAATTGAAGCGAAGCTCTTCGGAAAAGCAGCGCAAACTTTGCTCAGCTCTTGGCACTAAAGTTGCACAAAAAACGCAGTGGTGATGGTCGATGGTTAAGAAATATCGACAAAATATATGTAACTTTCAACATTTTGCGATGTTTTATAAATTGAATCACATACGTTTTTATATTAAGTGTATGTTTTGGCAACAAACTCACTAAAAAATCGGTTTAAATTTTAGTAGTAGAAATGTTTAATATATTAAGATAATTGTTTCTATTTTGTATCGATATTTTCTCTGTATATTTTCGATATTTGTGGGTGCTTCTTTCGAAGATTATTTCCTATAAAGAAGTTTAATTTGTTGAATTTACTTTATTACAATTTATTATATTATACATATATATGTGTATATATATGTATGTAGTGCGAAAACAAAATCTCACTGGGGAAAAAGCTGGGTGTGAAAGGGGGCCAAGTGCTGTGGTGCTATAAATTTATGCAAATGCAAATGCTGTTTGCGTTTCGAATTTCGCAAGTTTATCTAAATTCATTGTCAACAAACAGACGCAGACAACCGCCCACAAACACCGTTATCCTTCCCGATTTTCCCAAAGGGGGAGGGGCGGGCGGTAGGTACGTGGTGCTTCTCTGCATTTTCCGCTTGTTGGAAAACTTTTCAGCGAACAAATATACACCAAGGAAATCAACGACAGCGTTAGATGAAAAGTGCAGCCAATGGAAATTAGTCAAAGTGTTTGGTCATGCTGCCATTTCCCTCTGGAAAATGCAATGGCGATGGAGGGGGAAGGGGCAGGGAAAGGAGGGACGAGGGAGGTGGGCGAAGGAAAAGGGAGCTGGGCGGGAGTTTTTCGTTCAATAATTTAAATTTACGCTCTTTTTTGATTGCCGCCGGATTTTTGTTTCGCCTGTTTGTGGGTTTTGCGCCAAAAGCCGCTTAACGGCTTGACTGTCATGTCCTGCGAGCCCAGAGTCCTTATACAGGCACACACACCCACACACACATACATTCTGTATACAGCAGAAATAATTCTAAAGGAAATTATTGTATTATTTTCTTTATACAGAATTATTTAAATAATCAATTTAAAAAGCAGAAAAGGTTAAACTTGCACGGCATATTATTTACATTATTTATTTATATACATTATTTATAATTATTTACTTGACTTATGGAAATTGAAATTAGAATTTGATTTTTGTAAATTGTTTATAAATATACAAACATAATTTTCTCTAATTTATAAACAGCTTTTCCGAGTAAACAAACTGAAAAAACGTAGCAGCTTGTGTGCTTTTCTTACAGCTTTTTCCACCTATGTTTATAACCAAACTTAGGCAAATACTTTGTTGCTTATAACAATGTTTTAATGATTATTAGCTCAGTTTTATTTTTCCAAAGAAAGACTCCTATTATTTTAACCGCAGCTGTTAGTTTTATGGACATGACTCGCCTATGCAAATGGGCGTTCCCCCCATTGAATTGTAAAATACGCAACAACGCATATGGATCGCTGGGCAGCGATAAAAATGGGGGTAAAAAGTAAATAAAAAAAAGGAATAATAGAGAAGTCGAAGCAGAAGGTCGAAAATTTTTAAGGATTTTTTTTGGAAGGCCAATAGCCTTTAAGCTTTTAAGCCTTGCCCTGGTTTAAACTTCATTTTGTGGCATGTGTGTAAAGCTCAATTTGAAATGATTCAAACATAATTATCTAAGCTGATTTTACTGATAAAAAATATATTTTTTTATTGGTTTTATTACTGTTTTTGCGCAGTGCAGTTTTCCCCACTCGATTGCTGGACATTATATGGTCAAAATAGCCATAAAAATAACAAACAAATATGGTAAAACTGTGTTCTCCTGTGTTTTCTTGTTGATTTTCACTGCTGTTTGGCACATAATGCGGTTTATGGCAAACATATTTAACATTGGTGGAGCAGCTTTAGTGAGAAAAATAATAATAATGCGATTGTCATAGTTGCGCTTGTGGCCAACCGTGCGTATACTTGATGCGTATACTTGATGCCTCGCCTATCTCTGACTTTTGCAGGTCCTGTGTCCTTCGGCCCGGCCTCACACACACACACACACATATATATTGTTGACTTCAAGTTGCATTGGCTGCCATTGTTGCCACATCCTTCCCCCCGCCCCACCTGCCCGCCCTTTACCTGTTGTTGTGTTACCTGGGAAAAATAATTTATTAAAGTTTTCGTTTCGTTTCGTTTCGTTTACGGTTCTCCCTCTTGTCTCTGTGACTTTTGTCTCAAGTTTTCCATCGAAAAGTTGAGTTGCCTCACAGTGAAGCTTGCCTAAGTGCCGGCTGGCAGCTTGCTTTGTGGCAAACTTTTTGTCTGCCATTGAGAGGCAAATGCATTTTAATTTATCTCAGTTCATATTTATGCTGCCACAAAGAGAGGGAAATTAGACAGCTTAAAAAATTGCCAAGGGCTTTATATATATGGTAGCTATATTTTTTAGAGAGAAAACTAACGAATAGAGGGATATCCTGCAGGGATAGATGTTAAATAATTAAATGTTAAATAATTGTTGTATTACTAACAAATAATTTAGCTTACCAAAGTAAAGATTTATAAAATGTTTTCCTAAAATTAAAGTTTTCTGTATTAATTTGCCGCAAAAAGTAAATAGACTCTAATGGGTAAATACTAGAAAAATATACCTATATATTTTTGGAAAGAAAACTAAGAAATAGAGGATATTTCGTAGGTTTATACATTCTAACTAACTAATTTTTTGTTAGCTTGCAGTAGCCAAGGCTTTTAGAAAGATTTCCTAAACTTAAAGATGTTTTTTTTGCATAAATTTTACCTAAAACTATATACCTTTCAATATATTTTTCTATATAGAACGAACGAGGAATATCCTCCAGGGATACATGTCTTATTTGGGTTACTAATTTATTATTGTTAATCAAAAAGACAAGAATTAATATGTAACTTTCAAAGGAAAGGGTATTTAATAAGATTTGCATCTATTTTCCCTGTAAAACCTTTCTTTAATAGAAAAATAATGAATTTTGAATACTCTGTAGGCATAAATGACCTCTTTCAGTTGTTAGATTCTGTGTACAAGTCAAGAAGTAGCTTCCAAGGAAAAATGCATTTCAAAAGACTTCCTAACCTTAAGGAGGTTTTCTCTCTAGTTTTATGTATAACCTATATACCCTTTCTTTAATGGGTATTTTTAGGAAAATGTAGCAAAAGATGCAACAACACCGCGGCAACTTTCATTTGCCAAAAATGTAGGTTAAAAAATGTTCCGTTGGCACTTGAGCAGCCAAGTGGGTCGCTGGCTCTAAGTGCTCGTGCTGGTTCTTGGTGGGTGGGTGGTGGTGGGTTTTGGTGCTTTGCAGGGTGGTTTCTGTGGGGTGGTTTTTTGGGTTAGTATTTTATTTTTTTTGGGACTGCATTGGGTGAGTGACCAGTGGCCTGACCTCTTAGCCCTCACAACAAAAGGAAAAATAAAAGAGTGTCGGTTGGTTTGCTATTTAAAAGAGAAACAAATTTCTTGGTTTCTTCTTTAGTTTGGACAAAAGCCCAAATATATCTTTCATATCTTGGTCGGATCTTTTAAGGCAACTAAAAATAGGCCTTGTCCTAAGCCACAGCTACACACACACTCACACACACCTTGCCTTGGTTTATTTTTGCATTGCATTGTGGGCAAGATATATATAATAGACATTCTATTGAAATATATGTACACACATGTGTATGCTCTGCTCATATAAAAATGCCCACATTATATCGATTGGAAGGAATCTTCTTGGCATTTATTCCTACTTCAGCATGCATTCATTATGAGGACGCCTGCATATATTATTCGAAATTATATATACATATATATAGCAAACATTTATTGTGTGCTTTGTGTGTACGCTCAAGTATTTTATTAATAATGCGCAGGACGACATTATTAGATCACACACAATGGCCCCAGGATGGGGCACGGCCATTAGGCAGAAACTACAACTAGCTGGCGTATCGAATTTCCGATTTCCAAAGGAGAAAAAAATATATATTCCTGAGATTTAATTTTCAATAGAAAATATCAGAAAAGGGAATACACACTCAACAACGTGGCCCCGGGACAGACCATTAAGAGCCTATCCGATTTCACTGACTGTGTTCTTTTCTATTTGCAGCTATGGGAAGGAAGCCTTTTTAAAAGACCTTTAAGATTCTGTTGAGGTTCTTAATTTTCTTAATTAAATTGGTTGGAGTTTATAATTGGCGAAAGAAAATTGCATTTTTATATCATATAGCAAGAAGATTGAGATATTTACTGAGTTTTGCCAGTACATATCTTATACTATACCTATACTATTCCTAGCTTTCCCTACTCACTGTCAGGTGCTTTTTCATAAATTTCATAAATTTATTTTATAAATTTAAACTGCAACAAACTCTAATTAGTAACAACAATAAAACTTATTTGAGTTTTGGTCGTTTAAATTTATGAAATGAGCTTACTTCTTTTGATTTAACTATGTATATATTATAATATATTATTTTGGATATATTATATTGTATATATATGGATATAATATATTATTTTGTTGTCATATTTGCACTCACCATTTGGGCAACGCAGAAGCAATGCCGAAAATTGTGGAAGGGCACCTCGTTGTAGTGCTTGTAGACCTCGTAGAGCCACTCGCGCAACGTGTCCACCGGAATGCTGAACTTCTCGATGAATCCCAGCTCGACGAACATCGTTTGCATTAGATGGATGACGTCCGCGTCGCCCCACTCGTATGAGTCGAAGGCCGGCAGGCGGAGGGCGGCCCTCACCTCCTCCGAGAAGGTCGTATCACAAATTTCCAGGAAGCGTCGCTTCACCTCCTGATGCTTTGGTAGACTGCTTTTACGATGCGGCGGCCCCAATGGCCGTTTTGAGAGGCCTACAAAAAAATATAACAATAACAGTCTATGATTAATAATTTAATAATAATTTATAGATAAAAAGGAAGCCATAATCTGTCAGCGGATCATATACATTTACTAGTTTTATATTTAAAACTCTGAAATCTAATTCAAGGCCTTAAAAAGATATATAATTTGTATAGAAATTTGCTTCCTTTGAGGCTACATTCATTCTCTTATTTGCTGTCGAGTAGTTTCTGTGCAATAAATAAAGCCAGTTGACGCAGGAAATACAGTCTAACGATTCCAAGCGTTGGCAATTTGGATTATTGCAAAAATCAAGCGAAAAGGACCAGCAAGGACCATAGTCTCTGTCCATTCAAATTCCGACTCCGATTCCGATTCCGATTCCGCTTTCGAGTTCAAAATTCACTTGCCACGGAAATACATTGGCCTGCTCTTCCTTTTCTCAATCCCAGCCCCTGTCTATCTCTCTGGGGTTGATATTTTTGTACATTTTTGTATTTTGCTTTTTATGCGAGAGCGCCATAGGCGGGAAATTAAATTTTCAATCGTTGGCACGCTTCAATGGCTGAAAATGAAGCCCGAAAAGAGGAGGAGCAGCCAACCAACCGGTGTGCCTTGTGTCCGTGGATAGTTCACCATTTTGCACCTGGCCCCGGCGGAAGCTGGCATGCCTCTCTTACCGTCTATCCTGTGTAGCCCTCGGGGCCAGGTGCGAGAGGTGGAATCCGGGAAAAGTTGAAATGTTTTTGCCTCAATTTAGCTTGCAAATGAATCAAAACATTTTATGATTGCGGCCGCCACCCTTGAGAGGGAGAGACCAAGAGCGGGAAATGAACTAGCCTTTATGGTTTCTTTCGGGCCCAAACTAATGAAGTCCTGGCTTTCCATTTGCCATTTTCTCCTCTCCATTTCTCTTATTTTCTCACTCTCCTATGGTATATACCCAAAAAAAGGGCTAGGAGTAGTTGTATCGAAATAATATCCTTTTTAAAAATTCAAAAGCCCTTCGAGTGCTGGCTGTGGAAACATTTTTTGAATTGGCCCGGCTAGTTGCCTCTTTCCATTTGCTTATTAGAAAGAAATACAAATGAATTGTCAAATATTTTATGTATTGTTTTGTCTAATTTAATTCTCGAGTAACCATTAATCGGTTCACTTTCAAAAGAGACTCTCCCCAATTAGCCTCCGAGCAGCAGGCCAATTTAGATGATGGAATTACCAGTCTCAAATCTCCAATTACTCTCACTAGCTCAATCAATCACTATTCTTTATTTTTCCGTACTATTTTTCATCCCCCCCCCTCCTTTTGGAAAATCGCCCGTAATCGTGTGTAATTGTTGGCAGCAGAAGGCGGAAGGGTTTCATTAGCTGGGAGGTAGGAGAGCCCTATTGTAAATCAATCTGTCAGTTAATAACGAGGCAACCTTTCATTACCCCTTCGCTCTGAGCAGATTCTTCTTCGCTCTCTTCTCGCACTTTCTCCCCTCACCCGGGACGACTTTCTCCGCGGAGAAGTGTGTGCAAATATAGGAAGGCGAACGAGAAATAAAAGGAAACAGCACTGCAAAAAATTAATAGGTGGCCTTGTTACCAAAACAATTTTTTATAGGAAGCTTTTCCAATGTTGGCAAGCAACGTTGGTGTAAAATTTTAAATTGGAATGTTGTTGTAGATGAACCGAAATTAAATATTTAGATCTGTAGCATTGCTGGTGTACAATTTTGTTACAAAATGTTGTTGAAAACTGGTTAATTAAATGTTGGTGTCAACGTTGGTGTATATACCATACAATGTACAATGTTGTTGTAAAATGTTGGTGAACACTAAAATTATAAAGTACATGTTGTTGGAGTATAACCAAGCTGTTACTATTCACTCTTAATCTTAAAAAAATAAATGAATTTATTGAAAATAGAAAGAGCTATATATATTTTTGCTACCATCTTTTGTCAGTATTTTTCTGTCAGTGCACATAGTCCATACGTGTGTATATACAACATATCAGAAACGCGACGGCGGCTTAATTAAAAATTGTAAGTGGCAGTAAATTAATTATAACCGGTGGGCCCGCAAAAGTGTTTGGCTTGCAGCACATGTGGGCGGCCGTTGGGGGGCGTGGTGCCACTGCCCACCACAGTCACTACTTTGTGTCGCCGTGTGTGTGTGTATATGTGTGTTGTGTTGTGTATCTGTGCTAGCAGGATCCAAGGAGTATCCTGTGTGGGTGCACTTCAAAGGGAAGCGTTTTAATCAAATTTCGAAGAGTGGCACCGCTTGTGATGTGGGCGGAAAGCGAATAGCGAATAGAGGGAGATAGAACGAGAGAGAGAGAGATAGAGAGAGAGAGGGAGAGTTCACCCTTCGTCCTTTACTTTTTCATCCTCCCTCCTCCAGCCTTCACCTAGGGCTTAGTCCTGGAAAAGTCAACACTCTCATTACAATGAAATCTTGGCCAAAAATGTTTTCCCCCTTCAGGGTAGAAGGACTCGTTGAAATTAGAAATGCTATGAATGGACATCATGGAATGTCCTTTGACCAGGACTTGACTTTGTCGCTGGTTAACAGGAAAATAATCAGCACCAAAAGCAGGCCCATACCGAAGCCCCAAAAGAGCATTCGGTTTCGGTATTTTTCTTCAGTCGTAGTAAATGTCTATGAAAAGGAAGGATATGTATTGGAACTACAGAAGGCAACATTTACTAGTTTTATTTTTTTTTAATGAAATAGTATGCAAAAGAATTTCTCAAAGACTTCTCTTGTTTATTATTTATTTGCAGTTAATGACAGGTTGATCGATGAGTTCTGCCCGTAGAGACTTATGCTTATACCTTCCCTCTTTCAAGCTGATGCAACTTTGATGCATTCGAAAATGTGTCACTGGGGCTTTCCCTTTTCATTTTCCCCTGCTGTGTGTTTCGCTTTTTCCGGCGCCGACAGTCGCAGATGCGAAATATTAGCTGTCAATTATATATTTCACACACTCGCCAGGAAAATGATTGATTAAAAAGTGACAGAGACGCATATTGATAGTTTCCTTTCCATTTTCCTTTCCATCATTTATTTTATTTTTACTTTGTGATCGTATTTTCTGCAAACACATTGCAATTTCCAGTTGATTAGCAATCAAAATAATTCTGGCAAGAGTGCAGGGCAAATACTAGGGAAAGCGGGCTTTGATTTTCCCTCTAATTTCCCCAGTATTGCCATTTTTATGGCAACTTAAGGGGGTATTTTTTTCAACCTTGCAGGGTATTATAATTTTAGTTAGAAGTCTTTAATGATGTGAAGGAGTGATTTTCGACCCTATAAATCATATATATTCTTGATCAGCATCGACAGCCGAATCGATCTAGCCATCTCCGGCAAAAAACAAAAAATTTCACAAATTTTCAATTTTTGCAAAAAAAGGAAAGGGGTTACATCATTAAAATTTTCAAAAATTGGCAAAAATGCACATTTTTTTAAATATTAATTTTAGAAGTCATTTCCGACCCTATAAAGCATATATATTCTTGATCAGCATCAACAGCCGCATCAATCTAGCTATATCTGATAAAAAATTTTTTTTTTGCAAAATTTTCAATTTTTTTCAAAAAAAGGAAAGGGGTTACATCATTAAAATTTTCAAAAATTGCCGAAAATTTTAAATTTTTCAAAATTTTAAATTGAGTATGCAGATTTATTAAACTAAGAGAAACTAGCATAGAACAGCTTTCCGAATCAAAATTAATGATTTTTTGGCTTAGTTATGAGTTTTTAAATTTTGATTTATCGACAAAAATTGTCATATAAAAATATCGCTAAATATCGATTCAAAGCTTACTCATGATCGATTTACGATTCGATTCTTTAATTCAATTGCAAGCAGCAAGGGTATATATATTTCGGCTTTCCGAACCTTGTTTCCTTTTCTTGTTTTTGTTTATTTTTGCTTGTTGCAGTTTCATTTGCCAATTTGCTTTTTGCTGAAGAAAACAGACCGCAGGACCGCACAGGACATTTGCTGGGGCCTGATAAATGAACTCGATATTTCGTGCCAAGCCGAGTTGGGGCTATAAAATTTGCTGCCAAATATTGCAATTGTTGGTGGAGGGGCGATGAAGGAGTGTGCCCGTGTGTATGTGTGTGTGTGAGTGCTGTATTTTTTCTTCGCCTTCTCACATTGCGCATACGCCGTGTGTGTGTGCGGCAGCTGCGGCAGTGCATTTTGCAGCTGAACTCCCCAGCTTCGGCTTCATCTACGAGTCTATTTCCAGGCCACCATCACTTGATGGTCATTTATCAGGCCGCCTTTCCCTACTTCCCAACTCCGTTCCCCGTTCTGGCCAAGTGACGCACATTCTTGTGGCCAATAATGCAATTGTTTTTACCCAAAAGTTTTCACTACTTCTTGGCCAAGTTTCGCCTCTCTCTCGGGGCACTCTCCATTTTATTGCAAATTCAATTTAATGGCAAGGCGAGGCAAGACGAGACATTGATGCATAATCGATTGAGTGACAGATCCTGTTGAGATCCTGAAAATACCAGGTTTTTTCACTCTCTCTCTCTGTCGGCGAAAATGCCAAAGGGTAGCAGCAAGGCGAACTGAGAAAATGTCCAGGTGAAAATGTTTCGGTGACAAGTGTCCTGGCGAAAATTTTGTGCATCGGAGAAAGCATGAATTCATAATGAGCAATGGACGGAAGGAAGGTATTTCCGCGAGCCTAATAAATATTCAATTTGATGTGAATGAAATTAGAGGCAAGTTGAACTCCTGGCAGGATGATTGTCCTTAAAGCACACAAACATGTGGAATTTAATGTTGCTTCGATGGAAAATTTTCCAATGTATATATTTTCAATTCTATTAATAATTAAATGGAATGTTTAAGAGCCCCATGAATGGTTTTTTTTTTAAATTTAACACTTCATTTATTTAGAGATTTAAATACAAAGTGTCTATTTAAATATATATCTCTGGGAATATATTTTAAAAAGTGCACACATGTCTTAAGCTCAAGAAATTTTATAAAAAATATATTTATTATTATATGAAGATCTCAAGAATTAATTATAATTAAATATATTTACATATATTCCTCTACAAGGTTTAGCTTAATTCCCTGAAATATTCGCGGGTCTATAAATCCCAGCGACTTTGGCACAAAAATGCCATTAATTATGGCACTCTTTGACGCCTAACAGTATGCAATAAAATATGAGAACTTTCCCTACTCAAAATAATAATAATAATAATAATGAAAAAAGAAGGGAAAAAACACGAAAAGGCCAGCAAAAAAAAAAGGCTGTTGATTATGGTCGCATTATGTGTACAAGCTGTCGTATCAAAATGTTCTCCTTTTTCCTCGTTTTTTTCTGCCCACTTGGTTTATTTTCTGGTTTTCCCTTGTCCTTCGGCCTTTGGTCCTTAGCCCTTGGCCTCCTGCTCCTGCTGCTGCTGCTGCTGCTGCTGCTTAGCCTAATGACCCCCGTTGCG
This sequence comes from Drosophila bunnanda, assembly GCA_035046265.1. Classification (NCBI taxonomy): domain Eukaryota; kingdom Metazoa; phylum Arthropoda; class Insecta; order Diptera; family Drosophilidae; genus Drosophila; species Drosophila bunnanda. The sequence continues at coordinate 2,017,686 of JAWNOB010000017.1, forward strand.
TTGTCTAATTAATTAATGGATTGTAATTAATTATTTAACACAATGCTCCCGGAGTCAGAGTCCCGTGCGTACGTGTGTTGTACAAGGACCCCGCCTCTTATGCTGTTTTTTTTTGTTGTTTTTGTCATTTGTGATAGGCCAGGACTTGTGCCATTCAATATGCATGTTAAACACACGGAAAATGACAAATTTTGGCCACAATGCGACACGTCGACGGGATAAATAAAACGGGGAAGAAAGCCAAAGGAAGCCAGGGAACCGATTAGGCTGGAGGATGCAAATAAGTAGAATGAGATTAATGGCGGCCTGGGACCGACTTTCCTGCAAATGTATATATATATACTTGCAGGCATCGAGAATAATTAACTGAAAAGGTTTAGGAGTGAATTAATTTTTAGCCATCGCTTATCTGCCTTCGCTTAATGATTAAAAAAAGAGAGAAGAGCTCTCTCTTCGAGGAAAGTGGTACCAGGGAAATGGTTATTTATTTTACCATTAATCATTTGTTCGGTGAATATTTTTTCTTTAATTTTGTTGAATATTTTTATACCCTTTCATGGGTATTATAATTCAATCAGAAGCTTTAAAAGCAGTCGTTTTTGACCCTATAAATCATATAAACTTTAAACTAATTACACAGATTTACTAACCTTACAAAAACTAGTATTGAAAAGCTTTCCGAAGTCGAATTAATTTATTTTTGGCTTAGTTATGATGATTTAGTTAAACAAATTTCGGTTTCCTCGAAGTTAGTTTCTATTTTCTTTCTTGTTTTTATATTTATTATATATATTATATAGCCCTGATGTGATTTTATTTAAATCACTGTTTATACATTAAATAATAATTCAGTGAAGGATTAGTTATTTATCTATTATTCATTCCTTCGGTAAATATTTTCGTACATGTTTTGAGGGAGTCTATTCTGTAGATTTTATATATATTTTATTGATGCTATCTATGTATTTTATGTATATTAGGCCTAGTTAAATTATTATTTGTATTAGTATTTTCTTATTTATTTATTACATGCAAAATCAAGCTAACCAATCACATATCTCCCAGCTTAAAGGCCATTTGGTAGGAACAAGTTTCAATTAGGGGCTCACACACCCCACACACTGCACCCACACCCACCCAATTTTGGTATGGGAAAGGCAGACAAAACCCCCTGAAATTGGCAATCGTAGTTTTGGCTGATGATTCGCTTCGCCATTTTGCAGCTAACCGGTTTTTCGCTTCTGCTCCACATTTCCACTTTCCCACACATTCCCATTCAGCTCTTCAGCTTCACCTGCTGCTGATTCTCCATCCGTTTGGTTCACCTGTCTTCTAGGGTGAATGCGACCCCAGATACCCTACAAAACAGCCTTGAATATGATAGAATTTAACCACTATCCTCTGCTGGTTTACTTAATTAATACTTCAAGATACTATCCAAGTTCATCATAATTTTCTTTCCTAGCTTATGCCTATTTATTAATATTTTCGAAAGGGGTATTTCAAGGTCCTAAGAGCCCCTTTCCTGGCCTGGCTGACTGACAAGAACCGCAAAACGCTTTTGGGTGGAGACCCAACCGCAGTCCCAAAATGGATTGCAAGCTGCAGCCGAATTGCCTGCGGATTGTCGCCGCGTTCAACGTGTCGTATGCGTAATGCGTGGTCCTCTCACACACACACACACACTTACCCACACACCCACACACAGCGGCAAACATAACTACTAACTGGACAAACTGCTAAACTGGCTGGGTAAATACATTGTGAAAGCAAAGTTGGCTATAAATAAATACCACGAATGTGGCCTATAAATAGCCAAAGGGTTGACCATTTCCCCCCCAATGATGAGGGTGAGACATGGACATGGACACGGACATGGACACGGACACGGACACGGACACGGACTTCGTCATCATCATCATTATCACGATTATGGGCCACTGGCATTAATGGGGATCATTGGATTGGCCAGTGCCAACAAGGCCAGGCTAGACCCGGACTCGGACTCGGACGGGGCAACATCAGATATTAATTACACGTCAACGGAGGTCAATTAAAAATTTGTGGCAGATTAAATGGGTGACACGGGTGCCAGGTCACGACATGGCCAAAAAGGAAGAGGCCAAGGAGGTCCCAGAGGTTGTATTGTGTTCAATTTGTTTCGTAATTGTTAGCTCTCATGCATAATATATGTTAAAGGAACATTCAACTTGGTTATACAATGGTTGCAACTAATAGGAAAGGGTTTACAATAAATGTAAAAGAAGTGTTTAGTTAATTCAGTGATTAAATCATAATCGAAATTACTATGTTTATATAAATATTCTATAACAAAAAAGGAAACTAACTTTGGAAACCAAATTTGATATGACTGCTGTTTGGAACTATATTATAAGATCATATCTATTAATTTAATATATTCGCATACTTTTAATCGATATTTATATATATATATTTAATATGCAAATTTTTCCGGCAAACCAATTTTTAAAAAATTCATAACTAAGCCAAAAATGCATTAATTTTAAATCGGAAAGCTTTCGTATGTTAGTTTTTTAATGGTTAACAATTCTGCATTAATAATTTAAAATGTAAAAAAATTTACATTTTTCTCAATTTTTGAAAATTTTGATGATGTAGCCCCTTATAAAATTTTTGAAATTTTTGAAAAAATTTAATTTTTGTCAAACATAGCTAGATCGACTCGGCTGTTGATGCTGATCAAGAATATATATGCTTAATAGGGTCGGAAATGACTCCTAAATTTAATATTTAAAAAAATGTGAATTTTGGCCAATTTTCGTAAATTTTAATGATGTAACCCCTTTCCTTTTTTTGAAAAAAACTGAAAATTTTTGAAATTTTTTTTTGTTACCGTAGATAAGTTAATGCTGATTAAGAATATATATGATTTATAGGGTCGGAAATGACTATTTACTGCGTTACAAGCTTCTGACTAAAATTATAATACTCAGCAAGGGCATAAAGGTCAAATAATAATTAATAACTAAAGGCAAATCTTAAATAATAAATGCAGTTCAAAATATTTTAGAGACTACTGGACTTTTACTTATATTAACATTTTAAAAATTATTAAGGTATCTTTCTCTTACTTTTAACAAGAAAAATAACCCCACATAATATTTTTAAAGGAATACTTAACTTTCCTGTCTTTGTTTTCTTGCATTTGATTATTTTTTTACGCCTCCCTCCCCCCTCTACATTTCTCAATGAAAATTCCATTATTCTGTGATCTATTTCCCCCTCTCAACTTTTCCCCCCCTTGTGCGTTTTTGTTGTGAATATTTTGTGATTGAATTGCGATTTGTGCGATGTCATTCGCATTGGTTGGCTGGAATCCCAACCAAGGATTTTCCGGATGCCTTTCGCATGCCTCTCTTACCCCTCCCCGCCCCCTCCTCTCTGTGTTTTTCTTTGTAAATATTCAATTGACTTGTGTAAATTGCTCCTTTTGCCAGGGCTAATACATTTTACATGCCTGTCATTATTTACCTTCTTGCTGTGGGGATACAAATCGAGTCGAGAACCGAAAAATCGAGACCCGAGGAGAGTCCATCAAGTTGCCGTGATCAAGTGCATTATAACTGATTAAATTTGCACACACCCTGATTTATATACTATATATTATATATACTATACTATATATATATATTTCCTGATACACCCTGATTGATAGGTGCCGTGTGTTTAGTGGAATTAAACGCTTTGCGCTGATTAAATGAGTTTGGCGAGCGGAGAGAAGCTTCTGCAGGGGAAACCCTGACTCGGTTGTCATTTTCCGGTTAGCCTTGAAGAGTTTTCATTGCCCCCGTTTTTCTTTTGTCTTTCTGTCTCTTTATCTCCATTTCTGTAAATTAATAGCTTTACTTAAATTAAGTTTAACTAATTCAATGGCAATGCCAAGAAAATGTCTTTTTGGATAAATGAAATTCATTTAATTTCAGGGACTGCCAAGCACTGTGGGAAATTAACTATAAAAGGCAAAAAGAAAAGTAAACGAAAACTAAATTGTAGTCATTTTAATTCTGGAGAAAGTTCTGTTAAATTTGTTTATTAATTTTTTCTAGTTCCCATTTTCTGGCCAGAAATTCTCTTGTCTTAGTTATAGAGAAATTTCTGTTACATTTTCCATGTTATTATTTTGATTATTTCACTGATTTGTCGAATATTCTGTGCTTTTAATTATTAATAATAATTATTATTTTAATTAAGAAAATCTGTGACACATTTCTTCTATTCTCCAAACCTCTTCAACTCAAACTCAAATCGAATTTAATGCAAATAAACATATTAGGCCGGCAAGTCCTCGGAGGATTCCAATTTAATTGCTTTAACTGTCAGTAAATGAATTATTGACGCTTCTGGGAGCTTGGAGTCAAGTTTTGACAGCTGTCAAAATGTTCGTGTTGCGCCAACGGGGGACACGCACACAAATTGTTTTTATTAAATACGAATGTGAGTCAAAAAAAAAAAAGAAATATATATATATATGGGAAAAAGGGAAGATTGTTATGGATTCTCGCTGCGTGAGACAGACGGAGGAAATGTGGAAAAAATTAGCGCAAATTTCCACAAGGGAATATAGTCACCTCCCTTCACTCCCTTTGCATCCTTTTGTGTCCTGTTGGCGGCGGCTCATCAAAGTCAATTTCCTTGTTGATTTTTGCCTATTTGCGCATCTAAATGGATTTTTATCGCAATGTTTTGCAATGTCCTTCCGGCAGCAATCAATACACACGCACACACACACACACACACATCCTCTTGGCTGTGTAATTTCGCCTGATTTTCGTTTTCGCATTATTATTATTTTTCCTGTGTGTTGGGGGGAATTCCCCCTCATTCAGTGTGTCTGTGTGTGTGTGCAAAGAGCAGATGATTGGTAAATCCTTCGTCAGCAGTTAATAAAAACAAAAACTGTACGAAGGAGAAGGGCTGCTGCTGCCAGGATAACTGCCAACTAAGGCTAAGGCCAAAGTGGCCCAGATGAGAGGAGAGAAAAGTTGAGAGCCTGGCTTATTTCATTGCCGGAATTACAGGCTCCGGCACCGGCTCCGGCTCCATCCCCTCTGGTAAGGCTAGAATGTCATCAAGATTTATGAACCAAAATGCAGGCAGAGGGATTACTCAGGAGTTAAGCCTCTTAAAGTTTCAGGTAAATACATCTCCTGTTACTCTATCGCATCATTTAATTAGTTATTCGGAGGAATTTTAAGGCTGCTGTCAAAAATCAAGCAAGAACAAACATGTCGCCACAAGTTTCTGTCACCATCGCGTGCATATGCTATCGATAACACTGCCATCGATCGATTACAATCATCTGCATATGCTTTGCCTGTGTGTGCGTGGCTGTGTGTGCTTGTGTTTTTGCATGCACAGTAATTGGCAACGTATTGACTTGCCTTCCGGCTGCGTAAAAGGGGGGCGTGGCAGCCAGTAAATTAAAAAGAAAATAAAAGGCATAAGCCACACACACACACACGCACACACAGGTACAGCTCAGTGAATGCCCGGGTTGCCAATTGGGTTTTCAATCCCCTTTCTCCTTCAGAGAAAAAACGCAACAACAAAAATTGGGGGGAAAAATACAATACATAACCACACACACAGGACACGCACACCTACACACACCCAGCACAAACACACACGAGAATATGCCCAGGGCGTAAATACCTGTAAAAAATAAAATTTGATTTCTCATCGCTTTGCGTTTCGTTTTGTTTCTTCTTTTTTTTCGATTTTTGTTTTCTTTGCTCGGAAGTTTAAAGTAAACTTTGTATTGGAATATTGGTTGAATTTATTTATAGTACGTATATTATTATGTATATTATACATAATTCTTTTAAATTTTTTGGAGGGTAGACTCAAGTTGCAGGCAAGGTTAGGCGACGTTTTTGAACATTAAATTGATAAATTGATAAATTAAAATAAAATAATACAAAAATATAACTAGAAATGAATGTAACATAGAGAAGGCAAGTTTGTATGATTAATCCAAATTAAAAAACTCATAACTAAGCCAAAAAATCATTAATTTTGATTCGGAAATCTGTCCTATGCTAGTTTCTCTTAGTTTAATAAATCTGCATACTCATTTTAAAATTTCACAAAATTTTAAATTTTTGGCTATTTTTGAAAATTTTAATGATGTAACCCCTTTCCTTTTTTTCAAAAAATTGAAAATTTTTGAAATTTTTTGTTTTTTTGCCGGAGATGGCTAGATCGATTCGGCTGTTGATGCTGATCAAGAATATATATGATTTATAGGGTCGGAAATGAATTCTTGACAGTGTTTTAAGCTTCTGACTTAATTGCAAATTGATTTATGATATAAATAATACAAAAATAAATTTAACAGTTTACTTCTTTACTTTTATTTAATAATGAGCTAAAATTAAGATGGAAACAAGTTTAAATTCCTTAAGATAACCTTGTGGTTAATATATTCCTTATATACTTTCTCTTTTCTACATATTTCTATATATTTCCTACTATATTTTTTAGTTTCTATTAACATACTTTCTATATATATCGATATTCATTTTCTTTTGTTAATTGCACCAATTTCGAAGTCTTAAACATTCGCTTGGTAAATCTGCATCTGAATAAATCCTATTGAACCCTTCTGTGCACTGTCTCTCCCCTCTCGGCTTGACAGCCTTGGCAGCCTGAATAATTTGCCAGGACCTCGGCGGACGAGACATCCAATTTGCAGGATCCAAGCAGCTGCGCGGAAAAGCGGAAAACGGGCAGGAAAGGTGGGATAGGTGGGAAAAGCGATGGCGGCGGTGGTATTTACCCAGAGCTTTTAATTAATATACTAAAACGATTTTATTGGCTTGCAGAAAAGTGAGGGCGGGGTGACAGGGTGACAGGCAGGCAGGCAGGCAGGCAGCTTGCAAAATTTAAATTCAAAACCGTTCTCGCCGAGCACCTGAAGCCCGCGACGTTGCGACCGCAAACAATTTTTTGCCGTTGACATCTTCAAAGTGTCGGAAAGCGGGAAGGGTCGAAGAAAATTCGGGGGAGAGGGAAAGGAGAGGGATTTTCCTTTTTTACCCTCAGCTCTGGCTGAGACAAAAAAGGCAAAAAAAAAAAGAACGGAAAGGCAAGCTGGCAATTGGCAGCTGCTGCGACAAAAAGTTTCCCTTTTCCCTTTAGGAAATATGTAAATTTTTCACCTTTTCCAAGTCGGTTTTTGCCAATTCATAATCCTTTTGATTGATATCAATGTCCTCGCGATCTCGAATGTCCTTCGCTTTATCTCTCTCACTCTTTCCCTATATATATATATATATATATGTATAACTTTCCATATTTTTTAGGGTGCTGCCTTCAAGTGGCTGGCTCTTTTTTTGTTTAATTATTTACCTTAACCTAGGCAACGGAAGCAACGAATTTCAAGTTTTATTGCGGCTTTGCCTTATTGCTTCTGCTCCGCTTCGCTTTCATTTGTTTCAGATTCTTTTATATATACACTTTTTTTTTGTTTTTGATTTTCTTTTGCGTGTGTTTGTGTGTGTGAATCCCATTTCATCCGTTGCCAGGACATCGCGCTCGCCGGGAGAGGTAATTAAAATGTGTGTGGATTTCGCTGTCCTGATTAATGGAATGCTTTCCGAGAGCAACAGCACGTCCGAGATAGAGATATGCAGAGGTTAATTTGCATTTATTTAGAGCATTTCCACGGAAATCTACCTTTGACTTTCATTTGAATTTATTATTGTGCGGTGGACACCCGCCGCCCCTTAACCACTTTCATCTTGAATCCTAGCCATTCTACCCAAGGCTAGATATTATTATTTAAATATTAAATCATTTGTTGAATTGGTAAATCTTGACAAATATATGTGTATATAAATATTTACAAATTTACTACGTTCTTTGCAGTAAAACTAAAAACAGAAAAAGTTATTCAATATTTTAGTTATCTTCGTCTTTTATTTCCTAGAAGTCTTGAAGAAATCATTTCCGACCCTATAAATCATATATATTCTTGATCAGCATCATCAGCCGAGTCGATCTAGCCATCTCCGGCAAAAAACAAAAAATTTCACAAATTTTCAATTTTTGCAAAAAAAGGAAAGGGGTTACATCATTAAAATTTTCAAAAATTGATAAAAATTTTAATTTTGTAAAATTTTATATTGAGTATGTAGATTTGTTAAGCTAAGAAAAACTAACATAGGACAGCTTTCCGAATTAAAATTAATGCATTTTTGGCTTAGTTATGCGAATTTTATAACTTTGATTTGTCAAAAAAAAAAAATGCTTAAATAAATTATCGATAAACTTAATTATTATAAACTATAATTTAAATTCAAACTGCAAGGGTATATAAACTTGGCCTATCCGAAGTTAGTTTCCTTTCTTGTTTTAATGAAGATTTCATTTTTTCTCTGCCTTTAAATTTGTTGTATTTTTTTGATAAGAAAATTTAAGGCAAAAAGGACCTTCCTTCTTTTTTTTCTGCATCTTCATCTGGCAAATGTATCTGTATCTGTATTTGTACATGTATCAGTATCTTTTAGGTGTAGCTCTGTCTTCAGAATGAACGTGACTACATGTCAAATGTTTTAGTCCAAAAACACACACACACTCATACATGCACACACACACACACATGCATATATAGTTGCATTAAATTGGTATAAAATAAACAACACGTATAAATTACAACACCAACAATCATACGTCATGTGTGCTGTGTGTGTGTGTGTTTATGAATAAAACAAAACCCAAAGAGGGACAAGAAAAAAAGCAAAACAAATAAATAAAAAATAAAACAGAAAGAGAGTGAGAGTGAGAGAAGGGGAGCCAGAAAACAGAACGAAATGATAATAAATAAAATTTCTTGTATGAGCCACGAGTGTTCCTCATGTGAGGCAGGTAACACACACTCCACACCCACACCCACACAACATGACATGGCAATAAAAAATACCAACAAACAAAACAAAACAAAAAAAAAAAGAAAGAGAAGCACCGTGCGTGCATATAACATAAATACTCACTTTACGCATATTACAACCAGCAAATATTAAAAATAACTGACATTCCCGAATATGAATATGCCCGTGAGTACACTCAGTTGCCTCTTAAAACAAAAAACAAAAGGAAACGAACGAATGATTGTCAAGGATTCAAGGGGGTTGCCTCAACAGGTCCTAATCTGATTAATAAAATGCGAGTAACGACTTTGATTCATTGTCTCAAAAGCAAATAAAAGTATTTATATATAGTTCTGATATCTGGCATATTCATATAGTTTAAAGTTTACATTTTTTGCATTAAAAATATTCAATATTCAATATCGGAGCTTTATTCATAACTTTTTGGTTGATTTCTAAAGTTACTACTCCCATACTATTTTAATAAAGGCAAAATCTGTAGTTTTTATTATTTATAAACAATAATTACAATTTCAAAAGCCGCGAGAAAGGCTTTACATAAAATAATAATGAAAATAAATTAAATCTTTAATATTTAATGTTTTCTAAAGATTTTCTTATCGATTCTTTTAGCAGGAAAATAAATGCAAAGAAGGCTTACATATCTCAGGAAAAAAACATTCGAAAATTCCCCATTAAAATACCTTCCTTCCTTCTGCTTCACATTTCTTTGGCACTCGAATTGCACTCTTAGTTAATAATTATGCAAAACTGACAAAAGGGAATGTGACACCGAGGTCGGAGATTTAAATACATATTTTATTTAAAAGGCTGTCAGCTCTCATGTAGCAAAAAGATGGGAAAATCCAGAACTACTGCACATGCATGGCCAAGTGTCTGAGATTTAATTCTCTTTGTGAGAAATCTGGAAATTGACATAATTATGTATATCTAGGGTCTTTCTCTGGGTGTCTTGCAATTCAGTTGACTTGAAATTCACCTGTGTGTAGGTGTTATCTGTGGGGTTTTTGTACTTTTCCTCAAGGAGGGGAAAAAGTTTTCAGAGGGGTGAAAGTTTGCTCATTTTTCAAGGAAAATAATTCAAGTTAAATGCCGTTTTATCAACAGTCAAACAATGAAGAATTTTTCCCACTCGTTTTCTTTTTTGACTTGAAAAAGTAGCTTAGCTCTTCTTTTTATTTTTTATCTTTTTTTTTGGCAAGTTTAGAGCTTTAAGCCTTGGCTATATTTATACACATTATACACATGTGTGCTCTAGTTTTTTTTCACACTCTTTCCCTGTTATTCTCTCCCTCTCCCGTCTTCGTTTTCTCGCCTTCTTGCGGTCGTTTTTGTCGCAGCCGCCGAAATTCCCACGTTTGCCCTCTTAAGTATGCAACACTTTATTGCTCATTAAAATGATTGCTTATACAAGGATATGCCCACACAGAGACACACGCTCGCAGGATATGCGGGCGTATGAGCATTTGACACGCCCGCCACTCAAGTGGGTCAAAAAAATACACAAAACATAGCGGAGGGGCCTGGCTCAGTGATTTGGCCAATAAAAATTTCATTCAAAAGGAATCAGTAAATTATCCATAACGATCTACTAATGCCTATACTTCCAGGCAGTGTTTAATGGCTAGACACGCTGAATATTCAATTGTTTCAATTGCATTTCCCCACAAAACCGTTTGCTCTTATTCGATTTAATCGGCTACGAATAGATACATGATTGATGGCATTTAGAAAAGTCAGTCGGACATATCCTTTGGCTATCATCAGCCGCCTGACTTACCATCTATAGCCATATTGCCAATAATCTCATCCGCCTGGTCTGTCAATCTGTCAATATCGCCAATCCGCTTTCGCACATTCCAAGGTGAGAGAAGAGTGAGAAGCGAGATGGGGAGAAGCAAAAAGAGACGGCAATACGGCGAGAGGCTAATGCGCTTAATAGACAAGTCAGACGGAATTTCAGTCCGATAGATTCACTTTTTTATATTTCTCTCATTTTTATTTTTATTTTTTTTTGCATCTATCAACATGCACAGAGAGAAAAATGTATCATTCATAAAATATTTAAACAAATAAGCATAGAAAAAAGACCCTAAGTAAAGCATTTGAGAAGCGCAGAGAGAGGCTCAAAGCCAGTAATTTGAGAAGCACAGAGAAAGGCTCTAAGTAAATACATTTGTAATTTGAGAGGCGCAGAGAACGGCTTTAAGCCAGTAATTTGAGAAGCGCAGAGAAATGTTGCAAATATTTAATTTAAGAGGCGCAGAGAACGGCTTTAAGTAAAGGATAATAATGAAGGGAATAATGAATAATTCATATAAATTGAGCTTTAAAAATTCTACACATTAGTTGCAACTATAGTGTTTTTCTCTCAGTGCCCACACAAACCTGTGCTGCATTTTCCATAAAAAAATCAAGGAAAAACAAACGATAAACTTGTCTGTTTTTATGTGGCCCGGTTTGCTGCTGCTTGGCTCCGTTTTGCATTTGACTTTAGACAAGTTGTTCGCTTGTCGGCTGCCCAAATAGCGAGCTAGACGCATATACCACCACCCAGTCACCCACCCAGCATCCTTCATCCTCCACCCTTTCCTTGTGGTTTTTTTGCATTTTCCCAGAGCTTTTCATGCCAAGAAAAACAGAAAAAAATAAACGAGGAAAAGGGGAAAAAGAGAAACAATACACTGGTGGAATAACGGCGAGATATCAAATAATTTTTGACATTTTCCCGCTGTTCAGCGTTTTAATAAAATACACCCCCTTCTGCCTGGCTGGCTGCATTCCAGATACCAGATAATATATATATAAAAAAAGATATATATATGTATATACTGGATATACACAGCAGGATCCAGAGGGACCACCACCTGCTGTGCAGTCACTCACACACACGCAATATGACTGTGACTTGAAGTGCAGCTCTTGTATTGCCATCAACAGGGTTGTCACCTTTCAGTGACACAGGGGAAAAGGGTTGTCTTGACATTATAATAAATTAAAACAATTAATATTTATTAATTTATGGTTTGTAATAAATTATAAAATATTAACTACTATAGAAAATTTTAATTTAGTCTTAAAAATGATTAAATCTTTTTGAATTAAATCATTTTTAATAAGTCTCTAACCTTTAAATTTGTTATTTAAATTTATTATCGTCTCAAAAGCAGTCAGACTTGCGGCAAAGTGGTTAAGAAGTTTGCTTCAAAAATAAACTTGTCTCCTTGCGTGCATTTCACCTGGCTTTTCCTTTGCCAATTTTCCAGGTTCGCTTTCCTTCCCCCCTTGGCCACTTGGCGCCAAGTGAGTTATTATAATTAAGGGAAATACGAAGGAGCAAAAATGTGGCAAAAAAAAAACCTACTTTTTTGGCTCCACAAAATGTGCAGAAAATTTCAATTAGGACGCGACCTCGCCTCATTAGCAAGACAGATATATAAGGCAACTATTTATATTCATATATAATATATAAATAAATATATATATATGTATATATAAAGTGCGGAAAGGTAAAATAGAAATGAATTAAATTTTTGCTTTTGTTAAGCAAATATTTTTCACTTGGCAGAGGCGCACTCACTTTTCAGAATGAAATGGTAAACCTGCGACATTCAGAATGTCAAGTGCAGCAAAGTTAACCAGAGATGAAGATGATGAAGATGATGATGATGATGTAGATGAGGATTATCATGATGATGATGGTGATGAAAATGATGATGATGCATCACGTTCATCAACTGGATTTAGCCAACCGGCTGGTCAAATTTTGATTTGATTTGTGATTCCTGAAACGTCTTCTGGACTCGAGTCCTTTCGACAGTCAGTCAATCGCTTTGATTTGCGCAAACACTTTATCACTTAATGTTCGTGTCAGCAGGACACTGTGAAAAAAAACCTCCTTGAAGAAATACAAAAAGTTACCTAAAAATACCTTCCATAAAAGGCTATAACTAAATGAAAGTTAGGAAGAAGCTCTCACTATATATATATTTATTTGATAACTTTTCTCACAGTGCCTCTTTTAAGCTGAATCTGTCGCTCTCTGTCGTTGCCTCTTGTTGAGTGAAACAATTGAATTGTTAACTGAACAATAAAGTATTTTATTATTATTAGATTTTTGCTGCCTGTCTGCGACTCTGCCTGATCCTGGACCATCTCCCCTCCCATTTGCCATTCGCCTTTTGTCACATCTCCTTGCTCTGCGGTCCCGGTCTGCTGTCTCTGGCATTCAGACTTGGTCCTTGGTCCTTTCTGGCCACCAATGAAAAAAAACGAACTTTCCCTTATCCCAACTCCTTGGCCCTAAGTGGCTTTCGAGCCTCTCACTCTCCTCCTGATATGCCTGATATGGCTTTTGGCCGTTCAGCTTGGCTTGGCTTTTTTCGGCGACTGTCTCAAGTAGATTTCCGACATATTTCCCGACTCCTGTTATATGTCATTTGTATTATGTTTGGCGCTTTCTTCATTCCCCCCTCTCTACCAACCACTTGCCCTTTCTCCTTGAGGCCTTTCTCCGCCCAGATTGTTTCCCTTTGTTGTGTTTGTGTGTGCTGTGTGTGTGTCGTGCGGTCGAGGCTTTTGATTCCGGTATTGCCAAAGCCATTTAGGTTTTTGAATTTATGACCATTTTGCGTTTTGCGGCTCCTTCCCAAAATGCTCTCGGGCAATTTATGTTTCTTGGCCTCGTTTCCTTACTTTTTTTTTTTGTTTGCCGCACCCTCCTCTTGTTAGAGTGATTCCTTGTTGTGGTTTGATTTACAATCTATTATAGCCAATTCACACTAGACAACATCTATCTACCTTTAAGGAATGCATTTGAGGTAGGCTTTGCTGAGCATTATGGGGAAATTAATAAAGAAAATGTAGCTACACATCAGCTTTAAGTAAATAGTTTAAGAAGAGCATAGAGAGGCTTTAAGTAATTAATTTGAAAATTGCAGAGAATAATTTGAGAAGCGCAGAGAAAGGCTACAAATATTTTTGAGAAGAGAAGAGAAAGGCTTTTTTTTGGAGAAGCACTAAAAATACATAAACTCTCGCTTTTCACTCTCACGTTCAAGTTAAACTTGTCGTATATTTTAAAGAATTTCAATTTCCCGAAAAAAAGAGCACACTTCCAGCAAAAAGTCAGGTGAAGCGCGTAAGGAGCGCACAAAGATTAAAGAAAAATCAGTAAAATGGCAGTGATGGAAAATGCTGCGGGGTAAAATGCTAGCAACCAATTGAACGGAAGGCAATCAACAGGCGTGTGTATGTCACTCCCCCTTCTCATAAAAAAAAGGAAAAATGGGATAAACACACGCACACAGATTGCCCGTTCGGCCAATTCGAATTTAATTGAAATGTTTAAAATGCGACAGTGTGGAAAAATGCCAGGAGACGGCGGGGAAAACCTGCTTAAATGCTAACCCAAGAACTGCAAGCAAGGACAAAGGTCAAACACACAGAATTGTATAAAAAAAATTACTAATTAAGGAAACCCGAAGTTTAAATACCATTGTAGTGTGTAATTGAATTATAGAAGCGAATCGGACAACGATCATATTTAAGCTTAAAATATTTGCATGATTTGAGCCCATATTTATCTATATTTTTGTATGAGAAATTTTTCGATAAATCAAGTCATAAAGATCTCATAACTAAGCCAAAAAAGTCTTAATTTTAATTCGGAAAGCTTTCTCAGGTTAGTTTTTAGTTTATTAATTAATCTGCGTACTTAATTTAACATATTAAAAAATTTAAATTTTTATCGATTTTTGAAAATTTTAATGATGTAACCCCTTTCCTTTTTTTGCAAAAATTGAAAATTTGTGAAATTTTTTGTTTTTTGCCGGAGATGGCTAGATCGGTTCGGCTGTCGATGCTGATCAAGAATATATATGCTTTATAGGGTCGGAAATGACTCCTAAATTTAATATTTAAAAAATGTGAATTGTGGCCAATTTTCGTAAATTTTAATGATGTAACCCCTTTCCTTTTTTTGCAAAAATTGAAAATTTGTGAAATTTTTTGTTTTTTGCCGGAGATGGCTAAATCGATTCGGCTGTTGATGCTGATCAAGAATATATATGGTTTATGGGGTCGGAAATGGCTCCTTCACATCTTTATACGCTTCTGACTAAAATTATAATACCTTGCAAGGGTGTGAAAATGTATTACAAAAAATTGCAGTCTCCAAAAGTGAAAGGCGAAGGAAAACGCGACGTCAATATAAAAGACTCCGGTTTCCTTTTCTTACGTTGCACTGATAAAATTTACGTGAAATATCGCATAATTTGAAAAGTGCAAAGAAAGCGCAGAAAAAGGCTTGAGCTAAAATTTTCTCAAAAGAAGGACTCTATATTTTGCTTCAAAACATTTTCAAGGAAACCTTAATATCTGCTTTCTCTCAGTGCAGAAGCACTTGTTTTTTGTTGTATGTTTTTTTATTGTGTTTCGCAGGACACACAGTACACATAAAGGGCGTATTTATTGCCGTAAAAAAGGGCCAAAGGCGTTGAAGCAATCGCGAACGAAAAAGACATGGAAAGTAAGTCATATTACAACAGAAGAAGAGCTTGCGCCAGGATCTGTGTCTGCGCCACTTGACGACAATATATATATACATTCCATATAATATACATATATATATTCCATATTATCCATATATATCTCTCATATTTTAGGGCCAGATTATTACTGGCGAGAGAGAGAGAGAGACAGGAACCAATCAAATTCTAATCCAGTTGCATTCATAAGATATTCATTTGCA
Organism: Drosophila bunnanda; assembly: GCA_035046265.1. Classification (NCBI taxonomy): domain Eukaryota; kingdom Metazoa; phylum Arthropoda; class Insecta; order Diptera; family Drosophilidae; genus Drosophila; species Drosophila bunnanda. Next base: position 2,033,370 of record JAWNOB010000017.1, read on the forward strand.
GCCTTTGCAGCATTTATTTGGCTCTGGGGCTTTGCATTTATGCTGCGAGATGGAAAATATACAAAATGGACTACAAAAATATATATCTATATATACATAAATATATATAAAACAGAAAATGGCAAATGGAAAGCTGAAAACTGAAAATGCTTCCTGCCACCGCCATGGCCCGGCCATTGAATTAAATATTTCACAACGCCTCCGCCTGGGCACAGTTTTTCCGGACGGCGGGGGGGAGGGGAAAAACTCTTCTACCCCCGCCCGGTTTCGAAGCAGCATTTGTGCAGCGTTTTGAAATGATTTTTCCATTCCATTGTAGTTGCATTTAAATTTGTCCATTTGATTCCATCCCATTGTTGCATTTGCTCATGCCTCATTTGAGGCGATTACACACAGTCAGCGGCGGCGAGGGAAAGCGGAAAAGTACGGTGAAATAACGGGGTTGTTGGAAAAGCCAACGTCAATGTAAAAGCACTTGACCATTTTGGCCCATTTGTCAGAACGGAATACAGACGGGGGTTTTCCGGGGGCTTCCATCAATTATTTCGGTCAAATAAGTGCCGGGAATAATATCTCCCGGAGAGTGAGTAATTGCCGCATGGCAGTTTTCGCGGCAATGCTACCACGTTAAGCGAATTAGGCGGAATGTAATCGAATTAGTTAACTAAACAGGGAATTACTTTCGCCAAAAAGGAACGCAGACAAAAGGCACCAACTTCGACTTAAAGCTGACAGCTTAGAGTTGGGTTTTTTGTATAGAACAGTACCTAAACTTGTGTATTTTCCAATATTTATACCATATTTATGATATAATATATTGTATTTACGAATTTTAATTATCTTTATAAAGCAAGTCTCTCAGTTTTCGTATTTTAAGATCCCTCGGAAGGGTAGGCTTTCGGTTATTTTTAGTATTTATAAGATCAAAACGTATTAATAAGCTTCGCTAGAAATTTTCAGAAAAATAATAGAAAAATGCCACGGTTACAATCTCTTTGATAAGAGGAATATCTATCAATAGCTCTAGGAACCAATTTTCACATCCTTCAGAGGCTATAATTATTTTTAGAAGCCTAAAACCTATTAATAAGCTTGTATACCAATTTTCAGATCATTATAATGGCTCATTTCACGGTTATGAAAATGAAAAACCTATCAATTATTATCCCAATTTTCCAAATATATATATATAATATATTTTACAAAAATTTCTACTCACATAACCAATTCATGCGCTCCGTGTACTCGACCTTGCGCTTGAGATCCTTGACCAGGGCGCGAAAGTCGTCGTCGTTGAAGTGGCACTGGATGATCGTGTTGTTCAGCTGCAGGATGCTGTACTCGTTGTTGCCATTGTTCCCGTTTCCATTCCCATTCCCATTTCCGTTCCCGTTTCCATTCCCGTTCCCATTATTCGAGGCAGCCGCCATGGCCATTGCATCCCTGGCCCCATTCAGCGCATTCGACTCGATATCGGTGGCACTGGCTCTCAGCTTGTTGTGGCCAATGCCCAGTCCAGTTCCTCCTCCTCCTCCTGCTCCTGGTCCTCCTCCTCCACCGCCTATGCCAATGCCGATGCCATCACCATCCACATTGCTGCAGGACTTGCTCAGTATGATGGTGGCCCGGTTGGCTATCGAATTGGCGGCCAGCAGATGCTCTCCGGCCGCTCCGCAGCTGCCGCGATGGAAGGGTAACGCCTTTCCAGCGGCACAGTTGTTGTTCTTCAGCGTGATGCAGTGCAGCTGATTCTGCAGAGCGGCCTGGACAGCAGAGCAGTCGCTGGCCCGCCGCCGGCGTGGATTATCGCCGGCATCTGGGGCTGTCAATGCCAAGTGTTGCAGCGAGTGTTGCGGGTGTTGCTGCAGATGTTGCTGCTTCTGTTGCTGCTGCTGCAGCTGCTGGTTGCTACTTGGATTATTGATACTTGGCTGTGGCTGGTTGTTGGACGCTCCGGTGGAGGCAAGGCCGCCTCCGGTAACGGAAACGGAAACGGAGCCAGAGCTGGATGCTATGGGTGTGACTGGTGGCTGCTGCTGCTGCTGCTGCTGTGGATCGCTGGTGGCCACACTGCTGGCCATATTCGACATTGATGTGGACATGTTGTTGTTGTTCTGTATGCTGTTGCAATTGTTGTTGTTATTGTTGTTATTATTGTTATTATTGTTGGTGGTGTTTGTGGTGTTGGTGGTGGTATCGCTGGCAGTCAGCTGAAGGCTGCAACTCGGCGGCACCTGCTGCTGCTGCTGCTGCTGCTGCTGCTGCTGCCTGATGCGATGCTGCTGCTCTTGCTCCTCGTAGAACTGTATGAGCAGCTCCTCAAGCAGGGCTATGGGCGAGTTGGAGCAAAAGGATTGCGAGGCGCTGGCCGAGACCGAAACGGAACCGGAAACAGTGGCCGTGCCGCTAATGGTGGAGCTGCTCGAGGATTTGCGTCGCACGGTGGTCGATGTGGTGGTCACGGCAATAACCGGTTGCGCCTGTTGCTGCTCCGCCTCCTCTAGCTCCTCCTCCTCCTCGTCGTCCTCCTCCTCCTGCTCGGGGCTCTTTACTGCTAGCTCCTGCTGATCCTGGTCGTGCTCCTCCAGTTCACTGCTACTCACCGCCTCTATGCTGTTGTTGCTACTGCTGCTGACACAATCCCCTGCTGCTGTTATTGCTGCTGGCGCTGCTCCTGCTCCGGCTCCTGTGCCCGCTGCAAGCGCTGCCAGGGGCCCCGCTATGGCCGCCGTGGCCGCTGCCAAAACAATGGCCCTCTGGTGCTCCTTGCCCGGATCAAAGATCGAGTGACGCAGCAGGATCTCCTGCAGCTGTCGCCGCTGCCTCCTGGCACTGTACGGATTCACCAGGCGAAAGTCACCGTAAAATTTGGACAAATAACGCACCCGGGATGCAATATAACCGATCTTGCGCAACAGTCGCACATCCGCCTGCTGCAATTGCAGTTGCAACTGTTGATGTTGATGCTGATGTTGGTGTTGATGTTGGTGTTCCTGTTGGCCACTGCGCTGCAGTGCCGCATGGCCACTGGTGCTGCTACTTAGAGAGGACCCCTCCTGGATCTCCACGTATTCGCACTCCTCACTATCCTCGCTCTCCACCGGGCTGCTGTCCTCGATGTCGCTGGTGGCGAGCAGGAGTGCTGCTGCTGTTGCTGCTGCTGCTGCTACTTCTACTGCTGCTTCTACAGCTGCTGCCCCAGTGGCTCCAGTTGCTCCTGCTCCAGTGGTCACTGTGCTTGCTGTACCGCCTCCACCGCCGCCGGCTATAACCGTTGTGGTCGTGGTGGTTGCTGTGGTTGCAGCCGCATGGATTTCGGTCTCGGTTATGGTGGTGGTTATGATCGTGAGGGTCTCTAGCGTGTCCTCGTCACTGCTGCTGGTTCCAGTTGCTGTTGCTGCTGCTGCTGCTGCAGGTGTTGCTCCTGCTGTTGCAGTTGCTGCTGCTGCTGTTGCTGCTGCTCCTGTTGCCGCTGTTGCCGCTGTTGCTGCTGTTGCTGCTCCTGTTGCTGCTGTTGCTGCTCCTGCTGCAGTTGCTGCTGCTGTAGATGCTGCACTGCTGCTGCCGCGTCGACTGCTACTGCTGTTGCAGCCGCTGTCCTGGTACATTTATAGGCAACCCTGGCTAACCCGGCTGTGGTGACTTCTCTCCCTCTCTGTTGGTGTAGCAGGGATGCCCAATGCTGACCCCAAGTGGCCCCAAAAGTCGGCTTCTGCTACGTTTTCTCACGTAGATTGCCTTGCAGTTCTCTGGTCCTTGGCCAGCGTGTCCTTAATTGTTTTATGCTTACGATTACTTTTATATTTTCTCCTATTTGTATTTGATTCGCTGCATAAATTAATTTCACCAATGAAGGAAGGACACACAGAGACGGAGAGACGGTGAGACAGAGAGACAGAGCGAGAGGAGAGGAGTGGGGTGTTGTGTGTGTGCTGTGCTGTGCTGTTGTTCTTGTATTTTGTATATTTTTTACGAGGCTGGCGCCTTTTTATGACCGTTTCCTTTTGTTACTTGCAATTTGTTTTTGATGTTTATGCCACGCCAGCAAAGTTATGCAAATTTCCAACTCGGCTCAGCTCTCAGCTCCACACTCTCACTCAGTCAGTCTCTCTGACATATATATATATATATATATATATATATATCTAGATATATATGCATGTATATAGGTATATCGCGCATACGCAGCGTATACTTATTCCGTGTCTGGCCGCTCAAATCAAATCAAATTCAGTGGAAAAGTTGTCGCCACGCGCATTGTTTCCTTCGTTCTTTTTTTTTGGGGCATGTCAACCGCTTCGCCTACTTTTCTGTTTTCTTGGTGTTCTTTTTTAGTTGTTGTTGTTGTTGTTGCTGTTGCTTTTTTGCTCCAGTTGGCGCCTGTTGGTGTGTGTTTTACATTTTATTGTGTTTTAATTTGCATTATTCAACCGTTTGTCCGCCTGTCCGACTTGTTCCTGCCTGCTGCCTGGCTAGGCTCTCACAGAGCAGCGTCACTTCCGCTTCCGTTTTGGCGCTGGCAAATCTGCAAAAAGGAAAATAAGGCAAAAACGAACATTTCTATGAGTCTCTTGAATTAATAATAATAAAAGTTTCTATTATACAATGTTAAATGTTTATTTCTGATTTCTGTTTTAGTTAAACCCACAATTTGGTTTTAAATCAAAGAAAAACACCAACTCTTGGCCTTAATTAATACAAAATCAATCAAGGAGACACCAGAGCAGAATCAACAAATAAACAAATGGATAAATGTATTGGCAGCAGCAGCAATGGAACACAACAATGTAAATATTTTATGAAATACTTTTACTACTTGCTGCTGCTGCTGCTGTGCTGTCTGTTTGTTTGTTGTGACAATCGATTGGAATGTGCAGCAAACAGGGAAGCTGGGCTTTGGTGACAGGTGGAGACAGGTGGACACGTGGACACTTGGACAGGTGGACAGGTGGACAGGCGAAAGGCGGTGGTGGTCGGTCACTCCACAACAATCCCCAATAAGCAGGTGAGCTCCCGACCGCAGAGACAAAGGCGTTACCCATTGGCGGTCAGCCCGAGTGCCCACATAGAAGAGGTGATAGCTCCTTGGCACCGAGAGAAATAGTTAACATCGATTTTTGTAACAAAAACAAATAAGTTACTTAAAAAAATAGCAAAATTACAAAGAAATATTTATAGAGACAAAAGAAAAAAAAAAATATTAAATTGAGATTAATGATCTGTATTTTTCTTTTCAGTGTAACCAAACAACAGGCAATTGCACAAAGCAACGACTGCCGGTCGGTCGGTTGGTTCGTTGGTCAACTGAGGCAGCAACAGCAACTGCAGCAGCAGCAGCTGCAGCAGCAACACTGCAACATGGCAACATCAGCAACTGTCGCCGACGTTGTGACAATGACAGCAAATGTCAAACAGACCCCGCCCCCCACCCAGATCCACCCCATTAAGTGCAGTATCGCCATCTCGCTCGCCCTGTTCATCTGTCAATCAGTTTATCTGTCTCTTTTGTTTGTCCGTAGGGCAGCAACTCGTGTGCAACTGCCACAATGCGCCGGCTGAGACAAAGGGCAGCAACATGGCTGTGGCATTTCCCGGTGGCATCAGCATTTACGGTGGCAGGAGACGGTGCCAAGGAACTCGGACTCGGACTCGGACTAAGGAGACTGGCTTAAAGGGATTGAGCGAGACAACGCATTCTACAACACTAGCCACAAACAATTAGTTTTAACAAAATAACAGAAAACAAGAATAGAAACTAACCTTAGGATTGTATCGGAAGTAGATCATAGCTAAACACCAAATATTCACATTCTTTGAATCGATATTTATCGATTTTTTTATATGACAATTTTTTCAACATATCAAAGTTTAAAAAATTCATAACTAAGTCAAAAAAACATTAACTGTAATCTGGAAAGCATTTACGTGTTAGTTTTTGATAGGTTAACAAATCTGCATACCTAAATTGACGTTTTAAAAAATCCTAATTTTTGCTAATTTTCGTAAATTTTAATGATGTAACCCCTTTTTTTTTTGCAAAAATTGAAAATTTGTGAAATTTTTTGTTTTTTGCCGGAGATGGCTAGATCGATTCGGCTGTCGATGCTGATCAAGAATATATATGCTTTATAGGGTCGGAAATGACTCCTAAATTTAATATTTAAAAAAATGTGAATTTTGGCCGATTTTCGTAAATTTTAATGATTTTGCAAAAATTGAAAATTTGTGAAATTTTTTGTTTTTTGCCGGAGATGGCTAGATCGATTCGGCTGTCGATGCTGATCAAGAATATATATGCTTTATAGGGTCAGAAATGACTCCTAAATTTAATATTTAAAAAAATGTGAATTTTGGCCGATTTTCGTAAATTTTAATGATGTAACCCCTTTCCTTTTTTTGCAAAAATTGAAAATTTGTGAAATTTTTTGTTTTTTGCCGGAGATGGCTAGATCGATTCGGCTGTCGATGCTGATCAAGAATATATATGCTTTATAGGGTCGGAAATGACTCCTAAATTTAATATTTAAAAAAATGTGAATTTTGGCCAATTTTCGTAAATTTTAATGATGTAACCCCTTTCCTTTTTTTGCAAAAATTGAAAATTTGTGGAATTTTTTGTTTTTTGCCGGAGATGGCTAGATCGATTCGGCTGTCGATGCTGATCAAGAATATATATGCTTTATAGGGTCGGAAATGACTCCTAAATTTAATATTTAAAAAAATGTGAATTTTGGCCAATTTTCGTAAATTTTAATGATGTAACCCCTTTCCTTTTTTTGCAAAAATTGAAAATTTGTGAAATTTTTTGTTTTTTGCCGGAGATGGCTAGATCGATTCGGCTGTCGATGCTGATCAAGAATATATATGCTTTATAGGGTCGGAAATGACTCCTAAATTTAATATTTAAAAAAATGTGAATTTTGGCCAATTTTCGTAAATTTTAATGATGTAACCCCTTTCCTTTTTTTGCAAAAATTGAAAATTTGTGAAATTTTTTGTTTTTTGCCGGAGATGGCTAGATCGATTCGGCTGTCGATGCTGATCAAGAATATATATGCTTTATAGGGTCGGAAATGACTCCTAAATTTAATATTTAAAAAAATGTGAATTTTGGCCAATTTTCGTAAATTTTAATGATGTAACCCCTTTCCTTTTTTTGCAAAAATTGAAAATTTGTGAAATTTTTTGTTTTTTGCCGGAGATGGCTAGATCGATTCGGCTGTCGATGCTGATCAAGAATATATATGCTTTATAGGGTCGGAAATGACTCCTAAATTTAATATTTAAAAAAATGTGAATTTTGGCCAATTTTCGTAAATTTTAATGATGTAACCCCTTTCCTTTTTTTGCAAAAATTGAAAATTTGTGAAATTTTTTGTTTTTTGCCGGAGATGGCTAGATCGATTCGGCTGTCGATGCTGATCAAGAATATATATGCTTTATAGGGTCGGAAATGACTCCTAAATTTAATATTTAAAAAAATGTGAATTTTGGCCAATTTTCGTAAATTTTAATGATGTAACCCCTTTCCTTTTTTTGCAAAAATTGAAAATTTGTGAAATTTTTTGTTTTTTGCCGGAGATGGCTAGATCGATTCGGCTGTCGATGCTGATCAAGAATATATATGCTTTATAGGGTCGGAAATGACTCCTAAATTTAATATTTAAAAAAATGTGAATTTTGGCCAATTTTCGTAAATTTTAATGATGTAACCCCTTTCCTTTTTTTGCAAAAATTGAAAATTTGTGAAATTTTTTGTTTTTTGCCGGAGATGGCTAGATCGATTCGGCTGTCGATGCTGATCAAGAATATATATGCTTTATAGGGTCGGAAATGACTCCTAAATTTAATATTTAAAAAAATGTGCATTTTGGCCGATTTTCGTAAATTTTAATGATGTAACCCCTTTCCTTTTTTTGCAAAAATTGAAAATTTGTAAAATTTTTTGTTTTTTGCCGGAGATGGCTAGATCGATTCGGCTGTCGATGCTGATCAAGAATATATATGCTTTATAGGGTCGGAAATGACTCCTAAATTTAATATTTAAAAAAATGTGCATTTTGGCCGATTTTCGTAAATTTTAATGATGTAACCCCTTTCCTTTTTTTGCAAAAATTGAAAATTTGTGAAATTTTTTGTTTTTTGCCGGAGATGGCTAGATCGATTCGGCTGTCGATGCTGATCAAGAATATATATGCTTTATAGGGTCGGAAATGACTCCTAAATTTAATATTTAAAAAAATGTGCATTTTGGCCGATTTTCGTAAATTTTAATGATGTAACCCCTTTCCTTTTTTTGCAAAAATTGAAAATTTGTGAAATTTTTTGTTTTTTGCCGGAGATGGCTAGATCGATTCGGCTGTCGATGCTGATCAAGAATATATATGCTTTATAGGGTCGGAAATGACTCCTAAATTTAATATTTAAAAAAATGTGAATTTTGGCCGATTTTCGTAAATTTTAATGATGTAACCCCTTTCCTTTTTTTGCAAAAATTGAAAATTTGTGAAATTTTTTGTTTTTTGCCGGAGATGGCTAGATCGATTCGGCTGTCGATGCTGATCAAGAATATATATGCTTTATAGGGTCGGAAATGACTCCTAAATTTAATATTTAAAAAAATGTGAATTTTGGCCGATTTTCGTAAATTTTAATGATGTAACCCCTTTCCTTTTTTTGCAAAAATTGAAAATTTGTGAAATTTTTTGTTTTTTGCCGGAGATGGCTAGATCGATTCGGCTGTCGATGCTGATCAATAATATATATGCTTTATAGGGTCGGAAATGACTCCTAAATTTAATATTTAAAAAAATGTGAATTTTGGCCAATTTTCGTAAATTTTAATGATGTAACCCCTTTCCTTTTTTTGCAAAAATTGAAAATTTGTGAAATTTTTTGTTTTTTGCCGGAGATGGCTAGATCGATTCGGCTGTCGATGCTGATCAAGAATATATATGCTTTATAGGGTCGGAAATGACTCCTAAATTTAATATTTAAAAAAATGTGAATTTTGGCCGATTTTCGTAAATTTTAATGATGTAACCCCTTTCCTTTTTTTGCAAAAATTGAAAATTTGTGAAATTTTTTGTTTTTTGCCGGAGATGGCTAGATCGATTCGGCTGTCGATGCTGATCAATAATATATATGCTTTATAGGGTCGGAAATGACTCCTAAATTTAATATTTAAAAAAATGTGAATTTTGGCCAATTTTCGTAAATTTTAATGATGTAACCCCTTTCCTTTTTTTGCAAAAATTGAAAATTTGTGAAATTTTTTGTTTTTTGCCGGAGATGGCTAGATCGATTCGGCTGTCGATGCTGATCAAGAATATATATGCTTTATAGGGTCGGAAATGACTCCTAAATTTAATATTAAAAAAAAAGTGAATTTTGGCCAATTTTCGTAAATTTTAATGATGTAACCCCTTTCCTTTTTTTGCAAAAATTGAAAATTTGTGAAATTTTTTGTTTTTTGCCGGAGATGGCTAGATCGATTCGGCTGTCGATGCTGATCAAGAATATATATGCTTTATAGGGTCGGAAATGACTCCTAAATTTAATATTTAAAAAAATGTGAATTTTGGCCAATTTTCGTAAATTTTAATGATGTAACCCCTTTCCTTTTTTTGCAAAAATTGAAAATTTGTGAAATTTTTTGTTTTTTGCCGGAGATGGCTAGATCGATTCGGCTGTCGATGCTGATCAAGAATATATATGCTTTATAGGGTCGGAAATGACTCCTAAATTTAATATTTAAAAAAATGTGAATTTTGGCCAATTTTCGTAAATTTTAATGATGTAACCCCTTTCCTTTTTTTGCAAAAATTGAAAATTTGTGAAATTTTTTGTTTTTTGCCGGAGATGGCTAGATCGATTCGGCTGTCGATGCTGATCAAGAATATATATGCTTTATAGGGTCGGAAATGACTCCTAAATTTAATATTTAAAAAAATGTGCATTTTGGCCGATTTTCGTAAATTTTAATGATGTAACCCCTTTCCTTTTTTTGCAAAAATTGAAAATTTGTGAAATTTTTTGTTTTTTGCCGGAGATGGCTAGATCGATTCGGCTGTCGATGCTGATCAAGAATATATATGCTTTATAGGGTCGGAAATGACTCCTAAATTTAATATTTAAAAAAATGTGCATTTTGGCCAATTTTCGTAAATTTTAATGATGTAACCCCTTTCCTTTTTTTGCAAAAATTGAAAATTTGTGAAATTTTTTGTTTTTTGCCGGAGATGGCTAGATCGATTCGGCTGTCGATGCTGATCAAGAATATATATGCTTTATAGGGTCGGAAATGACTCCTAAATTTAATATTTAAAAAAATGTGAATTTTGGCCAATTTTCGTAAATTTTAATGATGTAACCCCTTTCCTTTTTTTGCAAAAATTGAAAATTTGTGAAATTTTTTGTTTTTTGCCGGAGATGGCTAGATCGATTCGGCTGTCGATGCTGATCAAGAATATATATGCTTTATAGGGTCGGAAATGACTCCTAAATTTAATATTTAAAAAAATGTGAATTTTGGCCAATTTTCGTAAATTTTAATGATGTAACCCCTTTCCTTTTTTTGCAAAAATTGAAAATTTGTGAAATTTTTTGTTTTTTGCCGGAGATGGCTAGATCGATTCGGCTGTCGATGCTGATCAAGAATATATATGCTTTATAGGGTCGGAAATGACTCCTAAATTTAATATTTAAAAAAATGTGAATTTTGGCCAATTTTCGTAAATTTTAATGATGTAACCCCTTTCCTTTTTTTGCAAAAATTGAAAATTTGTGAAATTTTTTGTTTTTTGCCGGAGATGGCTAGATCGATTCGGCTGTCGATGCTGATCAAGAATATATATGCTTTATAGGGTCGGAAATGACTCCTAAATTTAATATTTAAAAAAATGTGAATTTTGGCCAATTTTCGTAAATTTTAATGATGTAACCCCTTTCTTTTTTTTGCAAAAATTGAAAATTTGTGAAATTTTTTGTTTTTTGCCGGAGATGGCTAGATCGATTCGGCTGTCGATGCTGATCAAGAATATATATGCTTTATAGGGTCGGAAATGACTCCTAAATTTAATATTTAAAAAAATGTGAATTTTGGCCAATTTTCGTAAATTTTAATGATGTAACCCCTTTCCTTTTTTTGCAAAAATTGAAAATTTGTGAAATTTTTTGTTTTTTGCCGGAGATGGCTAGATCGATTCGGCTGTCGATGCTGATCAAGAATATATATGCTTTATAGGGTCGGAAATGACTCCTAAATTTAATATTTAAAAAAATGTGAATTTTGGCCAATTTTCGTAAATTTTAATGATGTAACCCCTTTCCTTTTTTTGCAAAAATTGAAAATTTGTGAAATTTTTTGTTTTTTGCCGGAGATGGCTAGATCGATTCGGGTGTCGATGCTGATCAAGAATATATATGCTTTATAGGGTCGGAAATGACTCCTAAATTTAATATTTAAAAAAATGTGCATTTTGGCCAATTTTCGTAAATTTTAATGATGTAACCCCTTTCCTTTTTTTGCAAAAATTGAAAATTTGTGAAATTTTTTGTTTTTTGCCGGAGATGGCTAGATCGATTCGGCTGTCGATGCTGATCAAGAATATATATGCTTTATAGGGTCGGAAATGACTCCTAAATTTAATATTTAAAAAAATGTGAATTTTGGCCAATTTTCGTAAATTTTAATGATGTAACCCCTTTCTTTTTTTTGCAAAAATTGAAAATTTGTGAAATTTTTTGTTTTTTGCCGGAGATGGCTAGATCGATTCGGCTGTCGATGCTGATCAAGAATATATATGCTTTATAGGGTCGGAAATGACTCCTAAATTTAATATTTAAAAAAATGTGAATTTTGGCCAATTTTCGTAAATTTTAATGATGTAACCCCTTTCCTTTTTTTGCAAAAATTGAAAATTTGTGAAATTTTTTGTTTTTTGCCGGAGATGGCTAGATCGATTCGGCTGTCGATGCTGATCAAGAATATATATGCTTTATAGGGTCGGAAATGACTCCTAAATTTAATATTTAAAAAAATGTGAATTTTGGCCAATTTTCGTAAATTTTAATGATGTAACCCCTTTCCTTTTTTTGCAAAAATTGAAAATTTGTGAAATTTTTTGTTTTTTGCCGGAGATGGCTAGATCGATTCGGCTGTCGATGCTGATCAAGAATATATATGCTTTATAGGGTCGGAAATGACTCCTAAATTTAATATTTAAAAAAATGTGAATTTTGGCCGATTTTCGTAAATTTTAATGATGTAACCCCTTTCCTTTTTTTGCAAAAATTTAAAATTTGTGAAATTTTTTGTTTTTTGCCGGAGATGGCTAGATCGATTCGGCTGTCGATGCTGATCAAGAATATATATGCTTTATAGGGTCGGAAATGACTCCTAAATTTAATATTTAAAAAAATGTGAATTTTGGCCAATTTTCGTAAATTTTAATGATGTAACCCCTTTCTTTTTTTTGCAAAAATTGAAAATTTGTGAAATTTTTTGTTTTTTGCCGGAGATGGCTAGATCGATTCGGCTGTCGATGCTGATCAAGAATATATATGCTTTATAGGGTCGGAAATGACTCCTAAATTTAATATTTAAAAAAATGTGAATTTTGGCCAATTTTCGTAAATTTTAATGATGTAACCCCTTTCCTTTTTTTGCAAAAATTGAAAATTTGTGAAATTTTTTGTTTTTTGCCGGAGATGGCTAGATCGATTCGGCTGTCGATGCTGATCAAGAATATATATGCTTTATAGGGTCGGAAATGACTCCTAAATTTAATATTTAAAAAAATGTGAATTTTGGCCAATTTTCGTAAATTTTAATGATGTAACCCCTTTCCTTTTTTTGCAAAAATTGAAAATTTGTGAAATTTTTTGTTTTTTGCCGGAGATGGCTAGATCGATTCGGGTGTCGATGCTGATCAAGAATATATATGCTTTATAGGGTCGGAAATGACTCCTAAATTTAATATTTAAAAAAATGTGCATTTTGGCCAATTTTCGTAAATTTTAATGATGTAACCCCTTTCCTTTTTTTGCAAAAATTGAAAATTTGTGAAATTTTTTGTTTTTTGCCGGAGATGGCTAGATCGATTCGGCTGTCGATGCTGATCAAGAATATATATGCTTTATAGGGTCGGAAATGACTCCTAAATTTAATATTTAAAAAAATGTGAATTTTGGCCAATTTTCGTAAATTTTAATGATGTAACCCCTTTCTTTTTTTTGCAAAAATTGAAAATTTGTGAAATTTTTTGTTTTTTGCCGGAGATGGCTAGATCGATTCGGCTGTCGATGCTGATCAAGAATATATATGCTTTATAGGGTCGGAAATGACTCCTAAATTTAATATTTAAAAAAATGTGAATTTTGGCCAATTTTCGTAAATTTTAATGATGTAACCCCTTTCCTTTTTTTGCAAAAATTGAAAATTTGTGAAATTTTTTGTTTTTTGCCGGAGATGGCTAGATCGATTCGGCTGTCGATGCTGATCAAGAATATATATGCTTTATAGGGTCGGAAATGACTCCTAAATTTAATATTTAAAAAAATGTGAATTTTGGCCAATTTTCGTAAATTTTAATGATGTAACCCCTTTCCTTTTTTTGCAAAAATTGAAAATTTGTGAAATTTTTTGTTTTTTGCCGGAGATGGCTAGATCGATTCGGCTGTCGATGCTGATCAAGAATATATATGCTTTATAGGGTCGGAAATGACTCCTAAATTTAATATTTAAAAAAATGTGAATTTTGGCCGATTTTCGTAAATTTTAATGATGTAACCCCTTTCCTTTTTTTGCAAAAATTGAAAATTTGTGAAATTTTTTGTTTTTTGCCGGAGATGGCTAGATCGATTCGGCTGTCGATGCTGATCAAGAATATATATGCTTTATAGGGTCGGAAATGACTCCTAAATTTAATATTTAAAAAAATGTGAATTTTGGCCAATTTTCGTAAATTTTAATGATGTAACCCCTTTCCTTTTTTTGCAAAAATTGAAAATTTGTGAAATTTTTTGTTTTTTGCCGGAGATGGCTAGATCGATTCGGCTGTCGATGCTGATCAAGAATATATATGCTTTATAGGGTCGGAAATGACTCCTAAATTTAATATTTAAAAAAATGTGAATTTTGGCCAATTTTCGTAAATTTTAATGATGTAACCCCTTTCTTTTTTTTGCAAAAATTGAAAATTTGTGAAATTTTTTGTTTTTTGCCGGAGATGGCTAGATCGATTCGGCTGTCGATGCTGATCAAGAATATATATGCTTTATAGGGTCGGAAATGACTCCTAAATTTAATATTTAAAAAAATGTGAATTTTGGCCAATTTTCGTAAATTTTAATGATGTAACCCCTTTCCTTTTTTTGCAAAAATTGAAAATTTGTGAAATTTTTTGTTTTTTGCCGGAGATGGCTAGATCGATTCGGCTGTCGATGCTGATCAAGAATATATATGCTTTATAGGGTCGGAAATGACTCCTAAATTTAATATTTAAAAAAATGTGAATTTTGGCCAATTTTCGTAAATTTTAATGATGTAACCCCTTTCCTTTTTTTGCAAAAATTGAAAATTTGTGAAATTTTTTGTTTTTTGCCGGAGATGGCTAGATCGATTCGGGTGTCGATGCTGATCAAGAATATATATGCTTTATAGGGTCGGAAATGACTCCTAAATTTAATATTTAAAAAAATGTGCATTTTGGCCAATTTTCGTAAATTTTAATGATGTAACCCCTTTCCTTTTTTTGCAAAAATTGAAAATTTGTGAAATTTTTTGTTTTTTGCCGGAGATGGCTAGATCGATTCGGCTGTCGATGCTGATCAAGAATATATATGCTTTATAGGGTCGGAAATGACTCCTAAATTTAATATTTAAAAAAATGTGAATTTTGGCCAATTTTCGTAAATTTTAATGATGTAACCCCTTTCTTTTTTTTGCAAAAATTGAAAATTTGTGAAATTTTTTGTTTTTTGCCGGAGATGGCTAGATCGATTCGCCTGTCGATGCTGATCAAGAATATATATGCTTTATAGGGTCGGAAATGACTCCTAAATTTAATATTTAAAAAAATGTGAATTTTGGCCAATTTTCGTAAATTTTAATGATGTAACCCCTTTCCTTTTTTTGCAAAAATTGAAAATTTGTGAAATTTTTTGTTTTTTGCCGGAGATGGCTAGATCGATTCGGCTGTCGATGCTGATCAAGAATATATATGCTTTATAGGGTCGGAAATGACTCCTAAATTTAATATTTAAAAAAATGTGAATTTTGGCCAATTTTCGTAAATTTTAATGATGTAACCCCTTTCCTTTTTTTGCAAAAATTGAAAATTTGTGAAATTTTTTGTTTTTTGCCGGAGATGGCTAGATCGATTCGGCTGTCGATGCTGATCAAGAATATATATGCTTTATAGGGTCGGAAATGACTCCTAAATTTAATATTTAAAAAAATGTGAATTTTGGCCGATTTTCGTAAATTTTAATGATGTAACCCCTTTCCTTTTTTTGCAAAAATTGAAAATTTGTGAAATTTTTTGTTTTTTGCCGGAGATGGCTAGATCGATTCGGCTGTCGATGCTGATCAAGAATATATATGCTTTATAGGGTCGGAAATGACTCCTAAATTTAATATTTAAAAAAATGTGAATTTTGGCCAATTTTCGTAAATTTTAATGATGTAACCCCTTTCCTTTTTTTGCAAAAATTGAAAATTTGTGAAATTTTTTGTTTTTTGCCGGAGATGGCTAGATCGATTCGGCTGTCGATGCTGATCAAGAATATATATGCTTTATAGGGTCGGAAATGACTCCTAAATTTAATATTTAAAAAAATGTGAATTTTGGCCAATTTTCGTAAATTTTAATGATGTAACCCCTTTCCTTTTTTTTGCAAAAATTGAAAATTTGTGAAATTTTTTGTTTTTTGCCGGAGATGGCTAGATCGATTCGGCTGTCGATGCTGATCAAGAATATATATGCTTTATAGGGTCGGAAATGACTCCTAAATTTAATATTTAAAAAAATGTGCATTTTGGCCGATTTTCGTAAATTTTAATGATGTAACCCCTTTCCTTTTTTTGCAAAAATTGAAAATTTGTGAAATTTTTTGTTTTTTGCCGGAGATGGCTAGATCGATTCGGCTGTCGATGCTGATCAAGAATATATATGCTTTATAGGGTCGGAAATTACTCCTAAATTTAATATTTAAAAAAATGTGCATTTTGGCCGATTTTCGTAAATTTTAATGATGTAACCCCTTTCCTTTTTTTGCAAAAATTGAAAATTTGTGAAATTTTTTGTTTTTTGCCGGAGATGGCTAGATCGATTCGGCTGTCGATGCTGATCAAGAATATATATGCTTTATAGGGTCGGAAATGACTCCTAAATTTAATATTTAAAAAAATGTGCATTTTTGCCGATTTTCGTAAATTTTAATGATGTAACCCCTTTCCTTTTTTTGCAAAAATTGAAAATTTGTAAAATTTTTTGTTTTTTGCCGGAGATGGCTAGATCGATTCGGCTGTCGATGCTGATCAAGAATATATATGCTTTATAGGGTCGGAAATGACTCCTAAATTTAATATTTAAAAAAATGTGAATTTTGGCCGATTTTCGTAAATTTTAATGATGTAACCCCTTTCCTTTTTTTGCAAAAATTGAAAATTTGTGAAATTTTTTGTTTTTTGCCGGAGATGGCTAGATCGATTCGGCTGCCGATGCTGATCAATAATATATATGCTTTATAGGGTCGGAAATGACTCCTAAATTTAATATTTAAAAATATGTGAATTTTGGCCAATTTTCGTAAATTTTAATGATGTAACCCCTTTCCTTTTTTTGCAAAAATTGAAAATTTGTGAAATTTTTTGTTTTTTGCCGGAGATGGCTAGATCGATTCGGCTGTCGATGCTGATCAAGAATATATATGCTTTATAGGGTCGGAAATGACTCCTAAATTTAATATTTAAAAAAATGTGCATTTTGGCCGATTTTCGTAAATTTTAATGATGTAACCCCTTTCCTTTTTTTGCAAAAATTGAAAATTTGTGAAATTTTTTGTTTTTTGCCGGAGATGGCTAGATCGATTCGGCTGTCGATGCTGATCAAGAATATATATGCTTTATAGGGTCGGAAATGACTCCTAAATTTAATATTTAAAAAAATGTGCATTTTGGCCAATTTTCGTAAATTTTAATGATGTAACCCCTTTCCTTTTTTTGCAAAAATTGAAAATTTGTGAAATTTTTTGTTTTTTGCCGGAGATGGCTAGATCGATTCGGTGCTGATCAAGAATATATATGCTTTATAGGGTCGGAAATGACTCCTAAATTTAATATTTAAAAAAATGTGAATTTTGGCCAATTTTCGTAAATTTTAATGATGTAACCCCTTTCCTTTTTTCGCAAAAATTGAAAATTTGTGAAATTTTTTGTTTTTTGCCGGAGATGGCTAGATCGATTCGGCTGTCGATGCTGATCAAGAATATATATGCTTTATAGGGTCGGAAATGACTCCTAAATTTAATATTTAAAAAAATGTGCATTTTGGCCGATTTTCGTAAATTTTAGTGATGTAACCCCTTTCCTTTTTTTGCAAAAATTGAAAATTTGTGAAATTTTTTGTTTTTTGCCGGAGATGGCTAGATCGATTCGGCTGTCGATGCTGATCAAGAATATATATGCTTTATAGGGTCGGAAATGACTCCTAAATTTAATATTTAAAAAAATGTGAATTTTGGCCAATTTTCGTAAATTTTAATGATGTAACCCCTTTCCTTTTTTTGCAAAAATTGAAAATTTGTGAAATTTTTTGTTTTTTGCCGGAGATGGCTAGATCGATTCGGCTGTCGATGCTGATCAAGAATATATATGCTTTATAGGGTCGGAAATGACTCCTAAATTTAATATTTAAAAAAATGTGAATTTTGGCCAATTTTCGTAAATTTTAATGATGTAACCCCTTTCCTTTTTTTGCAAAAATTGAAAATTTGTGAAATTTTTTGTTTTTTGCCGGAGATGGCTAGATCGATTCGGCTGTCGATGCTGATCAAGAATATATATGCTTTATAGGGTCGGAAATGACTCCTAAATTTAATATTTAAAAAAATGTGAATTTTGGCCAATTTTCGTAAATTTTAATGATGTAACCCCTTTCCTTTTTTTTGCAAAAATTGAAAATTTGTGAAATTTTTTGTTTTTTGCCGGAGATGGCTAGATCGATTCGGCTGTCGATGCTGATCAAGAATATATATGCTTTATAGGGTCGGAAATGACTCCTAAATTTAATATTTAAAAAAATGTGCATTTTGGCCGATTTTCGTAAATTTTAATGATGTAACCCCTTTCCTGTTTTTGCAAAAATTGAAAATTTGTGAAATTTTTTGTTTTTTGCCGGAGATGGCTAGATCGATTCGGCTGTCGATGCTGATCAAGAATATATATGCTTTATAGGGTCGGAAATTACTCCTAAATTTAATATTTAAAAAAATGTGCATTTTGGCCGATTTTCGTAAATTTTAATGATGTAACCCCTTTCCTTTTTTTGCAAAAATTGAAAATTTGTGAAATTTTTTGTTTTTTGCCGGAGATGGCTAGATCGATTCGGCTGTCGATGCTGATCAAGAATATATATGCTTTATAGGGTCGGAAATGACTCCTAAATTTAATATTTAAAAAAATGTGCATTTTGGCCGATTTTCGTAAATTTTAATGATGTAACCCCTTTCCTTTTTTTGCAAAAATTGAAAATTTGTAAAATTTTTTGTTTTTTGCCGGAGATGGCTAGATCGATTCGGCTGTCGATGCTGATCAAGAATATATATGCTTTATAGGGTCGGAAATGACTCCTAAATTTAATATTTAAAAAAATGTGAATTTTGGCCGATTTTCGTAAATTTTAATGATGTAACCCCTTTCCTTTTTTTGCAAAAATTGAAAATTTGTGAAATTTTTTGTTTTTTGCCGGAGATGGCTAGATCGATTCGGCTGCCGATGCTGATCAATAATATATATGCTTTATAGGGTCGGAAATGACTCCTAAATTTAATATTTAAAAATATGTGAATTTTGGCCAATTTTCGTAAATTTTAATGATGTAACCCCTTTCCTTTTTTTGCAAAAATTGAAAATTTGTGAAATTTTTTGTTTTTTGCCGGAGATGGCTAGATCGATTCGGCTGTCGATGCTGATCAAGAATATATATGCTTTATAGGGTCGGAAATGACTCCTAAATTTAATATTTAAAAAAATGTGCATTTTGGCCGATTTTCGTAAATTTTAATGATGTAACCCCTTTCCTTTTTTTGCAAAAATTGAAAATTTGTGAAATTTTTTGTTTTTTGCCGGAGATGGCTAGATCGATTCGGCTGTCGATGCTGATCAAGAATATATATGCTTTATAGGGTCGGAAATGACTCCTAAATTTAATATTTAAAAAAATGTGCATTTTGGCCAATTTTCGTAAATTTTAATGATGTAACCCCTTTCCTTTTTTTGCAAAAATTGAAAATTTGTGAAATTTTTTGTTTTTTGCCGGAGATGGCTAGATCGATTCGGCTGTCGATGCTGATCAAGAATATATATGCTTTATAGGGTCGGAAATGACTCCTAAATTTAATATTTAAAAAAATGTGCATTTTGGCCGATTTTCGTAAATTTTAGTGATGTAACCCCTTTCCTTTTTTTGCAAAAATTGAAAATTTGTGAAATTTTTTGTTTTTTGCCGGAGATGGCTAGATCGATTCGGCTGTCGATGCTGATCAAGAATATATATGCTTTATAGGGTCGGAAATGACTCCTAAATTTAATATTTAAAAAAATGTGAATTTTGGCCAATTTTCGTAAATTTTAATGATGTAACCCCTTTCCTTTTTTTGCAAAAATTGAAAATTTGTGAAATTTTTTGTTTTTTGCCGGAGATGGCTAGATCGATTCGGCTGTCGATGCTGATCAAGAATATATATGCTTTATAGGGTCGGAAATGACTCCTAAATTTAATATTTAAAAAAATGTGAATTTTGGCCGATTTTCGTAAATTTTAATGATGTAACCCCTTTCCTTTTTTTGCAAAAATTGAAAATTTGTGAAATTTTTTGTTTTTTGCCGGAGATGGCTAGATCGATTCGGCTGTCGATGCTGATCAAGAATATATATGCTTTATAGGGTCGGAAATGACTCCTAAATTTAATATTTAAAAAAATGTGAATTTTGGCCAATTTTCGTAAATTTTAATGATGTAACCCCTTTCCTTTTTTTTGCAAAAATTGAAAATTTGTGAAATTTTTTGTTTTTTGCCGGAGATGGCTAGATCGATTCGGCTGTCGATGCTGATCAAGAATATATATGCTTTATAGGGTCGGAAATGACTCCTAAATTTAATATTTAAAAAAATGTGAATTTTGGCCAATTTTCGTAAATTTTAATGATGTAACCCCTTTCCTTTTTTTGCAAAAATTGAAAATTTGTGAAATTTTTTGTTTTTTGCCGGAGATGGCTAGATCGATTCGGCTGTCGATGCTGATCAAGAATATATATGCTTTATAGGGTCGGAAATGACTCCTAAATTTAATATTTAAAAAAATGTGAATTTTGGCCAATTTTCGTAAATTTTAATGATGTAACCCCTTTCCTTTTTTTGCAAAAATTGAAAATTTGTGAAATTTTTTGTTTTTTGCCGGAGATGGCTAGATCGATTCGGCTGTCGATGCTGATCAAGAATATATATGCTTTATAGGGTCGGAAATGACTCCTAAATTTAATATTTAAAAAAATGTGAATTTTGGCCAATTTTCGTAAATTTTAATGATGTAACCCCTTTCCTTTTTTTGCAAAAATTGAAAATTTGTGAAATTTTTTGTTTTTTGCCGGAGATGGCTAGATCGATTCGGCTGTCGATGCTGATCAAGAATATATATGCTTTATAGGGTCGGAAATGACTCCTAAATTTAATATTTAAAAAAATGTGAATTTTGGCCGATTTTCGTAAATTTTAATGATGTAACCCCTTTCCTTTTTTTGCAAAAATTGAAAATTTGTGAAATTTTTTGTTTTTTGCCGGAGATGGCTAGATCGATTCGGCTGTCGATGCTGATCAAGAATATATATGCTTTATAGGGTCGGAAATGACTCCTAAATTTAATATTTAAAAAAATGTGAATTTTGGCCAATTTTCGTAAATTTTAATGATGTAACCCCTTTCCTTTTTTTGCAAAAATTGAAAATTTGTGAAATTTTTTGTTTTTTGCCGGAGATGGCTAGATCGATTCGGCTGTCGATGCTGATCAAGAATATATATGCTTTATAGGGTCGGAAATGACTCCTAAATTTAATATTTAAAAAAATGTGAATTTTGGCCAATTTTCGTAAATTTTAATGATGTAACCCCTTTCCTTTTTTTGCAAAAATTGAAAATTTGTGAAATTTTTTGTTTTTTGCCGGAGATGGCTAGATCGATTCGGCTGTCGATGCTGATCAAGAATATATATGCTTTATAGGGTCGGAAATGACTCCTAAATTTAATATTTAAAAAAATGTGAATTTTGGCCGATTTTCGTAAATTTTAATGATGTAACCCCTTTCCTTTTTTTGCAAAAATTGAAAATTTGTGAAATTTTTTGTTTTTTGCCGGAGATGGCTAGATCGATTCGGCTGTCGATGCTGATCAAGAATATATATGCTTTATAGGGTCGGAAATGACTCCTAAATTTAATATTTAAAAAAATGTGAATTTTGGCCAATTTTCGTAAATTTTAATGATGTAACCCCTTTCCTTTTTTTGCAAAAATTTAAAATTTGTGAAATTTTTTGTTTTTTGCCGGAGATGGCTAGATCGATTCGGCTGTCGATGCTGATCAAGAATATATATGCTTTATAGGGTCGGAAATGACTCCTAAATTTAATATTTAAAAAAATGTGAATTTTGGCCGATTTTCGTAAATTTTAATGATGTAACCCCTTTCCTTTTTTTGCAAAAATTGAAAATTTGTGAAATTTTTTGTTTTTTGCCGGAGATGGCTAGATCGATTCGGCTGTCGATGCTGATCAAGAATATATATGCTTTATAGGGTCGGAAATGACTCCTAAATTTAATATTTAAAAAAATGTGAATTTTGGCCAATTTTCGTAAATTTTAATGATGTAACCCCTTTCCTTTTTTTGCAAAAATTGAAAATTTGTAAAATTTTTTGTTTTTTGCCGGAGATGGCTAGATCGATTCGGCTGTCGATGCTGATCAAGAATATATATGCTTTATAGGGTCGGAAATGACTCCTAAATTTAATATTTAAAAAAATGTGAATTTTGGCCAATTTTCGTAAATTTTAATGATGTAACCCCTTTCCTTTTTTTGCAAAAATTGAAAATTTGTGAAATTTTTTGTTTTTTGCCGGAGATGGCTAGATCGATTCGGCTGTCGATGCTGATCAAGAATATATATGCTTTATAGGGTCGGAAATGACTCCTAAATTTAATATTTAAAAAAATGTGAATTTTGGCCAATTTTCGTAAATTTTAATGATGTAACCCCTTTCCTTTTTTTGCAAAAATTGAAAATTTGTGAAATTTTTTTTTTTGCCGGAGATGGCTAGATCGATTCGGCTGTCGATGCTGATCAAGAATATATATGCTTTATAGGGTCGGAAATGACTCCTAAATTTAATATTTAAAAAAATGTGAATTTTGGCCAATTTTCGTAAATTTTAATGATGTAACCCCTTTCCTTTTTTTTGCAAAAATTGAAAATTTGTGAAATTTTTTGTTTTTTGCCGGAGATGGCTAGATCGATTCGGCTGTCGATGCTGATCAAGAATATATATGCTTTTTAGGGTCGGAAATGACTCCTAAATTTAATATTTAAAAAAATGTGAATTTTGGCCGATTTTCGTAAATTTTAATGATGTAACCCCTTTCCTTTTTTTGCAAAAATTGAAAATTTGTGAAATTTTTTGTTTTTTGCCGGAGATGGCTAGATCGATTCGGCTGTCGATGCTGATCAAGAATATATATGCTTTATAGGGTCGGAAATGACTCCTAAATTTAATATTTAAAAAAATGTGAATTTTGGCCAATTTTCGTAAATTTTAATGATGTAACCCCTTTCCTTTTTTTGCAAAAATTGAAAATTTGTGAAATTTTTTGTTTTTTGCCGGAGATGGCTAGATCGATTCGGCTGTCGATGCTGATCAAGAATATATATGCTTTATAGGGTCGGAAATGACTCCTAAATTTAATATTTAAAAAAATGTGAATTTTGGCCAATTTTCGTAAATTTTAATGATGTAACCCCTTTCCTTTTTTTGCAAAAATTGAAAATTTGTGAAATTTTTTGTTTTTTGCCGGAGATGGCTAGATCGATTCGGCTGTCGATGCTGATCAAGAATATATATGCTTTATAGGGTCGGAAATGACTCCTAAATTTAATATTTAAAAAAATGTGCATTTTGGCCAATTTTCGTAAATTTTAATGATGTAACCCCTTTCCTTTTTTTGCAAAAATTGAAAATTTGTGAAATTTTTTGTTTTTTGCCGGAGATGGCTAGATCGATTCGGCTGTCGATGCTGATCAAGAATATATATGCTTTATAGGGTCGGAAATGACTCCTAAATTTAATATTTAAAAAAATGTGAATTTTGGCCAATTTTCGTAAATTTTAATGATGTAACCCCTTTCCTTTTTTTGCAAAAATTGAAAATTTGTGAAATTTTTTTTTTTGCCGGAGATGGCTAGATCGATTCGGCTGTCGATGCTGATCAAGAATATATATGCTTTATAGGGTCGGAAATGACTCCTAAATTTAATATTTAAAAAAATGTGAATTTTGGCCAATTTTCGTAAATTTTAATGATGTAACCCCTTTCCTTTTTTTTGCAAAAATTGAAAATTTGTGAAATTTTTTGTTTTTTGCCGGAGATGGCTAGATCGATTCGGCTGTCGATGCTGATCAAGAATATATATGCTTTATAGGGTCGGAAATGACTCCTAAATTTAATATTTAAAAAAATGTGAATTTTGGCCAATTTTCGTAAATTTTAATGATGTAACCCCTTTCCTTTTTTTGCAAAAATTGAAAATTTGTGAAATTTTTTGTTTGTTGCCGGAGATGGCTAGATCGATTCGGCTGTCGATGCTGATCAAGAATATATATGCTTTTTAGGGTCGGAAATGACTCCTTCACATCGTTACAAGCTTCTAACTAAAAGTTAGTTAAAAAGTTACCCTGCCCTGCAAAAGCATAAAAATCCATTTTTTTATCTTAAAGATACGATTTCGAAAGATTTTGAGAAGGAACTTTAGTTACAAGAGAGCAATAAATTGCTTTAAAATGATTTTTAAATAATAATTAATAATGTAGTTAAAAAGCTTTGAATTGAAACCTAAATAAGTAAAAACAACAAACCATTAAATAATAAATAAATACACAAAAGCTTGTGTTCTCAAAATCAATTTAAATGCTTTTATTGTGGGCCATCAATATTCTGTGCCATTTTCATTGCAAACTTGCTGTTAGTTTTCTCCTTGTATAGTCTCGCTTTCCTTTTTAAAGGAAAAAGCATAGATAGCTTCTCAGATTCACCATTGCCGAGCCCTTTTCTTTTCGGGGTGTTCTTGGCAAATTCCGAACGCATTGCGAACAGCTAACGTGGCGTATCCGTTCGTGCGTTTCTGGTATGCTGACGATTCCGGCACGACAGGATGTGGCAAATGGTGGAAATGCTGGAAATGCTGAAAATGGTGGCGTGAAAGCCCCATGGAGGAAAACATGTGGCAAGCCCGAAGGTGGGTGGGATGGAGTGAAGGCAAGAAAGCGTCCGAAAAACGCTTCAAAAAAGATTCAACTTTGTTGCATCTAATTATGGGCAATTTGATTAGGGGCTCATAAACAAACAAGGGCGCTCACTTTTCCACGCAAAAATATATACACACTCACATACAGTACACTGAGAAAAATAATTATTAAAAGTTGAATTGTAGTTTATATATATTTGAATAATAAATATACAAAGATTGCAAGTGCAAGTGCTAGGTGCTTTTTTTGCCTAGCTTGTACGCCTTGTTAGCTCTTTTTAGTCTAATAAGAAGTCCTTTTGCATTGATTTTTTTTCAGTGTCGCCTCACACTTGGGTACCACACACATACACACACAAACGCACACAAGTGTCAATATGGAGCCGCAGGTGGCGCAATTGCCGACGCTGTCATGGCTGACAAAACGCAAACGCAAACAAAACCGCCGCCGCCGCCGCGGCCGCGGCCTTGTCCCAAAACTTCCCTCCACCCCGGGCCCACCTCTATAAACTTCAGCCCCCAGCTTTTCCCACCCACAAATAAAAAACAAACCCCAAAGGTCCCCAAAAAGAAGAAAAAAAAAACCCAGCCAAAATCAACGAGCATCGAAGCCAAGTAAAACAGCCGCCGCCAACTGTTGAATGGCGGCCACAAATTTCGCCAGAATTTTATTTATTTACAGAGACAGAGTCAAGCAAAATTAAATAAAATCAAATGTTTTTTAATAAGCCGAGGCCAAAAAGGACGAAAGCCGCAAAAACAAAGCGTTTAATTAAAGGTTAGTGGTTGTAAAATCAAGAAGCTTTAATTATGTAAACAGGTGGAATTTATTGCCAGCTTAGCTGTTCAATAATTATACAAATATTTGATTATCTGCAGGATTTATGTGTATTTTAATAACTGTAGATTGTGTGTGAGTGTGTGTGTGTGTCTATTATCCTGTGAGCATTTTTGGCAGCTTTTGTTTGAAATCAAGTTTATTATGGCGTTGCCAAGCAAATAGAATCAGGTTGAAATTGCCCATGGTCCATGCCCTGCAGTCCTGCATCAAAATGTGCAGCCTACTTTTAGGCCTTCACCCGGTTTTTTTACACAGAGAGAGAGAGGGGGAGAAAAAGCGAAAGAGACAGGACGAGAGAGGCAGAAAGAGAGAGCCAGCTAGTAGGGGAAATAAAAATGCTGCTACAACGACAGCGACACACATTTTGCGGTTGATATGAATATCGATTCGACCCCTTAACTGTGCCAGCATGCACACAGTCCCCCCCTTCGTTTTTTCGGGGGGACGGGGGAAAGCAGAGGTGGAAAAGAGGAGCCAAAGGACGAGGGGGAGGTGTGTCCACCCCACAAGCCACCGCACCAGCCTAACCAGAGCCGCCATGGTGGTCGCTTTCCCCACTCACTCTTAGCCCCGGTATGCAAACTAGAACTTTGTATAAATTTATGTGCACAACAATGTTTATGTTGTTGAATAAACGAGCAGTTTTGCCAGGACCTGCTCCATGTCCCCCTTCTACCCCTCTCTCTCTCTGTCATGCGAGTGTGTGTGTGTGTGTAATGGCAGGATGCAACATGAAAATGGCGTGTGGCTAGCAACGTTTTATTTGCTCGTTCTCTGGGCACTTTTCGTCCCTCTTTTACTGCCTGACTCTGACTCCGTGTGTTACTTCGTTTTTTGCACTGCACTTTGCATTTGGCTTAAAATAGAAATATGCCAGGACCTCACACACACACACACGCACTTACACATACCCTCTTTCACACACACACACATATAGTCACTTGCATGTGGCCATGTGAAGACATTCAATTTCAGCACGGAAATCGCTTAACAGCCCTAAATAATGGACAATAGGCTGGGGCCAAAATGGAAGGATACATGTGTGTGTGTATATATGCATTATCCTTTTGCCCTAAAAACCAATTAAATCCTTAAAATGTTTCAAAGAAATTAAGAAACCAAAGAAAGTTTTGGATAGCAAAACTATGTTAAAGTGTGTGTAAAAATTAGGCATCCCTGTGGTTTTTACTGGCCATTGACCAAGGACTTGGCATAGGCAAGGAACCAGAACCAAGGACCAGACGTCATGTCTGATCCTTTGATTTGATGGAACACACACACACACACTGGAAAAAAAAAAGAGAGAGAGGAAGGAAGGCACATACTTAGGAGCGTTCAATCAAACTAAGCGCAAACAAGCCTAGAGACATGAGACATGGAGACATAAGGACATGGAGACACGAGGACATGGAGACATAAGGACACGGAGAAATGGAGACATGGAGGCATGGCGACCTGAGAAGGATGCGTGAGAGAGAGAGAGAGAGGCACCTAGCTGGGCCAGAAAGAGATGAAAAACCGAGCCAACGAAGCGTACAAAAATAAACAAAAGCGTGGGAAGTTCGCAGGACCAAAAGGAAGTGCAAGAGAAAGGGAGCTATACAGGGAGAGAAAGAGAAACAGGGTAAGCAGTAGGTGTGTTGGGTTATGGGACACTCTCACACACACACACGCAAAGGGGAACTTACTTAAGCGAGTGATTTTCAGATTTTCCGCCTCTGCCTGTGTGTGTGTGTGTGTGTGGGTGTCCCTAAGCACATTAGTGTGCGTGTGTTGCCATTGTGATTTTAATTTTTTGATCGTCCAATCAAAAATTACAAGCGAAACCAATAAAATGTTTGCTTCTTTTGTGGACAAACTATTAATATTTTAGTAATTGTGAGTTTGTGCTGAGCTTGCTGTACGTTTGCACGTTAATCCGATTGATACTTGTCCGTTTGTTCATGTATCCCTTTAGCTCGTTTAATTTTTAATCCATTTATCCTTTAAATGTTATTTGTTATCCTTTATCCGAACCTACATCTCAGAGACTTTCAGAGTTATAAAAGCTGTTATTATTATAAATTTGTATCTACTTCTATTAATTATAATTCCTTAGTAATAAATAAATAAATATTAAGTAAGTGTTTCTCAAGTGAAAACAAAAAAGAACTATCTTCGGAACGCCGAAATTTATACGTCCTTGCAATTTGCAATTTATATGCAAATTAAAATTAAATTACATTTATATAACAATTTTTTCCAACAAATGGAAAGTTTAAAATGTCATAACTAAGCCAAAAATGCTTTAATTTTAATTCGGAAAGCATTCCTGTGTTAGTTTTTGTTACGTTTATAAATCTGCATACTCTATTTAAAATTTTAAAAAATTAAAATTTTTATCGATTTTTGAAAATTTTAATGATGTAACCCCTTTCCTTTTTTTGAAAAAATTGAACATTTTTTAAAATTTTATTTTTTTGCCAGAGACGTCTAGATCGATTCAGTTTTTGATGCTGATCAAGAATATCTATGATTTATAGGGTCGGAAATGACTCCTTCACATCGTTATAAGCTACTGACGAAAATTATAACACCTTCCAAGGATACTAAATACAAAAATTTGCCTCTTTTTTTGTGACGATTATCCTGGAAGGAATTTGATTGCCGATGAACCGTGCACCTGTGTATTTTAGACACGTGTCTCCGTATCCGTGTTCGTGGTTACCTCGGCGCTAGTTTAGAATCATTCATCATTCCCGGGACAACATAGTTGTAAATAATGTTACCCACAAGGATTCTTCCCTGCGATTATTATGGCGATAAATCAAAGGCAACCTCCGACTCTCTTCGCCTCGATTCTTTTCTTTTATTTTCCAGCCAGAGCCAGCTTTTCTCTAAAAAAACCCCACCCACTTCTCTCAGAATTTCAGTTTTTGTTTGGCTTGTTGTCCTCGTCCTTCCCTGTTTCTGTGACAATTTTCCTCACCTATGACTACGAGCTTTCTGTTTGATTTTCTGCCTTGAAGCAGGAGTTTTCGTGGGTCGAATATGTATGCAAATTACTTGGGTCCAGCTGAATGACTGAATGACCAACTGACGAACTGAGGAATTGAGCAACTGAACCACTGACGTCAGGACGAATGCTATTAAGCCAAGTTGATGGCATGTGCAGAGCCCTCTGCGGGCCAATCTATAAATAAGTTTAGCAAACAACAAGAGAGAGAGAAAGAGCGCTGGAAAAACTTTAATCTACACATTGCCATCGTCACCGGAGTGTGTGGATGTGTGTCTGTGGTGTAGTATGCACTCAGAAAAAGAAGGGATACTGTACTGTCTGTAATAATTAATAATTAGTTGTTAATTTTTTGTGCATTAAATTTTGTATTCTTGCAGGGCATTCAAATTTTACTGAGCACTGAAGGAGTCATTTCCGACCCTATAAATCATATATATTCTTGATCAGCATCGACAGCCGAATCAATCTAGCTATCTCTGGCAAAAAACAAAAAAATTCACAAATTTTCAATTTTTTCAAGAAAAGGAAAGGGGTTACATCATTAAAATTTACGAAAATTGGCAAAAATGCACATTTTTTTAAATATTAAATTTAGGAGTCATTTCCGACCCTATAAAGCATATATATTCTTGATCAGCATCGACAGCCGAATCGATCTAGCCATCTCCGGCAAAAAAAAACAAAAAATTTCAAAAATTTTCAATTTTTGCAAAAAAAGGAAAGGGGTTACATCATTAAAATTTTCAAAAATCGATAAAAATGTAAATTTTTTAAAATTTAAAATTAAGTATGCAGATTTATTAACCTATTAAAACATAGCATAGAAACGCTTTCCGAATTAAAATTAATGTATTTTTGACTTAGTTATGAGTTTTTTAATATTAGGTTAGTCGAAAAAAGTGTCGTCGAAAAATATTGATAAATAACAATTTAGTTATTGATCGATTAAAACTGTAAGGGTATTTAAACATTGGTTTTAAATATAATAAATAATATAATATATAAAAAAAGTATAACATTTATTTTATTTATATATTCCTTCCCTATTTCCTTAATAAACCCAATTAAATACCGCTGACAAGAACCTCGCTCCTATTTATTTTTTTCTCTCCCAAATTTAGCTCATTCAATATTGAATGCATTTGTAACTAATTCAAGTAAATCTTCTCGCAAACTTTCAATTAAATAAAAGCAGAATTAATCAAAAGGAGCCTCGGGGGGATAAAGGGGGGAAAATGGGAAAACGGCAGAGGGAAAATGGTGAAAATGGTAAAACAGGGACAACGACTGCGACTGGGACAGGTAAGACAGATGGCCGGAGATGACAGGTAAGCAGTTTGCGTCCATGTGTGTGGGCACACACGTGTGCAAATAACAATAATCAGGACACGCACACACACACATACCGAATGTCCCGGCGCGTAGGTGTGGTGGTGTCAACGGCCAAAACAAATGATGATAACTGCGAGTCAAATGAAATGTCCACAAGGACCAAGCGAATCCACAGACAGAAAAAAAAAATGCAAAAAAATACAGCGTGGCAAAAAAAGCCAACCAAAATGAGGCGAAAAAATAAAAATAATAAAAATAACAGCAAGAAATCGAGCAGCCAGAAAATAAAGACAATATTTGTCAAGCACACTCGCACACACACACACACACACACAGGCACTCACGCTTACGTGAGCCGGAAGTGGGTGAAAAAAATAAGGAATGGCGAAACCCGGTCACGGAAATGGGGCTCACAACCAGAACTGAAACTAGAACCAGAAGCGGCGACCCTTTGCCAACAATTGTGAAACTGTAAAGATGCAGATGATTGTACACTCAGCGAAAATGTAGGCTCTTCTTAGGTTTAAGATACATTGTTTTTTTATGGGTTATTTTAATAGAGCACATTGTTACATCAGTTTTTTTAATATTAATATGATTATTAAGTAGCAGTTTAACCTATATTTTTATAAATTACATTGAAAGGAAACGCCTTTGTTAAAGAATTAGTGCAGAAGTCACATAAAAACTGTAAGCATAATTTTAAATAAAACATGGATTGATTCTGCGTCTATTAAATTAAATCCTATGCTTAAGGATATTGATAAACGTATTATTTTCCACTAACTAGCTTTAGTTTTAGTTAAAATTAAAACATAAAAACCTATATTAAGACAAAAATAATATACTTCTTATAAAGGATTTTTTATATCACTAGAATTTATAATACATGTCTTGCTTTGTCATTAAGTATTTAATATTATATAACAATATATGTGTTATGTATTTATATTTATTTAATAAATGTATTAAGCACCAAACACAAACTGGTTGATTATTTATATTATTTTTTCCACAATTGTATCAATATATATATTATTTTTTTCGCAGTGCCTTGGGCAATGAATCGAATTGAACAAAGCCAGAAATTGGGGAATATACATGCATACTATATATGTGTTTGTGTATATATATATATATATATAAAGGCAAGTGGAAATGAGGCCGCAAACCGGAGGCTGGGGTCTTGATGGGGTTAAAAACATACATATTTGCCAAGGACGGTTGGTCGGTTGGTTGGTTGTAACCGCCGAGCAAACAGTTGGCCTAATCAAAAGTCACAAACACAGGCAAACACACACACAGGATACAGGATCCGGCACACACACACACACACACTTGGAACGTCTTGGCCAGAAAGCCAGTCAAGTCAACAAAAAGCAAACTATTTGTTTGCCAGCCTGCGTAGAGAACGAGAGGCCTTTGCTGTACTATATATACATATATATACATATATATATGTATATATAAGGAAGGTCCTGCCTCGACTGGGCTTTCACCCTTTCATCCCCCAAGTTTTCCACCCAATTTTCCCTGTCAGCCAATTTGACAGTTACCAGCTACAACATAGTTACAGGCCAACATGCAAATGTACAGATGGAGATTGTGCTTGCTGGCAATTTAAATTATTGTTTTGGCATAATGCAAAGCCAGGTCTCTTGCCCCGATCTATATGGTATATATAGTATATATATATACACTACAAACCATTGCCCTAAATCGGTCATTTGTATCGGTCAAACGAGCAATTATTACGAGACTCCTTCGTCTACGGGACTCCCCCTATTAATCTCTTGACTCATTTACCTTTCAGTTTTCCTGTTTTCCTGCTGAAAATGGATTGTGATTACAGGAGAATTATGGCATGAGTGTCCTTGTACCCTCGTCCTTAGCTCAACAAGTTTCTCATCCTAGTTTTACCCCTGCTGTCTCTTGATGTAGTAATTATGAGTTGATGGGAAAGTACATTTTAAATGTTTTGTACTCTAATAAACGCTCTTTGTCAGTTTAAATTAATTTGTATTCATTTATAAGGTGTAAACTGATGCAAAGAAACCTTTATGTAAGGATAAACATCATATAAACTTGTTTAATATTTATTTAAAACATATACATATGCTATACAAATTCTTAGGCTTGAAAAATATAATTTACCTTGAGTTTTGGTACTTAAAAGTGTTTATTTCATACTTTTAAACATATTTTAAATAGTTTTAAAATGATTTTCCCGTGATTTCTGAAGCAAATTCACAGGTTTTCTTTCAGTTTATTTCAAAAAAGCTACAAAAAGTATCTCAATCAATTTATTGCATATTTTTAAATACTCTTTCTAAGGAATCTGAATATCCCGTTGTTTTCTGTGCTAGTTCTTAAACAAATATCATATTATTATATTTGCCAAGCATGAAACTGCTCAATTCAAAGACCACTCTCCCAGTCAATAATAAATAAAAACTTGCAGGGAGTTGAAGGAAAAAAATCCACAAAAATAAAAACACAAAAGAAAAATGAAATGAAAATAAAATTGAAATGAATTTCCATTGAAATCGTTCAGGTGTAAAAAGAACGAAATTTGTTATTTTATGTGCAAAACAAGAGAAACACAACACAATGATAATGATGATGATGATGATGCTTCATTCAAAAGAGAGTTGCGAGAGAAAGTTGGACAGGAGCCTGGAGAAAGGACCAATAAATAATATTCCTTTTTTTCGTATCAATTTGTCAGGCGACAGGGGACGTGCAGCAGCAGCTTCCTGCCAAGGATAACCAGACAGAAGGAAGGACACACATGCAGTTGACATGGTTAATGGTCTAATGAAATGTCTTTGGGTTATCGCAGCTGTTTACCTGTTTGCCGGACCCAATCACAGGACCTTCTCAGCCACGTTAAGCTGCCAGCTCAGCCCCAAACAATGTCCTTGCATTCCCACAACTGCATTATCCTGCACTTCCGCCTGCCACTGCAGGCGATGCAATTAATTGGCACGGCTCAAGGGTGTGTGTGCCAGAGCACTGAGCGAAATTGGGTACATAAATCGGCAGATAAATCGATTTAGCATGCATTTAATGTGACCGTTTCTAATTATCGAACATACTGGGTGGCATTTTGATATTTTCAAATATCTGTGGCCAGGGTCACACTGGTCGGTGGAGTATATAAGACCCTGTGGCTAGCCCTAGTCGCCTCAGTTTTCTTTTGTCAGCCGACAACTAATCATTTATTTTTGGTCTTGATTTCATTACTTAGTTTATTTATTTTGTTTTTAAGGCCTTGATCTATGGTCTTTATATTTTTTATTATTATTATCATTTAGTTTGTCAGGCTTTGATATATTCGTTGAAATAGAATATGCAAAATTATTTTTTTAATTTAAAATTGTTGATCCTTCGCATCGGAACAGAACAAAACGGAATAGGCCTTTAATTTCTTGTCTCCAATTTTTACTTTTATTGACCTATTGATTTGTCTTGGAATTAATTTTTTGCATTTGCAACAGTGTCGAAACAAAACAGAACAAAACGGAATTGACCTTTAATTTCTTGTCTTCAATTTTTACTTTTATTGACCTATTGATTTGTCTTGGAGTTACTTTTTTAGCATTTAGTTTGCCAGGCTTTGATATATTCGTTGAAATAGAATATGCAAAATTATTTTTTTTAATTTAAAATTGTTGATCCTTCGCATCGGAACAGAACAAAACGGAATAGGCCTTAATTTCTTGTCTCCAATTTTTACTTTTATTGACCTATTGATTTGTCTTGGAATTAATTTTTTGCATTTGCAACAGTGTCGAAACAAAACAGAACAAAACGGAATTGACCTTTAATTTCTTGTCAGCAATTTTTACTTTTTTAGCATTTAGTTTGCCAGGCTTTGATATATTCGTTGAAATAGAATATGCAAATTATTTTTTTTAATTTAAAATTGTTGATCCTTCGCATCGGAACAGAACAAAACGGAATAGGCCTTAATTTCTTGTCTCCAATTTTTACTTTTATTGACCTATTGATTCGTCTTGGAATTAAGTTTTTGCATTTGCAACAGTGTCGAAAAAAACAGAACAGAACGGAATAGGCCTTTAATTTCTTGTCACCAATTTTTACTTTTTTAGCATTTAGTTTGCCAGGCTTTGATATATTCGTTGTAATAGAATATGCAAAATTATTTTTTTAATTTAAAATTGTTGATCCTTCGCATCGGAACAGAACAAAACGGAATAGGCCTTAATTTCTTGTCTCCAATTTTTACTTTTATTGACCTATTGATTTGTCTTGGAATTAATTTTTTGCATTTGCAACAGTGTCGAAACAAAACAGAACAAAACGGAATTGACCTTTAATTTCTTGTCAGCAATTTTTACTTTTTTAGCATTTAGTTTGCCAGGCTTTGATATATTCGTTGAAATAGAATATGCAAAATTATTTTTTTTAATTTAAAATTGTTGATCCTTCGCATCGGAACAGAACAAAACGGAATAGGCCTTAATTTCTTGTCTCCAATTTTTACTTTTATTGACCTATTTGTCTTGGAATTAATTTTTTGCATTTGCAACAGTGTCGAAACAAAACAGAACAAAACGGAATTGACCTTTAATTTCTTGTCAGCAATTTTTACTTTTTTAGCATTTAGTTTGCCAGGCTTTGATATATTCGTTGAAATAGAATATGCAAAATTATTTTTTTTAATTTAAAATTGTTGATCCTTCGCATCGGAACAGAACAAAACGGAATAGGCCTTAATTTCTTGTCTCCAATTTTTACTTTTATTGACCTATTGATTCGTCTTGGAATTAAGTTTTTGCATTTGCAACAGTGTCGAAAAAAACAGAACAGAACGGAATAGGCCTTTAATTTCTTGTCACCAATTTTTACTTTTATTGACCTATTGATTTGTCTTGGAGTTAATTTTTTGCGTTTGCCACAGAACAGAACGGAACGGGACGGGATAGGACACGCATATTTGCATGTCAGGCGCATTCCGCAGGACTACAGCTGACAGCTGCAGCTGCTGGCAGGACATCCGAGGCTTAAGCCGCGGCACTTGCAGATGATAACCGGCAATTGCGCTGGGGGATAGAAGCAAGGACCTCTGGCCTGTCAAGACAGGATCAATAAATCCACAAGTGCCCAGTGACATTTCCAATTAATTTTTATTTGCTTACTTTATACACATATATTTATTTTTGATAAGGGAAAATTAAATAAAAAAAAAAAAGCAAAAGGCCAATGGAAAATCAATAACCAATAAGCAATATCAATGGTCGGCGGCCACTTGCAGGTCTCCGCATAAAAATTGGCAAAATAAATAAATATATATATAGTATAAATATATATAAGAGTTGCACATATTTGCGCAATTCATAAAATTGTGAAAGCCAATTAAACGGGGTCTGGGCAGGACAAGAGAGGTGAGGCGAGGCCCGAAGGACAAAAACAAATTTACATAACTGATTAAAAACTTTTGGCCCCAGGTGGGCAGAGGTGAGGTGGCCCGGACAGGCCAGGCCAAGTCAAAGTGTGAACGGGCCAACGCAAATCCAATAGCCAACTTTAAGCACTAAGCACTTGGGCAAAGGACTAAACTCGAAACTCAAATTCAAATTCAATTATTAATTTAACTTTTCATTGAATTTCCCCCCCAATGGCTCTCTTCCTGTCTGGCCATTGTTCAATCTATCAATCTAAGACTTGGCCAAACTGACTTATTATTAATAGGCCGGGCCAGGCGAACTTTACCAGCAATTGGATTAAATGTAAGGACAGGCCAGGACACAGACTGTGTAGTCGCTTACAAACTATCTAGGCTGCAGATTGTCATCGAAATTCCATAAAATAATTTATGCTTCAATGGGTCTTTTCAAAATACTTGAATAATATTTTAAACAGGGTTCTAGCTGCCAAATTTAAGCCCTTGTTTAGAGCTCAGTTGTGGGAAAAAAGGATAAGGAATCCTCTTAGCTTTTGGTTTAACTGTAAATGCAATAAAATCGATTACAGGGGCTCGGAAATCACAATATTGCGGCATCGATTCACCAGCAACATCATCGTCATCATCATCATCAACATCCCATCGACTTCCTGTCTTCGTCCTGTCTTGGTCCTTTCTCTCCCTCTCTTTCCCTGTGTGTAATCCAAAACCAAATCCCTCGCTAAAAAATGCATTGTTCGCTATTAGCAGCGGAAATAATCGGGGGCCTGTACGTGCACCTATATATATATATGTATATTTATTTATATACAAATATATAGCTGCCGAGCAGCCCAAGGCTCTTAACCACTAAGCCACGCCCCACGCCCAGGCCCCGGCACGCCTTCCTTTCGGTTGCGAAAAACCAACTAAAATGGGGGATTAATTTAAAGTATGGCCAGGATGCGCTTAGCGGAAAAGGTTAGTCCTGCGACAAAGACATTTAAGCCAAGTTCAGTGGAGGTAAATATTTATGTTAAACAATGAAAGAAATATATAAAATAATATATAAATAAATTCTTTTATACTCAAAAAATAACATATAGTATTTAAATTTTGAGTATTTTAAAGAGTTTTGTGCCTTACAAGGCTAAATCGATTCGCCTGGCCATGGATTTGTTTATTTTATGGATCCAAGAAATAATAATAACTGCCAATAATAACAACTTGCCCTAAACCACAATAACTTTTATTGTTCTGGGAATTAAGATATCCTCCGGTATTTACACCACTTTCCAATTTGGTCTTTCAATGATCGTATATACATATATTATTATATGCATTAGATACTCAATATCGAAGTGATATCACTACACATCGATTGCCTATCGATTTTGAAACCCAATATCGATTAAATTTGTTTACTTTTGATCGTATATCTGTTAACTATCGGATGTCATTCAATATCGAAGTGATATCATTGCACATCGATTGCCGAAGGCCCTTCGCTCCTGCGATATCCCGCTAGACAGTGTGAACTGCGTGCGTGGGCTCGGTTTCTGGGCCTGAGACTCGGAGCGAGACTGGAATCTGTGTGGTAAATCGATAGACAGATTAAATGTCTCCATGCCGCCCAAGCACTTGACGGATTCATTGCCCGCTCGTGTCGGCAGGCACTTGTGATTGTAGTGGTGTTGCTGTGATGGTAGTTGTGCTTGTGCTTGTGCTTGGGCTCCTGCTTCTCCTGCTGCTTGTACTTGCACTTGTACTTGTGCTCGTCCTGTCGCCCACAAGGATAACGAGGGCCCGAGGATGCCCGAGGAGAAGGAGTCTATGACTCAATCCGCCTGTCGACGGCTGTGGCGATGTTTAAACAGAAAGCAGTTAAAAACACTAAGCAATGTGCTGTTGGGTGGGAAATCTAGGGAAAAACCAAAGGGAAAATCCCAAGAAAATGTGGAAGCGAAGGCGGAGGAGAAGCCGATGAAGAAGCGCATAACGAGGCAGGAGATGAACAGCAGTTGCAGCCATAAAAAGGCAACCCGCGCCATGTTGTAACTGTTGTAAGCTGACAATGACAACGACACAGACCGGGACAGGGATAGCAACAGAGATGGAGACAGAGACGGGCATATGGCCAGCGAAAGAGAGGGAAGAGCAGAAGAAAAAAAACCCAAGTAGACGAGCCACGCACGCACCGAGTACAAACTGTAATTGAATTTCTGTTGACAGATTTTAACGCACAATATCCTGCAGCGACATTGTCGCAAAAGGCGAAACAAAAAAACACATGCAGACGGAAGTATAAAAAAAAAATATATATATATATAAAAGAAAAATCGAAAAATAAAGGAAAAAGAAACGGAAACAAGTAAAACACAAAATAAAATCCAGGAGTGGGCGTGGAAAGTACATGCCATGTGTCATGCACTCAAAATTCAATATCGCGAACTATCCATAACCATATCGCATTTTAAGCTTTTCCCTCAATAAATAAATATCACAAAAAATATTCCTTTGTCCATTTATTCAATTATGGCCAACAAAGGTTTTTGGTCCTGGGCAAAGGAATTTAAATACAGCGCGAGAGAGAGTGAGAGCTTTAACCATATTAAGTGGTTGTTAGCGGTTGCAAATGCATTTAGCCGAGTTCTTAGCCTTCCGTTTGAAGCTCTAATTAAACCACAAATGTGGTTATAATACTATATATTAAATAAAATCGGGCAGAAAAAATTAATTAGCTAGGGCAAGTAATTAAAGTTATCCTATATGTTTTAATAAGGCGTAATAGCTTTAAAGCTGAAAAATAAATTAATAATTGTTCAAAGTGCCTGGGAAATAGAAAATGTATTTAATACTTGAAAAGGAGCTTGGCTTAGGGATGACCGAAGTATATATACCCTTGCAGTTTGCACTAGCTAATAACATAAAATATTCCCTTTCTTTGCATCGATATTTATCTTTATTTTTATATGACAAATTTTTCAATAAAATCAAAATTTAAAAATCAAATAACTCAGTCAAAAAATCAGTAATTTTGATTCGGAAAACGTTCCTATGCTAGTTTTTATTAGGTTAATAAATCTGCATAATCAATTTTAAATTTTAAAGAAATTACATTTTTATCGATTTTTGAAAATTTTAATGATGTAACCCCTTTCCTTTTTTTGAAAAAATCGAAAATTTTTGAAAATTTCGTTTTCTTGCCGGAGATAGCTAGATCGATTGGGCTGTTGAAGCTGATCAAGAATATATATGATTTATAAGGTCGCAAATGACTCCTTCATTTAGTTTTAAGATTGGGACTAAATTTAGAATAGTTTGGAAGGATATAATAAATATTATAATATATATACAAATGAATTAATAATTGTTAAAATTAAGTGCTGCACATATTGTCCTTACTACAGGTTTTGCCTAAATAATTATCTACCAAACAAGTTAGCTCTAGGACTTTAAGTACCATGGAAGCATAGTAAATAATTCAAAAATATTTTATAAAAATATTTCAAAGTAAAACAAGATGTTAAAACAAACCAAAAAAAAAAAATCCCCATTAGTTACGATGAGAAGCAGCCGTAAAATCTGCTACTAATTATGACACCAATTAAAAGCCTTGTAAATATGAAAATATATGTAACTATGTAAATATGTAAATATGTAAATTAAATATAAATGTAATATTTTTAAATGCTTTTTCCCCCTTTGGCAGACACACACGCATACGCACTTGCCTCGCTTTAGTTTTTGAGGGAAAACTTTTGCCGCGGATATGTTGAGGATGTTGAAAATGACAAAAGTTTACCAGCAGCAATGGTAGGCATGGCAGGGGATGTTTTCCGCTACCGCTTTTCCCGCTCGGAAAAGTTATGCAATTCAATTATGTCCTTTTGATTGTTTTACAGTTTTATATATATATTTTATATATATATATATGTATATTTCCCTTCTTTTGGTTCGACAAGCGAAATGAATACTTGGCGTATTTTTGCCATCCTCAATTTAACTTTGACAAAAATCACACCAAAACGTAAACGATTTTCCATGTATCCTGGACCTGCTGCAATGGGGGTCCTTGAACGAAAGTTTTTATGTTGTCCTGTAATAACAGACATGAAAACTGGTTGACTGACTGGCTGATTGACTGATTGATGAACTGGCTAACTGGAGCCGCAGGCAAATTGCGAAAACACTCCTAATGTGCTTACATGGAAAATCAATTCCCTGCGAGACATCAAGGGCCACAACCTGCTTTCTTTCCCAAAAAAAAATATATATAAAGTATATATGTAAAGGAAAATGGAAAAACTAGCCAGCAACACCACTAAAAGTTATAGTAGAGAGGCAAGCCGAAAAGGATTTCCCTCTCCTGCAGCTGCAGTCATGTGTATGCACTGAG
Source organism: Drosophila bunnanda (assembly GCA_035046265.1). Lineage (NCBI taxonomy): Eukaryota > Metazoa > Arthropoda > Insecta > Diptera > Drosophilidae > Drosophila > Drosophila bunnanda. The sequence continues at coordinate 2,073,141 of JAWNOB010000017.1, forward strand.
AGAAGCTAAATAAATCCTTCAATTTAGATGTTCATGTTCAGATACATTTTTAAAATATTTTTATAATATTTAACCAAAATATAATTCAAGGAAAATGAAATACAAAAAGAAAACCTAAGGTTTTTGAAAACAGATCTTGTTCAGCTGAATTTGCAAAGCTTTTCTTAATACTCCTTCTAAAATGAACTAAAATTTATATTAACAAAATTTAATTTAAGAAGTTTTCGATTATTTTTGGTAGACTTTTTACTTCAACTCAAGTGTCCTTTTCGAGATGCTGAAAAATGTGTGTGTGTTGGGTTTGTGGAAAATGCAGGTTCGCTTTAAGGCTAGCAAAAATTCAACGCAGCGGGGAAGAATCCAATCGATTCGACGTTCAATTCAGTTTCGTGTGGAGAGAAGACTCTATGGTGGAAAATAGGCAGTGGGGGTGGGGGGTTGCGGAAAATGGAAGCCAGCGGGTGGCAAAAGACAAACCACTTTGAACCGAGAGAGAACGGCGGCCACAGAATTTTCGTGGGATGAAGTGAGCCAACAAACAACAGCAGGTTGTCCGCAATTAACTAAAAAAAATCACTTAAAAAACAGGCTTAAAAAACTTGAAATTAATACCAGACTGTATATATAATTCTACAGATATTATTTAAGGCAAAAAGATTTAGACATTAATCAAGTCAATCACTTGTTCGTTTCAATTTATTCAACCTGATGACCCTTCATTTGCATGCCAATTGGCAATTCGCAGCTGATTGCATTTTTACATTTGACTGGAATGCATTTTAATGAGCATTTTTTTGAACGTATTTTATTCAATTTTAAATCTGATTTGTCAATTATGCTAATGACAAAAAAATATGACATACCCTTTGGCCTTGATTACAGAAACATAATAAAAAATGTGTCGGAAAGAATATGAAACCTTAATGGAATGTCTGCCGATTTCGATTGAAAATACTAATATTAACAACGAATATCATTGTTCGCTTTAAGGAATTTATTTTTTAAGCTTTATTTGCTGTTTGATTAATTATCAATTAAATAAATATCTCCTGCTGGCCTTAGTATTTTAAGGACATGCCAATCAGAGGACCCAGGCTGTGTGTAAATAATATTATGGCTTTCACTTCAACTGACGCTGATGGGGGGGAAAATTTATACATAAAAAAAGGTTAAGGGAAAATGGTAGCAAGCAGAAAAAAAAAATCGAAGTCCAAGGCCTTTGTGGCATTTGAGTAAGGTCAGTTTAAGCGTCTGGGGAAATGGTTATCCTTATTGCCTACTTTGGCAACAATGTCTTCTTTTTCTACATTTCCCAGGGACTTGCCTAACGGTTGCCTTGGAGAAAAAGAAAATTCATCACACACACACACACACACACACGCATGAACATACATATATACACATGAAAAACTCATCGAATTTATATTGAGACAATGCTATTTTCCAAGAAAATCAAACTGAAAGGCTGTACTACTTGGATTTTAACATTTAGTTTTGCTTAAAAATTGATTTTTACTTGAGGAAATAAAATAATAAATAATAACAAATAAATAATAAATAAAATTAAATAAGTAAAGAACTAAATACATGAAGTTTAAGATATTTAAACAATGATATTCGGAAACTTTTTGTATTGTTTAAATGATTTTTAGCTTCTAATTTTGTTGACGAAAACTATTCTCTTAAGAATCCCTTCTTTAAAACCTATATTTATAAATAAATATTTTGCATGGCAGAACTTGAAATTAATGCAGGCATTATTTTCAGGTAAAATAGAAGCAACAAAGACAGGATATATGTAGATCCTGTTGCCAGGCCAGACACAAACACACACACACATAAAGCATTTGCCGCCTTTGCCCTTTTTAATGGCGGCAATTAAAATTCGCTTACTGAGCTCACCTCCCTCTCTGTCTCTCCCACTCTCCCTCTTTCTCTCTCTCTCTCTCTCTTAGAGAATATTCATAAATGAAATCAGGTAAAGAACACGCACATATACACATATATATATATATACCTTGTAAAATATGTATAACAAGCGTTTAAATATACATTTCTGGCTGCTTTTGGCTAATAATAAAGGAATTTTCTCGGTGTGTTTACGGCTCCGTTATTAAATTTCGCAAAATGTGTCAAAAAAAGAAATATATAAAAATATGGCATTTAGAAAGCTGCAGAGACTTCGAAAATGATATCTACACCTAGGGCAGGCATTCATTCATTTGACAGCAAATTAAATTTTACAAAGAATTTAGTATTAAGCACAAAAGGATGATCTTGCTTGCAAGCCCATTGATAATCTGCGGACTCTGTCGCTGTCTTAGTGTGTGTGTGTGTGTGCCTGTGTGTGTGTATTCTGCCACATTTTTACCTCTCTATACAATTCACATTTCATGTGCGTGTGTGTGTGTGTGTGTGTGTGGGAGCAGCATTTATAAGCCACAAAAGAAATAAAAATAAAAGGCAACCGAAGGCCTTAAGACCGTTTCAAGTTCTCTCTTTCTCGGGGTCTCTTCTGTGTGTGTATGTGTGAGAGTTTCCTTTTCATTTTTTTTATATATTTTTTGTTGCTTGTGTGTATGTCCGTTTGAATTAATATTACAATGTCCTTAAGGTTTATTTGGCTTGATATTCCTTTTTATCTTTATATTTGCTTTGGCTGGAAAGCACCTTTGTTGCTCTCTGACTCTGATTCTGATTCTGATGCTGATTCCTATTCCGATTCCCTTTCGCTTTTTTTTTTATTTTTGCTTTTGGCTGTTTGATATTTATGCTTTCTTGGCTTCTTGGCTCGCATTGTTGTTTTATTTCTTGGCATATTAAAAATTCATACAAATGTAAAACGAAAATCCTCAAGACAATCATAAAAATAACGAAAAAAAAAACGAAAAGGGTTTCTTCTTACATTCCCTCTCTCTCCTTTTCAGTGGGAGTAGAAAAAACCTTTGCAAATAAAAATGAAATATAATTTTGGCTTGCAAAATCCTTATGTGTGTGTCTTCTATGTGTGTGTATGTGTGAAACTAAATCAGAGCCACTGCTGTGGTAGAAAAGCTGCTTAAGCAGCGAAGACCAAGCTGAGCGCCCTAAAAAGTAGGCAATGCTTTTCACTCTTCAAAGCACACACTGCGTATACGTGATATATATATATATAGATTTGTATAGAACGACAAAATCAAGGACTGTCTATCTGTCTAGAGAAGAAAAAAAAATAATTAGTAAAAAATATGATTTTTTAACTAAGTTTTTGTTAAATTTATCGAACAGAAAACAAGCTAGTTTTTAGTTTTTACTCGTTTCTACATATTTTTCTCCTATATTTTAATCCAATTTAATTTCGTTGCCTTATCTTAACCTCATCAAAACATACTGCTTTTATTTATTAATTCCTGAGACACATTTTGCCTAAGACTGAACCCCCCGTCGTATGAGTAATTTTTTTGGAACGTGTCAATGACGCTTTCCTATTGATTCCTGCCTTTCCCTTGCCTTGTTTTCTTGGTGCTTTTTTTCTCTCATTTTTTTCTTACGCTTCAGAGGAGCTCATAAAAATTCTAAAAACAATAAACGTCAATTTTTGCATGGCAGCTAATTCAAGGGAAACTGCCTGCGGCCAGCAATAAGTGACAGGGAGACAGGGATGGAGGAGGGTCTGGAGGGTGACTTGGCTCTAAGGAATAAGCCTTGTTGGATGCTTAACTAGGTTGACACTTCATCCAGGCCCCGAGCAAGACACCAGGCAAATTTTTTCTTACTTGTGAACAAGACTGTGTGCCTCCACCAATACAATTCTGTGCTTACCTGCAAGCAAAAATAAAGGAGAGCTTGATTAGTAAATCACATCAAGGGGAAATAATGTAAATTAATCAAATACATATAAGTCAGGGCTTAAGTAAATTAATTGACTACAAAATAAGGGAAGTAAATGAAAAATATAAAGGTTTTAAGTTGTTTTTGGGATGTTTATTCATCATTTTGTAATCATTACTTATTATTTTTATTAATTATTATTAAATTTGTAGCAGGGTTTCAATTAAGAATATATCCTGCAAAAGGGCTGCAGGATTCTCTTTCTAATATTCTCTATATTCTTTAAAGATAGAATATATTCGGTAACTATAAATTAATAAATAAATTGCTAAGCAATACAATATGATGCTGCTGAATATTCTCTTTATATTCCTTGTAGATGTATACGTATTGTTTTATTTGTAAATAAGAAAATAAAATCACATGCTAAGTTTAATTCTCTATTCGTCAGAGATATAGCTCTCTTATTTAATTATACATAATTTAATTAATAAATACAATAAGATTCTGATAGATTCCCTGACGATTCTTTCTTCTTTCATTTTTTTATATACTCCCATCAGAGATACATATCTGTTTGTTTAATTACAAACAAATTGCTGTTTTGTCAGTTCATCCTTCTCGAAACACGAAGCAGTGAGATAAATTAATTTAAAGATACAATTACGGCAATTATTGGTAGCATTGGGAGCGTGGAGAGTGGAGCGTGGAGCGTGGAATAAATAAATCAAATGCATACACATGCACACACGCGTGTGTATCAATTAAGGCAGCAAAATAAAATCAATTGATTTATTTATTTAGTGGCCAATCGCATGTAAAATGCATATGAGGCTATGCGCCATGGATTTGTGTGTTCCATTTATTATTTATGCGCTCGTCGCCCTCTGTTTGCTGAGCCAAATGCGCTTCCATTATAGTTTTTTGCTGCCTTTTTTTTCTACCTCTTTTTCCTGCCTCCTTTTCCCACTGATTTTTCCAGCAATGCTTTTCCCCCCCCGCCCGTTCATATATTGTTTGCACTGCGCCCACACCTAATTAATGCGAGTCCTTGCCCTGTGCCGAGTGCAGGCTTACCTTTACCTGTTTACCTGTGAAAAGGAATGAGCAGGCAAGGCATCGGACAGTAAAGTGGCACAGCAGACAAATGGGAGGTGAATGAGGTAAATAATTGATTTCAAATCGTTTGCCAATTTAAAAGTCAAGAACAACAAGAACAAATAGTTATAATGGGTACACGCGGTGTATAATCATAATTGCGGCACGATTTGAGCGAAAATTGCCTTTTAAAGTGGCAATTTGAACATAAGCAATTTCAGTTTTTATTCTAATGTCTTCTTAATAACATGTCAAAAGTTCCCTTTATACACTTCTGTTCTTTCTACAAAAAATAATTGGCGAAAAATCGCTTGCAAATATAACATTCTACCATGCTGTAAGCTAGTGGATGATTTTGGACAAAAGAAGATTCAGGATCATCTTGCACTTGCTTTATTATCTAAACAAATTGTTATTTCTTCTTAAATATTTGCTTTCTAAAATGTCAAAATTTAAATTAAGCATTCCTATTCCTTCTTAAAAAAAATCTAAAAACAAAACGCTCAAAAAACAGACAAACAAAACAAAATTCAAAATAAAACGTATGGAGCATCCTCTTTTGAAATTTGTTAAGTTCGGAGCTTGTAACACTGTAAATAGTCGTTTCCGACCCTATAAAGCATATATATTCTTGATCAGCATCGACAGCCGAATCGATCTAGACATCTCCAGCAAGAAAACAAAATTTTCACAAATTTTCCATTTTTTGAAAAAAAGGAAAGGGGTTACATCATTAAAATTGTCAAAAATTTACAAAAATTTTAATTTTTATAAATATTAAATTGAGTATGCAGATTTGTTATTCTAATAAAAACTAGCATACAAATGCTTTCCGATTTTAATTTAGGGCTTTTTTGACTTAGTTATGAGATTTTCAATCTTTGATTTGTCGAAAAAATTATGTCATATAAAAAAATTGATAAATATCGATTCCAAGAATACAAACATTTTAAGCTTAGTTATAATTGATATCCAATTCGATCTTATAGTGAATATACAAATAGGAAGGTTATATAAACTACAAACTACTATCCAAAGCTAAAATTTTAAAAAAATTTACTAATTAATTACAAACTGCACGGCTGCCCTAAGTTAATTTTTGTTATTATTATTATTAAAAATAAAAATCGTATATACCAATATATAAATCAACAAGACTTGCTTTTTTTCGTATATTTTCCTGACTAAATTTCCACTGAGCAAGTTGGCAGGCAGCCTGCTTGCGTAGGCAACATCTTGCCAAAAGTCTCTGTCCGTCTGGCTGTCTCTCTGTCTATAACTCTGTCTGTAGTACAACATAATTAAGTTTAATTGACAACCGCTGACTGTTTGATTGGCTTCACTTGTGTGTGTTTTTTGTTTTTTTGTTACTTTTTCTCTTTTGCTGCTCTCGTTGTTCTTATTAATATATATCCCTGTTGCTGTGCCATTTGTGCCACTTGGCCAGGCTCAACAATGGCTCTCCCTCGGCCGCTCCTCCTCATTATCTACATAATTTTCGTATGTGTATGTATATTTGCATGTATATTCATCATATTAAGTACAATATGCAATTGTTGCTCGCCGGTCACACGGGGCGTATACTTAATGTGCGCCACTCGAATGGGGACGAGGGCAGAGACACACAGCACACAGCACACAGCACACAGCACACAGCACACTCAATAAATCATACGAAATGAGCTTTGCTGTGTACGTTAATCACAGTGACAGACGGCAGACAGTAGGTATCAGTTATATATATACATATATATTTTGAATACTCTTCAAGCTAAGAAAAGTCAGTGCAATAAACTGGATAATCCAAGCGATTCCTAATGAAAATCCACTAGATTTTCACTATCGATATATACTATATCGCATGGGCGAGAGGATGATGGTGATTGGAGACGTCATGACTGGACATTGGAGGCGAGGCCACGTCCAACACATTGTTGAATGTGGCGGCAGGAACAGAAAACTTTGAAATGGATTAAATGTCACGAAGGACCCAAGGAGCACGAGAAACAGAAGGAGACGACAGGCCAAGCCCACGGTTCAATGGACGATTTTCATTTTGCTTTTTTGCGGTAGACAAAAGTTTTTGCCTTTGGTGGAAGCCCTCCTTGCCAGAGGGAGGAGAGAGACTATAGTAACAAGGAGTGCAAGTTGTGGCAGGCTAACGAGAAATATCAACTGTTAAATTGTAGCAAATGGTTAAAGGAAAAGTATATAAGTGTATATAAAGAATATATAAAAAAAGTGGTAAAAGAGGAACCCTTTTAAGTAAACACTTATAATTTAATAATGAACAAGAAATAACTAAAAACCTTTTAAACATAAATAAATATGTAGAAGTCTATCAATTATGATTTTATATATTTTTCAAATATTTTCTTTTGCTTACAAAAATTCTAAATTGAATTAATTTTAATTATAAACCCTTCAAAACCCATATACCCTTTAACCACAATGAGTATATTAGAAAAAAAAACCCCGTCTGTCTGCCAGTTTCGTGCAGGTTTTCATTAGCCAAAAAAAAGAACACATAAAATAAAAAATAAAATAAAATAAAAACAAAAAAGAAACGTAGCAAATGATATATAAAAATGAAGACAGACAGAACCTGTTGCCTCCCCCAAAAAGTAATCGAAGTTCATGCTTTAGTTTTGCTGCGGGTCACAAATAAATTTATAGCATTTAAGCTGATCACGCGATTCGTCAGCAGACAACAATCCGAAGGGGTAGGGGGCGGAAAATTCAAGAAAAAGAAAAACCCCAGACCACGGGGCGTATGCGTGTTACAAAAATAAAAATGGCTGCTTTCAGAGTGTGTGTGTGTGTGAGGGGCGCGTGTGTGTGTGCCATAGCTTCATTACGAGGGCGTCGTTAGGTCTATTAAATGTTGCCATTGTTGCATTCATTGCCCCCAACAAGTCGTTGTTATTGTCTTTATAATTTTATAATAATATTATTTTTTTATTTATTAAATATTCCTTTTTTGAAAACAAATAACTAAAATATCATAGAAATGTGTTGAAAACAACTTTTAGTCAACTGGCATTAAGCACAAAGGCAATAAATGCTAACAAGAATCATGGAAAAGTGCAAGTAAAAAACTTAAATAGACAGAAAAGAAAAGTTTTCTCCACTTTCCACACGAAAATATTAGTTTTCCTCTGTGTCTCTCTCTCTCTTTCTGTCGCGACTCTGCTCTAAGCAATGTCCTGTCGCTCCTTGGCTACTTAACGGCTTATGTGCCAAAGTCGGTGGAAAACTTGAAAACTCGACGGTGCCGGCAGCGGCAATGCCATCTAAAATTAATGCGGCATGACCTTTTCAGCAAAGCCAAACAACTTGTACTTGTACGAAAAGTTTTTGGCCAAAGGAGGGGGCGGGAGGCGGAGGAAAACAAATGAGGAGGCTCTACCTGAGCCCATTGATCAGCTCTTGGCCAAAGGACTTGGTCCTGGTCTTGGTCCTGGTTCTGCTCTCTCTCTCTATCTGGTCCAGGTTGCTGGCCATTTAATGTGCGTATAATTGGCTTGTTGCATATTTTATCGCTTAATTGCCGCACATTGTGTGTGGGCACAGGTGTAGGTCTGTGTGCAGGTGTGTGTGTGTGAGTGTGTATTTGTGTGTGTGTGCAGGTGTGGCTGTGGCCAGTCAACATCATTCACCTGGGCCCCTTTGTCTGACCATTACTTAGCCAGAGCTTCGTTGGCTTAATTATGGCATTGCTGCACTTGAAACAAATATCGTTTTGAATGTGGAAAAATATCGATAACGATAGGAACTATTAAATATATTAAATATAGAAAGAAATGCCTGAAATTTGATACGAATATATTGAATATACTATCGTTAGTACTAGCATTTAATAAAGACTTCGATGAAGTTAATTCTTTCTAAGTGGTATATTTTAATGATATCAATAAATGTGTAAAAATATCAATATTTAATTCAAAAATATATCTACGCATTGCCCTCCATTAACTAAAAATACTTTTTCTTTAATGCTTCAATGGGTTATTCCTTAAGGATATAGTAATTCCTAATGTATGCCTGCTGCTCCATATGAAAAAAAATATATTTTTAAATGAGTTAGAATATCGATATTAACACAAAAGAACCATATCTTTTTGAATATGTAAATGGTAAGGTAAAGTATTTAAATATATCAATTTTTAACTACCAAATATATAAATTAAACCTTTTCAAGATCGTTAACAAAACTTCATAGATTTCTAAGGATTCTAATTTTATGATTAATTTAAATAATAAACTCATCTCACTCCTTAAGTTAAGCTTTGTAACATATATTTATTGAATTTTTGAAACAAAACGTTCCGAAAATGTTAAAAATTCAAGTACATATATATATACATATATATATATATACATATAAGCCGGATCGTCCTCTAAGGCTGTCTTGAACATCCCCCAGATTCGTCCTTTTCCGCGATTTTTCTTTTTTTACTTGCGCTTAGCTTGCGTTTTTTATCGGCCAAACGGATGGACATGTACGATCTAAGCAAAGATGAATGAAAAGTTGAAGGGAAAGGTGAAAGGAATGGTGTCAATCGACTGACGGACAAAGCTCCCCCTCGTCCAGGGCCAATCTGTTGCTTATTTGCACCATGAGACGCATCTCCGACTCGGTTTTCGCGGCCAAACGCTCTGCCAAATAGTCGGCGGCATGCCGTGCCAGGATATTCAGGCCCAGGTGCAGGGCGGCCATAATGAGATCCATTAGCTCGCAGAGATCTCCATTGCCCTCGAGCAGATCCTCCTCCCACCGGCTCTGGATATCGGCACAGTAACCTGCCGCCTCCTCCATCTTGTGCTGACGCATCCAGCTAATCGCCCGCAGGAGCGTCCCGGAATGTATCAACGGCAGCTTAATGGGCAGATCCTCCTCCCGAAAGGGACGCAACACCTCCGTGTAGCGAAACATGAGCGGGCAGGACACGCTGATCACCTGTTGATCGCTGCACAGGAAATGCAACTTCTTCAGAGCCTTGGCCTTCGGCTGGGCCTGCTGCAGCTGCTGCTGGTTCTGCTGCTGGTCCGGCACCAGGGGCAACCGGCACCAGCTCATGTCCAGGACGGAGTTGACCACCGACAGTGAACTGTGCGCCATTTGGATGCGCCGATATGCTGTGCGATTGCCACGAACCGGTAGCAATGGAGTCGGAATCTTCTCGCCCGCCTTCTCGCAGGCAATTGTGCTGGTCAGGGACTTGATCGATACAGTATTGGACTTCAGGCTTTGTCCGACCTTGCGATCCATTTCCGTTTTCGAGAGAGAAATCGGTTTCAGACCGAAAATAAATGACTACCACTAACAGAGAGATCACAGGGATAACAATGTTAGCAAGGCCTACTAGAATTTAAATAGAATAAACGTATATATTATATTCCACACAGCTTGAACCACCAGTTTCCACAGAGTAAACTCATTAGCTTCTGGTCCAATGCAGGCTTTCCGCAAAAAGGACAACGTTTGACCCCAATTAAGTGCAATTTCAAACAGTTTTATGTACAGAGAGAGAGAGCTGAGGAGGCGACCGCCCATTAAAAAGTAATTTAAATTGAATTTCTCAGACGCAGCGCCGCGGGGATCAGGATCGGGCTTGATATAGTCCTGGGAAATCGCACAGTGGTAGGCAGCGCCTTCCCTATTGTAATTAGAGTGGGAGAAGTGGAGACAATAAATCTCAATATAGGGGAATCCGTCCATTCGGTTCCGATTTAAATTGCAATGGCAGAAGGTAGTCCTGGAGGAGGAAAGGTGAGTAGAACGAGTAACATAGCACCATGGCAATGCATAAATCTACCGTCTGTCCTTTTGCATTTCTCTGGGAATATCCAAGGTAAGTGTGTGCCAAAGGCACTGAGAAAAATCCTTTAATCCTTTACAAAAACATTACGAAATATAGTGGAAAAGGCAAATAATTAAGCAATCCTTGCATATTTTGGAAATTTTGAAATCTAGTCTTCTTTTAAATATTCAATTATTAAAAATATATAAAAAGTACATAAATATCAAAGCTGCAAGAAAACATTAAACAATATTTTAAGAATAAAACATGTAGAAATGCTTTTTAATTTTTAGAAGAAAGAAAGAAGAATACATTAAGTAGCAAAGAGTTAAGCTATGCTTTTGGCAGCATTTGTCAAGAGATTTTAAAGTCTGAACTAGATTTTATTTAGAAATAAAAGAAAGAAAGTTTCCCTTCTCCAAGCTTAATAGAATATATATTTTTTTCTACCACAAGTTCATGCTACTTCTCTCGCAGTGTACAAAAAGCGCTGAAACTGAATGATATAAAAAAAACGGAGAGCGAACGCGGCAAAAGGCAATGTGGAACGGGAAAGGAAAATCGAGGAAAACTCGGCAGCGATGGCGGCTTCTTCGTCGCAGGAATTAGCTCAAAATTGCAAAACTTAAGCCAAATGCTGGCACACAAAAAAGGAAGGACAAAATGGCAAAAGGAAGCAGCACCAAAAGGGGGGAAAAGTGGCAGCAAGAGAGACCGTGGGGGAAAATAGGGAAAATCAAAGCCACGAGACCAGACGAAGCCCCTTTCTTTTGTTTTCCATTTTTTTTTTGTGCTCTTTTTTTTTTTTGTCTACATAATAGATGGCCCAAAGGAAAGGACTAGAAAAGAGACGAGAGCACGACGGCAAGGGAAACAAGTCAATTTGCATTCCGGCTTAAACGAACATCGCCGGGTTAGTTAATGTTGCAAAAAAATAAAAAATACATAGAGAAAAGGCAGCGAAAGGATTCCCAACTGGAGGTGAGTTGAAGCCAATCACTACCGCAGCCAAAATAACTTCTTTTATTGTTTCAAAATTGGATTAGCCTGACTAATCAAACAACTTTTGGTAAAAGTTCGATTAACTTTGCTGGCCAGCAATTAACCTTAACTTTGTTAATGAACAGAACAAATAACATATAAAATGAAAACGGAAAAAGACCACAAAATAAACACAATTGACATATTTATGAACAAAGTTTGTTTTGCGTTTGTACAGATAAAAGATAGAGGAAAACATAAATAATTATAACAGTTACATATATATAAATAAACCAAATTGATTCAGAAGAAAGGTACTCTAGAAACTAAATAATAAAATACAAAATTTAACTTAAAATAAACCCAAATAATTCCCCTTTTATCTCCTTTATTTCAACACGATTTTAATTAACTTTTTGAACTGAAAAGTCATACCCGCACATATGAATGTAACATTAATCCTATTTATTATTTGCTTTATTTGCAATAAAATAATAGCTAGTGCCCCCTTTGACTGAACAACACAACACACACAAATGAGTCGGAAAATTCAATGCCAGACAGAGAGAGAAAGGGGAAAAATCATTGCCCAAATGATTTTATTTGAGAGCGAGGAAAAACTGGGAAAAACTCATTAAAATGCGGCTAAACGAAACTGTTCAAATGTTCAATAAATAAATAAATATTATTGACTTTGGTTTTATATTGGTTTCGGTGTGTAACTGGCATTCTGGACATTATAAAATTAATTAAATTACACACTTGCATGGCGTGGAGAGATACCAGATGCATACCGATGGCAATTATGAAACCATTATTTTAACAAACACAAAAATAATAACAAATGAAACTAGTGAGTTTTGGCCCTTAAAAATGTTGCATTATTTTACACTAATTGAGCGGTAGATTTATATCACAAATATATATGCATTATGTTTAAGGAATTCATAATTTTAATGGATTTGGAAAATTACTTCACAATTAATTAATTAATATAATAATAATTAATTCCCTATAATATTCAAGGATATATTCTTTACCATAGCATACTTTTCAGGGCACTTATTATATTTATTTACCCATCAACTTGTTGATAAATATGTCATATATATTTTCAGGTATTTTATCTCTTTATTGGTCCTCGCATATATATATATAAGATATCTGTGTACTTGAGGGAAGTTACCCCATTAAAATGAGTAAACTGTTGCTAAGCCCCCAAAAGGGTTCAGGCCAATCCTTTCGAGTGAATTCCAGGGCCATTGCCATTGCCATTGCCATTGCCATCCTTGTTTTAGCCCTTAGCCCCAAAGGCAAACACTGGGCCAGGGCTAATAGTGTGAAAACAAAACAAAAGGGAAGCCCAGGAGCCAAAAACAGGAAGCGAAGCAAAGGGAACAACTGGGAAGAGCACAAAAGGAAAATGAGGAAAGAAGGAAAATAGGGGGCGGAAAAATATCGTAAAATGCTAAGGTAAACAAACATTTATAAATAATGAACATTGATTGCTTATTTGAACAAGACGAAGGCGGACAAGGATATGGATATGGACACCCCGGCGAAGCAGAAAATAAAAATATATATAAATAAACGGAAGGCGTTCAACTGCACTGCGAATATGTAATTGTAATTGTAGCTGTAATTGTGAATGTAGGTCTAATTATTCCCTTAATTGAGGTCTGTCTACGGGGAAACTATCCAGGATCAAATTGATTCAAATTGAAATAGACAAGGAACAGCATGAAAATGCAAACAGATAAAGCGTATCGAAGACTAAGGATATTTCTAGTGAAATTTAGTTAAACTTAAACGAAGTCTTTTTATATTCATATTCATACTCCTTCTGGGTTCAATAATTTTAATCAGAAGCTTGTAACGCTGTAAATAGGCATTTCCGACCCTATAAATCATATATATTCTTGATCAGCATCAACAGCCGAATCGATCTAGCCATCTCCGGGAAAAAAAAAATTTTTGAAATTTTTTCAAAATTTTATAAGGGGTTAAAATTTTCAAAAAGTGAGGAAAATTTCATTTTTTGTAAATTTTAAATTGAGTACGCAGATTTATTAACCTAATAAAAACTAACAAGGGAAAGCTTTCCGAATTAAAATTAATGCCTTTTTGGCTGAGTTATGAGATTTTTAATTTTGATTTTCCCATAAAATTGTTTTCTAAATATATCGATAAATATCGAATCAAAGAATGATATTATAATTTTAGTCGGAAGCTTAAAACTAAGTGAAGGAGTCATTTCCGACCCTATAAAGCATATATATTCTTGATTAGCATCAACAGCCGAATCGATCTAGCTATCTCCGGCAAAAAACAAAAAATTTCACAAATTTTCAATTTTTTCAAAAAAAGGAAAGGGGTTACATCATTAAAATTTACGAAAATTGACAAAAATTTTAATTTTCAAAAATTATAAAGTGAGTATGCAGATTTGTTATCCTAATTAAAACTAACTAAGGAACGCTTTCCGAATTGAAATTAATGCATTTTTAACTTAGTTATGAGTTTTTTAAACTTTGCTTTCCCGAAGAAAATTGTCATATAAAATTGTCGATAAATATCGATTAAAGGAATACGAATATTTAAAGCTTAGTTATGACTGTTTTCCCATTCTGTCCTATAAGTTAATTACAAACGGGAAGTGTAAAAAAACTTGGGCTTCCCGAAATAAGTTTCCTTTCTTGTTATAAACAAATAAGTTCCCCTAAAAAATATATACAACCTTAAGACCTTGGGGATATGCCAAATATAGCTTCATGTTTCTCCTACTCTATTTTTTTTGCCTGCACTATTTTCATATTTTCCTCTCTACTTTTCTTTACATTTTTTTCCACTATTTTTCTTAGCAGCTCCTAAGCTCCATTACACCAGCTCGTCTTGGCCCGTTTGGCCTTCATTGAGTCGGGGTTTATATGGCTTTCAATTTGAGTGTTTCTCGGGTGGCTTGACTTGGCTCCTCAGTCTCTGTCTCAGTCTCAGGCTCCTCTGTCATGCATACGTCCAAGGTGCTTAATAATTTAGAGGCAGCACAGCAACAGAACAAGAAACACAGGTGCAAATGCACGGACGTGAGCCAGAGATGCTCTCTCGCCTCACAATCAATGCCATTATGCACTGTGCGTTGCGTTGCGGTGTGCATGCGAATTTAATGCACTTCTTCAGGCGCAAAAGGCAAGGGCAGGTGCAGCTTCTGCTGAGAACTCAAAATGGTCTTACACACACTTTTCCAAATACCCAGGGGTACAGAGAGAGATATATATATATTTATATATTTATATATTGGGTTTTACACTCGACCAACTTGACTTGCCATTCGTCTCGCATAAACAAGGCAAGCAAAGGGTAAAAATTTAAGGAAATAATCAAGTAAACTATATAAAAGTCACAAAGAACTAATATTTGTTAAAAACTATTTCATATTTAAGCAAAAAAACTATAAATTAATAAACCTATTAGACCCATTTCTATTGTTCTGGTTGTTTTTCGTTAGTGCCTTCCTTTTGTGTGTGTGTGACAAATGCAAATGCGGTTTTAACATTTGCATGTTGGGTACGTTCCGTACGTTATTTACAGAATGGCTAAAATGGCTAAAATGGCAAACATGGCTGCCATTCGCACAGCTAATGACATTTTAAATAAAGACCTCTATCTGGGTCCCTTCTGTGTCCTTTTGTTCTTTTCTCTTTCTCTTTTTTTTTTGTGTTTCTGCAAAAATGCTCTTAGCGTAAAATATGAAAATGTTATTAGCATTAAGGAACATGGAATGGAATGGAATGGGATTGCTGTGGAAGTGGAAATGGAACAGGAACAGGCTGAAGGAGCAGCAGCGCCACTAAGTATGCTATGCCATTTGCATTACCCATTTTCCATTTTCCATTTCACCATTTTGCCTTTTCGCATTTTGCATTTTGCATTCTGCAGTTTTTCCCTACCCCCTCTTCATGTCTCTCAATTCAGTTTTTTCATTAACACAAATTATTAAATTAAATAAATATGGACAATAAATAAATGTGGACATTAATTTGGCTTCATTAATTTGTTAATCATATTTATTAATTAATTTATTTTGCGTGTTTATGGCTTATTGAAAATAATAAGCACCATTTATTTATACTTGTAGAGTATTGGGTAATTCATTTAAAATGTTTTTTTTTTATCCTCTTGAAGTATTATTTATATTGTGTATAATTAATTCATTTGGCGTTCTTACAAAAAAGAATGACCAAAATTTAATTAGGCTTCGTAATATATATTAATTAATAAATTAAATTGAGCATTTAAAAAATACACTTTTTGATTTGATACAAGAGTTTAAGATTTACATTTAAGGTCTAAAATTATGCAATTATTAACCCAACACTAGGAAAACATTTAAGCAATTAATAAATATAATATATAATAATATAATAAATATAATATAATAAATATATATATAATAATAAAATGGCTCAAAAAATATATTTTCCATACATATTTATACAAAAACCAAATTTTTTCGTAACTAACCGAATATACCTTAATAAAAACAAGTATACGTATTGTAAGTAATTTTCTAACATTTCAATTTAAATTAAATGCATTTAATTGCCGCATATTGTCCACATTTAGTTATTTAAATTGAATTTATTCTTTCCTAATAAAAAGCGTTCTTATACTTTCAAAAATGAATACAAAACTTTCTGTCTCTCAGTGGAATCAAACTCACAATTAACACAGATCAGAGCCATAAACAATGGCAGTGCCTAATCCACAATCGACATAAATTCATGCGAGTGCACAAATCCATCCTATGTACATATAGGACTACCCTTAACCCACCATTGCCGGTGACCCAGCTTTTAGACCCCGCCAGCTAACAACCAACCAACCACATGGAGAGCCAGCGAAGCGAACAACTTGCGCTGTTTTCTCATTATTTATGCGCGACCTTGTTTTGTGCCATTTTTATTATTTTGCTAATTTCGCGCATTATAAAAACAAGTAAAAAAAAAAATACACACACACTCACACACACGTACAAACAAAAAAAAACCTACATCAACACAACAGCAGAGGAAAAAAAGATAAACATAGCCCAAGCCGGCAGCCATGTTGGTTAAGGAAGACCAAGGCTTAAAATTAAAGCCAAATGAAAGAACACACTAAAATTAAGCAGCCGTAGAAGGTGTGATAAAATTGTACATATGTTTATATTACAAAATAAAAAAGATGTATTTAAATATATACCAAAGACCAAAGAAATAAATTAATTAAAAAGACTACGGCCACACTGTAACAGGAACAGGAATATGTATGCATAATGGCATTGGTCACACTGTCAGGAAGCTGCTCTCTTCAGAGACTTAATCTATTTCTTTCCCACTCTATAATTATAATTTTATAAAATAATTATTAATTTAATTTATTTAATTATTATTATTGAATTTGTTATATATGTATATAGTTATATATTGTTTTATAAATAATCTTGCATTGAATCTCATTTACTTAAGAAATATAATTAATATAATGTCAAGTGTTTGTAAGTTATTTTTTCAATTTGAAGAGTATCCATTGAGAGACTTGAACCGGATTTCGTTTACAATCTTCCGCTTAATATTTTTTTTGTATATTTTTTTTGGCTTAATTTTTCTTTTTTGAAGGGAAACTTATGGTTTCCTCGTCGTCGTCGCCGTCAGTTGAGAGCTTTTAACCTATTTTCCCATTTTTGCGCAATTTATCAACAAATTAATGTAAGCATGACGCCTCTCACACACCCTGTCTGCCCGTGTGTGTGTGTGTGTGTGTGTTGTCATGAAAATTTGCATGTTGCTCCAACAGAGTCCACATTTGTTGTTGTGTTTCTATTCGTTTTTTTGTTTTGTTTTATTTTCTTTTTGTTGGTTTTTTTTTGTTTTTTGATGCATGTAATTAACTTGAAGCGGGTATTCGCCTTCTACTTATGCAGATCTATGCTGATGTGAGAGACTGAGGACGACGATACGTCGTGTATATGTGCTCTATATATGCAGGACTCGCATGTCCTTGTCATTTGAAAGAGAAAATATTACGGTTAAGGCTTTGTGTGTGCCTAAGAAATGGACTTGATTCGAATGCAGAAGTGAGTCTTTCACGTCTGGCATTGCAGTTGGAATTCTCAAGAGGTTTTGGGAGTGGAGAAATTAGGTTACTAATAAAGGAATTGCGAAATTTATATTTTATGCTCTTAGCAAATTACTTTTTTAGTTTGAAAACTCTTTCTTAACTCTTTTCTTTTTACTTGTTTTACTTTTTCTTGTTGTTTTTTTAATATAGTTATATAGATATACACTTTTAAGTTCATTCTGCTTATTGGCTTTGTCATTTATCATCTTTGGCATGAAAATTCACGCTTGACAGGCAAAGGATCGAAGGACTCAGCCGCTTGCATTTGAGCAATCGAGCGATGAAACTTTATGACAATGCGACTCAGCGCCCACCTGCCCTGCCACGCCTCTCAGGGGTGACGCCCACCTGTCAGTGCAACATTCTGACAACTACACAGAGCGAAAAATAACAAGATTTAAAGATATAGAGAAAAAATTAATATGAAGAGGAGTAATAGAATGTAAAATCTTTGTTTATAATGAATTTGTATATTTTTTTTAATTTTTTAATCGATAGTTTTTTGATAGTCACAAGAATTTCTAATGTTCTTTTAAAAGTTTAGAGATTTGATTCCAATAATATTTAATTATTTACATTAAATTTTAATAATGTTATGTAAAGGAATTAATATTTGATAAGAAAACAATTTTCAAGCTGTTAAATCCTTAATATTTTAATATTTAAAATAACTTCTGGTATGTTTCTAGAATTCATTTCATAATTAATTCAACAGTCTTTTTATTAATTAGCAATTAAGTTCATTTTAAACTTATCAAGTTTTTATTCAGGAAATTTAATTATTAAAATTATTACTAGTTTCTGTTTTATTATACCCATGGAGTCTTTTAATTTTAGTCAGAACCTTAAAATGTAGTGTTACAGCTATTTTTTAATATTTGTTAGTTTCTGAAAATGTTCTCCTTTTCTGCTTAGTGTTTCCTCTTGTGTTTTCTATATATTTTTTTTTTTATTTACAACCCATACATGTTAGTTAGTTTAGTTTCTTTTCTTTCATTTTTTTTTAGTGGTGAATCGAAGTGAGCCGCAAAGTGGAAACAAATGCAAAACTTTTGATTGGCAGTTGCCTTTGTTTTTTGTAAAAGTTTTTGGGCCCCGGCCGCAACTTTAGACGGGTGCAGGTGAAAAAAGGTAACAGTAAAAAAAGGAAAGACGTCGATTCCCTCATATATATATCTATATATATATATATACACCCACACCCACTGGCACATCCATTTCCATTTGGGTTTACAGCCTGGGAAAAGTGACACCCACGAAGGGCATAACATTAAATGCCTAGCAAAGTTACTCAATTTCAATGGTCAGTCAGCTGCCTCACCCCTCGCCATCCCCTCGTGTGGAATGATAATGGCCGGAAAAGGGCAAGAAAATTTCCATAATTTTATGAGCTTGACAAGAGTACAAGCTACCAAGCTACCAAGCTACCAGGAAAACCCATACACACACACATATAGCACTGGCCGTAAATGTGGAATTTTCAGGACACCACTCACCTCTCGCTTTCATTTTAATATTTATGCATAAAAATTTATAGGTGCTAAAGTACGCATCAGTACATATGTATATATGTTATGCTATATATCCCCCCGAAAATCCCCATTTATCCCACAGAGAGAGAGAGAGAGCTCAGTTTTCGCCAGGAACTACTACTTAAAGTAGTATCCAGATCAGAAAGTCCTTAGTGAAAGCGAGAGTGTGTGGGATATATATACTATATAATCACTATATGTATACTATATACTATAAACTATATATACTATATATAGATTACAGCAGACGATTGCCTTGCAGTTTACACTGATACATTATACTATAAGTTTATGGCCTCATTAAATTCTTTTATGGATTTTTTTTTGGAGGACCTAATTTTAGGTTTAAGCCATGTTAAGTTCTCTATCATAGTGTGGAAATCAAGGATTTAATTTAAATAAAAACCAACTAAAGAGAAGTAATTTTTTACATATAGAAACATACTAAATTTGCAACCTTAACTTATGATTATCTTTAAAATATAAACTATTTAAAGAGAGCATCTTAAAGCCAAACTTAAAACCTTATTTCTTTCATTTATTTTGAAGTTTTAAGCTGTACAATTTTCTTTCTACAATTACTTTCATTTTGGTAAAAATCCACATCAAGTGTGTGTTTTCAAATCGTCAAAGGAATTGCTGTACAAATTTTTAATACCATTTTTGACATTTCTGGGCCGCCTGGCAATTGTGTCGTTAAATTTCAACATTTTTCTAGTCAATCAAATGGGAAACAAAGGGGGGAACTAAGCTAAAACTAAGCCTTCGTATAAATATAGAGCACACATACACTCAGAGACACATTTTCGTCATTTAGGTATGTGTGTGTGTGTGTGTGTGTGTGTGTGCGATGGAAAATCATAACTTGAAATGCGTTAAAATGCATATAAAAAATTTATAGCCTACACTTAGGCGCACATTAAATGACATGCCTGCCAAAAGGCTTCTTGTTCTTGTCCAAAAAGGACGAAAAAAAAGGGGTTTAGGGTATAAGGAAAGGAAGGAAAAGAGAGAGGGAATGAGGGGTAGGAGAAGGAGGTGTTTCACAAAGGGGGAGCTTAGCCAGCGGTTGCTAAACATTAGGGGAAAAAAATCCATGTCTTTTGATATTATTTGGATTTTTAGAGTTATTTTTAAGAGTATTACAAAAATATAAAAAAATATATATAATTAATAAAAATAATATAAATAAATTCTGCAATTATTCTTATTTAATTCCCACAGATTTATACATAGAGTACATACGCAAAATTTAAATATTTAAATATTATTTTAATAAATTTTAAATTAAACGCATTCAAAAATATTAACTAAATTATATTCAGATATATTTTCTTCTCGAAAGAAACCCACATTTCTTATAAAAAATTTAACTGAACTTTAATTATAGTTTGAATGAAGATTGCATAAATTAAAAAAAAAATATTAGGATTTTTTTAAGTATTTAGTATACTAATTAGTATTTTAGTATTAAGTGTTTAGCATAGTTTAGTATATAATTTAAAGTTTAAAACAATACTTTATTTCGTATTTAATTTAAAATATTTAGTTTAACGTTTAAGGTTCAAATTTATTGTAAATAAATCCCTTTTCTGTATATTATTTTTTCCAGTGTGCTCTGATTATTTAGTGGCCAAGCCAAGCCTCTGTCTCTGATTGCTCTTGACAGCGCTGACCCCAAAAAAAAAATTACACAAAAAAATATACGAAAAAAAACGAGGCAAAAGAAGAGCTGCAAAAAAAATATGAACCAAAACGTGTGTAATGATGATGTGTATTTTAATGTACAATTTGCGGCCTTTAATAGCACTCACACATACACACACACTCACACACACACACAAGGCTCAAAGTGTCCCCCCTTTTCAACACTTTTTCCTCACCACTTTTCCTCCGTTTTTCCTTGTATTTTTTTCCCTGATGGATTTAAGAACGTAATCACAGCTTTTCATGCGCCATGCATTGCACACTTTCCCCGGAACACAATAGAAAATTGCGATGAGGGAAAAGCGCGGTAAAGCAGACATAATAGATTCCGCTTTTTTCTGATTAAATCAATTTTTGTACAAAACTTTTTTTCATATATTCATTTGACCTGTCAGTGGCAGTAGCAGTAGCAGTAGCAGCAGCAGAGTGTGGAAAAACCATTAAAAAATATTGTGCAAAAAGTTTGAAGAACCCATCATCATCAGTTCTAACAAAAAAAGTAGAACAAAAAACGAAACAAACCAAAATCGCTCGTCAAAATGCAAATTATTTATAATTATTTAGGCTCCCGGCAGCTGCAAAGCATAGTAATTATTCAGGGTTATTCAAAAGGATAGCTAGTATTTATTTTAAGGGAATAAATGCAAAATAAATTAGGCATGTATGTGGCTTCAATTAATAATGGACACAACAAATAAATTATATGCATTTTCATGGCAAACAAATGTTGATTTTCCCCATCAAGTTGGATATCCTTTCAAGCTGCATTTTGCTATTTTTTTTTTTGCTGCTTGTATCCCTTTCTAGATCTAGTCCTTGTTCCACAAACTGTCGCATATGGTATATATATATATATATATATAGATGGTACACATATATACTTAATCTGTAACTGCCGCAGCACTTGACTTGAATTTCTTGTTCTCGTTCTTGTTTGCGTTTTGTGTTTGCGCCCCTTCTTGCCTTTGTTAATTTCTCTTGTTTGCCTTTAACCCCAACAAACAAAGGCAAGGACCAAAACAAAAAGCCGAAAAAAAAACAAACAAAAAAAGGGTGAAAAAAAAGGGGAAAACAATAAGGTAAAAAAAAGGGGAAAAGGTGTAGAAAAAAAATTATAAAGGTTAAGGGAAAAAGTGCATAAAATGCATAAATGTATATATTACTCATACGCAGCGTTGTCACTTGCCTTTAATGATGGTCTCCCGGGTTCTACTTGATCCTTGTCCTTGTTATCGTTATCGTTATCGTTTTGCTTCTCTCTCTCTCCCGATCTGTCTCTCGCTCACGCGCTCTCTCTGCTCTCTCAGCAACCGATCACGCACCGTAGACTAAGAGCAACACTCACGTTCTGCTCTCGCACTCTCCTCGCTTGCCTTGCTCTCGCTCTCTTGCTCTCTCTCTCTTGCTCTCTCTCTCTCTCTCTCTCTTTCTTTCAGATATTACACATACGCACTGTGGTTGCACCAGAAAATAATTGGCAAAAAAACAACAATAACAACAAACAACAAGCGCAATTAACGACCAGCGATTAACAATCAACAATTGGAATGCCCGACTTTAGACAGGATTTCGACTGCCACGCTTATTATATGCCATCATTATAATCATCATGGCTTTGCCGACGATTTGTTTTTGTTTGCTTTCGTTTTACGTTTTACGATTTCCACCAATCCCCTCTCTTAATATATATATATATATACGTATATATATATATATAAGTTATATATTTGTTGGTATGTGCGTGTGCTTGTAGAGGCGAAATAGTTGCTGTAATCCGCACAAATCCGCTGGTAAATTTGAACTGAATGAGTTCAAAAGCTAAAATGAGTTTGCATACCCCAAAAACGTACAGAACCGAACCGATTCCAAATCCGAAGTCCGCGCTCGGCTCGGCAAGCCGAACCCAGAGCCGAAGATGAGTCGGGAAAGCACCAAGGTGCCGGAAGTGAAAGTGTCATAAATGAAGACATCAGAAGACTGTGCGAAAAGCTTTCCCTCGCAAGGATTTCTCTTTTTACTATATATATTTTTTTTTTTTTGAAAATTTTAAACAAATTTGAAGTTTTTAAATCATTTGAAAATTAAAAATGTTGCTTACAATAAAAGCAATACAAATTTCATTTTCAATTTGTATAATTTATAAAATATAATTGCATACTGTCATGCGGCTCTTTAAATTTATTTTAAATTTCAAGGGTATTTTAAAAATTTTAATTATTTTCAATGGTTTGAATTCAAACAAATATGTATAAATTGATTACTCCCCAAAAATGGCTTCAATAAGTGTCATAATAACTGGTTTAGCACAGTTTTTGAGGTATTCAAACACTTGTTTTTTAAATTTGAAAATAACACCTTTGTGTTTATTGTTTAAATTTAAATACAATTAGTTACTTTCACTTTATTACTTTTTTACATAATATAATTTGATTAATATTAATTTGAGTTAAATTTTAGATTTTATTTTAAAGGCCTCCATAAGTATAAATGGTTTAGCACAGTTTTCTGTTGCCCAATTCGAACAGTTGCCTTGGGCGCAACAATGTTTGAAATTTGAAACTCAAAGATTTATTTATGTTTTTAAATTGATTTTTTTTTTTAGCTTTTGTAATAACAAACAATTTTTATAGAAAGAAATGTAAGAACATTTTTAAACTTATTTAATTAAAATTTGTTTTTGTAATTGTTTTAAGTTCTTTATTAATTTGTGCAATGTAAAACTATATTCTTTTTCAATTCCTCCAACACACAGGCACACACAACAAACACCTCGACTCGGTTTTGAAAAAAAAAAACGAAACAAAAAAAAATACCTAAAACGATTTCCGTGGAAAATGCTCCTTTCAGGACCCACAACACCGAACTGAACGGAACTGAAGTGAAGCAACAACTGACAGAGCCGAGCGTTTTCCAAAAATTGCGAAAAGCCAGCGTATAACGGTTTTGGCGAACAGCTGAGATGGCCGAGAGCAAGAGCTTTCGCATCCTGCGCTTTCAAGGCTGGCAGAGCGCGCGAAGGGAAAGCGGCGAATGGAAATTGAATGCATATAAAATCCCAAAAAGGAGAACAAAAAAACAAGCATTTTCTTGCCTTTTCGCAAGAGGAAACAAGCCGAAACAAAAAAGTGAAGGAATGGAAAAAAAAGTATATTTTCGGAAAATTCGGAAAAGCTTTTCCCGCTCTCTCTCTCTCATTCTCTTTCTCTAAGCGTCTGCGCGAACGAAAGAGAGAGTGGGCACAGAGAAAGAGAGAGAGAGGGGGGCTGCAGGCCTGCTTATATTTCACACGTTATGCTCCTTATGCTCCTGATATGTTGTTGCTGCTTAAATACCCTTACTGGCAGGGTAAGATGGCTTTTTTAATAACAGATTTTAAAATACATTTAAAGTGCTGTTCAAAAATTGACTTTAAAAATATATTTCCATTAAACTGAGTCCTGCAGATATTTCCTAGCATACTTTCAAGCTGCTTAAAAGTTAGTTTTAAGTCCTTGGGGAATTTCTATGATTTTTAATGATATAATTTTGTGATATATTTTTATGGATCTATTAAAAAAAATTCTTTAAAATGTGCCACAATATATTTTAGCTTTTTAAGTTAAAAATTGTTAAAGCATATTACTTTAACTCTTTAATTTAAATATTCAAATAACGAAAGGATTTTATTATCTTAATTTTTCTAAGCCAAAGTTAGTGTATGCCAAGCTTCGGTTTTTGGCTCGTTTATGGTTTTGTTGTTGCTGGCATTTTTGTTGGCGGTTTTGTTGTTGGCGCTTCTGTGGCCATTGTTGCACACCTGTGATTTAGCGAGGACGCCGCCGAGCGAGGACACCGCTTCGGCTCTGGAGCTGCCTTCGCTGCTTGCTACTTGCTGGTTGCTGGGAGCTGGGAGCTGGGAGCTGTCCTCGTGTGCCAGCTGATATTTACCTTATTCCCCACAGCGCACACAGCGGGCCAAGAAAATGGAAAATTGAGAAAGGGAAAAGCGCTGGAGGAGAAACACTAGACATGGCAACAACAACAACGACAAGCAACGCACTTAGAAATGATAGCCCCAGCTTTATGCTAATGTTTGCCATTGCTTTAAGTACTCACTCAGTTGGTGAGTTAGTCATCCAGCCAGTCAGTCAGTCAGTCAGTCAGTCAGTTTGTCAGTTCGTCATTCAGTCTGCCAGTTCGTCAGTCAGTCAGTCAGTCAGTCAGTCAGTCAGTCAGTCAGTCAGTCAGTTGGGTCAGTTTTTCGGCATGCAGATGACAATCCCGACGGGCTTTGTCGGCCCTCGGAGTTGGGGTAAAATTCTGTCGGACGGTCAATTCCGTTTTGTCAGTTCGATTTTTGCGGGTTTCGGCTTAACTCTCAAATAAAAGTAGCTTTTCATTGGAAATTGCTGAGCTCTAAATATACACACACATATACACATGAGACAGGTTGTTTTGTGAGTGCCCATTTTATCAATTCCACTTTGCTGGTTAATAAAACAATAATATTTGGGGGGATTTTGAACAATCATCCAATTGCCTGGCAACATTTTGAAAAACTCAAGCCAGGTTGGATTTTAATTAAGAGAGAGAAACTAAAAATATGCATAAGGATGTCATTGAAGTTGCTGTGAATATAAAATGCTGCAATAGGTTTTTAATGGTGAATTCTAAGCATACATCGATTTCTGTGTTAATTTTCTACATAAATTTAAAGTATTTCTTAAGCAATTATTTACAAAAACTAAAAAATGTATTAAAGAATAACACACAAGAAGCGAGGATATAAAATCACAGAAAATACGGCCGATAAGTATGCTACAAATTCTATGCGCTAAACATGTGTTCTTTTATAGTTCATGAACTTATTTTAGACTCTTTTGCTAAGGAAAGTAAATCAATTAAATATGTAGATATTTATTCAATAAATATATAAATTAGTAAAGACTAGAAAGAAGCCGAATTCATATACCCTTGCAAAATGATTATTCCTACAGGAATTTGATCATAAATAAGCCAAAAAAGCATTAATTTCACTTCGGAAAACTGTTCTGTATTAGTTTTTAGTAGCTTTATAAATCTGCTTACAAATTTTAAAATATCAAAATTTTGACAATTTTTGAAAATTTTAACGATGTAACCCCTTAAAAAATTTTGAAAAAAAATTTCGAAAAAAAAAATTTCCCCGGAGATGGCTAGATCGACTCGCCTGTTGATGCTGATCAAGAATATATATGATTTATGGGGTCGGAAATGACTCCTTCGCTTAGTTTCAAGCTTCCAACTATCGATATCTATCGATATATTTATAAAACAATTTGATCGGAAAATCAAAATTAAAAATCTCATAACTCAGTCAAAAAAGTATTAATTTCAATTCGGAAAACTGCTCTGTGTTAGTTTTAAGTAGCTTTATAAATCTGCATACAAATTTAAAAATATCCAAATTTTGACAATTTTTCTAAATTTTTAAAATTTTAAATTTATAAAATTTTGAAAAAAAAAATTTCGAAAAATTTTTTTCTCCCTAAGATGGCTAGATCGACTCGGCTGTTGATGCTGATCAAGAATATATATGACTTATGGGGTCGGAAATGACTCCTTCACTGCGTTGCAGGCTTCTGATTAAAATTAGACTATAAATATTATAAAGAGAAAGTTCCCTTTTATAGGGATTAACAATTTTCCATATCTTTCTCTACAACTTATTTTCCTCTTCACGTTGTACTCTTTTTCCATTTTCCTCGTTTGTTTTGTGTTTACTACTTAGCCACTGTTTAACTTTGTACGAAACACTCTATAAAACGCGTTAACCATGGCACACCATGAAAGTGAGTGCTATACGGTAATAAGACATCGGCGTCACCATAAGAAAATTGTGATCATCCCGACCGTAAATTTGGTATCCGTGTTAATTACATGAACTCGAGCATGACACCAGAGACTCACCACCACCACCACCACCCCCAATCCCCAATCCCCAAAAAGGCGGCACACTTGGCACCCTCAACCCTCCATGCTGGAGTCTCCACCCTCTGCCACGTGACAGAAATCGACATCCCAACATGCAAATCAAATTATTTTGGCATATAAAATGCTTATTAACAGATTATATGCTCACTCAATATTTACTGACTGACTGACTGACTTGGCTGGGTATGGCTTTTCCCCCTTGATTTTCCGCGTAGGCAGCCGTCATTGTCTTGGCCTTGTGCTTGGGCCTGAGCTTGGGCTTGGGGGGGATTTTAATACCCTTTTTTGATGGTATCGATAAGCACTTGGGGCTCACTTGTATTCATATTTATATATACATATATATATATATGTATATATTTATATTTATGGGGCGATAACAGTTGGCCATCAGACAACAAACGTTAGATTTCAATATTTGTTAAAGCCTTTGCAAGGGGAAAAATACTTAATAAACATATAAAGAATACCCCAGAAACTATTACAAGATACGCATTTATTCCGGTTAAAAAGCCTCTATCACACAAGGTTGTATTACGCATTTAAAAGATTACAAATATTTCTTTCTTCTGTAAAAAAAATAACGTCAATAAGTAATTCCAACTAATTATCTTTGCAAATTAAAGAGAAATACTTTGCGAAGGAAAAACACTCGCGACATTACTTAGAAGCATTTCTCCCTTTTTAATACCGATTTCAAAGAAAAACTATTAAGGAATATACTTTGGTAAAAAGCTTCTGGAAAAGAACCCAGTAAAGACAGGTGCCTGCTGGAACGAAATGGGATGAAAAACTGAAATGAAAAGTGCCAGTGGAAAAAAAAAATAGCAAAACAAGTAGAACCCAGAGAGATATTCTAAGGAACTAACGCTAACTAGAGAAAAACTGCGTAAAAAGCTGAGGTGGAAAATTCAAGAAAAGGCAAATGAGGAAACTAATCGCATTTAAAAGTTCAAAACAAGGGATCACTTAATATATATATTTTAATTAATAATCATTTAAGAAGTGATTAAAAACAAGAAAGAAGCATGGAAATGTTCAAATAAATTAAAATACTATGCTCAATATATAAATATAAATAAATAAATAATTATAAATATATTTATAAATTATTTAAAAGCTGAATATGTAAGATTTTTGTTATTTGTGCTAATTAAATCCTTTGATTACTTAATAAATATTGAATAGTAAAGATAGTCTTATAATTATATAAGCAGTAAGCTTGGAATAGCTTAAATATATAGAAAATATCTGCTAAATATATTTTATTAATTAATTTAAACCTGAATCCATGCATATTATTTATCTCTGCTATTTTATAATCAACTTTTAACAAGTTAATAAATACATTTACCTCTCAATGACCCATTTTATATTCAAAATAAACACTTCTTTGATGTTCATTAGCCCCAAAAGCCTCAAGGAAATACATGAAATTCCCAAATCTAGCTGGTATTTGGTACTTGTTTCATAAACTAGAGTTATTTAGGCCAAATTTCATTTAAATTTGCTAGAGATCATAATAATAAAATAAATGAATAATAGAAATAAGAATAATCAATGTTCCACTCCCCTCACCATATCCATCAGGCATTTCATTTGCAGACAGCCACGCAAAACAAACCTAATTACACTTTACTTTCACTTTCACTTGCCAGCAACAGGAGCCCCCGAAATTGGCAGCGGAGGGGCTGGAAAAATTGAAGGAAAATGGGAAAATGGTTGAGGTAGTAGCAGGAAGAAGGGCCAGAGACTAGGGCGAGTTTGGTGAGAAAAACTTCAAAAGCTTCTGGTCAAAGCAAAGTTTGTCCGCCTTGGCATATTTTGCGTAATATAAATTTTGCGCGCTGCTCCTGTTTTTCCTTCTTATTTTTCCCCCCTCTCTCTCTCTATTACTCATTTTTTTATTATTATTTTGTGTACAATATTCTTGGCCTTTGGCCAATTTGGAAAAGCCAATAAAACCGTTTAAAGCGTTGTCACAGACTCCACTCCCCTGACTCTCCCTCTCCCTTGGCCAACTTTGGATCGCAGACAAACAATAAGGAGGCAAAGAAAAGTATAAAAAAAAAGAACAAAAAAATAAACAAAGAAAAAGAAATAAGTAAAAGAGCTAAGAGACATTTATTGTTCATTTGACAAAACATAATGAACATTTTTATATGCAAATTATGCGACTGCTCGACGTATGCCCATGCTCCTGCTTTGTGTTGTAAAAGCGTTTTTCAAGCACTTATTTGTATGTTTTTATTTAAATAATAAATGGGCTCACTTCTTCTATACTCCCTCTATCCCTCTCTCTCCTTCTTCCCCTCTCTAAAACTCCCTCTTTCTAACTCCCCCTCTCTCTCATCACGTTCATCGGCGGCGCTCATAAGTAGGCAATGATTTTTGCTTTGTTGTTTCCCAAAAAAAAAGAGGACACCCGAAGGGATGTGTTTATGTGTGGCGATAGTCCCAAAAAGTATGTATATCGAAAATATCGACATGGCGCTTATGTCTTACAATCGTTTTCTTTGTCAAGTTATTGATATAAAAGCAAATATATATATTAATAAGTTCCTTAGCAAGTTAATGATAAGAAAGAAGGATAGAAAAGCAGAAAGATACTTATATTCAATAGTTTTTGATAAAATACAGAATTAATTGTATTTTAAAGGAACAAATTATTAATAAAATGAAACAATATTTAATCGTTTTCTTAGCCAAATTATTGATAAATATCAAATGCATTATAATAATTAGAATATTTATTATAATGAATTAATACAAATCATTCTCAGTGTCTAGATATTCATATAAACGGATCGTATTTGTATAAACATAATCATTATTTATCATAAATATAGTTTTAAGGAAAATCCTTTATAATTTCCCCTATGAAGCACCTTCGAATTTCGGTGTCATCGTTGCCCAGCCTTGGAAGCACCCAACCACCCCCAAAAAGAGCCACCCAACCCCACCCCGGTAACCACGCGTAATGAGCGTGTCATTTAGCGTAATTTCACTTGATTGTTATGGCATTACAACAATGCCCCAAGTACAATACACACGCACAACAAAAGCAACGCCACGGCGAGTGTAGAAGTTTATCTTATCATCGCAGGCTCCTTTGCCGGAAAATTGGGAGGCTGCCCGGGAAATCGGTGGTGTATATATACACGCACGTACATATATTGGTTGTAAATGCATAAATTATGAATGGAACAGGGCCATTGTTTTGAAGAAGAAAAAAACAAACTAAGAATAACTCACCGAAATCGTTGGTGAAATATTTCGGCATTGTCACTGCGATTCTCTGTAATAAAATAAATATATTTATTATAATTTTAAGTATATATATATTATACCAAAGGTTTTAATTCATTTTACAACATTTTAAGTACTTGCCAAATATTATTTCTTAGTAATTTAATGGTTAGTTTTGTAGCTAAACATTAACAAAAATAATCCGAATAATATATGGCCTCTAATAATTGTAAATAATTGATTTCTGCTCTTCTCTTTTTAATAAGCTCAAATATAAACAACAACTAATAATAACTATTGTTTACAGCTTTGGGAATTCGGTGTATATATGAATATAAATCTCTCTCTCTTAATTTTTCTAGGAAAATTCAATTATAGATTCAAAATACCTAAATATTAAGCAAAACGCATACAGACCCACATTCATTTTAAAATCCCATTTTGCTTTATTAGATGCCGCTTCTAATTTACTTATAAACAAATTTCATAATTTGCTTTTCATGCATAAATTTTCAGCAAAATGCACTTATTTGCTAGTTGAATAAATGCCTTTATACATGAGATATATATCTTGTACATGTATATTTATTTATTGATTATGATTGACTTATTTAGTTGAGTGTCTGAGAAGGTCTAAGGGTTTGTTGCTGTTGTTTATTTTTGCAATTCGTTAATTTGAGTTGCCGCTGTGATGGTTCTATTTGTGCTTCTGCTTCTGCTGCTTGTCTCCTATTGTCACCAAATTAATTGGCCAGCTCCTGCCTGCTCCTGGGTTTCATCAGGTCCTCTTGTTCACTTAAGTGAATATTCCAGACACAGTCCTCCCGGCTTCCAGCTTCCAGCTTCCAGCCTCCTGCTTCCAGCTCTCTGGCTCACACACAATGCCACTTTGTTGGCAGGACACCGATGGGCGTACATGTGACCCATATTAAGCCATCAATGCGATACAAGCAATTTCGTTTAATTAAAACATGCCAATGCATTTGCACTTGATTCACTGATTATGATGCCAGGACGCCTGCTAGATTCATTTGGATTCCTTTGGGGGACCTCAAAAATGTCAACAATTTAAAGCACAAAATTGCAAGCAAACATAACAAGGAAGTACACAAAACGCATAAGTTGAATCAGTTACTAAAATTCTACGCCAAATAATTAAATTAAGCAAATAAAACATAACCTTTTTTATTACCAATTATTACAGCTAATTTTCCCGCACTTATTTTCCACGTCTTTACTCCTTTTTTGGGGGAATACAGCCAAAAGGCACAGCAAATAAAACAAAACAAAGTGAAACTCCGCCATTATGGTCATTTAATCGAGCGGAAATAAAGTTCCCTAAGCTTCATAAACAAGATTTAATGTGACAAAAAGGCAAATCACAGTGCCAAAGGAAAGGACCAAACGAAACGAAACGAAACGCGAAACGCGAAACGCATTTGACAAAAATGTCAAATGGCATTTGGGGTTCCCCCACTGAAGGCGGCAAACAGAAATTTTCACCCTCGCGGGAAAACCTTCTCACCTTGTCCTTGTTCTCATCCAAAACAAAAAAAAAAAAAAAAGGAAAGAAAAGGAAAGGAAAAGGAAAAAGGTATCAACTATGTCGTGAAATATCGCGGTCTAGTTACAACTTCAAGCGTTTCCTTTTTGGATTATGAAACCGTAAAAAGCGTTCGCTTTCCCCTCTAATCTTCATTGACTGGAATCCCTTGCTCACGTACACACACACACACACACACATACATCACACATACACATATGCACGTGTGTGTGTTTGGCAAATACTTAACACATTCACTCGCCCCGCAGTTTGGTTTATTTTCCCCTTAATTTTGACTAATGAAAGCAAGGTATATGGGTTGGAAATAAATGTATAATACAAAAAAGCAATAATTATAAAGAAGCATTAAAAAACGTATTGGAAAAATACACTTAAGTTAATATTAACATCCAGAAGCATGACACACTACATTGCAGTTTTAGCTATGAAATACTCAAGTTTAAATTCAATTATAAATAACAAGAAAGGCAACTAACTTCTGGAAGCTGCTGTTTATATATTATATATATTGCAGTTTTCAATTGAATCGAAAATAGGTAAAATTAAAATATTCGTATGCTTTGATATTTATACATGGCAATTTTTCGTCAAATCAAAGTTTAAAAATCTCATAACTAAGGCAAAACATCATTAATTTTAATTCGGAAAGCGTTTTTGTGCTAGTTTTTATTAGGGTACAAATGCTGCATACTCAATTTAAAATTTTAATAAATAAAAATTTTTGCCAATTTTTGACAATTTACCCCTTTCTTTTTTGTGAGAAAAAATTGAAAATTTTTGAAAAAAATTTTTTGTTGCGGTAGATGGCTAGATCGCTTCAGTTTCTGATGCTGATCAAGAATATATATGATTTATAGGGTCGGAAATGACTCCTTCACAAAGTTTCGAGCTTGTGACTGAAATTATATTAATCAAAATTTGTTAATGTAATTATATGACAATTTTTTCGAAAAATCACGATTTAAAATTTTCATAACTAAGCCAAAAAAGCCATAATTTTAATTCGGAAAGCTTTCCTATGTTAGTTTTTATTAGGTTAATAAATCTGCATACTCTATTTAAATTTTTAATAAATTAAAATTTTTGCCAATTTTTGACAATTTTAATGATGTAACCCGTTACCTTTTTTTGAAAAAAATTGAAATTTTTTAAAATTTTCTTTTTTTTGCCGGAGATGGCTAGATCGATTCAGTTTTTGGTGCTGATCAAGAATATATATGATTTATAGGGTCGGAAATGATTGCTTCACAGCATAACAAGCTTCTAACTAAAATGAAATACCCTGAAAAGGTATAAATATAAATCATATTTTCTACAATAGTATACAAAAAATATACAAAAAAAAAAAGGAAGAGAACAGAATTAAATAATAATCTTTAACAAAGATTTCAATTTACAAGCATATTTATAATATATAGATCAATTTACGAAGTGGTTCACCATTATTCCCAACAAATATTTTTTAAAATCCAAGACAATAATAAACTAAAAAAACTAAATAAACTATAAAAAATTACAAAAATAAATTATAAAGAAGCTTGCTAATTACTGGAGATATTACCCTATAATTTCCAAGTACGAATTTAGCTGCTAACTGGATTTAAAAGCGTAAATGATTCATCAAATTATACTAAAAATGCATTACAAGGTATTATTATATTCGAAACGTTTCCCTGTAATTTGGCTAACTCCCCCGCCCACCCGCTGAGTTTCCCCCAAGTGTTTTGTGGTCGACACCTTTAGCGCTCATCCCAAATATTTGCACGCTGGCAATGTCAATAAAGCGGCGAAGAAAGAAAGCGGGAAACGGAAGTGGAAAATCGGGGGGGAAAAGTGCTGGCAAATGGCGGAAACTGGGTGTGTGTGTGTGTGTGGAGGGGAAAAGGGAAAATCCGTGGAAGCCGTGTGGAAATTGCGGCAAGACGAATGCCTCGCACCGACCGATGGGTGACGACAATGCGATGTGCCCGTTGGTGCGTTGGCAATTAGCAAGATCTGGAATTTAAACTGGAAATTACAGAAAGCCTCCCTCCCTCCCTCCCTCCCTCACTCCCTCCAACCGCCACGATCTGATTGCACACTGATATCAGGGACGGCATCGGCGTTGGCAATTAATCAACGGCAATCAAACGACGACTGCGAAAATTACGCAATTGCCAAACAACAACATGCCGACAAGTAGCTATCTAAGTAGTGTCATCAATAAATGTCCCAGCGATGTCGGCCACTCCATCAGAGGCCACTATCACACCCAGTAGCTGCCGGCGAACAAAGGGCCCCTCCTCTCTTAGATACCATTTAAGACACAATAAATAAAAAATAAAATAAAAAAATATATATGTAATATATATAGAGACATGCAAAAGGTGTTGTCAATCACGCTGTTGTCAATTGTCAATCGGCTTATCGCCGAATGCAATCAAATCAAAGCAAAATCGAAGCAAAATACAAAACTTAAGGCTGGCGGTAGATAGAGAGGTCTTATCGGCTAAGGGTAAGCGCCAAGCGATAAATCAATCAAATCACAGCGAAAACAAATCAAAGTCAATAATGGCAAATGGTAATTAAACTCAAGTTGATTTAATGAGCTGAGAAAATAATACAAAATATAGGAAAAAATATTTGTAATATATATAATATTAAAAATACTACGTATTATATAAAAATATAATATACAAATGAATAAACAAAATTCAAACACGGAAAACATAAAAATACAAATTAAATTATTGAAAAAATAATATAATAATTCCAACAGAATATATAAATAATATATTTTAAAAGTACTAAAACTCAAACTAAAAACTAGCGAAAAAGTTCAAGAAAAAACAGTTTACATAAATATATTAATATATTGAATTGAAAAAATGAATATATATTTTATATAATAAATTATGAAATAATCAAATATTAAAGCCTTCAAAAAAATATTTAATTTTCTTAAACCCAATAGTGAAACAGTAAATTAAAAATTGCATGTCATTTTACCATAATACCCTTTAAAAGTATTATAATTCTAATCAGAAGCTTGTAACGCAGTAAATAGGCATTTCCGACCCTATAAATCATATATATTAATGATCAGCATCAACAGGCAAATCGATCTAGCCATCTCAGACAAAAAACAAAATTTTTAAATTTTTCAAAATTTTTTAAGGGTTTAAAACTGACAAGAAAAATTCGAAAAAATCTTCATTTTTCAAAATTTAAATTTTAATATGCAGATTTATTAATCTAAGAAAAACTAGCATGGGAAAACTTTCCGACTTAAAATTAATGCGTTTTTGGCCTAGTTATGAGATTTTTAAGCTTTGATTTGTCGAAATAAGTTGTCATATAAATATATTGATAAATATCATTTTAAAATAAATAGAATTCAAATTCTTGTACATCTAAAATTCCAAATAATGTAAATATAAATTCGAAACATATAACTTTCAATACCCATTCAATATTCATAAAATACCTCTTCCAGTTTAATTAAGAGCCACACATAATTGGGGGCTTTTAATTAAATTGTATGTAAATCAAATGCAATATTCGAAATACAAAATCAAAAATGCAAAATGACTGAACAATTAACAAGTCGGTTGTAAACTCTAATCGATGGCAATTAGAAGGTGAAACTTTTGGCTCAAATCGCTATTATTTGCATATGATTGATAGGCCTGAAAATAAACCCACAAGCAGAGCGGCAGCAAAAGGGGGGTGGAAAATGGGTGAGGGAAAAGAGGAAACCGAGGAAAAGCGCAAAAAATGAAGACATTTACATGACAACATTGTTGCTCGTCACTGTCTCATTTGTCAGTCAGTCCTGGTGGGGTTCATGTGTGCGAGTTTGTATTTGCATTTGTACCGCGCTGACAGTGCCTAAGCGGCCATTTTATCATGTCTTCCTTTCAACACACACCCATCGCACACCCACAACCACACTCACACCCACACATACCCATACACACCCGCAGACACACACAGGCAGAGGGAGAGGACCGCCTACACAACTTATATGCGGCAGTTTGGATATGACAAATGATTGGTGACACATCGTGACTCACTCCATTTTATGCTCCCTTTTTTTCTAATACCCTTTTAAGTAAGGTATTTAAGACTAGGAGTTGGCAGCAGCAACTAAATTTAAAAGCAGACGCATCGATTTAGAGTGAGTTTTTTAAAGCAACCTAATCAAGGGATGTGTCTAAAGAGATGCAAATTAAATAACATATTTAAGCAAAATCATCGCTCTCTAAATTATATTTAAACAAATCGTTTAGTTCGAATACCGAATATAAAATATGGCTAAGTATTGCAATCAATAATAAATATGGATATTATCAAAAATTATATTCATTTAAAAATTTTATTCAAGGATTTTATCTATTTTGCAACGTCAAAATATTGTTTTATATATCGATCTATAAATTTTTGTACATCATTAACAAGTATTTTAATTGTTTATACAAATTCAAGGGTATACCATGGTCGAGTTCCCTGAGCCTTTTCCAGCTTCTATTTTGGGCTTCTCTTCCTTTTTCCCTCCCCTTTTCACCGAGCGATTTTCACTGGCCTAAACAAATAAAAAAATCCCCGCGCCAAGTTTTGGAGATTTTCAACGGAAATCGGATTAGTGGGAGATGGAAAGTTGAAATGGGTAGCCCTAAAAAATTAAACAAATAAATAAATAACAACTTTGTCACATTCTAGACAAATTAATAATTAATATGTATAAAATATAAATAAAAAACAGAAGGAATTTAATAATAGGCATATAAATTAACAAAAAAAAAAAGCTACAAAAAAACATATCTAATACAAAATTAGATATTATAATTATTTTCGAAACCAGGTATCACAAGCTAATAGAAAGATATCCAAAGGATATTCTTTTCTAAAAATTAAACAAGTACCTTCTCTCTCTGTTTCTTGTTTTGTTCTTTAACCAATAAATATTTAGTATGTATTTATATATCTGTTTAGAGCTTGTTTCTCGATATTTTTCTCGTTTATGATATATCAAAGGAAGGTCCTGTCATCTTCATTCCATAAGAATAGCCTCAAACACATTTAGAAACTAGAATTTCCATGAACATTTTTCTTACTTCACTTGCAGCAGGACAATAACATACGGAAGAGCAGGGAGAGGAGACTGTGAAAAAAAAAAAAGAAAACTCTGGGAAAAAGTCTGGGAAAAACTCAGGGAAAAACTCGGAACTGAATGCAAAAGGAAGCTTTTATGCTCTCATATCCGTGTGGCATATCGCCTTTGACCTTTTGCGTTTATATTCAGTGTCACCTGCCAGGACCTGGACCAAATGGGGATGCAGGACACACACACACACACACACACACATCACATATATGGTGGCCACCTTTAATTCACTTTTTTTGTATTTTTTTTTCGATAGAGAGTGAGTCCTTCTTTGCAGTGAATTCCTCTGGCTGATATTGATGATGGTCAGATACCGCTGCAAACTCTTGCAACTTTAATGGCAGCTTAATTAAGTTAGTTGGCGGAAATTATTGAATTTTACATGAGTGCATTTTCGATTTAATTAAACCGAGAGGAGGGGCAAGGAGGATACGAGAGTATATATCGAATATATCAATATCAAACAGCGGCAGCTGACGATATGCAAAGTTAAGTAATTGAATTGCGATCAGCATTCTAACAGAAAATATCTAACAAGCCGCTTTGAAAATATTTTTAAAATATTTTCAGCGGAATATAAATTTATAAATTTTCGTAGCACCATTTTCTTAACAAAAAAAAGGTAATTTAAAGCTCGACCTAGAACCAGCTAACAACCCAGACTTTCAAGGTAAGCCTTGGTCAAGAGCAGGAGCAAACACAACGAGGGGAGGGGAACGAGAGAGTTGGCCATGAATTAAGACCAGGTGCAGGAGTGGTAATGGAAATGGCCTTGCCGGTTCGGGAATTAATTCCCGGCCACAAATGAATCCAAGAGCAGACCCATCGGCACAACAGGTGGCATACACATATGTGTGTGTGTGTGCATCTTCTTCTCCTTCATCCATCTCGCCATGCCACACACATTTCTCATTCGAAATTTCGCAATCCGAATTCCGGATATTGGTCACTGGACCCCGGTCCTGAATGCTAATCCCCATGCATTTGGCATTGGGCAATGCCAAGCCTATAGCCACCTTCGATTCCTGGAATCTGTAATGGAAAAGCCACCGAATCAAGGCAGGCAACCGCAAGCGGCATGCGAAATGCGCAGATAGACAAGGGGTTGTCCTTCAATTTTTGGTCAAATATATGAGCCAAGAAATGGTAAATATGGTAAATATAGATCACGGTGAGCATAAAGTTATAGTAATTAATATTTGCCAGCGGTTTTGGGAGAAATAAATATTAATTACATTGGTAACAGCATAATTTTTGGACTTCCAGCTTCAATTAATATTTAATTTCTACCAAAACAACTGGATAAAATTAATTACTACTAGTTTTAGAGTACTATTACTGTTACTGTTAGAAGAATTATAAATTATCATATGTGATGATAATACCAATTTCATTTTCAGTACAATTATTGCAATAATATATTTTTATAACATTAATTTAATAGAACGCAAATCAAGAAATAGCATAAATATAGTCATAAGTTAGTTTATAGTAATAGGAATTAATTTACCCAGAAATCTAGAGACAACATAATATTTACTAAAGCTAAAATTCAACATTGTTTAAGAAAAATAAATATATGATAATAAAAAACAATTAAAAATACAATTGGTACAGTAACAAAATGTTATATAAATATAATATAAAACAAGGCCAGAAACTGTGTTTAAAAAAATACACAATATAAAATATAAACATTACATCAAGCTGTCTTGAAATGAGCCTTTTACATTAATTTTAAATTGTAATCGCCTTTAATAAAGTCAAATTTAATAAACACATATTAATTTTGATAAAAAAGCCATAGCTTCAACCACAAATATTTGTATTTAAAATTACCCAAATTTGAGCTCCAAATTATAAAACATCTTAACAAGATGATATCTTACACAAGATATTAATTATAAATCGATATGAAGAAGAAATTAAAATAAATCAATAATATAAATAATAAGAAAATGAAATATATTTGATATGATTTGATTTAATTTATTTAATATCCTTACGCTAAATGTATAGTAATTTTAAATAATTGCGCCATTAAAAAAATATAACAAAATTTTAGAAAAAATAATGCTAAGCCTATGACATATATACAAATCTGAATAATTAACTAATTAAGAATAAGAAAACGCTCTGAAAGCTAAACAGAGACCTAGGTTTCTCCCCCAAACTTTTCACACATAATAATTTGCACCTGCAAAATGCACAATTTAATCACAAAACGTAAAATGGAGCTGCACACACTTAATAAGGACAACGATGGCAAAGGACCCAGGCAATGCGATGCCAATTGGAGTCAACAAGTCAAGTTGCACCGCAACGACCTCCAATTAGAAATAGTTAGCTATTTGCTTCCACTTGCGAGGGTGTGTGTTTGAGAGTGTGTGTGTGAAGTGTTTGGTGGTGTGATGTGGTGTGGTGTGGTGTGGTGTGGTGTGCGGTGTGTGTTTGAGAGGGATTGTGTGAAATTTAGCACGCCACATACACTGCACAGAGAGATACCGATTTATGCCCCGGACAAGGACCCTGAGGAGCAGAAAGGAGCAGAAAAAGGAGCTAAAAAAGGTGCAACAGTTTCACCTTTGCGCCATATTTATGTTTGGCACAACACACACTCCGAGAGAGAGAGGACACGCGGTGACGTTGCTTTTGACCTAGTAAAGTGCAACAGCGTTAAAGTCAAAGTGCAATGTTGTTGCTGCTGCCTGTAACAAATGCAATCGCTGCCACCAGCAACAACCACCCCCAAAAAGCAGCCCCCCTATGCACCACACACACCCCCACACACACCCCTACACACACCCCTACACACACCTCTACACACACACACCCACACAGTGGTTGCAAATGACAGCAGAAATGCAAAAGACAGACAAAGGAAAGTAAGTCCCTTTTCGCTTTCCTAAACGCTTCTCTCTCTTCAAGCTTTTCCTTTCGTTTTCCCCTCCTTTCCCTTCCCTTTTGATATGCATAATGTCACCGCGGACTTGGAAAAGGAAAATCAAGAGAAACTTCAAGTTTTAACTCACAAAAAAATATAGAGGAAAATGGAATATATTAAAGAAAGAATTAACCAAAAAATATATATTAAAAGAGGAATAAATTAAATGAGATAGATGTTGGTAGCATAAAGAAAAGGTTTAAATAAATTATAAACACATAAAAAAGATATTTCATTCATTAATATTATAAAACAAAAAAATAAAATAAATTTTCAAAATAAAAACCCTTTCCTTCATAATACTCATAAATACGTTCCATAACAATATTTACAATAATATAATTACAAAAGCAAACACAAACACT
This sequence comes from Drosophila bunnanda, assembly GCA_035046265.1. NCBI lineage: Eukaryota > Metazoa > Arthropoda > Insecta > Diptera > Drosophilidae > Drosophila > Drosophila bunnanda. The sequence continues at coordinate 2,113,452 of JAWNOB010000017.1, forward strand.
TTAAAGCATTATTTATAAAACTTTCATTATTAAATATACATCTTATAATTATTTTCATTATAAAACCCATTTTCAACCGACTTCCACTGTCTTTTAAAGGCCTTGCCCGGCCTGGCCTGATCTTCAATGTGGCACTAACTAACTAGTTAGACACTATGACTAACCGGTTGCCCGGGTCCTGGGCCTGGGTCTGGGCCTGGTGGAGCAGCATATATGCAAATTTAAAAATGCATTACATGTGAGTGTTTCCACCGCCGTCGAGTGGGTCAGATACATATAACACAGAGACTAAGGTAAGGCACGGAGCAAAAAAATAAAAATACAAAATGAGGAGAAAGGCAAAAACAAGGCCACTAAGGAAGAAGCCGGGGTAAGCGCTCCTAAGGCAACCCTGACACAATGCAATGAACCTTAAACCCCACACAAATGTTTGACTTGGCCAAATGTTTACCCATGTCAAGCATAAAACAAAAAAAAAGCCGAAAACCAAAAGCCAAACAAAATATTATTCATTATGAAAATGTCCATGTTTTAAAATGAAAATGTTAAAGGGTCGGACAGAGAGATAGATATACAGAAAAACCCCAAAAAAATATAATACAATTAAAATTAAATAATAAAACTGTATAAAAACTGCTTTCAGTAGAAAAAAATAAAGTATACGCAATGTAGGCAGCAGGTTTCATAGCAAAAAAGGTTCCCAAAAATAATATAATATATACAATGCAAATAAATTCAAGGTATTTTTAACTAACTTAACAAAAATGAAAATAAAATAAAAATTTCAGAAATATATAAAAACTATCAAGGGAAAAAATAACGCATACGCAATGTTGGCAGTCGTTAAACAGCAGAATATGTTTCGAAAACAATTTAAAAATATATAAAACAAATAAATAAACGTAAAACATGTTTATGGAAAGAAAAAAATATCCGCTTTTGCAAGAAAACAAAATTTAATAATAAAGGCTCTTAAAAGAAAAAATAACGTATACGCAACGTTGACAGATTTTGAGTAGTAAATGCTCGAAAATATAATTTTAAAAATATAAATAAAAGAATAACAAAAATTTAGTTTCAAATAAAAAACAAATTTTAAAATAAATAAGTTACAACAGAAATAAAGCTAAAAAGTACTTTTAGTTGAAAAAATAACGCGTTGGCAGTAGATTTTATATCAGAAAACGTACGGAAAATGAATAAATATATATAAAGCACATAAGTAAATAACAAAATATGTTATTAAACTTAACAAAACCGGTTTTACATAGTTTTAAAATAAATAATACTACTCTCAAAGGAAAAAAATAACGTATACGCCATGTGGGCAGCAATAAACATTGCAAAAATTAAATGTATAATATTTAAAAATATATAAACTAATGCAAAACATTTTATTTTAAGAATTAAAATAAACTGCAAACATTAAACTGAATTTAACTGAATTTTCCCTCAAAGATAAACAGATTTTCTAGCTCCCAGCGATGCAAGAAACAATTATGTTTTAGGTCTTTGTTTTGTCATTCAACTATTTTATATGGCAGACATCCTTTTTTTATACGTTATGTGCCATATATTCTAGCTGTCAAAACCACAACAAAGCAGCGCCAAAGAATCTTTGATAACATAAACTCAATTAACAAACAAACACGGCCAGGAGCTGTTGCTGCCACACAGGAGCACACACATTGACATGTATTAAAATACCTTTCTGCATGTCCTGGCGGGCAAAAATTAACCGGAACCGAGGCTGCTGCTCCTGTATCCCTGAATGTACGAGAATTAGTCCTGTGTGCGAGTATGACTCTTAAACAGTGTCCGCAATTAATGCCGTCATTGTTGGTTGGCCTAATATATCACCTGACACAACAAATGACCAACAGGCCACAAAGAGGCTTTGCCCTAAAAATATTAATATTAAAAACAAGAAAGGTAATTAACTTGGGGGTTCTGAATCCTTGCCGTTTTTATTTGAATTCGAGGATCTATTTGGAGATAAACCATTCTTTGAATCGATATTTATCGATATAGATATATATTAGACAATTTCATCGACAAATCAAAGTCTAAAAATCGCATAACTCAGCCAAAAAAGCATTAATTTTAAATCAGAATGCTTTCCCATGTTAGTTTTTATTAGATTAATAAATCTACATATTAAAATTGAAATTTAAAAAACTTAAATTTTTTTCGATTTTATTTTTTGTCATTTTTAACAATTTTAACCCCTAAAAAAATGTTGAAAAATTTCGAAAAAAAAATTTCTTCTCTAAGATAGCTAGATCGACTCGGCTGTTGATGCTGATCAAGAATATATATGATTTATAGGGTCGCAAATGATTTTATCACATCAAAACAAGCTTCTGACTAAAATTATAATACCCTGTAAGGTTATAACAAAGGAAAAAACAATATTAAGTGTACAAAATATGGTTTGTTATTTAATTACAAATTATTTTACAGAAAAACAGCATAACTTTATTGTAAACAATTACAAATCAAGCATACGCCACATGTGCTGCTGCATAATTACATTTAATATAGACAGAACCAAAAAATATGTAAACATAACTATGAAATAAAGTGAAAATCAGAACTCGCTGGGCTGGTCCTTTGATAAATATTTTCCCAGGAATTGCCATAGAAATTTCTCATTTCCAGCTGCCTCAAAAGCCTCCGAAAAAAGTAGAAAAAACTCTCCTAGTTACACACTCGGTTAAGTAAACAAAAGTCAAAAGCACACACGCACACATTTTTGAGCTTGGTATGCTGCATTCTGCATTTTCCTTTACCCCCACCCCCGTTGGGAAATTCTCCCCTAGGCTTGCCCCTGTTTTTTAACTCCTCTCTGGCTCCCGTTCTTTATTGTTTTACTTTTTTGCAGCAGCATTATTCACAATCAAATGGCCGGATGATGATGATGATAGAGAGATTGCATCTCTCTATGTGGCACAGAAATTGCGCATACGCAATGTTGTGTCACCGGCAGAGATAGCTATCAGCCGTGCTCACTCACAAACCGTAGTATACATTTATGCATTTCAATTGTTCATGATGAGCAGGCACAGGGAAACAACAATAAAAAAAAAAGAGTAAAAAACTAAGCTGTGCAATAAAATATTTTGAGGAAAAATCAACGCCAAACGAAACACACACATACACAAAAAGAAAGCACGAGATGTCTGAGTAAACACACAACAGGAAAAGCAACTCGGGTTGTATATATCGACTAGGAAAATACCCGGTAAAGCTTGGATTAATTACTGAATGAATTTTAATTATTACTAAATAATAACATTAATAATATATAAGGTATAAATGTTTCAATAAATAACAATAATAATAAGAAGTAAATATTACTTTTTAAATAAAGAGTAGGTAAAAGTGTGAATAAGAAACTATTAATATAAAATTATAGAAGATTATATAGGGAATAAATATAACAAATATAAAATATATATTGCATGAATGTCTTAATAAAGTGAGAGATTAATATAAGCTCGATTTTATACATATATATTTATACACTGATTATAAATATATTCACTTTCTATAAAAACATAAGATATTTACCAGACCCTTTACACACACATAAATTTCCCTTTGAATATCATCTGTCATTTTGCAAGCAAGAATCAACGGCGGAAAATCGGAAAATCAGAGAAAACACAGGGGGTAGGAGTAGGAGTAGGTGAAGGAGAAGCCACCGTAGTCGGGACCCTGTCGCAAAATCAAAATGCAAAACGTGACTTTTCAGAGAGCCGTCGACTGAGGCGCTAACTGCCAGACTTGCTGACTACGGCGGACAGATACGACGGACAGGGAGACGGACACGGAGACGGACAGAGAAAGTGACTTGCCAGTTTTATAAATTTGTTTGCCTTTCCTCGCGCGCGGTCTTGGCAATTATTAGCAGGGCAAGTCAACAAGCCACACTCACACACATCCCCACATACACACTCAGATACACACACCCACACACACACACAGAGAGAGAGGCACCGGAAAAAACGGGAGGGGGTAGGTATACCCCCCGCAGCCCTTTAATATCAATAAGCAAAAGAATAAAGGAAATTCTCAATTGCAAGCAAAGTCTTTACTTTTACTTTTTGAAAAACAGGAAAAGCAAATTAATAAGCAAATGTTTTCGGTTCTTAAATATACAAAATGTTGTTTAGTTTTTCTGAATAATATTATTATCTATATTAAACAATATAGTTGAAAGAAGAAGGTGTACACAAAATATTAACCATTTAATGGCTATTATAGCAAAGTGAGTTTTCCGGAAATATTTGAAGCTTCTGTTTATTTATTCTGTTCTGTTTATTTATTTATTTATTTCTTTATTTTTTATTTATTTTTTTATTTATTTATTTATTTCTTTATCTTTTTATTTATTTCTTTATTTATTTATTTATTATTTCGCTTTCCCGCTTGCTCAGCTCCCGCTGGCATATGTATTCGGTTAATTGAAATTGATTTCCCGCTTTTCGGGGGGAGAGAGGTATGTATATAAGTGGGCGGGCCCAACACCTAGACAGGGTCCAAGACTCTCATAAAAATCAATTTCAATTTTCAGCTAAGTGTGAAGCTAAAGTGCATTGTATTTCTTACAAGGAGATATGGATATGGGTCCTTATATATCGGTTAAAAAACTGTAGGATAATATAATATTAATATAAACTATAGGAAAAATATAGAAAATATTTCTTGGGTATACAGTTTTACCGAAAATTAATGGTTTGTATTATAAATCGATCTTTTCTTTTAATTTATCAAAACTTATATGGTTATTAAGGCAACGAGAAAGATACTTTTAATTTTTTTTTTAATATGTTTACAATTAAAAAAGCGATATCTCAAACTTAACACTTCGATAAATTTGCTTATCGATGAAACGCTGCAAGTCCTATGCAAAATTATGTATTAATCGATTAATATTGTTATGTCTAAGATAAATAAATATACAAAAAATAGTAAGAACTATATATAGAATGGGATATCTTGATTTGATTTAGTTCCATTATTAATTATCCTTAATTTATGATATCACTACAATTTCGATAACATCAATCGATATCTTTTGCCATCTCTAATTGAAAACATTGTAAAGCTAAAGCTGAAAATCGCACTGAGACTTTGAAAAGGGGGGCCTCTGTACTTTTCGGGTTGCCTTTGGGTTTGGGAAAACTTGAAGTAAAACCGCAAGCTGACCGAGTTGGAGTGCGGGTGGTCCTCAGCTCAGGGTGGCGGCATTGCCCAGGTGGGTGGCGCCTTGCAGGTGGGCCAGGTGGGTCTTGGTGGGTGTTGGTGGTGCATTCGAAGTGAGTTAAACCGCAGGAACCGCTGACCTGCTTACTTGAGTGCTTGGACACAAAGTGCGGGGCCACTGTTTGTGCTTGCTGGTGTGCGTGCAACATGCAACACCCCGTGCCGCATCCCCAGCACCCCGCACCCCACTTTTGGTCCAACAACAGTTGGCTGTGACGTCAATGAACACGCAAACCCCGAACAACAATGCAACAGACACAGGGCGCCCAGAGAACAACAGCAACATTGTACAAAAGACAACGACAACACAATGGCGCAAAACTTCGGTGCAATGCTATGACAAATGATTAAATACCGGGGTAAAAAAAAAACAACAGCAAACAACAACAAAACCAAAATAAAAAATTTAAAAAAAGGGAGGAAACAAGCAACAACAAAACAATGCCAGTTTCCCTTCAAGTTTTCCCCTCTTTTTTACCCTTAGCAAAACTTGACGAAAAGTTCAACCGCGAGGAGTTATCCTTCTCTTCGTTTTACAAAAATTCCAAATAGGACATTAGAACAAATGATAAAGTGTTGGATTTTCAAGGAAATCAATAATAAAATGGTTTACAAAATATATAAATTGTTGAAAAGGATTTTAAATATATTTTTTGCATGCTGAAAAATGTTTAAATTGTATTTACATCAATTCTACCGTCATATATAAACATATTTTTGCAAACTGTTTAATCTATTCATTGGTATTAAGAATTTAAGATAGAATCTTTTAGTTTAGCTATAACAAAAACTGTAGAAATTATAGTGTCTTTTAAACTAATTAAGCTTGAAATTATAAGCTTCAAAGTATAAAGTATAAGTAGTGCTTCGATTTTTGTTTTAATATATTTATCATTACAGAAAAGAAAATGGAGATACTTTTACTGAAGTGTTTAAAATGTAATAAATATAAATATTTAATAACTAAATGTATTTCCAACTTATTTCAAACTAAACTTTAACTTTAACTTAATTTGTTTAGAAAAATTCTATTTTAACTTGTTCTTCTATCACAACAGTTTCAATTTCTTTTGTTTACTCGCATTGTTTGCATTACCCTCGATATTGTTTTCGATTTAAATAATTATTTAGACACATTCTAGCCTTATCTAAATCAAGATTGCCATCTCTCATTGTCAAAGGGAGAACTGAGGACTTAATCAGATGCGTATGTGTTCGAAAACGCCCCTGACAAATGGGTATTATTAAGGTGCATTAACACCCCGCCTGTTATTGTCGCAGCAAATATGTCAAACGCTGGTTTTACTTACTTAACGTATGCATTAGCTCAACTTAATTAATTACTTACCGACTCTGTCGGCGAGCAATTACACAGAATCGGTTTGGTGAGAGAGACAGGGAGATGCAGGGCGAAAGAGATGGGCAAAATAAGTGAATAAGAGAGAGTTTAGAGTGAGAGTGAGAGGTGTTTAACCGCAAAATTCAATTTAACTGCTGGTCGAAATGCTGGCGGTGAACTATCACCAGAAACTTGACTTTAAAAAAGTATTTCAGGCAACTACAGACTTCGATTTGGGTATTGAAAGTATTTTAAATTAATCAAAGGTGGAAGAAATAGGTGAAACATAAGGTAAGTAAGTCAGATATAAAATTAACAAGGACTACCATACAGATATTTGAAAATATTTAATTTATAAGTAAGCAAAAAACATAGAAATAGAAGAGAAAGTACCTCAAAGAAGGTCCAAAATATAAAGAAAAATTATCCATTTATATATTAATATTTATATCTATATTTAGACCTTAATATAACTTATATGTGCATTAAATCGATATTATGTTTAATATTTTTAAAGAAATACAATCATTAATTGTAAAAGTTAACTGTGCCAGCAAAGTTCCCTAACATTATTTTAATATTTAAAAATACTTTTAATAAAATTGATAGTATAGATATTTTATAAAATTAAATATGCAAACTTCTTTTTTTACTGGCTTTATAGGAAATTGCCTAGTTTTAATGAAAACAAAATATAATTATAGCAAGTTGTTTTAATTTCATGTCTTTCAATTTCTGAGCTTGCTCTGGAAACTAAAGCATATTATATTAAATAGCATATATTATATTATATAGTATATATTATATTATATAGTATATATTATATTATATAGTATATATTATATTATATATTATATAGTATATATTTTATAATTAATTTATTATTATATCACACACTATTTAATGTATATTATATATTCCACAAAGGCTGTTTAAATCGCTCTTGTAAATTATAAACAAATAGTTGACTCTGTTGACTCACCCTTCAAGTTGTCGTTTGCCAAGATAACATCTTTTTCTGTTCGCTGGCAAAAAAAAAAGAAGAAAATAATTGATAAGCGTACCCCTCAAGGTGATAGAGCTGAAACACAAAAAGCAAAAAATAAACACAAAAAGAGATTACAACTGGCGGCAACAAGTGTGTGCAAATTGGTATCGATTCTGTTTGATTAATTGTTACAGCCAATCGAAAATGTAAACAATATGTTAACAGCCTGATTATCGCACTTCGATATGTACATATCGATATATATATACATATATATATCTATTTATTTATGGGGGTGTCTGGTGCGCGCACTACACGGTGCAGGTGATCAGGGAAAATGGGAAATGTAAATGGAAAGGCCCCTATTATGGCTGTGTAGATAACACAACACAAAAGTGGGCAGCATGAACAATAAGCCTAAATAACATTTAAAACACAATGTATAGAACAAATAAATGCACTGCAAAAAAATACAAAAAAATAGAGAACTAATATAGAGACAACCCAAATAGAGAAAAATACATGGAGAACAAGAGAAGTTGTGAGAAAAACAAACTCATTGCAGGCAAAATATCATGGCACTCGCCGGCGTAATTAAAAAAAAAATTCTTATCAATTTCAATTTCAATTGTTAATTGTTGCGGCCTCACTCCAGCGTTTCAGGTATCTATATCTATTGTACATAAATTTATATGGGCACAGCCCATAGAGATACTGTGGGTTTTATATGTGGCATAAAATGGGGGACGTCAGGCAGGCAGGATCGATAAAAAGCCGAATAAGAAATAAATTCCCCGCTTTAAAATACAGTAAGCCCCCTGTAAAATAGAGTCCCCTTTCGAGTGAAATATCCAACCAAAATATTTCAGTTCAATTAACTCGAAATAACTGAGCTAACCTGGCCGTTTAGGAGCACACAAAATGGGCCATTGTAAATGGCAAAATTGTTCCATTTGTGAGTTGCATTTTCCACAGAAATCGAGGGAGTTTAAGAGTTGGAATTACAACGCCCCAAAATGCCAGGCCAGATCATAATGTTTGTCTCACTTCCAACAAACCAAGGTAAATAGCAAAATAGTCGTCAAGTTGGTAACTATAATTCACTCGCAAAAAAACCCCATAGAAGCAATTTTAAAATTTAAAGTATAAAATAAATTAAAATGTATATATTTTATAGAAAAAGCAATTTTAATTTTGAAAATATAAAAATAAAATAAAATATATTTACATTACTTTTATAGGATTATTTTATTATTCTTCTTTTTCTTAATTTAAGCTGCAAATACGGCAGAAATTAAATGTAGCAAATATACATAAATTACAATTATAATTTGTAATTATCGATATTACCGATATTATTTATGTCGATATTTTAACCATGCTTTATTTGTGCGATAAATTCATATTCTTTTTGATATTTTAAAATGATTAATATATTTAAGGTGCTCCTTTAGTTTTCCAGGCTTTTCTGCCTGGAAAAACATTAAAAAATCTCGTATTTTGTAACAGTGTAGAACAGACAGAGGATAGGATATTAGGATCCTTGTCTTTGGGTACCAGCCCCAGACCTCAATCGCATCCCCGAGGCCAGCAAATTGAGCTGGATGTTTTCACTTGCCATTTCCGGACTGCAACAACAAACCGCAACGCACATACACACTGGTACACACTGGCACACTCAGTACCCCCACACACACACACTCACACTGACACACACACAGAGATAGGAAGGAAAAATAAACTTTTGGAAAGGAAGGACATGCCATTGTACGGAGGTATCCTGTTGTGGCCGAAGAAGAGGAGCCACCACAACCCAGTCGAGGCGAGTCGAATGGCATGCGAACTCGTTTTCGTTTTCCATAATTACTATCATCATTTGGTTCTGGTTCTGAGATTATCGCATATAGAAATATATATACACACATATATATATATATATATATATATATATATATATAACTGGGCAGTACAAATTGTAGGGATATTAGGTTAATTCAAAGGCGTTACTAAGCAAAAGGATTCCGATTATCAAACAGAAACTGTAATTTAAGGCCAAGCATGTTGACGCAAAATTAACTCGAATAGGTTTATAAATAATTGGTTGACTTAATTAAATGTTTTTCGGAATTTATAATAAATAGCTGGATGATATAATTGTACGTTAATGGAATTAATGTATAAATAATTGAGTGACATGCTTGTACATCATATTCAAATATCATGTAAAATGATTTATTTAAAATATATTTACACAGTGCTAATTATGCCAGACATGTGTGTGTATTAAATATATCAGTTTTTTTATTTGTAATTTAGCAAAAGTATGTAGAAAATTCCTAATTACACTACATAATTTATAAAAGTAGTAAAAAGCCAGAACAATTAGTATACCCTTGCAGGGTCTTATAATTTTAGTCAGAAGCTTGTAACGATGTGAAGGAGTAATTTCCGACCCTATAAACCATATATATTCTTGATCAGCATCGGGAGCCGAATCGATCTAGCCATCTCCGGCAAAAAACAAAAAATTTCAAAAATTTTCAATTTTTTCAAAAAAAGGAAAGGGGTTAAAATTTTCGAAAATTGGACAAAAATCTAATTTTTTTTTAAGTTTTAAACTGAGTATGCAGATTTATTAACCTAATAAAAACTAGCATATAACAGCTTTCCGAATTAAAATTAATGCTTTTTTAGCTTAGTTATGAGATTTTTAAATCTTGATTTTTCGAAAAAAATCTCTTATAAAAATATCGAAAAATCTACTCAAAAAATGGTATTATAATTTCAGTCAGAAGCTTGAAACTTTGTGAAGGAGTCATTTCCGACCCCATAAATCATATATATTCTTGATCAGCATTAACAGCCGAGTCGATTTAGCCATCTCCGGTGAAAAAATAAATTTTCGAAATTTTTTCCAAATTTTTTAGGGGTTAAAATTGTGAAAAAAATAACAAAAAATTTTAATTTTTGTAAATTTTAGATTAAGTATACAGATTTATTAACCTAATAAAAACTAGCATATAACAGCTTTCCGAATTGAAATTAATGCTTTTTTGGCTTAGTTATGAGTTTTTTATCTTTGAATTTCCGAAAAAATTGTCATATAAAAATATCGATAAAAATCGACTCAAAAAAAGCGAAGATTTTGTGATCGATTTCGGATAAGATAATATAATTCTATAGCAAATTGCAAGGGTATATAAACTTCGAATTCCCGAAGGTTTAAATATTATTTAAGCTGTAACTTTAGCTGCTCTTAAAATTCGAATAAAATATAAAATAGCAAATCCTATAATAAATTGCTGTGAATCTCTAAATCACTAAATAGCTTAAAAATAAAATATATAAAAATTTGTATACTATTTATTATATTCTGTATTTTGTTTTAGTTCATTTAATTTAATTTTATTTGACTTCATTAGTTCACTAATGCTAAATTTTCAGCTGGCAATGAGGCGTCTCGATGTCACACTTGGCAATTTTCGTGCCAAGGCACTTATGCGTCTACGTGTGCCTCTCGGAGTCCCATGTTGTGCATTTTAAAGCTCTGGAGATTCGGTCGGAATTATATCCGATACATAGGTATTATACAACTCCGATCCGAGAGCGGCACGCGACTTTGCGCCTGCGCATTTGAATATAAAAGAAACAAAAAAATGACCAAAAATCGAGCCAGTTATTTCACTGCAAAATGCCAGTCATGTAGCGACGTCAACTGAATGTTGTTTCTTGTATATTTATTTTATTTCTTTTTCCAGTCGTTGACAAATTGAGCCGAAATGATAAAGTAAGCGTTAAGGTGTTAGCTTCTTTATTTTATTATTTTTTTTTTCATTCGTCTCAGCCGAATTCCCGACTGTTTTTCATTGTTAATGATCACAATAAATTCAACGTCCGCATGTGTGATCCATCTCACACATGTGCCAGACGACTTCTGGGTTATACACTGGGAGAAATTATATAATAATCACATGGAAAAAACAAACTAAACATTGATTGTTTATATATAAAAATAGAGATTACATTTTATGTACAGAATGATTTTAAATTAATATTAAAATAAGATAAATGTATTATTTTTTAAATAATTATTTTTGAAAACATTTTTGGGACATTATTTAATTTAATATGATTTAATTTCAATATGATTCATTATTCGCAGTGTAAATATTTGATAATAATTGTATTTTGTTGGCGACAAAAATCGTTTTGGCCAAGTGCTAATTGGTTGGTTAAAGAGACGTCAATATATATTGAGTAATACCGATCGGGGCACGGATCTCTTTCGGCCGAAACCATTATCTGTTTGTTTTGTTTTTTTTTTTTTTGTATTTTTTCGGGCTGTTTGTGTGGCACAAACAATTCGCGAAATAAAAAGAAATAAAGAAATATAAGATCCCAAAGGCATGGCATTTGGCCCAAATTAAGTTCTGTTCAAACAGAACCGACACATAGAGCCGACATATAGAACCTGTTATTCAAAAGCTGTTGACAACTTGTTGCCATCGAGCAAATAGCGCCAACAACATGGCCCAAGAATGCCAGAGAGCGGGAGATCACCTGTTGCCACCTCCCACATTAACCGTATATCTGGTATCCGTATCTGGTATTTGGTATCTGGTATCTGGTATCCGTATCTAATATCTGTATCTCTAGCCTGCCAAGAAGAACCCCCCGAGTCGGCGACTTTGAAGCCAAGGGGTAAACGTTGCAAAGAACAACAAACAATATCCTCAACTTCATCTATCTCAATCTCAACAATTCGTGACATTCGGTAAATATTTAAACCATCTTTTGGTTAGTTTCAGATATATTTATAATTATATATATTCGAAATTATTTATTGTATTTAAAAATCCTCGCTTCCCAACCTTTTAAATTTATTTATTGCTTTGGAATTGATCATTTAACGCATTTAATTAATATTTATTGACACCTTAATTGATCATTAATTTTAATGAAGACTCGTAAAATGAAACTGGATTTATGTTTCGCCTTTATAGCGGTGATAAATGATTGATTTTCATTTTGAAAACCGAAAATAATAGTGAAAAAATGTATTTATCTTAAAATAAAATAGATTAACTAGATCTCCAGACATTTTGCGACGCAAATCTATTTCGTGTGTGGACTAAATTTATATCCAGTTCAAATTCGATTCGCAAACAGACCAACAACCATGAAGACGACGGCGACAACGACAATTGTTTGATAAAACGTTATCGCACTTTTGGGGTCTCTGACACTCGAATGACACTCGGAATATAAAGGCACAAGTCCGCGGCCTCGCAGAGTTTAGTTCTAAATTTAGAATTAACTTTTTGTCAGTCCATCGGAGCGTTACCTTAATTTTATTTGTATTTTTCACAGCCAACGGTCGGTTTTTACTGGCTTTTTTTCTTTTTTATTTTTTGGAGTTAATGCTCGTTTCTTCACTTCTTGAGTTCGACTTTGGCAGCACGTGCAACTTGCACTGGCACCGGGTTTTCTCTGGGGAATTCTCTGCCCTGTGTCTGTCTTTTTCTCTCCCATTTTTCTCTATCTCCACCGCGGACTCTCTTTGGGAAGAGAAAGAAATGCTCTTTTATGGGCATTGAACGGGCAGACTTGTTTGTTGTTCTCGCTGAGGCAGGGCAAAGTCCATCGATTGATGCCAAAGTTCAACGAAGATTTTACACTTTGTCATCACTAATTTTTATATAAAACTTTATCTATTAAAATGAAACATTTTTATAGGCTAAATAAATAAATAATAAATGTCTAGGTATGCACAATTTTCATAGATTTTTAACATACCCCCTTGATAAATAATTTATTTAATATTTTAATTGCCTTTCTCCTTTTAATTTTCCTTGTAATTAATTAATTTTCATGAATTTAAGAGCTCATTGGGTATTATTGTGTACTATTTGTGTACTAAATTTGTAATTTATTATATCACTTTAATACTTATTAATTCGTTTTGTATTTGTATTTAATTTAAATGTAATTTCTATTTAATTTTAAAATTATGGAAATGCTTTTTGGTGTTAATTGGAATTTACTTGAAGCAAGTCCCGCCTTTCCCGGGGGGACTGAACCGATCCAGAGTCTTGAAAATAGCAACAAAACAAAAACCGATCCGAAGCGAACCGGTTGGACCAAAAGGAAAAAAAAGGAAAATCGAAAAAGCAACAACAAAAAATAATAATAATAAAAAAAATAAAGCGACTATGCGGCAACAGGTCCCTGTACGTAATGCAGAGCTTGGCAATCCAAAAGCAACAATTACAGAGAGAGAAATATGGATGAATTCCTAACTAATAACTAGTAAATAAATAAATTAAAATCTATATCTAAATATATATGTATATTATTTCTATTATTTATTGTTTTATATTTTTATACCCTTGCAAAGTATTATAATTCTAGTCAGAAGCTTGAAACTAAGTGAAGGAGTCATTTCCGACCCCTAAATCATATATATTCTTGATCAGCATCAACAGGCGAATCTCTAGCCATCTTCGACAGAAAAAAAAATTTTGAAATTTTTTCAACATTTTATAAGGGATAAAATTGTCAAAAAAAAATCGAAAAATCTTAATTTTTTACATTTAAAGTTGAATATGCAGATTTATAACCCTAACAAAAACTAACATAGGAAAGCTTTCCGAATTAAAATTAGTGCTTTTTTGGCTGAGTTATGAGATTTTTTAATTTTTAATTATAGAAAAAATTGTCACATAAAAATATTGATAAATATCGATTAAAACAATGCGAATTTTTTTGACGTAGCTATGATCGATTTCCGATTCGATTACAATTGCCAAAGAATATAAATAAATTTGTAGACATTTAACAAAATATAATTAAATATTATATTAATATAATAATTATTATGTGCAAGTTATTCATAATAATAAATACTAATAAACTTGAGTTGAAGAGATATCTTTTTCAAAATTATCTGAATAATTGTTAAAAGCCTGTTAATCCCTATTTATCAATTTATAAATTAGTAAATAAATAAATTTAATTAATTTAATCAATCAATTTTCCTTCCAGTGCATTTGTGGAAATACAAAAACAAAAGAAAAACCAACAAACTTTGCCCCAGTCCCCCCGAAAACTGGCCCCATGTCCCAACCAGACCCCGTCCTCCATCCTCGCACAAAACCCCTCCCCTCCCCACCCCCCTGTTCACCCCTCTTAAGGTCGTCTGTAGAACGGAACCCCGGAGACAAGACTCGGACAAATACAAGTAAGAAACTAAAAGGTAAAAAAAATAAAGTGAAATAAAAACTAAAAGGAAATACATGAAGTACAAAAACTGGCTGGCAACCGGCACAACAGCTTTGGCATTGCGTTGATCGCAATGATGATCATCTCTATTATATTGATCATCATCATTATTATACTGATCATGATCATTAACATCATTATCGCCATCAGCACTATCTCAGGCATCATCGATGACGCCGGCCGGCCGAAGAATGCACCGAATGCGCTCTCACAAAAAAAAAAAACAAAAAAAAAGAAGAAAAAACCTCGAAGAAACGAGTTTTTCCGCTGGAAATATATGTGAGCACATTGCAATGTGCTCAAGTTCATCCAAGATCGTCCAGGAGGAGGAGAATCGAGGTGTGGATCGAAGGATATGGCGATGGTATGTGGACTGAGTGTGATGTGTGTGCCATCTGTTGTTGTGCTCAGTCTCTCTTTCAGGCTAATGCAGTCTATTATGTGATGTACATAGGCGGTGAAAAATCAGGTTTGAGTCGAGAAAGATCACCGATCTGGGCAGAGCCATAACATCCCAACGATCGATACAAGTACTTGATTTTATTTAAGAAATCAAAACATAAAAACCTTTTAAATATTAACTTTAATTAGTTTTCAATATATATTCTTCTTGCAATGAACACAACAAGGTGTTCATTTATTCCAAAATGAACACTAAAGCCTCAGGATAAAAATGAACACATTTAATAAAATAAAATATATTTTAAAAATATATTTAATGGATAAGAAACCCAAATGAAAGCAAGTTTTTATACTGAGTTTTCGTATTATTCTATAAATATTCATTCCAGAATGAACAGCCAAACTTTAATGCCAAATGAACACATTTAATATGACAAATATCTTCATTAATTCCTAATTACCTACAAATATAATAAGGTAAAGAAGCCTCCTCCAATAATCTTGACTCAACTCAAGAGTTTTCTGGATGACTAAGAACAAATATATATAAATATATAGAGAGAGTCCCAATCAAACAGATGATGATTTTTAGCCTACGTGCCTGTGGCGAATTCTTTAATATTTGCCCAATATTTTTTTTAAGAGCGCTTTGTTGTTTAGACATCTATTTTTTCCTGCTCTTTTTTGTTGTTTTGTTTTTTGTTTTGTTATAATAATAATAAACAAAAGCAACGGCGGCAGCAATAACTAAAAAGTACATACATATATGTGCATAAATACGAAACAAAAACGTAACAAAGAAAAAAAAGAAACAATTTATCGTTATTAGTATTACTAAGTAATATTTTAAGAATAATTTCGCGCTTTTGTTTTGTTTTTAGCCGCCAGTTTTTGTTTGTTTTTCTTGGTGGCCAGCATTGTGCGGTTAAAAGCAAACAAAACATGAATTTTTATTTACCATTTAAACCAGCACACATCATCACCAGATAGCAGATATATATATGTATATATATATATATAGATGGTAAATACACACACACTTGAGCGAACATTCATGGGAATTAAATTGTAAAATTGAGACAGCATATGGAAAGTGGAGCAGATTACCTCCAAGTTAGTGTTATTATTGAATATTAAATATTACTTTAGTTAATATAACATAATCAAATACTTATAAATTAAGCATTCAGTATTATAAGATATAAATTTGAATATTAAATAATATAAATAATATAAATTCAGTATTAAAAACAAAACTAGAAAGCAGAGAATTTTTCGTTTTCTAATGATTTTTAAATTAACGAGATTAACTTAATTTTCAGACACTAATTTGAAGTATTATAAATATAACTTTAGCTAAATAAAGGTTAAAGAATTCTAGGAATTTTAACTTAATTAAATAAAACCTTATTAAGTGTAAGATTGTTTTAGTTACAACCATTCATAAGGCAAAAGATACAATATTAATATTTATATACTAATTTTTATTTTTATATATTTTAAATGTATTTATTAAACTTTTGAACCAATAAGTTGGTTAAAAAACCTTTTAAATTTCATATATTAATTATAAAGCATTGTTAAAGTTATTAAATAATAATTACTATGCTTGTAAGAGGTATCTAAAAGGGCGCCTACTTGGCGCACTTTGAGTTCTCATAGAAATATATATGTATCTTTTTTTTGCGTATCTTTGGCGCCAGTTATCTGACCACATAAGCCAGCAACAACAGCAACAACAACATTGACAACTACAATAATAATGAGAACAGCAGCAACAACAAGTGGCAGGCAGCGACTATTAAAAACATAATTTATCAACAATTTACATGCCAAGTCCAAGGCGTTTGTTAAGTGTTATTAAAAAATTACAAGCCTACAAGTACGGTGTGCGTGTGTGTGTGTATCATTTTCCCGGCCTCATGAATATGCAAGAGGAAAATTGCAGCCAGAGAGTTGGCTTTTCTTTCCAATCATAAACCAATACTAGTCCCAAGAAAGCAGCCTGGGCAACGCCGCGCCACGCTGCTGTTGCTGGCAAAGATTTTCAATTGAAAATTGCCCACTAAGGCCGGGCAATTATCCCCCCCAAAGATATATACACAATTACACATCGGATCGGATAGGATCGAATCGCAGTTCGATAATGGCCGCTTTCATTTCGTCTTTGACTGAGAATAAATAAACAAAAGATTCGATTCGCTGGCTGCATGGAAAATTTCGCAAATAATTCCAAAGAAGTTGCTGTTATCTGAACTCTACGAAATGCGAATGGAAAACTTTTCGGAGAACGTTTTTTCGGTACAGTGAAATTTATGTTGTTGTTAATTTTATTTTGGTAAAATTGTTAACACCTTACACAGGCCATCTGTTGAATATTTAAATGTGTAATTAGGTTTCTTTATATACATATATTTATTTATTTAATATTTTGTGTATATAAATACAATAGCTCTGGATTAAATAAATTTTTACTTAATTCATTTTCCTCATTAAATGTTTAATGACTTCTAACCAATTTTGTGTGGTAAAAAATGCATACTATATCTGTGACAGCTTTATTTTTCTATCAATCATACATGAAAAAAAAAACAGTTGTTGGAAAATTACTAAATTAAATTCAATTATTTACGTTCCCATATTTAAGTGATAAATAAGACAAACTTCTAAAAAAGTAGGGAAGACTTATAATAAAAATGACTTTAATATAATTTTAATAAAATTTAGAACAGCTTTCCGATTGGAAATTAATTAATTTTTAACCAAGTTATAATGTATATTCACTGCAAGGCTACATAAGTTTCGGTTTCCCGAAGTTTATTTGTTTTTAAAAAATGTTTAATCAAGCTCTAAAAGTAACTAAATGGTGTTTCAAAATAAGCTGAATTTATTTAATAAAATAAAATATGTTCTGCTGATATATTTAATTGGCAAGGAAAATATTTGTAAAGGAAGATAGATTTAATGCAGACTTTTTGTCAATGGTATTAATTTATTACAGAATGAATACCCCAGACTTGAGTTAAAAATTAATACATTAAAATATAATAAATACTTTTTGCATCTATATTTAAATACTACGTTTCAATTTAGCCCGTATTCACTGTATTTTTGCTGTGCAGGTTCTGCATTTTAATATTAAGTACATAAGACAACATTAATAAAACCGATTGAAGTTGCCCGCGAATCGCATTCTTCGCAGCCACTTGACGAGCAGCGATCGCTTATTTTTTTTGGAGATCTAAGAT
This sequence comes from Drosophila bunnanda, assembly GCA_035046265.1. Classification (NCBI taxonomy): domain Eukaryota; kingdom Metazoa; phylum Arthropoda; class Insecta; order Diptera; family Drosophilidae; genus Drosophila; species Drosophila bunnanda. The sequence continues at coordinate 2,131,981 of JAWNOB010000017.1, forward strand.
TTAAAATCTGGAATCTGGTATATATATGTATATATGGATTCTGGTACATGGAATATGAATTGAATGGAATTTATGGCGTATCTTGAAGCATTTGGCACGTGGGTGACCGACCGACCGGCCGACCGGCAAATGCGGAAGCGTCACTTGACGATGGCCAAATATGAGCTCTGAATTCCGTATCTGTATCTGTATCTGTATCTGTGGCTATAGCTGTAGCTGTATCTCGCAGCGAGCATCTGCAGTGCCTCATAATCATTCAAGTGGGTGTCTTCAACATGAATGAAATGGAATTGGAATCGGAATTGGAAGAGCAGCAGCCAGTGGCGGCCACACAAAAATCTCGTTCAGTCACTTTGCGAAAAGCACTAAACAGCACAGAATCGTACAGAACCGAGACCAGCACAGATACAGATACGGGTCCAGAGATTCAGATACAGATACAACAGCAGCAGCAGCAGCAGCAGTTCTCCGTGCTCTGTACCTGTATCTATGTATCTGTATCTGTATCTGTGTATCTATGCGGCTGCAGAGCAATCGAATCAAGAGACAAACTGGGTAATTGGTTCATTATATAGTAGAAGCCAACGACATCCGCTCGTTAATGTAAATTACACAATAGTTTCGAATCACTATTTTTTCTTCTCGTTGTTTTTTTTTTTTTTTTGTATTTCTCGCTTATTATTATTATTTCCTTTGCTTTTTTGTTCATTTCTTATCCTTTACAGTTTATTTTTGAAGTGAAGGAAGATACAAGATACAAGGAAATCTTTGCCATTAATTATAATAAATGAATTGAAATTAGCAAATATATTTAAAAATCAAAAAAAAGTATAGACTTTGTAAAAGATCTTTAAATTTTTCCTCATAATTGCCTTTCTAAATATACCAAAGTGTTAATAAAGATTTCTTGAGCTTTAAAAAATATATTTTATTTCCCCTAGGGTCCCATAACTACAATTTCTCAATTCTCTCAATTTGTTAATGAATGATTTAATTATTATCATTTTTTTTTAAGGGGGAGAGACATCCAGTACCGATAAAAAATAGCTCAGAGATCCTAAATTTCCCTGAAAATCTTAAGCCTAGGCCTATAAACAAACCTATAAACAATAAAAGCTGATCTTGGATTTCCATTGAAGCTTAATCTTACTTTTTCCTCGAACTTCTTTGGCGGCAAGCCACAAAATAAGCAAACAAAAGAGTGAACCTAAACTTTATAAGCAATAACCGATTCCCATGAGATCCAAGAGAACCACAACATCAGCAGAATTATCTATATAAGCCTATATAGTTTGAATTGTCAGAGAACAATTAAGTGATATTGCAAACAATAAAAGCGAATTTTGCATATTCTTAAGAGAATCTGTTTGCAAATAGATAACAAATCAGTCGATAAATAATCGAGGCGAGTTTGCAGTTTCTCAATTCTTCGAATTCGAATAACAACAATATCGAATGAACAGTCAATGAATAATTGAGGCAAGTTCAAAGTTTCTTGATTCTTTCGTTACAATTATTTGTAAACAAAAGAAAAGCGAACCTCAAATTTCGAAACAGAATCGCTTAGCAAATAGATAACGATAATATCGAATTATGAGTCGATAAACCTATCGATTCTTGAACTAAAAATCATAATATTCCCGCCCTCCTTCTTCCATACTTTCCCAGCCACGATGTAAACACACACAGTCTGGAAACTTTCCATTAGTCCGGCCGATCGGAGATAACGGCGAAATATAATGCTCTGGACAAGGAAAAATAATAAAACTATAAGCTATCCCGAGATCAATTATTAGTGAAAACCAGAGAAAAACTATAAATATATTGTGAAAGTGCCCGATAGAGTGGCACTACTGTAGTCGAAATTTATATATATATATATATTATATGTCCGCTTTTATTTATTTATTATTATTGTGCGAAAGAGCGTGCTGATCGTTGATCGTCCAGCGTAAGAGAGAGCTGAAGAGATTAAGAGCGGGGGCGCACACACAGAGAGAGAGAGGGAGATGGAGAGGGAGAGGGAGAGTGCTTGCTGATAAAGCAGCACCAGCACAATAACAACAACAACAATAGCAAAACAAATACAATGCGAATTATCAGTGGACTCTGCGTGATATGATTATCAAAAGGTTTCTTGTACGTAGTTGTTGCTTTTGTTGCTGCTGCTGCTGCGGCTGCTGGCAACGGCATTTCTCTCTATATATACGTACAAACATATATATGTTCATATATATATATATATGTATAAATATATACGCACATAGCCCCGCATCGATACATATGAATTTGGAACAGTTTATTCATCCAATACATACATATATGTATTTTTAAGACATTTCCAACGTGCTTTGTGATAGCAGCCACAAAACAATAACAAATAGCGACAACAAACAGCAAAGCGAAGGAAATAAATAAGTAAAAATAAGTCAATTTCATTCAATTAATAACTAAGTGTAGTGCTCTATAATAGTAACTGATTTTCAACAAGTTCTTAATTAGTATTTTATGCATAAAACCCAAAAAGGAAACAACATTTTGCCTGGAAAGTTTCTCTCTGGTTGGATAACAAAGGTCAGGCTATCCGACTTCCCAGAATTTTGTTATCATTATTATTCCCGCTCATTATTCCCCATTACTTCTTCTCTTCTACTCTTTCCACGTTCCCATCTCCCCTGCTTATGCGCAGCATCCCCCGCAGCACCTCTAATGCACCACAGAGCCACTGGCGTAGCTTGGATTTGCGTAAAGAGGGGTCTGTTACTTAAATATTTTGAGAATATTTTTATTTAAAAAATGTGTAAATTAAAGTTAATACTCTTTTTGACATAGCAAACGGAAAGGGTATAAAGACTTCGTCTTCTCATAGTAATCTTCCTTTCTTTCTTTAGTTCTTTTTCTAATAATCTCTGTAGAACGAACAAAGTCTCAGAAATGATCTAAAATATATGCATGAAAAACTATAATTTAAAATACTCAAAGAAATAAAAAGAAACGAAAACAGGTGTGCGATGCAAAAGGGGCGAACTTTTGACCCCTTGCGACCCCCGCCCCTAGGGGACAACTCCCACTGACAAAAAGTTCACTTTCATTGATAACTCGCCTCTCCTCCTCTTCTCTTCTAAATCTTCGCCATGCAAATCCAATTGGATTCCTTACTTACGTTATTCTCTTTGGGTGCGTGCGTTTGCGCCTGTGTGTGTGACATCAATCAGCATCTCTCCTTGTTGTTGTTGTTGCTGCTGGCGATGCTGCTGCTGCTGCTGCTTTTAATTTTATTTATTTTCTTCCTTCGTTGTTGTTGTTGCTCGGCAATTGAAACACTAAAAACATTAAACTATAACTTCCTCACACACACACACACAGAAACCGCTATTTTCCCCGCACAGTTGCAAACACAAGAAAAAAATAAAAAATAAAACACACGCACAGCAAGTCAATTGATTACACCGAATAATAAGAATAATTTGATAACTAGCACAACGAATTAACTATTATTTAATTGATTTCACGCATAGAAAACATTATGGCCGTAGACTAACTTTAATCGCGATCACTTGTTGCACTTTACTTCACATCGCGCTTTTTTCAACTTCCCGATTTTGTTGTTCTGTTTTGTTTTTTGCTTCGTCTTCTTCTGTTCGGTGAAAAAATCAAAATATCAAAATATCACTTGGCTCCGACGCTGTTGCTTAACATTTTACTTCTACACGGCCAGATAACCGTTTTACGCGTTTACAGAGACGTGGGGTCGAATTCTCGCCTTTGGGGTCGAATTCTCGTGTAGAATGTTAAGTTTATAACATATTCGCTCTCGGCGAGAGGAAAAGAGCGTAAGGTAACAGAATTCTCTCCCGATTTGATAATTTTGATAGTTTCATTTGGTCACTCTGAATCCCGAAGCTGTTATTTAGCATTTTACATTTTACTTGAGTAGAATTCTCATGCAGCACATAAAACTCACTAACAAGCCTGCTCTCATACAGGCAGAAAGAAAGTAATTAACAGAGTCTCGTTGGCTGTCGATCGCTGATATATCGATATTTTTCCGCAGCTGTTGCTTAAAATTTTACAGTACACGTCTTTGAATAGAATTCTTATGTAGAAAGTAAAATCCATTAACAGGCTGCCACTTCAGCTTTTTCCCGTCAAATCTGGCTTTTTTGAAGATCAGCCGCGGGAAACAATTGAGAAATGCGCGAAGCGGGAATTCATGATTATTTAAAAACGTATTTCGCGATTTTCCGTTTTTTTTAAAGTTACCTTATTAAGAAAATAAGTTTTGAAATTATATGGACATATATAAAAAATTCTTTGGGAAGCCTTAATTACGTATTCCATTTAATTTTCAGCCTTTTATATAAAACAAGAAAGAAAACTAACTTTCAAATCGGAAATCGATCATAACTAAGCTTTTTTTGAATCTATACTTATCGATATTTTTGTATGACAAAATCAAATTTAAAAAACGCATAACTAAGCCAAAAATGCATTAATTTCAATTCGGAAAGAAGTTCCTTGCTAATTTTTATTCTGTTAAAAAATCTGCATACTTAATTTAAAATTTAAAAAAATTAAAATTTTTATCAATTTTTTAAAAATTTTAATGATGTAACCCCTTATAAAATTTTGAAAAAAATTTAAAAATTTATTTTTCCGCCGGAGTTGGCTAGATCGATTCGCCTGTCGATGCTGATCAAGAATATATATGATTTATGGGGTCGGAAATGACTCTTTCACTGCGTTACACGCTTCTGACTAAAATTATAATACCCTGGAAGGGTATAAAAATATGGGTAATATTTTTACGTACTGAAGTTACCATAACATTATTAATATAATAATTTTAAAGATATATTTTACGAATCTATAGCAAATGTACTCCTTGACTTGAATATGCAAAAACATTTTCACTTATACTTCCACGTTACATCTGTGCAGGATGCTCTCTGAGAAAAAAGGACATTATATTTAAAAAAAAAAATAAATTACATTTCTGCAAGTGACTGAAAGTAGTTTGCAGCTTTGCAGAGAGATAGAAAAGAAATCCGGAAATTAAATATGAACTTGATTTTCAATATCCTGTGCACTTCATTGCCTTTGACCTTGCTCCTTCGTCGTCCTATTCAAGTGTCAAGTGTCAGGGACGAGGCAAGACAGGATTTTAATTGAAATTAATTTAATTTCTGGATAACGCCTAAGGCGGCTAAAAGAAAGCTTTTAGTTAACAATATTTAAGGGAAATTTTGGCTCCTCAATTTAAGTTTAGTAAATAATTTAAATTATTATCTATATAGTTGTGCAAATGTAAAAAATACTCTAAGGATTAAAACCCTTTTATCAGAAATAAAAAAAAATATTTAGGCTTAAATTTCCTTAAATTATAAGCTTGTGAAAGATTTACTCTTTCTTTATAAAAAATTCCTAGTCATTTTTATGCTGAGTCTTTCTTATAAATCCTAGACTTTTTAAAATTAAAGGCTGGTTAATTTTAATGGAAAAATTTTATATATAACTTAAAAGGCTTAACTTAACTGATGCTTGTGAGTGAATTGTCCTGGCCCTCGAAGAGTATTGATCCCTCCGCAGCTACCCCCGAGGCCTCTTTTCTTCAGCTTCCAACCTTCCCACTACTTACTTCCAGGATAATTAGTCCTTCGGCTTTGGCTGCAAGTCCCCACGAGGTTTCTGGTTAGTATTTTTAGCAAATAAAAAGAAATTTAAATTCAACAAATATTTGAATATTTGCTGATTGAATAAATCTGCTTAAACAAAAACTATACAACTTAACAATTTTTTCAATGCCTACTAAGGGAAGTAAAAAATAATACCTCAAAGCCCTAAAATCGATATCAAAAATTACGATTACATTATGGATTTTGGGGCAGATCGAGGAACTATATATTTGGCTGTAGGCCAAAATATATTCAGTTATTTTTTGGAGTCCACAGCTCCACAACATCTATTTATTTTTTTATTTTACTTTATTTTAAACCTATTCCTCATTATAAACCCGTATTGGTTTTTGCGTATATATCATTATAGGAGACTTGGCTCCTTATTTATTTTTACTTTTGTTCATAAATATTTGTTAACGATTGATTTATTTTCCAACGCAATGAATTAAAAGAGTGGGGTCAAATTAACAAAACAGAAAAAAACATATTAAATTTATAATATTTAAAATATTGGTTTATAAACAAACATGACAAAGAAAGCAATACTCTCAACAATCCGTATTTATTTACTTTTCAAAATGGAAACAAAGCCATCAAAAATATTACATTACTTTCAACAATCTTTATTTATTTACAAGCCCTTAGGTTTGTTTAGACATGTGCGAAAGGGTTGACTATTTATTTTATAATTTATATTTAATACAAAACAAGGCACTAGGACTTCCTTTACCAGTTCAATTATTTCTTACATATTTTATAGGTTTTATTAAGTAATAAAAAAAAGAAACAAACCTTTGTTCAGCAAGATTTCCCATTCCCCACAAAGTTAGTCCTTGAACTTGCCCAGCACAATGTCCTTGTAGAACGGCACACAATTGAGCCGCACATTGAGCCTGGCGCACAGCAGAAAGATGCCCGACAGCTTCCTGTGTATCGAGTAGATCTCCTCGGGCGGTGGACACAGGCGATGCGCCACCATGGTGGGCACCAGAGCAGCCAGCCTCTCGGTGGTATTCTGTTTACCAAAATCAAACTCACCATCGTAGCGGAAGATCTCGCCCAGAATCATCACCGCATCGACATGGGCCTGCTCCATTTGCTTTGTCTCGTAGCCGGTGAGGAAACCCATTTGGCGTGACATCTCCAGGACGCCCTGCCTGTTGTCATCCGCGGCACTCATGATCACCTGGCGGTAGTTGCGGATGAACTCGTGACGATAGAACCGCGTTGAACCAAAGTCAATCAGCATGAGGCGGCGACTGGGAGCATCGTAGAGGAAGTTGGACCAATTTGGATCCGTTTGCATGCACTCGATCTCGAAGAGCTCCCGCAGGCAGAGCTTGAGCACGGAGGCGGCAATGTGGGAGCGATGCTCGTAGCTGGAAGGGTTGAGAAAACATTTCCCTGTTTTATTTACCTTGGAACAGAGGAGAATCTATTTTCACTCACCTGAGGTCAAAGCACTTGTCAAGGGGAACGCCCGGCACCAGTTCGGTGGTGAGGACGCTCGATGTGGTCAGCTCGCGCACCACCTGCGGCACATAGTACTCCGGATACGGTGAGATCATCTCACGGAACTTCTCTGTATACTCCGCCTCGCGATCGTAGTCCACCTCCCACTGCAGCTCCCTCTTGGCCACACGCACCACATTGTCGATGAAGAAACCCTGCGGGAAGACGTCCCACACCTTGAGCATACCCACCAGATTGTCAATATCACTCTCAATGCTCTGGGCCACGCCGGGATATTGAATTTTAATGGCCACATCCATGCCATTGGCGGCAAGGGTGGCCCGATGCACTTGGCCAATGGAGGCGGCGGCAAAGGGTTTGTCCTCGAAGCGGCTCAAGCGCTGACGCCAGTCGGGGCCCAGCTGGGTGTTCATCACACGCTCCACCTGCCAGTCGGGCATATAGTCGGCCGCCTGGCGTACCCGCTCAAAGGCCTTGGCCAGCTGCGGCGACACCACACTGGAGTCCTGGATGCTCAGTATTTGGCCAATCTTCAGAGCAGCTCCGCGCACTTTACAGAGTGTGTCCACAATGCGTTCGGCATTGGCGGGACTGAGGAGGGCTTCGCGCATGCTGGTGGAACCGCCCAAGCCTAGGGCTCCCTTGGTCAGCTCATTGAGGGTGCCAATGCCGAGGCCAGCGAACAGACCGCCAAAGGAGGCCATGCGTCCCAGGCGGGATGAGGGCACCTTTCGCTGCTTGGCCACTTTGCTCAGTTCGGGCACATCGATGGGTTCTGGCTGGGCTCCTGCGACGCTGGCATCCTTCTTGGACTTGGGCTGGGCGCCAGCCACAAAGCGCAGGACATTGTCTACATACTGTGTATCCTGATCGATGAGTCCATCGCTGGTCTTCTTTAGGGACTCCTTGGGGGCTTCCTCTGGACTTTTCTGGGCTTGACTCTGGCTAGTTTTGGTGGCTGGCGTGCGCAGACTGACAGTGCGATCCTTGTGGCGTCGCTGTAGGATCTCCTCGAACTCCTGCAGCGTTATGGATGATATATCCAGGTTGGCAGCATCCCAATCGGAGCGACCTCCAGGTGCGCCCGCTAGCGGTGCTGATGGTGATGGTGATGCTGATGATGATGTTTTCTGGGCCGAAGCAGGGGAAGCGGTGCTTCCCTCGCGTTGCGACATCTTCACTTGAGTCTCCAGCAGCGAACACAATCCCTTGGCCACAACGTAGCCACGCTCTCCCGTTTCCAACACCGCCTGCTGCAGTCTCTTTAGCTCCTCGGTGGGATTCTGGCCAGTTTTGCGCAACGCGTCCGCCGTCTGTGCTGCATTCTCGGCGATCAGGTCGCGTATGCTCGAGTTGCTCCATAGGTGACGACCGTGGGCGAGCTGATCGCGCCCACATGCCTCCGCCACCAGCCGCAGGCCGCGCAGCAGCGCCGCTATTTCTTGAGCGGATCGCGACATTGCGTTGTGTTCCGGTTTCTGCACGCCGCCGCGAGCGTGGGTGAATCACTCGAAACTCGAGAGCGCCGATACCTGATGATGTCTTCGCTGAGATCAGCCTCCGCCGCTTGCTTGGGGTTACGTAAATCTCGGAATCTCGTATAGAAATCGCGCGGCGAGAGAAAATTGTTACGAGGAAACTGCCCGGCGTTGTTGTTGTCTTTTTTCTTCGAGCAAGCGGCAAAATCAGCTGTTCAGGCCGGTCAGTGATGCTTCACCGGCTTTTGGCTAGCTTTTATAGTCTGAGCTTTTTATAGCTTATTTTAAATATTTATTAATAAATTTAATATTATTAAAAAATTTGTAAATCAATCAATGGTAATGTCTTTTAATATAATCTGCAGCTTATTAAATTGTATATGGGATATAAAATTAATATTTCTCAAAATATATATATTATATACTTTTTTTTTTAGTAATTTATTAATTAAATAATATATAAAACACAAAATTTTACTTTTTCATTAATATTTCTATTATAATTCATATTTTTTGTGGTTTACAACCAAATTAAAAAAATAAAATTCTTCAAACAGGTATTGTTGTACCTCTAATACAATACAAATTAATTAATGTTATAATAAAATAAAAAAACAAAAATTATTTACGTACTTGTTCACATTTTCAGCAATGAGTTAATTCGTATTCCGATGGATAACACCACAATCGTTGCATATTTGGGATACGTTAATACAAATACAAATGAATCTTGAAATTATTCGTTAATTAAATTAAATTAAAGCGCACTTAAGTACAGAGTGAGGAATTACAAAATTACATCTTAGTGTCTCACGCAATTAAGCACTGTTTTCCATCGAGTCATAATGTTTATAAAACCTTCTATATAGTACGTATATATACAAAATTTGTGACTAACTAGAGTTTAAGCTATACAAACAATTGGACTACAGCCACGCGACAGGCACAGGGGGTTTTATTGGTTATTTTCTGGAGGAGATTTCACAGACTCTGCTACTTCCTGGGCAGGCGGCCGGCACGCTCCAGGCTGGGATCCTCCAGTTCCCAGGCGGGCCTATAGCCGCCCGATTCGGCCGGATCACAGTCGCTGTCGGTGATGCAATCACAGTTGTCGCGTTGCGAGTCGGACGGACGTCGCAGATGCGGATTTGGAATTGTGTTGCAGCGATTACCAACGGAGGTATAGCCCTTGTCGTACAGGCTGCAATACGGCACATCGTTCAGATGGATATAGTTCCAGACGTCGTGGTAGGACCACTCCAACAGCGGATTCAGACGCATCATCGGTGGCCAGTCGATGTCCGTGGGCTGCCAAAATGGTAAAGAGTGAGAGAGAGATATAGTAAGTAGGAGTACTTAAGACAGTAATTATCGTTTTTCGTGGTTAAATAATCAAAATATAACCATTTCCGTAAAATAAATTCTTATCTGTGGCCTACCAACGTGACATTTCAAAAAACAATATCAGTGTGATAACTATAAAGTATGGAAATTGTTATTTTCATGCTTGAACATTGATTCATAGAGATATGCCTTTGATTGGTGTGTCTAATGTGCCCATCTTTGCTTAATTTACTAATTTAAAAATAATTCTTTACCAATAAAATGAAAGAAAATGTCTAGGATTAAAAAAAAAGATTTTTAGGAACTCAAGAAATTGATTAAAAAGCTATTAGTGCCTTAAGTATGAAATAAGCCTATTAAATACTTGGTTAATACACTTATTTCTAGATATAAATGTAAATTCTCTTTGGGATAAATTAACAAATACAACCGAAAAGGAGGCAAGTAAATAGAAATAACATTTCTCGCACATTTATGGATAACTTTACGATATTCTCCATAACATATTGGACGCTATATTGTTAGCAATACATCCTAACGGACTATGGACATCCCTAGGTACTTTATATTCACCTGCATGGGCGCCAGAGTCTCGCAATATGGATCCGTATTCCTGCTGCCCACAAACACCGCCTGGATGCGCGGCATATCCGCCGCCATATGGGTGAGCGCCTCCTTCAGGGATCCCTCGTACTCCACCAACTTCACCCGGTAGCTTGCCACGCAGCGCTCCACAAAATCATCAATTTCGGCAAACGAATCACCGGACTTGATGTACAGCATGGGAATGTCACTGCTGGAGATGCCCTCCTGGCGCAGGTAACGCATCAACAGGTCCAGCAGCACGGTGCAGTCCTTGCCGCCGTTAAAGCAAAAGATTAGCTCCTCGACGCCATAGATTTGCAGAGTCTGCGAGAAGAACTCGAAGGCCTGTCGTTGACGCTCCGCGATACGCTGCCGGTCCTCGGCTTGCACCGCTCTGGAATGCTGCTGCTGCTGCTGCTGGGGATGCTCCTCTCCCTTGCCATTCGAGGGATCCTCTGGATGTGTGCCCGACATGCTCCTCTTTGTGGGAGCAAACAACTGTGGCGATTTCTTCGGTGGAACAACAACGGCTGCAGGTTGGCTGGTTCGCTGGCGTTGGCATTGGTTCATTGTGCTCGTTGGGAGGTAGCGGATGTTGCGGGGCGGGGAGCGTGGCCGGGCTCGGGCCAGCAGAAGCAGCGGCGAAGACGTCACAAGCTGGGTTGAGCGGCGGCGAGAGGGGAAAAGTCAACAATTAATCACTGAAAACTCTACCGTATGGGAACTTTCACCGAAAATAAATTTTCAAATAAATGCCAGGAGGCCGTGTGCGTGCGTGTGCGTATGTGTGTGCGTTTGTGTGTTGGTTTTATGTAACCTATTTGAGGGGCAAAAATCAAAGTTAAAGTTTGTAATTGGCGCTGCTCACTGGCACAGCGGTCGCCGTTCAACTGACTTGGCTTATCAGCGCCAGCCGAAATTACATCACGTTCGTATCGAAGAAATAAGCTAAAAACCACAACAAAAAAGCACGAAAAGCGCAAATTAAAACCCAACAAGCACTCACTCACACACACAAACACAAACACACACGCAAGCACGCACGCCGAGCACATGGCAACTACTCACTGATACTCACCCAACCGCGAAGTTGCATGTGTGTTTGGGTGCAATTATTGACACATTTATCTCTTTTTCCTGCTGCCAGCAATAATATAATTATTCCATATTGCTACTAAGTATTCCGTGTGACTGTCTTCTGTTTTCCTTTTGTTTCTTTGGTTCGCAGGCACAACGACAAGATAGCAACAAAAACAAATGCTCGAAAGTTCGCCGTTGCCTATCGACCGTCAGCTGTGCGCCAATCGCCTATCGATAGCACTGGTTGACAGCGGGGAAAAAGCTAGCAATGAACCCCAAAAAAATAGCCAGAAGCTGGTTTAAGGGCAACAATTTGAATTTAAAATTAAAATAAGGGAAAAATTGAACTTGCACGTTGATTTTTATTACACATTTAACAAATTAGTGTTTTTGTTTGTTTAGCAACAACAAATAGCACAATACAAATATACATTCTACACATACATATAACAAATGGGCACTGTTGGCATTATTCTGGGTGTGTTTTTCTATCTTTGTAAATTGTTATGTTCTTTTTTTAACAGATTCCAGTTTTGCATACTTTAGAATATTAAATACAAACACTTTTAATAGAAACATATTTTTATAGCATTAATTTTATACACAAAGATTGTTAATATTTTTGAATCTTTTAAAATAAGGTGTCCAATGTCTGCAAACAAATATTTCTGTACTAAATTAATTTTAAATATTAAACAGTGGTGCCATAGAAGTTGCTTAATTTCTTAAACCAATAAAAAAAAAGCACCAATAAGCATGCTACATAATTTTAGGCTTTTGCAATGATTTCAAACCTAAAATTTGTGTTGCCTACTTTTAGATGCCATTGCAATTGATTTTAAACCTGGAGAGATTTCTATGGCATTCTTGTTAGGTTTTCAGATGATAAACCCTATTAGCTTTCCATTTTAAGGGGTATCAATCAATCGAATAACCCAATTTGTAAGCGTTTTTCCTCTGTGCCCTCGCGGTTTCCCTAGACATCAATGTTGTCCAGCACATTGTCGATGAGACCGACGACCTTCTGGCGAAAGCGACGATTCTGCTTGCCGCTCATCTCCTTGAGGTACGGATGCAGGCTGATCAGGAAGGAGTAGTCGGCATCCGGCGAGGGAATGGCCATGGGAATGGCACCCGGTGGCAGTGCCCCCAGTGCTGGCGTCGCCGGGGGCGGCGGTGGTGGCGGTGGCGTGGACATCTTGTGGTGCTGGTGGTGACCATCGACGGCCGGGCTGCCCTTAAACCAATGCGTCAGATCCTGCCAGTCCATGTGGCTTCCGAGAGCGGCAGCGGGCACAGTGACCAGCGACTGATGGCCGACGATCTTGTCCAGCTGAGGATTGGCATTGGGATGGGTTGGGTGCTGCGGATGTGGCAGCGGCGAGGGCTGCTCCACTTTGATGGCTTGCAGGCGCAGTGGTAGGCAGGCGGTGGGCGGGGCACGTGGCTGCTGATCCTCCTGCTGCTGCAGCTGCTGCTGCTGGTGATGCTCCTCCTCCTCCTCCCGTGAATGGTTGACCAGCACTTCCGCTTCCTCCTCGGAAACCTGAACATCTAGCGGCATTTCGTTCTCGCTTTCTTTGGCCTCCTCCTCTTCCTCCTCCTCCTCGCCCTCCCCGTTGTGTTCCAGCTGATCTAATGGCGTACTTCCGCTTCCGGGCTTCCGGAGCACCATGCCAGCAGTGGTCAGGGCAGGTGTCAGCTGCTTGTGGCAGGACCTGGACTTGGTGTAGGGTATGAGGAACTGCAGGTACTTGGACAGGTAGTACTTGCGCTTGCCGCGACCGGTTTGTGTGCGTGCCAGCTTCAGGGAACGCAGGAAGCTGCTGCGTATAGTGCGCCACCTTTCGCGGCAGTTGCGTACTGTGAATAAAAATTAATTCATTTAAAAATATTGTTAATAAATTACTAATTTAATTATGAACGTTTTCCAAAAATTTGAATAAAATTCGTTTAGAAACATGGAAGTTATAAGCAAAAGCAGTTTCAATCCTTTATCTATCTCGCTTGCACTTGCCTGCCATGGGTTTGAGTCTGCACTAAAAACTTTCTTTATTTGTTTTGCTTTGCTTTGCTTTGCAGCAATTGCTGAAAACTTAATTGACTGCGGCAAATGCAAAATGCAAAAGCAAACGCCAAAAGCAAAGGCTGTGCGACACAGTGACACACACAAAAGAAAAACGTGGAAAAAAGAGACGTCAAAAATTGCAGCCACAAATGCACACACACACTGGCACACAAAAGCTTGCATCATAGACGCACACACACGCAGAATACAAAATGAGCACGCAATTTGGAAGCGGTTAAAAAGCAGAGGAAACGATTGGAGTGTTTGTGCGGAAGGGGGGAGGGGGGGGAGAGGGAGAGCTTTCCGTTATTACCCGTGTCCTTGATCTCATTGGCCACCTGCTGCCAGGCGCGCTGCACCTCCTCCTTCTTGCTGTAGCCGGGATGCGTGTAATTCCACAGGCAGGGCTCGCCTTCGACGAACTGAACGAAGCGCACGTTGAACACGGGATCGTCCTTGCGGGCCATTGCGGCCCAGCACATGCCTCCAAGCCGCTCTCTCTTTCACCACTCTCTCCCTGTCTCTCTCTCGTTGAGCTTTGTCTATCTCCCTCTAGGCGATCTAACTAGATGCAACGGTAATCACAGCACAGGAGCGGCACGCGAGAGAGCAAAGTTGGGCCCCAGGAAAAGGGGGGCCTGATAATATTTTTTGTGTATGAAAATGCACTGCAACAGCAACAAACTAGCACTGCTCACAGCGGACGCGCAACGAAAACTGAGCGTGAAAAACCAACTGCGCGCAAATTGCAAATTGCAAATAGCAAATAGCAACAAAAGCTGCAGCGCAAACACTTTATGCTGGCACGCCAGTCAGCTAGCGCACTGCAGCAGCAGCAGCAACAACAAGTGGCGGCAATTTAGGTGCCCACTGTGACGACTTATTCGATACCCTGTAATATTAGTGACAAAAATATCTATATATTCGAATATGGTGAACTATAGTTAAGTCTAAATATTCAAAATAATAACTATTAAAGGTTCTATTTAAGGTTTAATTAATATTAAATAAATCAAAAAATAAACAAAACAAATTACTTTTGATTTAAAAACTATTAAAATTAAGCTTTAAAATATGGCTAAAAATTATTATAAATAGGATTTTCTATATTTAAATCAGATTATTATATTTTTATAACTATAAAGCATGAAATAAAAAAAATCTATTAACCAAATATCATAAGTATCATAATCCAATTAATTAAATAATAAAAACTATATTTATATACATTTTATATTACAACCAATAAATATAATTTTTTTTAAGAATCACTTAACAAGCAGTACTTCCCGTCTACCCAACCAATTGTCGCATGCAGGGTATCAAAAAGCAAAAAAAAAAAAAAAAATAGGTATCAACAACGAACACAACAGCTGCAGCAAAATTTGCAATAAAAATTGTATAAGCAATGCTATTCAAATGCAGCATTTGCAACGCGAGCCTCATTTTACGAGTGTGCCTCTGCTGCGAGTGTGTGTGTGCGCGTGTGTTTGCTTTAAAAAGCTTTTGCATTTTGGCGACGATGACGTCACAGGCTGCATTTGTTGCATGCGATAGAAAGTAAGCAAGAAAAAAGCAAAGGCAAAGGCAAAGGCAATGGTATAGGCAAAGGCAAAGAAAAACAAACACAAAGCCAAGCAAAAGCGAAAAAATGCATCAGCAACTGCAGCTTTCTTGCTGCATTTTGTGTGCGAAATTTTATAGCATACTTTTGGAGTGCATTTAACATTTTTAACAAAAAAAATTTTATATTAACAAAAACATAGTTAAAATTAATATTTTAAGGTAAAAATTAAATCTTTTGTTAGTGGCAAAATTGTTAAAAAATTTAAAAAAAATATGTAAAAAAATCTACAGACAAAAACAAGGCTAAGATTTAGAAAACTAAACTTGTTTGATGAAGTTTTTAGGTTTAATAAGGTTTTTATAATATTATTTAAATTGTTAAAAGAAAAAATATATATATATAAAGGTATATATTTTTTTAAAGGTATATATATTTTTAACATTAATATTATGCTCAGAGAGTTAACCAACTTTGATATCGACTTTGGCCAGAATTCGTGCCTGGCATATCAATTATAACCAGAGACATAAAGGTTTTTGCTTTTTGTGATCCGATTTTACATTGTTTTTTAAATAGCTTAAAGTGAAACCTGTTTAAAAAATACTTTTTAAATATTAATTTACATAATTTGAAAGTTAATTCATTTAAAGACATAGCATTTAAATAATCTTTTATATGAAGTCAAAGGCAAAAATAAAGAAATTAGATTAGAATTTATTTTTAACACCTCTATAGTGGATTTTTATCAGTTGCTCGTAAATGTTGAATGGTTATGCCGGCTATATTAAATCGTTTTATTATATGTGATTCAGTCTGATTGCTTTAGGTACAGTATATATTGACTATGGCATAAAGGTGTAGAAACTGATATATAATAATAAATTATATTTTAGAGAATGCTATGTAATATATTTTTATTTATTTTTAAGTCATTTCTTATATTAATCCCATTTCCAGTGTTCATTTTTTTAGTAATTCCAGTGAAATCGAAAATGGTTTTATATAAATAGGGTTTTATAGGAAATAGGTTTTATAAATATAGATATATAAATATAATTAATTTATATATATAAATATGTATACTAAATTTATCTATATATTTTCTAATTCAAGCTGGAAGTGTTAACTTTTTCCATCTGAAAGTATTCACTTTGTTCAGGCATTCCAATAATTTCACTGTCGCCTTCTCTTCCATTAGTTTTTATTTTTTGTTTATTTATTTTTTAGCCATTCCTGTATCATTTATAATTTTTATTTTCCTACTATTTTCCAGCTATTCATTTTATTTATTTGGCACTTTCCAGCTTGAGCCGGAAGCGTTCACTTATTCCAGCCATTCCAGTACCAGCGCACTTTCGCCTCTTCTTCCTATTCCTGTTGCCGTTGCGTTAATCATAAATATGGCCATCGTATCGTCAAATATTTACCCACTTTGAGAGAGTTTATGAGTGCAATTTGTTAAACAATATTGCGAATTACTTTTATTATGCGGCCCCGTGATGGGATTGGAAAGATTGCGGGGTATGGGAAAGGTGGGTGGGCGGTTTTGGCTCGGGTTTCTGTTTACCTTATCAGGTAACATATGTAATTATTAAAAAACCGCTTGCCGGTTGTTGTTGCCGCTGGAATCGATCGGATCGGCAGACGAACGAGTTTTAGCTCTTGACACTTGTCAGTTGATTAATATTTATATATATATATATATTTTGAGTACAGCAATGAGCTGAAACAAGGTCGAGAATTGTAGGGAAGAGTCGGACTGAGAGTGAGAATGGGAGAGCCAGAGATTGCGCCTAATTAGCTGGACAAACAAATGCGATCAACGAATTTTGTTTACGGCTACAACAAAAAAAAAGAATTTAATTAACTGAATCAATAGGAATGGCAGAGAACACAGTTCAAATAGCGGCATAAGAAAGGGTTTATGCGGATCAGAAATATATATCTGCGTAATCAGATCAGGGAGCTAAACAAAATTAAAATAAATAAATACACTCAGAATATGACATTCAATTTAAATTAAGGGCATATTAAACAACATAAAAATATCATATATAATTGAATTAAATAAATTTACAGATTATATTTATATTAAATATATGTTTTTTATATTTAAAATGTTGTATAAAGTACCACATTTTTTTAAGTTTATTAAACACTTCTTGATATTGATATTTGATTGATATTTTTATATGACAAGATTATGAAATATAGTTTTATTCATTCATAATTCATTTCTTGTATATTTTCCAGTGTTCATTTTTCCAGTTATTCCAGTAAACGCACTATTTTAGTTCATTATAAATATATAGCTCAGCCATAAAATATTTAATATAATAAATATATGTAATATTTGATATAATTTCTAGAGGCAATTTATTTATACAATATCGTTATTCGATTTTATAAATTTATATTTACAAATTTCAGTTAAAGGTGTTCACTTTTTTCCCATCGGAAGTGTTTACTTTTCCAGCTACTTTAATATGTCTAACTCAATCGTAAAATGTTTGTTATAATTTATGAGCACAATTTGTTGCACAATATAGCTTAATAAAAAAATAAAATAGAAAACAATATAACAGATAATGAATCTGTTTTTAATTTCAATAAATAAAAAACACCTTCTTTGAGTTGTTTGTCAAAATAAAAAAAAAACATGCACAGAAATACAAATCATATATGTAAATACTATATATATATGTATAATATATAATAAATATATGAATAAACCGTTTATGTAAGGCTGAAATGATCGATCTACCCTATATTAATTACTCGCCTTTTCGCCTCGGTGTGCGATTATCGCTGAACTGCGATGATAAGCGCTGATTAAAAGCAAACAGCGATGGCAATCGAACCTCCGCCCCTCCCCCGGCTTCACCTCCTCTCCGATTTCCACTTCGATTTCTCGATTTTGGGTTTCACGGCGACGCTTGGAACCCTTTCTCATTCGCCAGTGGAGCGCGATAGCGTCAGGTTCGCGGCCGCTGGAGCTTGTATCGAATCGGTTCGTTTTTTGGGGAATGTCGTCGTCGCATCCCGGCTCCAGGGCGGGCGCCGCCGCGCAGGCGCTCAATGGCCAGCATCCGGAACTGGCCTACGCGGACGCCGACTCCTCCGCCGGCTCGGAGGACGAGCTGGTGGCCCAGGAGCAGCAGCTGCCCGAGGAGCGAGAGCCTCTGGCTGGCAGGAAGCTCAGCCTCAGCGAGCGCAGGAATGTGGAGCTGCCACACCTCAGGGTGATCAATGAGCGAACGCCGGAGGAGCCGCCGGATCGGAGCACGCCGGAGGACAAGAGTACACAGTCGCCATCGGAGACCTTTGCCCCGGGACTGAGACGCAATTCCATATCAATGCCATCGGGCATTAATGCCCTGGATTTGGAGGCACTGCGTCTGAGGCATCAGATGCAGGCACAAGAAGCCTTGCACGAGGAGATTGTGAGTTGATCATGAACTTCAAAGGGGTATTAATATAGAATTTATGGAGAATTTATAGGGAATTTATAGGGAATGCATAGAGAATTTATAGGGAATTTATAGAGAATTTATAGAGATTTTATAGGGAATATATAGGGAATTTATAAAGAATTAATTGTGAATATCTAGAGACATCATAAGGGATTTATAAGGAATTTTTAGAAAATGTGTATGAAATATATAGGGAATTTTAAAAAAATATAGGAAATTTGTAGGTGTATTTTAAGAAAATGTATATGGAATATATAGGGAATTTTCAAGGAATTTATAGGAAATATATAGGGAATTTTTTTATGAATTTATAGAAGAACTATTAAAATATATGTATAAAATATATAGGGAATTATCATGGAATTTATAGGGAATATATGGGGAATTTTTAAAGAATTTTTGAGAAATATATAGGGAACTTTTAGAGAATTTGTAAAACAATTTTTATATCAATTCTGTATAATATTTTATATATATATGATCTCTATATAGGTTTTAGTTCCTCTCCTGTATGCAGCAGTCTGATTTAAAGG
Organism: Drosophila bunnanda; assembly: GCA_035046265.1. Lineage (NCBI taxonomy): Eukaryota > Metazoa > Arthropoda > Insecta > Diptera > Drosophilidae > Drosophila > Drosophila bunnanda. The sequence goes on from JAWNOB010000017.1 coordinate 2,151,260, forward strand.
TCGGGTTATTCACCTACAGCTCTTGTTCCTATAAACATATATATATATATATATATAATAATTGCAGGAAACCAGTTTTGGAATTAAAATACAATGCGTACTTAAAAGTAGCGTCTAGTATCACTCTCTTACAGTGAAAAATCAGCAGAATATATATATTCAAGCGTTAATTGAGCTTTAATTATAGTAAATTCGCAAACACTCTACATGTGACATAAAAAAAAACCCGAAAAACTGAGCCATCACATGATGGAAATGATGTTATAGGTCCATGATTTTAGCACATTTAATTAATTTAGTTAGGTTAATAGATTAAAAAATATATATTAAATATAATACGTTTAAAAAAAACTTAATGAATGTAATAAATATAAAGAGAACTTCAAAGAAGGTTTAACTATACTCTAAATTAATATTTCAAGGCTTCGAAAAGTTCAAAATACCTTAAATTCCAAACATACCTATAAAAAATGAAAGAAAAAAATGTATTAACAAATTAGTTTTTCAAAAATTAAGATAATTGAATATAGGAAACTAAAAGGGCGATGTATAACTTCCATTCTATATTAAATTGTTTATAACTTTAACAGTCCCATAAAAGTATTCCGTTTAAAATGTTCCAAATTAATGTTTATGGCTTTCAAATCATTTAAACACTATGCATATTTATGCCCACAAGATGTGTTATCATTTTAAACAACTTAATTAACTTAATTAATTTAAAACCGAAATTCCGTTAAAGCAAAAACTGGTTAACAATTGTGAATAATTCCCGGGAGAGCGAGATCTTTTTAAGCTGAATGGTGATTGATTCTTGCTATATATATATATGCATATAGATGTATATATTTAAATACATTTATTCACATTATTCATGGGCCAGCGCCTCACTCAGAACTATCCAATTCGAGTCAAGTATTAGCGCATCCAGCCACGCGTGGGAGATTCTATCTATTATTTTGTAACGCGGAATAAACATCATTACTAGGCAAACATCATTGTCAGTGTGACGGCAGGTGAGTAAATTAATAAAAAAAAAATAAAAGATGAAGCGAAAAAATTGTATGACTTGCGCTAATTATAGAGCTGCAAATAAGACGGCGAGGGGCCAATGCGGCGTATGAGTGATTTGGCAAGCAATAACACACATACGCAGTGTGGTCCGATGGGAAAGAAGCCTAAAAGTAGGCAATGCGGGAGTATTTTGTCCTAAAAAAATTTAAAAAAATAAAGGAAGCTAACTTCGATTAAACCGAAGTGTATATACCCTTGCAATTATATATATAATCATGGTTTCGTATGTGAAATCGATTATAACTAAGTTGCATTAGTATATTGGGCTTAACTAAATCGATATTTTATATGCTAATTTTTTGGTTAACTCCTAGTTTTCCAAATATCATAACTAAGCCAAAAATGCATTAATTTCAATTCGGAAAGCTGTTCTGTGCTAGTTTTTATAAGCTTAACAAATCTGCATATCAAGATTTACAATTTAAAAAAATTAAATTTTTGTCAATTTTTGAAAATTTCACAATGTGCAAAAAAACCAACATTTTTTGAAAAAATTTCGAAAAAAAATTTTTTCTCCCTGAGATGGCTAGATCGACTCAGCTTTTTGTGCTGATCAAGAATATATATGATTTATGGGGTCGGAAATGACTCCTTCACTATGTTTCAAGCTTCAGACTGGAATTATAATACCCTGCAAGGGTATAACTTTAAAAATTTGAATAATTTATAATTAAGTTAGCCTGTTTATATATCTTTAATAGAAACTATTGTATCACTTTATATTAAAATTAAGTTAAGGTTGGCATTAATTGTAAAATAAACGCATAGTTAACACAGCTGAATCTAAACCTAGACCTGATCCATCTTAAAGCATCTATATATATGATATAATTGTCATAGTTAAGACTTACCGCAGTACAGCACACATGGTTATCTATTTTCCTCATTGCTGAATTCCTTCCTTCATTGCTGAATTCCTATAGAGTTATATTCCTGGCGACTCCAATTAGGCTTTTCATGGCATCATCGAAGTAAGTTTCTTCTTGGTGGTTCAGTTGCACTCAGGTGATCACTATCACTAATCACTAATCACTATCACTTTAGATGTAAACAGCGGGGAGGCCGCACACTCACTGGAGTCAGCGCAACGTCCGTGCCACTATTTATAGTCTGCGAGCAAAGAGTACAGAGAAAGTGTAAGCCAGAGCGCGAGCGAGAAAGAATTATCTCTAGCGACAGGCAGAGAGAGAGGTAGAGAGAAGGCGCTACTCTAGAGATACGCAGATATAAGCAGAGAGAGAGAGAGAGAGAGAAAGAGAGACAGCGTGAGGTACAGCGAGTGAGAGAGCGAGGGAAACATACACAGAGAGAGAGAGAGAGGGAGAGTGAGGGAGTCAGAGAAACATATTGAGACAGCGCGCTAGAGTAAAAGAGGGACAGGGAGAGATGAACAGACGTCAGCCACTCATTGAAGGAGTTATTTTCGACTCCATAGATTATATATATTCCTAATCGGAAATTCATATTATACTCAATTTTTAATCATTTTTAAAAAAGGTTCATAATTAAAATTAAACATTGTTAATTTTTTTTAATTATCAAGTCAAAGTAATTAATGTTTTTAGCAATACTTTTCAGCAACATTAAAAACTAAATTAAGCGGGTGTAAAAAAAATTGCGAAAAGCGTCAAAGAAAAGCCACATAACCAATTGAAGGGGGCCGGGGGGGAGTTGCGGGGTCAGCTACAATTAATTTACGACTGCCGGTTAATTCTATCACAATCACAATCTTCATCCGAATCTAAATCAAAATGATATTCCCACAGCGAGAGAGGCGACACTCGGCTTTGTTTTCGCACTGATATCTCTATTTTTATATCCATAATATACTTTTCTAGTTGGTAATTTTTTTGAGTGTGCTCTGCCGCTGCCAGTGGCGACAGAGGCAGCGAGAGCGTTGCGATTAAAACGCATAAATTGCGGCTTCAAAAACAATATTCCGGCAATAGCGATCCGGCAATTATCGACGGTTAACGGTGCGATCGCGTTGAGTGTCAGTCTTTTGTCAGCCTCTAAAAACATACCCTGGACTAATTAAATAATATTTCCTGATACCCTGTATAATTTTATGGAAGCTAAGAAAGAATATAATACATAAAAATACATAAAATATACAAATATAAATAATTTAAAATATATATAGTGAGAGTGACTTATCAGTGACCTATAGACTTTACCAATTTTTATTTTTATTTTGTGTTGTGAACTTTCTAAAACCCGGTTTTATTTTATGAAAGCGTAATAAATTTAAAAATATATTTTAATAAATAAATAAAAAGGCCAGCTTAATTTTACACATTAAAATTCTATAGTGCCTTTCAGATGTTTTAATTAAATGCACAATGTTTACACTTTATAGAGATTTGTGATATTTTGTGACCTAAATTAAATAAAATAAATTAAAAATAAATAAATATAATTCACATATATATTTTTATACATTTCTGTGAAGTGTAATCTATAATTTATCTTTCAAATAACATAATTCTTTTCGCTTTCACCTTCAAGTGCTTTCTTTATTTATTTGTATTACTTTTTAGTTTCAACAAATTACTGTGATATTAAAAACCAAAGTAAAATATAATATATATAATAGAAATAAAATAACTTAAAATGAGTTCACCCAATGGCAGTCGCTTTATCCTGTCGAGTGTCCCCAAAACCGATCCACTTCAGGCAGCAGAAAAATACCCAAAAAATCAAGATATAGACACCGATATAATTGTGGATATTAGTGAGGATTTGGATAAGGATAAGGCAGGTACTAGTACTTATTGGCTGATATATATAAATATATATACAATGTATACCGATTTTTGCGGTTTGTGGAGAGCGCAGTGGAACCTTGGCTCTGGTGACGCCTTTGCGCTAATTGCACTCACCTTTACCTTGTTGGCAGGTGCCAAAAGCAGAGTCCGCAGCTCAGTTACAATTGTTTACTGTGTGCTTTATCAATTGCCAAAGGCGCTAAAATCCATATAGTATATGGAGTGTATAATATAATAATGTAAGTAATTGCTGCACTTATTTTATAGATTGTCGACGATGGGGCCTCCAGCCTGGGCACACCGACGCCGACGGCAACAACCACGCCGGAAAAGGCCACCAGTTCCATTAATTTCGCCAATGCCAATGCAAGTGCCAACGATGACAGCGATGATGAGTTTGGAAATGCCAGGAGACCAGTTCATCGGTAAGCTATATTTAATATTTAAAATAATATTCTAAATTGGGATAATTATAGTAGAAATATAAGCTATTAAAAAATAGTTGATAATCTACTATATTTTACATACAAAAACAGAAAGAATGTTATGTAAAATCAAATCAAATCTTAAAATAACATGACAACGTTAATCTTTTTATGAGTTTGTTATATTTAAATTTAATTATATTTTAACAGGGGACTTTACATATTTTAATTTAGTTATATTTTGTACACCCCTTTAAGGGTCTTCTATATTTTTATTAAGTTTTATTTTCTAAAATTTTTATTCAATTAAAACACCCTTATAAAAAAAAGTCTTAAAAAACATAATATTATAAAAATAATTATAATCATTGAAACTTGTTTAAGAAATATTCCAAATAAATAATATAAAAATATATAATATAAATAAATCGCTCAAGAAATATTGAAAATATATATAAATATATAAATCATAAATATAAATTATATATAATTATATAATTTTCATATTAAATATCACTTTCTCTTCATCAAAATATAATTTTCATAAAATAACAAACCTTTGCAAATAATTATGTTATGACTAATAATACTCTTTTGTCTTAATTACCAATTTAAAAACCACCATTAAGCCAATCTTTTGATTCCTTAAAGTTCAAACACACACCGACAGGATCTTAATGCTTTGCTACTCTTTCTTTTTTTTTTTGTTAAAAAAATTCAGAAATTCTTGATTCATCGGAGCAATTAGATTAATTAATTGAAAGTCGCTCTGCGCTGCTGTGACAGTAATTTAATTGTAATGTCTGGGGGAACGTGCTATATGTTATTTTCCCGCCACATTCCACGCCCCGCGATAATCCCCCGTCTCAATTTATCAGTTATAGTTATAGACATTGCCGCCCAATGCTAATTTTATTATTTTCATTCAATCTTTATTTGTTCACCCGCTTCGGGAAAAGTTATTACCGATGGGTTTAACACTTGACAATATAGGAAAAACCACAATTAATTAAAATAATATTTATATTTATATATTCCTTTAGTTAAATACTAATCATAAAATAATTAATATTTAATTTAAATGGGGTTTTTTCTATTTTTCTATTGACTGTTATGAATAGTAAAGAATTTATTTTCTTGGCTGATTTTTATCTATTAAATCTTTTAAAATTATTTATTTATATTATTGTAAATATTTTCAGCTTATATATCACTAAACATAAATAATTTTTTTATTTAACATATATTTTACTTTTATACAAATTAATTAATATGTAATTTTACACTCATACCCTTCTAGGGTATTACTTTAGTCTGAAGCTTGTAACGATGTGAAGGAGTCATTTCCGACCCTATAAATCATATATATTCTTGATCAGCATCATCAGCCCAATAGATCTAGCCATCTCCGGCAAGAAAACAAAATTTTGAAAAATTTTCCATTTTTCGAAAAAAAGGAAAGGGGTTACATCATTAAAATTTACGAAAATTGGCAAAAATTCACATTTTTGTAAATATTAATTTTAGGAGTCATTTCCGACCCTATAAACCATATATATTCTTGATCAGCATCGACAGCCGAATCGATCTAGCCACCTCCGGATAAAAAACAAATTTTTCAAAAATTTTCCATTTTTTGAAAAAAAAAAAAAAAATTCAAAAATCGACAAAAATTTTAATTTTTTTAAAATTTAAATTGAGTATGCAGTTTTCTTAACCTAATAAAAACTAGCATAGTAACGCTTTCCGAATTGAAATTAATGCTTTTTTGAGTTAGTTATGAGTTTTTTAAATTTTTATTAGTCGAATAAATTGCCATATAAAAATATCAAAAAATATTGACTAAAAAAATATTATAAGAACTACATAGCAACTTCAAGTTAGAGTCTTTATTGGGCCCTTTTATTTTTTTATTTTTGAAAATTGTTGTAACTGTGATGAGCGTATAAGCGAGCTTAACTTAAGTTTCTCCACGATTATGCCATAATCACACTGAATATTTAAATATATATATATATATATAAATAAATATATATAAGGGTTTGAATCATATTAATTAATTGATTTCTTTATAAAATAAAGTAAAGAAAATATAAAAAATATAATATAAAAAATTACAATATATACATAAAAATACTTTTATAATTATGGTTATATTATGAATATGGTTATAATGCTTAAATGCTTAAAACCCTATTTTTTAATTTACAAAAAACAAAACCAAGAAGGCAATTCCACTTCCTGCTTATTCAAATCCCTAGTTTTAAATTTCAAAAACCCCATATTAACAATTTTCCCATGGTCTCAACTTAACAGATGTTTCAATCCCCCTTTTGATATCTCTCAGATTTCTCAAAAATAAAAATAATTCCGTGCCATACTGATAGCGGCGACAGAAACACACTCAACACACACAACACACACGCGATCGGAGCAATTTAACTGCTTAAGGGAATTACAGACGGGCAGTACGTCTGATAAGTTAATTTTCGGAGGAGGAGATCTGGGGCTGTGTGTATCTGTATCTTAGTATCTACACATGTATCTGTGTCTGTGCAGCTGTATCTGAATCTGGGGACAAGTGCCAGTGGACCTCTCCGGCTCAGTTGATGGTCGTGATTAGGTGTGATAGCACATTCCCCAGCAACGTGTAACCAGTACAAGATACCAATATTACACTTCAGATACTATATATACACATATATATATATATCGGCTATATAGGCGTGTTTACCAGCCGTGACGAGGCTTATCAACTTTAGCAAATAAATCAGGCCAAGCAAGTATAAGCACCATATAATTATAGAGAGCATGCAGTAAGAGCAAGGCGAGAGTTCATTCGTTTTTGGGTTTCATTTTTGAGTTTCTTTTTGTTTTATAAATATTATTAATTAATTTTTGGTTCAGAGAGGAGGCAAGATAAATAAAATAAAGTGTGTTATGCAAACAAATCTCAGAAAGGCGGTTTTCCGCTTTGATAAGGTAAGATAAGCTGGCATTGGAGGCCAAGCAAGTTCAGGGGGGATTTTCTAGGATACTTTTTAAGGTTAACTATAACTTAAAATATTTTTAAAAAATTTTCTGTATTATTTACTATACCTAAGGAATTTTTTAAATATTTCTTTCGACAGCCAAAGATAATTGTGCAAAGTTTAAACAACTTTATTATAAATTTTTTAGGCCTTAGTTCTAATTTCATAACTTTCATTAAATGTTTAAGCTTGAAATAAATTTGTACTATTAGTGTTAAATATTTTATTTCATCAGCTGACATCAGAGCAATATATATATATATAAATACCTATATAGACAGCAAACCCTGCTTATCATCACGCTCATAAATGTTGTTTTGTCTGCTCCGCTTGTATAATTTTTATTATATGTTCATATATCAAAAAAGCAAACAACTAAATATTATTTTTAACAAGGCAAACGTTAGCTTAGGGATTAATTTTTGATTTCCAAGAATTTTTAAATATTTAATTTTCCTATATTTATTTTTTATAGCGATCGCTTCCGAAGTCGAAGACGTGCCTCGATTGCCCCCTTGCCCGCCTTGCGGCTCAACAGCAAGGAAATGTTGGCCAGCGACTTTGATAGCCACAGTTTGGCCTCCAACCAGGCCTCCATTACCAGTGTCAACTCCTTGGCCAGCCTGCTCCGGGAGAAGATGCAGGTGAGCATTAAATATATAGTGATTTTTATGAGAATTTAATATATATAAATATATTTATTTACCTTCTATTTCCTAGGCCTTTCCCCAGCTGATAAGAAAAAAGAAGCGTGAGACCAAGGACTATAAGATCAAGATCTTTGTTATAATTATGTTTTTCATTATCATATTTTTGGTGAGTAATTTTTGGTATTTTAAATTATATAATTATATAATTAAAAGTTTCAGTTGATATAATTCTTGACTATTTAATAGTTAAAGTTGGCATAATTCTTTGCTACTAATTCTCAGTGCAGTATAAAATAAATAGTTCATGTTGATATAATTTTTTAAATTAAAGTTCCATGTCAAAAATTATGTTTTGAGGTTTTAAGCTAACATTTGAGTAGCTTATCAGCTGTCTTTATTTTTGCTGTCTTTATTTTTCTACTAAAAAAAGCTTTAAAACATTTGACATGTTCATTTTTGGACACTTTAAACCTTGGCTTATATTTCTATAAATGATAAGATACTTATGTTCAAAAGAATTACATAGATAAAAGATGTAACCTTGAAGAGGTTTCTTGATTTATTTTATAAAATTAAAACCCTTTCCCCTCTCAATTCCCCTTCCAGATTGGCTACGCCTATGTGGCTTACCACCAGCAGGTGCTCACCCGGAGTTACTTCCAGAAGATCAAGTTCAATTCACACGATCGCATCCTGCGGATACTGAGTCACGAGGACAAGGAGGTGATATCCGGTCAGCTGGGCGTCACCCTGGGCTTCGATACGGCCCCGTTCCACTGCCTGGAGGAGCAGCGTCGCTCCGATGGCAGCGTCTGCATCGAATGGAATGGCATCGCCCGGCTGCATATGAACTTCGAGGACAAGGGTGTCTTCCGGTGCTACACACTCCAGTGGCAGGCCCTGACCCCGGGTCTCCTGCCCACCGATTGCTATGAACTGAAGCGGGACAATGGGCTGTGGTTTGGCGGCGGGGTGACCAAGGGTCAGGAGTGGTCCCTCAGCTATGCCAATTTTGATTTTGCTCCGTACGCCTCCGGGGACAGCAAGGTGCATCAGTTTGGGAATGGTGTGAAGAGGTACTTCATCAACTCGATTGGTGTGGCCATGCAGGTGAGGGAATAAGAGAATAAATAATATAATAAATAATAATATAACAAATATAATAATAAAATAAATATATAATATATATATAAATAAATGAGCAGCTGAACAAATGAACACAAAACGAAATGAACACCTAACAAATTAAGAGCTATGGAAATCAATGATACTCAAATGAACAGCTTATTAACTAAATGAACAAATCAATATATAAACTGAGAAAACATCTGAGTGAACCGATACTCTAAAAAATGAACGACTAAGTGAACAACTAAGTAATTAAATGAACAAATGAACAGCTAAGTAACTTAAAGATAAAATGAATACACGCAAGGAAAATACACTGAATAAATGAGTGACCAAATGAATAGCTAAATGAACAGCTGAGTAATTGAATGAATAAACAAACCGATGAACAATCAAGTGAACAACTGAAAGCCTAAATGAATATCTTAGTTTAGAAATGAATAGTTGGGAATTTTGTACCTTACATCCTAATAAGTAAACCCCTTTTTATCATATCTTTTTTTTATTTATAGGTAAATGAACGTACGCCCCTCCAGTTGGGCGTTAACCGGACCGAGAATCGCTTCTGCCTGCGGGCGGCCAATGATGAGTTCACCTTCGTGAACCGCCTGACACCGCTGCCGCAGCTGGACTACCGCATCTGCACCACGGAGGATATGCGCAGCCTGCACATGCTGATGACCCAGCAGAGCCTGTGGGACGGCCTCAAGGAGCAGGAGTTCAAGGTGCTCCATTCGCTGCTCGAGGAGCCGGTGTGGCGGATACCGCACGCCGAGACCCCGGAATCCCTCAACGAATCGGCCATTTGTGATTATTCGGAGAGCGCCATTGCCATGGGTCTCGGTCACATTCTGATCAATGAGTTCTGGCAGGAGAATATCGGTGATTTCACGGTGGACAAGACGCGATTTCCCACAATGAAGGACACCATTGATGTGCTGCATCGGCGCGGCTTCAAGGTGGTGCTCACCATCCAGCCGTTCATTAGCACGGACAGTGCCAACTTCAAGGATGCAGTGCGTCGCAAGCTGCTCATCTACGAGCGGCACTCGGAGCGCAGCATACCGGCCCTGACACGCTACAAGAGCAGCTCCAGTGCCGGTGTCCTGGATATTACCAACAATGCCTCTGTGCCCTGGCTCCTCGAGAAGCTGCAGCGCCTGAGGGATGAGTACGGGGTGCAGAGTTTCTATCTGGATCTGGGCACTGGGTACAATCTGCCGCATTACTATCAGTGCCGTCAGACCTTGGACAATCCGGATACCTATGCCCGGCTCTTCACCGAGAGCCTGGAGGGCGCCGGTCTGATGGCCGTGTCCACGGCGAGTGTGGTGCCCAAGCCGCCCACGTTCCTGAGCACACCGCCGGCGAATGCCACCTGGGAGGGACTGAGGGAGACCCTGGCTGCGGTGCTCAACTATGGGGTCATTGGGTATCCCTTTGTCCTGCCCGGCGTCATTGGCGGCGACTATCTGCTGCAGCGGCCGCTCTCCAAGATGGTCTCGTTCTATTCGCTGGGTCAGCCTCCACTTCCGGATCCGGAGCTCTTCATCCGGTGGCTCCAGCTGGCCACCTTTATGCCGGCCATGCAGTTCAGCCACTTGCCATCGGAGTATCGCAGTGATTTGGTCACCCGGGTGGCCCAGGAGCTGAAGGATGTGCGCCAGACGGTGGTGATAGCGCTGCTCAAGAAGTACCTCAGTCCGTCGATGAACGAGGGCCTGCCCCTGGTCCGGCCCCTGTGGATGATGGATCCCCACGATCCCGCCTGTCTCATTGTCAGTGATGAGTTCTCCGTCGGCGAGGAGCTAATTGTGGCCCCCATCCTGCATGCAGGTCGCGAGGAGCGAGAGGGTAAGGCATTATTTACCTTACTTATTTAATAGTTTATTTTTAATTTATTTTTTTTTTTATTAGTTTACCTGCCGCAGGGCGTGTGGAAGGATGGCATCGATGGCTCCCTGCGCAAGGGCAGCCGCTGGATGCACGGCTATCGTGTGCCCAAGGACAAGATTGCCTATTTCCGGAAAATGCCGGATAATACCCGCTTCTAGGAGGCACTGCCTCCATTCATTCTGCCATGTGATATGGAACGGGCGAGAGACCATCATTCCTCATTTGTATTGATTAACCCGAAAATCATATATATAATGTAATACCTAAGAAAATTAACACATTTTTTTCTTTTTTTTTATTAGGATTAGTTAAATTGCTCAATCAAAATATATCATAAATCAGAGAATATTTATTAAAATAAAGAAAGAATATAAAATACTTAAATTTACACATTTTTCATTTTTAAATTGTATTCAATATTTTTTAATATTTTTAAATGATAACTTTTGGGGAATTTTATAGTTTAAAAATTGCATAACTTGGCCAAAAATGCAGTAATTTTAAAAAGGAAAGCTGTTCTGGGCTAGTTTTTATGGGGCTAACAAATATGCATATTCAATTTTAACATTTTAAAAAATTAAATTTTTTTGCAAATTTTGAAAATTTTAATGATGTAACCCCTTAAAAAATTTTGGAAAATTTTAAAAATTTATTTTTCTTCCGGAGATGGCTAGATCGATTAGGCTGTCGATGCTGATCAAGAATATATATAGTTTATAGGGTCGGAAATGACTCCTAAATTAAATATTTAAAAAAATGTGAAATTTTGTCTATTTTTAAACATTTTAATGATGTAACCCCTTTCCTTTTTTTCAAAAAATTGAAATTTTTTAAAATTTTTTTGTTTTTTGTCGGAGATGGCTAGATCGATTCGGCTGTCGATGCTGATCAAGAATATATATAGTTTATAGGGTCGGAAATGACTCCTAAATTAAATATTTAAAAAAATGTGAAATTTGGCCTATTTTTGAAAATTTTAATGATGTAACCCCTTTCCTCTTTTTCAAAAAATTGAAATTTTTTGAAATTTTTTTGTTTTTTTCCCGAAGATGGCTAGATCGATTCGGCTGTCGATGCTGATCAAGAATATATATAGTTTATATGGTCGGAAATGTCTCCTAAATTAAATGTTTAAAAAAATGTGAATTTTTGCCAATTTTCGTAAATTTTAATGATGTAATCTCTTCCTTTTTTTTCAAAAAATTTAAATTTTTTGAAATTTTTTTGTTTTTTGCCGGAGATGGCTAGATCGATTCGGCTGTCGATGCTGATCAAGAATATATATAGTTTATAGGGTCGGAAATGACTCCTAAATTAAATATTTAAAAAAATGTGAATTTTTGCCAATTTTCGTAAATTTTAATGATGTAATCTCTTCCTTTTTTTTCAAAAAATTGAAATTTTTTGAAATTTTTTTGTTTTTTGCCGGAGATGGCTAGATCGATTCGGCTGTCGATGCTGATCAAGAATATATATAGTTTATAGGGTCGGAAATGACTCCTAAATTAAATATTTAAAAAAATGTGAAATTTTGTCTATTTTTAAACATTTTAATGATGTAACCCCTTTCCTTTTTTTCAAAAAATTGAAATTTTTTAAAATTTTTTTGTTTTTTGTCGGAGATGGCTAGATCGATTCGGCTGTCGATGCTGATCAAGAATATATATAGTTTATAGGGTCGGAAATGACTCCTAAATTAAATATTTAAAAAAATGTGAAATTTTGCCTATTTTTGAAAATTTTAATGATGTAACCCCTTTCCTTTTTTTCAAAAAATTGAAATTTTTTGAAATTTTTTTGTTTTTTGCCGGAGATGGCTAGATCGATTCGGCTGTCGATGCTGATCAAGAATATATATAGTTTATAGGGTCGGAAATGACTCCTAAATTAAATATTTAAAAAAATGTGAAATGTGGCCTATTTTTGAAAATTTTAATGATGTAACCCCTTTCCTTTTTTTCAAAAAATTGAAATTTTTTGAAATTTTTTTGTTTTTTGCCGGAGATGGCTAGATCGATTCGGCTGTCGATGCTGATCAAGAATATATATAGTTTATAGGGTCGGAAATGACTCCTAAATTAAATATTTAAAAAAATGTGAAATTTTGCCTATTTTTTAAAATTTTAATGATGTAACCCCTTTCCTTTTTTTAAAAAAATTGAAGTTTTTTGAAATTTTTTTGTTTTTTGCCGGAGATAGCTAGATCGATTCGGCTGTCGATGCTGATCAAGAATATATATAGTTTATAGGGTCGGAAATGACTCCTTCACTGACTAACATTATAAAATCCTTTAATAAAAGTATACAAATTGTATTTAAATATTTATTTATTTAAAGGAACACTAATCAATAATAATAATAATAATAAAATCTTCATTTTAATCATAGCTTTCTAGAGCATGCCTTTGCCCGCCTACTTTTTTAAAATGTGTATGATATCGATAATAAAATCAATACTCTTGCTGCTCTTGCTTGAATTGTTATTTTTTGTTTGAATTTATGTACATAATGGACTTAATTAACTTCTATTAAGCTTTATTTATCACATATTTCCTTTGATATTATATAAAATATTTTAAATTCTAGTTAAACAATGAAACAAATTTATAAGCTTAAGAGAATGTCTTTTTAAATTTTCATAAATTTAGTAGACAATGTGACCAGTGTCCAAGGCAACCGCTTAGAATACACCACAGCCGATAACGATGACAGTGCCCGGTGCCAAATCTATCGATTGCTCTTGGCACATGCCGCATCTGTTTTCCTCGAAAAAAATAACAAATAAATTAAATATAAAGATACTCCAATGGAGACGGCAGGAGATGGAGCAGAACCAGAGCCCGCGCCTCCCGCTGTGCTCACCCTGAACAACTGTCCAGGAACCACGCCCGGCCAGCCGCTGAGCAAGAATCAGTTGAAGAAGCAGCGCAAGTTGGCCGAGTACACGGAGCTGAGGAAGTTGCGGCGGGAACGGGAGCGCGAGCGCCAGAAGCAGAAGCGCCGCGAGGCCAAGGAACTCGGCCTGCCCCTTCGCACGGGTCCCTCGCGCAAGGAGCTGAAGAGGCGACAGGTCACTGCCTCCGACTCGGGCCTCTCCGTGGCCATTGACCTGGACTACGATGACTTGATGCACGAGCGTGACATAGCCAAGTGCGTGAAGCAGTGCCTGCGCATCTACACCATTAACAGGCGGAGCTCGCATCCCGGCAAGCTGCACTTTACGGGCATCCGTAGCAATGGCCATATCCATGAGTCCTTTCGCAAGAACGACGGCTGGGAGAACTGGCATGTGGAGTATCACTTTGATCGCTCCCACTTGGAGTTGTTTGAGCGCCAGCAACTGGTCTATCTCACCTGCGAGTCGGACAAGGTGCTGGATAAGCTACAGCCGGGCACGACCTATGTAATCGGTGGTCTGGTGGATCATAATCACTGGAAGGGCCTGTGCCATCAGCGGGCCACGGAGGCGGGTCTGAACACCGCCCGGCTGCCGCTAAGCGAGCATGTGGACATGAAGACGCGCTCCGTGCTGAGCACCTATCATGGTGGGATCACATTTTGGGGGTTTATGAATTAAATTAAATTATTTGCTCCCTTTTTCTTGCAGTTTTCGAGCTGCTGAGCAAGGTGGCCGCTGGCCAGGACTGGACAACGGCAATTCTGGATACTATACCCCTGCGCAAAGGTGCCAAAGCCAAGGCCCCTCAAGGAAAAGATGCGTTAGAGAATAACGAGGAGGTGAAGCAGGAAGAACAGGGGCCGTCAGAGGAGCTGGTAAAGGTCTCCAAGGCAGAGCCAGAGCAGGAACCCGTGCAGCTCAAGAGCTCTGAGCCGGAACCCTCATCCCCCAGCCTGAGTAGTTGACCTAAAATCGCATTTCGAGGTCTTTTTGATTTTTATTTTAGTTTCTTTTGTTGTTTTTACAAAATCACATTTAGTTTTGTTTCGCAAATTAAATTAAAACTTAAAATACATAGCGCAAATAATAATAGTAATAATAATAGAAAAAAAACAAGAATATAATGTGTATTTACTCGATTTCATATATATATGGTAGAACGTGCAGTGATGATGGCCACCAAAGTTCTAATTTCCATTATATCTCTCTTTTCTTCTATGCTTTGTTGTATTTTTTCTTCTTTTTTGTGCACGTCATATGGCGAATGTTAAAAAAAAAGATAATATATATATATATATATATATATATATATATATAGATAGCACCGAACCAGATTTTTGTTGTATTATAATTCCTTATTAATCTTTTGTTTTCTTTTTGCCTGCTGTTGTTGATTTTTGGTGTTTGGATTGCTTGGATTTGGATTCAGATTAAGTAGATTAACGCCCTTCTATATAAACCATACATATTATGTGAGTGTGTGTGTCTGTGTTTAAGTAGTATATGTACATGTCGCATACTGTCTCTGTTCCTTGTCGCAAATAAAAACATACAGAAATTAAAGGAAAATACAAACTATAGTCAATAATTATAGTTATAATAATAGGATTAAGCAAATAAGGTTACAAAAAAAAACATCAGAAAACATGTTTGGCTTAATTTTAAAAGGATTAAAGTATGGTAAACTATAGTGTTTAGTTCA
This sequence comes from Drosophila bunnanda, assembly GCA_035046265.1. Classification (NCBI taxonomy): domain Eukaryota; kingdom Metazoa; phylum Arthropoda; class Insecta; order Diptera; family Drosophilidae; genus Drosophila; species Drosophila bunnanda. The sequence goes on from JAWNOB010000017.1 coordinate 2,166,834, forward strand.
TATATGTATCAGTTTAGCAAATTATACTTGTACAACTGATATCCACCGGGGAAACTATACATAAAATCAACTCCTATGCCGCGTTCATCTGTCTGTCTGTGTGTTTTGTCAGCGTGTGTTTGCAGTATGTATGTTAAGATAATAGCTTTATATATAATACGGCATAAATCGCACCCGGATACCGATCCATAAACCAGACCAGATCCGGCTCCGATACTTTACTTGAAGTCATCCGTTTCAAGTATCTCAAAGTCACTCTCATCGGACGAGTCCAAGGCGGTTACCATGCGTCGCTGCTGCTCCCGCTGCTGACTCGCTTCGTCCACGGTGGCGACGGCAGCATCGCCAGCAGCAGCAGCTGCTCCCGCTCCCCACTGCACCAGGCCAGAGACCAGGCTGGGCAGCAGCTTGCCGCTATTGGCCAGCAAAGTTTGCGCTTGGGTCTTAACAGCAAGCGCCACAAGCTCGCCGGCAGGATCCAGCGTTGGGGAAGAGCCATCGGTTAGCTGGCGCATTTGCTGATTGCCGCGCGTCGCCGAATCGACGGTGGTGTGATCGGGGAACTGCAGCCCCTTGGACAGACTCTCCTCCGACGACGACGATGTGGTCGATAGCGACGAATCGCGCTTAAAGTGTCCCTTCCTGAAGTTCATATCCTCACGCTCGCCGCTGTCGCTCTGCTTGGTCGCTGCCACAGCGCTGTGCTTCTCCAGCTGCTGCTGCTGCTGCTTCTTGGAGGCCAGTGGGGCCAGATCATCGTCCTCATCCGTTGAATGCTCATCGATCTCGGGTATTACATCCGGTATGAGCAGCTCCGAGGGAATGTCATCGCTGCGCTCGTCATCCTCCTCGTCGTTGGCATCTGTGGGTGAGCTTATGGTGGCCACATCGCTGGCCCGCTCCAGCACAAACAGATTCGTTTCGTTCACATCGGGCAGGAATTCATCATCCGCCTCGGCCTCCAAGTTGTTGTAGTTGAGCTTCTCGGACCATTGGAAATCTGCAAGAAGATAATCAAGGGTTACTTTCGTTCAATTGGAAAGGATTGGAATGAATTAATTACCAAGATCGGGTTTTTCTTAAAAGAACTACCGAATGTTTATCTTAAAAATGAACTATAAATGAATTTGTTAAGTTTTTTTTAAACAAATATTCATTTTAAAAGTTAATTTTGAAAGAACTTGTCTTAAAGTACATTTTTTAAATGAACCTGCAGTGAATTTATGACAAATATTCATCTATTAACTGAAATTAGAAAGAACTATTAACTATTTATTACTATTTACTAAAATTAGAATTCATTTTCACGCAAATTCATGTTGGAAATTATTTAATAATCAAGTTAGTTCATTTTTGTACAGAATATTCTTCCAGAAAATGAATTAATTCATCTTTGTTCTTAAAGTTCATTTTGGAAAGGCACTTAAAATGAATTAATTCATATTTATACTGAAGATTCATAATGAAATATATGATATAAATAAACAATTAATTAATTTACGAGTAATTTATCACTGCAAACACTGTTACACACTCACCCTTGTGCTCAATCTTTAGCAGCTTAAAGGTGGAATTGGCGGAGATGACTGCACAGACGACCACAATGATGGCCATCAGTGTGGAGCCGGAGACGAGATGACCCAGCATTGCCAGGGTGCCCAGGCAGCCGCTGCTGACCAAACAGAACATACTGGGGCTGCTGTGACGCCAATCCTCGATCCTCTGCAGCCAGACGCTGGCCTTTCCGCGCAACTCGTTCGTGGGCACAATCCGGAAGCTGCAGCGCGTCCAATAAATCCAATAGCCGAGCAGTCCCAGAAATATTACGCCCAGCGGTCGGACCCTGGAATAGCAACAATGGCACCAAATTGCACACACAACAAAAAAAGCACGATTAGATCTTGATGACAATCTTGTGGGATCTTGGGATGGACTTTGGAGGAGGCTCCAACTGATGGGGACAAAGCCTCGGTGGCTACTGCTAACTATAAGTCCGAATCTCGATGATGTCTATTACGTTTAGGGCAATAATTAATAACAAATAAACCGGTGGTCAATCAGCGAAACATGTTCTAGCAGGAAGCAATACCCAGTTTCAGTTCATCTCCCCCAAAAAAGCTGGTCAAACCTGGTCGAGTGCGAGTGTTTGTTGTATTTTTTTTTTTCTTTTTTTGTTTCTTACGTTTTTTTTTTGGGTATTCGTGATTTCCATTAAACCCCCAGAATATTTTTGCACACACAGTGCATATCAAAAGTGTAAGGCTATTAATAATATGCCCTTATCTTTGTAATTTTAATAAATGTATTTAAATATTTTTTTTCATAAAAGCTCTCTCTCTAAGCAAGTCTATTAATCATGTTAGAAACTTGTTTGTTTGTTTATTTATTTATTTATAATGTGAATTTATCTAAGGACAAGTTATGGCTACTATTTTTTTAAGCTTTAGTTATCGGTGAGTAAATATTACCTAACTTTCTGTGCTTGCTGGTATTTATTATTAACACTTTTATATAAGTTGTATTTACTAATTTCACACTAACTAAATGTGGAAGGAAAAAAACAACTAAAAATCTTAGTTTTCTATTTTAAAATAAAATAAACAAAATTCCCATTGATCTGCTATAGTTTTATGCTATAACCTTATGAAACGCACTGTGTTTGGTTGCCGAATAAATATAAATTTGTTGCGAAATACAAGCAAAAAGTGAACGATGAACAAATTCCAGACAGCTGACGGAGGCAACGACTTCCTCGCCGCTAATCTATAGCCTCCTCTCTATCCACATCTCCCACCGATTACTCAGAGACCCACCAACTCCAGTCCAGTCCAGTCCAGTCCCATGGGCAGTGATCACTGTAGTTGGTGGAGGCAGAGCCCAAAGCAGCTGACTTATGAATTATTCAAGAGCTCTACTTGGATTCTAAATAACAGGAACTGGAGAGTATTATCAGCTACGGTGCTACGACGCCTTGATTTATGGTCTGGAATTGCTTTTATTTTTGCCTTTTTTTATACTCATTATTATCAGCTGATTTTGCTGTACAGAGTGAGAAAAATAATATAACTAGTTGGGGATCTATGGTTTCATTTAAAAATATTTATTTAAAAATATGACTTTAATAATCATTTGTTTAAAATTTGTCATAGTTATCTTTTTTCTTTTATATAAACATTTAAATTGTTAAGTTGTTCATCCTAGAAGTGAATTATCGATGGATATTCATCTTGGAATCTAATTTGGAATGAATTTCTTCATCCTTGTACCGAATGTTTATCTTGGAAATTAATTTGTGCAGGAATTTGTTTATTTTTGTTTTCAAAGTTAACTTTAGAATGTTTTTAAAAAGGAATTCATCCTTGAAATGGATTTTTGTTTAGTTTTTTACTAAAAGTTCATCGTGGAAATAAATATGAAATAAATCTGTTCATTTTGCAAATAAATATCAAGTTAATTTGGTAGATTTACTCCTTTGTCATTAACTATTTTATTGATATTAAGACGATGCGCCATAATATGAATAGTTTTGTTTTTGTTTGATAATTATATCTAAAATATATAATGTACAAAAATGACTCATTTCAAAAGCAATATATTTGGTTATAAATTATGCCAAATTTTCCAGTGTAGTATTTTGTTTTTGTAAGTATATATTTGTTGTTGCCTTCTGCCTATTGGTCTTTGTTTACTTTGCTATGTTTGCCTCTCGCCCTACGAAACGCGCTGACGACTTGTTTTGCTCTTGAAAAAGCGTCTAATTAATTATCTTGCTGGGTTTTTGTTGCTGTTTTTCCAACTGCCTCCGCTAATTCGCTGTAGAATTGAGGAAGACAGGGAGAGATTTCGAGGGTTCAGCGTTTTGAGCAGCGTTTTGCACGATCCGTCGACGATCTATGGCATTTTGCCGCAATTGAATGCATAACAACATCATTGTTATTGTTGTCAGTAGCTTTTTGTTTGCTATTTGTTTGTATTTCTTGTTGTATTTTTTTTTTATTTTTTTTCCTTAGCTACTTGCCAGTGATACTGATATACCGATGCAAATGCAACAACTCGCACACAGAGAAGTGTCAAAAGCTGGCAAATATCGCACAATTGTCCCCGTTTTAGATACGGAAGCAGAGAGAGCGAGAGAGAGGCGTTACATGGTCTTATATGCACTTGTTGGCTACAGTGAATACTCCACTTAAAGGTCACAGTCACAATAAATATTAGGAGAATAAATAAAGGTAATTTTACAACCCTCTGAACATTTATATATAATTAAATAGAGTTAAAAAGTCAGGCTTTCTTGGGACTTGTCATAGTTTTATCTTTAGATTTTCTCCTGTTAGCTTTAATATTTATGAGCTTATCAGCTCGAGAACCTGTTTTTGCCATCACCTATCAGTTGACCCATATATTTTTATAATCTTTGCCACTCATTACTCTATCACAAAGTATTTTGTTTTGTTTTCATTTAGCGATTGACGTCGTTAAGTAAAGATTTCTTCAATTTAAACAGCTTGCACAAAATGTAAAAAAAAGATGACTTCACCTCTAGTCAAAGTACATATAGTTGTGATTTACCGTGTGGTGTTTATTACCTTTTCTGTAGGTAATTGGCAATGAAATTCCCTAAATATCATATACTTAATGATGCATAACTCTTCACTTAACCCGCAATATCGACTGTATATATATATATACACTATATAGGCGCTGCGTGCAGTTCATTCGCTGAATTTCATTTAATTCTTTTTTGGTTAATTGCGCCACAGCGCACAGAACGCTTAAAATGGGGCGCACCGAGAGGGTGTGGTGAGCATGGAGTGACATTTTCATATACTGTATGTATTTATATACATATAGGTGTACATATATGTATGTATGTAAATAAAAAGTCAGAGCCAAAATGAAGGTGTAAGCACGTACAAAAAGATCGCCGGCAGACCAACTACACCAAGGGTTGAGTCAATAGGACAGGTTTACAATAATAAACATGTTTATATATATATACTAATATTTATACTTTCATTTATATTTTTATTTCCCATTTTGTTATAAATTAAAGTAAAGATTTATGAGGAATTATACGAATAATACTAATAAGATCCCTACCTATCCTATTGAACGCTGGTGTGCCTGCACACTTGCACAGGAGCTTCATTTCGTTGGGCTTTTACATATGTGGAACACAATCTATATGTGTGCTAGTCCTAAAATAAAACATTGCAACTTTCAGCTCGAAATTGGCCACGCGACGACGACGTTCTTTCTTTCCTTCTCTGTTTTCCTTTCTTTCAGCTCTATTATAGAGTATATATAAACCGTATGATGGGCTTCCTAGAGCGATTGAATTATAAGGAAAGGAAGTGCTTTCGGTTTTAAGTAATAACCAGAAGTCTGGCGCCCAATTAATTGAAAAATAAAATATATCCATGCTTGAGGAAGTCTTTTTAAGCGAATCACATATATATACACAGATATATATACATAAATTTAAAGATCTTTTGGCCATTAAAAGCATTTATATAGCTTCTTTCTGCTTCCAATTGAATATTGTCTAGATTGTTTACATTTTGACAGGGTCTTTGAATTTCATAAAAAGATTATTTTCTACATCAGAAGAGATTAAATTGTTAACCTTCGCATTGATAAGAAACAAAGTATTTTAAAACTTATTTTTAGCATGTTTCAGTTACTTTTTCTAGGTCCTAGTTATTCCCCTAATTCTGTTATAATTTTCAAGGGTTTGTAAACAAAATAAGTTATATTTTTTGTACTCACCAGGCCATAAGGATAATTGTGACGATGGCCGCTGCTCCGCAGTGGAGCATGGTTTGCGATGGACGGGGCAGGGCTTGGAACATTTTTTCGGTGGTGCTTTTGCTACTCTGCTAAGCTATTGTTATATGCTTTTCACCTGTTTTTTTTTTGTGGTGTTTTTGTTTCCGCTGCTTGATGGCGGCTGGTTGCCTTCCGGCTTTCGAACCCTCTATACAAGGAGACTTCCGTTTCCGGTTCCGCTTCGGGCTCGCTCTCGATTACGATTTCGATTTCAGCTTCTGTATGTCACCAGACAATCGAGTTACCGTTAGGCCAGGTCCTGGGATCAGCTGTGCGCATGGGCAGAGTTCTCCCCTCCCTCTCTCACACACGCTGGCTCCTTTCTATAGCGCTTCTCTTGAAATGCGGCTGCTGCGTAGAAGAAGAATTAATAATAACAATAGTACATATTACTGATGTTCTTGTCCGCTTAAATGGCAATGTACCAAAAACAAGATGAAAAGCGAAAACGAAAATGATTTAAATGTCATGTTGTTATTCTTTTTTGCTTTTGAGGGCTTGTCTCACTCACACATACACATCCGCGTGCACACACTCACACAGACACACACCTACTGAGGCATTGCAATTTCAATTTTTGGCGACGGCGTCATTGGAAAAACAATAACAATCAAAAACAAAGAAAACTGCGTTGTGCAGCATGGAAAAGTGGCATGTTATTGCGACTTTCCCCCAAGGACTTGTGAAATGATTAACAATTCTCTTGGACATTTCTGTTTTACTTGTTTTTGTTCTACTTTTGTTCTTGTCTTTTTTCTCTTTGTGTTGTCCGTTCACCGTACACCGGCTGCGTGCGAGGGAGATGGCCAGCGAGCGCGTGGGAGAGCGCGCGCGCGTGAGAGGACGGGGACGACACACACACACAGAGCGAGTGGGAGAGGGAGAGGGAGGCGCATGGAAATGCTTGGAAGTTGTGATAATAACAAAAAATAACAAAGCCACCACAACTAACAACAACTATGGGCGAAAAAACAAGAGGCATAAAAAAGAGGTATAAAAGGCAAAGTTGTTTGGCCTTCGATGTCTTTTCAATTGCGTCGCAGAATATATACAACACACACACGCACGGCTCCGCTCTCACGTGTGCGTGTGTGTGTGTGTGTATATGTGCGAAACTTGGCGCTTCTTGTTTTTGTTTTCCTTACACCTTGTACTTGTGCCGTTCGGTTTTTCATTAATGCGAAAGTAAAACCGGGGAGAGGGGGGCCACTTCCAAGTCAAGTGATTTTCGCTTGAGTCACTTTATTACACTCCAAGAAAAACTAAGAATTCGTCGCACACAAGGCGATTTTTGCAGACATTACAACCCACCCCTCCCCCTTTCTGACACACGCACACAGTCACAGGCGCGCACACGCACACATTACATATTTAGAACGCAATTTTTTTTGGGGGGGGGGAGTGTATGGAAGTCTAAACTGGAAATTAACCGCAAAAGGAGCTACACAAAAAACACTCCTCCACCACATGTTAGCAAAACAGAAAAAAAACAAACGAAAAAAAAACACACATTCTTGCCAATACACTTTGCATACTTTTTGCCACAGCTGGTGGTATCCACAAACGGCTTAACTGTTAATTATGATAATAATTTGCTTCCAGCAACTCCAAACAAATTCGATCGCGCCACAAGAACAACAACAACCGAGAAAACACAGCCGATCCGATTTCGATTTCAATGTCCGATAAACAGTGTGACCCCATGCGCAACTGTGAAATTATCTCGTATCAGTGTTGGGTGGTGATGAGTCCGCCAACAAGCTAGATTTTATAACAAATATATTAAAAATGAATTAAAATCACTAAAACAAATAGTATCTTCCAAATAGAAGAAAACATACATCATTATAATGGTTTTAAAGTTTTTAATTTAATTAATTTGGCTATTAAGAAACTTTAGGTTTAAATGCAAAACATAGATATTCTCTTTGTATTCTTCTACATAAAAATAAAATTATTTTAAATTTATTTTATTCTAGGCATTAAAATAATATGTTAAGTTAGAATTTATTAGAACTATTTTTGTATAATTATAAGTTAAGAAAAAGTAAAAACCATATAACATATACAAAGTATATTCGATTTCTTTTCCTGCCTTAACTAATTATAAATTCAATGATTTCATTTTATACAATATTCCTTAAATTAAAAGCCTAGTCATGATTATATATTTTGATAAATATTTATAAAATTTTTTTTTCAATAGTTCGTGATAGCCAAAAAAACCGCTGAAAGTTCGTATAAGTTAAAGCTACAAATGCAGTTATTAAATAATTAAGGACTATTAGTTAATTAAATAATACATGTATTGCGACTGGAGTTTTTGATTAATATTAAGTGGGTGACTATATGAGTCGTTTCCTATCCTACTAAATATATCGCCGACATGTCGTCGATATTTTCAGTAATTCAGTTTTATAGAAAATCACCGCTCCCTTTTTGCTGATTATGATTATATTGCATCTTGTGAGTAAATATAAGATAAATAAAATTATAAATCTTAAATTGTATTAAAACTTTTTTTGCCTACGTATTTTTCAACATTACATCCAGGTGATTTCATATACGAATCAAAGGCGGGTTGAACGAAAATATCGAATGAGCGATTTGTATAAAAACTTATTTTTTTCATCTGTTAATATTTTCAGTCATTCGGTTGTATAGGGAATCCCCTGATATTGATAAGTTAAAAACATATTCGAAAAAAAAACAACTATTTTATATATTTTAATGTATTTTTTATCTAAGCCTAATTTAAGTAATTGATTTAATGCCATAACATTTTCATTTGATTTAAATGACTTTCGAGATTTAATATTCTTACTTAATGACAAGGTAGATTAATAATGTTAAAAAATAAAACTAAATAAAAAATAAATAAGTTCGATAGTATCGTGATAGTGGAGGAAAAGAAAGTTGCTTTGTCCCACCACTATTGTTCATGATTTTTAAAAACAATTTGAAAAGAAAACGGTGGCGCTTTGCAAATTAGAAGGTTTTTAGCGCCGTGAGACATTTATATTTGTGTGTTTTATTGCTAATTGAGTTTATACCTCCTTTTTGCAGACTCTAGTTTTGGCGCCAAATCCAATGACTGCTCAGAGTGCCATCGCTAGGGCACTCATCTCTAATGGCAACAGAGACATAGTAAAAACATTGCAAACTAAATTTAAAAATCCCCTTTTCTGTTTCAGTAGATTTTAGTTTCACTTTGGTTTTCCTACACACAACGCATACCGATATATACACACAAAACAACATACAGCAATGGACACAACATGGTGAGTGATGTCTTCTTGTTGGTCTTCTTAACTAAATTGGTTTTTTGTTGTTTACGCACAGTCCGGCGATGTCGGAACTGCTGTCGTTGACGATGACGATGCAGGGCGAGGCTGGAGACATCTGGCATAGCAGGAACACCAGTAGTAGCAGCGTCCGCCCCGATCTGGGTCGGCCCTCGCTGTTCCGCCTGGACGGGCAGGTGATTCTGCCGCCGCTGGTAAGGAAGAGGGAGCGCCGATGGCAGTGGAGCGTAAACGCAATGAATTTTCTTTTTTTGTTCACAGATGACGAGCGCCAAAAAGCGGGAGGCACAACTGGCGCGCCAGCGGGCCAAGCAACTGGAGGAGCAGCGGAGCCACAGCAGTCTAGGCAGTCAAGGCAGTCGCAGCAGTCGCAACATGTCCAGCCCGCGGAGCGGTCTGTCCCAGACGCAGACCTATATCTATGACAGCACCAGGCAGGGTCAACAGCAGCAGCACCATCACCGGGGACGACCGCAAACCCTGGGCTTCGATGTGCCCATCATTCAGGTAAACCCACCAACGCCGCTGATGCAAACTCAGACGCCAACGTTGCCCGTTTCGCCGGAGCGTCGCCTGAAGCCAAACAAGATCACAGGGCGGATACAGCAGTTCGAGCAGAGCGGCATAGGGCAAATCCTGCGCTCCAGCACCAGTCCAGCGCTGGCCGAGCCCCAACTCAGGCAGCAGGATAAGCCAGTAGTAAAGGCCGCGGCCGAGCCACTGCCGCCAGCAATGGAGCCAGCGGCATTGCAGCGCTCCAGGAGCTTTACGCTGGACGAGCCCTCGCCGGCGCTGGTCGAGAATATGCGAAGGCAAGGCTACAGTCCCAATTTCCAGCGCGAGACCATAGAGTCGCAGGCGAAGCGAGTAGTACGGCAGCCCAGTCCATCCAGTCCCAACACTAGCAATTCCCTGAGCAGCCGAAAGGATCACGAGCGCGAGCGGGAAATCGAGCGAATGATTGAGCTGGTGATGAACAAATACGGTATGGTGGAGGCCAGAAGGCGTGGCTGGGTCCGTCAGTATTTGCGCGGCCATCGAGAGCCCATGGATCGATTGATGGAATACCAGGAGGCGGAGCGTCGTCGCATGCAGGCCGCCTTCGAGGAGCAGCAGCGGCAGCTCATCGAGCAGCTGTGCGCCCAGCTGGAGAATCCGGAGAGCAGCCGGCACAGCGACAGCAGTAACAGCAACAGCAGCACTACCTCGTCCGCCACAACATGTTCGACCAGCCAAACCATCACCCTCAGCATAACCTCGCCACGCAACTGCCACGAACTGGATGGGTTCCTTGCAGCACCCGCCGCTCCTCCATCTTCTGCGGCGCGCAAGTGCCTCTTTAGCCCTCACCCAACATCGTCGCTCGGCTATGAGTCGGAGCCGCAGCTTCTGGGCGAGAGCAGTACCGCACCAAGCACGCCGCGTTCGCTGCCGCTGAGGAATAGCAGTCTGACCAATACCAGGCGACAGGTAACAGGAGCAACTAGTGCTGGCGCTATCACAAAATCAGGGCCAGGAAGACGCTCCCAACCGAAGGTGACCAGTCCCATAAAGTCAATGCCAGTGGCGAGACCAGGACCAGGAGCAAGTAGTTCCGCAGCTAGCTCTGGTCGCAAGAAGAATGCCACGACTATAGGTAGTCCAAAGAAGAACCTTCAGGGGAGAGTCGTCACTCCGCCTGCCCAAAAACGGGGAGTCACCAAAAACGTGAGTTTGTGTGCCACAAAAACTTCGATTTCCTTAATTGTAACTCACAATCTTATCGATTTTCACCAAAAATTATAGTATTTTGTTTTGAAGTCCCTGATTATGGGTATTATTTGATCGATTTTCACACAAAAGTATTGTGTATTGTCTTAATTTTAATTTTTTCCCATCTCAATTAATCAAATGTTATATAAACGAATATGTTTTTGGTGAAACTCGATGTATCTCTGTATCTTCTGTACTCTATCAATTGTTTCCACTTCCTCCTAAACGCAAGCAGCGCAAGAGGCCCTAACCGATGTGCCTTAAACCTGGGACCAATTTTTAACCACTAACCCAACAAATAACTCAAAACCCGGCTGTAAAAAACATATTTTCGAATTCATTTTAACACTCCCCACAAATTCTACGTTCAGAAACCGGAAATTCCACACGGACAGGTACAAAATCTGGAGCTGGATCTCGTCCAGGCGGAACGCGAGTGGGCAGCAACACGGATTAATGCCGCTGTGAGGGGCTACCTGCTGCGTCGTCTCTTTAAAACGGAGCAAGTCCAGCGGATTGTTCAAACCATCCGGGATACATTGATCTTTGTGTTGAATCTGCACCTGGAGACTCGTGGCAAGGATGTGGATGCAGAGGAGCCGGGTAATTTGCGCCTCAAGGCGCGACTGTTGCAGCAGGTGAGTATCCTTAAGTGATTTACCTATTACTTATTGAATTACTTCAAATATTTTCTATATTTTTTGTAGCTTTGCTCTGCCAGCCGTACTCTGCATCTGATCTTTTTCCAGACGAGCACCAAGGAGCGCATGGAGATCATTTCCCGGGACCGCAAGCGAAAGAAGCTCCTCGCATTGAGCCCCAAACGTCGTTAATCGAAATGACTAAGTAGGTTACGGCTTAAATGAGGAACGATAAAAAGAGATTAAATTTAAGGAACGACTGTTGGCCTTATAGAGATAATTCTTTTCAACGCTGTCTGCCCTTTACTATACATTTTATATCTACATCTTGCTTCTATAGATCAAGTCAAGTCTAGGACAAGAAAATCAAGGAGAATCTAAATTTCTAAGAAGTATTTTCACATATTTTGAAAAGAAAAAGTTAATAAATTTATAAGTCTCTATGATATTCCGACAAGTGTTTATTTTCTGAAGTGGAACACGTTTTTAAGATTTTTCTTTTAGGAATTATATATTTTACTTAAACGTATGCAAAGTTTGGGGTTGAAATACATTTAAATAATATTTTAAATACAATCAAATGTTTTCAGAGATCCCAGAAACATTTAATTATTATTATTAATAACTAAATAAATTATTTAATGACTAAATTATTGGCAATTATTTGAGTTGGTAGTGATTTTGGAATATTATTATTACCATAATTTTGTGGTTTCTTTCATTTGCTTCATATTTTTATTTATTTCTTTATTTACTTATTTTTTGTTGCATTTTTATATTATTATTATTATTATTATTATTGCATTTTTCTATTATTATTAATGTTCCTCGGTATTAAGGATTTAATCCGTTGTGAATTATAATAGTTGAAAATGTAGAAATGGGTTTATATTGCTTTTGTTTTATTAATTGTTGATTTGTTTTATTTATTTGTTTATTTCATAATTTTTTTATATTATTAAAGTTACTTGGGGTGTTATAAAAGGGATATATTGATATATTTTTTTTATTATTTCAATATTTTCAAATTTTGTGCTTTCGTTCATGTGTTTTCTGAGGATACAGCAAAGTATTTCTTTACTATAATTATTATTTTGTATATATTGAATTCATTGAGAATTATATGAAATGTAAATGAAAAAACTAAGTTACGATTCCTTTTTTTTATTACGATTATATTTTAAAATTTTCAAGAAAATATTTAAAAATCATTGCCTTTCATAATATTTAAATAAATAGTGTTATAAAAAAGTAGTTGTACGATTGATTTTCTATTTATTTCCACTCCATCATAATATATTAATTTCAATTTTTTAATTATTTTTCTTTTTTTTTTAAATTTCCCTACAGCTTGGCCACATTAAAAACAAAAAAACCGCAATCAGCTGCTTACTCTTTTTCCTCTGCCACCAGAAGACTTTCAGAGCAGCTGAAAGCTCCGTAGTTTGCGGTAGAAAAAGCTGCGACGCATTCGCGAAAAACGAAACGGAACGGACGGTGCGTGTTGAGAGCTAAAAAACGAGAAAAACGTCGAAATCGAAATAGAAAAACAATATTAATGTGCAAAAACCGAGAGAGAGAATAGCGAGCAACTTGTAGTCAATAACAGTTTAATCAAATAATTGAATAACTCACATCCCAGCCACGCGTCCTAATTGCCTGCCTCGCAACGCTTCGCTCCCGCCGCCGGTACACACACACACACACACACACGCACGCACGCACGCAAACGTACAGTGAAGTTACATATAATAACAAAATTAATGCAAATAACAAAAGCAAACGCGACCAGCAGAGAATCTTTCGTAACTTTTCGTTCAAGAACAAGACAAGCGGCAAGAAGAAGCTAAGTCGAAGGACAAACGGTGAAGAGAAAGTGAAAAACAAGAGAGGCGCAAAAATTGTTATTAAAAATATACAAAAACACCAACACACACACACACACGCATGCAAATACGTAATTCTGCCAACACGCGGTGAGGCTTGATTGTGTGCGTGTGTCGGCTATGTAAAGGCGAAAACAAAAATAACAAATACTCGCAAGTTATTTGTTTTGTTTTTTTTTTTTCTGTTTGTGCGTTCGACATTAACAACAAAATAACCAACAAAGTACAGGAATAATATGTCTTATACGGAATTGGAATCGGGATATCAGGATCTGCGTCAGTCGGCTGCTCAGGGCAGCGCTGCCGCTGCAGCTACGCAGCAACAACAACAGCACCAGCAGCAGCAACAACACAGCTTTCATCACCCACAGTCGCAGTCAGCGTCGGCGGCGACTTCGGCAGCGGGACAGCAGCAGCAGCAGCGCGTCGGCTTCTATTTGGGTCAAGATGGCAACGTATGCTATGCGCTTTTTTTAACTATAATTTTTCACACTTGTACTCTAACCGATAACTAACCATACGCCGTTAACGTATATCGATGACCGATTGCCCATAGGTCGATCTCCGTGTGTGTGGGTGTACAACTGAGGTCGCAGTATTAGGACCAGAGCAGGAACCTTGCGAGACTTCTAAATTTAATTATATAAATTCTTAAAATTTTTATATACTTAAAGTTGGTATATACGTATATCACATATTATTGTATAGTCCATACTCGTTGCTACTATTGCGACCTCGGCTGTGGACTTGTGCATGTGACCCTGACTTTTTGCGGGACTTTCTGCAGCGGCAGTGCAGCCTCTCTCTCTCTCCTCTTGTACTTCTTCTTGTTCCACTTGCCAACAGCTGACTGCTGGTCAATGTCAATGCCAAAAGCTTTTGCTCTCTCTCGCTCTCTCTCTCTCTCTCTGTCTCTCTGACTCTCTCTCTCACTTGCGCGGCCTCCTTCGGCTCGAGCATAATTTATATACGCATCCCTCTCTCTCTCAAAGCAGTGGCAAATGGGCAATAGCTTTGATAAGTTCAGCGGCGGCGTGGGTGGTGTTGCCGCTGGGGGGCGTGGCAGAGGCGGGAGTCACAACAACAACAACAACAACAACAGCAGTAGCAGCAGTGCTCGACGTCGCGGCTGGAGCCGACGTCGCTGTCAGCCGGTAGCAGCAGAGGCGGGCGTGCAAGCACCAGCAGCATCACCATCGGCTGCAGTGCAGTCAGCCGGGGCTGCGCAGTCGACGTCGGAGCTGCAGAGCGCATCGGCAGGACGCCGCTGGCTGACGCACGTAAACTCAACGCCGAATCTGGGCGGTGCGTGTCCTTTTTTTTTACACTTGAAAAAATAACAGAGCGATTAGGGAAAAATTAGTAGTGTGAATTTAACGAAAGATGGATTTATTAATATTTATGTTTTAAATGAAAAACTTTATTTGATACGAAATTCATTTAAAACTAAATTTAATTTCAACCTTGATAGTTTTTATTATTAAATTTATTGCATTGGTATTATTATTTATTGTTTTATGGATATCTTTCCACAAATCAAATAGAATTTTTATGGTTTTTATAGTAAAAAATTGATGTCTTTAAAGACTTGTCTAAAAGTATATTTTTTTATACCCTTTTAGGGTATTATGAATTCAGTCAGAAGCCTGTAGCGCAGTGAAGGAGTCATTTCCGACCCTATAAATCATATATATTCTTGATCAGCATCAACAGCCGAATCGATCTAGCCATCTCCGGCAGAAAAAAAAATATTTCAAAAATTTTAAATTTTTTCAATAAATGGAAAGGGGTTACATCATTAAAATAGTCAAAAAATTGATAAAAATTTTAATTTTTTAAAAATTGAAATTAAGTAAGCAGATTTATTAACCTAATAAAAACTAAGATAGAAATGCTTTTCGAATTGAAATGAAGACATTTTTGGCTTAGTTATGATATTTTTAAATTTGGATTTGTCGAAAAAATTGTCATAAAAAATATCGGCTTAAGAATGGTATTAAAATTTTAGTCAGAAGCATGAATTTAAGTGAAGGAGTCATTTCCGACCCTATAAATCATATATATTCTTGATCAGCATCAACAGCCGAATCGATCTAGCCATCTTATGCTGAAAAAAAAATTTTTAATTTTTTTAACATTTTATAAGCGTAAAAATTAAAGAAAAAAATTGCCAAAATTTTGATATTTTAAAAATTTTAAACTAAGTATGCAGATTTGTTGTGGTAATAAAAACTAACACAGAACCGTTTTCCGAATTGAAATTAAAGGTTTTTTGGCTTAGTTATGATCAATTTTCTGTACGAATAATCAATTTAAAAACTCAAAGGATATATATGAAAATCGTGTAGCTTTCTTTCTTATTATTTTTCTAAATTTTAGAAATACAAATATTGAATATTATTTTGAATATTTTTTTTTGTTAGCTAAGGTGTAATTGTTTCCAGTGTTCGAGCTGCCTTTTATTCTATTCCTGTGCGTGCGTGGGTGCAGCTCAACCACTGCCCACGAGTGTTGTTGTATCTTATGTCTTATATCTGGTATCTGTTATTTTCTTTCACCGCCCCCGCACCCGCCCCCCGCTGCTTTCTATTTTTACCGCTCCCCCCCCGCAAATTGCGAATATATATATGAATATATATCCTCCGCCGACCACGAACCCGGTATCCAAATATCCAGAGACCGAGACGGACGTCAGCGAATTGCTGGAGCCGCGCTCCTCTTCGTTTTCCCATCCGGTGAATCATTTATTCTTTTACGTTTGTTTATTTCTTATATATGTATTTATTTTTAACGTTATTAACTCGTATTTTTTGTTTATTTTCTGGCATTGTTTCCGTTACGTTTGCGATTGTGTTTGCTCAATTGGCGCGTGCTAAATTTTAATTAAATTTTGCGTTTTCGGCTTCGTCTGGAGCTCCTTTGGCTGCATTAATTAATTACCGAGAGTTACCTCAGTTATTTGTTTAATTTGTTTGTTTGCCCGTGTTTTTTTTCTGTTTGCCTGATTCGGGGAGGCTTGGGATATATCTTTATATCTTCCAGACTCCCCAGTTCTTCTCCGACTTTTAAGCTGTGCGGTTCCTTGTTTATTTTATCATTTTCTGTTTGTGGTAAGCTCTGCTTTCTCAGGAACTCAAAATATTGTTGTTAATAATTTTAAATTTAATTCAAATATAGCCTATTTTGTTGAGTCCATTTTTTAGTCCATTTATCGTGCAACATATACTTTTAGGGGCATTTGAGAGCTTGAAAAGTTAATGAACCTCGCGGATAAAGGTGTAAATATACATATATTTCAATGTGCAGTTGCTGAAAATAAACAGTTAATTAATTATATTATATATACATATATATTTAAAACGATTAAAAGCTTTTATCTGAACTTAAGCCACATAGAGAGACTTTGGTACAAAGCAACGCCCTGGCACTTAGATACTTAGAAGGGAGTATAGAATGCTTTCTAGCACATTTTCCTGTGAAAATTCAACCGGTGTGCCTAGTAATTCCAGGGATATATGGTATATAGTATAGTATATAATTGGGTATAGGATATAGGTAATAAAGCCATCATATTGCTCTTCGAAATCATAACCAGTTCAGTTTAAGACGGTCTGTCATAAGCTGCGGTTAAGTTCGGATTTAATTAATTGCTTTTATATAAATCTCTTGAAAAATTAATCAACTTAAATGGGTTTAACTCAACTTATACGATGTAATTTTTATAAATATATTTTTAGGAAGAAAGCCAAATCTGTAAGTAAAATAATTGTTTAATGTGAGATTTTTCCAAAGAAATGCAAAAGTGATTTAATATTATTTAATATTTGAAGGAAAAGTTTTCAAAGTGCTTAAATCTCCCCCTTGGGGTTTATTACACCTGTATCTATATCGTTGTATCTTTGTATCTACGAATCGTGATTCAGTTGTTCAGCTGTCCGATTTGCACCTACAAGATGAACACTGAGAAGAGAGATCGAGAGATTGTTCAGGTGCTTAATGGTGCGACGCTTGTTAACTCCGAGTATCTCTATCGGAATCGGTGTATATATATATATATATATATATATATATATATAGAGCAATTATTTACCTGGCCAATTGGGCGCTTGGTTGGATTTTCCAACAGATCGCTGACTCTTATCAATGCTTATTGGCAAGGGGGAATTCTTATCGGGGTTATTTCGCTACTCGGTTGCTCTTTGTTTTTACTTTTATTTACGTGTTTTATTTGTTGCTATTGTTGTTGTTGTTGTTATTATTATTGTTGTTTTTGCTTTCATTAACACTGAACTGCGAACGGCAGCCGGACGTGTACGCTATATAAGTTGTAGTTAAGTCGTGTCGTCAACAAATGAAAGCAACCAAGATAACAAGACGCCTTCAGTATGTCGAAACAATTACACAAAGAGAGCGATCTATAAGGCGCTCTCTCTCCCTCTGAAATGCACTGGAAAAAAAGGGATAGGTGGGTTCTAGAAATATATGGAAATATTTATAAAGTCAAACATTTACTACGTTAGTGATTTATATAAAATCTAGTCTGAAAGACAATTCAATTTCCTATAAGACATCATAATTTAATTTAATTTTATCGATTAACTTGTTGATAACTGAGAAAATAATCGATAAAATAAGTTATTCTTATTAGAATTTAAATATAAAAACTAAAAGAGGGCAAGATTTAATTTCTCAGCTTAAAGTCTTTATTAATCAAACTGTCTTTAATCTTTTAACATTCTAGAGAACATTTTTATGAATTTGTCAATAATTTATCGATATTCTTTGTATTTATATAATTGATCGATTTTTATAGGGTCCAGATATTTTTGAAATGGTTTTAAAAATAGGTTTTCAATAGAGCTGTTTAAAGATGGACGTTTTCTTTAATTTATTTTAAAGCTCACCTATTTTATTTGAAGCTTCTTCCATCAAAGGAAAAGTATTAATATTTTTTGACAATTTTATTTTTTATAAATAAAAGCCTCACAAGCTATTAATAATAAATCTCTAAAAAACAAGTTGTAACAAATAATCTTTAGAAATGCTCACAGTTTTCTCCAAGTGCTTCTTTCCCTTATCTTTTTTTCTCTTTGTGCGACAGCAGCTTCTCTGCTTCTCTTCTCTGCCCCCGTCCCGTTCTCTTCTCTCCAAGCTTTTGTCTCCAGCTCATCGGAGAGATTCTCCACTCTGACACTGCGAGTGGGCGCAGACCAATTGGCGTGCGCGCCCTGAACACCGATCCGTGGCAATCCGATTCGATCCCGCGTTCTATATCATTCCGATCCGTTCAGTTCAGTTCGGTTTAGTTCAGTTGAGTTGAGTTGAGTTCCGTTAGTCGGATTCAGTTTGGACGCGCTGCTCGGAGCTCGGAGTTGCTCGGTTTTTGCTCTTGAGATACATTTTTCCCGGGTGTTACCTCGCGACTTTTCGGTTTCTCGAGTTAGATCATTTGTTTTTTGTTTTTTTTTTTTGGGGAATTCGAGAGACCGGCACGTATGTACGTGTTTCTCTAGCTGTGTGTGTTGCCAACAAAAACAATTTAAATTTTCACAAATATATATAATATATATAAACACTGCATTTGGAGATACTAAGTTGTAAAAGTAATTACAAAGCTGCATTTATTTGTGCACTTTGTGAAATCTCTTTACAAATAAGTGTGAATCTTAATGAAAATGAAGGAATATTTTAAGTTAAAAAAAAAACAAGAAAGGAAGCTAAGTTCGGAACACCGAAATTTCTATGCCTTTGCAGTGAAAATATATCATAACAAAAATATCATAACTCAGTCAAAAATGCTTTAATTTCCAATCGGAAAGCTTTTCTGTGCTAGTTTTTATTAGATTTACGAATCTGCATTATAAATTTCAAATTTAAATTTTTTTAATTTTTTGTTGTATTTTTTGACAATTTTAACGATGTAACCCCTTATATTTTATTGAAAAAATTGAAAATTTTTTTTTTCGTCCGAAGATGGCTAGATCGACTCGGCTGTTGATGCTGATCACAAATATATATGATTTATAGGGTCGGAAATGACTCCTTCACTGCGTTTCAAGCTTCTGACTGAAATTTTAGTACCCTGCAAGGGTATATATATAAAATGCTTAAATATATTTTTAAATTAATAAAAAATAATGTAAATGTAATATTTCAAGTACCAAATGGAAGGTCTTTTAAAATTTAACAAAATTCTTGGAAATAATAATAACAATAACCTTTGATGTACTCAAATCTTTCCTTCAAAATATACTTTGAAAAGCCTTTAAAAAATTCATAAAACAAGTAATAAAAACTTTAAAAAATCTTTAACATCTCTCTTTAAAAAAAACCTAAAACTTAATCTTTAAAAATCAGTAAAAAAGTCCTTGAAAATATCATTTAAAAAGTACAAAAAGATCCTTGAAACAAACTTTATAAATGGTCTAAAACAAAATTCCTAAAAACACCCTTTAAAAATTGTATAAAATCCCTAAAAATGCCCTTTTACAACTTTAAAATACCAGCTTAGAACTAGCTGAGTTGGCAACACAACATGGAGTGGACCTGGTTCAAGGATTGGTGGCGTCTCAAGAAGCTGCGGTCCCGCCATCAGCGGCACAAGAAGAAACTGGAGGCGGCAGCCGCTGCCGCGGCTGAAGCGGCGGCGGTGACTGCTGCCACCATTCTGCCACCTGACGCGGAGCATCACCAGACCCCAGATGGTAGCGATGCTGGCCAGGACTCGCAGCACACTCGACGGCGGCACAGTTTGGATGGCGGCATAAACAGGCGACGTCGTGGTCGTGGCCGGGATCGTGATCGTTTGCGCAGGAATCGTTTGTTGCAACGCCAGCGGAGGAGTCAGAGTGCTGGAGTCCATGGCCAGCTGGATAATGGAAATCCCCTGAGAAACCAGGACAATAAAGACGAAGATGATGCTGATGATGATGATGATGGGGAATATGGACCCTTCAATGTCAGCGATTACGAGGATTATGGACCTATGCATGGCAGCGATGAGGATAGCGATGATTTTTGCTTCTGCGATGTCTGTTTGAATGTAGGTCTCTGTGGTTAGTTGAGAGGTTGATTGATAGGCGGATTGAATGATTGATTTACTTATTGATTGATGGATAGACTGATTGCTTAACTCATTGCTTGATTGACTGACTTAATCCCAAAGCCAATGAGTGGCCAGGGCGATCGCTAATTGCTTGGCTTAGTTCGTACATTATTTATTCCAAGGGAACCAAGTTCACTGTGACATTTCTGATACAAAAAAAAAAACTACAAAGAAAGATCGGAGAAGGATCACTGCCCTGTCTGCCTGCCGGCCTGCCAGCCTGCCTGCATCAGAAGCCTTGTTCTCAGTCCCTTTCAGAATGCTCAAGATACCGCCAGAGTTGGCCAAGAAATCCAATTATATTTATAATCCAATTTTCTCATATTTCTTAAAGGGCGACACCGATTTCGGGGACAGCAATGACGGCATGGACTCCGATACGAGCACCTCGTCCAGCAACAGCAAGCAGGTGGTCGTTGGTATCTGTGCCATGGCGAAGAAGACACAGTCGAAGCCGATGAAGGAGATATTGACACGACTGGGAGAGTTTGAGTTCATCAAACTGGTGACATTCGAGGAGAACGTGATATTGCGGGAGCCCGTCCAGAATTGGCCCACCTGCGACTGCCTGGTCTCGTTCCACTCGAAGGGCTTCCCGCTGGAGAAGGCCATCGAGTATGCCCAGCTGCGGAATCCCTTTGTGCTGAACAACCTGCATATGCAGTACGATATCCAGGACCGCAGGCGGGTCTATGCCATTCTGGAGAAGGAGGGCATCGAGATACCGCGCTATGCCGTTCTCGATCGCGATTCGCCGGACCCCAAGCGTGAGTAGCGTTGGGATACATTCCTCAAAAACTAGAAAATACTATAAATTCACCTTATTCTTCCCGCTTAGATCACGAGCTCATTGAATCCGAGGACCATGTGGAGGTGAATGGCATCACCTTTAACAAGCCGTTTGTAGAGAAGCCCGTCTCGGCGGAGGATCATAACATCTATATATATTATCCAACATCGGCGGGTGGCGGTAGCCAGCGGCTGTTCCGCAAAATCGGCAGTCGGAGCAGCGTTTATTCACCGGAATCGCGGGTGCGCAAGACGGGATCCTTCATCTATGAGGATTTTATGCCCACCGATGGTATGCAACTTGCTCTCTTTGCCCCCCTTGCTCCACATGCAGCTGTTCAAAAAATATATCCAATGTATCCTATATATTATTCTATATATATTTATATATATACACCTTATCCTTTATCCTTTCCATATCCTGTTTACCATATCCAATACTCGCTCTGGCTGTCTGTTGTTGTTATGGCTTTGGCTCGAACACGAAACTCGAAACACGAAACACGAAACTCTTTACGACTCACTTTTAACAAAGACCTTATAAGGTTTAAGATGCGTAACGCGTAACGCGTAACAAAATCTAAAGCGAGCACAGAGAGAGCATTTGGTGCTACGTATCTTGTAGCTTATACAATCTCTTCCTGTTTCTTTGACGCTCTCTATATAATTTCAAGAGACGCAGAGAGAGCATTTGATGCTACGCATCTTGTAGCTTATACACTCTCCCTCTCTCTCTGACTCTCTCCCAGAGAGAGCACGCTATGCATCTTGTAGCTTATACTGTCTTTGCTCTAATCCAGCAACGAAGCATCGCTCATTGTGCCTTGTCCTGCGTCTCGCTCCGCACGCGCCGCTCATCGCCAAGTTCACTGAAAATAAATTGCAAAAAAAAAAAACAATTAAAAAATTAAAATCCAAATATGAATATAAAAACACCCAACCGATACACACCAGTGGCCGCCAGTCGAACGCACTGAATCCAGCATCACCTTTACAACTTAGTATACTTTTCAGGCACCGACGTCAAGGTCTACACCGTCGGTCCGGACTACGCCCATGCGGAGGCCCGCAAGAGTCCGGCGCTCGACGGCAAGGTGGAGCGCGACAGCGAGGGCAAGGAGATCCGCTATCCGGTCATCCTCAATCACTCCGAGAAGCTCATCTCCCGCAAGGTCTGCCTGGCCTTCAAGCAAACGGTATGCGGCTTCGATCTGCTGCGGGCCAATGGCAAGAGCTATGTCTGCGATGTGAATGGGTTTAGCTTCGTAAAGAATTCGAATAAGTACTACGATGACTGTGCCAAGATCTTGGGCAACATGATCCTTCGCGAGCTGACGCCCACGCTGCACATCCCCTGGTCTGTGCCCTTCCAGCTGGACGATCCACCCATTGTGCCCACCACCTTTGGCAAGATGATGGAGCTGCGCTGCGTGGTGGCTGTGATTCGGCACGGCGATCGAACGCCCAAGCAGAAGATGAAGGTGGAGGTGCGGCATCCCAAGTGAGTAATCCAATCCGTAATCCTTGCCAGTCGCAGGTTGCTTAATTTGTACTCCTCTCTTCCCAGATTCTTTGAGATCTTTGCCAAGTACAATGGCTACAAGCTCGGTCACGTCAAGCTCAAGCGACCCAAGCAGCTGCAGGAGATCCTGGATATAGCTCGCTTTCTGCTCAGCGAAATCCACACCAAGGCCCATGCCGAGATCGAGGAAAAGGAGAGCAAGCTGGAGCAGCTGAAGAATGTCCTGGAGATGTATGGCCACTTTTCGGGCATCAATCGCAAGGTGCAGATGAAGTATCAGCCCAAGGGCCGTCCCCGCGGCTCCAGCTCCGATGACAGTAAGTACAGGAAGCAACCGCCAGTGATGACTACTAACCAATGCGAAGCCAATCTAGCAGCCGATCAGCCGGCGGAGCCATCGCTGGTCCTCATCCTCAAGTGGGGCGGCGAATTGACGCCGGCGGGACGCATCCAGGCGGAGGAGCTGGGTCGCATCTTTCGGTGCATGTATCCGGGCGGACAGGGAAGGGCCGACTATTCGGGCACTCAGGGATTGGGGCTCTTAAGGTAAGGAGCTGCCTTTATTTTAGCTGGAAAATATTCCAGTTAATGCTTCGTTTGACCCCTCAGGTTACACTCTACATTCCGGCACGACCTGAAGATTTATGCCTCGGACGAGGGTCGTGTGCAAATGACTGCCGCTGCCTTTGCCAAGGGTCTGTTGGCTCTGGAGGGTGAGCTGACGCCCATTCTTGTCCAGATGGTGAAGAGCGCCAATACCAATGGGTTGCTGGACAATGACTGTGATTCCAGCAAGTATCAGAATCTGTAAGTAGCTTTTTGCCACAAAATACAAATTTATCAATATGTAATCCCCTTTCCAGGGCCAAGGGTCGCCTCCACGAGCTCATGCAGAACGATCGCGAGTTCACCAAGGTGGACCGTGAGCTGATCAATCCCTGCAACAGCAAATCCATTACACAGGCTTTGGACTTTGTGAAAAACCCAGTGGACTGCTGTCACCATGTTCTGCTGCTCATACGCGAGCTGCTCCACATAATCAGCATCAAGAAGGACGATCCCAAGACCAAGGATGCTATCCTGTACCATGGCGAGACCTGGGACCTCATGCGCTGTCGCTGGGAGAAGATTGAGAAGGATTTCAGCACCAAATCGAAGCTTTTCGACATCTCCAAGATACCCGACATCTACGATTGCATCAAGTACGATCTGCAGCACAATCAGCATACGCTGCAGTACGATCAGGCCGAGGAGCTGTATATATATGCCAAGAATCTGGCGGATATAGTGATACCGCAGGAATACGGCCTGACGCCGCAGGAGAAGCTGGCCATCGGCCAGGGCATCTGCTCGCCGCTGCTGCGCAAGATCAAAGGCGATCTGCAGCACAACATAGACGAGGTGGAGGATGAGTTTATGAATCGCCTGAATCCGCATTATAGCCACGGCGTTGCCAGTCCTCAGCGGCATGTGCGCACCCGTTTGTACTTCACCAGCGAATCGCATGTCCACTCGCTGCTCACGGTCCTGCGGTATGGCGAGCTGCTCAATGTCGTCACCGACGAGCAGTGGCGTCGCGCCATGGATTACATCTCCATGGTGACCGAGCTGAACTACATGTCCCAGATTGTCATCATGCTGTACGAGGATCCCACCAAGGATCCCACCTCCGAAGAGCGTTTCCACGTTGAGCTGCACTTCAGTCCCGGCGTCAACTGTTGCGTCCAGAAGAATCTGCCGCCGGGACCCGGCTTCCGGCCTCACTCCCACGGCGACAATGCTAGCAATGTAAGCCTGAAGTCAGAGGAATCAAATCCTGCCCGCATTGAGGAGGAGAATGACTCCAATTCGGGCGAGGAGCAGAATGGCAGAAAGCGTTCGGTGAGTTGGAGAAGTTCATCCTGTATCTTACGGATAATTAATGCAGTGAATCTTCCGCAGACCGGCAACTCAGATCGTGCCTCGCCGGCCTTCGGTTTCAATCGCTTGGAGCTGCGTTCCAAGCAGTTAAAATCCAAGCCCATACCCATTGGCGCCCATCACACGGTCAGTGGCCACGAGGCCATGGATTTGGCCAAGCGGCTCAACGAGGAGCTGGCCTCCCAGCAGCAGCAGCAACAGCAGAATATGCAGCAGCAGCAGCAGCAACATGGAGGACAGTACAACCAGCAGCAGCTGCGACCCATCAGCCCGGACATACGGGCGGTGAGTCCCGATTGCGAGCCAAGATCCCGCAGCTTCGAGCAGCGACCCTCGCCGGGCGTTTGTGCCAAGATGCCGGGTACGTATACGTGTGCGTTTGTCTGTGGGGTTGGGGCACATGCCCCCTTTGATCGAGCAAAGCTTGCCCGCCGCCGCTGCCGCTGAAGCCGCCGCAGCCTGCCCTTTCTCAAAAGGATCACTCTTTCACCCAAACGAACCAACCTGCTCCTCCTTTCCCAAGATTCCAACTCCCGCGTTTCGCGTTCTTGTCTAACACACTTCTAAACACCCTTTCGATTGGCTAATCCCAACTAGACCTGGTTTCTGACATGTCTTAAATGACTTGGCAGGGAATATTATTATTTAAAACAAAGCTTAAAGTATTTAGCCAAAAGATCAAAGTAAAATAAATTAAATAAATGTATAAATATGAAGTTAAGTAAATAAGAATCGTAAAACTAGGAGCACTAATGGCAATAACAATTGGTTTTTACTTAAAAAAAAAACCATCTAAACTTAAAAAAGTCCTACAAAATCATATTATAACCCAAATTTGTGCACTTTCAAGCGTCTTACAACTAAATATGATTTATAAAATATACTTTAATACAAATCTGTAAATTATTTTAAGTCTAAAGTTAAAGATAAAGTTACTTAAAAGGTTCAAGTTTCCTGCCAAGTCGAATGCCTCTTCGGTTACTGCCGAAGTTCCCTGTCCTTCTCTGTTGCAAAATTGTGCATAACTTTATCATCTTTCTATGGTTTCTTTTAAATATCTATAATTTTTTTTTTTGTGGGACTTTTAATTATTGCATGATGTTCCTATTGTTTTCTGTGTTTGCGTCTCACGGTTTACCCCCCAACCCGCACTCACTGCCAGCTAATAACACCTAAAGGGGTATAACCAAAACCAATTAACAACAAATAAGGAAAAAGGATTTTAAAAAAAGAAAGAAAGAAGGAAATCCCCTAAGGAAATAAGAACCCAAAACCGTGTCATTCATTTCAGAACATGCTTTCGTTTTTGTTTATTTCCTGTCGTCACCCTGCCCCTCAATGAATATATTTTGACTCTTTTTTATCAATATATAATATATATATATATAAATTTAGATAATATATATCCTTTAGCTATCTATCTCTCTGTTTCGAATGGTAAACGAATATTGTTCAGTTGTGATTTTTCATCAAAACTAAAAAGACTTTCCATCTCTGTATCCTGTTCTCTCGAGTTGTGCCCAACATTTTTGTTGTTTTTGGTTTTCTAATTTTTCTATTGCGAAACGATCGATGAGACGCACACAGAAACACACACAAAAAACACCTCAACACACACACACACACCACAAACTGTCTCTTTCGCTGCGTGTATATCTCGATCTATATATTGAAAATGAAAAAAGCAAACAAAAGAAAAACTGAAAATCTATAAGCATCTGGCCGCGGAATCCCGTGTACTTGGCAATGCTGGTCACACTGTCTCCGCCATGAAAGAAAACACACACACAGTCCACACCTGCCACGCCCCCTAAACATGCAACCACAAAAAAGAAAAGAAGAGTCAGCTGAGCCCCAGGAAAGATTTAGGAAACCCATTTACCCTTTCTTCTTTTGGAGAAAGCGTTTTGGGCGAACAAATTAAGACATTTATACGAATCTTTGCTGGGGTCCAGCTGACGAACGGTCACACTTTGTTCTATCCCTTTTCCCTGCCACTCTATCTCTCTCTCTCACTATATGTGCCTGTTTGTCTACCTCCCTCTCTGTCCTGTCTCTATCTATCTCTGTTTTTGTCTTCGTGCATGATAAGCAACAAATTAAACAAATTAACCAATTAAAATACAAAAACAAAAACAAAAACTCAAGAACTAAGCTTGGTTTTTATGGAGTTATCTTGTCTGTGTCTGTACGTTGCTCGTTGTTGTTGTTTGCAGACCCAGACTATTCCCTTCCTCTCCTATTTATATACCTCCCAAATACACCAAAAGCCTACACCACAATTACACCACAAACAGAGCTACCAAGACACCACAAATACACCACAAGCCTACACCACAAATACACCACAAACCTACGTTTTAGGTAGACCTTAAACATACATTACAGATAGACAACAAGCAAACGTATATAAACACACCACAAATCCTCGAAACAAATACACCACAAACAGAAAGATACTAGAACATAACAAGACCACAAGTATACTTCACAATACCCAACAACCACAGCTACCAAGACAAGGACCTAACAAGGACTTGAAACCCACTTACTTTTCTGAAGCCTGGAACTTGATAATTTGTTCTACTAAAATAAAGAAAGCCTCTACTAAAAAAGCCTTTGGCGCTGCTGCTTCCAAGATTGCCAGCTTGAAAGTTTCACAAAATGCTCTCGTTGGAAACATTGTAATGCTTCTAAATAATATGAAATTATTGGAATTATTAAACAATCACGAAATAAACAAATATCAAGTCTGTTTAGATCCTCTTTTGGTCTGAAAATATTTCAAAAATTATGTCAAATTCCTCCTTTCTTATTTACTTAGAGTTTTGTATTATTTTCTACTGTTTTTTTTTTTTTATTCCAAGAGCATTTCTTTGCATTCGGCCTGCCGATGATTTGTCTTCCTCCTTTTGTTTTCCCTTTTTGATTTACAAATTTTGTTTTTCCTTTGTTCTCTGTCCTTTTGTTTTTATGTGGAAACTCTCTCTCTCTATCTCTCTTATTACGATCTACTCTATCTCTGTCTACGCGATTTTCGATCTTTTTTTAATTATCTCGGCTAATGAGTTTTCTATTTGTACACGATTACAACACTCAAAAAAAAAAAAAACTACATACACCGATACATCCAATACTCCGATACTCCGAAACACCGAAAATACGTGAAAATATATCAACGACTTGGACCGGAATCGAAACCATCCTCGAACCTCCTCACATCAATATCGTTATGCCTCCAACTAACTATCCATTGAATCCTGCGCCCATTTTCTCTCTCTTGAACTGGACTTGGACAATATTTAGGGACCGGCGGTGCCAGTTTTGGGGAAATCGCCCATGCTCGGGAGGGTGGGGCTCACGTAACGCTGGGAAATCGAACTGCCTTTCAGATACGCGTCACGGATAGTTTGTCCTTTTTCAAGATCGACTCCTCGACCAACGAACTGCCCCTGTCGGACATTGACTTCTCCCTAAATCCAGCGACACCGCAATGCGGTCCCTCGGGGCACAAGCGGCTCCATGTCCTGACCATGCGTCGAATGGAGAGCTGCGACGAGGGCGAGGATCTCGAGCAACATATGCAGCATATGCCGCAAATATCGCCGCTGGCCACCAATGAGCGTCCTTTGAGCTGCAATTGCAGCTGCTCGACGGCGGCTCAGGCCCACTCGCACTCGAAGAGCCTGATGGACTTGGGTCAGGTGGTGACCTCAGCTTCATCCCCGCCAGAACAGGGGGGACAGCATTCGGAGAATGCCGGTGGTGAGCCTGCCACGGAGGCAAGTGCCAGCAGCTTTGACGATGACTTTCAATTGTCCAGCTCTGCGCCAGCCATCCTGATGAGCTCTCACTTTGGCCAGCGGCCAGTAACAATGGCTTCGCTGTCGCCTATGGTGCATGCCACCACCTCACCAACGGCCTCCACGTTGCGGTTGTGTGACGATATGAACAAGGCATCGGCTTCGGCTTCGGGATCAGTTTCGGTCAGTGCCAGTGGCTCTGGTCAACGCATGGCCACCAGTAGCTCCTGTGGCCAGTTATCCATGCCAGCCTCGGCTCCCGTTTTGACGGAAAATCCCTTTCGTTTTACCGTCTCACCGGCCAGCTTGGCAGCGCCGCCCAGCGGCTGCTTTGTAAACTGCTTTGAGCCCATCGAGGAGCAGGTTACGCCCACTCCGGAAACGGATCAGGGACGATCCCAGCCAGAGCCCCAAATGGTGTACAATTTGCCAACGGTGCTGGTAACATCGACAGCGAGCAGTAGCATGGACAAAACGAAAGTGGGGACATCAACAGTTACAACAACGATGACACAATTAGACGAAAAAGTTACACCAACGGTTACCCAGGACGATAGACAAATAGATTCAAAAGTTACACCAAAATACGTTACAACAACAGCTAAAGAAATAGATATGACAAGAGGTACGGCAACAGAAACGGGAGAAAATACACAAACGGTTACACCAACGGTTACCACAACAGATATGATAACGCCAAGTGTTTCAACAACAACAACCACAGATACAAAAACAGGTACAAGAAAAGTAACACCAACTATTACACCCACACAAACGCCAACACAACCAATAACAACAACAACAACAGCAGCAGCAGCTTTGTTTGATAATACAGCAACAATGTCTTCTTATCAACCATTTACTAACCAATTCCATTCGATCGGTCCCACCTCAACTGATGCACCACAACACAAACACCAAAATCAACAATCATATCAACACCAACAACACTCAACAATGCTCACCAACGGTCCACAACAACAACAACAACCATGTATCAACACACAAACCACCATTATCAACAACACCATCAATTACATCAACACCAACAACAACACCACCACCACCGCCACCACGAATACAAACACTGCCACTACCACGACCCCGTCTTGTTGTACCAATACCATCGCCACAGATAGCCAAGTTACGGTGTCGGTTTCGGCCTCGGTATCCTCGGCCAACTCTTCCACGTCGTCGCGGCGCCAAAGACACAGTATTGCCGGCCAGATGTCCTATATGAAAATGTTGGGTTTCGGTGGTTTTAGCAAAAAGATGGCCACCAGTGCGAATAGCCTTTTCAGCACCGCCGTCATCAGCGGCAGCTCGTCCGCCCCCAATCTGCGCGACATGATACCGGTATCATCATCCGGTGAGTACACATATCCGACTCCAAATTCTACTCTCTGTCTCTGGTCTACGTGATGTTACATTACTTTAGATGTAAGCAAAAAATTATGAATGGATTTTTTGTTGGTGAATTTTGTTGGAGAAAAAAATATTACACTATTAGTACTATATTCTTTAATTTTCAGTTATTTTTTAAATTATTTTGTGTATTGAGAAATATCCCATATTAAATAGGAAACAAAGGTATTATTATTTATAGGTATTATTTATTTATTTTATAATTTTATGGTTTATTATTTTATTTTATTTATCATCTCCTAAGTATAGAGAACTTGGAGTTTAGAAATTACTTACTTTTACGAAACATTTTAAAGGGCTTTTTATCTTATCTTCAAGAAAATTGTATGTCCTTTCATTGTATAATTTTATAACAAGTTTCCAATATTTATTTTAATATTTTGATTAATTTAAATGGGAAATATCTGTGCGATTTTTGAAAATCAAACATATATATTTATTTCTGGCTAATAATGATCCTTTCCTACTTAGGTTTTGGAGATGTGCCGCCTATACGACCGCTGGAGACGCTGCACAATGCTTTGTCGCTGCGCAAGCTCGATGGCTTCCTGCAGGACATGATCCTGGCTCAGATCTTTAAGACGCCAACGGGTTCGCCGCCTCGTGGCTTTGAGCCCGCCGCCGTTGCTGCCGATAATATGCCGGCTGTGTCCTCCATGGCCATGACGACGGTGGCCAAGGATGCCTTCGGCCAGGGAGGCAGTGAGTCGGGATCTAGAATTGAGCCAACCCAGGCCACGGAGGAGGAGAAGTTCAAGCGTAAGTGCGGTGCTGTGAAGTTGACCTAGATGTGGATATATATATATTTTTTGTACTACTTTTCCTACTGTCGTCTGGCTGTGAATATGTGATATATATATTTTATTATATTTACTTGTCTTTTAATTAATTTTGTTTTGTATTTTCTTCTTTTTTTTCATTGTATATATTATTTTCCAGCGGATGCCACAAAGCCAAGCATTTAAAGGAAATGCTGTTTTAATTTTTTGATTTTAAACTTGATTTCACATTTGTATATTTATAAACCGAAACTGAAGAGGTTGCTATATATTATTTGATGTTATTAATCCTTAAGATAAATTGTTCACAATTGAAAATGCTGAACGAACTATTACGTTTTTTCTTTGAATAAATATTTATTTAAGTCTTGAATTCAATATTAATTGTTTTGTTAATTAAACGGTTTAACACAAATGTATAAATTTAAAATTTTTTTTATTAATTGTGTCACTTTCTGGTGAATTTTCTGTATTCTTTGCAAATTCATAAATTCAATAATTTCATTTTTAAAATAATTTTAGTAAAGTAAACTAAGTAATAACAGCTAAATTAACATCTTCAAATCCTTGAACCTTGCCCTTGTCCTTGTCCTTTGTAAGTCTGGGAATCGCAGCCGCCGCCAGAGTGTCTCCTGCTGGCCGCCCAAGAGCCAGATGAATATCTCCAGGATGTGGAAATGAAGTCGTTGCAGCCCAGGTGAGTTGCGGTCCTTTTTATCATAGCTTTTTTTTATTGTTTATTTAGTTTTTTAAATTCTTTTTTATTTTTTATTTCAGCTTGGACATAACCATGGAGATCATGGAGGAGACTGCTTCCGCCTCCTTTGAGCCAATGAACCAGGACAGCCTCGAGGCGGGCGAGGAGGGAGCCGTCGGCGGCATTTTCCTCAGCGTGTGCGAGGAGCAGGGCAGTGGCAGCACCTGTCTAACCCCTGTCAGCTTCGGCATGGATCTGGATCTGAGCATGGTGGCCAACAAGGGATCCATGACGCTCTCAATGGATGTGAGTCGGTTTTATCTTGTTTTTCTTCTTAGCTTCTACTAGTGTTTTACATGTCGATTTTAGTTGTTAGGATTTTTTTTTTCGAAAATAATTTTTAGTCGCTTGAGACCGATTTAAAGAAAGAAATTAAAAAATGCCAAATAATGGTTGAAGAGGGTTCTGCATTAAAAAAAGAAATATGCGCGTATTGTTTCAGAATTTTAGTCATTCCAGTTTGAATGGGAATTTGTAATACTTTCGCATAAATAAAATAAAGAAAACAAAAATAAATTTAAATAAAGTAGGACTAAGCTGTCGCCCGAGCGTCGAGCGACTGATTCCTTAGGGCTTCAGCTCGGTGTTATATACACCTCAAATCAGTGTGTCCAGCCTTTAAAAATAAAAAACATCTTGAAAATAAAATACCCTTAAATATATAAAATGCTATAAAATATAGTTAAAATACCAGAAAATGTGACAGTTTTGAAATTAATCAAATTTATAAAATAAAATATATTTAACTCTGAAAAGAAGTAAAAGTAGCCTTAAGATTAGCATGTTCTTCGTGGACCCGCGAATCAGGTCTTCTTCCAACACATCTTTTTATTTTAATTCAACATTTTCTACACCTTTAATTTTTAATTCAACTGAAACTTGAAATTAAATAATAATTAATAAATTATTCTCTATTTTCTAGGGCTTCGAGGACGATGAGGATGCCACTCTATCGGCGGCCACAACGCCCTCGCTGCCAGCGGACAGCTGTGAGCCCCGTCTGGAGACCTGCTACTGCTGTCCCAGCCATGCCGATGGTCCACCGGAAGTGGACACCGACGATCCGCGCTATGGCTTCGCCCTGCCCGTGCGCGTCACTCAGGCATCGCCAGAGCATGGACGTCCCTCGGCAGTGGCCCGTCGTGCCCATGATCCAGTTTCGCCGCGCATTCAAAAGCAGATCAGTCTGTTTGAGGGCGGCGGCGGTGGCGGCGGCAGTGGAGGAGTAACGCAGGAGAAGTTCGACTCTACGGGCGGCGGTGGTGGTGGTGCCATTCTGCATGCTTCCATCAATCTGCCGGCGGCGGGCGCCCAGCATCTGCGCCAGGATGCGCGCCTGCGCAAATTCGAGAACCTAACGCAGTCCACGTCCAACTCGAACTTTCCCTTTGAGAGCAACACCCTGAAGCGGGTGCCCATGCAGGCCACCGGCGGTGACTACGGCAATGTGAGCCATACCCAGAGCTGCATTAATCTCAAGAGCGGAAGTAGCGGCGTCCTCGCCGGGGGATCGCCGCAGCATCAGCGAGGAGGAGGTGAAGCAGGAGGAGGAGGAGCGGGAGCAGGAGCCGGAGGAACTGCAGCTGGAGCTGTGCCAACGGAGCGGGAACGAGGACGAGCACAGCCGGCGCCAGTGCCAGCCCTCTACGGACGCCTGGGCAATGCCTGTTGCTCCTCCGCCTCGGCTTCGGCATCGGCTTCCCCATCGCCATCGCCGTCGCCATCGCCCGGGGCACTGATCGTCAAGGAGCGGTTCATTGAGCCGCCCAAGCGGGGCATTGTTCGCGGCTATCATGCCAAGACCCAGTCCATGGACGCCGATTTCCTGTTCAACGAGTTTCTCCTGCTGCCGGCCATGGCGCCGGCCAAGTTATCGTTCGATAGCTCCGATATCGATAGGGCCAGCGATGATGAGGCCAGCTGCTCCTCCTCCTCGAAGAAGAGGCACTCTTAGCTTACGCCTTCCACGGCAAACTCCTCTGCAAAGCACTCGTAATTCGCATTCAACACAATCTCTTGAACTCTACGTAACGTAACGTAATTTCCTGCTGTTAACGGTATTAAAGTAAACGTAATTGTAAACTAAACGCTATCGCTATCGGCGTGGATTATCGCACAGAGATCGTCGGACTCTTTAATCTTAATCAAACTTGTTGTTGTTGTTGGGCCAAGCAAATAAAAATAAAAGGCTAATCTCTATTTTTCTGTCTACAAATTGAAGTGTGTTTTATTTAAATTCAAATTAAATATTGCATTACAATAAGTAATATTTGAATTATTTTAAATGTACAAATTGTTGCTCTCTTAACGAATTAATTAATTATTTGTATAAATTGGCCTGACTTAATCTCTTAAATTTTGTTCTTTAAAATATTACTTTTGCTTGTTAAACATTTTTGTTCTATTTTTTTTTGTTAATAATGTATGTAATTATGTTTTCTATATTATTTTAATTTATAAAATCAACTTGTACTATATATTATTGCATTTTTCATGTTATCTTTTAATCTCTTTAGTTTATTTACCTTATTTTGTATCTTTAATATTTTAAGTACCTAATTTCTTGTCTTGTCTGAGATCTTTTGTTAATTTAACAATTTTGTTTTGGTCAATATCTAATCCCATTAACTAAATTATTATTATTTCGCTTATTATTATTTCAGAGCCGAGAAGCAGTCACAGCT
This sequence comes from Drosophila bunnanda, assembly GCA_035046265.1. NCBI lineage: Eukaryota > Metazoa > Arthropoda > Insecta > Diptera > Drosophilidae > Drosophila > Drosophila bunnanda. Next base: position 2,201,031 of record JAWNOB010000017.1, read on the forward strand.
TGGCTGAGGGGAGATTACTTAACTCTCGGCCTCTCGATCAGACACAATCGCTGGCAAGATGATAACAATGATGATGGCAATGGATGATGATGATGATGATGATGATGATGCCATGCTAATGACGCCGCCAAGTGAAAGTGCTGGCCAAGATCTGCCCGCTGGAATGGTCGGATGACTGTCAATGACCGCGTCGCACCTGTTCTATGCGATCGTCGATCGGCGAGCGGGTTTCACTTGTCAACCTCGATCCACATTTGGCCAGCAGCCATTGCAAATTCTACGCATAAATTGCGTATGCCAGGTACGTTCGTAATATATGCGAGATATATATATATATATATACATATATATGCAGGTATAGGTAGAGTATGTGCATATGGCACCCACAGGTATCGAGCTCGTATAGGTGTGCGTTTTCGAAATGGGAGAGTCTCTGAGTCTCGGTCTCGGTCTGAGTAATGGCCCGCATCGCTTTGCATGCCTGATATTACACAGATTTCGCTGGAGATTAAGTTAGGTTCAAGCGGGGAAAATGTCTAGCTTTATCTATTTTTATTTGTATATAATATTTTTAGTTTCGTTGTATTTTTTTTTAGAGATTTTAATATTTAGAACTACATTTTCAATATGATCTTTTGCAGCATGTAGCAATGATCTGGGATTAGGATTTCCTTGAAGTTTCTTTGATTTAAAGTCTGCAAAAAATCGAAATTAAAGTCAAATACATTTGAAAATTATTAAATAAATTAATAAATAGTATATATGATTTTATTTTAAAAATATTATTAATTCTCTAATTTTTTTAAATATATCAAAGCATTTGTTTAGCAAGAGCTTCTATTTCTTTAAATTTCAATTGCATTTAAATCTCCAAAAAATCTAAACTAATGTAAATAACTTTTAAAATAATTAAAAAATTATAAAGAAATAACAAATAAACCTTGACTAAATTATTTACTTATTTTTTATATATATTAATTATCCTAACTTAATTAAAAATTTATTTTTCTGTCTACAAGAGCTTAGAGTGTTTTTTGAAGTCTGTTTGATTTAAAGTCTGCCTAAAATCTAAACTAAATTAAAACTCTTCTAAATAAAGCTCACAAAATATTAAAAAAATAGTATATATACCTAAACTTAATTATAGATTTAATGTTTTATATATTTTCTCCATTTTCCCCTCTACTCTTCCCAGCAGAACCTCCCATTTCACGTGGATCTAACTAATTTAATTTATTACACTTACGCCCATTTAGCAGGCTGATGTGCTTGCTTTTCACTTTGATTTTAATCACTGTAATTATAATTAGCCTGTGCTGGTTGGCTTAAAAAAAAAGAGATACAAAATGCAAACAAAACAAAATGTTTCCACTCAATTTAGTTTGTTGGTTAATTTTGTACGCACGCCGGCACTTGAACTGTAACAAGAGCAAAAGTGTGGCCAAAATACAGGCACTAAACTCACTCACGTGCTCGCACTGAAAAAAAATTATATATAAAAAATTATATATATATTTTTATATATATTTATATATATCTATATTTTTTTTAAATATTTTATTTATATGTTTTTGACTTAATCCAAAATAACACATCTTCAATGGGAGCTTGGGAATATTTTTATTTCTTATAAATTAAAAAGGAATAACATATTTATTAGCTAAGCAATATTTTTCTTCATTAAAATATTTAACTCAAAAGATTTTACCTATTACTCAATTTTTATCAAGTGACCCACTTTTCCCGAATTCTCGCTCAGTGTATGCAAAGTCTGAGCCATTAGCTGTGCGCTGTTTGGCATTTTGGTTGGCTTTGGCTTCGGCTTTGCCTTTGGAGTTACAGGTAAAAAAAATACAGGTGCGGCTCAGCGTCTAGCCTCCGGGGAAAGTTCTAAAACAGGCGAGAGTGTGACCCTTATTTGTTGTTGTTACTGTGTTGTTGTTTGTTTATTTCTGGCTACTGGCCTGGCCAATTTATGCAAATGCCTTTTGGGCCAATGCCATAAACAAAATCGAAAAGAGTTTTAGAAATTTGTGAAATTCCAGGCTAGTTCCTGGCGTCATTTGGGGATTTTGTGAAAAAAAAGTTAATGTTTTCATAGTTGATTAATAAATAAAATTAATTAAATTGAAATCTAAAATAAATTTAAAGTACTTTATAAAAATATTTGGCAGAAATATTTTGAATACAACATTATAGAAATATTTAACTGCTGAATATATGAAATATATATTTATTTAATTAAAGGAATATGATTAAATTCAAATAAAAACTAATACAGCTTATATTTTATATTAGAAAAAATATATATTTTATGTATTACAATATAATACACTTTTTTTAGCTGTATTTTTGTCCCTTGAATTATTTTCTTCGAGAGTTTTAAACTTTATTTAAAATATAGCAAAATCTCTTTTATCTTGTTTACTATTTTAATTTTCCCTTTAAAATACATAACCGAACCATGTTGCCCAGTGTTGTGCTTATCTTGAATTTAATTTTCGCTTTTTTTTTGGTGCTAAATATTCATGGAAACAGCGTGGCGACGATAATTATTTGCATAATAGAAAATGCTTATGCTGGTTGGTTGTTATACCCTTTGAGGGTATTATATATTTATTCAGCAGTTTGTAACGCATTTCCGGCCATATGTAGGATATATATTCTTGATCAAAAGCCGAGGCGATCTAGCCGATTTAGTCTGTCAGTTTCTAGGCAAAGTAGTCTGAATGTTACTTTGCAGTTAGTCTTATATATAATATCATTATTATCGGGCTGGATTGAACGACTATATCATATAGCTACTATATCATATAGCTACCAATTTTTAAAAATCAAATTATAATGTTTTTTGTTTTTAACATCTATTTTCATTAATTTTGTATTATTTTATATTTTCAGTTTTAATTTGACTAAAATCGGACGACTATATAGCTGCCATATAGCTGCCATGGATATGACGGCGTGCCAAAGTTAGTTTCCGTTCTTGAAATAATATAATATTGCAATGGCAGTGAGTAAATAATAATAAGAATAGCTTGCTCTCGCTCTCCCTCTCCCCCGCTCTCTCTCTCACACGCCCTCGGTGTTACTACCTCTCGGTATGCTTATCTCTTGGTATTGCTATCTCAGCGCTTCTCTAGAGATATTACTTTCTCAGCATCTCTCTCTCTGCTTATCTCTGCCTGTGGAGGCGTCTCTCTCTCGCGCTCGCGCTTGTACTTGTTCTGTTCTCCTTGCTCGGAGACTATAAATATCCGCACTGACGTGGCGCTCACCCTTATTCTTTCGGCAGCCGTCCTGCAGTTTACATCTAAAGTGATAGTGATAGTGATTACGATAGTGATTACCCTTCGACTCCAAGAGTATTACCTCGCCAATGCAATACATTTGGATAACCGGAAAGAAGCTTACTTCAATGATGCCATGAAAAGCCTAATTGGAGTGGCCAGGAATATAACTCTACACTGCAAGGAATTCAGCAATGACGAAAAAGGATAACCATGTGCCCTTTACTGCGGTAAGTCTTAACTATGACAATTATATATTATATATAGATGCTTTAAGAGGGATCAGGCCTAGGTTTAGATTTAGCTGTGCTAGCTATGCATTTATTTTCCAATTAATGCCAACCTTAACTTAATTTCAATTTAAAGTGATATAATAGTTTCTATTAAAGATATATACAAACGTATTCTCCAAGTTAACAGCCTAACTTAATTATAAATTATTATACCCTTGCAGGGTATTATAATTTCAGTTTGAAGCTTGAAACGCAATGAAGGAGTCATTTCCGACCCTATAAATCATATATATTCTTGATCAGCATGAAAAGCTGAGTCGATCTAGCCATCTCAGGGAGAAAAAAAAATTTGAAAATTTTTTTTCAAAATTTTATCGGTTTTTTGACATCTTGAAAATTTTAAAAAATTGACAAAAATTTATTTTTTTAAAATTGTAATTCTCGATATGCAGATTTGTTAAGCTTATAGAAACTAGCACAGAACAGCTTTCCGAATTAAATTTAATGCATTTTTGGCTTAGTTATGATATTTGGAAAACTATGATTTTACCAAAAAATTAGCATATAAAAATATACATTTAATACCTATAAATCACATATTTACTGTTTTTTTTTTTTATACGAAGGGCACAAAGCAAATAATTGCCAAAAGTCATTTGTATTTCTATTTGCAATCAAAATCTTAATTAATAAAGAATTAAAAATTAAAAAAAAAATATTTTGAAAAGGTATAACTGCAAGGGTATACACACTTCGGCTTCTCAAAGCCAGCTTCTTTTCTTGTTTACTTCTTTTTTTTCACTGCTGGCAGAATCGAGGAGATTCGAGTTCCAAGATCAGAGATTTGGCTGTTCGACAAGTTGTTCACTTTCTTTTTCACTTCAGAAATTGTTTTCTTCTTTATTTCTCTGCGGGATGATCATGGGTGATGATGATGATGATGACGCTATGTAAATATTTTCCATTTTAGGGAACTTAAGGGGGCGTTGTTCATCAATTAATAGATTTGGCAGAGATTTAATGATATAAATTTAAAGATAAATTTAAGATAATTATATATATTTGAAAATAATTTAAAATTTAACTTGTTTTTATATTTACATAGAATTTATAGTTAAATGTTAGAGACAATTCGCATTTCTGAGTAATTATTTATTGATATATTTGTATGGGATTTTTTTTCGACAAATTACAAATTTTAAAAACTCATAACTAAGCCAAAATAACATTAATTTCAATTCGGAAAGCTTTGCTATGCTAGTTTTTATTAGGTTAATAAATCTGCATACTCTATTTAAAATTTAAAAAAATTCACATTTTTATCAATTTTTGAAAATTTTAATGATGTAACCCCTTTCCTTTTTTTGAAAAAATGGGAAATTTTTAAAAATTTTGTTTTTTATCCGAAGGTGGCTAGATCGATTAGGCTGTCGATGCTGATCAAGAATATATATGATTTATAGGGTCGGAAAGGACTCCTAAATTTAATATTTAAAAAAATGTGAATTTTTGCCAATTTTCGTAAATTTTAATTTATTTTTTTTTTTGAAAAAATTGAAAATTTTTAAATTTTTTTTTTTTTTGCCAAAGAAGGCTAGATCGATTCGGCTGTCGATGCTGATCAAGAATATATATGGTTTATAGGGTCGGAAATGGCTCCTAAATTTAATATTTAAAAAAAAATACATTTTTGGCCAATTTTTGCAAATTTTAATGATGTAACCCCTTTCCTTTTTTTCAAAAAATGGAAACTTTTTTATATTTTTTTTTTGTTGCCGTAGATGGCTAGATCGATTCGGCTGTCGATGCTGATCAAGAATATATATGATTTATAGGGTCGGAAATGATTCCTTCACATCATTACAAGCTTCTGACTGAAATGATAATACCCATGCAATGGTATAAATATATAATTAAAATTTAAGCCTATGTTGGTGTATTTATTATTAATATTTAATTTATATTAAATTCACCTAACATTTTACAAGAGATTTCTTTAATTTGATGCCTATTTTTCATCATAATTTACTCAATTATTGTATATATAAAATGTTTTTGAAGCCACATCCTCTTTGCTGATTCGTTTGATTTGGTTTTCGAAAGGCAAGCCATTAATCATGGCATTGTTTAATCTCTCACCTGAACCTAATTACGCACCTTGGCAGCTTAAAAAAAAACCAAAAAATATTAAAGAAAAGGCAGGGTATGTGCATAGGGAGCGGCTCAAGGCATGGACATTGCAAATTACTCATACGCCCCGCATGACAAGTGAAAGAAATGCAGAAATGCTTAAAGAGAGAGAACGGAGATCGGAGAAGAGGGAGAAAAAAAGTCGTTAACTGGCGACGTTTTCGAATTTATATATCTCTCTCTCTTTTCCCTCTCCCATTGGGCCACCTTCATCTCTCTTTCTCTCTCTGTTGGTCTTGAACAAATCTTTTTTTTTTTATGAAAGAATTCCAAAATCCAATGGAGAGTGAAAGCAGCAGCCGAAAGCCGGCAAAATGTGCGAGTTTCGTTTGGTCTTTTTACAACAACAACAAACACACACACACACGCACACACACAACACTCTTAAAGTTTATTGACTGTTGTGTATCTGTACATCTGTGAGCTTTAGTATCTTTGAAATTTTGTATCTCTCACATGAGTGTGTGTGTGTTGGGTTTTATTTTTTTGGGAGTTGAACTCGTTTCTTAGTTGCAGCTTATTTTTTTAAAGGGGGAATATTGATCAGTTATTTGTGTGGGCATATTTTTATAAATATATATATATATGCATAACTGCATTTACCAGATTTAACTCTTAAGGCATATTTAAAATATAATAAAAGTTAATACTTCTCATCTAAATATTAGTTTTCATTAGGAAATTGAGCAGGTTTAATTTTGAAAGCTTATTTAAAATTTTATTTATAAATTATAATTTATATAACAATTTATAACACTTGCCTAAGGCTTTCCTAGTTTTCTTTTCATTCTTTGATTTCTTTTTTGATTTATTTACTAGAAATTGAATAATATTTTACAAAAATCAATTTTATTTAAAGTTTCCTTTAATATTTTTGGTATTTTATTGATTTCAATAATAATTTGCACTGCAAACTCGATTTTTAAATATTTTATATGTATGTTCTTATCAATCTTTCATTTTTGTATTGATTTATGAGTTTCTTTTCCTTACATTAAATTCTATTCATAATAAATAAATCCATTTTTCATTTATAGAATTTGCTGCAAACTTCATATTTATTTTTGGAATATTTTCTTTAATTTAATACTTTAAACTCCCTTATCTCTTATATATTTAATTCCTATAAATGAAAGACACATCTTTGGTTTTCCATTGACACATTTACAGATACCTGTGCAAAATAAATAATAGCTTTAAAAACATTCTGCTTATCATGCATTTGCCTTTCGCAATGTAAGATTGCCGCCAAAAAATAATACAAAAAAAAAAAAAAAACAAAAAAACAAAAACAAAAAAATGAAAATGAAAAACGAAAGACTTAAGGCACAAACTTGTCGCCGCAACAACAGCAGGTTGCAGCCTTACATAAAGCAAGTGGCAAAAAGGAAACAAAAAACCGAGAAAAATCGCTGGCAGTCTGTGGCATAAAAACAAGTGGAAAACCAGTCATGAAGTTTTGCCGGCCAGGAGTTTTTTCTTGTATCTTTTTTTCTCATATTTTCTTCTCTTTTTTTTTTTTGTGCAACTGCTTGAATATTTCTCCTTTTGGCGGGTTTCTTTTGTCTCACTTTTGGTATTTTTTGTTTTTGCATTTAAGCACTTGCGTAAATTATTTTTTTTTGAGCAGCACTTTCGCGCCAGACTTCACTCCCCCTCTCTGTATATATATATATATATATATATATATATATATTTAAACATATTTTTTTAAGCTCTTTGGCCTGGCTTACTTTTGCTTTTATCTCTTTGGGTTGATTGCAGATGCCTGATGATGCTACTTTTATGGCCATTAACAGCTGTTTTTATGGGATTTGTTTTGAAAAACAAAGAAAATAACAACTGTTTTTGTTTATTTAAGTTCTTAAAACCAAGATTATGCTTTGTTGTTTACCTATTATTTAGTTCCTGTTGGGTTTTTTGTTTTTTTGCCAGCAAGTTGAACGCTCTATTTAAGCCACTTTAGTGCGCGCCAAAAAGCGCTCAAAGAGCATTTAATTGCACACTCAATTGTCTGGCCGCTTCTTTTCCGTTTGAATTGCTTTATATATGGCCTATAATTTGGTATTATCTTGCCTTTGTTTACGGATCTTTTGGCTGCTTTGCAATGCAACCGTTACACAGGCCTCTTACATTTTTTACCAACGCACATACTTAACATTTTATATAGTTTTTCCTTTGCTTTTTGCCACTCCAGAAATAATTAAATACAAGTCGGACTTACATAAGCCAGCGGAAAAAAAAATATAGTTAACAAAAAATAAAACCTCAAGCCCGAAAACCATAAACAGATTCTCCAGTCACGTCGCATTTTTTGTACCAATCCAACTGTTAGTCAAGGCAACACCATTGAATTCTTTATTTCTTTTGTTGTTATTTTCGATGTGATTTCAATTAACATAAAGTAAACATTACAACAGGCAAAGTCGAAGAACAAGTTTTCAATGCTGACTCCCAGAAAACTTCACTTTCAGTTGTGTGCCGCGAATCATCAACGAACAATTCTATTTAACAATTGCTCAGCGAATCGTGATTCGTTTTAAATGTAACATTCTTTATAAACTAAAAGTGGAGCAGCAGCAATTCACTTTAAACTTATTCATCGAAAGGGCTTTGTAAAGTCCAGGCGGTAATGGCATCGGAATGCCAAATGGGTTTGTCACAATGCTAATGGCAATGGATCTTGGCACCTTGATTGTTAAACAGTTTACTTAATTAATTAATTAAGAGATTAAGGGCGTACAAGAAATATATAGGAACCATGACGTGGTATCTGATAAATATTTATAATATTTTGTTAAATTTGATGATATTTTATAATGTTTTCTTCATTTTATGGTTATTATTAAATGATTTTAAGCCACATTTCGTTTATTTTTGGAATTTTCCATAAATTTTTGTTATATTTTTGTGGTACTTTATGATAGATTAATATATCTGGAGTTTAGTTGGCATTTCATATTTTTGTTTTTAAGGAATTTAATAATATCTTATGATATTTTAAATGATCTTTTACGACATTATTATATATATGATAAATTATTATATTCAATTTTTTGATGATATTTAAGTGTTTTTTTTTAATGATCTTTAACCATGTTTAAATAGATCTTACATTATTTTATGGTATTCAGTTGATATTTTATAATACTTTTATATAATATCATGATATTTAATGATAAATTATAATGTTTTATGATATACCATGATATCTTATTATCATTTTTGATATTTCATAATATTCTGTGATATTCTATGATACTTTATGATTTTTTTATTACAATTTTAATGAACAAAACATTTTAAATTGGGCTTGTAAAAGATTATTATTTATTAAGAATTTATAAGGCATTCAAAAGGAATTTTATATTAAGGTAGTCATAATTTTTCGGTAACAAATTATTTTCCCTTTTTAAAAGACCTATTTAATTCTTCAGTTTTCACTGATATTTTCCCCGGAGATTTATTCCCACTTCCGTTTCGCCCCAGCTCTCCCATGATTTTCCCTCTGATTTTCCGCTGATTTTCTACTGATTTTTCCACCTGAAAATCACTCTCAATTATTGTCGCCGCCGTGACATCAGCAAGTATTTTTCTTCATGTCTTTTTCTCTTCGTTTTCCTTCTTGATTGAAGCTGAAGTGGAAATTGAATGGTCAGAGAACTGACCATGATTGAAGATGCTGGGCGGCGAGCGGTTCAATTGGAAAGTGCGTTGAAGTCGCTGCACGCTCATTACCGTTTTGCTTGTCGGCATTTCTTTGGAGTTTTGTCGAAAAACGCAGCGCGAACAGGTTGAAAAGCGTCCGTAATCAGTGCTGGCAGCTTGGCATTTTTAAAAAATATTTTTCAAGCTATTTTTTAGGGTTTTTATAATTTTATTTAGTGAAAGAGTCATTTCCGACCCTATAAATCATATATATTCTTGATCAGCATCATCAGCCGAGTCAATCTAGCCATGTCTGGAAGAAAAAAAAATTTTGAAATTTTTTCAAAATTTTATAAGGGGTTACATCGTTAAAATTTTCAAAATTTGACAAAAAATCAAATTTTTTAAATTTTAAAACTCAGTATGCAGATTTGTTATACCTTTAAAAACTAGCACAGAACAGTTTTCCGAATTGGATTTAAGGCCTTTTTGGCCTAGTTATGATATTTGAAAAACCTCAAGTTTTCCTTAAAATTAACAATTCAAATTTTTAGAATTCAACGTTTTTATAATGAACATATTTTAGGTTTTATTGAAGGTATTATAAAAGACAAATATATTTTCATTCGCCATTTAAATTCTAATTAATAATTAAGATATCAATAAATATTAGTATATTTAATATTTATTTATAAAGCTATGTTTCGATTTGCCATAAAATCTTAATTCCTAAAAAAATGTTAAAGAAAACATTTAAAACAAAATTTGTTGATTTAAAATTTTTCTAAAATTAAACAAAAATATAAAATATACAATTTTTAAAATTTTAAACACCATATGCTTACGAAAACCCTATAAAAACCAGTACGACAGAATTTTTAAAATGCAAATTAATGCATTTTTGGCTTAGTTACCTCAATTATTTGAACAAATTTAGAAGTTCTAGCTATTTTTGGCGGGGCTAAAAGTTAAGTGTCGCATCTCTGATCGACCGCCGACAGCAACAACAAACCATATGGCATTCCGCAAAGGTAAAGCTTCGCTGCGGCGGCGACTGGCAGCGGTTGAAAGCCGCGCTTGCCGATCAACTCGCAGCTGGTGGCAATTCAGTTGGCAACGAACGCGCCGACGAGCACCACGCGCATGCTCCGTTCTTCCTCCGTCTTCCGACGCTCGCCGAACGCTCTCGCAAATAACGGTAGTCCGTGTGCGCACGCGAATCGATCCGTTCGATTATCGTTTATCGTTCATCGTTCATCGAACACTGAAGTTTGTTGATTTTTTTTGTTGTTGTTGTACGTATTGTATTTGTGTGTTTCGAAGTGAAATGGAATTTGTTGAATTTTAATTGCACGCAGCAAGCTGCCGGCAAAAAAACAACAAAAAGGCAATAACAAGATCAGCAGCGACCAGATTTCATTCAACCTGAGATAAAAACTCAACAACAACAACAACAGCGGCAGCAGCATCAGGAGAAAATAGCTGATAAATAGACAATAATAATAAAACAAAGGCCACGGACGCCGCCTCAATTAGCGTAAGTTTTGCACACGAAAGAGGTGGAGAAATGAATTGAGAAAGGTGAAAAGCGAGAGGGGAAAATGCTAGCAAACAATAATCATGAATTACAAATGATATTATTATCAGGCAAGCACGTGCATGCATATGCATGTCGCTTTGACTGTCAGCTGTCAAAGACAAGGCAAAACAGTGAGATAAATCCAAACCATTGTAGAAATTCACTAAAACTACTACTTATCATTGTTTCTATATAGCTTTTGGTTAGATAAATTCTCTAACTAACAATTTGTACTCCCAACTGTTTATGTTGAAGGTCAAATTTCGAGGGCAGAACAATTTCAAAAAAAACACAAAGACTGAGAACCGAAAATAAATCTCTAACAAATTTGATTACTCTCATTATTCTTTGAAATAAACGCTGTCCGAAATGTGAGTCATTTCATTATTTTTTTTTTGGCATTTAACATTGTCTTGTTAAGTCCACAGTCCTCGTAGCGATCTTTAAACGATCTCGGCAGCAGTTTAACAATTCAATTCCCATCGAAATCGGGCCACTTCGCAGCGCAAATAAAAAAAAAACATGAAAAACGATCTTAAAACGAGTGCAGTTTCTTTTGTAAAAGTCTTGTCAATTGTTTTTGCGCTCTTTATTATTATTTGTTGCTAATTTTTTTGGTCAGTCACAAAAGAAACCATTACCAGAGATATGGAAATTTATGGAGGTTAGACCAACAGAAAAAAAGAAGTAATAATAAATAAAATGGAAAGTATTTATGAACAATTTTTGACAACCACAGACGGAGTGGAAATTAGTTTTTGTTTTTTGTACTTAACGACTTTAAAGCAGTTTTCTTAATGTCCGCTTGCTGGTCAAAAGTTCACTTTTAGAATAGGTAATAAACTTGTACAAAAAAATAAACAACAAACATTCCACACAAAAATTCCTAATTATTTTACTAAAATCAATTACATCTAATTGTTTAGAAACAATAAAAAATATCACTTTAACATTATATATATGATTCTAATAATTATTTCTATTTGCAATTTATTTTTTAAAATTTAACATTTATTTTCTCAATAAAGAAATAGGTTTTTGTCTATGAAATGTATTGTTTAAAAATATTCAATTTTATTTTTTTTTAAAGAAAAGGAATGTATAAAAATATATACTAAGGAAATTCGTAAGGTTCAAATTTGTTCATAAATATTTTTAGTTTAAATTATAAAACCTATAAAGGCAGAGATAAGATTTTTGCAGTCTCAATTTTTAGAGGAATTTGTATATATATAAGTTCTATAGGTATATGATTTTAAAAATATTACAAATATTTCCATTCTTTCTCATAAATAGTATTTGTTAATTAATATTTAAAGTTGCATTGCTAATGGCCAGTCTTTTATTTTTTTTGGTAATCCCCTCTTAATTACTCGATGGCTTAATCGTCTTACAATTATGAATTTTTTTGCATCACAACCTCAGTTATCAGATGGGGCAATACCCGATTTTGATTGCGACTACGAATTAGGGTCCAAAATACAAGAAGGGAACTGCCTTTTTGGAATGGAACTTAGGACACCCACCTGTGGGTTGCATAATAATAATAAAAAATAATTATAAATAATTTTAAAGCCCCAGAGAAGTACGTGAAGTTCGCCCACGGCACGCGTACTTATGCGATAATTGCAGGAAATGCAGGAATACATTGCATGCGGCGAAAGTTTTTCCCTGAAGTGTGTGCATATTATAAATAATAATAATAAAATGCGAGGCGAAAACAAGAAAATTGCAAAGAGGCCAAAAAATAACAAAAAAAAAAAAAACCGCAACTGCTGCCCACTGGCTAATAATTGAAAGTGAAAGGGGGAACCCAGACGCAGGCGCAGACGCAGTTAGCGGCTTGCGATTTGAGTTTTCAGATTTCAGACTAACGGATACACTGCTACAAAAATATGTGGCAAACTGTAGAAAACAGGAGAAAATATTTGAGAGTTTTAACTATATGAACTGGGGAGTTATTAGGCTTTAAAGGTATTAAAAAAATGAAGACAGCTTCCTTAAATATTTATCAATGTGTTCTTAGCAACATTAAGCTTAGAAATATTTTCTTAAGCATTTTGCCAGGTTAAATGGTAAATTAAAAAAAATTTTAAAGGTGCAATAATGCTTTTTAATAAATATTTGTGTGCTCTTAAAGGCTTAACGAAATTCTTTTCAATATGTTCTTAACAACATTTGGTATAGAAACATATTCTGTGCATTTTGCCAGGTTAAATGGTGCCGAATTAATTATTAAACAATAAATATTTTATGTAAATGAATTAAAAATTAAACTAAATACATTATTTTTTGGTTTGGCAGTTTAAGTATATTCCTAAAAACAATTTTTTAGCAACATTCAGCTTAGGAATCATTTCTTGTGCATTTCACCGGCTTACATTAAAGTTTTTAAAGCCAGCATGGCAAAAACTATAGCATAATTTTGTATTTTAGCTTATTTATTAATGTAGTTTTTAAGTAAAGCGAAAAATTTATTACATCTTTCTTTTCTCAGCTATAAATATTTATAACTAATATTTTACTTGCTATTAATATGAATATTTATTTATATATATATTTTTCTGTGTGTGTTGGGTTAGCTTTAACTAATGATATATGCCTCCATTTCCTTGCAAGTTGGGCAAGTGTTTCATTTCTGAATTTATTTCATTTTTCGTTGTACATTTTTTCGTTTTCTGATTGCTCTCTGAAGATATGTGCGATTTTATTTGTATTTTTCTTAAGTTATTTTCCTGATTTTTTTTTTTTGCCACTCTTTTGGGTATTTCATAAGCCATAAGGCCGGTCGTAAATTGGCCAGCTTAGATGCCGTTGGCAGTTACCAATATTCGATCGCTGGCCAAGTTAACAACTGCGTGCGTTGCACTCGCACAGTGCGTAAGTCCACCATTTTTCCGCACTTTCCGTTCGTTTTTTTTTTTTGCAATTATTTTTTCGTATGAAGTCATTTTTTTCGTATTTATTTATTTTTCTTTATATTTTTTTTTATTGTGGCAAACAAGAGCGAACGGCAAACGCCAAACGGCGACGACCTTGCCGCCTTAATTGCAAAGAAATAATAAGAGTGCGACTCCAACTGCGAATGCGTGCAACGATAGTTGTTCGAAACCAGATTAGGCAGTTGCCTGAATGTTAACTATATGCGATATATGTATAAGCATAAATATATACATATATGCACACCATGTGCGGCATTTGAGGCTACCTGCCATTGCACCTGGCTATGATAATAAGCCATAATTACCAAAGCAGCTGCGAGGTGGTACATTTTTTAGGCAGAGATCAGACGATCAGATCAGTCACCTTTTGTGTGGGGGCTTAGAGATAGGTAAATGGGGGTATTTATCACTCTTTAATTAATATCGGAAAAGAGCTAAAATTGTAATTAAAAATTAGAGAAAAAAAACTAAAGAATTAGTCAAAGACTAAGAGACTTTAAGTTGTATTTTATAAACAACATAAATGTTGGATATTTTACAGTGAAGTTAACTAAATTTGCCGTGATTTCGAAAGCTTCTTTTTAGCAATAAATAATACATTTTTAAATATTTCATTTTATAGAAAATTGATTTTTGTAGTATCTTATGCTTTAGTTTTAATAAAGAATTATTTTTCGAGTATCTATCTAATGTCAATATTTCAAAGAAATATTACATTTTCAAGTACTTTAACCTATTGATTTTATTTAAATAATACAATTAATAATTAATTTATATGTCATTGTCCTCTTTTTTAATAAAAAACATATTTTAAGATATCTTGTCTCTTTTTTTATGAATTATAAATGTTAAAGTATCTTTTCTAAATAAAAATGTATATACTTGCAAGTTATTTCTTTTTTAAATAAATAATATTTTTACAATTTCTTGCTTTTCTTTTTGTAAATAAATAATAAATCATTAAAATAACAATAATAACCTAGAAATGATTTATATTTATTTAAACCAGTTGTTAATATTTTAGTAAATAATTGAAACTATAGATAATAATAGAATATAATATAATAGAAATTATAGAAACTATAGTAAACCCTTTAACAATTTCAACTAAAACTATCTTAAAATCTAGATTAACATGGCAAACTTCAATTAATCAACTTAAAGTATTAAATAATATATTTTTTCAAGTTCATAGAAGCTCGAAGGTTACCCCAATAGCAGCTCTATTTATACTAAGATATCTTTTGTGCAAGCCTAGTGCTAATTGAATATTAATTGTTAGTTATATATGTTTTAAGCCTTAGAGCCACGATTGATGTGTGCCCAAGATCTTATCCAAAGTCTCATAGATATGTAAGTGTTAATGATGTTGTTGGTATTTTTTCCTTCTATTTTTTTCTACTATTATTTCTATATATAAACCACAGACAAGTGATTACCTCACAAGAAATGAAATTGTTAATTGCACGTGAAGCTCTCAGCTGACAAAGTTGATTAATATTCGTTGAAGGCTCCGCCAACGAAAAAATATTATGATTATTTTTCACTTAAATCTTGTTGAATCAACTACAAATAATAATGAGGCATGTCATTGGGCTACGAAAATCCCCCCAAATAAAAAAGAAATATTGAAAAAACATGGGATATTAAGTATACGCCTGGGCCAAAAAAATTAACAGTCGTCCACTAAATTCCATAGGAAAATAAACACAAATAGAAACACACACACAAAATATGAAAAAAAAAAAAACGAACTGAAGCTGACCACAATTTTTGAAGGCTGTTGCCGCTCTTAACCCATTGTTGGCCAACATCCCCGCAAAGCAAACAAAACGTAAACAATGCAAAATTGTCACTCTTTGATCGTGTGACTTAAATACTCTGACATTTCAACCTCTGCCTGTCTGAATGCATTCCACATGCATCTCAGGTGTGTGTGCTGAGGTGTGTGTGTGTGTGTTGTGCTGGCCTCAGCCACCACTTGCAACATGATCATAATTATTCTCATTCCGATTCATTTGTCTGTCCGTCCGAATGCCTGCATAAAATTAACGCCGGCGCATGTCGATCCTAAGAAAATATGGCCCCGAGTGCACTGTCTGTCTTTGGGTTAAGAGCTCTCAAGAGCAGAGGGAGGTAGCAAAGATAGACTCCATAGGAGATCTTAGAAAACTATAGGCTTTTCTTGGAAAAAATTGGTAAAAAATAAAAGAAAACATAGTATAGAAAATAGAAAAACTAGGCACATGTATCTTAAATGAGAAGGAAAGTCTGTACAACTCTGTTTTCTTTAAGTTTAAAAGGTATTATTTACCATAAATAATATGTAATATTGAAATATTTGTTAGAGAATATGTATATGTATGTATGTATATTTAATTTAAATTTAAATCCTAGCCAAAAAAAATATATTAATATTTAAATTTTACAAGAAGGTTATGTGATATAAAAATCCGCAGGTTTTTAATTAGCAAGGCTTCAGTTTAACATAAATTAATCATTTCTTTTAAATTAAATATATAAAACTATAAATTAATAATAAGTTTTATATATTTACTTTAAAAAGAAGCAATAAATTTATGTTAAACTGAATACTTAAATATTATAAGAAAACGAATCAATTTTGTAAGGAGTCAGTTAAATATAAATTCATCATTTCTCTTTAAATTAAATGTATAAAACTTGCAATTATTAATAAGTTTTTATATATTTACTTTACAAATCAAGGATGAATTTAAATTAAACTAAATCTTAAAAAATATAATAAGAAAACATGAAAAATTAAAAACCAGAAATACTTTATTTAAGAGTATATACTATATATTTTTAATTTTAAATGTTTCCTTATCACATTTAATCTCTTAAATTCTCACTTTGCTTTTAAAATGCTTTTTAAAGTCTTTAAAGATTTTATAAACTCTGAAGTTCCTTTATTCTCTTACTTTTTCATTTATTTTTTATTTTAAAGCTTAACTTTATGCTCAACTTGAAACAAGTTCTTTATCATCTTGACTTTTAAGGCCCAGCTATACTTATATTTTGTATTCAGAACATATGCTATATATGTTTTTCGTTCTTGGCCAGCAGACACATAAATTACCCCTTTTGAAACGAATGACTTAGGCAGCGAACTTGCTGACTTGCTCCTATTGGCAAATGGAACGCAATTTAGCCATAAGAAAAACTGTCGTATCTGTGGCCAGAACAGACACACACCCGCCCCCAAGATACTTGCTCTATTTGCCATAGGATTGTTCTTAAAGATTGTTTTCTTTGGCTGATGATCATGATCACAATGATGACGATGATGATGCAATGTTACAACAGAAGCAACTCAAGTGTTGCAACTGCGACCGCTGCCGCTGCAGTGTCACATTTCACAGTTATTGTTGCTATTATTATTGTTGTTATTAATATTGTTGTTGCACGTGGCAGTCAGGCACGCTCTTTTGATATTTTAATTAGCTTTTCTTTGCCACTCGTCTCTGTCACGAGAGGCAGGCGTCTTAATTACCAACAGCGACGACGACATGCATCACAATATTTAATCACATAATATGAGCAGCTATTGCGTGGATAGCAGGAAGCATCTTCATCATCTGGATATACACATATATATATATATATATAGAGATTTTAATGGGTGTGGGTACATATAGCCATTAGTTGGGCAGTCAATCAGTCAGACAGTCAGTCAATGTTGTGGGATTTTTCACAGACTTGCCACAAGTGGCTTCCACTCCTTTTGCAGGTGGCTTCTTCTCGTCGATGAGGCAATGCAAAAGGGTGTCTCATTGTTAATTGCAAATTGATTGAGAAGTTTTTAATGACTTTAAAGGTTTTTTATGAGAGGAAATTAAATAATTACAAGTTTATTTACGCTTTAAAAATGTTTTAAAGGCATATAGAGAGATATTATCCAATTAGACTGGGAACTTTTAACTGAAAAACACATTTCCTAGAGATTTTACTTAATTTATTTATCTATAATATATTAAAAAGTATATTTATGCGCACTTGAAATACATAAAGATTTAATTTAATATTTAAATTATACAAAACCACTTTTCAATTATTTTTTATAAATGTTTTGTTTGTTGCATATTGAAAAATCTATTCTCAAAATTT
Source organism: Drosophila bunnanda (assembly GCA_035046265.1). Classification (NCBI taxonomy): domain Eukaryota; kingdom Metazoa; phylum Arthropoda; class Insecta; order Diptera; family Drosophilidae; genus Drosophila; species Drosophila bunnanda. Next base: position 2,219,041 of record JAWNOB010000017.1, read on the forward strand.
AAAAGTAAAATAGAATAAAATATTACAATGGTATTGAAGGAGTCATTTCCGACCCTATAAACCATATATATTCTTGATCAGCATCGACAGCCGAATCGATCTAGCCACCTCCGGATAAAAAACAAATTTTTCAAAAATTTCCCATTTTTTTAAAAAAAGGAAAGGGGTTACATCATTAAAATTGTCAAAAATTGACAAAAAATTTATTTTTTTTTAAATTTAAATTGAGTATGCAGATTTTTTAACTTAATAAAAACTAACATAGGAAAGCTTTCCGAATTAAAATTAATGCATTTTTGACAAAGTTATGATGGATTTTCTCTAGAAGGCTATAGAAATTTCGTGCTCCCAAAGTTAACTTTCTTTCTTGTTTATATATGTTAGTTTATATTAAAACTATACAAAAGATTTTTCAAAATATTTAATATATTTTTTTCTAAACATGTTTTGAACATTTGAATTTAATAATTAATTTTTGTATCACTATAATTCCCTTTTAAAAAATGTCAAAATAATTTTACCAACTGGTTTTTTCGTGGAAATGCTGCCCACAAAATTTTCTTTTCCATTTCTTGTTGTTGTTTCTCTTTTCTGTTTTTTTTTGCAAAGCAAAGGGCAAAGTCAAACGGAAATATGAAAATCCGGCAGCCAGGCAACAACAAACTAGAGAAATGTAGAAAAAGGCCCGATAAAGGGGGGAAGTGGGATGTCGATAAGTTTTCCTGAAAGTAAAATTGCACCGGTTTTGGACCAGCAGCAGCAGCAGCAGCAGCGGCAAGCTGCGGTCAGCTCACCTGTGTATAAAAGGTGTATATAGCTTATACCTGCCTTCAGATGCAGACCCAAAACCCAAACCAAACCGACATCAACACTTTCACTTGACGGCATCGACATCGGCATCGGCATCGGCATCCCATGTTGGCCATAATTTTTGGTGGCCAATTGATTGACGTACACCAATTTTTGCCCAACTATTTTTTAATGGAGCTCCCGATGAGGATTTCCTCATATTAACGCCGGATTGCCTTAGCCAGCGGAACCAAATAGAAACTCCCCTATATTCCATGCACACATTGAATGTGGATTTCCAAATCTTTCATTTGCTAATAATTATTAATTTTTTTTTTCACTATTTTGCCTAAATGAAATTAACGAACGCTGCCAATTTTGATTAAAGTTGTGACAGCGGGTCTTAGGAATTTGTGTTTGGCTTGGCGTGGCTTGTTTTGTCTTGGCGTTGGCTTAAATTATGCATCGAGGCCTACATTTTGGTAGTAGGTGGGTGCCACCTCCTCCTCCTCCTCCTACTCCATACACCTGGTAAATATTTTGAAATGCATTTTTGGTACCTAGAAAATTGGGTTATTTATAAAATGCAATTATTTTCGAATTAAAAGTGGAAGTAAAATGATCATTTGAAATTATTAAAAGACTGCTTTATAAGCTGTCTTTATTTTTCATATTATTTAGCTTTATTATACATTACTTTTCTATATAAAAATTTATACAAATGAATAAATATTTATTTATTATATTTTATAATATTATAGTATGTTATATATTTTCTTATAAAAATATATGGAAAATATAAATTCATTTCTACTTTTGTTTATAAGACTGCTGTAGCTGAGCCCCTTTTCATTTTGTGTTCTTTTATATATGACACAATTTGTCGCTACAAGTTGGTACAAAAAAAAACCTACAAATTTAGCTGAAAACAATATGTATCTTTAGAATATTATTATAAGATAAACAGTATATATTTTTATTATCATTATTATTAATACAAAAATAGGCAAAATTTTACCAAACTGAAATCATAGCATCTAGGGATTGTACATATTTTTTACTACTTAAATTTAAAGGAGTACCTAAGAATATAATAAATATATACATACAATATTTAAATTTTAAATTAAACTCTTATTAAATCCAATAATCTCCTTTCCTATCTCAACTCTCTTTAAAAATTTTGTAGTATCTTTTAAATATCTCTTGAAAATCTTCTTAAATGTATCTTCCCATCTCTCAACTTATCTTAATCTCTTCTTTTTTGCGTTTCGCTATTTGCTCTACTGATTTATCGACAAATTTGAATGTTTATGTATCTTTTTCTTCTTTTTTGCTATTTTTTTTTTTTGCATTATGGTAGTAAGTTGCTTGTGGCTGTTGCAGTTGCGGTTTTTGGTTGGGCGCCTTTCGAGCGCAGCAACACCAGCTGCCATTTGGCAATAGTGTTGGCCGATTAGATATTTCACAAAAAAATCAATAGCTTAATTAAACAAGCTAAAAGTGAAGTTAAAAATTAATATTACAAAAATGTATATTAAAATCTATATTATTTTTTTTAATATTTTGAAATATATGATATATTTTGAAATACTTTGGCATTTTCTAAGAGATTTATTAATATAAACTAAATTTGTACAACTACATAAATGCATTAAATTCACGTTCTTTAATGATTTTTTGTATTTTTTTAATTAAGAATAAGCCCAATATATTAAGTTCTCAATATATATATATTTTTCAGAAATTTCTTACCTGTTAAAAATCATTTAAAATATTTGTGACTTCATTATTCATTCATTTATATATAAAGAAAATTCTTTGAATAGTCTATAATATTCAAAGAATTTTCTGTATATATAAATTTCAATATCTATCTTACTGCATACAATTGAAATGATTTTTATTATATCTTTAAAGATACACCCATAACTTGACGATTTTCTAGCCATAGGGTCAGTTTTCTTCACCATCGAGTGTGGGAATTGACTTGGAGCTGGGTGTATTTTGGGCTTTGGGATAAATAGGAATCGAAGGCATGTACTGTCTATGCTAATTGAAGAGCTGCGAGTTGGAGTGTTCAAGTGTCTCTCTCTCGCTGTGTGTGTGTGGTGTGTGTCTGGCCAATTACGCCTAATTGCTGTCAAGTCAACAGTGAAAATGAAATGGAAATGAAAAGTGCCACAAATGAGCAGCAGCCGGACTTGGGGGACAGTGGAAAGCTCTGTGTTTTTCCGAGATGGGGGAATGGGGAAGCGGCGACTGGCTGCAAGTGGCGAAATGTCAACAGCAAAGATCGACAAATACCAAAGCTAAATACCAACTTTCCTGAGCTCTCCAAGAAGAGATCACTGACTCCGGCGCCGGGCTTTGTTTTAGTTTTTGTGCATTTAGCCAAGGCGGAGATGGTGACCTAGTTTTGTTTAGGAAAAGGTAAAAAAAAGATATTAATATATTATGAAATATTAATAGGTCTGAGCTTGAAATATTATTTAAAATATTTAATGGTATTTGAGAGAGTTAATTATACTAGATTTGTGTTTATTAAGAAGATTTTCTTTGTATAAATAAGCTTGTTTATTGTATAAATATTATTATAATTACTTTTTCTAGTTTTTTTCATCACTTTATTTATTTTTATGTAGGAATTTGTACATAGAATTTTAATAAATACTATTTATATCAGAAAAGAAAGATATATTATTATTTATGTTGATAAAAGTGCTTGAGTTATTATTGATTATATTTATATACATTTGAGAAATTGATTGAAGATTCAAGATTTTTACTTAGAATTTTGCAAATAAAATGTTTTTAAAATGCAATTAATATCAGAAAATAACGATATTTCATTTAATACAGACATATATGTAAGTGCTTTTATTAATTCTATTGATATATATTTAAAAAACTTAAATTGTAGCTGCTTTATTTTTATTTTCAGTGGCTTAAATATTATATTTACGCTATAAAATATTTTCTTTTAATTTTTTCCTATTATTTAATAATATTTTCTGTTAGCATTTTATTTATTCAAAACTTTTTAAGTATAAAACTGGCAATTTCGATATTAATCAAGCCTCCTAAAGTCTAACTAAAAATATTAAAACATTAAGTAATTGTTCTGGTAATTATACGCCTTAGATAAAGCCAGTTTATTCCGATTTTTGTCTGTCTTTATTTTCTGTTTCTGGTCCTGTTTTTTTATGGCTCCACTCCCCTAGATAAAAGCCAATTTGCAACACTTGCACTTGGTAACAATTTGTGGCCATATCAGATGCCATTTCAAGTGGTTTACCTCTAAGCGATATCGCGTATACGCCGCATGGTGCCGCCAAGTTAGAAACAATGCATAGGCACACACCCAGCTTTCAAGCGATATATATATAGTATAATAAATAGCTAAAGCTACATATAAAACTATACATAAAATACCTAAAAGAAAGTTGTATAAATATAAATATTAAAAAACCACCTTTTATATGGTTTTACCTTGCCTTTAAGCCTTTTTCATTTGATTTTTGGCTTCAGTTTCGGTTTCGGTTTCGCTTTTTGTTTAATTGCCAAACAAATCAATAAAAAAAATAAGAAACAAAAAACCGGCCCCGCGTGAGGCAAATGTCAAGGTGTTCAATAAAAAGAACACTCGACAATGCCAGCTGGTTGACAAATGTTGATTGGCTTCAATTCTGGTTTAATTTTTGCGTTAAAGAACCACTTGAGTTTTGTACATATTCTTGGCATATTTTTGGCAGCAGGCGATTATGCGACAAAATTGCGGTTTAAAAGATCAATCAAGTGATCGATGAATGGGGATTTAGCGATCGAAAAGCTGGATCGATCGAACGATTGATCGATCCAACGCCTTTCGAAAGTGTGTGAGCCAAACAAAAGACTCTGGCAACGAACCTGCTTGCCGGTTGTCGTTCGCTGTTTTTTTTTCTTCTCCAATGTTTCTTTTATTTTTTGCTAATCCACTTTTCATGCGGAAACGTGATACACTTGAAAAAAATATGTTTAAAACAGGAAATTAAGAAAATATGTAGTTTTAATTGAAAATTGTTGGGAAAAGAAACGCTTTTAACAAGAAAGTATGAAAAATAACAAGCTTCTACCTCTGTAGAAACCTTAAATTAATTATAATATTAATTAATTTATAATAAATCCTTTTTGCAGCTTGTCAATGAGCCAGTGAGCCATCAGCAATGACAGAGACCAGCAGCAATCATCAACAGCCAACGGGTGGCCGCCACTCGGCCTCACCGGCCCGCACCATAGATTCGCATGACTCCACCACGGGCAGCCTGGACACCATTGTGGATCGCAGCCTGAATCGCGAGGAGCTGCTCCAGGTGGTCACCACAATTGAGCAGAGCACAAATACCAACACGAACGGCGGCAGTCTGACCAACTCTCAGATCGGTATGCTGGAGAAGCAGCGGGAGGAGCGGTATCAGGATCAGGATCAGCAGTCCCGTCAGGATGCCCAGAGTCACATATATTCGAGTCCCGTGTACGATGAGAAGCCGCCGGCCTTGAAGCTCCTGTCCGCCGCCCTGGATTTGGATACAGAAAAGAGCAAGGCAGCCGCCGCAGCGGCTGCGGATCAGCCGAAGCTGATCTCTCACCAGGAGTTCAAGCAGCAGCTGGAGGAGGCGATGGCCACGCGCCAGCAACAGCAGCAGCCCGGCAGCCAGGCGGCGACATTGACCAAGTCGAAGAGTTCCGCCAATACGCTGGATTCGCGCATCAGCCGGAAGCAGCGTTGTCCCCCGGAGTTCATCAAGTACAAGGGGGGAGCTGGTAGCGAGGGTGGAGGCAGTGCCTCCACATCGTCGCTCTCCTCGAAGGATCGACGGCGCCGCAAGGCCAGCAATGAGTGCTGCTCGGCCTTCCCGCTGCAGATTGTGCTCGGAACACTGCAGCTTCTGCTGGCCATCACCCTGGTGGCTCTCGGTTCGCTGCTGATTGTCCGCGAGGCGGCACTCTCGATGGCCGGCTGTGGCATCTGGACGGGGCTGACGGCCGCTGTGACAGGTTCTCTGGGCGTGGTGAGCATGCGGAAGACGCAGACGGCCTTCCTGGCCTTGAGTTTGGTTTGCATTGCCACCAGCACCCTGGCGTTGGCCATTTCCGGTGTGGGTTTGTCGCGAGATCTCAACCGGATGGCGGAGCAGAAGGGCAACGACGAGCAGGTGAGGTTTAGAGACTTATATTTACAAAAGAATCTCTTTAATTTGATTTTTTTACCCTTAGTTCGACCTAATAACCACGAACAGTGAGGTGTCAGCCGCCTGTGGGCTCATATTTGCTCTTTTTCTGCACTTTGTCGTGAGCATTGTGTCCGTTTACAGATGCGCCCTGCAGATCTGCACCAAGTGAGTAGTTTTTTAACTTCTTTTCATTTAAAACTGAAACGAAACAGCAAAATGTTTAGTAATCGGTTGAATTTCAAATTACGCGCCCTAACCAATTGAACCATTAATCGATAAGTGCTAGCCTTCGTTTCACATCAATATCGGTATATTTAGTTGGTATTATTGCTATGTGTTTGGTATATTTGCTTCGGCCGTGCCTAGGCTTGGTATATTTGCAAATTAGTGCCGCGGTCACACCCGATGGGAAAAATATTCCAAAAAAAAAAAAAACAAAAAACAATTGTTTAATGTTTTTAAGTTGTGTAAATAATAGTGATAAGGAGACAGCTGCCTGTGGTAGTAACCCAAGAGCAGCGGCCGCGTGTGTGTGAAAGCGAGGCAGCGCAACTATAAAAGCTTGGAGGACGTGGGCAAAGCGGAACAGAAGGAGGAAATCCGCCAGCGAAGAAGCAACAGCAGAGCGAGCGAGCGAGAGAGAGCGAGTGGGAGTATAGCGGAAGTGATAAAGCAAAGAGAAGAGCTGCGAGAGCGAGTGGGAGAGGAAGAGAAAGAAAAAGAGAAAGAGGCAAAGGAAAGTGGGCGAGAGCAAAGAGAAAGCAAAGAGGAGAGGAGGAGAGGCAACAGCGGCAAAGTGGAGGCGTCGCTGGAGGCGGAGCAGCCACAAGACGCCAGCAGTGATTGGAGTCATGCCGCTGGCCGATTCCCAAAAGGATCTCCGCCAGCAGCAGCAGCAGCAGCAGCAGGAGACGTCACAGCAGACTGGCAACCATGAGAACCACGAGATGCTCCAGCAGCAGCAGCAGCAGCAGCGCAACGCAATGGGCCTGCAGCTGCGCCAGCGCCTGCAGATCACCTCATCCGGCTGCAGCAGCCTGGCGGTCACGCCCATGGAGCACACGCCCACCGAGGACGATGAGAGCGGGGCCGGCAGCAGCGGCAACAACAATGGCAACGGTGCTGTGACCACCGTGACGTCATCGCAGCGCCGGCAACAACAGGTGCAGCAATCCGCCTTGCAGGCGGCACTAGAACAGCACCACATCTCGCCCAAGCAGGGCCAGCGGAGCAGCAGTCACGCCCAAAATCGGACCCTTTGCTGTCCGCCGCCCGAGCTGATGGAGCTAAGCGACTCCGAGTCGCAGCAGGGAGCGGCCTGCGGCGGCGGAGGAGGAGGAGGAGCAGCTGAAGGCACTGCCCTAGCCCTCGACGAGAACGAGTTCGAGCTGAAGGAGGTTATCAAAGAGGGCCACGACAAGGCCGATCCCTCCCAGTTCGAACTGTTGCGCGTTTTGGGCGAGGGCAGCTTCGGCAAGGTGTTCCTCGTCCGCAAGATCATTGGCAAGGATGCGGGTACCCTGTACGCCATGAAGGTGCTGAAGAAGGCCACCCTGAAGGTCAAGGATCGCGTGCGCAGCACCAACGAACGCAAAATCCTCGCCGATGTGGGTCACGCCTTCATTGTTCGCCTGCACTATGCGTTCCAAACGCCTGGGAAGCTCTACTTGATCCTGGACTTCCTGCGCGGCGGTGATCTCTTCACGCGCCTCTCCAAGGAGGTCATGTTCACCGAGGAGGATGTCAAGTTCTATCTGGCGGAACTGGCGCTGGCCATGAATCACCTGCACACGCTGGGCATCATCTACAGGGATCTGAAGCCGGAGAATATACTGCTGGACGAGCATGGTCACATAGCGCTCACGGATTTCGGTCTCTCGAAGCAGCCCCTGGACGGCTCGAAGACATACAGCTTCTGTGGAACGGTGGAGTACATGGCACCGGAGATTGTGAACCGAAAGGGACACGACTTTGCCGCCGACTGGTGGTCATTCGGCGTCCTCATGTACGAGATGCTGACGGGGAATCTGCCCTTCCACGGCCAAACGCGGCAGGAGACCATGAACCAGATACTGAGGAGCAAACTGGGCATGCCCGAGAATCTCTCGCCGGAGGCACAATCCCTGCTGCGGGCCCTGTTCAAGCGGAATCCATTGAATCGCTTGGGAGCGGGCGCCCAGGGTATATTGGACATTAAGGCGCACTGCTTCTTCGCCACCATCGACTGGGTGAGGCTGGAGCGGAAGCAGGTGCGTCCGCCCTTCATACCGGCTGTGAGCCGTGACGATGCCTTCTACTTCGATGTGGAGTACACATCGAAATCGCCGCGCGACTCGCCCGGCGGCCCCATTTCCGCCTCCGCGCACGAGATCTTCCGAGGCTTCAGCTTTGTGGCGCCGGTGCTGCTGGAGGGTCAGTGCATCACGTCGTCGAATAGCTGCTCCACCAGTGCCAGTCCTCTGCATCACAATATTGCCGTGGCTTCCAATATTCCCGCCGCCTCCGCTGGTGCTGCTGGCACTGCTCCTCCATCTGCTGCGGGTGCTCCTCCTCGCAGCCTGCCGGGCGTCCTGCCCGGCAACTTCCATGCCGAGTACAATCTGCTGCAGGAACTGGGACGCGGCACCTTCTCCGTGTGCCGCCTGTGCGAGCATCGCGCCTCCAAGAAGCACTATGCCGTCAAGGTGATCGAAAAGGCAGCTGTGGCCGCTGCCTCCGCCGCCTCCACGTCTGCCGACTGCTGGGAGGAGGTGGAAATAATGCTGCGGTATGGCAATCATCCAAATATCGTCACTCTGTACTCCGTTTACGAGGATGCAGGCTCCGCCTATCTGGTGATGGAGCTGCTAAAAGGTGGCGAGCTGCTGGATCGCATCCTGGCTGTGGGTCAGATGTGCGAGAGCGAGGCGAGCGCCGTGCTGCGAACCATTGCGTCCGCGGTGGCCTACCTCCATGAGCACGGCGTGGTCCATCGGGATCTGAAGCCTTCGAATATGATATATGCCAGCATGCGCCAGACCCCGGAGACCCTGAAGCTATGCGATTTGGGTGAGTACTTGGATGAACCTTTCCGGAACACACATAAAGATCTCCTCGACAGGCTTCGCCAAGCAGCTGCGCGCTGACAATGGACTCCTTATGACGCCCTGCTATACGGCCAACTTTGTGGCTCCGGAGGTGCTGAAGCGTCAGGGCTACGACCTGGCCTGTGACATCTGGTCGCTGGGAGTCCTGCTCTACATCATGCTCTCGGGTCGGACGCCCTTTGCCAGCACGCCCAATGATTCGCCCGATGTGATACTGAAACGGATCGGCTCCGGGCACATAGACTTTGCCAGCAGCCGCTGGGCCCTGGTCAGTGCCCCCGCCAAGGAGCTGCTCCGCCAGATGCTGCATATTGTGCCAGAAAATCGACCGACGGCGGCGCAAATACTAGAGCATTCGTGGCTGCGCGAACAGTTCGCCAGCGGTGTCCAGCTGACGGAGTATGCCGTGGCACCCGGCTCCCAGTCACAGCTCTCGCTGGGCGCCCAGCAGCAGCAACAGAATCACATTTCGATGGCGCTAAGGGGGGCAGTGGATGCCACGTTTCGGGCAATTGCCATACCCCAGGCGGCGAACGTGGGACCCGTGGAGCTGTCCATGCTGGCCAAGCGACGGGCCAAGGATCGTGCCAATCTGCACTCGTAATCGTGGGCAAGCGAGGCAGCCGGGTGCATGAGGCGGCAGGTCAAGAGGCAGCTAATCCAATTACTTTTCCGGCTCTACAGTATTCTGATCCATTGCTGGGCGACGATACCCTGCCGTCGCCGGATGCTTAATGGAGGAGGAGGCCACAATCCTCGCCAGCGCTGTCGCCGGCACAAGCTGCGAGTGGTTTAAAGTATTTTTTTTTGGACAACCAACAAGTGTTAATTATTTATTTTATATACGAAAAGCATACCGAGATGCCAAGGCCAAAGCAATGTGCGGGGGCATCCATATACAACATATAACTATGAAGATACAGATAACGTAATATATATATATATATATATAGCTATTTATATATAACAAATCCTTGAGAAAGGGCCTTGAATTGGAACGAGCGTGTGTGCATCTCAGATGCAACTCTCCCAGTATTTTTTCCCCACAACTCGAGCTCGAAGTTAATACCCTCGCACCAAAGACCTTAGTGAATCAAGATGCATAACGCCCATGCTATAAGGTCTTTGCCCGCACACTCAAAACTAAAAATATATATATAAAACCGATGCATACATATTTTTAATTAAATTAATCGTAGCTAAAATTTTCCAAACATCACAGTGTTATTGTTGTTTAACTAATTAAATTAAAAAACAAAACAAAAATTAACAAAGAGATAAAAATATGAAAAAGGCAAAACCAAAAACCTTTTCCTTTATTATTATTAAACAAAACACTTGTCGCCAAAACTCTAACAAATGAAAACTGTAAAGAGTTAATAACAACTAAAAAAAAGGAGAGTTTCCCACAAATTCTACTTGGAATGTCAATTTTGCACAAAAGAAACAAAGAACTAAGTAACTAAAAGATATATATGATATGATTACGATAACATATAATGCATATGTATATAGAAAAGCGTATATTTGGCAGACAGTGCGTTTCGGAATGTTAAAGGCAGCTAAATAGGATTGTTGAGCTTAGTTTTCTTTTACTTCCGTTTTGTGACAACTTACAGAAGTGTTCTGAGAGGTTTTAAAATCTACAAAAACTAATATTTCCCTATCCAACTAGTATATAGATTTTAATATTATATAAATTGTATTAATTTGTTTCTTACATTATCTTAAAATGTTTTAAAAACTTACTTAACTTAGCTTTTGTTTTGTATTTCTGGATTTTGATCCCAATTTAACTAGCTTAAGCATAATTTTGTGATTTCTTCAACCTGTTTGAGCTGTCCTATACTAATGAAACGCACTGTACTGTATCTTAAAGCAGTTGTGACAACACATCAAATTGGTTTCGCATTTCGTTCATCGCTGTCCGATGTCTTCCAACCGAAGTTGTATCGTTCGGATCGCACTGCAAGAGTTAGGTGACTCAGTGAAATCGATTGGAACCATTCCCCATACTATATACTATATATATATACTCACTTCCGACTCCGCAGAAGGTTGGCTATGTGCTTTTACAAACGTATATTTAGCTAAATGTCAGCGTAACCATTTAAATAATTATGCGAATCCGCAATGGGAGTGCAATTAAAGGCGAATTCTGAATTCCATTCGAATATGTGCGCTAGCTTATAAATGTTTAAAGATATCCACATATTTATATATGATTGTGTGGGAAAGATCTGAGGACAAGAGGAACTTGTTTTCCACTAACTACAAACAAAAAAAGAATGTGATTTTATAAGCAAATTCTTTACTACTTCGTTTGCAATTCAATTTCGATTTCAAGTAAAAACTTGTTAAAAATTATACAAGAAAATTACAAAAGAAAAAAAAAAAGACGTGAAAACCGAATAAAAATGCTAATGATAATGAAAATACTAGTATATATATGAGAATTATGATGTATGTATGCCAGACAGTGCGTTTCGGTGCTGTAAATTCCAATCGTTTATTGATCCAAGCTATAAATGTGCGACAACTGAAGGGAAATTTCTCTCTGTGTGTATGTGTGTGTGTGTGTGTGTGTGTCTGTGTGTTTGTAAATGCAAAATTAAGATTTATGCGCTGTGCCACTACTGAACTTACTGCTAACAAGAAAAACAATAATAATTGCATAATATATAAAAAAAATATATATATATTATTATTATATACACATCTAGAAAATGTTAGTTAAACTTGCAAAATTTTTAAACAAATAATGGTGGAGTGGAAGATTAATATAATCCAAGATTGATCATCCAGCATCCAGACATTAGCTAGCTGAACGAGTAGAGAAAGTTTTGAAATAGGAATAAGAAGGCAATCGGACTCACTTGCTGAAATGTGAATTAAGGGTTTTTTTTTAAATTTTTTCTATATTTATTCTATATATTTTCAAGATTTCCCTTAAAAATACATTCTATATTCTTTAATTCCTTAATAAAATGAATTTTGTATACCTTCTTTTAACAGATTTTGAAGCATACATCTTGTTTTTGGTAAAAATGTTGGTTTAAAAATTGCAGAAAAATATTTAAAAAATTGCGCAACATATAAAAATCAATTATATATTTTTCAAATACCTGAGAGAAATTAAACTAAATTAATTACCAATTTTTGCGAATTAACAAACGATTTTAAATGGTTCAAAGTTTTTTTTCTTTGAGTTTAACTTTTAAAAATGTCAGAAAATTGTTTTAAAAAAATTAGCAAATTAAACAAATGAGTTATATATTCTTACCAGACTTCAAATCACCTGAATGTATATAAAATTCTCAAATTCCCCATAAAAAAAATTTATTTTTGCCGCCTACTTTTAATCGAATTCTCAAGAGATATCATATTCCATGTTCTTTTTGCCAAATTTCAAATTTTTAAATTATTAAAAAAATATATAATTAATATTTCCCGCTACCCAATTCAAGTGTTTACAAGTCTCAGACCATATTTTAGCAAGTGAATGATTACGATAGTTATAAAAATACAATGATTAATCACTACGATGATAATGAAAACGTACTAACGGTTTGTTATAAAATGCTGTGCACACACAAATCCGACAGAGACAGACGACGGAAACGGAAATGAAAACCTAAAAAGATACTAAGACATTTGGTACACTGAGACGATTTCCCAGCCCGAACCAGGCCCCACATCTCTCACCCATAACTAATCCTTGAAAGCAAACAACATACACTGTATATATGGGATGATGCTACATACAAATATTTTCTTAGTAGATTTTTACAGCTTCCAGAACTATATATACACATATATATTGAAGAGGAAACTAACAAAATATACATATATAAAACAAATTGAAATTGAAATTGATATTGAACTTATTGAAAGCAAAAAAAACTAAATAAACCTAAACACGAACACACACACTTTTATTGTAATCGAAATCGATTCGAAATTATTGTAAAGTTGAATCATAAAAATCACAAACTGGAAGAAAATCCAAAACAAAAAACACAAAAACAAACAAAAAAATAAATAAAAATTAAAAGTTTAAAATTCTTTTTTTAATCCCAGGAAATGTTTTAAATATTAATATATTTTATATATTAGTAATAATCTAATTTCATGAGTTTATCTATAATTTGATAGACACTAAAAAGCAAATGAATCATTCCTGGGGCGACTCTTATCGCTGGGTTCACTTTATAGATAAGATCGCAATTCTTATCGTAAATGCGATAAGAGAATGGGTTTCCAGGGCGAGCATGGGAAAATCTGTGGGATTAGGAAGCTTAAGAAATTCTAATTCACTAAAGGGAAACTTTACTTTTTATATTCATTTTTATACCCTTGCAGGTTATCATAATTTTAGTCATAAGCTTGTAACGCAGTGAAGGAGCCATTTCCGACCCTATAAACCATATATATTCTTGATCAGCATCAAAATGCGAGTCGATCTAGCCGTCTCCGGACGAAAACAAAATTTTTCAAAAATTTGCGATTTTTGCAAAAAAAGGAAAGGGGTTACATCATTCAAATTTTCAAAAATTGGCCAAAAATTAATTTTTTTCAAATATTAAATTTAGGAGCCATTTCCGACCCTATAAACCATATATATTCTTGATCAGCATCGACAGCCGAATCGATCTAGCCACCTGTGGATAAAAAACAAATTTTTCAAAAATTTTCCATTTTCTAAAAAAAAGGAAAGGGGTTACATCATTAAAATTTTCAAAAATTGGCCAAAAATTAATTTTTTTCAAATATTAAATTTAGGAGCCATTTCCGACCCTATAAACCATATATATTCTTGATCAGCATCGACAGCCGAATCGATCTAGCCACCTGTGGATAAAAAACAAATTTTTCAAAAATTTTCCATTTTCTAAAAAAAAGGAAAGGGGTTACATCATTAAAATTTTCAAAAATTGGCCAAAAATCAATTTTTTTCAAATATTTAATTTAGGAGCCATTTCCGACCCTATAAACCATATATATTCTTGATCAGCATCGACAGCCGAATCGATCTAGCCACCTCCGGATAAAAAACAAATTTTTCAAAAATTTTCCATTTTTTGAAAAAAAGGAAAGGGGTTACATTATTAAAATTTTCAAAAATTGGCCAAAAATTAATTTTTTTCAAATATTAAATTTAGGAGCCATTTCCGACCCTATAAACCATATATATTCTTGATCAGCATCGACAGCCGAATCGATCTAGCCACCTCCGGATAAAAAACAAATTTTTCAAAAATTTTCCATTTTCTAAAAAAAAGGAAAGGGGTTACATCATTAAAATTTTCAAAAATTGGCCAAAAATCAATTTTTTTCAAATATTTAATTTAGGAGCCATTTCCGACCCTATAAACCATATATATTCTTGATCAGCATCGACAGCCGAATCGATCTAGCCACCTCCGGATAAAAAACAAATTTTTCAAAAATTTTCCATTTTTTGAAAAAAAGGAAAGGGGTTACATTATTAAAATTTTCAAAAATTGGCCAAAAATTAATTTTTTTCAAATATTAAATTTAGGAGCCATTTCCGACCCTATAAACCATATATATTCTTGATCAGCATCGACAGCCGAATCGATCTAGCCACCTCCGGATAAAAAACAAATTTTTCAAAAATTTTCCAATTTTTGAAAAAAAGGAAAGGGGTTACATCATTAAAATTTTCAAAAATTGGCCAAAAATCAATTTTTTTCAAATATTTAATTTAGGAGCCATTTCCGACCCTATAAACCATATATATTCTTGATCAGCATCGACAGCCGAATCGATCTAGCCACCTCCGGATAAAAAACAAATTTTTCAAAAATTTTCCATTTTTTGAAAAAAAGGAAAGGGGTTACATTATTAAAATTTTCAAAAATTGGCCAAAAATTAATTTTTTTCAAATATTAAATTTAGGAGCCATTTCCGACCCTATAAACCATATATATTCTTGATCAGCATCGACAGCCGAATCGATCTAGCCACCTCCGGATAAAAAACAAATTTTTCAAAAATTCTCCATTTTTTGAAAAAAAGGAAAGGGGTTACATCATTAAAATTTTCAAAAATTGGCAAAATTTTTAATTTTCTAAAATTTTAAATTGAGTAAGCAGAATTATTAATTTAACAAAAACTAACACAGAACCGTTTTCCGAATTGAAATTAATGCATTTTTGTCTTAGTTATTCGTTTTTTTAGTTGTCCAAAAAAATGATCATATAAACTGCAAGGATTTATTAGCTTCGACTTCCCAATGTTAGTTTCCTTTCTTTTTTTGATTTTAAATTTAAGTCTATTTCCTTTTTATTTATTTTTGTTGGTTAAATTAATTAAGCTTAAAAAAAAATTATGGCTATTGTTTATTCTTGCCTTATTTAATTCAAGTTTCTCAGGAATGTTCGTTCTATTTTTAATGTTAATTTTTTTTTGGAATAATGTTCATTTGCTCTTGAGATATTTATTTTCTAACCTCCGACTTTTCCTTCCATTTGCTATTGAAATATTTCTTTATTTCTAGGGTATTAATTTGCTATATGAATTAATTTTCTATAGCTTCCACTTAACCATCTTCCCAAAAAGTAAATTTCCTTATTCGGCTTGAGTTTTTCTAGTTAACAATAATTGTTGTTTTTATTTAACGTTTATCGTTTCATTGTTTTGTTATACTGCAGCTTAAAATTAATTATTAATTTCCATTTCTTGTTTTGTTTTTTGTGGGGTCATCAATTGGGAATCATAAGGTTTCTTTTGATTTGTGTTAATTGAAAATGGTTGCCTCGCTACACAGAAGCTTTGTTCATTCCTCCCTAACATTTCGTTTCGTGATTGGATTTGAATTAAAAAGAAGAGAATATATATAGAAATAAATACACTTACGTTACAGCAAACTATTGTACAATGTTTCCGTGTTTCCCTTTTGTTTTGGTTTGTACGCAGGCAAACTGTGCGGAAACTTGAATGTTTTGAATTGGGTTTTTCTCGAGTTTGTTGTTTAAAAAAATATATAGATGTACGCGTCTGGATCCGGGATCTGTAATTTGCATCTGTAGTAACTGCCTCGGCGAATGCCTCAAACTAAGTTGGTTTCAACCAGGGCTGTGTTTCTCCTTCTCTGCACAGATATACATTTGTTTATGTATATATTTGGAGAGGGAGAGCCACAGCCCTAGTTAAAATACTCAATATATATATATAGCTATACATATATCTCTGTAAATATGTCTATATGCGGCAGGACATTCAGTCCTAGTGCTTGCCCTTGCCCTTGCGGCTCTTTTGCTGTTGCCTCGTCGTCGTCGTAGTTGTGACCTCCTTGTCCTTATCCTCCTCGCTTTCCTTGCCTGAAAATATGAAAAAATAGTTTTTAGACAAATAATTTTCCTGGTTTAAATTTTCAATTACCTGCTGCAGCTTCTGTGTCCTCCAGCTGCACCTTCTCCAAGGCGGGCGTTAGCTCCACCACCAGCTTTTCATCCTCGACGCTCTCTTCCGGCTTCTGCGAGCTCCTCGCCTCGTGGACAACCACTTCGCCTTCTTCCTCCTCCTCCACATCCACCTCCTCCTCGACGACATGCGCCTCCTCGGCAATTACGCCATTCAGCACATTGACCGCCTCCTGGGCCATATTGGCCTGCGCCTGCCTACGCCTATGCTCCAGATCTCGCTTATAGTTCTGCGTCCACTCCACATGCTCCTTGTAATACTGGCCTACGGGTATGACAATCACCGAGATATCATCGACAGTGGCCGCCGCCTTGCTATCCGCCAGCCGCCAGTGTCCCGAATCGTTGATTTTACCCCGCGCCCGAGCCACCAGCTCCTGGGCGACCATCGTGTAGCGATGCTTCTCCGTGGGGTACTTGGAGAGCGTCTGGAAGACGGTGCGCGCAACGGACTCGTTCTCGGACACGTCCCACAGGCCATCGGTGGCCATCACCAGCACACCGTAGTCGCCGTCGCGATTATCCTCGTCGGGAATGCTTACCACCTGGGTGAGATCGCGCTGTCGGACATCGGGATGGGGCGTGAGGAACGGTTTGATCTGGATGCCCGTGTTGATGGCCAGCAGCTCGTGATCACCAAAGCCTCGCGTCACGCCCAGTGTGCCGAGCAGGCGACTTCGCTTTCCCTCGCCGTTCACCACCGGCATGCAGAGATCGTCCCGGGTGAGGGTCTTGTACGTCCAGCCGCGCATGGTCCCCTGCCGGCAGAGTATGCGCTGACCCATGTCCTTAATGTGCGGCCGCTTGGCATACTCCATGGCCACATAGTAGTTGCCCATCAGATGCGGCTTCAGCCGGGCCACGTTCAGCAGCCGTTCTCGCTCCGTCTCGGGTGTGTGATCTGCCGAGAACGGCACCGGATAGCAGCTGGCCTCCAGGGGATCCGGCTCGATGCCGGATTCTGACGCCGCTGTCGTGGCGGTTTCCTTTTGGTGCTTTCGCTGGCAGAGCACAGCCCGAGAATCACCGGCATTCGCCACATACATCTTGCCATCGATGAAGAGGGACACACAGGCGGTGCATCCGCCGGCATCTCTATATCGATCACTGTCCTGCGCTATCAGCGAGTCCATGTTGAAGAAGGCGCTCTCCAGCGCACCAATGATTAGCTCGTCCTTGGACACCCGTCGCTGGAAGTAGATGGGGTGCGGGAATGTGGGATTTAGCTTGCTGCCATCGCCACTGGCACTGTTCCCCTCCGATGAGGAGTCGCGCGGCAGAAGCAGCTCCAGGCAGTCCACCAGCTTCTCGTGCAGGATATGATGGAACTGATGCGAGGCGGCCAGCGCGGCACCGTAGCCAGCATGGCCATCGAAGATACCAAAGTATGTGTACGGTAGATCCGGGTGCTTGTGCTCCGGATCGGAGAGGACTTGCCTGTTAAGGGAGAGAAGAGAGATCTGATTAGGTATCATGAAGGCAACTTATAGAAGTGAAGTTATTGGGAGTTTTTCCCTTACTTGGGGTTACAAAAAGGGAAGTTATTCATCCTTAAGTATAAGTAAAATCACATAATCATAAGCCTTGTTCGACTATTATTATATTTGCATTATCTTTATAATTCCTTTCATTATCTTAAAAGTTTTAGTGCCCATCCCTGACCTATTTTACCTAAAATTAAGTGCAGATTGCATTAAAAGCATTTCCAAGTTCAAACTTAAACATTTTCCTTGATTTTTCTATGATTATAATTATAAAAACACTAGATATGCAATGAATCACACTACTTCCTGGGTTCTATTGTTTATTTCCGATAGGAATGTCACTCGAAAACCTATAAAAAGCCAGTCATTAATCATTTTTTATGGCCTCTACCCAATTATATATGTTTTTCCTATTATCCCCTATTGATTTTTAAATCCTATGAGAATCTATAGCAACTATGCTTGCTTTTGTTCTTGGTTACCCTAAGTAAAGTCTACTAAATCAAATTCCTATCTGCGACAAGTGCAAACAATCATCATGCCTGCGCTCCCCTGAGATTTTTCAAGTTCCAAGAAGAACAATAATAATGAGCAAACAGCACAACTCGCGAGGTTTTCGTGACGCAATCTTTAAATACAAAAAGAGTCCGAGAACAAATCTATTATTTTAAAAGAAATTCAAAGTTAAGAGAGGAAAATATGGGATTATTGTAAACAATTTTGAGTTGTACGAATAAAACGATGTAGAAACAAGCTAAACAGAGAGTAATCAGCGCAATTGAATGCACATATTTATAGAGCAAAACCAATTCAAAGAATATAAAATTAGGTTTTATGACCGCCATAAGGCAATAATCTAAATTTCTGGCATTAGAAGGAAACGGTTACAAACCGATAAGCAATATTTTTATCATTAAATTGGCAACAAAGCGTATATAGGGGGTATTAATAGAATGAGGGTAATGAATTCTAAGAAAGTTGGACTTAAGAGTTGTTTCTTATACATAATATTAAAATATTATATTCTCTCCTCTCATTAAAACGCTTAAAATAAACCTCAAAATGAACAAGAGTAAAAAACAGAGTGAGTGAATGAACAAGTAAACAACAAAGTGAACAACTGAACAGAAAGCTACTGAATTTGTTCCCTAACACAAAACACAAGCAACTTAAAGCCCCTACGAGGAGCATACGCTGCTCCTTCCGTTTAGTGCTTACCGGCAGAAGGCGCCCTGGTCCTCGTTCCACTCCGATTTGCCCGAGTTGACGCACTCGGCATAGCCAGTGCCCCATGGCAGCAGGTTAATGTCGCGCGGCACTATAATCGGTCGTACATTGTGATCGGCGGAGGCGCGCAACTCGTCGGGCGTGAGAAGTTGCAGGAATGGAGGTCGGGCGTAGGGAAACTTGTCCGGCATTGGGCCGCCGCCCCCGCTGCCGCTTCCTCCGCCTCCGCCACCAAATCGCAGCCGCTGGTGGCCGCTGTGATGGTGCTGGTGATGACCGCGCTCCCGCTCGCCGCTGCTGATGCCCGGAAGCGGTGGCAAGTCCGGTGCAATGGCCGAGATAAAACGTTCCTTGAAGTTGCTAAACATTTTCCTTCCTGCTTCGATCCTTGGGGGTCCTTGGGCCTCGCTGCTGCTGCTGCACGCTCTCTCTCTCTCTCTGTCTCGCTCACTCCCACTGACGTGGCGAGCTTGCGTTTATGTTGTTGTTTGCCTCCTTTATCCGCTGTCGCTGCCGTTGCCGTTGCCACTGACGCTGCACTTCCCGGTCGCAGGAGGGGAAAAGGGTGTGCTACGTGGTAATTATCGATCTGCCGATCTGCTGCGCTTAGCTACGGGGCGGCCGAGTTGCTGGCTGATCGGCGTCAACTTTGCGGATATAGTTTTTTTTTTGCGTGTTTTTGCCGTTGTTAAAAAATAAATCGATTAGCACCATCAGTGTGGCCGTTCGAGCAGCTCTTGAAAATACCAGGGTTCCAAAATGTGACAGCTTGAGCTAAACTACTAGTTAAAATAATCGTGCAATCTGTGGAATTATAAGAATTAAAGGAATAATTAACTATAAAGATAAAATGAATGAATTAATTGAATTAACATCACTTATTAAGTAAATTTACTTTGAAAGATATTAGACATGTTCTGTGCATTTACAAAAGCTAGCGCTTTGCAATACTAAAAAATACCAACGACAGCAAAAAAATACTGCACAGTGGCAGCTAATCGGGTTATCGATTGTGAGGCAAAATACCAAATAAGTGTTAGTTAAGTTTATTTTAGATATAAATGTTGACTAACCCGCAAACCAGTTTGAATTTGAAATCTGAATGAAGTTTTATTTAATTATTGCATTATTTTTTATCAGCAGATCCCAGCACAGCGAGCTGCGTGATGTCATTATCAAATCCAACGCCTCGGGCATTGCTTTGGATCAGCAAAAGGTTGACCAGTACATCAAGGCCATGTCATTGAATGGCAGCGAGAAGGTTTGCTTTTCCCAATTTCGATGAGCTTTTGACGGTTTTTACTAATTTTTATTTCGCAAATAGGTTAATACCGAAAAGCTGGCGGCCATGTGGATGTATGCTACTCAAATGGGCAGCCTGCCGCCGCCAACAATCCGGAAATTGACGCCGCCATCGCGTCAAATAATGCTTATTCCCTCAACGGCCGGAAGTGGGGTAAGATGAATGCTTGCTTTTTCGATTTTTCGGTTATTAAAAGATCTGTATGTCCTCCTTCCAGCTGGCCCCACCGCCACCCACACGAATGCCACCGCAGCCACCGCCGCCCGGCGCCGGAGCTGGCCTATTGCTACCTGTGCCGCCGCCACTGATGCCGGCTCAGTATCGGGGAATGACACTGCCTTATATTCGAGCTGGACCCCCGGGAGCCGGCATGATCTACGCCCATCCGGCCAGCTTGAGCGGCACCTATCGCACCCACAAGAGCACCAAGTCGGCGGAAATGAACGGTCAGCGGCGGCGCCGGCGAGCTGGAAAATCGGATGCCAATCGGCGGCAGCGTCGCAAATCGGAAGCGGATGTCCTCGACGGCGAGGGAGCGCCGAACTTCCAGTATACCGGACTGGACCGGGCCATAGCGGATAGCTTCTTGGCGCGACAGGAGCAATCGCAGGCGGGCAGCAGTCACGTCGATTATTCGTCTTCCGCATCCTCGGAGCTGTACGGCGGCCAGAGGTCCTCTTCCAAGACAAAGATTGTCTGCCGTGATGTGGTCATGTAATCTGGGGATTGTCGCAATCGAAATTGATACCGAAGTGAAGTCGAAGATCAAGTCCAAGTCGTATCTATATAATCCATCGAACTATTCCCTCTCCCCTCCCCCCTTTTGTACATATATCTCTTCCCCAAAAAATAATCATAAAAGTTCTCTGGATTTGCTTCCTGTTTTTCGAATACCCTTTCAGAACCCTATTTCTCTATTTCTCTTCCTAATTTTATTCTATTCCCAAATGCGTATTAATATTAAGACATTTATATATATATATGAATCGAATAAAGTTGTATTAAACATACTTAATCATATATTTCAATTGAGTTTTTGAAAAATTTTGTTTGCAATACATTGTTATATTTTCAGTGGGTGAACTATAATTAAATATAATTAAATATAATTAACTAATTAATTAATTATATATAATGTATTATCCATTAAAACATAATAACATAAACATATTACCCTTTTTATACCCTTGCAGGGTATTGTAATTTTAGTCAAACGCTGTGAAGGAGTCATTTCCGACCCTATAAACCATATATATTCTTGATCAGCATCGACAGCCGAATCGATCTAGCCACCTCCGGATAAAAAACAAATTTTTCAAAAATTTTCCATTTTTTGAAAAAAAGGAAAGGGGTTACATCATTAAAATTTGCAAAAATTGGCCAAAAATGTAATTTTTTTAAATATTGAATTTAGGAGCCATTTCCGACCCTATAAACCATATATATGGTATTCTTGATCAGCATCGACAGCCGAATCGATCTAGCCACCTCCGGATAAAAAACAAATTTTTCAAAAATTTTCCATTTTTTGAAAAAAAGGAAAGGGGTTACATCATTTAAATTTTAAAAAATTGGCCAAAAATGTAATTTTTTTAAATATTAAATTTAGGAGCCATTTCCGACCCTATAAACCATATATATTCTTGATCAGCATCGACAGCCGAATCGATCTAGCCACCTCCGGATAAAAAACAAATTTTTCAAAAATTTTCCATTTTTTGAAAAAAAGGAAAGGGGTTACATCATTAAAATTTGCAAAAATTGACCAAAAATGTAATTTTTTCAAATATTAAATTTTGGAGCCATTTCCGACCCTATAAACCATATATATTCTTGATCAGCATCGACAGCCGAATCGATCTAGCCATCTACGGCAACAAAAAAAATTTTTCAAAAATTTTCCATTTTTTGAAAAAAAGGAAAGGGGTTACATCATTAAAATTTTCAAAAATTGGCCAAAAATTAATTTTTTTCAAATATTAAATTTAGGAGCCATTTCCGACCCTATAAACCATATATATTCTTGATCAGCATCGACAGCCGAATCGATCTAGCCACCTCCGGATAAAAAACAAATTTTTCAAAAATTTTCCATTTTTTGAAAAAAAGGAAAGGGGTTACATCATTTAAATTTTCAAAAATTGGCCAAAAATGTAATTTTTTTAAATATTAAATTTAGGAGCCATTTCCGACCCTATAAACCATATATATTCTTGATCAGCATCGACAGCCGAATCGATCTAGCCATCTCCGGATAAAAAACAAATTTTTTAAAAATTTTCCATTTTTTGAAAAAAAGGAAAGGGGTTACATTATTAAAATTGTCAAAAATTGGCCAAAAATTAATTTTTTTTTAATATTAAATTGAGTATGCAAATTTATTAACCTAATAAAAACTAACATAGGAAAGCTTTCCGAATTAAAATTAATGCATTTTTGGCTTAGTTATGAGTTTTTTAAACTATGATTTGTTGGAAAAATTCGTATATGGAAATAGCAATAAATATTAATTTAAAGAATGCGAATTTTAAACTTAGTTATGATTGATTTCTAATTCGATTATATAACTCAATTGCTAACTGCAAGGGTATTTAATTGACGGAGTAAATTCCCTTTTTTGTTTTAAATAATTTGAAAACTTCAGATATTTGTTAGATACTTTACTTAACAAACAGTTGACATTTATATAAAATTAGTACAGTTTATGTAATTTTTTTAGCTGCTCTCGTAGGTAGTGTAATCTATATAAAATCCATAGAAAATGATTAGTTCCCCGTGGGATTCCCCTAGAAATCCTCATCGCTGTGATGCTCCGCCTTGTTGGCCGTCTTTGGGCGCAGCGGCAGTTCGCCGGTTAATTTTGAAATGCTAATGTCATCAATCGAGTTGAGATCAACTGGCCAGGGTTATATAAAAAATTAATAATATATATTATTTATAATGTTAGAGCAACTCACAATCATCATCGCCGGCTGCCAGGGCCATGTTGCTCATCCCGCTGATGCCACTGATGCCGCTGATGCCGCTCATGCCGCTCATGCCCATGATCTCGCCCACGTCCAGTTCGCTGTCGGAGCTGCCAAAGCTGCTGTCATCGTCCCGGGAGTTGAGACCAATGCGTCCATTTCGGCCATTGCCACCAGCCTCATTGCCAGCCCCAGCTCCTGCTCCTGCTCCTGCTCCAGCTGGAGCTCCTGCTCCCCTTCTGCTGGCCCGGGCTGCCCGTGCCTCTTCGCCTCCAGCCGCTGCTCTGCCTAAGGACGAAAGATTTATGCATTTATTTAAATTTAAATAAATTTAAATTAGCTAAATCCTTGCTCACCTGCTGCCGCTCCCTTCCTGCTCCTACCCGTGGTGGGTCTGATCCTGGAGGTGGCCGTGCCAGGACGCTTGCCCGGCCCCACCACGCCATTCTGCTGAAGCAGCAGCAGCTTATCCTCATCCCTAATGTCGGGTATTTCCGAATCCAAGCCAAAGACACTGCGTCCATTCACGACCATGTCAAGGCGACCCGAACCGGAGCCATCCTCCCGGTTGCCGCCGCCGACCTCCTCCTCATCGTCCAGGTCATCAACATCCCCATCATCATCGTCATCGTTGCCCTCCTCCTCGTCATCGTCCTCGATGAGTCCTTCGGGTATAAAGGGCATGGAGCTCTCCGCCGGCTTCTGCAGCACCGGCGAGGCAATGGGCGTGGCCCGTTTCGTCCGCATCTCCAGCTGGGATCTCAGTGCATCGCGGACATGGAGCCGCAGGAAATAACGCTGGAACAGCTGCTGCAGCTCCTTCTCGCAGTCCTCGAACTCGGCCATATGCGCGGGCCGGATGCGATGCAGTGCCTCCAGCCGCTGGCGGGTTCGTTCCAGCTCCGCGCGCCGACGCTGCAGCTTGGAGCCCAAGGCATTCAGCTCCACCTTGGCCGCCTCCAGCTGGGCGCGGCTCGATTGCAGGCGCACCTGGCTGGCCTGGATGGCATTCTTCAGGGTCCGCTCCACGCTGAGCAGCTCCAGCGGTCGCTGGGCCTGGGCCAGGCGCTGCTCCTTGTGCAGCAGCTCCTTGGTGAGCAGGTCGTGGAGCGTGGCGCCGCGTTGCGTGAGATCTGTGGCCAGTTCGCGGGCACGTCGCAGCTCCTCCATTTTGTCGCCAATGTCGACGGGATTGAGGCTGCGGTATTGGTCCCGCTGCTGCTGCTCCTGCTCGTCCTGGTCGGCCGGCTGACCGCCAGAGTCCTCCACTTGACCGGCGCCCGGGGCCGTCAGCAGGCGGGTGATCTTCTGCAGCTCCGCCGCCGTCACAGCGGCGGCTGCATAGAGCTTGCGGGGATTCAGGCGGATGGCCGCCTTGGTCACAAAGAACTCGGTGGCGGAGCGGACGAGCAGGATGCGCTGCTCCTCGGTGTCCACGCCGCCGGGCAGCGTCGAGCCGGGCTCCATCAGCCCGGACAGCCATTGGAGCAGCTCGGCCACGATGTGGAAACTGGCCAGGCTCCCATGGGGATTGGCCAGAGCCTGGAGGGGGAATACCCGCGGAAAGCCCAGCAATTTCAGCTGCTCGCCGAGATCTGTCAGGACGAAGGTGTTACTTGGTGTCGCTTTGGGGGAATTTCGCTGCCACTCTCACCTCGCACATCCTTGAAGGACATTCCTGGAACTGGTCCTAGCTGCTCAGCTGCTCGCCTGCAATTGCATTTTCGCCGCCGTCATTTGTTGTGGTCCCTCGGCTTGGTCTTTGTTTGCGCCAACGGAGTCCAAGTTGAAGGTTGCCCCGGCAACGGGCAGTGCACTGACAGAAAAAGCTAAGGGGATCTTATTTATAATTTTAACAAATTGCTTAAGTGCTGAAAATATATTTTAAATAATATAGAATAATAAAATAACTAGCATTAAGTGGGAAATAAATATATTTGAACTGAACAGAAAACAAATGATGGTTTTTATTCTTTATAAAAATTACTTACAAATTTTAAATACTGAAAAATTAAAGCAATCAAATATTGTTTTAGAAAACAATGAAATCAATCAACAAATTCAAGTTAGTAAATATTTGCTAAAGAAATATACATATTATTTATTATATTAAATATATAAAGATTGTTAAAAAAGCTAATTGTTTTATAGTTTGAATTTTGCTAAAATTTCTTAAATTTTAATTTTTTAAATACATCATAAATTAAGTTTTTTTTATATATATTTAATTTATTTATAATACCGAAGGCGGTTATTTTTTAATCAGTTTTATTTATGCCTAAAATATAAATATATTACCTTGATTTTTAATTGAAAATGTTACTACAAATTTACAAAACAAAATTCTAAATTATCTATATATAATATATATATTGAAATATATATATAATATAGATTTTTTCTCCCAGTGTTCCCCTGCCAATTGTGACTAATTTCCCTTCGATTGCTTTGGTCAGCCAACACACACAGAGTTCACCTAGACAACCGTTGCGGGGCTCGTTTTTCCACCACTTTTCTTCCTTCTCCACTTTTTTGGGAAATTCGGGAAGGGGGCGGTATCTACGTAATTGTTGTATTTATTTTTTTATGGATACTTGTGAGATTTCTCTGGGAAATTGACCTAACCTGTTGCCTGCGTTGGTCATGTAATTAAAACTAGCCAACTTTCCCTTGATTTTTCCTCTACTTTACGTTCTTGGCTGCTTTTGACAAGGCCTAGATTTTTATTTAATTTCCGCTGACAGATTTTCTTGTGTGTCTGACACATTTTAATCTGCGAAAATCAATTAATTTGCGCTTCCGGCGATTAATTGATAGAATAAACCAGCTTTGACGACGCATAAATATGGATTTATAATATTTTTCATTTCAAACTCTCTTTAAAAACATCCTACAGAATCCTACAAAAGTGTTGCCTGAACATTTTTTATTTAAGAATATATATCATTTATTTTTGATATATTTTTTATAATTAATCTCACCTTCCGGCGATTAATTTCCATAAAAAACAGCTCTGACGAAGCACAAATATTTTATTTTTAGTTTTATTTAAAAAAGCAACAACCTTTTTTTGCTGCCATTAAATATTATATTTAATATTGTATTTTTTATATATAAAAATTTCGCTTTTTGTAAAAATCTGGCAAAAAAAAGGACCATAATTATGGAATTTTAATTATTACAAAGTATATTAATTTTAGTCACAAGCTTGAAACTGTGTGAAGGAGTCATTTCCGACCCTATAAACCATATATATTTTTGATCAGCATCGATAGCCGGATCGATCTAGCCATCTACGGCAACAAAAAAAATTTTTCAAAAATTTTCCATTTTTTGAAAAAAAGGAAAGGGGTTACATCATTAAAATTTGCAAAAATTGGCCAAAAATTTAATTTTTTTAAATATTAAATTTAGGAGCCATTTCCGACCCTATAAACCATATATATTCTTGATCAGCATCGACAGCCGAATCGATCTAGCCACCTCCGGATAAAAAACAAATTTTTCAAAAATTTTCCATTTTTTGAAAAAAAGGAAAGGGGTTACATCATTAAAATTTGCAAAAATTGGCCAAAAATTTAATTTTTTTAAATATTAAATTTAGGAGCCATTTCCGACCCTATAAACCATATATATTCTTGATCAGCATCGACAGCCGAATCGATCTAGCCACCTCCGGATAAAAAACAAATTTTTCAAAAATTTTCCATTTTTTGAAAAAAAGGAAAGGGGTTACATCATTAAAATTTGCAAAAATTGGCCAAAAATTTAATTTTTTTAAATATTAAATTTAGGAGCCATTTCCGACCCTATAAACCATATATATTCTTGATCAGCATCGACAGCCGAATCGATCTAGCCACCTCCGGATAAAAAACAAATTTTTCAAAAATTTTCCATTTTTTGAAAAAAAGGAAAGGGGTTACATCATTAAAATTTGCAAAAATTGGCCAAAAATGTAATTTTTTTAAATATTAAATTTAGGAGCCATTTCCGACCCTATAAACCATATATATTCTTGATCAGCATCGACAGCCGAATCGATCTAGCCACCTCCGGATAAAAAACAAATTTTTCAAAAAATTTCCATTTTTTGAAAAAAAGGAAAGGGGTTACATCATTAAAATTTGCAAAAATTGGCCAAAAATTTAATTTTTTTAAATATTAAATTTAGGAGCCATTTCCGACCCTATAAACCATATATATTCTTGATCAGCATCGACAGCCGAATCGATCTAGCCACCTCCGGATAAAAAACAAATTTTTCAAAAATTTTCCATTTTTTGAAAAAAAGGAAAGGGGTTACATCATTAAAATTTGCAAAAATTGGCCAAAAATTTAATTTTTTTAAATATTAAATTTAGGAGCCATTTCCGACCCTATAAACCATATATATTCTTGATCAGCATCGACAGCCGAATCGATCTAGCCACCTCCGGATAAAAAACAAATTTTTCAAAAATTTTCCATTTTTTGAAAAAAAGGAAAGGGGTTACATCATTAAAATTTGCAAAAATTGGCCAAAAATGTAATTTTTTTAAATATTAAATTTAGGAGCCATTTCCGACCCTATAAACCATATATATTCTTGATCAGCATCGACAGCCGAATCGATCTAGCCACCTCCGGATAAAAAACAAATTTTTCAAAAATTTTCCATTTTTTGAAAAAAAGGAAAGGGGTTACATCATTAAAATTTGCAAAAATTGGCAAAAATTTTAATTTTTTTAAATATTAAATTTAGGAGCCATTTCCGACCCTATAAACCATATATATTCTTGATCAGCATCGACAGCCGAATCGATCTAGCCACCTCCGGATAAAAAACAAATTTTTCAAAAATTTTCCATTTTTTGAAAAAAAGGAAAGGGGTTACATCATTAAAATTTGCAAAAATTGGCCAAAAATGTAATTTTTTTAAATATTAAATTTAGGAGCCATTTCCGACCCTATAAACCACATATATTCTTGATCAGCATCGACAGCCGAATCGATCTAGCCACCTCCGGATAAAAAACAAATTTTTCAAAAATTTTCCATTTTTTGAAAAAAAGGAAAGGGGTTACATCATTAAAATTTGCAAAAATTGGCCAAAAATTTAATTTTTTTAAATATTAAATTTAGGAGCCATTTCCGACCCTATAAACCATATATATTCTTGATCAGCATCGACAGCCCAATCGATCTAGACACCTCCCGATAAAAAACAAATTTTTCAAAAATTTTCCATTTTTTGAAAAAAAGGAAAGGGGTTACATCATTAAAATTTTCGAAAATTGGCAAAAATTTTAATTTTTTTTAAATTTAAATTGAGTATGCAGATTTATTAACCTAATAAAAACTAACATAGGAAAGGTTTCCGAATTAAAATTAATGCATTTTTGGCTTAGTTATGAGTTTTTTAAATTTTTTATTTGTTGGCAAAATAATCAAATAAATATATCGATAAATATTTATTTCAAGAATGCGATTCCTAACTGCAGGGTTTCGGTTTACTTTCCAATTTTCAAATTTGAAAGTGGGAACTTTCACAAGAGCTCTGCACACTTGATTAAATTTACAAAACCTCAAAGGAAGTGCTGCCACTATATTTTAAATAAATCAATATATATATATAGATATATATTATAATTAATATACGCTTTAAGCAATTAATTTACAGAATGAACAAAATTGGCGGAGTTGTAAAAATTGTTTTAAAAGACAGACCAATTTTTAAAGTTATCTTAACTTTAACAAAATCTTATCAAATTCTAAAATCGATTGAATTTAACAATTTTACATAATTTAAGATTATCCAAGTAGGCCTTGGCCCTGCTTAACAAGCTCTATGCAAAAACAATTTGACATCAATCAATTGTAGTCACTGCTGAAACGAGAACGTTTTCCTGGAAAAAAATCTCTCCGAAAAAAAAACCCTTTCAAAAATCTTCAAGAATCCATTGATCGCATTAAAAATGGCACCCAAGAAACGCATTTCACGGATCCCCACACGCGCTGTGGCCCCGTTGCCGGAGGCCATCGATGGCACCAGTCGTTCCATTGGCATCCAGACGGATCCCGAGCCAAGCCCACAGTGCGGGCCCCAGCCGACGAAGCGCCAGAAGATTCTGGAGAAGATCAAGCAGCTGCGCAAGGCCAAGAAGTCGGATGCGGCCACCACGGATATGGATACCTCGGAGGCTACTTCCTCGGCTGCCACTTCCTCGGCTGCGGCTTCATCGTCCTCCTTGCCGCTCAAATCGGTTGCTCAATCTGGCAAATCCTTTGAGCCTGGCCCGAATGAGAAGGCCTGCCAGGTGAAGGAGTCCGAATTGGGGCCCATCCGGGAGCGCCCCAAGTCGGACTTTGCCATCAAAATGGAGTTTTTGAAGAGCGAGGTGGACCGTCGCCGCGTCGAGTCCATCATGTGGGACATCAATCGCTTGGATGTCCTGGATGAGATGATTAACCACGATCCGCCGCCACGTTGGTCAGCAGCCTGTGACATGTGGATGGAAGTGGATCAGTTGGAGGCTCGCATCGAGGCCTTTGCCAAGGAGGAGGAGCAGCTGGGGACCGATGTCCTGAAAAACAGCAAGTATCGTGGAGAAAAGGAATGCTCAGATACTGAATAATGTTAACAAAAATATACATCCTATGCTAAACAATTTAAGGCATTCGTTTGGGAGTTTTTCTTAAATTTTTAAATGCTTAATTAAGTAGTGACAAGCTGTCAAGGGATTGTATTATTTTTTCCATCAAAAGCCTACTTCATTTTCCTGGAAAGTAAAGCAATTCAGTTAACGAGCTTAGTATTTATTAGGCTTATTTATTAATTGGTTTTAGCTTTCTTATATATTTTTTAAGCTTTCAAATATGTTTCATATATAAAAATATTTTATATAAATTTTTTTCTATTACCCCAAAATTTTTATTATCTGATTTCTAAGAGCTTATTTAATTTTCCGGGAGCCTTTAAATTATTTTACTATTTATTAAGGCATTTGAAAATATTTTAAATTAGTTTTACTTAAATATTTAGAGGTCTATATAATTTCTATATATTTTTTAAAACCTTTCAGCTAGCTATTAAATTTTTAAAGGAAGTAAGTCTCACAAGCCAGAGATTTATTTTTTCTGCATAGTTGAATTGAGTTTCTTTATTTTCAATGCATAAATTTATTATTTTAATTAGTTTTCGCTTATTTTTGAAGGCAAAAATCCTATTTTTTTTTAGGTTTTTAAAAACTTATTTAACTTTCTGAGAAGGTAAGCAAAGAAAACCATTGAGTTTAATGGAGTTTATTATTGTTTAATGCATCTGTTAATTATTTCTATTGTTTTCCATGGGTCTACAATATTTTTCTATATTTTTTAGAACACCAAAACCTAATTCCTTGATTCAATTTTCCTGCAAGGTAAGCCCAGCAAGCCTGAGATTTGCCCTCTCAAAGAAGTTTCTTATTTTTAAAAGCATCTATTTATTACTTTTATTAGTTTTGTTTATATTTTTTAATCTCAGAGATTCATTATATTTTTGTTTAATATTTTTCTTGAGCTCATTTAATTTTCCTAGTAAGTAAAACCCAGCAAAGCCATAGATTTTCTCTACCATTCTCAAGTGAGCATATAAATTGCAAGATAAAAGGCCTTGATTTATGGTCAAAGGCATACGGATACGGAAGGATATTCTTCCTGCAGTCCTTCTCTGGCTTTTAATTGCAATTCAAGTGGTGTGAATCGCTTGTTACCATATGAATGCCCCTGACTCGCGGCGATGACAGGCACTCACCCGGGATCCTTGGCACCGGCCAGGCGCACTTGGAGTGTGTGTGTGTGTGTGCTTGGCCTCTGCTCCTGGATCCTCTGCTTCCTTCTGGGTCCTGGGTCCTGGGTCCTTGGTCCTTGGTCCTTGGTCCTTGGCTTTGGGTACTGGGTACTGGGTCCTTCAGAGCTGCCTTGGCCCATGCTTAATCAGTTGACAGGCAACTCGTTGCCACGCCCCATGTGCCACACCCACACCCACGCCCGAGCCCATTTCCATTTCCATTCACATGGCCGGGCACATCTTGCCGGGCTTTTGGCCATGCGTGAGTCTTTGTGCATATTTAAGCAGCAAGGTGGCGGCGACGGCGGCGGCGGCGGGTCCTTCGGGTGGCGCAAGGATGTGCCGGATCCCAGGCCCAAACCTCAGCCATCCATGTCAGTTGGCCTGCATTTGACGAATTTTCACGCGTCACGCATTTGCAGTGACCTCAAGGCTCAAAGGCTTCCTTCCTCGCACACATCCTTCCTCCCCCCAATCACATGTCACGGTCGCCAGGCTGTTTACACCGCCATATAATTAGCTTTATAAATTGGAAATTGGTATTTGGAAAACGGAAGCTTGTACAGATTTAATTTAAGTTTTTAAAATAATATTTTAAAATATATTAATAAAATTATATAGGTGGAGCAAGTTGTATTATCATGTTGAATGGAATAAATCAAGCTAGAATTTTGTTTCTATAAATAAATGGGTTAATTAGTGTATAAATTAAAAATATATATGGGACATATATTTTAAAAATATATTAATATGTAAATAATTTAATTTAATATAGTATTATATATAATAAATAGTAATATTGTACTTATTTATAACATAAATATATAAAATAATTTATGTATCATACATAGCTCAATGTTTTTATTATTCCCTTGAAAAGAATTACTTAACCAAGCATTAAATAAATCTAGAAAATTAAATATATATATTTTTAATCACTCAATAATTAATTTGAATTTTTTTTAAGCTAAAAATATTTTTTTTATATTTTAACACCATTTCCCCTAAGTAATGCCAAATATTTCCCCTTGATTTCTTCTTTCTGTTAAAATAACAATTTATAAAATACTTTTGGAGCTCTTGTAATTATTTAATTTAATTTTTTAATTAATTCTGTTAAATATTTAAATATTGTTTAACTTTTTATTTAATTCTATATTTAATTTTGTATTCAATTCCCCATTTTTGTGGGCATAAACATGGCCTAAATGTGCGCAGATAGTGCGTGTGTGAATGATATGCGTAGGAGGCTGCCCCAACTCGTATCCTTTCCCCTCCTGCGTGATGTTTCGGTGTTTATACACCGGGAACCGGAGGGAAGGGGGACTGAGGAACTGAGCAGCCTCACCATCACTACACCATCACCATCACCATCACCATCACCATCGCCTGGCAGATGCGAAGGCATCTTAGTTGGTTCTATCAACTCCATTGGCCTCGTCATTTGGTGGCCGGCGTCGGCTTGCATGTACTTATGTCAACATGTGCATATATTTGCATTGCCCCCGGGGTGTCGTCGCACTGTCCGACTGCGCTTTTCCCGCATTTTCCGCTTGTGCAGGTCAACTAGAGCTTTTCCAGATGATGGTAGCTTGCTTAGCTAAGCTTGTTTTTAGGTTGTATTGAAAACATTTTAGTCATTGGACTAATTATTTATTTTGTTTTAGGTTGTATTAAATATATTTAAGTACTTATACTATAATTATTTATATATTGTTTTTTTATATTTTTTTAGAGGCTTAACTAGTTTTTTTAATGTGTTTTTATTAGTCTTGAATTAAATGTTTGAAATCTTTCTTTATAAGAAAAGCTTAGTTCGGGAAACGAAAATTTCAATACCCTTGCAGTTTGCAATTAAATTATAGAATCGAATCAATAATCTATATTTTAATACAACAATTTTTACGACAAATCAATATTTAAAAAGCTCATAACTAAGCTTAAAGACCATTAATTTTAATTCGGAAAGCTGTTCTATGCTATTTTTTATTAGGTTAATAAATCTGCATACTCAATTTAAAATTTTAAAAAAATTAATTTTTTTCCATTTTTTGCAAATTTTAATGATGTAACCCCTTTCCTTATTTTCAAAAAATGGAAAATTTTTGAAAAATTTGTTTTTTATCCGGAGGTGGCTAGATCGATTCGGCTGTCGATGCTGATCAAGAATATATATGGTTTATAGGGTCGGAAATGGCTCCTAAATTTAATATTTAAAAAAATGTGAATTTTGGTCAATTTTCGTAAATTTTAATGATGTAACCCCTTTCCTTTTTTTGAAAAAATTGAAAATTTGTGAAATTTTTTGTTTTTTGCCGGAGATGGCTAGATCGATTCGGCTGTCGATGCTGATCAAGAATATATATGGTTTATAGGGTCGGAAATGGCTCCTAAATTTAATATTTAAAAAAATTACATTTTTGGCCAATTTTTGCAAATTTTAATGATGTAACCCCTTTCCTTTTTTTCAAAAAATGGAAATTTTTTGAAAATTTTTTTTTGTTGCCGTAGATGGCTAGTTCGATTCGGCTGTCGATGCTGATCAAGAATATATATGGTTTATAGGGTCGGAAATGACTCATAAATTTAATATTTAAAAAAATTACATTTTTGGCCAATTTTTGAAAATTTTAATGATGTAACCCCTTTCCTTTTTTTCAAAAAATGGAAAATTTTTGAAAAATTTTTTTTGTTGCCGTAGATGGCTAGATCGATTCGGCTGTCGATGCTGATCAAGAATATATATGGTTTATAGGGTCGGAAATGGCTCCTAAATTTAATATTTGAAAAAAATTAATTTTTGGCCAATTTTTGAAAATTTTAATGATGTAACCTCTTTCCATTTTTTCCAAAAATGGAAAATTTTTGAAAAATTTGTTTTTTATCCGGCAGTGGCTAGATCGATTCGGCTGTCGATGCTGATCAAGAATATATATGGTTTATAGGGTCGGAAATGACTCTTTCACAAAGTTTCATGCTTTTGAATTATTATACCCTGCAAGTGAATTAAAAAATGTAAATTGTTTTTAATATTTACAAAAATTAGTTTTTTTCAATATACAGCCGATAATCGATATTTTAATGCTGCACTCAATAAAAATTTTATATTTTGTTTGATACGTAGGAAATGATACGACTTTAGTTTTAAAAATATTTCAATAGAAAAAGAAAAAATATAAATAAATGAATAGAAATTTATTGATATATTTCCATCGATAATCTTGATATTTTCGCATTAAAATCGATATATTTCAATATTTAAAAATTCGATAAAATAAACTTGGCCATATTTTTGATATTTTCCCCGATATACTTATCATATAGAACTGATAACTTGCCTGGACATCACTGAGCTGAATGAGGCGTGGCAGATGTGTGTTTCTGGGTGGTGTGTGTGGCAGTGTGTGTGCGTGTTGTGCGAAAGTGGGTTTTGTGGGCTGATGGCACTGGCCCACTTGCAATGCGCTAAACTTCCGCTGAGGTTCTTCCGTTGCCGTTGCCAGAGCCGGAGCCAATCTGCATCAGACTACAAACAGGCATTGAGTCACGCACACCGGCACAAAGGGGTTAAACGGGTTGCCTCAACGCCGAAAGGGGTTAAGAGTTTGGTGCAAAAACAAACAATGAATGAAACTGGAAACTGGAAACTGGGGAAGGACCAGAGGAGACATCAACCGATTTAATTTGGAAATAATAAACATTTCACTTAGATTTAAATCACTTCGAATTGTGGTAAATATTAAATATTTACACACGTTAATTTATATATATATTTTTTTTTGGTTACATTATATCCTCCCCACAGATACACAGCTGAATGAATGATTTAATTTAGTTGGCCTCGGGTGAAATAGTCGCTGTGTTTAGCGTGATAACACATTACGAATGGCCTTGCTTATTTAATTTAATTTAATTTGAATGCCAGCACGCAGCACGAATGTCCTGTCATTAGCAGGCGCTCTTGATCCTCCTTTGTGGTTTTTCCCGGGGGGCGGTAATCCATTGTGTGTGTGCGTGGAAATTGTTGTTTTTAGTCGCATCCATGTTTGTTGTCAAATCAATGCTGCATAAATAAATATTTCGCATTAACATTTACCAAGCCCCCCGCCCCTCTCTCTCTCTGCTATTTGCATTTTTTCCTTGTGTGAAACAGCCTATAAATTAGGCCCTCTGAAGGACTACAATTGGTAATTAGGTCTAACTACTTGCTGGTTGGAATATAAGCTGGTTTTAAAATGTTTTTATTTTGATATTGAAATGATGGAAAATTAAACGAAAAGGGATTTTTTTTAGTAATTATATACTGATATTTTTGTAGAAAATATATTGAGAAAGGATTCATAGGAATTTATATTTAGAAATATTGGGTTTTATTTTAATATCTGTGAGAAAGCTATAGCTTTCAGGCTATTTTCAATTGATTAATCTATATTATATAAGATTTTTTGAACTATATTTTAAAGATATTCTATATGTTTTAAAGATGCTGCATTTTTATTATTTATATTTGTCCATATAAGTAGATTTTTATTTGTAATTTGTATACCCTTTTAGAATGTTATAATTTCAGTCAGAAGCCAAAAACTAAGCGAAGGAGTCATTTCCGACCCCATAAACCATATATATTCTTGATCAGCATCGACGGCCGAATCGATCTAGCCACCTCCGGATAAAAAACAAATTTTTCAAAAATTTTCCATTTTTTGAAAAAAAGGAAAGGGGTTACATCATTAAAATTTGCAAAAATTGACCAAAAATGTAATTTTTTTAAATATTAAATTTAGGAGTCATTTCCGACCCTATAAACCATATATATTCTTGATCAGCATCGACAGCCGAATCGATCTAGCCACCTCCGGATAAAAAACAAATTTTTCAAAAATTTTCCATTTTTTGAAAAAAAGGAAAGGGGTTACATCATTAAAACTTTCAAAAATTGAGAAAAATCTGAAAATTTTAAAATTTTAAATTGAGTATGCAGATTTATTAACCTAATAAGACCTAGCATAGAAAAGCTTTCCGAATAAAAATTAATGCATTTTTGACGAAGTTATGATGGATTTTCACCGCGAGGGTATAGAAAATTCGGTTTTCCAAGCTGGGCTTCTTCTTGCTATTTCTAGTTTCGAAATATGTTTGATAACTAATTAATATTAATAGCATTCAGACATTTATTACTTTTTTTATTGTTATAAATTAAAACCATTTCTTTTATGATTTTATTTGATATTTATTTTCATTATTTTATATGAATTTTGTATATAAAAATATAAATTTTGAATAATATAATAAAATACATTTTTTATATTATAATATTTATAATATATTGTATAAATACACTTATAAATTATGATTAGAACTATAGTAATATTATTTTGACTTTGTTTTAAATGTTTACTTTAAATATTTGATGGCCTTATCGTTAGTTATATAAAATATTGATATATAGTTATTTGTTGTATTTTTTTTTGCGTTTTCAAATTTTCCTTCTCTGTGTCCATATCTATTTCCCAAATCTGTTTATTCAGCGTAAAATATTTATAGGTTTTTTCAGTTCCTTTTTATATTTATTTCCAGGGCTTAACTACTTCGATTGTCATTGAATTCAATGCCGATTTAGGAAGAGAGACAGGGGAGTGTTTTGTCGTTTACAAAACGCTTTGCATTGGTAATGAATAATAAAACTAAAACTAAACCCCCAAAAATCCACATCTCCCTCTGTATTGAAGGCAATTTGTCAAAAAGCAAACACTGAAAGTGTAGTTAAAAAACTGGAATTAGAAAAATAAACTCTATGCAAATATTTAATATTATTTCTGACTTTACAGGCTTACTAATATATTTCTTTACCTTAAATTGTAAACCAATTTATAGTGAAAACTACCTGGGGAATTGCATTTCCCATTTCCACCTTCATTTCGTTACATTTTCCATGATTTTTTTGTGCGCTGTTTTTCTTTTTAATTATTATTTTCCAGCTCGTGTTCAATGGTAATTTGCATTTTCAATTAGACCGGTTACCTCTGGTGTGGGTTCTGCGGCGGAAAATGTGGGAAAATTTGATTTACAAATATTACGGGGGAGAGCGGGAGGTTTTAGAATTAAATCAATAAATCGAAGCCACTAATGCCCTTTGATATCCATTCTTGGTGGGGGCCATATTGAGGGCTTAAAAGGGAATTAAAATGTATACAAAATAAATATACAAAGTCTCAATGCTTAAGTGTTATTAAATTATTAGCCAGCTTTCCTTTCAAGGCAATCAAATGGCGTTTAACCCCCACGCACACCCCGGGCAAATGCCAAGTCAATTACAAATGCCGCATTTTGAATGCATTAATATCCCATTTCCGACTTTAAGGATGAAATTTAAAGCGATTTCTTTGAAATGCTGATGGCGCAAATCTGTCACAATTAATGCCGCCCCCCCCGCCCAGAACAAGGACTTTTCCTCACGAATCACGCTTCAGGAGGCCCGGGAAATGGGATGGATATCCAGATGTTGGCTCATTTACACCGGAAGTTCCCGGGGGCGGCTGGGGAGCCTCGAGATTTGTCTCTGAAGCGTGGAAAAAGTTGGAAGTCTAAGGCCCGCCAGTGTTGTCAGCTCCAAAGGTGGGGCAGAAAGCTAACAAAGAGGTGGAAAATGTATCTAAAAAATGTCATTATTAAAGAGAATGTAAAAATTAAGCTTACCTAAAAATATACAAATAAAGAAAATACATATCTTAGAGCTTAAGAGTTTTATTTAAAATTAAAATATCTTGAAAGCCTAATGGTGGCAACACTGTTGGCTGTTGGAGTGCCAGAATGGTTACCATTAAAGCCATGTTAATCGATTTTCTGTTGCTTTACCTAAGTCGCCAGGACTCCATTTCCATCTCCATTTTCCTTTAGAGCAAAGTGGAAAATAACAAGGATGCCCACACCACTTTTTAGTGGGCGTGACTGTACTTATAAAGCAATTGTTAGTTGTCAAAAAATATATAAAAATATATAAGTAACTCTAAATAATAATAATGAAGGATTTAAGAGAGTTTGCTTTGTATAATACATGATTTCTTATTAAAAATAAAATACCATATTCTTTTCTATTTAGCAAATATTTATTTACTATATTTTGTATTTTCTTGGCATTAATTTAAGCCTGGAAAAACACTAGAAAATAAATCAAATAAGCTTAAGATATAATAACATAAATATTTATTTTGTTTTTAATTCAAGAATCTCCAACTTTTAATGAACTTTAAATAATATTTTGCAATACCTTTTTGTACATTTATATAATCATATATATTCCTAAGTATGTATATATTTATTTATATTTTTTATTTATACACAAAACCCCCTTTTGCTCATTTGTGTTACATTTTCCCTTTGACAAACTTAAAGTTAGGAAAACCCAATTTAATTGCTACACAAATTGCGTAACGTAACTGTTGCAAACTGACAAATATGAGGAGCATTTTCACCGCACACACGCACACTCATAGCTGCCACTTTCTTTAGCTTTCCCTCACCTTGTTTTTTGGAATTTTTCTCTTCCTTTTTTTTTGATTTTCCTCAACCGCAATGTCACGTGCCAGTGTGTGTGTGTGTGTGTGTGTGTGTGTATTTGCAAAGGGGGCGTGACAAAAGGCGACGGGTTAATTGTTAAGCGGCGTGTGACTTTTCCAGCCACAACTCACAAGCCGCTCGCACACATACACATACAAATGCGCAGCCGGAAAATGCCACAGGAATATGATGTCAAGAGCGTAATTATTGAATTACATGACACTCACACACACACTATTAAAAAATGTGAGGAGAATAATCTAAAATACGCCGAATTTTCTATATACTCTTTGCTAGAAATAAAATTATTAGCAAGTAAGAGAAAAATAACTGAAAAATGGGGAAAGTTATGAAACAGTGTGTAAAATAAATATTTAAAAAAATTGTAAGGGCATATTATCTTAAATAAAATATATAATAAAGCAAAGAATACTTAAATTTATATTTATTTATTTTTTTATAAGCAAATTTAATATTAAATCAAGCTAAAGAAAATAATAGAAGCAATGAAAGTTCAGGTAAACATTATAATAAATAATGAATATAATAACCAAGAAATTAAGTTAACTTCAATTATATTATCTTGTTTTTAATGTAAATTAAATTTCTTAATTAAAAATTAAGAATTAAAATATATAAAATAAATAAAAATTATAATAGAATCGGTAAAAGTTCAGGAAAATATTACTATAAAATTAGAACAAATAAACAAGAATGTAAACTTAAATAAAGTTGACTAGTTCTTGAACTAAATTAAAATTCTTGTTTAAAATTAAGAATTCACAAAAATAAAAATAATGAAAACTCTAAAAAATATTTACAAATAATTTTACTAAATTTATTTAAACATGCGTAAACTTAGACTAAGAAAACCTTTTAAATCAAATCTCAGTTTATATCAAGTATATAAAATATATATATTATATAAATTATATTTTATAAAGTCGTTAAAAAAATGTAAGTCCCCGAAAAATGAAAAGCGAAGAAAGTGAAAAGAAAGGGGACATGGGGAAAGGATGTTGGGTCGTAAAAAAGTCAGGTGGCACATGTAGAGACTTGGTAATATTATGCAATATAAAGTGGCAACTTGTAAATGTGTAAAAATGGCTGTTACAACAGTAAATGCATGTATGAATGTGTGTGCTGTGTGTGTATGTTGTGTGTGTGTGTTGTGTGTGTGTGTGTGTTGTGTGTGTATGTTGTGTGTGTGTGTGCAAGTGTCGCGCAAATAACAAAAAACCAAAACACGGCCATCCGGTTACCTGACACCAACAAGCAGCAGCAGTTTCGCCGGTAATGGTAACGGTAACTGGCACGTCCGTGGGCGTCTACAGCCACGCCCCCTCTCTTCACACACACTCACACACGCACAGTACACACACACACACACTCACAAACATACGGGGACAGTTGCCCGACCGCTCTGAGCATTCGTTTATGCGGTTAAAGTAGTGGCAAAAGTAGTAGCCACCAGGAAAAAAAGGAGTAGAGTAGCAGACGAGTCGCAGCATTCAGCATTTCAATAAGCCACATACACTGACAGAAAATGTGTATAGAAAATAATAAAAAATGTACTTTGAATAGATTATTAAAATAGGGATTTTTAAAGATTTTTTTTGTCTTAAGCAAATGCTTTCCATATTATAATTTCAGTCAGAAGCATGAAACTTTGCGAAGGAGTCATTTCCGACCCTATAAATCATATATATTCTTGATCAGCATCGACAGCCGAATCGATCTAGACATCTCCGGCAACAAAAAAAATTTTTCAAAAATTTTCCATTTTTTGAAAAAAAGGAAAGGGGTTACATCATTAAAATTTGCAAAAATTGGCCAAAAATTAATTTTTTTCAAATAGTAAATTTAGGAGCCATTTCCGACCCTATAAACCATATATATTCTTGATCAGCATCGACAGCCGAATCGATCTAGCCACCTCCGGATAAAAAACAAATTTTTCAAAAATTTTCCATTTTTTGAAAAAAAGGAAAGGGGTTACATCATTAAAATTTTCAAAAATTGGCAAAAATGCACATTTTTTTAAATATTAAATTAAGGAGTCATTTCCGACCCTATAAACCATATATATTCTTGATCAGCATCGACAGCCGAATCGATCTAGCCACCTCCGGATAAAAAACAAATTTTTCAAAAATTTTCCATTTTTTGAAAAAAAGGAAAGGGGTTACATCATTAAAATTTGCAAAAATTGGCAAAAAATGTAATTTTTTTGAATATTAAATTTAGGAGCCATTTCCGAACCTATAAACCATATATATTCTTGATCAGCATCGACAGCCGAATCGATCTAGCCACCTCCGGATAAAAAACAAATTTTTCAAAATTTTTCCATTTTTTGAAAAAAAGGAAAGGGGTTACATCATTAAAATTTGCAAAAATTGGCAAAAAATGTAATTTTTTTGAATATTAAATTTAGGAGCCATTTCCGAACCTATAAACCATATATATTCTTGATCAGCATCGACAGCCGAATCGATCTAGCCACCTCCGGATAAAAAACAAATTTTTCAAAATTTTTCCATTTTTTGAAAAAAAGGAAAGGGGTTACATCATTAAAATTTTCAAAATTGATAAAAATCTGAACATTTGTAAATTTTAAATTGAGTATGCAGATTTATTAACCTATCAAAAACTAACATGGGAAAGCTTTCCGAATTAAAATTAATGCATTTTTGGATTAGTTACGAGTTTTTTAAATCTAGATTTTTTCGACAATTTCTACATTTCTTCATATAAAAATATCTATAAATATCAATTCAAATAATAATTATTTGCAATGTATTTGTAAACTAAACAATTCATTAATGAATATTATTAAAAATTATAAGACACTCCACTAATTATTTTTCTTTTTGAAATTTAATTATTTTTGTTATCTTTTAAAATTAAACAATCTTATAATCCATATTATAAATGGTAAAATAATTTATATTTCTTGTTTAAATTTATTTAAAATTGCTTTTAATTAAGCTACTTGTTTATTTATATAAATTCCGAGGCATATGTATTTTTTTTGCAGCGTAAGCTTGCCCCACTGCTGCTGCCATATGTGCACGAATGTGTGTGTTTGTGTGTGGGCGCGTGCCTTTTGGCGTCCATGTGGTGACACACACACACACTCACACACATACACACACACCAGCAAGCTGCTCGCATATGCATAGAAAGAAATGTTTACCTTATATTATCCCCACTTTCCGCAAATTCCAGGTGTGTGCATGAGTGTGTGTGCTTGGTGTCCTCACAAAACTTTGTCATTTAGTTAGGTGTAAGTTAGTTTTTTGGCTTAGTCCGGGCCAACACTTTAAGCCAAGAGAAGGAGCAGTGAACGTGGCCAAAAGGAGGTGGTGCCTGGTGGTTGCTTGTGGTGCAAAAAAAAAATAAAAAAAATGTAAAAAGGGGGATAAAAAGGCGGCCAAAAGGGGGGAGAGGCGCACCGCATAGAGTTACCTTAATTTAGTGCAGTTTGCAAAATATGCGTACGTGTAGAAAGAAGCACACACACTTTCCCGGCACACACACATCCCCGGCACAGTTGCAGAGCGAAAAGTTGCACTTTCCATTAAATCAAACACTTGGCGAAACATATGATCGGAAAAGTTGCCGAATGAGTGATGGCAATGGGTCCTGGGAAATGAGTAACACGCCAAAATGGCTGATAAACTTTCAACTTTTTAACTTTAAGCACTTGCTATTACAGCTGCAGGTGTCCCTCGTCATTGCAAAAAGGAAATTAAAGAATAAGAAATTCGCATAAATCAAATGAAGGTTAGAAGAAGTCCTTTTGACTTGATCCGACATGCTGCCCTGAGCTTCCTGTAAGTATTATCGATAGGTTAGCGATAGCTTGGCTTTGTGGACTCACATATCTAATGGTTAATCGATTAACCTATTTGTATTTTAATTTTAAATCTCTATGAATATAATCCTTCTACAAAAGGAATTAAGCAGCAGAATTATAAATCAAATAAAATCTAAGGAGGTCCTTTGACTTGATTCCTTATGTTTTCCATTAAGTTTAATATATTCTTTATTGTTTTTGAAGGCTTTTATATTTAATATCGATATGTAAGCGATAATAATTTACTGGCTGATCGATTAATCAATTAATCGTTTAATTTTAAATCGTTCCGAATACTTAGGCTATATCCTTTCTCCCATATATATATTATTTATAAATAGTTATATATATATATAACACTCCATTCTCTGGGCAAAATGGGGTGGCATAAATACGGGGCAACAAATTTTCAATTACTTGTTTGGGATAATATTTTTGGGGAAATGCAATTTGTCTGACTAACTTTATTCATTCATTTTGGGGCTAGAAGTTGCCGCTGGCACACACTCACTCACACACACACACACACACACACACACTGGGCAAACAGCAGCAATGAATGCACTTTCATGTCCTGTTTCCTTCCCAGGCTCTCTCTGTGTGTGTGTTTGTGTGTCTGTGTGAAAGCCCATGTTTGCTTGTGTTTGTAGTTTTTTGTTCCGAAAAAACAAAAAACTTTTGCAAAACGAACGCATGAGACGGACAGTTGGCCCTCTCTTTCTCTATCTGTCTTGCCATCTCGTTTACTCTGATGCATTTTCTTAGCGGCCAGTGTTGGGCCGCAGTGTTTTTTTTTTATATTAATAAAATCTTATAATATTATATAAATAAAATCTTCTGAATCTACAGGTCATTAAATAATTTATACATATTCAAGGAAATATTTGTGTAACACTTACTTATCATATCTATATCCAGTGTTGGAAAGCTGTAAGTGATTCAGAGAACATTCTAATTTCTATACAATTTAATAGAAAATCTTAAAAAATAGTATTTATATTTCACTTTCCAATTAATTTTCAGTGTTGTAAAGTTGTATGTGATTCAGAGAAAAGTTCTGCAAAATGCAATATATTTTTAAAATTATTAAGAGCCTCTAAATTTTCAGTTTTTTTCTCTTAAAAAATGTACATATAATACTAATAATTTATAAAATAAATAATATACATAAACAACTACTCAACACTGGCTTTAGGAACGGATCACAGCGGTGACAACAATGGCAACGGATGTTGTTTGTCGCACTTTAAGCCATTCTCCCCCGCCTGGGTTTGTTGCGGGCTGTGTGGCCCTTAACCCCTTAGCGCCTACACCACGCGCACACTCACACACTCCCACACACACACACACACACACACAGCAGCA
The DNA here is from genome assembly GCA_035046265.1 of Drosophila bunnanda. Lineage (NCBI taxonomy): Eukaryota > Metazoa > Arthropoda > Insecta > Diptera > Drosophilidae > Drosophila > Drosophila bunnanda. The sequence goes on from JAWNOB010000017.1 coordinate 2,263,151, forward strand.
GCACATCCGCACCCACACGTACAGTTGTAGAAACACACATCGAGCGTGTTCCTTTGACGCCATGCACGTTTTTTACCCCGTTGAAATTGTAAAAGTTTTGTGATTTTTCCCACCCGCCCTTTGGGCGCGCATTGTCAGCGTTGTTTGGATGCTTGATTACACTTGAAAAAAAATATTTGAATAATATAGGAAGTAATACATTTTATGGGAAAGCTAGGTTTCTATCTAAGAGTATAATTATTAAATTTTATTCAAAGAAATAAGAGCCCGAGAAGTATGGTATTTATTTAAGGCCTCTTATTATTACTTATTTCTTTAATTAGGATATTATCCATTTAAGGGGTAATTTTTAAAATATTACTAAAACCAGGCATAAATTTTAGAGAATTTTCTAAAGTACTTAAAATGATTTTCAGAAACATTTCTGACTGGATTTCTAGAATTACGTGAATGATATATACTCCTTATTTTATTAGAAATATTTTCTTGAAGTACAGTGATGCTGCTTTTGATGGTGACCCTGTTTTTCTTTTTTTTTTTTGTTCATTGTTATTACCGGTGTCGTGTCTAATTTCTGTTTTAAATACATAGTTGATATTTGCCGGGCAAAAAGTTGAAAATTGCGCATTTGCTTTTGCTTCGAGGGCCGCCTGAATAATGCATAAATGCAATTTGCAAGTTGAATGCTCTGTGCGGTCGCTTTATTTTCGGTGGACTCGGTCACACTTTTTCGGGGGGAGGGGGGGTTGGTGGTACTGGTAACAGATGCGACACCCAGAAGGCGCCAGCTGGACTCGTCGATTCGCGGTGATTTATGTCCGGCAGTTATCGATTGTCAGTTAGCATTTATGAGGCCACCTGAACGGCACTTTGGGGGATTGCCGTGGGATTTCCCATTTTCCCAATTTCCCATTTCACATTTCCCATTTAGCGGGCTTAGGAGACGGACGGTACATCCTGTTGCGAAAACTTTCCGCTGGACATAATTTTTGGGCAAACAACTTTGCCGTCGAGCGGTGGACAAACATTTTAATTGAAATGGTTCGGGTAAATAAATTAGTCAGGGATTACCCTTAAAGTTACCGGATGGGTGTTACCAATGTGATGTTTATGTGGTGGATAAACTCAATAAGATTTAGGGTTTACTTTAACATTAAACTTTCTAGCATTGATTTTATAAAAAATTGTCATTTTATTCATACAAAAAAATTCATTTGCTTGTGTTTTTCTTTTACATACACTTTGTCTTTGCTTAAAAACTAAGAACAAATTGACACAATTTCGCTTAAAAACTATTAGGGGAAAAGAGCAAAACTAATGGGGGAAAAAACTGTTGTATTTCGAAAGGCAGAACAGAAATATAGCTCATTATTGCATCATCATGACTGGCACATTTACTGACGGAAAAATCAACAAAAAAAAATCATTGGAGACAAAGCCAAAACAAGAAAATATATATTTATATAGAAGAGGGATTTAAGGAAGAGGTTTAACTAAGTTCTTCAGGCTCTTCTTCTTCACGGCCCCCGTTGAATATGTAGTTGTCCTTTCCGGGTATTCCTGTGCCGCCAGCATCGCCCAGCCAGGGATAGACATTGGGGCACTCCCGGCATGTCTCCATGTAGCGCGTATCCGTCAGATTCTGCTCGGGTATCTTGAAGGGCAGGGCGCAGGTCTGCCAAATGTTGCAAGGCTTCGGCGCCACCGCCACGCTCTTGTCGCACTTCCACGCCTCGATCTGGCCAATGTCGCGGAGCTCCTTCGGATCGGTCATATACTGCAGCATCTGGGTGACGGTCAGGATGTAGACGTCGGGTCTGCGGATGAAAATTTGAATATACACCGGTCATTAAGATATACGAAATCGATATTCTAAGCTTGGTATTAATTAGCATTTTTCAGTATAAAGCTTCTTGTATTATCTAAATGTAATCGGTAATTAGTAAATTAATTAAAAATACCTAAACGCACTACGCCTTAGGGTATTATCTATTTGTAATCGGTATGTAATAGCAAATCGATTAAAAATACTTAATGGCGTTACGCCTTAGGGTATTTCGTTCCAAGGAATCAAAACAAAACCAAAGAAGAGCGGAGAGTCGAGCGCTCTCCCACCTGTCAGTGAGCAGCAAGTGCAAAGTGAGAGCAGCGACAACCGGAGAGCGGAAGAAGAAGAGCAACTTTTTCAACTGCGCACGCTGCGCGATCACCGCTCCTGGCTTCGAAGTGAAAAACTGTGGAAAAAGCTCACAAGTGAAGGAAAACTCAAGGAAAAACCACAAATGATCAGTATCTAAACGTGTTAATGTTGTTCGCAAAGAAAAACCCATCCAAACTGCAGTGAAAAAGACGCAAAAAGGAAAATGAAAGCTGAAGGCGAACCTAACCTCAAAGTGTTCGGCAAGTGCAGCATATAGAATAAAAGAACAAAGTAAAGTGCAAAATAGACAGAGAGCTGGATAGCAGCAGCTATTAAAGTCAGCCAGTACAGTTTGTCCCCCGTTACAAATTTAATTATCAAATTGTTCGAGAAAAAACTTATTGTCGCCGCCGCTTGTAGCTCCGTCGGCAGCGGCAGGCAAAACGATGAGCGACATTTGTATGTGTGCGTGTGTGCGCCTAATAGTGCGGGAAGTAAAGTGCAGCGAGAGCGGCAGAACGAAACGGAGTAACGAAAGTGTGCGAAGTGCAACTGCGAAATGGGGAGGGGGGAAAGATCCCCTCTCCCACTCAATTGGAAACGGGAGTTGTGCTTTTTGTGCCCTTCTGCGGTATGTTAATTTTAGTCGAAAGCTTGTAACGCTGTGAAGGGGTCATTTGCGACCCTATAAACCGTATATATTATTGATCAGCGTGAACAGGCGAAGCTTTCTGGCCATGTTTTAGAGAAAATAAAATTTGATAAATTTTTTCCAAATTTTATAAGGGTTAATATTTTTAAAAATTGATAAAAATTAAAAATTAAATTAATTAATTATAATTAAATAATTAATTAATTTTTTAAAATTCTAAATTGAGTATGCAGATTTGTTAACATAATAAAAACCAAGATATAGATGCTTTCTGAATTAAAATTAATGCTTTTTTGACTTAGTTACGAGTTTTTAAAATTTTGATTTTTCGAAAAATGTTTAAATAAATTTATATATAAATATTGACTAAAATAATGATATTACAATTTCGTCACAAGCTTGAAACTTTGAGAAGGAGTCATTTGCGACCCTATAAAGTATATATATTATTGATCAGCGTGAACAGGCGAAGCTTTCTAACCATGTTTTAAAGAAAATAAAATTTTATACATTTTTTGCAAATTTTATAAGGCTTAATATTTTTAAAAATTGATAAAAATTTTAATTTTTTTAAATTCTAAATTGAGTATGCAGATTTGTTAACATAATAAAAACCAAGATAAAGATGCTTTCCGAATTAAAATTAATGCTTTTTTGGCTTAGTTACGAGTTTTTTAAATTTTGATTTTTCGAAAAATGTTTAAATAAATTTATATATTAATATTAACTAATAGAGTAGTATTATAATTTCAGTCACAAGCCTGGAACTTTGTGAAGGGGTCATTTGCGACCCTATAAAGTATATATATTATTGATCAGCGTGAACAGGCGAATCTTTCTAGCCATGTTTTAGAAAAAATAAAATTTGATACATTTTTTCAAAATTTTATACCTCATTAAAATTCTCAAAATTGATAAAAATTTAAATTTTTTAAAATTTTAAATTAAGTATGCAGATTTATTACCAAAATAAAACCCAACAAATAAATGCTTTCCGAATTAAAATTAATGCCTTTTTGGCTGAGTAATGCGTTTTTGAAAATTTGATTTTGTCAAAAAAAATCGTATATAAAAATATAATTAATTATTAAATTAAATTCAAAGAATGCAAATAAATTTAAAGAAATTTAAGCTTAGTTTTGATCGATTTCCGATTGGATCCTATAATTTAATTGCAAAATTAAAGGGTATATAAACCACAACTTCCCAAAGCTAGTTTCCTTTTTTTGTGATTTTTTTGTTTTTTTTTTTTTGTGCGTGTGAAAAGTAATCAAATCGTGTGCGCGAGTGAATCCAAATAACTTATAATCTTAACTATAAACTATATATAAACTAACCTATAAACTATACTAAACTACTATAATCTTAAAATCAATCAAACAACGAATGGAGAAGCAAAATATTCGGAGATTGAAATAAAGTAAACAAAGTTTTTAAACAAGTAAGTCTATTGCCATTGCTATTTATAAGATTGAAGAACATATACATTATATATACATATATATATTTATTTATGAAGCGAAGCTTTCGTTTTTGATTAAAATCAATTATTTTTCAAGGCCCTTTTCAATAATCTATGAAATTATTCATTAAACAATTTATAAAAGAAATTCTGCACAAGGAAGCAACTTAAAGTTTGTTTTAAGAGTATGCTATAAATTAATTTTAATATTTATCGTTGATTTAAAGATTTCTTTTGGGCTTTATTATTATAAAATATTTAAAAAATATTTATAAAATATTTATAAAATGTTTATAAAATATTTATAAAATATTTATTAAATATTTATTAAATACATATAAAATATTTATAAAAATAAACTGTCTGATTTGGAATCACTTGAATCTCAGCCCAAAGTTTGGACTTAAAGAATGTATCATACTTTTAGACCCATTTGTTATTGTTGGGGGAATGTCATTTATTAAAAACAAAATATATATTTCATAAACTAAAGAACTAAATTGTGGAAAATCTTAAAAAAAATATCCCACACACACGTCCTCATTTAGGGGTGGACCGGATGACAGTGCACCTGAAGGCCAAAACAAAAGAGTAATGATGGAGGGGCGCCAAAGAAAAACTTAACGGCATTCTTTACGCATTTTCAGGCGTCTCATGCAAACACTAAACGCCGCATTTTCCCAGGGCATTTTCCATTTCCCGCCGAAGCTTCAGCTTGAGCCTCTGGTCCGAACGGCAACGCAATGTTGAAAGTCATTCACACTAATTAAAAACTTCGTACAATTGTGCGAGAAATAGTTTTGCAGCAGCAGCTGCTCTTTCAGTTTTTCCCCTCCCCCACCCCCCTGGCGTGTGCAGGCCAGATCTTTATAGTTTTTAACTTGCTTTCTCTAATGCACGAAGGTGTGAGCCAGGTGAGATATGTATGAGTGCCATTTTCCGAGTAAAATTAAGTTGAAATTTTCTAGACTTTGCCAAAAATGGCAACAATAAAAAGTTCACTTTTGTTGCTAACTAAAAAAAGAAAAAAAAACAAATGAAACAGGAAAGGAAACATGCACTTTTCAGCAACAGCTATCATTAAATGTGGTTCTTAATTCTGTATTTTATTTAAGTTGAAAATTCTAAGTTTCACTAAAATTAAACCCTTTACTAAGAAAAGACAATTGTGGGAAAAGATTTTACAAACTTTTAAAAGGCAGGAATGTGTTTTAAAATAGTTTTTAAGAGATAAAACTATGTCTATGAAATATATAGGATATTGTTTATAATTTAAAATTTATGATTTAATTTATACATATTTATATATATATATATTTTCTATTATAATATAATTTTTATCAGAAAATCTATCATAAATATTTTCTAGCTCAAACTTTCACTGAAAATATTAGAAAATTTTAAATTTTCCTTAATTAAAATTAGCTAAAGCTTGGTAATTTTTTATTGTCAGCTTAAGTAACCTATTTTTGCCTCCATTTTGACTTGTTTTGCTGGCCAGAAGTCGTTTAAGCCAAAGATAAGCCAACGTTCAGAGAGTGATGTCGATGACAAAGTGCGATTCTATCAACATAACTTCATTTAGCAACTTTTCTGTGCTCTCTTTCTTCATTGGCTCTCTTGTGTTGTCTTTGTTTTTCTTCCGTTTTATTTTTTTGCGTTTTTCTTCTCTTTTTGTTTTTCCTCTTTTTCCCCCTTTTGTTGTAGTGCGTTTTAACATGGCTTTTTTTTTAGTTAGCCACGACCTCTAATACCGCTGTATCCTGTTTTGGCTTTGCTCTGCCTTTTTTCTCCCCGCCTTTCCTTTTATTTTGCGCTCTGCCTGGGCCTGCACTGATATTTTTGCGAAAATGAAACTTTAACAAAATTAAACTTTTCTCATTAAAACGTGCGATTTTTTTTCGCTTCTTATCCTTGTACCCGAGCTCACACAGCTCCTGATGATTTTTTTTAAACGCTGACCGCAGCGTCGCCATTGTGGAGTGACTGGGAAAGGGCAAAGGGAGAGAAAGAGAGAGAGAGAGAGAGAGTTGGAAAGTTGGAGAGAGAGAGATAGAGAGAAAGGGAGAGGGAGATAGACATAGAAAGCGAGAGAGAGGGAGAGAGAGACAGAGAAAGGGGAGAAAAGCGAGATTCCGCCGAGAGTTGTGCATATGGTTGAGTGACTGCCAGCAGAATTGGCCATATGCACTGTTAAAAAAATATGAATTTAATTACAAATTAATTAAAAGTACAACAAAATTAAAATAATAATATAAATTAAATAATAAGGCAACTCTACAGTTTGTAAAACAATTGCCAAAGGTATCAAGTTATCTTATATTTAAAAGAATTTAAGAACATTATTTAATAAGCATGCTACAAAATCCTCCTGCATAATTTTACTCCAAAGAATTTATATTCTTTATTTACTATGATTATTTTATACCAAACCATATCATTGCATACTTTTGGATGCCTCACTAAATTGATTTATAGTTATTATATCAAGTATACATTTTTGTATTATCTTTTTAAAGGAGAATTCCGTCAGAAACGTTTATTTTTTGTGAGTTTTTAATTAAAATTTTTCCGCATTATTATTTCCCGCAGTGTATTAGCTGGTATCAGTGAAGGGACTTTGAAGGGTTTCCTCTCTCTCTCTCATTTTTTTTGCAATGTTATTTTTGGTGAACTGCTCAACCTGTCGACATGGGCAACATGTGCCGCCATCACCACCGCCGAGGACGCTCTTCTACAAGCAATTTTTATAGCAATTGCCAATTTTGCTGTTGCTGCTGCTCCTTCCTGCTTTCTCTGCTGCATCCTTTCACCTTGCTTTCTCCCGCATCCTTTCACCCGATTTCTTCACTCAGCTCTACTTCTGCCTCGCTCTCTCTCTCTATCCTTCCTTCTCCCTCTTTTTGTATCTCTGTCTCGCTTGGCTTTTTTTAATTGAATATAAAACTTGCCAGCGGCAATCGGAAGTGCACTGCAGGAAACGCCAGCTGCCCCTCATGTGTGTGTGTGTGTGTATGTGTGTGTGTGCAAGCGAGATAGCTAAATAGAAAGAGTGCGGTAGATAGAGAGGTAGAGCCAGAGAGACCGTTCCAAAGTTGGCTTTCAATTATGAAAAAAACACCAACAAAATAAAAAAATCAACAAAAAATATCCATATTCTATACACAGAAAATGCTGAATAAAAAATAAAAAAAATGTTATGAACAGACCGAAGCCAGTCTAAGCCAATAAAAAAAATATCTGAAAATGGTTAAAAAATATATACACACGAAGTTTAACTGATTAAGGCTTGAAAATCTACTCCTTAGGTGGTGGAAATCTCTTGGAAATATGCTTGAAAGTAGGCTATAAAATATTTAAGGAGTGGAATTTAGCTGGAAATATTTGTAGGCATCCTGGAAAGGATTTTGAAAACCTACAACTATTTGTTTTTTACATATTTATTGATATTTGGTATTATATACTTCAAAAAGTATTTAATAATATGTAATATTATTCGGCAAAAATTAAAAATTACAAAAAAGTCTCTGGCAAATATGCCTAAAAGTAAAAAAATAAATTATTATGGGGTGTTCGCGCAAAAAGAGCATTTATTTTCAAGAGACAGTGAAATTTAGACCCTTTTGCGAATGGTTTCTAAGACCAAAGCTATGTTTTTGTTTGCTCACTAAATATTATTTTAAAATATATAAGATTTAATGAAATAAAAAAGAAAAATTACTCACAATTCGAGGGCCCAGTCCAGGAACTTATGCAGACCATTCTCCAGCGGCTTGGTCTGGAACCAATTGGTGTGGAAGGGCATCATGTAGGGCGCCTTGTTCTGTTCGTAGTAGCGGGAGAAGTCTTCTTGGAGCCACTGGAGCACCTCCTCCTCGTCCAGATTGTGCAGCACGCACTGATCCAAGTAGGGACAGTGTCCGCCCTCATAGCCCTCCACATAATGGGTGTTCAATGGCACTTCCCAGACGCCGGGGAAGGTGCGCGACGGACAGGTGCCGCTCTTGCATTCGTGCGAGATCTTGTAGTCGAGGGTGTATGGCCACACTGGCACGGCCACTGGGGGAACGGTGATCGAACTATCGTAGATATAACCAAAGTCTTCCAGAACCTGAAGAAATATATATAAATATTTATAATATATACGTACAAGGATAATAAATATTATAAGATTATAATATTTAGGATTTTTAAATAATTTTAGCTTGATTTTGAAAGTTTCTTAGGTGTAAAGCAGGTTCTGTTTTATATTTTGATCTGAAACTTTGTCACATCTTTTATTGTATTCTTATTAAGCATCATAAAAATTTTTAAATAAATCTGTTAATGTTTCTAAATTTTAGAGAGAAAAATTCGCTTAAAAGTCTTCTATCTTTTTTAAATATATAAATATTTCCTTCTATGAATCCCTTAAAAGTCTTATGTACTTTTAAAAACATTTAAAATGCAATTAAAAAATAAGGAGAAGTATTTGAATTAAATATTTCCTTTTATGAATCCCTTGAGAGTTGTATGTACTTTTAAAAACATTTAAAATGCAATGAATAAAATAAGGAGAAGTATTTGAATTCAATATTTCCTTTTATAAATCCCTTGAGAGACTAATGCACTTCTAAAAACATTAAGGATGCCATTAAAAAAAATAAGGAGAAGTATTTAAATTAAATTTCTTTCGGTGTTGAATTTATTAAATTAACGCATTTTGCATAGAGTCGAGAGCAACAGATGGCTGAATGCCTATCGGCATTGTTCCATCACAATGTTTGGATATATATGCATATATCGAGGATATATATACACTTGTCACACACACACCCCCCATTATCTGCATAAAGAGATCTGCCATAGATATGATTTTAAATGCGTGAATCGGAGATTTAGGGCTGTTTTACGTATACGTAATATGGCTGATTTTCGCATAATGTGCTTGCTGCTGCTCTTGAACCGCTTTCTGTGTGTGTGTGCTGTGACATTGATGTCATGTCATGTCATGTCAACCAGAAACTTTCAGTCCCCCCCCCCTCTACGAGTGTGTGTGTGTGTGTGTTTGGGGGGACTGAGGTTACGGTTAGGTTGCCTCATCTGCCCCATCGGCTTCCCCACCAAAACTCAATTTCAATTTAAGGCCAATCTCAGCGACGTGAAATTTAAATCCGACAAAGAGGCACAACATAATATTCAATTTTTAAGTTAATATTATTTCTTTTCGGTATTTAATTAAGTAGGAAAATAATTTAAAGCAATATTGGTATATTTTGGGTTTTAAAAATAAGGTTAAGCCATCAAAAGCAGCACATAATAAATATGAATCAACTGCGCTATGGTTTCTTTAAGTTTTATTATGATTTGTCCGAATTGAGTTCTATCTTTATTAATTAAAAAAATTCAATTAAATGGGGGTGGGTATATTTTTGGGTATAAAGAAAACAAATTTATCAATCTAACAATTAATTAGCAAAGTAAAATATACTTTTGTAGAAAATAAAAAGATTTTTATTGATTATTAATGAGATAATGAGAATAAACTTGAAATAATATTGCTTTATTGCATTGCAAAATTACCTGAAGCCTTAAAAGCAGCTTTTCTTTTAAAAATAAAAATATATTATTAGAAAATAATGTAGTTCCAATTATTTTTATGTCTGTATTTTAAGGTCACAAATAAGCCTTCTGTATTAAATGGACTATGTCTGAATGTCATAATTTTTTAATAGTAATTATTGTCTAGAAATCTTTCTGAGTCCTTTTAATATGAAATTATTTGTTTGCTAATATTCTTTTTCCCTTAAAAAATATTCCCAATGAAATTATTCTTATTTAATATTTTTTTTTCCATATGAAATAATATTATTTCTATTTACTATTTTTTTCTCTTAATTTTGAATCAAAAATCGTATAAATCTTTGATTTTGATCTTCTTGAGTTTTCCTGCAAACACCTCAGATGGAAATCAGTTCAATTAAGTGGGAATTGAGTTCATTTTGACATTCCGCTTGGCTCTGTTTCGACTCTGAAACCGAACCCGCAGACAGACAGACAGACAGACAGACAGAAAGACAGCTTTAAATGAATCACTTTTTCGATTTTCGCTCTGCTTCTGATTTCAAGGAATCGTCATCGCCCTCGACAATTGCATGTCAATTGATGTTGTTCATTGTTTGCATTTTTCTTTTGTGAACTCGTTGTTCCAGCATTTCCTCCCATCCCATCCTCCTGGTCATTGGGGGAATCCCCAATGGACCCCACACTCACCTTGTATTGGGTGTTGCGGCCGGGCTTGAGGAACGGAGCTCGCATGCCGACCACATCCCTGATGGACACATTGGCAAAGTGTCGCAGGATCTCGCGCATGCCAATCATCTCGCCCACCCACTCCTCGTAGCCCTTGTCCTGGAGTCCCTGCTGCTGCGAGATGCTCTCCGTTCCGATTTCGTGTCCGGCGTAGCCCAAATGCTGGATCTGCTGGTAGTTGCTGCAATTCACAAAAAAAAGAGGAAAAATTTAACAATTGGCCAGGAGATATTTTACAAAAGCAAATTGGACTATAATTTCGGCATCCGAAACAAGAAAAATTCGATAACAAGGCTGCGAAATTCGATAGTATCGATATGTGATAAAATCAAGTTCGAAAAATTATGTAATTTGATACGGAAACCTAATTACAATAACAAAATTATATATACAATATTAAATTTTTAATTAATATCGATATATTTTGTATTATCGATATACAAACACTAAGAAAAGTTATAAAAGAGAAGTTTAGTTTAGTTAAATATTTCACTACAACATTTTGAAATCAAAAATATTCCTCAGAAAATATTTAAAATATTTATACCATGTTATCGATTGTCTAAAAATAATTGTTATCGATAAACAAAACGATACAAAAAGATATTTACCAAGCAATGTTTTAATAACTATGCTATGCATTTGTAAGTATTGTTGAATTGACTATTTTAAATATTACTTTTTATTTTCATTTAGAAAAACAATTTTTAAATACAAAAAATCCTCAAAAATAAGCAACTACTGGTTGAAATTTTAAAAAAATTTTCCCCTATGAATCGATGTAGCAGTTAGCTTCCGCTGGGAAAAGCTGTTAGCAAATCATTTTCACACTCAATGACTGGCTTAGCACAAAAGGAAAGCACCCAAGGTGTGTGTTGTTTTGTTTTGCAAATTCGAAACTAACTGACGAACGAGCACGAAACTCTGACTTACTCACACATTGGGCTTTTTGCCAATTAGAAGAAAATTTCCAAAACAAAACTGCTCTGGGAAATGGGAAATGAATGTGAATCTTCCAAAAAAGGGGTGGCAAGTTCAAGCTGTTCAAAAAAAAGAGGTTCATCAACGAATTCAAGTTAAAAATACTTGTAGAAAAATATCAAGCTAAAGGTTTATGTGTTTTAAATATAGAGTTTTAAATTTTTTATTTTTAATATTTTCCATTCTTTTTTCGGTTTGTTTGAAACATTAAAAATATTTAAAAATATATTTACAAATATATTTTCCATGTATTTTTGATGATTCGTTCTCTGCTCTGCTGCAATTTTGTTACCATTGTTTTAACTTCTAATTTTTGTGGGCGAGCATAAAAAATGGAAGTTGTGCAATGCCAAAAGCGAAACTACCAAAAATATGTGTATTTATATAGATGAGTGTGTGTGTGTGTGTGTTTTTGAAATATTTATTTCTTCAAAGGGCGCCAAAAGGGGTTCCAGCTTGAGGGAAAACTGCTAACGAATAATGTATAGTTTTTTTTCGGTGCTCCAGCTTCTAGCATAGTTAAGAGAAAATATGATGGGGGAGAAAAATTGCAAAAAAAGAGAAAAATATTAAGAACAAAAATATAAAAAAAAAACAAAAGATGAAAATAAAATTATGAATGCTTTCTGCTTGTTTTTCCATTGTCTTTTCATTCTCTCTGGCTGGCAGTTTTTCGTTCTGTTAACTCGTTTCATGCAACACCAGCAGCAACCATAAGCAAGAATGTTGCCTGAATATACATATTTATATATAAATATGTATACGTATATGTATATTTATATTTATTAAACATTTGACTTGCTGTGTGCTCAGTGTGTGTAAATATTTTGCAATGAAATTACGCCCTAAAGTCAAACTTTTGCCCAAAAACTACGAGAAACGAGTAACGAAAAGTAAAAATCATAATGAATGCGAAAGGGTTACTCCTTGTTATTGTTGTTATTTATGCACAGAAAATAAAAAGTTATTAAAAAAAGCTATACAAAAATTATGTGTTAATATTTAAAGGAATTAAACAAAATATTATCATTATCATTTAAAAGGCGATGTAATGGAGTTGTAAATTCTATTAGAAAAAGCATATTGCTTGTTGAACGTAAAGTAATTTCTATAAAATAAAGAACAAGTTTTATTCAAAGGTAATTTAAAAATATAAATATATATATTGAGGGTCATTTAATAATTTTAAAAGGCTCTAGAGAGACCCTTATTTTGGATAATATTAGATAAGACATAAAGAAAATAATTTAAAGCTTTTAATTTAAATGTTTTTAATACCATAGATCTCTCAAAAAATATTGTATAAAATTCGATAATTAAAAGAAAAGTCAGAGGGCCTTGCATTTTGAATGCTGCAAGAAATTCAATGAAAAACAAGAAAAGAAAGCCGAAGTTTGTATACCCTTGCAGTGTGCAGTTTGGATCAGAGATCGAAACTTAAATTGATCATAACTTTGTCAAAAAAGTCTGTGTTAGTTTTAAGAAGGTTAAAAAATCTGCATACTGAATTATATATTTTAGAAAATTAAAATTTTTTGCCAATTTTTGAGAATTTTAACGATAAAACCCCTTATAAAATTTTGAAAAAATTTCAAAAAATTTTTTTTTGTTCTGACCTGGCTAGATAGACTCGCCTGTTGATGCTGATCAATAATATATATGATTTATGGGGTCGGAAATGACTCCTTTACTGACGAAACCTAAAAAACCCTTGTAAGGGTATAAATATAACAAAAGTAGTTTAGATCCTATAATTTAAATATTTTTAAAATTAAAATGAATATTTTTTTTGTGATTTATAGTCTTGAATTATAGTTTTTCTTTGCCTGCAATGGCAGTGACGCATTTGCTGCACCGTAGGCGTTGCAACCACGCCCATTGCATAGAGCCTGCTGCATCCACACCTCCATTATTCCGCCCACGAAACCTCTCGAAAGGAGGACCCCTTAACCCACCAAAGTCCCACACTCACACTCACACACACACCCACACCCATTCCCCCCTTGCTGCACTTTCAAACAATAGCGCACGGGCACAAAACTATCTGACATCGTCAAAAAGTTCATGCAAAAATGTGGAAATGTGAAAAGTTGTTGAAAAGCCTGTGCCTCAGGATGTGCCACGAGAGTGTGTGTGTTGTTGTGTGTGTGTGTGTGCGTGGGGTGTGCGAGTGGGCGAGTGTGTGTGGGGTAGATTTATTGCATGACATTTCAATTGTTAGACAAACAGCTGGACGAAGAACTAGAAGCTGAAAAAAGGGGGGCGGCAGCAGAGCACTTGTAGCCAAGGCCAAATGAGGAAAACTTGCTAAAAAAAAAATGGGTGAAAAAAATAACAGAAAACAGAAAGGAAAGGAGTGAGAAGTGAGGAAACGAAACCCAAAGAAAGCCAACAATTCAAACAAACAGTGTTGCCAACAATGTGACCCAAAACAGGGTTGTCGATGATGACGATGATGATGAGGATGGGAATGGTGATGGTGTGAGCCCGCGTCGATGGCTGTGACAGATAGTGTTCCAATTAGTTTGTCATACTGTGGACACACATCCTGCCCAGAACTCAGAATGGAATCATTTTCAATTTCAGATTGTTAACGGGGAAATGTAAATAATTAAAGCAACCTCTTTGCTCTGACCACGTCAATTTGAAAAAGCAAAATGAGAATCAATTAGGATTATCTAGCTTGAAATAGTTTTGTTATAGTATTCAATAAACAAAAAATAAAATTTGTTTTGTTTGCGTTTTTTAAGTTTTTTGGAGCTTAAATAAATTGTAGTGTGACCAGGGCAATTTAAAAAGCAAATAGTTTTCTGTTTAGGGTAGCATAGTATATTATTAGTATAGTTTTTGGTAAAATTTACAATTATTACAATAAGAATTATTAAATTAAAGCTAGTTATATTTATTTCGCATGCTAGGTGAGCTTAAATAATTTATAGTGTGACCAGGGTAAATTAAAATACATGTAATACTGTATTTAAAGCCACTCCATGTATATATCAGTCTGTATGGCCACACTGTCAACTGAGTTTGCATTAAATTATAATAATAATCGAATATTGATTGATAAATAATTAATTTCAAAATTTTATAGTATGACCAATTGCCTAAATAACTCCACTAGCAGGGTCATACTTTCTTATATATAATTTAAATAAAAAAGCAGTCTTTAACAAAGCTATAAAACCCATTCTTGTGACGTTTGACAACCTTGGCAAAATCCAAAATTATACCCTGAGCACCAGCACTCAAAAGTGCACCTCCCCAAGCCCCCCTCCTGCTTCAGATGACACTGGCTCAAATGACATAGGCAGAGTGTGTGTGAGTGTGTGTGTGTGGAAAAGTGGTTAGAGCCCAGGATTTGAAGGCCAAAAGGGAAGGAGGACAAGATGTCGAGGTGACAAATGTCAGCAGCAATTAACAGAGCCAGCGAGGCAGAGGCAAAAATAGTCAAATGACACGCTACAAAGAAAAACTGACAAAACATAGATCTCAAACAAAACAAAAAATACAACAAAAAATAGAAACCAAAAAGGAAAAGCAAAAGAGGAAAAACAAAGGAAAAGAAAATGGAAAGAAACGCCCCCGTTTCTCAAAAAGTGGGCTAAAAACGCAGAGAATGAGAGGCCAAAAGTCTGTGGTGGAAGTGCGTCACACATTTGATGAATTTCCCTTTGGCCTTGTCGCGAGTGGCCGAAGACAGAGTGCAGTCATTGTTTATGCCATTCAGCCGCCCCCTCCTTGAAAAACCCCCCCTGAAAACCAACCATTTGATAGTGGTTTTCCCCCTCCACAATTTTTATTGCCAAAATCCATTTAAAAACTTCTGCCCTCGCCTTGTTTCATTTCTCTGTGAGTATTAAATTTTCCAGCAACGAAAAACGGCTTTTTTTTCCTTATTCCCCTTAATTTCATTCACACACACACAGGACACACACACAGGATACACACACACACTCGTTCTTTGTCTGTTGCGGTTGCTAACAAGTTCAATTTGCATTTAAAAAGGCAGAAACACATGTAATCTGAACGATTAGAAATTGTAAGATTACACAGATACACAAGGAGTGGGGCAAAAGGAAAAGTCCTGGGGGAAAATCTACAAAAAAAAACATACACACTGGCTTTTTTTTGTCTTCTTTTTACAATTAAATTAAGGGCTTCAGTTGATTGATTTTGAAATTTAAATTTAAATAAGAAACAGTGGCAAAAAAAAGGGTAATACTATATAAAAATGGAGTGGAAAATAAATATTTAATTCCAGAAAAAATTCCTAAATTAAGTGAAATATTTCTGAAATTATTCTATAGTTTAAATGTTTAATTGTTTAATATTTGTTTTTAGAGTTAGGGGTTTAATTTTCAAACTATCCAATCTACCCTTTGTTTTAAGGATTTTTCCTGGGACCCACACATTCTCGCATACGTATTTTTCTTCAATTTGTGCCCTCGTCTCAAAGTCGAGCAATTTCTTTTAATGTGCTTTTAAAAGCCGAGATCTACAGGTTCATCCAAAGCTATTTTTTCTGTTGAGTTTTCATGTTGTTTTTTCTACACCGGACAAAAAAAAGGGGAAAAAGAATAAAAAAATCATAAAAGGTAGCAAGTTCTGTGCTAAGAAAAAGGTTATATAACTTTGCTACAAAAATTCTCGTACTATAAATAAAGAAAAGTTGATTAATTAATAAATTATTATTTTTAATTTAATTAACTAAACTTAAGAGAGATTTAATGAAGTAAAACTATAAAAAAAAACAATCTAATTAAAAATGTTTTACAAAATACAAGCTAAAACTAGATGATTTTACTGCTAAAACCAAGAGCAATCTATAATAAATACACTTAAAGAGTTTAAAAAATATTACAAATAATAGAAAATGTATATTTTCATTATGTATTACAATTTAAAATCAAGAACATGCTCTTCTTTAGGCTCTGTGTAGATTGAGGGACCAAAAACTAACTTCATTTGCATGGCCAGCGCAAGTTGTGCGTGTGAGTATCTGAGTATCTGAATATCTATGTATCTGAGTATCTGAGTATCTCAGTATCCGTGTATCTGTGACCATGGCTAACGAGCTAGCGTGACTTGGGCAAAGGCATAAAAACAATAAGCCCCCCCTCACCTCCCTTCACTCCTGCCAGCACAATTTCAATAAAGCTCTTCTCGACACACTCATAAAGAAAATTGCAACACACACACACACACAAAAAAAAGAAGAAAATTAAGGAAAAATGCAAAAACAACAGCAACAACTGACAAAGCCAAAAGCCAAGGCGAAGCAAAGAAAATCGGAAAATGGGGGGAGGGTCGATTCTGTTCACATGGAAAAATTATGGCTGCCTTGCTGACTTCTAGTTTCTTTTTCCCCTCGTTTTTTCTTCTTGTTTTGTTTTGTTTTTGTCCATGATCATCGTTATTATCAACACCAGTTAAGCAATAACAGTTGGCAGGGCGGACACGGGTGGGGGTGTGGAAAAGCGTTGGAAAATGGGGGACAACGTGGTAGAATGTGGTGGAAATCGTTGGTGGGGCAGGGGCAGGGACAGGGGGTTAGTGATTACAAGAACCAACTAATAAAAACAGACAACCAAAAACAGAGGGCGAATGCAAAGGAGCGCTCCTTTGGCGCATAAACATACAAAGAATTCGATGAAAAAAATTACAGTAGTCACTGGCAAGAAAGGAAAGGTTCAAAAAAATTAATATAAACAAAAGAAAAATGAAAATTAAATGGAAGTAAATATAAATAATTAATAATTTTCAAAAGAGAATTGTTAAATTACATTAATGTAACTTTAACAACTGCATAATGGATTTAATTTAAAATATTTAATTCCTTTTATTTATTTGTATATTATTTATCTTTATACCTTTCATGATTCATTTGTAAGTTTTATTTGTTATAATTATTTATAAAACAAGAAAAATTTGCAACCCAAAAATACCTTTTTAAAAAATGAAATACAGAAAGCGTAGCTTGATCTATGGACTCTCTTTTTTTTATTCTTTCTTTAAGTGTGACCATGTTCGTAAATATAAAAAAAAATTTTATCGAGGTCACACTGTATAGGGATTGAAAAAAGAAGAAGCTGCTGAGTGGAGCAAGGTCTAGTGCACATGAAGTGCACTTTGCGTACACACACCAAGATGCAGATATGTGCCATCATCATCATCAGCAAAGAAAGAGAAAGGTAGAGAGAGTGACAGAGAGAGAAAGAGAGATAGAAAAAGAGATTGAGCAGGATAGACTGTGAGACTGAAGAATTAACCCATAAAAAAAGGTAGAACATATGGCTTATCCGCTTACTTCAATTAAAAACTGATAAGGAAATCAGTTAACAGGATTAATGCTTTAATTTCGAATATATTTTCAAGGGAATTATTCTGTAGAAACATCTTTGCTTTAAGTTTAATAATATTTAGCAGTGATTGCTTTATGCCAATCTGTGTGGCATCTCTCTGAGCCCATCTGCGGAGATCAGAGGCCCGAAAGTTAATGTACCCCAACATGGCTTTAGAGTTTGAGCAAAAAGGATACTTGGCTGGACACACACACACACACACACACACATACACATGGACAGGGGCAAGGCACCTGCAAGAGCTGTTAAAGTGTCATTGGGTTGTTGTCATAGTCATTGTCAACGTTGTCGTTATCTTTATTTCACATCAACGACATTGTCATCATCATCATCATCGCCGTCATAGTCATCGTTATCGTCGTTCGGTGAAATCTCTTCGCCGTTGCAGTGTCCGAGCAGGGATGATAGTCTGACTTTTTAATAGCTAAAGTTATGGGTATTTTATAGGGGAAAATTTTCGGGGGGATTTACTTAAATTTAAAGCTAGGGAAAAAATTAAGGAAAATTAAATTTAAAAATATTTCTAAGGTAATTAGACGAAGTTATAGTAATGCAAAATAAATCTTACATTGATAAAATGAGATAACAGTGTTTTTTGAGGTAGCTCAGACTGATATATAAACTCCATTTACATTCAATTTATTTATTTATTTAAAAAAATGTATTAAATAAATTGACAAAACTAAAATTTAGCTTGAAGTTACTTTTAAAATAAATTACTACGCGTTTTAAGGCATTAAAACATAATGTTTAGACAGAGATATATTAAAAATTAGTTATGGTAGCTTTAGATTTACTATAGATATATATAGATATTTTTATATGGTAATTTTTTCGATAAATCAAAGTTTAAAAAACTCATAACTTCCTTAAAAAAGCTTTAATTTTAATTCGGAAAGCTTTGCAATGTTAGTTTTTATTAGGTTAATAAATCTGCATACTCAATTTAAAATTAAAAAAAATTGAAATTTTTGTAAATTTTTTTAAATTTTAAACCCTTATAAAATTTCGAAAAAATTTCGAAAATTTATTTTTCTTTCTAAGATGGCTAGATCGACTCGGCTGTTGATGCTGATCAAGAATATATATGCTTTATAGGGTCGGAAATGACTCCTTCACATAGTTACAAGCTTCTGATTAAGATGAGAATACTCTACAAGGCTATAGTAAGTCTTATTAATTCCCTAAAAAAAAATCCAAGAAAATACATAAGAAATACAAAAAAAACTATTTGAAAGATCACAAATACTAGCTATTGCTCAATTCCTTACGAATTACAAATCAATCCAGTGAACCCAGAAAGCCAACACTGAGTCCAAGGATGCACTGGCCCCGCCCCAGGACTTGGAGCCGTAACCGTTCCCGTAACGTAACGTAACCATTGCCGGAGTTTTGGACCAAAACTCTCATCATCATTGTCGACAACAACAAACAACAGTGCGCGCTGTGGCAATAACAACAGGAACAACAACGGCAACAGGGCCCAGTCAAGCCTTCATCAACAATTTGCAGTATGAAAAACAAGGAAAATCGACCGCCCCCGCCCACACATGCACACACATGCACATGTCACACACAGATACGGCACAAACACACACAGAGGGATGGCGAGAGGAGGGAAGAGATGAAACCATTAGCCAGCGAACAGCATCTACATATTAACGTTACGGATATTTTCCTACCAAATTGCAAAACACGGAGAAAGGAGAAAGGCGAACGGAGAAAGGCAAACGGCGAACGGAGAAGGTTCGTTTGCACAGCTCACTGATCTAAACCAATTGCCAGGACCAAAAAGGGCTTCAAGGGAGCCACAGGATGCAAAGCCACGTCAGTGCAGGATTAATTGCAGCCAACAAAAAATAATCGATTAAAAAACAAGCGTATGAACTTACCTTAACTTAAATATTCAACATAATAAGACAGAGAGGTTAAATATTAATTGAATATATAGAAAATATGTATTATCCTGTTTTTCATGGACATTTTCCCCCTTTTGATGAGTGAAATCAAAAGCGTACACAGGGCGAATGCGTAATATTTAACATAATAAGACAGAGAGGTTAAATATCAATTGAAAATATAGAAAATATATATTATCCTGTTCTCATAGAACAGATATCATTTTCCCCCTTTTGCTGAGTGAAATCGAAAGCGCACACAGGGCGTATGCGTAATGCAATGACGAACATTACGCATACGCACCGTTGTCTCGCGGTCACACTTAAAGCGAATTAAAGTGAAATTTGCATATATGAAAGTTCTCGTGCTCCTTCGCGCAGCTCGGCTGCCTTTTTGATGGCAACTTAAAAACTTGCAAAACCTCGCCCCAGACAGCTGCTCCAAAGTTGTTCAGGTCATTTAGAAAAGTTTTAAAGCTAAAGATGTTGGCTTCGCTGTCGCCTTACACACAGTTGTTGGTGTAATTGTTGGTGTATGTTTGCTGGAAGCATCGGGGGCATGGCCACGTCAACATTAGCATCAACATCAGGCGCAAAACCGCGACGCTGCGCCCGCCGCTAGGCATAGAAAATATATACTTATATATATATATATATATATATATTTGTATATTTACCCAGCAGCTGGACGAACTCAAGGTACAAGTTGCGACACAACAAACCAGCAGCAAAAAAAAAGAAGAAAAGCGAGAGTGTTGCACAGTGCTCAGTGAAGTAGGGGAAAGGCGGTGGAAATTTCTAGGAAAATTGTTTGATTTGATAACTTTATACCTTTAGTAATAATGTAAAACTGATGCAGTGGCTCCAAAACATGTATATTAATGTGTAAGAAATTAATGGAAACATAAAATTCAATTAAATACAAAACTAGTTTTTAATAATTAATAATAATTAATAATTAATATTTAATACCCTTACAGGGTATTATAATTTTAGTCAAAAGCTTGTAATAATGTGAAGGAGTCATTTCCGACCCTATAAATCATATAAATTCTTGATCAGCATTAACAGCCGAATCGATCTAGCTATGTTCGGCAAAAATTAATTTTTTTCAAAATTTTGAAAATTTTTTTAAGGGGTTACATCGTTTAAAATTTAATAAAAAATTTAATTTTTTAAAATGTTAAATTAGGTAAGCAGATTTGTTAACCTAATAACACCTAACATAGGAAAGCTTTCCGATTTGAAATTAAGGCTTTTTAACCAAGTTATGAGTCTTTTAAACTTTGATTTGTCCAGAAAAATTGTCATATAAAAATATCGAAAAATATCGATTCAATGAAAGCGCATATTTTAAGCTTACTTATGAACGATTTCCAATTGAGCCTATAATTTAATTGCAAACTCCTAGGGTGTATAAGTTTTGGTTTCCCAAAGTTAGTTTCCTTTTTTGTTACTTCTTAGAATATTAATTTAAAAAAAAACTAATAGTGATGGTTTGATTTTCCAGCACAGAAATTTTAATTGAGAAAATTTCGGGAGATTTATCAAGTTAATATTACAAAATATATGTTATTTGATATTTTCACTTCTACAAATACTTTTTTAAAGAAAATTGTAGTACTTTAGTACCAAAATGATTTAGGTTTTACAAAATTGTAGTAAAATGAAGAGAGATTTGGTGGCTTCCACCTCTTTAATTAATATCTGATATTTATTAAAAACTCTCAAACTGAGCCCACTGTCTGGCCACTTGGCCTCTTGGAGGAACAGCAGCCTCTCTGACCATATTGTGCCAGCGCCGGAGGCGTTTTGGTCTAAGTGGGCGTGGCAGATGGTTAGCCTTTAGCTTGACGTTATTAATATTAAGTCGCTGAAACGGGACCGGAATGGAAATGAAAAGCGAACTTTTTCCAGCAACCTCAGCACACATACACCTCTCCGGGGGCCGTTGGCAACTTAAATGGTAAGCCAGGACATCAAAGTTGCCTCAGACGGGATGCTAAACAGATTTAGGGTCTCTCTCTCTCTCTCATTCACTCTCTCTCTCTCTCTTTCTATCTCTCTCTATCACTCTCCCTCTCTCTTTTTATGATGGCCGCTGGACCGCTTGGATGCTGGGCAAAATGTCAAGGTGTTGATTACGCGTGTCAAAGTTCAACTTTGGTAATTGCCAACGGCCCTCGACGGCATGTCCTTAGCGCCTATGTGTGTGTTAGAGTGTGTCCAATGTGCTAGTGTGTGTGTTGTACTATGTTTTCTAGTGGAAGTGTGTGTAAGTGTGTGTGGTTGCTGAGGTCAAACGATGGCAAACAATTCATGAAATGCAATATCAAAGAGCACATCAACTCAGACGAACATACGCCAGGGCAATTATTTGGCCCAGAACAAATATACCAAATGCACAGCAAGAAAATGTGCCTAATTTATTGAAATAAATTGCAAGCAATTAAATAATAATATTACTAAACAAAAACACAGCATAAAGTCAGTTTGCTGAGGAGGTTTTTCAAGGAGAACTTTTCCTCCTACATGTTGAGTTTATTATTTCCCCATGCATTATTTCTCACAGTGCTTGGGAAAATGCACTCGAAACTGGGACAATGTCTTGGCCAGGAGCCGGGGTCCTGCGGTCGGTGCTTGTGTTTTATTGATTCCATTATAAATGCCACCTAATCGATATGTGGCAGCAGGCAGCCGGGATTAGGCATATGACAGGCATTAAATATGCAGCAAGGAAACGCTTTTGATTGAGAGCCAGTTAATGGCTACGAGTCCTGGGCCGGGGAGTTAATGGAATGTTTAGTGAAACGCACAAATGTCCTCGTTTCGCAAAAGGGAGAATTAAAAATCCAAAAGGAGCCTAAATCCCTTGGCATATTTTATTGTGAATTTTAATTGGGGTTTTTATTTTTACTAGGATTTGTTGCATCTGTTTTGTTTCGTTGCGTTGCATTTGGTTTGTAAATTAGTTTTTGGCAGTCGAAAGATTTTCCTTTTAATCCTTGTGGTTGATTCCTTTTTTTGTGAGATTATTAAATGGGATTTATTTAATTATAAAAATTAATTCACAACTTAGCTGGTTGAATTTTTTGATTGACTATAATGAAATATATTTATTTGGCTAGATAAGTTGATTTTTAAATATATTTGAAATATACAAAATGATTGAATACTTTCAATCATTTATTAGATATATTTAAAGTATATTATGTTGGCTTATTTAATTACTAAATTATTTAAAATATTTACGGTTGAATTTATTTAATCAGTATTTATATTTGAAATATATTACGTTGAAATTGTCTTCTTTATTTAATTATATATATTTATTTTAAGTTTTCAAAATGCTTCTCCTTTTCTTAATTCTTTCTGTCTCTTCTCTTTTATAAATTTTCAATCTGTAAAAATGTTGTATAAATATATACATATTTCCAAATAAATCAAGGCACCTGCCTACGATTTAATCTCCTTTAAAATACCAATTCGTATCCTTAATATCCTTTTCAACTGAGAATAGCCAGGCGTTTAGCTCCCAACTAATAACCACGCCCCTCGCTTGCCTATTTTCCCTAATTTTCTCACCTGAGAGAAAGATGAGAGGGAAAACGATTTACAATAAATAATTACATAGTTAAACCAGCTGCTGCCACGCCCACTTTCGTTTCGCAATAAAAGTTTAGTCCTTCGTCTATGACGGAACATAACGCGGACTTGATTTCAATCTTCTGGTTTCTGCGGGGGAGTTGCTCATGTTTATTCATGTCCTTTTCCTTTGATTACACTGAGGGAAAATGTGTACTTTATATGATCAACTTTGGCTGGTTTTTTTTAACTGTTCTGACTGTGGGAAAATTTAGAAATTAAAATACATATATATTTATAAGTATTTAATAATCAAATTAAATTGATTTGATCTTTAAAACAATGTTTTTGTGTAATTTTGATGATTTTGATTTAAAATATTTCATCTAGGGAAAGCTAGGAACTTGAAATATTTGAATTTTAACATGTAAGGGGTTGTAAATTAATTTTTTGCCACCAAATATTTTCTCTGAGTGCAGCTAGTAGCTGCGTTAGTGTATTGTTAACAAGGAAAATTAAAACGTAAATGTTTGAAAATTAGATTTTGGCCCCCAAAGTCGCTATTGTTTAGTTGGCTTTGGTCTGGCCTTTAGCTTCTAACCCCCTCGTTTGCTCCATCCCCCTGGTGGTCCTGGTCCTGGCCTTTATCCTGCTGCCCGGCTTTCTTTGTGCCTTCTGCAGAGTGTGTTCAGGGTGTGTTCAGTGAGGTGTTGCCTAGTTTTCGGCTTGTTAGTTAGTTAAAAGTTTTTGCGTGCAATTAAAATGCTGCGCAAAAAGTTTCCTTCAACATTGTTCTTAATTTTTTCCTTGGTTTTTGCAGTGTTGCCAAAGCCAAATACAAAATGAACAACTATTGTCTCAGGACCGCGTGTGTTTGTGTGTGTGTGTGTATTGGTGTGTGTGTCTGCGTAAGTCCTGCAGTCGGCAAAAGTGTGTGCAAAGTCCTGTGGCAATTGTCTGATTGTTTTCTTAGCCGCAGCAGCAGCAGCAGCAGCTTCCGAAGGAGCAGCATTCAATGGCAAGGAAGAAAGTTCGTTATCAGTGACATTTTGGCGTATAAATAGCAAACAGCTCGCAGTCGAGAAACCCTTTCGAGTCCTTGGCACAACGCTAACCCTGGTTGGTCCTGGCCAGCTATGCACAGAGAGAAAATATGACAACCAAGTGTATGCATTTTTAACAAATTTAAAAGAAAAACCAGGCATAACGATAGAGAAGTTCACACAAGGCAAACAATTTCTAATAATGAGATCTTTAAATTTGATTTTAAATTATTTTTAAATAATAAATTTGTTTGAATAAAACATTCGCATTTTTTTAATCGATAGTTATCGATTTTTTGACATGTCATATTTAAAATAAAATTTTTAATAGCATCTTTGTATTTGTTTTAAATAATAATAGTTTAAACATTGCTTAGAGTCTTCTTTGTAAGAATTTCAGTATATCAAATATCTTATATATTTTATTACAATGTGAAAATATCGATATATCAGTAATTTATTTATCTTTCTTTATCGATAACAAATTGCTGATAATTTCTGTAATTAAATTTGCTAAAAATATTGACTTTGACTGAGTTTATTCAATTTTTTGTCAGACTTGTGACATATACAACCGAATATCGATTTATTTAACACATAAAGCAACGTTAAAACATTGATAAAATATCGATACCTCGCCTTTTATATTGTTTTCCATATACTATTTGTTTAATTTTCACAGTTTTGTCCCGCAAATGACACCATATTTCTTGCTGTGTAGTTCTTAGTTCTCGATTTCCAGTTAGCAGTTAGCAGTTAGCAGTTCCCAGTTGCCGTGGCGAACGTGCTGACAATGACAATTGAAATGAATATTCTAAGCAGCTGGGCCACAAAGCTACTCAAAGACCGGTAGATTTGGTGGACCAAAAGAACGCTGAGTCCTGCCGTCTGCAGTTCGGAGTCCTGGAATCCTTGAAATACCAGCGAAGCCTGTATTTATCTACATATATACATATATATTTATCTGCCTTTCATCGATGTCTGGACAATTAGGGAATGAATAAGTGCCGCACAGAGGATATTAAATATTTACGAAATTTCCCGAGCCATAAATATTGAGCCAAAGACGTTGATAAATCTCTGCTGAAGGCTGGCAGTTGGTTAACTCCTCCTCAAAATTTAAATCGATGCCCAGGGGTTTTCCCCCATCAAGTATGCACACTTGTCGCTTTAATTTTCCGACAACTGTCACTCTCAGTCGCTCTATCCGCGAAATTAAATCAATTGCCGACCGCAAAAACCGAGAGATGCAAAAATATGATTCATGCGTGTGTGTGTGTGTGTGTTGAGGCCAAAAAGGAACCGCAGCAGTCGATGTCACAGGATATATGCAATATACACATAGTAGTTATAAAGGAACTGACAAAACTAATTGCCTTGGCGGAAAAATAAAAGCGAATATATATTCGGCAAAAACCCGTGGAAATTGAAAATAAAAATCTTAACAAAATAAGTTGAAGAGCTGAAGAGTTGCCGGAGTCGCATTAAATCATTTCCGCACTGCGAAGCAGGCAGATTCTTCTTCGTTTTTATAATGTTTCTTCTTTAGTTTTTGTTGTATAATTTGTTGTATTTTTTATTGTACTTTTTTATATATATATATATCTATTTTTTTTGTCTGTTCTTGCGGCAAGTTGCAAGTTGCAGGCAGTTGCAGTTTACCACTATTTATGGGCTGCTGCCGGTGGCGATGAAAAAGATGAAAAGTGGCAGCAGTGTCTCCCTGCCTTTTCTCTATTTTTCTCGTTTTTTTTTTTTTTTTTTTGCTAGCTCTTTGCAAGCAGAAAAATGGTGAAGAGTATCCTGGTATCCTGCTTATATATATATAAATTTATATATATATATTTATATATATACGCCCCCACCCGATTAGCGCATTCATGTGTGTGCATGTGTAACATATTCAGGCAATTACTGCCATTCAGCGCATTTCAATTCAACTTCAAAACTGTGCCACCCCCCCTCTCTCGTTCCTCCCCCCTCAGACTTTCCCGCAACAAAAGTACTAGCAAAAAAAAAAAAAAACAGGAAAAAAAGAAAAGCTTTTAAACTTCACTCAAGATTTTTGCCGTTCACGGCTCTCGGCTCGCAAATTTTTTGACTGTTGCTGCTGCTGTTCACTTAGTTTTCCCTTTTTTTTTTTTGGTTCTCCAGCAGTCTGACAGGATTTTTGTTGGCACCCTGGTTAAGGATATGTGATTTTTGGCTATTTTATTTAATTAATATCAATTTTAAAGGTGGAAAAATTGAGAAAAATAGCTATTTTAGGGCGAAGGAAAAGGTATAACTTATTAGAAAAATTAATAGTGATTTAATTAAAAAGGATAGATTTTTAAGAGCTAGGAAATCTGGGAAATGAAAAATTAAATATATTTAATTAGGTTTTTATAAAATTATGATAAATTATATAGGCAAAACTGTATAAAAAGACATTAATCCTGTTCTTTGTTTTTTAATTATGAAATATCATACAAATAATTGATAACACAGTTCCAAAGAATAAATAAAAAAATTCGATGAATAGGATATATAGCTTTTTAAAAATATATATGTATATAAAAATATTACTTAGAAGATTCTGTAGATTCTGATAATTATATTATTAAATATAAAAGTGAAATTCTTTGAAATAGCATCAAAGAAACGGTTTTAATTAATTATGATGATTTAATGATTTAATTCAACACTTTAGTAATTTAATTAAAGTTTCAATTTAAATTGAAACAATTTGTTTGGATTTTTCTTTGTAAAAATTATTTAATTTAACAGGTTAGTAATTTAATTAAAGTTTTAATTTAAATTGATACAATTTGTTGGAATTTTTGCTCTATTTTCTACCACCGTCCTGTGGCATTCTCATAATTTTTGGGCTTGCATGCTGACTGCTTTCGCATCTTCTTCTAGGATGCTACTCTATATATCCTGCTGATGCTGTCTTTATCTACGACTGCCACTTGATGTGTGGGCTCACACAACTGGCTGAAGAAATAGTACAGTTTGCAGGGTCTATCAAAAGGTTAAGTTGAGCTTGAAAATTATTTTCAAGAAATTTAAGGGAACTTAAAAAGATTTAAAAATGAAAAATGAGCTGAGAAACCATTGCTTTTCTTAGGAATCTAACTTATAAGGAATCTGAACATAATATTTTAATTATTTTTAGTATATATTATTTTATTTACTTTACTTTACTTATTACCTTTAAACAATTTTCAATAATTCTTTGTACTTTTCTCTTTAATAATTTTGAAACATAATTATTTATTTGAAACTCTTAACTATTATTTTGTTAACATGTGTTTTGGTCCTGCCGCTGGCCCTTTATCATTTTCTTTCTCACTTGATTTTCCTGCTGCTGTTGTTGGGCCTTTACTTTGTTGTCGTTTTTATAAGTCTGTCAAAATGTAGTTCATATATGCACACACACACACTCACAGATGTAGCTATATACATATATATATATATATATATATATATATATATTTATATATATTTTCGGCGAAAATTCATTTTGCAGTTGACATAACTTTGTCAGCTCCAATTTATCAACAACAATTAGTAGAGCAGAGCGGACCCCACTGCCTTGACTTGACTTGACGAACAAGAGTGTGTGTGCTGGATGTGTGTGTTATGTTGTGCGAGTGTGTGTGGCATGGCAAGTATGTGACAAGTATTTTGAACAAAAACTTTGTCTGCCAAACAGACTCCACTTGGCTTTTCTTGGCCCCAAGAATTGAGAGCGGGACGAACTTTGTGCCCGGCGCTTGTTGGGGAGACGCAAGCGTAAGCGTAATATTATAATGCCAAAATAATGTGCATTCGGAAAATTGCTGTCACAGCAGCAGCAACAGCAGCAGCAGCAGCAGCAGCAGCAGCACATCAATTGTCAAGTTGTCAGCTTGGAGACAGCTTATTAAACTACAAAACTCACCTGTACTCGTGCGACATGAAGAAGGTGCCACGAATCAGACATCCATTGGGATTCTTGCGCTTCCCGTTGAAAATCTTTTGGTAATGATCGTAATTGTTTAGGTTGACAGCCCCATCGAAGGTCAGCATTATGATTTGTGGGACCTGTAATCGAAATAATTGTAATGGGTTAAAAAAAAAGAAATAGAGAAGTATTTAAAATTAAAGGGAAGGTAACTTAGGGAGTTTTATATACGTTCGCAGTGTGCAATTTAATTAAAGGGTTAAAATATTCCCATTCTTTGAATCGATATTTATCGACATTTTTATTCGACAATTTTTTCGATAATTCAAAATTTAAAAATCTCATAACTAAGCCAAAAAAGCATTAATTTCAATTCGGAAAACTTTCCTATGCTAGTTTTTGTAAGGTTTATAAATCTGCATACTCCATTTAAAATTTTAAAAAATTAAAATTTTTTTCATTTTTGAAAATTTTAACAATGTTAAAATTACCACTTAGAAAATGTTGAAATTTTTGAAAAAAATAAATTTTGACCAGACATAGCTAGATCGATTCGGCTGTTGATGCTGATCAAGAATATATATGATTTATAGGGTCGGAAATGACTCCTTCACTGAGTTTGAAGCTTCTGACTAAAATTTTAATACCCTGTAAGGGTATTAAAAATATATCATAAAAAAGTAAGGTATCATTTTGAAAAATGCAAATTTTTGCTGCTTAGCTTTACCATTTCTCAGCATATTTAAAATATTTATTATCAAATATAATATATAAACAAATTTAAATTAACAAATATAATAACTTTTAGACTTAAAATTCGATATTTTCGATAGTTAAAATGTCGATAAATCAAACTTTAATATATTTTTTATATAATACTCAATGCAGTATTCTTTTTGATGTCTCATATTAGACTTTTCGATAGATATATTACACATATTACTCTATATAAATTCCTTAATATAATTGCCTCGATATAATTTCGTTCATAAAATTTCCTCGATATAATTTTCGTAATAAAGTTCGATATATATTAATGCCGATTAAGGATACTCTTTAATACTCTTTGAGTTCTAAAAAGCCCTTCACAGACACTCGCATTTATAATATCCTTGTGCCCTAGATGAAAACTACCTGCAATAAAAATAAATATAAATACTAAGCACTTGCTGTCACACGAGGTGTACGAGTTGTGCAAGGTGTAAAAGGTGTGTACGTGTGTGTGGGTGTGGGTGTGTGTATATATGCAATGGGTGTTTTTGTGCCCAATTAGAGGATTGCCGACCTCAAAATCAGCGGGGCATACCGATGGCATTGGTAGCCGCAAAAAGCAGCGCTGACGGCAGTTCCTAATTGAAGGTTTTGCATTTTGCGTTTGTTTTTCCTGTCTGCATTGCGCCTGGCTGCATTTGGGGAAAACCCCCATCCCCCATCCTCCCTCCCTCCCTGCCACGAGGAAAAGCCAGCCCACTTTCGGCTTTGGCAAAACTTGCAACTTGAGCATTAAACATAATTAGTGGGCATGTGGGTAACCGGCAGCAGGGATCAAACTAGCATCGGCAACCGATTCACGGAAACCAAATTAATTTCAAATAATGCCTTCGACTATCAATAACACCCCGAAAAGCAGCAGCAGCGGGAATTCCATTACAAAATTGCCACCCAAAAATATGGGAATCAACCGAAAACCAAACCCCGGGCTGAGAACGCCAAAGCCAAGGGAAAACCAATGCCTGAAAGGCCAACAGTTTCGAGTTGCAACACTTTAAGTGCAATTCCCATAATCAAAGACCGCACCGAACCGAGCCAGCGAAAAAGTAATAATAATGCCAAAGAAATGACGAGGCTACACACAAAAACAGTGTGAAAATTGGTGTGGAAATGCAGGATAGCTAGAGAATGCTCTGTTGGTTAGGAAAATATATATAATAATGAAATATAGAATAAATTCAGGAAAATTATTGTTAGGTTTCTCAAAAATAACTAAGTTCGGATTGATTGATTTTTTTTATTTATTATTTAAAGTAAAAGAATCATTGAAGTAATAAAAGCTGATACAAAAATATAAATAAATATTTTGTATACTTTTATAAAAATGCTTTTAATACATTTAATAATATTCTATAAATTTGTATTTACTTTTATTAAATTGAGTGGCGAACGAATATAGTTAAAACCGAAACTATAAAATTTACTAAAAATTAATATGAAATGTGTAAGGTTCTTTAGGAAATTATTATTATTATTATATTTTTCTTGACTTCATATTTATTTTATCATTAACTACAAATAGTGTGAACTAATGTCACACAACTGGCAACTCTGCTGCCATAGTTTTCGCAATTAAATAAATAAATAAATAAATTTTAATAAAGTTTTTGTTCAAAACTTCAACCTTTGCCACAAAATCAATCAACTCCTCCAGCTGTAAAAATCTTTGGGATTAAGGTATATCGAATTTTGGCCCTAAGAACCCATAGAATCTTGAGTATAAAAACTATATATATATAAACGGACGAATGACTGGAAAGTGGGAAGTGCATTTTCCGAAGATCTGGTCATAAAGGCGTGCGGCACGGCGGCCAGAATGCACTTAACGCTTTCATTGTAAGGACACATAAAAAGGATTATTGTACAAATTCAATATTAATGTGGTCGCTGGATCGCCGATGACGATTGCAAATTGCAAATGCAACGAGGATAGTGATAGTGAGGATGATGATGAGGATGAGGATGAGGATGAGGATGAGGATGAGGATGCTGGGCACCTAACCGAATTGAGCTGGCAAAATTATGCAGGGGCGTGAATCGAATCTCTTGGCGGTCAGTTTAAGTGCGGAGCTTAGATGACAAGGCGGCATTGAATCGAAATTGAAATTTGCGCTTGGCTTCGACAGGAGTTTTCAGGCTTTTCATATTCCTTTTTCTTTATTTTTCTTATTATTCTCCTGCACTTTTCCGGACTTTATTGAACGGCATATTTCAAAAGGCGCGTTTCCGCAAAATGGGTGCAAATCAACTGCAAAAAAAAAAAATAGAAGTGGCAAAAGAACTTTCGGCCCCTTTCTTCGTCTGAATTATGAAGTAAAAATATTATTGCAAATATAATGAATGGGCGGGACTGAAGGAGATGCTGGGAAATGGTGCTTAAGCAAATCATAAATTTCTAGCCTCGGACCAAGTTTCTCTCAAAGAACTTTCTATAATAATAGGGAATTGGAAGAAAGTGTAAAGCATTGTGAACTTTATGCTTTTGCCATATTGCTGAATCGTCGATTACCTATCGCATTTCAAGGCAAATTGCTTGTCAAAAGAAAAGAAATTTGATATATACAATATATTTGCGATATATGTGTCTTAAATCGATATTCTGATATGATGTATCGGATTGTGCTAAGGGAAAGTTTGAACTTGGCTTAAACTTTTACTTTAGGCACTTTATCATAAAAGGTGTTGTATAATAAGTTTCAGAAAATATGCAAATAAATATGAAAAACCTTTTTTCATATTTGTTTTCTTTAATATCGATATTTTTACATTAAATTCGATAATTTCCACTTCGATAAATGAAAAATAAAATAATTTTTAATTTGATATTGTATGTAATATTTTTATATTGTAAATACATCATCAATATACATACATTCCTTGATAAAATATCATGAATATAATTTTCTTGCTATACTTTCCTCGATATTATATCTTTGATATAATTTCTTGGATATAGTTTCTTCTATATAATTCTATATAATTCCCTCTGTAAGCATATATCACCCGATAACCCCCGTTAAATGCCCCATTAAAGCGGCCACATGTGTTTAATGGAATATATCCTGAAATTTGGAAAGGACGAATCTAGAGACACATACTTGCGGATGGCAAACAGAGGATGAAAAGTGCTAGAATATTTCCCCGGCGCCAACGACCCTTTTGGGTGCACCCCCCTCTGCTTTTGCTGCTGCTGCTGCTGCTGCTGCTGCTCCTGCTCCTGCTTCTGTGTGCGTTGATAATTTTTGCCTAATGCGACTCAAGTTTGCACTTTAGTCTTTCAGCAAATATGGCAGCTCCTGAGGCAAGGATGCAGGCGGAAAAGCCTGGAGGGGGGGAGGAGCAGGCTGGGGCGGAAGGAGGCCACAAGTTTCCTTCGTCGCTGCTCTGGCAAATTTGCATAGCTCAGTTGCTCAATCGCAGCGACAATTGAGCGGCTCATTGATTGCACCACCCCATTGGCCCCAGCATTTTCCATTTCCCATTTCCCCATTTCCCCATTTGCTGCCATTCGCCACTCGCCACTCACCACTTATCCCAGCCAAAGTTTTTGTTGACACTGTGTGCCATCTTTTCATTTCATTTTCGCAAATCAAACTCGATTCGCATTCAAATTGAGCAAAAGCGGTGGTTTTCTTCTTTTTTTTTTGCAATGCCTCTTTTCTTATTTTCGTATTTTCCCATTTTCTCTTTTTTTATTATTGCTTTGATTTATGGTCAAGGAAATTTAAAGAGTTTTGACAATAATAATTAGGTTAATATATTGGTTTTAAGGGGGTCTAAAATTGTATATTACATTTATTTTAATTAAATGTCTTTAAGGAAAGGCACATTTTAAAGTCTTACTATTTTTGAGAAAGCGATTTTTCATTGCTAGTTTTTATTAAATATAAATTTGAAGTATTTAATAATAGTTTGTTGTGTAACTTATTTATATACCTTTAGGGTATTATAATTTTAGTCAAAAGCTTGTAAAGATGTGAAGGAGTCATTTCCGACCCTATAAATCATATATATTCTTGATCAGCATCAACAGGCGAGTTGATCTAGCCATCCCAGAAAGAAAAAAAACATTTAGACATTTTTTTCAAAATTTTATATTTTCAAAAATTGAAAAATTTGTTAATTTTTTAACATTTTAATTAGAGTATGCAGTTTAGTCTAATAAAAACCTACTTAAAAAAGTTTTCTGAATTGAAATAAATGATTTTTTGGCCAAGTTATGAGTTATTAAACCTTTGACTTATCGAAAAAAGTTGTCACATAAAAGCATCGATAAATATCGAATATTTTAAGCTTAGTTATCGATTGATTTCCAATTCGATCCCTAATTTATTTTTTTTCACATAAACTGGGATAAAAAAATCTGAAATTAAAGAAATCAAAACCCAGAACAGACCGCAGCTAACCCCCCCGCCGATAAGATAAGGCCAATAAACTTACTCAATTAGTTGGAACAAAAATTCCCAAGATATTTTTTTAATATACTATGTCACCGTCCAATTAACCAGCCACTTGTAGATACCACAACTATCCAGTATAGAGTTTCGATTTCGTAATAAAAAGGTATGACTGGGTTGCCCAACGAAATCAGTTTGAACCAAATTGCTGTTGCAATAGCACACATTGTCAACGAGATCGAGAACAGAATGAGATTCGTTACACTTATGGCGGCGGCCCTTGTGGTCTTGGCCTGTGCCCTGCCCAGAGCCAATGCCGGCAATGATTACCTCTGGGGCGAGATCGGGCCCAATGACTACAAGTTGGCCAAAGATACGGTCTCGAAGGCCTTCTTTGTGGGTCTGGTGCAGACCAAGAAGTACACGTTCACGCAGAAGGTATGTAAACATCAAAAAACGAACTACAAAATATATTACAAAATACAAAATCAATTGTAATATGTGTATGTGTTCTTAAGGACAATCTGAATGCGTTGACCATAACGGCCATCAAAGTGACGGACAAAAAGAAGAGCAATGGTGCCACAGCTGAGCTAATTAGCGGCGGTCCGGGCTCAAAGGGAGTCACCATTAAGTTTACATCGGTGCGGGGCTATGGCATCAAAGATCTTGTCGAGATATGGGGCCGTTAATCAAGTGGAAAACATATACTTTCACTTTCCCTTCCCCCCAAATCGATAAAGAGAGCACCAACAGAAAAAAAGGCAATGAAAATGTCTGGCTGGAAGTGTATACAAACTAATTTTTTTTTTGTCAATAAATACAAGCTCTAAATGAAGTTTATTTGATTTAAAAAATCAATTTATAGTAAATCTTTAAGGGGAAGTTTATGGGAAACATTTTGTTTAGGTTTTTGTTACTAAGAAATAACTGAAACAATATGAAATATATAATAAAACCTTAGGGAAAATATTCTTGTAGGGTTTCTAGGTCGAAAAATATATAGAAACTTTATGGAAAATATATTTCAAGATTTTTATATACACAAAATATTCTTTTAGACTTTCTAGGCTAGAAATATATAAAAAGTCACAGTGAAGAGTATTTAAAAATACCTTTAAAATATGTTTATACCCAACAAAATAATAACAAACCTCTGATAAAAATATTATTGTTAATTTGAAATGCTTAAACACCAAAAAATTCAGCTTAAAGAAAGCTAATTAATATTAAAACTCCCAGAAAAATATTCTAAAGGAACCGCTAGGCTTAAAAAACATAGGAACTGTTCTTAAATAATATATAAAAACTTTTCCACATTCTAAAGGGATGGAACAAAACTCCCAGTAAAATATTCTGAGACATATGCCAGACCAAAAATAAACAGAAACTCTTCCAGAAAGGGTATTTAAGACTCGACTCTAAGCCGTCTTTGTAACCCCTGTAATATATGCTGCAAACACGCACAAGGGCTTCTTCTGGGCAAGATATACAAGATATTCTGGCAGCAGCTTGTCTGAGATATAACGAGATGCTTGTGCAGGTGTTATTTTGTCTTCTTATCGAAGTAGGTCAAACCAAACAGCTTGGCGGAGGTTGCACCCAAGACCCGATACGCAGCTCTCGGAGTTCTCCTATAAAAGCGAAAGCCTGTCATGTCACAGACCACAGTCAAACTCCATTGATCAACCATAGAAGATGTATCTGTCCTGCGTGCTCTTCCTGCTGGTGGCCATCGTGGCCGGCAATGTCCTCCAGATCGAGGCCCTGGGCGGCTCCCAGGAGGGCAATGACTATACGTGGGGAACCAAGGCCACCACCGATACCCTAATTGCCAGGGAAGTGGTCTCCGCCAACAAGCTGATGCTGCAGACCAATACGAAGACCTATACCCTCACCCAGGCGGGCACGGCCAAGACTATATCGTATATAGCCATCACGGATCTTAAGCGCAAGCGGGGAGCCACTGCGGCCATAACAGCCGGCGGCGTTGGTGACACAACGGTGACCATTAAGTTTACATCGGCCCGAGGAGCTAGCATTAAGTCGCAGGTGGAAATATGGGGAGCCTAAGGAGGTGCTCCTTGTGTATAATAATTATTTTATTTATTTAAACGCACACACACTGCTAATGAGAGCAATTATTATTATTGATTGCGCAATTTGTAGCACTCTTCTTTTTTTTTTTGTAATATTATTTCATTGAAACATTTTTTTTTTTAAATATGATAAATAAAAAGAAATAAAATAAGATTTGAAAGGGAATTTTCTTTATCAAAAAGGAGCGAAAATTTGTTATGTAAAAAATAAATAAATAAAAAAGTAAAAGAATAAATAAAAATGTAAACAAAGAGCTGAGGAAAAAATAGAGAAAACGTTTGCTGACAGGATATACATGTAAATCCCCAGAGAAGTTGAGAAGCCAGGGCACACGCGGCGTATGCGTGTTTTGTGATGCCAAATCAAAGGAACTTTTTGGCATGCACAAATTAACCGCTTGTTTGCGGTTAATTGAGATGATATTAATTATAATTATGCCCGCGTCTCGCACACACACACAGACAGATACAGGAAACAGACACACACACCCCCCCCACACACACACACACACCCCATAGATAAAGATTCAGTTAGCAAATGGAATTATTTTCGGGGAAAGGGGGACTCGCATTCGCTGCGAACACATGTAAGCGCTAATAACACTTAAATAAGCACCGCCAAAGCCCACACACACGCACACACACCACTGGTGCTGGCATTTTAAGCCGATTTTGTGGCTAGTTTATAGCCAAGTTAATAGAAATAGTAAGCTTTATTTTATATCCTTACTAAGGTTTACTTCAAATAATTTATAAAGTAATAAATATGAATATATTTATACTAAATAGATATTTTATTCCGAAGTCTATATATAAATCGATATTTAAACATTGCTATAAATCGATGTTATCTGAGAAATATATTTTATTCTAATTAGTTTTAAATATATTTTTAGTAAAATAAGAAAGAAAAATGTCAATTTGTGGTCTAGCTATGTAAATTATATATTTAAACCTTAAATTAGATATTTTTCAATTGTTTAAATTTCTATAAATCAAAGTATGATATTTTATTATTATTACCTACAATCTACGGTTTATTTTTTAGCAAAATTCAATATTTTTTGATATTTTAGAAATTCGATAAATTAAGCTAGAATATTTTTGATATTATCGATGATATTTTTGACAATCATCGATATATAACTATTAATATTCTTTTTTCTTTATTTTCTTGTATTTGAAAGTTAATTTTTCAACTTAAATCTTGATAAAAGTTTAGACAGCACTGCCACACACACTGGCATAAATTTACACACACACAACACATATATATATACACACACACAAATACACAGCGAATGGCAAGGACAAACATACATTTCAATTTCGAAATTAAGTGGCTCACTTGTGTTGTTTGTATTGGAATGCGTATGTGTATGGGTGTGTGTGTGTGTATGGGTGTGCGTGTGTATGGGTATGCCTTTGTGTGTGTCGATGCATCTGCTTGATTGTGTGTGGATTTGTTTGTTTGTTTGTTTGTCTCTGCGATTTGCGTAGTTGTATGTATGTCATACATCCGCTTTGCATTCAACTTATGTTTGGTTTGTGCATATTTTTTTTTTGCGCTATACTCTTCAGAAAGAGGATATAGATTGGGAATAGGAATATATATAGAATATAAAAATATGGGATTAAAGAAAAACATGTCTAAAATAAACCAAAGTTGGGAATTATTTTAAAATAAAAGCACAAGATGAGAGTATAAAAAATACCCTATTGAAAAGTATTTTTATATATATTCAATTAATTCAATTAATTGTTTTTAAACAAAGACCATTTCTATAATTTTTTATTTCTATTTATATGTTTAGATAATATATTAGTTGAAATAATGCACAAATAAATAAATAAGTTATGTTACATTTTTTTAATGCTCATTTAAGCCTTGAAAAATCAATTAAAATTTTCTATTTTAGTTTTTATGTCAAATATATGATTTATCGCAGATTTACAGAAGAGTATTTGCTTATTTATCTTATTTATTTACATGCTGTATTTGCAGTTTGTTTCCTGTTATTATTATTATAATTATTATTATTATTATACAAGTGAAACCACAAGCTAATGTACATGGAAAACTGTCTGTTAATTTGCCGTAGGAAAAATCGGGCCACTAGTCAAAGGCCAAGCGAGGAGAGGTAGGGAATCAGCGAAATATATATATATTAATATATACAT
This sequence comes from Drosophila bunnanda, assembly GCA_035046265.1. Lineage (NCBI taxonomy): Eukaryota > Metazoa > Arthropoda > Insecta > Diptera > Drosophilidae > Drosophila > Drosophila bunnanda. Next base: position 2,300,947 of record JAWNOB010000017.1, read on the forward strand.
TAACCGATTTTTTCCATTAAAAAATGCAAAACCAAAATGTGGGTAAAGAAAAATATTTAACAAATCGTTTAAGCTTATGAACATAAGCGCATTTACACGATTAATATAGAAATTAAGCTCGGGGCAAGTGAATTTGGCTAATTAAATTGAGAAAAAATATCAGAAAATAATTGTAAGCCAGAAAAAAATATATTAAATTATTTCAAATAAATATGGGAATAATAATTAAAGTAAAAACAATCAATTGAACACTGCAACATTTGAGAAAGAATTAAATTTTAAATTTATTTACTACAGCTTAGGTATTATATTTTTTCATTTTTTATTTTTTTTTCTCCATTTTGTGAAAGGAGTTCTATGAGTTTTCCGGGGTTTTCCCCCTCTCTCGGCTGTATTGGCGATGGCTATTTACACCATGCAGCGCATAACTCTTGGCCAAATAAACAAAGCGTAGTTATTAAACAGGATATTCGAATCAACAGGAACACCAGCAGTAGCAGTAGCAGTAACAGTGGCACCAACAATAAGGACGAAGGACACAGGACAACGAACAACAGATGGCAAAAAGTACAAGAGCACAATTTCCTTATGCAAAGCGACGATAAGAGCCAAACCGAATGCAAATACATAGATTTATAGCCACAGAACACGATGAGGCTGGCTGGGAAAACCAGGGAGAGAGAGAGAGAGTTCCGGAAAATATTGAATCCAGAGGAATATATGTGCTATACATGTACTCTCTCTCTCTGTATATATGTACAAATATATAGATATATATATATACATATTTATATATCCCAAGCTAAAGCTGAAGCCGATCCACAGCTGCCATAGCCCCAGTTCTGTGTCGTAAAAATAAAAGCTGTCAATGCACTTGAAATTTATCGCCCTGCAAATTAACACTTAAATGCAAATGGCAAAAAATGGAGCCCAACAAGTAGCACCAAGAGTGACTCTGATTCGACGCTTAAATATCCTGGAAAAGTGCAGAAATTTGTATAAACAAACTCGAGGTTTTTACAAGATTTTGTTAACAAAATAAACCAAGATGGGGGAGGTTTAAATTTTACATTTAAGCTCAAAATAGGCAGCGAAAAGGAGCTCTTTTTTATATATTAATAAGCTTATGACGTACACATATATACCTTTCATATACCCTATAAAAGGTACCCTCTCTCAAGTGGGAATGCTTACCTTTTCGGCCTCCAAGCCGCCGGGTATCTGGGTGCCGTCCTTGGAGCAGAAGCAATACGGCAGGGCACATTCCTCCGTGTTGCACCTTTGGGCGGTATCGGCAGGTGCTTCCGTGGCCGGAGCGGGCGCTAAAATAAAAAAAAAAAAAAAAGGGAAAAGGAAACAAGTTGGGAAATTATTTAAAATCTATTTCGTTATGCGAGATCCAATCCGTTTCGGGGAAAGCCAAGTAACAATGCCAGGCAAATATCAATAAGGAGCAGCAGCAATGCCAATCCCAGAAACAAGTTAAAAGAAAGTTAACAACAAAAGGGGGTGAAGTGAGTAAGGGGGGTGAGGGGGAAAGGGAAAAGCTAGGTTGGGGAAAAACAGGGGAAAAAGTCAGAGGGGCCTGGCAGGTAAATAACCTTAAGCCAAGTCCCGAGAACTCTTTTTCTCTGTCGGTCAAAAGCTATTTGCATATGTGGGCGTGGCAACTGAGAGAGAGAGACACTTGGAAAAAGGAAAATAATACAAGAAAAATATAGACCAAAAAATAGAGTGCTAGGAATATGTATTTTCCTTTAAATAGTATATTTTATTAATGTATTTTAAAGATTATTTTATATTTAGAAATTAAAGTTCGCCACTTAATATTTGATCTTTTAAGAGGTCTTTTCCAAACGTTTTACTCTTAATTGATTAAGATTAACCTAAAAATATGTTTTATAGATATATTAAATTCTTTTTATATGCTTATTTTTGGGTTATTCAAAGATTTCCAAATATCATAACTAAGCCAAAAATGCATTAATTTGAATTCGGAAAGCTGTTCTGTGCTAGTTTTTATACTATTAACAAATCTGCATTTTTACTTTTGAAATATACAAAATTTAAAATTTTGTCAAATTTTGAAAATTTGAACAATGTCAAAAAACCCACAAAAAAATGAAAAAAAATTTAAAAATTTCGATTTTTACCGGACATGGCTAGATCGACTCGGCTGTTGATGCTGATCAAGAATATATATGATTTATAAGGTCGGAAATGACTCCTTAAAGCGTTACGAGCTTCTGACTAAGTAGTAATACCTTGGAAGGGTATAAAAGTGGAATAATCAGTTTCTAAACCTATTTAAATAAATATATTTAGTATACAAAAATTAACTAGGTGAAATAATGATTTCCTAAAAATTGAATAGGATTTAAAATGGTAAATATAAACAAAAAGAAATTCTTTTGTTCTACGTCATTATTTTTCCCAAGTGCAGATGAGTTTTCCTGCCGAAATTCGATCGAATTGAATTGCTTTTTTTTTTTTTTTTGCTCTACTGCGACGCCTCAGTCTCGATGGCAATCGAGTTTGGTCGACTTCGAGTTGTTTTGCCTTGTGATCGAGTAAACAAAGTTCACACAGAGAACAAAGGTGAGAAGATGAAGGATGGGGGAGGGGCCGCCCATATCCATATCCTTGGCAAATATTAAATGCATATCCTTGCCGGCTGTGCCAGGTCCCGAGCCTGTGCCTGCAACATGCACTAACTGAATTAGCACTCGCCAAAGGCGTCGATTTGATTTGATTTGATTTGGATTTCGGAGTCTGGTTATGATTTCCGATTTTGACGGCTGAAAGCCAAAGGTTGCAGGAGAAGGGAAGGAGTTAATCCGCTGAGCGTTATATATATAATCTTTTTACCTTTAGACAAAATGTATTTAAATATTAATTGAAGTGGAAATTAGGTGGCTTATCTTATAATTCCCATAAACAATTAATCAAATGCTTTGTTAAGCCCTAGAAAATGTCACAAGATATATATATATGAAATAGTCAAATCATTTCCCTTTTCTTTTTGTCCAAATTATGTCATCGATGGCTTCTAGTTATTTTGGTAAACATTTCGCTAATTCCCAGCGCCACATCATCAATCAATCGAAATTGCCATTGCCATTTCCATTTTCATTTCCCTTCCTCACCCCACCCCGCTTATTTTTCTATTTCCATCCCCGAGTTAAGCCAGTGAAAAGTGTGTTTTTTGGAGTGTGAAAGGAACTCAACTCCGGCTGAAGTTTCCATTTCGATTAAGCCTTTCGACAATGCTTAACTGGGATTTAATTACACACAGCTTCAATGTTATGCAAATGAAATAAGCCAACCCGAGAGAAATAAATATAAATATATATATAGTTACCATGTCCTGCAGTTGGCATTGATTATCCCCTCCTAGCCCCCCGTTTGTTACCTTGGCTTTCGAATTGAAAAGTTAAGGGAAAATATTTATAAAGTAAATACAAAAAAATATGAGGAATATATTAACATATTTCCGTTTGCTAGAAAATGCAAAACAAGAACAAAGTTAAATAAAATAAAGGCCTGTGGCCATATCAATGTCCTTTTGAAAAATATATATATCACATATATTTTTATATATATATTTGTGGTCACATCGTAAATAACGGCAATGAAAATGAAATGCTTGGCAATTAATTGGCCAGGACACAAGAGTACAGGGGCAGCAGAAGCAGCAAAGGACTGCAATCAACATAAATTCTCTGTGGAGAGACCGAATGTCCTTCTGCAGCATAAAATTGTATTTATTATTTTAAAAATCCAAACAAGAAACTTGAAGAATCCCACACACCACACCACACCACACTCTCACTCACCCCCTTTGTCTGGAGTTATTGAATAAAATGTAATAAACACTTTTAGTAACTTTGTCTTCTGCTGTGTGCATTTTGTCGTAACGACTCGCACACGCTGCGTATACGTAATATTTGGGACGCACACACAATGTCACCCACATATACGTGTATAGTTTTTGCCACAGTTGTTTGTTTGTATATGTGTGTATATATATTTTTCCATGGCTATTTTCTTGCCTCGGCTGCTGTTGTTGTTGTGTAAGCAATATTGAAATGCTGTCATTGAGCGTGCTCACTGAATTATGAAATTGAAAACTATTCAGTGCAAAACATTTTTCTTTTGCATTTTATCAGCTCAGCTGTGGGTGTATGTGTGTGTGTGTGTGTGTGTGGAAAATCAGCTTGTCATTTCCTTGTCAAGCATTTTAACCCTTTACAAAAAGAAGAAGCAGAAGGAAGGACTCTGTCGGTATTATAAAACAATTCAGCAAAGTGTTGGAGTGAAATGTTAAAACAAAGCCTGAGACATTTTTATTTCCAGTTGATTTTCTTTCTAAAATCTAAAGAGATAAGCTTTAAATAATTAGGCTAAATAAAGAAAATAATTAGAAAAATATTTTTCCATATAAATGTATGCTTCTTTCAAGCAAGAAATTAAATAAAATATATAATTAATTATATTAAAACAAAGAAGTATATATTTTCGTTAAGAATAATGTATATTCCGTTTTAATAAATAATCAAAATAAGTCTAGGGTTAAATTTTCGTGAAGGAAAAAAGCGTTTTAAATATTTTAATTCGTGTCTCGCCTTGGCCAAATCAAATCGAAATGAAATGAAATGAATTCGCATTTATATGCACAATGTATTGCATATATTTTCGGGACAAAAACAACATACAACACACACATGTCTGTGTGCGTGTGTGTGCCAACCAGTTTGTTGGTTGCTTATTTATTTTTGGGGACAAGTTGCTGTCACAATTTCAAATTCAGTTGAGACTCCTCCATTGCGTATACGTAGACATTACGTATACGCAATTCGTCAGTTGAGATTCTGCAGAGGATGGCTGAGCCAGGAGAAGGAAGTCCTTCGGCTGCTGCCACTGGCAGAGCTCTTAATCCTCGGCCGGCTTAGGCAGCTGGCAGATGGCTGCAAAATTAAAGTGCCAGTGACGATTATAGGCAATCAGTTAGTTTGTGCTTCACTCATTCTGATGAAATTGCTTTAAATTATATAATGAAATACATGTGCAAAATGGTCTAGGTGGGATTTAATGGATAGTCGGACTTGAGAGATAGAGATTGAGTATGCCTGAATGAGTCAGTATTTTAGCTAAGGATTTTCTGCCATGAAAATATATACGTAATATGCTGAGAGGCATTTTAAATAGCCACATTCATTACCAAAACAATTTACTGTGTGCAGGATAAAGTGTCCTGCACAGGTTTTCTTCAGTCAATCACATTCAATGCCTTGATTATTGTTATCGAAAGTGTCATCGAAGCAGCAGTGTGACCGCTTAATAATCAAATTCGCAGGGTGGCAACGCTGTAACTCACTTAAGGACTCTTTTGACATGGGTTTTAGTGGGTTTTTAATTATTTTAAAGCAAGTATTATTTCTTTTAGCAATTTGTCACTACAGATACATATTTATATAATTTATGGGTATATATAATCGCTTTATTTCAAGCCCAACAAATTGCCAAATGGTCGAAAGACGGCAACGTGTTATATTGGCTTAGCTGTTGACCACTTCCTGTGGTTCAAGCAAGAAGGCCAAAAGCGTAGAATCTGATTCCCAAAAAAAAAGAAAATGTTCACATGTAGGGAAAACTACATATATATACCTAAATATCTATATGTATCTGTGTATCTGTATCTGTATCTGGTGTCAGCAGAAAAAAAAACGAAGCGGGACAAAAATTTTATGCACAGAGCTTTGACCTAATCTCTGCTGCAATATTTCTCCTCGTCCGCTCTGCGTGTGTGTTGTATGTGTGTGTGTGTGCGAAGAAAAGTAATAACATAAATGACACACACACTGCAAAAAAAAAAAAATATATATATAAAAAATTGAAGTAGAAAAAGCTGAGCTTAAACAAATGCTAAAGTAAAATATAAGCCAAGAAATATAAGGCAAGGCATGGTTACAAGTAAAGTTTTTTAAATATTTTGAGAAAGAAATAAACATAAAAATTTAAGGCGTATGAAAAAATATTTTTATGATTTTTTTATAATTTAATTTATGGTTTAAATATGCGTAATAATTAAAATTTTATAGACTCTTATTTCTTCAAATAGTAAAGTCTTAAAGAGTTTTATTTTTGTATGATTCGCACTTAAATCATATGAAACACATAAAAATACTTAAGCTTAGGAAATCAGTTTCTATTTTTTTATTTTTAATTTTAATTTTATTTTTCTCTGTGTAAAAGAGAGAGAGCGAGAAAGAGAGGCAGCGCGAGGAGCTATTTATATGAGACAACATTCCAGTTGGTATTACGCAAATCCCCAAACGCTTTAGCTGTCGCAGCTTTCTTCCAAGCGGTTGCCTTCCGACCAACGACCGACGGACCGACGGACCGGGATCAGCTTCCGCACACCCTTGCACCGCGCATTTCCCATCCCCACCCCACCCCTTGCCCCTTGCTGGTAAGCCACCTAAAACCCCTTTTCCAAAAGTCCCCGAAATTTTCCCAGCTCCGACTCTGACTGCGAACCGAAATGGCGACTGCTGCAAAAGTGCGTGTTTGCCGGCGAACGATATGTCACTCTGCATATGCCGTCTATATATATATATATATCTGTGTGTGTGTGCGCTTTTTTACTATCCCCCCTACCCCCTAAAAAAACCCACTCCTAGCCACCAAAAAGAATCCCCTTCTTCCCCCTAAAACTCACCCTTTTTTTGGTGCATTTAATTCTAAGCTCGTTTCAGCTGCATTTTTGGTCTTTTGTTGGCTACACTGGGAAAATTAATGTTGCCTTAAACAATTTCAGTCTATTTTGAAATTTGTAACCTTTTCCTAATTTATTTTTAATAAATTAAATTTATTTAATATTTTAAAACACACCAACTGTAGGATTACATTTAATATAAAATTTTGCTACCTAGTTACTCTGAAGATATATATTTTTTTTAATTTAGTAAATTAAATGCCAGAGAAAATTACTTTGAATTCATGAAATATATATTTTTATATATTCCATTGTTGAATTTTTGTTTTAAATTTATCTGGGCATTATTTTAATATTTATCTAATCATTGTATATTCTAAAAGTGTTTATATATTTATATTTTAATTTTTTTTTTGCTAAAATTTGGTTTTAAACTACTCAGGAAAATAGTAACACGTATTAATATATTTATATATATTTAGTATATTGATTCGATATTTTATATATATTATTTTGTGTATACTTCCATATTATAAATACAATATTAAGTCAAGTGTATGCAAAAAAATGGCACTAAAAAGTGACAAAAAAATCTAGGAAAATGTCCCCAAGCTTCGAAGGTGCCCACGAAGTCAATGCAAAAGTCCAAGACTCAGAGGAGAGGCTAAGAAGAAGCCGTTAAAACTGAAAACTAAATCGTAAATGTTGGCTTTAATGGTCCACACACACATCAACAGGGAAGGTGAAATAAATAAAAACCAAAAACAGATAAATTAGATATATTTTTTTAAAGGATATTAGTAATACTTGAATTTAAAGCTTTCCAAAAAAAAGGAAAATATAACAAATTCTAGTTTTCAATAGTTAAATTTTCAAAACATACTCTATTACTTTGGTAGCTCCTATTGTTGTAACCACAATTGTAACGCTTCGAAAAGAACGAAAGATAGACTTGGTTATTCTTAAGCGGTCGCGTTTGTGCCCCATTTGAAGTGCACTCAATGCCGTCTGCCGGCTGCCTGGTGGCAGCTCCTAGGTCCTTCCCAAGCACTTGGCATTCATCTTGCCACTGGCCACGCCCCCTTCCTGCCGAGAAAGGTGGCCCATCGTCGTTAGGCAAGTCAATAGAGCGGACAATGTTTGGAATTGTGGAATTGTGGAGTTGTGGAGTCGTCCCCCATGGGAGGGATGGTCACCACTTGCTCATTGCTTTTGTCATTGCTTCGGATTTCGAATTCGAATTCGATTTTTGGTTTAGTGTACACACACACGCACACACACACACAGTCACACACACGGGGATTACAAGGGGAATTTTGCAACCATAAATGAATTATGCGACATTTACTCAAAATTGCTTCCTAATGCCCAACATCCGGGAGAGACAAATGTCCTGGCTGAAGGATTGTGCACAGTAAGTGCACGGAAAAGTATACTACGATATGTTAGTATACCCTTACAGGGTATGATTATTTTAGGCAGAAGCTTTTAACAATGTGAAGGAGTCATTTCCGACCCCATAAATCATATATATTCTTGATCAGCATCAACAGCCGAGTCGATCTAGCTATCTATGACAAGAAAAAAATTTTCAAGTTTTTTTAAAATTTTTTTTAAGGGATTACATGGTTAAAAATTAAAAAAAAAAATTAATTTTTTTAAATTTAAAAAAAAGTAAACAATTTTATTAACCTAATAAAAACTAACATGGGAAAGCTTTCCGAATTGAAATTAATTCATTTTTGGCTAAGTTATGCGTTTTTTAAGCAAAAAAAATCTCATATAAAAATATCGATAAATACCGATTCAAAAAATGCTTACTTATGATCGATTTTCGATTAATTCATTTGCAAGGGAGGAAGTTTCAACTTTGGCTTCTCGAAGCTATTTCCTTTCTTGTTCTATATATATTTTTTAAGCAAAGTATTTATTTTATGCAATAATGAGTTATTTTAGTTATATTTTAATTAATTATAATCTTTGGTATATATTATGTTTTAACTAATTAAATACATACTTTAAAAGATGCTCCATTTTCCTTGAGCAGAACTATATTTAAATATATTTTGATTTATATTTGTCTCTGAAAGAAAAATCAATTTGAAGCTCCTAATAAATTGTGTGTGACCTACAGCCTTAGCCCCCGGCTATTGTTTCGGCTCAAAGTTCGCATTTATATTTCCAGTTTTTCGGGGTTTTTCAGAGTCTTTTGCCTCAAACTTGGAAACGTTTTGCAGTCCCAGACAGATGATGATGATGATGGGGAGGAAAAGTGTAAGGAAAAAGGGGCAGGGAAAACGAGAAGCAAAAAAAATGAGGGAAAGAAAACCTGAACCCGAAAGGACCACACACTTAGAGTGCACTTAAAGTTTTTACTCCATTTTCTTTGTTCGCTCTCTCTGATTTATGTTGCACTTTCAATTGGAAAAGAGAGAAAAAGAGAAAAGGAGATAGAGAGAGAGAGAGACAGAGAGAGAGAGAGAGAGAGAGAGGGAGCTGGAGTCCTTCTTTTCTAATCACTTACTTGTTGGCAAAGGACCGCACTTGGCCTCATCCTTGAAGGTGCAGAACTTTTGCACATCATCGAAGAACAGTCCAGAGGGACAACGGTTCAAATAGGGATAACCATCAACGCACTGTGAAAAAAAAGAGGGGAAGTGGTGAATGAATGAGTGGGTGTCATAAGGCGCACAGATCTAGAGGGGCTTCTCACCTGGTAAAAGCGACGGCAGGTAGCCGGATCGGCATAGTTGCCATTGGCAATATGTGAGGGGCACTGGAACTCCTCCTTCTCCTTGCCTTGACCTAAGGTTCAATTATAATAAAGAATTAGTTATTTTGCTTAAATATTTTATACTTCAATTAGAACTAACATTAATAGAAGCAATATAATTTTATATATATATTATTCAGCATCTTTTAAGGCTCTCAAAATGTCTTATTTGGTGACCAACCATGTTTTCATTAAGAAAAAGGTCCTTGATAGTTGTTTCTTGTTTTTTAAAGGTTTCATATGAACCCTAAATTAAATCTATAAAATTTTTAACTATAATAATTTACAAGGTTTCCCATGAATTAATTAATTTATTATTTATTTTATACCCTTAACCCCTTTATAGAGTCTAGTTTTTCCCGATGCATATTTAAATATCCGGCAATTAATTGCATAATAGACACAATACTGCTTGTAACCCATCAGATTTATATGTTTTATGCATATATACACACAAATAAATACAAATTATAATCGCTTAATGTATATTTATGATGATGCATGTAGTTTATCCTCCTGTTTTTTTCCCCCATATTTCAGTTAATTTTTTGTATATTTAAATCTAAGCTTAAAGGGCTTGGCGGCTTGACATTTACACAAAAGCCGCCAGAGAGAAGAGGGAGTTTCCCGCGATAAGCGAATGAAACCAATAAATAAATAAATAACAGATAAGTTATAATTAATTGTCGATTTACGTTTAATCAACCAATGCAAAAATGGAAAATATTGAAAAAATAAAACCTGAAAATGCAGCGAATGAAATGCAGGAAAAAAATAATAACAATCAAATAAAACCCAATTAATGCAAATATTTCAAAATTCATACTTCAAACTTGCAACCAAAATGGTTGGCTGCTGCGGCTTAGGACTAGTAGTTGCAACTATAATGAATATAAATTGACTAACAGCATTAGATTAACCGAAAGCAAACCGAAACAGCCAAAGAGCCAAATAGTTACCATTTCCTGTATCGGAAAATGCGTGGAAATGAGGGGGAAAATCGATGAGATATAGCGGCGATTATAATTACGCGAACCGCCGCTTCAAAAATTATTCATAAACCCAAGCACAACATTCATTTTTCGGGGCGGGGGCCTAAATGTTAATTAAATGAAAACTATTATTGGACACAATTGCATTATGCCCAAACACACACACACACACACACACAGGCGATATTATAATTATTATAATAATTATTTGTCAGTTTTATGATTTCTCATTGTTGCCATGCGGCGTGCAATTAATTGATAGCTTAGACCAAAAGTCCAAAATCCAAAATATTTCGTCATAAAATAAATATTTATGGCTAAAACGGGGGGAGGGTGAGGATTATTGGCAGGCCCGAAAAATGCCAAATACAATAATATTTTCACAGTATTTGACTTTAAAATTCGTGCATTAAAAATATTCATGGATTTTCTTGCTTCATTAAAATTCATGAAATGCCAGACGGCAGAGATAAAGAGATACTTTGTCCAGCAAAACTCAAAGATACAATCGGTTTATGGGGGAATGCCTTAAGATACATTTTTGCACATCGTTTCATTTGGATATATGTATTATATTATATTTATATTTTTGTGGGAATTTCACAGAATGAATGAATATACACGTCTTGAAATATGCAAAATTTGATTCCAGCTTAAAGTAAGAGGTGTAAATATACATATAATAAATATATATATATATTTATATGCAATTTTTGTAATATTTTTATTATGATATATGCGAGCTTTCAAAGATCATTGGGTGTGGCAGGAAAACTGCACCTTTATGGCCAGTTTTTTCCGAGTTTCCCATATTTGTACATTTTTTTTAAAGACTTTTTTGTTACTTATTTTTTACAATAAAAATAACACAAGAAGCAGAAGGGTATACCTATATTTAGAGACATCTTTAAAGCACTCTTACATTACTCTCTCTTTTTGGCTCACTTAAATTTGTGTTTAAACAGAAAGTTTAAAATGTCCCGGGAAAAATGTTGCTTTGGTCAATTTATGGTTATTTCTATATACATATATATATATATATACCCAATATAAATCTATTTATGGCCATGTGTATATTTATCCAATAATGGCAACAAACAATGACCACAATGCGGCTAAAGAGCAACAAAAATATCAGTTAATTTAAATATGTGGTGAGTGTGTGTAAAAAAAAAACAACAACCGGAATTAAATCAAAATGAAAATGTTAGTAAGAATGAAAAGAATTTATTAGAGAGTGTAGGAGGAGAACCTTTTTCCATATAATTATTATGGCTAATTAATATTTATTAACCAGCCGGGGCAGGAGCTCACATCCTTGCAATGTCCATAAAGTGGCGCCCGGGCTGGGTGGCACAAGGCAAGAAGTCCTTTGGCTAATGAGGCGATGTCCTCTAAGCGGCTTAAGGCCCTTCTCTCACTTTTCCCCCATTTCTGCTATTGGCACCCAAAACGCCTCCTCAAATGGCAGGAACATCACAAGGGTCAGCCTCAGATTGTTCCAAGGAAGCTACTTATAAATTTACCAGTTTCTAGCTGAGCAAATTAAGCCAGAAATAAAATATATACTTTAATTGTTTAGTTAAATTGATGAAATATTTTTAAATAGTATGGGTATTACCTATTACAGAACAAGGATTTTAATAAAATGTTTAAAAGGGTATCAATTTTTAGTGTGAATTTAGTTTTCTATAGTAAAATTGTGATCTTTGTTTTTATTTTTAATACAATTCTTTGAATTTTTTACTTAATTTAATGAAAAAAAAAAAATTAAATTAAAATTAAACAAAATATTCCATCTAACACAAGAAAAACATAGAAAAGAACCCCTTAACAGTGTGACCTTAGCTTGATATTTCCCTGACAGTGTGGCCTTAGCTTATTTTAAGAAAAAAAATCTACGAATATTACTAATAATAATAATAATGATCAACGTAAAAGGTGTCTATATCTTTTTAGTTATTACATTTTTCGCATAAGCATTTCTTAAATACACTATTGTTAAAAAAGAAAATTAAAACTCATTTTAAATGCTCCAAAATTTAAAAAAGAAATTAATTTCCCAACTCCTTTAAGGGCAACACTCCTTTCTTTCAATTTTACACCATGTCAATTGATTCACCTTTTTGCTGCAATGACGACGAGCACGTAAAAAGACGCAAAAGTAATATTAATAATATATTTATCGTACATTTATTTAAAAGTCATAAGGCCAATTACATGGAAAACGTTTTCTTTTTGTTTTTTCTCTTATTTTTTGTCCTTTGCCCTTAATTAAGAAATTGCCAATGCGGAAAATAATAATTAAAAATAAGCCCAGAACCGTTGCGTTCAAAAGGATTCATTTCCTTTTCCCTCGCGCCACGCGACTCTCGCTCCGCACAAATTAAATGTGCCCGAGAAAATAAATAAAATTGAAGAACAAAAACAGTAAAAACAAAAAAAAAACAAAAAAACGAAAAACATTTCAGAAAAATGGCAGAGAAACCTGTGCGAAGAGCTGAAAAATCTTTATTTTATGCACATCATGCAATAACTTTAACGTTTCCTTGTTTCATTTTTACTGTGTGATTTTTATTTATTTATATATATATATATATTTTGTGTATACTTTTTCCCGCTGCTTTCCCTTGGCATTGTTGTTGCTTTGTGATTTTATTTTTCCGCTTTTTCCTGAGGTCATAATTTATTTAACATTTTTGCGGAAGCTTAAAACGAGAACGAGATAAGTGCGCAAAAATTCGAATAGTTTGCAGATTTAATTCAATTTTTAGGGACAAGCTAATTACGTCATTTTACAAGTGTTTTCAAGACTTTTTGTTGTTTCAATTAATATAAGCAGTTCGGCATGTCATCTGCTTTTCATTGAATGTTGTTGACTTTTCCATTGCCTTTGCCCTCGTAATTTGTTTTTCCTATTTAATTTTATCGAAACTGAAAGGCAGCCGGGGAATAAGTGTTTAAATAAAAATTCAGTTGGAAAACAATCAAATTAAACACAGTAAATTATACAAGATTTATGTGCAAACATTAAACTGCGAGGGGAGATCTAAAAGATTTAGTAATATGTCTACTTGTGGGCTTAAATATATTTAAAAAAAAGCATCGTCTTTAAAATAATGAATTTAATAGTAATCGACATAATTTTCTATAAAATGCCAGTAAAATAGTTTTATTTAAAATTTAATAATTTATGCGGTCGGAAATGACTCCTTTACTGAGTTAGAAGCTCTGTAAAATTGAAATACTCTTCTTTGGCTTAAAAAATAAGTTTGGCATTAATATTTTTTAATATGACCTTAGCTTTAATTTTCTGTTAAACCCAGTTGAGAATTATAGTAGAAATTCAACAAATAAGGGAAAATTGTTATTTCCAGAGCTCTTGTATTTTTTCTCCCTGGCACACTTTCATTGAATACCATCTCTGCAGATATTAATGTGTACAGATATCTGGTATATATATATATACCATATATATATGTACATATATTCACTTAAAACATTTCGCATTCAGCTTCGCCCCGCCCCTTTCGCCCTGCAATGTTGAAAATTTTCATTTTTTTTTTGCTTTTGTTGTTGTTTATCCGCTGGCATTTTCAAGTAATTTTTCACGCATTTCTGTGGCTGCTTTGCGCCTCATTTTTCACGCCAGTCCATGTGTCTCACTGTGTGTGTGTGTGTGTGTGTGTGTGTGTGTTAAGCTGCTTAAATGTTGTCTTTTTTTTTGGTGGCTGTGTCCCTGCTTCCTTTTGCAACATTCGGCACACTGTTTTCTTGCGACTGTATGCCGCTTTTCTGCATTTACAACACTTAAATTGTAAATAATGCCGAGCCGGAGCGGGACGACGGGCTGCTGTTCACTTTTCGAGTGTGTAATGGCCAAAGCCACTTGCCTTTGTCAACAGCAAATTTGCGTTTAAATGCAGGCTCATGTGCCCCCTCCCCGAACCTCCCTGCCATTCGTTTTAATGTATTTTTAAATTATGTTGATTTCGTTTTCTTTAAGTGAGCGCAAACACGAGCACAGAAAATAAAAGTAAACTACATAAAAACCCACTCCTTGCAGAGACAATCTCTTTTTGTTTGTATTTTTTTCTTTTTACATTTTATTTATTTTTTATTTTCTCTGCCTGAGTGAAGTCAAAAGAAGGGGAAAAGACTTAGGCGAGCGGAAAAGACAAATTCCTCTTTCTCTTAATTGGCTTTTCCTTTGGGTATAATCAGATTTGGCCTTTTTCACTTCATTAGAGAGGCATTTATCAACACTGATTTCATTTAAGCAACACTAGAGGAAAATAGTTAAAGGCAAATGCTTTTCATGGAATTTTCAATGATTTAAAAATATTTAATAAATATATTTATTGATATATTATATATTATATTAATATTAATTGATTAAAGCTGTACTTATCAACACTGAATTGGGTTTAGCAACACTAGAAAAATTTTTTGAGGAGGAAAACACTCCGATTTTACAGAATAAATAAATTAATTAATAATTTAAAGTACAAAATTATGCAGTTTTTACGTTAATTGAACTAATTAATAGGAAACAAAAGACTAAATTAGGATTTGATAGTAAAAGGTGTTGCAATATTTACAATATTAAATAATTTCCAGCCTTATAATTGATTATTTTTTAAATAATTCATCATTTAAATGCATAAATAATCTGCTTGCAAAAATAATCATTAAAATTCATTTAATAAAAGTGACTTTCCTTCAATACTTAAATTGCCATATCACCGCAAAACAGAAAATCCATAGAAAATCATTGGAAAAAATCATAGGTTTTATGAAATGCTAAAATAAACCGATAAAAATGCATTTCCCCATTTATAAAAATGACGTTCATTCAATGACTAAATGAAAGCATTTTCCATGCCCATAAACACCATATTGAAACCACTTTCATTAGGTTGTAAAAATCTTTCTTTTCAAAGGATTCCGCAATGCCAGGTAACAAAACCAAAAAAGTAAATAATAAAAAACAAAAAGTTTAACAAAAACAGGCCAAGCCTCCCCGCTTTCGCGTACAGAAGTCCGTTAATATATGTTTTTCCACTTTTGTGCAATCGCCAATCTCCCGCTGATGAATTGAAAGTATTTTTTATTTTTTATACACATTTTTGTTTTCCTTTCTTTATGTGCTGTTGTTTTTTTTCTGTGTTTTAGTTAAGCTTTTTGGCAGATTTTTCATCACACAACCGAAAGCAATTATGCAACGCAATGCCAGGCAAATAAAATGAAAAAACCAAAACGGAAAAAGTAAAATCAATGTCACAATCAAGTTGCATAAATGAAGCTCAGGCAGCATCTGCTCGCTGCAAGCTCTTAAAATATATTACAAAAAATATATATAAAAGATATATATATGCATAAGAGCAGGGGTATTATCGATACCGTTGTTACGGTTACAATATATATATATTTCAGTTTTTACATTTAAGTTTTTAACGCTCGCGTTTACATAATTGCCAGCGAAACAAGTTTCTCGCACAAAAGAAAGTGAAATCGAAAGAAGAAATTTTTACAAATGATCGTGATGCTGCGATAATCGCCGTTACAAGGCTACAACGACAAAAATTATATACCAGCCGATAGATAACACCAAAGTGTATAAAAAACAATGAAATATAAGATATATACATATATATGTATAATGAAAGCAACAGTTTTGACCATGAAATCCATGCAGAAAAGACTAGCCCGAGATTTGCATATTCATGAAGTTCATCTTGTTGATATTTCCGATATGTGAGATACACTTAAGGAAAAAATTAGGTGCTTATAAAGCGGAATATGAATTTTAATACAATAATATAAAAAAATATATACGAGTTATGCTAGCACTCAAATATAATTTAAATATAAAAATAGGTTCCACTTTATGTGATTTTTATTAGCATGATTATTTTTTTGATTATTTATATCTTGTTTATTTATTTCTATATTAACTATTTATAGAAATAAATAAGCATATAAGCAAAATAAAAATCCTGATTATTATATTCAAATATTTGTTTATATCGCAGAAATAATTATTTTTTAAAATGTTAACGATTATATATGATAATTGTTTTGAAATACTTTTTGTATGATGCATCAGTAATTATTTTTAAAATATTTACTCATAATTTATATGAATAAACTAATACGTCATTTAAAGTAACGAATTTTTGGGCTAGAATTATGTTAAAATATAGATTTTTTAACATATGTTTCAAATTTATTTTTCTTTACAAAATTTCTTATTTATTTTTTATATTTATTTTTGTAAATCTTTTATAAGCCTGGTCTTGTTAAAGTCTTTTTGAAATTAAAACCCTCTCTTCATTATAAACATAAATTTGAAATGAAGACAATAATTGAAATTAAATAATATTCGATCTTGTGTTTTTGAATATATTAAATATTAGGAGCTTATATTTTGTGCCTAAAAATATTCCCCGCTCTGCCTTAATTGCTTCTTTCTCCATCGTTCTGCTTTTATTTGGATGAATCTTAGCTAATTTCTTTCGGTGTATGTAAATGTACACCCGATGCCTGGCTGGCTTTCTGGCTTTCTGGCTTTTAGACTTTCCGGCTGAATCCGCTAATTAGCATCAGCGACTAACCAAGCGAGCAAAAGCTGCAAAAGTAGCCGCTAATCAAGTTGGAGGTCAGTTTCTTTGGCATCGGCTTCGGCTTCGGCTTCGGCGTCTGTCATTTTTTGGCTGTCAGTTGGCTAAAAAGGCTGACTTTTTTTCTGTCGTTACGCAACACGGGGGAGAGTGAGGAACTGGAAAGCGGGACAACCCGTTTTCCGCCATAATATTCATAGCACAGCATTACTTGGGCCAGGACAGCGGCTGACCTTGCGCGATAGGGAAAAACCAGTTGAGGAAAACCGCTGGCAATGGTTACCTAATTCGTACAGGAAGCGGCTAGCCAACCTGCCAGTAGTAACTCCCAGTTTTAAGCCGACAGTCTTAAGTTTTTTCAGCTTTTCAGCTTTTTAGTTTTTTAATTTTTTTTAGTTTTAAATTTTTTTTTTTAATTTTCTCTTTAGTTTTCATTTCTCAATTGGCATTTCTCAAGCGAACAAACAAAACAAACACTCAGGAAGAGACGCCAGCTCTTTCATTTCTTTCACTCACTCAAAACAACACAGTAACAAAAATACAAAAAAAAAAGATATATATATGTGTACGGGGAATGCGGAAACTATATATTATATATGCCAGTTAATATATATATAATTTTATATAGTTTCCCTGGATCGTTGGTCGGCACACTTACCATTAACACCAGCTATAGTCAGTAGCAGGGCCACCACCAAACACGGTCGCAGCATCTTGTAGCTTCTCCGGATCGAAATCTATATCTACTATATAGATTTAATATATATATATATATATATATCCCGAGAGAGAGAGAGACGGGGAGAGAGAGATAAAGAGAGAGGGAGATCGATCGGCGAGTGAGAGCGAGACGTCCGCAACGCGCAAATGCAAACCGCCAACTGATCGAAGCCACTGGCCAAGAAATTGCAAGAAGCCAACACGACGCGCCACCGCCACTCGACCAAGAAAAAAAAAAAAAAACAAATAAAAAATAAATAATACAAAAAAAAAGCCACTCGATCGAATGTGGCTCAGAGCCCAGAGCTGGGAAAAAGCGGCTCAAAAGCATGAGAGAAAAGCCAATGAAGCCGAAAGGGTTAAGTCACACAAAACAACATATGTGGCTCATAAGATATGGCTAAAACCAGTTGGGAATTATTAAACAAATTTTAGAAAATATTAATTTACAAGCTTCTCTAGAAAATATAGTTCAAGTAGAGGTTTTTGTGCATAAATTAAAATCATTTATTTAACTATATCAATGCTTATCCTTTACTTTACCATAATTAGTTGGGAATTATTAAAGAAATTTATTTTCATATTATATTCAGGGGTTCTTTCGTAGAGATTTATCAGGAGATTTATAAACGAAGTTCAGATATGGGAGAACTTCAAAAAGAGCCACAAGTAAAAAATATTAAAGTAAATATAGGAACTATACACTTTAGCCTTATATAAACAGTTGGGAATTATAAGGGTCATTTCAGGAAAAATTAAATTATAAACTTCTAGTAAAGAATTTTATGTTTTGTTCATAAAATAAAATAACTTTTTATCTTAATTCTTTAGAATACTGTAATTATAAGGGAAATATATGAATATTTTTAATTATTATATTTTTTGAGTTATTTAATATTTTATTATATATTTTAAATATTATTTAACCCACTTCCCAGTGAAAATCCCGTCAGATACTCCCCTCCATTGATCTCGTATTCTCTATTGTATTATTCCCTTGCTCAGTCTCAATTTCGGATTCACTTTCATTTGAACTGGTTGCGCCCCGATGACGTTGGCTCAAGTCGGCTCCATATGTCTTAATATATACACTCACAAATACATATTCGAGCTGATTCGAGTCGATTCGAGTTGATTCGAATCGAGTGAGTTCGAGGCGAAGCCGGTTTCAGGCGGAGATCCGGAGAGAAGTCTGCGCATGCGTGCGCATTTCAATGAGCCTGCGGCTAAAATAATAGTCTAATGTCTCTGTGTGGCGGCTCTGACTTTTGTTCGAACGAATCGGAATTATGCATATTGGCCAGGCCATTATGCTGGCTGGGATCATCCGTTGCCATCCATATGCATGACTCTACGATGGCCTCCCTCCTCCTCCTGCTGCCACCCGCGGCACTCATTTGCCTATCGTCGGTCCCAAATCAGTTAACGATTGGACCGAGTTCTTGGCCGGCCTGAGTCGGCATACTAATGAGATGCTAATCACAGATTACAGTTATCAGATGTAGAGCCCCGCCCCGGAAAATAATAAAAAAATCAAGTCGCTAGGGAGAGGAGTAGCGGAGGGGAGAGCTGGGAAAGGTATATATAATATCTAAGGTACACCCACATCGAGGCATTGTTGCATCATTAAACTCGAGAATGCACACACAGGGAAAAATAAAGCAGGAAGTTTGTGGATATTTAAAAAAATAAAATAGAATGTTAATATAAAAGTATGTTTGGAAAATGTTGAAAGGGTTTTTTTAAATCTCTCAAGAAAGTGTCTCTGATCATTTTACAAAATCGCGTATCTTTTGGTTATTTTATATAAAATAAAGTCTTAATTTGATTTTTTAAAAGAAAAATTGAACAGATTGAAAATATTTTAGAATTTATTTGGTATATAAATGTGAAACTTAAGCATTTTTTAATGGGGTTTCCAGCTAATTTATTTGTTACTAATATATTTTTATTAGAACTTTAATTAATAAATTCTGAAAATAAATTTTCTTTTATAAACTAAATAATAAAATATTTATTTAATTGTTTAAATAAATTTTAAGCTAAAATAAACATAAAACCTTTAGAAATTTAAACAAATTTTGATATGACTTCAATTTGCGAACTAGAAAAAGTTTCCTTTCAAAGTTTTAAAATATTTCAAGAACCTGAATTGAACTGAAATAATGTAAAAGAGATTAAAGGGATTTTTTTATATATTTAAAAATCCCATAAAAATAGCAATCTTTCTTCCAGTGTAAATAAACTTTATTGGCTTCGTCGCGAGTGCTGAGTGCTCGAGTGAAGGGCAATTGTCTCGTTTTGATTCGCTTCTCAATTCTCAATTCTTGGAAATATATTTCTGGGAAAGACAAACCAGTTGAATTGAGTTGGACAAATATTAAACGGTTCTCTTACTTAGAACCTGCTGCTAACAAAATACACAATATATTTAAGTATTTAATAATTAATTATACAGAGACAAGAGATAAAGTTAAATGCAGCAATTTAATTGATATTTAAACTCAAAGACCTGGTTAAGTTTAATTAGACAACCTTAAAGAACCTTGAAGTAGAACAAAACAAATAAAAGACATCATAAAACTGGTCCACCAAATGCAGATATATATGTATATTTATATATTCACCAGATATTTAGTCTGTATATAGTGCAGTTTGTGTTTGGTAGAAATGTCAATAAATTAATTAATTTAGGTTTTCAGCTTTTCAGCTCTCAGTCTCTTTTGACATTTTGTACAATTTTATTTCACATTTTTGCTGTACACAAAGCCCGGCAATGTGAATGACAATAAACATTGGTTTTTCATTAAAAAATCGTTGAAGATTATGTCTAAATGAATAAATACGATAGAATATGAATAAATATATATATATACATATATCAATTTCTGTTTAGAGGAAAGTGAAAGCGTGTGCCTAACGGATAATCGAGATTACATCTTAATGGGTTAACTATAGCATTGCGTTTCTCTCTATTTTGTTGCTCGAATTATTCGTGAATAGTAAATGAATACACTCATAGTGAATTTCCATTTCGTTTCGCCAGAATTATGTGCATTTTTCGTTGGCTTCCAAAAACTATTTTCACAAAAAAAAAATAAAAAAATGAGTGTGGGTTTCTCTCTAGCTCCCACACGCTCCTACATTTTTTTGGGCTGTTTTTTGGAATATTCATTCACACGAACAGTGCGTTTCGCAAGTATAAGAAAGTGTTAAAAAATTAATTTTTTATTTTTTATAAAATAAATAAAATAGCTTTGATTTCTTAATATTTTTATCATTATTTTAGCTTCAAGGAAATAATCAAATACTACTATAGCTTATATTATTTTATAAAACAACAAAATTATATAAAATGTTCATTCAGGAGTGTTATTTTTGTGAAGTGCTGATAATAATGCATTCGAATAGTAAGCCAAAAAATTATTAAACATATAAAATATTTATAAGCTAAACTAAATTATTTTTTAAATACATTTTCATTTGAATATTTTTAATTTTTTAATCTTTTGCTTTACAATTTCGTTCCACGCCGTATACTGTGCGTATGGACAACGAGAAATTTTTGGCCATTTAAACCAATAAATATGTAAATTTTTCATAAATTTAATTAAATTCACTCACAAAGGGCTGCTGCGTCGCCGCTAACTGCAGCGAAAGTTGTGTGCCCCGCCCCCCGCCTCCCATACCTCAACTTCCTTTTTCCAACGCCCCCTTTTCGCCACTCCTTGGCCTGCGGGGGGAGGAGTTTGGGGGGGTGGAGGAGGAGGAAAATAGTAGTTGTGGAAAGTAGAAGAAATGCAAAAGTATTTTTTGCAGAGATCCATGGCTGAGTTGTTTCAGTGAATGAGCGGGAATAAAAGTTGGCAAATGTATGCAAATATCTATCGCAGGCGTTGAGTTGAGCGGATCCCATTCCGTCCGGGTGTAGTGGGGCAGTGGGGGGGTGCCGGGGGAGTTCCGGGTTCGAGGCTCAAGTCTGCAGGTGCCAGATGCCTGACGGACGGATAAACGGACGGACGGACGGAGAATGAGTGACAGAATGATGCTTTCTGCATGCTTGCACTGGGCAGAAATTTTGTGGCGGATATTACATCGCTTAGAAAATTCTAAATGTTGAATTTCAGTTAGGTTACATGAGCAGCATATTGGTTAATTGTGCAGGCAGCAAGGTCACACTGTTTGTAATGGAAGAAAAATTATTTATAGAAAAGAATTTATACTAATAAAATATTAAATACATTTTAAATAAGTGACCACTGCAAGATCACACTGCAGCGTTAATAATATATTTTAAGAATACCTTTAAATTAAATATATAAATAATATTACATTTAATATTTTAAAATATTTTGTCACCTTATTAACTTTGACTTCAATCTTTATTTCAGAACTTATGTCACATTACGGGTAAGTTTGAAAAAGAATTCATTTATGCATAATATATCAATATGAAATACATTTTACATGAGAGTTAATTAATCAAACAAATTGTTCTGAAATTGATTATTTTTAAATTTATTGCCATGGAATTTATGTCACACCAAGGGTTAATTATGCTCCCAGCATGGTCACACTGTACCTTTTCGTTCTGTGTTCTCTATTTTCTGAGCCTGAGGCAAAAGTTACGAAAGTTTTTTGTATTTTTGGAAGAGTGTGGGGAAGAGTGTGCTGACGATGCCGATGATAAATGAGAATTGTCAGAGAATTTAACGATTTTGACTGACAAAGACGCTGAAGGCGGCACAAGTTCCATAGTTTTGTTTATGCCAACAAGGGCCGGCGATGAAAATGCAAGTGAGGACACGGACATGGAAATTAAAACCGACTGAAAGGACAAACGCATGGCTGCGCAGGACCACGAGGCCCTGTGGGGCTCTGTGCGGGGGTCGGAGGTCACGTGAGGATGGCCGGGACATATTCCATTAGCACTTAGTCAATTTTCCAGCGATTTTGGCCCATTGTTTGGAATAAGTTTTCCGGTTAAAATGGAATTATTCAATTTTATTATTATTATGCATATTTCTCTGTACGCTGGCCTTTGTCATAGTTCATCTTCAATTCTTCCATTGTTTTTCAATTTATTACAAAAAAATATTCCATTTTCTTTGGAACAATTATACTTTTTTCAAAGTTTGATATCTATTTATTATTAAATTTTATAGCTAGCAAGTTTATTTTTCCAAAATATACATCAAAGATGATTGGATTATGGAAACCTCTTATGCAAATCAAAATTAATGAAAAAAATCTCCATTTGCTAAAAATCAAAATTGAAATGCAATCATCTAAAAGGGAACAAGTAGCACCCCATCACTTACCCCATCATTTTTTTCGGGAAATATTGTGGAAAATAAATGGAGTATTTGCGCAGGCTAACTGCTAACTAATTTCCCGAATCAACTGGCACTGATTCTCTGTTTACCTAATTGAAAACTGCAAAAATGTAAAAAGAGAAAGCGACAAAATCCTTTGTGAGTGATTGAAGTGCAACGTGATTAGCAATGGGCTGGGGGAAAATGGAATTGCATTTTCCCCGGGGGGAGGTGGGGGAGTGCGGGATCGGAAGCGTACACAATTTCGAGTTTATTGCGAATTAGAATAAAGCGAGCTGCCGCACAGCCAAACAAATCGAAATCAAATTGAAGCTCTCCCACTCTCTCACGGCCTCATTGCAGGCACCAGAAAATTCCGAATTGCAATGAAATATCCTGGCTGGGATGGGCTGGACTGGGCTGGGCTGGGTCCTGGCTCCTGGCAAAATTCCAGGGCCGGCGATACACCACCAGGTCAGCCTGCAAATCAGGCACATTAATTATGATGAATTGGGAGCGGGCCGCGAACGGTGGTCCTCCTCCAGGCGAGGACCCAGGCTCGCCGGAAGCGAGGGACATGTCCATGTCCCTATTTTCAGTTTGGGTATGGCGATTTTAAAAGGGATTTTAGCAGGTTTTTACTAGAATTTTTAGGGAAAGCTTTCAAACTATCGAAGACATCATTAAAATATTATTAAATGGTGAAGGAACAAGGTTCAATAGGTCTCAAATTAAACAAATCTATTAATAAAAATGATTATGAAATTAATCTGCTGAAGAATAAATAAATACATTTCACTTAAGGGTTAAATAAGCAAACTGCATGGTCACACTGGTATGTAACATAAACTAGGAAGGCATTATGCCAGGATTATTATATAAATATATTTAAGGATCTTTGTTATATGAAAATATTATTATTTTAGATCGAAATGAAATAGTTTCTGACTAACTAAATAACTTATAATAATTATCTACCAATTAAATATGTCTTAAGAGATAAATTAGTTATTCTTGGAATTATGCATTAAAGCATTTATTTTTTTTGTTCTGCAATATTTACATATTAAATTATGTAATATTCTTACCTTGAGCTCTTGTATTAGTTAGCCAAAAGAGTATTTACAAGTCCCTCAAGATCTGATTGGTCTTCGGGCAGCCATTGCTGCTGGCATTGTGTTGTGTGTGATGTGATGCAAAATTGAAATTGGATTGGAAATATTTGCACGAAATTCCAATTCTCATTTTCAATTGACGCGACCGATAATGCAGGGGCGACGGCGATTGTTTCGTCACGAGTCCCGCCCCCGCGGCCGAGTGCGGGATGGGCTTTATGATGCCCCGGCTCTTGGTGGCATTACTAGCTGCTCGCTCTCCCTCTCAATTACAGGGCTTTGTGCGCCAGGCAGCTTGGACTCGGTGCCACCTGCGATCCTTTTGGCGACTCCTGCAGGGTTACCCCTGACCCGTAACCCGTAACCCGTAACCCGTAACCCGTAACCATAACCGAAACCGTAGCTGTAGCTGTAGCCGTGGCCGTAACCGAAACCGAAACCATTCCCGTAACCGAATCATCCGTCAGACGAGTGGGTGTCTGTTTTGTTATTTGTTTGTTTGCTGCTGCTGGTCAGTCCTGGCCACGCCCACATCCTTGGGTGTCGGCTTCAAAAGGGGGAGTAGGAGTAGGAGTAGGAAAATGGCCACAATAATGCCTCGCATGTTAGAGTGGGGTCAGGGAAATAGATTAAAGGTAAAGCTAGGTAGCACTGCAAAAGGCACTGAAAGAAATAATTCAAGAAAGGTTCCTAAAAATATCTGAAAAATATTAAAGAACAGTGTGCCCATTGTGCAGCAAAAAAAAAACCCCCTAAAGAAGAGTGGCCATGCCTGAGTGAGAAATAGATCAAAACGCTTTAAGACTCTTAAAAAATAAATACCATTTAAAAATAGTATTTATATATATGTATAAATAGTTTTTCTGAAATTTTTAAACTAAATATTTCTGTCAGTGCAAAGCCTTCTAGACAGGAGATGGCCGGGTGTGTGTAGAGTGACTTGGAACCCAAAAACTCCAATGCACGACGAGTCCTGGCAGATTTACGATTCAGAAGGAGGCGCTCATTTAGCCGGGGTCATTACAAGCTAATTTGCATAATTCCACATGAGGAGCACGACAACGACGGCCAGGTGCATCATGAATACCTTTGAGGACTCCTGGCCAAGTCGCTTGGTGGCCCAATGGTCCAAGAATGAGTTCTCCGGTATGCAATGTCGGAGCTGATGGCGTGTGAATGAATTATGCTTGAGGGCCCAAGGCTGTGATTGATTACCACTCAGGGCAAGGATTGAAAACAATCGTTTTTTATTTTTAAATTGAATAGTAAAAGGTTAGGTCATGGGTTAATCGTGCACACAGCATGGTCACACTGTACTCTTTGTGGGAAACTCTTTTCTAAATAGTTAGCAATAATTAGTTGGGAAGGGTTTATATTATTTACTTAAAATATTTTCTATTTATTCAATCAAAAAATGAGATATACCATCTTAAAATTTTAAAAATAAAATATAATCAATAGATATAACGTATATAATTTATTTTTTTATTGAAATACAATTTTAAACCTTCATTGGCAGAAATAAAAATTTCTCCAAACCCTCAAACAGCTCTTAAATCTTTTAAGATTTAGGTGATAATACCGAGATAACATTCAAGTACCTCCTCATTTGCATTTAAGCCATTATCGCATGTATATATATATATTTAGGTTATTTTCCATTTATTAAATGCCCATTGTAAGACATAAATTAATCCAAATGTTCATTTTATTCACTCAAATCTCATCCACTTGGCGAACATAAATTAAATTGATGCCGGCGAATAAGAATGCGAGCGCATAAAAATGAAAAAGAAATTGAATATAAATTATTTAATAGAAATGAAAAGTTTTTCGATTTATTTTGTTGTTTTGCTGTGAACTTTTTTCGTGCACAGCCACATAATTCACTTTAGACTCCCGCGCGGAGGTGCCTGCCATTTGTTGTTATTTTTTTGTTTGTTGAATTCATTTTTATTTTGTTAAAGCAGCTCCCGCGGGCAGCAGGTGCAGCGGCATAAATTTATGTACATTCGGGAGATATATGCGTGTCTGAACGCTAATAAAAATTTAAGAAAACTCCAGGGCGGAGGTGACATTGATTGGGACGACGCCGCCGCCGCCGACTGGTCTTCGTTTGTTTGCAATGTCCAAATAAAGTTGAATAAAAGGAAAATTCGCCGCTTGTCGGGATGACCAGTACTCATTGCTGTTAGGTAGGGTATATTGGGGATAAGAACTTGAGAATTTTGGGTGTAAAATTCCCCTTTTTAGCTTAAAATTGTTGTACAGATTATTTTAAGCTAAAATAATGCCAACTTTTTGGTTACATTTTAAAGGAAATATGTTCCTTAAAGATTTCCCTGATACTCTTGTTGGTTTTGGTGCTTAAAGTAGGTTGAATAATTTTTGAAAAATATAAATAAATAATTTTTACAGAGTATAACTTCACTTATTTGTTCTTGAATACACTTTCAAGCTCTGCTTACTTACACACCCTCCACAAATGCAGCTGAAAAGTATGCAACGCTTTCCAAAACATGACCCGGTATTCAATGGTCGACCATTTACCCCGCTTATTTGTTCCATTTATCGAATTCCGAGGCTGTTTTTGGCGCTTCTTTGACCAGGACAAAATGACTTGAAGCGTTTTACACCTGAAAATGATTTCATTTTTTCTCGGGGGGAGGAATGTCACCTGCTTCTCCCTGCCTTTCCTCTCCCTTATTTGCGCACTTTTCAGGTGCGTCTGGTGTATTAAATAAAAAAAAAAAGTGGGAAAATACTAATAAAAAAAAAGAAGGAGGAAAAGTGTCAACAAATATTGTTACGCTCGTGCACTCGCGCTGGGCTTTTGGCCAGTTTTTGGGAAAATTGGTGGGGAAAAGCGTCCCGTCTAATGCGCAGAAAATTGGCCGAAATTTCATTTTGCAGCCGAGACCCGAGCAGACAGTTGCTCTGCGCCGTCCCGCCCCTCCCCCCTGGTTGGAGGTAACTAATGGAAGCGAAGCTTACTTTACTTGTAAGCAAATATTTGCAGGTGAAACAAAGTTACTCCCTCCGCCAGGGCACACCTGTCATCCCCCCCGCCCACGCCCCCGCCTTGCGGATCCGTTCGGAGGTCCGCGTTCTAAGCTGTGTGCGGATTATCAAAGCAAACAAGCAGGCTTCGAAGGGGGGGCAGAGGGAAAAGCGCTGGGAAAATCGTCAAGGAAAGTGGGTGGAGTGGGGAGGGAAGGAAATCAAGCTTCAAAAGGGGTGCCAGGACCTAGGCGAAAAAGCAACTAGCGAAGCCTGTGACAGTTGACATTTCGTGATCGAATTTCGGTGCGGAAACTCGCTGCTTAACTTCAATTATATTCCAAACAAATGTCACTCCTATATATCCTATATATATATATGTATATATTTATTTATTTATCTTATAGTATATATATCTTTAGATAGACAAAACCGATTTGGTTAGAGAGTTGTCTTTATAAATGGACAAGTGCACGCATTTCAAAGGCAAGCAGACAAGCGTGGCAAGCTCTGTTTTTTTTGTATAAATAACTTGAAAAAGGGTTAAGTTGTTTATTAAAAAATATATATATTAAACATTATATGTAAGTGGGAATTTATTGAATATTTTTCAATAAATTTAAATATATATGACTTTTAGAAATCATTGCCTGCAAGAAAACCTCTAGTAAATCGATATTTTTATAAGGTAATTTTTTGGCTAAATCATAGTTTTTCAAATATCATAACTAAGTCAAAAATGCATTAATTTCAATTCTGAAAGCTGTTCTGTGCTAGTTTTTATAAGGCTAACAAACCTGCATACTAAGTTTTAAAATTTAAAAAATTTTAATTTTTGTCAAATTTTCACATTTTGACAATGTTTTTTTGACCCTCTTAAAATTTCGAAAAAAAATGTTGAATTTTTTTTTCTCCCTGAGATAGCTAGATCGATTCGGCTGTTCATGCTGATCAAGAATATATATGATTTATGGGGTCGGAAATGATTCCTTCACTGTGTAACAAGCTTCTGACTGAAATTGGAATACCCTTGCAAGGGTATAATAATCTAGCAAAAGTTTAATAAATTATAATTAAGTTAGACTGTTAACTTTGAAAATACATTTGTATATATCTGTAATAAAAATTAGTGCATCATCTATAATAACTTATAATTATGAAATAGCTAGGAGAGTTGAGTCTAGCGCTAGGCCTGATATCTCTTATAGCATCTATATAAATAATATAATTGTCATTGTTACGACTTACCGCTGTAATGGACACACGGTTATCCTTTTTTGTCATTGCTTAATTCCTTGCAGTGTAGATTTATATACTTGGTGACTTTAATTAGTCTTCTTCATGGCATCGTCGATGTAAGCTTCTTCCTGGTTGTCCAGATGCACTCAGGTGATCACTATCACTAATCACTAATCACTATCACTTTAGATGTAAACAGCGGGAAGGCCGCACACTGACTAAAGTCAGCGCAACGTCCCTGCCACTATTTATAGTCGCCGAGCAAAGAGAACAGAGAAAGCGTAAGCGAGAGCGCCAGAGAGAAGGAGATTTCTCCAGAGATAGGCAGAGAAAGAGAAAGAGCGTAAGAAATATTTCTAGAGATGCGCTGAGATAGGCATACCAAGAGATAAGCATACCGAGAGATTGTCAAACCGAGAGTATGTGAGAGAGAGAGGGGGAGAGAGAGAGAGCGCGATAGAGAGAGAGAGCAAGCTATTTTATTATTTACATTACAATATTATATTATTTTGAGAACGGAAACTAACTTTGGCACGCCGTCATATCTATGGCAGCTATATGATATAGTCAGCCGATTTTAAACAAATTAAAACCGAAATTATACAAATTTAATTATTATTAAATTAAATTTGGTAAAAATAAGTTTAACAAGGAAAAAGTTATAAGTTATAGTTGTTTTCTAAGAATTCTTCCTATGGCAGCTATATAATATAGTCTTTCGATCCGGTTAAACTAGCACTGAGATTAACATATCAACCGCAAGGTTATCTTATTAAACTCTAGGCTAAGCAGTAGCAATTAATATGCTATTTTTTTATTCCCTAAGGTTAAGTAATTAAGGTTAACTAATTAATTTAAGTTAAACACTATCTTTTAATAGTTATTTGCCAAAAGAAAACCACAGAGATATGAGGCGACTCTCCCCTAATTACCTTTTCAATTAAAAAAGAGTTAAACTTAATCAGCAATAATGCTCGCATTTGTCCTTTTAACGAGGCCCCTGATGTCCGCCGGCAACAAAAGCCGTGCGCCACAGGCACAAGTCATCGAAGGATGTACAAAGGACCTTCACGATGGATGTCAGATGTCACTAATGTGGCCGATAAATCAAATCGAATTATGGCGCCGCCGCGACCTTCATCAATCAGAGCGAGGGAGGGGGGTGGAGGACAGGGATGGTTGTTAACATGGCCCATAACATCAGTTAACAGGTTGGCAAAGCGACGAAAACGAGCGCCAAAAATGGTAATGGAAATTCAAGGAGGAATTTTCCTCCACCGAGCACTAAAGTCTAATTAAGTTTTCATGCGTTCTACGAGCAGCAGCAGCAGCAGCAGCGGCGAATGAATGGTCAACTTGATTAATTTGAGGCAAGCTAGACAAGCATTAATAATCCGGTTAAAGTGTGGCACACACACACACACACACAGGACACACAGGACACCCGACACACACACACACAAACCCACTGCCTCCGCCAGTAAACACACTTAAGTACCGCTTGTGGCAACACCAGCAAATAAATATAACGAACACAGAGCAGTAAACACAAACTAAGTATAAAAGTCAAAACAAAGCCACAAACTGTTGGCACCGACACAGACAGCGCTGCAGTTCTGCCTCTGGAAATGGTAACGGGAAAATGGCAATGGAAAATGGTATGTGTGGAAATGGAAATGGAAATGGCAAGAGCAAAGGCGGCCTCAAAAAAAAGGAGATTCAAGATTCCAATTCTGGCAAGCAAAAGCCTTGAGCCAAACCAAAGGCTACAAGTAGAGTTTTAACGAAGACAAGTTTAAAGGCTTAAGGAAATTGATACATTTAAATATATATACATAGAAATATAAATAATAAAATATATAAAAAGATAACAATATATTAAAAACAATAACTAATATAAATAATATTTAAAAGAGCGGTTAAAAGTATTTAAAAAGTGCAATAGCTTTAGAAAGCATTGTTTGGTGTCTATAAGTTTTAATAAGTAGACAAGAAATACTACAGGAAATACAAGAATTTCAATTGTTTATTAAGCAATAACTTTTCTAATAACAAGTATTAATTCCTAAGCTTTAATTAATATATAAATTTTATGGTTGTTAATCTCAATCCTATTTATTTGAAACACCCAAAGCGCTTCGCAATTGGTTTTTTGGTGGTGTCCGCGTGATGTACGAGCGATAAGCACCACCCTCTATGAGTTTTCTATGAATTTCCCGGTGCCGAGGGAAATTGTGTGGCGCCGTGTGTGAGGTCAGGTTCATAAGTAAGTCAATAAGTCACTTGGTTAATGACAACAACAACAGCGTACGAGCAGCATCAGCAGCAACAGTCCTTTGTCAGCGCCGACGCTTTAGGGAAATTCTCTCTGCCGCTTTTCCTTCGATTTTCCGCGCTTGCAGGAAAGTGCTCTCTCTCTGAAACTGCTTCTGTAAGCTTAGCAACATTTTGTTGGCAACATTTCGTTGCGGAAATTGAATATTTAAACTAATAACTCAAAATATATTCACAACCAAGGGAAAAATTCAAAAACAAATCATTTTATTTACAAGTTTATACTTATATTTATTTTTTATTTTATTAATTAAATATTTATTAATTAAAATAGGGCTTTAAGATATTTATGAATGGAATCCAGTGTTGCCCACACTAAATAAATAAACCGAAAAAGTTGAAAACTATAAACGGCATAACTAGGTTTTTGTATACCCTTCAAAGGTATTATTATTTTAGTCAGAGGCTTGTAACGCATTGAAGGAGACATTTCCGATCCTATAGATCATATATATTCTTGATCAGCACGAACAGCCGAATCGATCTAGCCATTTTATGCAGATAAAAAAATGTTCGAAAATTTTTCCCAAAATTTTTTGTTGATGAGGGGTAAAAAATATTGATAAAAATTTTTAATTTTTGAAATTTTAGATTGAGTATCCAGACTTATTAACCTAATAAAAACTAACGTACGGCAGCTTTCCGAATCCAAATTAATGCATTTTTGGCTTAGTTATGAGTAATTTAAACTGTGATTTGTCAACAAAAACATCGATAAATTTCGATTCAAAGAATGCGAATATTTTAAACTTAGTTATGATCGATTTCCGATTTAAATCTTTAATTTAATTTCGATTTAATTTAAGTTTAGTTTACTTTTATCTAAAATATTTATAATGTATAATAATATAAATTTAAAAACTTAATGGCATCAGCCATTATATATGTATATGTATTTATATATATATATTAAATTATTACTTATCTACTTATCTACTAATATATACTTATCTTTATTTTATATATTTTATATATTTAAAATTCATTTTTAGTTTTAATTTTGACAGCACCTTTATAGCAACTTAATTAATGGTTCATTAATATGAATTATTATTTATTTACAATTTGCGAAAAGCCAAGTGTTTTCCGCTGACAACTTTTCCTGCAAACATTCAGCAAGGGAAATTCTCTCGGCTGAATCTGTGGCCGGCATTTGTGTTCTTGGGGGAAATTATCCTTGGGCGGGTGCTTTGTCCTTTTCTTACATTCATTTTTCCTTTGGGGGTTTTCTTTTTTTTTCTTTTTCCTTTGTATCTTATGGCATTCGTTGGGCATTATGCGAAAGTGCCGGCTAACTGGATTATCGCAGGCCATGGTCACTACGCCTTTCCTCTGGCAACTTCATCCTTTATCCTTTTTTTTTTTTTGTGCCGCTGCGCTTTTCCGAGTTTTCAATGAGCAATGTGCTCGCCGCACAGTCAATTTGATGAATTTTTCACAAATTCCATCTTAACGTCAAATTGGCCGACATTTCTTTTTGTTTTTCTTCTGCTTCTGCTTCTGCCGCGAAAAGCGCAATGGAAAATGCCTTTTTTTTCGCCCCAGCTTCTTCCATTCCTGTGATTGATGCATTGCGCTTGTAAATTTGATGCCGGCTTGTGGGCCGAATGTCGAGGACTGGGGGGGGTAGCGAGGAAAACCCACTTTTCCTTGCACTATAGTACACTCGCTGCTCCCGAAAACTCAAACAGGGGCGGCGGCGGCATGCAAAGTTCGCGAAATTGACTTTGCTTCTGCGGGCGCTGACAGTGGCATTGCGGCTGTGGAAAATATTCGGTGGGAAAAGGAAAACGGGGAAACTGAGGAGGGAAACTCTGAGGAGCAGAGGGGGCGGGGGGCGAATTGTGGGCGAGCAGCAAATGATGAATGGAAAATGTGTGGAAAATTGTTAAGGCAAAACAGTGCGGCGAAGGAGTGCTCTGGGGTGGCGGAGTGCAAGGGAGCTGCAAAAGAAATTGTGAAATCTTAGTTGAAATTATTATAAATTAATGGCTATCCTTGTGACCCAGTTTAGCCCGAATGTTTCGGTTTTTGAAGGCTACATTTTGGGTGGGGTGGGGTTAACCCTTTTGGGGTGCACTGTCCCCGAATAAAGCCAGGGAAAACCCAAATGGAGGTTAATTGTAAAGTTCTCTTTCAAAAACTTCATTACTTTTTATTAAAATTATTATTTTTGTAAACAAATTATTTCCTTTTTAATTAAACTATATTTTTAACTTATTTTCATTAAATATTTTGTATTTATTTGACCCAAAATTACACTTTAAATTGATTTTATGAGTATAAATAACAGAACAAAACTGAATAAAGCTTAATGACGAGTTTATCTTCAATCAAATTCAATTAAACTGAAGTTAAATTAAATTATTCTACTTTTTTCAATTTGCTTAAATTTTTAACATATTTTTTTTATTTTTTAACTTTAAAATAACATTTTCAATTGCTATTTTTTTCGAACTAAAACTCTGAGTAAAGCCAGGAAGAATCTGAATATTGATTAGCTAAGAGTTTATCTTCAAATAAATTAAATTTACCTAAATTTAAATTATTATTTAGTGTATTTTTTAATGAATTAACATTTAAAACATATTTTTTAAGCTTATAGTTAATTTATAAACATTTATATTACTCCCCAAAAAGTTTTTGAAAAGTACTTAGGTACCTTTTCAGGTTCAAAAGGTATATTATTTCTTCAACTAAAACCCACAAACTAGATTCTTAATAAATTTCGAAATCCATCAAGGGTTTTCCCTCTGATCCTTAAGCCTTAATTTCAGACACCAGAAAGGGGTTAAGGACACTGCTGGGGGTAAGTGTGTGTGTGGCCAACGGGGCGGATGAGTGACCTGGGAAACGGCGGAAGCCGTCTGTGGTCTTCTCTCCTGCGTCGTCCATTGTGCACTGAGAATAAAGGATGGATGATGTTGCCAGCCACAGCCACGCCCATATTAAGACCCTTAAGCAGCCAGAAAAGGGGCGGCGTGGGGCAGGAGGAGGCAGGAGCCAGCTGAAAGGGGGCCCTAATGTCGCCTCGGTTTGACAGTTGCATTTTTAATGCTCGACATAATTAAGTTTGGTTAGCAGAGCAGGGATTTATCTTTAGTCGCCTCCATCCATTGTGTGTGTGTGGGTGTGTGTGTGTGTGATGGGTAGCTCACTGTACCACAGTGTTCACTCCCTATTTTGTGCTTGACTTGGACCAATGCCAAACAATGAGCAGAGTCCAAATTTCTGTTAGCAAGGAATGTCCCATAACTAAGCGGTTTAGAGGGTGGGGCTTTTAATATTAATTGACTTAATTGGAAAGATCAAATATGGGAAACTTCAAATGTCAAATATTGTGGATTAAAATGAATACAATTGAGATAAGTTGAATATATTTTCTCAAGCAAGACACTTGATAATATACTTCAATAAGAGTATAGTACTCTGACTCCTGAGTTTAGCTATAAAAATATTAATTTAAATATTTATAAATATCTTTACTTTTTAATAGCAAATTCGTAGGTTTTAAACTGGTATAAAATTACCGAATATATTTATTAAACTTGGACAACTGTCAAAATCCCCTAACTATTCCCTTTTTTTAACGTTCCTTCTATAATAGTAATTAATGCAATAATAATTAATTATAATTACCCTGTTCTGTTGCATTTTCTTGCATTTATTAATTCCTTTCAGGGGAATTAAAGTCCATGGAATATGGAATACCATATAGTATATATAAAGTAATCTCCCTTTTGCTCCCCTGGCAGTGTCATCTGCTAGCAATAAATGCAAACCGCAAGCTAAAAACAAAAATGATATAAAAAAAATTGCAGGCAACTGCAAAAGGGGGGATATATATTTTAAACAAACAGAAGGGAAGCGAGGGCAACAGGGAGAGAATATTTATACATCAAAGAAATATACATTTTATTTATTTAATATTCATATAAAATTTATTTAATACTTTTTGAGTATTTATTAAATAGAATATGTTTTTATAAAGGGTGAATATAATAATGTAATATTACAATATAAATAGAAGCAACTTTAAAGTACTTTTAAGCAATAGGTAAATGCATTTAAAATACTAATAAATTTACTATATTATTAACAAATGTATAAATAAGGTAGTAAAAATATTTAAAATATTCCCAAAATATTCTTTGCTATATAAATAAATATTATTAAGTAATAATATATTTCATTTAGTTTTATAAACTATCTAATAATTCCAATAACATTTATATGAATATTTGGAATATTAATAGTTTTATAAACAAATATGAATTATTAAACTCTATTAATTCCAATTAAATTTTTATAAATACTTGGAATATTAATAGTTTTTCGCGGAGTTACAATAAATTGAACTCTGTATATATTTATATGCTTGGATGTGCGTATATATAGATATATATTCATATTCCTACTCGCACTGAAAAAAAGATGCGAAGCGTCACTGACCTACCGCACACGTGAATGTGGCGGCGGCGGCGTTAACAAAAATAGCACGACGTGGAAAAAGACGGCGGAAAAGCGGCAGCCCCCGCGGCGGGAAATTCCCTCCAGCAGTCGCGAACGATGACAAGGCAGACAACGAGACACACTGAGCAGCAAAGATCAAAAATAGAGAGAAAAACGAGAAAATTCGTATAACCAAATAAGATTCACTACGAATTGTAATTGTAAATTACTTTTTTAAGAGCTTTAATATTTTAAATACAGTATTTTAATAACATTTCAAATAATTTTGAATATTTAAATTACTAAAAATTAAATTTTTTTCGTTTTAGAAAAGTCAAATACTTAAAATAGATTTTTTAAAGTACACATTTTACAGGGTATTATATTTTTAATCAGAAGCTTGTTACACAGTGAAGGAATCATTTCCGACCCCATAAATCATATATATTCTTGATCAGAATGAACAGCCGAGTCGATCTAGCTACCTCAGGGAGAAAAAAAAAATTCAAAATTTTTCTCGAAATTTTAAGAGGGTTTTTTTGACATTGTCAAAATGTCAAAATTTGACAAAAAATAAAACTTTTTAAATTGTAAAACTTAGTATGCAGATTTGTTAGCCTTATAAAAACTAGCACAGAACAGTTTTCCGAATTGAAATTTATGCATTTTTGACTTAGTTATGATATTTGAAAAACCAATAAATTAGCATATAAAAATACCGATTTAATATAGGTAAAATACATATATTTTAGGTTTTCTTGTATTCCTTAATTTTTATTAACATTTTCCTTGAAGAAATACATGCTATATTTTTTGTTTTTAATTAACAAAGTATTGATTAATGATAACTTATAGTAATTTAAAGGTTCGACTTAATATTTTCTTTAGAAAAACATTTATTTTCAAGTTTTCTTTAGGTTTGATAAATATTCTTAACAAACTATTAACATTAATTGTATTTTTTATAAAAGTAATTCATAATAATTCACATTTTTAAGCTATTTAATATAATATTAATTGTTATAATAATAATAATAATACTCATAATAATAATAATGCTAATAACAATAATAATAACAATAATAATTATAATAATAAATATAATAATAATAATAATAATAATAATAATAATAATACTAATAAAAATAATAATAATAATAATAATAATAATAATAATAATAATAATAATAATGCAAAAACGCAGCATTAAAATCAACACCAAACTAGCCAAAATGTTCTGCGAAAATGATTTCATTGATCTCAACGGAAAATGCTTTCCCCCAAAAAAACCCGAGCGGAAAACTCCCGACCATCTTGCCGCCGCCCGAAGCTCCTCTGAATGTTGCCGCAACAAAGCCTTCGGCCGCCAGCTTCGTGGATGCTGCTGATGCTGGCGCCGCTCGGCTCTGGGCCGCCACGCCGCCACGCCGCTCGGCAACCTTCGGCGCCGGAGCCGAGGGCCGAGATGCAGTTGCCGGCTGATGGCGGCCGCTGCCGAGAATCAGTTATAGCGCGTTTTCCCCCAGCGTCGGTCCAGCGGAGCAGCGACGCTCGGCCTCCGCCCGAGTAACGGAACCCAGGCTTTGGCGAGATTTTCTGCGAGCGCAGATAACAGTTTAGATCTCTTATCTTATCAGCTTATCTCTTATCGCAAATAGCGCGAGTAGTAACTGGGAGTGATTATGCAGACAAAAGTCAATCGCTTCGCGAGTGTTGATTTATTTTTTGAGTGAGCAGTGCACTTTCCCAGGCAGAGTGTGTGAGTGTGTTTTTCAGTGTCCTAGCAGTGAGTGTGGAAATTCCAAAAACAGGCCGTGGGAAAAGCTAACGGAGAAGTAGCCTCAAAAGCAGTAGAAACACGTGCCAGCTGAGCTTCTTCGGGTGAGTGTGCCAAGTGGAAATAATTCCCGAAAACAACAAAAAATAAACAAAAATCAAACCGAAAAATCAAACCAAAAAATCACCAAACAAAAACCTTGCAAAAAACCACCAAAAGTCCCTCTAAAAACTCACCAAAAACCCCCGAAAAAAATCACCAAGCCCCTCTCCCAAAAAACAAAAACTAAGGAAAAAAATAATTCCAAAAAAAAGAGGAAAACCCACTCCAGGAACCGCAGAAAATTCACGTTGGGCAAACTTTTCTGCTGATGCACAGTTGTTATGACAAGCGGCAAATTGATTGATTGCCGATGACGGGGCCAAAATGCCCCCGAAAAACACAAGCCAAGCTCTTTGGGGTTTTCCATATTCAATATTTATTAAATCAAAAACAATATTTTCCCCCTCCCTCTTCTGCCTTGGGTTTTCCCCTATAAATAAATAAACCGTTCTAGGGGGCAGACTTTCACTTAATTTAATAAAATGTCTCTGCTGGTTAATATAGGTATTTATGATTTACCTTTTCGCCGGCTTTCCATTTTGTAATAATTTATTAATAGGCAGGAATTTGTATTATTTAAAGCAGAGAAAGAAATTGCAAATTTAAGAGGATTGCAATTTTTGAGAAGAACTTTGTTGATTAATTTTATTTCAAGGGTTTTCCCTGAAAACCAGTTGCTGTCGAGGTTCCATTTTGTGTTTACTTCTTTGTTAGCGCTGAAAAGAAGCTTAGATAAACATGTATTTATAATATAAATAAGTTTTTATTAAATATAAATACATTTGTATATTGCAAATAAATGCCAAGGCTTGCTAACTGTGTTTACAGGTGTTGTTGTTATATCTATTTGATCCTTTTTTCATGTAAAGTTGCTTAAGAAACTGAATTTTTGCTAAAGGGATTAAAAGGGTTTTTTTAACTATGCATTTAACAATGAAAATGAATGTGCAAAAATTTTAGAAAATTAAAAAAGTTTAAAACTTATTTTAAATGCAAAAGGAGTTAAGTTATAAATGTTGAAAGTGCATTAATTTTATAAAATGCAAATTAAAGGTATAAAATTTAATACAGACATATCAAAAGTTAAATTACAATTGAAACTATGCAGCTAAAACAATAAATTAAAGTGCAAAATTATAGTGCAATTTTTATAAAATTAAAATAAAAGGTTTACAATTAATTTGAAATGTAGAAAGAGTAAAATTAAATTAAAAATACAGGAAATTAAAGTGCTGTAATTTTAACAAATTAAAAAGGAAAGATTAAAATTTGATTTCAGATGACTAAGAAGTTAAATTAATATACAAACTAAAGGATATTAAAAGGCACTTGTTGTGTGAAATTAAAAGTACAGGCTTAACATTTATTTAGATAATGTGTATTAATTAACCTAACTAACTTCTATATTTTTAAATGGGCTTTCCTTGTGAGCATTAAATATTTTCTAGGCTTAAAACTTCTCTACAAAAAATTATATTATATATATTGCAAAGAAAAGTAAAAGCCCGAGAATAGATAGTTAAATAATTTATCCCACAAAAATAAAGTTTACATGACCTTTCTTTGAGAAAGTAAAATATTTTCTGGAATAAGAACCTCTATATAAAATTTAAAAAAAAATGATTTTATTAAATATTGTTGAGTAAAATGTTGAAAGTAATTTAATTTCGGAATTTACAGTCCAGTTGCAGCGTCCTAATTTCCGTAATAAGTTCGCAGCCCTCGAGGTTTTTCCTTCTTCAAGGTTTTCTAGCCTTTTGCCAGCCTTGGGGTCCTTTTTGATATATGAATATCCAGGCGGAACATGTGTTGAGTAACGGAATTGATTTGGCCAGGTGAAAGGAAAAAAATCCCAGCGGAATGCAGGTGAAAAGGCAGCT
Organism: Drosophila bunnanda; assembly: GCA_035046265.1. Lineage (NCBI taxonomy): Eukaryota > Metazoa > Arthropoda > Insecta > Diptera > Drosophilidae > Drosophila > Drosophila bunnanda. Next base: position 2,339,987 of record JAWNOB010000017.1, read on the forward strand.
AACAAAGCTCAAGCTGAATAAATAAGCTCTCGGCACTTTGCCTCCTGGTTCTGGGTGGAAATCTACAAATACAAATGGTAATACAAATGGAAATGTTCCTTCTACATGTAGCTCCTTTTGGCCTTCTCCACTTTTCCCCCTCTATCTCTCTCTCTCTTTCTCTCTCTTTCTCTCTCTCTCTCGCTCTCTCTCGCTCTCTCTTTCTTGACTTTCTCTAATGCATTTCCCTGGGCTTGCATCAAAAGCCAGCGGAAATGGACAGTAAATAAGTGTTTACAATTTTTTCTATATTTTTGCTGTATTTTTTTTTTATTCTGCGCGGCCTTGTTGCATCTTCCCTCGGCTGGCACTTGAATTTCTACATTTGTTGCTGCCTCCTGGCGGGGAGCGGGGGAGGGGAGAGAGGAGCAGGCCATGGCCCTGGCAGGCACATAAATTTGGCGGAAATTGTGTTGTAGAGAGTCCCCCCCTCCGGTGGATATATCCACCTGGAAAAACCCCAAAAAAATCTCGGTCGGCAGTCACCAAAAAATAAAATAAAAGGGTGTTATTTCTTGTTCTTAGTTCTTTTTATTTATTTTTATTTTTATTGTATGTTTTTTTTTTGTATTTTAAAATATGGCTTTTGCAAATGAGCACAACATTTTGTTGACAAAACTTATAACATATAACTTATTAAATATTTGGCAACTAGTTTTGATTCATTTTAAGGGTTGTATAAGCTTCAAAAATATTTATTTAATAATTGGAGCAATTAAATATATAATGTAGAATATTTTTAGGTATTTAATTGTATAAACAATTAGATAGATTCAGTTATTTAGGCATTTCATTAGGTAAACAATATTATTCTTATGGTTTCCTTTTACTATTGCACTTGTTTTACGTGAAAATATTTATAAGTATTACAGTTATTATTTACATTTTATTTGATTTATAATATTTTTATATTTAACTTAGACTTTTCAAGAAATTAAATTAATTATTTCTTGGAATTTGTTACAGAATCTTGAAAATAATTTGTTTAAGCATAAAACCAACACCCGTTACTCTTATATTCTTTCTTTCTTTAATTTATGACAACCATTTTTCGCTTTCTGCCAATTTTGATTAATTTTAATAATTGTTAAAGATAAAATACATTTACTTAACCATTAAAAACACCTAAATAAATGTAAGTTATTACTTTCACGAATGTAAACATACTACCATGGCGTGAAATTTAGTTTTTTAAGCTTTAAAATATATTTAATTCTTGAAAACCTTCATTCAAATATTTAAAAAAATATTTTTCTTAATCCTTTTTTTAGTTTTTCATCTATTAATCCTTAAAAATATTTATGCATTTTTCGGTTGTTAATTTTTTAAATATTTTTATACATTTCCCAGCACTTTAACACTCTTTTTCTCTTATATTCTTTTATATTTGGCAACAATTTTTCCCTCGCTTCTTGCCACAAAAATTGCATTCATTCATTGTCTTTAAGCCATTTCTGTATGGCATCTCGGTAGCTGCCTTGCTGACTTGCAGGCTGATAACTTTATAACACTTTTTGCCATTATGAGATATATATATATATAAATATATATATTTATATATGTGTATGCAGTATGTATTTGTATTTTTGCCGCTGCTTGCTGCGCTTTTCATTAGCGAAAAAGAAAAAGAATTGCACTTGAATGCAGGCAGCAGTCTCGGGACAAGTGCTGCAATTACTGCATAAAGTACTTGTAACGAGGCAACTGCCACTGCCACTGAAGCTGATTTTGGCTCTGATTCTGGAGGAGGAGCAGGAGCAGGACTAGGAGCAGGACTAGAAGCAGGACTAGGGATAGGAGCAGGAGCAGAAGCAGGAGCAGGACTAGGGATCGGAGCAGGAGCTGGGACCAGGGACAGTGGCAGCATCTAGAGCTGCTGCTGAGGCTGACATTCTGGGATCTTCCACACCCTCATCACCCATCACCATCAGCTGCGCTAATTTAAGGCAATTATTTGTGCCATTGCACTGTGGGTCCAAAACGAGGGAGGAGCCGGCATAAATCTTGCCAGGCAACAGTCCCCCTAGCAAGGACAGCGACAGCTTAGTGTCCTGGGAATGGTAATTGCCATGGCTACACACCAAAACTAGTTGCATTTTGCCTCTGAGAAAATACTACTAAAAAATAAAAAATAATAATAATAAATAAGAATGGAAAAATTCATAGTAAAAATGTATTACAAACTATATCCTTGTTATAAACATTTTCCGCAAAACTTTCTACTTATTGCTGCTAATTTTCTATATTTTCCATTGTAGCTAGCAAACTAAGCTTGCTTAAATATTAATAATAATTTTAATAACATATTCTTGGCACCAAAACTATATAAATATTTATTTTGCCATACTTTTCCCCTGCAAAATAAACCTTAATCTTCTACACATTTAAGCTTATTAAATTTGTTTTTTTTATATTTTTCCTGCTACCTCAAAAATTGTATTTCCCTGCGAAAGGATGCATTTTGTGGGTTACAAATTGAGGACATCCTTTTTATATTAATCTTGTTTACTTTCTGGCACCCATTTCGTAGGCTCCTGCCGCTCCTGATCCTGCTCCTTCTCCTTCTCCTCGTCCTTGCTGCATCTCCGCCAGTGTCTAAGGCTTAGCAGCCATTCAGTCAGTCGCCGTGTCCGTTTCCGCTTCTAGAGGCTCCCCCATGGCCATTTAATGCACTTATTCATTAAAATAAAGCAGCAAAAAAGTAATAATAAAAAACTAAATGAATGAAAGGGACGAGAGAGACAAGTAAGAGAGGAGAATGGATGGCGAGAAGGCGCAACAAGAATGGAAATGAATGAAATAAAAAATGTAAACATACACAAGTGCAATGCAAATTAAAGCAGACAGCAAAGTGGCTGCACGCAGCAGTGGTTGGGGTGGCAGGGGGGGAGGTGGCTTTTCCCTAACGGGTGGGCGGGGGGTGTGTGGTTTTCCTGGGTGGCACTAGCAATGGCAGGAGGAGGAGGAGACGCTGGCGGAGTCTCTGTGCGAAGAGGCAATTCATTAGCTTTAATTTAGGTAAATGTCCTTGGTCCTTGTGGCGCTGCCTCTTGCGGTGAGCGTCGCAAATGCAACTAAAATGTTGCGGTTACCATCATTCCCGCCCCCACAGCCACGCCCCCGCTGACGTTTTGCCCAAAATTCCAAAAGGCACCGCGAGAAAAGAAGTTATAGAAGAGTCTTTTTAGTTATATAACAAATTGAAATGATAAAAGCGAGTGAAGTGCTTTCAAAATAATTAAATTTAGTAATTTATTTATAACAAAAATAATTTATTTATATTATTTTTATATTTCTTTTATTTAATAAATAAATATGTATTTAAATTTAAATTCATTTAAGTTTCCTAGTAAAATTTACAGCTTGCCATATGCTTTAATTTATTTACTTCAATTTATTACTTTCACTTAAAATATTACCATTATATTATTATTCACGAACCCTATAATCATCATTACATTTTCTTTACTATATTGTTTTCGCTCAGTGTAACTGCACTGCATGTGTCTTTCGGCCGCCCCTTTTCTGGCCAACTTGCTTAATATTTAAGGTGGGGCCCGGGCCCCACACAGTGCCTGCAAGCATGCCACTTGGGCCTTATAATGGAAACCCATATAGAATTCACCACTCGCTCCTTCCTCCATACACTGTCGCACAAAATTGGGTTCTGCGGTGAATTTTGATTAGTGTGTCTGGGAATAACCAATAACCCTATGTTCCTCCCCCCCATGCAGAATTTGGTGGGCTTAGGGTTTTGGCAATTGATTTGATTGGAGGACATAAGGCTTCTTCAATTGCTTATCTTACGTTAATATTTCATGGAATTTTGATAGAAAGAGCGTAGTGAATTATTTAATTTATTTAATTTTTAGTTCTTTCACACCATTTGTCAATGCAAAGTAGTACTCGGTGCCTTTTGCACTGCCCAGGCAGGTCATTTTTCACCTCTTATGCACTCCTTTCTCATTCCCTGGCATCTCGATTTGGAAGCACTTCTTAAACAACGACCCTTTCCCCTACAAAATCCGCTTACGCAATAACTTTACGCCTTCCGGCTATGACAATATTGATTTGCATATTTGACATAAATATTTAATGTATTCTAGATACAGCGGTTGATGTTTAATTAATTATTTATTTAGTTTTTAGGGCATTCTCACCTTTTGTCAATGCAAATATAGGTAGGCTTTACATTTATCTTTGACATAATTGTGTGTGAAATGCAACTAGAAACTAGTTCCCTTTTGCACTGCCCGGGCAGCCCCTTTTTCACCCCCTTTTGGAAGCACTTCTCATCCGGTTCCCTGACATTGGCATTCGTTGTCATCGCATCGAGGTGCTTGGGGTTTTGCTGCTGAAATAAATCATTTCGAGTGCACGCAATGGAGTTGGGGTTGGAATTGGGAAGCTGGAAAGCTGGGAGGCTGTCTTCTGCCTAATTAGATAATGTCAGATGCAGCGTCAGGCTTTGGAGGAGAGCGTGGACGTGGATGTGGATGTGGACAGGCACACATCGCACACACTCTTGACCCCAATTAAATTTAAATTATTTGAGTGCTGCTCAAGTAAAACTAATTGTATTGGCCGACGAGCTGCGAGGCATCTTCCTTCCGTTCCAAATCACTTGAGCATCACCAGCATCCCTCTCCATTGTCTCAAGTGTGATTTGTTGTGCTGTGTGTTGTGTGTTGTGTTGTGTCTGCCTTTAATTCAATTTGTCAAAAGCAAAGGGCAGAGGCACAAAAAAAAAAAAGAATCAGAGAGATGAAAGGATGAGCCAAACTGGCATATTAATGCGTCTCTGGACGCTCATTAATGCATTGCCTGATGGACGTAAAGGAGCGGCTGCTTTGGCCAGTTTTTCTCGCTGGTACGTGTTCCGGCATGCATTTTGAAAATGAACACTGACCCCTGGCCCCAACGCAATCCACTCTTGAATGCCATTTAGCGGAGACGGAACGCGATGCGACGGCGGAGCTCGACGGAAGTGAGTGAAAGGGTCCCGAGTCCCATAATCGCATGTGTCTACAGTTCTGTCAGCGGGAAAATGGTCACTGCAGACACTTTGCTAATTTCAGTTTTAGTTCTTTTTTTTGATTCTCATTAAAGGGAGGATTCAGGCTTATTTTGCAGTAAATTAAAGGTCATTAAAGAGTTTAAAAATACAGCAGGCAGAAAATAAAAGAAACAAGACTTGTTTTTCCAAGAAATAAATATTAATATTGCTTGAATTTTGCATTTATTTTATTGTTCTTTATTTTGGTATATAAATTGTATAAGATTTTATAAAGTACAAATAATTCTCCTATTTATTATATATATTTTTTCGGAAGAATACATAAAATCCAATAATTAATGAAGATATTTCTTTACTAAGCAGTTCAATTATAAATTACTTTCTCTTTACTTGGTTAAATAATTGTTTTCTTATTAATATATTTGTTGTTTCATGGATTTATTTATTTATTTACATATTTATTCATTTATTTATTATCGGACTTTTTTTATAAAATCTTTGAAATAGGAAAAAGGGGTCTTGTTATCAACTAACTAAATAAATATATTTTTTAAAGATATATGTTATATTACAATAAAAGTTTATTATAAAATTATTATTATATTTTTAAGAAATTAACTTTCCTTAGTCACCTGAAACTCTCAAAAATTCTGTACTATTTTTCCATCAGCTTTCTAAGGACTCTTTCTAGCCTCGAATTATGAGCAACACTTCGCTTTGATACCCCCTTCTTGGCGCCAGGGAATCAGGCAGGCTTCCACGAAAATCCCATTGTTCTCACCCAGCAAGGATATAATGGCCTGACCTTGGCCTAGGCACTTAAATGTTTTCCATTTCCCATTTTCCGGCAGGAGGCACGGAACGAACGAAACGTCGTCTAGAAACAAATTGCGGCAACTGTTGTGGCCATTCGAGGGCATCAAATTAGTGCTGCTAATTAATTATAAATGCCAGGGAGTAACATATTTGCCATCTCAGTCTCGTCTCTAGTCTCTAGTCTCTCGTCTCATTTCCCATTTTCCCGTTTTCCACATTTCTCCTCTCTCATGGCCTCTCGTCTTTAATAAATTTATAGTGGGGCCAGGGGCAATTAGTGAGTGAATGCCAAAGATGGCATATATATATATGCCTGCCAGAGGGATTCCTCTGATTCCCCGGGAAAACTGCAAAACTTTTTCCCAATGCGATATGAAGGCCATAAGTATAATCCCGGAAAAACTTGAAGCGAGGAGGGACAGGCTTTGGAATGTTTGTGCCTTTTGGAACAAGGCAAACATTTGTTGCCTGATTACTTTTAAATTATTTTGTATGTGTGTGTGTGGGGGGGTGGGGGTGGTGTTGTGGGAAAACGGCTTTTGGATTTTCCTGGCTTGCATAATAATAAATAAAAGACATGAAAAGCAAGAGACGGCCCTTGTGGACACACACAGAAAGAGAAAAAATGTGGAAATTAAAAGGAAAACTAGTGGAAACCTACACTTAAGATGGGTTGGAATATGTAAAGATATATTTATTAATAAGCAAACTTGCTTATTCTTTGTTTTCTTGATGCTTTCACCTGTTTAGGATGTAGAATTTATTTTTAAAATTTAGTTTAAGGCACTTTCAAGTAGTTTTCCCTCATTTTCTCTCACTGTATGCCTTGGTTTCCCCCATAATTCTCTACACACACTAGCTGGCCAAGATGGCTCTTTGAGGCTCGTCGCATTATGATATGCTTAAACAGCACAAAACTGTTTCATAATTTATGGCTCCATTGGCTGGCTTTATGTGTCCAATATATATATATATAAATATAAATACGTGGCATATGCGACTAAATGGATAACAAAAGCGGACTAACAGCAGCAGCAACAGATCAAAAGATACCGCAAAATATGAATTATGAAAGGCAAAAGCACAGAGATCACACAAGGCTCTGCTGCTCTGATCAATCTACTTCACAGATGAAAGATGTTTCCATTCACTCTCGGTCTCCCAACGTCCTGCTCTCCTTTCTAGTTAAATTTTCTACTTTATGTCCTTGCTTTTTGGCCTGTGTTTATGTGTGGAAATTAATGAGCTCTTTGTGGGGCTTAAAATAATATAATGGCTGCAATATAACAAACACCCAAAACACAGACACAGCAGACAGCACATGTTGGTGGAGAGTGTATAAAAAATATGGCAGAACCCGAGGCAGATGCCTTTGCACAACCCCATTCCTTCCCCTAAGAGAAAAGAGTTTTTGGAGGCTGCCCCAAAAAGGGACACACAACATACCCACAAAAAAGGGACCTGGACACATGTCGTATACGTCATATGCGCTAATCAGCGACCCAGACCCAAAGACAGACCCGGACCCGGCTTTGGATTCGAATGCCAACCCAGTTCCGGGATAGGGATGTCTTTGCCATATTTAAAGGAGCAAAGTGAGCTTAATAATTAGCAAACTTAACAAAGGGAAAGTCTGCAGAGATGAAGAAGTTATGCCAAGATAAAGAAATAATCAAGGAAATTTGATATAAAATTGATAAATATATATATAATATAAAATATTGTAATATAAAATAGATAAATATATATATAATATAATATATTATAATATAAAATAATACATTATAATAGATATACTATATTTCCAACTCCCTTAAACTAAATTATAGTTATTAACTTTAATACCGCAAAAGTAAGCATATAAAGTGTACAAATTTCTATAGCTTCAGTTACACAACATATAGTATTATTTTATAAGTAATACATAGTATTTTATTATTTCTAATATATAGTATCACATTCATAGTAATACATACTATTATTTTATTAGTAATATAAGGTTATAAGGTCCTTGTGTCGCCTGTACCAGGTGTCCACTGTAAGGACTAAACCCTTTCTTAAACTGATGAGGCGTCGCCGCTCGGGCTGCTGCTTCTGCTGTTATTCCTATATTTTTTTACGCTCCCTTTTTTTTGTTTTTTATTTGTATTTTCTATTTTATGAGAGCCCACATAAGAAGGATGTCAACATAATTTAAACATCAAAAAAGTTTCAGTTTCTTTTTTGTTTTGCTCGCATTTTATACATGTGTATATATAAATATTTTATGTGCTGCGTTTTACGGCTTCGTGTTTTTTCTCTTTTGCCACAAATTGGATGCTTTTGGCCACGAAAATATTGATAATGTAAAAGAGTGTCAGCTTAATCAGTTTACAAATTAATTACTAAATAATAAAAGTTGTGTTTAGATGAAATTAGGGCAAAATATATTATAAAAAAATATAGAAAGGTGAAAAATAATACGCAAATGTGCAGAAAATAATAGAAAAACTCTTTGTAGAGGCACAAAATTGTAAATAATGTAGGAAAATGTTAAGTTAACCAGTTAAAATATATTAACTTAAAAATCGATCATAACTATGCCTTAAATATTAGCATATTTTCAGCGTTATTTATTAAAATTTTTATATGACAATTTTTCGGCAAATTAAAGTTTAAAAATCGCATAACTCAGCCAAAAAAGCATTAATTTTAAATCGGAAAGCTTTTCTATGTTTGTTTTTACAAGTTTTACAAATCTGCTAACTCCATTTAAAATGTAAAAAAAATAATTTTTTTTGTTAAATTTTTTGAGAATTTTAACCTCTTAAAAATGTTCAAAATATTTTGAAAATTTTTTTTCTTTAAAACATAGCTAGATCGACTCGGCTGTTGATGCTGATCAAGAATATATATTATTTATGGGGTCGGAAATGACTCCTTCACAAAGTTTGAAGCTTCTGACTGAATTTATATTACCCTTGCGAGGATATAAATATTAAAGGAAGCTTAAAAAATATAAATAAAAGAAAAGAACCCTTAAAAAATTCTTCTTAGAAACTTAAACCATTCCTAAAGTGAGACTAGTGAAGAAATTATAGACTTAGTTCGTAAATTATTTTTTTAAAGCTATAAAATAATCGAAACACCTACAAAAGTGTTAAGAAACCCCCTCAGTTAAGCCACAGAAATTCACAATAGCTTCTCCACAGCGACCTGCAAAGGCTACAGACTTACTCCCTAAATTATTATGACTTCAATTATTAATATTAATTATTTCGCTCGAGTGTAGCCCCTCAAGGAGTTGCCGCGCCGCGATCTCCTCGAGTTGCTTGTCGCTCGTCGCTCGTGATATATGATGTATGATGTATGACTTCCGGAAACGGAAGTGCGCGCACACGGTCGCCTACTGCCGCCTACTTTCACGCCCACTTACGCAATTTCACAGTTGTGTGCCCGCTTATTTACTCTTCCCTCCTCCCCTCCCCACCATGACCCACCATGGCCCATGGCCAGCAACAGAGAGAGAGAGAGAGGTCAAAGGCTATCATTGTCGCGGGGATTTTATTATTTTTAATTTTATTACTCGCGTACATTGGTCTATTATTTCATTATCATGCGACTGTAATTATGTGCAATCTGGGATCTGGCTGCGAGCTGCGTACAAATTAAATGCAGTTTTATCGCCATTTCGCATGAGTTGGCTTATGGCCACCAAAAAGTATATATATATATATATATATATATATATATATCTGGACTTTAATGTGGGCGAAATGCGATAATGGGCGGTTTTATTACCCCCCCGCGCAAGGCCATCAAATACAGATAATCGAAGTGATAATGATACGCTTGAAATATGTAACTATTTTTTACTAAATTAAATATTTGTATATTAGTTTGGGCAAAGTAAAAATGTATCTCTTTAAGGAATTACTTAAATATGTAGCTTGCTTTTGTATTAAAAATATTAATAAGTACTGTTACTAAAATGTTGTTGTGGCAAAAGAAAACATTATAATAATATCCCCTTAATAGCCTGGTAATACGATAATTGTATCTACTCTGGCACTCCTTTTGTTATCAAATTATCTGTATCCGAGGACAGTTTTAATTTGAACTCTCTCGGCTTTTCCAATTAAATGGCAATTTTTGGCAACACACACTTTGTGGGCGGCAAACTGTAAATAATTAGCACCGATAACTGGGCGGCTTTTATAAACATAAACACAATGATGCTGCAGCAACAACAATAGTAATAATAATAATAGCAGCTAAATAGAAGCAACAACAGCGAAAAAAGAATTCAAAATAAATAAACGGCCGTCGAAACATGTCTATTATTTGTTATCAAAAATACAGCACTGCCTGTGGCGACACACATGCACAGCAATATGCTTTTCCATTTATTTGGCAATTTTCCGTTCCGAAAATATATATATACCGTAATTATTATATTCGATTCGATAGACACTCGGTGGAAATCGCTGAAAATTATCAAATATTTATTGCAAACTGAGCCCTGAGTATTGAACGATAATGCCATATAATTGACAGCCGATTTATGCGACATTTGTAAATGTGGAAAAACAACATGGGAAATTTGTTGCATGCTTCTGTGTGTGTTTATCTGTCAGAGGGACAGACAAGACCTTATTTTAAATATATATACATATATTTATATATTTATATATAGACGTTTGTTATTGTTTGTTCAGATTCCGAATCGCTGCAATTATTAATTCATCTTCTGTTCACTTGAATTCATTTGGAAAATTCCTCTGCTAAGTGAATTTAATCAGCCGAGAATTCAGTTTTCTAATTCATTTCCTTGGGAAATCTTCTTTTGAAAAAGGAAATTCCTAAATGCAGTTCACTCAGGCTAAGAGCTTAAGCACTTTCTTAGATTATTTCTTGCGATTTTGATTTGAGGAAATTAACAAAGAGAGCTTTTCCCCGGCCAAGCAGCCTGAGTGATTAAATTATTGAATGCAGTCTGCACTCGGCTTGGATTTCCCTCTCTACCAGTGTGTGTGTGTGTGTGCGAGTGTCTGTGAGTGTGCGAGTGTGTGTCTGTGTGTGTGTGTATCGATGATGCAAAACATTTCCGTCACAAAACGCTGAAATGACACGTTAAAATGATGCTTAAGTTGATGCCAACTCCTGATGGCTGTCATTTCCCCAGACAGTTTTCATAGGTGACGGGATATTTTGTGGGTGGTCTCTGTGTGTGTCATGCACACAGCGAAAAGGGGTGAGACTTGATTAAGTAATTACATTTTGAATGAAATTCTTGAGAATTCTAAAAAATAATTAATTAAATATACAGAAATTCATTTTTATTAAGATATTAATGTTTGCAAAATAGATTGGGACCTTCTCAAGAGGCTTTTTTCTCTACATTGATTCTTTTCTTTATCGTCATCGATAAAAATAATGCTATTTATTAAATATTGTATTATTATTAATATTTATTTGTATTTTTAATATTTCTAACATTAATATTATAAATTCCTTTGTGGCATTTTAAGTTAGATTAACTTACAATACATAAATTATTCAATTAAATATAATATCATGCTCAAAATGCAGTATTTTATATATATATTTAAAACCTATATTATTTATCGATAAGAAGTTTATGAATCGATAACTGGCTGCCATCTTTTTCTGATCAGTTTTGTGGCAAAAATATTACAAATTAAGCATACTCACTGTATTTTTCCGATTTTCTTGTAAGTTTTTCATCAGCTTTTCCTTTATTTTCTCTCAGTGCACAGTCTGTAGGGCTCTAATAGGTGTGCCTGTGTGTGTGTGTGTGTGTCTGCGTGTGTGGGTGAATGATTGCCGTGTCATTGACTCGCATGGGCGATGTCCCCAAGTCGCTGGCATGGCAAATATGTGTGTCAACTGGCAGTCGATGCCACAAATGCATTTTCCCTTTTTTTTCCCCGCCTTTCCGCCTCTCCTTTGTCCACATGTGTGTGTATGTGTGTGTATTTCGTTTGCTTTTTTTTCCACCACGTCTGCTGGTTCTGCGTGTGAAATTCCTTGCATAATTTCGACGAAGCTAAATGTGCAGCTTGTGTTCGGTGCGGCGAAATGTTCGCCATTTAAGGGGCAACTTCAAGGAGCCCCTCGCTCTTTCTCTCTCATTCTCTGTCTCTCTGTCTCTCTTGGTGGCCAGGAAGCATCATCGACTTCTTTGGTTGCCTTTCGAGTGCTTTTACCCAGCTTTTCCACAACAATTTTCACCAATAAGTGCGGCACACACACACACATATGGATGTTCGAGCCCTGAGAAGTATGCTATCACTTTAGAGCCCAAACTTGGGGCAACTTGAGATTGGTTAATAAGAAAAATATATTTAGTATAATATATACTATAATATGTATTTTTTATATATATTTATTTTAAATGTAATATAATTTAATTATTATATATCTCTAGTTTTAATAATTTTAACTCTAAAACCTCTGCAAGTAAGTGTATTTGCTGTCTGGTTTTTATAACCCACAGTCTTAGTCCTGGTTTTATGATTATTATACATATATATATGTATTTTTTAAGCACTTTTCATATAGAAAATTGTTGCGTCTGTTTGGCGCCTTGGCAAATGACAGTAAGTGGTTCGAATGTGCTGTGTTGGCCCCAAAAAATGCTAACAAGAAAACTATTATCCAAAAGACGGGGCTAGATGCGGAAGTGATTTCTCAGGCCCGGCACGTTTCAGCTAGATTTTCCTTTATATATTTTTTTTTTTCTTTTTGTCGTTTTTCATCTGCACCGAGCTTTGCTTTCCTTTCTTTTGCCTGCTCAGCCTGCTAGCACTTTTCCTCGTCGATTGTTTTATTGGTTTCCCAGCAGCAGCAGGATCAGGAGCAGGAGCAGCTCCTTTTGCATTTAATGACGTTGCTGGCTGGCGCCTCCTTTTGCAGCTGTCTCTGCCACTTTTCAATGCATTTTCATTTATTATGCAAATTGACGTTTCCCCTGCTCATTTTCCATTTTCCAGCCCTTTCTTTTTTTTGTCTGGATTTTACTTTTGGCCAGCTGACGGCCGACAAAAAAAAAGAAGGAAAATATTTGCCCAAGCCCAGTTTCAGTTTGTCTTTGCCGTTGCAATTTTCTTCATTTTTTTCCCAAACTAATTTGACATTGAAATTATGTATAAGGCATCAAGAATATATATATATATATATATAAAGGCAAATTATGATAAAAAGATCCCGATAAAAGGCAAACACAAACAGAGGCGAGTCCAAGAAAAGTTGCAAAAACAATTCAGCGCATTGCGCGAATCTGTCAATTGTTGAGTGGCGACTAAGATGAATTGCCCTGGTCATATTGGGGGGGAAAATAAGGGCAGGATGGGGGTTTTCCCCAGATTTTTCCCAGCTACTAGAACATTTTCAGCTGTTCCCGGAGCCAAATTGAGAAATGATTGAAGCTGTTAAACTCAATTTGAATGCTTTTGGCAGCAGCAAAAAAAAAAAAATGCCAAGAAATTATGAAGCAAAGTGTCGACAAAGTGGAAAGTAGTTGTCACACATTAGATTTAGATAAATTATACACTAGAAAATAATGATTACATTTGGGAATTCATACAGGAATTATTTTGAGATTATTTAAAGCTTAGAAAATATATTTTAATTTGCTTAATCTTTTATGCTTAAACTCAATTTGAATGCTTTTGGCAGCAAAAAAAGCAAAAAATGGCAAGAAATTATGAAGCAAAGTGTCGGCAAAGTGGAAAGTAGTTGTCACACATTAGATTTAGATAAATTATACACTAGAAAATAATGATTACATTTGGGAATTCATACAGGAATTATTTTGAGATTATTTAAAGCTTAGAAAATATATTTTAATTTGCTTAATCTTTTATGCTTAGTTAAAGTCTGACTTTTCGGGCTCCGTTTTAAATACTTTCTGGTAATTTAAAGCCTTTGGCTTATATTAATCATTAAAATGGGGGTTTTTATTTTTATTTATTTATTTATTTTAAAAAATTTAACAAATTATTTAGCCAAACTTTTTCTTTGCTAAATTGTGTTGCCAAAACTGGCATTTGAAATATGGCCAATTGATAAATGAGTGCCATTTCCCTTCAGTTACACTCGCAATTAACTCACACCGTAAAATATGCGTCTGTATAAAAATATATATATATATAAAGATATAGAAAAATACATATGTATATACAAATTTATACCCATATATTTCCCAAAAATTTTCCAACAATCCAAAACTCATTTTACATTCACTTTTCGACTGAGAGGCCTGGGGGCATCTGTGGCCCACGACAAAATCGACATTATGTCAAACAACATTTTGATTTATGGCCAAGTTGCCATTTGCCGCGGCTTTTCTTCTTCCCTTCTCTTCTCTCCTCTCCTCTCCACTGTTTTTTTTTTTAAGCCCGTGTCGCTTTTCCACGCTTTCCAGGAAAAATTAAATTTTCAATGATTGGCCTCCAGGTCACGTGGCCAGGGCAATGTTTATGATCTGCTATCAATTTAATGGCTCGAATCAATAAAATAATAAAAATCGAAATAAAGCAAAAAAAAAGAAGGGGAAAATGCAACCGGTGCAGCGGCACTCTCGCCGGGTTTTTCCTCTCCTGGCTTTTCCGTTGGAACTAATTTCATTATGGCCTGCGATTTTCCTCGCTTAAAAATAGAATTCTTTTCGGTGGAAAACTGAAGCATTTCCTTGATGTTTCGGGGAAATATTTAGACAGCTGCTTAATATTCGTGGAATGGGTTTTATTTAAGAAGCTTTTTAAAGTTTATAAATTTTAAGGGATCAACGATTTGTTTAATATTATATATATTATTTATTATTTTATGAAGCATGTGAAATAAACAACTTTAAATTGAAGTTAGTTAAGGTATAAACAGAATTTAATAAATAGTGTTTGTATTAACAAGACTTTTAAAATATTTCAAAGTTATTTATGATTAAAATCAAAGATTTGTTAAACATTTTATAGGATTTTCAACTGTTTAAGAATATTATAGCGCACTTAAATTAAAGCCTGTAAAATGGAATACATTTGAAATTAAATTAAATATCCCCCATGCTTGCTACTGTGCCAGCCTTATAAATAATTTCGTATGAAGTGCATTTGTGAGTGTAAATGTTTAAATCCAATTTGCATAATGTCGTTAACTCCTGGCCATATGTCTTATGGCTCGTCTCAGGGTTTTCGCAATCAGTTCATGCAAATAACCAATGAATCCCGTCCGGAGTTGCTATTTTTCCGGTGTGCCAACCCATTCAATCAGAGCCTCTCCTTCCAGTCACTGAGTCATTCAGTCAGTCAGTCAGTCATACAGTCAGTCATTCAGGCAGTCAGTCAGTTATTCAGTCAGTCAGTCATTCAGTCAGTCATTCACTTACACAGTCAGTGAGTCGCTTGGTCGCCCATCGAATCGAATAAGACAATTCATTCATCTGAGATAATCGAATGGCGGCAATCTGTGTGCGTTTCCATCGATGTTGTTTACAGTTTGTCTTTTCCATTCGAATCGGATCGGATCGCATCGGTTCCCTATGCCAAACTTTATAAAATAATGAACTCAGGGGATAGAAATCGGAAGGGAGGGGAGGGAGCAGGGAGACACCGGAAAATGCCACACTCCCACTCTAAATGCGTTTGCAAAACATTTTCATTGGCTGCCTTTTTCCCCCCTCCGATTATGGGTAATAATAATCTAAAGCAAGAAGGGGGAAAAAAACAAAGACCTATAAATGCTTAATATCTTTCCAAGTCAATGAATTCAGTTGCTATGGAAATCGGTTGGGAATTTATATATAATCGATTTTAATACATCTTGGCCATATATATATTTTTATATTATTATAGAAATATGTTTGAAATTTGTAGTATAATATAATATTTATATATAAAAAGCATTTTTTGTTCAAGAAGAAAATCTATTAATTTTTTGAATAATTCAAAGTTAAATATTTTTAAAATTCTTAAGGAAATATGTTTGAAAAATGTTTAAAATTATATTTAAAGAAATTCTACGTACTTGGTTAATATATTTAATACATATTTTTGCTTTCTGCTTAATAATTTTGTAAATTGTTTAAGAAATATGTCTGAAAATCGTAGATAATTAAATTGAATTAATAATTAAAGAGCCTTCAATTAACAAAAAACCTTTGAATAGGGATAAATAAGGTTAATATTTATAAATATAATTTAGATAACATTTAAAATGTTATACGTAAAAGCCATACAATTTTTTAAAATTATTATAGAATTATAATTGCAATTTGTGGAATAATACTGATATTTAAAGAGCCTTTATATAGAAAAAGAAAATTATGCCGCTTAAATATTTATAATACAAAGTTAATACCCTTTAATAATCAGCTTTTGCTTCCAAATTAAATGAATTAAATTAACTTATGCATATACAAAACAATTTCTATTTCCGAAACCTATCGCAAGGCCCAAAATTAATACGAATATAATTATAATAAATTAAATAAATGAAATAAATCAAGAAGGGAGTGAATAACTTACCGCCTAAGACAGCCCCAAGGAGCCACTCATAATTCGGGTATGAATGTGCTCATTAGCATTTCATTGCTGATTGTTGACTTGTCGCCATATTCCATATACATATATATATATATATATATATGTTATAACCCCGAATTTTCCCAACTTGGTGAGCCCAGGAAAAGCCACTCACCCAACACCGCAAACTCCACAAACTCTGCTACTTTTGCTACTTTGCCAGGCTTTGCCATTAAATGCAAATCTTGAAATTACATGTGTATTTATTTGCCACAAGCCAGCCCAGGAGGGGTGCAACATATACCTATATATATACCCATATATACTCTATATCTATATATATATATATATATATATATAGCAAATGCGAACCAGATGCACTTGCACTCGCTCGTCGTAGTCGTCGGCGGAAAAACGCATAACCAGAAAGAAACTCAGACAGACGCCGCCGTCGTCGTCGACATTCTGGAATGTAATTTTAGCCCGGGGAATAAACTGCGAAACTTTCATATATACGACAAGTGCAAAAATGGTAAAAAACATACAAAAATGCACAAAACTGTGGCGAAAATAAAGTCAAGCTATAGATGCTCTTTAGGAAAATTTCTGAATCAAAAGGGAAAATTCGAGATATTTACTTCAAAAAATCCCTATCAAAAATATATATAAAATTAACCTTAACAAATACTCTTTAAATACTTCAAAAATTCATTAAGACCTTGCTTAATTATAGGACTCTGGAGATACCCTTCCAAAAAAAAAAAAGGGAAACTACAAATGAAAATGTGTTGGAAAAACAGGAAAGAACGTCTCTCGCCTGGCAGACGTTTTCTTCTTTTTCTTCTCTTTTTTTTAAGGTATAAATATATCTACGCATACATGCATATATGCGGGATATATGTATATATATTCTATATGTCCAGGGGGCGAAAATGCAACAGTTTAAGCAGGCAAAAACAAATGCCGAAAAAAATAATAAAAAATACAAGAAAAACACCCACATTTTGGTGGCACAGAGTGTGTGTACACACACTCATTCCATATGCATGGAGGCGCGCACAGAGCGTATCACTGGAATTCTAATTTGCAAGCGAAATTGAACGGAAATGGCAATTTTCAAAGTGAAATGGCAAACGACGTCGTCGTTGTCGGCCAAGAGAGACTGAGACTGAGACGACAAATGCAACTGAAATTGCGACTTGTTGACAGGGAAAACTTGCCAGGGATGTGTGTGTGTGTGTGTGTGGCGGTGGCAGTGCCTCTAGGTTCTATTCCGGCGACTCATCCTCCAGCCTTCGAGTGCAATCTGGGTTAGCCTGGGCACCTGGGCGTGGTTCCATATTCACAATATATATATATAAATTTATATATCTAAATTTAACATAAAGAAGGATAAAGGAAAGCCGCAGCCAGAGCACTTAATAAGTAACAAAGGGTAAAAAGAAAGTTCTTTGGAATATAAAAATAAAAAATATATAATAAATGTACTTAAATATATATAAAACGTAAAATATACTAGCTTAATAGGTTTATTATTATTAATACATGGTTATTTTTATACCCTTTCAGAAGGGTATCATAATTTCAGTCACAAGCTTAAAACTTTGTGAAAGAGTCATTTCCGACCCTATAATCCATATATATTCTTGATCAGCATCAACAGGCGAATCGTTCTAGGCATGAGGGAAAGAAAAAAAAAATTTGAAAATTTTTTCCAAATTTTATATTGTTAAAATTTACATTGTTACAATTTTCAAAAATAGTCAAAAATTTTAAATTTTAAAAATTTAAATTTCGGTATGTAGATTTAATAATCTAATCAAAACTAGCACAGAACAGATTTCCGTATCGAAATTAATGCATTTTTGACTGAGTTATGCGTTTTTTAAGCTTTGGTTTTAGACAAATTTGTCATATAAATAAGACTAAAAGAATGCGAATATTTATACCCTTACAGGTTATTGTAATTTCAGTCTGAAGCTTGCGACGCAGTGAAAGAGTCATGTTATATAAATAAATATATATTTATATTAAAAAATTACAAATTTTACGAACTTTTGAAAATTTTGACAAGAATTTACAACTTTTACCAATTTTTCTAAGTATATTAAATCGATATTTTTATATGTTAATTTTTTGGTTAAATCATAATTTTTCAAATATCATAACTAAGCCAAAAATGCATTAATTTCAATTCGGAAAACTGTTCTGTGCTAGTTTTTATAAGGCTAACACATCTGCATATTAACTTTTAAAATTTTTCAAATTTTAATTTTTGTCAAATTTTGACATTTTAACAATGTCAAAAAATCCTCTTAAAATTTTGAAAAAAAATTCGAATTTTTTTTTTCCCCCTGAGATGGCTAGATCGACTCGGCTGTTCATGCTGATCAAGAATATATATGATTTATAGGGTCGGAAATGATTAATTCACTGTGTAACAAGCTTCGGACTGAAATTAGAGTACCCTGGCAAGGGTATAAAAATAACAAAAAAAAAAAAATAAAAAATAGACGGCAAAAAGTACAACTACAACAAAACAATAAACAATAAATAAATAACTATTAGGCCAGGTAACAACAATAATGAGTATGAGAATAAGGCATTTGTACATACCCTGGTAAATGTATATCTCAAAGTATTCTAAAACTAACTCGAAACACTTAAAAATCTATTTCAAAATACTTCCTTTTAAAGTAAAATCTTTCTATAAACTTTATCTTTTAGCTATATTTAATTTAGTTTAAAATTTAAGAAACTAATTAAATAAGTAATAAAGAAACCTGGGAATTATAAGCTCCTTACACTCATGCTATCCTTGCTGCTTATTAATTATTCGCCAAAATGCAATCATAAAGCATTTGTCGACTATTTTTATTGAGAACCAAAAAGTAATCCTTATTTCCCAACTTTCCTTGATGGCATCTCAGGACTCCTTTTTTTTGGGGGGCATTAAAATTCCAAGCAATAGCCAAGGTATCAAACTGCACGAATCCCGAATAAAGTCATCTTGTCGCTCACAATTTGCATATTGGACTTCATTAAGCTTCCTGTTTCGTCCTTCGTCCTTTGGCCTTTGTTTTGTTGAGTTTTTTTTTTTTTGTTCTCCTTGAATATCTTTTTAGCCAGTTCATCGTGTTTGGTCAAAGTTACCCGGCCATTTATCACGGGACCCCAAAACACAGAACGACCCAAAGAAAGAAAAAAAACACAAACCCCAACCACAAAATGGGGAGGGGGATGGACTCAGAAGGGATACTGGGGTCCTCGGCAGGACTCGGGATCCAAAAGGGCTTCTAATCTGCGTCTTGTTGGCAACAGATTGAAATTTATTACGCATAAATCTAGGCATTCATTTGCACCTGCTCTTTCGTGGCGAGAATGGCGACCGCCGAGCGCCGAATGCCGAATGCCGAATGCCGAACGCCTTGGCATTCAAACTATTTCCGCTTTCCCGCGGAAGCAACGCCCAGAGCCTTTTCCCCCAAGGAAAATGGTGTTGTGCGTGCCGCAACGCACAGGTGACAATCGAAGCAACCGGTGAGGGACCAAGGCCGAAAGGACGAAGGAAGCCAAACGTGTCGCAATGCGCGTGATTCCAGGCGACACTTTGTCCACTTGGAAGACACAGCGAGAAAAATACCTACACAAATCAAATTGAGAGGGTTGGGAACTAAAATTACATTTAATATGTAAATAATATAACATAATAAATAATTATTTAAGTATTAAATGTAAGACCCCATTTCCCTCAGTAAATATTTACATTTCGAGTTTTTCGAGGCTCCTCCTCTTTTTAGGTATTTCTGTGGTATTGATTCCTTGGCAGCTCGTTGGCTCTAATGGGTTTTCATTAAACTACGTTCAACCCCAGGGTCCTTGTGCTTTAAAAGGCACATATCCTTTGATATTCGAGCAGATCCTGGACGTGCTGCAACTGCTTAAGCAAGAGCAGAGCCTACGTTTCAGGTTAAGACTTAAAAAGTACCTATTTAAAATAAATAAACAAATTAAATTAGGCTTTATTCTCAATTTTACTTTATTCTAAAAGGTTAATTATCTTTAAAAGTTAAGAAAATATAAATACTGCTTACATTTTTTAATTCAAATCTTATTTATTTTAACTCTAAAATGACTTTCTATATCCAATTGCTTGAGCGTTATGCTTAGACTGTAAAAATACCTGTTTTAATTAAGTAAAAAATATATATAATATATATAAACTAGCGGGGATAATTTGTATTTAATTTTAAAAGATTTAATATTTAAAAAAT
The DNA here is from genome assembly GCA_035046265.1 of Drosophila bunnanda. NCBI lineage: Eukaryota > Metazoa > Arthropoda > Insecta > Diptera > Drosophilidae > Drosophila > Drosophila bunnanda. The sequence goes on from JAWNOB010000017.1 coordinate 2,360,653, forward strand.
ATTTAAAAAATATTTTTCCATTTTAATTTCAAGCTTGATATTCCTGAAACATATTTATTTAAACTCTAGCATGTCTGGTGCCTATATCCTTTTAAATGTTTTTCCTCCAACTTTTTGGGGGTTTTCCCGGGATGGGGTGGTAGCAAAGAAATATATAAAAAATGTGTATAAACTTGGCTTGAACAAATTCCGAATTTTCAAGTTGTTCGCAGCAATATGAGCAGCGTCGTCGTTTGATAAACACAATCGATGCCGACACAAGACAGACAGGAATTCCGAGTGCTGACTTCGAATTCAGACACACACACACACATGGCAGTCCCAAAGGACTCGCTCGCATATTATAACAACATAAAAATAAAAAAATAAAAATACAGGAAAAGCAGGAAAAAAGAAAAGCTGAAAACAGCAACCCAAATCACATAAACACTTCGATTTGTATGCGAACAAGGAACGAGTGTGAACCTAGAAGCCATTGAAACAGTCTGTGCAGCAAGTAAATATCAATCATTTTGAGTTAAGTACTCTATATATATATATTCCTAATGGGGAAATTATAGGTTTTAATGTTTAGGAAAATTTGGAAAATATATAAATTGAGAAGTATTAAATATTCTTAGAAATATTTTGTGTATTTAGTAAGTTCCTTTCAGAACTGTCTTCAAAGCAGGCAGATCTATAGCTCATTAGCTATAAAAATGTACCATTTTATTTATACTTCCTTTGCAAGTCCCATATTTACTGATAAAGTACACATACTTTTCGCAGTCACTGTGACTGTCAGTCGTCAGCCTTTCGGCTGTTGACACACAAAAATAGGAGGCGCATACTTAGAGCTACCCATGTCCCTATTTGCTCTGACTTTATAGTTATATGTTTCGTTTCTCTTGTTTTTTAAGTTCAGTTTTATGATATATATATACATATATATTTGTTGGGCCCTGTTTTGTAGTTCTTTGTTTCTTGTGCAGTTTGTTTGTTGTATGTTGTATGCCAGCCTGCAAGTTTGCCAGTTTGCTTGCTGATTTGCTTTGAGTCTCGCGATGAAAGTTCATGAGAATGTCAAAATGCTGGGAAAGCAAATGGAAAATGACACTAATACCGAAGCAGGACTAGCCAAAGAGCTGTCAGTCAATGTACAAACACAAAGGCATGTTGGGTGTGCGTAGGTTCTGTGTGTGTGTTGTTTGTACTTTGCTAAACTTTAAAGTTGTCCTTTGCGCGAAATTTGGAAAGTTATGGCTTTGTTTTTTTTTTAATATATATTATTTTGTTCATTAAATTTCAGAAATTTGTCTTTCAGGAGATTTGAAATCTATAGTTTTTAGGGTCTTAAAGTACGCTGTATTTTAATTATATTTTATATAATCATTTTATAAATACTTATTGGTATTCCAAATATTGTTTCCTTGAATGTTTATTTAAAAAAATAATAGAAACAAATTTTAGTTGGTTCTTAAATCATTTAACAATTTTATAGTTTGATAGTTTTATATGCTAATTTTTTGGATAAATCGAAGCTTAGAAATCCCATAACTAAGCCAAAAAAGCATTAATTTTAATTCGGAAAGCATTCCTATGTTAGTTTTTATTAGCGTAACAAATCTGCATACTTAATTTGAGATGTAAATTTTTTAAAATTTTTTCGACTTTTTTTGAGAATTTAAAACCTAATAAAATGTTGAAAAAATTTCAAAAATTTTTTTTCTACCCGAGATAGCTAGATCGATTCGGCTGTTCACGCTGATCAAGAATATATATGATTTATAGGGTCGCAAATGACTCCTTCACTGTGAAAAAAGATTCTGACTGATATTAAACTACCCTCAAAGGGTATAACAATATCGGGGTTAGTTTTGCAACTATCGTAAGTGTAAGAAATCATTATACGGAAATAATTTATAATTAATCAAGGCGGTTAATTTTGATTATACGTTTGTAGGTAACCTTAATATAAATTACTGCATCGCTTTAAATTCAAATGAAGTAGTGAGATCCATGGCAATAAGGGAATTAATTGGAAAATAGCTATATAGCAAGCACAGCTGATTTAGACCTAGATATATCTCTAGGGATACACAGAGAGAAATAGAGAGAGAAAGAGCTCTAGAGATAGGCAGAGAGAGATAAACAAACAAAATAGATAGAGACAACGAGAGGAAAAGAGAGAGAGAGAGAGAGAGAGAGAGAGAGAAACAGAGACAGAGAATGTGAAAGGGGGAGAGAAAGCTATTTACTGCCAATATAATATTTGATTATTAGAAGAAAGGAAGCTAACTTAGACATATCCTTATATTTTGTATATCCTAGAAAATTGCAATTCAATCTTAAATAATTAATGCAAAATAAATTGCATGTATTTATATAAATTATATCATTGTATATACTACATATTAAATTTACAGTTTTCCATTTTCCTTCTACTTAAATTTCCCCTTTTTCCAACTCGAACTAAGTCACCTGATGATATATATACTGTGCCTCCTTGGATCATGTAAATAAGTACCCTTTCCAAGTTCGATCCCCAAATGGATTGACTTTATGCTCGGCGTGTTGCTCCTTGTTGTTTCCACAGTTTCCTCTGTTTTCCTCTGTTTTCCTCAGTTTTCTTCAGTTTTCCAGCTTCTGTTCTTGGGGAATTTAGCCAGTTGCCTTTTGTTTTTTTTTTTTTTTTTTTCATGTGGCATTGTTACTGTTTTTCGCCCTCCTTCGTTCTGTTTTTTGTCTTTTGTGTTATTTTTTATTTTCCCAGCTCGGTGGCTGCCTCTAATGGTGCTCAGCAGCATGTTTGGCTGTTGTGTGACCTTCGTTACGTGTTTGGCAAGTTCATTTTTAGCGCGCCAAGTTAACTGACAAACACTGCCAACACACACACACCACACAGACACACTCAAGTAGTTGGTGTTGAAGTGTGTGCGGCACACACACGCCCCATTATGTGCCCTATATGCTTTACAATATGAACTTGACGTCCCAACATGTGTAAGAACCTCCTCCCCCAGCGCAACGAATGTTGGTGGAAAACTTATTACACGCACACGTAAATTGTGGGAATTTTTATTAAGAAATTAATAATTAAATTAAGTTATATATTAGGGAAAATGCTAAGAGAGAGCACAGCTAAGCACAGGTTGTAAAGAAAATTGTCTGTGTGTGCGCCGTGGCTTAATCTAAATTCATATAAATTGTGCAAAATTTATTTAAACTATAAATTCCAAATGAAAGCCGGTTTTTAAAGACAAAAATTCGATTTAAATCGCATAAAATCAGCCCGTCCCCCACCCGCTGAGGGGTTATTAAATTCATAAACGCGTCTGTAAACCGACACTCTGGCGTCTGCCTTTTGTTTGCATACTTATCTGACTCAGTGTCGCTCGCTCGTTGCTCGCAACAACCTAATTTGGCCGCGTCTTGCGCATTTCTTCATTTTTCATGCATGCTAATGTGTAATATTTTGACAGGCATTTCCCAAAGACCCCATACCCCGCCCCACTCCCCCTTCAGGCAAGTAGCTTTTCCGCCCAGCATTTTTCGTGACCGCCCCCTTCACCTAAGCCGGCACCACCTCAAAATGTCAGAGGAGAGAGTGGGAGGAGGAGGAGGAGGCTCTGTCTAGGCCGTTTACAGCTGCGTATTATTATGGCAACATGACTTTGGCATTTCCCTTCCCCTCAGCGCCCGCACATTTTCCTCCATTTTCCCAGCTTTTCCCCACTTTGTATGCAAATGTGTGTGTTGGCTTATGTTTGCTACTTAAGTCAAATTTATTGGGGGGATAACTTTCGGTTAGTATTTTGACCAATTGTACGACAAATGTTTATTAATTGGCTGGTCAGCTCTAACTTTCATTATCATTTACTGAGGGTAGTTTAGGTAATTTTTTAAATAAACAAATATGTGGTTAATGAAATCTAGTTTTCTTAATCGAAAAAATATGAACAAAGGAAATAGTAAACTCTCTTTTAGAAGTAATATTTTATTGAATAAATTTAGCAATAGTTCTGCTACTTTTCTTAAATCTTCACCTATATCCATGGCTATTTCTTTAACCGCTTACTGTAAAGTAAAGAATTAATAACCAAAACTTCTCGCCTTGGAATGTATATGCATATATATATATAAATATTCCCTCTTATTCGATAAGAAGTTAAGACCCTGGGTTCGGCAACAGGTAAGCAACAGTAGAAACTTTTCCCATTTCATATTTGCCAAAGATCCCAAAGAACCAAGCTCCCAAGAACTTTTGGCCGAGTTTAATGCATACACAGATGCCACCGTGTACGCACTTTATACACCAGATTTTCCCTATATATATATATATATATATATATAGTATGTATATGTAGGAATATATATAGTATCGCATGTGTGTGCAGTAGAGTAAAGTTTTTTGGCAAGCTGCGCCTGTGCCAGTGCCTGGCAGTGAATGCCAGCGAATGCCACTGCCAGCCTGGCGGAAATTTCCATAGTTTTACAGCAAAATTTGCTTAATCCGGGAGACGGCCGCCAGCGGTTGCACCAAGGAGCGGGGAGTTTTCTTGAGATGGGAATCAGGATGAAGCTAGAGGCTGGGGCAGGAGACTGGAGATGGTGACAGGGACTGAGACTGAGACTGAGAGTTGGACTGAGACGAAGACGAAGACGTGGAGTGTAGACCCGGAGACGAGAACCCAGAGACGGTTTTCCCCCCGGGGGGGTATGTGTGTGTGTAAGTCCCCGGCTTAAGCCATTTCATTCCATTTCCATATCACTCCAGTTTCCCCCGATTTGTCAGCGCCATTCGACAAGGCCGTACTCAATTGTATTGTCATGTGTGGCGGCTGCTGCTGCTGGTGTCTCTGAGTGCTCTGTATTTCGCATTTTTTTCATTTTTCATTTCGCATTTCGTAGTATTTTGCATTTTGCATTTCCCATTTTCATTTGCAGCAATAGCGCGAAAAAAATATATATTTAACAACGCATTACAATGGCTTTTATATCATTAAGTAGCTTTAGTGGCTAAAATAATATATATTATGAAATGTAGGAGAGCTCTTCTTGATGGAAACATAAGGATAAATATTTTGTATAGATTTTTAAATAGACTAAAAAATTATTCCGAAGGTTGGGGAAACTCATCTTGAGAGAAACCTAAGGATATAAATTTTGTATGGATTTTTAAAGAGATTAAATAAATATTGTGAAGGCTGTGAGTCTCCTATGGGATCTTTTACTGAAGTAACAAAGGCATATATATTTTTCTCTCGATTGTAAGGACTGTTTTTAAGAGATATCTAAAAGATGTATAAATTTAAATAGATTTTTAAATAGTTAAAAAAATATTTCATAGGTTGTAAGAAAACTCTTTTTGATGTAACATAAGTATATTCATATATGTTTATGTTCTAGGATTTTAGTTGGCCACAAAATATATTAATTATTTAAATTTTTCAACCAAGAAATGTATTAATAATGTTTTATATACTTTCAAAAATATTCCGAAGTTTGTAGGTCCCTTACAGGATCTCTTTTTTTTTTAAAGAACTCAAAGTGAAAATAATTTTTCTAGATTTTTAAAATGAGAAAATAACAAATACCAGAGTATTTAAGCAACAAATGAAGAATTAATCGCTTATATTTACTTAACCCTCTGTAAAAAAAACCTCTCTATCATTTATGAAACGCACTGTTTTGTGCATTCACCAATGGGTTCACTTTCGCTCTCAGCGCCCAGTTCCGGGGGAACACAATAAGGAAAGAAAGACAACATTAAACCGAGATTATGCAAATCAAAGGCGGCCTTGCGGGCGCTGAAATGCATGCCCCTAAAAATCCACCTAACCTGTCACCCTTTGGATCCTGCATCCCTGCATCCCTGTGTCCCTGTGTCCCTGTGTCCTGCCTCCTGTCTCTCCTGCACATTGACTTGCTTCCTCATGCATATGGATATATGGTTATATATGGATATATGGCTATATGGATGCGTGCTCCTCGTATTTGTTTATGCCTCCCCCACCGCCCCTCTGCGCCATCTTGTTTGATCAAACACTAGCCCAAACACACACACACTCGCACACACACACATCTCTATATATTTATGAGCTGTGGGTCGTCGCCACTCCGCTTTCCACGCTCCACACTCCGCAGCCTGGAACTGGAACCCGCAGCTTGGATTAACCGCATCTCTGCCAATGTAACCGGCACTCAGTGCGAACCATGCGACTACGATTATACCCATATTCATCCTATATCCATATGCATCGCATCCAGTAAAGGGCAGGGGTGTGCCCCATGTGTGTGTGTGTTTGTGCACAGCGGAAAATAGGAAAATCGTCATTGCAATCTGACACTACAAAGGAATTTTTTAAAGAGATTATTTAAAAGTTTCGAATAATTTATATAATAATTCTGAAAATGATTTGAAATAATTTTTAGAGATTATAAAGAGAATTTTAAGAGAATTTTAAGAGAATTTTGAATATATCTGAAAAAAGATTTTGTATACATTTTTAGAGAATTTTAAAGAGATAAGTGTGTAGAGATTTTAAAAGATTTCATAAAAGATTTCCTTAGAGATATCTTTAGATATATTTCGGATATATCCTAGAGGATTTCTTTAGAGAATTTTTATGAGATTTCTTTAGTAATTCTTTACAGACTTCTGTAGAGATTTTTTTGAGTTTTCATATGAGATTTCTTTTGAGATTTTTGAGATATTTTTTGGAGATATTTTAGGAGATTTCCTCAGAGAGTATTTATGAGATTTTCTTAGGGATTTCTTTAGAGACTTCTTTAGAGATTTCATCGAGGTTTCCTATGAGTCTTCGTAAGAGATTTCTTTGGAAATTTATTCAGATATTATTTAAAGATATCCTAAGAGATTTCCTCAGAGACTATTTATGAGATTTCCGTAGAGATTTCTTTAGAGATTTTTTTTTTTAAATTTGTTTAGGTACTTCCTTAAAAATATATAAAAAAATATATGTATTACAATATATATTTTACAATATATAAAACAATATAATGCAATATATATTATTTTACATTTCTAAACCCTTGTATAAACCAGAAGGATACGTTCAAACTATAAAAACAACCAAGTAAATATATAGTTTACTTTGATATATATTTTCTCTGTGCATCCTAAAACAGGACCTTCATGAACTTGCCCACATATATCCCTTTGTATATATATGTATATATATATTGTTAAAAGTGTATAAATATGCATACACCCATGGCCATGTTACTGTGTGTGCGACACAACCAATTCGATTTCCATTTTTGCTTGGCAAATTTATGCGCAAGGTGCAATGCAATTTTATTGAATTTGATTAGAAACGCATCAAAGCTGTTGCGGCTGTTGCTGCCGCTGCTGCTGTTGCTGCTGCTGCAATGCCTCAATTTGCACACCTGTCGTCACCTGGCAGAAATCAAGCGAAGGTCGTTCATTATGAGAGGGCAGAGCCTGACGTTGCATATATGCATTGGGGTTAAGTTTAGCTGAAAGTTGGTTTCGGTTTCCCTTTGCGTGGTGACTTAAATATTTATTGTTCGATTTTTTAGGGTATTTTTGTATGTATTTCTTATTAATTTTGATTTACTTTAAACTTTAAAGCATTTTTGTTGAGATTTTCTTGTTTTAATAAGCAGTGTAATCACTCCCTACTGGCATTGCATTTCCCAATGAGTTTTCCTGCATTTTCCTGCCCCGCCAAAGCTAAATAATTAGTGTGCAAATTCTGGGGACAGTGCGTGCCATGATATGCTGACAGTCTAATTGCTCGTCCCTGGCCTTTGTCCAGCGATATTGGATATTTTCACATGCACCTTTGGCGTTGCTTTACCGTTTTCTGTTTTATTTTCTTTTCTTTCTTTTTTTTTTTTTGCTAACGAAACTTAACTGCAATTTGCCACATTCCCACGGCGAGGAGAGAGCTTTTCCGCCTTGGGACCGCCCCGAGGGGGGAGGCGGGGTGGGGTCGCGCTTTTCCGCTTCCACTTTGGTGGACGGCGGTGCTTATGCAAAGCATATTGTTGCTCATTATCTTCACAAGGATTAACATGTTATCCTTAGCACGCGCGGTCGCTTCACATAGCGCGCTGGATCTCCACTGCTCTTGGGTTTCCCCCCCCCCCCACCATTTTCCCCCGCATTTTCTTCGGCGCTTTTGTTTCTGCAGTGTGTTGGTCCTGTTGATTTTTGCATGTCGCCCGCTTTGGTTCCTGTTTTTCCGCCGTGTCTTGGCTTTTTTCACTCTCTCTCTCGTTTTCTCTGTGTGTGTGTTTTTTTTTTCTCTGTTTTTCACTGGCTCTCGGTTGTTTTTTTATTTTTGGATTTTCCAGCGCTAAGTACAAGCCTCTCGCCTGGCAGCTTTTGGGCGCCTTGTGCGTAAGAAGAATTATTACCGCATTTTCCCTTTCTGCCTTTTTTTTCTCTGCTGCGAAGGATTTGCATGTTGCCTTTGGCTTGCTTAACCATCCGGTTATGCTCCACGCTCCACGCTAGGAGCCAGGACTCAGGACTCGGGACTCCGAGACTCGGGACACTGGGATGCAGGGATCCGCCAGATGCCGGGATCTGGAGTTTGATACCGGGATTGTGTCCTCTAGCTGGCGTATTGCTTACAAATTGTGCGTCGTCTTTGCCCAAAGAGCCGGCGGCAATATTTTCTGATGCAATTTCAGCCTTTGATGTCGCTCATACGCCGTGTTGCACGTGGCCCTCGAGGATGTTGCCATCTACTTTTGCTTCTCATTTTTTCTCGTTGTGTCTCTTTTTTGTGACTTTCTTTTTGCCATCGACTTGACTCTTCTTTGAACTACATATAGTATTATGATATAGTATTATCTGGGTTATCTGCTTACTCTAATGGTTGGGAATATAACAGGATTTTGGTTCATAATTTATTTGTGACCTGCTGGTAATTTTTTAATCAATTTAAAAACACTCAAATACAAAAATCAGATAAAAATTTTATTGTTAAACACACAAAACTTTTTTTTCAAAGCAAAAATTAATATTTTTTAAATGTAAAACATTTTATTAAACTTTCAATTGGTATAAATATTAGAAAACCTAAAAAAAGAAATTCTCAAAATATATATCTAGAGTATATTTGTGCTCTAAAAAAGGAATTATTAGTTTTCCACCATTTGGATACATATTTTTAATTTTTTAAATGGTTTAATGAATGTTATTTAATAATTCGAGATATAATAAAATATTTTTCTTGCATTCCGCCGTTAATTGTTTATTGAATATAATTTTTAAACATATTTATTATTAATAAAACATGAAACTATAACTTTAAATTAAAGGTTTAAAATTATGGCAGCTTTATTTGTGAAAAATGAAAAATATGTCTATATTTTTAATGTTCTTGATTTTATTTTAAATAAAAAAATATAAAAAAATATATATTAAAGTATACTAAAATGTTACAAATATGGCTTTATAAATTAAAAAATTATGAAAATACTTGATAAATTATAGTTTGAGCTTCTCTAAAATATTTTTCACATATTATATATGGGTTTTTAGGAGAAAACATACATTTTTCCAACCTTTTGTTTCACATACAAATTATTTAAAGTAATTTCCTTATAATTTTTGCTTTAGTTTCTAAACAAAACAAAAATAGTTATAGTTATATACCCCTTACATTTACAGGGTAGCAGCCTTTCTCAAATGGTTTTTAATTCTTTTTTTGTTTTCTTGTACGGGGTTAAGCGCCCCTTGGCTTTTGGCTTAACGTGTTTACCTTTGCCATCCGACACCCACGTCGAGGATCCTTGCTCCTCCGCCTCCTCCTCCTCCTGCAGCATCCTGCTACCAATTCCGCTTTTCCTACCCCACGCCCTCCCGAAAAAGCCAGGCTTTGTTTTTCGACTTGAATTATACGCTTTTTTTCCAACTGGACTGAGTTCTTTTTCCGGTTTTCCTTTTTTTTTAATGTTTTTTGGGGTATACCTTGACAAAGAACTCTCCCCCCGCTGCTGCTGCTGCTGTTGCTGATACAATTGCAGAGGTAACAACAAAATAATAAAACAGAGCAACGAAGCAAGCAAACAGAGAGGGGGGGGGAGGGAGAGTAGAGTAGAAAAACAGGGGGGGAAGAGGAAAATGCGGAGCGGGGGGTAGAGCCAGGAAAATAACACAAAGCGTTGGGATTGATTGAATTCCGAATTTTTAAGCATTTCGCCGCAGTCCAAAAATTTCGTTAGTCAAACTGCAGGAGCGAGTGCACGGAACCGAAAACTGCTCAAAAAAAAAATAAAACAACAATAAATGAAAAGCAGAGAAATCATAAAAAAAAAGAAAAATAACTCAAATAAAACAAAAAGAAATAAAATAAAGCACAAAAAATGGCAGAAAAGGGGTTCAAGAAACGGTAAAACATTATAAATATGGCAGGAACCTCTTTTTGGAGCCAAAAGGAAAATTCTCTTTAATGTTGAACATATTCTTTAATTAAGAGAGAAAATAAAGTAACAATTAAAAACAGTTTAAGCATTAAATAAATAAGAAATACACATCAAGTTATTAGGGAAAATTATTCCAGGAAAATATATCAGTAATTTCTAAGAGAAAGTTAAACATAAAGAACTCCCAAAAATATAAATAAATAATTACATATAGAGTCTCTTCAATTAAATTAAATTATATAGAATTTAGGGAAGCAGAAAATCAAATCTTTGGCCCCGGGAAAACACTTGAAAAATGTCCCAACAACTACTTTTTCTGCTTCTCCGTGAACCCCTTCAAAAATGATTCATCTTCGAGGGTTTTTCAGCCAATACTCATGTCCTGTTTTCATTTTCCTTTTTTTTATTTTTCCTTGCAGTGTCCTGGCCAGCAGAGAGTTCCAGGTAATTGAATAAACGATCCACAATCATGAGTCAATGTGTGTCAGGTGAGTACACCCACACGTATATCCTTGAACTTCGCCCCCGTATTTCCGCTGCTTGACCAAGTCCCAGGCACTATCGGTTTTCACAGACAACAAAGGCTTGAAGTCTAAGCAAAAAGCACTGCAAGAAAAACATTAGTTCCCACACAAAATATATATAGTAAATAAGTTAGAGAGGTTACTCAAATTTCTTCCAGTGAAAGCCTGAGTCTAGATGTTGAGGCGAGAAAAGTGCCTAGGAAAAGAAAAGAAACAATAGATAGACTACCCATACACAGTGAGAAAAAAGAGGCACGGAGTGAGTAGACTTGTGTGCATATTGAATTAAGCGACAAGTGCTAGCAAGTTTGAGGCTTTTTAAACTGTTTTACGTGTGAGTCAGTGCCTGGAGGGCCATTATTTTGTTATAACAATGGCGAAACTTTCAAGCAACCAACCATTTTTCCAACCATTTTTCCAAGCCTCAAGTGCACCGAGAACACTTAACACAATCAATACACACGCACACGCACACACAGCACTTGGGTGTGTCGGAGGGGAGTGTTGAAATGAGTTAATGGAAATTCTTAGCAAGTATTGTGATTTGACAGCTGCGTGTAAACTTGCGAACAAAAGGGGGGATACACTTGAGATAAATAGGAGTTTTAAGCTCAAAAAAGAATTTACAAAAATGGGAAAGACAACTTTGGGGTCTCTGGTTGGTTTTTCTTTATTATAACACTTAAAAAAATCTATAATCTGTTTATGGGAAATATAAAAAACATAGTTTTAGCCTTTAATTTCTGGAGAAACGAATGACTCTAATTCTATTACACTTTTAGTGAGTATATGGAAAAATATAAACAAAAAATATAAGTTTAAAATATAAATTCAAAATATAGTACAAAATATAGTTAAATATATATTATAAAAAATATATATAACTTAAAATGAGTTCACGGCAAGAAACTAAATCCTGAAATCCTGAATCTCAGCAAGGATATTCTTTCTTCCATAAAATGTTCTCCCATCTCTGATGATTCCGACTCATCCTCAGCTCCGAATATAACTAAGGACTTATTTAACTTTCTTCTTGATTTCTTGAATTTATTCACAATTACCTCTTTGTATATACTGATTTTTCTTAGTGTCTGTTGTAAATGGAGTCCAAAGGCGGGCGAAAAGGGGGATCTTAAGAGCTGTTAAAGCATCGACTAACACTGCACAATGGGCTCGGGGCCGAAAAACTGACAGTGTAAAGGAGCTACCTTCCATGCTCCCATTCCTTCCAGGAAAACCCCACCCGGCCAGAGTTTTTCTTTTGTGCTGGGAAAACTTCAGTTTCGACTTGAAAAAGAGCAAGTTCGAGGGCGGGAAATTCCCTGGTGCCTTGCGAGTTGTTCGGTTTGTCTAATAAAAACCAACCCAATACACAAACGCATCATATTATTATCCGTTTTTCCATTTAAGGAATTCAGGCTTTCATTTATTTCGCACACGTTCATATATAACATTTTTTGGATGGATTTATTTCCACAGAAAAAAAGGGATGCTAAGGAAGAAAGATAACTTAAAGAAAATTAGGTTGTTGTTAAGGTTTTAAAATATGTAATTTAAATATAAATTAGAAGAACTTCTCTTATGATTTATTATGTGATTACAATTATATTTAATTGTTTTTAGGCCTTTTTTTACATTATTTATTTATGTAAATATTTAAATATATATTTTCTGTGATTTATAAATACAAACTTAAATGTTCTTAAAAATTTATGGATATTTATAATCCGATAATGTTCTTAGTTTAATTAAAACTCATTTATTTAAACATATTTATAGAGCTATGTAGTTCTTTTATATATATATGCTTTAATTTAAATAAATTAACTTAGTTTGTACTTATTTCATTCATTAATTCACCATTTTTAAACCTTATTTAAAGCGTTAACATTTTTAAATCCTGGCCAAAAAGTAATTCAAATTACTTCCTTAATTTCTATATATATTTCTAACTGAAAGTCCTTGTTTTTTTGGCGTGTGTTTATATACTTCTGTATATATAATCCCTGCTTTTTTGGTGTATTTTATTATCCTGCACTTGGCTGATTGATGCATTAAGTCCCCGTTGTGCCAAATCCGGCGTGTATATACCATCTCGATCCAGTTTATACCATCATCATCATCATCATCATCAGCATCAGCATCGTTGCTCTCCTGTGTGTGTCCTGTGTGTCCTGCGTGTCCTGTGCCTGTCTCCATAGGCTTTCGTTGCTTGATTAATGATTCCAGCATGAAATCGGTGGGCCATAAAAGTCACCGCAGGATAAATGGAATGCCGGAACTGCTAAATGCAGTGCCACTCAATTAGAGGCGTTTGTACGAAATGAATTTATCTAAATTATCCTGGGAATTATCTAGCACTCACTCACTCTCTCTCTCTCCAGTCTCCTTTTTAAGGCAAAATTATGACTGCAACTTGTACTTATTGTTATTGTTATTTTTATTATTATTATTGGAGTTGTCCTTTTGTCAGCTGCTAAAGGAAAATGCGCGTCTTTTATGACTTCCGTTTGGGGCTAAAATGCCGCAGAGGGACGCAGGATGCAGGACTGCAGAACTGCAGGACGAAGGACTGCAGCACCAGGGCTTGACTCCTCGCTTGAGTGCGCTTGAACCCCGAATCCCAGCGTTTTCCTCTCCCGCACAATCCCTGATTTTCCCGGCAGCTGCCATCCTGGCGTTTTGTTTGCGAAAAACACACACACACCCACACACACAGAGAGAGTGAGAGACTGAAACAGGACAATTGTAATGAGAAGCACCATAAGCTGTCAGTTTAAATATGAAAGACGCCGCCAGTTCCTATGGCAGGAATTTTCCCAGGCAACCAAGAGGTGTTGGTCTTCAAATGAAAGCCAGAAATGGAAACAAATGATTAAGACTATTTAAATATTGTTATAATAACATTTAATATAGTATATTACATAAGTTATTTCCCCATTTTTATTTGCAAATTGAAGCCTTAAAAGAATTCTCCCTTAGCTGCCTTGAAAAACTGGTATGCCAGACACGCTAAAGTAAATAGCCAGGATGACAGAACCAGGGACAATGCCAGTCACTCCAGTGTCGTCTTTAAGGAGGAGCCAGGCGAGTGACTGACTCTCCGGGACTGGCAGGAGGATGAGAATCCCAGTTGCAGTCCGCCGTCAAGTGGCGTGCATTGAAAGGAGCAACGCTGCGTATACGTAATGCCGCTGCCTCTGAGCCTTTGTGCGAACTTGTCGCTACTTAGCGGCAGTCCTGGGAAAATCCCGAAATCCCCCCCGAAACTCTCACTCCCGCCGCCCACGACTCGACTGGCACACAATGTGCTGGAAATCATTTTGGGGTCACTTGTCGTGGCAAGTCCCGTTCGCTCTTTCAGCGGCAAAAGAACAATGAGTTGGCGTTGAGTTCTTTGCTGTGAAGTGAATCCATAATGAATGCACTCACTCGACTGAAACTGAGGTGAGCTCAGGCACATGAGTGCGTATATACATATATATATGTTTAACCCTTTTCCTAAGCCGCCTTTCTCCCGAGGGTTAAGTCGTTGGTTTAACCGCCATGAATTCCTGAGGGAAAGATTAATTAAATGTGGAAATAAATGCACTCCAAGGGAATTAATTTTTCAGGAAGGAAACGTAACTAGTATTAGGCAGGAATTAAGGCATTAAGAAATTTAGAAATAAATCATATAAAACGAGGGAACTTTGAATCGATTTCAAGCCACACTCATTTAAGGGCAAATTGCGTTCGTTACGGCAGCGGAGGAAATTCCCGGCGAGTGTCCTGCCAGGACCCTGCATCAACACAGCGCAGTCTGTCGCAGTTCTGCAACATAAAAGTCACATAAAATGCAATATAATAACAATAACTATAACAATAACAGTGATAACAAGGCAACAGGATGTAGATCTAGCTGTAGTTGTAGCTGTAGCTGTAGTTGTAGCTGTGTAGCTGTGTAGCTGTGTCGCTGTAGTTGTGAATGTGACTGTGGGCATGTCCTTTTTTGCCGAGTCGAAATAATTAAATGCCATCAACAATGGTCCCCTCCAGCTACCCCTCCACCCCTCGTCGTACAAATGCTAAACAACATGCAGAAAATTCAGAAATGAAAAAAGTTACAAAAAGTTGCCAACAAAACATACAGTTTTCGAAATAACTGCAATTATAATTATCCAAATGATTGCAGATGCAATTGTGCAAGAACTCATTTATATATATATATATATGTATACTTTATTATTAATTCTAAACTCGCTAATGAGCTTTGTGTACTATATATTTTCTATGTAATTTACTTAGTCAAGGATTTATTGGATTATTGAAATGGGATTTTAGTTGGATTGTCATAAAGATGAAGGTAGTACAGTTTAGGAATGAAATATGACTCAGTGTGCAAAGGACTTTTACAACACTAAACACTGTTTTTATGTGGTTTTATTTGTACTTTTACATGATTTTATTTAAATATATTAGTCTAAACTATTTATTTATAACAAAAAGTAAACAAAACTTAAGAATGAAAGGCCTAAAAGGCGATCTAAGCACTTTCACAACACTGGTAATCCTTCTGGTCTTTAGTTAATTTAATTTATTTTAACTAAAAACCTTAAAACGTACGAATTAAATGGATTAGCTTAGCAACAAGCAACACTGGTTATCAGATTTTAGTCATTAGTTAATTAAGGAGTTTAAATATATTAACTAAAAACCTTATAACATATTAAAAAGTACGACTTAAATGGATTACCTTAGCAACAAGCACTTTTGCAACACTGGTAACCAGTTTTCCCAATCCAATTTTGCCTTTTAAGTGTCTTAATAAAATACTATTAATCTGCGCTTGATTGCCTAAGTAAAATGGACACTTTACTTGAACATTTTACAACCCTGCTGCAAGTAAAATCAAACGGGAAATGCAACACTGTTTTGCTAACGCCTTTGCAACACTGGCCGGGGGCAGCCTTCCGCCTTCCGCCTTCCGCCCGCTGTCCGTTTAATGGCTTGCCATTTCTTTTCACTTGAGCTTGCAGCACTTAAGTGTCTAAATTGAAATGTATTAGTCTGCTGGAGAGTGTGACTTTGTTGCGGGGAACACACTAAACTACAAAATACACACCAAACCCTCTCATGTGTTTGCTTCTTCGTTTTCTATTTTCTATTTTTTGTTTTTTGTGTTGTTTTCGGCTTTGGCCATAAATCTCAACGCCTCAGCTCATTTGAAGCCGTAAATGTTCGGAAAAGCGACAGCAATTAAAAATGGCAAACACCGAAGGAGCATAAAAATGCATTGCAGAGCTGTAAGCTCTCGCATCCTTCCTAAGACCACTTAACAGTTCCTTAAGGACCGGCGCGCCATTCACCATCATCGGCGTCCTGCAAATGGCAACAAAGTTGCCCCAGAATGCCAGTCGTAAAACGAGATTTACGCGACATGGTCTAGCGGATGACATAATATCCCAGAGTGTGGCATACAAGAGTGCAACAGGACTAGTGAAAATGCTAACCGATAATCGGGGGGGCGGGGAAAGCTCCTTAAGAGAGGTGGAATTATTTGAAAATATGTTAATTATAAAACTGGTAATTTTTTGCAAGCATAATTTATAAGTGCATTTCATAATTAATCGATGTGCCATTTATAATTACATCTACGTATACTTGATATTCCGGCGCTCTCTCACCTGGCACCTGCTGCAGCTCCAGCATATTAATCAGTTTTCCACTCATCCAAACGGGGAGAGCAGAAAGAAAAACGAGGGGAGGAAAGAAATTGCATTTGTTTACTTAGTTTTAAGTAGCTGCATTAATGGGGCAACCGCAAGAGCTGCTGGAAAAATCATGGGGACCAGGGCCAGGGAAAGCGATTAAAATTCAGCACAACAATTTACTCAATTTATGGGGCAACATAACTTTGGTGGGGGGAGGGGAGGGGGAGGAAAACTCGCTGGGACTCAATAAAAGTTGCGAGAGAATCTCGGCATGGATGAAGGGGCGTTATAAAACCCAAATGATTCTATTAAAATGAGATTTTGTGCCATTCAAGCGCAAATCAATCTGCTATCATATCTTCTCACTCTCCCCGCTCTGAATAACATAAATTATTTGGAAAAAGCCCACCTTGTTGAAGACAACAATAAAATATTCATTGCTTGTTTATTGAATGTAATTTAACAACACTTAACCCGCGCCCAAGGGCGCTGCCCGGCCAATCACAGTCCAAAAAAAAAAAAGAAAAACAAGGACCGAGTCCAGTGGAGCCATCAAAGGGGATCTATTACGTGGTATTTAATCAGATTTTTTACGACCGACCAACAATAAAAATGTAAATAGACACGAAAGGATTGGGGCGGCCGCGCTGGCTTTTCCGCCAGCAGTTTCCTCCGGAGAAAGGTCGAGGTCGAGCGACCGGACAGGACTCCATTGCCACTAAAGTTTTCTGCTACGTTTAACGTTTGCCGCCAATGTTTTTGGCTGCTCCCTCTCTCTGTCTCTCTGGGCCCTTAAGCGTCTTCATTTTAGCCAGTCTTGCCTTGCCTGCCAGTTGGCAGTTGGTTGGGTCTGACTTTTGGCCATTTTATGGCCATATGCCAACGGTTTTTGGTCCCATAAAAAAATATGGTTTTATGGAGCGAGTGGGAACGAGGGGGGTTAAGTGAAAATGTCCATCGATAAACCCAATCAGTCAGTCAGCAAATTTACCAGTTCAATTATGTTGAAACATTTGATAAGCCAAATATTTGCTGTATCTCCTTGTACTTGTAATTAATTTTCCAGAGCCAAGTGAAACTTTTATTAGCTTGTTCCCCTTATTTGAAGGCTGTCAGTTTGGCGAGTGAAATCCACCTTTCTTCCGTGCCATCGTCCACCCACGTCATCTAACATGGAATAATTAATTAATTTTTCGGCGAAACAAACAGCTGAGCGTGTATTTATTTGAGTGGCGCACAAATTTTGCAATTACTGTAATTGTATTTGCCGAGCAGCTCACAATTATTTGATGGCCAGAAAAAGTTGATTTTGCGCTTTAAGTTTTGAGTTCTGTCTCTTACAGACTTTAAGGAAGTTTTTTGACTAAATTAAATGTGATTTTTAAATGACTTTAAATTTAAATTTAAGCTTAAGGTTTTTAGGGTATTTTCCTGATGAAAAACATCATCAAAAAATGTATCTCGCGTAAGCAAAACGTATCTAAGGACCACAAATCCTTGTGTATCTCTTAGATTTCCTTCCTCACAAATCCTCGATTGACTTTGCCATTTTTCCCTTTTCCGGCTTGCAGGTAAAGAATTATTAACAGAACCCGAACCCGGCACAAGGATAATCTGGTTGCTGCCGCCTTTAAGGCCGCATTCTTTGTCGCCATTGTCTCTGTGGAAAATCCATAAATATCACTGTAGCAGTTACCTTTACATTTCCCATGTCCATGTTCTGTGTTTTCACTTTGATTGTTACGCGTTTGCCAGCACCATTCGGCATGCGGCATGCGGCATTCGGCGCTTTTCCTTTTTCCCGCAACAAGCAGGCAAATTGGATTTTCATGCATACTTGGCCACACGCGCCTCCGTCCCCTCATTGAAATAAGGAAAACCTGGCCAGGGAAAATCTATGGGCGGCGATTGAGGATAGGAAAATGGTGCTGAGACGGAGGAAGGGTCTTTTGCGTGAGTCTAGTTTTTTATAACAAGAGCAGGTGCTTGTAAATAGTTGGGAATTTGTTTAAAAATATATATTTAATAAGCTTAATATATATATTATTTATATATTTAACAAGTATTTAAATACAATTTCTAGAGTTCGACTTTCTTGTAGTTTCGTTTGTAATTAAATATTTCCTTATTAAAAATAGCCTTTTACTGATATAAACTCCCTAAAAATTGTGTGATTTTAGCTACCAATTTTAATTTTTTTTTTTAGCTTAACAAAATAATAAAATATTTTATTTTAAAAACTCCTAAAATAAAGCCAAAAGAACACAGCTGAGGGAAGAGTCTAAGTCGTGGTCGTGACACAATTTGAAAACTCTTCTCGCCTTTTGCTAAACGTTGTTATCTGTCTCAGTCTTTGTCCTATGTCCTTGCTCCTGTCTCCTGTCTCTGCTCTCCTTCTTCTGCTCTCCCCTCTGCCCTCTCTCCCCTTTCCTTTGTCCTTGTCCTTGGTCGCATTGTCCTTTTTCCTTTTACCGCCTTGGCTTGTATTTTATATCCTCGTTCTGTGCTCGTTTGTGCGTTCGATTCGCTGTTGGCATAAATTTATTATAAAATAATTTGCATAATTCGTTATTACTCAGCATAAACAAAGTGAAATTAAGACGATTTCTTTTCAAGCCTCCCCCAAGTCCCAGCGCTCCACTTGACTCCATTTCAAATCCTGGCCAGGATTCCAGGATTCCAGGACCCATTCCCTTTTTCCCTGTGCTGCGTGTCTATTTTGTCAATGTCATTTGTTTAGTCAAAGGCTCAGGCTCAGGCTCATGGCTAAGGACATTTTCCGGGACACCTTTTGTGAGGTCGCAGCTGCTCGAATTTCCAAATCCCAAAACCAGAGGAGGAAAAAAAAACAACAACAGAGAAAAGACCTGGGCTTAATATTTATGATTATTGTAAATCTATTTGCATGATTTCGACAAAGGCAACCACCGTGGGGAGGGGAGTCACACATGCACAGTGGGCCTCAAGGGAATCTGTTCGGGGATTTTATATGGAAATGTAGGAAAATGTTACTCGAGTGCAACAGGTTTTTTTTTTGTAGAATGTATTAAAGATTTTCCAGAATTTTGTATATAAAACTGTTTAAAAAATGCTTGGAAGTATGTAATAAAATAGGGTTTATGGATCAGAATTAAAACAGCATTCTTTTTAGACTTATTTTCCCGAGAGTTTTCCTCGCCGTGATGCACTTGCTGTGGGCGTTTGATTTACCGATGAAAACTTTCTTGGCTTTTGCTCACTTTGCCTTACAAACACACACAGACACAGGGTCCTCCACTAGGCTGGCCAGCACCGGAAACTTGACCCAACCGGGCGCCATTTTGCATCCACTCATACATACATACCCTTACCTATACATACATATATATATATATATATATATATATGTCTATATATCTGTGGTAGTATGTGGAGGGACTCCCCATATATGTATAGGTGGAATACATTTTGTAGCTTTTGAATGCTAACTGAGTTTACTTTTCAATTTGATTTGGTTGTCTAAGCAAATAACGTGAGCCAGCTCGCAAGTATAAACAAATGGATGTACTTATAGAGGGTCCTTCGAGTGTGTCTCTTTCTCTGTGTGTGTGTGTGTGTGTGTGCGAAGGAGAAGGCTAGCCCTGCAAGAGAGAGAGGGGGCTTAGGGATAGATGATACTCTAGATTTTGATGGCCTGTCTGAGTGGCAGAGAGCGAGCGTCCTGCGTTGGTCCAATCTCCTTACAAAGGCACTATTTATTATGCCAGTAAGTAAATATTATTCACGTTAACTTCTACAAATAGTTGCCACACACACACACACACACACACACACCAAGCTGTGGCTACTGTTACAGAAAAAAAAAACCTGGTTTTTAAACTTAAAAATAGAAGAAAGAGTTGTTTAAGATGAGATATTATTTATATAATATTATATTATTTAAGAGAGATATTTACAAAGACTTCTCTTAAATTATTTGTATTATTTATATTACTGTTTTATATTATTAATATTTTTAAATATTTCTTATCCTTAATTATTCTTAAATTTAATAGAATATGCACTAGATTCTTGCAGTGCATGGGCCCCGTGTAATGTGTTGTAACTTTGCTCTTGTTGATGCTGGGCCGAATCTTGTTGTTCTTCCTGTTCGCTCCTTCCTGCACACACACACACAGTACACACACACTCAACACACACACACACTCCGCACACCCTCTGCTTACACATACTCTCTTATTTATTGCCCTTGCTGCTTACCTTTTGTTGGAGGAGAAAAAGCTGGCAAGGAGACAGCAAAGGGAATACCATTTCAAGTTCTTTTCAAGTTGCTTTAAGGCAACCTTTACTTATTTTTCTCAGTTTTCAGTTTTATTTTTCTTGATTTTCTTTCTTTTTTTTTATCAGCAGAAGAGGAAACAACATACTTCAATAAATTACACAGAACTCGCTTCATGTGATCCATCATTAAATTGAATTTGTAGCCATAACAGTTCGATAAGTCGATAAGTTGGGCTAACAACTTTGGGCTCTTGAGATCGAAACGTAGAGTGTTTTCCCGGTGGAAAACATTATAATTGGCTTACAAAATAATGAATAATAAAAGGGAAAAAGACATGACACAATAACAAATTATGTTATTTAAGACTGTTCCACATTAATATTCAGTTTATAAATTATACACAAATAATTATGTGGGCTAGTGTAAATATTTGGCAGTCCCACTGCTTGGGCTTGTTTCTTTGGTCAAGTTGATTTTTCTACTTGGCCTTTTCGTGGAATTCATAAAACAAATATGCTCAAAAAAACCAAAAAAAAAATGGTTCAAACTGCGGTGGCTAGTTTAATGGCTGTCCTTTTGCCTCTCCCTTCGAGGAAGCCCAAAAGAAAACGCTAAAGCGGCTAATAAAATTGCGCTCATTAAAGCAAAGCCAAACCTGCCTCTCGGCCAAGGCGTAATAAAGGTTAAAGGAAAAAAAACGGAGGCCCAAATCAGGGGCCAACGTCCCATCAGCGCAGGACTCGTAGCCGTCGGCAGGTCAACAGAAGGGAAGAAGAAAGGCGGTTCAGGATATGGCGAGGATATGCACAGGGATATATACGTATCAAGAAAGAGCTGGGTAAAAAAATGAAGAGAAGCTGCCTGGCTGCCTGGCTGGAGCGAAATCAAAGACAAGTGCACACCGCAGTCGGGCCACAAAAGAAGAATCAGGAATCAAGAGTTCAAAAGTGGATACAATGTGCCCCGGCATATGTGTGTCTGTGCTCGGGCACTGCAAAAAACAAATGCATCTTAATTTGTTAGGTACGAAATCAGGGATTTCCCTTTTAAATAACAAGAAAATAAATACTTTTCCGCAGGTAGCACAGCCACACTGTTGCTTTTAGTGTGACCAAGTCTAGAAATACAACAAATTAAAGGAAGAAACATTTTGATTCTTTACAGAAATTGTTAGTTAGTTAAAATAAACCAAAAACCATTAACTTTCCTTAAAATAACATTAAAAGAAAGAAACACTTTCTAGAGTTAGCACAGTCACACTTCCGCTGCTAGTGTGACCAAGTCAACAAATGTAGCAAAATCAAACAAGCGACATTTTTATGCAGTGCATAACGATGAGGCAGATGAGCCAAGTGAATGTCCTTGCTGCCTGCACATGTTGCCCCATGAATACGAATTGCATTTTCCGTGGCATAGATGGTGGCCCGTAGGCCTCCGAGTTGCACTGCCAGAAAGTCAAGTTGAAAGACGAAACCCCGGCGCCGCTTTTGGGGGTCAACTGTTGGTCAGCCAGGAACAACACACACACCGCACACCACTCGTCGGTGGGGCCAAGAACAAGATTATTTAACCAACGGCAACATGCACATGGGGGAAAAGCCAAGAGGAAAAGCCTTTCGAGGCAGCCAGCCAGGCGGGCAGAGATTCGGAAAACAGGGGCCCGGGAAAGTGTAGGCAAACAAGCGAAAGAAAGCCAAAGAAAATGTTAATGGCTCTCGGGCTAAGGGCACTGAAAACAATATGACTTATAGTTCAATATTAATTAGTATTTAGGGTTAATTGGAAAGATTTTAGGTATTTTAAAGAATGCATAGAAATAGCCATAAATTGCATTAACTTCTTAGCAAGACGGTGCTCTTTTCTCTCTCTGTATTTCTTTTTTTGTATTTGCTTTTGCTTCCTTTCGACACTGCTGCAGGCAAAGTTTTAATAAAGACAAGGACAAAAGCGTTGAACAATTTTAGGCGCAAAGCAAAAACAAACGCAAACATTTCATGCTCGAAATAAAAATGAAAGCAACCGAGACCGAGATACACAAATATGCCAACAAATATGGCAACAAATATGAGCTGAATTTTCAAGTGAAAAGTGTAAGTTTTTTTGTTCTTCTCTCTTTTTTTTTTGGTTACACTGGCAAAGTCAAGTCAAAAGCAGGCAAGGCGAGGGCCTAATGAGGGCAGTCAAGCGTGGCTTACATGGGCTAATTTAGCCCACTTATATAGCCCAGAAATATATGTAAATATATATAAATATATATATATTAAGGCGCTGAAGCAGTGCTTAAAGTTTAAAGTCATTATTTAAATTAAAAACAAGAAATGACTTTAATTAAGGAGACTTTGTGCTTAAACTTCTCAAAAAATATATTTAAAAAATATATTGAAATATTTAATAGCTCTAAATATATGTCCTACATTTTATTAGATATTTTCCAAGATTTTCCAAGCTTTCTCTAGACCAGTTTTCCTTCTCTCTAATCGCCAATTTCCACGAACTCCTCAATTTCGTCAAATATCTTTGGTTTTTTCGATGTATTTTTGATCCTTTTAATGGAAAGATTAGGAGAAGCCTTTCAAATTATTCAAATTGATTCCGAACAATGTGCGGTTGCCAGGACACCGCCATCATCATCATCACCATCAAGGAAGTGTCCCCAATCGGTGTCGGTGTCCTTTTTCGGTGACAAATCCACTGAAACATTTATGGGGCCAGGTCAATACGAAATTGCCGCCCAAGGTGGCAGCTGCTGTGACAGCGGCAACGCGTCAAGTAATGCATCAACTCATTTATAAATCATATCCTGCCTTCCACCCTCCCACACACACACACACACCCAGGCACACCTCTATCGAGGGTCAATTTATATCCCCGGATCAAGTTTCGGGTTAAGGCAGGCACAACCGAGAGAGCGAGAGAGAGAGGAGGAAACACGCGCGAATGAATTTTCTGCTGGCGTATGAAATTTTTACGCCAACTCTCAGACACACACACACACACAAAACATATAGGTGTGGTCCAGGCACTGCAAAAAAAATATTATTTAAATATTTAAAAATATTTTTAAAATATTTAAAAATATTATTATAATATTTTATTTATATATTTAAAAATATTACTATATTTTAAAAGCCTGGATAAGTTTCCTCTTAGGAAAATGACTTTCTTGAAATTCGTAGATTTCTTTACATATAATTTTTCATTTTGTTATGTATAAAAATCTTGTCGAATTTTTCCCAGTGTATATCAGTCTTATATCAGTGTGTGTGGGCCTGCCTACGTCAGCACACTGACCAGCAGCAACTTACTATAAATGCTCTTTTTGGGGGCCAGTGAGTGGTAGTGAGAGATCTGGCTGGCCCAGTTAGTCATTGAAAGTCAAAGTCAAAGGCAAAAGTACAAAGGACAAGGATTCCTGCTGGCCCACGCAGGATAAACATGGCCAAAAGCAGCTCTGCCTTGTGCCTAATTGTTATGGGCCAAATGTCTCTCTCTCGGCCTAGGCCGAATTCCGAGCGCGTTCTTGCACGGCCCAAGACAAAAACAAAAAAACAGAAAATAATAAAAAAGGTTTTGAATAAAACGAGCGAAATTAAAACGGAAATTAAGCGCAAAATGAGCAACAAAACAGAAAAGAGAAGAAGGAGAAACAGGAATAAAAGAAATAGAGGAGAAGAGACGAAAACGAAGGCGAAAATGAGGGCGAAAACCCAAAAGCTAAACCAAAAATGAGCCTCAATAAAGGACTTTGACACCAGGAAAAAACTATAAAAAAAACTGGGAAATAATTTAATTTAATTGTAAATTAGAAATATAAATATTTATATACGTTAAATGTAAATATTACATTTTAAATAATGAGTTTATAAATATTAATTCAAGTTTACATTTATTTCAATTATATTTTTCTTTGCTTTATTTTTGCTTTTGAAAAAGAAACCCTAAAATCTCTATAAATGTTTCACACATTCTTTTCAATTCTTTTGAAACTTATACACATGTTTTGGTTAGACAAGCCCCGTTCCTGTAGACAAGTGTAAAAGCACACACACACACACACACAAAATGCGAGAAGGAAAAACCGGCGAAGCAAATTAAAATGGCAAAAAGGTGAAAGGTAGGGGAACCGCAAGTGTCTGCGGCTCAAGCGCGGAAAGAAAGAAACGGAACGAAAGGAAAAGCAAGGCAAGGCAAGGCAAGGCAAGGCAAGGAAAGTTTTCCTTCTCCATTTTCGCAGTGAGTTTTCCTTCCGCTTGTTGCTGCTTAACCCCATGGAAAGCGGGGCAAAAGTTGCGCCAAGGTGAGCAAGCGACAGCGAATCGCTTTTGGCAACTAATTCAAGAGCGTGTTAAGGACGACGAGGCGCTCATTAATATGCAAGGGGCGTGGCCTCTCTCGGCAGGGTGACAAAGGCTAAGGCCAACCGGGAGAAAGGTGCGAAATGCGTATGGGGAAAAATCCTTATAAATATATATACCTGGGTGGAAAATTAAAAAACAAATTTCCCACAAGGTCCGGCCACAAATGATGCTAATAGCGTTCCCTCAAAATGCACTGAAAAAATGCCCACAAAGAGTTTGGCTAAGATGGTTTCCATACTCTTCCCTATTTTCTATTTTTTTGTCCCTGATTTTCCTTCATTTTTCTTCTTTCTTTTTTTTTGTTGAAGCAATTTGCGCTAATTTGCTGAGCTCTAGGGAAACGGAAGAGAGCGAGTTAATGCGCTGCTGACAAAGCAAAGCCGTTTAATGCGCCTGAAAGTCTGCTGGGAAGTGCGTAAATGACATCTATAAAAGCGAGCGGGGAGCGTAGGGGGATTTTAAGGTGATTTTTAATCGGTTTAAAGAGTTATTCAAATGGGGAATATAATTAGGATGACAGGAATAAAGGTGATTTCATTTTTAAGGGGTTTTTTTTTTAAGTGTCTGTAATAATTCAGAAAAATAATTAAATGTGTGAGGGTGATATAAGTAAGATTTCAAACAGAAAAGAGTGACAAAAATCGTTGTATATTTTAAATTATTAATTTTCTTCAAGAAAATTATATTCTATTTTAGATCTAATATATTTTGTTAGTGTTTTGTAATAGTTTAGAATAGTAATTAAACACACGATGGTACTATAAGCAAGCAAATTAAGGGCTTTACAGAATTAATGAGGATTTTAAGCTGATTTTTAATGGCAAACCTATTAAAAAGCTTTATTTAAATTAAAAATATAATTAATATGCAAGAATAAAAGTAACATAATTTTTTAAAGGTTTTTTAAAGTGTCTATAATATATTACTACAAAGCTGGGAGTAAGGTATCAATAATATTTAGAGTGTCAGTAATAATTAAGAAAAATTATTAGGTTCTGAATACAATGCTTAATGCATTCAATTAAATTAAAAATTAATTAGTATGTATCTAGGAGTGCCCCAAAAATGCATTTACACTTCAAATGATATTAAATACGTCAAATAAAAATGTTAACGAGGTCACTTAATAACGTTTTCATTTCATAAAAAAAAAATGTAAAATACACTTTCAGCAATTTAATGTCAGTTTTCCACTCATTTTGTTTATATATAAAAACCCCGCCTAATTGCTGGTTAACTTGAAATGTCATCAATAAATGCCAAAATACACATTGTTTTCATGCGAGAAACCAGAGACATTTCGGGCTCAACAAGTTATTATCGCATTCCGCTTGAGTCTCTGTTGAATTATGACATCTCCTCATGACTGGGCTTAATTGTGAGTTACAATAACATTGTCAAATATTTGCACTCTGAGCCGGGCTCTTCGCTTATTGAATTGTGAATTTAATTGCCAGGAAGAAGCATTCGCAATCGCAGTCCTTCGTACGAATTCCTTTGACGTCATTCGGCCTAATGGAAAATGGAAAACGGAAAATGCAGGCAGGCAGTGCCTGGCTCTCCTGCAAAATTTAATCCCAGCCCGGGCTTCTTGTGAATAATTTAAATTCGATTTGAAAGCTAATTAGTGGAGTGTGTCAATCGTGAGGTGAACTTGATTAGATATGCAAGGCTCCTCTTTGGATAATTTGCTTTGAACAATGCCTTCAGATGAGTTGATTGAGTGTGTGTGTGGGAGTAGTTATCCTTGCTGTTTTCCCAGCTTTTCCGCCTGACTAGCCCCGTCCCCCGTCCCACCCCGCCCCGCACCCATTGACCTTTGTCTCCGCTCTTTATACAGATTTTTGTCAGTTGTCAGCGTTTTCTCCGTCGGCTGGGGACTAATGTGGCCTCTGCAAACTAATCAGAAAATGTGTTTGCCATTGTTGTTGCTCTCGCTGTGTGTCGAGGCTTGTTTCTTGTCATTTAGCATAACGACCACACACACACACACACACACACACACTGTACACAAACACTGAGAAGAAAATAATGAGCTTCCTAGCTAGGATAGTATTTTAAATGATTTTTGGTTTATGGGGGATAATTTAATTTATATAATTTTATTTTAATCAGAAGCTTTAATTAATGTGAAGGACTCATTTCTCACCCTATAAATTATATATATTCTTGATCAGCATCAACAGCCGAATCGATCTAGCCATCTCCCGAAGAAAACAAAAATTTTTTAAATTTTTCGAAATTTTTACATCGCTGAAATTAAAAAAAAAAAATGCTAAAAATTTTAATTTTTTTTTCATTTTCAATAGAGTATGCAGATTTATTACCCTAATAAAAACTAGCATAGGACAGCTTTCCGAATTAAAATTAATGCTTTTTTGGCTGAGTTATGAGTTTTTTATGCTTTGATTTGTTGAAAAAATGGTCCAAAAATATATCGATAAATATCGACTCAAAGAATGGTATTACAATTTTAGTGAAAACCTTAAAACAATGTGAAGGACTCGTTTCCGACCCTATAAATCATATATATTCTTGATCAGCATCAAGAGCCCAATCGATCTAGACATGTCTGGGAGAAAATAAAAATTTTAAAAATTTTCGAATTTTTATAAGGGTTTAAAATTAAAAAAAACATGCTAAAAATTTTATTTTTTTTTAGTTTTGAATAGAGTATGCAGATTTGTTGCCCCAATAAAAACTAGCATAGGACAGCTTTCCGAATTAAAATTAATGCATTTTTGGCTGAGCTATGAATTTTTTATGCTTTGATTTGTTGAAAAAATGGTCCAAAAATATATCGATAAATATCGACTCAATGAATGGTATTACAATTTTAGTCAAAAGCTTAAAACGCTGTGAAGGAGTCATTTCCGACCCCATAAATCATATATATTCTTGATCAGCATCAACAGCCGAATCGATCTAGGCATGTCTGGGAGAAAATAAAAATTTTAAAAATTTTTCGAAATTTTTACGTCGATGAAATTAAAAAAAAAAAATGCAAAAATTTTAATTTTTTTAAATTTCAAATAAAGTATGCAGATTTATTTCTCCAATAAAAACTATCATTGGACAGCTTTCCGAATTGAAATTAATGCTTTTTTGGCTGAGTTATGAATTTTTTAAGCTGTGGTTTGTTGAAAAAATGGTTATAAAAAAATATCGCTCTAAAATGTAAATTTTTAAAGAAGTTCTCTAGGCTAGAAATCGCTTTAAAAATGCTTTAAAAGCTGCTTACAAATTTCTGTTTTAAAAAAAGTTCTGTGAGTTATAAATCGCCAATAAAAGTATGCTACAGTTTTGCTTTAATGGAGACTGTGGAGTTCTGCGTTTAAAGCCACTTACAAACAAGACTAAAAATATCCTGTAAATAATAAATCTCTAAAGAAACTCCCTTTAAAATAATAGAAAAAAAAACTGTGCTTGATTTTTGAATTATTTTCAAATCACCTTATTTTCTACTCAACCTTTTCTCTCTCTGCCTGGGACAGTGACAAGTTTTGTGTGCATATGTAATTTAGTTTTGTTATTGTTGCCCTTCACTTGGCTCCTCTTTCTCGTTCTGGTTCCTCCTCTCCATACCCTATTGCGTTTTCGTTTTCATTTCGTTTCTTCATTCTTTTTCAATTCAATTCCATTTGCCAGCTCTGCCCCCGTCTGGCAAAATATTGACTGACATTGATTATACTACACTCAATGGGGGGAATCACAAAAATACGAAAAAAAAAACCCCGAGAGGGATGGAAAAGGGAAGGGAAAACTGAACCGAAATGTCGTCGACATGGAGCTTATAGCCCCAAGATGCTTGCAGACACAGTTTTTCTATTATGCTCTGTTATGGCATTTGCTCTGCCTGCCCGGCCCCTCCTTTGCCGGGATGATGCCCGGTTAAGTTTAACAGTCAAGGACTTTGTTGTTGAAATGTTGATTTTTGTTGATTTGGCTTAGTGGCTGCCACTCACATCACATCACAACACATCACATGGCCCCATTTCGCCCCACACCCCTACACACACACTCGCACACACCCGCACACACTCTCACAAAGGACGAGCACAATCACAGGACAAAGAACAAGGCAGCAGCAGGCATCGATTACTTCACTGGACACCACACAGCCTCACAGAAATCAGAGCTGTCCTTAGGAACTATAGCCAAAAATTTGGTTAGTAATTTAAGAAACTAAACTTTGATAGTGATTTTGCATTTTTTTCTTTGGAAAATTCAGGGAAAAGTATAAAGAAATCAAGGAGTTAAGAAGAAAGTCCTTGAAAGACGCCTGCTCATCAGTACCCCTTGCTTAAATACTTTATATACCTTTTAAGCCTCGAACTCATTTGGAAATTTTTTTAAGAAAATTTCTCAAAAATATAGAAATGTAATACAGTTATAATATATATTTTTTAAGCAACTAAACTATAGCCAAAATATTTTTGTTTCGTTTTGGAAGAAGGATATACACATGCTTTGGCTGGCTTTGAAATGTTCTGAAGGCAACGAAACTGCTGATGAAATGGATTGTCATGTGCGTTTCAATTTCCGCCAATGACATTTCATACACACACCACACACACATACACTAGCTCACACACACTAACACACAACCATCTATGTGTGTGTGTTTTTGTGAAAAGTTTGCACAAAGTTTTCGCATGTTTTGTGTGCGGCCATTAAGTGCCATTTCAGGGGCGCTAGAGCGGTGTCTGTGTGTGTGTTTGGAGGGGGCGTGGCCTAAGGCCTTTGTGTCCAGTGTTCAGTATCCAATGTGTATGTGTGTGTGTCTGTGTGTGTGTGTGTATGAGTGTGGCTCGCTAATGAAAAGGATAATCAACGGGTGGCCCGCAACGATTGTGCACCCCGAAAATGATTGAATACAAATTTGAGTGGAGATCTGTTTCAGGCAACACTGATTGATGGACATGAAATTTTAGGAGGTCCCTCTAATAAGGGGGAAGAGTGCAGAGGGGGGAGAGAGAGGGAGGGTCAAAGAGTGGAAAACATAATTTTCCCCCTGGTCACAAAGCCATGGGAAATGCAACTGCAAACCAATTTGGAAGTTGTTTTGCTTTCGTTTCTACCATTTAGTAAATAAATATGTAAGTGTAATAAATACTCGTTTATTCTCTTTAAATAAATATTACTAACTTAAAATTAAAAGTTTTTAATTTATTTTTCTTTACTTAAATATAAAATTTACTTTAATTAACAATTTGCAATGGTTAAAAGCTCATTATAATTTCTATTAATAACTCACCTGCCAGCCGAGTTATGTCTGTTACAATTTCCCCCTCTATAATTTTCCACCTTACTTTTTCCCTTCATATTCTTCGCCCCACATTTTCCATCCCTCATATTTTCCAGACTTTTCCCAAGCTTCGCATAGATCTGAAGGCATTTTGAGCCCTCAATTTGCATCGCTTAAAGGAATTTGGCGGAGTAAGTCCGTGCATAAGCTTGGGACTAGTCGGATTACAGAGATTACACTAAGCAAAATAAGCGCTAAAGATAAGTTTAAATAAATTTATAACAGCAGCATGTTATTTTTAGAATTTCTAGTATTTAAAAATAATTTTCTTCGTGTAAGATTCATCTGCATTTTGAGGGGACATCGACAAAACTTTTGGTGTACTTTTGCACTTGAAATGACCGGGGGAGCAAGCGATGATCCTGATGATGATGATGATGATGATGATGAGGATAACAATAATAATGATTATTATTATTGAGAGCGGGGGCAGGACGAAGGAGCAGGACAAGCGCCCATTAGACAAGTTGCTGCGATGTTTAACTATTTTGTTTATGAAAATTACACGTTTTCTGAGAACGAGAGTGGATTTCGAAGTGGCTTCCACTTGCACTGCAACTCGGGAAGTACGCTTTTCGCTTCCGGTGCGGATTTTGGGCGAAAACCGGGGGGAAAATGGCCAGGGAAATGGCTCCTCTTGACTAACGGCAGTTACAGTTTCCACAAAAGAAAATCAAAGGGGGGTGGGATAGCAAAGGCAATGGCAATAGCAACTGGCAAGTGGAAAGGCGAAGACAGCGAAATGAAAGCAAAAACGGAACCCGCAGGATCCCCATATTGGCAACTCTTACAAAAGAAAAATTAAAAAAAAAAAAAAAAAATAGAAAGAAGAGGAAATATGCCAAAAAGAAAATCAAGCAGACACACCCCCCATTTTCTGGCCGTGCACATGCCGCTACACCGCTAGAGAATCGCGCAAAAGTAAAGTTTTTGCTTTGCAAACAACAACCAATAAAACTTTAAGCAATCTTCCACGGCTTCAGTGGGTTAAGGTGGGGGTGGGTGGGGGTTTTCCACTGCCGCTGGCCTAACTTTCGGCGCAAATGCCTCGCATACGGTTCGCTTCTGCAGGGTTTTCTGCACTGAGAACAATTTTAATTCCACTAATTTCTTTTTAAAAAAATATAAGACTTATTTTCTTTTAGAAATAATGAAAGCCCTAAGAACAGCTTCTCTTAAATTATTTCTATTGTATTAAAAATTATTAAAATTATTTAGAAAATTGCTTATAAAACTTGTAGTTATTTTTTTTAACTGCACTTAAGTCTAGTTATATTTTTTTGTCTGTCTGCTTTCTGTTCGCGGCTTCTTTTGCTTCATTTTGCTTTCATTTCTTCGGCTTTTTTTCGTTGTTTTTAATTTATTTTCACTGCAGTTTTCAATTCTGTTAGCTTTTCCCTTTTTTTTTTTAGGTGGGGAACAGGTAGAAGGAGTGTGTGATAAAGGAAGTTGTACTAGCGTCGTTTTCCGGTTTCCGCTTTTCCCCCATTTTATTTTTTTGTATAGACATATATTTTTTATATATAATTTTAATTTTGTACAGACAAAAAGAAAATCTGCATGCATTTTTCGCTCTTAACTTAAATGTATTTGCCAGTTTTGTAAAGCTTTCCTTCTCCGAACACACACGAACACCAGCGATAAGCTGCTGAGCAGCACAGTGCACTCCATTGCTGTAAAGCGGCTTTGGCCAATAATCTTCATTTAATTGGTAAGTGCACTTAATTGGCTTGAAATTATATATGGTAACTTACCCTCGGACCAAGTTCATCTTCAGTGCTGCTGAATTATTTAATACTTTGGCTCTTGACTGGCTGTTTAAGAAGCTTCATAATGTTTATTTTATATTTAGTATTTGTATTTATATTAGTTTATATAAAATTGGGTATATTTTACAAATGTTTTTAGGACAAATGTACTTAAATAATTTATTTGGCAAGTAAAACCCTTGCTGCAATTTATTTTAAAATATTTTTCAATCCAAGAACTCGGCACTTTTTGATTTAAAATATTTTCATTGCTTAGAAACTAAAATTAGTGCCATAAAAAATATATTTCACAACCGAAATGGTCAAATGGTTCCTAGTTTTTATCTCTCTTCGATTTTCTAATTTATTTGATATTTTCCAAGCCATGTAAAGCCTCTGACAACTACCTGAACCTAAAAATTGAACCTGGGAAAATTGCCTCCGATGGCATGGAAAACGAAAACGCATTATGCTCGTAAAAGAAAAAAACACACACACACAGCGAAAGGATAAAGTTTTTGGGCCTGCAACTCCTTTCTTTTTTTTGTGGTGCCGCCTTTATTCCGGTTTATTTTTATTTCATTTAAAGTCCCCGGCACTACTCTATGTTTTTATTTTTTATTTTTATTGGCCGGCGAGAAGTTTCTGGGAGAGTGGCACTCGAACAACGCGCTAACACAAACACCAAGGCTCGCACACTCGCACACTCGCACACCCCATATGCAGTTGTCATAAAGGAAAAGTTGTATTACATTTATGACACTTTTGAATATATATTTTCGTACATATTTTCTTCCTGTTTTTTTTTTTTTTGTTGCTGGCTGGCTGGCGGAGGAGGCGGAGTGTTGGCATATTTCTGTTGCCCCGCACTTCCTGTCTTGCCCTCAGCACGTTCCCTGTTTTATTTAACTCGCCATTACGTTTTTACAACCCTTTTCGTTTACTTTAGCCCCCGCATTTTCCTCGGCCCCCGCTCAGCCAGGCTTTCCCGCCTTTCTTTGTTGCCGTTTTTCTTTTCTTTTCGTTTTTTGTGTTGACAAAGCGGCAAAGGCAAACAACGCAAAAGGCAAACAACGCGATAAACTTCAGTCTGGGGGCGAAGGGAGAGAGAAAATGCGATGGCAGGAGGGAGAGGGGGGGTGGAAATTCAACCATCGAGTGGGCGGGAAAGTGGAAAACATTTTAGTTGGCGACATTCCATCAAAAATGGGCAAATGAGTCAATCTCCCAGCCGGAATGTCGGAGCACGCACTTAATCAAAGTATACTTTTTGTCACCCAAAAGGGAGCAACACAGAGCTCAATTTCGGGGTAGTTTCATCGATGATTTATCGATAAAATTGAGAACAATAGGAATAATTTATTGAATTAGGGTTCTTTTAAGATCTTTAGCTTAATATTCATTACGAAAGATCAATATAGAAATATCGAGAAACAGTTTTCGATAAATTCTCTGGTAAAATATTTTTAGACAAAGTTATGTCGATAATCAGGATTTGATAATTATACCAATATTTAATATACAATTTAAATTTGTAAAAACTTCTCTGTTGTTTCTGACATTTATTAATTTACAATTTGTTCAGATATTCACCAAGGATTAAGTTCACTTAGGAAAGCTGTTTACAAATGAATTTTTAGCTTAGCTTAAAATATTCCAGTTTTTTTAATCGATTTTTATCGGTATTTTTATATGACAATTTTATCGACCAATGTAAACTTAAAAACCCTATAACTAAGACAAAAATGCATTAATTTTAATTCGGAAAGCTGTCCTATGATAATTTTTATCAGCTTAATTAACGTGCATACTCTATTTAAAATAAAAAAAAATTAAAATTTTTAACCAATTTTTTTTTTAATTTCCACGATGTAACCCCTTAAAAAATTTCGAAAAATTTTAAAATTTTTGTTTTCTCCCAGACATGCCTAGATCGATTCGGCTGTTAATGCTGATCAAGAATATATATGATTTATAGGGTCAGAAATGACTGCTTCACATCGAAACAAGCTTCTGACTAAAATTTTAATACTATTTCTTGAATCGATATTTATCGATATATTTATTTAAATTTTTTCAACAAATCAAAGCTTAAAAAACTCATAACTCAGCCAAAAAAGCTTTAATTTTAGTTCGGAAAGCTGTCCCGTGCTTGTTTTTATTAGGATAATTTATCTGCATACTTTATTTAAAATAAAAAAAAATTAAAATTTTTGACCATTTTTTTTTTTAATTTTAACGATGTAACCCCTTATAAAATTTCGAAATTTTTTAAAAATTTTGTTTTCTCCCAGACATGCCTAGATCAATTCGGCTATTGATGCTGATCAAGAATATATATGATTTATAGGGTCGGAAATGATTCCTTCATATAGTTTTAAGCTTTTGACTAAAATCATAATATCCTGCAGGGTACAGTAAATTATCCAATAATTCCAGCACTATTTAAATATAATATATTAACCAATTATTCAACAATTTGTTCGCTCATAAAATTTAGTTACAATCGATCTAGTTACTTCTCTTAAAGACTTCAATGCACTCTAAACTATTTTTTTAAACTTATTTTTTCCTGTGTCTCTGACGCTAAATGAGAAAAAAAAAATAAAAATCAGGGCAAGAAAAGGAGAGCAATTCTCCAGTGTCGCCGCTGAATAAATAAGCCAAACGTATGTACATATGTGCGCCTCGGTTCCAGCGTGTAAATACAAATAAATACAAATAAATAAATAAATAAATAAACAAACAAACAAACGAGGAATAAATAAATGGGGGAGCTCAAAAGGAAAGGAAAAAAAATGTTTCAAATATGGGCTGAATATGGCTAGAAATGTGTCAAGCTTCTACTTGAATTAAACCGCAAACTTAATTGGTTAACGAATAATTTATTTCATATATATATTAAATATATAATATATGTATTAAATATGGAAAAAAAGACGATGTTAATTGTGCTGTTAATTGATCCGTTTACGCTTAACTAAACTAATCTGCAAAGCCTCTTTTATAAAACACACTTTCACTCGGGGCTACTTGAATTAATCCATTGATTTATATAAATATATAGTAAATATTTATTACAAATCTGTCTTGCTACTTATATAGTTATAAATAATTTAAGAATTAATTACAGAATGAATGTGGGGAAACAATCATTAAATAATCTAATTAAAAGTCTGTATAAAACGGATATGACTCATTCAATCGACTAAAAAAAAATATAAATGTATATAAATGAGAAAAAGTCTGTGGGAAAACGAGGCATGAAAAGGAAAATATATCACATATGGTGTGTGTGGTGTGTGTGTGTGTGTGTGTGTGGGTGATAACGAGACTCCTCTCACCTACAGACACACACACACACACAGCCTGACTGTCCTTGGGCCTTCGCCCATTCATCCTTCGTTACATTCGCGCAATTTATTTAACTTGATTTGTTGCAATTTATTTCAAGTGTTGTCGTTTATTTAAACACTTGCCAAACACACACACCCACACACACACACACACACATACAGCTTTATGGCGGCACGTGGTAAATGCACCGCAAGAAAAATTCCCCTGAAAGCGGGAATGCACATTGCGGCAATTAACCCTTTTGATGTGATAATAAATTGCATGTCCTGACATTGCCATGTCTTGTTTTTCCTCTCTCTCTCTCTCTGTCATTCTATCTCTGTTTATTTGCCTCTCCCTCTCTCTCTCGTTTGAGCTTTTCCCTTCTCGTTTGGATTTTCCCAGGCGCCCTTTTCCCTGCTTTCCTTCTGCTTTAACAGTTTGTCTACCAATCATAAAATTATTCAAGCAAATTTTATTTGCACAAATGTACGCGACTTGTTTGCCTTCGGCTTTTGTGACCCATCTCTGTCTGTCTTTTCCTTGATGGTGGAGGGGGGAAACTACCCCCCACTGTGGGAGTGGGAGGGGGGGAGTGTGTTGGGTGGGAAAATGCCACCCCAACGGGGACGTCTGGCTGAGTATCTTGCGAGATCTCTAGTCAACTGGCAGAGGCAAGAACAAAAAGTGCGCACTGTGGAAAATGGCCAATTGGGAGTGATTTAATCTGTCGAGCTCTTTTTGTTTTTTTTTTTATTTTATAGTTTAGTTTCACTTAACAGGGGGAGTTGTCTTTATTTCAAATTAATTTTATTATACAGTAAGATATAAGCAGGTGAGGTTATGCTCTGAGGAATAGTTGTAAAATATATCTTAAAAGCTGATTTAAATTTTTAAGTAAATGAAAGAAAGAAAACTAACTTTGGGAAGCCGAAGTTTATAATTTGTGCAGTTTATAATTTAATTACAGGATTGTAGAATTATATTCGAAATCGATCATACTAAATATTTATATATATTTTATCCTGTTATCCATTAAGTTTAAGTATATTTTATATTACTTTGCAAAAGTCAAGGCAATCTTTTGACATTTATCAAATATATTAGCTCTTTTGGGGGGACTCTGAATTTCTAACTAAAAGAAAAGTCTACAAATAATACATAAAATATATTAAGTATTTATAAATATGCAGGTTTATCTTGCAATATATATTTAAATATATCTTAAGTGTATATATATTAAGTAACTTTATATAAATTTCATTCTGTTATCCGGCCTTTGTATATCAGATATCAGCTAATTTCCATACGCAAACAAAATCAGTTGGCTGGCTGTTGGTCCTTTTGGTCCTGACATTCCGCATCATTTCGCAGTCCGATGTCCGCCTCCTGGAAGCTGGCTATATATATCCTTTATATCCTTGCAGACTCTCCTTTTTTGTGGGCGGGGTCTGTGTGCCGGCGAAACACTTTCAAGTGTTCATCATTTTCCGCTGCTAATGGCGCTCATTTATTTTATTGACAGCCGTTTCCGCATTGCCCTTTCCTAGTTTTTCCTCCTCCCCTCTAGACTGCCATTTTTTCCCCCAGAGTTTTCCCAGAGCTTTGCCAGGGTTTTCCCCATCATTTTCACTGTGTGTGTGCAGTCGTCCCTTTGCATTTTGGTAAAGTGTGCAAATTAGTTGATTTTTATGCGAGCATCGTTTGATCCTTGGCGTCCCGCGTGAGAAATGATGCGCACTCAAGTTGTTTTTATTTTCATTTTTATTTTTATTTCATTTCACTTCACTTACACTTTACTTTACTTAATTCTTCCTTACCTGTTCGAAGGGGGGCAAAAATCAATAAAATAGCCAACGAAATGTAAAAGAAATGCCATAAAATAAATGCCAAGCAATTTGCATGCGGTGTGGCAATGTTGCTTACTTGCGCTCACTGGGCCATAATTAATTTTGCTTAATTTCCCTTTTTCTTCAACTCGCTCCTTCCCTTCCCCGGCATACATTTTTCTCGATTTCCCAGCGGCTGAGCAGCGAAGTAATTGATAATATTGAATGCTGGCTGGCTCTCTGGCTCTCTGGCAGGACATTGCCAAGGGAAATCCATTAGTGAGTATAAATTAATCCTTGTATAAATCATTAACAACGGCGGCAGCTACGGGGGTAAAAAAAAAGGAGCAAGAAGAATTAAATGAAATCTGGGGCAGAGAGTTGGAAAATGCAGGTTATACATACATATATCCTGTACACAGGTATCCCTGCTCTCTCCCCCCCGTGGGTGTGTGTGTGTGTGCGTAAGTTTTAATTGAAGCTTTTACATTTGGCTTTGCGGCGATAATAATTAATAATTGAAGGCGTTATCGTTTGCCTCGCTGTCGAAATGCTGAAATGTGTTTATCTTTGTCATACACATGAGCTTTCCTATCGGCATTGGCGGGGGCAAAATGAGGTGGAAAATGTGGTGGAAAAGCTGACGGGGAGCCATCTCCAAGCATTTCGGGATCCGCAAAGTTGTGCGGCTGAACCGCAAGGCGGCCCAATCTTTCGAAACCGCAGGCAAATTGAATGCTCGCCACCCATAAGCATTTTCATTTGCAAGTTTCCCTCCCCCCTCTCGCCACGATTTTTCCAGCCCACACGCACACCCCACACTTATCTTGTGGTTTTCCGGAAGGAGAGTGTCCTCTGCAATATACTAGAAGATGAGGTAAAAATGTTTAGCAAGTGAATAAAAGGGGATTTTATGATTTTAGAAAGCCTATAATGTTGAAATATTATTTTTAGCACTAAGAAAATATAGTAGTAGGGAATAAAAAGTAATTTAGGATTTTAAATTTGTTGTATTTCTTATCAAAGAATGATTTTTATGTTATTTATTTGAAAACTTGCTTCAAATCATTTTAATTTGAATTATTTTGGATCTGATATATATAATTAATTTATTATAATCAATTAAAATCGATAATAAATACAGTGAAGATTTACAAAATGATATAAATAATGTCTGAAATATGATGCAAAATAAAAACAAACCCAGCAAATTGTACGCAAAATGCGACATATAAATAATTTATTATTATTTTACTGTTTGACTTCAAAAACTTTGTTTTGTTAAATAAAATTTAGTAGAATATTCACACACTAAACTTATATATGACATACCATATATAATATTTTATATTTACATATTAAATGAATATATAATACATTATAAATTCTATTCTATTTCTTTCATCTCTAGCTTTCTCCAAGAAATTCCCTATACCCCATAAATGTAAGAGTATTTTTTAGCTCCAAACAAATGTCATCTCTCCAAGGCACAAGTCCTTCTCTTAAAACCAACTTTTGTGCTGGCTTTTGTACTTCTGATTTTCCAGGACTTTTCATATTTCGCCTTGTAATATTATAATTTACGACTTTTTGACAAATTATCGGCACCGCTTGTCCAAATAAAAGGGCATAAATAAGGCAATAAGCGTAAATTTCAATAAATTAATCATTTTTTAGCAGCCATTGTTGCGACAGTGTCAGAGCAGGATTTGAAAATTTCTGGAAATCCGAATTCCAGATTTTCTGGGTGTGGCAAAGGCAGGCAGGCAGGCAGGCAGACGGCAAGCAACAGGCTGAAGTGGCAACGATTGCTCCGATTTTGGTTGTACATTTCCCCGCCCACCCCCGGCAGCCGCCCTCTCCTCAGCTATAAATTCAAATATTTGCCCAAGTCCTGCCCAGGGAGGGAGGATGTTGGGAGAGGGTGGGGGGCAAAGCCATGTTGAGCCTTGTAGCAACAGCTGTTGTTGGAGCATGTCGGGGGCACTTAATGGCAATCGATGTGGGTGTGGGTTCGTAGGGATTCCCAGTTCTGGGCTCTTCCAATTACTGGCCAGAAAGCGATGGCCAAATTTCATCAATTCATAATTCATTTTGGTCTGCAATTAAATTTCGCTGCTTGTGTTTGTTTTTTTTTCTTTGCGGGGAGGGGAAATGGGGAAAACTTGGCCACAAATTGATGTGTCCTTATCAATTTCCGTTCCATTTGACATTAAGGAAATTGTCAGCGCTCACTCCACTCACTTACTAATTATTTTCCATTTTATTACGCTTGGATTTTGATGGCCAGTGTTTTGTGCTGTGTTGTGTTGTGTTGTGTTGTGTAATCTGCAACTAATCTTTGACCGCAGCTCGGGAGTTTTTGGGGCCAAAAGCACATTTTTGGTTTGCTTTAGTTTCGGTTTGGTTTCTCATTTTCCATCTGTCGGTGCTCGCTCTTTTTTCCCATTTTCCCATTTGCTTTCTTTTTATTTTTGTTGGGTTTTTTTCCAAGCGGTTTTGCTTGGGGTTTTCCCGGGGGGGGTCCGGGGCTTGTTCTGTGCTGTGAGCTATCTTTTTTTGCTTTTCTTTTGGCAAGTGCAACCAAATTGAAAGCAAAGCCAAGTCATCAGGCCGGGGTGCTATGTAATTGCTGGCAGGAAAAGGATTGCCCAGGACCTCATTTCTTGTGCTGTGTGCGAAAAACTGCGCCATATATTATGTCAGAGGCGTCAGATAAGCAGGAGACACAGAGTGTCTCACTGGCGGAGCAACGAAAATCGCTGGCGAATGTAAATGTAAATCTGTTGCAAAATTGGTTTCCTTCGCAAATGCGATTACAACTTGATGAGCCCGCAAAGGCAAAGTATAAAGACACATACCTATATCTTTCTATATGTATATATAGAGATGTGTGTGGGGCAAAAACCCACAGGGAAAAGCACAGGGAAAGCCAGCTCCCCCCTTGAAACTCTCAAACAGACTGGCGAGAATTACACACGATTTAAGGGCGGGGCAGCAACTCCTCACTAAATAAGTTATTTAAATCCGTCCTCGTCCCTGGGCTACTCTAGGGAATTGTTCTTAACAAATGCCAATGCCTCGTCTAAGGATTTCCCTAAATAAGTTATTTCTAAAAGGTTTAAAAGGAGCTAGAGTTGAACAAGTTGGTTTGAAAATGAGAAAAAGAGTTGGGAATATTATTAACAATATAATGTGTATTATTTGTAAATATATTCCCTTAAAATATTGTTAATTATATAATTATCTCTTCGATATATTCCCCATCTTGAGTTTCCCTTTTAAACTTGCAGCCCTTTGATGGTCTCCTGAAGGATAACTTCTAATTAGAAACTCACATACACACACACACACACACTTGCTAGCAAATATTTAACGCAATTATTAATGTACACAGAGGCAGCTCCAAGGGCTTTCATTACTCATTTTAGCCCCCGAAAAGTGGGCAACATTTTAGCCCATTACTCCCACTCGGAGAGTCCAAACTCAAGTGCTCAACGCACATCGCACAAACAATTAAAAACCGTAAATGTCCCCACATGACAAAGTGTGAACTTAATTTCATTTTTGTAATTTACAAATGCAACAAGGAGCAGGAGAAGGAGCTCCACACACACACACAGAGACAGAGAGAGAGAGTACTAAATATAAATGAAAATGCTTTCTCTGAAAGCCACAAAAAGCATGGGGCAGTAAACGGGGGAAAATCGGCAGGACCTAAGCCAGTTGTTACACGGAGAGAAAAGTATTTATGTATATAGCAAATTAAAATATATATATAATTTTTCATCCTTTTAAAGGTCCGTCTTTCTTCTGGCTCACTAAGTTAAGCATATTACGTATACGCCCTGTTAACTTCTAAATTCAATAAATATGTTTTTAATCATAAATAACATAAATAGCATGCTAATAATTAGAAAACTATAGAATTCATATGAATATTTGTACACATTTTCCGCCTTCCCCATGGAGTATACAGCGCGTATACGTAATATTAGTACAATTACGTATACGCCCTGTATGACAATAACTTCGATAAAAATTTAAAAATTGAATTCATAATTTATTTAAATATTTCTGGACACTTTTTCTGCTATTCCCATTACCTGATCATATCACTCATACGCCCTGTATTGCAATAAATTCCATAGTTAAATTTCTAAAGTCAAAAATAATACAAAATTGATAATATTAATTAGAAAACTATGATCTAGAATGCTTCTAAACTTGCCGTGTAGCTGCCAGTTGGCAGTTGCCAAGCGACTGCGACGACGACGACGACTCCTGCTCCTTTTCGTCCTTCGACAATAACAAGCCAAACGAAGCACACACAAATGAAAGTAATTTTCCAAATACTTATGTGTGCAATGCAGCTGCATTGTCTGCATGTGTATGCCAGCCAGCAAGCTAGCCATTTTTCAAAGCTTAATTTCCACAAACAAGCAAAAAACAAAAAGGAAAAGCACCAACCAAAAAAAAAAACAAAAAAAAACCCAAAAAGAAAATAAAAGAAAAATCAGACAATAAAAACCAACTGAAGGAAATGGGAATGGCAAAACAAAACTTCAATGTAATGAAGCCGAAAACAAAAGCAAAACACGGCTAAAGTAACCCCAGAAAGCAAGAGCAAGGCAAAAACAAAAGGGGGAAATAAGGAAAAATAAATGGAAAATAAGAAGAAAAAACATAAGTAAAAACTGGGAAAGAGTGGGAAAGGAGTGCGTGTTAAGCATTCAATGGAAGGAAGGCAGACCAGGAGGAAATGGCATCCCTGGATGCAATGAATATT
The DNA here is from genome assembly GCA_035046265.1 of Drosophila bunnanda. NCBI lineage: Eukaryota > Metazoa > Arthropoda > Insecta > Diptera > Drosophilidae > Drosophila > Drosophila bunnanda. The sequence continues at coordinate 2,402,906 of JAWNOB010000017.1, forward strand.
TACAGAATGTGCAAACGGAATAATGAAATGATTGAAGATGCTTCTGGAATTCCGAATTCATAATGTAAAAACGAATTAAAGAAGTGAATGTGTGCAGTCTGGCACAGATTCAAAATGCCATTACCTGTGTATCACAAAATGTTAATTTGTTAAAGAATAAAATGCATTACAAGAGGTATTACTTTATAAAACAAGAAAATTGTTGAAACTATAAGCTAATTTCTTGCCAATTATGTATTTATTAATAATTGTTCTTAACTGTAAGATGTTTCTTTTTATTTAAATCAAGAAATTATCTATTTCTTTGCAATTTAATTTAAATTATATAAATTAACCCTTAAGGAAATAGGAAAATTAGGAAAAAACTCTAAGCTCATCATCTGAAAATTTGTATCTTTTCAAACACTTGCAATGCGAGCAGCCAGTCCCTGGCTTTTCCACTACAAGGACTCCCATACACGCTGTGTCCTCGAGTCTGGCTGAGTCCCTTTCAAATGATTTCCCAAACACTAGCAAGCAAGTTTTACTCAAATGCATAAGCTGCCCCGGCACGAGCAGGAGCATGCCACACACTTAAGCTTATCCGGGATTTGGCTTCCTAATTCATTCATTTACCGCACATCCCTTCGGCCGGGATCCTGGGGATCTGCTGCCAGCATCAGGAGCAGTTTCAGCAGCAGTAGCAGCAGCAGTAGCATCCTGGCAAACAAAGGCAACTGCTGCTGCACACATCAGTAGTTGGCTACAAATTGCCGAAGCACTCGACTTCCGCTCAACTAAACGCATCGCAGTCAAAGTCGCATTCATAACCCAGCGAGATCTCCACTTCTCCCTATCCTTTTTCCTGATATTTGTTTAGATGCGGGGAGGGTTAAAAGGGAGAGTCCTCGGCGAGTCCTCGGCGAGTCCTTGCTGGTGCTTGAGCGAGGGGCATTACGCATACGACGCGTTGCCGCGCGCGCAAATGAAGTTAGCGCTGCACTTGGGCAAAACTGCTACAGCAACACGGCAAGAAAATAACTTAATTAAAGATTTAAAATATAGTTAGGAAAATATTTTCTATACTTAATAATAATTTATTTATAATTACATTACTATTCTTCTTCGATTGACTTGTTTTTAACTCAAAATATAATCTATCTTTTACCTGCAATGATTATTAATAATATAATAAAAAAATTTTGATATTTTCTGTAACAATTTATATTTGTTAACAAATTTATAATTTCTCAAAGGTAAATTCTACAATTTAGTAACAGCTTTTTATCTTCTTTAAATTATTTTCCTACCTTTTAAATCTCTCCCTTCAATAAGTATAGAACAAGTTCTTTCTGGCAGTGCCGGAAGTTCATGAAACATTCATTAGGAAAAACCCAGAGCTTCGTTTTTTTCTCATCTTCCTTCAATGCTAGAATTTTCGCAGATGCATTCCTTGGCCCCTACGAGTTTTCTTTAGCAAAAGTTGCATTTAAATGCAGCCCTAATGGCAAGTGGCAAGTGGCAAGTGGCACTGCACCACAGGACGTATGAGCAATATTCAAAAAGTTACTAAATGGCGAACGGCAACTTGCGGCTATCTTTCGGTGGCAATAAAAGCGAACTGCACCGAGCACATCCTGGCCATCCTGGCCATCCTTGCTGGCAACTTTCTTATCATGAAGTTCGGCCCTCCGCCAGGCGACAAAAGAAACTAACGCAATGTCAGCCAAAATAATTAGAGACTCCGACAATTTGGTCAGCTCGACATGATGACTACATATCGGAGGAGGGGTCAAAACTTTCAGTTGCAACAAACACGAAAAAAAAGGGATAAAAGTGCTACCAAAAAGTATATATATATATATATCTGCTATATGTGTTTATATGTATGTGAAAATGAAATTTGAGAATCATCAACTGGCAAACACACGCACACAGGACACACTCGCACACACAAAGTTTGTCCTTGATGTGTGGCTACTAAAATTGCGGTTGGAAAATGCGAAAATGTGAGGCCAGGAAATGGGGGGAAAAATAGAAAAGGGAAAATGGGTGAAAAAGTTACCAAACATTAGGCAAAAGTCTCTCCCTCTAGCTCGCTGTCCCTACTTTCGGCTCGGGTAATTTCATTGTTGTTCGAAATTTCTTTGCCACTTTTCCTCCATGGCCGTTGTCGTCGTCGTGCACTTATTTATTATTTGGCTAATTCGCGCACTGCCAAAAAATAAGAAAAACTTGAAGAAAAACTAGGAAAAAGTGTGTGTATGTGTGTGTGTGTTCGCAGCGGGGAAAAAGCAATGAAAGTGCTGCGGAAAACTTTTGTCGGTGGCCAAGTGGCGTTCGCTTGTCCAATTCTATTTGCACATTTGCACAGAACTTTAAACAAAGCGCCACAGAGAGGCAGCTCCAAAAAACTTTGCCACAAACTTCAAAGAAACAGACCGCCGTCGCCGCTTGCAACTTGCAACCAATTTGTCTTGCCCCCGCAGCCAGGGAAAAATATCTTCTCCCCACCGCCTCTCGGAAAAACCCCCTCTAAAACCAGGGGGGCGGACGGGGGGAAAACCCTGTCGGCACCCGGCTTTTGTTTACAGCCGATTGTATTTAGCCATTGTTTTCGGCCCTCGCATCGCCCAAGTTGTCACATCGGCCTAATGAATTGAAAGTTAAGCCAACAAACGAAAATCCGGCGAAATGTAGCTGAAAATTTGCCAACTTGTGAACTTTCTCAATGAATATCGAAAGGGGGGGAACGGGTTTCCGTTTCAGTTGAATTTAAAGGCCTTGAAATGAGACATTAATAGGATGTTTAAATCATCTATAATTCTTTTCTTAATATTTATGGGGATTTTGTGAGGGATAATGATTCATAACTATAATATCTTTTTTTATGTTAACTACTCTGGTTTATATTACTACTTGAAAATGTTTGGAGCTAATATATAAGTATTAAGCAAACTTATGTTGCTTAAAAAAATATTAATAATCATTTATTCATAATGTTTCTCAGTTACTCTTATCAAGAAAGGAAGCTAACGTAACTAAGCTAAAGTAAATATACCCTTTCAGCTTGCAAATGAATTATAGGATAAAATTGGAAATCGATCATAACTACCTTGAAATATTCGCGTTCTTTGAATAAATATTTATCGATATTTTTGTATGACAATTTGTTCGATAAATCAAAGTTTCAAAACTCATAACTTGGCCAAAAATTGATTAATTTTCAATCGGATTGCTTTCTAATGATAGTTTTTATTAGGTTTATAAATCTGCATACTCAATTTCAAATTTAAAAAAATTTAAAATTTTCAAAATTTTAACAATACAATTTTGATCATAAAATTTTGAAAAAAAATTATAAAATTTTTTTATCTGCCAGAGATAGCTAGATCGACTCTGCTGTTGACGCTGATCAAGAATATATATGATTTATAGGGTCGGAACTTACTCCTTCACATCGTTACAAGCTTCTCACTAGAATTATATACCTTTACAAGTATAAAAATTATAACATATTTCTTAATAATATGCAAACCGGAAATTAAAATTTTTTATTTACCAAAGTGCTGCTTAACTTATTATTGAAGTATAATATTTATTTATTATAATTGTATAATATTTATAAATTCTGTTCTTACCTTAATGCAGTATATCGAAGCATTCTTTATAAAATAGTTGTTACTATTGTTCTGTTCTTCTGTTTTTCTATACTATTATTATTCTTGTTTATATATTTAAAATATTCTGACATTAATATTGAACAGTAAAGTGTAAAAGTTTATATTAATTCCTGCTACCCATATCCTTGGCTTATTTCTATACTAATATTATCTGAGAGGTAGCATAAGAATTACCATAAGTGGGCTTTTCTTCAAAGTTATGACAAGGACTTTCTCCCACTCTCTTTCTCCCCCTCTCTCTTTCTCTCTCTTTCTCTCTCTCTCTCACTCCCCCTCTCTGTGTGTGTGTGCATAAAATCAGATATCAAAAATTGTTTACAAATAATTTAATAGCCCCAACGCACGCACGCACGTCACGCATCCCAAAACAAGAGAAAAAAAAACACACACACACACACAGACACAGAAAAAAGGACACACACACACACACTGTGCAATCCATAAATCGGCTTTTGTTGACCGGTCCTGGACAATGCATTGGTATTGGTGCGAGAGATTTGTGGGCAGGACGAGGCTGAGGCAGCTCCCCTCACCCGTCCACCATTTAGCTTATGCCACTGACTGCGGTTGAAACGACAAAGGACCTTCTCCCCATGTGTGTGTGTGCATGTGTGTGTGTGTTTGGTCATAAATAAAATGTTAGTCCGAAAACAGTGTAAGCCTGAAAGGGGGAGAGGGGGGCAGCTGTGGGTGTCCTGGCGGCAGGCATAGAGGAAGGATGCGACTACACGACATTAGGCCGAATTAATGCGCGCCAGGACTTAAGTCGCAAATTTATTTCTATTCAACATACGAGACAAAACGACGAGCCGCAAAACAAGCGATGCTCCCGCAAAAGCCCGGCCTGTCAGACACTGTGAGAAAAGCGGTCCTCAAAGCAGAATAAATTTCATTAAAATCAATATATTAAAAAACAAATTTTAATACAAAACTTTAAGTCAAAGTCAAGCAAGAGGCCAAAATTAGACTTTATATATATTTATATATATTCTAAAGTTAGTCCAATAATTTCTCTCAGTGTCCCGCAGCACGTGTGCCTGTATGTGTGTATGTTCTGTTGAACATTTCGGCATGACAGTGGAAATCCGGCGATAAATGTTACCAGCAAATGTGCGAGTGCCTACCAAAACTGGTCACTCCCCCCTTCCACTGGGTGGTGGGTTTTCCCGAATAGAGGGACATACAGGGGGGGTGGGGGGTGGGTGGGAAAAGCGAATGCTAACTGCTACAATTTAGGTGCTCCAATGGAAAATAGGAGATGGGAGATGGGTGTATGGGCTGGGTTGGGGTTGCTCAGCGAACGCTTTGTGTTAATTTGTGGACAAATTTGTGCGCCGCAACGGATGTGAATGTTTCAGGGAGACAGGGAGCGACAGACCATTGTCTTCCTGGGCCCAGCTCCTCTTCGTCCTGCTCGGCCTGCTCGTCCTGCTCGTCCTGCGTCCATCTAATCCCGGGGATCAGCAATCGATAATGAAGTTGCCGAAAAACACACGCGCCAGTGTCATAAGTTAGATGGAAATGGAAGTCCGAGATGGAGTCGCAGTCGGAGTAAGCGAGAGAGAGAGAGAGAGATCGGAAAATGTGGAGTGGAAAATGGTCTCTGGAAACACATCGATTTGTATGCTGCAAATCCAGTTATCGATGGGCTAGGAAAAGCCGCAGCAGGAGGAGTGACTCCGAGGAAAAGCGGTTAACATTGGCCCGGCCACTGTTTCAATTTATGTTAAGCACGGAGCAATGCACAGGCACCAAGAATGGGGACACTGAGAAGGAAAAACGACTGGTTTAATTGTATTTATAAATAATAATTTTTACAATTAAAAATTTTACCAGGAAAGTGGAGAAATTTATATTTGAAAATCTCTAAAAAGAGGTATTTCTTGTGATGTAAAATTAGAAAAGAAAATGGGATTTAAAATGAACATAAATAATTTTATATGTACCTTTATACTTTCCCCAACTAAAATTTCCTTATTTTTCAAGTTCTTTTAGTTCTTTACCTTGTCAGTATAATTTCTCCCAGTGCATGCTCTGATTTTTGTGACCACTGGCACACGCCTCGTCGGTTTTGCGTCCTGTTTTGCACTGATTCATGCATTTGCTGAGGACTCCAGATGTTTTTCCGCAAAAAGGACAAGGGAAATTCACCAACAAATTGTCAAATTTACTGTGCGTTTAGAGCAGAGAGAGCTTAATGCCAAAGTGTAGAGCCAATTTTCTCTAGGCAAAAAAAAAATAAAAAACAAGAAAAAGGAAGTCCATCGATAACTTCAATTACTGACTGGCAGGGGAAAGAAAAAGACAGAATCTATGGCTACAGCTTCATTTTCCAGCTTGTGAGGCATTTAACAAGTAGGAAAACAAGATGAAATATATATGTATAAATAAATTTGAATTATTTTTATGAATTATAATGTATTTTTATAAATACAAGTGTTAAATAATATAGAAAAACCTTAAAAATTTCTGTCAAATTTAAATTTTCTTGTAAATTACACCTAAAAAGTAACAGGAAAAATCCTTTGTACATTTTATTTTGTTTTTATATAGCCCAACCCATACTCTAATCCCGATTTAAGCCCCCGAAATGTGCAATAACTATTTTGCTAATTCAACACCAAATTCCGCAACAACAGAAAATGCATCCTGCATTAAGTCTTTGGATTTAAAGCGCCGGCTTAAAATTTCAATGCCTGGAAAAAAAAAGAAATTTCGACTATATGGGCTTTACGGTTTAGGTTTCCCGAATTTTTACCTAGTTTTTTCTTTATTTTATTATATATATATTTTTTTTTTTGAGGGGGAATTTTCCAGAGGAAGATAATCGAATATCGCGTATACGCAGCGTTGCCAGAGTTACCGACCAGCAGCGGCAGCCCGCTAATGCAGCAAAAATTATATTTCCGGCATAAAATCTGCATATTTTACGACCACCACATACACACTCACACACACACACTAACACACACACGCACACACCTTGACATTTTCCTGGCCAGGACTTTTGGGCAGGAAAAAGCTTGCCAAAATTGCATATGCAATCAAAATTCAAAGAGGCCAAATGAGCCTTTTCCAGTTTGGTTGGAGGAGGAGGGGGGAGGCGAAAGCGTAGCAGGAGAAAAAATGAAAAAGGAAAATCTGAGCGTCAGGTGTGCAGGAAAACGAGGCAGGAAGGGGATGGGTATATAGCATCAGCTTCGGCAGCGGCATCGGGGTGCATTTCCGCGTGGGGTGCATCATGAAATAGCATAATATTGACTGGGAAAACTATTAAACTGTCAATCGCCGAAAAGCGCCAGGCAGCTACCGATTTTTCCTGCCCTTGCTCCCTTTTTTTTACCCCTCTTTCCCTCTCTCTTGCCGAGTTTCCTCTTCCCTGAGCATATGGCACAAGGCTTACGTTACTGCCGCTCTTCGGCTTTTCCTGGAAAATGCACACACCCAATGCCCATATTTTGGTGGGAAGTGCACTGTGGTCGAGAGCCTTAAAGATTTATTTCAAAAATTCAAATTTGAATCTGAAATATTAGTAATTATCAATACACAATTTTAATGAATTGATTATAATTTAATGTTGTTAAATATTTAAACTATTTAAATATAAATATAGGCCATAAATGTTAGTCCCACTGTGTGAAATCGCCAATGATAACTTGCTCAAGCCCCGAAATTAAACGGCTGACGATTTTCCGACAGAGCAAAGGATATGAGGAAGGTAGAGGGGACCCCGGCAGGCGGGCAGGCAGGATGCAGGCAGGATGTGCCAGTGCCAACAAATAGAGGCGTTGAATTTGAACGAAAAATGGACGGCATATACATGGCTGGGGTTAAGGAGGGGGCTTAGTTGGGGGCAAGGGCCAAGAACTGATTGCTCCACTTGGCCGGCGCTCCTTTCCCCCGCTCCCTTTCCGTTTCGGGAGCATCACGTGCGCACTTTAACATCAGCATGATGGTATTTTGCCCAGCGAACCGCAAAGATATGGCACACATGCCACAGCTGAGGGCAAAATAATATGATTTATAAAAGTATTACTAATAAATACTAGCCACAAACCTGGATCTTATAATTAAACCCCAATTTAAGCCCATTTTAAATGAAGAACTCCCATTTGAACTTGAGGTTTTTAATAAGTTCTAGGTATTATATTGATCTCTGTTGTTTGCTGCTGTTTAAACACACACATAATATATATTCATTGGTGGCTGCCGACATCTTGTACATCTATCACAGTCGCTTTAGAATCAATAAAATATAACTTTGCGTGCTGATTTCAGCCAAAATGCCGGAGGCCACAAAAGGGCGCAAACCTCTCAAGGTAACCCAAGCCTCCCCATCGATTCCGGCGGCCTTGCACCCCAGAGAGTCCCCGAGTCCTGAGTCTCGAGTCCTGAGTCCCAGTGGCAGAGACGCCTCCCCCCCTTTCCCTCGATACCCGGCCAAATGTATTCATAAACATGGCCCAGACAGCATCGCGCAGCCAACAAGCGAGTGACAGGAGCACGTGCAACTGTCTGTCGGTCCCATGCACTGAGGAAAAAATCTGTGACAGCGTAGCGGGTTTGCTTAGAGACAAAATGAGGCAAATCTCTGCTCTGTTTTATTTATTAACTCTATTAAAATGGGGTGTTAAGAATATTAATTCTGATTTGTTTACATTTTATTGATTTTTCATGATTAATCTTGATTTAATGTTAAATATTAATATAATGTTAATGTTAAATATTAATTAAAATAATATTTCAAAATATTTCTATACCCTTCCAAGGGCATTATAAATTTAGTCAGAAGCTTGTAAAACTGTGAAGAAATCATTTTCGACCCCATAAACCATATATATTCTTGATCAGCATCGACAGCCGAATCGATCGAGCCATATTTGAAAGAAATTAATTTTTTGAAATTTTTTCAAAATTTTATAAGGGGTGAGGGGTAAGGGGTGTCAAAAATTAAAAAAAAAAAATAATTTTTTTAAATTTTACATTGAGTATGCAGATTTATTAGCCTCATAAAAACTAACATAGTAACGATTTCCGATTTAAATTTAATGCTTTTTTGGCTTAGTTATGCGTTTTTTAATTGTTGATTTATTGAAAAAAGTGTCATAAAAAATATCGATAAATATTGATGCTATTTTGTTTAAATATTAAATATTTAAATCATATTTCCCATACATTTGATTACTTTCTAATAATATTTAAAGTAATCGTAAATTACTATTTTATATCCCACAATTTACCTGATTTATTTATTGTACTTCTAATAATTGACCCAAATGCATGCCCATTTCTGATACATTTTCTCCCAGTGTCCTCTGATCGGGAGCACCCTGGGGTTAAGGGGCCCTGTTTAGGGATTTCCGCTCGAATTCGAATTTGATATGCGCAATAAAATATTAAAAAAAAAAAAGAAGGAAAACTGAAAAAGTGAAAAAAGAGAAACCTAAAACACACACAACACAACACATCGGCAAAATTGTTTTTAAAGCGCGTAATTCAGCTGACAAGGATTCGGGATGCGGGAAGCGGCAAACAGGACTCCCAGTCATGCACAATATATGCAAATGTGAGAGTGTGCCGTGTGTGTGAGTGTGCCGTGTGTGTGTGTTTGGGTGTTGTGGTAAAAGCCAAATGAAAAACCAAAACAGAACGCATTTTGCCAACGCTTTTCGCGCATTCCGAACGCGTTACGAATGGAAAATGAACTCTTTAAATGGGATTCAATGACACAGCACATCTCCGGGAGACAGCCGCACATACATATATTCCATTATATATATATATATATATATATGTATATATTTGCCATTTGGAGCATGTTGTGCGCTCGTTTGGCATCTTGAATTGCCAACGGATATGGGCTGTCGCTCAAATGACAGCGAATCCAAACTGATTTTGAGCTTGAGCCCGCAGAAAGTTTCTGGTGGCATTCTGGTGGCTGCGGGCTTTCGCATAACCCGAAGACTGCCATCAATTGCCTTGAATTTTCAGTGAGTTTCCAGGTTGTTATGAGGGGATTTGTCAGGGCTTAAAGGCTTAATACTCATTACCAGGGAAAAGAGAGCTCTAAAAATAAATACAAGGAGCCTGCATTTGTATTTAAAGAGCTACTTATAGCTATTATACATTTTTGTATCGATTTGATGCTTATTATTTAGTAGCTGAAAATTGAACCAAACTATGAGTTATTCGAACAATAAGCTGTAATAACTATTCGGATTTATTAACTGCAATTAACTAAAGCTTTAAATATACTTGATTTCCTTGGTCTGCAGTTTACAACTCAATTAATAGTGCCGGGAAATATAAAACCCAAGCTAAGCACCAATTAATGACTAAACAAACACCCAAGGACTCGCTTTCATATCCTTTTCACTCAAGGAGAGGGGGAATCAGTAAGGGCCCAAAGTTGACCAAACATTAAGTTTCACTCGAGTTCATTTCATTTCGTTTCGTTTACGGTCAAAAGTTATCGCCCTTGGGCCGTACACTTGCATTTCTATATGTATATATTTTGCGGGAAAGTGGAAAATGGTAAATGGAAAATGGGAAACCCTTTCATAAACCGAAGGCTCCTTCTGTCTGGGCATAATAAAAATGATTTAAATCAAATCAGAAGCAGCACCAGCACCAGCAACAATAAAAATATATATATATATATATATAACAAAAACGGCAATGGACTGTGAAATGCGGTGGGAAAACTTGGCCCAAAAGTTGTGGCTGGCAAGTTGGGTGGGAAATTCAGGGGGAGGAGGTCGGGTAAATTCAGAGGGAAAATGCAAATCAGTCGGCATAATTGTCATTCAAGTTTTAGTTTCTAAATGTGCCACTTGGCAACACTTTTTGACGAGTGCAAATTGATATTTGTTGATGCAGGCGCCAGCCTTCGGTTTTCCCTTCGATTTTCCACCATTTTCCTACTCATTTTCCCCTCCATTGATTTGCACTCCCCTTCGACTGCCGCTGCTGCTGCTGCTGCTGCTGCTGCTGCTACTGATGATGATGTCATTTCAATGCTCAGCTGGAAAAAGTTTGCACAAATTGCGGTGCAAATTTGCAACTTTCGCATAAAGTTTCGACTGAAATTACCTAAGCGATGGGCGGAAGGTGGTGGGCGTGGCAGCCTTCAATGGCCAAAGCTGTTGGGAAAGTGAAAAGCGCAAAAGTAGTTTGGCCCCCCAAAAAAAAGAAGAGAAATAGTTCACTCACATTGTGTGACAAATGGTAAAAAAAATAATAATAATAAAAGAAAAGCATTGAAAATGTGTCAAAAAATAAGTATATTAGTTTCTAAAAATAATGTTTATATTTCGTATGCTAATTAAATATTGGTTTATAATTCTGAACAGTTTTAAATGTAATATTAAATTATGGAAAGCCAGTTTATGTTAGTAAATACTTTTTTATACATTTATTTTTAATTGTTTAATGACTTTAAAATTTCATTCAATCAATTTAAACGTTAATTTAATAGTTGAATTTGTATATCCTTTCAGGGCATTATAATTTTAGTCAGAAGCTTATAACGATGTGAAGGAATCATTTCCGACCCTATAAATCATATATATTCTTGATCAGCATCAAAAACTGAATCGATCTAGACATGTCCGAAAGAAAAAAAATTTTTGAAATATTTTTCAAAAAAAGGAAAGGGGTTACATCATTAAAATTTTGAAAAATTGATAAAAATTTTAATTTCTTTAATTTTACAATGTGGTATGTGGATTTATTAATCTAGGAAAAACTAGCACAGAAACGTTTTCCGATTTGAAATTAATAGATTTTTGACTTAGTTATGTTATTTTTAAGCTTTAATTTGGCGATAAAATTGTCATATAAAAATATCGATAAATATCGACTCAAAGAATATTATTATAATCTTAGTCAGAAGGTTGAAACTCTGTGAAGGAGTCGTTTCCGACCCTACAAAGCATATATATTCTTGATCAGCATCAATAGGAGAATCGATCTAGGCATGTCTGGCGGAAAAAAAAATTCGAAATTTTTTTTTTAATTTTATAAGAGGTTAAAATTTTGAAAAATTGATAAAAAATTAAATTTTTTTAAATTTTACATTGAGTATGCAGATTTATTAGCCTCACTAAAACTAACATAGGAACGCTTTCCGATTGAAAATTAATGCTGTTTTGGCTTAGTTATGAGCTTTCAAAATTTGAATTTTTCCAAAAAATTTTCAAATAAAATTAACGATGAATTTCGATTCTAAGAATATTTATTAATAATATTAAATTATATTAAACATATTTCTATTAGTAAATTAGTATTCTGGAGAGAATATTCAATATAATTCTTTATGGATATGTAGTTTCATTTAATTCATTGTTTAATCAAAAGAATTTCCCAAATCTTACCGTTGAATATATATTCTCTTTAAGCCCAGAAAGAACCCTCTTAATTTACCCAAAAAAATACTATAGATATTTATCCTGAAACCAAAAATAATTCAAGACAATTAGAACTTAGGAAAGGTCCCAGAAATCACAGCAAAAATAAAGGGGGCTCAAGGCCCAGACATCATTCATATGCTAATGCCGTGGCGGGCGCGTTGGCATATAAAATTATGCCAGAGATGAAAATCGGAAGGAAGGCAGGAAGGAAGCCCGAGCCCAGACCCAAAAACCCAAACCCAAAACCCCCAAACCCCTTTCAGGGTTCCCTCCAAAAAAAAAATTAGAATTAAAAACAAAAGCCAAAGAGTTTCACAAAATCAGACCAATTTCGTCTGGCCCTTTTATATATATAAATTTATATATATAAACATTATTTTGTTGTTGGGTTTTTTTGCGAGTTTCTCCCTCAGAGCGGCCGCGTTGAGATGGCTAATGTCGTCGTTGTTGTGGGCAAAATTCAATTTACTGCATGACTCCATAACGCACACACACACACACACACACACACACACACACACGCACATACACTCGTGCGTAACAAGAACAAAAAGCAAGTGCGTGTGCGTTGGCAGCTCTGTGAAGCATATAATCGACAAAGCACACACATATATATATATGTATATTGCGTATACGCTGGCCATATTGCGTATACGCCACCAACACCCATTCACCCATACACACACACACACACACACGCACACACACTCGCACACACAATGCCAAACCGCTTAAAGCCAACGAAAATTGCCAGCGACAACATCATAAACTCAATATTCAATCCATTTGACTTTTTGCCACCCTCCCTACCGCCAAACAACAGCCACAATTTCCCAGCAGATTTTCCAGCCAGAGAGGGGGGGAGGGGGAGAGGGTGCGGCGATGCCAACACACTTCCTTTTCTATTTGATTTGGTTTTTTTTTTTTTTGGGTCGGGAGGGAGGAGAGGAGTGTGTTTTAGCTGTAACCCATTGTCCAGGCTGGGTTTAGAGAGGTAGATTAGTTAAATTTTATAAGCCTTTTTTAAATAAAGTGTTGTTTTATATTTAATTAAAGTGGTAACTTTTACAATTGTTCCAAAATTGTGTTGGGAAAATTAAAAGCCTGAGGAAAATGGCCTAAGAGTAGATAACATTTATAGATATTGCATTTATTTTATTTATTCTTAGGTAAAATGTTTCAAAACATACATCTTAATAAAGACACAATTCCTCATTAAACAATTTATAAAAATTTCAATAATTCATCCAAAAGTAAGCCACTATTAGATTCAAAGATATTCTTATATTTTAGCATACTTTTCCATTGTTTTTTTTTTTCAATATTAATAAGCTTTCTTAAGGTTAAGATGTCTTTATACACACTTTTCCCCATTAAACCGATTTTTAATCCAAGTAAAAGTATGCCCACATATTAGATTAATGGAAATTCCGGCATTTTTCAATCGTTTTTCTTTCTGCAGCATTGTAGCTCAAGTCTTTTGTTGTAATCCCCCCTCTGAAGAGAGGGTATTAGCCCTGAGTTTCCTTTTTTGTTCACCACAAAATCCACAGCCATTGATTTACAGACACTGATTGTGCGTGTGTGTGTGTGTGTGTGTGTGTGTGTGTGTGCGTTTTGCGTCCAACAGATTGATATATAACGCCTCCAACTCAAACCCCAAAAACTGTAGAACAGGAAGCCGGCGTCCTGTGTGTGTTTGTAATGGGATGTGCGAACGCACTCGATATAGACATTGGTTGGAAATTGACCAGAGACCAGAGGCGATTGTCAATAGATCAACAATCCATTCCGTTGCCTGGCCAACTGATTGAATGACTGAGTGACTGACTGACTGAGTGACTGACTGACTGAGTGACTGAATGACCGACTGACTAACTGACTCACTGAGTGACGGACAATGCCTGGGTGCATCGCATTGCATTTTATGCAAATGGCAGATGACAATCAACTTTTTAGTTTCGCAAACCGAACCCAGTACTGGCGGCGGCATTTGCATTTGCATTCGCTCTGCCATTTGGCATTCAGAATTTTCCCATTTTCGGCATTTGCATTGGCCGGCGGGGCGACGCAAATGCATTTTCAACCAGGCTTTTCCAGGCACCACATTTCCCCCTCCCAATCACTCCCACTTTTCCCAGACTGCGGCGACAATGATCTGCATGTGTTCGAAGTGCAAGTGGAACTGCGGGTTATGATTTCCATTCAAGTGTTTACTTTTGGGAGGCCTTCGGCCGCTGACAGCTCGCTGAATTAGCCAAAAATTGCCATCAATGAGCCAGGGCCTTAAGGTGAAGCCAATTAAGGTTTCATTATGGCAAATAAACTAAGGCATAAGGCCTGGTTATTTGTTTTATATTCAAGGGACTTTACGCCAGTTCATATATTTATTTGCTGGCATATTTATTTCACGCTTCACAGCAAGCTCGATATATTTATGTTCATACTCGTCAATTATCGATAAGTCAATCAATTAATTGGTTATTCGAGTCCCGGGCCCCCCCATCGACAGCGGCGAGGTGCCACAAATCCCCAGTACCAGAGCCCATTTTGTGCCTCGTCCTGTAAAACTCGCTTTTCCCACTTGCCGCTGAGTGCAATGCAATTTACTTTGGGCCCGTCCTTTTATTTGCATTTTTTTGCTTTGCCTTGGCTTGATTTTATTTTTATTTTTATTTGTATTTGTATTTTTATTTTATTTCGTTGTTTGCCTGTTGCCTGTTTGTTCAGCAACCAGCTTCCACTGACCCCTGACCCCTTGACCAGGGCAAAAGTCCAGACTGGCAAAAAAATGGTTATATTTATTGAGAAATAAAAAACTAAGAGCTCAGGTTAAAATAAAATAAAATAAGGTAATGAAAATATTTAAATATCTAGTATTTAAATTTGTAAATAATGCATTCTATATAATATAATAATTTAAATAATAGTTTCAAGTTTTCAAGAAGCTTTAGTTTCTTAAATATCTTTCTTTAAAGGCTAATTAAAATTAGTTAAAAAGTTGACCCTCTTAAGGTAATTTTTTCCCTCTAAAATGGTTTTCCCAGAACCCAAACAGCCTGCTGGCAGCCTGGACAGTCCTGGCGGCTGGCTCGAGTCCTTGATCGAAGGGTATCCTGTCACTGGACATTCTGTATGCACTTTCTCTGGGGTTTTTCCATTTTTTTTTTTTTGTTATTTTTTAATTCTGTAGTAAATGATGATCCAGCTGACTGACTGACTGAGTGGCTCTTTAGTGCTCCTCCGGGGAGGAGTGGGGTTGCTACCGCATGTGTCCGGGCGGCTGCTTTGCTGTGGTCCTCGAATCCTGGCCAGGACTCTCGGCGTCTGTCAACGCAATTTGAGTGACTGCTCCAAATCTGGCTGGCGTCGTCTTTGCCAGCTTTCCAGCTTATTCGAACATTCGAGCATTCGCATTCGCATTCGCATTCGCATTCGCATTTGCACTCGCAGCCGAGTTTGAGTGCGAGTTCGAGTTCGAGATCTCATTGCGAAAACCCATTGCCATGTGTGTGCGTTTGAGCCCCATTTCGGTTGATTGCCCATTTCGGGCATTAAAAAAAAGGGCCAGCAGCCCACTGCCAGGTTTTTTTTTATTTTTAAAATCAATATTCGAACATGTTCATGTAGCGAGGGTAGGTGAACTAATTTTTTCAAATATTTAAATAGTAATTTAATATATAATAAAATAAAATATGTATAAATGTTTATAATAGATCGATAACAGTATTAAATGTCCTTGTTATACTATTATATATTCACAAGACTAAAACATAAAATTTAATTTAGAAATATTCAGTATAATGTAATTATAAAAGATTTAATTAAAAAGAAAATTTGACTTGTCAAATATTTAATACAATATAAAGTACATTAAAATAACAAGCTATTGTTACCATTTGTAAGTTTTCATACAAATTTCAGTGTGGCATTATTGTCTGTGGCACAATTTTAGTGTGACCAAATCTTAAATCCATAAAACACACTATTTAAGCCATAGGTTATCTGTTGCAATAATTAATTGGTCACTCTGCAAAAGTTTACAAGCGAGTAAAAGTTGGGATAGCTCTTCAGTCCTCAGTCGGACGAGCTACCGTCCTGATCTATCTTAGGCTTGATTTTCTTATTTTAATTTTCTTTTTTATCTAGCTTATTTTATCATTATTTTAAATCAAACTTTATGTCCAATGCTTTTAATTTTCCTTCATCCAATCCTTGAATACTCCAAGCTACACTTGACTTTTATTTTTTTTTTTCATAAAGCAAGTCGGATAATAACTAATTAAAAAAAACATTAATGTTATCAGTATTTTATTTCAAACTTGATCCATATTAATTTTATTTATCTCTCATTTTTTTGATCTGAGCCGTTCTCGACTTCTTTGGTTAAAGTTAGTTATTTATTTTCTGTTTTAAAAGTTCAACATATTTCTAAAAATTGTGAATATTTTCGATACTTTGATTTAAATCCTTTTCGACAAGAAATAAGCATTTCCGTTGGTGCTGCTTCCGAGGGCATAAAACGCGGCGGCACTGTCTTCAACAGTTTTTAGAGCTCCTTGGCTGCGAAGCTAATAAAAACATTAACGTCTTGTGCCCCCCTCGAGCACACGCAGGCACATGTGATGAGCGTCCAACTTTAGTCATAAATAAATATTTTCTTGGCTAACATTTTGAGCAGATTCTCGACAAGAGTCGCGCCTTTAAGGCGGGGAGCGAAAAAAAAACCGAAGGAGGCAAGGAAAATAGACATCGAGCCAAAAAACGCGACGCGTGCCAATTTGTTAATAGACGAAACTTGCTCCGCTTGTAATTCGAAACTGTTTACATTTCCCCCCTTTCTTTGAGAGCAACTCCAGAGTCCACTGGTCCATTTGTGTAACTTTCTGAAATGTTCGCAAGATAACAAAGCAAAAGTTTTGCACAGAAACGCTGAAATACACACCCCCCATCCATTGTGCACTGAAAGAATAATTAGCCACATATTCAAATTGTGTGCTATGATATTTTTTGAAATTGTGAGAGGGAACGTGTCTAAGCACAGTTTAATAATTTTTAATATTTATTTATGATGTGAAAAATACGTAAGAAACCTAAACCTAAGGTTTGTTTAAGTCGTCGAATAGAATATTTACAACTATAGAGTATTTAAATTAAAATTACTATTTATACCCTTGCAGGGTATTATAAATAAACGCAAAAGCTTGTAAAAATGTGAAGGAGTCATTTCCGACCCTATAAATCATATATATTCTTGATCAGCATCAATAGGAGAATCGATCTAGACATGTCCGAAAGAAAAAAAAATTTTTGAAATTTTTTTCAAAAAAAGGAAAGGGGTTACATCATTAAAATTTTGAAAAATTAATAAAAATTTTAATTTCTTTAATTTTACAATTTGGTATGTGGATTTATTAACCTATGAAAAACTAGCACAGAAACGTTTTCCGAATTGAAATTAATAGATTTTCGACTTAGTTATGTTATTTTTAAGCTTTGATTTGGCGATAAAGTTGTCATATAAAAATATCGATAAATATCGACTCAAAGAATATTATTATAATTTTAGTCAGAAGGTTGAAACTCTGTGAAGGAGTCGTTTCCGACCCTACAAAGCATATATATTCTTGATCAGCATTAACAGGCGAATCGATCTAGGCATGTCTGGCAGAAAAAAAATTTCGAAATTTTTTTTTCAAATTTTTATAAAGGTTTTTTGACATCTGTAAAATTTTCAAAAATTGATAAAATTTAAAAATTTTTTAAATTTTAAATTGAGTATGCAGATTTTTTAACCTTATAAAAGCTAGCACATAAAAGCTTTCCGAACTAAAATCAATGAATTTTTGGCTTAGTTATGAGTTTTTTAAGATTTGAATTGTCGGAAAAATTGGCATTTAAAAATATCGTTAAATATCGATACAAAGAATGCGAACATTTGAAGTTTTATTTAAAAAAAATATTTACAATTTTTAAATATACAAATTTACATTTATTTATATATATATATATATTTAAATAAGATATTAGAAATATTATTTATCAAGTAGCTTCCGACTTGAATCCCTTTGCTGGCCGTGTACTTTTTCCCAGCCTTAACTTACAGACTAAAGGACTGACTGAAGGACTGACTGAAGCACTGACTGAAGGACTGCCTGAAGGACTGACTATCTGACTATCTGACTCTGTGACTATCTGAATGACTAACTCACTTACTGACTAACTGACTGGGTCATGGGCTGATTGGTTGATTGGCTGATTGACTTGCCAACGAGCCGCGACCTGCGGCTGGTGACCCACTTAATTGCTGGCCACTCGTAAAACTATTGCCCCCTTTTTTCCATCTCTTTTTTTCGCATGGCAACTCAACTTTGCCTTTGCTTGAAATTCACATCCTTCGAAGTGCGATAACCGAGGAAAATGGCTCGGAAATCGCGGAAAAAGGGCACGAGATACTTCGGCCAAGACTGTTGTTTCAGCGGATACACCATACACAATCACGGCTGTTGATGTTGGACTTGGGTCAATGTTATTTGAGACTTGAAGTTCTGCCCATCAGCTTTTATTCATCGATTGATTGATAAAAACAACAGAAATTTATCTCACATAGTTTTTGTTAAATTACGTTGGGAAAATGTAGTGAAAAACTGACTTAAAGTATAGGAATTTCTTTGGAAAGAATCAAGAAATGTAGACTGAAGCCTAGAAGGCAGCAGAACAGAAAATCGAATTGGAACTTAAATTACTGGAAATACTTGACAATTAGTAGGGAAAATCTCTGAAAATTATTTCAAGTGCTGGAAAAACTTCAATCGGAGGCTGGAATTAAGAGTGCGTGAAAAATGCCTCAATTAATAAGCAGAAGATAAGTTTTTTTCCCAGCCCCCCTTTGAGTTCCGTTCAATTAATCAGCCTGAAGACATAAACCCTTGCCGCTCGATTTGCTGCCCAAGGAGTTAGCATTTCCCAAGCTTCTCATTGGGAAATCGAGGAGTGCAAAAGGAAAATTCTGCCCTTGCCAGGATTTCGGATGCAACTAAACTTGTTTAGCCAACTTAAAATGTACCCAAGGCATTAAGGACCCTCCAGCAAATTGTATCTGCATAAGTGCAAGGATCCAATGCACACACACACACACACATCCTGGCACACCCCGGAACATCCCGGCATATCCTGCTATATCCTGGCATATCCTGACACTGCCACTGGGAGTGGGAATGCATGCTGCATGCCTCAGTAAGCAATAAGTTCGACAAACTCATTTCATTAAGCTCGGCGCTGCATAAAAAAGCAAGTAGGAAAGTTGGCTTAAAGAGAGTGTTAGCCTGGTGGATACCCAGGCTAGGGTTTGTGACTCTACTGAGTCTCTGGATAGCAAGTGCAAGTGAGATAGCTAGACTGGGTTTTTATATTATCAGATAATTTAATAAATTCAGGTTTTTAGGGGGGTAGGAAGGTCACATGTTACCTTTATGGTTAGTTTACACCTAGCTGGCATACCCCTTGCCTACCCTGGTTAAAAAAATAAAAATAAACACACATAAGAGTAAGAAATAGTAGAGAAAAACACGAGCTAATGCCCTGCCATTTTGCAGTAGCAGCTTTTCCCCGGCTTTTCCACCTCCACCTCCACCTCCGCATCCTCATCGGCATCGTCGTCGTCGATGTCTCATCATTTATTGGCAAGCGCTTTTCAACGGATTGGCAGCAGTTCGCATACATCGCTTAAAGTGGATAACGGGCAGGATAAAGTCCTGCGGGGATGGGTACAAGGATGGGGAGTCTGGGTCTCGGTCTGGGTCTGGTTCTGGTTCTGGTTCTGGGACGGGGTATCCCTAAAACCAGAACCAGAACCGGAGCCAGTGTCTGTTGCTATTTATTGCCAGCTCGCAGCGTCGCACTCCAAAGCCATCAATTTTTTATTAGATTATATAAAATTTACCAACGATTTATCTATGCCCTGGGCCGCCGCTGGCATGTCACCATCAACGCCCGCCCGCCCCCGCTCCCCCCTAACCATTTTTCCCCACTTGCCACTTTCCATTTTCCCCTACTCTCTTTTTTTTATTAAGGATTTTCCGAGCAGCAAATCGGAAATCGTTTGACAATGCCAACGGGATGTATGGGTTGCCTTAAATGCAACTAATTTGATTGCAAACTGTCTGGTAATAATCGTGGTATTATCCTTGATATTTTTAGGTAATATGGGAAACTATTCTTTGGGTAAATTGAGAGTTTTCCAGATATTTATTCGTAGATTTTAATACGAATTTAAAGAGTTTTTAATATGCTTTAAGAGAACTCACTACATAATTTTAATCCAATCAAAATAGGTGGTTTCCTTTGCAAATAACTTTCATAATGCTTTACAAAATTAAATATAAATTTATTAAAAATTGCATTTAAATGTTTTTAAATTTTTAAATATATTTTGGAACCTCTTCAACTCATTATTTATATTTATTAGTTTGTTTACATAATATTTCTTCTTGACTCTTGATAATATGCAGACAATAAGTCCTTTTCAATCACAAGTAATTCTAATAATACCTTGCAAAAATTAATTAATAATTAAATATTACTATATACTTTTTACTATATATATACTGTATAGTATATAACAATTTTTCAATTAGTAAATATAATTTTAAACAGCTTTCTAGCCTCATTAATAATTGTTCTCAGTTTGTCTACATAATTTTTCCTCTTGACGTTCTGTAGAACATTTTCAAATTAAATGCCTGCGCATTTCTTTGCCCTTCGTTCGATACATTTATTGCTTGCAATTTTCCAAGCTCATTTGCAATTGTATTGAAGTTGCTGCTGCACAGGAAAATGGGGGGAGAAAATTCTTGGCTGTTGCTGGTGCCACGCCCACGGTCACGCCCGCCGATACAGTTACAGTTGCAGTTACTTTGAGTTTTCCACGCGGCAAACGCATTAAAATGCAGTTGCGAAGCCGGGCCACCGCCCCCGTTTTCCGGCCACGCCCACCTCTCAGTCTCTCCCTCCCCCTCTCCCTCTTGGGCTGTCTGTCAGTGCGCCTTCTGGCAGGCATTCATCAGCGTTATCCTGTCTCGTTATCCTGGCAGCCAGCACACTTTGCATTTCTTTGCCACTTTCGCGCGGGAATTAACATTAGTTGAACCGAACACCTGAAAGGCAGCCACGTAATTGATTTGCTTTTGTTTCTTGCCTTCGTCCTTGCAGGGTAACACGAAACCGGAGACCAGGAGCAACACCTGCCGCCCCAGCTTGAGCCAGGATCCAGGACTCCAGACGAGAAAGGTGAGTCCAAGAACTGCTAGAAATAAGCTCTAAAGGAATACATAAAACAAATCTATATAATTTCTAAATTCATAATAAAAAAATAATTATTTAAGCTTCTTTAATTGCTTTTAAAAGTTATAGTTTGCAGAGAGTTGAGCTGCTAAATTAGAACCTTAATTACTCTTCTTTAATCTCTTGCTAATTATAAAAGTAATATTATTTTCTTACTGAAAGTAAATGGAACTAAGGGAATAAGTAAATTAATCTTTACACTAGAAGCGTTACGTTAATATTACAAGAAAATGACATTCAAGTTAATTTTATGGTTAATAAACTAGTCACTTAAAAAGAAGTTAAAGCCTTGAATAATATAATTTAATTTATTGCTTATAATATTTTTAATGAGGCTCTAAACTCTAAGCTAAATAAAATTAATCTAAACACTTTATAAATTAATAATAATAACAATAATAATGATCATTGAAGCTTAATTAATTGTTTCTAAATATTATAGCTTGTGAGAGCAAATCTCGCAAGTTGTAAAGTCCTAATTGCTATAAATACTCTTTGTTATAAATATTAATTGCTGCCATTTTCCATTAGTAAACTTAATTAACTTGTTGACTTGTTGTATTTTATGAATATTTCCCCCTTAATGACTGTGATTTTTCCATTGATTTCGTGTAACCAAAGACCTCTCTCAGCTTAATGGGACAACATTAGTTTCTACTGCCTGGTATTGGTTTGGTTTTTCCGCTGATTTTCCTCCCGTGATCCACTCTGCTCCTTGTTTCTGCTTCAGCTTTTTTATTTTTATTTTTCCTTTCTTATTTTCTTCTTTTTTTTTTTTTTTGTGTGCCCCTGGCTTTTGCCTTTGACTTTGGTCGTTAAATGCGGCAAAGCGGGCGAAAAGAAATTGCCACTAAATGTTATTGAAATCGAATACGTTGCCAGCCAGCAGCCAGCAGCTCGCAGCTCGCAGCTCGCAGCTCCTTTTTGGTCCTTGTCACTTGCCACTGCGGTTGCTTTTAATATCCTTAATGTCCCAGTGTTTGTACACCAGAGACTGCGGCATGTTCATCATCATCATCAGCGTTGTCCTTGTCGTCGTCCTGGGCTATCCCGAAGCTGTTCGGCGAACCAGCGTGCAATGTTTATCCTTTTTAATCAGAAATTGATGCGCTGCCTTTTTCGCAGCCATCGAAAACCAAGCAGTCTCAGTTCAGAGCAGAGATACAGATACAGATCGAGGTAGAGAGATACAGTTAAAGTTAAAGATAAAGATACAGGTAGATACAGTGGCGACACTGGACCCTGGATGTCTCGCACTGTTCCTATTTGGCCCGCAACTAATTCCTAATTACAATTTCAATTAAATATTTATTTTAATTAAAAAGCCAACTCCAAATACACATCTCATTCATATCGGTTGCTTGGCAGGCACTGCGGCACTGAGAGAATTCTTTAGAATTTCATTGGAAAGCTAAGTTTAAGCTGAAGAAAACTTCGAAACAAACGGAAAAATGTGGGATAAATTAAATCAAGAGTAAAGCTTCATGAAATACTAGTTTTATTAATGTAAACTAGATATTTTCTGTTAATAATAAATCTTTTAAAAATGAAGAATACTCTTGGTATGAATATTTCTTTTAAATATTCAACAGAAGACCTCGTTTCTCTATTATTAACATGCTTATTGTATTTATTAAAGGATTAGTTGTGATATAAATTATATTAAGGAGCATTCTCCTTTATTTAAATTTCAACAATTTGTCCCTGTGTAACGCCCCGAGTGTGGCAGCCATGCGATTCTGGTGGCTTCCCTCCTGGAACCTCGACCTGCTTCATTAAATTTCATGAATCGCCCGCAGCGTTTCAGCCATATCCTGTGCATGTTGTTGATGGCTCTGCCCGCAAAGTGCCATGGGGTGAAGCCAAGGAGGCACGGGGACGAGTGAACAGGATCAAGGGTATACATATATCTCATCCACCATTGTTGTCTGCCCAAACATAACTCTCCGGTTCACACACGGCCACAGTCCGAGTCCGAGCCCGAGCCCGTATCTTGACCAAACCCGGGGAAGCCCCTGCCAACCCCTCGAAACAAAAAAATACAAAAAAGAGAAAGAGAAAGAGAAAGAGAAAGAAAACAAACCCCAAAAGCGAACCCCATGAACTGTTGTTTCAGCGAAAGCCACAAAAACTGTTGGCGCTTTTATTTATTTGCTATTGATTTCCACTGTCCCAGGACGCAATTTGTTTGCAATAAACTTCATAACAATAATTCATGTCCGCACAAATAAATAATTCATGGACCCAGCTCGAGTTCCAGATTCCATTCCCAGCGACCACAAATTCAGCCGCAGCCCAAGATTTCCCCCCAGCATTTTCGATAGATAATTCTGGCCTCCTCTCCGTGGGCTCTAATTGTGAGGGAACCCTGGCAGGACACCGACACCGGCCATAAAAGCGAGTTAATAAATCCAAGCGATTCGCCACTCTCGCAATGATAATAAAAACTCGGCGTTAAATTAAAAGGTGTTTCATCGGCAAAACAGGGGAGGCAGGAGCCAGAGCAGTCAGTGGAGCATGTAAGCGAGTCCGTCCTGCGATTCAATACATTCGATCAGGACTTGCTATTAAGGCAAGGACTCAACTGGCCAGGGGGATGAGTGATGGTCCCATGAATGATTCAGTGGGTTTGTCGTTAAGCAAAAGTGAGCGAAACTCCAGGTACAGTGGTTAGTGAATTAAGAAGAGGAATTAATTAAAGCGAAATTAAACCTGCAGGCAGTCATGATTTTTCCTGCTTAAATTATTTTTTGTTAGCCTGAAAAGCAATGTGATTTTAAGGTAAAAGAAAGTTCTTTCTCTTTTATATAGGCTAAAGGCCATCGAAGGGCAAAGCCCGAGGCACTTGTCCTGGCCAAACGCATTCCCAGCCACATTCATAGCCACATCCGCATTTACATTCACATTCCGCTGGCAAATTCGCAGGGATATGGATTACCAATTAGCATTTCCATTGGCCATTGGCTCGTTTTGTGTGCGGATTGTGGCGGGAGGCACGGCAAATTGAATTTCCCATTATCGTTTAAATGAAAATTCAGGCAGTGACACACACAGAGCGGGAGAGAGAGAGGGACCGAGGGAGAAGTGCAACTCTTTCGCTTGGCCCACGTGGCGTATGAGCAATGCCACATTACTCATACGACGCGTGCAACGCTTTGATTTCCCGCCATAAAACACAAAACTCTCTCTCTCTTTCTCTCTCTCTGTGTGTGCGGGGTCAGTGGGAATTGCGAATGAACGAGCTCGGACTCCGGCAAATATAATAAAAATCAAGGGAAAATAAAATATTTACACATGCTGGCAAATACACACACACAAATAAACACAAATAAAATATGGCCCAGCGAGTGAGGAAAAAGTCGAGGCAATTGAGAAAATGAATTTACTGTGTACGAAATGGTTAAGTAAAAGTTTGTTTGTGTATCGAAGCCAAGAGCAGTGACAGTGGTTACCTATAAATATCTCACTTGAATCGTTACTGATTTACAGCATTTAAATCTATGAACATATTGAAAGGAAACCCATGAGTTGAGGGTAAGGAAAATCCATTTTCCACCTGCTATATTTCTATATATTTCTTAAAAATGCAAAACTTTAGACCACTGTTTCTTCCACATTTCGGCCAGCTGCAGAAGTGCGGCTCTCCTTTGGCCCATGTCCTGTGAGCCTGTGCCTGATGTTTGACTGTTTGCCGAGGACCTCCCTGGACGTTCCGTCTGACAAGAGCTGATTGAGGAAATGCGCATCAGGCGCACTGAGCCACTGCCAATAAACTATGTGGACTTTACCGCTCTTCCTTCTCAGATATATATATTTATATATATATCTATATATTGATCTCTGTAGCAAAAGGGGGGGGAAAACGGGAAATCCTATAAATATGCCATTTGAAAGATAATGCAGCAATAACAAACGGGGACGTAGGGGCAAGGGGAAGGCTTGGAGGAAAAGCCAAAGCCAACTGCAGGATGGAGAAAAGATAAATAGGCAGCAGTAGGCAAACAAGATGGGTAAACAAACGTTGGAAAATGGGGTGAAAATTGGGATGCACTGGGGTTATTATAAACCTAAATTGTAATAATTTTTAGGAAATTATAATTAGGAATGAAAAACGAAATAAGAAAATTAAAATATGGCCAGAAATGTCTTAAAACCAGTTACTCTCTTAAGCTCTGAAAAGGTTATTTCTTGTTTATAATACAAAAATCTTCTCCATGTAATTTCTGTCAGTGTACTGGCTGCATTTGCTGGCTTTCGAGTCAAATGGGTAAACAAGCCAGTACACACACACACACACGAGGGCGCCAAAGGCGGCAAAACGCATTTGGAAAACGCAATGAGAGACAGCCAGTGGAAGGAGCAAAAGGACTCTCGCTAACACACAGACATACACACACACGGAGGGACGACAGGAGTCGCATAAAAATGCCAACTGTCCGCTTGTGTGACTGAGCCTGTCAGCAGGATGCCAGGACACACTAGGACCAGCTCACAGGAGCCTCAATCTCTGAGACACAGGAAAATAGATAGATTTCGTAGCGGCGACAAAACATACTGTAAAAGGAAAAAATTAGAAAGGACAAAATCAAAGACATGCACAGGGAGAAAAGTGTGCCTTCTAAATCAATTTTAAAGCAAAAATTACAAAGAATATATGCTATATAAAACTACAACTAACTTGTAGCAAATCCTTTAGCAATAATATATTTTCTAAATACATTCAGTCTCAGTAATTTGTTACGGTGTACAAATAGCAAATAGTTGGCCTGCTTGAGAACTTGTAACGTGTTTTATGGGTTTTATAGGTAGTGATGAAGGCGGTAAAAAGAGCAAGGAGGAAATTGTTGGAAGGATCAGGACGGGGTCAGTGGGCAGCGACCGGGGCAATATTGTGGATTTTTATTTCGTTGACTGTTTGCTAGATTAAATTTACTACATTTGGAATTGAATAACTAAAGCTCCCGGAGGATCATCTTCATTTTGTATTTATCCAGAATGAATGGTAAACGACAGTTGGAATAACACACACACACACACAATAAGGAGCAGGAGCAGGAGCTGGAAGAGGGAATGCCAGCTAGAAGCCGGGCAAAATATTGCACAAGGACATGCACACATACGAAAACAATCAGTAATGTAATAGAGATATAGTGAGAGAGAGAGAGAGAGTCCTCCTCGGCAGGACAACAACGCCTGCAAATGCCGGAGCTCCCGGACGAAGGACGAAACGAAGCCATTACAGTTGCCAGCGGCATTTTGCAGGAAACAGCTTGACAAGCCGTTGAAATTTATATTGAAAGATGTTTCGTAGCTCTGTCGGCAGGATTAAGTAACTGCTCCTGCTCCTGTCATGTCCTTATTCCTTCTCCTCCTCTCTCTTTTTTTTTTGGTCCCTTTTGCGGTGCATAATTCATCTAAAAATGAAATCATTGCATATGCATGGCTCCTCCCTTTCAACTCTAACGAATCAATACCAAAAACGATAATATTGGGTAAGAAAAAAGAACGTGTGTGTAAAAGGACACGGGATCTATGGCAGGATAAGGGATAAAATATGCAAGATAGTATAACATATTCCATGAATACCAAAGCTCAGTTCAGATGCACAAATAATTTTTGGGGACATTTAGGCAAAGGGGAAGAACACAATTTTGATTAGAAAACGAAAATATATAAATTATATATTGAATATGGAATATATATTATAACTACTACAAGTATTTTTATATTTATTAATTTTATAATTAAAAATAAGCAACAGACTTAGAGTCTGGTGAAAGTTTCAATTAATTAATTAATTTTACCTAATATATAAAACACCTGCAACCCACGGAAAACCTTGGTTCTCATGCTATATAAATGCTGATTTTTCCTCACCGATAAACCCAACTTACGGATGTTAATCAAGGACATAAAAAGTGCTCCACACAAAGCGCTTTTCCCACCTCCCCCCAAAAGAAAATGTTGAATTAGCACACAAAAAACGTGCAAAAAACAAGAACTCTGATAAGAAATATGCAAAAAGAGAGCAAAATGGCAGTCATTTCGCTGACGGAAAGGGGTAATATACACTACACAAAAAAATATATACAAAAGGAGAGGGAAAAATGAAGGAAATGCGAGGGAAAGCCAAGGATGAAAATGCTTCCTTGGCAGGTATGAATAAACATAAAAGCATTTTCGTTGGGCCTTTTTATCGCGTAAACGCATCAAAAAATTCAATTGTATTTAATACACCCTTATACACACACACACTCACACACACACTCGCACACCCAATCGATTGAGGACGAGGCACACACAAAAGAAGCAACAGAATGTGTGTGATTGGGTCATAAAAGCGAATATTACGCATACGCCCCATCATCCGCCGCAAGGCAAAACCGGGGCCCAGTTAAGCTTAGCCAAAAAGCCAATTTGATTAACAAAAAGAAAAAAAAGGGAAAGCCATGAAGATGATCTCCATAATGATGATGATGAGCTCAAACTCAACTTCTTACAATCTCTGCCTGAAAGTGCATTTTTTTTGGGAGGTCACCTTCTCTCCGGGGGGGTCAAAATTGCATTTGAATATAAATCAAAAATATATATATAACCCAAAAAAACCCCAGGAGTCGAAGCTCAATTAAAAAAGAAGACTAAGCCGAACTCCCAGACAGTTGCACTCAAAATATTAGTTTATTTTTGAATATTTTCTATATTCATAAGCCCTGCCTTGGGTACAGAAAAATAATCTTATGGTTAGAAATTATTTCACTGTCTGTAACTGTTTCAGGAATATGTATAAACTATTCAATTTTGCATTGCCTTGCTTTATTTTTTGTTGGCATATTGCAAGGATATTCTGGCAACAATGCATTTCGGTAAATAATATTTCATTCAAGGAATTAGGCAAATAGGCTTTCTTCTTTGGGGTCTTTGTGTGTGCTGTGCCGGATTGGGGGATTACAATTGGAATTAGGATTGGGTTTTGGGATTTGGACTTTGCTTCGAACACAGATTCAGATTCAGATTGAACTTTGGGCGTGGGCCTGGTCCTGGCCTGGTTTCCGCTTCCGTTTCCGCTTCGCTGGCTCGCTCTACACGTGTTAAGTGTTACCAAAAACTCTAGCTCACCTGGCGCGGAAAGTTGCCTCCTTGCTACCTTTATTTTTTGTATTTCTGGTTTTCTCTTCCCTCGTTTTTTTGTTGGCCGGTCAAGCGACCTACGTTAAGTGTCAAACACATTTTACTTGGCAATTTCTTGGGTCGTTCGCTGTGGCTTTTCCCTCTTTCCCCCGACTGGCACACAGTCAGCCACCTTTTCCCCAGGGGCGGCTAATGCTCTTGTGTCTCATGTCGTAGGCGTTGCCAACTCTAATGAAATGATTCATTTCCGGTTTCCGCTCGGCAGCTGTGCGAGTGTCTGTGTGTGTGCCTGGGTGTTCACACTTGACACTTTCTTTCCGCTCTGGTTTTTCGTGTGTGTACGTGTGGCTCTCGTCCTCGTCCTCGTCCACGTCCTTTATCCACGCTCCTTGCTTCGTTGGCTTTCACGTTGGCCACGTTGATAAATTTGTGTAAATTCGTTTTAGCCAATTTCCACACACACACACAGAGGCGAGAGCTAATGTCCTTGGGGAGTTGGGAATTCGGCAGCATTCTCACCTTTTTTTATATCCTTTTTTCGACTTGCGGTTTGCCTATCACGTGTTTTAGGTAAAACCAAAAAAAAGAGGGAAAGACAAACGATCGGGAATAAATTTGCAGATAAGTTCATGGCGCCAGCGAATTGCCATGTTAATATTTTATTGGCAACTGTTTAGGCCAACTGGTTAAAGCAATTAACTGCTTAGGTTTGGCTTTGATACGCTTAAATAAATAATGCGGCAGGTAGTTAGGGATATATTTAAGGGTGTTTAATTGTGTAAGAAGAAGTATTTAAATGGTGAGCTATTGGGATTTATTTATTATTATTTATTTTAATTTCTCTGAGCTAAAGGTTAATAGTTATTTTGTAGAACTGTTCAAACAGTTTACACTTTGTTGTTCATTTAATGTTACTTAAATATATTATATTACTAAAGATTGTAAGTATTTTCTATTGTTGTTATAGTTAAAGAACTCTAGAAAATATCATTTACAAAGCTTTGTTTACACTTCTTCTTTAATATTTATTTCATACATAATTTTTTACAATTTATTGTATATATTTTTCTACTACTTATTTGTCCCAAACTTAAATATATATCTTTTAAACTGTTTAAACTGGGAAAATATAATTTTTTGTGCTAGTTTTGCACTTTTTTATAATATTTCCTGCTCTCATGTTTCATTTTCATTTATTTTACATATTTTGCAACTATTTTTTGTGCTAAACTTGAAGCACATCCTTTGGGTGCATTCTCTATTGATATCCCTGTGGTTGCCGCGAAACTGCAGCAAATTGTCTCGTGTTTAAATAATTTCTGGACCATTTTTTTCCCCTAGCTCTTGTTTGGGGTTTGATCTCTACTTTTTTTCTCTCTCTCCCAGTTCTCAGTTTTTCTTTTCTTCTTTTCCCCGATATATATATGTATATATATATATATTTTTTTTTTTTTGGGGAAAACGCTTGGTGCTGCGGTTTCATCTGCAGCCGACAGGAGGCTAGAGGCGCCTCTCTTGGTCAGTGCCTGGCCACCCCCCTTTTGTGCCTCGGTCACATGTTTCATGCCAGTTACAGTGGATTGGCAGGGGCGTAGACTAGCGAGGGGGGCGTTCTACACAGAGCTGAAATGTTGCCACAATACAAGGAGTTTCTTGTAATTACAGAGAGGTTAGGTAAGCTAGAAATTCTATTTGGGACAAGATTCACTTTAATTATTATTTTCTTAGTTTCTCCCTAGGGAGGGTTCCTTATTTCGTTCAGTGTAACTGAACTGGTGGCGCTCATAACTTATGCCCGAGGCCCACACCCCATGTTTCGTTACCAAAAAATGGCAAATGGCGGGCCGAAGTAGCGCATTTGTTACCACAGCCCATGTTGTCACACACACACACAGAGAGAAAGAGGGCCAGGGGGTTGAGCCACCGCATCCCCCTACCCCTCTCCCTTGGCTGCAACATCCTGGGGCGTCAGTTTTGAAACATTTACTTTATGTTGTTCACAGGAAATTAGATTTTTTTTTTCTTCTCTGCCGCCGCCCATTTCCTCCATTTGTTTTCGCCGCTGCAAGGAGGGGGCGGCAGTGTGACCAGCCCCGTCCGCCGTGGCCAGTGTTGGGCAGCGCATTTAGTTTTTATAGCCAACTTGTCAATGACAACGGCAGTGGCCATGGCGGAGTGGCTGCCGGGGCAGGAACCATGTCCTTGCGGACAGGAAACAAGCTCATTGCGGAAACAGCTTTTTAGCCATAACAAGCCGCACACCAGCACACACACACACACACACACACACACACACAGAGTACTAACACTACGTGGAGCTGCCAACTTGTTTGCCATGCTAATTTATTTATAGACGGAATTGGCACTGGGGTGAGGCGAAGTCCTTGTTTTTTTTTGTTTTTTTTTTGGCATACTTTCTTCTCTTCTGCTCTGGCTTTATTTTTTGTAAGTCCTGCCAGGCTTTCGTGTAAATTTCCGCCGCAGACGACAAATTGCATACGTGCCACGCCCACCTGGTATGCCCCTCGGTGCCTGCTGACTGCGTCTTTAATTCGATTTCGAGCTGTGCAAACAAATCATTTAATGCCCGCCAAACTCATTTGTGCAAACATATTTGGGTCATTCCGGCAGCAGGAGCAGGAGCAGGAGCAGGAGCAGGAGCAGGAGCTGCTCGTCCTGACCATGTAAAAACCGTGAAAAAATGTAACCGCGACTACGGGGGGAGGAGGGAAACCATTTCACTCTTTCCCAAAAAATTTCGCCCCCTCGAATTCCTCCATGGAAACACTGCAAACCGTTTTCATTTGGTATGAAAAAAGGGGTATGCTGTTTATTCATTGGAAACATGGAAGTGAAAAGGTTAATTTCAAGAATTTTAGTATATATTTATTTCAATATTTCATAAATTATATTTCACAAATAAACTAAGCGAACTAAGAATTTAAATAGAATTTATTTCGATATTAATTGAAATAGAAAGGTTTTCAAATATATCAAGAAAAGAAATGAAACCCTTGCAGTTGCAATTGAATTATAGGATCGAACCGGAAAGAAATCATAAGCTAAATATATTTGTGTTCTTTAAATCGATTCTTTTAATCGATATTTTTATAAAACAATTTTTCTCGATAAATCGAAGTTTAAAAACTTCAAAACTCGGCCAAACAAGCATCAATTTCAATTCGGAAAGCTGTTCTATGCTCGATTTTATTAGCTTAACAAAACTGCATACTCAATTTAAAATGTAAAATTTTGGCCAATTTTTGAAAATTTTAATGATGTAACCCCTTTCCTTTTTTTTAAAAAAATGGAAATTTTTCGAAAAATTTTTTTTGTTGCCGTAGATGGCTAGATCGATTCGGCTGTCGATGCTGATCAAGAATATATATGGTTTATAGGGTCGGAAATGACTCCTAAATTTAATATTTAAAAAAATTACATTTTTGGCCAATTTTTGCAAATTTTAATGATGTAACCCCTTTCCTTTTTTTGCAAAAATTGAAAATTTTTGAAAATTTTATTTTTTTGTCGGAGATGGCTAGATCGATTCAGTTTTTGATGCTGATCAAGAATATATATGGTTTATAGGGTCGGAAATGACTCCTTCACATCGTTTCCAGTTTCTGACTACAAATTCTAGCACCAGTTTCTCTGATAAACATCTTTTGAAAATACTCTTAATGTTATTTAACAAAAATGTTATAAATGAAATATTTAATAGGCAAAAGAGGGTTATTCAATGGTCGAAATATTGACCCTGTTTCCCTTGTTATTTCACTCTTTTCTCTTATTTTTCTTGCCTTTTTGTTTAAATCCTCTGATGGACAGCTGGCCCCCATAGGCGCACGTGCCTCGCCAGGATCCTTGCTCGCCTCATGCCTCGGCTCCTGCTCCTGCTCCTCCTCCTGTTCCTGCTCCTGCTCCTGCTCCTGTCCAACTGCAGCTCGTTGGTAGGACATGATAAGTAGCATAACCATTAAAATCAAAAGCAGAGCGAAAGCAACGCCAGTTTGCAAATGGAACGCGGGCCACTTTGCTTAATGTTCGTTCGCCCGTTCGTTCGGTTCGGTAAAAGCATCGCGTGTCCGTGTCCGTGTCCGTGTCCGTGTCGGTGTCCCCACCTCGGGAAAAAGGCAGGGGAAAAAAAAAGAGGCAACCACGAAACCAACCATGCCGCCCAGGACACCAGTATTCCAACCAGCAAACTCAACTCAAACCCAGGGACATGCATTCATTTCTGAATGGATTCACGGAATGTCGACGCAGTGGCAGTGGATCAGGTGGAGCCTGAATGGAGATTGGTTGTCCTGTTGCCAGGAGCATCATCCCAAAGGACACACGCACACTGCGCGGGCGGTGGAGTGGCATGGGTTAATGGGTGAATGTCGCGCAGCGGGAACAAATTGTGTGAATTAACCCATTTATAGGTGCGGCTCATTTCCCCCTAAGCCCCCATTTGCTTTGGCATTTCATTCATGCAATTGCACTGCTATTTAAAAACATATAAATGAAAGGATTACAGGAAAGTTAATCGCCGAGAGTTGTGGCTTTTGTTTGTTAATATTTTATATTTATTTATAATACTTATATCTTAGAAGCTAAAGTTTGCTGCTAAGCTATAGGTTTTAAAAACCTCAAGCAGCAATTCTCGATTTTCTCCTACCTCGCTTTTCCACAACATCCTTCTTTACTCGTTGCTCATTCATTTTCCACAAGGAAAATTTCATTTCAATTTGTAAAACGTTCTTCTTTGTCGTCGTCGTCGCTGTGGTTAAATTTCATATTTTTTAAGGGGCGCCCCAGTCGAAACTGTTGCCACGCCATGACAGCTGTTGCCGGACAGGCAGGCAGGCAGGCAGCCCGCTTTTCTCCATTTCTCCGATTTTCCTTTACCCCTGCTCCCCCCCAACCAACTACGAACAAATGAAAAGCAATTTACGCCGAGGTAAAGGTACGAGAGAGAGAGAACAGCGGAAAATGCGATGGGGCCAAGTGAATCAAGGTACGGGAATCGCTCAAAAGCATTCAGCGCGAATGCCGCCATTCATGCGAATGACCAACAGCAGGTGCCACACCCCCTGAAGCATGCCCTCCCCCACTTGACCCTTAACCCTTTTTCAACAACAACAAGAACAGCATTGGAATCTTTCTAAGTTACTTTAATGGACGTCGACGGCGGTGACGGTGGCTGTGGCAAAACCGACATTTTTGAATATTAAAATTCTCGCCCTCGAAATGAGTATTCTTTGAGCGACAGCGACAGCTTTCCAGCTAGGAAAAGGTTGGCCCTGTGGCTCAGCCATAAATAAGAACATTTTCTTAAGCGAATTTCCCGCAAAAAAAAAGAAGAGAAAAACTTTGCCGCCACATTCGCTGAAGCGCGAGTCCTTCTTCCTCGTGGCTTTTCCAAAAAGGCAAAATGAGAGGAAGGGAAATGCGGTTGTGCACCTTTTGTTGGCCTCCGTCCGGAATTTATAAATATATATATTTTATTTTATTTCACATTTCGCTGCTGCCATTTTAATATACAATATTATGTCTTGGCCCCTGTTTTGCGTAAATTTTCCTTCATTTTTCTTTGAAAAGGAGGAAAATGGAGAAGGAGGGAGAGTGAGCGGAAGAATGACACGTTTCGCGCTATGAAAATTTATGGAAATTAAAGAAAGTTTCGTGTTTTGTCGATAATCGAATGGAAAATGCAAATGTTTTCTGGACTTATGACTGGTTATTATCGTCTGGTTATTTTCCAGGACTCTCGTCGAGGATATTTTAAAGGTTGTACT
This sequence comes from Drosophila bunnanda, assembly GCA_035046265.1. Lineage (NCBI taxonomy): Eukaryota > Metazoa > Arthropoda > Insecta > Diptera > Drosophilidae > Drosophila > Drosophila bunnanda. Next base: position 2,437,232 of record JAWNOB010000017.1, read on the forward strand.
TGAGATGGGATTAAGTTGCAAAGTCTGAATAATAACTACTGGTTGTGCCATCCACAGGTTCATTTTTTGCTGTCCATCTTTAACCCCACATTGTCTCACATTTATTGATTTTCATCTGCTGGCATTTCCTTTCGTCCTTACCTGTCCTTGTTTTCCCTCTCCCTCCTCTCGATGTGTGTGTGTGTGTTGTGTGTGCTATGTGCTATGCAGCATATCCCTATCAACTATGCTACTTATGCTGCTTGAACAGCTTTTCTAGATGTTCTCTGTCATATTTGCTGCAAAATGCTCGCTCACAACTTATTCCGCTTGGTCATGCGGCAGTTAAAGCTGCCTTTCCCTTGCCATTTTCCGCTTTTCCACTTCTCCGTCCTCCATCCACCTTCGAGTGGCATTCTGCGAGAATCCTGTCATCTTTTACGCATTCATTTGCAACGCCTTTTAGTTAGTCCAGTGCGTGTCCCGTTGCCGAGGCGCCTTCATCACATTTCCCATTTTCCAAGCACCGGCACACTGGTGCATAAGGGGTTTTCCATTCTTCTTAACTTTTGGCAATTAGTAGAGAGCTTTAAAAGTTTAATGGGAATTTAAAAAAAAAACATATATCCCATGATAGGAACCTTTTTATACAGGGTACTTGCAGGGAATTATATAATTCGTCAGAAGCTTGCAAGACAGTGAAGGAGTCATTTTCGACCTTATAAATCATATATATTCTTGATCAGCATCAACAGGAGAGTCGATCTAGCCATCTCCGACAAAAAAACAAAATTTTCAAAAATTTTCCATTTTTTCAAAAAAAGGAAAGGGGTTACATCATTAAAATTTTTAAAAAGTGGCCAAAAATGGATTTTTTTTAAATATTAAATTTAGGAGTCATTTCCGACCCTATAAACCATATATATTCTTGATCAGCATCGATCTAGCCACCTCCGGATAAAATAAAAATTTTTCAAAAATTTTCCATTTTTTTAAAAAAAAGGAAAGGGGTTACATCATTAAAATTTTCAAAAATTTGCAAAAATTTGAATTTTTTTTACATTTAAAACTGAGTATGCAGATTTGTTAATCTAGCAAAAACTAACTTGAAAAAGCTTTCCGAAATTAATTTAATGCTATTTTGGCGAAGTTATGAGTTTTTTAAGACATTGATTTATCGAATAAATTGTCCCATAAAAATATTGATAATTATCGATTCAAACATTAAGGGGTTTTCAGCTCAAGAAAATGTTATTAAATGTGTAAAAATATTTAATGCTTTCGAATATATAAATTCAATATTGACAATATAAAATCAAAGTTTAAGAATTGCTAAATATCGCTGCTGTTAACTGAATTCCTGTTCAAGAACATGTTATCAAAACTATTTTATGCTATCGAAAATATCGATAAATATTAAAAAAAAAAACATTTAAGAACCTCGAAATATCGCTCTTGCTCCACTATGCTTCAGACTGGTAACCCAACTCCAACTCGAGAACTCCGTCCCTATTGCGTTGCTCCACACCCCCCACTCACCCCTCCTGGCACAGCCAAACCCACACCCACACCCTCCACCCTCCCCCATCCCTTTACGGACGCCTCTGCCTTCGTCTCATTTCATTTCGTTCCATTTTGTTTTAATAAATTAAAATGTCAACTTGATAAATGAAGGTTTCGTGGCGGCATTTTTGAAGTGGCATCTCCGCTTCCGCATCCGCAAGCCCAAACTCACGCACTGGCACACTCGCTTACACACACACACATACTCGTCGGACAGTGGCGAGTGTCCTTTGTGTCCGAATCGGGTCCGAAAGGACCCCCAGTAAATTATGTTGTTGTTAGTTTCACTTCATCTGCGAATGGCAAAAGGAGCTGCTCCCGCTGGGTGTCCTGCGGTTGCGTCTAAGTGGTTATGAGTTAATTTTATTTATTTATTTATATTTTATTGTTATCATCTATTTCACTTTTTGTCCAGTGGCACACAGTAAGTGCGCATTATTTTATTTGCCAGAGAAAAGCATATGCGAGTCCCCTAGAATTTTATGGAGCGTTATAGCTTCGGGGAAGGAAGGAAATGAGGCAGGAGGAAGGATCCCATAAATTCTGTTTTCCTTTTCTCGCCAAACTGTAACCGAAACCGAAAAACCGAAAAGACATTTCCTGTCTCTCATTAAATTTGTCTACGCATTCATTTGTCAGCAAGTCGTAAAAAGCCAGAAAAAAAAGCGAAGGCAAGAAAGGCGAAGGATTTTTATTTTTAGGCCGTGTCCTTTTTTTTATTGTTTCCCATCCGGACACCTGTTTCTTTTTCTTAGCCAGCTTTGGCTACGAGTTTTCCCTCCTCTGGCAGCCCGGGGCTTATCAGTCAGTCAATGCCCGGGCATCAATTCATCCATCTGGGCCCCGTTGTCCTTGTTTCGTTTCTCTATTCGATCAAGGACGAGCGTAATGTGGATTGATAGATGCAGAGGGAATGACAAATTGCAGGCAGAAATGTGAGAGGCAACGATGGCCTAATCAACATGTTGGGATTTCAGTTTAAAGCCAACTCCTGATGTCTAGACGGGGCTATTTATTATAATAAATTAGGGCGAGCTTAGGAGAACAATACAGATATTTATAGCTAAAGGAATGTGTATCTATATAGCAAATCCTTTGAGTTTGTGCGCACTTTTGTTGATTACAAGTTGCAATATTTTTCATATGCACACCCTCAGTCAACTTCAATCAAGCAGAGTTTAAGTCCGGATTTTATGCTCCCCCTGTTTTTTATTTTAGCTAAACTTTTGTTTTATATCCGTTTCATTTTTATTTGTATTTTGTATTCTGTATTTTTTTTGTTTTATGTTTTATGCTTTATGCCTTGTGTTGGGGGGACAATGGCCGAGGAGAGTTCAGAATATCGGTGGCAGGTGGTCCTGTCCTGTCCTGTCCCGTCCTGTCCCGGCTGCTGCTTGTTAATGTCCCTTTTTGGCCAGGACTTTGTGCTGGACAGTCCCCGAAGCAGGGACATAAAGGACGAACGACGGCGAGTCACCTGAATGACCCCAGGGAGATGTCACAGGAAACATTTGCCATTTCTTCCGGTCTTGTGTCAAATGCTGGCATTAATTGTTAAAAACAAAAGGCACGAGAGAAGGGAAAGCACAGAGAAAGCGAGAAACGATCGCTGGGGAAATGTCTTACTCTCTTTTCCTCTAGTTCGGGGTATTTCCGTCTTTGCAACAAATCAACAAAAAACTTGACTTTAAATAAATGCACCGCCAATCCACTTGGATGAGCTCGAATTGCACAAGGAGCTGGAGTTGGAGTTGGCGTCGTCCGCCCACCAAAGTTTGTGTATTAAATTAAAACGCTCAGCGGCAAAACTTTGCCCCAAAACACACGCACACCCACAGCCAGCCACCCACTTTCGTACCCCGTGGCCAACCTGGCGTATGCGCAATGTCGAAGGCAAAGGCAGTGGGCTAGGAAACCAGACCCGTCTCCGCCTGGGAAGGGAGCAACTTTTGCACCTTTGCCGGCACTTTCAGCGTAAATCGTTTGCTGGCCTTTTTTGCAAGAAAACACTGCGAGAAACTGGGCAAGGATTTAGCAAATATTTCAAATAATTTATTAAGCCTTCTCTTTGATTTATAATATTTTTAAACATATACATATATAATTTAATAGATTATTTCGATGATGTTCTCCCATGGTCTCCTTGAAGAGTTTCCCTCATTTCTTCACTGTCACTTCCTGGCAAGTCCTTTTCGCATTGCAACTGTTATTAGCTTGGGCAGGAGTGGGCGGCAGCAGGTTTAGGAGCAGGAGCAGCTGCTACTGCTCCTTTGGTCCTTGTGCGGCGTCTCTGAAGTGCAACTGCAACGGCAGCCTACATCGAAATCCCAAAACAAAACTTTTTCCGGCTGCCACGCGGTTAGTTTCGGGGGAGAGGGGTGGAAATTTTCGGTGAGAAGAAGCTTGGAAAAATTCGAAACCCAACAAGAAAAAAAGGAGGTAAGAGGAAAATACTTTGGGGAAAACACAGGCAGACGGACTTCGAATGGGGGATAGATAATGTCTTGCAAGAAGGTACTTATATGGCCAGGTATTTTCCACACATTTATTTCTCTTTTCAAATAATTCGATTAAAGGAAAAGTTCAGCTGGGAAAATGTGTTTATATTATTATGATGGTAATTAAGGAAAGGAAATAAAGAATGTTTCTAATAGTTTTGTAGGTGTTAATAATTATGTATAATATATCATAGTATAATAGTGTATTAAAACTATTTCTTATGTCTTTTTTATTATTATTAAATTTGTAAAAGTTTACTAAATCATTTTGCTATGCTTTTTAATTATTCATAAATTTCATGAGTCATAAAATAAACGTGATTTATTTATAATGCCTCGTTTTTTACCATAAACATTATACTTAATATGCATTACAGACCTTTCAAATTAGCTTTTAGTCAAAGTTGAATTCAACTATTAATCAACGTGGAATTAGGTTTGTACTCTTTACCATATATACATTAATTTTTTGCCCATGTCAGATATCAGATTTATGGCCCGCCTTTTTTAACGGGTTAATTTTCATTCAATTTTCAACTAAATCTTGTTTATTAAGCCTTAAAAAAGCAAGCGCAGCGGGAGAGTGAGAGTTTTAAATTAATTATTTATGCGCTTATGTTGGGCCAAATGTAATACAACAACAATGAGCAGAGCCAAAAGCCGTGCAGACATGAAAGGCTCACAGAAAATTGGCCAACAAAATATCAATTTTATGAAAATCAAACACACAAAAATAACGCAATTAGCGGCTCGAATTTGGGGGTGAGTCCTGGGAGGGTCCTGGCAGGGTCCTGGCAGGGTTATGCCGGAGCAATCATAAATTGTTCCATGCGCTCTCTGGCTGCCGCCTGGCTTTATGAGTTTTTCGTTTTAATTTCCTCTTGTTAATGGGAAAAGCTCACTCTCACTCACATAATAAATATGAATTTGATACGAAAAATGCAATTAAAATGTACGAGCAAAAGTCTTGGCTCTATATAGTATATATGTATATATATATGTATATATGTACAGTGACATGGGGCTGGGAAGCCATTCATGCAAAACATCAAAAGCCTTCCTGCTTCGTCCTTCGGTCTTTGCGCGTTTTCTTTTTTTTTTTTTTGTTGCTTTCTTTTTTTGTTGTATTATTTTCCTCTTATTTTTCCCGGTTGCCTTTGCAATTTTTCATTGCATACTTTGGGGTCGCCTTTCCCCGAGTGGCAAGAAAGTTGCAAGAATTTTTCAATCGAAATACAAATGAAATTATACGTATGCCGTATGAGAGGGGCCGCTTTAAGTGAGTTTTCCTTCATTAGCAGTGGAAATGGCAGCGAGAGAGCTAAGCCAAACAAGTGACAGGAGGTGGAGTATATATATATATCAAGATATATATGTACTATATGGAGAAAAGGAGCCAAGCCTTCGAAAGGCCAAGAAAAATAAAGCAAAATTGTTGCCACCACTTCAAAAGCAATGCAAAAACTGCCTCGAGGGAAAAACAAAGCACAAAAAAAAAGAGGACAGAAAAGTAGCAGCAGCAGGAAAAACAGTCAGGAAAAATTGTAGGCTTAAAACAATGATAGATCTGGACATACCCTGTAGTCAAGGCAGACTTGTTTCCATAGAGTATTGAGAAGCTTTCTTTCACTTCTCTAAAAACTTAAAAAGCTTAAAATTTCCCTTAGGTTATATTGCTTGAATGTTACTGATATACCCTTCTTTCCCCAGGGTATTCACACAGCTAAAAAAAAGACAACAAGAGTGGTTAGTAGTTGCTAGAATCTGCGCTTGACTTTGACTTCAATTCAACGCCTTCGAAATTGCCTCGGCGACAGGCTCCTTGGTTGCTTTCTTTACTTCAACCTCCCTTTATCCAACTATTTTTCCTCCCTTTTTTCCCGACAACTTGCCCATCCCTGCCCATTTTCTTTATTATTTTGCATTGTTGTTACCACTTCCGGTTTGCCAGCCCCCCGTTTTTTTGCATTGTGACAAAACTTATACGCGACTTGCTGCTGTTTGTAAACATTTCGGGGACAAGGACACAAGGAAGCAACAGCCTGGGAAAGTCAGGGATCAGGTTTCTAGGGTCTCTAGGATCAGGGATCAGGTTTCTCAGATTTTCCTCTGTGATTTTTCCTGCACATGCGATTTCCTTATTGTTGCCATTATGTGATTCACAAAAAAAGAAAAAAACTGCAGCGATATGGTATAAGGAGTTCTTGAGGCCACGTTTTTCCTGGGACATCCGCCAGGAAGGCATCGAAGAAAGCCACTTCCGACTTCGGCGGCTCCTTCAGATGGATTCTCAAGTGCAGGCGGAAGTGGGCGGGGCGGGGCGGGGCTCGGGCAAGTTTAAAGGCCCAAAGCCCCATAGCGGCATTGTTAAGAACCTGTTGTTGTTGTTGTTGCTGGTGTTACCATTTTTATTAGCCACAATCAATCCGCTTAAGCAGGACGACAAAGGAGAGAGAGGTAGGACCTTAAGAAGCACAAAGGAAAAGTACGGCAAAGAAAAGGTAGAAGAAAGAGAGAGTGAAGAAATGAAGGAAGTCGTCGATAAACGGAAAACGGAAAACGGGGACCCCCTTTTCTTTTTCTTTTTCTTTTGCTGTTTTTTATTTTTGTATTTTTTTGTCACTCGAGGAAAAGCCCCTCACAACAATGGCGAAAATGAATGGAAAACGCTGTACAAATGACTGGGAAATCTGATACAACAATATGGCCTGGCCGATGTTCAGTAATCCGGGTAATCAGTAATCCGTAATCAGTAATCGGTGAATCGGATGAGCCGCGAAGACCATTATTTTTTAAGGATATTGTAGAGTGGAGAGCGGTGTGTCCCTGTTGTGTCCCCCTAAATATTAAATATTTCGCAACGAAGAGGATAATTTAAGGGAATCGGATGGCCAAAAGTTAATGCAGAATCGATCAGGGACACACATGTGGCGTATCCTCGTGTATCCTGGCCATCAATTCAGTGCCTGCTAAGAGGCCTGCCATTGAAATCGTTGCATTGAACACCAAATGGCCATTATGTGAGCTGAGCCGGGGCTGAGCTGTGTGCTATGCTGTGTCACTTGATTTGTGGAGGCTGGGAGAACGTGATTCGTGACTCGTGAGCCGTGATTTACATGGACACGTTCGGGAAAAGGGAAAACAAGGAACATCGGCGATTAATTTCCCATGAATCCTGACAAGAACAAGGTGCTTAGATGCGGCAATTTATAGGCCCAGTCTAAACCTTAATCTATATTTAATGTCTATGGTATAGAGTTTATATTTTCTTTATTTAAATTATAATTCATATACCATATATTTTCCTTATAAAAATATCTGTTAGCTATCCCCTTTTTATTTTGTAAATAAATTCGCTTACATTCCTGCAGCATTTATGTTTGCTGTTTGCATATGCATTTAGCTTCGTTAGTCTGAGCCGCTTTCGGCCCGCTTTTCCTGCCGCGCGCTTTTCCAGCTATTTGCCAGCCCCCGTTTTCGCGAGGGCTTAATTGTCGCAGTGCACAGGGGGAAGGCGGGGCGGGGAAAACTCAACACAAACCCTTTTTTGCCGCCCCCTTTTTTGGCCATTTTTCACGTCCCCCTCGGCAGCGGAAATCGTCCCGAAAATTGTACCCGCCGTCGTCCTCGTCGTCGTCGTCGTTGGCTTTCAATGAAATTTCGTAGAGCATTTTTGTGCACAAGGAAATGATCATCTCCCCTTCCATACAGACTTTTCGGGGGATGACACTTGGTAGATACCCTGGAATCAGGTGGGTTGTAGCCAGTGTAATCTCTGTGGGTGCCGAGATACCCTCGAGACGGAAAAGAGAGAGAGTTCTACTCCCAGGAACTGGTATTAAAAGTTGTGCCAACCATGGAAACAAAAAACAAAAAAGAGAGTAGAGGATCAGGACAAATGTTTTCCGCTCTTTCGCTGATAAAAATTGCATGCATGGTTACACCGGAAAAAATAGTTAATAAATTCTAAATGAGAAGAAAGAAACCCAAAAGGAAATATCTAATAAAATTCCGATTTTAATCAAGGAAAGGAGCTTTGAATAAGTTTAATTTATGGCAAGTTGATCCTTACCTTCTCTATAGAAACCTTAGATTTTTTACTAACTAATTTCTGTGTTAGAAATGTAACCCATTTCCTTGCAGTGTACCGTCTGTCTGCTGCTCGAGAAAATATGGCGCAATAAAGTTTGGCGCTCTCGCGACATGAGCGCATTTTTGAAGGCTCCTGTTGAGTTTTTGTGTGTGCAGACAGGGAAAAGGATGGAAAGTGGGTGCAGACTGTGTGGAAAACTCCCACAGAGTGGGGCGGTGGAAAATGTGTGGAACTTTTGGTGGGATGCATGCCGTTTCTATCTGCTGCCAAAATTTTTAATTTCGAATTGCGCCCGAGGCCATTTCAAGTCAACACGACCACGGAAAATGTATATACACTCGCTGACTATATGCTTTTCCATTTTCTTTTGTGTTTTTTTTTTTCTGTGTGTAACCTGAGTGCAGGGCACAGAAGTTTCTTGTACAATCTTTTCATAATTAATAAAGTTTGGCTGAAATTAATGCAGTTATCGCCAAGAACCACACGTGCCTTAAATTGTTACTATTCAATATAGGGTTTAAGGGCTGTTTAAAGGGATATTAAATTTAAATAAATAGTATATTTAAAACGAAGCGTTTATATTCTAAACTATTTATTTATTTATTTATTTTAATTAATTTATTAGAAGTCCTGGAGGAAAAACGGAAAGCTTTTTAAGGCTTCATTCTGAGTCAATTTGTTTTACAAACACTATTATATATTAACTTTTTCCCAAGTTATAAATAAGGTTTTATGAATATTTATTTTTGCTTTTATTTATTAATTATTGTATGTATTATTTTATGTTTCTTCGTACAACTTTTCTTTTCGTATTCCTTGACCTTTGATATCTTTATTAATTTATACTCTCCACTCAAGATTTTAATTTACTTTCAATTTGTTGATTCCTGCGTGGGATTTTTCATTTGTCCCCCCTTGTTATTTTCATTTTTCTTTGGCTTTTCGTATTGCTTTTTGGTTTCTGCTTTCTGATTTTCCCCCCTGCCCGACTTTTCCGCTGTTTCCAATCAGAAACATGGGCCATTTGTTGATTTTTGGCCAATACCCATGTCCAGGAATATGCACTAGAGAGTGTGTGTGTGTGTGTTACTGGAGTGTCCCTGTGTATGAGTATGAGTGTGTGTATGTTGTGTGTGTATGTGTGTGTGTGTGTGTGTGGCAAACAAAAGGCGTCATCGTCATCGATGGCTAATTTGTATCAACCGGGGAACAGAATCAACAACAATGGCCAACCGATGGAAACAACGGCGAAACAACAATGCCAGCAACAGGTGTGCCCAGCGCGATAAATGAATTTTCAATTGACCGGAAAAGGCAGAGAAAACTCCACACAACTTAGAAAAAATAAATAAAAAAAATAAACAAAGAAACCCCTACAAAAATATCTATGTCAATTGTCCATGTTGCCTTGGTAAGAAAAACAATAATTAAAGTTCTTATGCTCCCTTCAAGAAGTCAGGTCCTTAAAGCTTGCATTACAATTTCCTAAAATTAAATTGAAATCAGTCTGAAGCTAGGAAATTTCTCAAGTGCTGTCTGAAGAATAATTCCCGGGTATTAACCATAACGTATTCCCGTCTGATTCGTGATTCTTCAGCCACTTGAGGCACCGGCTCCTCGTCCTTCTTTTTTCCCAGACGCTTGACATGAAAACAAAAAGCCAGAGGGGGGGAGGGGGTCGGTGAGGGGATTACTCGATTCCCGCCGCATTTTCCGGCTTTTCCGGGACGCCGGAGTCGGGCATTAGGGGCTCCGACTAATAAAAGCTACAAATAATCGCGCATTTATTACGCTTATATGCCATGTGCACCAGGAAAAACAAGAAAAACAAAAGGAAAACACACACATGTTGCCTTTATTTATTTAATGCGGTGCAAAATCGGGTTGGTGCACTCAGAAAAAAACGAGGGTTACTAACAGTAAGCTAGGAATTTTATTTAATTGAATATTTAATAATTTCATTATGGAAAAAATCTACTTTAATCCAGTTTTAAATTAATTCAATATATAAAGTAATATTTGTTTTAATTGACCATAAATCTTTTAATATTTAAAAACTTGTACAAATTTAAATAAAAACTAGAAAAATTACATCTACATATTTTGTTAAATTTTGTAAAACAGTTTTTATAAATATTTTCATTTATATATTTATACCCATGCCGGGTATAATAATTTTAGTCCGAAGCTTGTAATTATGTGAAGGAGTCATTTCCGACCCTATAAACCATATATATTCTTGATCAGCATCGGCAGCCGAATCGATCTAGCCATCTACGGCAACAAAAAAAATTTTTCAAAAAATTTCCATTTTTTGAAAAAAAGGAAAGGGGTTACATCATTAAAATTTTCAAAAATTGACAAAAATTTGAATTTTTCAAATTTTTAAATTAAGTATGCAGATTTATTAGCCTAATAAAAACTAGCACAGAAAAGCTTTCCGAATTAAAATAAATGCTTTTTTGGCTTAGTAACGGGATTTTTAAAACTAAGACTTATGAAAAATTGTCTCTATTGTTTAATATAATTTTAGACTATTTTAGTTACTATTTTTTTTTTAATCTTATACACTTCCCATCATTAAACTAGTCCTGAAACAGATTCAAAATACTTAAAAGAATATAAAACAAAGTCCTATATGCTTTTCTCCAGTGTAAGTGCTCCACATTTTTCTACGTTGCTCTCCTTTGTTTTTGTTTCCTTTTTCACATTACCATTTCGTGCAGAATTTGATCATTATTATTGTTATTACTATTATTATGCGCCGTCCTAATTCGCACAGATTTAGCAGCTTTCCCACAGCTTTGCCACGCACCCTCGGCTCACCTCGTCTTGGCCAGAAGATTCCAATTCCAATTTCCCCGCCGGCTTTTGGCCAAAACCGAATTCAGAATTTGCGGTTGGCCGTCGCCTAATAAGCCAAGAGGCTGCGCGTAATGCCCTTAAGTCGATAATTAGGGGCCGTGTATGATGAGGACAAGGCCTATGACGACTATGGCATTGTTGTGGGTAACCCCCCCTGTGAAGGATCTATATCCTGGCCCACATGTCTTGAGACCACTGTTTAGGGAGTGACATGCAGGAGCTGCTTTCGGTTTAATCAGTAATTTAGAGTAAAGTGTAGAGATTGTTGAGAGAATATTTTCATGAGTTCAAGGATTTTTTAGGTACTCAAATGACTCAAGGATAGAAATTCTATAGCATATAATCATTTTAAGACTCAAAAACATTTCATTTTAAGACTCTATAACAAATACTGAGTAGAAATAGGTACGCCATGAGTAGCTCTGTTTTATTTGTATAATTAATTAATTCATACGAAAAGAATACTCCTTTTGTCTTTTTTAATTCAACAAATCCTTTGGCTACTACTTTATTTATATATCGTTACTAGTATAACCATTATTCTCATCATTATTATTATAATTCAATCCTGGCTTCTTTTCTATTCCTTGCAGGTCTCTCTCCCCAAGGACTCGAAGGTGAGTTGAAGACACTTTAAATATGTTAGTATATATAGATCTCAATTTCGGGGGATTGCCAGTGGCCCAAGGATACGGGATATGGGATACAGGCTAAGGATACCGATACCGATACGGATACAGATACAGATACATATACAGATACAGATACAGCGATACTCATCTGAGACAGCTGTCTTGGCATTTTAAGTGAGCGCTTCACCCCGGCTTTGCCATGGCTCCGATAACATAAGCAATCGACCCAAAAAGTTGGTCAATTGGCAATAAAATCAAAAGCGAAAAAAAGAAGTTCAAGTTCGGTGGAAAATTTCAGTAGCTAAGGAGGAGGAGGAGTAGGTAGGAGGAGGGAAAACTCGGCTGCTGGGAAAGTTCTTTGGCTCGCCAAAGTCCAAGTCCAAGGCGTGACTGGCATTGGGAAATCGGGGCGGTCGCTGAGTTGGTTCATAAAACGCTTTGTACGCTCAAACAGACACAGTAATTGGCGATACACCCAGGAACACACACCCGGACTAGGGCTGTCCTTGTTTTACTTGGCTGCTTTTTTTTATGTGTATATATATTTTTTTTTTTTGTTGTGTAATAATCTTAGCAACCGACATGTAGGTGCTCTGTAAGGTGACTTTAAGGATAGTTTTTTACTTGTTAAAATCCTTAAAAGAAACGCTGAAAGGAAATGTGATTAAACTTTCTTTAGGGAATGTTTTTGATAGATTTTAAAAATATTTTGTCGGTAAAAATATCATTTCTATAAATAATATTAAAAGAGTAAATATGCAAAGCTAGTTAAAATTGAAATATTAAATATTTCAAAGTAATTTCCAATTAAAACATATTCTACAATTTATTAAATATTAACCTATAAGCAAAAAATATATAAGCCTCAGCTAAAAATACACAAATTAAAATCCATTAAAGAATATATTTTTAAGCCCAATTTAAGGTATGTTTTTATAGACTTTTCTAAGTATTTCCTGAATATATAATCATTTCTATTCAAATTAAACATAAAACCTAGCTAAAAATTGATATATTAAATCCTAAAAAAATAAATTTCCTATCAAAGAATATTGTAAAATTTATTCCATATTATTTTCTTGTACCGAAAAACATCCTTAAGCAGTCGCAAGGACTCTGTTTTTCTTTTGCCGTTTTGGGGAAAACTTTGGCGGCGACGGCGACGCGCCTTTCATAAACTTTGAGTGTTTCTGTTGCTGGCATGCACTTACTACATTCCGCTTTCCTTCTTTTTTATTTCCTTGGCCTCACTCGCATTTATTTGTATTACGCTCAGCTTTGCTCGTCCTTTTTTTGCCTTTATTTTTTTCATTTTTTTATTGAGTGGCCATCTTCTGGCTGTCTCCCTCTGTGTGTGTGTGTGTATGTGTGTGTGCTGGAATTTTAGTGAAAAATTATTTATTATAAAATCCACCCGAGCAGCAACGAAATTATGAGGGAAATTTCCGTTCGTTTTGGCTGCGCTTTTTGGCTCGAGTGCGGATATTTATATACATAACTGTAGCCAGTCGGAATTGCATTTCAATGCAATAAGCAAGTTTATTCCTTTGGCCTGCAAAAAGAGGAGCAAGGGCATATTTGAAATTCGGCTTCGTTAGCAGCTGCTGCCTGCATTTTCTGGGTCTCAGCCATCCCAAATTGCATTTCCCAGTCATAATCTGATGCCCGCCTGCCAGAGTGCGCTCTGTCCTGGTCCTGCCCCCCCGAATTTTCCGGGGAAAAGCGCTCGAATATAGAAGGGGGGGCGGGTGCCCATAGACAGCCAAGTCGATGGTTATAGGCGATGGGATTTTATCAAATTTTAGCTGCACTATTGCCTTGGCTCCATCAAGCTGCCACCTGTTAAATAATCAAGCAGCAAGAAGGAAAATGGGGAAAATTTGAGGAAAATCCAGCATAAAAATGCTTGATAAATTTAATTTGAGAAACTTAACTTGTAAGCAAAGAAAGCCTACCAATAAATATTGTAATAATGAATGTGCCTGTTAAAATCTATAAATCACAATTATCTGGAATATATTTCTGTTTAATTTTTAATAAGCCCAGCAAAGTTAAATATTTATTTATTCATTCATTTAATTATGCCTCAAATTTCGCCTAAATTAAATCCATTTCACATGTTGTCTGGCCTTAAAACAGTGGCGATAATGTCGCTGCATATTGATTAATTAGATGGCTTCAAAGCAGCGGAAGAAGTAAGTGCATCAGCTTAATGAATTTGCACTTCATCGAGCGTCACAAAGAAGTAATTACCTAATGCAAAATGCGGGGGGAAAAGTCCAGAGTCCAGAGTCCAGAGTCCACAGTCCAGAGTCCTGAGTCCAAAGTCCGTTCTGCAACCGCAAAATCAAAGCTCCTTCAGCGCAGAAAGACACACAAACAAAGTGCAGGACGAGGGATGAGTGACTGGATGACTGGCTGACTGGATGACTGAATGTCTAGATGACTGGATGACTGCGTTTCAGCTTTCGTCCTGAGTCCTGCGATCCTGGCTGCTGGTTGGTCCCTGCCGGCCACCACTTGTGGCCATTCTCCTGCTAAGCAGCACCGACACCAAAGCCAAATGAGTTCAGCGCCCGCAGCCAGAGACAAAAGACAGGACAACGGAAAAAGGAAAACCTAAAGGGAGGGAGAAAATTCCGTTGAAAGGGGGAAAGTCCAGAGTGTGAGAGAGAGGGGGAGAGTGCAAGTGCGGCTAGAGGCCACAGGATAGGTTTTTCCAATGCCAAAAACAGACACAAGGAATACCTTACATTTATTAACTATATAAATTAATTACTATAACTATGCCATAATTTTATTACTTCATTTAATATATAAAACATAAATCGGAATGTTATTTAATGTATAAAAAATTAGCAAGCCTGGTAAATGTGGAAAAAGAAAAGCTTTATAAGCTGCCTTCTTCGCCGCATTACGTATACGCCCCGTGGTCTTACAAATTAATTTAATAATTCAACTAAACCTTCGCTTGTAATCATTTATTTATTACCACTTTATATATATATATATATATAGATGAAAATTCCTTGAAATTCGAGCAAGAAAACTGCATTCGCGCTGCTTTTCTTTGAGGTTTTCCACAGAGAGTGGGCGAGCTGCTGCTAACGAGCGGCGAGTCGAGCAATGATTGCGGTTACTTGCTGGTTTTCAATTCATTTTTCATGGCACTTCCTTGGCAGGCCCAGTAAGGTGTCCTTGGTGTCCTGGGTGTGCTGGGCGTGATCCTGCCAGCCGCTTGTTAAGCACTTTAAACAATGTGGCAGCAATGGCACTCGTCTTGTTAAATTTAATTTTGCCACTTGCCCCGACCAATGACAGGGCACAAAACGAATTCCGACAGACGTCCCTAGGAATGAAGTGATGCATTCCCGTTCCGAGAGACATTTCTCCCACTTTCTCGTTTTCAGTTTTTGTAGTGTTCTTTCCCATTTGTTGTTTTTTGTTTTGTTTTTGGCGAAAAGAGACAGACAATTTGTCAAATGAATTCCGAGTCATTTTGGAAAATTGCATAAGCAGGCAGGGAAAACGGGGCGTGGCGAGGCGAGGCGAGGGACTCTCGGAGTGGCCCGGGGAATCCCCGGAATGCAACAGCAGCAGCCAAGGCAAAAATATTTTAAATGCATTTTCACTTTAGATATTATATGTACCTGGGCAGAGTCGGCTGGGGAACAACAAGCGAGTCCAACAAATTGTTCGCCCGCATTGTTTCACGCTGCAGCAGCGTAAAATTTAATTTTCCAATTAAATGGCGAAAGTTTTCCACGATTTTTTTTTGTTTCCTCCCCTTCCCCAATTGTATTTTTCTTCCGCTCGCGTTCCTGTTGTTGCGGAAAGTTTTGTATTTTTTGGCCATCAAACTGACATTGGGGAATATTACAAAAAACCCCCAAAACGCAGCGGGCGAGATAAAACATTCAGCCGGCAAATAGAAATAAAAGGAATCAAACTGAATGCGGGGGAAAGCGCCGCGGAAAACTGAAAACGGGAAACAGAGGTCCATTCTGGCGATTGCATTTGTTTTGGCGTATCGGATGCACAAACATTTTTCAGCTCACCGAAAAATTGCTTTAAAAATATATCGTATATATAGAATATATATATGTTTATGCCTTAAAAAATATACACATTAAAATAGGAGGTAGTGCAACTGAGGCTGTGAAACGGAATACCTGTTACTAATATGACAGAAAAATTAATTTGAAACCTTATAACATTTTTTAAGAGTTAGTTAAAGGTATTATGGTTGAATCATAATATAGTAAACTGCTTTTTCAAGCTATTAAAATAATGAAGAATTTATTTGCAGCCAGAAAAACAGTTTATTCTGATAAAAACAAAGTACAACTTATAGTTATACTTTAAACGTTTATTTTAAAGAAAATATTTGGACACTAAATAAACTCTTTATTAAATATTCCTTCATTTATTTAGAACTCACTTAAATAAATGTGATTTCAATAACCTTTGATTATTAATTAAAAAGCAAAAAAAAGGTTATACAGCTGAAGACTCAGAAAACCTGTTAAAAATATAATAGAAAAATTAAAAACAGGAACAGGACAAGAGGGAAACAAAATTAAATATTTCTTTAAGTCTTGGAAACTGTAGGAAAACTGTTTAAAAAATTATTTATAGTCCGAAAGTAATTGTTTATGAAAAAATCTAATAACAATTCATAGTTAGACAATCAAATTTTAGTTTTAAGTCATCTTTATATCCACACATTTAAATTTAAACTTTTGTGGCCTTTAATTATTAATTAAAAATTAATACCAAACTTATTTAGTTGAAAAATCCCCTGCTTCCCTTGATATTCCCACCACAAATCCAACTATTTTCCAGGGTAACTGGGGAACTGCGACCGCAAAATGTTGGTTGCCGAGAATATTGTGATTGGCCCAAAGGACCAACCAAACACACACACACACTCTACACTATATGCAAACACATATAGTTTGGCATCGATTAATTAACTATCGCGAAATTGTTGGAAACTCTTCCGTTTTCCCTTGGAAAACTCTGGCTAAAAAATGCGAAAAATATCGAAAAAAAATGCAGTGAGCTAATTTTCAAGCAGGCAGGCGAGACGTCAGTTGTCCGAGTAACCGTGAAAAGTTTGTCGACACTTTAGCAGTAACCGTGAAATTTGTATAAATTGCACTTGACATTTTCTAAGCCGCCAACTTTTGGCCATAAACTAGCGCCCGCGGGGGGAGGCTTTGGCCAAGCCAACTTGTGTCTCACATTAGCCCCCGAAAAGCAATTGAAATTAGTGCGGTATATAGTTTGGGCCTGGGATTCAGTTTGGGCTTCAGTTTGGGGGCTCCCGGGTTTTCTGGGTCCCCGAATGGACGGTTGGACGGACGGATGGATGGATGGATGGTGGCAAAAGTTTCAAGTTTTTCCGCGAATAACTTTGGCTGCAATGTGGCGGCAAATTGGACGCTTGGCAAAGACCGAAAATTAAGCGGCCAGCCGCAAGTCAACCCCCCTCTGAGTTTCCCTCTGAGTTTCCTTGCCTTCTCGGGATATATGTCCAACTGAATTAAAGTCGCGCGGGCGCACAATTTTCCATTCTATTTGGTTGCCACAAGAACTCACAGCGAATTCATCAGCGGCAGCCAAGCATGAGAATTAACTGCGTTCAGTGCGGTAATATACTCCATAGGGGAGAGTATTTAAAGTGGGGGAAAATCTAGAAAAAGCTACAAGGGATAGTTATAGATATTCTGGATTTTTCGGGAATTTTTGAAGAATTTTTAACAGTAGTACAAGATCAGACTAGAAAAATCTTGTCAAATGGTGTTTATATGTAGAGGGAGTCATTTCCGACCCCATAAACCATATATATTGTTAATCAGCATCGACAGCCGAATCGATCTAGCCATCTACGGCAACAAAAAAAAATTTTCAAAAATTTTCCATTTTTTTAAAAAAGGAAAGGGGTTACATCATTAAAATTTGCAAAAATTGGCCAAAAATGTATATTTTTTAAATATTAAATTTAGGAGTCATTTCCGACCCTATAAACCATATATATTCTTGATCAGCATCGACAGCCGAATCGAACTAGCCATTTACGGCAACAAAAAAAATTTTTCAAAAAATTTCCATTTTTTGAAAAAAAGGAAAGGGGTTACATCATTAAAATTTGCAAAAATTGATAAAAATTTTAATTTTTTTAAACTCTAAATTGAGTATGCAGATTTGTTAACCTAATAAAAACTAACAAAGAAAAGCTTTCCGAATTAAATTTAATGCTTTTTTGGCTTAGTTATTTGAAATTTTGCTGGCTTAAAATATTTTATTGATTTCCATTAATTAAGAATTAACCAGGCTTGCAGGCCATCAAAAAACCCCCACGCTGTGTAATTTCGTGCCACTTTCAGTCAGCTTCCGTTGCCATTTCATTCCCATTTCGTGCCCCTTCCGTTTCCATTCCGTTTCCACTTCGTTTCGCTGCCAAAATAATTAATTATGCAGCGCAGAGTGCCTTAAACTATGCAACAGTTATCGGGGGGGAAAAGCCAAGCAACTTTCGCTGGCCGTTTGACGTTCGTTTGGCCAACACAAAACACACACCAAAAAAAAAAAAAAGGAAAAGTTAAATGAGTTTTTATGCTGCTGCTGACTCCCCGCCCCCGCCCCCCTTGAAAACATCAACAACTCACGCCCTCCTTGAACCGACGCCCATCTCTAATTGGAAAAAGGCGAACGAACGAAACGCTTCGCAATGACAATACAAAACTTTGCAGCTTTTCGCCGAAAATTGAAATAAATTGCCGGCAATAACAACAACACACAATAAATAACAATGAACGAGTTGGGGGGGGAGGCAGCAGCACCTTGAGGGGAGGGTGTGGGCTAGGGGTGGCTGCGGCCATTTAAAACTTGATTAAGGCCCTGAACGATGACGTTAGTTGATGGCCAAAAGATGGGCCGCCTTCACCCTTCGCCCCAAAATTCTTATGCTCTCACGCGAAATGGGGAAATGAAAATGGAAATGGAAATTCTTGGCCGCCGCAACGCCCACTCGTTCATGTGGGCCGTTAAATCGCTTTAATTGCCAATTTCCGGTTAAGTAATTAAAAGCGTTTTGCCAGGCAACTTCTTCTCGAGAGCCAGCGAGGCAGCGCGCAATTAAATGGGCCAAAATATATATATATATATAGATATATATGTATATATGGTATCCCCATACTTCGCGTTGCGATTCCGCTAAAATGAATAAATTAATGTGCGCATGAACGAATGTCTGATTGATTGATTGACGGCCATCATCGGGGCCAAAAGAATTTCCCCGCACGGAGTGAATCCGCGCTCTCTCGCTCTTCATCTCTGTTGTAGTGGAAATTGGAAAAGTTTTCCTTTGTCCGGTGACGGGCAGAAAAACATTTCATGTTTGCCATCAATTTCTGCGGCTGGCCACGAATGGGTTAAACAAGTTAATTCGGGTTAATGATGGCGCGGCCTGGCTTGGCTTTGACCGCTCGCTATTGTTATATTTTTCGAATTTATTTTGTTGTTGAAATTAAATCTCAGACCAAATGGCAAATTAAAAGTAAAGATTTTTAAGTTTTTGGCAATTGAAATTGGGAACAAGGCCACACTGCAACACAATCACCTAAAACTGACGCTAAGCGGGAAAGATGGTCACATTGACCCTGCATTTTGCTTAAATTAATATTACTCTTTATATGTTTTAGTATTTTATCCATTACTACGCCGAGCAATATTTATTTGTAAGCCGCTCTTGCAATTATTTTCCAATAAAAGCTTTTCCCCAGCGGTTTCCCTTGCCCTAACAACCATATATTTATAAAAACATAATTATAAAAAAATATAAAACCAGGCATTAGAGGGGAGAAAAACCATTCGGCAAGCTTACATGCATGATTTCCCATTTTCCCGCCCCATTAAGACCCTTCGCTAATTGAGTTTTTCTCCGGCGAAAAAGGAAAAGCCCGCAAAAATTCTAATGGGTTCTTGGGACGAACGTTTAATTGCGCATATTTTCACGTTCCCAAATATACATATATATATTTTTATTTATTTTTTTGTGGGCACTGCAATAAATACAGAAAAAATAATTAACTCATTAAATAAGCATTTGGCGTTGTCATAAATATTGCTTAATGTTTTGCCAGGTAATTTTTGGCCACTAGGCCGCAATTAACGCCGCCCGAGAAGGGAGACCGGCACATGGCCAAGAGCCGGACATCATCATTATCGTTTGTGCCAAACGAACAACTTGCGGCAATAATAAAAGCATAATTTACAATATATTCGGTGGAGAAGCCCATTGCCATGGCCAGCTTTGCCACTTAATAATTTAGTTAATTAATTTTCACACACGCACACACACAGGCGGGAGCGACTTTTGTCCGCATCCAAACTCCTTGCACTCAATTAACATTCGGAATTATTTATCTAAATTATCAGGAGCAGGTGTGTGGGTTGTATATCAAATGCGGAATGCAAGGAGCAACAGGGACGAGCTCGACAGCGACAAGGACAACGACAAATGTCGGCCATTGTTGGCATTTGCAATTATTCATACGCCACGTAGACAAATGTGCTGACAGCCCAAGCACACACGCACTCACAGGACGCAGGACACAGGACATTCCAGCTTAGATTTGTTGCCTGCTTGTAATTGTCGCAGATAATTAAGTTGCCTTTACTCGTAAGTCAGTACCACGTTTGCCCCAGGTCAATGGTTTTGGCCATTAAAGGATCAGCTCAGGGAAAAAGGGAAATGTGTAGATGTGGAAATGGCAAGGGGAAATGGAAATGGAAATGCCAAATGCCATTTGCCAGACCCATCTACACACATATATATTTTTAGCAACTTCCGTTTTCCGTAGAACTCAACATAATTGTCGATTTCCAGGTGCTTACACACACAGAGAGCTCACTGGGAAGATTATTTCCAGATAAATTGAAAACTACAAAAACCGAGTAAAAAAACACATCACATTTAAGTCGTGAAAATATCCAGGGAATTTGCCTTAAATTATATTATCAAAAAACTTACGAGGGAAACAATCCTTCAAACTGCAACAGCGTTTCTCTGCAAATTAAAAGTTACAACTGAGCATTATTTCCTTCATTTCTGCTCGTCGCCTGTCGGATCCTTGTCTTCTCTACTTATTTATATTTACAGCCTTAACCCCTCTCGACTTGCCTTTATTTGTGCATATATTTTCTTGTTTTTATTTCGGGGGCTTATTAAAACCCAAGATGCAAAGGCGGGCATAAGATTATAAACAAAGTGCTCAGTTTTTGAGTCTTTTGTGAAATATTAAAACACATAATTTACAAGGCAAAAGGAGCAGATAGAAAGCGGGGGCCAGGGGGTAAAAAGCAGAAGCGGGAGCAGGTCCTGCTCCTGCTCCTGCTCCTGCTCCTGCTCCTGCTCCTGCTCCTGCTCCTGCTCCTGCTCCTGCTCCTGCTCCTGCTCCTGCTCCTGAAGACCAGGAACAATGGCCAGATTAAAACGCATCCCAAGGACAAAGCCAGTGCAATTTGTTGCCAAAGCGAAGTTCGCCCCCAAGTTGCAAGTTCAAAAAAAAAAAATAAAATAAAAGAGAAAAACGGATTCTGGATTCTGGCAGGGCAAGAGGAAAATGGAGAAAATGGGGAAATTCAGAGACTGCTCCTTTGACGTCGGTAATTAACACTTGCCGGGCTATACAATGGTCACTCGGCGAAATGTTGGAAATTACAGAATTTGAGGAATTACAGAAAGAAGCTACATTTCCTTCATCTTTATGGCTAAATAATTATTTTTGTTAATAAAAGGAAGGCCTTGAAAGTTTAAAGGTTGCCCTAGTGTGACCATCTTGCTTAGCCTTTCATTTAAGTGATTCCTTGTGCTGAGCTGCAGTGTGGCCTTGCTAGCTGATTGACACTATTTTCTCAAGACCAAATGCAGCTTAATTACTTACATTTAACATTTAACATTTACTAGCCAACATTAGTCTGCTTAAAACCTTCGTTTAACTTAACTATACAACTCAGTAAGCCTGCATTTATAATCATTAGTTGCCTTATCTTATCGATATTAAGCCTGCAACTAGATAGTTCTTTGTCCTGGCCAAAATGAATGTATTTGCCAGGCGAAACGGAACGGTTAATAATACGCATAATGCCGCTTTCGGCCCGGCTCGATATTAACTTGGCCGGGCTCTTTTGAGGCGAAGCTGCACAAAACACCTGACTGCCTGATTGCCTGACTGACCAAATACGTTGTAATCCGGCATGTTTTGCCCACTCCCGTTGTCATGGTGAGGATGGCTATCGAAAGGACAATGGTTACGCCGGGGCAGCCAGGACTCTCTGTTCTCTGGCCTCGAAAATCAATTGACCATGCTGTGAGGGCGTTAGCGATGGCGATGGCTTCTTGTGGCTGCCGCTGCAGATGCTGCAGCTGGCTGCCAGGGTCCATAAATAATAGGCACTAAGCATGTGCTCCGTAATCCCCCGGGCCAGCAGTGTCCGAAAAGCAGCAAAGAGTGCAAAATAACAAGAGGCAAAATGTATAAAGAAAGTATATATATATGAGGAAAAATACAGCAAATAGAAAACAGTGTATAAAACCAGGCAACAGCACAACAATCCACTCCAGTCGCCACTCCACCGAACTGCACAGCACTCCACTCCACGGTTGCACACACCAGCAGTCGCTCCTCTACTCGACTGCACTTTGGTCCTTCGAGCCGGATTTCTTTCTGCCGCTGGCTTGGAAGTGGCCCTGGCCAAAGGTGCAACTATTTAAGGCACGAAGACTGCCGCAAGGCAAGCGGATTTCTTAGCACAGCACTAGCATAAAAAAAGGGGTAACAGAAAATAAGTGAGGAAAATTTAAAGGAAAAATTCAAGAAACAAAGTTTCACAGACTCTCGATAGACTTTTTCCTTAAATTTATTGCCTAATTTTATTTAATTTTAATAATTTCGAATATATCTTTGATTTCCCACTAGTTTCTTTGAGTGCCTCAGTGCCTTGCCTTCTGGCAACACAAAAGGATCAAAGTTTCGCCCTGCTGCTGGCCCATTTAATATTAAATGTTTTTCCTTAGTTCTCAGTGCCTTTCTTCTTTTCGAAAAGTTTTTGAAGCGGAAGCAGCCATAAAAACTTGTCGAGAGTGATAAATAAAAGTATAAATAATTATGCTAAATAATGAGCAGCAGGACACGCACACAGAATCTTGACAAGCCAATTGACAGCAAAAAGTGGTAAATTTTTAATTATAAACTCCCAGTAATCTCTAATGAAAAAGAGTCAAAGAAATTAATATAAAATAAATAGCGTAATTTAGGGTCCTTCTTAAAGGATTTTCAAGCTAATTACTAATTTAAATCACTGTCATATTTATTTTCTGAGGTATTTTGCTTAAAGGCTTAGCCTTGAACCAGTACCTTTGAGCACTGCCGCGACCTTAGGCTCATAAAACTGTTCACACCTCCATTAAAGTGGTTCCCATATCCATCATAAAATTATAGTACGGTTGCCAGGCACTTGACGCACTTGATGCGGGCATACACGCAGAGAAAGGACAGTGAATTTCAAAACGAAAAAATAATGGAAAAATATAAAAAGAAAGTCGTACTTATTCTTTTCAAGAGCAATTAATTTTCCAAATAATAATTATAAAATAAAATCAAGTATTTTGCTCCGTGCCTTCCCTGTTTGGGAAATTAGTTTTTCGTCCTGAGCTCGCCTCCTCGATGGACAAATGCGGCCTCGTTAGCGGCCTGTTCGGTGAAAACCAGTTAATCGAGGGACTCGTCCGCAAGCAACTGGCCAGGAGCAGGATGAGGCGGCTGAGGTGTCGAAGGAGTAACAAGGACAAGGGCGCTAATTGCGTGGACATGCCAAATGTCGCACCTGTCCCTTTGGCCGGCAAACAGGACACAGGCCGGGACACACAGGAAACGAGGGCGGAAATGGATCAAGGACATTGCCAGCGAGTGGGGTCGCCTGAAATGGCAAATAAACATTAGAGAAAATCCAACAACACATCAAAGGGCAATCACACGTGGCTCGCAATCGCATCCCTTTTTTTCGCACGCCATCCTCGGCCCCGCTTAATGCCTGATCCTGGCCAAAGGATGCATGCGAAAACAACAGACAGGCAGGAGCAGGTGGATGGGTAGGAAAAGCAAAACAAAACACAACGAACCTGCTGCTGGCCGCAATAAAAGCGCAACACGTAATTGTTGTTGCCCCTCTAATGGGCCCGAGAATGAGCCAGGACGAAAGGGATATATGGCCGGAGAAACGGACAATAAAAACAATCAATCCCTGAGTAACATCAGTAAGGTCTTTAAGGCAACTAATTGAAGGATAAACTAAAAGGAAAATATTTGAAAATGAATTGAAGAAACAACTTTACAAAAAAACCTGAAAGACTCCCCTTCTTTAAATCGATTTTTATCGATTATTATTATAGGTCAACAAAATCAAAACATAAGAAAGTCATAACTAAGCCAAAAATGCATTAAATCCGATTCGGAAAGCTGTTTTGTGCTTGTAATTAGTAGGTTAATAAATCTGCATACTCAATTCATAATTTAAAAAAATTAAATTTTTGGCCAATTTTTGAAAATTTTAATGATGTAACCCCTTTCCTTTTTTTTTAAAAAATGGCAAATTTTTCAAAAATTTGTATTTTCTCCGGAGGTGGCTAGATCGATTCGGCTGTCGATGCTGATCACGAATATATATGGTTTATAGGGTCGGAAATGACTCCTAAATTTAATATTTAAAAAAATTACATTTTTGGCCAATTTTTGCAAATTTTAATGATGTAACCCCTTTCCTTTTTTTCAAAAAATGGAAATTTTTTGAAAATTTTTGTTGTTGCCGTAGATGGCTAGATCGATTCGGCTGTCGATGCTGATCAAGAATATATATGGTTTATAGGATCGGAAATGATTTTTTCACTGACAAAAATTATAAAATCCAATGGATGGTATTACAAAATGTGTAATTTACATGTTAATATTAATATTTTTTCCAGACTTAAGTTTCATTTTACTATTTAGATATTATTTCTATATAGGACATTGCTTAAAATATATTTCAATTACTGTTCAATTATTTATTTTTTCAAGTTTAAGATGTAGAAAGTTATTTACCACAGCTAAACATTGTAAAAACAAATGTTTTTACTTTTTAAAATTTAGATACTTACCTATTTAATTTTTAAACACCCCAAAAAATCGTTTACTTTCCAGTTATTTTATTTTCATTTCTATTTTTAATTTGTACTCATATTTTCTCGGTTCTATTCAGTTCTCTATATATATTTTTTTTTTTTTAAGTTGTTTCTGCGATTTTGGTCACCGCCAATTCCAGGTTCTTTGAGTGGTTGGCAAACAGGGACATCCTGTGGCAGTAATCAAAGCCAGGACCAGGCGAAGGGGCATCCTACCAACCCGGCTGTTTACCTTGCTCTCCTCTGAGCGGTGCCTCTTCTCTGTCTCTCAATTTTTTTACGCTCGAAAGGAACAGGACCCTATTCCCCTTCCCTTCCGAAACTAAGCCTGAAACTCATCTTGCGCCTCCTCCAGCGCCTCTGCCGCGCTGCTTTGGCCAAACTCCAGCAGATTCAGGGGTCGATCCAGAGCTGCCTCCTTCGGCTGCAGGATGGGCAGCGGTATCAGGACCTGCCCTGGCTTGCGCTGCCGCTGGCTCTGATCCTTGGCCAGGCTGGGCAGGCTGAGCTCACTGGCCAGCGGCCGGAGATTGGGCAGACTCTGGCAGGTACCGCACAGCAGGCTGCCACTGACATTCTCCATCGACTGGGGCTGGATGAGGGTACTCTGGCTGGTGTCGTGGCGGGACTGCTCCTGGACGTGGATCTCCTCCTCAGCCTGAAGCGGGGCGAACAGCTCCATGACGCTCGGCAGCGGGGGCTGCGACTCCTTGGCATTCACATTATTCAGCCGATGCACCGTCAGGCAGAACTCCTTGAAGCCATGGACCGTGTGGTAATTGTTCAGACCGGCCACCATCTGACCCGGCTCCTGGACACTAGTAGCTCCGCCCGCCTGACTCTCGTCCAGCTGATCGATGGCGTTCTGGAGGGCCGGATCCAGCAGGGCCACCTCCCGGGCGGTGCGCAGATCGTGGTGCCAGAAGTGCTGATTCCGCTGCACCGCCGGGGCCACCTCCTTGATGCGCAGCACCACCACACCCATCAGCCACACGCACACGATGTTCAGCAGGGTCAGGGCCATGCTGACCCCGGCGCAGACCATCAGCTCGATGGGCAGCTGCTCCGAGTATGTCTTGTGCTTCTGCAGGCTCTGCAGGAGCTCGTGATCGGGGGCCAGGAACCTGGTGCCAATGGCCAGGGCCGACAGGAGGCCAGCATTCACCGCGGGCGGCAGCAACGAGGCGGAAATGGCCACACCCACCAGGGAGCCGGTGTTTCCGCCCAGCACAGCAATGGCCCCAGCGGCGCCCGAGGCCAAGGCGGTGCACACATTGATGGCCAGGGAATGGGTGTCGCAACGGGACACTATCTCCTCGGTGAGGCCCGTCGAGATGGCAAAGAAGTAGCCAAAGCCGCAGACAATGCCGCCAAAGACAAAGCCAATTGCCACGGACACAGCGATGCCCAGGAGCTCGTTCTTCAGCCCCAGCCAGCAGAGGTCCCGATCGCCAATCACCGATCCGAATATGGCCGCTATAATCGGTCCCATCAGCGGGGATATCAGCATGGAGCTGGACAGGAACAGGAAGCTGTTCTCCACCAGGCCCACGCACGAGAGCAGGGCGGCGGAGATGAGGAGCACCACAAAGTCAAAGGTCAGAGTGGCATCGCGCCGCACCTGGCGCACCACCTGGTTCACATTCAGGCGGCAGCGCACCGAGTCCATGAAGCTCTGCCAGCCCTGGTTGAGGTTCTGGCTGGGCTTGTGCTCCCCATCCTGGCTGAGCGTATCCAGATGCTGCTGCTGCTGCTGCTGCTGCTGGAGGATCTGCTGCTGGTACTGCGGGTACTGCTGGTCCCCTGTGTTGTTAGCCGACAGATCCTGGAGCTGATACTGCTGCTGCTGCTGCTGCTGCTGGAGCTGCACCATATCCGGCGGCTTGTCCCTTGTCTCCAGGCAGTTGATGGCACTCACATGGGTGCCAGGACGCTCGCCCACGCCCCAGTCCTGCAAGGTGCAGAGCAGCCGCTCGAATCGCTCGTCCTGCTGCAGGTCGAAGCGGGCCTGCAGCTGCCGGCCACTGAGATCCTGCGACCAGAAGACATTGCACTCCAGGCACAGCTCCTCGGCAATGGCGCGCAGCAGCTGCTCCAGAGAGGCGTCCTCCTTGAGCTTGCTCAAGGGCAGCCTGCGGTCCCGAGGCGTGTTGGCAGTGGTCGTGGAAGTGCAAGCACTTCGCTGCGGCGTGTCCAGGCCATTGCCAGAGATGTGGCTCAGTTGCCAACATCGCTTGCAGAGCTCCACGGAGCCCTTGCCCTCCAGCAGAGGGCCGCCGCACAGGGAGCAGACGCGGGGATTCAGGCGCTGCTCCTCGGCCTCCGTCGGCACAGTGACCACCACACAAACGGCGGCATTCATAATCCCTTCGAGGGTGCAGAAGATGCGACACTAGGCGGAGTCTGAGTCGGAGTCCCCAAGGGAAAGCGGTGTGTGTATGTGTAGAAAATAAAAGGGGAACGTTTCGAAGGCTCTCTGTGGAGCTACTGAGTCTGGCTTTTAGCCTTGTCACAAATACTCCCACACAAAAAATATGTATCAGTTAGTTACTCTAACTGTAATTAAAGTTAAAGCCCAGCTGCTGGCGCACTTCCTGTGTGGCTGCGAGCCAGGACTGAGCCAAGAACTCGCATCAAATCCAGTAACATGTCCGCTGCAACATCCTGATGATGTGGGAATGCTCCAGGACGATGATGCTGCTGATGGACACTGCGACAGATGCGCGCTTTATCCTGTTTGCACGCGACTGCGGATGCGTCTTCCCGCTTAACCCTCTAAAACCCGAGCCCCAGCCGCGTTTGTTTGCATCCGCTGCAGTGGCAGTGCCCGTGCCAGTACCAGTGCCAGTGGCAGTGGCAGACGCACCCCCATCCTGGCCACTGTTTTTGCCGCATAATCGAAACAACTACAACAGCAGCTCGCGACTCCCGAAAAAAGGACGATGAAGGTCCTGCAAAAAAGGGCACTTGGCGTGGAGGGGGGGGATAGAAGCCCGGAGGTGCACAGCAGCCAAAATGTCAACAATCTGCAACAGCCATGAAATATTATGAGGCTTTGTGGGCGGGCGGCAGCAGGCGAGAGGAAGGGTCCAAACCGTTGGCGTTTCGGCAGTAATAATGCACCACGCAAAAGTCGCAGCCAGCAGCGAGTAAAAAAACGGTTACGGAAAATGGAGAATGCAAAAAAAAAAAACAAAAATGGAGCGGGAAAATCCCACGAAAAGCACACACTGAGGCAGGCAGAATGACCCACACTTAAGTGGTCAGCTATACCCTCTCCCAAGGGTTAATTAGCAAAAGTAATTAAGGTCGCTCAGAGTGAATGAGTACAGGGAATACTATGAGTGTGTGAAACTCTTGTGTGGCTATTTCATTTATTTTATTTTTAATTTTAAATTTAATTTTATATCACCTTATTTTAATCAGAAGCATGTAATGCAGTGAAGGAGTCGATACCGACCCTATAAACCATATATATTCTTGATCAGCATCGACAGCCGAATCGAACTAGCCATCTACGGCAACAAAAAAAATTTTTCAAAAAATTTCCATTTTTTGAAAAAAAGGAAAGGGGTTACATCATTAAAATTTGCAAAAATTGGCCAAAAATGTATTTTTTTTTTTAATATTAAATTTAGGAGTCATTTCCGACCCTATAAACCATATATATTCTTGATCAGCATCGACAGCCGAATCGAACTAGCCATCTACGGCAACAAAAAAAAATTTTCAAAAAATTTCCATTTTTTGAAAAAAAGGAAAGGGGTTACATCATTAAAATTTGCAAAAATTGGCCAGAAATGTATTTTTTTTTAAATATTAAATTTAGGAGTCATTTCCGACCCTATAAACCATATATATTCTTGATCAGCATCGACAGCCGAATCGAACTAGCCATCTACGGCAACAAAAAAAA
The DNA here is from genome assembly GCA_035046265.1 of Drosophila bunnanda. Classification (NCBI taxonomy): domain Eukaryota; kingdom Metazoa; phylum Arthropoda; class Insecta; order Diptera; family Drosophilidae; genus Drosophila; species Drosophila bunnanda. The sequence continues at coordinate 2,466,006 of JAWNOB010000017.1, forward strand.
TTTTTCAAAAAATTTCCATTTTTTGAAAAAAAGGAAAGGGGTTACATCATTAAAATTTGCAAAAATTGGCCAAAAATGTAATTTTTTTAAATATTAAATTTAGGAGTCATTTCCGACCATATAAACCATATATATTCTTGATCAGCATCGACAGCCGAATCGAACTAGCCATCTACGGCAACAAAAAAAATTTTTCAAAAAATTTCCATTTTTTGAAAAAAAGGAAAGGGGTTACATCATTAAAATTTGCAAAAATTGGCCAAAAATGTATTTTTTTAAATATTAAGTTTAGGAGTCATTTTTGACCCTATAAACCATATATATTCTTGATCAGCATCGACAGCCGAATCGAACTAGCCATCTACGGCAACAAAAAAAATTTTCAAAAAATTTCCATTTTTTGAAAAAAAGGAAAGGGGTTACATCATTAAAATTTGCAAAAATTGGCCAAAAATGTATTTTTTTTAAATATTAAATTTAGGAGTCATTTCCGACCCTATAAACCATATATATTCTTGATCAGCATCGACAGCCGAATCGAACTAGCCATCTACGGCAACAAAAAAAATTTTTCAAAAAATTTCCATTTTTTGAAAAAAAGGAAAGGGGTTACATCATTAAAATTTGCAAAAATTGGCCAAAAATGTATTTTTTTTAAATATTATATGTAGGAGTCATTTCCGACCCTATAAACCATATATATTCTTGATCAGCATCGACAGCCGAATCGAACTAGCCATCTACGGCAACAAAAAAAAATTTTCAAAAAATTTCCATTTTTTGAAAAAAAGGAAAGGGGTTACATCATTAAAATTTGCAAAAATTGGCCAGAAATGTATTTTTTTTTAAATATTAAATTTAGGAGTCATATCCGACCCTATAAACCATATATATTCTTGATCAGCATCGACAGCCGAATCGAACTAGCCATCTACGGCAACAAAAAAAATTTTTCAAAAAATTTCCATTTTTTGAAAAAAAGGAAAGGGGTTACATCATTAAAATTTGCAAAAATTGGCCAAAAATGTATTTTTTTTAATATTAAATTTAGGAGTCATTTCCGACCCTATAAACCATATATATTCTTGATCAGCATCGACAGCCGAATCGAACTAGCCATCTACGGCAACAAAAAAAATTTTTCAAAAAATTTCCATTTTTTGAAAAAAAGGAAAGGGGTTGTTACATCATTAAGATTTGCAAAAATTGGCCAAAAACTTATTTTTTTAAATATTAAATTTAGGAGTCATTTCCGACCCTATAAACCATATATTTTCTTGATCAGCATCGACAGCCGAATCGAACTAGCCATCTACGGCAACAAAAAAAATTTTTCAAAAAATTTCAATTTTTTGAAAAAAAGGAAAGGGGTTACATCATTAAAATTTGCAAAAATTGGCCAAAAATGTATTTTTTTTAAATATTAAATTTAGGAATCATTTCCGACCCTATAAACCATATATATTCTTGATCAGCATCGACAGCCGAATCGAACTAGCCATCTACGGCAACAAAAAAAATTTTTCAAAAAATTTCCATTTTTTGAAAAAAAGGAAAGGGGTTACATCATTAAAATTTGCAAAAATTGGCCAAAAATGTATTTTTTTTAAATATTAAGTTTAGGAGTCATTTTCGACCCTATAAACCATATATATTCTTGATCAGCATCGACAGCCGAATCGAACTAGCCATCTACGGCAACAAAAAAAATTTTTCAAAAAATTTCCATTTTTTGAAAAAAAGGAAAGGGGTTACATCATTAAAATTTGCAAAAATTGGCCAAAAATGTATTTTTTTTAAATATTAAATTTAGGAGTCATTTCCGACCCTATAAACCATATATATTCTTGATCAGCATCGACAGCCGAATCGAACTAGCCATCTACGGCAACAAAAAAAAATTTTCAAAAAATTTAAATTTTTTGAAAAAAAGGAAAGGGGTTACATCATTAAAATTTGCAAAAATTGGCCAAAAATGTATTTTTTTTGAAATATTAAATTTAGGAGTCATTTCCGACCCTATAAACCATATATATTCTTGATCAGCATCGACAGCCGAATCGAACTAGCCATCTACGGCAACAAAAAAAATTTTTCAAAAAATTTCCATTTTTTGAAAAAAAGGAAAGGGGTTACATCATTAAAATTTGCAAAAATTGGCCAAAAATGTATTTTTTTTAAATATTAAATTTAGGAGTCATTTCCGACCCTATAAACCATATATATTCTTGATCAGCATCGACAGCCGAATCGAACTAGCCATCTACGGCAACAAAAAAAATTTTTCAAAAAATTTCCATTTTTTGAAAAAAAGGAAAGGGGTTACATCATTAAAATTTGCAAAAATTGGCCAGAAATGTATTTTTTTTTAAATATTAAATTTAGGAGTCATTTCCGACCCTATAAACCATATATATTCTTGATCAGCATCGACAGCCGAATCGAACTAGCCATCTACGGCAACAAAAAAAATTTTTCAAAAAATTTCCATTTTTTGAAAAAAAGGAAAGGGGTTACATCATTAAAATTTGCAAAAATTGGCCAAAAATGTAATTTTTTTAAATATTAAATTTAGGAGTCATTTCCGACCATATAAACCATATATATTCTTGATCAGCATCGACAGCCGAATCGAACTAGCCATCTACGGCAACAAAAAAAATTTTTCAAAAAATTTCCATTTTTTGAAAAAAAGGAAAGGGGTTACATCATTAAAATTTGCAAAAATTGGCCAAAAATGTATTTTTTTAAATATTAAGTTTAGGAGTCATTTTTGACCCTATAAACCATATATATTCTTGATCAGCATCGACAGCCGAATCGAACTAGCCATCTACGGCAACAAAAAAAATTTTCAAAAAATTTCCATTTTTTGAAAAAAAGGAAAGGGGTTACATCATTAAAATTTGCAAAAATTGGCCAAAAATGTATTTTTTTTAAATATTAAATTTAGGAGTCATTTCCGACCCTATAAACCATATATATTCTTGATCAGCATCGACAGCCGAATCGAACTAGCCATCTACGGCAACAAAAAAAATTTTTCAAAAAATTTCCATTTTTTGAAAAAAAGGAAAGGGGTTACATCATTAAAATTTGCAAAAATTGGCCAAAAATGTATTTTTTTTAAATATTAAATTTAGGAGTCATTTCCGACCCTATAAACCATATATATTCTTGATCAGCATCGACAGCCGAATCGAACTAGCCATCTACGGCAACAAAAAAAAATTTTCAAAAAATTTCCATTTTTTGAAAAAAAGGAAAGGGGTTACATCATTAAAATTTGCAAAAATTGGCAAAAATGTATTTTTTTTTAAATATTAAATTTAGGAGTCATTTCCGACCCTATAAACCATATATATTCTTGATCAGCATCGACAGCCGAATCGAACTAGCCATCTACGGCAACAAAAAAAATTTTTCAAAAAATTTCCATTTTTTGAAAAAAAGGAAAGGAGTTACATCATTAAAATTTGCAAAAATTGGCCAAAAATGTATTTTTTTTAAATATTATATGTAGGAGTCATTTCCGACCCTATAAACCATATATATTCTTGATCAGCATCGACAGCCGAATCGAACTAGCCATCTACGGCAACAAAAAAAAATTTTCAAAAAATTTCCATTTTTTGAAAAAAAGGAAAGGGGTTACATCATTAAAATTTGCAAAAATTGGCCAGAAATGTATTTTTTTTTAAATATTAAATTTAGGAGTCATTTCCGACCCTATAAACCATATATATTCTTGATCAGCATCGACAGCCGAATCGAACTAGCCATCTACGGCAACAAAAAAAATTTTTCAAAAAATTTCCATTTTTTGAAAAAAAGGAAAGGGGTTACATCATTAAAATTTGCAAAAATTGGCCAAAAATGTATTTTTTTTAATATTAAATTTAGGAGTCATTTCCGACCCTATAAACCATATATATTCTTGATCAGCATCGACAGCCGAATCGAACTAGCCATCTACGGCAACAAAAAAAATTTTTCAAAAAATTTCCATTTTTTGAAAAAAAGGAAAGGGGTTGTTACATCATTAAAATTTGCAAAAATTGGCCAAAAACTTATTTTTTTAAATATTAAATTTAGGAGTCATTTCCGACCCTATAAACCATATATTTTCTTGATCAGCATCGACAGCCGAATCGAACTAGCCATCTACGGCAACAAAAAAAATTTTTCAAAAAATTTCAATTTTTTGAAAAAAAGGAAAGGGGTTACATCATTAAAATTTGCAAAAATTGGCCAAAAATGTATTTTTTTTAAATATTAAATTTAGGAATCATTTCCGACCCTATAAACCATATATATTCTTGATCAGCATCGACAGCCGAATCGAACTAGCCATCTACGGCAACAAAAAAAAATTTTCAAAAAATTTCCATTTTTTGAAAAAAAGGAAAGGGGTTACATCATTAAAATTTGCAAAAATTGGCCAAAAATGTATTTTTTTTAAATATTAAGTTTAGGAGTCATTTTCGACCCTATAAACCATATATATTCTTGATCAGCATCGACAGCCGAATCGAACTAGCCATCTACGGCAACAAAAAAAAATTTTCAAAAAATTTCCATTTTTTGAAAAAAAGGAAAGGGGTTACATCATTAAAATTTGCAAAAATTGGCCAAAAATGTATTTTTTTTAAATATTAAATTTAGGAGTCATTTCCGACCCTATAAACCATATATATTCTTGATCAGCATCGACAGCCGAATCGAACTAGCCATCTACGGCAACAAAAAAAAATTTTCAAAAAATTTAAATTTTTTGAAAAAAAGGAAAGGGGTTACATCATTAAAATTTGCAAAAATTGGCCAAAAATGTATTTTTTTTGAAATATTAAATTTAGGAGTCATTTCCGACCCTATAAACCATATATATTCTTGATCAGCATCGACAGCCGAATCGAACTAGCCATCTACGGCAACAAAAAAAATTTTTCAAAAAATTTCCATTTTTTGAAAAAAAGGAAAGGGGTTACATCATTAAAATTTGCAAAAATTGGCCAAAAATGTATTTTTTTTAAATATTAAATTTAGGAGTCATTTCCGACCCTATAAACCATATATATTCTTGATCAGCATCGACAGCCGAATCGAACTAGCCATCTACGGCAACAAAAAAAATTTTTCAAAAAATTTCCATTTTTTGAAAAAAAGGAAAGGGGTTACATCATTAAAATTTGCAAAAATTGGCCAAAAATGTATTTTTTTTAAATATTAAATTTAGGAGTCATTTCCGACCCTATAAACCATATATATTCTTGATCAGCATCGACAGCCGAATCGAACTAGCCATCTACGGCAACAAAAAAAATTTTTCAAAAAATTTCCATTTTTTGAAAAAAAGGAAAGGGGTTACATCATTAAAATTTGCAAAAATTGGCCAAAAATGTATTTTTTTTAAATATTAAATTTAGGAGTCATTTCCGACCCTATAAACCATATATATTCTTGATCAGCATCGACAGCCGAATCGAACTAGCCATCTACGGCAACAAAAAAAAATTTTCAAAAAATTTCGATTTTTTGAAAAAAAGGAAAGGGGTTACATCATTAAAATTTGCAAAAATTGGCCAAATATGTATTTTTTTTAAATATAAAATTTAGGAGTCATTTCCGACCCTATAAACCATATATATTCTTGATCAGCATCGACAGCCGAATCGAACTAGCCATCTACGGCAACAAAAAAAATTTTTCAAAAAATTTCCATTTTTTGAAAAAAAGGAAAGGGGTTACATCATTAAAATTTGCAAAAATTGGCCAAAAACTTATTTTTTTAAATATTAAATTTAGGAGTCATTTCCGACCCTATAAACCATATATTTTCTTAATCAGCATCGACAGCCGAATCGAACTAGCCATCTACGGCAACAAAAAAAATTTTTCAAAAAATTTCAATTTTTTGAAAAAAAGGAAAGGGGTTACATCATTAAAATTTGCAAAAATTGGCCAAAAATGTATTTTTTTTAAATATTAAATGTAGGAGTCATTTCCGACCCTATAAACCATATATATTCTTGATCAGCATCGACAGCCGAATCGAACTAGCCATCTACGGCAACAAAAAAAATTTTTCAAAAAATTTCCATTTTTTGAAAAAAAAGGAAAGGGGTTACATCATTAAAATTTGCAAAAATTGGCCAAAAATGTATTTTTTTTAAATATTAAATTTAGGAGTCATTTCCGACCCTATAAACCATATATATTCTTGATCAGCATCGACAGCCGAATCGAACTAGCCATATACGGCAACAAAAAAAAATTTTCAAAAAATTTCGATTTTTTGAAAAAAAGGAAAGGGGTTACATCATTAAAATTTGCAAAAATTGGCCAAATATGTATTTTTTTTTAAATATTAAATTTAGGAGTCATTTCCGACCCTATAAACCATATATATTCTTGATCAGCATCGACAGCCGAATCGAACTAGCCATCTACGGCAACAAAAAAAATTTTTCAAAAAATTTCCATTTTTTGAAAAAAAGGAAAAATTGGCCAAAAATGTATTTTTTTGAAATATTAAATTTAGGAGTCATTTCCGACCCTATAAACCATATATATTCTTGATCAGCATCGACAGCCGAATCGAACTAGCCATCTACGGCAACAAAAAAAAATTTTCAAAAAATTTAAATTTTTTGAAAAAAAGGAAAGGGGTTACATCATTAAAATTTGCAAAAATTGGCCAAAAATGTATTTTTTTTGAAATATTAAATTTAGGAGTCATTTCCGACCCTATAAACCATATATATTCTTGATCAGCATCGACAGCCGAATCGAACTAGCCATCTACGGCAACAAAAAAAATTTTTCAAAAAATTTCCATTTTTTGAAAAAAAGGAAAGGGGTTACATCATTAAAATTTGCAAAAATTGGCCAAAAATGTATTTTTTTTAAATATTAAATTTAGGAGTCATTTCCGACCCTATAAACCATATATATTCTTGATCAGCATCGACAGCCGAATCGAACTAGCCATCTACGGCAACAAAAAAAAATTTTCAAAAAATTTAAATTTTTTGAAAAAAAGGAAAGGGGTTACATCATTAAAATTTGCAAAAATTGGCCAAAAATGTATTTTTTTTGAAATATTAAATTTAGGAGTCATTTCCGACCCTATAAACCATATATATTCTTGATCAGCATCGACAGCCGAATCGAACTAGCCATCTACGGCAACAAAAAAAATTTTTCAAAAAATTTCCATTTTTTGAAAAAAAGGAAAGGGGTTACATCATTAAAATTTGCAAAAATTGGCCAAAAATGTATTTTTTTTAAATATTAAATTTAGGAGTCATTTCCGACCCTATAAACCATATATATTCTTGATCAGCATCGACAGCCGAATCGAACTAGCCATCTACGGCAACAAAAAAAATTTTTCAAAAAATTTCCATTTTTTGAAAAAAAGGAAAGGGGTTACATCATTAAAATTTGCAAAAATTGGCCAAAAATGTATTTTTTTTAAATATTAAATTTAGGAGTCATTTCCGACCCTATAAACCATATATATTCTTGATCAGCATCGACAGCCGAATCGAACTAGCCATCTACGGCAACAAAAAAAATTTTTCAAAAAATTTCCATTTTTTGAAAAAAAGGAAAGGGGTTACATCATTAAAATTTGCAAAAATTGGCCAAAAATTTATTTTTTTTAAATATTAAATTTAGGAGTCATTTCCGACCCTATAAACCATATATATTCTTGATCAGCATCGACAGCCGAATCGAACTAGCCATCTACGGCAACAAAAAAAAATTTTCAAAAAATTTCGATTTTTTGAAAAAAAGGAAAGGGGTTACATCATTAAAATTTGCAAAAATTGGCCAAAAACTTATTTTTTTAAATATTAAATTTAGGAGTCATTTCCGACCCTATAAACCATATATTTTCTTAATCAGCATCGACAGCCGAATCGAACTAGCCATCTACGGCAACAAAAAAAATTTTTCAAAAAATTTCCATTTTTTGAAAAAAAGGAAAGGGGTTACATCATTAAAATTTGCAAAAATTGGCCAAAAATGTATTTTTTTTAAATATTAAATGTAGGAGTCATTTCCGACCCTATAAACCATATATATTCTTGATCAGCATCGACAGCCGAATCGAACTAGCCATCTACGGCAACAAAAAAAATTTTTCAAAAAATTTCCATTTTTTGAAAAAAAAGGAAAGGGGTTACATCATTAAAATTTGCAAAAATTGGCCAAAAATGTATTTTTTTTAAATATTAAATTTAGGAGTCATTTCCGACCCTATAAACCATATATATTCTTGATCAGCATCGACAGCCGAATCGAACTAGCCATATACGGCAACAAAAAAAAATTTTCAAAAAATTTCGATTTTTTGAAAAAAAGGAAAGGGGTTACATCATTAAAATTTGCAAAAATTGGCCAAATATGTATTTTTTTTAAATATTAAATTTAGGAGTCATTTCCGACCCTATAAACCATATATATTCTTGATCAGCATCGACAGCCGAATCGAACTAGCCATCTACGGCAACAAAAAAAATTTTTCAAAAAATTTCCATTTTTTGAAAAAAAGGAAAAATTGGCCAAAAATGTATTTTTTTGAAATATTAAATTTAGGAGTCATTTCCGACCCTATAAACCATATATATTCTTGATCAGCATCGACAGCCGAATCGAACTAGCCATCTACGGCAACAAACAAAAATTTTCAAAAAATTTCCATTTTTTGAAAAAAAGGAAAGGGGTTACATCATTAAAATTTGCAAAAATTGGCCAAATATGTATTTTTTTTTAATATTAAATTTAGGAGTCATTTCCGACCCTATAAACCATATATATTCTTCATCAGCATCGACAGCCGAATCGAACTAGCCATCTACGGCAACAAAAAAAATTTTTCAAAAAATTTCCATTTTTTGAAAAAAAGGAAAGGGGTTACATCATTAAAATTTGCAAAAATTGGCCAAAAATGTATTTTTTTTAAATATTAAATTTAGGAGTCATTTCCGACCCTATAAACCATATATATTCTTGATCAGCATCGACAGCCGAATCGAACTAGCCATCTACGGCAACAAAAAAAAATTTTCAAAAAATTTCCATTTTTTGAAAAAAAGGAAAGGGGTTACATCATTAAAATTTGCAAAAATTGGCAAAAATGTATTTTTTTTTAAATATTAAATTTAGGAGTCATTTCCGACCCTATAAACCATATATATTCTTGATCAGCATCGACAGCCGAATCGAACTAGCCATCTACGGCAACAAAAAAAATTTTTCAAAAAATTTCCATTTTTTGAAAAAAAGGAAAGGGGTTACATCATTAAAATTTGCAAAAATTGGCCAAAAATGTATTTTTTTTAAATATTATATGTAGGAGTCATTTCCGACCCTATAAACCATATATATTCTTGATCAGCATCGACAGCCGAATCGAACTAGCCATCTACGGCAACAAAAAAAAATTTTCAAAAAATTTCCATTTTTTGAAAAAAAGGAAAGGGGTTACATCATTAAAATTTGCAAAAATTGGCCAGAAATGTATTTTTTTTTTAAATATTAAATTTAGGAGTCATTTCCGACCCTATAAACCATATATATTCTTGATCAGCATCGACAGCCGAATCGAACTAGCCATCTACGGCAACAAAAAAAATTTTTCAAAAAATTTCCATTTTTTGAAAAAAAGGAAAGGGGTTACATCATTAAAATTTGCAAAAATTGGCCAAAAATGTATTTTTTTTAATATTAAATTTAGGAGTCATTTCCGACCCTATAAACCATATATATTCTTGATCAGCATCGACAGCCGAATCGAACTAGCCATCTACGGCAACAAAAAAAATTTTTCAAAAAATTTCCATTTTTTGAAAAAAAGGAAAGGGGTTGTTACATCATTAAAATTTGCAAAAATTGGCCAAAAACTTATTTTTTTAAATATTAAATTTAGGAGTCATTTCCGACCCTATAAACCATATATATTCTTGATCAGCATCGACAGCCGAATCGAACTAGCCATCTACGGCAACAAAAAAAAATTTTCAAAAAATTTCCATTTTTTGAAAAAAAGGAAAGGGGTTACATCATTAAAATTTGCAAAAATTGGCAAAATTTTTAATTTTTTTATTCTTTAAATTGAGTATGCAGATTTATAAAACTAATAAAAACTAACATAGCAATGCATTCCAATTTGAAATTAATTCATTTTTCGCTTATGTATGAGTTTTTTAAACATTGATTTATCGAAAAAATGTCATATTAAAATTTCGAAAATAACGACGTGATCAGCATCAACAGGCGAATCGATCTAGCTATCTCCGCAAAAAAATAGCTAAATAGTTTATTTATTTTTTTTTTTAATATAATATTAAATTGGTTTTATGAAAAGGGTATTGCTTTGGCCAATTTCTGTGTTCCCTGGTCTCACCTTAACTTTTTTCTGGTTCGTGATTGTGGCCAGCGAATTCCTCGGTGTCCATTATCCAGCGTAGTTTTTTGATGCAGTTCCTTTCTCTTGGTTTTCCCTTTTTTTCGTTATTTTTTGGTTTGTTTTCATGAAACCAACGCGTTTTCCATCTGCCATTTTGCTGTTGCTACTCGTATGTAAGTGCACAGCAAAAAAAGGAGTATTTGTATTTAAAAAATTATGTTAAAAAAATATAACAGAAAATGAAGGCTATATTTCTGTGTTTCTGTTTATATATATTTTTATAGCTATATTTATTGCTTCCATTTTAAGGCATATACATATATTTTATTATTTCCTCATTCTTTTGTCTATGTTTATTTTAGTTTTTAAAATATTGTTTAAGCACCTAACATATTATTTTAAATTTAAATATACATTTTTATTTATATTAAAATGATTTACTAATTTGGCTTATATTTTCTTTCAGTGTTTCGGCCGAGATCAAGCGTCAAAATTACATTGTTGGCATACGCTGCCTTTTTTTATGGTCCCAATTCCTTTTGTCCTTTTTTTAGCGGCTCCTGTTGCTCGAATCCTTGCCATTGTTTGTTTTTCTGAGTTTTTCCCTGTCTGTCAGGGTACTCTAGTTTTGAGGTACAGGTTGGTAATGTATAAATACCCCTCAAAGTTAATTATATATAGCTAATCAGCCATCAGCAGAGGAATTAATTTGGACGTGTAAATAGATATTAAGGCTAAAATGCAGTCCTGTAAACGCACATCCTGCACAGGAAAGAGTATACCAAATTTGGCCAGACAAAGGTCGCCTCATCTCTTGATTTTTTCACAGTCCAGAATATGTGTGTGGCTGTTTGGGTTTTAAGGGGTTAAGAGGAGTGGACGGGGGAGGGGGGCAGGGGTAGGACACAGGAGCAGCGTTGATTGTTGCAATTTCTCGTTAAATTGAATTCGCGCGTTCAATGCGCGCGAGAGTCCTGGGATTCGAAGTGCGAGCCCGGGGAATGGCACGGAAAATGGCGGAAAATTGCACGTTGGCGACGGCGGAGTCCTGCAAGCTGCACTGCTTATTTATGACAAGTGGCCAGCAACACAGGATGCGGCGGGTACGAGGTGGGGCGCCGGCACTTCCGGCCGGACAACGAAATGAATGCGAGGACAACGCATTATGAGATTGCCTTTCGGCCCAAAAATTACACCGAAAACACTGGAGGCTCAACACGCTTGTTACCCAGCGGAGCCCCCTCTGACCGCCCACCCAGCTCACACATTGTTTTAACCCTTTGTCACCCCCTTGTCACCCCTTTATGCCACACATCCTCGAACAGCTTTTATCCTCAATTAAAAAGGACACACAAAAAAATACCATTCATGGAAAGCAATGACTGCAAATGGTCCAAAGTGATCCCAGGACAAGGGCTGCATTGGCACTGGCAAAAACCAGGACATTTTCAGAGATTGTACATCATATATATATAATATATGTAGGTGAAGTCCTTGAAATAAATATAAATAATTGAAATTATGTCGTTTAATAATTAGTTAGGTTTTAAAGCGTGTTAACTAGGAATTATGGCTAAAATCAAAGTGTATTTTGGCAGAAGAGGTGTAATTTTTACCAGGATGCGGATGCGGATAGCTTAATCCGAGTCCTGCAATGATTCATGCTCATCACTGAGGCCCAACTCACAGCCACAAAACTATAATAAAGCAACGCTATTTAAATGCAATTTCCATCCGTTTCCATTAATTGAGTTGCAGGACGAATGCGTGTCCCTTACGGGGTAATGAGCTAAACTAAGCCCCAAGGATACGTCTGGCTATGTGCTTTAGCCAACTGCCACTAAAGCCCAATCTTAGCCATTCCAATTACTTAACTGAAATGTTTGAGCAAGTGGCTGAAACCAATGGCTGAGAGTGGCAAATAAATAAGGTGCAAACACGTGTTCGAGGTGGGGTTTTTGGAGCAGGAAAGAGCAGGGAAAAGGAGCAGGAGCGGGAGCAGCAGGTAACTTGAATGCCCGACGTTATCCTTATCATTGTTATACTTAAGTTAACAGCAGCTTAAGTAAGCAAACGCACACACACCCGGGCTTACGGCAGTAATCAAGCACACGCACTCGCACTCGCACTTTCGCCCCTCAAGTCTTGGCTTTTATGGCTGGGCCGCACAGTGGGACAAATGTTACGAATTTGGCGTTAAGGATATGCTTATGTGCCAGATCGGACGAATATATATATCTTCCATCCATAAATATATAAACAAAATTATAACTTTACCGATTTTAAGCTATATATAATGTAGAATTTAATAATAATATAATAAATTGTAAGGTCACCAAAATTCGATCTTCGGCGGCCAAGACGAAGTCATGCTGTCCAAATAGTGCAATAAACCAATATAAGCATCTCTATTGGCAAGTAAGATGCTTTTTCTCCCAAAAATGCTATTTAGATAAATGAGCATCACTAGCGGAAGGTGTGGTGCCACTGTGATCCAACTGTGCATTATAGGATCACTGAGCATCACTGTTGGAAAGTGAGACGTATTTTTCGGCCCACTGCGCTAGGTATAGCTAAATGAGCATCACTGGTGAAAAGTAAGATGCCTTTTTGTCCTAACTGTGCAAAATAGCTAGATGAAGAACTCTGTTGGCAAGATCGGTGAATGTTTCTACCAACTGTGCATTATAGCTACATGAGCAACACTTGTGGAAAATGAGGTGCCTTTATGTCCCAACTGTGGCTAGATGGGCGACACTGGTAACTCACTCACTCATAAAAACATCACAGATGCAAATCGAGAAAAATAGCTAAAATTTAGCGGGAAAATAGCTAAATGGGCATCACTGACAAAATTCGGCGGGAAAATAGCTAGATGAGCATCACTGATAAAGTCGGCGGGAAAATAGCTAAGTGGGCATCACTGATCGACATCAGCTTGAAAATAGCTAAATGGTCATCACTGATGCGGGCAAATTCAAACTTGGCGGTTATCGAATTCTACAACAACAACAACATCCAATTTGCCAAAAATCCACAAGCAAATTGCCCATTTTCCGATCTGGGGTAACAGGCGAACAGAAACCAGCAGAAGGCGCCGATGAACTTTTGTAAACTGTTATAAAAAGTCCAAGTTTCAAACCTTCTTGGTATAACAGTTTTACCAAACTCAAGCCAAATCTGGCGGTAAACAACTGGCTATTTAAATTCAAATTCAAATTAGGCGGTTAACGAATTCAGTTTGAATTTGAATTTTTAGACCATATATGGCGGAAATTTAACGTCTGTTTTTTCAAATTCAAATTGATACTAGGCGGTTAATTCAGTTTAAATTCGACTTTTTAGACCATATATGGCTGGAATTTTTCGCCGTTTTAAATGAAATTCGTAATTGGCGGCTTACGGATTCAGTTTAAATTCGACTTTTTAGACCATATATGGCTGGAATTTTTTGCCTTTTTAAATGAAATTCATATTTGGCGGCTTACGATTCAGTTTAAATTCGACTTTTTAGACCATATATGGCTGGAATTTTTCGCCGTTTTAAATGAAATTCGTAATTGGCGGCTTACGGATTCAGTTTAAATTCGACTTTTTAGACCATATATGGCTGGAATTTTTTGCCTTTTTAAATGAAATTCATATTTGGCGGCTTACGGATTCAGTTTAAATGCTACTTTTTAGACCATATATGGCTGGAATTTTTCGCCTTTTTAAATGAAATTCATATTTGGCGGCTTACGGATTCAGTTTAAATGCAACTTTTTAGACCATATATGACTGGAAATTTAAATTTCAATTCAAATTTTGCAGTTATTGAGTTCATCTTTTTAGGCCATGTATGGCGGAATATTTAAATTAAAAATAGCAATATAGCGTATTTTACGTTGTATAAAATATATATTTTTATATATTTCAAAATGCCTACTACACAACAACAATTAAGGAGAGCAAAAATCAATCAAAATATGTGATATTTATTTGTAAATAATGCTTTTGTCCCCACTGTTACGCAAAGGCGACTGGCACCCATTGTTACCGCTTGCCGCCCCTCAAGCAATTGCCATTGGCACTGTGCGTGTGTGTGTGTGTGTGTGTGTGTGTATGCGGGTGTGGGTGTGGAAAAGCGGGAAAATCCAGGGGAAAAGGGAGATTGAGAGCCAGCTTGAGCCACGCTCATTTTGTGGCAGGCGCAAATCCCCATAATCAGAAAGCTTTTGCACTTTATTTGTGTTAGTTTCAATTATATAAACAACAGTGGAAATGGCAGGCGAAGAACCAATTACCGCTTGATTTAGCACACGCACACAAATGCAAATAAAGCGCACACACACGGCGCACACTCGCACACACTCGCATACACCCACACGACACACACTCACTTGCATTAGCCACGCAGCCATGACAAACTTATTGAGATTCATTGAGCAGATTGTTGTGAGGCTTCAGCTCAGTGGCCATGGGCGGGTTAAGGGCAAGGGAGAGACCAGCCCAGTCCAGTGCACTGCACAAAAACGGGGCGGAGTATGGGGATACTGAAATGGGTGGCCATGTGGGGAGGGGCTAAAAGGATGGGCGTGGCCGGGGCCAGGGACGGTTTGGTGGGCCCTTGTTGGATGGTTTGTTAGTCAGACAATGGCTAATGCTTCAACTGGTAAATACAAACACAAATATGTACACTGAAAAATTATGCATGTATGTGTGGAACACTGGGAGAAATTACTTTTGCAATACAATTTAAAATTAACAGGAAATTTCATTTTTTTGACAAAGAATTAATATTAGAACATTCAAATTAATTATTGATTCTTAAACTTATTATTCAAACTTTCTTATTTTTTATTTAATTATTAATTTTAATTATATATATTTCTGAAACGCCTCTTTCTCTCCCTTTTTTTCTTGCAGTGCACCATTTATGTGTGTGTGTGAGTGGCTTGTTTGCTTTGCATAAAAGCTCAGGCATTGAAAACTAAAATACTGCACAACACATTGAGACTTTGTATTGCCAAGCATTAGGCGCCGTTTCATTTATATTTTATGCACACACACACACACACACACACACACACACACACACAGATACTATCCTCTTTGTGTGTGTGCACTTCTGCTTAATAGTTAAATAAACAGAAGTTTCCTTTTGCCATCGGCAGGCTTACACCCGTACACACAGAGCCAGAGAGACAGGACCGACGACGCTTTTAAGCCCATTCCCGCCTCACTTACCCCCAATCCCCTTTCGCCTTTTTTTTCTCAAGTGTATGGCAAGCATTTTACAGTTATTGAGATTTTAATAGTCATGGCAGGGCACTCACCGGATGCTTTTCCATTTAACCAATTATTACACAGAGGCGCAGCCTAGAAGGGGTCAAATAGAGGCATTTTTTGGTATTAAAACCAAATTCACAGTTTCATAACTCAGCCAAATAAGCATTAATTTCAATTCGGAAAGCATTTCTGTGCTAGTTATTGATAGGTTAATAAATCTGCATACTCAATTTAGAGTTTATAAAAATTAAGAATTTTCCCAATTTTTGAAAATTTTAATGATGTAACCCCTTTCCTTTTTTTCAAAAAATGGAAAATTTTTGAAAAATTTTTTTTTTATCCGGAGGTGGCTAGATCGATTCGGCTGTCGATGCTGATCAAGAATATATATGGTTTATAGGGTCGGAAATGACTCCTTATTTTAATATTTAAAAAAAATCAATTTTTGGCCAATTTTTGCAAATTTTAATGATGTAACCCCTTTCCTTTTTTTGCAAAAATGGGAAATTTTTGAAAATTTTATTTTTTTGCCGGGGGTGGCTAGATCGATTCGGCTGTCGATGCTGATCAAGAATATATATGGTTTATAGGGTCGGAAATGACTCCTTATTTTAATATTTAAAAAAAATCAATTTTTGGCCAATTTTTGAAAATTTTAATGATGTAACCCCTTTCCTTTTTTTGCAAAAATGGAAAATTTTTGAAAATTTTTTTTTTTTGCCGGAGGTGGCTAGATCGATTCGGCTGTCGATGCTGATCAAGAATATATATGGTTTATAGGGTCGGAAATGACTCCTTATTTCAATATTTAAAAAAAATCAATTTTTGGCCAATTTTTGAAAATTTTAATGATGTAACCCCTTTCCTTTTTTTGCAAAAATGGAAAATTTTTGAAAATTTTATTTTTTTGCCGGAGGTGGCTAGATCGATTCGGCTGGCGATGCTGATCAAGAATATATATGGTTTATAGGGTCGAAAATGATTATTTCACATAGTTACAAGCTTCTGACTAAAATTATTGTTAATTAAAATTTAAAAAAATACCAAGGGTATAAAATAAAATTATATTGAAAATACATTCTCTAGTATTTAAATATGTTTATATATTTTTGTAAGTTATGCTTATAAGTTTTATATTAATATTAAGTGTCTTTTTTGCTATTATATTATTTATATTTTTTGTATATATCAAAGATTTTAATTTGTATTTTTCTATGCTTTCTTTAGGACGCCACTGTAAACGAAGAATCTAAAAACGTAGCCTGAAAGTAGGCAGCAAAGCCAGATGGCGGCTGAATGTTGTTGCATTTCTCCCCCCAAAAAAAATATAAAGAAAATCTTAGCAAAATTAAAGAAAAAATGTGGAAAAAATAAAGAAAATATTCTGCAGAAAAAAAAAACAGGTGACATTTAGGCCGGAAGCAAGATGCGTTTCCAAATTCACATTCATATTCCGACTCAGATCCAGCTGCAGCTGCTGCAATCAGCGACTAATGCAGCTCGTTAGGCAAACACACACAGCAGCAGCCGGCACACATGATTTTATTCGCCATGTTAAACATGCCGCCTGCATATGTTTACCAAAAAAAAAAAAAAAAAAAAAAAAAAAAGAAAGAAAACCCAAGCCAGGGGAAAGGGAATAAGGAATGCGGAGGGAAAACTCGGGCGGGGGACTGCTCCCTGGAGAAATACTAAAATTCTTCCTAATGTGCAAACACCTACAAACCGGCGACACGTTATTTTTCGGCAACTGCTGCTGCTGCTGCTGCTTCCTGGTAGCTGAAGCTGATTTTGTTTCCATCTTTCAAAAAAGGCGAAATGGATTCAGACAGAGGCAGCTGTCGTTTGCATTGCCAATCGAGGCTTTTTATATTTGCCTTTTGAGACACTGGGAGAAATGGGAAGGTTCTGAGATATTTATTTAATTTATTTTCTTTGGATTTTCTTCATTATATAACTTATATAACTAAAGGCTAGGGTTTGTTGTGGACTTTGAATAGGAAATGTTGTCTTACCCAATTTTATATTATTCGGAGAATACTGTAAAGTAAGAAAAGAATCAAATTAGTAAACAAACTTATTATTTTCCTTATAAATAAAATTATCCAAACATAGCTTACCTTTTTTTTTTTTTTAAGTTTCCCTTTTTTCGCAATGAGTTCCAAGGGAAGCCCTCGTTTTGGCCAACTCTTTGAGCCCAGTTGCCACTCAAAGTCCGTCTCTCATCTGTCCCAGAAATGCCAAAATGGATGGACACAGAAAGGGCAACCTGGCTGCCTGGTTTCCTTTTTGTTGATTTCTGGTCCCCGAGTTTTGAAGTTCGAATTCACAGCTTTTGCCATTTCAGTTTCAGTTTCACTTGGCACCCTTTTGGCCTCCTGCGCCGGCCAATTTGGCCAAGTTCTGAGGTGAAATGAAGTCGTCGCGTGGCAGGTGGGCATTACGATTGAATGGGCTTCTGCTTTACCTGAAAGTTTGTCCCAAAGCCCGCATAATCGCACTTAATTCATAGTTTGAGCAGACCATTAAATCTTGAGCAAAAACCCAACCCAACCCCAGCCACAGAGAAAACCAATCATCATTTTTAGTGCATTTGTTTTTCATTCAGAACTTTGGTTGTTTTTGGGTTACTTTGTTGTTTGAATTTCCAAAAAAAAAATGTATATATATATAGACAAAACGCACTTGGCTTTTCGTATAACTATGTACATGCATTACGATCGATAGACATATAAATATATAGTACGCTTAGGTCTAAAAAGAAAGATAATTGCTTCGATTTGAATGGCTTTTACAGTGGTACGTGGTAGTAAGTAGTAAGCATATATATATATATGTACACGGAGACAGCAATAATCGTAAACGTAATAATATTGTTATTAAAATATATATATATATATGCGGAGAGTATATTCCATTTTTAAACAGCAATTACAACTAGCCTAAGCCTAAACAATCAGCGGACTAAGCCTAGGTTCTACACGTAAATAATCACAATTAAATATTGCTACGGTTCGCAGCGCAACGCCAGCAGCAGGCACATAAAACTATTGTATTAATATTAAAAAAAAAATCAAAAAAATACAAAAAATACCCTATATAATCGCACTAAAATTAAATCAACAACTTAAAAGAAATTGCAGCACTTTAGTTAACACCAAAAACATAATATATATGTGGAAAGAGTACAAGTTGTTGCTTGAATTGAATTACAATTGGCTATTTACAATTTGGCATAAAAATCATTAAAAAAAAAGAATAAGGAGAAATAATAAATATATTTAAGGGGAATTCTGCTCAGGATTTAAGTATTAATTAAGGTGCAAAAGGTGCAACTGTGAACAAACTTCAACATGCAATTGAAACGACACACTACACTGGACTACACACACAACATTTGCCTTCTAACCTCCACTGCGGCTCTCGGCCAGAGCTGGGGAGTTGCTGCTGCTCCTGCTGCTGCTGCTGGACGTTGCACCCACTAGTGGCTTTTGGCATCCCTGCCTCCAAAGGAGCTAAAGAACCTGAGCAGCAGCGATCGATCCTCGCCATTCCGATCCATCTGCCGCTCCAGACTCCATCCTATGTTCGGCAGCCACCAGAAGGGTGTGTAGCCATCGCTGTTGGATGTTGCTGCTGCTCCTGCTGCTGCTGCTGATGTTGCTGCTGCTGTTGCTGGCTCTTCGCTAGCTTGTTCTACTCTAATTATTTTACTATTCCTATGGCTACGATTATTAATACTTAAATGTGATGCTGATGCGGATGCTGTTGTTGCTTCTCCTTCGGTTTCAGTGGCAGTTGTTGCTGCTGCTGCAGTGCTGCTCTCATTAGCAATGCTGGATGTTGCTGCTGCTGCTGCTGCTGCTGGCTCACTTGTACTGGTCGGACTTAATTGCGGCATCACCTTTGACCAATTTGTGACGGTGGTGGATGAGACTGATGCCGGCTCTGACACTGTTGCTGATGATGAGAGGGATTCCTCGGTGGTTAAAGGTAGCTCTGATGTTTCTGGCTCCTGTTTCAGCTGCTGCTGCTGCTGCTTTCGCTTGCTACTTTTTACCAAGGCATTGATGAGCCGCAGTTCTCTGGCTACGGCATCCTCCTCATCATGCTGATGTGTCTCCTTGCCGCCTATAGTATTTGTCATTAAATTGTCATTGTCATCGTTCTGCATGATCGGCGGCTGGACTGTTGCTGCCGTTGTCACTGTGCCGCCTTCCCCTGGGCTTGTCTGATAATGAAACCGGTCAGTGGAAGTGCCCACATCAGCTGCTGCTGCTGCTGCTGCTGCTGTTGTTGTCACCTGAACAGGTTCCACTTTCGATTTTATCAAGACCAGGCGATGATTTTCATGTTCATCTATCTTGGCCTCCGCGGCTGGCGGATGTGGCTGAGGCTCAGACTGCGTCTCAGTGACCGCCTCCGCATCGCTGGTATCCGTTGTCTCGCCTGGGACTGTGACTGTGCCTGTGACTGTGGTGGACCACTCCTCTTCATCATCATCATCATCATTGTCAGCTGGGACAATGTCTGTGGTGGTCTCCTCCTCGGCTCGTTGCTCCTCTTGTGGGTCCTCCTCTTCACTGGAATCCTGTTCCTGCTGTATGGTTTTTACATCCAAAACAGCGCTCAATTGCGGCGCCACACGGCGATGACTGAAGGGCGGCGGCATTAACTCAATGCTGGCATCTTGGCTGGCCGGCAGAAAGGCGTCGACCTTGAGCAGTTGAGCCAGATCCGCCTCCGCATTGGCATTGGGCTTCAGCTTCGAATTGGTGCTTAAATTCTCTTGGGGAGCAGCATCTGCATCCGCTGTGGCAGTGGAAGAGGCATCATCGACATCGATGAGGGAACTGGTGACCAGTTGCACTGATGAACCATCCTGCGGCTGCTGGCCCGCTGGCACAACAATGGCCTCCACCTGGCCAATTTCCAGGGTAGTGTTGCTGCTGTTGCTGTTGCTGCTGTTGCTGCTGGTGTTCTCCATGAGTGTTGTGGTTGTGGACAGCGCATTGCTGGGAGCTGCCAGCAAATCCCCGCCGGCAATGCGATTGCCACTCAATGCCGTGGCAGTTGCTGCAGGTGTGGTTGTTGTGCTCGCCTCTGTGGAAGTGGATGTGGTTGAGTTCGCACTGCTGCCTAGCATGTCCTGCTCCAGGTCCAGTTCCGCCGTCTCCACCTCGGGCTCCCCGGTGCCCGTTGGGAACTTTTCAAATATATTAAACTTTAACGGAGCATTCTCGCTGGGCAGCGCCTGGTCCTCGTTCCCACCAAGGCCGCCAATGTGGATGGGAAATGGCTGATCCAGCTGATGTTGCAGCTTGTGCTGCTGCTGCTGTTGCTGCTGTTGCAGCTGTTGCTGCTGTTGTATCTCTGACAAATCGAACTGAGACTCACCGCTAGCATCATCCTCGCTGTCACTGTCATAGTCATAGTCTAGAATGGGCTTCACGCCCACGCCGCCGGCCAGGATCAGCTCCTGCTTGAGGACATCCGTGCTGTCGATCTGACTGATGAGGATGCAGGTGTCCTTGAAGAGCTTGTGGTTGGGCGGACAGTTGCGGTAGGGCAGCGTGAATATCGACTTGGCCGTCACCTTCTTCTCCTTCTCCAGGGTGCGCTGGACGGGATCCAGGTTGATCCAATCCTCCCAGGCCATCCGCTGGGCATTGCCCTCGATGGGCCGCGATGTGATGGGCAGGCCGGCGACGAAGGCCACCGCCACCGTTAGCGCCAAGATCACCGCCAGGCGCGGTGCCATCTTTGGTCTGCACCTGGAACTGGTTGGCTAGTACTGCTCCTGCTCACTGCTGGTGGCCCTGAAAGAGACAAGCAGGAAAAACCATAAGTACGTGTAAATGAAATATGAAATAATTGTAGGTGAAGAATAATAATTGTAGGAAAGAGAGGTAAGGAGCAGCTGGCAGAGTGGAAGCCACCCAATGCGCTTTGTCAGCAACACTAGCAGCTGTTCTTCTGTCCGCTCGGATCACCCGCTGCCCTCCATCTCATCCCAGCTCCTTCAGTCCAAAGGGAGCAATACAACAACGGCAAATACCGGTTCTCTCCCGCACATAAGACAGTGGGTTACCATGGAACTCGTTGTGGCAATGTGTGCTTAAAATCATACACTACACATCACTAATTTGATAAAAACATATTTAATTTGCTATTTTTATTGTAATACTGAATCAATTTCTAATTGCAATGAGGCAAGCCAGACCGATCTATGCTTTCAGGTTTATAATTAAATATATTAAAACCCATTTAAAATCAAGCAGTTTTAAAGTAAATAAAAAAAATATCATAATTATCAAAATAGTGATTTATGGTCATTTTCAAGGCAAATTTAAATTTCTAAAACACCATAACTACGCCAAAAATTCATTAATTTTAAATCGGAAAGCAATTCTGTGCTAGTTTTTGTCAGGTTAAAAAACCTGCATACTCAGTTTAAAACTTAAAAAAATTCAATTTTTTGCAAATTTTTAAAAATTTTAATGATGTAACCCCTTTCCTTTTTTTCAAAAAATTGAAAATTTTTGAAAATTTTATTTTTTGGCCGGAGGTGCCTAGATCGATTCTCCTGTTGATGCTGATCAAGAATATATATGATTTGTTGGGTCGTAAATGGCTCCTTCACAAAGTTTCAAGCTTCTGAATAAAAGTATAATACCATTTTTTAGTACATTTTTCAAAATTTTTATATGAGTATTTTTTCGACAAATCCAGATTTAATCTGATAACTAAGCCAAAAAAGAAGTAATTTTAATTCGGAGAGCTGTTCTGTGCTAGTTTTTATTAGGTTAATAAATCTGCATACTCAATTTAAAACTTAAAAAAATTACATTTTTGGCCAATTTTTGCAAATTTTAATGATGTAACCCCTTTTCTTTTTTTGTAAAAATGGAAAATTTTTGAAAAATTTTTTTTGTTGCCGTAGATGGCTAGTTCGATTCGGCTTTCGATGCTGATCAAGAATATATATGGTTTATAGGGTCGGAAATGACTCCTAAATTTAATATTAAAAAAAAATACATTTTTGGCCAATTTTTGCAAATTTTAATGATGTAACCCCTTTCCTTTTTTTCAAAAAATTGAAATTTTTTGAAAAATTTTTTTTGTTGCCGTGGATAGCTAGATCGATTCGGCTGTCGATGCTGATCAAGAATATATATGGTTTATAGGGTCGGAAATGACTCCTAAATTTAATATTAAAAAAAAATACATTTTTGGCCAATTTTTGAAAATTTTAATGATGTAACCCCTTTCCTTTTTTTCAAAAAATGGAAATTTTTTGAAAAATTTTTTTTGTTGCCGTGGATAGCTAGATCGATTCGGCTGTCGATGCTGATCAAGAATATATATGGTTTATAGGGTCGGAAATGACTCCTAAATTTAATATTTAAAAAAATTACATTTTTGGCCAATTTTTGAAAATTTTAATTTTTTCAAAAAATGGAAAATTTTTGAAAAAATTTTTTTTTGTCTGGAGACGGCTAGATCGACTCGCCTTTTGATGCTGATCAAAAATATATATGATTTATAGGGTCGGAAACGACTCCTTCACTGTGTTACAAGCTTTTAACTAAAATTGTAATATCCTGAAAACGTAGTTTGAGCGTGGAAAATATATATTGAACTTATGATTAAATTTTTTCCTTAAACTTTAACACCCCTTTTGGGCTGCCACAGCCACTGTATTACATGGAGGAGGATTTGGATTCAAAGTTGAAGACGACAACAAAGATTGTAAGCTTCGAGCATCGCCTTAATGGTTATATCAACGGCTCCCCTTGCACACCAACAATAACAACACCAACAACAACGACAATTACAACAACACCAACAGTAACGGAGGGTCCGCGACTATATATATATGTATATATATATATATATATATATCACACTATCTCGCATCACATCAGTCAGTCATCATCATCATCGGTGTTGTCATAATCAACAACAGCTATGTATATATTAATAACAATAGTAATAACAACAATAATAACAACAACAATAAATGCAACATTTTGTTGTTTGCTTTGGGAGCTGTTATGGCTGAAACAGTTGCTGTTACTGATGTTGTAATTGTTGTTGTTTTTTGCTGTTATTGTAGTAAAAGCTGCCGTTATTGTTACTATTTGTATAACAGTGGGTGTTATATTTGCAGTAGTTACTGTTATATTCTTGCAGTAATTCCTGTTATCCCTGTCATTGTTGAAATAGTTGCTGTTTTGATTACAAGAGTTGATTTTATATGTAATCAGTAGCTCTTATTCTATTGTAAAAGTTGCTGTTATCTCTGTTATTGTTGAAAAAATTGGTGTAATTGGTATAAAAGATGCTGTTTTTCTGTATATAGTTGCTGTTATCATATTTATAGTCTAAACTCTAGCTTTTGTTTCCTCAAAGATGAGCAATTTTTGCTGCAAAAATTACTCTAAAGGTTGCAACTAATGCTAAAATTACTGTTGTTTTCTTCTATTGTTGCAATAATGTATATTATTATTATAACAGTGGCTGTTATTGCTGCCTAGTTGCTGTTATTGTTGCTGCTGCTGCTGCACTTGGCTTGAGGGCACAAGCAACACACAAGGAAAAACTGAGGGAAAATCGGTGGCACGCACAAATGTTTATTTATACAAGACAAGTACCGCGCGTGTGCACATATATACCTAGAAATATATATATATATATATTATATATATATATACATATATGTAGGTTATCTGCGGGTTCTTGGAATTTATGAGTTCAAGTGTGTGGCACTGCGACCGCGACTTTTCTAACTGTTGCACTCGAGTTTATGGCTGTTATTGCCGCCGCTGTCATTATTACTTGTTAATAGCTCTGTTTGGAACCGGAGAAACGGAGAATCGGGGATCGGGGAATCCGTGTCTTGGTCTTGTGTCGCGGCGTATCGGTCGTAAAACCACTCATCCCATCACCATTGGGTTATTGTTTTTGTCTTTTGTTTTCCCCTCGGAGTTTCGGGCTTTTCGAGTGTGTGTCTTGCTTCTGAATGTCAAGTACCTACTATATATACATGTACAGTATATATTTATATATGTATATATATATATAGATACGATAAGGTTAATGTCATAACGGTAACGTTATTATATAAAGCAATGACTTTGACACCCGCAGCACTTGAAGGGAGCCAGCCGGTCCCTTCAAAACTGGGTTAAATCGAATTGAATTTAAAGTTGGTAGAAGAAAAAGAATAGAGTAGAGTCACAATAAGACTATATAGTATTTGGATTTAGGTTTGGAAAAGTATTTTGGAATATATATGCAATATATCTTCTTCGTTGTGCACATTGCTGCCTAAAATAGCGACCTAATTCTAAGCTAAAAAAGAATCAAAAGACATACTGACACAACTTTGAATAATATATGAAAAATATGAATATTTGTATTACAATTTAAGTAGAAATATTAAATTAAATGAATTCATTTGGTAAGCCATAAGCATAAGGGGAACATGCATTTTAAATATATATCAATAAAGTAAACTCTTATAAAAACTTTAAGCAGAATCTTTGGGCAACTCATAACTATGCTCAAATCTCTTAAATTTTAATAGCTTATTGCATTACCTTCTATTTAATTTCTATTTTATCGAATTCTATTACAAAACTATGGTTATGTAAGTGTGTCTTAAATGCAACTTAATGATATGCAATCATTGATCCCTTTTCCACTGACCGCTTAATAATGCGATGCTCTATTTCCTTGATTTCGATTTTCTGTTAATCTATATTTATGAAGGGTGCCGCCCCCTGGTCGCATCTGCAGCTGTAGATGTATCTGTATCCGCAGCTGTATCTGTCTCCGTATCCGTATCTGTGTCTGTATCTGTATCTGTTAGTGTCCAGCCAGGAATCCAACTATTTGGCGGACATGTGACGACTGCCGTTCCCGGCGCCTGTCACCAGGCATCAACTGTTATTTCGGCAAACGAAAGCCCCCTGAAATATACCCCGAAATGCCCCCGAAATACCCCCGAAATACCCCCGAAATACCCCCGAAATACCCCCCATAAACTACACCCCGTAGCCTCATGCTCCAACAGAAAAGGGTCGGACATTGGTCTCCCCTAACATTCATTCATCGGAGTCGTGTCCTGCTCCTCCTCCAGCTCCTGCAGCTCCTCCTGGCTGTATGTATCAGTTCATCTGTCAGTTTTCGGCGGAGCCCCCAAATTGAAATCAACTTCACACGTCGCAAATTTTTAATTAAAAATCAGCAACTGATGTCAATTTTTTTTTTTTTTTTGGGGAAAGCTACACAGCTACAGCTACAGCTGCAGCTTCAGCTTCCCTTGGTACTTTTCTTTTCTGATTTTTACTTTGGGGATTCGGACACAACATTTGATGGCTGGAAAGGACTGGCTTTCTTTTTTGTTTGGTACAATTCTGATGCGAATATGCCACTGCTGCGGATATATCTGCTGTTTGTACATAATTCCGCAAACATACATTGACATCTTGCTAATACAAAGCACGGCGACACGTCGAATTTGGATTCAGTGTTTGGGTGTTTTGGGTGTTCTGGGTGTTCTGGGTGTTCTGGGTGTTTGGGTGCGTGGCTCGTGTGCTTCGTGCTTCGTGCTCGCACGTATTCAATTCGATTCAATGATTCAATCCCGCATCCTGGCATCCTCCTGGATGGCAGCTTCCTCTCCCTGGTATCCTCTCCCCTGGCAACACAAAAACACGCACCGTCAGCCTGGATTTCCCCGCAGCAATGCGTGCACATGAGTCCTCAGATTGCGACTTTATCTATTCGAATGTGTCCTGCGTCCCATGTCCTTATTCATTTGCCAGCCGTTGGCCACGTTTTTCCTGCCCCTGCTGTAGGTTCTGTTCCTGCTCCAACTCCTGCTCTTGATCCTGCCTCTATGCCCCTACCCTTAGCTCCTATTCCTGCTCCTGGAACTGCTCCTTTTTCTCTATTCCTGCTCCCTTTACTTTACCTATATACCAATCTCGATTTGTGCCAAGTACAGGCTCTTAATTATCCTTACTACCAATTTGTATTCACATTTTGCTTGGCCTTTTTTTGTGCTTACAGGAATCCAAGGACTGTCAGGACTAGGAATTAAGCCATAAAAAATAGAGGTGAGTCTTAAACAATTATGAAAAGTTGTAGAAGAGTTTAGTATAAGTTTTTCCATAAAATATGTAACTTCTCATAGGGAAAACCAAAAACCTTAGTCACAACTAAAGATATATCTATACTTAATATAATACCTGCCCTTTACCATTCATTTTAATTCAATTAATAATTCATGAATTGCATTCATTGGTAATGATCTCATCGGCTGCAAAAATAAACATCTGGACATTTGGTTTACTTTTCGATTTCTCAGACACTTACATGCAGTCAAGAATTGTACAATTCCTAGTATATCTCTAGATATAGCTTTAGCTGTATTTGTATCTGCCTCTGTATCTGTATCTGTATCTGTCTCTGTATCTGTATCTTTCAATGTTTGCCATTGCCCACGCACGTGGCCAAGTTACAGTGTCAACCAGTTTTCGTGTTTTTAGCTTTTCAGTTCGGTTGTTCTTCAGGGGTAAGAAAGATACAAAATTTGTAAAATGCAAAACTGAGGCAACTAAAACGTAACGAAACGACTTTAAGACCGAGAGCCCAGAAAGCTGATGTCGCTGATGCGCAACAAGTGGTCGCAGGCAGCACCAACCGACCAGCCAGCAACAAAGTGTCATTTAGGTTTTATTGCCGCTTAACAGAGCTCGAAAAGTGCACTTGAAAAAATTACAAGAAATTCCTTTTCAAGCTGAGAAGATAGTCAATTAATGACAGTCTATAAAATAAATTATTGTGGTTTCATTAGAGTGCTTAGAAAGGAGATTCTTGTTGAGAATGTTGTAAAAGAAACCTTTTTAATTTGGAATCCCATTGTAAAGGCGAGAAATAACTTATAAATAAATTAAATAATGAAAAAACTGTTTAATATATGTGGAATTATGTGTAACAACAGTCAACAGCAAGAATTTTTAAATAATTTTTTAACAATTATATTATTCTTTTGACTTAAAGTCTATAAATTTTCCATAGAGAATTGAAATGCATTTATTTAAACCTTTAAAATATTAAAAAAGCCCTTAAATATGATTAGAATTTTGTATATAAATAAAAAGCTGAGATTTTTGTAATCTCTAATAACATACAAATCTTCATTTAGTACCCATAAATATATTACTTTTCTACTTTAATATAAATACCAAAAGAAATCCTCATTTTCTCCCATTAAATTATAATTCTTTGCCGTTGAAGTGCTGTACCTTCCTTGGAGTATCAATAAATCTCCTAATTAATTTATTATAATATATAAAAATGCATCTGTATTACCCTGATTTATCTCAGTGCATGTAACAATCACTCAGCCAACTGACAACGACTTGGCCACGATGCCAAAAGGTGGCCCAAAAGCAACGGACGATGGGTTTCTTTTTCCCGCTTTTTGTTTTTATTTGTTGTTTTGTTTTTGTTGTTATCATTCTCGTTACGGTTGCTATTGTTTTTTTTATTTATTTTGTTGCCTTATTTATTGTTTGTTTTGCCTGAAAAACCGTTACACTTAGCTCGCCGAGTTACTTAATTACTTTGCTGCAAAGGCTAAACATGAGATCACTGATCAGTTAAGTCTGCAGTCTGCAGTCTGCACTCTGAATTCTCAATTCTCAATTCTCCATTCTGCAATCTGCATTTTGAATTCTCTTTTCTGCATTCTCTATTCTGCATTCTATATTCTTTATTCTATATTCCCGCTGACATCATCCAGAATTCTCCATTACGAGGAGCATTCCATGATTCTGGCCGGACAATCAATGGCGTTTGTTCAATTGGCAACTCTGAACCCCGCCGAGTAACCTCTCTCTCTCTCTCTCTCTGCCCCTTTGCAATGAATTTTCCCTTTTCCCAGATCATAAACCAACATATTCCCAATCTAAATTGATTTCCAAACAAATCGGGCGTGAGAAACGCAATTAGTTTTCAATTGCACAGACAGGGAGCAGAAGGAGGCGAAATCGAATAAAACGCAGCAGGTGTGGGTTTTCCACCAAATTGGGAAATGATCAGTTCACAGTTGCCAAACAGCTGCACGGGGTGGAAAATTTCTAATAATTTTCTGAGGGGGGGAAAACGATCTGCAAATGCAGAAAAATCCCATTTGGGGGCACACGCGCCAAAGGCGAGATCAACAATTAATGATCGTTCCCAGCCGAGAAGTGTTTATGACACCGTTCCCTCTGCTTTTAGGGGGTGCGGCTGGCTATATATATATATATATATATATATATACATATAGAAAATCGGTGGTGTGGAGTGCTACCATTTGGCACACGAAAAACGGAGCTGAAATGCGCACGCAGACGCGTGCCGAATTCATAAAAACGCATTCGCACTCGAATCGATTTACATTTCGGTGGCACTTAGGCAGAAGCACGGCACAAAACCCCCAGAACAACGAGCGAGTCACGAAACTTGAGCCCAATAATAAAATGAAAAGCCCCCTCTGCCTGCCAGAAAGCAAGCGTACATAAAAACAATAAAAATATGTATAAAAAAAACCAAACGAAAAATGGAAAAAACATCAACAAATGAAAGCAAACAAATGGACAAAGAAATGAATCAAAACATAACTCAGAGGCTCTTTGAGCCTTGTCAAGGAAAAGAATGAAATACAACAAATTAAGCCTAAGAGTAAATATAAATTTTAATATTTTTTAGAATATTTTGAATTATAATTAAAATATTACAAGGCTCATATGGCACTGGAAGTACCTGAAACAACAGACTAAAAATGAAAACTTGGAATATATTTTGAAGCCCTCTAAAACCTTTGCTAATGTAAAAATCTAAATAAATTAATAGAGTTTGTGGCTTTAAAAATATATTTTAAATATTTTAAAGTATATTAAAATATATTTAAAATATTTAAAGTCTTATATGACACTTGAAACACCGAAAACTACAAGCAGAAAGATTCTAGAATACATTTCAATCAATTTGAACATCTAACATTCTTCAGTGAATGAAAGCACTTAAGAGAACTTAGTGTATACATTTTTATATATTTAGTATATATTTTTTAAATATTTTATTTAACCAATACTTTCCAAAGGCCACCCACAAAAAGTATAAAAAAAATATATGAAACCTTTTTCCAATCAAATTAAATACTTAACTCCCTTCATTCTCTCCACATTGGTTTCTTTAACAAAACCCCCCAAAAAATATAACTTCCTAAACAGTTTAGTCACTTCGATTCGTCTTCGACTTTGTCTCCCGGAATCTATCCCTTGAGAAAATAATTCCAAATTATGCATTTCTCCCCGGCAGCCAGTGTCTTAACATTCCCCAGAGATTTAGTTCCTCCACCTCCGCCCACACATCCACCAGAATATACAATATATATATAGCATATATATATACTATATAGTGGGGGAAATCGGGCAGGGCATTAGCATAAGTAGCGATTAGAGGGTCGTCGTGGGTGAGTCTAATTTGTTGGCAGCGCCTAAGTCTGATATATGAATCGCTTTATGGGGGGGAAAACTGTTCGATATTTTCTGCCTTTCTGACGCAAAAGACCTTTATGAATATTTCCAGCTGCCAAATAAATGTTTTCTTCTCTTCGCCATTTTTTGCGCTTTAGTAGTGTTTACACAACAATAAAAAATAAGAAATAATAATAAATTAAATTAAATAAACAAATAAAGGCAAGCCTGAACCTCTCTGCTCTTCATTAATATTTTTCGCGCAGCTTGTTTACCTTTGATTTGGCGTTGATCAAAGATCTGCAGATGCCGATTTATATATTTGTTGTTTATAATCCAATTAGTTTGTGGTATAAAGGCACTTGCACAGCTCACAAAAAAAGAAAAAATAATTAACGCACACGCTTTTCTGTTAATTTGCACGAGTTTTCCTTGGGTTCTTCGAGATTTTCCCAGGATGGAGGCGACTTGAATAGCTGAAGATCTGAATACAGACTGAGTGGAAAATACACGAAAAATTCGTATCAACTGGAGGGCAGACAAATCGCCGAGAAACCAAAGAAAAAAAAAACCAAAACATTGCAGAGAGCAGCAGATACGCAGATACAAAGATACAAAGATACAGCACTCATGTGCGAGAGATACGAAGAGCATGCTGGAGATAAACTTACGCAATATCTAAAAGAGCCAAAGAGCCAAGAACCAGACGGACAGGCAGGCAGGCGGTCTAGTTTTTCTGGCCGGGTCTGCAACTACACTGGGAGAAAATCCATAGCATTTATGAGCTACTTAAAAAGTATCTGATGAGTATATTTATTTGAAATCTTATAGAGAGTTGTAACTTCAAAGAGGTTCAGCTCGTTTTCTTTCATTTAAAAGTTACTTTTCTGTTAAAATGGTATTTTAATTTAGTTTAGTTAATTGTTTTCAGTGGACGCAGCTGTGTGCTAACAAGTCTCCTGCCATTTGGCGGTAAATCTTGTGCCACACTTGTTTGTTTTGATCCTGGATCCATGGGCCCATGGCCAGGTAGCCCGCTGTGCCAGTGTCTGTCTTTGTATCTGCTCTCGGGTATCTCATAGATACAAATCTACCTGCCTGGCAGCCTTGAGATACAAGCGTTACAGTTACCAGTCAGAGAGAGAGAGAGAGAAAGAGAGGGAGGCAAAGAAAGAGAAAGAGATACCGAGAGGAAGAGAGCGGTGAAGAACGATAAGAATGAACGTCCTTGCCGAGCGCCAAAGATGCATCTTCTCCTGATAGCAGAGGCAAAAAAATACGAAAAAAAAAACATAGATCTTGGCCATGAAAAGTGCATTTCGCTCTCTTTATCTATTTTTCTTTATTTTTCTTTTCTGGCCAAGGCAAGTTCCTGATAAGGTTGCAACCAAGGTAAATGTCACAACAAACAAGAGTTATGTCTGGTTAGCAAAGAAAGCAAGCTGGGAAATGCAATAAGACTGGCAAGAGTTGACTTAATTTAATATTTACATTATTAATTTAAAAACACTAAGCTGAATTGATTAATTAAATGAAGAAAATGTTTGAAAATCATGACACATTACCAGCAATGACTTAGCTGAATTGAATATATGTTTATTTAAGCAAAAGATAAGTCAGATTATAATTTATTTGATTGAATTTTAAGCAACAGGGCACCTGACATTTAACAATAAGCTTTTTATAATGAGTTTGTCATTTGAAATATATGAGAAAAGTAAATAAATAACAACAAAAAAATGTTGAAAAAATTAAAAAAAAAAAATATTTCTGCCGGAGGTACCTAAAAAGACTTGCCTCTTGATGTTGATCAAGAATATATACAGTTTATAGGGTCGGAAATGACCCCTTTACAGCTTTACAAGATTCTGAATAAAATTATAATACCATTTTTTGAGTCGATATTTTTAAATGAATTTTTTTGACAAATCAAGATTTTAAATACTCATAATTACGCCAAAAATGATTTAATTTTAAATCGGAAAGCAATTCTGTGCTTGTTTTAATTAGGTTAAAAAATCTGCATACTTAGTTTAAAGTTTTAAAAAATTCAAATTTTTGACAATTTTAACGATGTAACCCCTTTCCTTTTTTTGCAAAAATTGAGCATTTTTAAAAAATGTAGTTTTTGTCCCGAGACGGCTAAATCGACTCGCCTTTTGATGCTGATCAAGAATATATATGATTTATAGGGTCGGAAATGACTCCTTCACTGCGTTACAAGCTTCTGAATAAAAGTATAATACCATTTTTTAGTACATTTTTCGATATTTTTATATGAGTATTTTTTCGACAAATCAATATTTAAAAATCGCATAACTAAGCCAAAAAAGCATTAATTTTAATTCGGAAAGCTGTTTTATGCTAGTTATTAGTAGGTTAATAAATCTGCATACTCAATTTAAAATTTAAAAATATTGAGATTTTTATCAATTTTTGAAAATTTAAATGATGTAACCCCTTTCCTTTTTTTCAAAAAATGGAACATTTTTGAAAAAATTTTTTTGTTGCCGTAGATAGCTAGATCGATTCGGCTGTCGATGCTGATCAAGAATATATATGATTTATGGGGTCGGAAACGAAATCTTCACATAGTTAAATGCTTCTGACTATGCTTCTTTCTATAAAAATGTATAGTTTTAAAATAAAATAATGGGTATTCTAATAATAATATATGAATAACAAAATGTGAATATGAAAATACTATATGCAATGCTAACTCTAATAATTTGAATGGCGTGTAAAAGACTTTTAAAATATATTTATTTCCTTCCGAAAACTATTTTTAAGTTAAGACTAGCATGGAAACCTGAAGAGAGGCTCGTTTTATGAATGAAAAATATATTTATATATTTCTTATTAAGAAACGGAGAGACCATCAATCAAAGTTTGACCTGCTTTCGTTGATATTCCATTTCATGGCATTACTTCTGTGCGAAAAATCAGGCATAAGCAACAAGCCAAACAAAGCCCCAACCTAGGTCAACACCGAATACCCCAAAAAGCATAGATATATATATGTTTATATATATATAGCCATATCCAATCAAGCAATCTCTCTTGGCAGCACTTGGGATTCTCGAAAGTGAAGAAATAAATAAATAAAAAATAAATACAACAAAAAGCCGGAGAGGCTCCAATAATCGCAAAGCTTTCGCTTTGCCACCGCAAATAAAAGTGAGGCAAACCGCTGTTTGCAATTCAATTAACGCCACCAATGTCGGCGGCAATGTCTTCTCCCTGAGCTACAATTACAAGATCAGCCAAGAAACCATATATCATAAATCTATATATATGAAGATTTATCACCCATATATATATATATATATGCCAGATTGAACTGCAGTCTGGCACATCTGTGGTTTATCGAAAAAAGAAAAGCAGAGACAGGCATTAGCGACAGGCCATTGTCTGGCCAAATTCTATGGATGGGCAAACAATTACGGATAGAGATACAGCTACAGATACAGATACAGCTACAGATACAGATACAGAAGCAGATACAGCTATAGATAGCTATTGTCAGACAATGGACAAACATCGAGCAGCGGCAAACAGAAGCAGCAACAAGTGCATGTGAAACAAACATTACACTCTGAAAAACAAACCTGCTAAATTGTGTTATTTATTCTGGGGAAAGCTAGAAGCAAACACTAAATAATCTAACAGGAAAATAAACTAACAAAAAATATTTATAAGGTATATAATAAGGCTTTAAAGGAGTTTCTCTCTAAGTTATTCAAAAACAAGGTTAAGGCCTATGTTAAAGGTACTTAAGAAAAAGTGTTTCCTATTAATTAATGTATTTATATAAAATATATTCTTGTTTATTGATTTATTTAAGAATATAAAATATATTCTTGCTATTTTTTTAATTTGCACGATTTTTTCTTGGGTTCTTAGAGATTTTTCAAGAATGGAGGGATTTGAAAAGCTAACAAAATACAGGCTGAGTGTAAAATACACTACAAAATATATTCCTATAATTGGTATTTATTGACTAATTTATTTATAAAAAATATGTATTATTGTTAGCTTCTTAAGCCCTTTTTACACCTAGTTTATGTTTCTACACCCACAACAAAAAAATGTGTGACAATTGCAACAGAATGGCCTGGGTTCAGACCTGACCTTTAATGGCTTTAAGAGAGAGGACCTTGGTTAGGGTCCCCTGGGGACTTTCGTGAAGACAGGGAGTTACCCATGGATTTACCCAGAGTTATCTTG
This sequence comes from Drosophila bunnanda, assembly GCA_035046265.1. NCBI lineage: Eukaryota > Metazoa > Arthropoda > Insecta > Diptera > Drosophilidae > Drosophila > Drosophila bunnanda. The sequence goes on from JAWNOB010000017.1 coordinate 2,500,464, forward strand.
GGAGTTGCCCCACCCAGAAAAATGTGGCTAAGGTCAGGCAGTAACTTGTCATTGACATTGCATGTCTCCCTCCGAGTCTGGAAGTACAATGGGCTTCCTTGTCCGCAAATTGTCGCCACGAATTGAAGCGAGTGTCTTGAGTTTTGAACCTTCAATGACAGCGGAATCAATCATCAGCCTTTATATATAGTGTGACGAATATCGGATATATGTACCAAGAGACCAAACCAATTAGTACTTAAACCCAAACCATTCTCTTTGCCTGCTGGCATACAGACTTTTACTAGATATTTCAGGGTCTTGGGAGTGCAAAGAGATGGAAGAGACATTAGATTCCGTTTTGAAAATCATAAAAAATAAATTAGAAACCCCAAATATATACTTGCATAATATTCAATAAAAGCCCACTAATTAAACCCATTAAAATTTAAGCAGGCCCTTTTGGCACAGACCGACCAGGAAATGTCGCTGTGGGAATATTCACAAACTGAACAGGCATATATATATTGCCTCAAAATTAGCTAATTGAAATAGCCTTCGAAATGGCTTTATGAAATATGCAAACGATTGCCAATCGATCGAACTGGGTAATGGAAATGGAAATGGGAATGGGAATGGAACTGGGTGCACTGCACCGAGCAATAATCCAAAATGGAATTAAATTAGGTTTTAGGTTTTGTTGTCGATTATCTTTATTTTTGTGTGAGCAATTGTTTAGCCAGAGTCCGTCTTTTATGCAACCCCAGAGCCAAGTCGACACTCAACAAAAATCAAATCAAATGAAAGGCAGGGAAGAAGAGAAAACAATTGTTTATTATTTATTTAGGTATCTTTTTTTTGCGTATGTAGCGCAGCGCAGAATTCAAGGCCAGACCTTTATTTGTGCCATATTTCATTGTTCGATTTTCAGTTCAGGTTGGCTTTATATATATATTGTATTTGGTTTTTTTTCGCCCCCGTTGGCCATCGTCATGTAAACATAGAAAAATTGCCAAATTAACTGGCCAAATGTGAGCTGAATTGGAAAACAGATTTCGAAATGCCGGAGTGTTTCGATATATATATATATTTTTTGAATATTTCGTTTCCCCAATTGCGCAGCCGAGAAAGTCGCAAGGTGGCTTCATAATTCCCAATTGAATGCAAATACAAAAAGAATTTTTACGACTGCTTCGGAAAGGTTATCAAGCGACTTCGAACCGGTCTCTGGAGAGCTTGTTTTTTATAATGAATCCTCTTTTTAATTAATTTTTTTGTGTTATTTAATATGTAATTTATTTGAAATTATATAAATGCTTAAGGCGTACTGCACTTTGCTGAGGCTTAATTAAGATGATTTTCAAGTGAAATGTATGTAATTTTTGAGTAATAAATTGAATGCTTAAATTTCAGGGAAAATATTATCTGTAATGAAAAATTTGTTGCGAGGGATTAATTAAGTAATTAAATTTAAAGTTAATTTATTTTGAAGCAACGATAAAAGATGTTTTAAATATGGCTAATAATATAACTTAGGTAGCAATCAATAATTGTAATTGAATTAAATGTTAGATTTATAAATTATTATCTGCAATATATATAAATTAAAACGTTTAATTTAATTGAAAGTAGGTTTAAATTACATACTAAATATTATTTGAATAGGTATTTTTGGTTAAGTATATTCTTGAAAGATGAATTTGAGAAAATCCATTGAATTAAGTATAAAGATTCAATATATATCAATTACAAGTCACATTTTAATTTATATTCGAATGAAATTGTTTACAAATAAATTGTAATAAATAAATTTACTTCGTTTATGAATTGATCTTAATTTTCCTTTATATTTTGTTAGACTTTAAAGACTTTTTATTGCTATTATTATATTATTTTATAGAACCCATAAATTTTACATTATTTTAGAAAATTGTGATAAATATAGAAATTTAAATTAAATATTGATCAAACTAAGAACTTTTCCCCTTACAATTTTACCATATAAAATATTCATAAATTAAAAACAATTTAATTATTAGTTCATGAAAAGATACCCAATAATCCCTTTTGAATTTGTCAACAACTTGCATCTCTCGCATTTTGTCCCCTTTTAGCTTTGTTCTGTTTTTGCTTCCAAAATTTTTGTGTTTTTTCCTATTTTCTGGTTTTTGCGTATTTTTGGCATTTTGTATTTTGTGTTTTTGGTGTTTTGCGGGCTGCAGCTTTGCGGCTTATGCAACGCATTTTCAAATGAATTGTTCGGCAAATCAATTTGCATATTGCGCGGCGCATTTGCGGTGACCATTTGGCAAACTGCACAAAATGCAGAAAATGCAACACACCAGCGACATGACATCAGTGGGCAGTCTGGGGTTAAGCCCACCCCCCCTCACCCCTCACCCTGAGAGGTCGCCTCCCCCTTTGGCAATTTACAAAAATATTTTTGTGTTCACACTCAATTAATGCCAATTGACTGCAAAATTGCCAACACCTTTGACACGTTCTGGCGTCACAGGGGGGAGGAATGGGTATCAGCATGGTAATGGGTATGGAAATGGAAATGGAAATGGAAATGGTACTGTGTGAAAAACAATACGATATGTGTGTGCACCAAGATATATACCCATAGGTATCTACGCATCTAGTGGCCATTGGTCAAGCCAATTTCGTGGCTTTTCGCTCGCAACTGCGGAGCGCCAAAGTAAATCAATAAATAAATAAATTGCCGCATGCAAAATTCATGAGACAATTCTCAAAAATACACCAGTCGCCGTCGTCGTCGACGTTCTCGTCTGATAACACTGAAAGAGGACCGATTCGAATCGAACAACAACCTCGAATTATTGACATTTTGAACGCAATTGAACTTTTCGCATAAATTTTGCTGAAGCTTTATCTACATATATTCCACATATATAAATATATATGAAGTGAACTGTAGGTGGCAGTGAATTGAATTAAATTATATGTAACAGCTTAATTGATAAATAATTTGCATTGTTATTGCATTAAGTCGACTTGACCCGGCGAATATTACAACAGCAGCTGAAATTGATGATACATTAAACGCGATTCATTTTAATGCCTGTTTGCAACAGATTTAACAGATACTTTCTCACACATCCGTATCTTTGGCTCGTTAAAATCTTAACAGTGTTTATTAGTTTTGTTATTTTTGTGTTTTGTTCTTCCATAAACACATCATAGAAATGTTTAGGGGTTCGGCTTAACCCAAATGAGCTGACACAGTGACATAGTTAGATATATGAATGGTACAATTGGGTGCTTGAGTAGACTCAAAGTTCGCATCCAACATAGTTTTTAATGACTCTTTTATCGGAGACAACTATTTTTTTAGGGAATTAGCCCTTGACCTTGTTTGGATTTTAAGTATATTTAAGATTCCCTTTTAGTTAATTTTAGATTATTTATTTAGTATTATAGAAATATAATTTATTTATTATTATTTATTGTAGATATTGAGAAACTCTTAGGAAAAAGAGCAGGTGGATATTATAAGGTTACAAGTAGACAAGTGACGAATTTAATGCGTAGAATTCTCAACTGTTTTTTAGGTTTCCTTGTTTCATTTTCTTTTCTTTTTGTTGTAACCCATTTAAAAATATTTGAAGTGAATAAAAAAATGAATTATTTAATGTATATATTTATAAAAGTCCCGCAGACACAAAGGTTTCCTTTCCTTTAATATTTTCCTGGCACTAGAATTCTCAAGAACTACTTTATGAGGCTTGCTTTTCACATTTGCTGTTTGAAATTCTCATAGATTTAAGAAAAATCTATTTAAACATTGTATAAAAAATACTATAATTTATTAGAATATAAACAATATAGTCTCCAGCTTACAAGTGGCTCATTTAATACCTGCTCTGTCTTATAATTCTCAACTGTTTTGTTTGAAAAGTGTTCAAGAAAATTCTTAGGTCTTGAAAACAAGTTAAATAATATAAGTCAAGCTACAAGCACACCTAAAATGATTTAATTTTTTGTAATATTTTTGTACAACTTGCTTATTTTATGATAAGACAAAAAACATGAAATAAAAAACACAAGTTAATGACTAAACTTTTTGCTGAAACTGTGAAAATTCGCCAAGCCAGCGCCGCATAATCTTTTCTCAAGAGCAAGGCAGCTCGATGATCTTCGCTTTTCTTTCTGTTTGTTTTTTTGCCCCCCTCTGCTGCTGTGTTTGTTATTTTATTTTTTATTTATTATTATTATAATTATTATATTTAATTCATTGGACTTTCGGAGCATGCGGAGTCAGTTATCGTCGCTGGGCGCTATCGCTTCCGGGTTGAGCAAGTGATGCGTTCTACAAAGCCGTGTGTGCGTGCCAGCGTGTTTGGCATTAATTCCGCCGATTTCTGGACGCTACAGGCCGCAAAAAGATATATACCGAACCGAAATCGGTTCAAAATAGCCATGCAGCCCTGGCAAGTGCAATTCCCATGTTAATCGCAATGACGACCCCCTGGCAACATTTAAGCTGCGCTTTTTTATTTTCTTTTTTTTATGTACATTTTTTGTGTCGGTTTAACCCCGTTAGCAGTTTTTTATATATATCTTTTTTTTTGCCAGAGTCAGCAGCTCTTTAAATTCATTGTGTGTTGTGCTGCTGCCGCCTCTTGTTTTCGATTTTATTTTAATTAAAATTATGTCAACGCAATTGAAATGTTATTGAACCAGCGCGACGGACGACGGACGACGGACGACGAGGCTTGCCAAATCGAGGAACGAGTTCATTAATTTGGATTTTGTAACTTTTATTCAATGTGCGGTAACAAGCAGTGCAATATTTATGCACATCCCAACATTTCGGAGTTGCCATAATTTATGGCCATTTGAGATAAAGGAATCCATAAGAAATAAAGAATAAAATTAATAATAATAACAGTGCATTGAACAGGGCAATACTCTCTCTTTGTTGGACAGTGTATTTCAATTATTGAGATTATTGTATGGAATATAAATCATAAGCTTAGTTAATTATAAATTCAATTAAATTTTGAATTAAATGCAGATTAATGCAGAAGTTCTTGTAAGCAATATAATAACATAGAAAGCGCTATAAATGTTCCTCTCTTAAATAAATTAAAATGATTTCAACTTTTAAATAAATACAGTCAAATAAATATTTTTCTATTTCTATTTTTGAGATGTATTTTTTATTTATTATTTATATTCTTAGTTAATTATGAATTTATTTCCAACTTTGATGCCCAAAAATATAGAAGATCTTGTAAACACTTTTAATATTCTATTCCTCTTCTTTCTTTCCCAAATTAAATACTATTTAAATTTAAAATATGCAAATAGAGTCGTGGAAATATTATTCGATTTATTCCCCTTGATATTCTACAATTGAAAATATTGCAATAAATAAATCGGGGCAAATGTTAACCATTCAGTTATCGACTCTTAATCGGGTCGGAAGTGCTCCTCTTTCTCTGACACTTCTCTGCCCCTTCGCTCACCCTAAAAAAAAAGTAAAAAAATATCCCTAAAATAAAAAATAAAAAACAAAAACAATCCCATTAATACCCATACACCAGAGAAGCCAGTGCCGTGTTTTACAACAAAATGTGCCATAAAAATGCACTTTCAGCAGCGATGGCAATAAGCAAGCGTAAACAGTTGTGTTTAATCAACTAAAACAGAGGGGAAAACACAGGGGGGCGGGCGGGGTGTTGGAAATGAAGGAAAACGAGAAAACAAGAAAAACGAGAAGGAAAAGTGCGAAAATGAGAAAAAGGCCGAAGCGAAAAACCAAGCGGAAGAGTGGGGTGTGTTGGGTGTGAAAACTTGTCAACGCCCCCGCGAAATTGTTCCCTTTTTTCGCGATTTATGGCATGAAATTTATCAGCTGCGAAATATGCCAGGAAAATCAATGGAAAATCATATAGTTTTTCAAATACTCTAGGGTAATTTGATTGGAAAAGTATGAGTTTTATATAGCTTATATTATTTATTTAAAGGAAGTTGAACTGCAAAAATAATAACAATTTGATTGATTGGTTTTATTTCGCAATATATAAGTTAAAGGTTAAGATATTAATAGTTTAAAATTCTGAGAATTATATTTAGTTTATAATTCCTTTTTTATATATTTTAACCCATAAAAATCAGAGATACTCTACTCTTAGAGAGAGTATTTTGTACTGCCTATCTATGAATTGACCCGAAACAAAAGGTGGAACTCCCTCTGCTATATCCTTTTTAGCATATATATATAAATAAATATATATATAAATAAAAAACACAGGTACTCACCCCAAATCAGGCCACATAAAGCCAAATGATATATAATATATAGACAGCAAAATGCAATGGCAAAAAATGCTTTTCAATCAGGGCGACAATCTGCAGTACAGGATGCACAAGGCTCTTTCCTTTTGGTTGAATTTCAGGTGATTTTTAAGTGGCTTTTCGAATGCTTCTGCTTTTTGGGTAAATTCTGAAAGAGAGAAGAAAACAAAATTAGAGCCCACGAGTGTGATAAATATCATGGAATAAACCTACAAGAAATATTAATACTATAATAATAGGAGAGACCACAGCGGAAATTCGGGAATATCGCCTCGCTAAATGGCGCACTAAACAAATCGCGACCTTGACTATAAATTCCATGGATTTTAGTTTCTTTTTTGTATGCTTTTTGTTTCGAAAAATGTTCACAACATCCGGGAGAAACGATAAGCAATTTATTTTTATTTCATTTCATATTATTTGTTCACAAGTAAACTAGTCTTGCCGAAGGAAAGTTTAAGAAATAATTCTGGAAAATTTGCTGCGCTTGTTAACAACATTTTTATATAAATTTAAAACACATTAAACCAAAATGTATAAATAAATTCCTGGTATAATTTGTAATATAAAAAGCCAAATAGAACTCCGCTTAAAAATTATTGAATATTTTTAACACAACTTGTTTGGGACTGACGATAATCCTTTCCTTCAAGAAATATATTTAGAAATAAATATAATATTTAAAAAATATTTAAAAGTAGCAAGTAAAAATAACCTCTTTGTTTTTTGAAGATAAGAAATTTATGTAGGCTTCCTCTTTAAAAATAAATTAATCTTATTTAGACAGCTTGCTCCAGGCTAGAACATAAATCAAAAACTTGTAAGAAAGGCAAAGCTTAATTAACAAATCACGCACTCCCATTAAAAATTAAATTAAATCTCAATTAAAAAGGGTTCTTAAATAGTACAAAACTAAGAAGATACAAAAGTCTTTGGAAAAGTATTTCAAATTAAAGCAGAGTCTGTTGGATCCATCTTAAATTCGAATTAATTGATTTAGACATTTCGGTGGCATGAAAGCACACCCTGGGGGGAATCCCCCTTAAACTCATCGCTTTTGTTTTCGATTTCGCTTCTCTATGCTCCCCGTTCTCTAGTTCTCTTCTCCCTCGCCTCTTGTTTTATTTTTTCCGCATTCGCCTCTCCCATGCTCGATTCCTATGCCTTGTTTGAACATTTCAGTGTTACAAATCCAGTTATTTGTTGAATTTGACAGTTTAATTCTACGCCTCGATGAGCGAACGAACCCCAATCAACCCCAGCCTTAACCCCCCCTCGGCGCGAGGCTTTAACCCTCACGCAATGCCATGTGTCTATTTCAATCCCAGACACATCAGATGTATCTGATAGCATGCTTTGCTGCCGCTGCTGATTTGAAAATCAAATAAAACATTGACATTTCGATTTTCAAGGAGCACACTTTTCGTTGAGCTTTCTTTCCCAGCAAAATATATTGTGTATCCCATAGATGCAAGAACAGGAAAAGTATCTTTATCTCTATTTCTATTTTTATTTTTTAAATAAAATAAAGACACATTTTGCTTTAATTTTTATTCTACTTCTCTTTTCAAAATGAAGATTTTGAAATATTTTTATATTACATTTTTATACCCTTCCAAGGGTATTATAATTTTAGTCAGAAGCTTGAAACTTTGTGAAGGAGTCATTTCCGACCCTATAAATCATATATATTCTTAATCAGCATCGACAGGCGAAACGATCTAGCCATCTCCGGCAAAAAAAAAAATTTTTTTTAATTTTCAACTTTTTTAAAAAAGGAAAGGGCTTACATCATTAAAATTTGCAAAAATTGGCCAAAAATGTATTTTTTTTTAATATTAAATTCAGGAGTCATTTCCGACCCTATAAACCATATATATTCTTGATCAGCATCGACAGCGGAATCAATCTAGCCATCTCTGGCAGAAAAAAAATTTTTTCAAAAATTTTCAATTTTTTCAAAAAAAGGAAAGGGGTTACATCATTAAAATTTTCAAAAATTGGCAAAATTTTTAATTTTTTCAATCTTTAAATTCAGTATGCAGATTTTTAAACCTAATAAAAACTAGCATAGGAAAGCTTTCCGAATTAAAATTAGTAAATTTTTGGCTGAGTTATGAGTTTTTTTAATTTGGATTTTTTGAAAAAATTGTCATATAAATATTTAAATAAATATTGACCAAAATAATGGTATTATAATTTTAGTAAGAGGCTCTGAACAGTGTGAAGGAGTCGTTTCCGACCCCACAAATCATATATATTATTGATCAGCATTAACAGCCGAGTCGATCAAGCCATCTCCGAAAAAAAAACAAAATTTTCAAAAATTTCAATTTTTCAAAAAAAGGAAAGAGGTTGTTAAAATTTTCAAAAAATTTTAATTTTTTTTAAATTGTAAATTGAGTACGAAGATTTATTAACCTAATTAAAACTAACATTGGAATGCTTTCCAAATTGAAATTAATGATTTTTTTGTTAAGTTATGCGTTTTTTAAACTTTGATATGTGTAAAAAAGTGTCATTAAGTGTATTTAAGCTAAGTTATAATCCATTTTCGAATTGTTCCTATAATTGAATAGTAAACTGCAAGAGTAAATAAACTTCGCCTTCCCGCTGTTAGTTTCCTTTCTTGTTTCCTATTTATTTTCTTTTAACAATTTCCCTGTGAATTGTATTTATTTATTTTCTTAGTTCAAAATTTACCTCAGTAGATATATTGTTTATCTTTGTTACACAGGGCAAGATAATATTTTATTTTAAGCAATTTAAGCTGCCTATAAATATTTTAAAATATAATTTTTTGAGGCATTTGGCATTAATTTATTTACTTATTTCTCTGTTTGCTATTATAAACTATTATATATTTTTATATATTAAATATATTTCCCTTTTATTTCTTGTTTCTAAAGAGTCATAGTATTTCCCCCAGTGTATGGCAAATAATAAATGGCTTATATAAGTGGCTACCAATAAATGAACACAAATTTGCATTGCGGCACGAATTTTTCTATGTCGCCCAGACTAGACATTCAAGTTCGTGTTTTGCTAATGGAACTCCAGAGGGGCTGCTGCGGGGGCGTGGCAGGGCTAGGGCCTCGGAACCCAGACCCCAGACCCCAGAGCCCAGAGCCCGTCTCCGGGTGAAAACTTGTCCAGCGAGCAATCAAGAAAGCCAGAAAGCGAGAAGAGCAAATCAAGGCAGTTAAAAAAGAGGCATAAACGCGACGAGTGAGAAGTGCCAAAAAACAAGTTTAAATGTCAAAAATGTAACTGAGGAGAGAACCAACAACAAACAGAAACTAAAAATATATGAAATAATATAAGAAAAATAAAGAAAACATTAATGAAAACAAGAGAGAAAAAAACCCGGCTGCAATATTGCAAGTTGCTGTGGCGCCGCCAAGAAATCAAATTAGCGCCTGTTGCAATCGACAGACTGACTCGCGCTGCTTGTTATTAATTTTTATGTGAACCTTCTTGTTTTTTGTGCCGCTGTTTTTTTTTTGTGAGCTTAAATTAAATGCAAAATTTTTGTTGTTACTTGTTTTCTTCCCCATCATCTTCTTCTGGCAATAAAACAACTGCAATAACAGCCAGCGAGCGAACGACGACAATCGCAACGAGTTTGCTGGCGACGAAGACATATAAATGATTATCATTATAAGTCCGTTAAAATTTATGAACAATGAAAACTTCAACGACCACAAAAATTCCCGGGTATAGAGAGGGGGAAACCGAGGTAAAGGGGTACAGGGGTAGAGGGGTACAGGGCAAGTGTGGCTAAAATTAAGATGACGGCAGGCAAATTTGCATTCAGATACTAAAAGCCATGTGATTGAACGGGGAGGGAGGGGATTTTTTATGAGGCGAAATTATATTATTGATGATCTACGAACATCTTTATAAACATCATAATTTTTGTGAATTTCTGCTGGCTACAAAAACACTCAAAAAAATAAAAGAACTTGTCTTAACTTCCATATAAACATATAGATATTAAATCTACCCTGTTAAATCGCTGTTTTGCTTAATTTTCACATTTAACAATATTTTTTTTCGTGGCTCTTGACTTCTGTCAAAGTGCAAAACCGATTTCCCAAACAAGAACGGCGACCAAGACACGATTAAAGCTCAATTAATTTCGCCTGACAATGACAGGGGGCAGGCAGCCTTCATCATCAACATTTTCATCATCAACATCATCATCATCATCATCATCAGCTGGCTGTCATCATCGTCACTGTCATCGTTCTCTGTATCTATAGACTATAGCCTATAGCCTGTAGCCTATAGAATAAACCGATGTCAGGGGCAGCCAAAAACACAAAGCCCGAGAGGGAACTTTAACGATTTAAGCTGCCTTAAAAATATTTTACGAATAAATTCTACACATATTTTGCTTTAATTAATTCAACTACTTTTCCTCACTCCTATTGAAGATCTTTAAATATATTTTTTTATTGAAAAATGCACTTTGAAATTATTTTATTTTAAATTCCATAATATTTTTCTCAGTAAGGACTTTTATATCCTGCAGTTTGAGTGCTAAAAAATGTATTCTCTTAACCGATTTAGGCTGCCTAAAAATATTTTAAAACTAAAAACGAGATACATTTGGAGGAAATTTGCGGGCTAAGCAGAAGCTTATTATTATTATAAATAAAAATAATAATTATCAATAGCAGCAAAGACATATAGCTATAGTATATATATTTATATAGATTGCTGCTCTGATATCTGATGAAAATTAAAGGAAAACCTTACCCCAAAAAAATAGTATAGTGCTTTAACATAAGAACAACTTTTTAGCACTGATAAATATTGTAAATAAATGAATAAAAAATACAACATTTAATATATATAAATAGCATAAGCTTTCCATTTCGATCAGGTCAATGTTCTTTCTGGAATAATATTTTTTCCAACTTTTTTCGATACTACTTTTTGCTCTTCTTAAACTGATTTGCGTTTCAATTTCGATTAGACAAAGTCCATTTCCCTCTTCACCGTCGTCGTGGCTTTTTGTTTTCGATCCCCTCCACTTTTTTCATTTGCTCTTCGTTTGGTTCCTTAAAGTCAATAAACTTTCTATGTCTGAGCTTATCAATGTTGTTGCTGCCGCTTAAGTTGCTGCTGTTGCTGCTGCTGCCGTGTATCCGCCAGCAACATGTTGCAGCTGGGAAAACGAAACAGCTGCCCCTCTCGCTCCCACTCATTAGCCCAGCACAGATTTTTAGGTTTTGGCACTTGGAGAAAAAGTTTGCGAACATTTTTGAGGAGAAATTATATGTATATAATATAATATATAATTTTTATAGCTAATTATTTTTATTATTATTTTTAGAGCATTTTCTCAAGGTTTTCTTAAACACAGATATGTGCTAAATAAGCACTTATTTTATGAGAAATGTAATTATAAATTAAACTGCTTATTTAAGGTAATTTATAGTTTTTAGAAATAGAAAAGGCAATTCCTAAAGGATATTTTTCACAGCATATCTGGCCAAATAAGCACTTGGGAATTATAAGGAAATGCTAATTATTTAAGTAGGAAAAGGTTTATTAAAAGAAGGCCTGCTATATTATCAATCAGTGTGCTTTCCTTATCTTTCATTTATATATTTTTGTGCAATGTTTAAGGCTATCTTTATAAATATTATAATAAAAATTGAAGCTTACAGTCACCAGTCTTGGTTATTATTATTAATTTATTTCTCCCTTTCATTTCTGTGTGGTTCCTGTGTATTTTTTTCAAGTGTAACAATAGGGCATCTATTGCAGCACTGATTTATCTGCCATCTCACGTTCGTGAAGGGTCTGGTCGTGATCCACTGGCCAGTGGCTATATGGCTATATGGTTCTTGGCCGGCTCGTTGCCCACCGGCCACCCGTGAGTTTGGCTCTGGGTCTGCGTCCGCGTTCGAGTCCAGGTCCGAGTCTGAGTCTCAGTCTGAGTCTGAGTTTGAGTTTGCCTCGCGCCTTGTTTAGTCAGCAGCATCAATTCAATTGCTCCGGACCACAAAATCATTGACAGCGCAAAAGTTAACAACTGCGGCGGCACCACACAGAACGAAAAACTATATAACTTAGTGGAATTTAAAATGATTTTAGCTTGTATAGAAAAATGGGAAATAATTTGCACAGCTTATAGAAACTTTGTTTTTCCTAAACTTTTAATTTAGAAATATTTTTCGAATTGAAGCAGAACGCATATTTGTTCTCAGTGATGCTTCTGCAACAGCGTCAGCATGTCAGCGTTCGTGGTCACACGACTCCCGGGCTCCCCCTGCTGCTGTTGCTGCTGAGGGCGCCATTCGGTTCATGGGAATCCGCTCCAGAAGATGCCACACACAGCAAACACAGCAAGAAGCAACAACAGCAGCAGCAGCAGCAGCAGCAGCAGCAGCAGCAACACGAGCAGCAGCAGCAACAACTGTTGCAGCTGCAGCAAACTTTGACCCCGCGCCGCATTCTCTGGCATTGAGGCATCATCATCATGGATGCATGCCCCTCCCCCCACCTTCCCATTTCCCATTTCCAAGGGGATTCCATCTGGGGGTGTTGCCGGCAATTTGCTTGCTTGCATTTCGCTGTCGCAACAATTTTAATACATTTCTCACATGATTGCAGCAGCAGCGCATACAATACAATGCACAGTTGCAGTTGCTGCTGCTGTTGCAAGTGTTTCGTGTTTCGTGTTCCGTGCTCCATTGTTCAGTGGCTCTGGTTGTCTGTCAGTCGGTCATGTGGCCAAGTAATTGATCATGCGATACAACACTTTATGCTTTATACTTTATAGTAGCAGCAGCAGCAGCAGCAGCAGCAACACAAAGACTACACGCATTCCGAAAGAAAGTTCTACAGAAATTTCCACTTAATTTCCTTGAAAATGTGGCAGGCCTTTATTTCGGGCATAAATATAAAGTCTTGTTTCTCTTAATTAGGCTTCCATTAATTTGAGATATATAAAGTTCCCTGGAACTTAAGTCATTTTAAAAAGGGAATAACTTATAAAGTTCTGGGAAAATATGGCTATAACGAGGCTTTAAGAATTACAGAAATTTTAATTATATGTCAACCCAAGTAACCTCAAGAATTTGTAACATTTATAAGCTTTACATGAAGGTTCAGGTAATCTCTTTGTGTATTAGATTCTAATCCCATTCTTTTGGCCATTTAAATCACTTAAAATCCGCCATTAAATTGCCTGGGTAATCAGCTCATTGGCTTATAATGTTTAACTGTTTGTTGTTACTGTGTCATAAAGCGGGAAAAGCGGGAAAAAAGGAAACATACTGCATAATAAACAACTGCAACAGCGGTGGCGGCAACCGTAACAACACTGCGGCAACAACATGCATCGCATAAACAACAAATAACACAGCAAAAAGTGCCAAAAACATGCATACAAAAAAATAGGGAAATATGAGAAAAAAACGGGGGGAAAATATGTGCGTGTGTGTGTGTGTGTGTGGGATAAAAATGCCAAAAAGCCAAACGAGAATTGTCAAACCGAAAACATTGCCTGGCCACCGCAAACAGCTGTAACGGACCAACAGCAGCAGCAGCAACAATAGAAATTGCAGCAAGTCAGCAGCATCCACAACACAGCAGTATCAGCCACATACACTCAGCGAAAGAAATTGTGATTGATATTTAGAGAATTTACTACAATTAAATAGTGGAAAGTTCGTAGCGAAAAACTAGAATTCATATTGGTTTTGTAAGTTGAAAGTAATTACTTTAAAAGAAATATATATACACAAAGTCTTTACAAAGATCATAGTAAATATTAATCTATAAACTGTTAGATATGGTTAGAAGAATAAAAATATAATATTTGATATATTTATATATATTTTATAAATATAAAAATTACTACAAACTATGGTTATTTGTACTAGCAAATGCAGTAAGGCATGAAGAAGTTCTAAAGAATTAAAGAACTTTTATGGATAATTTAACCATAGTGAAGAAGTGACTGAAAATAGTGATAAGAATTTTACAATTTAGTAAAAATATTCACCTAAGTTAAACTAAAGTTAAACTAAGTTTAACTATTACAATTTATTAAATTTAAATCATAATATCCGTGAATAAGTTACAAAAAGACAGGAACCTTTATGATTATTTCAAACATGGTGATGAAGTGACTAAAATCAACGAGAAAAACATTACTTAACTCAAAAAATACTACACCAACTTATACAGCAAAATTTTACTATACAAATTTATTAAATTTAAATCAAAATATGCCCCAAGAAGTTAAAAAAAGAAAGGCTCGAAAGTGTTAATAAAAACCTTTAATATCATAGTGAAGAAATTACCAAAACCTTAATTTAAACAGTACATTTTACCTAAAAAATTCTCCCAAATTAGACCGTACTTTTTTCTATCTAAAATTAATAAATTCAATTGAAAACATAAAACTTTCTGTGTAGCGGCGCGCCGGTGAAACACGCGTTTTAATTTTACGCGCCGCGCCAAAATGCTATGCATTTCCCTTAGCACCCAGAAAAACCTACTGCCGCGCTTCCCACTTTTTCCCGGTTTTTCCTGTCTACCACTCTACACCTCTGCCACCTGCCACCTGCCACCTACAACCTGCAACGTGCAACATTCAACATCCGCTGCCAAAAAAAAAGAGAGGAAAAAGAACCGGGCTACGCCGAATGTTAGGCTTTTTGGGCCTGGGACACAACGATAGCATTGTCAAAACATATGCTTTCACACTTGCCATGCTCAAACATAAAACCTGGCTGCGGGGCAGAGGGAAAATGTTGAGGGAAAATTCGGGATAGGGAGCGAAAAGCCCAGGAAAAACTGCGGGAGCGGAGGGGGAAGAGATGAAGAGCGCGTGAAACAGGCATCCAGTTGCAGGTGCAACACACAAAAACTACACACAAAATTGTCAGGGCTGTGTAGAACACACTCACACACACACACACACTGGGGAAAAGATGGCTGAGGGGGAAGGGTATGCGGGGGAAAAGTGTGGAGAGAAAAACGAATGAATCATGACAACCCCAAATGCATAATACTTAAAGTCACAAGTGATAAATAAATAAATGAATGCCACAAGAAGAAGGCCTTTCTTCATTTTTTTCCCCTTCTCTCAAGATAAGCAAACAAAAACCTTATGATGCAATTGCTTTTAAGGAGAGACAGGCTGATTCATATATAAACATATATAAGATCGAGAAAATATATAATTATTACACAAAAACATTCAAGAGATTTATACGATTTTTGATAGAATTAAAAAAAAGGATCTAAAAATGCATTACTTATGCTTAAACTCGTTTAAAAGATAAATCAATTTTTAACCTTTTTCAAAAATACTTAGAGACCTAAAAAATATATATATTTAATTTATATCAACAACTTATATTTTGTATAAAATATTTTCACTTGTTTAAATATTTAATAACAAATATTTCGAGTTCATTTTGTTGCCTAAACAATACGTTTTTTGGGATGATGAAAAAGGCCATAGACCAAAAGTTCTATCTAGAATCTTCTTAAAATAAAAATATAATTAAAATTATTAAAATTGATTTAAAAAATTGATTTTTTTTATTTATTTAAATAATTTATATTTAGTATAAAATATTGTTATATTTTTAAATATTTAAAAACAAGCATTTAGAGTTAATTTTGTCGCCTGAACAACAAGTTTTTTGGGGGGCGGAGGGAAAAAGTCCTACTTTCCTGCTGTTTGCATTTTAGCCCTTTAACCCCTTGATGCTCACCCCTCCTTCCCCTCTCCCTTTTTTTGGCGCTCATTTTACCAAAAACAGGAAAATTAAGTGCTTGTCACATTTGCGGTTGACAACGTTTAATTTTCTGTCCATTTTTATGCAATTGCCACCTTTTGGCCTTCTTTTAGTTTATGAAATTTGCGGTTGTTCTCCACACACACACACATGGGGCGAATAATTAAATCATTTAAGCCAAAAACCAAAGTAAAAAAATAAACAAAAAAATATTACTCGGTGGAGACAGCAAAGCAGAGTAGAAATAGAAATGAAAAACGGAATATAAAATGTGTAATAAAGTGTAATAAAAAAAGAATTGTAAGCGGAAGTAGCTGCGCGACGCATTCAACTGAAACGACTGAGGCAAGTGCGGTCAAAAAAATAGCACTAAAAAATAAGTGATATATATATTATTTTTTTTACTATTTTAAAATTAAATATCTAAATGGATTTATATATAAATCTGAATTTAAAAGACTTTAAAGGGGGATTATTGAGGAATTTATATATTAAATGAGAAGAAGATTAAACAATATTTCCCTATTTCAATATTGATTCAATTTATTTGCTTATATTATAATTAATAAATATTCATTATTTATATATATAATAATAATTATAATAATTAATAATTCATAAATTGAGTAAATTAAATACAACAGCTTATTATAAATATTTTATTAAAATTCTTTTGTAAGTATTACTTAAAAACTTTAATAAAATCCATAATATAAGCTGCTCTATTTAATTTTTAAATATTTTTAAGCCGCAAGAACCTAACCCCAGAACTGTTATTAGCTCTTTTCTTCACTATATTATCTTTTAATTTTATTTAAATTATATTTCCCTTTGGTTTTTACCACCACTGTGCGACTCCGCAAAGCGGAAGAAGGTGGCATCACCCATCGTCATAAAGAAAGACAAACGGCCGTGCCGTGTAATGGAAATTACGAGCGGTGTCTACGGACAAGAACAATAAAAAAAATCGCATTGTAATAACAGCAAGAGCAGCAACAACAACAACAACACGGGGGCAGTGCACCTGCCTCGGAATTGTTTTTCCACTACACACAGTTCCTAGGATGAGGTTCCGATGGAGCGGCAGCGATTAGGTTTTAGGTTTTAGACCTATGAGGCTGCCCCCAAAAGTCCGATCTCCAAACTGTTTACTGCTTCCGCTGGCCGCCAACAACCACAGTCAGCAGCAGCAGAAGCAACAGAAATTACACTGAGAGAAAATTGCATTGAATAAAACAAACTCAAGGGTCGGGAGGGGAACAGCTCAATTTTATACCTTTCCAGGAATATTATATTTTCAGTCAGAAGCTTATAACGCCGTGAAGGAATCATTTCCGACCCTATAAATCATATATATTCTTGATCAGCATCAACAGCCGAATCGATCTAAGCATCTTTGGCAGAAAAAATTTTTTTTCGCATTTTTTTTATTTTTTTCGGTAAAATTATCGAAAAATGAGGTGAAAAAATTTTAATTTTTAAATTTTACATTTTATATGTAGATTTGTTAGCCGAATAAAAACTAGCATAGAAAAGTTTTCCGATGGGAAATTAAAGCATTTTTGGCTTAGTTATGAACGATTTTCAATGCAAAAGTAAAGAGATTTTGGCTTCCCGAAATTAGCTTTCTTTCTTGTTAAGAGGTAAATATATATATATAATTAATGGTAAATTTTATGAAATATTAAAAATATATAAAGTTGATTTCTAGCTAGTTTAATATACCTTTTGCATTTTTAAATGTAATTAAAGGAGTCAGTAAAATAACCTGGCTTCATGGCATATGGTAGAAACAAAATGTAGTTTTTAGGATAATAGCAAATCTAGTCTTTATAAAAAGTTAATTTTTATAAATTTGAAGTCTTAGCTATATTTCATTAAATATTAAAAAATATATATATATATAGATAGTTTATCATTCACAGAAATGTATATTATCCATATTATTCATCACACTTTCGAGCTGACTAACTCGTATTCTTGCCACTTTTTTCGCTCTGTGCATCGGCAGAAACCACAAAAGCGTAACAATCAGAATGGCTCCCCTGGCGGGGGTTAACCCCCCTCCCGCCCCCCTTGCTGCCTTAACCCCTATAAAGCCCCGCATTTCGAACGGAGGCACCTGTTCGTCGACACTTTGACGCTTCGCTGATTTTAGGCGAGCGAGTGAGCGAGCGAGTGCGGTGCGTGCTACGCTTTTGACTTTTTCGATGATGACTCAGCGACGTCATCCTGCTGCCTCCTCTTACCTTCACCTTAACCCTCCCCCCTCCCCCCTCCCCCTGCTACCTGAAACCCCCGAAGGCCCCCAGATTAACCCCCTCCACCCTCACGACATCCCGCATCATGCCATTCCTTCATGGTTAAATAACCATGCGGGACAGCGAGAGGGATCAGTGGGAGATGGGAGATGGAAGATGGGCGGGAAACGCTACGCTGCACACGAGGAGAGCTCGGAAAAGCAGGGGGAGGTGGTGGTGGGTGGGGGGGGGGGATATGCTGGTGGGGTGGGGGCAGCCACATCAGGTGGAGGTTAGAGCCAATGTGTGTACCTTATTAGCCACAATTGCCGCCCAAACGTGCTCAAACAGGTGAATAAATGAATGAAAGTCGTGAATGGGAAACGAGCCGCAAAAAGTAAATAATAAAAGTTTAAGAATTTAAACCTTAAGAAATATATAGAAAATATAAAGAAACTATATATTAAATATATAGAAGATATATAAAAGAAATATAGAAAAGAAAATATATAGAAAATATATAGAAAATATAAAGAAAATTGAAAGAAACTATATAAAACATATTTATAATATATATAGAAAATATTGAAAATATATATTAAATATATAGAAAATATATAGAAATTATAAAGAAAATATAAAGAAAATTTAAAGGAATTATATTGAAAATATATATAAACTACACAGATATATGGAAAATATATTAAAACCATATAGAAAATATATATTAAATGTATAAAGAATATATAGAAGATATATAGAAAATATATAGACAATATATAGAAGATATATAGAAACTATATAGAAAATATATAGAAACTATATAGAAAGTATACAGAAAATATATGGAAAATATATATTAAATATATAGAAACTATATAAAAAATATATATTAAATATATTAAATATATAGAAACTATCTAGAAACTATATAGAAACTATATAGAAACTTTATAGAACCCACATATTAAAATGTATAAAATATATATAGAAAATATAGTGTGTAAAAATGCAATTTAACCGCACTTAAGCCTTCCTCCTGACTACCATATATGTATATTCCCCACAAGTTCGTGATCTTTTGGATTCGAAATGTGAATAATGTTAGACATTTGCCCCGGAAAATGGAAAATTCCAATGCTAGCCCTCACTGAGGTCGTATATATCGGTTTTTCGTATTTTTATTTGCTTTTCGTTTTCCCAGATCCGGTCTCTGGTAGAGTTTCGGTCTCTGGTTTTCGATTCTTTTGGTTCTTTGGGTCCCGGGCACGTACTGCCAGCGGATTCCCCGGATGATGTTTGCCCATAGCTTTGGCCCGATGCAGCTGAATCAATTTTACTATATAGCCCTGGGCCATTGGGCCTCGAAAATAGTAATAATAATAAAAATAATAATAAATTCGTGATAGATTCTCTATTTCTCCATTTCTTTCCGTGTCTCGATTCACGTTCCGGTGGTTAGGGGAATGGTAATGGAATTTCTCACAGATTTCTCATAGATCTCCCAAAAAAAAAAAAAACAAAAGTCTAATAGAGTTCCATCTCCGGAATGTGATTTGCGTGTGGCAGTAACACTTTCTAATGTCGATAATGACTCTGCATGAAAATACACAGAAAGAAAGAGGAGAACCATAGCTTAAGGTCTTAACAAATATTTGGGCCAAGAAAGTAATATAGTGAACAGAAAAACAAATACCTAAGAGTGCTTTTGCATGAATAATTCGATTAAGAATACATTTCTCCCTAAATAATATAAAGAATAATTCTTTTAAATTAAATTGTATATATTCAACATCCAAAATTACTCTTTTTTATGACAATACACAGAAGGAAATGGCAAAACAATAGTTTATGATCTAAAAAATAGTTGTGAAACCCAACAAAAAACAGTAAAATGAATAAATACAAATTATTAGTCCCCGTTTTAAAGTTCTAGATAGATTATGAATTCATTTTCCCCTAAATAATATTAATAATATTTAATATTTATATATTATAATTTTAATCACCGAAGAAGTTATTTCCGACCCCATAAAGTATATATATTCTTGATCAGCATCAACAGGCGAATCTTTCTAGCCATGTTTGGGAAAAAATATTTTTTGTGCAATTTTTTTAAATTTTATAAATCTTAAAATTGCCAAAAATTGGTCAAAAATTTGGATTTTTTTAAATATTAAAATTAGTATGCAGATTTATTAACATTTTAAAAACTAGCAAGGAGCCGTTTTCCGAATTTAAATTAATGCTTTTTTGACTTAGTTATGGCATATTTCCTACCTTTGGTTTGTTAAAAAATAGCTTATAATAATATCAATTAAATTTGATATTTTCCCAACTTAAACTTGCTCCTTATTGTTGGCAGTGTAGAATTCTCGCCTCGAATGTCACCCTCGACTGTCACTAAAGTTAACTCTTCTTTTTTTTTGGACAGTCGGTTAAATGCAATTAACTTGGTTACACTTTCATGCGGGATCCGTTTCGGTTTTGATTTTTTGGTTTTTCTTTTTCCCATTTTTCAGTTTTGATTTAATTTGATTATATTTCTGAGTGCGTGTTGGTCACCGGAAGTGATCACTTGGCCAGCTTTTGGCACTGATAAACATAGTACTAGTAGTGACATCATTATTATTATTTAATTACCCTTGGCATTCGCTCATCTCTATAAATCATATTCGTGATTTTGTCAGGTTTTGCAAAATGTTTTGAAATTCAGCGACAACTGATAAGATAACCGAATGGAGGTCAAAAACTCTTTATAGAAAGATTTTTAACAGAAGAGATTTTTAAACAGATGTTGCAAAGAATTTGTTTTTGATATTATCCAAAAGATAATAACAATTATGTATGTATTTTTATAAGAAGAATGATATTTTAGATGGTCTTCTTATAGTTTTTGATAGTTTTATAGAGTGGTTAAAATAAAACCTATCTATAACACTATGAAATAAAAAATAAAATTTGTTAGAAGACTATGATATTGCTTTGCTTCATAATACAATTTTTTATATAATTATAATGTTAACTATAAGCTTTTAGAGATGTATTTTACCCTTAATATTTAAAAGAATGATTCATGTAGTTTTATTTTCATTTTTATTTTGTTATGAAATTAGGTAAATATGTTAGCTTAGAGATTTGCCAAATCGTATTCTATTTTCAAATAAATAATTCCTTTCTCTAAGCATTTTTTAAATTTGATCAACTTTAAATTATAAAACCGACTGCACAAGTTTTCCCACTAAAAAAAAACTGGTTTCCTAACAAAACACACTATACAACATATGATTTAGAACCTTAATGTGTTCTAAATATGGCAAATCAGGGATAATACTCGATTCCTATTGAGCTAGGGATAAACCTAGATGCAGATTCAAGATCCTTTCTTAAGTGAAAATACCAAAAACATAATTAAAGGGGCCTTGGCAACCGCTAGTTTTCCCACACAAAGTCAGAAGGTCAACACACGCGAACACATCGCGGGGCGTGAACCCGGAAAATCCTGAAAATCGCGGTTAGGCCCAAAAGGGAAAATGTGTAAGGAAATACAAGGTATATCTTACATATGTATATAGATATATATAGAGATATATATACATTTTTTTCGGGACAAAATCCGCATTCGGAAGAGTCGTAAAAAAAAAATTTCGCTGCTGCCTTCAATTGAATTTGCATTAAAAATCAAAAGCCGAAAATCAGAAACAAGTTTCGCAAAGAAATCGAATGAAATTATAAAATACACTTTAGTATTATAATCCACTTACTTTTGCTGTTTTATATCCCAAAAAGAGCTGCAGAAGCAGAAGATCCGTTGTTGGAAAAATAATAACAACAAAATGCGAAGCGATGCGCGTGCTTTGTTTTTATTGGTTGTTGTTTTATGTTTTTTATCGTTTGTTTTTTGTTGCTTTTATTTTATCTTTCACTCCGATTGCTGTTGCTGTTGCTGTTGTTGTGGTTTGTGGGTTAATACCAAATTATTGTAAAAATAAATTAGCATATAAATAAATATTAAACACCCGAAAATTTGTTCGTTTTTTCTGAAATTTCGTTTCGTTTTTGGTTGTATTTTTTTTTTTTTTTAGTTTTTTGTTTTATTTCTTGATTCCAGAATTAAATCCCGTTTTATTTTGATTTGGTTTTATCTGGTTTAAGCCAAGTTAATGGTGTCTAAACTTTATTGAATTAAATGTTTCAACTTTTCCTCATCGCCTTTCATTTTTCGCTGCGATTTTATATTGCCTTTTGTTGCCCGTTGTTTCTTTCATTATTATTACACACTCACTGTTTTATACATATATTTTATGTGTTTTTATTTGCATTATTTCTTTAACTGTATGCCACACAGATATATATATATAGATACGCGTAGTGGATATATAGTATTCCATTCACAAAGAAATTGGCACGCACTCACAAAGAAGTCACGACAAAAAAATATATATGTTTAGTTATCAAATCAGATGGGTTTTATTTTTAATTAAAACTGAAAAATTAAAGAGAAATATATAATTATTTATTGTGGCAATAGAAGAAGGAAAATTACAAGCAAATATTACAGATATAGAGTGAATATATATAAATATATATGGATATATGGCCGCTCTACATATGACTTAAGATTATTAATTATCGCCTCTCGACTGTTGGTGTAATAAACACAACAATAGCAAACACAAAACAACAACTGTTTCACAATTTAATATATAAATAATTAAATAAATATTATTTATTTTAAGATAGCTATATTTTATATTAATCCAGCACATATTTATTTATTTTTATTAATTTTAGAGCTAGTTCACTTGTTTTCTCACTGTAAATATAAATATTCTCTTTTAAATTCTTAGATTTTTATTTCGTTCGATTGGAATAATAAATTTCAGAGATTATATATTATATTACTTTATAATTTATATATATATATTTATCCAGCACATATTTATTTATTTAATTAAAGAGTCTATTTCACTTGTTTTCTCACTGTAAATATTATTATTATGTTTATAATACTATTATTTACTCTGTTTCATATATGCTCTAATTGAGAATATAAATACACAAAATATTATTATTAATTTTAATATATAATATTAATAAACATATATATTCCCTTTCTGTACCAAAATCGGGTCAAACAACAGGAAGAATTATCGAAAATAGAAAAATATAAGAAAAATGCACACGAAATTTGTGTTACCAAGAAAATTCTACACATGACAAAATATTCAATTTATTTTTTATTTATTTACTTGGTTCTTGGATATATTATTATTTTTTATTATTTTAACACGTTCCACGAGATTGCACATGTATTTATTTATTTATGTTTGTTGCCAATTAAAGAAACAAAAAAATAACCGAAATAGAAACGTGGAACTTGTTGTTGTTATTGCTATTGCTATTGTTGATTTTATTATTTTCTTTATGTTCTTTAGTTTTCTGCATTATTTTCGCTTCTTTTGGCGAAGCTGTAAGAGGCGGAGGCGGCGAAGAGCACGTTTACAGTTGCTTTACGAGGGGAGAATGAAGCTCCAAATAGTTGTTTGTTTGCCCTTGGAAGCGGTAACTGTAAATTTACACGCACAAAAACAAAAAACAAAAACTGAACTCGAATTAAAAAACAATTTCCATATATTCCATTGAGTGTTTCACATTTTTTGTTGTTGTATTTTTGCCCAATTCAATACCCGTGCTGGCTGTTGTCACCGAAAACGCCACTGGAAAATCGCTTTTCTACTTTGCGCCGACGAAGACTTCCGCGCTCCACGACCGCCCTCGTTGAAGTTTTTTTTAATTTAATTTTTAGATTTAAGTAAGATTTAGGAAAGTCTTTCAATGCTTCGGCTCGCGCTCTCCCTTACGCTCTCGCTGGCGCTCGCGCTCGCGCTCTCTTATGCTCGGATCGCTGCTCGGGCTGCTGAGCGGCAAGCAAGCCGAGAGCGAAGAGCGGCATTCTAAAAATTCAGTGGCCGCTTCAAGCCGTTGCTCAAGAGAGCGCAAGAGAGAGAGAGAGAGGGAGCGTAGCAACGATCGTGCCAGGCAGCCGGCTAAGAGTGCATTGGTCTCTCTTTCAAAGTGGGAGCTTGGCGCTTGTTGCTCTTCGAAGTCAACCGCACTGCAAGCAATTACGATCGGTGTTATGATTATTAAATGGAAGTATAATATATATAATAATAACACGTAAGCATTTAATTTAATTAAAATTAAAGTTGATCAGTTTTGAATTTAAAAATTTAATATTACGTTAGCCTTTAATTTTATTAAAATTATATTGATTAGTTTTGAATTTAAAAATTTTATTTGCATTTAATAACTTCCAAACCTTTTTAAAGTTGTAAATAATAACTGTAATAATTTGTAAATAATACGTTACTATTTAAACCATTTATTTATATTTGCTTTCATTTATTTTTGTAAAATATGAAATTATTAATTTACCTTTTTGAATTTAATATTCTTGTGAAAACTTTTAACAAATAAAAGAAATCAATAATAAGTAAATTCTTAAATCTATTATTATTGTAACTGAAGAATAAAATTTAATTTAAATAATTTTCGATTAAGCAAATATTAACAAAGAAGTTATTAATAAACTACAGAATTATTGTCCCTATTACTATTAATTTAAAAAGAAATTCCATCAAAAATAAAATATTCTCTTGTAAAATAATTTAAAATGAGATAATAATATATTCACGATTTTTCCCGGTGTGTCTGTGATAAAGAAGAGCACAACAATGGCACACTCTCTTTTGCCGCCGCCTGCAAAGGATGATTAATGATCGCCGCACTTTTTGTTTCTGTTGTTTTTCCCCCACTGCAGCTAATTGGGCAATTTATATAGACACTTCTTCGACGCTTCCTGGTAATTTTCCATTGAGAAGAATCTATTTTCAATTTTCCATTTTGTCGGAGGTCGGGAACGCATGAAAAACAGACCACCAGGGAAGCCAATGAAAAGTCCCAGAGTTAGCGAAAAAAATAAAACAAAAACAAAAAAAAATACAGAATGAAATCTCAGGACGAATGTCCTTAGCCGTAAATCCATTATGAGGCCTTGTTTTTCCTTGTACATTTTCCCTCATTTTCCACCATCATCATCGAGGATTGTATCGCACTTCACGCTACTTTTAATTAGCCGCCACTTGAGCCGGGCCAAGTCGAGCCGCCGCCAGTGCTGTTTAGGCCAACATAATGACCAATTAGGCCCACTTTGGCCCAAACTGCACTGCAAACAAAGCGGCGGAGGGAGTAGGCCTAAAAAAACAATACATATAATCCCAAAGAAATAAATAAATCGTGGTATATGCTGTGCCAGCATCTCCAGGGGAGTCTATTTAGACAAGAAGGGAGTTCTTGGTATTAAGTAATAATAATATAATAATATTAATTTGTTCATTATAATATTACCAAGAACATTCGATAAATAATTAAAGAATAGCAAACAATTTTAGCCTGAAACTTTCGCTTAATGAATTAATAATTATTAATTATTTATTAATAATTATTGCAGCAGTATCTTCAGGCAAGTCGATTTAGACTTGAAGTGTGTGCTCTTTTTTTTAAATAATGTTTAAAAGGTGTATAAAAATTACTTTTTTTACCGAATAATATTTTTTGGAATATTTAATAATAATTAAACAATTTAATAATTACAAACAATTAAAGCCTACAAGTTTAAGCTGTACTAGCATCACCAGGCAAGTCTATTCAAACTTCAAAGGGGTTTCTTTTGTTTAAATAATAACCACAAATTGTTTAAAAATTCCCTAGTTTTCCCCAATAATAATATTATTATATTCTAATTAATAAAAAATAAGTGCCTCCATTATTGCGCACAGTGCATGGCCTCAGATCAGCCTTTTCTCTCCCGCCTCTTTTCCTTTTTTTTTTTATGTTTTTCTGTTGACTTTTCGATGGTCAAGTGTGTGCGTCTGGTCTTCAGGCCTTTCCCTTACCATAAAAAAATACTACCAAAAAGTTTAACAAATACAAAAAATCATCAGCTTTTTTCGGGGTACTTTTCCTTCTTCTCCAGATGCTGTCTTGGCTTTTTTTTCTGGTGCTTTAAGTGAAATCAATTAAAACATTTCTTTGTCTTTCGAATGTTTGCCTTCTGCATCTTCTTCTTCTGCTTCTTTTTCCCCCCTGTCCCCTTGTCCTTTTCTCTTGGAATTTTCAATGGAAATTAATTTCTTTTTACAGATTTTTTATATATATATATATTTCTTCTTTTTTTTGTGGCCTCTTCATCATGCTAATCATTTTCATTTTCACTTTTATTTTTACTTTTCGTTAATGTTCTCGTTTTCACTTTCCGAACAAGTTTATGGTTTTTTTTTTTGTTTTTCTTGTTGGGAAAAAACATTAATTAAGAAGAGTAAAAACAATATGAAGGAAAAGTTGTTGAAAAAAGTTTTTGACGCGCTGGAAAAATTGAAATCAAAAGGGAAAACTCCAACTAGTTAAGCTAACGAATTTTGTAAGCTAATAATTTAATAAAAAATAAAAGCAAAGCAAATGGAGTAAAATTTAAAAACTTGTTAAGATAACAATTTGAAATTAGGGATAAAGTTTAAGCTGGAAAGTAATATAATTTAGGAAGATTTTAGTTAGGAAAGGTACTTAAAATCGATCTTTATTTACTAAGAAATATCTATTTAAATCAATTGAAAATTGAGAAAATTACTTAATAAAGCAACCAAAATATCTCCTAAGTTTATCTTTCTCTGAATTAATTTAATAATCATTTTTTTAAATTATTATATTATTCTCCTTTCCCTTAGTTATTTCTTATCTAAAATGTTGTTCTGCTTCGCTTTATTTTTGGAGTTTTGTGAAAACGCAAATTGACAACTTAATGCCATCAAAGTTCAAAGTGCGCTGACAGAATAAACCGAAAGCAACACTGCCTTAAATCAATTTTTCCCCAGGATTTTCCTGGCACCAAACACAAAACAAAAAACAAAAAAAACGTTGAAAATGCCGATGGCGATGCCACATTCGACATTCGACATTGACATTCAAATCGAAACATAAATAATAACAATGATAAACATATCAGCACTAAGCCCCATATGCATGCCGAAGATACCAACAGAAGGAAAAACTGGGGCCGGAAAATGGAAAATACATCGATGCCGACACATGAATCAAGTTAACATCGGGGAAGGGGGAAAAAGGCCAACATTTTTAGGATTCATTTGCTTTCGATTCGAGCCTACAAAAAAAAAGAGCAGAGAAAGGAAAATACAAGCAAAGGAAAACATCAACACAGACGGAGAGGAAAAGCCAGCCAGGAAAATGAGAGGAAAATGAAGACATGGCCCGGTCTGTGCCAGGACAAAAAAAGGGATCACATGGCACAGGACAACATGAAAAGTGGACAGCAATTTGCAAGTTTGCCAAAGCAAAAGCCATTTACATAGCTCTCTATGTCGCTCCCTTTTCTCTGGGGTTTTCTCTAGGTTTTTCTCAACGTTTTTCTCTAGATTTTTCACTAGCTCTTGGTCTGCCTTTGTCTCCAGGAAATTCCTTAGGGAAACCTCTACTAAACGAGAGTTTAAGCAGGGAAAATCAAATTGAAAACTGTTTGGGGGACCTTTATAATTTACTGTATTAAAATATTTACATAAATTAAATTATAAATGAATTGATAATAAAATAAGGGTTGCAAGGAATGTAAATAAAATAATAAATAATAAATATTAGGCATTGTTAACATACAATAAAATATTCCTCACAATTTCCAAAGCCATAATTTTGTATTGACAATTTTTAGCCTTAATATCTTCTGTTTTTATTTTATGTATATAATTATCACTTAAGTTATTCTTCATTTATAAAATTTACTCATTAGCCCTGGCTCTCAACTTTAAGTTGATAATTTTTTTGAATTTTTTTTTGAGCACTTTGCCCTGCCATATTTCTTATTTTTGTTTTTGTTTATCACTAACGGGCAATGCTCTTTACTTTTTTTTTGGTTTTTTGATTTTTTGGGAGTCCCCTCTTGGCCTCACTCCATGGAATTGAAAAAATGCGACGATGACGACGACAGCGAGTGAAATATTTCCCTAAAAGAAAAACACAGACACACATAGACACCGAGAGACACGGAAAAATCGAAACGAGGAAATCGTGAGCTGAACCTATATCTTTGGCGGCCAGTCGGGCAATGTTCGGGCTCTGATAAGAGTTTGGAAAAAAAAAAAAGAAAATAACAAGAAAATAAATCCAAAAACCCAAAGCCGGGAGATATTCGTGACACTCGAACGAGGTGAGTCATTGGAAACCACCGGGGGTGACCTTCCTGGAAGCGGAAAATGTTGAAAACTAGAGAATCGTCGGAGAAACTTCTCATCAACATCATCGCACATCTGGAGGCCATTAATAAGTCGCCACTTAAGGTTTTTCCAGGCAGTGGTGTTATTAAACATTTGGCTCACTTGATTGGATTTAGTTTTGGGGATAAAGCCAGCCTCCCTTTTCCATCACTCAAAGTTTTTCCCGAAATATATATTTGGAGTGCTCCTGAAGTGGCCGTGGGGATAATTGGGGGCAAAAAGGAGTTGCATCAGGGCTTTCAAAGTAAATGCTGTGATTGTGTAATTTTGGAAGTTGAAAGAAGTCATTTAATTATGCTCCATTATTACCAATTTAGTTATTAATTTTTTAGCTATTAAAATTTTAAAAATTAATTATTTTAGACTTCAAATTAAATGCTTCTTTCACTTAAAAGTTTTTAGAAATAATTTAAAGTAGAAACTGCTTACTATAAGGGGTCTCTTCTCGTAACTAAAGCACTTAAATTACGTTTAATTTATTTATACATTTTTCAACTTATAAAATCATTAAAAAATATATAGAAAAACATCTCTTGACTTGAAATTTAATGCCTTTTCCTATTAAAACTTTCCCAAACAATACCTACACTTGGCCCCCGCCCCTGATTTTTATTGACTTCGGTTCGCTTAGCTACAATAACGATGATCATAATTTGCGTCATATAAATGTCACTTTATGAGTAAAAATAACTTCATTAGAGGCAAGGAGCCATGCAGATGTTGTTCTTGTTGCTATTTGTTGCTCTAAACTAATTATAATCAATTCTAATCGCCTTTAAATTGCTGCTTTTACAGCTCGCCTTCGTCTCTTTCCCTCTGGCTCTCTCTCTCTCTCTCTCTCTATCTGCCTTTTCTGGGCCGCACTGTAAAAGGTGTTGTGTGTGTGGCAAATGAGTGTGTGTACTATGTGTGTGTATGTGTGTAATATGTGTGTGTGTTTCTGGGCTTCCGCTTCGAAGGAGCAAGTAGAAACCGCCTCTGTGTTGACCATTTCCAGTTGGCTATTTAGTATGTGCATGTAATTGCCATTACAAAATACCCTAACTTGAAGGTATTTCAGTGATTTTATTAAGCTAAAAAATAAAAAAAAATATAAAACAAGAAAAGAAGCTAACTTGGGCTTGTAATTGCCATTACAAAATACCCTAACTTAAGGGCATTTCAGTGATTTTATTATGAAAAAAAATTAAAATAATAAATTTTTAATTCCTTATTTAATTTTTGATAAATTAAATGATATTACTCATTACAAAATTTTGAAAAATTCAGTGAAATATTATGTTGAATTTGTTTTATACAATTTTGATTTGATTTTGATGGAAATGTACATGAGTTCTGGCTTTTTGACCTACAAAACCTACAAGAAAACCTAAAATATGAGTATTTTAGGTATATTAAATCAATATTTTTATACGCTCATATTTTGGGTAAATTAGAGTTTTTCTAAATATCATAACTAAGCCAAAAATGCATAAATTTAAATTCGGAAAGCTTTCCCGTGCTAGTTTTTATAGAGTTAACAAATCTGCATATTAACTTTTAAAATTTTAAAAATTTTAATTTTTTGTCAAATTTTGACATTTTTCATAATAAAATTTGTATATAGAAATTTAAAAAAAATTTCAAAATTTTATTTTTTTATCGGACATGCCTAGATCGATTGGGCTGTTGATGCTGATCAAGAATATATATGATTTATAGGGTCGGAAATGACTCCTTCACTGCGTTTCATGATTTTGACTGAAATTATGATACTCTCCAATTGTATAATCAAGTATTAAGCAATAAGACATAAGTAAAATAAAAAACAATTAGGAAAATAGTGTCTCACTTTCCTTTTATAATTTTAAATATTTTCAATTATAAAACCATAAAATTCCCATACTTTTCCCAAACAAACTCATACCTAATAGACCCAGTAAGTGCATTTACACTTCCACTTTCCTTAGCCTGGTTTTCTCTTTTCACAAAAAAAAACACGCCTTGTTTATGGGGCCTTTGGCGTTTTCCGCTTGATTCTATTTTCAAACTAAACCTATCTAAACTAAGACCAACTCGCCAACCAAACTGATTATGGTCTTAAGCTGAAGCCGATGCCGAAGAAGATGAGTTTGAGGAAAAATGGTAACCGTTTTTGTGGCACTTTTCAATGGAAAAGTGGGAAAACCCAACTTGCAGTTAGCTAAACTCGAATGTGACTGTGGGAATTGGCTATTGGATATGGGGAAAATTGGCATAGGAATCGAAATGGAAAACGAAATAACCGCCGAAACATGACAATCTACTTAGGCAGCAACTCAATTTGAATCTGAATGCGAGATCTGTAAATGATTTCGATGCCGAGATGTCAGATTGACAGACGAAAGTCTTTCCTATACTATATATATATATATTTTTTTTTTTGCTTAAAAACCCCCCAAAGAACCGGCAGATTGTTTGTCTTAACACCATTCCTTGTGTACATCCCCGAAATGCCTTAGCTGTCAATCACAACCAATGATATTTTTCCTCCATTTGAGGTTCCTGTGAAGTGGTATTTATACCCACCCGCAGACAATTATCCCCCTGTTTTGCCAAAATAAAATGTATATATATATTTGGAAATAGGGGAAGAACCTCGGGGAGGCATAGAAGTCGACGGTTTGATGAATGGCCTGTCAGTTGGCTTGGAAAAATACAGGCTACCGGAAGTAAGGTTTATTTAAACCAAAAATCAAGATCCTAGATAAGTCTCGTAGTTTTTTTAAAGCCTATTAAATAGGTTATAATTAAATTTATAATATATTAAATATATTTCTTAAATAAAATGACAGCCAGCCTTCATCTAAAATGATATATGAACTAACTGAGACATATTAATTACGTGCCAGGTTACTGCTGGCTTACAGCTCTTCCTCCATATATATATAGTTATATATTATATATTCCTATTTATTTGATTTGAATTTGGTAACTTGGGAGTGTGTCGTCTGTGGACTTTCCATTCGACTATCAAATTATTTGCCATTGCGACAGTTCCGATAATCATTTGGCCATGTGCCAAGATGAGCCAATTAACTGAATGTTTTGAATGTGCCAAGGTGGCACCTGCTTAACCCATTCCCATTACCAATCTCATACCTGCTCCCTGCTCCCTGCTGACTTAACCCATCACATCAGAGATGCATAAAGTGAGGCAACCAAAGAACTCTTCTGTTGGGTTTTTGCTCAAAATTAAGTGCGAGGGAAGGCGAGTCTGCTTGTGCTTTCCTGCTTCTGCTTTCCTGCTTTTCTGCTTTTCTGCTCCCTGCTCCCTGTTATGTAATAGCATGTTAGGTGTATAACTTTTATTATTATGATTATACTTCTCTTCTGCCCTGGCTCCATCTCCAGCTAACCATGTTCTGGCCCCAAAGAGATACGTGAAAGTCACGTGAGTCATTAAAATGAAATAGCAGTCGGTTCTAAGTAGCACCGTGACGAAGGGCTCCTCCGGATCAGAGGGAGTTATAACGTATATATAAAATATATGTACTGGCATACACAGATAGAAAAAAGGGTGTCTTTTGGGTCATAAATCTTATAACTGGAAGATAGGGAAATTATTTCTTACTTCAATTTGTAGTGTTATTTAATTAAAAAATGTTTTTATATGATTTTAAGAACCCTATACGATTTTTTAATAATAAATATATGTTTCTTTAAGGTTATATTTAAATTTCTGAGTTTCCTATATTATTCTATATTTTATATTATTTTTCCTGGTGTACTTAAGGTACCTGCTCGCAAGTAGTAACTGGTAAACTGGTGATATGCTTTAATACTGTTAGAAAGGAAGCGAACTTGGCCATAGCCAAAGGTAAACAAACAGGTGCAGAATTTAAACACTGATCAAAATGAGATACAAATTAAACGCAAATTGCATTATTGCATTATTTTCTCTTTCTTTCTTTCGATATAAAAACATAAAAATAGTTACGATGTATTTTATATAAGTAATTATCGTTTATATGCTACTTTTTTGATTTATTGTTAATATAATAACCTCCTTTCTTCACCTCACTTTAATGTTCGATATGAAATTTGTGAAAAATACATTCAACTGTGATCAATTTAATTTAGACATTTAAAAGATATGTCCGGTTGTTCAATAAATTTATTTTATGTATTTAAAAGATATTTTTGGATGTTTAAAAAATATAATTTAGGTATTCAAAATTCTGTTTTTCGACTTTTTTTGTATTTTTTTTTTGAAATTTTAATTGTTATAACTTTGTTTTTGATATTTTAATCTTGAACATTATGATAATTTTGATATACTTCAACTTTGTTTTCTCTTTTATTGATATGTAATTGATATTTTAATTGTTGCAAATTTTCATTTCATTTTTTTACTTCTGCTTTCGATATTATATATTTATGATATTTGTGTAATTAAACGATATTTCCGGGAGTTCTTTGTATTATATTTATGTAATTCAAAGATATTTTCCTGTTTTTTGATATCTCAATCATAAGATAATATCCTTTTTCCCAACACTTAATTCAGATTTCTTTTATGACCCTTTCAACTTGCTCTCCATATTATTTTCCGGTGTAGCTTTTGTAAGTTGTGATGAGACGCTTACTGCCATAAACAAAGTTGTTGCTGGTTGGCCCGGCCATGGCCATTGCCATTGCCATTGCCATTGCCGGCGTGTTCTTTGTCGGGAACGCTGTCAACGCTAATGTCATCCGAGCTGAGGTTTCTCCTGGGCTTTGGCTCCTCCTTGCGCTCCTCCGCGGTCCGAGCTGGACCTGCAGCACAGCAGCACATCCAGCTCGGGATTCATTGGCGATGTCACCGTCATCAGCTCCATTGTTTGTCATCATCATCCAGCCGGGGCTGCTGCCGGGTTCCTGCTGCTGCTTCTGTCGCTGCTTTCGCCGCTGCTGGCCCTTGGGAGCTGGATTTTTAATTGCAATTAATTTTCAGCATTCCCCTTCTGGCCTGCCGTTCACTTCGGACTAAGTGGCAGTTCATCATGTTTCCCCGGGGACTGCCCGGCGAATGCGATTCGATTTCAGGTCGATTAACAAAGGGATAGTGTTAATTGCACTATCAGGGCATTCAATTTGCTGTGCGGATTGTGTACTTCGATATGTAATCGATGAGTTAAAATCCAACTTATCGAAAAGTTTTCAATTTAATAAGTAAATTGATTAGAAACTTAACTGGGGGATGTAATTTATCGAAGGTGAAAATTCGTTATGATAAATCGAAGATATTTAATTATTAACATAACGATAAAATATCGATTTTATCGATAAACCAATTATCTTTGTTCCACTGATTATAAGACATCCTTAAACACACATATTTAATATCTATTTTAGATTTATATATATTTATATATAAAGCGTTTTAGGTGTTAAGAAATTTAAGTTATCGATAATATTGATCCTTTGTTTTACCAATTATATTTAACATCTATAAAACTACATTTTTAATAATATTAAAACTATCGATTATTACCAACAATAATATTTTAAAGCATATTTAAGACTCTCTGCAACAATTAACTTAAACCTCAAATATATCAAGCAGACTATCGATTTATTGCACTTTTATAGCGAAATTAAAATATCAATTTCTATATCGGCTTTCGCAGCATTTTAATTGAATTTAAAAAAAATCGTAAATTAAATATTGAGCAATTAAATAAAATGCAAACCTGTAGTCGTCCTTTTGCTATGCTCTTTCACTTTCTCCACCTTCACTCAAAGTTAATTGTTTAATGCCGACCACATTCTGCATTTATTTATTCATATGGCGATTTATTGATTTGGCCGCGTTAAATAAATTGCCACTGCATATTTGATTTCAGCCATAATTTCAATTTCGTTTGCCAATTTGCGAATGCGATTGCATTATGAGCCTTTGTTGTTACTCAATTAACTTTTAATTATCCGCAAATGCGGGTTCAATTTTGCTGAAGGATTGACTCACTGACTGACTGACTAACTGACTGACTGACTCACTGATTGACTGACTGACTGACTGACTGACTGACTTGGTAACCCGCTGACCGTGCCAGGGACTTCTTTTGCGGAAAACTTGAGGGAAAACCCAGCTCAACTTGGGCAATGGCTGGCGCGTAATGAAAACACACAGCACGCTGCGAATAATGAAAGGAAAATTGAGTAAAAAATAAAGTAAAAACTCCAGTTGTCATGGCCACTAATTGAAAACGCCCAAGGGGATGAAAAAAAAAATGAAAGAAGTACGTCCTGCGATTCCCCACGGGACATTTATTGCCCAAACAGTAAAACGATGACCCAAGGGTTGAATGATGAGGGAAAAATACACACAGGTGTCACAGGTGTAGGTTTAAGCTCGGAGCTTCCAGAAGCGCTCTCAAGGGAAAAACTCACTTGGGAATTGTAAGAATTTGTTGGATCGATCATATAGAATAGTGACTAAAAGCAGCAGAGAGATTTCCTGATTTATTTTAACTAATAAATATTGATTTTGGGATGCATTAGGTTAAGTATTTAATGGGGAAAAATACCCTTTAATTTTTTTATTATATTATACAGGGTATTATAATTAATTATAATATTATTATGGCAGGGTATTATAATTTTAGTCAGAAGCTTCTAACGCTGTGAAGGAATCACTTCCGACCCTATAAATCATATATATTCTTGATCAGCATTAACAGCCGAGTCGATCTAGCTATCTTTGGCAGAAAAAATTTTTTTTTATTTTTTTCAAAATTTTTTTTGACAAAATTTTGAAACAAAAAAATGATAAAAATTTTAATTTTTTAAAATTTCAAATTAAGTAAGCAGTTTAATTAACCTAATAAAAACTAACACTGGGCCGCTTTCCGAATTGAAATTAATGCTTTTTTGGCTTAGTTATGAGTTTTTTAAGCTTTGAAATACAGAACAAATTGTCACACAAAAATATCGATAAATATCGATTCAAAGAATGCGAAACTTTAAACTTAATTTATATTTTTATATAAAATAGTACATTTTACTTATATAAAAGTAACAATATATATCTCCTCGATGATTTTTAAACCATCTCAAATAATAGAAATTCCTCTTTGACAATTACTTTAACAATTATTACCAAAACCGACCCATTTTAACGGCTTTTTAAGCCCATCCCTTGGCCGTTTCTAAACCATTTTCCTTTATTTCGCTGTCATTTCAGCGACCAACTGACCAACAGCCGGAAATTCAGAATAATTAATATTTCGCCGCTGTGGCTGCCATTTTGGCTTATGTCTCTACTCATTTCTTTTATTTTTGTATGATTTTTTTTGTTCCTTTTGGTTTTGGCCAAAATGAAATGAAATTTCCGGTTAAGACGACAAGAGTCATTCGGCGCATTAGCTGCCATAATTTTAATGGCGTTTAATGGCCTGGCGAATGGAATTGTTTGGGGAGGAAAAACGATGAGGGAGACGGTGGGGCGGGGGGTGGGGAAAAAAACGCATTAATTAGAAAACGAGCAACAACGACTAAGTAATAAAATAATAATAATAAAGCAGGACAACGTGACTGCCGGGAAAAAGCACTAAATTAGGCACTACTAAAAGGAATGACAACAACCACGAATTTTTCGCTCCGCAAAAAATTCACGCACTTGACACAAATTCCTCCTTGCCTTTCGGGGCCGAGCATTAAAATTGAAAATAAAAATGAAACGAAATTCAAGAGCGGCGGGAAAAAAGGGAAAATACTGCTGCCAAGGCATGCAGGGAAAATAATTCATATTACCAAGGATGTCGGGTGAAAAAAAGTCCTCTAATGTTGTCAGCATAAAGTGGCAGCAAAAAAAAAAAAAAAAAACGAGAGAAAAATTATATATAAAGCATAGAAAGGACCCTTGAAAGACAAATGAAAACGCGGTTAGTCCTGGCGGAGTCACTCACATAAGCAGGGAGCTAGTCATTTGCTATGTAATTAAGTCTTAATAAGGGGTTCTTTTTAGGGCCCTTTAAGTGTACTTATTAAGTTGGTTTGTTTTCAAACATTAATTTAGTGAATGGAAAAACTAATTTCAAGGATACTTTTAAGTCACAAATATAAGTATTCTTTGCCATTGAAATTCTATTAAATTTCTTGGTTTCTGCTGTCTTATTTTACAGCTAAAATGGCTTCAAAAACACGAATCGAAGACAGACGATAGACAACTGAGGAAGACAGAATATATACAAGAAAAATGTGCAAGGATAGCGATTCAAAGGCAAACTTATTAGCGAAATGCACAAACCCAACAAGGACAACAACAACGGGCGAAAAGCTGACGAAAATCGTGCCACAAAAACAGCTAGCAGCTAAACTTGACAAGGATCTAGAGCAGCAGCAGGACATGCAGCAGCAGGAGCAGGAGCATAATCAGCGTCGCCAACAAGAACATCAAATAGAGCAAACGGCAATGGAAACAAATGAAGAGACGCAGCACGAACAGGCAACCAAATGCAAGGACAAACACAAACATCAGAGGCAACAGCAGCAGCAGCAGCATCAGCATCAGCCACATGTCCTGCTCCTGGTTGTGGCCCTGCTGGTCCTGCTCCTGCTGCTAGTGCCAACGGGCACCGCAGCCTCAATGATGACACCTTCAGCCAGGATCTCCAGTGCCAAAGGCAACGCACGTGAGCTCCTCTTCACGGAGATGGCCAGTGGCGGCCAGAGTACACTAGCTGGAGCTGGAGCTGGAGGAGGAGCTGTTCCAGGAGCAGCAGCAGCAGGAGGTGGCAGTGGTGGTGGTGCAGGTGGAGGTGGAGGAGCGGCCGGCATCGAATGCCCCAGCTTCGACAACACCGCCTGCCCCTGCTACAAGTTCGAGGATGGTAAGTGCGAAGGAACGGTTCAGCGAGCTAATTAAACGCATCAGCATCCGAGATGAGATGATGCCGAGATGCCACCGAGGATGTGCGATGTGTGGCCAGAGGAGCTCCAATAACAAGAATGTCCTAGTAGCAGAGAGACAGAAGTCCTTTAAGAAGGCCATGTAATCGGGATAATATTTTGATTTTTCAATTACTATAGGGAATTAGTCACATGACCTTTGATATATGTTTGTATATGAATTGGAAAAGGTATAGAGAAATATGTAATGATTATTCATGGCGAAGTTATTGATTTCTTAAAGAGTTAAATTGGAAAATTCCTAATAGATTCTTATAAATTTATAAACATATTTTAGCTACAATTATAAAACCCTCTTCATAACAATAATCCTTGCTACGAGTTGGCCCTAATGTTCCCATCTTAATTAGCTACAAATCTCCTCCAGAACTAAGCCGTATTTGGGTACTGAAAATACCCCTTTGATTAGGGAAAACCACTTATTCAGTGTTCAGGGCTCTCGCAAGATGTCCTGGCCATGAATATTGATTGGTATTTATTGTGGGCGTGAAATGCAACGAACAATAGACGGGACAGGAGCTGCAGCTCTGGGTCTTATGAGTTGGCCTAATTGAAATGCACAAATTTGGGATTAATATAAACCTACCTCGCTTCCTTCGCTTCCCTCTTCCCGGCAGGACTCTTCCTGGAGTGTCCTGGAACCACAGCGATATCCCTGCGCTCCACGCTGGAACGCATATCGGCGCCCATACACTCGCTGTCCATTTACGATTTTGACCGCTCGGTGACCTCGCTCTCGCAGGATGTCTTCCAGCCGGGCGTTCACATCCGTCACCTGCAGTTCTCCCACTCGCACCTGGAGGCCCTCAAGGATAACAGTCTGCGCAATGTGCGCCCCAGCCTGGAGTCACTGAGCATTGTCAATGGGAAACTCACACAGGTAGGTGGTATTAAATGTCTTATAAATCTTATAGAATAAGAGGAAAAATTAAATAAAATATTTTGAAAGCTACAAGATCTTTAAACCTATATAAAAATTAATAATGTGGTAGATATGCCTTTACAAATTATATGAAGGTTAATAATATGATAGATATATCTTTACAATTTAATTTATTAAATAACAAGAAAGGAAACTAATTTCGAGAAGATGCAGCTTATATGTCCTTGCAATTTGCAATTAAATTTTAGAATCGAATCGGAAATCGATTGTAATTAAGCTTAAAATATTCTCATTCTTTGAATCAATATTTATCGATATATTTTTATGACAATTTAATCGATAAATCAAAGATTAAAAAACTCATAACTAAGCCAAAAAAGCATTAATTTTAATTCGGAAAGCATTCATATGTTAGTTTTTGTGAGGTTAATAAATCTGCATACTCAACTCAAAACATAAAAAAAATTTTAATTTTTATCGGTTTTTTTTTTTTGAATTTCAAAATTTTAACCCTCAAAAAATTTTGAAAAAATTTCAAAACATTTTTTTTTGCTTGAGATGGCTAGATCGATTCTGCTGTTGATGCTGATCAAGAATATATATGATTTATAGGGTCGGAAATGACTCCTTCACATCTTTACATGCTTTTGACTGTAATTAAAATACCCTGTACTTATATAATTATATTTTTCCTATAAATTATTATTTTAGAGCAGCAAACCCATCATACAAATATATAGTTTATACTTAATTAAATACAATTTTCCATATATATTTATTAACTTCTGAAATTCCGAGCAATCGGTTGCCTATTTTCGGGCCGCACGCGGTGGGAAACCCCACTAACTGCCGGGGAAGTACCCATCCAAGGCACACACCGCCGCATAAATTGCATTTCGCGCCCGTGGTTTTGTCGGGGGCTAATTAGTCCTTCGAAAACCGAACGAGGATCGCCACTCCGCCATATCCAGCGGCAACATACGGTGCCCGAAATAATGTTAAACAAAGTTGGCCAACCAACACACAACAACAACAAAAAAAGAAATACAAAATAAAAAGCAAATGGCTTTCTAAGCCATTAAATTTGGAAAAACAGCCGCCGCAACGGCATCCAGAATCCCGGAATACCCGGCATTCAACAGTGGCCTACGGGGGGAAGGGAAGGGGGAAAACGGGAAGGGGAAAACCAAGGGAAAGGTGGGGCACGCCGCCAGCCATAAAAAGTAATTTGCCGCCGCCGCCGAATAACAAACGAGCCAAAGCCAAAAACAATTGCGTTCAATAAAATAATTTGCAGGCGAAGAGCAACTGGCGAAAAGCGGCCAGCCGGAAACGCACACAGAGCCGGAGGAAGAGAGAGAAGGGGGAGAGAAAAGCGGAGAGAAAGGGGAAGAGAAATTGGGAGAGAAAGGGGGAGAAAAGCGGTAGAGAAAGAACGAGAGAGAAAGGCGGTAATCAGGAGAGACAGCGGAAAAAGTGACGAACGCTTTAAGCAGAATAATTTTCACAAAATATATATATAAATATGGAAAACAGAAGACTTAAGGAATAAAAATCCTAATGAAGTTCTCCAATTTAAGGAATTTTTTAATAATTTCATTAATTTATATATTTATAAAAAATATACCCTTGCAGGGTATTATAATTTCAGTCAACAGCTTATAAAGCAGTGATGGAATCGTTTCCGACCCTATAAATCATATATATTCTTGATCAGCATCAACAGCCGAGTCGATCTAGCCATCTCAGGCAGAAATTTATTTTTTGAAATTTTTTCAACATCTTTTAGTGGTTTAAATTTGGAAAAAAATTGATAACATTTGGAATTTTTTTAAATATTAGATTGAGTATGCAGTTTCATTAACCTAATAAAAATGAACATAGGAAAGCTTTCCGAATTAAAATTAATGCATTTTTGGCTTAGTTATGAGTTTTTTTAACTTTGATTTATGGAAAAATTTTCATATGAACATATTATCAATTCAAAGAAAGTGAATAAATAAAGATAAGAGGTAAAAAATATAATAATATAAAAGTAAATAGTTTGTTAATTTTAAGAATTTATATAATTCAGTAACTCAAGTAACTCGATTAAAAGTATGCAAATTTACATGCAAATATAATAGGTTTTATGACAATAAAACAATCATATTTTCAACATATTTATAACTGATTAAAATACTCAGCTGAAAACAGTTGATTTCTCAAAAACAAAAACTCATATTGCTTATAATTTAAGCAAACAGAAAACAGGCGGTGACGAAATAAAACCACATATGGCGGATAAAAGACGCTGCCAGTCCTATAAATACAGACTTTAAGGCAGGAACAGATATCACTTGACCCGAGAAGCCATCGAAGCATTCCAAAGATATGTCCAAACTGAGTCTTGTCCTGCTCATTGCCACCTTGGCTGTAGCAACCATCGAAGCCAACGATGGCAATATCCTGCCCAGTCGCTGCCGGCGTTGTGGCGTCACGGACATTGGGAATCCCCGCGAGGTGTGCGTCCGCCAAGCCTCGAGCAACACCTGCCAGCGGCTGGCCACCTGTCGCCTGCAGGAGCAGAACTGCCTCCGCAAGGACACTGGCCGGGAGCTGCTCCGTCAGACCTGCAGCTCCCAGTGCCGCAGGATCCCGCGGGGCAGTAACTCCCGCGGGCGCTGTGCCCCCAAGAAGGGTCGACCCATGGCCATGCACTAAGAAGTGGTTGAAGGGAGGAGTCAAGGATCTATAGGAAGGACCTACAATTGTCTGATTTTTTAATACCCCAGCAGGGTCTACGTTTTGTAGATTGTATACTTCAAAAACTGCGTTTTTAACACAATAAAAACTATCACAAAAAAGTTTTTCATATAGAAATTATTTTAGTTATGATCTATTTTAGCTCCTTAAACTATATTCACACTGAAAGGGTCTTAGATCAACTAAGATCAAAAAAACAAAAATAAATAAATAAATTAAATAATACGTCATTGAAAATGTTTAAGAATATATAATTCGTGAGACGTAATCACTTACCAATATTTTAGATAAAACTTCTTTTGGATTAAACCTGAAATAAAGCGGAAAATAAAAATTAATTTAAATGATATAGAGAAATAAAACTGATGGAATGCTAATTAAAAATATAATTCATTAAAATAAAAATAAATATCTGGTTTTACAGATACAACATAATTAAGATTTTATCTTACATTTAATGTATAAAAAAAATCAACCCATTATAAGATATTATTGTTCCTCTTTCTTAAAGAATAATAGCTAACAATATATTTATAATTAATAAAATATATATAATTATAAAAACATGATTCCCCTTCTAATTGTCATAAATTATTATGTAATAATTTTACAATTAATAATAACTTCATGTAAATCACTTTCTTGGGGCTTAAATTGTCTATAAAATTAAGTTTATAATTATTAAACAATATAAAACCAATGCCATATTTCTGTCAAATACTTAAAATTTTTTTTATTTTTAATTTGTTTTTATTTTATTTCAATAAGGTTTTTAATTTTCAAATTAATTAATTTCTTTATTAATTACACCTCCTATTGGAGCAATAGGCAGCCTTAAGCAGACTTCAGGCTTGTCGCCCACAATTCGTTTGCCGCAGTTTCGCTTAAAAGTGAGATGCCAAGCTAAAAAAGTAATTACAATTAAAATTTATAAATATATAAAATATATAAAATATATTAGACTACCGATAAAAGTCATTAATATCATATTTGATCTAAATAATGCTTTTCCTAGACAAATTAATCAATTTTACAACCGTTTTCCTAACAAAGTCTAAAATGATTTAAGTATTTAGATAGTTAAAAACCCCCCTGAAGTAACGAATCTATCAATACTAAAAACAACATCGCTGACACGATATTACAATTTATCGATACTTCTGAGAAAACCTTTATATCGATAAATGACTTTTGTGATATTGATTTCCAAGCATCCCTAATTTATTGAAGTCTAAAGAAATATATCGAAAATTCTTTTTAGCTTCTCTTTTTTTTTAATTTCGTTCGGCTTTTGTTCAACTGTTTTTCTGGCAGTGCATAGCTTTCCCCTGACCCCGCTCCCTACTACTCACTCTGTCTGGACTTGGAGAAGCAGTTCTGCTCCCGCAACTGACAAGTGTTGGCCAGCATCTTGCACCTTCGACCATCTCTGGAGCGGACGCAGATCTCCTCCGATTGGGGCGTTGGCCGGCACGGGAATACTTGTCGCGGATTCCGGGGGCAGTCTATATAGCAGGGACCCCGATCCCTGCCCTTGAGTCCCAGGCAGTACATGTCCCGGGTGGCAGTCGCC
The DNA here is from genome assembly GCA_035046265.1 of Drosophila bunnanda. Lineage (NCBI taxonomy): Eukaryota > Metazoa > Arthropoda > Insecta > Diptera > Drosophilidae > Drosophila > Drosophila bunnanda. The sequence goes on from JAWNOB010000017.1 coordinate 2,543,246, forward strand.
GAAATGTTGAACAACCGGATGTGGTTCATCATGTCGCAGACGTTGCTGAATCTCTGGCACTGTCCTCCAGCCAGTCTTCCGCAGACCGGAGGACTGTCCAGCCAGCACCTGACACGGGGACACTGTGGTTGGATGGGAGTGGGAGTGGGAGTGGGAGTGGGAGTAGGAGTGGGAGTAGGAGTGGGAGTAGGAGTGGGAGTAGGAGTGGGAGTGGGACTGGGAGTGGAAATGGGAGTAGGAGTGGAGGTGGTGCTAATTGTGGTGGTCTTCCTGGTGGTAGTTCTCCTGCTGGTGATCTCTGGCCACTCGGTGGTCCTGGCTGTGCTGCCAGTAAGCAATTCCAGAAGCACAAAGCCTTTAAAAGGGTTTTGTTTGGATTTTATTATTTCTATTTTATTTTTTGAGTTTGATTTCCTAATAGATTTTAGTTTTTTTAGAAAGCTTCCGATTCTTGGGGATATTTATTCAAGGAAATATTGCCCTAAGAAAATCGTTCAACTTCGTCTTACCCAATATAAAACCCTTAAGAAGGCGGCACATTTTTTAAAAATTAACTGAAGTCTATAAGATACCTCGTTGGCTCTATTTATACCACAAAAAACCGAAATGAAAACAATTACCAGGAAAAGAGTGTAGTCTTTAAAAGGTATTAACCTGATATTAAGAAGCTTTAACAATGTAAAGGTATTGTTATTAAAAGTCGGAGATTTTTCTACAGAAGCAGACCTTAAATTATAACCAATGAGTAAGGCGAGCTTCCTACTAGAAGAACCTACTAATAAGAACCGGGCTACGTTTTGGTTTATTTAATAATAGTTTTTGATATATAATTTTAAAATAATAATTTATAGTTTGATATAAATATTTGATAATATATATTCGTATAAATTTCAATTAAATAAAATGTATTTTTTATAAAATATCATATAATTTTTTTTTAAAACGATTAAAGAATCTAATGATTCGTAAGACTATTCATATATATTTTTATATATATGTATTTAAGTATATTAAATGAGCTGTTAAGCTTCTGACTTATATATATATATATATTTCAATGGAGCTTTATGCTTTAATGCATATTTAACATTCCATTTATATTTACATTAATAATGGGCTTAATCAGTTTATATATATTTAATTTTGCATTCACCTAAAAGGTATTTATAAAACAATTGCGAACAATTGAAGGCAGAAAAAAACCTCCGACATTCGATTGATTTCACAACACAACAAAAAGCATATACAGATGGCGTAAAGAATTTCCTCCCAAAAGCACCAGCTTTCTCTATAAATATTAACCCCAACTCAGAGGCAGATATCACTCGACCCCAGAAGCAATCGAAGCATCCCAAAGATATGTCCAAACTGAGTCTTGTCCTGCTAATTGCCACCTTGGCTGTAGTTGCCATTGAGGCCAACGATGGCAATATCCTGCCCAGTCGCTGTCGGCGTTGTGGCGTCACGGACATTGGGAATCCCCGCGAGGTGTGCGTCCGCCAAGCCTCGAGCAACACCTGCCAGCGGCTGGCCACCTGTCGCCTGCAGGAGCAGAATTGCCTCCGCAAGGACACTGGCCGGGAGCTGCTCCGTCAGACCTGCAGCTCCCAGTGCCGCAGGATCCCGCGGGGCAGCAACTCCCGCGGGCGCTGTGCCCCCAAGAAGGGTCGACCCATGGCCAAGCACTAAATAGTGGCTGGAAGAGGACCCAAGGAAGCGTCACCCATTTTTCTACAAATTTCTTCTGGGTTTTTTTTGCTTTTGGTTTGCGTTCAGTGCTCAGTGTCTTTGGAATTCAAAATGCCCATAAATATCTCATAATGTGGCAACAATAAAAATAAATATCATTTTATGGCAGACAATTTTTTCGCTAGCCAGCCACTGGCCATAAATTTCGGTGGAGTCCTGAGTCCAGGGTCCTCGGGTGTGTGTGTGTGTGTTGTGTCCTCGATCTGCCGCAGTTTCGGTCGCGTTTGCAAGGCGCCAAATGGCAGCGCGGAAGGTTCAATAAATTAAAATCGACTGCCATAAATTTTCATGTCAGTACATTAATTAAAAGGCCGTAATTCGCTTTGTCCCTGTCAGGTGTCCTTTCAATCCCGCACACCCACGAGCACACACACTGCAAATGCAGCCCAATCAATGCAATTAAAAGGGACCTGCACTTGGCCTGGGTCCTTGAAAGAAATTTCGAGAAAATAAACAAAAAACGTCAAAGTGTCACAGAAAGGCAAAAAGATAATTTGTAACCCTGGATAAACCTTATTATTTCAATTGTTGAAATAATATTAAATATTGTTTAGAACACAGAACTTGCACAAATAGAAATATATAAATATTTATCGCTAATTAAATCTATTTATTATTTTAAATATGCACAAACTAAACACAAAGCTGCGTTTTATTTTTAATGAAATGTAACAAAAGAGCAATGAATGCTTTTTAATTGGTTTAATTAATTCAAATGCAGACTTTTAAAACCAATTTCGGTTACTTTCTGAGTGTCTAAATGAATCGTTAACACTTTAAATATTTATATATATATTATCTATTAAATAAATACTTCATTTTTTAACCAGAACACACCAGTGACAATCCTAGAAGCATATACAAATATTTTAATCAGAGGAGTCTTTGTTTTTAAGTTGTCAATTTATAAAATTTTCCTAGTTAGTGTCACCGAAAAAACATAGAAAATCCATTTCGGTGTCGAGCTCAACGTGAACGGATCTACTCAAGGGGAAAAAACGAAAATTATTAAAAAAAAATATTTAATAATTGGAAATCCAACACCAAGGTGAGCATCATGCCAAAACAGCCCAGCACGAAGGTGAAGGAGGAGCCGGATCAGGGGTCGCCTCCGCGCAAGCGGGAGCGCAGGGAGCGCTCGCCGAGGAGGCGGGAGAGTCGCCGCAAGAATCGCCAGCAGGCCAGGGCCTCCTCCTCCAGCTCGGAGGACTCGGGCAGCAGCTATGACTACACCAGCGAGTCGAGCGGCTCCAGCTTTTACAGCACCTCATCCAGCGCCTCCTCGAGCCGCTCCAGCTCCTCGAGCTCTGGCTCCTCGACCAGCGACAGCGAACTGGAGCCCCGGGACCAAAAGGAACGCACCGAGGTGCGTCGCGAGCGCTCCGCCCGCCACTCGTGCTCCTGCCACCGCCATCGACGTCACCATCGTCGCCATCGCCGCCACAACCATCCGCGGCGCTCACGTCATCGTCGCAGCGGCGGCCATCGCCATCACTCGGAGCATGGGAAGATCAGGCGCCGGCGGAAGAAACGTCCCGTGGCCATCTCCAAGTTGGCTTCGGTGTCAGCCTCCACAGTGGTGGCAAAGACGGTGGCTAAGCAGGTAGCAAAGCCGGTGGCCAAGCCGGTAGCAAAACCGGCGGCAAAAACGGTGGCTAAGCCGGTGGCCAAGCCGGTGGCTAAGCCGGTGGCTAAACCGGTGCCTGCTGAGGAGGAGTCCGCACCACCTGCGACCCATGTGGTCGAGGGCCTAATCAAGATACCGGAACCCACGCCAAAGCCGGTGCCAGCGCCCATTGAGGCCACTGCGCCACCCATCGTGCCCATGGATTCCGTTCAAGCTGCCATTGCCATTGCTGCCCGATATTCACGGAAGCCACGGGTCACCCGCTTCGGCTCCCAGCCGGTGGCCGTGCAGCCCGTTCAGATGACACCGACCATGCCCAATCCTAGCAACTTCAGTACTGGCAATACCCATGCCATCTTCACCACCGGCTCCACGGCCGCCTCCAGTGGCTCCTCCAGCAAGGTCAGTTCCAGTGCCAACTCAGCATCCTTAGCCCAGGCCGTGAGCGTTGCCCCAGCAAGTAGCAGCAGCAGCAGCAGCAGTCATAAGGGAAAGTCGGGAAACTCGAAGACCAATGAGGGCCACACCAACAAGACCACATCCCAGAGCAAGGCTGGGGAGATGAAGCCACCAGCGAAGATTACAGTAAAGTCCGAAATCAAGGCGGATGCGAAAAATGCCTCCATCAGTGGTCACAGCAATAACAGCGCCAAGAGTAACACCAACAACCACAATACACACACCAATGCTCACTCCAATGCTCATACCAGTGCTCACATCAGTTCTCACACCAATATTAGCACTAAAAGTAACACCAACAACCACAATACACACACCAATGTCCACACCAACACTCACTCGCACACCAATGCCAACACCAACACTCGCTCTAATGCACACTCCAGCACCCATTCAAGTAACACTAACAAGAACCTCTTAAATTCACACGAAACCACTGCCCTGAGAACAAATACTAATCCCGATTTCCTGTCCCTCACTGTGAAACGTGAAAATGCTGCTGCCCTCAACAACAACAACAACACCAATCATAATTCCAACAACGGCCCGCAAGTCAGGAATCCTGAGAAGCTGGCCTGTGGCTCCGATTACCAGACTACCAATCGCAACAATGTACACAATGTCACGGCCAGTGCTCGACCCACCAATGAATCGTCCTCGGCAGGGGATTCGGACTCGGAAACGGAGGCCAGAGGGAGGTCCAGGCGTCCATGGAGCCACAATCGACAGAATGAACACTACGATGTCAATAACAAAATGAAGTACTGTCAGTACCAAGTTGAAAATGACAACAACAATAACAACAAGAATCATATTAACGACAAGAATAATAATAATAACAAAAATAATAATAACAGCAATAATAATAACAACAACAACAACAACAGGAATAATAATAACACCAACAGGAATAATAATAATAACAACAACAACAGGAATAATAATAACACCAACAGGAATAACAACAACAACAACAACAACAACAACAACAACAACAGCAACTTCAACAATCGCGATCGCAACTTTCGCGGCGGAAATGGGAATGATCAAGGATTCAGATCAGGATTCGAAAGAGGAGGAGGACGTGGAGGAGCCGGAGGTGGAGGCGGAAGATTTGGCGGACGCAACGGAGGATCCGGACCCATGCGCGCCCGTCCGCCAGTGAGAGTCGTACGGCTGCACATCAAACACTTGTCGCCACAGGTGACCAAAGACCACATCTGCGAGATCTTTGGACACTTTGGCCCCCTGGCCGCCGTCGATTTTCCGATAGATCGCTTCGGTGTACGCCAGGGGCGTGGCTTTGCCTTCGTCGAGTACATCCATCCGCAGGACTGTGCCAATGCCATCAAGCACATGAATGGCGGCCAGATCGATGGCAAGCGGATTGTGGTGAATGCCTTCCAGGAGGACAGGCTGAAGGCACCGTGGCGCAAATATCGTCGCTTCTCGCCTTTCCGCAATCGTCGCAACGTGAATCGCTCTGACTCCCGTTCATTCTCTCCTTCCCGTTCCCGTTCCCGTTCCCAAGCTCAAAGTGGTTCCCGTTCCCGTTCCCGTTCCCGTGGCACCATACGCTTCAAGTCACGCTTCCGCAACAGTTCCCGTTCCCATTCACTTTCCCGTTCACGTTCCCGTTCCCGTTCGGAATCCCGTTCGCCGCCACGCATGCGCTCACGTTCCCGTAACGGCTCCTCGCCGCGCTATGGACCCTATCAACGTCCCGGCTCCCGCAACCGCACAAGGGACATGGCACCATATACATAAGCACATCAGGATAATCTCAGAAGGGGGAACTCTGGAGACAAGGAGCAGAAAGAGAGTCTGGAAATGCAATGGAAGCTGGAAAACCTATGCAGAAGAAGAAACCGGGCATCCCAAAGGAGCATAATATTGTAAAACATGATAAATATACACTTAAAATCCACAAATAAATTCCAAAAATCAATGAGACCCACGCAAAACACACACAAATTAATGGAAAGCAACTATATTTGAAAAGGTCTTTAAGGGATGTTACTTTTCCAATTCTTGAGCATACATTTTGAGTAACATTAATTAAAATCATCATCAAAAATAAGACCAACAACCGAAATGAACAGACTGACTCTTATGTACACACTATTTGTCACTCTAATATCACACCAACAAATACACCAATTCTTACACCAACAATTCCTCCGGAACCTGGCCCAGACTCCATCTTGAATATCCATTCCAAAAACAACACTTCAATGCCCATACCCATATTAATTATAATAAAAATAATTATAAAAACCTAGAAAAACTGATATTTATAATTAAGTTAAAGTCATAGATCTTTAATCCAGGTATAATTTGAATTTTGTTAACTTTAATATGTCAATTTTGAAGCTTCGTCTAAAAAGAATCACCCATTTTGTTAGTAGTTTCGGTCTGGGGAAAATGCGGCGCTTCTAAATCCAATTTGTTTTGGATGCGCCACCGTGTGGACGTTTTGGGTGGAAAAAAATGCGGAAAATTCCGTGAGGGGAAAGCTCCGCGAGCAGCCGCGAAAAACGTCAAGCTCGCTTTTCGTGACGGCATCATGTAAAACCCGCGATGCTTTCAATTTATTGGCATCAAAGGCAATTTAATTGTTTTGCGCCAGTGGCGGCGAACAGGTGGAACGAGCCAGCGGAACGGTCAGAACAGGTGAACAAACAAGGTGTGCCTCCCGCCCCCACAGAGAGGATGTGCTCCAGGTGTGACACGACAAGGGAGATGCCATGCCGTGCCACCTTTTTTCCTACTCATTCCCAGTCTCCTTCTCTTTTTTTTCAGTATATCGTTTCTTTCTTTTGTTGTTAAATGCCCGAAGGTAGTGCTGCCGCACACAATGGGCACTTTTAATTACGGATTTAGTGGGTGGCGGGGAGGTCGGAATGAATGTTAACATTACGCATACGCCACAAAGGCGTTAAGTAAACACACGTGCCACACGCGGCGTATACGTAATGTGCGCGGGCGAGCCAGTTATTGCAACGATTTCGGGATTTCGAGTAACCAATTAAGTAACTGCTGCCACCTCAACAGGTGAAGTGGAGTGTAATTAACCCTAGGAAGCATTTAATTTAATGAATTTGGTTTTCATTGAATTCAAATGTTTATAAATTAAATTTGGGGGTTAAGTAAAGCTTTATACTTGAATTTCTGGCAAGTAAAGTTACTTAGAAATTTAATTAATTGTTTATTTATATTAATTCATATTTTGAGAGAGGGAATTAATGCGGAAAATCTTTAAATTGTTAAATTTTCATTGAATTAATGTATTTATAAATAAGAAGTTGGGCTTAAGAGGTGCTAACTTCAGTTTAGACTTTTTTATAAAGACAAGTTGCTTAGTAATTTATATATTATATTTGCTATAAATTTCTTTATATATTAACTCGTGAAAAGGTGATAATTAACTTCTCATAAAATCAAATTTTTATTAAATAAAATATATATAAATTGAATTTGGGAGTTATTAAAAGGCTAATTCAAATTTTGAGCCTCCTCCTGGCTTAGTAATTTAATTTAAATGTTTCTTTATATTTATGTATCTATCAGCAGGTGAAAAGAGAGCAATTAATAAATCAAAGCCCTGAAACACTGAACTTTAATTGTTTTAAAATATTTATAATTAAAACTAAGAAGTTATTAAAGAAATAACTCCACTTAGCACCTAATTTCCACCATGAAAAGTGCTTTAATAAATTATATAAATTTTATATTTAGATATAAACCCGTAAAGAAATTTGTTTTAGGTCTTAGCAAATGTAATTTATATATATTTAAATAAATTTAAGTGCCTAACTGTAACTAATATTTATTTTTAACCTCCAAATTAGTTTATTTATTTATTTAATTACTTTTCCCTCCCTTTTCTCAGATGCCCTCCCGTGCTTTGAGTGCCATGCAGAAGCTGACGGCCCTGGACTTTGATTACAACGAGATTGTCCGCGTGGAGGACTACAGCTTCTATGGACTGAGGCTCTCCAAGCTGAACCTGAAAGGCAACCGGCTGCAGGGGATGCCGGAGCATGCATTCGCTGGCTTGGAGGAGTGCCTGCAGGAGATCGATGTCTCGGAGAATGGACTGCGCACGTTCCCGCTGATGGCACTTCGCAAGTTGGATCACTTGAGGATCCTGCGACTGTCCAACAACAGGATACCCACATTCTATGGCGACATTCAGCTGGCCACGAATAATGCCTCCGCTGCGGCCGCCGCGGTGGGTTCATTTCAGTTGCCATCGTTGATTTTCCTCGATCTGAGCTCCAATCAGTTTGCGGAAATCGGCGACGATTGCTTCCGGGCCTTTCCGCAGCTGAAGACGTTATCCTTTTACGCAAACCAAATCGAGTTGGTGCAGCCGGAGGCCTTCAAGAGTCTGCGCGAGCTCATGTCCCTGGATATGTCACACAATAGGATAGTGACCCTCGATCCCAAGGTTTTCGAGCGGAACAAGCGACTGCAAACGGTGGACTTGAGTCACAATCACATCCATGCCATTGGTGGGGTCTTCTCGGATTTACCGCAGCTGAGGGAGGTTTTCCTTAGCGAGAATAATATTTTGGAGCTGCCAGCGGATGCGTTCACCAACTCCACGAATGTGGATGTGATTTACTTGGAGGCGAATGCCATCGCCCACATCGATCCGAATGTGTTTAGCACTCTGGTGAATCTGGATCACCTCTACTTGAGGTCCAACTTTATACCGCTGCTGCCGGTGACGCTGTTCGACAAGAGCACCAAGCTCACCTCGCTCTCGTTGGACAACAATGAGATTCAGGATCTGGAGATTGGCATGTTCCGGAAGCTGGAGCATTTGCGGGAGGTGAGGCTGCACAACAATCGCATACGGCGGGTGCGGAAGGGTGTGTTCGAGCCGTTGCCGGCACTCCAGGAGTTGCATATACAAAAGAACAGCATCGAGGACATCGAGCCGCAGGCCTTTCACACTCTCGCGAATATGCAGCACATCAATCTGCAGGATAATCAGCTGACCGTGCTGGAGGATATCTTTCCGGAGGATAACTCCTCCCTGCTGTCCGTCCAACTGGAGGCCAACTATTTGCACAAGGTGCATCCAAGGACATTCAGGCGCCAGGGCAAGGTGGAGATCATGTGGCTGAGGGACAATCAATTGGTGCGCGTGGAGAGATCCTTCTTTGCGGATACCCCGCAGCTGGGAAGGCTCTACTTGAGTGACAATCGGATAAGGGAGATTGAGAAGGACACCTTTGCCAGTTTGCTGCACTTGCAGTTCCTCGATCTCAGTGGGAATCAGCTGAGGCAGCTCCGGAGGGATTATTTTGCACCTTTGCAGGGTCTGGAGGAGCTAAGCCTGGCCCGGAATCAAATCGAAGCCATCGAGGGTTATGCCTTTGCCAAGCTAAAGAACCTCAAGTCACTGGATCTATCACACAATCCCCTGGTTCAGCTCACCAGGGATGTCTTCCTGGAGGAACTGCCCCTGAATGTACTCAGTTTGGCCAATTGTTCGCTGCGCAAGCTGGAGCAGCACACCTTCAAGGCGTTGACTAATTTGAATGAGTTGAATCTGGAGCGAAATCAACTGAATCCGGCGGATATCCAAAAGCTGGACATACCCAATCTGCGGCGACTGCAGCTCTCGCACAACAACTTCAGTCACGTCGGCTTGGGTGGCACAGCGGGGGGCATTATGGCCGGGATGTTTGACCGCCTGCGATCCCTGCAGCAGCTCTCGATGGCCAACTGCAGTCTGGGCCAGATACCGGACCTGCTGTTCGCCAAGAACACCAACCTGGTGCGACTGGATCTGTGCGACAATCAGTTGACGCAAATGAATCGCAACATTTTCAGCGGCCTGAATGTCTTCAAGGAGCTGAAGCTGTGCAGGAATCAACTCTCCGAGTTCCCTCACATTGCTCTGTATAACCTGAGCACGCTGGAGAGCCTCGACTTGGCCCGGAATCAACTGGCCTCCATAGATTTCTTCAAGCTGAGCGGTACACTCAATTTGCGGCAGCTGATCCTGAAGGAGAACAAAATCACAGCGCTCAGCGGCTTCAATGCTGTGAATCTCACCCAGCTGGACAGTGTGGATTTGAGTGGAAATCTTCTATTGTCCCTGCCGGCCAACTTCCTGCGACATTCGATCAATTTGCAGAAGGTGGACTTGTCCAGCAATCGCTTCCTGCAGATACCCTCCTCCGCGTTGTCGGATGTCTCCATACCGCGTTTGTCCTGGCTGAATCTGACAGGAAATCCCATTAACCGCATCTATACCGTCAAGGAGGAACGGTATCCCTATCTCAAGGAACTCTACATCTGCCAGACGAACCTCTCCATACTCACGTCGAAGGACTTTGAGGCCTTTCAGGCTTTGCAGCATTTGCATTTGGTGAACAACCGGATCACCAGGATCTCTCCTGGTGCCTTCAAGTCACTCACGAATCTGCTCACACTCGATCTGAGCGTCAATGAGCTGGAAATGTTGCCCAAGGAGCGGCTGCAGGGACTGAAGCTGCTCAGAATCCTCAACATCTCGCACAACACGCTCAAGGATCTCGAGGAGTTCAGCTCTGATTTGTCGGAGATGCAGACCCTCGATCTGAGCTTCAATCAACTGGATCGCATCTCAAAGAAGACATTCCGCAACCTGCATGGCCTGGTGGAGCTGCTGCTAATGGGCAACCGGATGACGGTGCTCTCGAATGACGCCTTCCGGTTCCTGCGGAAGCTCCATGTGCTCGATCTGCGCAAGAACTACTTCGAGCTGGTGCCCCTGGACCCGCTGAGGCCGCTGGAGACCAATTTAAAGACACTCAAGTTGGAGGGTAAGTGGAAAACTACACTACACGAAGTATATTCAGACTTTAAATAACCCGATTGTTCTTTTAAATTATTATATGTATAGGATAATGCAATTTCTATCTTTTATTTTATTTATTTTAATGACTTAGTATTGTAGCAATTAATTATTTCATGTTTCAAAATATATATATAATTTTTTGGACTAAATTCATTGCCTGCTTTTCAGTATATTAATTGATTTTTTTTATACTTAACGATGTGAAGGAGTCATTTCCGACCATACAAATCATATATATTCTTGATCAGCATCAACAGCCTAATCGATCTAGCTATCTTTGGCAAGAAAAATTTTTGAAAAAATTTTTTTCAAAATTTTATAAGTGGTTTAACCACTTATTTAAATTTACAAAAATTGATAAAAATTTAAATTTTTTAAAATTCTGAATTGAGTATGCAGATTTGTTATCCTAATAAAAACTAGTATAGGACAGCTTTCCGATTTAAAATTAAAGCATTTTTGGCTTAGTTATAAGTTTTTTAAGCTTCGATACGTGGAAAAAATCGTCAAATAAATATATCGATAAATATCGACTCAAAAGACTTAGTCAAAAGACTAATAAGCTGTCAAGGACTCATTTCCGACCCTATAAAGCATATATATTCTTGATCAGCATCGAAAGCCGAATCGATCTAGCTATCTTTGCGAAGAAAAATTTTTTTTTAATTTTTTTCAAAATTTTATAAGTGGTTAACCACTTATTTGAATTTGAAAAATTGATAAAAAATTTAATTTTCTAAAATTCTAAATTGAGTATGCAGATTTTTTAACCTATCAAAAAATAGTATAGGACAGCTTTCCGATTTAAAATTAAAGCATTTTTGGCTTAGTTATGAGTTTTTTAAGCTTTGATATGAGGAAAAATCGTCAAATAAATATATCGATAAATATCGACTCAAAGAATAGTATTATAATTTTAGTCAAAAGCCTGAAAAGCTGTCAAGGAGTCATTTCCGACCCTATAAATCATATATATTCTTGATCAGCATCGAAAGCCGAATCGATCTAGCTATCTTTGCCAAGAAAATTTTTTTTTTTAATTTTTTTCAAAATTTTATAAGTGATTTAACCACTTATTTGAATTTGAAAAATTGATAAAAAAATTAATTTTCTAAAATTCTAAATTGAGTATGCAGATTTTTTAACCTATCAAAAACTAGTATAGGACAGCTTTCCGACTTAAAATTAATGCATTTTTTGCTTAGTTATGAGTTTTTTAAGCTTTGATATGAGGAAAAATCGTCAAATAAATGAATCGATACATATCGACTCAAAGAATAGTATTATAATTTTAGTCAAAAGCCTGAAAAGCTGTCAAGGAGCCATTTCCGACCCTATAAATCATATATATTCTTGATCAGCATCAACAGCCGAATCGATCTAGCTATCTTTGCCAAGAAAAAAAAAATTTTAATTTTTTTGAAAATTTTATAAGTCGTTTAACCACTTTTTTGTATTTGAAAAATTGGCAAAAATTTAAATTTTTAAAAATTCTGAATTGAGTATGCAGATTTGTTATCCTAATAAAAACTAGTATAGGATAGCTTTCCGATTTAAAATTAAAGCATTTTTGGCTTTGTTATGAGTTTTTTAAGCTTCGATACGTGGAAAAATCGTCAAATACATATATCGATAAATATCGACTCAAAAGACTTAGTCAAAAGACTAAAAAGCTGTCAAGGACTCATTTCTGACCCTATAAAGCATATTCTTGATCAGCATCGAAAGCCGAATCGATCTAGCTATCTTTGCCAAGAAAAAATTTTTTTTCATTTTTTTCAAAATTTTATAAGTGGTTTAACCACTTTTTTGAATTTGAAAAATTGATAAAAAATTTAGTTTATTAAAATTCTGAATTGAGTATGCAGATTTGTTAACCTAATAAAAACTAGTATAGAAAAGCTTTCCGATTTAAAATTAATGCATTTTTGGCTTAGTTATGATAGATTTCCATGATGCAAGTGGCATGGAAAATTTGATTTCCCAATGATGGCTTTCTTTTTCTTTTCCCTTTCTTAACCGGTTCCTCCAACTCAAATTAGAAAATATATAGACTCGTTTTATATATTTAAAAGAAAACGTATTCCACTTTTGTCTGCCTATTTTGAAGAGAATTAAAAAATTGTTACGATTTAAAATCCTTTAAAAATGTGTACCGAAAAGTATGATGCATGATGTATGATTTTTCTTTCAGCTTTAAATTACTAGAAATTGAATTAACTCTTTTTATATACTTCAAATAAATCACATTCCACTTTAAGGTTACTTTTCAAGCGATTTTAGCTATTTTTGTATGTTTTACGAATTCAAATACTCCAAAAGAACCCTGCTAAAAGTATGCTATGATTTTGTTCTTTTTTCCCCACATTCTCCTATGTTATGGCCAATTTGTTGCTTATTGCTTATTGCCTCACATGTGCCTCTGTGCTCGTTTCAGAGAATCCACTGCATTGCAGCTGCGATGCCCAAAAGCTCTGGGAATGGCTCCGGGATCATCGCAAATGGTCCCTGCCCGCAACGGGCCAGGGCGGCGGCGGCATAACCCTGGGCGGGGGCCTCACCGGCGGCGATGCCATTAATTACCTGAGGTGTGAACACCCCACGGAGCTGCGGGGCAAGGTGTTCGGCCGGATGGAGCCGCAGCAGTTCTGCGATGCCCCGCTAATACCCAAAATGGCCATCCAGGACATTCAGCCCTATTCGGTGGTCGTCTCCTGGCAGAGTCGCGACCATTTGGGACTCAACGGGTTCGAAATCGTTTACCATGCCATCGGTGATGGTCTGGCGCCCGCCTCCGGCACGGATCGGGATAGGAGCGATCCGGATAGAGAGCGGGAGCGGAATCGTAGCGACCAGGAGCAGGAGCGGGAACGGGAACGGGAGCGGGAGCGTGAGAGGGACCGGGAGCGTTTTCCCATAGCCACAGATGAGGTGAGTTTTGGGGGAAAATATTTCGAATAATTTTAATATTAATATATAGAAAATTCGAAATTCTGGGGAAAGGATACGCCTGGAGTTACTACAATTTTTAAATACCCCTTAAAAGGTGTCTCAAAGAGTTCAGTAAATCTTTTTTTGACACCAAATTCAGTAATAATAGTTTTGAGTTTAAAGATGCTAAATTTTTAGCATAATTTTTAACACATTTATATGAGGCTTAGTGATTTCCAGCAGCTTTTTCCTCTTATTTTCCTTTAGGATTTTCTTAAAGTGCACACAAATTCAAAAGTAATTTGACAGCCGGTGCCTGCCGGCTGATAGCCACGTGAATTTTCCTTTAATAAACGCTTAATCAAGAGCCCAACAGCTGCCACAGGCGCAAGGTGGTGCTCCACAGGACTCAGGGGCGCAGGACTAAGAAAGGGGCTTAGAATAGCCACATTTTCGATTGGGAACACAGAGTTTACCCCCCAGAAAACCTTCATTTTGGCAGCTAACTAAGCACAGTGGTGGCCAAAATAAAAGTATTTAAATAATATTTAATATGAATCTTAGTAATTTAATATTTTAAAAATATTTAAAGAGTTCTAAACCAATCTTATGATTGTAATATATTTTTCAAAGTTTTTTAAATATGTGTAAATTAAACTCAGAGCTTCTCTGTAAAATTGTAACTAAATGAAAACAATTCTAAAATGTCTGTTAATATATTTCATTGATTTAAATTTTATAAAAAGAGAAATAAATCTGAAATTTAAAGAAAAATAACTATAAACCCATATTAAATAATAATAGGAATAATAAAAGGAATAGTTAATATTATAAAATTCATTTATCAAAGTAAATCATTTTTCCAGCTTTCCAAAAATATTTTTAATTAAGTAAATACATTTTTGGAAGACCAGAGAAAAGGTTTACTTTAAAAATATTTTATAATATACATTTATATAAAATATCTTTAGAGAAACTTTTTTTTTTTTTGTTATATATAATAACAAATGTTATATTAAATATTATACTAAATATCATAGTAAATATTATATTAAATATCATATTAAATATTATATAAAATACTGAATATATAGCAAATAGTATAGGCCTTTGCCTACAATTTACCGCTTTAATGTTTTGGCCCTGGGAGTAAATGCTGCCATAACTCCTGCTTATCCCTGTGTGGCTTAGGCCAAATCCTGTGTAGCCTTTTTTGTCCGCATATCCGCTGTCCGCTTTCGACCAGGTGGTTCCGCCAATTACCCACTAACTCATCGATACTGTCCGCTCATTACAACCCGGGAAGAGGAAAACTCCCTCCATCGTGAGGGAAAAACCTGCCTCTTCCATGCCCCTCCCTCCATCAGCGATAAACCGCGACTCGGACGCGAAAAGTCGAGGGCCGCAGGGAAAGTTTTTAATAAAGCTACATCGACATGGACAGGGACATGGACATGGTCCTGATGAAAATGGAAATGACAATGGCGGATGATAACGGGCGACGACAATAACCGCGCTTAATTTATTCCACAGATCCATGGGAAGCGCCTCAATGGCTCCGCCAGCTCCACGAAGCTCACCCGCCTGAGTCCCAATACCCGCTATCACATCTGCGTCATCGGGAGCGGTAATTGGCTCTCGGAGCCGCTGGCCAATGCTCTCCAGCGGCTCCATGCCAACGAGTCGCTGCGCGAGGATGAGTCCCTGATGATGCTGTCCGCCGGAGTGCCCCTGCCCGACTCCTATTCGCCCTACCAGCACCATCAGCAGCTGCAGCACCATCAGCAGCAGCAGCACCATCAGCAGCAGCATCACCTCAATCTCAATCTAAATCAGGATCTTGACCTGGACATGACCAACACCATAGCCACGGACAATGCTGCCCTCATGGAGGTGCTCAAGAACTCACACATTTCGGCCTGCACCGATGTCCAGACGCTGGACTCCACGCCTAGCCTGGTGACCGATGAGAATGGCCTGTCCAGCAACGGCTTCATCCACTCCATTTTGACCCGCCGGCTGGGCCTCATCGTCGGCTGCTGCCTGGGCATCATTGTCTTCATCGTTATGATCTCGGTGCTTAGCTATGTGAAGCTGAAGAAGCAGCGGATTGAGAATGCCAAGCGACAGGCTGCCCTGCCGCCGGAATATATATCCTACAGGCACTTCTCCATACCCAACGAGGAGCTGACCAGGACGGCGGCCAATGCTGCCAATGCAGCGGCTGCAGCAGCTGCAGCAGCAGCGGCAGCATCGGCGGCCGCCTCATCGTCGACGTCGGCGGCGGGCAATGCGGCCAGTTCGCCGCACATGTCCAGTGTGCCCAGCGGCATTAGTGCGCACATTAGTGGGACCAGCTTGAGCACTGGCACGGGCACCACCAATACCACCACGGCGACCACGCCCATTGGCGGTGTGCCTATACTTGGAGGAGGCGGCGCCGCCGGCGGTGGTGCCGCTGTGGTGGTGCCCCTGGGCAAGGCGGGCAGTCCCCTGGTGGGTCTCGTGGTGGACTCTGGCTCTGTGGAGCCAGCAAATGCCCATCACGGTAGCCACAATCATAGCCATGGCCACGCCCATGCACATGCCGCCGCCCATCGGCAGAATAACGGTTACATGGCAGCGGGCGTCGTCCTCAACACCAATCACCTGAGCGTGTGTTAGTCGCCGAAAAAAACAAAACAAAACCCAAAAAAAAAAGGTAAAAATAATACAAATAAAAGGAAATTTAAGCGAAAATAAGAGAAATAAATACAAATAAAAGAAAATAAATACATAAGCAACTAAGGAGAAATGAGAGAATGGAAGAAGGAAGCAAAGAAAGCTGGAAAAACACGAAGAAAAGAAAGCAGAAGAGCAAGAAGTAAGCAGGGGAATTCCCAAAAGCATGTCCTGGCTCCTTTCATAAATCACTCACTTAACATTTTAACACTTAAAATTCGATTTAAAAAATGAGAGACATTTAATTCAATTTAATTTACAGAATTCATATTAAGAAATATTTAAAGGGATTCCCAAAACTCAAGAGTTCTTTTATGCATTTATTTCTTTAAGTCTCTTTAACGTCTCCTTTCTAAAGTTAACTTCTAATTATTTAGTTTAAGAAAATAAAATTCTTATAATTTTTAATACATATTTAATTTTTTGTGCTTTATTTATACTATATTTTATTAAGAAGCTAACTTCAAAGAAATCCAATGAGATCTAAGCTGGCTTCATAAAATCAAGTTCGAAATAAATGTCTAACTACATTTTTTTTTTAATTTATAAAATATACTTTTAATTAATTAAATATATTTAAGAGATCTTATATTTTTTAAATACCTTTGCAGATTGCCAATAAATTATATTTTCCTATTATTTAAATCGATATTTATTGATATTTTTATATTACAATTTTTTCTACAAATCAAGGCTTAAAAAACCCATAACTAAGCCAAAAAATCTTTAATTTTAATACGGAAACTTTTCTCATGCTAGTTTTTATAAGCTTAACAAATCTGCATACTCAGTTTAAAATTTTTAAAAATTTAATTTTTTTCTTCAAATTTTTGGCAATTTTAACGATGTAAAAATTTTGAAAAAAAATTTAAAAAAAAAATTCTTCCGGACATACCTAGATCGATTTGGCAGTTGATGCTGATCAAGAATATATATGATGTATAGGGTCGGAAATGACTCCTTCTATAATTTAATAATATTTAAAGGTAATGTTTATCTTAAAATTTCGAATATTAAGAAAGACTTCTTATTCACTTTCTGTAATTTAAAAATATTTTAAATACCTTACATTCAATTCTTATGTTTCAATATTATTTAAAAATACCTTTTCCAATAAAATTTCAAATGTTCAAGGCTTTAATCCTGACTAAATTCTCTTTTCAAACAATAAAAGCCGAAATAAATCGAATTTTAAGAGGAACTCCGGTCAAATGTGTGTCCATTTTTAACGCTTTTAAATAATTAAATGAATGTCGTGATTTATGAGAATTTTAAGTGAATTAAGTGAATTCAACTCGGCCATCGGAAAAAATTAAATCAAGTCCCGCGCCCGCTCATATTTCATATTTCAAATGGAGTCAAAAACTTTTACCAATCAGAGCTAAAAAAAAATCCAAAAACCCAAAAACCAAACCAAAGCCAAAGCATTTTTACGTTTTCAATGTGCCCAAAAATGCATTTAACTAAACCAAACAACCAAAAAAAAAATACAACCAATAAAAAACCCTCCCTAAAAAAATGGGAAAAGAAATGATAGGATATAGAATGAGATCTAGGTTAGTGATAATCACGATGATGCGTTCAACGTTCGTTTAGTTATGACAATTCTGAAGGTAGAACACGGAGTCGCTCCATTTTGCAATGTAAATAATGTGGAATCAAAGCGAGGATAATGTTGCAGCTAAACTCTGAATCAAACTAAGCTCGATGGCTATCTATAAGATATAAATATATATATATATATAAATATACATGAATCTATGTAATCTGTAATGGCAAAACACACACCAAACATGATTTTTTTTTGTGAGCTAGACTTAGTGAAAATGAGCATAAGAGAAGCGGAAGTGCGCCGAATTTTGAGGTGATTTTTTTTTTCTAGAAACATAAACTAGCATAAAACTGAGTACGACATATTGAAACACAAAAATTAACAAACTAATTGACATTTAAAATTAACTTAAAGTAAGCAAGAGGCAAAAGGTTACCCCCCCGCCCAGTAAGCGTAATTGTTAGCAGAACTCAAAGAGTTTCATATGCATATAAATATTAAAAAAAAAGATTTCCTTTTTAATTTATGGGTTTTTCTGTCTTGTTTCTCAATAAGCTTTAGTCGGCAGAAACGGGGGAAACAATTTACTTTAGCCAAGGAAGCAGCTGCAAAGTATGATTAACAAATAATTAAAAATAATAATAATAATGTTAGAATGGCTAAAGAATTTCTAGAACATTAAGCTGGCTGGAGTTGAGGAGTATAAATCAAATCAAAATCTCTGCTCTGTGGCTCTGCGAAAATATTTTAATATTGTTATATGCAAAAACAAAATAAGAAACACAACAATAGCAACTATAGTATGCAAGCAAACTTAACAACAACGGCAAGTCCAAGATGCAAAAACTGCAACAACTCTCCAACTGCAAAATGCAAATCAAAATCAAAAAACACAAAAAAAAAAGAAAACAAAAAAATCGAACTTAAGACAACACAAGAAAAACTCGAAAACAAAGAATTTTCCAGCTGCAAAAAGGAAACGAGAAATAGAAACTAAAATTACGAGAAGAGAAGAGAAGAAAAGGTAAAGAAAGGTAAAGAATTAAATGAAACAAAAGCTTCCTTTATGCTCTACAAAAAATTAAAAAACATAAAAAATGAAATGCAAAACTCTCTTCTCTTCAATTCTAGTTCAATTGTAGGGCATAAAAGGCGAAAAACAGAGGTAAAAATTAAACAAAACAAGCAGCAAACAGCAAATGCAACAAAAAAACAAGAAGAGGAATACAAAACTACAATAAATGTAATAAATTAAAAACCCAAGAACCCCCGATTATATACACATTACACACACACACAGAACACACAACAACCAGTAAAATATTAATAAAATGACAAGAAACTTTCAAACAATGGCCAAAAACTTGTTTTTCATTTGATTGCAGCGGCTTGGATATTTGCACACGGTATTGTATTTGCTCGGTGCCTAACATTTTCCACCAATTTTCCACACATTTTCCAGGCATTTCCTCATCTATTTACCAACTGCGGCATGCAGAAAATGACGCAGTTTTCTGCCTTTGATTTTAATTTCAAGTTTTATTGGTTTTTTTATTTTTGATTTATTTATATATTAAAGAATTTTAATTTGCATATATACATATATTTGCAATAAATATATATTATAAAAAGTAAATAATTATTAACTTTAATCTGGCGTTAATCTGAGAAATATTTGCCATAAGTTCTTCCTAAAATTCTATGCAAAAAAATATATAAATAAAAAATACTTTTAAAATATATCTTTGTATTTATTTAAGCCATAAAATAATACTCAAAATAAACCAATATCTTCAGAGTTAAATATTTTTCTATATCCTCTTAACTTCATTTGAAGAAAATTTAAATAAATAAATATAACTTTCAAAATATATAATAATAAATTCAAATGCTATAATCTTCTTAATTAATTTAAGTAAAAATTGCCCAAAGTTCTTCGTACAACTCTCCCCGCATAAATAGTTAAATAATTATAAAACATTACTCCTAAACTATATCCTTTCCCTTAAAGGATGAAACCGGGTTCCCAGCTCATCATCGAACTGCTAGCAAACTCCACTTGGTGTCTGCGCTCCTTTTGAGTGGGTCACATGAGCCCAGGACCTACCTTTTAACATTATTTTTATTTAGTTTACTTGTTTCTGTTGTGTTTTTTTTTTTTAAATTTATTTACATGCACTTTCTGGCGGCAGGAGGCTCTCCGGCTCTCCGGCTCGCCTGTCGTGCTTTTTTGTTGCAAATTTTAATTAAATGGAAATTTCCGCTGTCTTGAGCACGTTTTCTCATCAACGGCATTAAATGCTATGCAGAATTTTAATTAGGCTGGCACACACCCACGGCCCTTGCACACACACACTACACAGATACTATATATATGTGCAACAGGATATGCAGCAGTACAATTGCAGGCCAGGATGCCAGGTCCTGTCCCTGTCCCTGTCCCTGTCCTGGCCCAATTCGAAGCCACTAAACCAAGGCGTCTCGATGCTGTTTCCGCTGTGACAATACAGGTAGGCAAGTGAGCCAGTAAGTAAGTAAGTAAGTAACTAGGCAAGTAAGTAAGTTGTTTAATTAAAACAAACTTTAATTGGCAAAATTTCCTCTTAACTTATGTCTGTCTTGGCCACGTCCCTGTCTCCCATCTCCAGCTCCATCTCCATCTTCAACCTGGCCTAATTGCCGGACATGCTCCTGACACGTCTCCCTTTCAGCCTTGGCAAATATGTCGCACTAATTGAAAATAATCAAACGGCTGCCGATGGCCCCATCGAAGTTAATTGGCTAACATGGTGTCAGGTGAACCAAAAAAAAGAAAATCTAGAAAAAATTGAACACCTGGAAATGTTGTCAAACAAAAAAAGAAACAAAAACATGGAAAAGAACAAAAATAACAGAGTTTCAATTGAAAATCCCAAGAGATAAAATAACCCAAGAAAGAAGGCAAAGCAACACTTAAGAGAAGTGTTTAAGAATTCAGGTGTTAATTTTCCTTGAAATATACATTTAAATATAAATTAGGAAATTAAAAATAAAGAAGAATTAGGTAATCTAAGTCTCTTACATTTTTAAAGACCAAAACAATTAGAAGGACTCTAAAAAGAAGGATTTTAGAGTGCTTTCTTCAACGTACAATTTAAAATACATAAAAGTAGGTTTGGTACTTTATTAAAAATATTTTTTATATATTTCTAAGTTCGTATATTATTTAATATTTTCCACATACCCCACTTGACTGTATATATTACATATATTTCCAATAAATTTCAGTCAATCATCAATTTTCCCTTCCACAGCTTCCCTTACAGCTTTTTTCGTAGCCTACTTTTTCGGGCTGCTCAGATTATATTCCACTTGAACGCATCATAAGTCTTCATTACATAAAATAAATCCCAAAAAAAGAAATCCTTAGCCAAACTCCAACTCAAAACAGAAACAATGCCATATAACCAAAAAGCAGAAATAGCAGTGACCTGAATTCCTGTATCTGAACAACAGAGTGTATGGTAAAAATATGAAAAGTTATGTGGATGGGAAAACTGCGGAAAAAAATATATGAAAAAACAGCGAAACACAAAAAAAATAATGGGAAAAATAAAGTACCAAGAAAAAACCAAACCAAAACATATTTCTCACATGAACACCGCAAAACTATTGAAAATTACTATAAACAGGCAAAAGCTGAAAGCGTATGGACAGACATATTTTTTCCACGGACCTCGGACCAGCACAATTCGATTCGATTTATGGCCAGACCACATACACACATACCCCCTATAAAGATATATATATAATATATATATATGTGGCATAAACAAACAGCACAAACAAGTAAGAAAACTGAAGCGCATAAGTTTTTCCATTAAATCAATGAAGCGAACAAAATATTCGCACCAAGAACGGGGGGCCAGCGTCGACAGGAATCAAGTCGAAAATTGGCCAAGTTTTTGATTTGAAAGGATTTTCTTCCCCTACCAAATATATATGTGTATATATATTGATAAATAGGTCTCCCTTTAGATAATAGAAATGTCTTCAATTGCCCTTGTCTAAACAGTTTTGATAAGTGCAGGCACAGCCACTGGATGTCCTTGTTTGTTTTTTGGCTTAAGTCTCAACTATTACTGCTTACACTATAGATTTTACTTAGAAGAAGCAATTAAATATTAATTAACATAGCTTAGAGCTTGTAAAGTCAGCTTAAAAGCAACATGACTAAGATAAGATTTAATTTGAATTGTTTTAAATGGTTTAAAGTAGTAGTATAAAGTCCACAAATTAATTAAGTAGATTTAATTAATCCCTAAAAATTAAAAGAATGTTTTTCTATATATTTTAATAGTTTTACTAACTTCTAAGAATATTTTCTGTTACTTGTTTTTTACATTTTAAAAATATTTTCCTAAAAAAGAGCTAATTAAACCCTAACCTTAGTTAAAGAAAATCCCCCTTTTCGTATGCTTTTCATATCGATTTTCCAGGAATGTGCAGCTTACTATATACAACATATACTCTATATTCCGCTGCGGATCAGTCAAAGGGATTCCGGTCCTCAGCATTGCAAAAGAATCGGCTTTATGGGATTCGAACTTTGTCCGTGCCACGTAACCTCACCTTTTGCAGGACCTCCCTCTGTCTCTCTCCCCATGGAGCATAAAAAAAGGAGCAACGAAAAAAAAAACAGCTTTTCAAGTGTCATTCCGTTTGTTATACACACATATTTTTATGCCTGATGACAGCTCAATTTTTCCCTCTCTAGTTTTTCCACAGCCACAAAACACACAAAAAATGCACAAAAGTTGCAAAAACCTGCAAAGCAAACAAAAAACAAGCAACACAAGAAAAAAAAAAGAAAGATATTTTTCGGGTCGAACACAAAACAAAAAAAAAATATAACAAAAAGCCAATTTTGTTGGAACAAAAAACGAAAAAAAAAAAAAAAAAAAAACAGACACAGGGACGAGGCGCGGCGAATAAATGGCCACATGACAAAACATACGTTTCGTGTACAAATTTCTGTCATAAATTTCATTTTGAAGGCTCTTTTGGACACATGTTTTCTCCGGGTTATCCAGGTCGCATTGAGGTCGCTCTTCTGGCCTTTGAAAATATGCTTTTCTTCTACCATTTGTTGGGGAAAGTTTTGCTAATTAAGTCAGTCGGAGAGCTGATATTTATTTATAGCAGGTAAGGGGATATAATAAATAAATTCGGAAATAACAATTGCCTGTCAAAAGTTGCAGAAATAAAGCTGTAACGGGGTTACTTTTATGAGACATTTGAAAATTGAATTTTAAAACGGTAAAGAGTAGAGATTTTTTATTTATTTATTTATTATATTTAATTTATAATTTAGTTATTAATTTTAAGTTCATCTTCGTGAATCTGAAGTCTATTTACCCTTGAAGTTTGCAATAGAAATACAAGAACGAATTAAAATGTTCGCTTTTTTCGATATTTATCGATATTTTTATATGACAATTTCTTCGATAAATCAAAACTTTAAAAACACATAACTTAGCCAAAATATCATTAAATTTAATTCGGAAAGCTTTCCCATGTTGGTTTTTGTTAGGTTAAAAAATCTGCATACTCGATTTTAAATTTAAAAAAAATTTAATTTTTACCAATTTTTCAAAAATTTTTATGATAAAAATTTTATGAAATTTTGAGAAAAAAATTAAATATTTTTTTTTTTTGCCTGAGATGGCTAGATCGACTCGGCTGTTCAGGCTGATCAAGAATGTATATGATTTATAGGGTCGGAAATGCTTCCTTCACATCGTTTCAAGCTTCTGACTAAATTTATTATACCTTGCAAGGGTATAAAAACAGTATAATATTGAAATAAACTTCATGATAAAATACAATAATGTAAAGATACTTTATAGTGTTTGGGAAGGAAAAAATAATAAATAAGAATAATAATAATTAAATAATAGTATTTACTCGATGCAGCTAATTGTTTTAGTAATTTTAGAATATAAAATCAGTCTAATATTTAACATATTTCATAAGCAAAAATCCAATTAATGCATAGTAGCTTGGTTTATCTTACAGCTAAAAACAACTATATATATAAAATACCTATTTCTATTTTAAAAAACTCCAGAACTCTAGTTTTTCTTAAATATTTAAGTTGCTTTTTCCGCCAAAAATAAATCGTGGCAAGAAAAACCCAAGGAAAACTACCCGCCCAGCAATGGAAACAGTTTAGTGCCCGGCATTACCTGTTTTCCTTTTGCCATTTTGCGAAAACATTTGATGGCACTTGGCCACAGATTTTCACGCCCAGAAGGATGTGTGTGTATATATACTGATATATATATATATATATATATATGTGTCTGTGTGTGTGTTTTTCCCAGCGGAACTGTGTGGGTGTGCCTGTGCGTGGGTATTTTGCGGGGATTCCCATTCTGGCATTCCATTTGACTCGAATTCCGCGGGGACTTCGACGTGTGAGATGTGTAAAAATGCTGAAACATTTGAATACATCAGCAAGGGTGTGTGTTTGTAGTGGTGTGTGTGTGCTGGTGGGTGTGCGGGAATCCAAGTACAAATCACATTAGTGGATGATCATCCAGAGAGACACAAACACACACAGAGAGACACAGAGCGGGGGATAAAGCCGCGTCGCTGGCGGCTTCCAACGAGGGAATCAAAGTCATGTTTGACAAGGAAACTCCATTAAAAATGCAACTTTTAAATTTTTCCGCTGGTAAATGAGTAACAACAACAATAGCAACAAACGGAACAACAACAACAACAGCAACAAAGGAAAAGCAACAGCATGCCCGTTATTATTACAGTTGTTGCAGCTGCTGTTTGGGTTTTTATAGCTGCTTACAGTTGAGCGAATGAACTGAAGGACCACAGGCTACACAGAGAAAAATTTTTGGAATGTTCCATTCCAGAAAATTCTTATAGTATTAAACAATTTTGTGCACAAAAATGATGCTTAAAAACCAACAAAAAAAGGCTAGCCTGGCTTAGCAATATATATATTTTAGGAAAACTCTTTGAAAAATAGAAATAAAATCGAAATAAAATATTTTACATTCAAATAAAAATTTCAAATCAAATAAATATATTAGTAAATTAATTTTTATATGCATTAATTATGTATGGAAATTTCGAATCGTATTAAAAAGATTTTTTATAGACAAAGGTAACTAAAATGAAAGCCTTGTCACAAAATATTGAAAGAAACACTTTTAAGAAAGCCTTTAACTATGTATAGAATGCTTAAAGCTAAACTAAAACAAATTTAAAATAAATTCATTACTAAATTAAATATATTTTATATATTTTCATTAAATACAGAAAAATGTAATACTGTTAGGATGAATTTTTGTAGACCAAAGAAGCCTAAAAGAATGCGCAATCAGGCTTGAAAATACATCAAATGTAGAAATATCCTTTCAAAATTTAAATAAAACCAAAATAAAAATGTTTACATTCTATTTCTAAATGAAATTTATATAAATTAATTAGTAAATACAATAAATTTTTATTATAAAGACAAAATTCATATGGTGTTAGAAGAATTTTTTGTAAATAAAAGAAACCAAGGCCTAAGGAAACATTTAAATTTTAAGAGAAACCTTTAAAAATCGAAATAAAAGACACATTCGAATTGTTTGACTAAAATAAATTCAAAAATAATTAAATTAGCAAATTAAAAATAATACAACAATTTCTCTGTCTGTAAGCATAGTGACCATGCTATTGTTGAAACGAGGAACACGTAATGTGAAGGCCAGCAAACTTTTGCCAACAGAAACCACCGAAATCCGAAATACCACGAAACCATCCGCCATGTCCGCCATGTGATAAATGACCACTCCATAAATTTTTATCTCCGCTCAGCTCAATCTTGTGCTCAATCTGGAGCCACGTCGCCATCGTCGTCTACGTCCCCGGTGGTCAGTTTTATGGGACTCAGCCGGAGAGACTCGAGACTCGGAGCATCATCAGATGGCGGCGTCCAAGTCGCTTGTCGAGTGTCTCGGAACAAAGTTGTTTGGTCTTTTTCCAACTCGAAGCAAAGGTAAATCGCGGCGGGAAAGTCAGAGGATTCCCATGCAAATTGATTGCACTGCCAGGTGAGATAAGCGGCGAGGAAAAGCGAACAGGCAAAAGAAAACAAATAAATAAACCCGCTGCCATTGACATCATCATCATCATCATCATCATTGTTGTTCCGTATTTTCCAAGCGGATTAGATGCATAATTTAGGGGAAAACCCCAAGACGATTGGCCCCAGGTCATAGTTATTTGCAGCGATTGCTGTTTTCATTTAATTTTGAATGCCTTTAATCTTTAAAAATGTAACATGTAAATAGCAGCGAGTAGAACTAAGCAAAAAAGCGAGTGAATATCTAAAGGAAGCCTTAAATGAACAGCAGAATGAACAACGGAATGAACAACAGAATGAACCACTGAGTGTACAGAAATGCCAGTAATTCAATTGCATTAATTACTTTCGACTTTGTGTGTGTGTGTTCCTTTGCTTCTAAATTAAATTGTAGAAAAGCCTTTCAGGTAATTTAAATTAAATAAATAAATTCGCGTAACTCGTGGGTAATTCCTTCAAAGGAATGTGCTCCATCGTTAGCTCGTGGTTCATTATCCGCTAGGACTTGTTAAAATTTAAGACACTTAAGTATCTCTTTGTTGTGTGTTATGCCTTTGTGCCACCGCCATACACACACATTCCGACCACTCAAATCATCCATTATGCAGCAGCGTGGTCCACTCTCGATCTCATTTTAAATCGTCGCCGGTTTGGGTCTCATTTGTAGTCCTGCGGCGAAGTCCTAGATGCGGCCAGCTTTCATTTTTTCCCCTTCGTAGGAGTCCTCTATTTCAGACAGGGTATCATAATGGCATATATGCGATACTTAAATGCATTTGAATGTGGAAAACTAGACAACTTAGACAGAAAAAGCCAATTGTAGACTAAGTAAATCATTGAGGGAACAATTAAATAAATTAATTAAAAAGCAGCTGATGAATGAATGAAAAACTGAGTGGAAAACTGATTTAAGAACTGAGTAAGCTGAGTAAAAGAATGAACAACAACTAAGTGAACAACAGAATGAACGCCTGGATGAACCTGAAAACAATTGAGAGAATATCTTAGTGACAAACTGAGTAAACACCTAAAGAATCAACTATACACTTCATTAAGCTGTGGAGTAAACTTCTGGCTAAACTACTAAGTGAACAACCGGATGAATCACTGAGTAAAATATAAAATGAACTCAGTAAGCGCAGAATTAATAGCTGTAAACCTAAGTGATCACCAGAATGAACACCTAAATGAACCACGAAGTTTCTTCATTTCAGTGAGTAACCCATACTAATAGGCATCTACCTAGTCGATACACCCCGTTGTATATATCCGGGTATATAGACTTTTTGTTGCGACCATTGCTCGGACGTGATTCGGGGACCCGGGGCCATTGTCGCATCGGTGAATTGTAAGCAGACGCTCAACGCACGTTTGCGCACATAAATCAATTACAAAGCTCATGGAAAAAGCGGCCGAGGGGCGTGCCGCCACCCACGACTCTCAATATATATATTTTCATGTATATATATATATATCGTAGATAAGGCTTTGTGAAAGCGAAAATTTTTTAACGCAATAAAGAGCCAACCTGCACTTGCCGGGCCTCACGAAAATTTGAAAACTTTTTTAATACTTTGCAATCTTGAGGCGGCGGCGGCGGCGGCGAGGGAAAGGCAATCGCAGCTGTTGGGAAAACCAGAGATCTGGAGCTGAATCCAAGTAGACTTCTTGGTTAGGCGAAGGTGAGAGCAAGCCGCAGGCTTCCCCAGGACCAAGGATTTGCCGCATTACAAGCCTCAACTATGTGCATACAGCGAAAACTTGCCGCCAATAATAACTTTAAGGTTTCAACTTTAAGTTGGGCAGCCTTAAATGGGTAAATTGAAGGGGAAAAGTCGCGGGAAAATTCGTGCAAAATTTGTGGAAAATTTGTGGAAAATTCGTAAACTGTCTGGCTGACTGGCCATCTTATTGATTGTTCCACAAACTCGTTGTGATCGAAACAAACTAACACAGTTCCCGGGTTTTTCTTTAGCTTTTTCCAGCGCTTTTTTTCAATGCCTTATTGATGGATGGACTGCCCGCCTGACAAATTGTCCTGCTGATGTATGGCATCGGGGGATATATATACTATACTATACTATATATATCAGCCACGGTGCACTTTCGGTTTTCAAATGGAATAATTTAAGACTTATTGTAGATTTTATGTTATTTATTATACAAATAAATAAACTTAATTCTCAAGCTCTAGATAGACTGATCTTTGCTCTTGAAGGATGTGATTACAGTCTAGCCTGCACTGAGAACAATCTCTCATAAAAATGAAATCCTAATTCAACTGCTTTTTATGTATTTTAAGAAGCTTTTCATTATAATGTTTTATAACAATATATATTATATAATAAATAAAACCCTGCCTTTCTGCATTCATTACTCAAATTTTATAATCTTTAGGTTTTTCTTTCTAGTTTCTTTGATTTTTTTGTAGCAGTGCACTTGACCTGAAATTGGTTGTTAGCTAATGATTGAATGAATGCCGTTTTGAGACATTTTGCTGGCCAATATCCTTGGCACTCGGCACATTATGCTCGGCGCCATGTTCGCTGTCAATCTATGAGGACACTTCATTAGCGACTCCTGCAAAGTGGAAACTCGGGCTTAGCTGGCGGGGGAAAACGGGCCGAGGAAGCTGGGGAAAGGCAATGGAAAACTGAGAGGACTCCCTGCTGCTTGTGAGCCTTCGAAAATCCTTTTTCACTTTCCGCCATCGTTTATTTGCGCTTGTTATCTCCTGTGCGGCTTTATTATTGTGTTCTGTGCCAATTTCCGCTACCGACAAATGCGTTTTGTAAATAAAATGTCAAAAGGATTTGCGCAACAAGCCAAAAGGACCAACCAAAAAAAAAAAAAAACACACGGTATCTATATATACAAATAAATAAAAATAAAAAGAGCAGAAAGATGGAATTTCCCAGCGAATGGCCATCTTTTCATTTCCCAATTTGCATTTACAGGGGGCTTTAGTTTTGAATAGAGCCAGGCTTATATAAATATAAACAATACATATTTGAGCTATATGTATTTATATATGTGTAATAAATATTTCTCTTACATTTTGTAGGCCTTAAAAAATATATATATCAAAGCACCCTGTTTTTCCTGAAAGCCTTAAACTTGATGTCGCTTTCCTGGAAATGCCAAAACAGATGTGGCTTTGCCTTAAACTCCTTTGCTTTTCCCCTTCTCACTTCTACCCGATTTGCACTGATATATATACATATATATTTCCACCCGACCCAACCTCCCACGCATTTTCCACTTCCTTTTCGCGAACTCATTTCCAGTTTTCACCATGTGTGTCTGTGTGTGTGTGTGTATTTTTAGTTCGATTTTGGCCAGGACACGCCCCCCTTTGCCAGGCCAATGTCTCACTGCCGCTGGCACATTTATTGCCAAACGCATTTGCATGTAAATTATTGCATTTGCGGAGGTTCTCTCAAAGGAAATGGCAATGGAATTATTGCCTGCCCATAATCATCATCAAGAAAAAGGGAGGGTTTAATTCAAACTCAACTTCAAATTCAAATTCAAACTGAAACATCGAACCTTGAACGCTGTCAGAATATGTGTTTATAAAAAGCCTCGACATCCTTTTGGGACATTCAACTGAAACTAATCGGATTTATGCCAGTGAAAGCAGCTTCAATTAGAGTTTAATTCAAGGTAAATAAATTTCATAAAATATACATAAAAAAATGATATGAAATGTAATAAACTTATATATATAAATGTAACTGATTTAAATACACAAAAATGTCCCTTAAATATAAATAGTTTTCGGGCGAAACTTATAACTATAAGAAATACTCCTTGAGGTATAAGAGAAGAGATCTCCCAGGATCTTTAATTTATTTCCCAATTATTATCCAAAGGAGTGCCAGATTCTGATAAAGAAAAAACACTAATCAAAAGGTTCTCCTGTCTTGTTTTCTTATTTTTTTTATATGCCAACTGATAGTTAATAAGAAATATGAACGTCCAGGATCCCAGGGGCCAAAGTAATGCCAGTCGGGAGTCCTGTGTGTGTGTGTGTGTGTGTGTCCCTGTGTCCTTGCATTTTTCGGTTTGGTAAGCCAGAAAACGTATAACGATAAATGAAATGAAACAATTTCAATAAAGTTTTGGGTAACAACGAAATGCAAAACCGGAAACGGAAACTGCAAAACGAAGTAAAAGGCAAATTACATGGGACTCGGACTCGGACGGTGGTCTGTCCTATGTCCTGTGTCCTGCGTCCTGCGTCCTCTGTGTGTGTGTGTCCTGTGTGGATATGAAAATATTGTAAATGAAAGCAGAGAGCCATGTAAATTGTGGCCATAAAAAGCCACACAAAAGCACACTGAGGGTGAGACAAAGTGGAAATGTTTTAAAATAAACTCAGCATGATTGCTAAAATGTATCATATTTATGAGAAAATGGGAAAAATGGGAAAAATGGTGAAAATGCACGAGTAGACATTATCAGGGGCATCAACCAGGACTCTTTCTTAATTTTCCAAATAAATACATTTTAAGCCAAGGAGCAGTTTTCTTAATAATAAAGTATTTTGTATACTTTATTGATGCTAATTTGTACTCTATATAATTTATATATACCCAACTCTATTCTCTATAAAAGCAGAGGAAAATACACATATCACCATCAGCAGCAGAGGTTCAATTACCAAAAGCACAACTTATTACGCATACGCACTGTTGTGCCAGTCTGTTTGAAGAACCAAAACGTTTGGCATCCCAATAATGATTGGCAGCAGAAGCTCTGGCATTTCGGTTTATGGAATTGGTTATACAGATATCTATATATATATATATATATATATATATATATATATATATATTTATATACATACAAATAGGGGGAGATATATACCGATGAATACACTTTGGGGGCAGGACAAGACATTCCAAAATGCGGCCAAAGACGTTACGTTACGTTACGCAGGAAGGGCCTCGTAATGCCCCAATGCAATGGCAATGCAATTGACAACAATGGCAGGATGGCCAGGATGATGCAAAATGCCGACCGGAAATGCGAAAGCAGGAAGCCAGAAGATGCATCATATACGATAGTGTGTGTGTGTGTGTGTGTGTGGGTGAAGACGTTGACGCTGGCAGCTGGACGAAGGATTTCTTAGAACTCAAAGTTGAGAAGCAGCACTGAGAGGAAATGGTTCGAAAAATATAAAATTCTTGCCAAAACTTTATAAAAGAAAATATTTTTTAGTTTTACAAATATTTTCTTTCATTATTAGGTCCTTTTAAAGGGGTTTTTATATACCTAACAATATCTAGCTATTGTATATTAAGTAAAATAAATATTACAAAATATTTTCCTTTGCTTTTACAAATTATTTAGCACCTTATCCTTATATACTATACTATTTTCTTGCAGTTTAGCTTGCAGGAAGCCGGTCGCAGGACCTGCATTGAAAGGGATAACCATTCCTGGGCAAAATGGCTTCAATATGCGTTCTGCATTAGCCGTAGCTCGTTTTGCGTAAGTGCGCGCTTTTCTCTGGACACGAACACACACACATAATTGAGGCGGGGTCCTGCGGCAAGGACTCTCCACTCTCCACGCCCCACTCCCCCAGCTGTCGCCAGCTGTGCCGCATTTGGTCGCTGCATCAGCAGAAATTCACCATCTCCGACTTCATCTCAACGTTCCTGTCTTCTGGCCAAGACGGGAGGGCATCATCGCCATCGATGCCCTGACCGATGCCCCGGGTCCTTCTCTCCAATGCCTCCCACAGCCTTAACTCCTTCAATGATGATGATGCTGGTGATGGAGCCTGTCAGGACGACCCCAGCAGCAGTGGCAGGAGCTGCTTTATTCAAATTCAGCATTTTCATGGCATTGGCGTAAAACGATTTTATTGCTTCCTGACTGAATGACTTTTACAACCTCGCCTCAGATTCGCATTCAGATTAACCCAAATCGGATGCTGCAGATCGATTTTATTTTTCATTTTTGGAAAGAGAGAAAGAGAGAGGGAGCTCCATAAAAATTTCGCTGACCATCGAAAGTACAAAACACTCATAAGTGACGGCCATACATCAAACTGGAGTTGCATTAAGCAAATGCAGGTCCTGAAAGCCTCCTTAAATTACCCTAAATTCTATTAACTAATTGCTAAAAGTGGCTGCAAATCTTTACATATTAATATATCTATATGTACATCCATTCAAATCACTATTACAATCATTATTAATGATGATAATGTTGGCTTTGTAATTATAATTGAAATGCGTTTAGGCATTGCATACATTTTGAGGTTTTGTGATGCGGTTTTTGGGCCACAGAAATATATACAAATATATGGAAAACCGCACTTATTATCACCGATTATGATGCGATTATGCCATTATAGTATATCTGTTTAATGAGTCCAAATCCGGCTTAGGGCCAAAAACTAACAAAGATAATTCTTTTTACCTCAACTAGCCACTGTTTTGTTTTTGATATATATGCATGAATTTATATATATATAATTTTGTTTGGCGAAACCACCTGAGTTTAAAGCCAGAACATAATTTAAGTAGCTCCTGTGGTGGAGCAGGAGGAGGAGCGGTTGGAGGCCAGGATTTGACCCATAATCCAGAAGCCACTCAAACTGCTGAACACTTAATTTGGAAGAGCAAACTTTTGACTAGCGCCAGTTGCAAATGCTGCACGTGTCCATCCTCCCCCCCTCCGTTTGAATGCACTGCAAGAAAGTCTTGAATATATATTTAAGCTTATTACATTATAAGCAAGCTTAGGCATTCAGGCCTATGAATTAAATATATAAATTGTATGCAAAATATTAACATTTTCAAATATTATAAATATTATTGTTTAAATAATATTAAAATATATGGAATTATCGGAAACTAATCAACTTATATCGTTTTTAATCGAAAAAATATATTGAAAATAATCAAAATATCATAACTATCAGTGAAATATTATAAAAAACTATAGAAAAATGTTGCTCTGTTAGGTATAAATAATAAAGAGAAATTTTTGAGTGTAATTTATATATTGAAAATATATTATCAATGAAATGTTATTGAAAAATATCGACATTATCGATAAGTATCATTATAATCGATGAAATATTTGTCATAAAATAAGAAAATTATTAAAAACATGAGAATTATTTATAGTAAAATGCTTATATGTTTTTATATAAATACAAAGCTTTTAATTTTCAATTTCTTTGTCTGTTCCAACTATATTTTAAATATATTATAAATAAATAAAATATGTAATGTAAAAATAATTATTGTTTTAAGCAGAATATCAGAATACCTTTTTTAGAAAGCAGCCTTTAAATATATATTAATAAACTAATGTTTGATTATTGATATTTTCCGCCATTCCCTCAAAAAACCTCCAATACTAATTCCAAAAAAATTCTTTTAAAAATATATATATCTTTAAAAAATTTCAATAAATATTAAAATAAATTTCTTAATATATTTTTTGAACAGTGCCTTAACTTCCCCCCCGCAGCACAACTGAAATGAATGTCTGTGCGTGGTAGGCCACTGAGGTTCAGGTTGGGCAACGAAGTGGCCTCGTTTCCAGAGCTCGCTGGCTGCCATTATGCTCATCAGCCGACAGGCGGTTTCATGGGTGGTTTCACTAGGAGATTTCTGGGGAAAATACAGGGAGCAGGGAGCAGAGAGCAGGGAGCAGGGAGCAGGGACAGAGACAGCGGTACATCACAACGCATCACTCTCCTGGCCATGGAGTCCACGTGCGCACTCTTGACCTTTATATCAATTTAAGCGAACCCGTTAAGCCATAATAAATTACATGCTTTTGTTGTAGGGGAAGTGGAGTGTGTGTGTAAGGGTGTGTGTGTGTGTGTGTAAGGATGTGTGTGTGCCCGGGTGTGCCAGTGAAAGTGTCACACACAATTACATTCATTTGTCGTGTCATTTCTTGGGCAAGTCTCTCCCAGATGCAACGAATAAAATGGTTAAAATGGTGAAAATTCTTCTAATTGTCGCCCAAGTGCACTCTGGCCCTCCAGTCCCCTGGCTCGTCCTTTATTCTCTCCTTTCTTTTTCCTTTTTTTTCCCCTTTTTTTTTTGTCATTATGCATGCAGGAGCAACAATGACACACGACAAGGGCAGACATTTTTCTTAAACGCCGAAAGTGGTATAGGGGAGAATTTTCCACACCCATTTCCCTTGCCTCCGCACTCCTCTTTCCCCTTGCCTGTCTGCACGTTTGCAATTTGGACACACAACTTTTTCCAAGCCCCCTGCCCCCTCCCTCCATCCCATTACGTGTTTCATTTGCTTCGGTTTTGCCGCCTGGCCACGCCCACTTTCCTTCGACCCGGCTTGACAACGCCTTAATGAAGAGGACTTTCCACTTTCCACTTGGAGCTGCTCGTCTGCATACCGATATATATATGTATATATATATAGGGAGAGAGAGAGATATATGTATATATGGAAAAAGGGAAAATATATATCCATATCGCAGTTGAACTTCCCTCAACTTTCCCCGGAGCTCTGTTTGCACTTGTCATTTGCCCTTTAACAGTTTTAACGCTTCTGATCGGAAAGTGATAGGGGGGCGTGACCGTATTGCAGTGATTATCTCCGGGGGTTTTTTTGTGAGAATTTTCCCATGAATTTTGATTGAATTTTCTTATGGATTTCTTCAGAGTTTCTTGTGAATTTATTTTTAAAGCGAATCATCTAAATTTCGTTATGCATTTCCTCCTTAATTTCGTTATATGTAAACAGTGGGATAGCCGCGGACAAAATGAGGCCAGTGCGAAGGCAATGCCTTTATTTATAGTCTCTGAGAAGAACTGAGAAAGTGAGCAATAAAGCGAGAACGAGAAAGAGAGCTCGAGAGAAAAAGACATTTCTCTAGAGAAAAGCAGAGAGGGAGAAAGTAATATCTCTCTACACGGGGAGAGAGATAAACATTCCAAAAAATAATAGAGAGAAAGTGAGAGAGGGAGAAAGAGATAGACAAAGAGAGATAATGATAGAGAGACAGAGAAAAAAAGCGGGACAGGGAGAGAGAAATACAAATCTTCAAAGATCTTGAAGCTAAAATTTGTATATTCTTATTGATATATATATGTATACTTTGAAGCCCAATGGTGCCAGCACCTTATTAGATGAAGCATTTTCCCTGACATTTTCCTCAACACTCTTTCAGAGAACAGGAATCGATGCGATGAGCATATGGCTGCCACGCCCACATTGCGCCAAGTGGCAACTGGCAAGTAACAAGTGGCAAGTGCATCGGTTGCAGTTTGAAATTTGAGTAAAATAAATGAACTTGCATTTGCCAGCACGTCGCAACTGATGAGACTGGGGGCTGGATGGAGGTGGATCCTGGATCCTGGTGGCTGGTAAGCTCGCCTCGCCTGGCTCACCCCTTCTTGTAACACTCGTAAGTAATTCAAGTGAAACCACATTAAGCTTACTTTGCTAATTGCGAGCGACACGTCGCCAATGTGAGAATTTCCACCCAGGCAGGAATCCCCTTTTTCGGTTGGAGGAGAGTGAAGTCCCCCTCCACCAGTTTCCCATTCCCCAGGAGGCGACGTCGTCCATCGCCATCCTTATCTACATAAACGTGATGGTGGGAAGAGGGCTCGAGCTCTCCAGGAGCAGGAGCAGGAGCAGGAGCCGGTGCTGGAGAAGCATCCTCCTCCTGGAGCAGGCCAATCATTTTAATTAATTTGTCAGAGTGTTGGTAACACACAAAAATTTATTATACTACCAACGAACGAGGCGACATCGTCTTCCCTCGCAGCAGCATTCGCTTTTCCTCGCATTTTCCCCCGGCCAAACTGCAGCAAATTAAGCTTTTCGTGTGTGTCCCAGTGTGTCTCTGTGTGTCTCTGTGTGTCTGTGTGTGTGTTTGGCTGGGAAATCAGTGTAAACGCGCCGTGGGAACAAAACTTTTGATTACGAAAACCAAGGAAAATCAATCCCAGACCCGATTTCATCCTCTCAACCCACGAAAACCAAAACCGAACTTAAGCCGATTCTTTGACAGAGTCTTAAGGGCGTGGTTTCCACAAACACATATATATATCGATAGTTTTTCCTGGAAAACTATAAGAAACTATTTTCTTAATTATATTATATTATTTATTTATAATATTCATACTATATTATGCATATACTTTCTCATAAAATCTTGGGAGTGTTCCCTTTCCAACCGTTTCAAATTGTACAAAAACTCCTATGTAAAAATGACTGTACAAATGAAGTGATCTTGACATAAACAAAAAACGGTCACTTTCATAACAAAAAGCTAATCAAAGGTGCCGAAAAGTAAGAAAACGAGTTTAAAAATCTTTAAATAACTTTCAAGAACTCTCTCAACTCTCAAAGAAGGTATATTTAAAAGAAACCAATCTTTGGTTTTAATAAAAACACATATTTATCTCCGTTTAACAGCTTATTTCAGAGTTATTTGCAAATTTCAGTAACTTGCTAGAGCAGTGATCAGTGTTGGCAACTCTTGAGTACCTTAACCAACACTTGCAACCACAAATTTCGCGTCAGCTGCCAGAAAACCAACATAAAAACACAAAATACATAATTTATTAAGTCAAATTTGACTAGAAAATCAGTGGGAAACCTTTCGCTGTATAATGGAGGAACATACCATTGTGATGCACAGCTGGTGGACCTCGGATTCGACAATAACGTTGAAAGACTTCCACCAATTGGGCATTACCGATGGCTACAAGTACGTACCCAACGCTCATGAGATAAATCCGCCCTTCCTGAAGGAAGTGATAGTGCCCGGCAGGAACATGAAGTTGACCATAGTCACGGACAAGGAGCTCTTTACGGAGCACCACAAAATGGCCTTGAAGGGAGAAGATATTGACAAGGAGCTGGAGGAGCTGGAGGAGCTGATATCTGGTTCAGGTTCAGGTGAGTATAATTACCTAACCAACCCAAGTATATTAAGTAATGGTTGACCTACTTTTCAGATTCCTCTTCTAGCAGCGATAACTCTGCGGAAAGTAGTTCAGACAACGATTCTATGGAATGTCTTCCTGATACAGACTATCAGGAATACTTTGAAGTAAACACGAACAGTCCTTAGGAATATCAGACTGCGATTCTATGGAATGTCTTAATGATACAGACTATCAGGAATATTTTGAAGTAAACATGAACAGTCCTTAGGAATATCATCTTTATATATATAAAGCTACGGCCACCTTCTTCTGTACAACGCTTTCATGATAGAAATTTCATTGAAAGGTAAATTAGACTGCAAATTAATGCAATGCATGATATAATATAGGTATACAATCCTATAGTTTTGAGGAACACAAAGCTATAGTCTTAAGGAATATAAACCCAGGCAATCAGAAACCTAAAACAATTATTAGCAAGTAACTGAGAAATACAATATAATAACTGATGGACAAAGAAAATACCCCTGAAGGAAAAGCTATTATTTCATATATATCTTAAGATGCTATCCTAAATACCTGAATAATAACTATTATTTTTTGTTACATATTAAACTTAAAACCCCCTCTGTCCTTGATCCCAAGCAAATCTCTAATCCCTTTCTTATTTTTGCACCAAGATCCTTTAATCCTTTGGGTGGCGAAAAATGTGAAACAGGTGAGAGGGTTACACACCTGTCACGCTGCTGCACTGCGAAATGAAATGAATTGCCCGGAGTTCTGTTTAATTTAAGTGTTTAGACCGGGTATTTTAGTGTGCTGGGTGCGAGTACCGAAAAGTGTACAAGTACTTGTACAAGTACGCCCACCTGCAATTGCAGGCCATTAGCAGAAGTAATAGGCGCGACGGGTTAAAGTGCACCCAGGCAGGCGGGAGATTCCTTGAGTGAGTAATTGCACAACACACGACTAATCCCCGGGGCAATAAACATATATACATATATATATGTATGTATCTGTGCAGTACACTACTTACATGTGTACATTATTCCGATACTGATTCATCACGTGTGACTTCCGTAAGTCCGCCGCCTAAGCCTTGCGGTGCCTATCAATGCAAATTGTGTTTTATAGCCAATTGAGCTCAGCGGCCTGTTAATTGCCGCGGCATTATCGGGTTTTCTAGGGAAAGTGGGTTGGGTGGGTGTGTATTTGTGTGTAAGCTATTCTTGGGGGATTCCCAGCGATTAGCAAACATCCAAAAATGGGCTTGTATTTGTATGTATTTACATGTATTATGCTTTGAAAGGCAACTATTGTCTTTGAAATTGTCAGAGACAGACGTTTTAATATTTTTAGCTTTCAATTAACTTAATATTTTCCTACATTTGTATAGAGTAAACTCCCAAAAATTAATATTTAAATAAATAATAATACCGGGCACAAGTTAACCTTCTTTAAGTACTTTGTTTGATAATAGTGGTAAATATTTATACCAGTAACTTAGCTTTAAAAAAATATATAACAGTTTTTAAATTTAAAATTTTAATATAAAGTTCGTGCAAGAAATCATATTGCACAGTTACCCCACAAAAAGTTATTAAAAGAAATTATTTATATACAAAAAACAGCTTGTAAATGACTTACCGATTCTTCAAAAACATTTTTTCAGAAGTTGGCCGTATAAATTCAACTAAAATAAAATAAAAAACACAATTAATATAATAATATTAAATACGTATATAAATATAAATTTGTTCTTATTTTTTACCCATCTATATTTGATTAGTATAGTTTAGTTTAAAAGAAAGCTATATATGTGCTTCAAAAATATATCTCATCATAAAATAACATATAAATAAAAATTTAATCCCCAAGCAGAGTTAACCCATCTTAATTTCTTGCTTTTTTTACATAAAAACTTAGCTAAAAAATATGTAAAATATATACAAAAATTCCTCAACTTGTAAATAAAATATATATATTTTTCACACATATTTTTGTGACCCATTTACATAGCTTAAAAAGAAAACAAACAAAGCAAAGTTAATATTTTCCTTCATTTGCCTCAGCAACATATTCAGCGCGAGGCAACATGTGTCCTGGCAACATGTTGCGCTGCAAAGCAGACTCAGCGGAAAAGGGAAATTATTTATTTTGGATCAGCAGAGGGAGGGGGGAGGGGGCTTCCGGTGGGGATGCTCTGCTTTCCCAAAAAGTATGCAAACAAACTGCGCGAAGACACATATCAGGGCGTAGGTGTGTGTGTGTGTGTGTGTGTGCGTATGAATTGCAAATGCAAATGAAAATGCTTGAAAATTATATATCATTTTCACGGAACTCTCACAGGAGGGCGTGGCCAAGGGGAGTCGTGAAGGAGGAGGCAGGGGAATGGGGCTGGAAAATCCTGGTTAACATGCGTGCCTTTGCAAATCACGTCGTAATATTTACAAATGGTTTCTTGTAATTAAATTAACACAAAACGTGACATTGTCACTGTAGCAGATTTTTAAGCGACATTCATCCCACACACAGACACACAAACACACTGACAAACTTATATGAGGGCACTGAAAGAAAATGGGTAGTAATTTAAATAATTAAAAGAAATGTTTGTTTATAAAGAAATTCTTAGGAAAATTTTTACGCAATTTTAAATATATTTAAATCAAGTAGTTCAGTTATTTGTTATAAACTTCTCAAAATAAATGTCAATTAATAAGTAAATAATTATATTTGCCTTAATATATTTAAATAAAAAAAAAACCTTATATCAAGATTTTTTTCAACAATTCCAATGTTAAAAAACTCATAACTAAGCCAAAAAATCATTAATTTTAATACGGAAAGCTTTCCTATGTTAGTTTTTATGAGGTTAATAAATCTACATACTAAAATCAAATTTTAAAAAATTTAAAATTTTCATCATTTTTTTTTAGAATTTTAACGAATAAAATTCTGAAAAAAATTTTGAATTTTTTTTTTCTGCCGGAGATGGCTAGATCGACTCGGCTGCTGATGCTGATCAAGAATATATATGGTTTATAGGGTCGGAAATAACTCCTTCACATCGTTACATGCTTCTGACTAAAATTATAGTAATAATAATAATAAGCGTATAAATATAAACAAAGTATCGTAATAAAATCAAATGAGCTTTTCAATAATTTAAATAATTTACAAAAATTATATTTTTTCAATTTGTATTAATATTCTGAATTAATAATGTAGTTCAAGTAGTTAAAAAATAATCTAATTAAAGCCTACATAATGTGCAAATAATCATAATTACCTTAGAAATAATACTTAAAATTTTAAAATTAAAT
Organism: Drosophila bunnanda; assembly: GCA_035046265.1. Classification (NCBI taxonomy): domain Eukaryota; kingdom Metazoa; phylum Arthropoda; class Insecta; order Diptera; family Drosophilidae; genus Drosophila; species Drosophila bunnanda. Next base: position 2,583,523 of record JAWNOB010000017.1, read on the forward strand.
AAAATATAAAAAAAACATTTGTGAGGTCATCAAATTAATATGTTAAATAAATAAAATAATTATTCCACTCTCAATTCTAAGCATAATTATAAATAAAATTAAATCCTAGAGCTGCAGAAAATATCCAACAGGGGAAAAACCAAAAACTAGATCTTAAACATACCATTTAAAATTAAAAATTCAAAACTATATATATTATTTCTCCCAGTGTATATACACACACACACTCATGCATACAAATCACGGCAAGGACAAAAGTCCCCAAAGCATTAAGCACAACGACATCTGAAGTTGGGCGTCTAAATTGTAACTTTCCCGTGTTTCCCTATACTTCACTTTACGCTCTCCACTCATCTTGACTTGCCCTGAATTTTCCAACGGCGAATTTCCACCGACTTTTCCACCGCCACCATTGTCTCCAAATGAAATTTAAAACATAAATGAGCAAAAGTGCGTGCCTGCGCCTCGCCGGCTGTCTATTTGTGCGTCATTTGGGAAAATGTTCAGGGGGGGGGGGAGGTGAGTGAGTTTGGGGAAAACGAAGAAATAAGTGTGGGTGGAAAATGTAAGGAAAACTGTATGTGGGCCTCCCAAAGATTAGGAATGTAATTTACAATTTACAACATGCTCGCAAATAAATGTCGACTTCTTTTATACAGGCACTTATGCCATACCAAGGACCCCCTTTCTGCCGCCCCTTTGGGGGTAACCTGAGGTCCTCCCACCTCACCTGATCCCCTTCTACCTGTTCCCTCCCCCCTCCAGCTGCTCCCTCAGAGAACTCAACTGGCTTCTGCCGCAAAACGATACAATATGTGTATCAAAACACACGACCACATGGCGGATAAGTGATGGAGGAAAGGATGAGAGGCTGGCGAGCATCGGGGAAGGAGCTGGTAAGGAGCTGGGAAGGAGTAGGGAGGGGAACTGGGAAGGACCTGGGGAGGAGGCTTCATCTGGCGGAAAGATTGACAGTTGTTGGCACTGAAATGCGCACACAAACAACACAAAAGACAGCCGCTCCAGCTACAAAAGTTGCCACTGAATAAAGGAAACGAAAATAAAAACCGAGACGCATTCGAATAAGGGAGAAACAGGGTGCTGCAGGTCCTGATCCTGCCTGCTTTTTAATATTTCATGTTATTTCACTTTTTAAAAATCACAAAAATAATATAAAAAAAAAACTTATCAAAATGGGAATAAAGGCAGAATAATACCGATACTAATTTATATTAAATAACTAAATCGTTTTACCATATCCAATTTGAATATATAAAAATATATAGAAGTATGCGAAAATATTGTATAATTAAGAACTTATTATTGTGATCTGTGAACAAAAAAAATAACAATATATAAATAATATACTGATTTTTAATGCTAACATACATGTACAATTAATAAATAATCAATATTTCAATGTGGCAATACACATATTTGTCATAAATAAATATTCTGATACGATGTATCAAGAAACAATAATATTGTAAAAGAAATTTTAAGGGTTTTTTGATAGTAATTATATTTTAATGCAATATTTTGCAATATTTAAATATATTTATAATGTAATATAGAGCGCGATGATTTTTTTGTTAATAATTATAACATATATTTCGGCTTTGTGAATATAAATATATTTTTATATTTAAAAATTCGGTATATCAAATTGTAAGACATTTTTAATATAAATTTAAGTGCAATAACTTTGTAAATATATTATTATATATAGTTTTAAATCCCCAAATTCATCGCCCTGTATTCCCGGCACATCACTCTCGTGTGAACGAGTGTGTGGCGGCCAAAGAAATCTAGAAAATTCCTTATCGCACCTCAGTGTGCTGCATTAAGTGGGCCTTGTGGCACGGGCACGTTCACACTACTCAAAAAAAGAAACAAAAAAAAAACAAGCACGAAAAAAAGGAAGCCCCAAAATAAAATAAAAAAAATAAGGAAGGAAGGAAAAACGAGACGAGGCGAATCCCTCGCCAGGTGGAAGAGTAAGTCACCGATTAACTACCCGCCCAAAAGTATTTCCACATGCCAACGGCTGCGATATAAAAGTGGGCTGGGGACTGGGACTGCAGCACAGGGATTTTCCGTGGGGCGGCAAAATGTATCTTGGACGTGCCGAGGCAATGGCCAGACACCGAGTGTAATCCGTAAAGTCTTGCAATCCGAATAGGAATCGAAATCGAAATAGAAATACGAATCGAAATCGAAACCTATCGCTTAAGCGATTCCCCTCGCTGCCATTTTCGTGGCACTTGTGAGGAGTTCAAAACGAACTTAAAATATATAGCAAATTATGTTTAATATAGATAAATCGATCATCGGATAACAGGGCTTGTTTGGGGGTTAAAAGTACTGCCGAATTTTTGGAAGGTGTGATTAATATGCTTTGGCCTTACTTTTTAGAGGTCCTTCAAGCTAATCACAAAGATATATATAAAATATCAAGTGAAGAAGTATATATAAAATATTAAATAACAAGTAGGTTTGATTAATGCTAAATTTCGCTTTAAATATCAACAAAATTATGGTAAATAAAGCTAAATCGACTATGAAGACCCCAGGCCTGTCTGTGTGTAAAAAGTATTGCCTACCTTTTGGGGCTCAACCACTTCTAGTTAATCCCAAAGTTAAGGCGACACACTTCCTTGTTTATTTCCAGCTTTAAAGTTTACTTTTCAATGTGGAAAATATATATAGTATATATAATATAATAAATTCTTAACTTTCACCACTCGCGTTCAAGAAACTAAAGTTAACTTTGTCTCCTCGTCGACGGGTCAGTTGTAAGGAATTAATACAAAGACTCAGAGAGAGTAGGAGAGAGAAGGCCAAAATGAAAGTGAAGTGCATAAATTTTACACCTAATTAAAAAGTAAATGTTCGCTTTATGCAAATCAAGTTGTAACTAAATAAATTACAGCCCCACTCTCTCGAAGGATACAGGATATGCCGGCAAAGAGATGAAGATGAGGATGAAGATGAAGATGAAGATGAAGACGATGATGATAATGATGATGCTATGAGGGAATCGGGAGTCCTTTGTTTTGTCTTGTTTTCCTTCTTTTTTTTATCCTGCGAGTATCTTGTCCTTGCCGGCCTTCACGCGTCCTTTTCGCGCGCTCTTCGCCTTTCCTTTTCGAATTGTGAAAGCGAAAATAATGCATAATGCGGCTAATGCGGGGACAACAAAAAATACTTAGTATATATATAAAAATACGTAGGTTGCACTGAACAAAAAAAAATAAACAAGTCAAAGAACTCAAAATTTCCCTGTAACACATTTAAAATAAAAAATTAATTAGAGAAACAAATCAGCATGAATAGAAAATTCAAAGAATGAAAAAAAAACTTTAAACCTGTGATAAAATATAATTTTTAAATAATTTACAATACATCTTATTTAAAATTTAAGTTTAAATATATTTTTGAAGTTCAAAATGAATTAATAAGTATAAAATACTAAAATTTGCATAAGTTTTCTCATAGATATTTTCCTATTTACCAAAAGTTCACAGTCTTGATTATTTAAAACCTTCTAAATGCATAAAAAAAATACGTTTTTTTATATTAAAATTTTGTAAATATAGTTTTTTAATATATTTATCGATTTCAGAATTATTTTTCTCTGTGTCGCACCCGCAAATTGGAAATATGGAAGACGGCAGCGTCTAAGCTCGGCAGCGTGTTAATCACACTTAATCTCATTTTTATTTCTGGGTCAGCATCTTTATTTATTTTTGCCCCCCTCCGCTGCCTCCGCATGCAAAACGCGAGGAGCTAGACGCTGGGCCACGCCCACGAGAATGAAAAGGAGGAAAAAGGGAAAGCCGCCGCCGCCGCCGCCATGCCGTAAATATCCTTGACAAATCTTTTTGCCCTTTCGGCGCGCCAGGCGCAAATAAAAAGACATTAATTCGTTGTCGTTGTCGCTGCTGCTGTTGTCGCTATTTATGCACTTAGAAAAATAACTAATAATAATAATAATTAAATATAATAATAAAATTTAAGAATATACTAATAATTAAATACAAAAATGAAGCTTGACAAAAAATACTTTTGGTAAAAATGTGTGACTTCATTTATAGTTGTTTATATTTTTATAGTAGATAGATTTTATGTAAATAATAAATATAGATTAAATATATATATATCATTATAATTAATATAAATATTTAAATCATATAAAACCAATAAATATAATAATAATAGCTCACAAAAATATTTGCTTTAATAATTAACGGACATATTTTAATCCTTTTTTGTATTATTATGTGGCAAAAATATTAAATAAAAATATGGATTAGATATTCATTATTAAATTATCAGTAAATAAATTATTATTAATAAAGCCTCTAAATAATATAAATAAATATACTAATGAAATATTAATTAAATATAATAATAACTAAGTCCGATAAATTTTAAAATTACTTTTATAGCCCTTTTATATATTTCTGTATTAAGTTTATTCTTTAATCTATATTTAAAATATATTTAATTATGAATATATGGGTTCAATATATATTTTATATTGAAATTTTGAAAATTATTTTATGATAAATGAAAAAAAAAAATGTAGCAAAATCCTAAAGTACCTAAAAATTCATTTTAAGCCCTTGCTAGAGTTTTGTTTTTATTTTTTGCGGACTCAAATTTTCCTCTAAGTCTGGCCACGCCTTCGCACGCAGCTCTTTTCAGGCTCCTGGCTCCCGGCTCCTGGGTCCTTGGTCCTCGGATCCCCTGGGCGCCCAGGACTCCTTGGGCTCCTTGGTCTCCTCTTTTTATGGGCCAGGTAATTTACGTAACGAACCTGACACTTTCTAATTTATGGCAACGGGGGCAACGCGTCGCTGAATTTTTCGCCGTCTAGGCTGCGGCCTAAGGCCGTTGCCACCTCGGTTTTCCTACCCCCCTCCCCCCTCTCTAGCTTTTCTTTGGGTTTTCCCTGGGTTTCGCTTGGGTTCTCCTCTCTCTCTCTAGATTTTTCTCACCGCTGGCTGGGCCAATGATTATGGCCATGATAATGACGTTGACGGCGCTGCTCTACTCATGAACTTAACAGGTGCCCAACGGCTGCAAGGAGATTGCGGATTAGCGAAGGATCAAGAGGTGATATAGACCCCGCCCACTGGCATTATCAAGTGTTTGCTGATCTCCATGGCAAAGGGGATAATCCCAATTGCCAAGTGTCAGGCGCAACAGGAGGTCCTGCGACCCACAAAAGCAATCACTGTAAGCCCCACTTGTAATTGAGCCAGGATTTACCTTAAATCTAAATGTCAAATGAAGCGGGGACGGGCAAGGACCTCTATTTATTACGAATTTTTAAGCATTAGGGGGATATATTTATAAAGAAGCATATATATAAGACTACCTAGAGACATTTCCCTGAGCAAACCCCAGCTGTTAAATTAACAATTGTCAGACTAAGCCGCTTTTGGCACTTTACAGCAAACAGATCAACACTTTTTCCTACCCAAAATTGTCAATATATATATGTACTATATTTATATATATTTATATATATATATATACTATATATATGTGACACCTGAGTGCCATAGCTGGTAGCTTTGCCGGCCTCGAGGTCGCTTTATGACGTCCATTAGCCGGCGACGCTGGCTGCCCATTAAGCGGATTCCCATTATTCTCGTTCAATCTGTGGCAGGAGTCGGAAAAAAGGGGTATATATATATATAGATATATATATATATATATCAGAGAGTTGTGTTGTGAAAACATTTTCACAGAGCGGTGAAAAAGTGCGGTAAATGTAACCAAATCCGCACCTAATATGCAAATTTAATGAAGTAATTCAAAGGGTCGTCGGCCCGACGGAGATCCCAAGCATTTCATTTCATTTCAATTTGGTCCTCGTCCTTTCGTCCTGTTTGCCCAACACCTTTGCCAGGCACACACACTGGCACACTCGCACACACGCACACACTCACAGAGGAATAATTCACGCAATTTGCCGCACATTTTAGTCAAGCGCCAGGGGAGTATCCTTTTGGGGCTGAAACTCCAATGGCAAATGGCAATGGCAAAGGGTAGTCCGGCAGTGTATCACCCGGAATCCCTGGATCCCGGGATCCCTATCCCGACTGAGACGCAACTTTGCCAGCTGGTTAATTAATAAAATGACCTCTGTCGCTTCTGGCCCTGCGTATGTATGCCTTTGATACCCATTACACAAAACACGCACAGGACTCGAGGGGATTTCGACAGCTTCTTTTAAAAGGGAGTTGTAGAGAGAGTGGTTATAATTTTAATTAAGACTAGGTCAGTCTCTTAGCGTAGAGGATATATGTATAAATTTATATAACTTAAATAAATAAATTAAATAAATAAATGTAATTTAATTTTTGACTTAGGGAGAGTATTTGAAAAATTTTACTGGTTAAAACTCATCAATAAAGTTAAGAAAGAAAATAATTAAAGATATAATTAAATATATATATGATAATCGCTATATTTAAATATATAAATACAGCTGTAAGGCTGTAAAGTAAGCAAACTTAACTTCAAATTTGATCAAATTTTAAATTGTATTTAAAATAATATTTTAAATTATTTTAGACACCAAAATAAATCCTCAAAAATCAAAACAAACCCCAAAATTGTATAACTAAGTTCAATACAATTATATCAAGTGCCTGAAGAGCATTTAAATGGTCTTTTTCCTGGGTATTCCATAGTCAGGACCCTTTCCCAGACATTTTTTGCCTTTATTTAATTTTTTTTGGCGTTGCGCTGGGCGAGAACTAAAATATTTGCCGTTTAGTGGCAAAGACAATGGGTCAGCAGGTTGCAGAACAAAAAACCAAAAAAAAAAAAAATAAGGTGGGGCTAAAATAGAAATTAAGAGTTAATTGCGTTGCTATTAAATTTAATTGTCGCGCTGCGCTGCGTCCAAAAAAGGGCAACGGTCAGACACAACAAAAAAAGACACAAAAATAATAAATAAAACAAAGTAAAATAAAATAAAAATACAAAAAAGGAGGCACCAAGATGAATGTGTGTCGAGTGCAAATGAAACGGAAAGTATTTTCGCATTTTCCGTTCAGGGTTGAAGGTTAAATGCCAAAGCATTTGTTAACTGAAAATGCACTCAAATGGCGGCCATTAAAAAGGCAGAGAGAAAGTCCTGGAGTCGGAGTCCCTTTTTGGCATTGATATATATTGTATTGTATTTTTTTAAATTTCAGTTACTTTTTTGTGACCAAATATTAAAGTTCGTTCTTACGCTAATTAGTCTCTCAGTATTGAAGTTATTTAAATGAAACTATGCAGTTTGTCTTCTATATACTCTCACTTGAGTAGAAGTCAGAGCGGACAGGATCGAACGACTATATTATATTGTTGACATATGAACGATTGGAAAATATGTAGAAAATAAATTAAAACTTATTTTCACCTAATTCAATTTAATAATAATTAAATTTTTATTATTTCGGTTTTAATTTGATTAAAATCGGCCGACTAAATAATATAGCTGCCATAGATATGACGGCGTGCCAAAGTTAGTTTCCGTTCTTGAAATAATATAATATTGTAATGACAGTGAATAAATAAAAATAAGAATAGCTTTCTCTCGCTCTTGATCACTCACCCCCTCTCTCTCTCTCACACACACTCTCGGTATGACTATCTCTCGGAAGGTCTATCTCTTGGTATGCCTATCTCAGCGCTTCTCTAGAAATATTTCTTTCTCACTTACTCTCTCTGCCTATCTCTGGAGATATCGCCTACTCTCTAGTGCTCTCGCTTACACTTTCTCCGTTCTCTTTGCTCGGCGACTATAAATAGTGGCAGGGACTTCGCGCTGACTTTAGTCAGTGTGCGGCCTCCCCGCTGTTTACATCTAAAGTGATAGTGATAGTGATTAGTGATCACCTGAGTGCATCTGGACAACCAGGAAGAAGCTTACGTCGACGATGCCATGAAAAGCCTAATTGAAGTCACCAAGTATATAAATCTACACTGCAAGGAATTAAGCAATGACGAAAAAGGATAACCTTGTGTCCATTACAGCGGTAAGTCGTAACAATGACAATTATATTATTTATATAGATGCTATAAGATGGATCAGGCCTAGCTCTTGATTTAACTCTCCTAGCTATTGATTAATAATAAGTTAAGATGATGCACTAATTTCTATTAAAGATATATACACATGTATTTTTAAAGTTAACAGTCTAACTTAATTATAATGTATTCAACTTTTGCTACATATGTTACCCTTTCAGGGTATTCTAATTTCAGTCAAAAGCTTAAAACAATGTGAAGGAGTCATTTCCGACCCTATAAATCATATATATTCTTGATCAGCATGAACAGCCGAGTCGATCTAGCCATCTCAGGGAGAAAAAAAAAATTCAAAATTTTTTTTCAAAATTTTAAGTGATTTTTTGGCATTGTTGCAATATCCAAAAATTGGCAAAAATTAAAAATTGAAAAATTTTAAAACTTAGTATGCAGATTTGTTAGCCCTACAAAAACTAGCACAGAACAGCTTTCCGAAGTGAAATTAATGCATTTTTGACTTAGTTATGATATTTTAAAGACTACAATTTATAGGTATATAGGTATATATATAATATAGGTTTTCTTGTAGGTATACAAAGGCCAAAAAGCCAATGATACCCAAAAATTATATATATTTATAGTTTCAATCAATATTTTAATCAATAATGAATAAAATATTTCAAAAAGCTTTTCAAATTAAGATAAATGCACCCTAGGCAATCGATTACAATCGATTTCACATTTAAACTCATGACCCTATGGGTAACTCCCAGGGTAAACACACTTCGTCTTCTCGATGTTAGCTTCCTTTCTTGTTTAAAAATATATTTTACTGTAACTCATTTCACTTTACACCGAAAATGTCCTGTAATTAAGTTCTCCCCCGCCCGGGCTCTCCTTTATATATAGGGATTGTTCAGATATTATATACCCGGTCGAAGTACTCACTCGAAATGCAAAATACAAATGAATACAAATCACAGTGCTCGTGCGCATTCATTCATGCATTCGACTGCCATTCATTTGCTTTATTCACGTACGTTTCGCCGCAATTATGATAATATGATGTGCACATGTCAAGCCAAAATTCATACGCCATGTTGGCCGCACACACCACACACACTCCACACACACACGCACACACAGACACACTCTCTACACCCCATGTTGACGTGGCCTCTCGTGTATGCAACATAATTGAAAGCTGCATGCGTCAACATAATTTTCTGACAACTTTAGTTAAGCATGTAAATTAAGTTAAAAATAACGATGACATTGGTTACATAAGCGCAAATGCAGGCAGGAGGCTGTCGGCCTGGGGGGGTGGGGGAGGTGTGGAGCAGGGGGCGTGGCAGTTTCGTCCTTTTCGCAGCCTGCATCATTTTTTTCTGTATTTTTTCCTGTATTTTTTTTTATTTTTGCCCCCTTTTTGGGGGGGGGGGGGCTGAGGCGGCTCTGGCACGACTGCTCGTAATTGGAGCGTGGAATATCACTCTTCATGTTATGACATTTTTTCGCCAACAGCGAATTAATTGTACACAGCTAGAAAAGGTTGGTACTTTCAAGAAATTTAAAGAATATTTAAAATATTTATAATATGAATAATAAATATTATTATAAATATTCTGCGTTGAATTTATAGAAACATTAGGGGAACAGCTAGGAAAATAGTAACTCCTATTTTCCTATTTTCTTTTATTTCTTCTTAAAAATATTAAATTTATATATATACATTTTCTTCTTTAATAAACAAAACTTGAATTTATAAAATTGTTTGGTTTTGAGAATGTATAAAAAAATGTTCAGTCATTTTGTAAAGAATTATTAATTAACAATAATTTTTAGTGGTATTTCCTAAATGCCAGCTACTTAAATCTGATTATATTTGTTTTATTAAATGCTCCTTAAGGGCTTTTTCCTTTTAAATTTACATATTTTTTTAATTCAAGCTATAAAGCTTAAACATAAACAGGAAGACGTTTAAGAAAAGTAAAGCAAACATAAAATGATTGAGGAAAATTATAACTCTGTCTTTACTTAAACTTCTTGTTTCTCTAAGTTTTCTTTATGGTTTTTTATAAGCTTTATAGATTTTTTTCACTAGTACTTAAAATGATTATTTTTTAATCTTATTACATGGTTTATTAAAGACTCTTAAAACCGTATGCAATATGAATGATGAAAATAAGTATTCTGACCTTTTTTAAATCTTTTCTCTCCCTAAACTTTCTTTGTTATATTTTTTCTTAACCTTTTGTTTATATTATTTTTCTGTCTATATGGTTTTAATATAGTATTTTTTCCCTTGGCCCTTTCTCTATAATTTTTGTATTATTAATATACATATATATATGTAAATCTATTTTATTGAATCTTTTCCTGTACAATTTTGTTGTCAGTGCATTTATCTGGCCTGCGACTTCCAAGTATTTGCATGAGCATGTGTGGAGGGCTTGTGGGTTGTGCTGCGTTTTCTTTCAGATTTTCTTTTTTTTCCTGCTGGTGGTGGTGCTGCTGCTGCTGCGGTTGCTGCACCCACCCCCTCTAAGCTCCTAAAAGAGCAGAAAAGAAAATAAGAGGAGCAACGACGACGCCAAGGTTACGCGCTACCTGACTATACGACACACTCAAACGCCCAAAGAAGTCGGGCAAAAACATGGCCAAGAAAGGAGCACGAGCAGGAGCAGCAGCAGGAGCAGGAGCAACCGTAAATTGCGTCTACATCCTGCTCCTGTTGCAGCATTTTCTTGGCTCGCTGCGTTGCCCTTTTCCACCAGCAGCGGGGGAAAAGCGTGGCCCAAGCAAACTATGCCACAGATCCTTAAAATGTAATCAAACATTGGCAATTATGCCAAAGGAATTAACTAAGCAAATTCAATTGGCAAATATCTCACTTATTTGCTATTTCTGTAAATATTTTAGCTATAAGATCTCTTCAATTAAATGGAAGAAAGATGAAAATTGCCCACAATAACCGCACACACAATTAATTATGTTCTTAAGGGGGGCACACTTAACACTTAACACTGCGAAGGCTCTTCAGTTTTACGTTATTAAATCATTTGCGGAATTAAATGAGCAGCGAAATTCGAAAGTCATTTATGGCCAATAAAGCTTTCAGCATCAGCGGATTATCTATAAATCTGTGGTCCAATTTCTTCGTCATTTTGGGCTGCTGCCACTTCATTATCGTTATCATCACAACTTGACTGCCGCTGCTTTTGACTTTTTTGCTTTTCGGAGGGGGGAAAACTTTTCCGGAATGGAAATGGTGGGATGGGGGGGAAAGGAAAAGCAAGTGCGGGGTGCTTTATTAACGAGAACGCCCACAGCGCCCGTAAAGTGCTTCATATTACGCCACTAATTGCATAATTTCGTTGCCATTTTTATTATAGTCGCAGTGCGATGCTCTCTTTGATGTCAAGAGTGCGGTGCTCGCTGTTCAGGGAGGCGTGGCAGGTCCAGTAACAGCCTCCCGTCATGCCATATATCCTTTACACAGGGAAAAAATAAACAGGCTTAAGGGAATATATATAATATTTATATATAATATTTTTTCGGAGTCTTGGGAACTTTAAACAAAAAAATGTTGGTGAAATTTTGGCTTTTCAGAGTAGCTTCATTATTTAAATCAGTAATTGTTGTAAATTATAGATAATTTATACTAATTGTGCAGTAAAAAAAATCTATATTTTTATATTCACGAAGTTTAATAAATTATTATGAAATACTTGTATTAATTTTTGACCTATTTTACACTTACAATTTAATATTTAAAGATTTATTTGAAATTTACAAAGTTTTTGCAATTCCTAACTGTTATCTTTGTTTAATTTTACTATTATTATAGTTAAAAATAAACCCAATTAATTTTATTTTTAAAATTACCTTTTCCTTTACAAAAAGTTTTCTTAAGAATCAAATCACAAAACAGATTTTCCAGTGCACTTGCTTCCTTTCCACACTTTCCATGCCATTTACGTTCGACAGGGAAAATGGGCAGCGGGAAATGGTTAGTGGGAAATGGGAAATAGAGAAGGCTAAACATGGACAACCGAGAAGGAGAGAAGAGACCATAAGAGTGGAGGGGAAAGAGAAAGCGAGAAAATAGAGAAGGAGATGGCGAACGACAACGAGAACTGTCGCCCACAATTGCCATTAGATTATTATAAAACGGGACTATTTATTGCATAACATGTACATAGAAAAGAATGTAATGTCTCTGAATTGTCAGCGCTTCCCGAATCGCTTCAATGGAAGTGAAAGCGTTCTAGAGATGGGAGAAAATAATATCGATACATATTTCAGAGGGAAATTATTACAAATATATTAATGAATATATTTTATTTAGATGCAATTAATACTATTAAACATATATGTTTACGAATATATTATTGGATATTTTTTTGACTAATTTTTGATATTCGAAAGCATCTAAAATATAAAAAAATATGATTTACTTAGTTGAAATAATATTTTAATCAAGGTTTTAATATTGCAAATTAATAATTTCTTTTCATTTAATAAAGGATTTGAAATTTGTTGACAAATATTAATTTGAAAATATTTATAAATTTTATTTAAAGGTTTTTGATGATTTTCTGCATTAGATTTTGATTATTTTTAATCTCTTTTTTAACCTCTTTTTTAATTTTAATCAATTTATTATTTATTATAAATTATTTGCTCCGCAAATAAGCAAAAACAGGGATAGTTTTCCCTTCAAACTTTGCCTTTTTAACTTTTAGAATTGAAAATATGAAACGAAAATAAATTTAAAAAATTAAAATAAATAAAAAATATAAATAAAATTAAATGAAATAGTAACTCCCCATCTCCAGAAGCGATATTTAGTCGCAGCAACGACTTAAACAAGCATCAAATGGTTTCTGCGAGCACTGGCTGGTGATTTCGTAACACATTCCCAGGGCATGGGGTTGGGTACAAGGTGGGAAGGGGGTTGGGCATAAGGTGGGAAGGGGGTTTGGAATGGGTTGGCAGAGAATGAGAATTGTACCAGTCCCGGCCGATTGAGCAGCACTTTGCCTGACTTGTATATTTTATAGTCATCTAATAACAATACCCAATGCAATTGCAAGGACCTGGGACACATGGATGCCCGGGATACCTGGGATGCCTGGGACACCTGGCTTATGATCAGGTTACCAAACCGCGTGACACAGTCTCCCTCCCAACATTCAGATTTAATGGGTGCCAAGTGCCCAGTATTATGTTCAAATTGGTATTGTGTGCGACCAGAATTTAGCGGCTTTCTTTAATTTCGCTTCGTTTGTGGCTGGAAATTGTGTTATATTCATGGCTGTAGTGGCTTTTACCACATGTTATCCGCTTGCAACAGTATTTTATATACAAATATATAAAGATATATATATGTATGTGTATATAATTCAACAAAATGCCGCAAGAGTGCGTTGCACGCATATGCAGAGATTACGATTACGTATTCAGGAATGCACGGAGTTTAAAAAGTCGCAATCCCATAAGCCACAATGGCCACGTCTCACCCGGCTTGACATTTATTATCTGGCCCTGCTGCTGCATCTTCTCCACTCGGCTGCACTTGCCACATACCCTGTAGACCCCATGGGGTCTCATAGTTCCTCAAATAACCCAAATAACTGATTTAAGTATTCATTAAATATTTGATTTTGAATTTAAATCTTTTATCTAGGAGTAAAGATACATTTTGCAGGTCTAAAGCTACAGATACTTTGCCTTTCAAAGGGTATTCCCAGCTTCGATTTAAGGGAAACTCCCTGGAAACACATGAGTCAGTGAGTCAGTGAGTGAGTGAGTGAGTGAGTGACTGTGGGATGTGGCAGAAGGGATGAGGACCGGAGCTGGAGCTGGCGCTGGAGCCTGAAGCCTGGAGCCGGAGCTCGTTTGCGGTTGGCGGTCGCCGGACGGAGGCATTTGCATGCCCGGCTGGCTTGGCCATTCCCTACGTGGGGAGAGCTTGTGGATCCTGCTGGGGTAGGCTCCGGGATGGGCGGACCACGGATGCCGGATAACCGAACTGTGGAATTGGCCTTTTGATTTCGTTAGCAAGTTTCGGGACAAAACTCGCTTATTACCAAGTCCGCACACGTTTCTCGCAAATGTGCATTTTTCGCTAAATGTTTTGTAAATGTTTCCGCTCTTAACTTTATAATTAGTTGATGCTGCCACCAAGGCCAGCGGAAGAGAGCGGATTGGAGGGGAAGAAAGTGGCAAGCCTAGGGGCCAGCGGAAATTATGCAAGTCAAGAGAGGTTGGCAAAGTGTCCCGGAAAAACTGCACGCGAAATGCTTTGTCATAGTCAATGAAACGGAGACTAAAACAAATAACTCTCTTCGTTATTTTATATTCATTATGAAGGTGAAAAAAAATTTGATATGCCTTAGCTGCACTATAACAAATAAATATATATAGGTAAATACATAATAATTAGATGAATACTCAAAAAAGAATTAATTATAAACCAAAAATGTAACTATCGAATAAACCCTTTTGTGAAAACCAATTTGTGAGAAATTAAATATGAAATGTTTTTAAAAATATTTTATAACTCAATAATAGTTTCCAAAAAACTTGCACCATTTATACAAATATTTAATTACCAAATTTTAAATAATTTCTGAAAGGAAAAACGGGCCAAAGTGGGAAAAAATAAGATCTACAGCGAACCCTTGAGTTAATAATTATTTATGAGTAATAAAATTGCTTTATAAAATATTTAATAAATAAATAAAAGTTCCCAAAAATATATATTGTTTGAATTGTTTAAAGAAATACTTTTACTGAAATATATTTGTTTAAACTAGTCAAGATTAAAAACTACTGCTCTGGCTTGGGCTCTAAATTTAAAATAGCATCTCAACTGCCTCTTAAAGATGATGCAGATACAAAGATACAGCTTAAGATACAGCTCCATCTACACAGTTTAAGATACAGATACAGCCACCTCCCCGCTCTCCCCAGAGGAAGATGGAGCTGGCAGCCACGAAGCTGTTTAATTAGATTTTCCGCTGCGAGATGTGAGCCGCGTGATTGAGTCACCACACACACACAGCCTGAGAGGGAAATCCTTGGGGAAAATCTATTGGGGGAAAAGCCCTGCCATGGAGCGTGCTGGGTCTGCATTTTCGGGTCGTCGAATTGAAGTTTTAATTAAAAGGCAACTACTTTTTTTGGCAATCAAATGCATTTGCAGCACCTGCTGTCCTTAGAATTTCCTTCGACTTATTAAAAACTGTCAGCATTATGTTAATTAGTCCTCAAAGCGGGCCGGGGCAAAGCAGCTGGGGAAAATGTGTGGGAAAATGCTCCAGCAAATCAATCAAGCTCCACAAGAGCAAGAGAGACAAACACCAAAAGTGTCAACAAATTAACAACAAAAGAAAAGGAAAAGAAAAAACAAAAACAAAACAAAAAGTGACCACGATTTTCCCACGTCCTGATTAGCGTAATGGGAGGCGGATGTGGCCTTCGCCTCGACTTGCCTAATTTTAATGCAAATTCCAAGCTGGCAGCAGAAATTTGATCAAATTTCGGCTCTTCGCCAGGGATTCGGCTTTTCCAGGTGTCGCTCTATTTGTGTGTGTGTCTGTGTGTGTTGGTCCCTTTTGGTGCCAGGCCAATTTGAATTTAAATGGAATATAGTAAGCAAAGTCAAGGATTCACTGAAATTTGAAAATTACTTCCCTTTCTTTAATAAGCTGGTTCACATTAGGATATTTTGTGGTAAGCCTTCGCATTTTTTAAAGAATATATAAAATTTGAAATATCTTAAATATTAGTATTTCAAAATACAAATATTTTCCCTTGGGGAAACTATAAAAAAAAAGAAAATACTATATCTTCTTTGACCTATAATTAAAATTCTTATTTAAAACAAGAGAGGAAGCGTATTATGTGAAGCCGAAGTTTGTTTACCTTTTGCAATTGGCTTATAAGATCCAATGGTAAATCTTTCTTAAATAAACTTAGAATATTCCCATTTTTTTAATCAATATTTTTGATATTTTATAAGGGTAATTTTTTCAACAAATCCAAATTTAAAAAAACTCATAACTTAGCCAAAAAAGCATTAATTTTAATTCGGAAAGCTGTTCTATGCTAGTTTTTAGTAGGTTAATAAATTTGCATACTCAGTTTAAAACTTAAAAAAATTAAATTTTTTGCCAATTTTTTTTTTTAATTTTAACGATGTAAAAAATTGAAAATTTTTGAAAAATTTAGTTTTTGTCCGGAGATGGTTAGATCGACTCGCCTGTTGATGCTGATCAAGAATATATATGATTTATAGGGTCGGAAATGACTCCTTCACAAATTTTGAAGCTTCTGAATAAAAGTAAAATACCATTTTTTAGTACATTTTTCGATATTTATATATGAGTATTTTTTCGACAAATCAAGATTTAAAAATCTCCTAACTAAGCCAAAAAAGCATTAATTTTGATTCGGAAAGCTGTTCTATGCTAGTTTTTAGTAGGCTAATAAATCTGCATACTACATTTGAAATTTTAAAAATTTTAAATTTTTGACAATTTTTCAAAATTTTAACATTGTAAAAACCTCTAAAAAAATGTGGAAAAATTTGTAAATTTTTTTTTCCGCCTGAGTTGGCTAGATCGACTCGGTTGTTGATGCTGATCAAGAATATATATGATTTATGGGGTCGGAAATGATTTCTTCACTGTGTTAGAAGCTTCTGACTGAAATTGAAATACCCTGGAAATTTATAAATATCTAAAATATTTGTAATACTTTTTCTTAAGTAACCTGCGGTTAAGTATTTTCATTAAATATTCTTAAAGTAAAAATTTTATAGGCAAGGCAAAATATATACTTCTATATACTTTATCCCTTTAAATTAGTTATTATACTATAAATATTTTGATGTATAATAGTCAATAGTGAAATAAATACAAATAAATTATTTATATTTTATGTACTATATAGTAAAATTATAATACCCTGCAAGGGTTTAATAAATTGACTGATATGTATAGCTTTTATGGTAAATTTGAATTTGAATTTTCAATTTATCGATATAAAAACATCGATAGTAAAAGTCATATCCATATATTCCAAATAAGATAGACATACATTTATCGAAACTTTTCAACATCAACCGTTCACGTCAAACTTCATTTCCCAGTTGTCAGAGAGAAAAAAACTAAAGCTTCTGCTTTATCAAATAATTTTCTTTTGAATTTTTGAGAAGATTTTCCCTGGAAAAATGCGTCCACGCTGCAATAAACCGGTTACCATCTTCTCGCCCGGCGGCCGCCTGCTCCAAGTGGAGTACGCCCAGAACGGTGTCCAGAAGGGATCAACGGCGGTGGGCATTCGCTGCTACAACTGCGTGGTGCTGGCCCTGGAGCAGAAGGAACTGATGCCGCAGCAGTTGGAGCATAGCCCGCAACGGATCTTTCCGGTGGACAAAAATGTGATAATGTCCTTTGCCGGCATATCGCCCGATGCCCGTGTCCTGCTGGCCCGCGCCCGGGCCAAGTGCCTGAAGCTGCGGGCCCTAAACGATGAAGATCCTGTGAGCGTTAGGCGCATCACTGAGTGGGTTTTAACCAGTTTATCCTTATAGATCCTTAAGATTAATTGGTAAATTAATGCTTTATAGATATATAGCCAACTTGCAGCTAAAGTATACCCAGGCTCCCGATTGCCGTCCCTTTGGGGTGTCCTGTCTCATCGGTGGCTATGATGCGAACCAAAAGGCTCGCCTATATCAAACCGATCCGTATGGCAATTATAACGAGTATAGTGCCATGGCCATTGGACGCGCGGCACAGACGGCTCAGGCATATCTGGAAAGGATGTATACCACAGACTTTGTGCCCAGCCGCCACAGAGCCATCAAGCTGGCCATTGGTGCCCTGCTCCTGGTGAGTCATCCCGAGCGCCGGGACCTGGAGGTGGTGCTGCTGAAGAGGAACAATCAGTTGGTGAAGCTGGAGCCGGAGGTTGTGGCCGAATATGTGGCTAATATAGATGAGCATATGGAGGAGTAGATGTGTCAGTGGAAATACAGGAAGTACAGGAACGCGATTAGGTAGGTAGTCCTTCGTATTTATTTTTTTAGAGTGTTCTCCTCACTAAGCTCCTTTTAGCGTTCTTGTCACTTCATAAATCTTTCAATTCGTTTAACATTAACATTTAAATACACCAATTGGAAGTACAGGAAACACTGGAAGCACCGGAAGTACAGGAAACGGAAGTAAGGCAGCCTTTTCAATTTATTTATAGAATGCTCTCATCTTACTAAGAACTTTTTAGCTCATTTACAAGTAACATAAGCATTTAAATACAAGAGAACGCAATTGGAAGCACTGGAAGTGCAAGAAGTCTGGAAGCACTGGAAGAACAGGAAGCGGAACTAATAAAAGCGGAAGCAGAGCAGCATTTTATATTGAATTATAAAATACTCTGCTTTGATTAAGCTTTTTGCAGTTAAAAAACCTTTAAATTCATTTATAATTGATAAAATAAAACATACAACTTTAAACACAACAAACTTAAACCCAATTAAAACTATAAATAGAGAGAAAAAAACCACAGGTTCTTTATTTAATCTTGAAGGAAATGAAAGTTGGAACCACTTAAATGACGGCGCCCTGGGGCCACGTATTTAAAAACAAATTAGAAGCTGGCCACTAATAAGTGCCATAACACTAACAGCCACCGCCCACTCAGCACCACCCTCCCCCTACTCCTCCTACTCCTCCTCCTCGTTGACCTGTGACCTCGGGCGGTTACCAAACGAGAGCAAAAGGCGCGCGCTTGAAAAGGAAAAAAGTTCAAGTGTCGAGTGCAAAATAAATTTCTTCCGCTGGAAACATACAAAAAAAAATCAAGGAAAAAATAAGAAAAACAGAGGAAAAGCTGAGGAAAAGCTGAGGAAAAGCTAGGAAAAAACAGAAGCAAAAGCAGCAGCCAAGAAAACACTTTAAGGCGTGACCGTGATGAGGAAACGGAAATGGAACATAAACGGAAATGGCCAATGGCAGACTCGGAGGAATCGAATTCTCAGGCATTTCCCTTTCTGCCAAATCAAAGGTCAAGGGTGGGGCTATAAAACCATGTAAAATATTTAATTTAAATCGTTTTTAATATAAACATTTTGATAATTCTAAAGCAGCTCTAAAGCTGAAGGCTCAATTACCATCAAGTCTTCTCATACGACAGTTTCAAGTGGATAAGCTGCAGGTCATGTGTTTTCGTGTTGTTTTTCTCGAAAAAAGAAAAAGAAAAAAGAAAACCGCAAAAGGAAAATCGAAACTCGGGTACAACACAAGGAGCCGCGACATTATTAGCTCTATATTCCTGACAGACACTTTCAAAGGACTCGCTGTGCCAGTGGAACAGACAAGCGAACGACCTGCACCGCCAACTTTCTGCCAGCAATATTGCAGCAACTGCACAGGCAGCAGCAGCAACACGACCCGTTTTATACACAGAGAAAAATTTAAGACAAATATGAAATTGGGAAAAAAAAGGTATAAAGTATAGGATAAAAAAAAACAAAGACTTTGGTACATAAAGACTAAAAAATATGCTGAATAAAGTTAATAATAATTGAATAAAAATGAAAGAATTAAGAAGAAAGCAATAAAATTAAATCGCTATAAATACCTCGAATAAATAAAATATATTTAGAAATAATAATAATAAAAACCTATATTAAATAAAATTACAGAATAAAGAGAATAAAGATTGAATAAAATACAGATTAAAGAATTAAGAAGAAAGCATTAAAATTAAATCTAATAATAACTTGATACCTTATAAATTTTGAAAAACTCATAACTTAGCCAAAAAAGACTACATTTTAATTCGGAAAGCTTTTCTAAGTCAGTTTTTATTAGTTTAAAAAATCTGCATACTTAATTTAATATTTTAAAGAATTTAAATTTTTATCAATTTTTAAAAATTTTATTGCTATAAAAAATTAGACATAAAATTTTGAAAAAAATTATAAAATTTTTTTTTCTTTAAAATATTGCTAGATCGACTCGCCTGCTGATGCTGATCAAGAATATATATGATTTATAGGGTCGGAAACGATTTCTTCACATTGATTCAAGCTTCTGACTAAATTTATAATACATACATACAATAAAATAATAATATTTAAAAAATAATAATAATAAAAAATAGCGATATATTAAATATTAGGTCTGTTTTTCTAAAGGTAATAATAAAAATAATAATAATAATAATGGTAATATAAAAATAATAATTAAATTAAACATTAAAAAAATTAATAAGAAACTGCTTCTTAAAAAGACACCTGTTGCTTATTTAAGTCTTTCTTATAAAATAAAATTCTAATAAAATTATATATATTTATTTTTTTAATTATTGCTACTACTTAAATCCCAGTGCCGTTGCAACAATATTAGTTGCAGCAACAGCAACATTGACAACACCGTGTTTATATGCAACATTGACAACTTGGCGTGACGCGAAACGAAGTTCGATGTTGCCGCTGTCGCTGATGCTGCCGCTGTTACCATAAGCATAAGCATCACCATTACCGTTACTGCTGCTGCTCCAGCTCCTGCTCCTTATCCAGCTCCTGCTCCTGCACCTGCTCCTGCTCCTGCTCCTGCTCCTGCTCCTGCAGCTCCTGCTCCTTATCCAGCTCCTGCTGCTGCTCCTGCTCCTGCTGCTCCTTCTGCTCCTGCTCCTGCTCCTTGTGGCACTGCTACTCCTGTTTGCGAGCAAGTCATAAAAGTTGTCTGACTCCGGCTTAGCCCAAGGTGGAGGCGGCGTCAAGGAATGCTCCATGTGTGCCATGTGCGGCTCCTGCTCCAGCTCGAAATGAAATGCAAAATGCGAAGCCAACGTCAACGTGCACTGAGAGAATGCAAACCTAAAACCCTCTGCTTTTTCTTATAATTCCCAAGTGGTAGTTAAGAGTTTTTCTAGTAATTCTCAAGTTATAGTTCAGAAAATACAAATTAAATTGTAGCTGCATTCAATTACTAAGCTTCTAAGGCCTAATATTTTCTGCCTAGTTCTGTATATTGCTTATAATTCCCAAGTACTAGTTCAGGGAGTGCAAATATTCCTTCCTTTTTTGCTTATAATTCCCAATTCCTAATTTGGAAAGTGCAATTTCTTGCATTGCATTTCTTTTCGTGCATTTTACGCGGTAGCAGTTTTGCATAGCTCCTAAACCCCGTCGACCTGAGACTCTGTCCTTTGAGCGTGTTGTGTGTGGGTGTGTGCCTGGTGTGTGTGCGAGTGTGCGACTATATTACATTTTATGTCAAACGCGTACGCTTTCAATATTGACAGAGAGCGTCCTTGCTGCAGTCGGCGAAGGCGGATGCGAATGCGGATGTGGCCGCGTCACCTGTTCCGGCTCCTGCTCCCTCCTCACCTCGGCCATCAGCAGCATCCTTGTTGCCAGGACTCCATGCTAATGTTAACTTATTTTCGTATATATCTATATATATTTCTTGGCATTCTTTTTTGCTCATTCTTGAGTGCTTGCCGCAAGTGACACCAAAAAAATGTGGCCCAGGTATTTTCAAATAAAGAGAGAACGCAATTTCATTTATCGCTATGATATATTAGCTGAAAACGTCCGCACACAGGACACAGGACACAGGACCCTAGAAGGGTTCACCCAGCGGCTTGATGGTCAGCTGATGCACCTGGACATGCGGCGGTGTGCCCAGGGCGTACATAATACCGGCGGCAATGTCATCCGCCGTTAGCATGGGCAGGCTTTCGTAGCCTGCCGGCAGGATCTCCGTATCGGTGACACCGGGACTGATGCTCTGCCAAAAGGGGAATACCACAACATAATATCACTCGAACCTTAAGTGATAAATTCAGAAGCTACAGCCCAAAACTCACGGTGACCTTAATCTGCGTCTTGAAGCCTCGAAACTCCTGTCGCAGGACCTCCAGCAGGGCCTTTATGCCATGCTTGGTCAGGGGATACATATTGAGGCACTGCAGCTCATCGCCCGGCGGATTGATCAACGTCTCCCCCGTCAGGCTATTGATGAGCACCACATGACCGGCCACCTCGCGCTGCCTCATCGAGCGATAGGCGCGCCGTGTGCAATTGATCGCACCCATCAGATTCACGTTCAGCGTTTGCTGCAGCTGCTCCAGCTCCAGGGTGAGCAGCTGGCCGGGATACAGACAACCGGCATTATTCACCAGGATGTCACAGCCGCCGAGCTGCTCCTCAATCCAATCGAAGGCAGCCGTTATCGAGTCCAAGTCCCCCACATCGCAGTGGATGCAATGGAAACGGGCTTGCAACTCCCCAGGCAGCTGCTCCTTGATGGCCTCCATGCGATCCACACGCCTGGCGAGACCCACAACCACCACGCCGGCATTGATCAGCTGCCGGGCGGTGGCTGCTCCAATCCCAGAGCTGGCCCCAGTGACCACAGCCACACGATCCTGCCAGCGTTCCATCTTCCAGAATTCTTCGAAATATATATATTTCAACTATATATGAGATTCACTTGTGATTTGTGAGTACTTTTCTCGTTCCAAACTATTCTCCGCCGAGTGCTTCTCCCAACTGAGTTGAGCTGGAGCCTCGGTCGGGGCTTTTTATTTATACCCATTCGAACCCAGACCCATCCCAAAACTGGGGTTTATTGATTATTTACAATCGAACCGCTCAAGCGCCGTGTTCACACGTGAAATGAATAATTGAGCGAATCATTCATCACTCAATTCGCGATGTGACGCATTTATATGGACACAATTAAGACGATTTTTAGGCTTATGTTTAGAGTTTAACGGGTCGCAAAAGTTCTATAGAATACACACTAGCCAACCTTCCGCATAATAAATCAGTTTCAAGTCGTAAAAAAAGTATAGATATATATAGTACCAAGTAAGCAAACAAATATACGTCAAAATAAATCATAATAATTTTAAACCTTTTACGAAATAAATCAGTTTAAAGCTATAGAAAATATATATAGAACTAAGTTAGCAAAAATATAATTGAATGCTTAATTTGTAGATAAAAAATATAGAGAGTAAAGTAACAGAAAAATAAATCAGTTGGAAACTTAAGTATATATTTTATATATTAAAAATTCGTTGAAATTAATATATAATATATATAATATTAGATTAAAATCAAAACAAATCATTTTTAAAAGTTATTGCATATTTTATTTTATTAGTTATACTTTATAAACTTAATATTTAGGCAAAAAAAAGAAAAAAATGTGTAGTAAATACATTTTACTACACAAAATATATATTTTTTATATATAAATAGCAAATAGCAAATAATCAAAACAATGATAACCATAAATTTATAGCAGTGCCCTGGACAACTTCACAAATTATTCAGAAACAAAACCTTTCAATATTTAAATGCATTCAGAACGAATGCAGTTTCCCGGAATGCGCCCAGTCCTAGAAGGGCTCCCCCATGGGCTTTATGGTCAGCTCATGCACCTGGACATGCTCGGGCGTGGCCAGGACATACATAATGGCATTGGCCACATCCTCGGCCCTAAGCATGGGCAGCGACTTGTACGCCTGCGGCACTAGCTCCGTGTCCACCAGTCCCGGACTAATGCTCTGGATGAGATCAGATGGTAAAAATAAATTATATATATATATAGAAATTTCTGGTGACTATTTTAACGAGTGTGTGGCCATAAAAACCAATGACATTAAGGTGCACAAATGATCCGATTTAATGGGTTCCCAACTAGCCATATTTGGTACCCACCGTGACCTTAACCTGCGTCTTAAAGTCCCTCATCTCCTGGCGGAACAGCTCGGTGAGTGCGGTCACCGCATGCTTGGTGGCAGGATACATATTCAGCTCCTGCTGACATCCTGGCAGCGGATTGAATATATAGTGTCCCACAATGCTGTTGATGAGCACCACATGACCGGTCACCTGGCGCTCCCGCATCGAGGCGAATGCCCGCTGTGTGCAACCCACCACGCCCATCACATTCGTCTGGAGCACCTGCTGGACGGTGTCCAGGGGCAGGGTCAGCAGCTGGCCACCGGATAGCTTGCCGGCATTGTTCACCAGTATATCGATGCCGCCCAGCTCCGCGATTATCTTCTCAAAGGTGGCATTCACTGCTTCGATATCGGTGACATCGCACTGATGGATGTGGAGCTGCGACTGCTGCTCCTCCGGCAGCTCACGATGCAGCTGCTCCAGGCGATCGAGGCGTCGGGCCAGGGCCACCACTATCACTCCGGCGGAGACCAGGCGACGGGCCAGCTCGGCTCCAATGCCAGAGCTGGCACCAGTCACAACGGCCACGCGATTGTGCCAACGTTCCATGACGACGATTGCCGGTGAAATGAATTTAGAGATCAAAAGAGATCTATCTGCGAGTTTTGATGCTGCTACTCAGATTTTTTACACATCGAAAAATCTCACAAGTTAAATATTTAATTAAAGTTTTCATATAAAATATTATACCCGTTGTTCACAGCACTTTACATATTTTTGTTGGGGGCTTATTAATGCATTTTTTATAGCTGAACACATGCGAAATTATTTTTTAACAACACTTTCACTTCACACTTTTTGCTTTGTAATAGTTCACTTCGCGTTTATCTATAGATTAAAAGATATCAAATAACTAAATGAGAATGAGAATGAGTTGGCCAAAAACCAAATATATTCCATTTCTCTACTTTAAAAAAACGTAATTTATAAGTAGTATTCAATAAAATGAACTAAATTTCCATATAATTTTAAAAAATTACAAATAAAAGTCTTCCCTTTTCGCTGAGTGGACTTACATCTACGGAATCGCATTACGTTTTCTGATTGCATAATCCGCTTCAACCGCAGATGGAAATGATCGGATTGCGGTTGAATGGAAACCACAAATGTTTCATGGGAAATTAGATCATATATGTGTTATATCTATGGATTTTTAATATAGATTTAACATATATTTTAGATAGATTTTAGGTAGATTTTAGATCGATTTTAGAAAGATTTTAAAAAGATTTTAAATAGTATTAAAATTATAAGGAATTTTTATAGATTCGTATAGACTTTAAATTGATGTTTTAATAGATTTTTAACACATTTAATATAGAATTTAAATATATTAGAAATAGATGCACATAGAAATTTATCTAAAATCTATATTAAATATATTTAAAATTCTATATTAAATGTGTTAAAATTCTATTATCGATTGTATATCGATTTTAGATAGAATTTAAATACATGTAAGATAAATTTTATACAGATTTTGTACAGATTTTATATAAATTTCAGCTAGATTTTATATAAATTTTAAATTGATTGTAAATAGAATTTAGCGACATTTCATTTCGATTTTAGATAAAATTTAAATAGATTTTGTATAGATTTTATATAAATTTCAGATCGATTTTGTATACATTTTAAATTCATTGTAGATAGAATTAAGATAGATTTAATATAGATTTTGGAAAGGATTTCAATAGATTTTAGATACAATTTAAATATATTTTATATAGATTTAAGATAAATTTTAGGTGCCTTTTAGATAGATCTTAGAGAAATTTTGTATTGATTTTATTCCAAGTGAAATAACTTATATAACAAAACTAATACGAATTCAAAAGAAAATTCCTCATAGAAAAGAAAAGGGGAGAGGAAAAGCAAACGCTGCGATGGGCATAATCATAAATACATTTTGTTAGCTGATTGGATTATTTATTGGACTATTTATATACCTGCCATGAAGGATATAGTATAGTATTCGATGCCTCGAGTTGTTTGCCCGCCAAGCCTCCTGATTCATGATTCCCCCTACCGATTTTCCCCCCCGATTTTCCGCCCTCCCCCTTTTTCCGATTTCCCCTTGAATAACTAAATCGATGTTGTATATGAAGAGGAGTCCGTAATGAAATATTGACGGCTCGTATTCGCAAGTTTGTCGCAGCTGCAAGCCAGCAACAACAAGAAGCATAAAAACAAAAACAGAAAATGCCGAAGAAAAACAACAAGCTCTCCTCAACGACGACAGCTGCAGAAAAGTTTTCCCTTTGAAATATAAATAAAAATCAATTTGAGGCGCATTTTACAGCACCGAAACTCAAACAGAGGCGGCGGCTTGGCTGGATAAAAAAAATAAAATAAGAGGGGGTTGGCGATTTCTTGGAGGGGTTTCCTGTGATGTGCCACCTACGCAAGCAAATGTCGGCAATAGTTAACAAAATGCCATAGGGGGAAACTTCAGTGCCGACAGGTTCTTATGCAGTCGGAAAAAATGTGATGATTGAAAATTGATTAATGATATTTTTGGATATTTTTTAAAAACTTATTATTAAGCTTATTTTAAATAATATGTGGTGTTGATAAAATATTTAAATCATTTATAGAATTATTGTTTTAAAGATGGCACTTCATGTTAAGTATATAAAGCCTAAACCTCAAGTTAAATAACAATTCTAAAAATAATAATAAAATTAATCGTTTTACTTAAAAATAAAGTATACCTTTGTGTCTTAAATTGTTTAAAGTATATTTAATAATATGTTATTAATTTATAAAGAATTTATTTGCAGTTTTTGCTTGCCTTGAACTAAAATTCCCAAAAGGCTCTAGCTGCAAGTCGATTTATAATATTATTTATTTTTTCAAAAGGTTTATATAACAGCTTATAAATTTTGTATACTGAAAACCAATAGAAAATATAATTTTAAAATGTATGTAAAATATATTAGCCATAATATAACGATTTTTGAAACTTTAAAAAAGGGGCAAAGAAAAAACTTGAAGAATTTCTAAACAGAAATTCGATTAGAAAGGATTTTGTAATGCTTAAATTTTTCTCTCTTGTTCATTTGGATTTATAAATTTATTTATATATTTTAATAGATATAAAAAAAAAACGTAAAAAATATTGTATGCCCATTTTAAAGCAGATATACATACTCCTATTAATTTTTGAATTTTTCAAATAAATCATATATATATTTTTATAGGCCCTGTGATTCCCTGACTGTAGGTCCCTGCGCCTTCCACCGAGGCACACGTGCTATTTGCTCACGTGTTTATGGAAATTGAGCAACGTATTTCAAGTATTTGGAGGAGAGTGCCGTTTATTTGCCGAGACGAGAGACGAAAGGCAGGAAAAATGCGCATGAAAATTTCCACTGATTACGTATTTGCCGAGGAGGAGCTGGGAGCTAGGAGCTGGAAGCTGGGAGCTAGGAGCTAGGAGCTGGGAGATGGAAGCTCCATGCTTGCTTCGAGTGGCAAACAAGGCCAACTCAGCTCAAGTGGGTGCCGTGTGCCGCAAACTTTTCGGCAAACAAGGATCTATTAGTCGCATTAGACTCGCCAGGATGCGCCACGATGCTTCGGGATGTGCTCCCAGAAAAAGGATGCAAAGGCAGAGGCAAAGGCAAAGGCAAAGGCAATGGCAATGGCAAAGGCACATTCACAGGATGCGGAGGTGGATCTCTGGCAGTGGTCAAAGTTCAATGCCAGCATATGTGCATATGCACATGCAAATTGGAAAAGCGTAAAAGAAAACGGGTGGAAAGCGGGTGGAAAATGGAGCCAACAGTGAGCCCTCTAAATTATGCAAACAGTCGTCGTCAGTATGGTATGGGATGGGGGGTGCTGGAGCTGAAGGTCTTGTTCTCTAGGTGTCGAAGGTAATCATCCCCTTCAAACGGTCTACCAACTACCCTTTACCAATCTAGGTTATAAGAATATATATATATATATATAGGTTGTAAAATATTTTAGTTTTAGTAAGTAAATAAATAATTAAAAGGGTCTTAGGTTTACATATTAAATTCTTAAAGGAAACTTGGTATTTATAGTCTTTGATTTTTCTTGGAAAATATTTCATTTCAAGCTTATTAAGATCTTATTGGAATTATAAAATATATATAGAGAGGTTTCAAAATACTTAAGTATTATTTTAGTAAATATATCTTCACTTTATATACACTTAATTCTTACAAAATAAACTAAGTGTTAAAGGCTTTTGGCTTCCTTTGAAAATAATGAAGTTTAAGCTTATAGAAAACTAAATACTGTAAAAAATATTAAAAAGTAAGTAAAGAAATATATAAACTAAAGGTATATATAATTCTTAAAAGATACTTAGTATTTTTGATCTTTCTTTCCCTAATTTAAGCGTCAAAAAATAATACTTTTTCAATTAAAAACCTGCAAACTAATGTAGAGACCAAAGCATATATATTTAATATATACTAAATTTGCTTACATAAAATTAAACTATATTAATTTGCTAATAAAAATATATAAGCCATATTATTTTGTAAATTATATTTTTATTTACAAATTAATATGGCTTATATATATATATATTTATTGGCAAATTAATATCATTTAATTTAACTATATTAATTCAAAATTTAAAAACATACATAAACTTCTCTTATTAGATTTTTCCTTCTAGATTTCTGTGATTATCTTGTATAATATCCTTCCCTTTAGAGGCTCCCCGTTTCGGCTACGAATTTCCCCTGGAAAAATCTATCTTGTAGTTCTTTGTGTTTGGGGTTTTTCTTTTCGTTTTCTGTTTTCTTTTTTTTTCCCAGCTACTTTGATTACGCATCGCATACATTTTGCCGCTTCAACAGAGGCCAGTGGAACAGCTGCTCCTGGCTTCAGATCCTTGAAACGGCTGCTCCTGATGCTCCTTGTTGTGTCTTCTGCTGCTCCTGCTCCTGCTGCTGCCTGCCGCCTCTGGTCATAATTCAAATTTGCAGTTTTCTATGCTAATTCGCCTGATATCGCCATCGCCGGTAAGATGGCGGCGGAATCTCGAATCTCTGGCCACAGAAAGTGTGCCGGAAATTTATGCAGTCCTGGCCATATGTGGTCCGGTTGCCACAATACCTTCCCCCCTTCTTTGTACTGCCCCCGTTGGGAGAGCGGGTTATGCGAAATTCAAATGAGAAATAAGCCATAAGGCAGTCAGTGCTGGCCAGGCTTTTATTGTATTTAAATCTTATTTTGTATATTATATTTTAATTTATAATTAAAATTTATTTGATAGAAATTTGATTTTGCTTATAAAAATGAAGAGTTCCTTGTTGTAAATCATTTGGTTAATACTCAAAGATAAATAAGTAATTAAAGTAACGCTTTCTATTCCTTAAAAAATGTTTAAAAATATTTTTTTGGCTACTATAATTAAGCTAACGCTTATATTTTAGATATTTAATTAATCATTTTTAAGCTTTTAAGGCATTTTAAGCTAACTTAAGTTAACTTGCGTTACTGAATTTAAACTACTTAAGTTAGGATTTATTATAATTTAAAACAAAAGCATTTTCCTTTAGGAAAATATTTTTTTGTGGTTGAAAATCACGTTGTTAGTATTTATAACTATATTTTTTATGTAATTTAAGTTGCCTTAAAATGTGAAAATATTTTCTTAGAACTTAAACCTAACTTGCCTAATTTTAAATGGTTAAATACCTCCATTTATCGTGCTACCTAGTACTGAATTTTATATATATTCTATATTTGATTTGTTTTTCTCTCTATATATAGGGGGATTTTCCCCTATTTTCCCATCACTGATTCACACTACTCAAAGGACCAAGCAGGACCAGCAGGCGACAAGTGAAATGTGCAGGAACACGCGACATTTGCGATTTGCATTTGGCCCTATGACCCTCGAAGGCGTCGCCAGCTGTTTTCATTATGCCAATTTGTCTTGGCCCCCGCTCCTTGGGGCTCCTCCCAGCTCCCTGCTCCCAGCTCCCTGCTCCCCAGCTCCCTGCTCCCTGCTCCCTGCTCCTCAGCTCCCAGCTCCCTACTTCCTGATCTCTCCCCAAAGTCTCCTGAATCCTGGAATCCGCATAATTATGTAAGCAGCTGCTGGCTGGGGTTGGCCACGTTGCCCTGCTGCCGGCCATTTGGATGGTTTATGCGTTTGCTTTTATGGCCAAAAGTCCTCGGCTCGGGCCAGGTGAGTGTATGAGTGTGTGTGTGTGTGTTATGACCGCCAATAAACTGGCCAAAATAACCGCACAAATCGCTGCCTGCAACAATGTCCTACAGGATGCTAACTGCAGGCAGGCTTTCAGCCTTCAGCCGTCAGCCTTCAGCCTTCGTCATGATTGATTCGATTTTAATGCATATCGAAATTTATTCTTATCTTCGTATTTCTTGATTTTGATTTTTATTTTGATTTTTATTTTCGTTTTGATTTTGATTTTATTTATTTCCCCCTTTGGCTCGGCTCAGAGGACAGTAATTAGTTGTAGTCGCTGGCTGCCAACTGGGCTGAGCCGGATATCCGTTACTTGTCTTGGCCAGGTTCGGTCTCAGTTTCGGTTTCAGTTTATGACGGCTCCTTCCGCCACCAGCAAATTGGCCAGCAGCCAGGATTCCGTCCAAAATGCGATTACAAATGCGGTAAATGGCGCGATTTGTTTGGCTCCGCGGAGTTTCGCTTCTAATCTTTTATTTTTTTTAAGCAGCTTAAACTCGGCCGAATGAATTATGTGTGTTTAAATTAAATGTTAACTTTGAGGAGGTAATTATTTTAAAAAACTTAACATGTGGGATGAGAAATATTTCGGGAAGAATATGCATAAGTGAACATAAATTAATAGCCGAAGAAAAATAAACTAGAGGGAAAAAATGAACACGTGAAAACAGGGAAAAAATGAACACCTAAAGGAATGGGAACAGAAAAAAAAACAAAAACGAACCACGGAACATGTTAAGAAAAAATTAATAAAATACCAACAATAGGTAATATTAATAACTGAACAAAAATTTTAAATAGATACAAAATTAACATGAGAATTTAAGTGATCAAGAGACCACAATGTAACAAGTGAAAAGAAGAGAAAGAGGAATATAATAAACAACTAAATAAATAGGAGCAAGAAAGCAAAAATAAATCATGGATAAAACAATAAGAAAGCGATATAAAAATCCCCAAAAAGGTGATCAAGAGAAAGCATCTAAAAATCTAATCAAAGGAAAGGAGAAGGGAGAAAAGCTGAGAAACTAAATGAACAAAATGAACAACTGAAGAAAATGGACTAAGAGAGCCAAAATGAACCACAGTTCAAAAAATGAGAAAGCGATATGAAAAACCTTAAAAAAGACACTAAAAGTAAATAAAAACCTCAAAAAAGAAACTAAAAGTAAACAAAAATAAGCTTACAATAAAACATTCTCAAGAAGCATAAGAAAAAATTAACAAAATTAACAAGAAAACAAAATGAACAACTAAGTATGAGGCAACAAGTAAAAAATAGGCCACAGAGCAAAAGTGAGCAAGAGAGCAAAAGTGAGCAACACAACACACTACCTGTAATCTTTATCCCCGTTTTTCGAGTAACACTTAAGACAATTGCCAGGACCTCTTGTTCCTTTAAATACATATATATATGAAAAGGAGGCGAAAGCAAGGGCACTGCCCAGGGGCAAGTTCTCGGGGTGATTTTGAGAAGGAGCGAAAACAGCCGAGAGACAGGGAAATCTCATTTGGCGCTTCCTTGGCAGATGCCAGTCAATCGTTTCAATATTATTCAATAACACGCCTCCAGCCCTTTTCCCCGACTGGCCTTTCCTTTCCTTTCCCTGCCGTGGCCAGATGTCAGAGGCGTCTCATATTCGTAAACAAGTTGATTTCGCTCGGCAGCTTGTGTGTGTGTGTGTCCCCATGTCATTTATTTCAGCTCATTTATTGATTCATATATATTTTTGCGGCTGGCAGGACCAGAAGGAGACACGTGTTCGCCGCCAGATATATGCCAGGATCTGGCAGATATAACAAAAGGAGCCGAGACGTGCAGGACTAAAAGCCAGAGACCAAGTGGCCATTTGCTTTGACTTTTACAGGCAAAAAGATTATAGATACAATATATATAACTTCAAAATATATATATTGTTATCAATACTAAGTAGAATATTTATATTTTTTAAATCATAAATATTCTTGTTGATTTGCTGTGTATTATTATATTTTAAAGGCAGTTTAGGGAAACCTATTGTACTCTAAAATTACGGTCCTTGAAGGTCTTTCAAGACTTTCCTTTAGCGGGAAATGTCTTTAAAAATTTATATTAAAATCTATAATTTTGTAATTCATAAATTAAGCAATTGGTAATATTTTTAGTACCCCAAATTTATAAATTTTCCTTTCCTGTTTGATTTTTAAGTATTTTTATATATTTTTTAATGGAGTTTAAGGAAACCTATTGTATTCTAAAGTCTTTGGAGATTTTTAAAGACTTTCCTTTAATAGGAAAAGTGTTTAAAAATTTATATTAAAATCTATAATTTTATAGATAATAAATTAAGGAATTTTTAATATTTTTAATACCCCAAATTAATACATTTTTCTTTCCTGTTTGATTTTTATGTATTTTTATATATATTTTTAACGCACTTTAAGGGAACCTTTTCTTTCAATCAGAAAAACCTTTGAAAATGTATATTAATTCCTATAAATATTGTAGTTTTCTTAAACACCCAAATTAATACCTTTTTTCTTTCAGTGCCTCCTGCAGTTATCAATTTGCTGACAGCGTATTTTCATCACGTGTCCAAGCTGGAATCCAGCGAGTCGGAAGTAAACTCATTAGGCCCAGCCAGGTGCCGCAAAATTGGAGAAAGTATGTCCAAAATTAAATGGTAAATTCCCGCCTCTATATATTTCATATATATAAATATATATATAGAGAGAGAGCTAGCTACATGTGTAGCCCGGAAATGGCAGATTTATTTGACTCAAAAAAAAAGAAAACCAGTCACGTCACGGGATTTCGAGGACTGGCCGCAAAAGTTGAACATAATATTTTATGAGGACTTCATGGCCAAATCTCCGCCAGAGTCACATGTGTCTGTGAGTGTGTGTATGCACTGATTGCAGCAGCATCCGGAATCCGAGCATCCCCCATGATAAATGGCCGCAACATGCAGCCAAAAATCTGATGCTGCAGTTGCACCACTGCCAGACGAAGGTCTCTGGGCATGATGTATCAAATTATGAAGAAATAATAATAAAATGTTGCACAAAAGACATGCCCACAACTGTTGGTGATAAATGAAGCCAAGGGCAAGTCCCCCCTTTTGGGGTCATGGATGCAGCAAGCTTAAGATTTCCAAATATAACTGCCTTTCTATTGTTTTCAACAGGCGAGTCGATTAAGCCAACTTCGAGGAAAAAATAATTTTTTTAAATTTTTTTTTTAAATTTTAATTTTTTAGAATTTTTAATTGAGTATGCAGATTTATTAACCGATTAAAAACTAACACAGGGCCGCTTTCCGATTTAAAATTAGTCATTTTTTTACTGAGTTATGACATTTTTAAATTTGGATTTTTCGAAAAAGTGTTAAAAAAAATATATAAATAAATATTGACTAAAATAATGGTATTATAATTTCAGTTAGAAGCTCGTAACACAGCGAAGGAGTCATTTCCGACCCCATAAATCATATATATTCTTGATCAGCATCAACAGGCAAGTCGATTAAGCCAATTCTGGCAGAAAAAAAATTTTCGAAATTTTTTCAGATTTTTTTAAGGTGTTCCATCGTTAAAATTTTGAAAAATTTATAAAATTTTTAATTTTTAAACATTTTTAATTGAGTATGCAGATTTATTAACCTAATAAAAACTAACACAGGACCGCTTTCCGATTTAAAATTAGTCATTTTGTGACTGAGTTATGAGATTTTTAAATTTGGATTTTTCGAAAAAGTGTCATATAAATATATAAATAAATATTGACTAAAATAATGGTAATATAATTTCAGTCAAAAGCTTGTAACGCTGTGAAGGAGACGTTTCCGACCCCATAAAGCATATACACTACTGGCCAAAATAATAAGTACACCCGTGTACGGTTTCTTTAACTTCTCGTAAAACTTCTTTAATGATCATAAAGAAAAACTAAAATTTACTTATAGCTTTGTTATATATATTAGATTATAAAAATAGTTAACATAGGCAATTTTCAATTCATTTATAAAGTTTGTGGTTGATTATATCTAAAAAACATAAAAAAGGGTTGGTCAAAATAATAAGTACACCAATTCTACAAACTCAAAAACTCAAAACTTAACAACAATTTTTCAAAATTTTCTTGATTTCCCTAATCTATAACTAGTATCCAGTATAGCCACCCTTATTTTGTAAAACTTTGGCGATTCGTTTTGGCATACTAGCAATAAGCTTGCGACAAGTCTCCACTGGAATGTCATACCAAGTTTTTTGGACATATGTCCACAATTCTTCGACATTTCGAAAAGTATTTGTGCCGATACGACGTTTTAAGTGTTCCCATAGGTTCTCGATCGGATTTAAGTCCGGAGACTGGCTTGGCCAACTCATAAGATTTACTTTGTTTTCGGTAAACCAAGCCTTGATCAGCTTTGAGGTGTGTTTTGGGTCGTTGTCTTGTTGAAAGACCCATCTCAAAGGCATGTTTTCCTCAGAATATGGTAGCATAACGTCAGCAAGTATACTTTTATACCCAAATCGGGTCATAATATCAGTTATGCGATGTATCGGACCAACGCCATGCCAAGAAAAACAGCCCCAAACCATTATGCATCCGCCTCCCTGCTTAACGGTCTTCTTTGTGTACCGGGGGTCGAATTCTTTACCTTTTGGGCGTCGTACATAACGTCTAGAGTCGTTACCAAAAAGGTTTATTTTTGATTCGTCGCTCCATAACACATTGTTCCACTTTTTAAAAACCTTCTGGTCCAGAGCATGCCAAATGATTTTGTGCAAACTTTCGCCTCATCTGTAAATTTTTTTTCCGAAGTAAAGGAACTTTTCTGGCTATATGTCCTGTTAGGCCGGCTTTTTTAAGTCTACGCCGAACCGTTCGAGATGATATTTCATTGCCGATTTCAGCGGCAATGGACTTTGAAGACATAAAGGGATCCTTTTTTGCCAGACTGACGATGCGGGTGTCCGTCGTTTGGGAAGATTTCTTCTTCCTTCCTCGTTTTTCGGTAGGATCTTTCGATTTTAAGGCATTCTGAACGAAACCCACCGAGCGTTCAAGGCTTGTCGCAATTTCTCGTAGACTTTTTCCTTCTTGTTGAAGATTCAAGGCAATCTTCTTTTCTTCCGGTGTACAATGCTTTTTTCGGCCCATCTAAAGAATTTTTTGTAACCCGAATATACTTAAAAAGTAAGAAATCATTAAAAATCAACATACCGTAGTCCAATTCTAAACTTAATCCTTTCAAATTTGTGAATAATGGAAGTGTACTTATTATTTTGACCAGACCAAAAACGACCATCCACAACAAATTTAGGCTTAGCACTGGATAAATGAGGTTCCCCGTTTTCATTTTTGATTTAAATGTTTTAAAACACTATAACCTTTCAAAATATAATCAACTAGCAGCCCTGCATTCGATAGCTTTCGAGCTATGTCTCAAGAAATGATACTTATAACTATGTACTTATTATTTTGGCCAGTAGTGTATATTCGTGATCAGCATCAACAGGCGAGTCGATTAAGCCAACTTCGAAGGAAAAATAATTTTTCGAAATTTTTTCAAAATTTTTTACATCCTTAACTTGTGAAAAATTGATAAAATTTTTAATTTTTCAAAATTTTTAAATGAGTATGCAGATTTATTAACCTAATAAAAACTAGCACAGGACCGCTTTCCGATTTAAAATTAATGATTTTTTGGCTTAGTTATGAGTTTTTAAAACTCGATTATTTTCATATAAAAATTCTATAATTATAATTTAAATAATTCGAATATTTTAGGCTTAGTTATGATCGATTTCCGATCCTATAATGCAATAGCAAGCTGCTAGGATATATAAACTTTGGCTAAAGGGTTTCCTTTGACTAAATAAATGAGGGAATTTATTTATAATATATATTATATTATATGTATATATATATATATATGGTATAATAATTCAATGTTAATCAATTGCAGCTATATGTTAAAATCGTATAAAATAAATATATACCTTAAAATATAATACCCTTCCCCCAAGTAAATAGTAATATACAGTAAAATAAGTCTGAAAGCATGTAGATAATTATATTACTTGAGCTTCATTAAGTTTCGTTTGAATTAAGTTCTTGTCCCGTTAATTTACGCCCGCAAATCGCCAAGCAAAAAAGGTAAACAAAGGCTGCAGCTTTCGCGCTGTCCAAATGACCATTACAAGAGAAGGTCATACTCTTTAAGCTCCCTCGCTCTCTCTCTCTCTTAGGTTCTAAGTGCAAGGGCGAGAGCAAGCACCGCCTGTAACGGCACTTTCTAAGCTGCACAAAATACGCCCGCGTCGCAAAAGAATGTGGGGGATAAAAGGAAATGAGAAAACAGTATGACTCACTCACCCCTTTACACAGGTTTTCGCTGCAGATCTCGTCGGCGAATTAGAGGAAGTAAGGCATAAGCAATAAAAGTCAGAGCAGCCAACAGCCTTCTAATGTTCTCGCACACACATTTTTCGCATTTTCCCTATAACACATATCACCATTTCTCATTCTTACCATTACATCATTTCACCACGAAAAAAAAACAACAAAAAATGGCACTGATCCGGGCTGTGTGAAAAAAAAAAAAACAAAAATGAGACACTTGCGCCGGCTTTTCTTTTTGGGGCTGTTTCAGGCCTTGCCCCCATTTCACACACACTTTTCACTACACTTCACTAACACCTTAGCCACTTGGCACTGTTTTTCCGGCGTACATTTGCCGCTTTTCACTTTTTTAACAAGATCACCTTGCGCAGCAAACTTTTCACTTGCGTGGTTTTCTTTTTAATGTCCGTTTCGCACGGTTGCCTTGGCGTGACTTACCACGGCAACCGGGAGAGGTCGCTTTGCGACAATGCAAGATCGTGGGTGAGAGAGGCTGTGCAAGAGAGGCTGGGCAAGAGAGGCATGGCAAGAGAGGCTTGGAAAGAGGGGCTGGGAAAGAGGGGCTGGACGTAAGAGAGAGAGACTGACCACCTGCAATGCTGATAAGACGATCCAATTTGAACGCTAGCTTTTATCTTGTTATTCTAATTGGGAAAACTAATAAAATAATTATAAAAGAAACTAACTTGGGTTCAAACAAATATTAAGCATTTTTATGATGCCCTTGCTGGGTTTTATAATTTTAATATAATTAATTTTATAGAAATTTCAGTAAGGGAGCAAATTTCGACTTTTAAAATTATATATATTCTTGATCAGCATCAGCAGACCAGTCAATTTAGGGTACAATCATTTATGGTTTTTCTTGAAGTCCTGTAATACTTGAAAATGAACTTTATAAGCTTGATTTTATTAATTAAAATATCAATATCGTTTTTCTTTGATGTTTCCCTTAAATTATGGTAAATATCATTATTTAATATTATATTATTATACAAATATATATAATTTTTTTATGTAAATATATATTTTATTTTATATTTGTTTATATTTCCCCCTCTTACCTTTTCCCATCATTATCCACATAAATAATTAAAAAAGAAAACACAAATTGCATTGCTTAATATTTGTTGTTTCAATATTTATTTTTCCCATTTTTGACTAGGTAATGTTCCATCATAATGCTTTTGTTTGTTGTTTTTTTTTTGGTTTTGTTTCTCGGTTTTCGGTTCATAATAATTCAATATACTGTATTTAGTTGATCGGTTAATATACCATTTAGCTTTTCCTCTTGACAACGCATCCCGGCTGCAATAAAGCCCCATTTTCCGACACGGATCGGGGCTATATATTGCAGCGGTGGCCGTCAATGTTGTATAATTAATATATATATATATGTATATATATATATATAACATGTGAGAGTGTTTGTTTCGGCTGTCTTCGTTTTTTAATTTTTGTTTTTTTATTGTACATAGAATACATATGTTATAGACGATATATATAATATATGTAGAATTAAACGTAGGTAAATAATGTAACATACAATACATGAATGAGGGCTCTGGGGGGGGGGGATACAATATACATATTCTCTATTATAATTCAATTAGTGAGTAGCTTTTTCTTTGAGTGTCGGAATGGCAATGCTTGGACTAGGGTTTGGTTTAACGTTTATCGATAGAGTTTCTGGGTTATCGAACAGAGGCTGTCAGAGGTGAATATATTCATATTCATATTCATATTTAACACTCAATTAACAAATCTATTATTATGCAATCTTGCTAGTTAACTCAATCAATTAATCAATCAATCAAATACGTGTGGCATACAGTTTATGAATATCATTGTTTTTAGTTTAGCTTCCGTTTAATGTATTTAGTTTTTCTTACTTTTGCCTCAACAAAGATGATTTGCCTATATGTGGTTTTACTTTCTTTCTTTTTTTTGTCGTTTATCGCTTTCTCTTTAAGTTTTTAGTTTGAATATAATTTAAATTTGATTCACAACAATAACATTTGAATATGCTTTTCCATTTCCGCTTCCGCCTTCCATTTTTGCCCGCTGGAGTTCTCTGAAGTTTCATCGTTAAATTTATCGTTAAATCAATGGTATACGTAAAGCTTAAAGTGTATATCTGATGTGGCCATGGATAGTAGCATTTTTTTTCGCTATTTCAAGCGCCTGACCTCCAGTGTAGGGTTAAAGCTGGCAGCTTGCGTTGTCACGATACGTTCATCATTTTCATCATTTCATGTGAAGCTGGGCAGCTCGGTTTCATCCTTCTCTCAGGCTAGGTGTGTGTGTTGTGTGTGCGTGTGTCCTCCAGTGTTGAGCCTTCGTCTTTTTTTTCCGAGTGTAGGAGGAGGGAGCGTTTAACAGGACACTCTTCTTTGCTTCGCTCACTTAAACGTAGTTAAGAACGATGTACGGGTATGTACGTGTATGTATGGCGAAATTGCTTGTCACTTGTGGCTTAATCCCTACCTCAGATCAGATTACATCGGCGTATATAGAGTATATATATATATCGTTTAGTGTTGGTTTAGTGTGTGATTATAACCATTATCCCTAGGCATATGTATGGGTTGACTTTACGTACGATTTCTGGTCTGATATTGATTAACTTTAACGTGATCGTATGGCTACAAGTAACGCAGTTTAGTTCAGTTTAGATTTAGGCTAGTTTAGGTGTTGTGATTAGGTTTTAAATCAGATATATATATGTATGATGTTCTAGCTAACATATCCAGTTAATCCAGTTGACGTTTTGTGTGTGTCGTCCATCAGCTTTCCGCCTCCTTTGGCTTTTTACACAGTGTCCATCATTTAGCCTCTCCATCGATCGATTATCAGTTATCAGTTATCGCTTATCGTTCATCTTTCATCATTTATCGTTCATCATTCATCGTTCATCTCTTCAGCCGCTGCCCTTAACATTATTGTCAACTAATCTTTACCTAACTTTGAAGCGATGAACACGCTGCACAAGCTAGAGGGAAAATCGTGGCAGACGCACATGAAAATATATATATAAATATATATATATATAGGTAGGTAGGTATATATTAGGGGGCCGATATATCTATGCGTATATATAATATGTATATAACAAGAACGATTTTTGTTTTTTTTGTTTTGGGTAAACCATGCACGAGGAATATCTACAGAAAGCCGCTGAGGGTTGCCCTGCCATTCGGTTTTCGCTTTTGGGGATTTGATTTTCCAGTTTCCGGTTTCCGGCTGTCTTTGGCTTAGTTGGAATCCGTATCCGAATCGCTGGGCGGAACTGGAGAGGCGGTCGGCTTTGGGGCCGAGCTGGTCGTCGTCTCCTCGCGAATGGGACGCGTTGCCGCCAGGTACGCGTTCGTGGACTCGCCGTGCGTGGTCTCGATGCCAACCCTTGAAGGAAAAGGTGAAACATTAATTAATTTAAATTAATAAGAGTTTCGAGTTTTCTTGGCATTTTCACCAGAGTTCTGCTTAACTGGAGGTTAATTTGAAATTAATTGTAGTTCTTTTTTTAACTAAAAGTAAACGGGCAAAAATCTATTCACTTATCGTATAAAAAAAATAAAGTTCCTGTTAAACCAGATGTTAAAATCTTTCTGTTAAACTCCTTTTTATAAATTATACTTGTTTACGACAGTAAAATCTATATCTTTTGAAAACTAGTATCAAAATGTTTAACATAAATAATAACTTCCTAAAGTAATTTTTATCATCAAGTTCCGGTTAAACTAAAAGTTAAATTTTTTTTAAAGAAATTCTTTCAGTATAAAAATTATTAAAGGTTTTAAGTTACTTATACTTGACATTTTCAAGTTTTTAAAACAAGTTTAACTCCTTTAAAATACCATTAAATTTGACTCTTTTAAAAATTAAACATTAAAGGTTAATGTAAGCTTTAAAGTGAGAGTTAAAAATATAATTTAATAATAATAAATAGAAAAATATAAAGCTTTACATAAGAATTTAATTTTAAAGATAAAACAAAACAAAACTTAAGTGACAAATATAAAGAAATTAAACATAATTAGACAAACGAGTTTAACTAGAGGTTAAAGCGAAAGTTAGCCTCTCGTATAGGGCCTAGTTAAAGTTCTGATGTTAAGAGCTTTCCATAAACGTTAATCGATAAAGAAATTTAATTAAATACAACTGAATAATTAATCAAATCTTTAAGCTTCGATTAAACTGAACGTTAACGCTTAACTCTGGCTTTAGGAATAAGAAAACCATAAGATCTATCGGAGTTACTCACTTGTACTCGTGCCGTGCCAAATAGCGGACATACTTCTCCGGCGGCTCATCGGCATCCGAATCCTGGACACTCACGGAGCGCACGGTGGTATGCGAGACCTGCGTGGCGGGCATAGTGAACTCCACGAAGGCGTATGGCGCCAATTCGCTGGGAATCTGATCGTACGAGGTGAGGGCCATGCGGCAGACCAGCTGATGGGTGGTGTAGGCACCTGTCGGTGGGGATGCAAGGATGTGGGATTAAATGATGCAACCATAGGGTTATGCTTAAGATCCCCTTCCTCAGCCCGATGTTCTGTTGGTAAAGCTCCCCTTGGAATAATCACTCACCCTGACCCTCTTTGGGCAAGCGAGGACATCGCCAGACAATGGCCCGATGATGATGCTCGTACTTGGCCTGACCGGAGGTCACCTCGATCAGGGACTCCTGCAGCGTGTCCACGGCCCCCAGGATGCGTTCGATGCCCTTGATTTTGCCTGTGCGCCGATGTGCTGACTTGACGGAACCATATCTGCTCCAGGAAAACCCCCACAAAGAGAGAGAGAGTGTGTGGGATTAAGGATCTGTAGGGTTTATAGGCTTCGCCCAAGGATACTCACCTGAAATGCTTCTCCACGCGGAACAGATAGATCCAACATTCGGGTATGGGGAAGCGCACGGAGACATCTTCGCAGGGTATCTGGCCCAGCTTGCGGGAGGTGAAGCCGGGCACTAGGATATCGGCGCGCAGCTCCACCTTGTTGCCGGTGACGCACCAGGTGGCCTTCAGCTGGAGCGGAAGTTCACGATTCTTGGGCGGACGCACGCGGAAGCGCAGCAGTTCAATATAGTTGGCATCAGGCGGTTGGAATCTGTCAAAGATTGGATTGAATTAAAAGTCTATAAAGAAGTCTATAAAGAATGATGAGAGATCCTGGCACTCACTTAATGGTGCGCGTTCGCTCGTACTCCTGCTGATTGACCACGCTGTGAAACTCCACCGCCTCCAGGCGTATCCACTCCTCGGTGGCCACCGGAATAATGTCGTGCCGACCCACCACCTCCTTGCCCTGCCGCCACATATCGTTCACGCCCAGCTCTATGGTCGGCATGCCGGTGAGGAAGGCCAGGAAGAAGAGACGCACACGGGCAATTTGCTTCAGGATCTTGCCCTCACTGTCCTGCTCCACGGTGATCTCGTCCACGGCCGTCACCTGGACCTCCTCCATCTTGTAGGTGAGTGCCCGTTCCCGCAGGGCGGGCAACTTGAAGAGCGCCTCCTCGATGCACACGGAGAACTGTTTCATGTCCTCGTAGGTCATGGAGCCGATCTTGAAGAGCTGCGACGACTGGGGCGCGTGCTCCACCGGCAGGCCCAGTTTCTTGAGATCGCTGCCAAACTCCTTGACCCCCTCGTAGTCGCCAGCGATGGCATATTGTGCGAACTTGGTTAGCTTGTTGGTGATCCTCTCCGCCTTGGTCACCTGGCCGGGCCGGACGCCCGGTCGCTCCTTGTAGAAGATGTACTGCAGCTTCATCGTGAAGATCTTGCCGAACTGATCGTACTGCTGGGCACCGATCTCCGACACCGAGTACGAGGGCTGCAGCGGCAGCTCCTGGAAGGGTTGCTTGTCGCCGGCCTGATTGAGCAACTGCACCACGGGCACATCGTTTTGGACCACCAGGCGCACGAAGATCTTCTTCCAGAACCGTTGGCCGGTGATCTTCTTCTTGTTCGGCTGACGGAGCTGCATCTCCCAGCCGGGACCGATGTAATGCAGGCGGGGGAACTCCTCCAGCGGCTGGGACACATCCTCGTCGTACAGCGGCGTCTGCGGTGTGTCCTGGGAGTCGGTGCGCTTCATGCTCGTCACCGAACCCTCGGCCGGTGGTGCACCTGGCGCTGGGAAACCGCTCACATCCTCGAAGGGATTCACCGTGGCTGAGCCCGGCGGCGATGTGGAGGATGTGGCCGCGATTGTAGTCCTTGCCGGCGGCACCGGCGGCGGCGCCAACTGGGGAGCAACCCCGCCGGGACCCTCGGCCTTGGGGCGTATGACCACACTGAATTCCTTGTCCACCGATTCCACGGAATCGGAGCGGGCAGGCGCCTGCATGGCATAGAAGTCGTCGTCCTCGTTGCCGAAGCCATCGTCC
Organism: Drosophila bunnanda; assembly: GCA_035046265.1. Classification (NCBI taxonomy): domain Eukaryota; kingdom Metazoa; phylum Arthropoda; class Insecta; order Diptera; family Drosophilidae; genus Drosophila; species Drosophila bunnanda. Next base: position 2,626,342 of record JAWNOB010000017.1, read on the forward strand.
GCCGAGGTGCCAGCGTCGCCGAAGGCGCTGGCCGAGATTGGGGCCGAGCCGAAGGCACTGTCGCCCCAAGCTGCAATTTATTTAAATACATTTTTAATTAGAAAAATTAATAATTTAATGAATTTATGGGGAAATAGAGAAAATTGAGAAAATTCATAGGAAATATTGTAAAGGAACATTGAAATTGAGGTAGGAGGAACATATATCGATAAGTTATCTATATTTTTATGCAAAAATCTGTATATAAATCGATAGCCTTGCATTATGTGTAAAATAAATCGATATTTTGTGAGCTATATCGAAGCAATTTACTCGAAAAAGGCAGATACATAAATTACACAAGATTTATTTGCTTAATTTTCAATAGTTTCGATTTGTTCAATAATATTTAAAATATCGAAATGATAAAATTGAAGAAATTTTAAATATGATTAATAATAATAATTAATTTTGACGTTTACCCATTGTAATATGTTTATTCCTATTCAAAACCGTTTAAAAATATTATAAATCCGATAAATCGATATATAAATCGAAGTCTCTACGATATGCAGTATTCTATTTCAAATATTTGTCGATATATTTAAATATTATCGATATTCTTTGATATTTTATAATATTTCCGACATTTTCTACATCTCTTTTCTTTAAAAAATATATGAAATCAAGAATTCTCCCCACTAAACCCAATAATAAAAAAGATGTCCGATAACTCACCATCCCCGCCCGTGGGCGTTATGGCTCCCGATCCGCCAAAGCCATCCAGGATACTGATATTGTCCTTCTTCACCGAATCAAACTTGGCCGAGAAGGCATCGAACTCATCCGCCGGCTGCGGTTCCACGGCAAAGATGTTGCTCGCATAGCTGGCCACCGTTGCCGGTGGCTCCACATCCGCCACGGGCTGCATTTCCGGTTCCGGATCCACCGAGAATATGTTGCCCACAACCGCCGGCACTGGCGCGAAGGCTGGCTCCTCTTCCTCCTCGGGACTGGCAAAGGGATTGGCGGACAGCTGGCCACTGGCCATGGGGAAATCCAGACCAGTGTCCATCTGCTCGGGTTCTGGTTGTGATTCAGCTACCGCTTCCACTTCCGGCTCGATGGCAGCCACTTCCGGCTCAGCTGCAATCACCGGCTCGGGCTCCGGCTCCGGCTCGGGCTCTGGCTCTGGCACCGGTTCCACCTTAACCTCCGGCTCATCCTCATCATCCGAGCGCGGCAGATCCTCCACCGTGGTTATCTCAATGTCCGGCGTGGGCGCCCGCTGCCTGCTGGCCGTTTCCGGCGGCGCTGTCATGTGATTCCCCTGTCGCTCCAGCCCGGTGGCCGCCTGCGGCTGCGATGTGATGTCGTGGGTGCTCTCATCCGGTCGCGTCAGCAGCGAGGTGAAGATCGGCTCGTCCCGCGACCCAGTGCCATCGGGATTCTCCTCGTCTATGGCCTCTGTGGCGGCCGGTTGCGATGTCTCCTCCTCGGACATCTTAACCTCCGGCAGATCGTCATGCAGCAGATCCGGCTTGGGTGCCGGCGGTGCTGCCGGCTGCTCGAACAGACTGAGAATGTCCTCCTTGGTTTTGGGCGGCGGTGGCTTCGCCGGCTTGCTGCTCGTGGTGCCAAACATGTCCAGCAGATCGTCCGCCTCGGCGGCGGCAGCGGGAGCGGGTGCAGCCGCTACAGGATGCGGTGGCGGTGGTCGTTGTGGCGCCGCCTGCTGGCCCGGCGGCGTGGGACGTGGCGGTGCCGGACGCGGCGGCGGCGGACGTGGCGGTTGCTTCACTGGCGATGCCTGTGGCATGGGTGTGGCTGCCTGAATATTGGGCACAGCCGTTGGCACCGCAAACGGATTGTCCAGGGGTGTCACCATGCCGGTGGCATTGCCCATTAGGTCGGCCTCAACGACGCCACCCTGGGCGCTGGAGCCGCTGTCCATGGAGACATCTAGGAGGTCGGCCAGCCCCGAGTCCGGCGTGGGACTGGGCGAGTGCAGATCCCGCATGGAGACGGGACTGGGCGAACGGGTGGCCGGTATGCGACCCAACAGCTCCGAGCTGGTCTCCTCCAGCTGGCTGGAAACCGTACTGATCAGATCCTGGGTGCTCTGGGGCGGCGCCTGTGGACGCGGCGGTGGTGGCGGGTGTGGATGAGCTTGGGCTTGGGCCTGGGACTGAGCAGGATCCTCCTCCCCGGCGGCTGACTTCAGGCTAAGGGCATCGTCCTCTGCCTCGATGGTGGTGCCAAAGAAGCTCATTGCCGGATCGAGATCGTTGAGCGGTGCTGCCTCTGGCTCCGCTTCGGGTTCGGGCTCCTGGTCGAGATCGTCGCCGCCAAAGGCAAAGGGATTCGAGGCTCCGGTTGTGGCCGCAGCGGAGCCAAAGGGATTATCCGTGCCGGAGTCATCGGGTTCTGATTGCATGAGAAAGGGATTGGCAGCCAGGTCGCCGCCATCCAGGTCGTCGTCCATGAGAAAGGGATTGGCCATGATGATGAGGGGTTCTTTCCTGTGTTCCTGTGTTATTTGTTGGAACCTTTCTAGCGTTCGATTAGCTCGCTTTCCAGCAGCTTGATCTCCGTCTCTCCGGGCCCTAGATTCTCCGCTATGGAGGTATCGAAGGGATCAATCTCCTCCGGGGCGGGCAACGCCGGACGTGTGTGCGTCGAGGGTGTGAGCACCTTGTCGCCCAATCCCAGCTCCTGGGCGTCACTCTGGACGTCTAGGACGTCGGTCACCGCCTGCCGTTGCTGCGTCTCCGGCAGCAGTTCGTTCTCCAGCAGCTTCAGTTCCGTCTCGCCCGGCCTTAGATTGGCGGCTATGGAGGTGTCAAACGGATCGATGTCCTCCTCCTCGTCCTCGTTGGAGTCACCACCACCGCTGCGCTTGGTTAGCTTCTTGCGTTCCTGCGCCGGTGTCAGCACCTTGATGTTGATGTTCTCCTCAACGGCCAGCAGCACCTCGGCGGGCACTGGCGTGGGCGGCGCTCGGGGATTGAAGTCCGGATCGGAGAGGCTGTGCCGCAGACTCTGCTCCAAGTCCTTCTCGATGTGCTTCAGCTCGATGTCGCTGAGCTTCGCCTCCGGCACGTACGAGGTGTCAAAGGGGTCTACCTCCTCCGATTCGCGTTCCCGCTCCTCGATGGGCTTACTCGCCGGTGCGTAGTAGGGCGTCAGGGGCTTCTTGTTGGCCCCCGGCTCGTTGCCAACGCCAAGGAGATCTGGTGCCGGTACCAGGAAACCCACACTCTTTGCCTGTATGTTCAAGCTCAGCGAGGATTTGCGGCGAGCGGCGTCGAAGGCACCGTCCTCCGGCTGCGGCAAGTGCTCCTTGGTCACCTGCACCTGCGGTTCGTCCTGACCAGCCCGGGGATCAAAGTCCGGGTCACTTAGCGAATGCTTTAGGCCACCTCCTTCGGTCTCGTTGAGCAGCTCTCGCTCCAGAAAGCGCAGCTCTGTGGCCTTGGGCTGCACCAAGGCGGATACCGCCGAGGTGTCAAAGGGATCAAAGTCCTCCGGCTCCTGGTCAACGCTTAGGGTTGGGGCCAAGGGTGCGGGCACCACCTGGCTGAGATCAGTGGCACTGCCGGCCAATAGATCCCGCGCGGGAGCAGCTAGGCCGCCCGCTGGCTCCTCGGCACGCGGATCGAAGTCGTCGTCCTCCTCGAGGACGGTGGTCTTCTTGATCACCTGCTCGGCGTAGTTGGTATTGAAGGGATCGTCGTCGGGATTTAGCTCCTCGTCGTCGTCGGACACGTAGATGGCGCCGGGCACAATGTGGGGTCCTGTGGCTGGACGCACTGGTGGCGGTGGACGCTTGGGTTTACCTGAAGAGAGAGAAAAACAAGTCAAAGGATAATTAGAAAGGTTTTTACAAGGGAAAGAGGGAGATAGAGAGTTGGAGACTTCCTGCTCCTGCGCCTTACCTGTTTCCGGTTCCGGTTCCGCCTCAAACTCGGCCCAACTGGCCTCGCTGGTTAACTCCGCAGCTGGCAAATGCACCTGACTAACGATGGTCACCTCCTCCTTTTTGGTCAGCGACTCGGCAGCTAATTCAGCAAACTCGTCGTCCTCCTCGTCCTTGAGGGCATCGAATTCGGATAGATCCGGATGTAGTGCTGCTCCTCCTTCGCCTTGGTTCTCCTTATCCTTCTCCTCCGCCTCCTCGTCGTCGTCGTCGTCGTCCTCCTCCCTGGGCTTTGGCTTAATCAAATGCAAATGCAGCGATACACTGAGATCAATGGGGGCCGAGGACTCTGGCAGCTCCTCGTCAAGATCGTCCAGGAGATTGTGCTGCTGCGGCTCGACACCGGCCAGCAGATCCGCCTCCGGATCGGCTAGCTCAACGCTCTCGCTGAGCAGGAGATTCTGGATGCCCTTGCGTAGCTTCCGCTTCGGGTTCGCTAGGGCGACGGCGTGCTCCCGGTCAACGCGTCCGGACAGGACCTCAACGGCCGCCCCAAGACTCACTAGCTTCTTGTTGCCCTTGGAACGATCCGCACCAACAATGACCTTCTCCGCGTAGGCGGTATCGAAGGGATCCGGTCCGTCGTCCTGGGCGAATACGGGTGAATCGGGAACGACGGCTAATTGGAGTTCACCGCTGGTGATGGCCTCGATGTAGTCGGTGGCAAAGATATCATCCGCCTCGTCGTCAATGTGCTCGTCCTCGGACTCGGATAGCTGGACGACGGCCTCGGCTAGCTTGTCGCGCTGCGCTTCGATCTGGGCGAGACGCTGACGTTCGCGCTCGAGGCGCTCCTGGTCGCGGCGGGCGGCCTCCTCCTCCTCCTGCTTCTTCTTTTCGGCGGCAGAGGGCAGGCGCTGGTAGAAGGACTCCTTCTTGATCCGATCGAGCTCGTCCTGGGTCTTGTGTAGGATGCTATCAACGCCGGAGGTTAGTGCCTTGAACTTGGCCCATTCCTCGTCGCCACCGGCGGCGGCAGCGGCGCCAGCACCTTGGCTATGTGAATGAGAGTGATGATGATGAGGCTCCTCCTCTTGTCCAGCGAATCCTGATCCTGAACCGGAGGCTACTGGGTGCGAATGCTGCTGCTCCCGCTGGTGCTGGTGCTCGTTGTGGTGGTCGTGACTGGCTTCGGCTTCTGATGCGGCACCGTCGGATTCGCCGGCGTCCGATTTATTGGCCGCCGCCTCCTGCTTCGCCTTGAGGTCGCGCTTGTACTGCTCGAGCTCCTCCTCGGTGAAGAGCTCCTGATCCTTTTTCGACTTCTTCTTTTTCTTTTTTAGGCCCTTTGGTAGCTTAAGCATTATCTAATTGCGGAGACATCGAGATCGGTCTGCAAATAGTGTTTGGACACGTTGGTCACTTCCTGGTGAGTTTTTTTTTTTTTTTTTTTTGGTAAGTTTTGTGGGCGGGAAATTTTGGAGGCTTGGAGTTTTGGAGTCTACGCAGGATTACGAGTATATATCTATATATTTCTATATCTTTATTTACTTGGTTTTTGGTTTCAATGAAACTGCGGGTGGAGGAGCAGACAAGGGGGATTATGTAAGCCGGCATCGAGTAAACCAAGTAACTGGGTAATGGGTGAATAATGCGTGACTAATAGGTGACTGATGCGTGAATAATGCGTAATGAGTGAGTTATGGGTGACCGATGAGCGGATGAGTAATGCGTAGGTAATAATTATGAGTACTCAATGAATAATCAATGAACAATGAGTGATTGAAGAACTAAGAGACTTAGGGCTAAGCTACCGCCCCACTCACCGCCGCCTTTTCGGTTGTTATTCCGGCAGATTCTGCTTAAATCTAAAGAAAATCTTCGAAAGTTGTGAAAAGTCCGCTTATGGAAAACCCGCTCTCGCTCTCTCCTCTTCCCGTTGTCTCCGTTTCTCTCTTTCCCTCTCTCTATGTGTACCTACACATGAATTTTGGCAAATTCGAGGCAAAGCTTTTCCACCACGCCACAAGGAAAATGGGAAAATGCCACAACAACAACAGTTGAGTCAGTCAAAGCTTACACACACACACACACACACACACGCACATACGCACATGCTAGGCGGAAAAGTGGGGAAAAGTTTCGCTGCCCAAAAAAGTAGGCAACACACTTTTGTGTGGCCTTTTTATCTAAGAGATACTTTTGAAGCATCTTAAGAGATTAAATATTTATGCAACTTTCAAAGACGAACTGAAGTTTTATATTTATAATTTATGTATATTACAAATAGGTTAAAAACAATTTAATTCTGTTGATTATTATTATATTAGTTTGAATAAATTTCAACCTTGAAACTAGAAAAGGAAAGTATTTAAGAAAAACCAAGACTTTTCAGACATTAAAGCTATGCCACAAGTAATACGAATATTATTATTATTATTTTTACTAAATTTATCAAGCATTAAATAAAAGATTTCATATATTTAAATATAAAATATTAAGGGTTTATTCCTTACAGAAGAGATATAATCTTTTACCAAGATAGCGGCAAGAATTTTCCTTGAATTTCCTTAAATTTTCGATTTTTCTTTCACAAAGAAAAGGCTAATTATTTTTTGATCTTGATATTGATATTGTCTTCGATTGATTTCGAGCAGAAAAGAGATGGACAAGCGAAATGGGTTGGGGTTTTCTTCTAGGGTTTCGATTTCCGCTTTGAAAGCAATTTCTTGAAGGCGAACTTGGCAAAAGCAACGGTAAATGTGCTTGACAGATGATTCCATCTTGGACTTGGGGCAAGAAAGAGAGGAGAGAACGAGCTTGACAGAGAGAGAGAGCCAAGAGCACAAATGAGAGCAAATGAGCAAGAAGGACGAATGCGAGCCAAAGTTACTCTCCCGCTTTCTCTCTCCTCTCAAAATGGGGGGCAGTAGTACCTCGCTTCTTCTTTCACCTCTTTCTACTCTCTGCTTTCTCCTCTCCCCATACCTCTTCTCTTCTCCTTCTCCTTCTCCTTCTCCTTCTCCTTCTCCTCTCCCATTCGCCTTGCCCCCTTCCACTGAGCGAATATTATTTGTGTTGTTGCTTTTCTTTTTTTTTTTAAGGGAAAAATCGATGATTTTGAGAGACGCACTTTTCAGGGAAGCGGAAGCGAGACGGCGCCAAAGTGCAAGCGAGAAAGCACCCACGCACGCACACACACACACACTGGCACACTCACGTTTTTATACATATATACAAGGAAATATATATAAATATATATATATATGTAAAAATCTGTATGTAGGGATACAGAGGCCACGAGCAAAAATTGTTATATTTCAGGGCCTCGTTTTCTTTTTTTACTTTCTTTTGTTTTTGTTTAATGTTTCACTGGCAAACTAAAAAAAAATAAGGTTCTTTTGCACTTATGCAACTTACGTCTCACTCTATCGCACTTTTATCTCAACTCGAAAGCGAAAAAGAAATACCGTTTCACTCGACACTTTTCCTTTTTTTTTAACCAAAGATGTACACTTTATGCAATTCCACACAGGAAATCAAGATAAAACATAGATAAAGAGAGAGATAGACAGAGGGAGGAAGAGCGAGAAGAATCAACGTTTAACGGTTATTATTTGCTTAGCGGATTTTCCATACTCGTTACGAATTTCCTGCTGATGGGTTTTTCTTTTCTCGTTTTCGCCTTCGAAGCGGGGGACTCTTATGGCTTTCGGTTTGTTTCGGGGGCTTTACCTCTGATTTGAACTATCGGGAAATCTAGCGCAGAATGAATAAAATGTCATGAAATCCATGGGAAGTGCTTTTCGCCAGCAGCGACGCCGGCAGAGGCAGAGAGACAACGGTACTTCTATATACATATATACATACATATATGGTATATCCTGAAAAAGCTCAGCGGCAGAGCTGCGCATACGAAAGCTCCGCTGCCTTGCCTCCCACAGCTGATTAGTCCAAGTGATTAGTGCCATCCTGTTCCTCCTGCGGGATGCTTTCGAAAGCTTCCCCTGGAAAGGGGGGGGTGGAAGAGAGAGAGCAAGCTACCTACGTCACTGTCGCGTTGCCACAATTTGACACTTGACATTTCTCCGTTACTCTTTGCAGCGCCTGCGCCGCTTGCAGCCCTGGTCGATACCGTTATGCCGCGCAGCCCTGAAAGCTCCGGCGATAAATTGAATTTAGCAATCGAGTCTGTGGTGAATCATTGATGAATTCAGCAATGTTATCGGAAATCGGACCAAATGGAAGATATTAAGTTATTATTTTGTAATATTCTTAATATTATCATTTACGAAAACTTGTTACTCTATAAATTCAATTTCCTTAATCTCAAAAAGCTATTTATTTATAAACATCATTGGTGAATTTATCATCGGATGAATCGGAAATCATATTGAAAAGCTGTGCTTCTAAGCCCTTGCAGAGGTTATTATAATTTAAGTCAGTGAAGGAGTCCTTTCCGACCCTATAAATGATATATATTCTTGATCAGCATCGGCAGCCGAATCGATCTGGCCATCTACGACAAAAAAAAATTGTTTTCAAAAATTTTTCATTTTTTGAAAAAAAAGGAAAGGGGTTACATCATTAAAATTTTCAAAAATTGACAAAAATTTGATTTTTTTTAAACTTTAAATTAAGTATGCAGATTGTTTAACATAATAAAAACTAGCATAGAACAGCTTTCCCAATTAAAATTAATGCTTTTTTGGCTTAGTTATGGGAATTTTAAATTCTGATTTGTCGAAAAAATTCTCATATAAAAATATCGAAAAATGTACTAAAAAATGGTATTATTCTTTTATTCAGAAGCTTGTAACACAGTGAAGGAGTCATTTCCGACCCTATAAATCATATATATTCTTGATCAGCATCGACAGGCGAATCTATCTAGCCCTGTCAAAAGAAAAAAAATATTTTTGTCAAATTTTTCAAAATTTTGTAAGGGGTTACATCGTTAAAATTGTTAAAAATTGCAAAAAATTTTAATTTTTTAAAATATTAAATTGAGTATGTAGATTTATCAACCTTCTTATAACTAATACAGAAAAGCTATCCGAATTGAAATTAGAGCATTTTTGACTTAGTTATGGATTTTTTTCAAACTCAGATTTGTCAAAAAAAATATCAATAAATATCGAGTTAAAGATGGTCTTCTCGAAGAGTCATATATATTCAGATTCGCAGTTTCAGTTTTCAATTTAAAACTTTTAAAAATTGTATAAAATATTTATTGTTTAATTAATTTTTTTAATTTTATGATTAAGTTATTATGATTTGGTGAATCGAAGTATATATGACTTTTGGCAATCATTTTGCTTTTCGGTATTCATATATTTAGATCTAAATCATTTTTGGGGAAAATCAAAATTTCAAAATATCATAACTTGACCAAAAATGTGTTAATTTCAATTCGGAAAGCTTTCCTTAGTTAGTTTATATAAGGTTAAAAAATCTGCTTACTCAATTTAATATTTAAAAAAATTAAAATTTATATCAAATTTTTTTGACAATTTTAACAACAAAATAAATGTAAAAAAGTTTCGAAAATTTTTTTTTGCCCTTAAATAGATAGATCGACTCGCCTGTTGATGCTGATCAAGAATATATATGGTTTATAGGGTCGCAAATGACTTTTTCAGTGCGTGGAAAGCTTTTAACTGAAATTACAATACCCTGCAAGAGATAAGTATCTTACTATTGGTGAATTGGTGAATCATTGTTAAATTTAAGAAATAATTGAAATTCTGAATAATAGTTATACGAAAAATTATATTCTTAAAGAATAAATAATTATTAAATAAAATCTAATCAATTTTATTATGTAAATTAATTATAATTGTTGAATTTATGCTTGAAACCATGTAATTTTGTAGAAGATATTTTCAAAATAAATATTTAGAAAATAAATATTATTGTTGATCAAGAAAATATTGGTTCACAAAATGAACACATAGACAAATGATTTATTTCCTAACTAGTTTAAATGTATAGTTAATACATTGAGCTAACTACCTTGGATTTGATTAAAAATGTGTTAATTGTCTTTAGTTACTTAAATGTTCTTGAATTTCTTAGATTTTACAATGAGGATTAACCCTATCTGGACATTGAGAAATTCGATAAGTAACCGTTAAATTGCCAATAAAATTCGACGTTTTATCTATAAACCCAAAAAGATACCGAAAGATTGTGTGTAGTTTCGCCCCGTTTTGCCTGTGATAGTGATTAAAATCGGTGGGCGGGTAGGTGGCCTGAGTCATGCGTGTCCCCATTAGCGCTATCAAATCGTATAGAAACCTATTCACAAATATATATATATATATATCTTATCTGTGCGCTTATTACAAATACCGAATATTAAGTACCAAGTACCGAAAAGACCGAAGGGGGTGGTGGCTAACGACTTGACAAGTCGGCCCAATGTTTGTTTGTTTGTTTAGGCCAAAAAGAAACCCCATAACCCTGGGCTAGAGGCACACCGATTTCCGCTGCACCTCTCGCTCTGTTTCGACAACTATAAATATATTACTATATATTGCCATCCCGCTCGATGTCATGCGTCCGGTCACCACTTGAGGCGACTCTCCAGGCGACAACTGTTGAACCACCAGGCCTGGATGTCGTTGTACGACTGCGACTTGTGCCTGAAGCCGGGCTCGTGGAGCCGGGCACAGAGGTCGCAGAAGGGCGAGCCACTGGCCAGACGGTAGTGACGCCTCCACCAGAAGTAGCTGGCATATTCCTCGGCATCGCCGCCCACGAAATTCATGTGCAGCGCCAGATCCGACACCGTCTCGAAGCGATTCGCATCGATGTACGAGTGCGGCGGCAGAATGCGGGCATAATCCGCCCCGCCAAAGACCACGGGCACAATGTTCCGACGGAGTGCATCGAACAGCTTCTCGGTCACGTAGTCGTCGCACAGCGAGTTCTCAAAGGCCAGGTAGAACAGGTAGTCCGTGTCCAGCATCTCGTCGCAATGGGGATCACCGCGAGCGCAGCTGGAAATGGTTGAAATCAGAGATTAATTTTGAATTTTTCGTTTTTAATTTACAATTAAATTTGTAATATTAATTGGAAAATATATATGCACATATATATTTATTAAAACTGAACTCAAAAGGAAATTGTTTATATTCATATAAATATATACATTTATAATGGTTTAATATTACTAAGACCTCAAAAATATTTCTATAAGCTATAGGTTTTCATAAAATTCAAATCAACCCAATAAAAAGTTAACTAATTAATACAAATTCTAGTTTAGAAAGCATTTTTAATATTTAAATAAATTTAAAAATAAACTAAAAAGGAAAGTAAGATTTAAATTCTATTTATTTAATAGTAGTTATAATTTTATATAAAAAATTAATATTTTTCTTCAAAACTAAAGATTTTCTGCGATCCTTTAATGAGTTTTAAGCTTTGCATTTGATTAAATAATTCAGCAACTAAATAATTGAGCAACAAAAACTAAATTAAATAACCTGAATATTATTTTAACAAATGAAATATTTAAATGCACAATAGGTTTAATTATATGACAATTATTTAAAAATATTACTGATCAAAGAAAAAGGTTTTACACTATAAAATTACTATAATTATTATTATTATTGTTCAACTATTTATGATTATTTGTATTGTTTGTATTTTTTTCACGTTTCTTTAGTTGATAAGAATTTGTGATTCATAAGTTTGGTGGTGAAATTAACTGGCTTCAAAGATATTAAATAATTAACAAATAAACAAAAACAATAATTGAAGCTATAGAATATAACGTAAATTGATTTCTTTTTAGTAAATTAAAGAGTTTTCCTAAAACCTAACATTATAGGAGTTTACTAATATAAAAAAATTTATAAAATGTATATAAATACTCCATTTACAGTTAATAATTCCTATAAAAAATCGTATATATATATATATATCTCACCTGAGTGTTCCACACTTTCCATAGATATCCACCTGAAAGTACGTCTGCAGCCTCTTGGCCAACGCCTCCCTCTGGGACAGCGTCTCGCAGTGGGAGACAAACCAGGCGGCCATCTTGCCCTTGCCCGCCCACAGATCATGCACCTCCGAGTCGTTGTAGGCCACCGCCGGCGGCTGCCGCCAACTGGGATTCGGATGAGGCGCCACCACGGCGCCCGTTTCGATGTCCACAATCTGGCCATACGGCCACACCACATCCGAATCCAGGCGATAGGTCATGGTGAGATTGTAGAAGCCCCGCTCATCGTCCAACCGATGCTTCGTCTCTCCCGGCGGCTCCATCAGGGCAAAGACATACGCCTGCCCGGGCCTCCTCCTAGCCGGCACCGGCTCCAGCAGGGGGAACATCTCGGCGGCATGGAAGACCACTGCATCGTAGAGCTCCACGGCGGGCAGGAAGTCATGTTGATTGGTCACCACGCACTGGTACACCGGACAGCGGAGCTCATCGCGCAACTCCTGCGGTCCCAGGGTGTCCCAGGAGAGCTTCCAGCGCGGATCCCCAAAGAACTCGCTCCACAGGAGGATGCTACGCGTAGCAGTTGATGATGATGATGCTGCCGATGATCCTGCCGCCTCCAGATGCTTGTGCAGAATCTCATACTGATTGAGCAGCGGTGACTGGACCACACGGTGCAGGATCACCAATGCCACCGCCAGGACGAGGAGGAGCAGCAGCAGCGGGCCGCGCCAGCCGCTGACAACGAACCGAGCCGATCGAACAGCCATCGACATGTGCCAGATAACGAGGAGGGAGCGCATAGCACGGAGCACTTTCCACCGAGCACTCTGTAGGCTACAGTAGAACCTGGCCCAGGTGAACTCAACTGCCCTTAGCTATGGGAAATTAACTAAGCCAGGTTACACGATTTCTATTTTATTATTAACAACTTTTATTTAACTTTTAGTTAAGAGTTGTGACTTGTTGATGGTAGATTAGCCACTGCAGGCAGTCTCCACTGTAGTCATAGTCTCACCTCCACTTAGAGAATAGTGCGAGGGCGATAAGGCAACGGACATTATTGATTGTCCGGCCGATAAGTCCAGGTAACGCACAACGACACCCACACCCACTCCCAGGCTGGGTAAACATTGCTCCAGATTAGCGATATCGTGAAACCCACTCCCACCTGCTCCTGCTCCTGCTCCTCCTCCTACTCCTGTTCCTGCTCCTGCTTCTGCTCCTGGTCCTACTCCTGCTCCTGCTCCTGCTCCTGCTCCTGCTTCCTGCTCCTGTTCCTACTCCCGCTCCTGCTCCTGCTCCTGCTCCTGCTCCTGCTCCCTGCTCCCGCTCCTGCTCACATGGCCAGCGAGTGACTGACATCCAGGCAGCGCCTAAAGATCCTGGTCAGCAGCGTAAATACCACCACAAAGCCATAGACCAGGAAGGTCCTTAGCAAATGCAGCAATTGCTTCATTCTGCGACAGCAAATGAAAACCAAATGAGGGACCCTATACTTTCCGACTTTTCCTTTCCCAACTCGGGCGAAAAAATATTCAAAAAAAATTGCACAGGTATGAGGGGGAAGGAAACTACTTTCCCACCTGTGGAAACCCGCACAGGTGTCCCTCCAACGGCCGTGTAATTGCAATGACTGTAAGCCCCCAAAGCCAGCACACACAGAGCAATCTCTGGTCATTACATTAATGCACTATATAGTCCTGCTCCTCCTCTAGCTCCTGCTCCTGCTGCTCCTCCTCTAGCTCCTCTAGCTCCTGCTCCTCCGATGTCCCGGAATCCAAAAAAATTAATGGCCCATTGTCATGAACCAAGTCGAGCGAACACTCAAATTACAGCGATTTCCCGCGGACTAATATGTTTATATTTACCCATTGGCCCACTTGGGGGACAGCAACAGGAGCCAAAGTGCCAAAGGACCCACAACAACGGCCATCATTAGCCATCGCATCGGTGTGTAATTAGCTTTCAATTATTCCGTCAATCGCAATGGGGAAACAAAAGTGGTTTTTTTAGGGCCCACCAAAAGTCGAGAATTAATCGGCGTTTCGAATAGTGAAAGCACAATTTTCTCACTTGGTCTTTTTTTGGGTCTACACCCTCCAGAGGTTATTATTAATATTTGTTAGTGAAGGATATATAATTTTTTAACATTTTCGCAAATAATTAAACCATTAAGTAACTATTTTAAAATATTATTTTTGGTTTTATCAAAATCGAATGACTAATAACAAAATAATCGTTGAAAAGTACCAACGCTTTTTGTTTGAAAATATTTATAAATATTTGATTTATTTATAAATATTTAAAATTGCAGGGTATTGTAATTTTGTTTATTCATAATTTGGCTACGCATTCAAGAAATCATTTCCGCCCTTATACAGTATATACATATACTTTCCTGATCAGCATCAACTTTTTATGCAACAAAAAATTAAAACCTTAATTTGTAAATTTTAAATTCAATTTGCCTAATTATTAACCTAATAAAAAGTATGACAGAAATGCATTCCGATTTGAAATGAATTCATTTTTGGCTTAGTTATAAATTAATTAGCCAACTTTAAGAGTATCTAAAATTCGGCTGTCCATAATTAGGTTCGTTTCTTGTTTTATTTTAAATAAAATGAGAAAATATCCAAATAAGTAACTTAAAAATAAATCATTTTCAGGGTATTATTATTTTAGTCAGAAGCTTGTAACGATGTAAAGGAGTCATTTCCGACCCTATAAATCATATATATTCTTGATCAGCATCAACAGGCGAGTCGATCTAGTCAACTCAGGGAGAAAAAATTTTTCGAAAATTTTTCAACATTTTTTTTGTTAAAATTTTTGAGAAAAAATATTGAAAAAAATTTAATTTTTTTAAATTTTAAATTGAGTATGCAGATTTATTAACCTCATTAAAACTAACATAGGAAAGCTTTCCGAATTAAAATTAATGCATTTTTGGCTTACTTATGAGATTTTTAATATTTGGTAAGTTGAAAAAATTTGTATATAAAAAGGTCGATATATATCAATTTAAAATAATATTTAATAATATTTTAAGTTTAGTTAATGATCGATTTCCAATCCGATCCCATAATTCAATTGCAAACTGAAAGAGTCTACAAACTTCGGCTTACCGAAGTTAGCTTCCTTTCTTGTTTTTAGTATAACTTTTTTGTAAAGCAATTATTAATTAACACCATTAGTAATTTCTTATGATACCTTATGAAAATTAAGTTAAAAGCAGAAAATATTAAATAAAAGCATATATTTAAAGTTCCTTGCTAAAAATATAATAATAATACTAAAATAGAAATAATAATAATAAAAACAAATACAGCATTAATTAAAAAAATGATTTATGATATAAAAGACCTATAAATAAATTTGTAAATCCTCTCAAATGAAAAATAAAATATATTCTTAAAGGAATGTAACACTTTTGAGACCTCAATGTGTAGCCAGATATATATATATAAATATACGTTGGATAAATATTAATAGAATAAGTAATGTTATAAATATTTAACAAGAAACAATTATAATTATTTTAATATATTATTTCTCCAAAGCCTCAACTTATATTATCAGCTCTTGGCCCTATAACCCGGCTGATTCAGCTCGCAAAAAAAAGCACCGCCCTTCAGCCACTCCCGGGGCTTATCAGAGACGTTAAAAACAAAAACCAGATAAGTGCTAGTACATGATAATTTATTGCTTGGCGCACACAAAGAGCTGAGGAATAAATCGAATGTCCGAAATGGCAAACTCGAAGTTTCGCATAAAAACTACAAACGTGGGTCAATTTTCAGGTGCCGAGAAAAAACGAGAAACAATATCTGAGCAATGTTTTGGTAAACACACACAAAAAAAAAGAAGTACAAACAATGAGGATCAACACAATACAAGGGTCACAACGGCTACAGATACGGTTTAAGGATAAGGTTATTTGATAACAGAAACACACGCGCTATAAGTAGATATAGATATATATATATATATGTATGTACACAGGATGAAGAAAATCGGCTACAGGTCTACTAGTACATAGTGTTATGATTACTATATATCACAATGGGACGGCTAGATGCCGCAGCAGGATCGCTGGCCGGCGGCATCCCCCTGGCCCGGCGTCTCCGAATCCTCCGAGATGCTCACCGCGTCCGTATCACCGCCGGCATTCTGCAAGCGCAACGGACTCGCGTCCGGCTCCCGCTGGCTACGCTGCTCGAGCATAAGGCGCGAGAGCAGCTCGAAGAGCTCCGTCACACCCTCGTTCTCCTTGGCCGACGTCTCAACATATTGGGCGCCCACCGTGCGGGCATATTGCAGCGCCTCGGCATACTCCACGGCGCGCTGCTCCTCCAAATCAGTCTTGTTGCCCACAATGATCAGGGCAATCTCCGTGCCGCGCATCTGGCGGAGTTCGCGCACCCACGACTTGACCTTCTGGAATGAATCCTGGTCGGTGATGTCGTAGACGAGCAGGGCACCGTCACTGCCGCGATAGTAAATGGGTCCCAGGGCATGGAAGCGCTCCTGGCCGGCCGTATCCCAGATATTTAGCTGCGCCCGCCGCCCATCCTCCAGGGAGACCTTGCGCGTGACAAAGGAGGCCTGCAGCGTGCTCAAGTGCTGGGCATTGAACTTGTCCTCCATGTAGCGCAGCACCAGTGACGTCTTGCCCACGCAGCCTGCAATTGGATTATTAGTTTTCCCCCACTGACGCACTTGATGGCCATGGCACGCACCTTCCCCCAGCAGCACCGCCTTGAAGTTGAGCGTCGGTCCGCTCCTGGACCTGCGCGCGCTCATTGTGGGTTGCCAATTGCTTGGTGTCCCGTCCGGATGAGCATTGGTTCTTAGCGGGGACACGGGAAAACGAAAAAGGAAAAACAAGAGGAAAATGCAAATCTTGGGTTTCTTTCACAGTTCCACCGCCAGTGTGGCTGTTGTTCGCGACGAGTGAATGGCACGACAAGACAACTGTTGGGTCACACTAAAATTGTATTTCAATTTTTTGGTGAACTAAAATTGTACGAAAAGTATTCTGGAACTGGATTTGTTGATATATTTCCTTATTATGACAACTGAACTTGTAGACTTGTATATAGTATGAAGTTGTATGTTTAAACAATTCTCGTTTAAAATAATCTCGGTTTTAATGTATTTAGTATTTAAACAAACTTTGAAATAGCTCCTTCAACCGTTACATTTTGGTATTTTTTCGATTAATATCCACATACCAAAACAAACCCCCAATCCCCAAAGCCGGACGGCATTATCTATCGATAACTAAACGGTCACACTGGTGTGTTGTGAACAAAACAGGACGCAGTCATAATAACTCTATTTTTGTCGGTTTTTATCTATTAAAACCCAGCTGACCATGGCCTACGACCTGAAAAAGGAGTCCGACGTGAAGGAGTACGTGGAGAAGCTGGGCATGGAGTATCGCTTCGGGTGCTACATGGAGAAGAAGCCGGAAGGTGAGCGCCGGCGATCGGATTTATAACCTACGATTTCGATTTTTTTTTTTGTTGCGAGGAAATTAGCATGCTAATACTAAATGCTATAATCGTACGATCCACATTGGGATCGATGTATTTGCAGCTTGCCATCTGTTGGGCGACTATCTGGAGGGCATCAAGAAGGACTTTGAGAAGGCCTCCAAGGTGTACAAGTCGACGTGCGACGACTATGGTTACGCAAAGTCCTGCTACAAGTTCGGCAACTACAGCTTCCTGGGCAAGGGCAAGAGCGGCAGCAAGGGTGAGCCCAGGGTGGCGTATCAGTACTACGAGAAGGGTTGCCAACTGAATGATCCGGATGCCTGCCTGCACTCTGGCCTGCTGCTCTTCTCCAGCTCAATGCCCAAGGAGATAGACAGGGATGTGCTGAAGGTGGGTGCAGCTACATAGAGAGATATTCACCTAGAGACAGGCTTACTTCAGAGCAGCAGGAGTAGTCCTAAACTCTCTTGGATATGATTGATCTCACGGAGAGTTTTGTTTATGTAATATAATAATTAATAGCTGTGCCATTCCCCTTAGGGTCTGGAGTTCCTCAACAAAAGCTGCGACATGAACAACGCCACCGCCTGCTTCTACCTCTCTGGCATGCACATTGCCGGCGTGCAAAAGAAGCTAGATCCAGCTAATGTAGGTGCATCTGCAGTAGCGTCCACCGCCAGCAGCACCCCCAGCACTGGTACAGCTCCTCCGTCCACCGCCACCGCTGCTGCCGCCGCCTCCGCCAAGACGCCCCTCAAGGACTCCGACTATGTGGTGCTAAAGGACATGAAGAAGGCCTTCTTGTTCGCCCGAAAGGCCTGCGAGCTACGCAACATGTACGCTTGCGCCAATCTCAGCCAGATGTACGCCCGAGGCGATGGGATCGAGAAGAACGAAAAGGAGGCGGAGAGGTACAAGAAGATGGCCATTGAGATGCACGACGAGGTGAAGAAGCAGCAGGAGACGCTCGGCTTCCAGCAGGGTGTGGGCATGCCCAATTGATTACCGACTCCATACTACTCCTGCAACGTTTCTATTATTCTTTTTCTATTATTGTTTTGTCACCACACCAAACCCTACCTTAACCAGGTCGAACCTTAGTTAATTCGACCCATTAGCTTGTGTTCTTTTTATTTGTGATTTCCGTGTACATAGCCGAAGGGCGTAAGAGCGATAGAATGAGATAAAATTCCTAGTTTTAATTGTTAATATTATTAAAGTAACGAAACTGAAGAAACAAATGAAATGTGAAGAGAAGAGAAGAGAAAAGAGAACCCTTAAAAACAATTCTGTTGATACCTTATATACAAAAGCGAAAGATTAAAACAAACCAGTCCTGCCAAAGGAACTAGACCAAAATAAATCACTCTGTCTTTGCGTGCTTTTCCATTTCCATTTCCCATCCACTTTCACAGCCACAAAAGGCGGCGACAAAAGCCCAGGCAACGATTTATGGAACGCACGCCCAATTATATTCACTCGCGATCGCCATTTGCCATTTTGCCGTGACTATGCGCTACGCGTGTTCAATTTAAAATCTATTTGTACAAACAGATGTGTGTGTAACGTGCAGTTCGCAGCTGTAAGGCCCTGCTAGAAATCTTTACAAGACTATAAAGTAATCTGAATATCAACGGATTAAATCGAAGGTTAAAAAACTCATAAATAAGCCAAAAAAAGCATTAATTTTAGTTTGGAAAGCTGTTCTATGCTATTTTTTATTAGGAAAATAAATCTGCATACTCAATTTAAATTTTTAAAAATTTAAAATTTTGATCAAATTTTTTCAGTTTAACAAAGTAAAAAAAAATTACAAAAAAATTTTGAAATTTTTTGTTTTTTAAAATCATGCTAGATCGACTCGCCTGTTGATGCTGATCAAGAATATATATGATTTGTAGGGTCGGAAATGATTCCTTCATAGCGGTTTAAACTTCTGAATAAAAGTATAATACCATTTTGTAGTACATTTTTCGATATTTTTATATGAGAATTTTTTCGAAAAATCAAGATTTAAAAATCTCATAATTAAGCCAAAAACGCATTAATTTTAATTCGGAAAGCTGTTCTATGCTAGTTTTTAGTAGGTTAATAAATCTGCATACTTAATTTAAAGTTTAAAAAAAATTAAATTTTTGTCAATTTTTGAAAATTTTAATGATGTAACCCCTTTCCTTTTTTTGCAAAAATGCAAAATTTTTGCAAAAATTTTTTTGTTGCCGTAGATGGCTAGATCGATTCGGCTGTCGATGCTGATCAAGAATATATATGGTTTATAGGGTCGGAAATGACTCCTAAATTTAATATTTAAAAAAAATCAATTTTTGGCCAATTTTTGAAAATGTTAATGATGTAACCCCTTTCCTTTTTTTGCAAAAATGCAAAATTTTTGAAAAAATTTTTTTGTTGCCGTAGATGGCTAGATCGATTCGGCTGTCGATGCTGATCAAGAATATATATGGTTTATAGGGTCGGAAATGACTCCTAAATTTAATATTTAAAAAAAATCAATTTTGGACCAATTTTTGAAAATTTTAATGATGTAACCCCTTTGCTTTTTTTGCAAAAATGGAAAATTTTTGAAAGAATTTTATATATAATTTTATATATATGATTTATAGGGTCAGAAATGATTCCTTCATAGCATTATAAGCTTCTGACTATATTTATAATACCCTTGCAAGTACAAAAACATGAAGAAATGTAAAATTAATAATAAAAGTTTTCCCAAGTTTCCTACATTGACGAATCGCACTGTCCCAGTGTGATACCGATCTTCCTATATATATACATATATAAATATATATATATAAATACATACATATGTATATGCATACTAGTAGTGCTTTGGTAATCGTCTCATCTACTGTCTATTTTAATAGATGGACGCTTAATTAAAATCGCTCTTGTCCAATTAGTGACTGTTTAGTTAGATGATAATGCCGCCCTCGGTCCTCCCCTAATCCAACCGTAATCACCCCACCTTGTGTACATATATATATATATATTTGCCTTTCGCTGCTTTTCCATTCATATCTGTCTTATGGAACACATCTCGTTGGCTGGAGATGAAGCAATGTCACGTAAACCGGGAATATGCTTAAACAAATGTGTACATGGGGGGAGTAGTAAATAGTAAATAGTAAATAGTAAACCCTTCTCGTGTGTGGATGATGGGAATATCCGACAAGTTGGGCGAGATAAGGTGGGATAGGGTGATGAGCAATCTTTATTTGCTTAGACAGAGGTGGTTTACATAGCAAATAAATGTATGATCAAGACCCATATAAACCCAATCTTAAGCTTTCTTTGGGATGCTTGAATCTTTCTCATAGATACTACAAGTATTCTTAGACTTTTCTTATTATTTATAGATATATTTAAAGATTTAAAAAATCCTTATATCATTTTAAATTCTAAGAAGTATCAAAAGTATTGCCTACTTTTTACAAACGAGCTACTAAATATGTTCTCCTGATCGTAAAACTTAACCAATTGATCTGAAACTTGGTATAGGACTAGATGTAACATAAATCCACTGACAAGCATTAATATAAACAAATAATATTCGTTTAATCCCAAGATTTATCAACCAATAATGAGGTGTATAGATAAATTCCTATGGGAAAATATGTTATAGGTACTATATAGAGACTTTTCTAGCCGTGTAGCCTGGTTAGGGAGTGGGTCAGGTGCCAAGCCCCGAACTGAAGCGTAGCGATGGCACGAGTCTGCGCTTAACTCTAATTAGTTGATCGGTCTACCATGACTTGACCTTTGCTGCCCGAAAAAAATAAACTCAAAATTAACAAAGAAAGCAAAAAAAAAAAAAGTAAATAAAAAAAAGCTAATAAAAATAAAGAGAAAAACAAAAACAAAAATACAAAATAATAATAATGAAGTAAAAAAGAAAAGCACAAACTGCAAATACACACACGAAAATCAAACCCAGGCGAACAATGCAGCCCACACACACACACACACACACACACGCACACCTCTGAATAGATGCTGGTATTAGCCTACAATCAGTTTAACTATAATACATAGTTGCACATACATAGCACACACACACACACACATACAATATAAAACCAAATCAAGCTCGGCGAATAAAAAAGTAAAATAAAAAAAGAAAAACAACACAAAAAAAAAAGAACAGTGAGAGCTCGGCTTGGACTAAAGCGCTCCAAACACCGATTTAGAATCAGTTTAACGTCAACGTCGGCGGCATCAAGACAATATACACACAACAACACAAGCCACCAAATCCAATCCAAGCCAATCCAAAAAATCAACTCTGAAAAAAGAAACAGAGACAGAGAGAGCGAGCGAAGAGAGAGAGAGAGAGCGGCATAAGTGGCCATCTCATCAAGGAACGAGAACGGAAGCGATAACGAAAGATCGAGATTTATGCCAGCGAGTAGAAGCACGCGAGTGCCGCGAACGAGACGAAAAAAGAAAGACAGCAGCATTCCAGCGGGATCTCTGTCCTAGTGTTTTTGTTGTTGTGCAATAGCCATCAAGTGAAAGTTATCCCAAAAGCGGAAATATCGTTGAACATCAACGATTAATTATCGATATCGTGTGCCTTTAACAAAAAATAACAAAAGAAGAAAGCACTTCAACCGTTCAAAGATCAAATATCTTCAGCGAGATTTGTGAGCTAAATAACTGGAAAATCTCTGACTGTATCTCTATTTGTTTCTTTGATTTCCCTTTCCTTTTGTGAGGTTAAGTTCGGGGGGAGCAGCGATGACCAGGAAAAGTTTTGGTAGGGCTACGAGTTCGAACTTAAACATGTTGCACTCGTTGCATCGAACATCGAGCTTGGTTTGAGTACAATTTCTATTGTTTGTTTCATTTTTGTATCGGTTTTATTTTCTATTTGTTCGTTTTTTGCATTACTTTTTCGTTCTTTTTTACTTTATTTATTCCTTTATTTTATTTTATTTTATTTTTTTTGTTTAAATTACCGGCAAGTGAACGGAAAATCTGATTATAGACATATAATTGATCAACTTAATATAATAAAAGGCAAAGAAACCCTATTCTCAGATGACCTTAAAATGTTTTTGTTATCGGATTAAAATGTGATTACAAATTACTCTTTTATCGCAAAAATCGAATCTTTTTTGCTGTCCATATGACACTAAATGAATTTTAATATTGTTTAATAAAGTGATTTAAAATTAAAACAAAAAGAAAAGATAAACAAGAAGTTTATTGATTTAAAACTATACTTTATTGATTATGCCTACTTTTTATTGAATAAAATCGAATTTTTCTTTTATGAATATGTCCCTAAATCAAATTTAATCAAATGTAATTTTAAATGAAACAAAAAAGAAAACATTAAAAACATTTGGTTTTTTTTATTGCTGGTCATTGCTGCTCTTTTTATCGAACAAATCGAATCATATTTTGTTATCGATATATTTTTAACGTGCAGATTAACGGCAGATTAACAAAAGCCTCTGTCTGAGGTGTGAGCAAAGTGTGTGTCCAGTATCCAGTGTCCGTCCGTCTGTGGGTGTGAGTGTGGGGCTTCAATTGCCTTCCTCGCCAGATTCTCTACGCCCCCCCTCCCCCTTTGAGATCCACCTCCACCTACGCCCCTGTACCCGCCCCTGTACCTGCCAGCACGACGACCACTTGGATTACGTGCCTTTTGTGGATCTTTAGCGCAAATTGAGATAACTGTGTGAGTTAAGCCGAGCTGAAAAGAAAGAAAAGGAAAGGAAAGGAAGGAAAGAAAGAAAGGAGAGGAAAGGAAAGGAGAGGAAAGCAGAGGAAAGGAGAGGAAAGCAGAGGAAAGCAGAGGAAAGAGCCGTAACGAAAGGAAAGAAAAGGCAAAGAAACGAAAACTCGAACGAAAAGAAAAGCAAGGGGAAGCTGGAGAAACGCGAAAAGAAAAGGCACAAGGCGAAGAGGAAGGAAAAGAGAAAAATCAACACCATTGAAGTGGGGAATTTGAGATTTGAGATTGCGCTTCATACAACGGCGCATCGCAGTTTACGAGTGTCCATCACCACTACAACACCGAACACCGTGCAGCAATGGAAGACTATTGGGGTCTTAGCAGCACTACGGGTACATAACTAACTAAATTATCTCCCACAAATAACTAAAAAAAAACTAAAAACTTAAAAAACCTCAGCTAAAAACTATAAAGTACAAGTCCCCTTTGTAAGCCTAAGATCGAGATAAGTCTCGAGCTAATTACACCCAGCAAGTGTGTGTCCTCCTTGTCTGTACCTACCTCCCTCTACAAAAAAAAAACACTAATTAATAGCTACAAAGAGCAACTACTATCAAGTGTCTTCTTCAAGAAAATTAACAAGAAAAAAAAAAACAAATAATAATTATTAAAAAAGAAATCATAAATTAAGCCTACTCTTAATTTTTATTGTTACAGTTTCGTTAATTCGTTTTTTTTTTCTGTTGTTTTTAATGTTTTGTGTGGCGGCGCCAGAAGAAACAAAATTCAATAAATCAATTAAGCCACCGAATTGAATAATGGAATAATTTTAATGCATTGCAATTAAATGCTTGTGTGTGTGTGTGTATGTGTGACGTCATACATAGTCAAAGACTATATTATTATTATTATTATTGTTGTTGGTGGTGACTTTATTACACATATTTATGTATATTTTTCGGTACAGACATCTCTATATTTATATACAGATCTCTTTATGCCACCGCGAGTGTGTCTGTGTCTATGCCTATGCATGTGTGTGAGTGTGTATGTGTGTGTGTGTATGGTGTGTGTGCGCGTAAACTAAGGCATATGGATCAATTGTCTAAATTGGCTCATTAAGTGAATCTTAATGACATTTACTATGCACAGTGCCTTGCTTGCTGCTGGTTTTTTCGTTTTTCTATTTCTCTTAGTTACTTAAAAAATATGTTTTATATATTTTATATATAAATATATAATATTACACAATATTATATACATTTTACTAATTTTTTAATATTTTTTGTGCAGTTTTAAGTTGGGTTTTCAAGTTTTTTTGATTTTTTTACAATCACTTAATGTGCAACGTGGCGTATGCGTAATATTTTGGTTAGAATAAATTCAGCTTTAAAAAATGTTGTATTTTATTTACTACACTGAATTCGTTAAAGAAAATATTATTCCCTTTAATACACTTAATTCATAAAATATAATATTTATTAAAAACAGTTTAAATAAATATTAAATTCAAAAAACTTTAAATATTTTTGTGTCATTTCTCATAAAATATAAAATATATATTTACTTTTCCTGAACTTTCATTTAAAAAATATACATTTTTTTAAAAGGAAAACAGTTGAAATAAATTAATTTTAAGCATTAATTTGCCATTTCTTATAAAATATAAAGTATATTTACTTTATTAGAATTTTTAAAGAGAATATTTTGCCTTGGAAACAATTTCATTCATAACAACTATATATTTTTGGAAAGAAAACAGTTGAAATAAATATTAACTTAATTTTTAATTACTTTCCTTATTAATTTTAGAGAAAAACATACATATTTGTCGCTAAATAGATAAAAATCTTGATTTAATGTTTTTTAACTCAAAGAAAATAAATTACACAAAAAATCAAGCAGCATAAATAACAAAAAAAAATCCCTATTTCAAAATATATATAGATATATTTTCTTTTTGTGTAATCGAATGGGGCAAAATGGGCGTAATTAATAGTAATCGAATATGTCTTTGTGAGCCACCAATGGAGCGTAAAGTCAAAAACAAAATGATGCCGAGCGCACAGAGAGCACGGCCGAGCTGTCAAAACAAAAAATAATTAAGCCAAATTAAACGAAAATAAACAAATTAAATCTTTGACCTTTTTTTTACAAACAAATACACATACATTTATACATATATATATGTATATAAACTTATAGTTTAGTGTATTTGCTACAGAAATTTATTGGCTGGCTTGGGTGCAGGTGCGGGTGAACCCGTATCCAGAAGATACAGAGATACAGAAGAGACATCCCCAAGTAAGACTAACTAACTAAAAATGGGATAAATATACACACACACACACACGCACACACGTACAGAGATCTGAACCGATCTGCTGAGCTAGCTATGAGCTCTGAGCTCTGTTCGTTCCGAATGTGTCTTTAAACGGATCACAAAAGTCGGATTAAAACGCATTGTCGCACTGATTTTCCTTAGTTTATGTACTGAGAGAACCGAAATGAACTTACATACGGGGTACGGTACATATGCTAGATATATATACATAGGTATATATATGTATATATCTGTTTGAGCGGCGTGGCGATGTGCTCCAAGTCGTACTATAAAACAATTGTGACAACGAGACAACGAGGCGGATACGTAATATGCAGCAACCGCATGCTACTTGACAGTGTTCTTAAAACTTTTTCCCGGAAAACTCTGGGCTTTTCACATTGCGCAAATCAATATTGGGGACTTTACACACACACACACACTCTCTGTGACTGGCCAAAAAGATGCAAAGAATTTGTTAAGCATAGCAATTAAACAATTTGCTGGATCATCATTGCCCAAGCACATTTCTGGGAAACAAATGCTTAAAGTACTTAGTTTTTAAAACAAATTCGATGGCAGGTATTTCCCAAAATCAAATGAATCACATATGCATCCACAAACAAAGATTTCACTCTAATATTTTGTGAGGTTCTGTCTATCAAAAAGAATCTCTAGAGTTCAAAGAAAACAATAATAATCGGATATGCGTTGCTCATTCAATTATAGTTAACTTCATTCACAGTGATTGAATGTTTTGCTGATTGTTATCCAAGCTAAATTGATTATCATTAACAGCCCGAAGGCGTTCGGTGCAACACTCCCCACCCATTCGACACTCCACGCCCCGCATTAATATCATCAGTCATCGGCCACGGAGCTCTGTAAATGTTTATTATTATTTATGAAGCATTTATTGCATTATGCGGGCCGACAGTTACAAAACGCGTTTGGTTCAATTGACCCCAGACGCCGACTCTGACTCCAACTTCGACTTTGTGTATCTCTCAATCTTTGCATCTGCAAGTGCGTCTACGACAGCAACTGCATCTGCATCTTCATTTGCCCCAGCATCACCCCTAAATATATATATGTATATATCCTTCACGCCTCCAACATGAAGCAGCCAAGGCGGGATAATTGGTTCATTATCGTCAATTGTTTATCGAAATTTATGCAAATTGCCACACTACATCTTGCCAGGTATTGATTTCAGTTCAAAATCATAGATTTCCTCGAAAAATACCTTACTGCTGTTATCAAACAATTTACTTTGGCATTTTGTAGTAGATAAGTGATTTCTAAATACTATTTCAAGAGCAAATCAGCTTAAGCGGTATTTTAAATTACCTAAATTTTAAAGATCTAACTATCTTTATATTTTTAAATATAAAATAACCATAATAATAGATTTGTTATCGAATCCTATTTAAAACATAACCAATTATAATTGCTTAGTAAATACAGCTTAGCTTATTAATCGATCTTAATATTTTAGCTTGGAGGATATCGATAGAATTTGAATAACGATAAAAAGTAATCGAAATATTTCTAGAACTAGTGAGCTTAATATATATATTTCTTAAGTCGCAAAAGTTTATGAATAAGAAATATTATAAATTAAAAGTATAAACTAAACCTCTTACTATAATAAATATATTATCGATTTTTGATCAATTTAAAATATATACATAAATATATATATAGTTTTAATATCTTTATAAAGAAACTTGGTTTTGTTTAAAAATCACCATAAACACAAATAACCTTCTAAGAAACCTATTTCCCAATAGTCTTATTTATCGATCACTAATCCGCTGCGTTAATCGATCACGATGATGATGATTCGATTGACAAAAGCGGCGATCAAGCACACAATTCGTTTGATTGGGTCAGACAAACAATGGCGTTTCATATGCCTGACTGATTACTGTCGTCTAATTATTGAATATATCTCGACCTACGGTCAGGCTCAGCATCTGTATCTGTATCTGTATCTATAGCTGTAGTTATAGATGTATCTGCATCTGTATCTGTGGCGATCTATGTCTCTATCAACTTATGCCGCCCAATCGATTGTTATTATGGGTGACTGCTGCCATTGTGACTGGCTTTAGCCGTTGTGTTTGGTCAGCTCAGCATTTATTGTTCCAATTTGCGGCTCCAAGTCGGATAGTGCTTCTTGTTCTCGGCACGGGGTCTCCACTCAGGTGCTCTGCACCGCAACAAAAATATTTATCATAAAGCAGCAAATATTTTCTCGATCGATCGCATATAATTTAATATAAAGGGAAACTTTAATAGTATTATTTTGAGCATGAAATTCTTTGAATTTATTTTATGTAAAAGAATCCTTTGATTTATTTCGAATGAAGAGATCTTGGTCTCATTATGCGGTTATGACACTACCTTAAAAACTTTCTCAAATAGAGTTTTCTTATCAAAACTGAACGTGAACCTTTATTAATATTATTTGTAAAGCCTGCCACCTTTTGTATTTATTTTATTTTAGATAATTCTTTTATTTATTCCAAAAGAAGACCAATTTAGGATATTTTATGCTGCTATGACACTGCTTTAGAAACCTTTCTTAAATAAAATTTTTCTTGGATTTACAACTTGCTCTAGTTTTTTCCCAAGTGCAGCGGCCTAGCTTTCTGTTTCGGGATCGGTTTCTATTTCAATTTCGGCTCGGGTTTCAGTTTTAGTTTCAGTTGTACTTTTTTTTTTATTTAGTTATTTATTTGTTGTTGTTGTTTTTCTTTTTTTGTTTTTGCAATTCAATTTGATGACATCAAAGGCGTATTTATCGCTTCCGCTGGCAATCGCCGCGTAGTTGGTACGCCGCCAGCACATTTTTGATCGATGATCGAGAGCGCGCCAAGTGGCGACAGATCGTCGCCAGAAGAAGAAAAGCCCGAAGCCGAACTTCGGTCACTTGTATCTGTATCTGCAGCGGCATCTGTATCTGTATCTGCCTTGGTCTCTGCATCTGTAGCTGTAACCGTAACCGTATCCGTATCCGAAACTGTATCTGTAGCTGTATCTGTAGCTGTAGTTGTAGCTGTATCTGCATCTGTATCTGTGTGCCTGCTGTGTGTCGTGCAGTTTCAATTTCGGCTTCTGTTTTGAGTTTCGATTCGATTCCTTGGCTTGGTGGGGGCCTGCCCCCAGAGCTGGGGTTCGTTCTGGGCTCGTTCTGGGCACCGATCGCCAGTCTTGTGGTCGTTCTTGCAGCGCTGCTGGTTCAGTTCATTACCGACGCTTGACTCCGCCACAAAAAAATAAAAAGAAAGAAGAAAAGCGCGGTCCTCGGGGAAAATTCGGAAATTCGGAAATCGATCGATCGATTTGCATAATTCGTGGTGGTTTTTGTTTCTGTTTCTCTTTGTATGTTGTTAGCAGCAGCAACAGTATGAAATGTGCGAAAAACAAGTGATTTACCAACACAAAATCATTAGAGCTTAATACCATAATATTTGAAAAATGATATCTACACAAATATATTTATAAAAAAGGCATTAAACATAACTTTCGAACTGAAAATAAAACATTTTCATGCCTAACTCTAATTTTTTCTAAAATTAGTTGATTTTTGAACTATAAGTTAAATATAGAACACATTTAAATACACATATATTTAAAGCAAGGCAATTTAGGATCATAAAAATCACCATTAAAGCCGCAGTAAAAATTAAACCCAATTTATCAGATCATAATCATATAACAATTCATAACTCAATCCATCAAAAATTAAGATAATTGATGGGAGGATTGCGATTGAACTCTTTTGGAACAAATTGCTGAAATTGATGTCTTCTAGATAGTAATTGCTGTAATCAATTTATGCAATAGGTTATGAAGACATAATTGATCACGTTATACATTTCAGGATATAGAAATCGATTCTATTAAAAACAATATAAGCGCCTGAAATTATTATTTAGGAATAAGATTTTAGACAGTATATTAACAAATTACACAAACTCAACAACAATAACAAAACCTCATTAAGATAGGGTTATTTGCCAAACTATCTAGATCTAAGTTCAGAAAATGATTTCCTTTTTAATATTTTATCATAAAATCATAACTAAAAATATTAGAAAATTTATTGTAGAAAAAATACACCAATAAATGTAAAAAAACTCTCCAATATACTAAATTTCCCCACCAATTAGACACATAGTTTATTAAGGCATTGTGAATATAATAATGAATTTGTATACCCTTACAGGGTATAATAATTTTAGTCAGCAGCTTATAACGATATGAAGGAATCATTTCCGACCCTATAAATCATATATATTATTGATCAGCATCGACAGCCGAGTCGATCGAGCATGATTTTAAAGAAAAAAAAATTCATATTTTTTTTATAATTTTTTTTTTATCTTGTTGAACTGAAAAAAATGATAAAAATTTTAAAATTTTTAAAATTTAAATTGAGTATGCAGATTTATTTTCCTAATAAAAACTAGCATAGGACAGCTTTCCGAATTAAAATTAATGATTTTTTGGCTTAGTTATGAAATTTTTAAATCTTGATTTGTCGAAAAAATGTTCATACAAAAATATCGAAAAATGTACTAAAAAATGGTATTATACTTTTATTCAGAAGCTTGTAACGGCGTGAAGGAATCATTTCCGACCCTATAAATCATATATATTCTTTATCAGCATCGAAAGCAGATTCGTTCTAGGCACCTCCGGCAAAAAAATTTTTTTTTAATTTTTTCAAAATTTTATAAGGGGTTACATCGTTAAAATTTTCAAAAATTTGAAAAATTTTCAATTTTTTAAAATTACAAACTGAGTATACAGATTTATTACCCGAACAAAAACTAACATAGGAAAGCTTTCCGAATTAAAATAAATTCATTTTTGGCTAAGTTATGAGTTTTTAAAACTTTGATATTTCCAAAAAATTGTCATATAAAAAAATAGATAAAGAAAGACAAAGAATGATATTATAATTTCAGTCAGAAGCTTACAAAGCATCGAAGAATTAATTTCCGACCCTATAAATCATATATATTCTTGATCAGCATCAACAGCGGAGTCGATCTAGCTATGTCTGGCAAGAATTAAATTTTTTCAAAATTTTGACAATTTTTTAAGGGTTTTTAAGGGTTTAAAATTTTCAAAAAATTGAAAAAATTTAAATTTTTTAAAATTTTAAATGGAGTATGCAGATTTCTTAACCTCGAAAAAATTAACATAGGAACGCTTTCCGAATTGAAATTAATGCGTTTTTGGCTTAGTTATGAGTTTTTAAACTTTGAAATGTCGAAAAAAATATCATATACAATTTTTGAGAAATATCGATTCTAAAAATGCAAATATTTAAGGGTTTATGATTGATTTCGATTCGATCTTTTGACTCCATGGCAAACTTCAAGGATAAGTTAGTTTTTTTTTTGTTTGTATAATAACAAACACCTATAATATTTAACAAATACCTTAGGAGTTATGAATTCATAATGAATATATTATATAATATAATAAAAATAAAATGCATTAACTATTTAATAAGAGAATTAATTAAAAAGCACCTAAAGTAAGAGAATTAATTAAATATAAATATAATATTATAATATATTAATAATATATTGTAACAACTATTAAACTGAATATATCTTACAGATATAAATTGCACACAGCCCGCCATCGATGACTTCCCCAGAGACCTGTTCTCGGAGGCGCAAAGACAGTCCGGTGCTGTTGTACTTCATGTTATAGCCAGTTTATATTTATTCGTAGCCTTAGCCGTAGTGTGTGATGAGTACTTTGTGCCAGCAGTTGAGAAAATATGTGCAGGTGAGTAAGTCCTTAATTGGACCTATGTGTAACTACCTAAATCCCCTAACCTAACCCTCGATTGGCAGCACTCAACATGTCCAACGATGTGGCGGGGGCCACGTTCATGGCCGCGGCCACCTCCGCCCCGGAGCTGTTTGTCAACGTGATAGGCACCTTCATCACGGAGGGTGACCTCGGTGTGGGCACCATTGTGGGCTCGGCGGTCTTCAATATCCTGGCTGTGGCCGCCTGCTGCGGCATCGGCGCTGGCATGGCAAGTGTATCCTCTAGTTGGCATATCGAAAACTATCCTTAAAGTACGAATTTCACACAGACTATACCCCTGGACTGGTGGCCACTGACGCGGGACAGCATCGCCTATGGCGTCACGGTCGCCATTCTCATCTGTGTGATGCACGACGAGCGTGTCGAGTGGTACGAGGCCCTGATTTTGGTCTCCCTGTATGCCGTCTATCTGGCGGTCATGTATTTCGACAAATCGTTCCAAAAGTGCGCTAAAGGTAAGATTCACCCAGACAAGATGTAGCTAGAGATGAACATAAACTGGACACAGAGATACTCTCACAATACTACACAGGTGGCGTGAAGCAGGCGCGTTCGCGCAGCCGGTCCTCCAACTGCAGCATACACACAAAGAACAGCAATGAGAAGGAACCAGGTACACACACTTCACTCCAAAAAAAACCCAAAAAGACAC
Organism: Drosophila bunnanda; assembly: GCA_035046265.1. Classification (NCBI taxonomy): domain Eukaryota; kingdom Metazoa; phylum Arthropoda; class Insecta; order Diptera; family Drosophilidae; genus Drosophila; species Drosophila bunnanda. Next base: position 2,658,251 of record JAWNOB010000017.1, read on the forward strand.
CACACAACAAGTTCCTAATTAAACGAATTGTTTAACTCAATTATTATACAAATAATTTCCATCAACGCAGAGCTTGTGGAGAATCGCATTTGCCAGAATATGGCCAGCATTCAGCTGAACGGAGGACTCAACAATGATCAGGCCAAGGCGGCAGGCACTCCTGGCGGAGGCACCACCACCACCACCTCGATTAGCACTATTACAACTACAACTATCACCATGACAACAACTGCAACACGCACACCCACCGGCGATGGAGGAGGAGCTGGCGGTGGCTTGGCTGCCGGAGGAGGAGGAGGAGGAGGAGGTGGAGCCATCATTGCCCAGATGGCACCAGTAGACACCGCGGAGGCAGAGGCCCAGCCAGCAGGTGGAGCTGCTCCTGGCGAGGATCGCGAAGAGGAGGGCTACTCCCTGCTCACCTATCCCAAGGACAAGAGCTGCTTTGCCCAGTTCACCTGGCTTATTATCTGGCCAATACACCTGCTCTTCCGCATCGCCATCCCAGACTGCAAGAAGGCCAAGAACAACAAGATCTTCCCTCTGACCTTTATAATGTGCATTGTGTGGATCGGATCGCTGTCCTATGTGGTGGCGTGGATGATAACTATAATTGGTGAGATTATACCAATGTTTTTATCAACATGATTGTATAAAACATTTAAAGGAATCCCTTGTTCAATATTTGTTTAAATTGCACAGTTTTTAAATATAATTTAAAACACCAATAAGCACAACAATTTTCACCAACAAACTATTGTCAAGTGAAATTTGTTATTTAAAATTACAGATTCCCAGTCTTGATATCAGTTCAGCAGATTTAACTATTTATAACAATTTAATAACAATCATTGGTGTAAAAATGGTTAATTTCGTTATTCAGAAAATTATTCCAACAAAAATTTAACAAATTTTAAGCAACAAGGTCAATTTCCTCATTTAAAAAAATACAGATTATTGTTGAATTGATTTCAAGAATTAAATGCAATTCATTTAAATTCAACAACTGATTTCAACAATTCAACAATGTTCACCAATAGAGCTTGGGAGTTGGGAATTCGTACTGAGTCCTATTTTTACCAATTTTGTGGTCTCTCCCCCCAGGTGACACACTGAAGATACCCGACTCTGTGATGGGTATCACCTTCCTGGCGGCTGGAACTAGTGTTCCCGAGGCGGTATCCAGTGTGATTGTGGCAAAGCGCGGTAAGTTGTCAATGCCAATGGCCTATGACTAAGTAAGAATTATTTAATTGGTTGCATTGACAGGACATGGATCGATGGGTATCTGCAATTCGATTGGATCGAACACGTTCGATATCCTGCTCTGCCTGGGCGTTCCCTGGCTGATCAAGGCCGTCTTCTTCCCCATACAGCCGGGCCAGAACTATGTGGCAATCAACTCGGCCGGCCTGGAGTACTCGGCGATCACCCTGCTATCGACGCTATTTCTGCTCTACCTGACCTTCTCCACGAACAAGTTCAAGCTGGACAAGAAGGTGGGCACCGCCTGTCTGGTGATGTACCTGGTCTTCATGGTGTTCGCCTCCCTCATCGAACTCAATGTGTTCTTCCGGGTCAATCTGCCCACCTGCGGTCGATCATGAGCTGGTTAGAGACGATGGGATTGTGATCCTGGACGGAGAGGAGCGATGAGTTTAAGAGAGAGGACGTAAGGACGATGTAGCATGACGTATGATGGATGTACGATGTACGATTTACGATGTACGATGTAGGATGGATGAATGGCGCGAAGGGAGGCCGCCAGTCAACAACAACAACAACAACCACAAAACAAAAAAATAAATAAAATAGAAAACTAGCTGGTTCCAAGCCCCGAGTGCAGTCGTTTAATTAATTAATATGTATTTTCTGTTCTATTCTATCTACCTTGATAGTTGAGTTACGTTATACGTTATGCTGTTATTGTAATAATACTTTTTTTTTATTATTATTATTATTATTAAAGTAGACTCTTTCACGACCTTCGGTTGCTACGCAACGAAAACCAAAAGACAAATGCAAATAGTTGATGAGGAGAAAATGAAAATGCGGTGAATAAATGGAGCGAAGGGGAGAAAACCAAAACCAAAACCAAAACCAAACCAAACAAATTCAATAATGTATTTATATGATTAATATATGAGATTTAACAAAGAACAAAAACCTATAGAGTTTATTTTATTTACGATCATACTAGCCCTGGACTGATCAATCGTTCCGTATTAAAATTTTCGGTTGTTTTCTCTTTGCTTATGGTTCTGTAAATTTATCTGGAAATTCTTCGTGTTTGTCGTTTTAAGAAACCCCTAAAAAACTATGAACTTTGACAATGATCCGTTTGCAATTTCTTTAAATTCGCTTGGTAAGTCACTGTTTCGGGTTTCTTTTTTAAAACAGATTTTTGATTTTTACCATTCCTCAGAGATCAACGAGTTGCGGAGCAATCAAGATGCAAGCTCACTCAACTGCACCCTGCCGACCATCCTAGAGTTTCCCCCAATTATGCGAAAGAAGTCGTGGTGGGCCGTTGTAATATCCACATTCATCAGCATTTATATATTTGTCATTCTGGCTATTGTTTGCGATGATTACCTAATACCGGCCATGGAGCGAGTGTGCTTTGGTAATAAATTTAACCAATTTTCCACACCATTAAGTTCTTCAATCTTACATTTTTGTTATTTATAAATGATAAATTTCGAATCTTGATATTGATTGAATCATTTAATTGTAAAAGCATTAGTGTTGCATTTAGTTTTATTGAAAATTGCACCAACAACATTTAACTCTCATCAATAAGAGCAATTTATTTCATCATAAAAGCATTGGTATGAATATTATTGCAGTTACACCAACAACAATGTTCAACAATGTTGTTCACCAACAAAGCGAAACTTTCACCAAACAAGCTAACAACGTTCTTTAGTTATTTAAAGTTATAAATTCCTATTTCAATTGAATTACAAACTACACCAACAAATCTCACCAATAATGGCTTATGATTATTACAACAATTTGTACTAAATCCCCCGATTAGCTTTAAAAATGTCATATGATGTGGCTGGAGCCACCTTTCTGGCAGCATCCACCTCAGCACCGGAACTCTTCATCAACGTTATGGGCACATTTGTTACCCACAGTGATATCGGGGTTGGCACCGTTGTGGGATCGACAGTTTTCAATATTCTGGTTATTTCCGCCGTTGTCGGCATTCTAACCAAACCGGTGCATTTTAATAACATTTTATTCTATACATATATTTACACGATCTCTCTGCTCAACAGACGAAAGTGAACTGGTGGCCAGTGACGAGGGACAGCCTATGGTATCTGGTGTCCATCATAGCGCTCATTGTTGCCATGTGGGACTCGCGTGTCTATTGGTACGAGGGATTGGCCCTGCTCTTCCTATATGCGATCAATTTCATCCAACTGTTCTTCGATAAGAAGATTAAGGCAAAGCTAACGAAAAGTAAGAAGGAACAGTGTATCGATATTGGTTTAAAACATTCGTATCTCTCGTTGTTAGAAACCGGGGAGGAGGAGGAGGAGGGCGAGGAGCTAAAGGATCCCATGTCTCCTGAAGAGCTCGAGCAGCAGAAGACCTTCCGAAACCATGTGTGGGGTGCACCCCCGAAAGGATCCAAGTGGTGGAAGTGGCTCTGGTGGCTCTTCAAGTATCCGGCCGAGCTGCTACTCGCCCTAACCATACCAACTGCACGGACTGCGTATGTCCTGACCCTGATCATATCCGTGATTTGGATCATTTTTATCTCGTATTTGGTTACCTGGTGCATTACCATCATTGGCCACAACGTGGGCATACCGGACTCGATCATGGGCCTCACCTTTCTGGCCTCTGGCACCAGTGTGCCCGAGATAATTACTTCGTTCATTGTGTCCAGGAAGGGTGAGTTTCATCCGATTTGAATCACTAATGATGTTCTTAATTATTGTTTAATTGCATACATTTATATTCTACATTTAGGACATGGCGCCATGGCCCTTTGCAATGCCCTCGGCTCCAACACCTTCGACATCCTGGTCTGCCTGGGACTGCCCTGGTTCATGCTGGCGGTAACAGGCATTGTCGTTCGTATCGATTCCGCGGCCCTCCATATAACCACCGCCATGCTATTGGTGACCCCCTTTATTTTGTATTTCACCCTACTGTCTTCTCGATTCATCATGGGCAAGGTCGTAGGCTGGGTGTGCCTCCTGAGCTACGTGGTGTTCATAACTATAGTCTGCGTCCTTGAGATGATGCTCGAAAAGACTAACATCTGTGATATCGAGGCGCCGGGCTTTGAGTCCTATTTGACCAGATTTCGAAAGTGAACTGGTGGCCAGTGACGAGGGACAGCCTTTGGTATCCTGTGTCCATCATGGCGCTCCTATGTGCACTATGTGAACTATCTTATCTATCTATATCTATCTTTCTTCAGAAAAAAATAAAAAACTATCTATATACTATATATATGTGCATCAAACTATAGTTTAAATAATAATTAAAATTAAATTGCAGCATAAATAAAATGCTATTGAATAATGATAATATTTACGAATTGAATTTTATTTGAAATTACACCAACAATATTTTACTTTCACCAACAAAGGCTTTACCTAATGAGATTTATAAATTTCTCTGTCAAATTTTATTAAACAATTTGTAATTATATAACCATAAAAACTTTGGTAAAACGCAGTTTTGCAAATTCAAAAATGTGCACTAATAATAAGACGCGCAGTCCTGGACAAGATCAAATTCATTTTAGTGTATATTTTTAAACTCCACTAAAAACAACAATAATATATATTTTTATATATATCAACTTATAGTTTATAGCCAAAAATTAATCACAGAAGTAGTGGAATTTTTTTTTAGAAGTAAATCTCACCGATCTCAGCGGCTTTAGCAAGTCCTGATAAAATGATTTATTTATTGGCCAAGCATGAGCAGCAAATAACATGATATTTACAATTTATTGGCCATATCTTTTTCATCTGAATCCTCAGAGAGTGCGAATTCCATTAATTTATGGACTAGTTAATACTTTCTATTAATAATTTGAAGAAAGCTCAAATAAAGAATCATCACAAACCAATATCTATGAAAATTCTTAATGAAATATAAATATGTGTTAGTTAAAAATATATTTAATCAAGATTTGAATCATAAATATTATTTACAGACTTTGAGAACTATCTATTAATACCTATGTACCTCTCCTAGAGATATGATTTCAAGGCGTCCAAACATTTCCACTCGGAAATGTCCAGTGTTTTTCGATTTTTCAAGTTGTAAGAAAAGTCAGTGCACTTGAAACCTTATCGAGATACACCCTCCCCCCAATGACCTTTGCCCACCGCAGATCGTCAGATCCTTTAGCTCGGAACTGTCCCAAGGCTTTGATCGATGGAAAATAAAGAAAGCCAAGGAGCTAATTGATTCGTCTGGAAGTAGTCGCGGTGGAACAAGACTATATCTATATCTATTCGCACTGATCATCGGTCCCGACGGCAATCGCCAGATGGTGACGTCAATTAGCCATGTTATGACATCAAGCGGTGCTGGAGATACTTCAATTTCAGGCTGTCATTGCTAATTCACCTCTGCATTTGGGGCCCCGTATAATTTATATTAGTGATAAGGGTTTCGATTCTTATTTTCCTTTTCATTTTTTTTTTTTAATTTCTGCGACCACTTGTGTTCGAATACCTGGAGAGATATTTATACACAGATACAGATAGATAGAAGAATGACCGCCGCCTGGGACTCACATGGAGGGAATCCTACAAGTCTGCTTTTTAAATCGTTTTTCAAATAGTTTCCTAAAATGGTATTCTTTAATATTTAATTTTAAACTAAGCCGGGGTAATTTTCTAGAACTAATTGTTTAATATTTGGCAAAAAAAACACGTGTTTGGTATGAGAATTCTATAGGAAAATGGAAATACACCGAGTGTAAGCTGTTTAGCAACTTTGGAAATGTATATAGAAATATTTATATATAAATTAAATCATTTACATATTTGTCTTGCTTTAAAATATTTCATTATATGCGTATTTTTCATAAAATATAAATTTAAATTACAAAATATTTTAAGTTTATTTACTTATATACAAATAAAAATAAAAATAAAACCCACTTTAGTTAATTTACCATTTAATTAAAGTGTACCAAATGAAAAGGGATCAATGACAAGTTTATAAAACAATCAACTTCCATTTTAACTGTAAAATTCCCAACTGGTTCTGGTCCTGAATATAATTTAATACGTGAAAGGTCCTACAAATGATGATATTATTTTAAGCAACTTTTAAAAATACTTTTCTGTATAATAAATAATAGTTGTGCATGTAAGCTCTATAGTTCCCAACTGGTTCTAACCCAAAACATGGTAAAATCCTAAGAATTTAAATAATTGTTGTTAATAAACAGTAGTAGTAGTCTACAATTCCCAACTATTTCCAGCTTATGATATGTCTTATTATTTCTTCTACACATTTTTTTAGGACACATATTACATATACATTTCAATTATTTTTTATAATATATAGAAAACACTTTCGCTTGATTATAAGTGACAGTTGTGCGATCTTTGTCCCTATCGAAATGGTCGTACGTACGTCCAAAGCTTAACCGGACATTTTCGTTTGTCGATTAGATTGGCTTCCCGGGGACTTGGTGTCCAGCTAAGCAACGGCCGCTATCCGGGATCGGGATCGGGCTCCAGGAGGAGGCGGGTGGCCAGGTGGAGGCGAGGAGGTGCTCGAGACTAAGTCGCCACTGGAATTGGAGTGGCCTTTAATCTTGATCAAACTCTCACTTACGATGTCCGGCACTGGATTGATAATCGCGACAAGTGCTTGAGGCACTATTTGGCTTCGCAATTTGATTTGCCCCGTTTTTTTCGGGGAGAGAAGAGAAAAGTGAAATCGGCTGACAAATGATACATATAGTATATAGTATCTGGGCCCTGACCAGTGTAACTTTGGTTTGGTTTCCTTTAATTTACTTCGGGCTCCTCGCAATCGTTGATTGCTTTTAAAATCGACTTAATCGCTGGTTGTGTGAGTAAGATTACCCCCTATAATAATTATGGTATATAGCGGGCAATATTAAATCGAGTGGCCTGCCGAAAATCGATTAATTTCGATCAGCACCCACCATTTATGGCCATTTATTTATTTATAGTCTTTATCTGCAAAAATCATACGATTGCCATATTGTTTTGTTTGTTTAAAAATTCAATTTTAAAGTAATTTTAAAACATAAATGTGAATCAGAAGTATAAATTCGGAAAATTGTAATTCAAGTGTCGTAAGGAAAAGCAAGACTTATTTTGCAATTACTGTAGCGTCAAACTGTCATTGCTGGTATTTATTTATTTTTCAATCAAACGAAAATAATAACAAAATAAACTATCGTTCAGTTAAGTAAACTTGACTGATAACTTAATTGACTGAACTAAATGCGAGATGCTTTATTTATAGAGGGAAAAATCACCATGTTTAAGTAGAATCAATTGATGATTATATATCTATTATTTAATACATTATAAAATAATGAAAACTGTAAGTAAGTGTTATAGGGGTAATTTAACTATTTTGAATTAAAAGAAAAAAAAACAGATATACATTTTACATTAATTAAATATTAATAAAAACTCCCCCTGAAGTATTTTAAATATTTTAAGACATTGACTCTTTTGCGATGCAAAGTAACCCTGATTCTGCACAGAAAACAATCAAAAACTATATATATATATTATATTCCCTGAAACGGCGCCCTGTACGCAATCCTCGAATTAAGTCGCATCAAATCAAAAAGTCAACCTGTCTCTGTCAGCATTAAATTGTCGAAATCGCTAAACAGAAATCAAAAGTCAGGTGCAATGGAGGCCAGCAGCTGCTGACTTATCGCCGGGTTATTGATATACCCATGTACCGAGCACTGATACCCCCTATATATATACATATGTATATAGATATTTATATCTGGGACAGCTGGCTACGCCATTGAATGCTCGCCCGTGACGTCCTCGCCGGTGGGCATCGACGTCATCACCGATCCACCCAGCGAAACCCCCGAAAAAAACTAATGAGTATAAACGGGGGGCTCGAAATCGAAATCGGAATCGAAATCAAATTTAGAAGCGTGCTGATTTGATTGACCGCTAATCGGCAGAACGATAATGGCACAAAAATATACCTTCTTCTGCTTTATAGTATATATAATCATATATGATTTTTTAATTATTATTTACAATCCTTTGTGGTGTCAAAATAACAACGACGTCATGGGCGGCGCGATTCGGTGAGCTAATGAATGAAAAACTAATATATCAAAGGGGGGATTTGTAACACTTTCGAAGGCAGGGCTCCTTTATTTTTATTACTTCGCACCCGGCGTATACGTAATGCGGCTGGAACAATTAATTCATACATGTGCTCACGACCGATATGCTCATTATTCATTTAATACATATAGTATATATATAGTTTCATTCATTGAGCTCCAATTAAAAACAAAGCGGTGCTCAGATGTTTTCTATTCTATCTGTACGCGGGGCGTATGCGTAATATTTCAGGGGGCAAAATTTGTTATTTCATTACTTAATATTATTTTGTTGTATTATTTAGTACTAAATCTATGTTTTTTTTTTAGTCAGGTCATGAGAAAGTCCTAAAAATATAAAGCTTTGATAGATTCATTACTTTCTAATCGGGGCGTATACGTAATATTTAAAGAAAATATGATAAAAAGAAACTAATATGCGTTGTTAGATTTTTTAAATGAAATTCAAGGTTTAGTGGTAAGTCTAAGCCTTTTTGGGTCAAAGAGAGAAATAATTTATGGCACATTACAAAAATTTAAGGCTACATTTATTACTTTTTACCCGGGGGCGTATACGTAATATTTGAAATGGGTAATATTTAAAATTAAAAACATTTATTGGTCGTTTAATTATAAACTGTTATTTATTTATTTAGTATTAAATCAATGCCTTTTTTTGTCAGTAAAATTAATAATTTATAGGAAAATACAAAAGCTACCTTACCAAGAAATATTTCCAACACCTCAGAGGAAGTGTGTTTCTATGGCAACCATTAAATACTTTAAGTGTTGTATGTAAAAATTATGTTTTTAATTAATTAAACCCTGTTTAAGTATAATTTATCATTTATATATATTATTTCTAGCTGTCAAAAGTATGTGGGAACCATTCCCTTCGCGTCCAGCATTATCCTGACTACAACTGCGCTCGGGATAACACCAATTTAGATAATGAAGAGTGGACTGGTGACATGACAAATCCATATATTATAGATATAAGCAGTGCAAATCACTCACACAAATAATGTAACTCGTGTGGGTAAACAGATTTCAGTCATTGGAATCCCCTGCTTGACATTTTTAATTGCTGTGTGCCTCGTAAAATCATCATAAATTCGAGCATTTATCTAACAACAGTTAGGGAAGGCAGGCACGCTTCTTTTTTTTTTTTGTTTAGATGATTTAAAGAGGGAAATAATAATAAATAATAGATAAACAAATAAAACAACAAAAAATCTGTCAGTTTAGGCTTTTTAAATATAAATTATTCTGTAATTATTCCGGTAACAGTTTCTATAAATGTTTTTTATTTACTATTAAATTCAGCTTTGTCAGAGGCTTTTTAACTCATAGTTTATAGTTTTCCCTTTTAGTGCTCTTACGCTTACGTGCCGCACTGTATCCTGATCGTGTGCGATCAACTCGGTTAGTGACTACTGGCAATAGATTGATAAAATGTCGGGGCAATTGTTATTTCGCCGCTCTTATCAGAACAGTAACTGGTATATTAATGACACCGCACACGGCCGTGCACTTACAGTTTTATGTACAGGGCTGAGAGCATAAACGTTGCGACTACCATATACCTACTAGCTAGGGTAGTAAAAGAATAAGGAATTTAAATCCCAATTATTTAGATAATTATGCTGGAATTTGTGGTTTACTCGGTATATAAACTTTAATCTAACACTTCGGAGTTCCACAAGAAAATGTGGATAAGGAAATGTTGCTGGCAACATGTTGAGAAACACTTATGGCTGCACAACAACACATCTTAATGTTGTAGTTTTCACTACAAAATTAGGGGTTTAATCAGATATACGTATATATCTCAATGCTTTCATTAATTTTCCAGCACAATGCAAGGGTATTTCCCAGATGGGAGCAATCCCATATCCCCAATAACACTTGGAAACTACACAAGAAAATGTAGATGAGGAAGTGTTGCTGGCAACATGTTGAGCAACACTTACGGTTCAACTGCAACATGTCTTAAAGCCTTATAATTCCCAAGTTAGTTGTTTATGCGTAGATTTCACTAGGAATTAAGGAAATATTAAGGAATTTGGGTTTATCATTAGATTTAAATACATAAACCAATCATTTTCCTTTATTTTCAACACACACCCAGTATAAGGCCAGGGTATTCCCGGCGCGGGGACAATCCCCAACTGTTCACATTTAATTCTCAATGAACTGCACTACCTTCCTTCCGCCGAAGAAAAGAGCAGCGAATGGAGAGCAGGGAAAGAAGGAGATAAGAAAGGAGGAGCTGAGAACTAACGGAATGAATAAAATGCGCCATAAAAAACGACAACGAGGCGAAGAGTGACTGACTAGAGACTTACTAGAGAGATATCTTTATAAAACCGTCAATACGAAATATACGTCGCTGCCGGCGCTGTGCTGCCGCTGCCTCGGCCGGCGTCGCTGCCGCTGTTGCGGCCAACGTCGGCGTCGCTGCCTTTTTATTATTATTAAGACGGGCGCGAGTTGGTCGCACTTAATTAGTTGTGCGATACAATTCTAGCCAAGCGGGTTGCTGGCGTCAAAAAAAAACGAAGAAACAAATAAAACAAAACGGAAGTCCGAAACTCGATAATTCGGTAATTCGAAAATTCGAAAATTCGAAATACCGTTAGCTCGAAATACCGCAAAAAAATACCGCACAACCGAAAAGAAACGAAACCGAAGCCCAAATCGAAATCGAAACATTGCATTGCGCATACGCCGCGTGTGTCACTCCTTAAAGATCCATCCAGGAAACAAAAATTAAATTAAAAACTAAATAAAATTCAAAAAAATAACAAATAAACGTAAAATAAAAATATAAAAAAATATAACAAGGCAGCTGCAGCTTTAAGTGTTTCCCCCCCGCCTCCCAAAGCACGTGTATTATCTGAAGTTGTTTATTTTTTTTGTTTTTTGCCGTTCGGTTGCCTCAAGTTGCACTAGAAAATCGCATAATGTGTAGAACTGGCGCCCTCTTACTGGGCCTATTCGTAGTATTATGTGGCAGCCTTATAGCGGATACTCAGGCCGAAGGTGAGTTTCGATTAAAACTATTATTATCAATACCCAAAAGGAGATTTGGAATTAAGCAAAGTATAAGCAAGTCTTAAATGCAAAGAAAATGTTTATAAAAAGTTCTTAAGTTTGTTGGTTTAATAATGGTTTAGAATAGAAGAATAAATCCAAAAACAAAAGAAGTAAACTTACTATAATTAGGAATTAAAAATCTTGTGATAACTAATAATAACCTATTTAAATACTTAACTAAAAACCATTGAGAAATATGAAATAACTTTTTGATATAAACCTTAAATTAATAAAGTTTAATGCATTTTTGATGCCTGGACTTATTTTTTAATAACTTAAATTATAAAAAAATTATAAAGAAATTTCTGTATTAAATAGTTTGACTTAAATGTCTATAATACCTTTTAAAAAGCCTTATTGTGCCTTTAAAATAACTCTAGTATATTATATTGCTTATACTGAATTGTTTAATATTTTTAAACATTATCTTAGGATAAAAAATGTAAATAAATTAATAAATACTTTAATAACAATTCTATACATTTTATTTCTAAAATGTTTTGCAAAATAAAATCTGTAAGCCTTGCATTTTATTTTATACTAAAAAATATTATATTGCTTTTAAGCAACAATGTCCTAAGATTTTTTACTTTAATTATTATTAATTTTACATGATGCCAAGCTTTTATTTTATTTTAAATCTTCCGTAAATATTTTATATTTACTATAAAAAATGTTTATTTATAAATTCCTCTATGGCTTTACTTTAGCTACAGTCTCAGATATCCTAAGATACTTTCCGTAATATTTTTCAAAGCCTACAAGACCCTTAAAATGTTTACTTTTCCGGGGGAAATGCAAAATAAAGGGCGATGCAAAGGGGGGGCGAACAGGGGGAAAACAATGCGGAAAATATTGAAATAAGTGTGCCAAATATTTGCTATATCCGAAAACCCATTAGAACCTATTCTAAATACCTATTCTAATCTCCAGCTAGCCCGACGCTTATCTAGACTTCCTGTCGCCCGAAATGGGCGACTATTTGGGGGTTCGGTTCCAGAGAGTTCAGCGAGGGCGCACTTATCCGCTGAAGGGTTAAATGGATCGATCGATCAATCAAATAGCACTTATTTCCTGCGATTTCCGGGCACCGGGCACCGGGATTTGGAGGACCACCTGGTTTTTTTGCGGCTATATTCTAGATGGCTTTGCACCCGCCGCTTATCGGATTGCCTGCTCCTCCTCCTCCTCTGATTTAGATTTGGAATATGCTAGTAATATATATATAATATATATAAATCAGTGCTGGTCACTATCTAATGCCCATAGCCCCGTGCCAGCGATTTTATTATCGGTCGCAAGTCAATTTCCTTTTCGGACTCTCACAGATTTCTTATTTGATTACGCATTATGGCCCGATACGATATGGAACACAATCATTATCGCCGGCCTATTCACGCGAATAATCGGAATTGGAATAATCGGCATTGGGAATTTTTCAATTGTCAATATGCTGAATGAGAGAGAGATTTCTTGGGAAATAACCAAGGGGACGCAAGGCCCTTGACTTGGCCACATAAATAAATTGTATTAAGTGTTTGGAAATTAAATATATCAAAGATATACGTTTGGTTTATACATTATAAGCATTACTTGGAGTATCCATATATAAAAATAGATAATAAATATATAAATATAAAGTTCTATATACATTTATTATATTTCATTCTCTGCTCTTCAACTTTCCTATTAATTCTCTTCAATATTCCAAGTATCTTTCCATTATCTTGCAATGTAGTAATATTCCACGAAAATAATCAAAATCAAAATGGGTTTAGTAATCGTTTCCTACAATTATAGATTATTATTTAAGCTAAACAAATTTTGTGTCGAATCATGAACTTGATCTTGAACCTGAACATGGCAGCATCATTATCATCGTAGCCATAATCGGCTTACATAATAAATATTGGAGAAATAATGGTAATCGATTGGTAAACGATAGCCCGGTGATTCCCTAAAATTCCAACAAATTCCCATCGGGGGATCGGTTCTATAAATACGATGGATGGCCAGCCCACACAATATTAATATGCTCATCGCAGAGGCCAGGTAATTCCGATTCTCGGATTTTTCGCTGGAACAATGAAAGGGAAGAATTTTACTTAACTTATTTATTTATTTATTATCTTTTTTTGGGGCACTATGCCATCGGGGGGACTTTTCGCTTTCGATTTGGCGAACATAATGATGATGATGATGATGATAAATCAAAGATCCAAAGATCGGTAATTACATTTGTTTTCCCACCAAGCATCACAGATATTTGTTGTTGTTTTATTTATTTTTTTTCTGTAAGGTATTTACGGAGTGGCTGACTCTGGTTTTCAGTTTCATTTTCATTTCTTTAGTTTTGTTTTGTTTTGTTTTGCCGGCGCAAACAAGCAAACAAGCTCCGTTGTCCGTCAACGTGAGACAAACACCAGACAACATGGGCCACAAAGGGCTACACAGAAAATACTAAGCCAAAATATTCGGCAAAAAATGGAGCTACTAAAAATTAAACTAAAAAAAAGTAAACTAAAAAAAGTTAACTAATATACTAAAATAAACTACTGTAAATAACTAATCCCCAAAATAAGCTTTAAATAACCTAGCTATTAAACCTAACTAGAAAAGGAAGCTTACGAAAACGGTAAACACTTAATCACAAATAATTAATTATTAATTATAATAGTATAAAACAAGTGTTTTAAAAATGATTTGCGCATTCCATAAATCAAGTGAGACAATTGTTAAGTTACTAAAGATTTTTTTTTGTAATTTTTGTTGCCCTTTTTCGACGACAGTAATTGGGGGGCTTAAGTCAGGTTGCCGCAGAGCTTCCTCGAAATTAAAATAATCAAATAGAAGCGTCATGAAGTGAGAGAGAGGGTTGCTTAAGCTGATTTTATGATTTAACAATATTTTTTCTTAAATATTTTTAACTCTTTTCGGGACCTTGTTTCCATTTTTGCCTGCCCTGAGCATGTCCTTGATCAGGTCATGACTGCTTGCTTACTTTAGAAGGTGGTTTTGCATGGGACTTTATATTTATTAAAGTCAAATTGAAAACCTTAAACTATGCAATTAAATCTATTTTATGATTTAATTATAGTTTAATTAATTTTCTTTCTGTTGTTTCAATTTTTTGGCTTCTCTTAGCATGGCTTTTTTCATGTCATGGCCTTTTCCTTGCTTGAGCATGTGATTTAGCATGGGTTTTATTTTGAAAATATTTCATCTAGTGTTTATTTTATTACAATTCAAATATTTGCAATTATTTGAAATTAATGTATATTTTAACTATTTTTGGACACTCCCTTTCATTTATGTCTGCCCTTATAATACCTTCTTTAATTTTTTTGACCTTTAGATTATTTATTTATTTACTTTGTTTCATTTAAAAATATTTAATTTGTTCATAGTTTATTTTGTTACAATTCAAGGGAATGTAATTATGGTAACCCAATTAAAATGAAAACTTTTGTTGGCCAGTGATGGTGCATAACCATTACCATTACCATTAACATTACCAACTGGCAGCTAACCCAACCGAATAAATAATATTTACCAAACAATTACCCAGCATATTTTTCGCGCCAGCTGGAAGCTCTTTCCTTCGCTTCGATTCGCTGGCGACTTTGATTCGAATTTGCATTCGATTTTTGATACTCTTCGGCTGGCCCTCGCTGGAGCTACTAATTGGAACAAAGAAAAACGCGACGATTATCGATTACCAAGCAGTCGTCGGCCAGGGGGAAGCCTTGGCAACGTAAAGTTGCACAATGGATCGGAGTCGATCGGTTCGATCGATTCGATTGCTTCGATCGCCTCGATCGGTGGTGGGCGGGGTCCGAGGTCTGGGACTTCCCATAATCGCCGATTTAGCCCTGAACGAGGCGCAGCCAGGGTGGGCTCCCTCGGCGCCACAAAATTTCCCCGATTTCCGTCCCAAACAACTCTCTGGAAACGAACTCGACTTTGAAGCGATCGTTGCTGTGCTTTGGGTTTTCCACTATATCTCATAAGCGTTGCTCCGCTGCACTTGAAGAAATTTTGGAGCCAAGTTTTGGGTATATAAACTTATAAAATATTGAAATATTGACATTTATATAGCCTTGCAGTTTGCAATTAAAATATAGGACATCATAATAGAGTTTTAAATATTCGCATTTTTTAATCGATATTTATCAAAATTTTTATAGAACATTTTTTTCGATAAATCAAAGTTTAAAAATATCATAACTACGCCAAAAAGGCATTAATTTCAATTCGGTAAGCTGTTCTGTGTTAGTTTTTAATAGCTTAACAAATCTGCATAGCAATTTAAAATAAAAAAAATATAAAAATTTTATGTCAAATTTTTTGCAATTTTAAATCGATAAAATTTTGAAAAAATTTGCCAAATTTTTTTTTTCTTGAAAAACATGGCTAGATCGCCTCGCCTGTTAATGCTGATCAGGAATATATATGGTTTATAGGGTCGGAAATGATTCCTTCCATGTCTAAAATTATAATACCCTGAAAGGATACCAAGAAAATTATAAATATAGAATAAAAATCAACCCCTCTCTGTTGTATCCTTGACAGATCTTCCATTCTAGATCTTCCTCTCTACGCACTTGCAAGAATTAAATATGGATAATTTCACATTTTGAATTTGTGTGCGTAACGCATCTTACTCCCTAAATTCTCCATTTTTTTATGCAAAATAAGAAAGCACAAGTTATCTTCGCTCACTTCCAATTTCTTTGTAATTTTGACCTAAACATAAGCTCGATTTGCGACAAAGAGTGAGAAAACAAGGCTAAGGACCAACGACGCCGAGCAGCCATATCAAGGCGAGGATCATAAGAGTGCCGCAGGAATTAAAACCCTTTGCCGCCGAATCCCTGCGGTGAGTTTTCACGTCCCTCATGGCATAGTGGAGAATCGGATTCGCGGCGACCTCAGAGCTCCGATCGCCGCCAAGGCAAGAGCTACGCAGCTCCATCGGATACCGCAGGCCCATGGAGAAGCAGTGCACGAGGGACGGATTGATGGTCAGGGGTCTGAACCCCTTCTGCGTTCGCATGCTGAAGGTGTGCTGCGTTTGCCCGGGATCCAGGCTTGAAATCCTCATCGCGTCGAAGCGGTGCATGTAGTTGTCGTGGAAGGACACCATCACAACCATATCCTCGGACGAGGTCGAGCCCTCCGTTTGCCAGACGCTGTACGGTGTGTTTACCGGCGCCCGATTGTCGCGATATAGCAGAAATATATGATACGGGACAACGCTGTTGCAAATCAGCTTCAATGTCACACCATTCGCGTAGCTACAGTTGCCTCGGCCTTCTGAGTGGGTCCCGAGGGGAGCCACGAGCAGCAGCAGCAGGAACAAGTGCCGCAGCAGGGAATTCCGAAACCGAATCTTATTCATTGCTAATTTGTATATATAGATATTGGTATTTTTTATATTTTTTGTTCTTCAAAATTTCCAATGGGTTTACAAAATATAAAATTCAACTGATTGGTTAGGAAAAGCAAGGCGATGTGGTATAGAAATAATGGGTAGTGTTTGAAAAATTCGATAAGCTCATGAGATTAGGAAAACATATATTGATACTGTATAGATATATGATATATCGATATTATGTTGGAAAGGAAAACATTACATTAAATAGCCATTATCGATATACAAATTTCGATAATTTCGACACTTTAAATATTTTCAAAAATGATATTGAGCGGCATATTTTTATTGATACATCATTTTCGGAAATGTTTCGATAATACCCCTATTTTAATGTCAAATTCGATATTTATCGATGTCTTAAATTTGGACATATCAAAGTTTACAATATGTAAGTCGTTCTCGATACATTTAAGTTGTTCAGTATTTCAAACATCGATTAATCTTATTTTTAATAAGATTTAAATTCTTTTTCTATATTTAATATATCGCTAAATCAAAGTTAATATTATTTGGAATATATTAGACAATTGTTTGCAGTGCTCAAGCCTCCGCCCGCTGACAACTGCTGGCCAACAAGTTCAATAAACTTGTTTGTCTGCTCAACTCGGCACTTTGGTTCGGTTTTGTGGCTCGGTTCGGGTTTTGGGTCGTCCCTCACTAACTCGTAGACACGTTCTGCGACGAAAATGCATTCCAGATGCAATAATAAACCCAGCTAGCTAGATGTATGCCGATACCGAT
Source organism: Drosophila bunnanda (assembly GCA_035046265.1). Taxonomy (NCBI): domain Eukaryota; kingdom Metazoa; phylum Arthropoda; class Insecta; order Diptera; family Drosophilidae; genus Drosophila; species Drosophila bunnanda. The sequence continues at coordinate 2,675,872 of JAWNOB010000017.1, forward strand.
GCCGATGCCGAGCTGGCCAAGTTAGTAGCAGTGACGTTCAGTTGGCCAAGAGTTTTCTTCTCGGCGAGACACGAGACGCGACACATGCGAGTGAATGTGAATATTACTTTCTGGAATATTGTAAGATAGCAACCATCAACCGTCACCGATTTTTGTTTACTTCTCCGCCTGTCTGTATGTATTTTTTTCTGTGTAATTTTGCCGCGTTTATTTGCCAACTGGAGATGTCTACTAATTATTCAATTATTGCTCTTGTCGCGTCTGCCATCGCAATGTGGCATCGATGTTGCAGCAAACAAGAGCCAGCACGCAATTTGTGGCGAGAACAATGGATGGATGGCATCGGCTCGGCTCGGCTATATCGAAATCGGGTCAAGAGGTTGGGCTAGTCCCTAGACCTGGCCACCTCAATGCGACGACGACATTGGCATTGGCTTATTCATACCATTTGCGCTTTGTGGGGGGGCATAAAATAAATTATACAGGCTGATAAGGAAAACTGTCCCAGACCTAGACTGAAAACTCCGCCCTTCTGGCAAGATAATGCCGCGAGGGAGGGGGGGAAATATCAAGGAATATATATCAAGAAAAGAAACCCATTCGCGGGAGATTGTAAAACAATTAACAAAGCCCCAGACCAAACATCAACAAATCATCAGCAGCCGAGTGTCCATGACTGTCGCAGTTATTTTGGGGCCGCCGATGCAATTGTTGCTAAACCGAAACAATAATAATAATAACAGCACACCAGATGGCCAAATAACAATGTTGTAAAATATTGCCAATCGTTGTGTATGGTGGGAAGAATGGTTGGAGCATTAAATCCACCCCCGCTCTGAGTCTAATTGCACCGACACCAGTTGGGGCCATATAATTGGTTATCTGACCACGACTGTGAATGGAATGTTTTTGTTTTTCTTCAACGCTTTTCGTGCGAACTGCAGAAATTATAATGAAATCATAATAGTCGTGTGACTAACACTAAACAAGAAGTCTGACATAAAGTCTAACGCTAACTGAACACAAAAGGCCTGCAACTATATAGTGTTCTATCTAGATAGATAGATAGATAGATAGATAGATCTATTTTAGATAAATATTCTCTAAATAATAATCCAAAAACTAAGCAAGTTTTGTATTATTTTCTATACTCAAAGAGTGCCCTGCCAGTTGGAGAGTTCTTCGAGGAGAAAGTTCACGAAAGAGAAAGTTTATGGAGAATATTTTCTAAATTCATACAGATTCAAGTTCAATAAAGAAACTTCTTTTAAATAATGACTTATAAATAATTATTTAAATATTGATTACTCAAATTTAGCTTCGATAATTTCCTTTTGATATTGTTCTACATTCTCCTAATTCAAGTTCAACAAAGAAAAGTCTTGGCCTTAAGATTAATTTATAAATATTTTAAATACTTTTTAAGGCAATACTCAAGGTTAGATTTTGTATATAATTTCTATCAAAAAGGTTAAGTTCCTGGAGAATATTTTCTACATTCTCTAGATTCAAGTTCAAAGAACAAAAGTCTTTTAAACTCTTCAGCTTTAGCTTGTTTTTAATTTATTAACAAATAAAATACAAGCTTGGCTTCGATATCATTTCGTTATAATTTCTATCAAAACCTTTGCCAACCCAGAAACCCAATATACCCAAACGAGTGATCGGTGATCAGTGATCTTGATTGCGATAATTGCATGGGCTGTCGTGTCAGGCTGGGTGAGGAGTGTTTTGGTTGTCGCTCTACTATATATATTGTCATTCCAGTTCCGACTTAATCTTATCGCCATTAACCGCGGAAGGGAGTCAGGGCCAAGATATGCATCTTGGAACAGCGTTGATGATGACAAAATCGATTTATTCTGCCTTTCTTCTCAATCTTTTAGCAAGCCCCGGCAACGAAAGCAGTTTCCTGGAGGCCTCCCTGCGATATTTCGACGAGCAGCTGCTCCTGGACATTCTGCCACGTGCCTCGTGTCCGGGCGAAGATGAGGGCTCTCCGATGGACGAGTTCGCCGACCTGTTTACGGGTAAGTTTTGTTCAAATTCCGGTTTCCTAATCCGCAATGAATGTGCTTCCGATAACCAATAATCCAATCTGAACTTGTCCGTGGGCGGTGTCCGTTTTAACCGTTGATAACAGTAATCTACTGGTAACCTTAATCCGAACTCTAACGGAAGTGTTTTTGCATTGGACAGATGAACTTGAACGTTAGCATTAGCAAGAATTGAGAGAAAATAGCAATATATCGGTACTTTATCGATATTTAAGTCGCACGTTTAACAATGCCACATTTGTGAGCAATAAATCGCTATTCTGTTTGATATATCGGATATTTCATTGCAATATTCTTTCGTACTAATTGCGATTTATCAAAGATTACGTTATTATTGAAGGGACTATGTAATTTATTTATTTTGGTATTTTTTTTGTATTTTCGGTATTTTTGGTATTTTTTTGGTATTTTTGGTATTTTTCGGTATTTTTTGGTATTTTTAATTTTTTATTATTTTTATCCATTATCCATTATCCATTATCCATTATCCATTATCCATTATCCATTATCCATTATCCATTATCCATTATCCATTATCCATTATCCATTATCCATTATCCATTATCCATTATCCATTATCCATTATCCATTATCCATTATCCATTATCCATTATCCATTATCCATTATCCATTATTCATTATTCATTATTCATTATTCATTATTCATTATTCATTATTCATTATTCATTATTCATTATTCATTATTCATTATTCATTATTCATTATTCATTATTCATTATTCATTATTCATTATTCATTATCCATTATTCATTATTCATTATCCATTCGATCGATCTTGAACTTGTCCATGAGCGCTGTCTGCTCCGCCTGTCCCCCATCCGGTCGTCCGGTGTCTTGGCCCAATGCCTTTCCTGCTTCGCACTATCAGCACTATCAAAGCGGCGATTCAATGCCCAATAAATCAGGCGGAACGCATAGTCTGTTTATAGTCAGCGTTAGTGCAGCCGGAGGAGTACCTGGTGGAGATTCGGTGTCGTGGAACACTTGGGAATCGTTTGCTTATCGCCGAGCACTTACACCGCCCAGATGGCGATATCTCCAGGGCAACAGCGGGTCTAGATTTTCTGCTTTTCTTTTTTTTAGTAAGAGTCACGATATGATTTCACGCCATGTTTACGGTGTCTCAAGCCGAAATATACAAAGCGCTTGTGGTTGGGCCTAAATTTAGGTAATGACTACTGGGGATCGATGGCCGTATCCGTATCTAATCCATGGACGGTTGCCAAGTGTGCCAAGATTGGATCTGTCCAGCAGCATGAGTGGGTGGGCGTTTCTAGGGTTAATTGAATGGTTAGGGAAATTATCACTCATACGCCGCGTTGGCATTGAAAGAGAATTATCGGGGTTATATATGGTATTTTGTCTAGCTCCTGTCTTAATGATATATAAATTATGCTGTATATTTTAATATTAATATATTATGTGCTATATTTTACAGTGGATCAACTCCGTCAAGGCTGGGTGGCGCTGCACGTCTTTGCGGCGGTGTACTTCTTTATTTTATTGGCCATCATTTGCAATGATTACTTCCTGCCAACGGTGGAGTGCATCTGCGAGGATCTGCATCTGTCCAAGGATGTGGCGGCGGCCACTTTTATGGCCACAGCCACCTCAATGCCCGAGTTCTTTACGAACACGATCAGCACCTTGATTCTGGACTCTGACATGGGTCTGGGCACAATTATTGGCTCCCTGATGTTCAACACTTTGGGCGTGGCTGGACTGGCGGCTTTGGCCATTGATAAGGTATGGATATAAACATAATTATAAAGATATAAATGGCCAGAAATTCCACTACGATTAGTCGGAATAATATTTATATATACTGATGAAAAGTAGTTCAAAAGATAACTATGAATAAAGACAAGTTAAGGTGACTAATCCTTCGAACAACCCTCCATTGCCGTAGCCCGTGCAACTCGACTGGTGGCCCATTGCCCGCGACTGTTTCATCTATATCTTCAACACCATTATCCTGCTGGTCCTGGCCTGGGGCGGCAGCATCAGCTTTACGGAATCCTGCATTATGATGGGCTTCCTGGTGCTCTACTATCTGATCACGTTCAATAACAACAAATTCATGCCAGCCATAAGGGTGTTCATTGAGGATCGCATGAATTGCTGCTTCTCCACGCGTTACGGTTAGTCCTTCCTAGATCCTAGCTTGAATTAAGTTTTAACTTAAACAAATAAATTGATTTTTAGATCTAACGGAGCCGCCAGAGAACAGTGCCAAGGCCCAGTTGCCCCTGAAAAAGGATCCCCTTTCTGGCGATGGTCTGTTTGTGGTCAATCTGCCCGAGAATACATCGTCCATGTCCTCCACAGCCAATCTAACCCATTCCAAGCACTGTAAGTGTTAAGGTTACTTAATAATCAATTAAGAAAGATTCCTAATTAATTGATATCCGAAAGGGAATGGCGAGGACGAGGAGGAGGATGACCTGCCCAAGAGCATATACATCTATCCGCGCGATGCCTCCTGCCTGGGTCAATTCTGGTGGATCTTCGTCTTCCCCATCAAGTTCGTCCTGTCCCTGCTGATTCCACACCCGATGAAGTACCGCCGCCTGTATCCGTTGTCCTTCATCATGTGCATCCTGTGCATTGGCGGCAATGCCTACCTGATTGTCTGGATGTTGACCGCCTTCGGTGTGGCCATTCATGTGCCCACCATTGTGATGGGTCTCACGTTCCTGGCCGCCGGCTCTACCATGCCGGAGGCAGTCTCCAGTCTCATTTCGCTGAGAAATGGTGCGTTTCTATACACTTTTCCCATCTAATTTCCCTTCTACAATGATTGATTTTCTTGAATTTCCAGGTGAAAATGGCATTGGCGTGTCCAATTCGCTGGGTGCCAACTCCTTGGCCATCCTGCTGTCACTGGGCGTGCCTTGGTTCATCAAGAACTGCATCCACTATGGCAGCGGTGAGCCACAACAGGTGGGCACCCAGGGCATTGAGTACAACATCCTCATCCTGATCATTTCCACGGTGGCCCTGTTCATCGTGCTCAGCTGCAGTGGCTACCGCCTCACCAAGAAGGTGGGCGTGGCCCTCTTCAGTGTCTACGGGGTGTTCATTGTCCTGCAGATCCTCATCGAGATGAATGTCTTCTTCCCCAGGGACTGCAGCACCAGCTAGGAGTGAATGCCAAGGAGTAGAAAATCCAATAGAAACCAAACCCAAACCTAAACCCTTTGGTGCTGGCACCAGGAGGGATTCGTTTCCGCAACACAACTACTTTCGGTTAGAACTAGCATATCCTCGAAGGTCCCTGCTGCTCCATGGAGGACCTACCTAGACAATCCTTTGTGTTTGTTTTTTTTTTTTTTATTTGTTTGTTGCTTTAATTATTGCCTAAGACTGTCTTTTAGGATTAAGCGACGACGATGAAGCTTCCAGCAGCGATTTCTATTTATTTCGCTTTGTAAATACATATATATGATACATGATATATATAGTTTAGAACCGTTGCCAAAGCTCAAAACGAGATACTAGCCTTTAAGGAGGAGGAGAGTTAAGCAAGTGCCCAAACGATATTCATTCAACTTCCTGCCACGGACACATCCATCCAACTTCCGTTGATATTCTGTACGTGTGTGTGTGTGTGTGTGTGTGTAGGATCTATTCGTTAACGTTATCTAATGTATACCCTTGATACTACCATTGTTATTAATTTATAAATACATTCTAAGACAAATGTTAACGAGTCCGATGACTGCCTTTCATTTCATTTTAATTATCTAAAAGCTCAAGTGGCCGATCGAGTGCCAAGCTGATTAGATGGGATCCCTTGGGAATGTGGCAAAAATATTTATTAAAAAAAAATACATATATGTAAAGCGAAGAGTAGAGCCTCTTGACGTTGGGTTTTTTCGAACAGTCTATAATGTTCAAGATGAGTAACGCCACTGTAAAGCGATCTCTCTTTACAGTATTTACAGCGTGAAATATTCTATAGAAGAAGCGGTGTGCATCTTAAAACTGTAAGTACTCCGAACCTGAGAGAGTAATTCTTTGAAGAATTATCCACGGATTTATGAAAGTCCTTTGGGAATTTATACATAATATATATATATAGAAAAGGCAGTAAGAAATCTCACAAGAAAGGGAGCATTTTGGTAAAAAGAAAAGAAGAAGGAATAGGAGATATATAACAGATTTATACATATGATATATTAATTCAATTTTGATCACATTCACAACATTATTTTAAAACCGTATAAAATACTTATAATTTAATTTTTGATACCCTCAATATATAGCAAAATAAGTCTTAAAGTAGATATATATATATAAATGGAGTTACATTAAATGTTCCTTTTTTAATGCCATAATTTAAAAATGTTCTAGAAAACAAGAAAGGAAGCTAACTTGGGTAACCTGAAATTTCTATACCCTTGCAGAGAAAATAGATCATAACTCAGTGAAGAATGCATTAATTTCCAATCGGAAAACGGATCTGTGTGTTTTTATTAGATAAACACATCTGCATATTAAATTTACATTTTTAAAAAATTAAATTTTTTTTATTTTTTTTTATTTTAATGATGTAACTAACCCCTTATAAAACTTTCAAAATATGAGTAAAAATATATTTCTATCGGACATGGCTAGATCGACTCGCCTGTTGATGCTGATCAAGAATATATATACTTTATGGGGTCGGAAATGACTCCTTCACTGCGTTTAACTAACTTTATAATACCCTGCAAGGGTATAAAAACGTAAACAAAGGCAGCAGCTTTCGAAATGCAAAAATGGACAAACGCAAGAGATGATCGTACTCTTAAAGTGACTCTCTCGCTCTTAGTTTGCACTTTCAAGAGCGAGAACAAAAAAGAGCCGCAACGGCACCTTGCACGCTTACGAAATAAAGGACAAAAGCAAATGCATAAAATGCGCGCGTAAAGCCAACGAAAGGCGAGGATAAGAGAATAATGAAAATAGCTTTGTTTCACTCACTCGTTTACATTTCTTATTGCTGCAAATCCCAATTGCGAATTAACGGAGGTAACACACACACAACAACAAAAAATAAAAAAAAACAACCTTCTAAGTTGTTGGCACACACAATTTGCACATTTCCAGCATTTCATATTTGCACAATTTCATCAATTCACCACGAAAAAAAAAACAACAAAAAACATGGCGCTGATCCGGGCTGCGTGAAAAAAAATGAGACACTTGCGCCGGCTTTCCTTTAGGGGCTGTTTCAGGCCTTGCCCCCACTTTACCGACACTTTCCACTATACTTCACTACCACCTTAGCCACTTGGCACTGTTTTTCCGGCGTAACTTTTCCGCTTTTCACTGTTTTAACCCGATCAAATTGCGCAGCGACGTTTTCGCGTCCGTGGTTTTCTTTTCATTGTCCGTTTTGCCCGGTTGCCTTGGCGTGACTTACCACGGCAACCGGGAGAGGGCGCTTTGCAAGATCGTGGGTGAGAGAGGCTGGGCAAGAGAGGCTGTGCAGGAGAGGCTGCGGAAGAGAGTATGGACGTTAGAGACTGACCACCTGAAACACTGATAAGACGATCCAATTTGATAAGTAGTCGCTGGCTTTTATCTTATTGTTCTAATTGGGTAAAATAAAATAAATAATTTTAAAATAAACTAACTTTGGGCTAAAACAAATATTAAGCATTTTTATTATACCCTTGCTGGGTATTATAATTTCTCCTTTTTTTTTAGAGAGCGCCAAATAAACCAAACAATTAACAAGAAGAATAATTAATATACAAATTTACAAGAAACTAAATTATAATTATTTTATATTAATTTCCCGATCGTTTCTATGACAGCTGCATGATACATTCCACCGATTTTCATAAAATTAAAGGCGAAAATTTGGAATAAAAAATGGTAATATCTTAAATTAGATTTAATTCTGTTAAAACGGAAGTTATAAATTATTTTTTAAACATTTTCTAACTGTTTGATATTTTTAAATGAGAGTTTTCTTGAAAAATTAATGTTTAAAACATAACTTAGTCAAAAAAGCAATAATTTTAATTCGGAAAGCGTTTATGTTGGTTTTTATAAGATTAATGAATCTGCAAAATCAATTTAAAATTTTAAAAATTTAACCTTTTTGGAAATTTTGGTGAAAATGGGGGTTTCCTTTTTTTCAACTTCACATATACTCTCTAGGCCAAGATTGAAGACATGAATTTTGGCTCCCAGCTTGACATTTATTACCCAACCCGGCTATATACCAATAATACACATTGTTTAATCAGTTTTTCCTTTGTTTTTCTTTTTCTGTTTGTCGTTAGGTTTTGTTTTCGTTTTCATTTTGCTTTGCAGAGAGGGTTTTACAAGCCCAGTCGAGTGTGTGTGTGTGTGTGTGTGTGGTGTGTATTGGTATTATCTTGGAGTTAGATCACAAATTACAAATAAATAAATCATTAAATGAGATCAAATACGCGGTTAACACACACACTGGCACATACACATTAAATATGAATGCGAATAATACAGAGACATATACACAAGATATAGTAAATCAAAGGCGATTCGAGGGCAAAAAACATCTAAAAGCTAATTAATTGGTATCTGTGTCTGTGTACATAATTTATCATCTTAAAGATATATATATATATATATATAATTATGTATATATGTATAAGGGGGGAGAGTCCCTTAGTCCCTCTCCCCGTCTGTTGTTAAGGGCTTTGCTTTTTGTTTTGCTTGCTCAACTTGCATGGTTGGCAAATGTCTTGGAGTTTTCCTTTTCAATTTTCATTTCTTGGATGGGTTTCCACACAAATAAATACTTAAGAGTTAGTCTGACCGATTTTCAGCGCATGCTTTATATATAGTATATAATTAATATATATAGATATCATTGGAAGTTTTAGAAACTTGCCGGGGGCTGAGTGTGTGTGTGTGTGTGTGTGTGTGTGTGGCCTTGACCCTAAGCTGCCCTGCTACTGCCGCTACTTGGTATCCTTCTCCTCCTATTCTTCCTCCTGCTGCATCCTCCTCCTTTCCGTTTCTCTTTAAACAAATCAGTCTGAGCAATTACAATTCAAATGTGCCTGCGAATGCAATGTGGCAGCTTTCAGCTGCTCCCTAACAACCTGTCGAACCAATTGGCACAAGTCCCAATCGATATGCCGATACGCATATGGAGGGCTGTGCGCGTTTTGGAAAAATGCTAACGTAACTTTTGGTTGGCGCAACGCAAACGTTTGACACTGAAACGTAAACGTGAACGTTAACGCTAAGCGATTAAGCTAAAAGCCGTCTGTCTACCGTGCTTGCCAGCCAGCCTTGGGCCTGGGCAGGACATGGGGGGTGTGGGACAGAGGCCAATGGAGTAGTGAGTGGCTGCCGGCCCTGTCTTAGGTGCAGCAATGGTGGCCATTCTTAACGTAATAGTTGTGCATGGCCACGGTGCCGTTCTTGCTGTAGCTGCCGCTTCCACTACCGCTCGCACCGCTTCCGCTTGCACCGCTGCTGCCGTTGTACTGCAGATTGCTCGAACTGGAGCCGGCGCTGCCGCCAGCAGCTGCTCCTGCGCCCGCATTAGCAGGCGCATCGTCTGTGCTGGTGGAGGCGTCAAAGGCCTTGATGGGATTCTGGATGATCTTGCATGTGAACTGCCGATGCGGACCGGGCTCCTGGCGACACGAAAAAGTTGAGATTATCTCGATTATGTTGCATTTCCCAGGGAGTTTAAAGGACCTTACCTTGGGCTGGATGGGGAAGCAGCACCAGAGGATGAAGGCTATGAACGCTACCAGGGTGCCCACCAGCAGTATAAAGTCCTCGATGGTCTGGAAATGTTAGTTAAATCCAAAAATCAATGCGTAACTTGCGGGAAAGGTAGAGGGAGGCGGAAGGAGGCAGGATGTGTCGGCGAAGGAGGTGTGCGAGTGCGTGTGTGTGTGTGTGCTTACCGGCTCCTCGCCCAGCAGCACGTGATTGATCAGATAGACAAAGTCGTCAAAGGGTGTCATCCTGTGGCCAGGACTCGTAAATATCCTGGATTTTCAATGTCCTTTTCGTCGTTCACTTTGTTTTGGGTTCGGCTGCGACTGCGACTGCGACTGAGACAGCGACAGCGACGCCGACGGCGACTGCGACGGCCTGACGCTGCTTACGAACGCCGCTGATGCTGGTTTTGCTTATGCTTCTGCACCTGTAACTGCTGCTGCTGCTGTGGGACGCACAACAGCATGGCTGTCCGGTTTATTTGGCAATTACGGGCATGGCATGGCGCTGTCCACCGGAATTTCAGTTATTTCGTTGATTTTCGGTTAATTCGGGCAGTTGATGTGAGTACAGTGTGGCCAGGCAGGGCCATATACGAGCTGGCTAAATATTCAAACACTAACGCCAATTCAACAGGGAAATGATAGAAAATACCAAAATTAAAATATATTTATTTTAAATTGTACAGATGTGGATAAATACATTCTATATATTTGTAAATTTTAATAAACTCTAATATCTTAAATGGAATATTATTCCAAATATATAATATATATAAAAACGTATATAAACCAATTGATTAATCACTCAAATTTCATGGAGTAAACATTCTATTCTATATTTCTATTCTATATTCTCTTCCCCAATCTTTTTTGTTCTGAAGGGGAATTTTATGCATCAAAAGGATTTATGAGGGATTCTAACCAGCAATGTTTCTATAATGATGTGTCCTTCTTCGAATACAATCTTACAATTTATTTAAATTTTTAATTCGTTTATACATTGTTAAAAATACCGCAGTGTGACCAGATCCAATGCAGATGCACATGCTGCCCTGCATTTCCTTGGCGCCCTGCGACAGCCACTCTAACGTCTGCGTCCCACAACTTCTACCGCTTTCCAAATTTTTGTTGCAACTTCCCGGCGTTTTCCCGATTTGACCACGCCGCTTATGTTTTGACATAATTCTCCAACCGAAAATGGGCCGGCGACGCAGCCGGGAGCGCGGCCAAGAGCCACCAGCACCAGGCTGTGATAGCGACAACGAGAACGAAACGAAGCCTTCGAAGAAGCCCAAGCAGCGACCAAGCAAGGCCGCCAACAATAGTTCCAGTTCATCGACTTCCAGCAGCAGCAGCAATAGCAACTCCAACGGCAGCCGCAAGAGCAAACACAGTAAAGACTCCTCGCCGGGAGACAAGAAGCAGAAGCAGGCCAGCAGCCGGAAGAAGGGATCATCGGAGCAGCGGGAGCAGGAGAAGCGCTCCAAACAGCCCCAAGAGGTTCAGGAGCAACGCTCCAAGTGGGACTCACCCGAGCGCGGCAGCGGCGCTGGCGGTGGTGGTGGCTCTCATCGCAACAGCACACGACAGCGCCAGGACCGGGACAGGGAGCGGGAGCAGCGTGACCGAGACAGGGATCGCAACAGAGATAGGGAGAGAGAACGGGAGCGGGAGCGGGAGAGCGACCGGAACAGAAACCGGGAGCGGGAGCGGGAGCGCGAGCGTGACAATCACATGCGGCGAGATCGCAGTGGCCGGGAGCGGAGCCGAGAGCGCAGCAAGGAGCGCAGGCAGCGTTCGCCAGCCCAGCGACAACAGCGCCCACGGAGCCGAGATCGAGAGCAGCAGCAGCAGCAAAGGGATCGCCAGCGACGTTCGCCAGACAGAAGACCAGCTCGGTGAGTTCCTGGAAAGGCAGATGACACCCTAGAAGTTTCATTGTTTACATATTTCCCTTCTCCCTTCAGTCGCAGTCGCAGTCGTAGTCCCCGCGATCGTTCCCATCGCGGTGGCGGTGGTGGACGTGACTTTGGCCAGGAACGTAACCGTAACCAGCGTCGCGACAATCGCAATCGCAACGAGGACGAACACTACGAGTGGGGCAAACAGGACGACAAGGAGAAGGCGCCAAAGGAGGACGAGGAACCCGTAGAGAAGGAGAAGCCCAATTTCGGTCTCAGCGGTGCCCTCACCGAGGACACCAACAAGGTCAACGGCGTGGTGGTGAAATACTCCGAGCCCCCCGAGGCCCGCAAACCCAAGCGACGCTGGCGCCTGTATCCGTTCAAGGGCGAAACGGCGTTGCCCACGCTGCACATTCATCGCCAGAGCTGCTTCCTGGTTGGCCGCGACCGCAAGGTGGTTGACCTGGCCGTCGATCATCCCAGCTGCTCCAAACAGCATGCCGCCCTGCAGTACCGCCTGGTGCCGTTCGAGCGTGAAGATGGCACCAGCGGGAAACGCGTGCGCTTGTACCTCATCGATCTGGAGTCCGCCAATGGGACGTTCCTCAACAACAAGAAGATCGACGGCCGCAAGTACTACGAGCTGATGGAGAAGGATGTGATCAAGTTCGGCTTCAGCTCGCGCGAGTATGTGCTGCTCCATGAGAACAGCAAGGAGGATCAGGAGGATGACGACGTGCATATCAAGGATGAGCCGCAGGATGTGCCCGCTGTGGGGGAAGAAGCAAATCCCTAGATCTACGTTTTCTCTTTATTATTTTTATGTTCTTTTACGTGAAGCTTGAAATGAAATACGTTTTGTAACCGTAAAACCTTGAACCAGAGAGGCGCAAGTGTAAAAAGTCGTAGCGGAACACAGTTTTGCGTGTTCACTGCCAACAGAAGTAAACAAGAAGAAAGAGAGATATATATAAAAATAAATTCTCAAACGAAATCGAGTCTTGACTGAGGTCAACTTAAGACTGCTGACTCTGCTAGTTTAGGTTTAGCTTTAGCTTTAGTTATGGTACTGTGACACTTGTTAGCCAGACAGCGACATGCACTGGCCACCGTTCTTCAGTTTTTGCCTCTTTGCCTGGGTCTGTGCCTGTGCCTGTGCCGCCGCCCCCCAGGTGGTGCGTCGTCGCCAGGTTATTACACCCACCTGGCTCATGGGACCCAGTTTGCCCAACTCTAAGGCAGCCCCCAAGGTGCAGGTCACCCAGCAGAACCTGAGGGAGGTGGCCGCCTGGCGCGCCACCATCCAAAAGGCCGTCGATGAGGGCACCTATGTGGTAGCCGCTCCTCCACCGCAGGTGAGTAAAGGAACATTGTTTTATTCAGTATTTGTTTATTATTATTCCGAGTTAAAAAATATGAGTTGCAAAAACAAAACGCTAACGATTGGAGCCAGTATTATTTTATTTATTATTTATTAGTTTATAAAAATAAGCAAAAAAAGGAAATTATGCCTAAGTTTATATACCTTTACTGTTTGAAATTGAATTATATATTCGAATCGGAAATCGATCATAACTAAGCTTAAAATATTCCCATTTTTGGAATCAATATTTATAGATATTTTTGTATGAACATTTATTCGACAAATCGAAGTTAAAAAAAATCATAACTAGGCCAAAAAAGCATTAATTTCAATTCGGAAAGCTGTTCTAAGTTAGTTTTTAATAGGTTAATAAATCTGCATACTCAATTTAAAATTTTAGAAAATTTAAAATTTTATCAATTTTTGAAAATTTTAATGATGTAACCCCTTTCCTTTTTTTCAAAAAATGGAAATTTTTTGAAAAATTTTTTTTGTTGCCGCAGATGGCTAGTTCGATTCGGCTGTCGATGCTGATCAAGAATATATATGGTTTATAGGGTCGGAAATGACTCCTAAATTTAATATTTAAAAAAATCAATTTTTTGGCCAATTTTTGCAAATTTTAATGATGTAACCCCTTTCCTTTTTTTCAGAAAATGGAAATGTTGTGAAAAATTTTTTTTGTTGCCGCAGATGGCTAGTTCGATTCGGCTGTCGATGCTGATCAAGAATATATATGGTTTATAGGGTCGGAAATGACTCCTAAATTTAATATTTAAAAAAAAATAAATTTTTGGCCAATTTTTGAAAATTTTAATGATGTAACCCCTTTCCTTTTTTTGCAAAAATGGAAAATTTTTGAAAAAATTTTTTTGTTGCCGTAGATGGCTAGATCGATTCGGCTGTCGATGCTGATCAAGAATATATATGGTTTATAGGGTCGGAAATGACTCCTAAATTTAATATTTAAAAAAAATCAATTTTTGGCCAATTTTTGAAAATTTTAATGATGTAACCCCTTTCCTTTTTTTGCAAAAATGGAAAATTTTTGAAAAAATTTTTTTGTTGCCGTAGATGGCTAGATCGATTCGGCTGTCGATGCTGATCAAGAATATATATGATTTATGGGGTCGGAAATGACTTCTTCACTTAGTTTCAAGGCTCTGACTAAAATTAAAATGCCCTGCAAGGGTTACAAAAACAAAACCTTCACGTTTTCTGGATCAGCATCAGCAGCCTGGTCGATCTAGCAACGTTGTTTATAGCTAAAAACTTCAGAGATATAAATATAAATATAAATCCAAAAGTAATCCAAGTATTTCTTTACAAATTTATATATAATTCTGATTTTTATATATCCTTTTGCTTATTTCTTCCCCCCACAGGAGTTCATAGCAAGCCTTGGCGGCAGTTTTCCACCGCCCTTGCCACAGTTTTGGACACCTTTACCCACACAACCCTTCAACTTTACCAACCCTTGGCCCAGATTTGGCTAAGGGCAGAGAGCTTATAAATAAAATTAATTCATTTCTCCGTTTATAACTTTATAACGCTGGGCATCAACGATCGAAGAGGTGAGGGAACCGCAGCAGCTTCGAGCCACGCCTCTTGAGGAACTGAAAGAGTGCAGAGTGAAATTAGAGAAAGGCTCGACGAATTATATAGCATTTCATGGGGTTTTATTGTTTCCAAAAATCGACAAATCAAATCGGGAGTAATGGGTGGTAGAGCGACTACGCTTGAAACAGTTTAAGTTTACCAAATACATATCGTTCTCATGTCTTGTTTGTGTGTTGTGACCTCGCGATGTGTGTCTTTTTGTGTGTTTCTGTACAAAATGTATTCTTTTTAAACATCTAAACTCTACCGAACGAATCAAACAAATATTTAAAAAAAATCTCTAAAATATATAGTATATATATAGTTAATGTTTAATGTTTTATACTATGTAATGGGTCTTGGGGTTCTTGCAAATCAAAGTTAATTACATATAACATGTTTATATATATATATATATATAATATATGGGGGACAACAACAATCGTGTGTGTATGTTCTATAACTATAACCATATACACTACCTATATATGTATAGTAGTGGTATATAGTGGCTACATATAGCAATATATGTATATATTAGGTCTAGGCGCAATATATCAACTTGTTCATCGTTTAAAAAACACATTTCTCCTCCTCGTTCGCTGCTTTATAAGATTTTGTTCCCTTTGCAATGAAAAATGACATATACATGCTTAAAAAATGGAATAAACTGAATAATCAGTATATAAAAAATGAACAAAACAATTATAATCGATCTTAAAGTCGACTATTTTGATACCCAGCACAGCTCCGTATGGGATTTAAATGCAATTAAGGTATGGAATGGCTAAGCTCTTACATTACTGATACCTCTTTACGCACTTAATTAAGTGAATTGTAAGCTCTCCTAATTAATGACTTACTGAAATGATTGTGAGTATATGTATATAAAAAAAACTTGAATATAGTTACTAATGTTTAGTAAAGATTTAAATCTATAATCACTTTGAATCAAGTTTAGGATAAGCAGAACTCTATAGAGATCTAAAGACACACAGACGGACACAGAAGAGTGCTGAGTTCAAATACAATGAAGGTTGGTTTTTAGGTTTTTAAGTAAGTGTGCTTCAAGTTCAGCTTTGGGCTCAGTTAGACATTAGTTTTAGGTTTAGTTTTAGCTTTAGGTTTAGCCTAAGTGGGTTGCAGTTAAGATAAGGCGATCTGCTTCAAGACCAGGAGCGTACTGAAGCAGCAGAGAGGATGCGCAGATGATCGATTGATCGGTACTATTACGAAACTAATATGGCTCTCTACGGGCTAACACAACAGGTGGTGGCTAGTCTCATGGTTGCACGATGCTCGGGTAGTAGGTAAAGTTTACTAACCACATAATGTATATATTCATGTTCGGACGCCCCATCTAATCAACTTCTTATCACTTTCTATTCCTATACTCGATTTTGCAAAGTATATATACTCAAGGAGGTCCATATTTACTTTCTCTACAACTAAGCGGGAGCTTGAAGTAGTTACAATGAAATTGGTTTTGAAAATCATAGGAGTAGTGAGTTCCTTCTGACTATACAAGGGTAGCATGAGAATTCGTTAGACTATGTAAATTCTGTGTACAAATTATTATGTGGTAATGGTAATAATCGTAAAATAGCAGTTGATAATACGCGAATTCTAATTGAAATTGAAATCGAAATTGAATTTCAAAAGCAAGCAGCAAGGGGGCCTTCTAAAACGATTCCGATTGTCGCTGCTGTCCGGATGATGTTGATGACGATGTGGTGGCTACTTCTTGTTCATGTGGCAGAGTCAGAGGCTGGTTGGGCTCATGATGAGGATGCTCCTCTAGCTGCTCTAGCTGTTGCTGCTCCAGCTGCTGTTGCTGCTGTTGCTGCTTCTGCTGGTGGAGATGTGCGGAATGTGCGTGGGTTCATACATTGGGTGGGTCTTACTTAGGTCTTATCTAACCTCATCGATATCCTCGCCCTCCGACGAGCTACGTATCGTGTTGTACTGCGAGTTGCGGCTGCGCAGCATCCGCAGGAAGCTGCCCACGGCAAAGATGGTGCGGCGATGTCGGTGGAATATACCCTGGTATAAGGCCTCTCGTAATGTCTTCCGGTCCTCCACGTCCACCGACGACGTCAGCGATGTTTGATGCGGCAAACGTGCTGTGAATACAGCGAGAAGCGAATTAATAATAATAAATAATAAATAATACAAAATGTAGCGATAAGAAGCCAACCATCCGGACGCAAGGTCAGATTGCTGGCGCAAACATTAAACGATTCTATATGGAAATGAGTAAACAAAAGAGGCCAAGAGCGATTACGTTGCGTTGCTGCTCCTGATAACTCTGTTCTCGGCAGGAAAATTCGGAGAATCAAATCGGAGATAGAGAAACAAACCAAGCGATACATAAAGTTAAAGTTTCTACCTATTATCTATGCTTTTCAAGTAATTTCTCATATTTTTTAAATATGTTTCTTAAAGAAACTAAATTATACCCTTGAGGCGTTTTATATACAACACAGTCGCTAAAAAATTTCAATGAAAATAAGTCAGTAAACCCACTTAATCATTGTATAAATTAATTATGTTAAAGTAATCATAAGGGAAAGAGTACTGGCATCTCCCTAAGGGAGTTATTTATGCAAAGAATTCCCTTAAAGCAAATAAATCATTAAAGAAAATATATTTTGCATGGAAATCAGTTGAAATCAGCAATATTTTTTTTTCACTTTCCATTCGATTCTAGTTTTTTCTACTTGATCGACGTTAAATTGTATTTTTCTGTATTTTTTTGTATTTTCCAGGCCAAACTAATTAAGCCCGTTGAAAGCCGTAATGGAATTTGCCAGCCAATTGAGGCGCCTTCTCAATGATGATTTCAATGTTATATATACACAGACATATATCGTATATATACAGTCTTTGTTTTCAGCATTCAATTTAATTTGAATGCCTCGAAAATCAAAACCAAAAGACACATTCAATTATAGAGAAATTTATATAAGAACTAACCATTATTTGAACAAGGATTGTAAAGGTTTTCTATATCAAAAAATCCCTATATAGTTAGGTTTGTGTAAGAAATCTCTAGAGGTTTAGTTAAAGGACTCTTATAGGGTAAAACAAATTATGTGTGTTTTTCCAAGGGTCTGATTTTAGGATACAATTTTTAAATATAAATAAAATCTCTAGAGATTTAACTAAATAACTCTAAAACCCCTAAGATATTTACGATTGAAACTAGAGATTTAACCAGAAATTGCTCTAAAACTAACATTTTTTCCCTGATTTTAATATCTACAGAAGCTCCGCAAAGATGCCTAAGTCATTCAATCGTTTACAACAAGTTTGCTAAAATAATAAACAAATGCAAGCAAATGTTTAGAAAATCCTGCGAAGCCTGCTGTGTGCGTGCACTCACCAGCTATGGGCGATTTGGGCGACTTGAGGGAGTATTCGTCGAGATTCTTGCCACCCAAATCCAGCTTGAGGACCTTCTTGGTAAGCTGCTGTGTGGCCGCCTCCATGTTGCTGGTCTTCTCGATCTTAATGTCCACATTCCGCTGACTGACGGCACTTTTGGTGGGCACTGCCACGCCCGAAACCGATCCCGACGATGCGTTGGCTGCTCCCGCTGCGGCTTTGACGGCATCGCTGCCGTTGCCTTTGGCCGCCGCATCCGTCATGCTGATGTTGGTATTATTATTGGCAATGTTTTCGCTGCTGTGGCTGGTATTGTTGTTGTCTGCCTCTGGCTGTGGCTGCTCCTCCTCCGATTCCTCCTCCGCCTCCTGTTCCACCTGCTGGACAGTCGTTGTGTTCTTCTCCTTATCAGTATGATTGTTATTGGCAACCGTTGCTTGTTGTGTACCGGTGGCACTGGCCGGCGTTAATGCCGCTGGCAATTGGTCGTCGTCGTTCCCGATTCCGATTCCGATCCCGTTCACGGTCCGGCTACCGCTACCGCTCCCGCTGCTGCTGCTGCTGTTTTCAACGACGTCGGCAGCGGCAACAACTACAACCATTGTTCGAGAGCGCTAGCTTCGCTAATTCGCCTTTTTCGCTATTTATCTATGTATCTATTTATTTGTTTAGTGTTTTGGTTTTGGATATCTACGCTCCAAACGCTTCTTTAGTCCAATTTCCGCTGACGTGCTCGCGCCTTTCAAATCGACTCCGTTCTGAGTGTTCTCAACTGTGAGTTTGGGGCTCGGCTCGGCTCGGCGCGGCGCTATCGCTGCCGCTGCTGCTGCTGCGGCGTTTTGTTCGATTTAATTCGATTCAAAACGATTCAATGCGCCTCTATTCGATTCAATTTCTGTCTCGATTGCTCCGCTGATTCTACGTGGCTCTCAGGTCGAGGCTCGGCTTGGCTCGCGCCTCGTTGCTGGGCATCATCTGCAGGGTTATGATGCTGTCGCTATACAATGCCACCTGTTGGGCCGTCGTCGAGCAGTCGGTGAGCGTGATCTGTGGCAATGTGAGCTGCAGATGCTGTCTACGGCTGCCGGTTCCGGTTCCACCTCCGCCGCCTCCTCCTCCTCCTCCTCCTCCAGCACCGCCGACTGTTCCTGCTGTGTCACCGGCAATGCTCAGGTGGCTAAGGTTGTCAATAATCTCGTACAGACGTCGCTGGTGAGCGCTTGTGGCCACGCTGGCTACACTGGCTCTTGAAGGGGCCCCTAGGCTTTCGGCTGCTTCTGCTGTAGCTGCTGCTGCTGCTGGGGCATGGAAATCGCACATGCTATCCAGCTCCTCTTGCCCCTCCTCTGCCTCCTGCTCCTCCACGTCCGTGTCCTGATCCTGCTGCTGCTCTTGCTCCCGCTTGACTGACCTTATGTTCACTCTGATTGCGGGATGGCCTGCCCGCTTCTGACTCGCCGCCTTGCGTCGCAAACTCTTGAGCAGCGTCACCAGTTGCCCGGTCAGCCTCTGGACGGGACTCTCGCTGCGCTGCGGGACGAGGTTGATGTCTTCGTCGAATGGCTTTATTGCATTACAACGACGCCGCTGCTGCTGCTGCTGCTTGTGTTGCTGCTGCTGCTGGCCAATCGATTGCAGATACTTGAGGTCAGCCTGCAAGCCCCGCTCGTAATAGCCGGTGGCCAGCTGCAGGTAAGCGTAGAAGTCCACCTGCAGTTGCTCCGCTCTGGCAGTCGCACCTTGTGGCAGCCGCCGTTGTGGGCTTTCCGCGCTGCGCTTATGAATATTTAGCTTATAATCGAGGCGGCCACAGTCGCTGCTTTGGCTTCCTCGGAGCTCGGGGGCCAGGGCTTCATCATCGTTGCTGTTGCTCCTCCACGGCAAGCGATGGCGGCGCTCTAGCTGACGCTGGACTAGCTGGCGCAGCTGCTCGCAGCTCTGGGCGCTCCTTATCCGACGCACTGCGTCGTTGTATGTGGCGTCGGACGGCGGCGGCGGCGTCGGCAGGTCACCTGGGCTGGTGGTGGTGCCAGTGCTAGTATCGTCGGATCTGTAATTAGTGGAGGCGGCAATTAGTCGGGAAGCAGAAAGAACATCACGGGCAGAAAATAGAAATGGGCGACGACCAAACAAAACATTAATTACAATGGCAAATGCAAACACGTACGACAAACAAGCGAGCAAACAACCGCGGCGTAAGGTAAGGAGGCCCGCAGAATGTGGCCCGTGGTCCGTAACCCGGTGTCCCTAGTCCCTAGTCCGTAGCCCGTAACCCGTAACCCCTAACCGTACCCATCCGGGGTTAATATAATTAAAAAGCCAACCAGCGCGCAGCTACTCCGCTCCCCATGGGGAAAACTGGAACTCGCCCTTTTCGCTGCTTGTTTGCTGTTCGCTTGTTGCCATATATTTTTACCATAGATAGTGCTTTAATTTCTTGGGCACACACAGCACAAATCCAGCTGATGGAGTTGTCTAGTTCAGTGTTTCCAGTTAATGGAACCCAACCCCTAATCCCGATCTCAGCCTAACGATAACCCCGGGTCATCATTTGAACAATCAATCAGAGGATTCTTAACCTCTGGTTAATGATTAATAATTTTATAATTTAAGGGTTAGTTTTTAGATACTTTATAGAGTGGAACATTGGGTTTTTTTGAGAGCATCACTTCCTGATTTAATTGAAAACTGAAAACTTAATTATGGAACTTTAACTTTAACTTTAACCGGGGGTTATTTAAGTCTAGATCAATTTAGAAGGTTATTCTGTTTAGATAAATTTAAATGAAGAGGATTATAGTTAAAGAAAGTGTTAAAAATATGGTATAGTCTATAACAATATAGATTTGTATTAATTTATTTATTTGCCTAACTCTTTAACTCATCATTTATATACCCTTCCAGGGTATTCTTGTTCTAGTCAGAGGCTTAAAAAACATTGAAGGAGTCATTTCCGACCCTATAAAGTATATATATTCTTGATCAGCATCAACAGCCGAATCGATCTAGCTATGTCCGACAAAAATTTAATTTTTTCAAAATTTTGAAAATTTTTTAAGGGGTTTTGTCGTCAAAATTGTCAAAATTTGAGGAAAAAAATTATTTTTTTTAATTTTACATTGAGTATGCAGAATTATTAACCTAATCAAAACTAACATTGTAACGCTTTCCGAATTGAAATTAATGCTTTTTTGGCTTAGTTATGCATTTTTTAAATTTAAATTTGTTTAAAAAATTGTCATATATAAATCTTTCTAAATAAAAATTAAATAAATCGAAATAGTAATGATTATCTATTTAGATAATTATTTTGTTTTATCTGTTGTCGCTTAATGAGAACATTTCCAAACTCAGGTTAATGATTAGACTTTGTTAGCGCGTTATTATTTGCATTGATTAACTGATTGAGTACATGGAAATGCTATAGGATAACATATAGGATAAGTTGTTATTTATTTAGTTAGCTAACGAGAGCTATTGTTACTCGTAGTTAGTTATTTATGATCATATATCACTATATAATATATATATTTATAGCCCTGCCACGTGCCTCAAGTTCTTATTAATTTTATTTTCAATTTCAAGCAAAGATTTTTGAATCATAAACTTTAATAAGTTGGTTTCTATTGTTTAATGCGCTTTGGGATAGAGAACCATTCTCTTATCAACCAAACAAGTCACAAGTCCCTCTCTTATCACTGAAACTTTCAACTTTTCCCCCTGGTTCACAATTAATTGAATTCGATTAAGTTCACAGAGCAAGAGAGAGTCCCTGGAGGGACCCACCTGGACGTGGATGCCATTCCCCCGAAGGGTTGACATTCAGAGCACCTGGATTTATTGCAGCAAACTGAAACTAAAGCACTGACGTCAGTGTGGAGGCCACGTAACTCGAGCTGTTGCTGTCGCCGGGATGCGGCGGAAATTTCACGGAAAGTCCGTGGAGAACCCAACCTATATTTATGGCAGCAACTGTCAAAGAGTCCACACCCCTGCCCGGATCCCATCCCATCCCACTGCCACCTCCTACTACCTGGGGAAGTAGTGCCGATGGGTGGGCCACACGTCGCGGAACTGCGCATATTGCGACGCTAATGAGGCGGACACTCGAGATGGCTCAGAGGCGGCTCCTCCAAAGCCCGGGCGACGCCTTCGCCGCCGCTGGCCCCGGTGGTGTCGCTGGTGGGACTGCTGCGGATGGTGATGGTAGAGATGCTGCTGCAGCTTGTAGTCCCTGTAGTGATTGGCCACCTCGTGGCGATAGCGTTCCGGGCGAAAGCACTTGGTGTCGTAGACCCGCTTCATGGTCAGCCGGGGCACAAACTGGCCGCCAGAGCCCAGCGGAATGCCCTCGACGATCAGGCCACATCCGGCGGAGGGGTATAATGGTGTTGATGACGCTGACGATGATGATGATGGCCAGGATGATGAGCACATTTCAGGGGGAACTTGTGACCTGACAGACGGACAGACGAACGAGGACAAAGGACGGGTTAATCCGCTCCTGGCCAACTTGCCCGACGGAGGCAACGAAGCAAACTACACCACGGCTTGACATTGATGGCTCCTCGGCTCCTCGGCTCCTCAGCGCCGCGGGGCCCATTGTTATTGTCACTGGGATGAGCGAGCTGGTAAGGGAAGCGGAGCGGGAATCGAAATGGGACTCGGTGTGGGTATGGTGGGGCATGGTGGGGCATCGATGGGTGCTTCAAATTATGTACATTTATTGAACAACCGAACAATACAAATTCTGTTGGCAACAACGGTTTGCGGTTATTTGTTATCACGTCAGGCCGCGATTTGTTTGTCGTTTTGTTGTACGACATTTGCAATAGAATGGGGCGGTGTGGGGGCTTCCTTTAATGCGATTCTCGGCAAGGATCGAAGTGGGTAATACCCTGGCAGAGTATTACTAATGAGAAAGTAGGGTAGAGTCTTTGAGGCATTAAAGGAAAAGGGTAGAGTCTTTTAATTAAAAGAATTGTGAACAATTAAAATATCTTTGGGTGAAGTATTTATTTCTTGAGGTTTAAAAGCTTTCATTTTAGAGCCTAAAAGTATGCAATGATACCACAACAGTTCGAACAAATTTAATATTTGGGAATTATGCATTTTTAAAGATTCAAAAACTCTTTTAGGGTCTAGGAAAATTTGAAAAATTTAATATCTAGGCAACTGAAATGTTTCAAGTTTTAATCTAGAGCAATAAAATTATATTTTATATACCAGAACTTTATAAATAATGTATAATTTAGAAAACCTTAAATTTCGGATGATTTTAAACCCATTTTTAATATGGGGACAGCTTGAAAATTTAATATTCTAAAAATTAAAATTTTTAACATGGTAAAATCTTTGAAACCAATATTTAAAAATATTTTCCGCAGCAGAACAGTTCGAAAAATGTTAAATTTCTATAAAACCAATTGACAATTTCCCGAATGAATTTCATTTAAATGATTGATGTCACTTAAGGTATTAAGAAGTATATAGACAGGATACCACTTGCTCATCCTCTCAACCTCATCCTCATCCTCGTCCTCGTCCTGGTCCTCGTCCTCAACCTCATCCTCGTCCTCGTCCTCGCTCCACTCCCACACCCAACCAATCAAAGCCGCTTAGCCTAAGTGGGTGAGGCTTTGGCGGCTCTCTCTCTCAATAGAAAAATTAGTAGTATTCATGTCGTTAACCATTGTAACTGGTACATCTTTTGTGCACAGCCCCCTCACCCCCACGTAAGCCGTCCAATTCGGTCCAATTTGCATATTTCGGCTCACGATAAACAACGATAAAATACGACACACAAACAATGTCGGGCCAACGAGTAAACGTTAGTAAAAATAATTGTGGGATAGGTCTTCTGCTATCTCCCCTATCACTTTTAGGGTCCCATATATACCAGGCTCCATGGACGTCGACACCCCGCCCGCCATCGACCGACCACGCCCCGTAATTACAATTTTGATAGATGTACCAATATATTGATATAGTTGCCTTTTTTTTTATCTCCTTCAAGTATGGGCAAAATGAAAAAATATACACAAAAAACAGCAGAAATTGACGGGTTGACATTCACATAAGCAAATGTAAGTACATTTATATGGAGGCAGATATAAAGATATACCCTGGTATATTGGGGGGTAATCTAATGGGGAGTATTAGTGGTATGTAGTATATATATTTATACATATCATTGTGATATTTATTCTTCAGAAATCTGAATTCTAAGGGGAATTCCAAGAGGAAATACTTAACAAATTTTTAGATGAATGAAAAGCTAGCTTAGAAAATATTCTAGACAGAAAAATTGGTTAAAAAGACACATAGTTTCCTGTACTTCCCTTATAAAAATATAAAGAAAGTCTCATATAATATTTAAAACTACTGTCAAAGAGTACTATTCTAGCTCAGTAAATTTCTCAGGCAAAATCTATATCTGAATCGATTATTAATATTACTTTACTTTGGGCCAAACATCATTCTATCAGTCAATTACAATCGCAGGAAGGCACATACAAATAGAAATAGAAATAGAAATAGAAATAGAAAGTTCCAAAAAGTCAAGCTAACAAGGAATCTTGATGCGGAATTCAATTTGGGTCAGAGGCTCTGTTAGAGTATTCCATCGATAATGCAGCCAAAAGACTGAAAGACTGAAAGACTGAACGACTGAACGACTGAACGATTGAATGATTAATTTCAATTTTTGATTACATGCCATCATGCAATCCGCAATAGAAGAATGCTGATACGGGGAAAATTGGGAAAGGGGAAAACCGATTTGAGTGAAATTAATGCGTCTGTAAAACCCGAAGCCTGTGTGTGTGTGTGTGCCTTGTTTGCGGCGATTTGCCATCAATCAATCAATCAACAGCTGAATCAACAGAGAACCCCATTGCCACTGCTGCTCATTTTATTGGAATAAATGACGGACCAACGAACACATCCTTAACCCACAACAAGAGATACGACACGGGGAAGATACAAGATACAAGATACAAGAGAGATACAAAAGGGAAATATATATGGTATTTTACTAAACAATTATAGACTGCTGTTTACCCTGCCTTGGGTTAGTTTTGATACCCTTGCAGAGTTGTATAATGTTCGTCAGAGGTTTAAAGGAGTTATTGTTAACCCTAATCTCGTTAAATATTAACAGCCGAATTTATCTAGACATGCCAGACATATTTATCGATATTTTTATATGAGAATTTTTTCGACAAATCAATATTTAAAAATCTCATAACTAAGCCAAAACAGCACCTTTTTCAATTCGGAAAGCGTTTCAATGTTAGTTTTTATTAAGTTAACAAATCTGTATACTCAACCTAAAATTTAAAAAAATTAAATTTTTTACCCAAATTTTGACAATTTTAACGATGTAACCCCTTATAAAATTTTGCAAAATTTGAAAAAAAAATTATTTTCTTTAAAACATGGCTAGATCGACTCGGCTGTTGATGCTGATCAAGAATATACCATATATGATTTATAGGGTCGGAAATGACTCCTTCACACTGTAGAGAGCTTCTAACTAAAATTATAACACCCTTGTATACAAATTATAACTTTGCCGTTTTTCAACACATTTACATCTACAATTTTAAAATAATGAATTAAAATGTATTCAAATCTATGTATTTAATATGTATAAATGTTTTTTATACATATGTCCTAGATCGATTCGTAACAAACCAATTGCTAACTGCAAGAGTATACAAACTTCAGCATGCCGAAGTAAGCTTTCTTTTGTTTTTCCCTTGAAATTCAATTCAAATTGAGTTTTTCGCTTCGCCTGAATTAAATAACTTTAATCCCTCAAATGAAGCCAGAAAAAATGTGACTTACATTTCCAGAAGCCATAGGAAAATACACCTAATTATGAAAATAGAGACTTTGCCCGTTGGAGTAGGGTATATTTTCCAGTAAAACTCGAAATTATAATATATCAGGTAATTTAACATGGCGGAAAAGCCACTAGAACATGTTGCTAGCCAACTCTGCTGATAGCAACATGTTGCTAACATATCTGGGAAGCAGAGACTCAAAGTGCAGTTATTTAGCTAATTAAATATTAAATAAATTACAAATTTTACTAAAAATGTAGAAGAACAAACGCATAGCTATATCTAAAAACAATTAACTTTGCTGTTAGAATATGTTATTACTTTGTTTAAGCAAACTTTTATATTACTTACAAATCAACTCAATGTAACTTTAGTTTATACCATAAATAGTTAACCAGCGAATTTGTAGGTCACTCCTTTAGTTTGTTTAACTGTTTTTTTAAAATTCAGCAAAAATGGGGTTAACTATAAGCTTTTAAAATATTAAACTAATTCTTTTTGCAACTAGCAACAAGAATAATGGTTACCTCCAAAGGGACTGCTGCAAGTGGCGTCGTTAATTAACCCTTTAAGTGATCTGTCCGCGGAAATGGGTTAATTTTCCTCAAGTTTTCCCACCGACTAATCCGCCATGCAAGTGTCCGCCTCAATGTGTGCGTGCATGCCTCTGTGTGTGTGTGTGTGTGGGAAAGTTCGCGATACAAATAATTGGCGTGTGTTTATTTGCGGAGAAAGCAGAAAGGAAAAAGGAAGGAAACGGCAGGCAGGCAGGCAGGGCGACGGGGAGGGAAGCGCCAGCAAAAGGCGGCGAAGAAGGGAAATAAAGGAAAGGAAAATAAGGCGAAATACAGGTAAGCGTCGCGCTGCGCTCGAATGTAGGCAATGCCAAAGCAACGGAGCAAAGAGGACGAGGCGAGGGCGAAGCAGCGACAGAGAGAGGGAGAGAGGGAGCGAGAGAAGGCACAGGCAGCGCGGTAAAAGGGAGAGGAGAGAGAGAGAGGAAAGGCACTTAAATACGAGTTTTAAACCGTGCACAATTAGAAACGAATGTGCGAAAGGGATACACACTCGCACACACAATCAGGCAAAAAGGTTTCTGCTCCACTTTGACACACAAAAGCCAACGGCAAGAGGCGTCTGTCTGTGTGACACACTTACAGTGCCTTATCACACACACAGAGAGAGGGAGAGAGTGGGAGAGAGGCGCACGTACGCTTTTTCACTTGTCTTGTCGGTCAATAAACCGTCAGCAGATCAACAACAAAGCAGGCAGATAAACAGGGAGCCCCTCTCCCCCGGCAGGCGGCAACAGGAAGCAGAACTTGCTGCATTTGCCATTGAATATTTAAAGCCAGCCAAGCAAAGGGGCAATGCGAGATACAAAATAAAGCGTATTGATTGCTTACCCCGCAGAAATGGTACCGCTATGTCGCTACAACAGCTGGTCGTCGTCGTCGTTCCAGCTCCTGCTTGTGTTTGTGTTGCTCTCTTGGAGTTCGCATGCAGGTGTGCGTGTCTGTGTGTGAGCGGAGCAACTCCGCTTTGCACTTGTCTTTCACTTTCGCCTGGCGGCCGAGTTTATTAACGCTAATAACACCTGTCCTGCACTCGCTTCTCGGCGACCCGCTCGGCTCATCAAGTCTTAGTTTGAATTTTCCCGTTTCTCTGGTTAAATGCGTTGGATTGTTTTCGTTTGATTCTTGGCTGTCGTTATGTTCAGTGTGACCGTCTGCGCGAGCGTTCAAATTGCCTAGGGATTTTCAAAAACCCACTGTTGCCAGAGATGTGTTCGTATTTATAACCAGTGAGGTTAAAATACTAAGCGCCATCATTGTCGCGTCGCCGAATTCGGTATTTCCCACATGGGATCTTGCCAACTTTAAGCTGCTGCCACACTAAAACAAATTGAAGCCGCATTGCAAAAAGAATTATTTATTAATTATTTAAGCGGTCCGCAGCGTGGATTTTAAACCGACAGAGTCAACCTAGTGGGAGCCAGACCAACCGCGGGCTCAACAGGCAGAAGAAGAGCGAGTCGGTATCGGTATCGGGCAGACGTTGAGGCAAGCAACAAAGGGCGGCCCGGAAAACGCCGGCAAAACAAGAAAATGACGTCGGCAAAGGATTTAATCAAAATTGACATAGTAAGTTCATTGATTAGTGCAAATTAACGAGATTAGCACTTACATCGACCGACACTCGTACACAGGAATGGGGCATGGAGCGCTTGGTGCGGGCCCAACAGGTTGTGGAGCTGCGTCCATACGACATCGAGTCGTGGTCCGTGATGCTCCGCGAGGCCCAGACCCGACCCATCCACGAGGTGCGCAGTCTGTACGAGTCCCTGGTGAACGTTTTCCCCACCACGGCCCGCTACTGGAAGCTGTACATCGAGATGGAGATGCGCAGCCGGTACTATGAGCGTGTGGAGAAGCTCTTCCAGCGTTGCCTGGTCAAGATCCTGAACATTGACCTGTGGAAGCTCTACCTCACCTATGTGAAAGACACCAAGTCGGGACTGAGCACGCACAAGTGAGTGAGAGAGGGATTAACGTTGACGACTCTATGCCTTACATGCTTTTCCTTCGGCAGAGAAAAGATGGCCCAAGCGTACGACTTTGCTCTGGAGAAGATCGGCATGGACTTGCACTCGTTTAGCATCTGGCAGGACTACATCTACTTCCTGCGCGGCGTCGAGGCCGTTGGCAACTATGCGGAAAACCAAAAGATCACCGCCGTCCGTCGCGTCTATCAGAAGGCCGTGGTGACGCCCATCGTGGGCATTGAGCAGCTATGGAAGGACTATATTGCCTTTGAGCAGAACATCAATCCCATCATATCGGAAAAGATGAGTCTGGAGCGATCCAAGTGAGTTGCCCAGGCAGATACCAGATCTCTTTCTTTCTAAAAAAATAACCGCTTTACCATCTCCTTTCTGCAGAGACTATATGAACGCCCGTCGTGTGGCCAAGGAGCTGGAGTATCACACAAAGGGCCTTAATCGCAATTTGCCCGCCGTGCCGCCCACACTTACCCGTGAGGAGATCAAGCAGGTGGAGCTATGGAAGCGCTTCATCACCTACGAGAAGTCCAATCCCTTGCGCACCGAAGATACCGCTTTGGTGACACGTCGCGTTATGTTCGCTACAGAGCAGTGCCTGCTGGTGCTCACCCATCATCCGGCCGTGTGGCATCAGGCCTCCCAGTTTCTGGATACAAGTGCTCGCGTGCTCACCGAGAAAGGCGTGCGTGTTAAACCTACAAACGTCCATGTTTACGTTCAAACAAATAATAGAGTGGATTTTTGGCCCTTGCCCACCGGCTTTTGTTGTTGGCTGTGGCGGCGGTCAAGATCAAAAACGAAATCAAATACCGAGTCTCTTGTTCGCTGAGAAGTGTCGCCTCTCGGGTAAGGGGGCACGCAGCGAAGGAGGCGGATTAAAAGTTTCCAGCTACAGAGAAGTCACTGCTTGCCCCATTGCCCTTGCCTCAGGCCGCACGCGTTTTACTCTTACTGTTATGACATCTTCAAATTGTTTATAATCTTCTAATTGTTGTAAAATCGTTTTCTTCCCCTAAAGGATGTCCAGGCGGCCAAGATTTTTGCGGACGAATGCGCCAATATACTGGAACGCTCAATCAACGGTGTGCTCAATCGCAATGCCCTGCTGTACTTTGCCTATGCTGACTTTGAGGAGGGCCGCCTTAAGTACGAGAAGGTGCACTCCATGTACAACAAGCTGCTCCAGCTTCCAGACATTGATCCCACTTTGGTAAACAGATATAAATACCTCAATAACTCCAGTTGCCGGGCGAGAACTGAGTGTACTTATTCAATATTCTCTTGATTCCAGGTCTACGTTCAGTATATGAAGTTTGCCCGCCGTGCCGAGGGAATCAAATCCGCTCGTGGCATCTTCAAGAAGGCCCGCGAGGATGTCCGTTCGCGCTACCACATCTTTGTGGCCGCCGCTCTCATGGAGTACTACTGTTCCAAGGACAAGGAGATCGCCTTCCGTATCTTTGAGCTGGGCCTTAAGCGCTTTGGCGGCAGTCCCGAGTATGTGATGTGTTATATTGACTATTTGTCGCATTTGAACGAGGATAATAACACAAGAGTGCTATTTGAGCGCGTGCTCAGCTCCGGTGGCCTGTCGCCGCACAAAAGTGTAGAGGTATGGAATCGTTTCCTCGAGTTCGAGTCCAATATCGGCGATCTGTCTAGCATCGTCAAGGTGGAGCGTCGTCGCAGTGCCATCTTTGAGAACGTAAGTTGACTTATAATTACTTAAGCTCGATAGGAAACTAATTAATGGTGTGATTACAGCTCAAGGAGTACGAGGGCAAGGAGACCGCCCAGCTGGTGGATCGCTACAAGTTCCTGGACCTCTATCCATGTACCAGCACGGAGCTGAAGTCCATTGGCTATGCTGAGGTTGGTTTTGTGCCATTATAGCAGGGAATTCATACTAATTTCTCTCTCTATGTCTCTCTTAGAATATCGGCATTATACTGAACAAGGTGGGCGGCGGCGCCCATAGTCAAAACAATGGAGATGCCGAGACGGATAGCGAGGCTGCGCCACCGCTGCCGCGTCCCGATTTCTCCCAAATGATTCCCTACAAGCCGCGACCCTGCGCGCATCCCGGTGCTCATCCACTGGCCGGCGGTGTCTTTCCCCAGCCACCTGCGCTGGCTGCCCTCTGCGGTATTCTGCCGCCGCCCAATTCCTTCCGCGGACCCTTTGTCAGCGTGGAACTGCTCTTCGACATCTTTATGCGTCTAAATCTGCCCGAATGTGAGTGCTAGTAGCTCTTAACCCTTTCAAAAACTGAACTCTGACCTCTCGGTGATTCACAGCTGCACCACAACCGAATGGAGACAATGACCTGACACCGAAGATCTTCGATTTGGCCAAATCCGTGCACTGGATCGTGGACACCAGCACATATACGGGCGTGCAGCACAGCGTGACTGCCATACCGCCGCGCCGACGGCGTCTCATGCCCGGTGGCGATGATAGTGACGATGATCTACAGACCTCTGTGCCGCCTACGCATGATATTTACCGCCTGCGACAGCTAAAGCGCTTCGCCAAGTCCAACTGAGGATCCGCATGATTTCCAATAACTTCTTATCTTTTTTATTTTTCTGTTTTTTTTTTACAATGCATTTAAACAATAGAAAAATACACGAAAGAGAAGACAGTGTTTGTATGCCTTGTGTATTTAAGCTTCTTTTTTGAGGGAAGATGGGCACTAATGCCTAATAACAATTTATTTTATAAAGTTCGTTAGTTTTTAACGTAGTTTGTAAATACAGGGGAAATAATTAAATTAAAATATAATTCTTTTATAAACCTTGAATATTTAATGTAAATATCGTGCGTTTGTATTGCAGTAATCCCTCAAGAAAATATTAAGAAAATAACAATATATTAACTAAACTAAATGAATAAAAACAGAAAGTAATTAAAAAATTAATTATACAGATGGTTAAAATTGCATTAACGTTTTCACATAAATTCAGTGGTCCCTCTTATAAGTAATCATTGCATTATTTAAAATTGTATAATTACCAGGAAGCATGTTATCTTTCTATATATAATAATAATAATAATATATTTGTTTTATAGCCTCCAGTAACAACAACAGGGCTATTTAACAATTGAATTAATTATTCAACTTTTTGGAGTAAAAACTGTACTATTCTGTGATAATATGATACCAAAGGCAACAAGTATATAATTCACCAAAAATACTAAATACAAAATAGTATTTTTCAGTTACGCGGCATTTTCTCTTCCAAAATGCCCATTGAAGGTGGTCTCATGGTGAGGACTTCTCAATATTTATATTGTCCTCTCTTTCTAGTTCATGTTTCTTAGAGAGCGAATGAAGAAAGCTTCTCATCCATTTTGATGAGACCACCTTACCTATATGCACATGTTGCAGTAAGTTCTGTCTCTTTCTAGCAAATGCATTTCTCACAAAACAAAACAAACATGGCGGCTGCGATTGGTGCTAAGAAACTATTGCTAATAATTGTGAGTATTTTATGGAGTTGCAACGCTAATTAACTAATTAATTAAATGAAAATACAAAATAGGAGGATCACTGCTACTCCTCGATTACCTCAACTGGCAGACAGCGTCGCCGGTGCTTGTAGAGGCCGGCGTATTGGGCGAATCGCTTCCCACAGCCGGCGCACGCATACCGCTTCTCGCTGCGATGGAGATTCAGGTGAGCGTAGTAGGCACTGCCCACCACAAAGGCCCGGGAGCAGTACGGACACACCTTGTCCCGGATGTTGAGGTGGGCCCGCAAATGCCGGTCCCGCTCGTGGGCCGTGTAGAAGGCCTTGTCGCATCGATTGCAGGGAAAGTCACGCTGGTTCCTGTGCCGCTTGACATGCTGGTTCAACTTGCTCGCATTCACGAAGCCGCGGGCACAGTGCTCACAGACGTACGGTAGCTCCTTGGTGTGACTGCGCTGGTGGACGCGCAGGGCCGTCGAGCTGAAGAACTTCTTAGGGCAGTCGCTGCAGATGTGGCTGCGCTGGCCGAGATGCCGGCGCAGATGGGCGAGGAGACTGTTGCGCAGCGAGAACTTCAGTCCGCAAATGTGGCATACGTTGGCCAGTTCCAACGCCTCCTGTTGCTGAATCTCCTGCTCCTCCTTGGATCCCTTGGCCTTGCGCCGCCTCAGGTAGCGAAACTCGCCGTCCAGGGACTTCTCCATATCGGCGTGGACATTCCGTTCGTGCTGCAAGTAGTCCGTGCGCCGTTTAAACGAAGCCGGACATCTGGGACACTGGAAGGGGGCCACATGCAACTCGAGGAAACGCAGCGGCTCGTAGTACTCGTAGTTGGGCTTCCAGGGCTCCGATTTCTTCTGCGCCTCCATGCGAGCCTCTTTGCAGTGACGATACTGGCACCGGAACTCGATCAGTCGACTCTTAAGCCGCTCCACGGTGACCTGGAGGTTGCTCTCCTCCTGCAATCGGGTACACAGGGACTCCAATTGCCTTTGCCGTTGGCGGCGCTTCGTGTAATCGGGATGATCGGTGCACCAGAGCTGCGGATAACTCTGGTAAACGGATATGATCTTCAGGTTGCTGTCCCTGTGATTGAGGCCCTTCTGCATTTCGCTGCTCACGGGAAGGACGTCGTCGAGGAAGGCAAACTCAAGGTAAAAGCTCCATTTACTACTCTTATCCTTTGATTCCTTTTCCTCATCTGAAGGCTGCTGCTGCTGCTGAGGCTGTTGCTGCTCAGGCTGCTTCTCCTCCATTCTCCGTTGCCTCTCCTTGCGATAGTACTTTGTGTAATCCGTGATCTTGCGGTGCAGCAACTGCCAGTGATACTTTTGTCCTGTCTTGGAGTTCAGCTCCTTGGTAATGGCCTGCCAGGCCAGGCGACGCAGCTTGCGGGCATGATAGTCGAGGTGATTGGGATCCCACAGACAGACGTGGCTGCGGTACAGTTCGATTAGGTCCTGGGTGTGTTGGAGACTCAAGCGAAGACGCGGACTACCGCCGGGTGATGCGTCGCTTTCGCGAACATCCCCGCTGGAGTTCAATTGCAGCTCGCAGGGATCTTCTAGCTGGGCAGCAGCACAAGCCTCGGCCAAGCTGGGCAAATGGGGACCAGCATCGGTATCCTCTTTTTCTTTGGGCGTGTCCTGATCCCTTGAGGGGGGTTCTCCCTCCTCCGACTTCCTTGGGGGCTCCTCTGTCTCGGTTGGAGTGGCCTTTTTGCCCACGTCCTTCAACACCTCGGTCAAGACTTTGTCAAGCTGATTCTTCAACTGACTTTTTTGATGATTATCCATTTTTTTGTCTTCTTTTTCGCCCTGCTCCTGCATCTCAACGCCCACGCTCCGCCTCACCTCGCAACTGTTCTGGACATGGCTCTGGTGACTCGTCAGATTCTCAAAGATCTTGCCACAGACGGCACACACATACGGATCTATGTGCTTGTGCAGGAACTCCATCTCAGCATAGTGCTCGAATCCCGAAACGAACTCCGCCTGCTTGCCCTCGACCACACTGTGCAGATAGCTGATCTTCTCGAGGCGATAGCGCTTGCGCAGCGACTGCAGGCGTCGCTGGATGACCACGGGCG
Source organism: Drosophila bunnanda (assembly GCA_035046265.1). Taxonomy (NCBI): domain Eukaryota; kingdom Metazoa; phylum Arthropoda; class Insecta; order Diptera; family Drosophilidae; genus Drosophila; species Drosophila bunnanda. The sequence continues at coordinate 2,709,905 of JAWNOB010000017.1, forward strand.
ACAGGCTAATACCGGACAGCTGCAGCGCCAGCTGGAGGCCAATGTGGGCCTCGTGTCGCTGACGCACTGTCTCCGGGCAACGGAGTCGCTTGTGGGCATTGTGCCAGAGGATCGGATAGTGCTCATACAGCTGCAGCAGTCGTCGGTTCTCACGGGCATAGTGACGCTGCCGCTTCAGTAGCGATTGCTGTTCGCACAGGAAGCTCAGCTGGTCGAAATGCGCGAACTTGGCGGCATCATCCAACTCGCCGTCCGCCTCCAGGCGTTCCCGCTGCTTGAGGAACCGCTGACAGAGCGTGGACACGCGGATTCGAACATCCGTTACGCTGAAGCTACGTCCGCAGTAGCCGCTCCACCCTTCGGTGATGCGGCGCCACGACTCACGACAGAGTTCCATGTCGTGAAACTCGGGATGCGTCTGGTTCCAAAGGCGCGGCTCCGAGCGGTACAGATCGATCAGGCGATGGATATGCTGGGTAGTCAGGCGCTGGCCCTCGGGAACTGGCGATGCGTCCTGCTAACGAGTGGATTAAGGTGGAGGAGTAAGGAATTAGCTCACGGAAATGGGTGTCCATCCCACTTACCTGAAGACCAACAGCTGGCAAGGGAATGGATACCGATGAAGACACTACAGATTCTCCCGTTTCTTCTGCTGCTTCTCCACACTTTCCAGCGGCCTCCTCTACATTATCTCCCACTCCATCCTCGTCTGGATCGGCGGTCTCATTCATTGCCTCTACAACCTCACCATCGCCGCCAGTTTCTTCCACCTGCTGCTCCTCCTCAATGGCATTTAGTTGCCACACCAGAAGCTGCTTAAGTTCATTGTCCTCGCCACTGATCCGTTGTTCGGCCAGCACCTCCTGCATGAGCTCATCCTCCGGCATGGCCACCGATCCGGTCCCATCCGAGGATGTGACGGCTGCCGGATCCTGCCAGTCGGAGTGCCACACATCCATGTGCTCTGGGAATTCGGAGAGGGCGCATAGTGGTCGCTCCTCGCACAGGGAGCACTCGATGGCATAGAGCTCGCCGGCACAGTTCCAGGTGTAAACGCTGCCGCATAGCTGACGCATAATGGCGCTTCCAACAAACTGGGTGAGAATTGAAGTTATGTTTTTTAAAATACCTTACGAGTTTTCTACATTTTTCATTTATCTTTTGTGGCATAAAGTGCACGTTAAATTTTTATTAGAAATTGAGTAATTGACTTTAAAAGTGTTTAAATTTTCACCTGTGATTGATCATATTTTTTAATTTAAAGTGAATTTATTATTCCGAGATCCAGAGATTATATTTTGTATCTATGTATCTATTAACCTTCTTTATTTAAAGTTAATTTCTTAATATTATTGAAAATATTATTACATTTAACATTTTTCAAGTAACACTCTATTGTTTTTATTGGTGAAAACCCTTGAATACTTTTTAGTAGATATATTTTAAAAAATAATGATTTTAAAATTAACTTTTCCATGCTTAAAATCAGTTTTAAAGCGCTGCCAAACAATATAAACTACACTTTCGTTTCTCAAATCACAATCTATTGGTACAAGAATAGTTTGGACATATGAAAATTGTCTTAATAATTTCAAATTGCATATTACAATCGAACAAACTGTATTCTAATTAATTTCTATTGTGTTTTCTATGCATTTTGCCTTTTCTAGGTATGCATTGGAATACTTCCAGTTTGTGGAAGCTGGAACTGCAGTATACATACATAGATACATGCATAGAAATTCGGAAAAGCATCTTGTCTATTCTTAATCTCACCTATGGGTCACCTGTGTGGTGGTGGCCCTCGTTGTTTCTGCTATAATTGCTATTGTTGTTGTTGTTGTCGTGGGTGGTTTCACTTTTTAAGCCGCCCGAAAAGCGCGAAAGGAAAAATAACAAAACAGCTAATCAACAACAACAACAACGAGAAAATAGCGCAGCAAAAAGTAAGGTAATAGCGAAAAGAGCAACGCAACGCGACGCAACGGAACGCCAGGTGTAATCCCCGAGCTGAAGCAAACTGCGGCTGCGCGGCGACTTGTCTTTTTGTTTTCTCTTTGCCTCTTGTGGCGCTGGCCAACTGGCGAGCTGAGTTGAGTTGAATCGCGCGAGTTGAATTGACTTTTGAGTTGGAGTTCGTTCAGGTGAAAATGAAAATGCCAGGCAGCCGCAGCCGCAGCCGAAGGAAAATACGAAGACGAAGAAGCGAAGCAGAGAGCAGGGGCATTAAACTGGCTGGAACCCGGCGCATAAAGTAACAACAATGGCATTCACACACACACACACACACAGATACTCACTCACACACTGATCGCTCATCCCGTTTGAGCCACTCTTCGTCTGACCAGTGGGCGCCTAACAGGTAGCGCAGAGGCGTAACCAGGTGGGGAGCAAGGGGGTTTCTTATGGTTCTTATTTGATATTATTTTATATACAAGCTGTATGTATTTTTTAATGGGGATTTATGTATACCCCCTATATCAACTTGTTTCTTACCACGCCCATGATTGAGTTGATTTTTTTTTGTTCCTTCCAGTGCTGAGGCAGCCAACAAATAATAGCAAAAATCTAGCACCTATTCATTTTTATTTCTTGTATGTCTATTTTTGCCTAGTCATGTGAAACGAAGTTCGCACAGAAATCAGCTACTTCACACGCTAGCTAAGCTGGAGCCGCGCTTTCAAAGAATGGGGCTAAGCCCTCTGTATAGGCACAATTCAATTATATTTGTCCACCGAGCCCCATCAATCATCAATTTCGGCACCGCTGTCTTTATTAACTCGTTAATGAGGCAAGAAAAAAAAGAGAGCAAATATTAAAACCACAGCTCCTGGGTAAAAATTATTTGCACAAATTGGGATTACCTTTTTTTTGCGGTGAAAATAGTTGAAATACCAGCTCCAACAAATTTCTCCAGGCACAGGAGGTAACGGGGTTTCCATAGGCGTAGTCAAAATAATAAGGTGTTCAGAAAACATTAGAAAATATATTTTAAACTTCTAAATAGTGAAAAATCTACCAACTTTTAAACAAATAAATTATGTGTAATAATAATAATGTGTAATAATGTGTATGTGTAATAATAAAATAAAAACGAATACTTTGTTTTTTAATTTTAATCAAGTTGTCAAAGGTTTTAATTTATTTTTAAAAAACTGTTTAATATTGGTACATTTTTATAACCGTTTTTTTTTACAAGGCACAAGTTGCGGCTCTTCAAAATAGGCCTTTATTTTATTTTAATTGAATGGGAATAGATATATTTATTTCAGATTAAATTTATTTGTTTTATTTTATTCAAGTCTTATTTATCTGCTTGACAAATACATATTTTCTAAGCTGAAATTTTAAAAATAATTTATTTTAATTTTATATTTTATTTTATACAAGGGAATAAATTTAAATTGTAAATAGATAAAATAAATGGCTTGAATGTAACGGTTTTGGACGTAGGTTTACATTTTACTGTTACCCTTCTGCAGATTAGTTTGCATTTGACACAGTTACAGAACGGTTCTACACGTTTACAGAACGGTTCTACACGCTTACAGATGTTTGGGGTCGAATTCTCATGTTTGGAGATGTTTGGCGTCGAATTCTCATGTAGAAATTAACAGATCGGAGAGAGAGAGCGTAACTTAACAGGGTGAGCGTAACCTAACAGAATTCTCTCCATGGGAAAAGTATCGAACTATCGATAAAATCCAGAATTTCCGCTTTTCACAATTCTGAAAATTCACTAATTTTTACCCTTCAAAAAAGCCAGGTTTTGGCTGGTCACACTTGTCATCTCCCATCTCCCTTTCACCGATTTTTGGACACATAATAAGTTTGCCGGCATCCACCACACACTGCCCTCCAGTGAGACCCATCGCAGCCTGGCAGTGGCCAGTCAGTGCACTACGTTGCCAAGACAGTAGACAGCAGTGCAGCCAGCCCCATCAGCAGCAGCTACAGCAGGGAGGCGTGAGCAGCGGCAACACACGAGGACGAGATGGCGCTGCCCTCAATCTCGACGCTGCTGGGCGTGGCATTCCTGGCGTACATCCTGCACTCCATCTACCAGATGTCACAGCTCTTCACGACGCTGCAGTGCAGCGATTTGCCCTGCTACACCTCCTTCCTGGCGGAGCGGCCGCGCCTCCAGCTGGCCCTGTTCTCCTCGCTCAGCCGCAATCCCATCGCCTCCGAGGTGCGGGATCTGTACAAGGCGGAGCGGTTCGATTACCACGAAGACTTTGCCCACGACTTCGAGGTGGAGATCCCACTGAAGACGCGACGCAATGGCTCGCTGTATTTCCATGTGGTGTTGGCCTTGGAAGGAGAGCCCCTGGAGTGGCGCAGCCTGCGACGCGATGGTCCCACCGTGGTGCACACACTCAGCTTGACGGACTACATGGTCCCCAAGGCGGAGGCCTTTAATCTGCTGGGGGAATCGTCGGCCACCAACGAGAAACCGAAGGCGACGGGCGGCGCAAGTGCTCCTGCTGAGAATAAGCCTAATGCCAAGGCTAAGGCCAGTGGTCGTCCCAGCACCCACATCCGCTCTAATGTGTATGTAACCCTGCTCACCGACCTGTTTTCCGTGTCCCAAGAGGATGTCCCACCGGAACTGGCGCCCCTCATACGCGTCAATCGAATGCAACAGATCCTGCCGATCCTGCAGACGGACACGTTCAACACCCGGCTCAAGGACCTGGTGCCCGTGACCCGCAACACCACCGAGTTTACATTCAGCTTCCACTACAAGCCCATCGGCGTGGGCAAGCTCCGGCTGATGCTGCTCATGGAGCACGCCACGCAGGCACTGCTCACCATTGGCTTTGCCACCAAGGACATTGACGAGGTCAAGGGCGTGTTCTCCGATACCAATGTCTACCTGCTGTGCGGCACCATCTTCGTCTCGAGCATTCATGTGAGTGGAAAAGTGGATTGGAACCTTTGTGCTTGTGGCTATAACTTCCCCCCTTTCCCTAGATGCTCTTCGATTTCTTGAGCTTTAAGAATGACGTGGCTTTCTGGCGCAAGAAGCAGTCGTACGAGGGTCTGTCCAGCCGCACCACCATGTGGCGGGCGTTCTCCGAGATCGTCATCTTCCTGTATCTGCTGGACGAGCACACCTCGTATCTGGTGCTGGTCCCCGTCGGACTGGGCACCCTCATTGAGCTGTGGAAGTGTAAGAAGATTATGCGATTCAGCTTCAGCGGCCTGATTGGACGCAGACTGGACGAGGTGGACCGAAGGAATGGCAAGGAGCCAGAGTCGCCCTCGTCATCGGTGGCCGAGCAGCAAACGAATCACTTCGATCGCGAGGGCATGCGGTACCTGAGCTATCTGCTGTATCCCCTGTGCTTGGGTGGCGCCGTTTACTCGCTGATCTATCAGCCGCACCGCTCGTGGTACTCCTGGACGGTCAACTCGCTGGTCAACGGCGTCTATGCCTTTGGCTTCCTGTTCATGCTGCCGCAGCTGTTCGTCAACTACAAGCTCAAGTCGGTGGCCGCCCTGCCGTGGCGTGCGTTTATGTACAAGGCCTTCAACACCTTCATTGATGACTTCTTTGCCTTCATCATTACCATGCCGACGGCCCACAGAGTAGCCTGTCTGCGCGACGATATTGTGTTCATTATTTACCTGTATCAGCGCTGGCTCTATCCGGTTGACAAGAGCCGCCTGGACACGGGCGTGCACATGGAGGAGACCTCGCAGGAGGCGGCGGCGGCAGCCAGCAGTCGCAAGAAGCGAAATTAAGCTAAACCGAGGCACAAGATTACTCACACACCATTCCGTCTATAGGCCCCCAGCGTGCCGAAGTCATTCCACGTTCTGAAAATTAATGTTTGTATGCTGAACCGTAAGGATCTCGGAGTTTGAGAGGTATGTCCCAAGAAAATGCAGCCAAAAAGTGATTCAAACTGGTATTTAAGCCAGAAAAAATCTTGAAAGCTTGCAAATACATATTTTTAAGTAAAAAATAAATACTTCTTGGCTGATGCTCCTCTGCCAAAATTGACAAAGGTCACAAGGTTAAAGTTGGAAACAATAATAATTAAAAACTTGATTGTTTTATGTAAAAATCTTAAAAGAGAAAGAGTTTATCGAGGGGATTTTTCCTACATCCACGGGTATACATTTATAATTATTATTTTTATATTAACAAACGTTGAGTTTGCATTTAATTTGTTTATTTTATAATTCCTAAAGACCCTCGGCATAGAGAAATATTTATTTGTAGAACATATAACTCAATAATTTAATTTGTATATTAAAAGAAAAGCTGTCACAGGTCATAGATTAGCCCACAAGACCATGTTTAATGTAAACTAATTAAAAAAACTAAGAAACAACAGGAAAAGAAAAAGTTAACAGGCATTTACTCACCGTTTTAAGAGCAATAAAGTATAAAATAATTAATAATTTATGCAGTAATTTAAAATAAAAGCAATAGAATTTAAGAAACCCTACAAAGCAACAGAAACTATAATATAACACCGAAAACTGCTCAATTTTGGATAAAAATATTAAGAAATTAAAAAAGCTATGACTAATATATTACTTTGGATATATTTTACATTATTATCTTTTTTTCAGAGAAAGATAATAAAATAATACTTAAAAATCATTAAAAATAGCAAGTGATCCAAGCCGAAAAAGAAGTAACCATCATTAAAACATTTAAACAAATTAATTTCAAATTTAAATGACCCCAAAAGAGTTAACTATAGGTTTTTAGACCACTACTATATATCTTTTAAAAGTTTAAAATGTAACTTGCAGACGAAAGTCTATTATTTGTTCATGTAAACATCAATTTTAACAATAAAGGAAAGAAGTTTGCAATTGAATTATAGGATCGTATTAGCTTTAAATATTCTTTAAATATTTAATACAAATCAAAGTTTAAAATCTCATAACTAAGCCAAAAAAGCATTAATTTTAACTCAGAAAGCTGTTCTATGCTAGTTTTTAGTAGGCTAAAAAATCTGCATACTCAGTTCAAAACTTAAAAAAATTTAATTTTTGGCCAATTTTTGAAAATTTTAATGATGTAACCCCTTTCCTTTTTTTGCAAAAATGGAAAATTTTTGAAAAAATTTTTTTGTTGCCGTAGATGGCTAGATCGATTCGGCTGTCGATGCTGATCAAGAATATATATGGTTTATAGGGTCGGAAATGACTCCTAAATTTAATATTTAAAAAAAATCAATTTTTTTGCCAATTTTTGAAAATTTTAATGATGTAACCCCTTTCCTTTTTTTGCAAAAATGGAAAATTTTTGAAAAAATTTTTTTGTTGCCATAGATGGCTAGATCGATTCGGCTGTCGATGCTGATCAAGAATATATATGGTTTATAGGGTCGGAAATGACTCCTAAATTTAATATTTAAAAAAAATCAATTTTTGGGCAATTTTTGAAAATTTTAATGATGTAACCCCTTTCCTTTTTTTGCAAAAATGGAAAATTTTTGAAAAAATTTTTTTGTTGCCATAGATGGCTAGATCGATTCGGCTGTCGATGCTGATCAAGAATATATATGGTTTATAGGGTCGGAAATGACTCCTAAATTTAATATTTAAAAAAAAATCAATTTTTGGCCAATTTTTGAAAATTTTAATGATGTAACCCCTTTCCTTTTTTTGCAAAAATGGAAAATTTTTGAAAAAATTTTTTTGTTGCCGTAGATGGCTAGATCGATTCGGCTGTCGATGCTGATCAAGAATATATATGGTTTATAGGGTCGGAAATGAATCCTAAATTTAATATTTAAAAAAAATCAATTTTTGGCCAATTTTTGAAAATTTTAATGATGTAACCCCTTTCCTTTTTTTGCAAAAATGGGAAATTTTTGAAAAAATTTGTTTGTTGCCATAGATGGCTAGATCGATTCGGCTGTCGATCCTGATCAAGAATATATATGGTTTATAGGGTCGGAAATGACTCCTAAATTTAATATTTAAAAAAAATCAATTTTTGGCCAATTTTTGAAAATTTTAATGATGTAACCCCTTTCCTTTTTTTGCAAAAATGGAAAATTTTTGAAAAAATTTTTTTGTTGCCGTAGATGGCTAGATCGATTCGGCTGTCGATGCTGATCAAGAATATATATGGTTTATAGGGTCGGAAAGGACTCCTAAATTTAATATTTAAAAAAAATCACTTTTTTGGCCAATTTTTGAAAATTTTAATGATGTAACCCCTTTCCTTTTTTTGCAAAAATGGAAAATTTTTGAAAAAATTTTTTTGTTGCCATAGATGGCTAGATCGATTCGGCTGTCGATGCTGATCAAGAATATATATGGTTTATAGGGTCGGAAATGACTCCTAAATTTAATATTTAAAAAAAATCAATTTTTGGCCAATTTTTGAAAATTTTAATGATGTAACCCTTTCCTTTTTTTGCAAAAATGGAAAATTTTTGAAAAAATTTTTTTGTTGCCATAGATGGCTAGATCGATTCGGCTGTCGATGCTGATCAAGAATATATGTGGTTTATAGGGTCGGAAATGACTCCTAAATTTAATATTTAAAAAAAATCAATTTTTGGGCAATTTTTGAAAATTTTAATGATGTAACCCCTTTCCTTTTTTTGCAAAAATGGAAAATTTTTGAAAAAATTTTTTTGTTGCCATAGATGGCTAGATCGATTCGGCTGTCGATGCTGATCAAGAATATATATAGTTTATAGGGTCGGAAATGACTCCTAAATTTAATATTTAAAAAAAATCAATTTTTGGCCAATTTTTGAAAATTTTAATGACCCCTTTCCTTTTTTTGCAAAAATGGGAAATTTTTGAAAAAAATTTTTTGTTGCCATAGATGGCTAGATCGATTCGGCTGTCGATCCTGATCAAGAATATATATGGTTTATAGGGTCGGAAATGACTCCTAAATTTAATATTTAAAAAAAATCAATTTTTGGCCAATTTTTGAAAATTTTAATGATGTAACCCCTTGCCTTTTTTTGCAAAAATGGAAAATTTTTGAAAAAATTTTTTTGTTGCCATAGATGGCTAGATCGATTCGGCTGTCGATGCTGATCAAGAATATATATGGTTTATAGGGTCGGAAATGACTCCTAAATTTAATATTTAAAAAAAATCAATTTTTGGCCAATTTTTGAAAATTTTAATGATGTAACCCCTTTCCTTTTTTTGCAAAAATGGAAAATTTTTGAAAAAATTTTTTTGTTGCCGTAGATGGCTAGATCGATTCGGCTGTCGATGCTGATCAAGAATATATATGGTTTATAGGGTCGGAAATGACTCCTAAATTTAATATTAAAAAAAAATAAATTTTTGACCAATTTTTGAAAATTTTAATGATGTAACCCCTTTCCTTTTTTTGCAAAAATGGGAAATTTTTGAAAAAAATTTTTTGTTGCCATAGATGGCTAGATCGATTCGGCTGTCGATCCTGATCAAGAATATATATGGTTTATAGGGTCGGAAATGACTCCTAAATTTAATATTTAAAAAAAATCAATTTTTGGCCAATTTTTGAAAATTTTAATGATGTAACCCCTTTCCTTTTCTTGCAAAAATGGAAAAATTTTGAAAAAATTTTTTTGTTGCCGTAGATGGCTAGATCGATTCGGCTGTCGATGCTGATCAAGAATATATATGGTTTATAGGGTCGGAAATGACTCCTAAATTTAATATTTAAAAAAAATCAATTTTTGACCAATTTTTTAAAATTTTAATGATGTAACCCCTTTCCTTTTTTTGCAAAAATTGAAAATTTTTGAAAAAATTTTTTTGTTGCCATAGATGGCTAGATCGATTCGGCTGTCGATGCTGATCAAGAATATATATGGTTTATAGGGTCGGAAATGACTCCTAAATTTAATATTTAAAAAAAATAAATTTTTGGCCAATTTTTGAAAATTTTAATGATGTAACCCCTTTCCTTTTTTTGCAAAAATGGAAAATTTTTGAACAAATTTTTTTGTTGCCGTAGATGGCTAGATCGATTCGGCTGTCGATGCTGATCAAGAATATATATAGTTTATAGGGTCGGAAATGACTCCTAAATTTAATATTAAAAAAAAATAAATTTTTGACCAATTTTTGAAAATTTTAATGATGTAACCCCTTTCCTTTTTTGCAAAAATGGAAAATTTTTGAAAAAATTTTTTTGTTGCCGTAGATGGCTAGATCGATTCGGCTGTCGATGCTGATCAAGAATATATATGGTTTATAGGGTCGGAAATGACTCCTAAATTTAATATTTAAAAAAAATTAATTTTTGGACAATTTTTGAAAATTTTAATGATGTTAACCCCTTTCCTTTTTTTGCAAAAATGGGAAATTTTTGAAAAAATTTTTTTTGTTGCCGTAGATGGCTAGATCGATTCGGCTGTCGATGCTGATCAAGAATATATATGGTTTATAGGGTCGGAAATGACTCTTTCATATCGTTACAAGCTTCAGACTAATATTATAATGCCCTTAAAAGTGCATAAAAAGAAACAAAACCACCCTAAACCAATAGTTGCCCTTAAAATACAGCCACGTCTTGGAAAGTTATAGATTTACTATATTTAAATGCCATTTTATTAGCTTAATGTTAGGTCCAATATGGTTTGCTGAGGGACACAGGAGTCAAGGGTCACAGAAGATGTAAAGTTAGCTGGTGACAGAAAAAAAATGGGAAATATTTATGATCTCCAAGACTTAAACTAAACTGGCGAAGGAAAAAAGAGTTTGCCGTGCGCAAGGACCACGGATTACGGATCTCGGATTTACTCTCGGTTGAGGTGCGCTGCCTGCCTAGCCATTGCGTATGCCCAGCGCCTGCTCCAGCTCCGCCCGCTTTTGATTGACCTTGGTGAAGAAGTAGCGCGAAACGGCCTCGTGCGTCCAGGGCTGATAGTAGAACTCGGCGCGTCGCTCCTCCTCCGGGTTGCCCACCACGTCCGTCATGAGCTGTGCAGGCAAGGAATCCCCGATTAAAATGAGAAACTCCGCACAAGAATTGTGAGTATATAATAGTTACCTTCAAGTCCCTCGTCTGACTGATGATCCATCGGTGTATAAACATCTGTGGATCCTTGGCGAAGCTGAGGAAGAACTCCCGGTTCGTCTTCATCTGATTGATGGTGTCCACCGTCTCATGGATCTTGGTGTCCAGTCCCTGGATCTCCTGCTGGCTGGCGGTGCTCATCAGGAAGCTGTTCATCTGGTTCTTGAGCGTATCGTCCACCTCGACGTCGATGTCATAGCAGGCGGTCTGCTTGTTCTCCGCCCCGCTCTCGATGAAATGATTGATCACAATCGGATCGGGCGGATGCAGCAGGGGATTGAGGCGTTGCGGTATCTCGGCGAACTTCATGCGCTGACAGCTGAAGATCTGCTCCAGATACTTGTCACAGTTGATGTACTCGCGCTCGTGGGCATCCTGCAGCTTGTGCGTCTTGATGTACTGCCACAGGGCGGAGATGATGACCGGCCGGGTCTGCGTGTGCACGCCGAGGAGGCGGGCGAGGCGCGGGTCCAGCTTGAACTGCAGCGGCTGGTAGTCGAGCAGCAGGAGGATGGTGCAGCGCACGTTGCGATCGCCCGGTCGCTTCACCTGGAATCCATCCGTCTCCTGGGTGGTGTGGGTGCGATGCCACTCCACCAGATGGTTATCCGGCCCATACAGCTCCTTGTCCAGCTCAATGACCAGCGACTTGAAGAACGATGAGAATTTACGCTTGATTTTTGTGTTGGGATCACCCTTCCCGTCCTCCAGCAGGCGACCCTCGACACGCAGCTCCCACGAGGCGACGGCACCCTCCTCGCCGTCATTGGTCGGCTCCTTGCTTGGGTAGAATGTGTTTGAGATGAAGATGCGCAGCTTGCGCTTCTGCTTCATGGGTCGCTTCAGCGCCTCCTGGATGTCCAGCCGCTTCCGCATGATCGTCGCGTCCAGCTTGCGCTCGAACGTCAGCAGGTCCATGTACGCCTGCGATTCCGGCACCAAATCGCGCACCTTCTGCGGCAGTATCTTGTCCGCCAGCTTCTTCTTCTTCTTGGCCGTCACAAACTCGCCCTTGCCGCCCGGCCCACTGCCCAGGCCGCGTGCCTCATTCGAACGCTTGCTGCCGGCACCGGAGCCAGAGCCACCGCTTCCGCCTCCACCGCCGCCGCCACCGCCTCCACCACCACCGCCGCCACCGGTGCCACGCAGACCGCTCTGAAAGGCCGGCTGCTGGGCGGTGCGCTGCAGCAGAGAACCGGGCCCGGGACCGCCGGGCAGTACACCGGGCACACCGGGAACGCCAGCGCCAGGTGCTGTGCCCGGCACCGGTTGCGTTGTGTTTGGATGCAAGGGAAAGCCCCTGGGCTGTTGGCAGTACAGAAAATCGCATTACTTAGCTGGAAATTGTGGATAAAGTGCAGAAAAACTCACCGGAAAAGTGGCGCCTGGCGGCGGATAGGGACGCATGCCGGGCGCCGGCGGCGGAGGCTGATAGCGCGACTGCACCGGCGCTTGGCCAGGTGCAAAGCGTTGCGACATCTTCACTGGCTGTGCTGCTGCTTGTTTCCTGTTCCCGTTGCTGCTAGCGAAAATTGCACTTCACTTTTTTTCCTTTTGTTACAACAACGCGTCACAAGAAAAACACACACACAAAAATTTCGCCTGTAAAATGGCGTCAAAACAGGGTTGTATAGTGCCTAGAGATGGCCAAGTGAATGATTGTGGCGATCTGGCAAGGCCCGGACTTTTGGGAGAGGCGAGGCTTATTTATTTATTGCTGCATTTAATTATTTCAATTTTATTCGTGGCATCTGAGAAATTTTCTAAAGACCTTTCCACAAACAAAAACATTTATACGAGCTGTATAGCCATATCGATTTTAGCCCGTTGTATCGATATTTTTATCGATATATCGAAAGAGTTATTCGTCTGGAACATCTGTTTTCGGCTATCGATATTTTCATGTAATCGATTAGGGAAGAGCTTATGGTGCAAGAAAACTATTTATTTGATAAAAACCATAATTATGATAAGATAAATAAAATGCAATAGTTTAAACTCGAACTACAAAGGCCAGAATTTACTTTGGTGCACGCTCAATCCTTCCACTCAATGACAATATCGCCCAAAGACGAGCATCAGACGGCCACGTACTTTCGCTCAATGGCGCATCGCTCAGAGCTGTGCATCGGGGCGAACATGTTGTTGTTGTAAAACTCGAGTTGTACAACAATTTTGTTGTTGTTGTAGGCCAAAACCCGGCTTCAAATTTGATGTTTCCAGTACAAATCCCTCGAATTCCCGATTTGAAGTACCAGGCGAACAGAAGGCAGCAGATGGAGGAATTACTTTGGTGCACGCTCAAACTTTTACTATATCACTCAATGCCGTGCACCAAGCGGCCAAGTACTTTCGCTCAATGACAACATCGCTCAGAGCTGTGCATCTGGGAACTAGAGTGCTAATATGTTGTTGTTGTAAATCTAGAATTGTTGTACAGCAGTGTTGTTGTTGTTGTAGGCCAAAACCCGGCTTCAAATTTGATGTTTCCAGTACAAATCCATCGAATTCCCGATTTGAAGTACCAGGCGAACAGAAGGCAGCAGATGGAGGAATTACTTTGGTGCACGCTCAAACTTTTACTCATCGCACTCAATGATCTGCACTGTGAGTACCTGTGATTAGTACCTAAATCGACCGGTAGGTGGCTTTTGCCCATGCAAAATTAGATCTCACTTACATTAGAGATGCTTATCTAGCTATATTCCAATATTGAGACGATAAATAAAGTTATCGAGTTTGGTTTGAAGCCTGGCTAAGTCCCCGGCTAAGTTTCAGCTAAATTCCGACAGGTGGCGTTCCTTACAAACAGAGAACACTAGAACGAATGAGTGAAAACATTCGTTTGCACTAAAGTGATTCCTCCATCTGCTGCCTTCTGTTCGCCTGGTACTTCAAATCGAGAAATCGATGGATTTGTACTGGAAATATCAAATTTGAAGCCGGGTTTTGGCCTACAACAACAACAAAACTGTTGTACAACAACAACAATTCTACAACAACATCAATATCGGCTTTTAATGCCGCGATGCACTGATCAGTGTGGCATTGAGTGAAAATAATGTAATAATATTATTTCAAATCTGTCAACTCATTTTACTTCATACTTGGCCACGTGTAAAATTGTTCTGTAAAATGTAAAATGTGTGTCTAAGCTAACTTAATGCCAGATATAGCCTGAAGTTAGCTAAGCTGGCAGCACGGCTGTCATTTATTTAAATAAATTCCCCAAAAAAACGCAAGTAATGGACGAAAGTTGGTGGCTAGCCCAGCTCAAGGCCCTGGAGCCGAAGGACCAGCGCCTGGAGACGCTGAACAGCATGTACACCGCGATCAACAAGTCGGCGCCATCCAAGCAAATCGTTCGGCGCGTGCTCGCCGCCCCCGAGTTGTACGAATGTGCGGAAATCGGCAGCGGCGGCGGAGGAGGAGCAGATGCGGCGGCGCCAAAGGATGGTGTGGTCTCCGTGGCACTGGAGCTGCTGGACGCCTGCATGCGCCTGATGGCGCCGGAGACGGACGACGAGCAGCTGCCACGGCTGCTGAGCCGCGGGCTCACGCACACGAACCCGGCGGTGCGCTCGCGGGTGCTGAGCCTGCTGAACCGGGAGCTGGAGCGCCAGGTGTATTCGGGACAAGTTCACCAGCTGCCCAACAATGAGCTCGTCTTCCTTGTGCTCGACGAGCTGAAGCAGACGGAGACGGAGGCCAGCGCCGTGGCCATTAAGATCCTGTCGCTTGTGCTGGTCCAGCGCCTGAACGATGCCGGCGTCCAGGCCAAGCTGGTGCAGCTGCTGCAGCAAAACGAGATTGTGCGCTGTCGCGCCTACGAACTGGCCGTCAACCTGGCCAAGACCAGTGCTGCCGCGCTGGGCTCCGTTGAGTTCATACTGGACGCGGCGCTCAGCGAGCTGGACAACGACGATGTCCTGCTGCAGGCCAGCGTTATGGAGATCCTGGTGCCGCTGGCCGAGCAGAATCACGGCCTCTCGTACATGGAGCGTCGCCGGGTGTTCGATGTGATAAGCAATCGAGTGCAGCGGCTGGAGGAGAATCCCCTGGATGCCCTGCTGGTGCCGAGCATCATGAAGTTCTTTGGCAAAATAGCCGCCGTGCAGCCGCAGAAGATCATCGTCGGCTATTCGCATATGCTGGTGTGCCTGTTCGAGCAGCTGCAGTCGGAGGATGAGACCGTATTGCCCACGGCCCTGGACACGCTGCCCAATTTGGCGGGCACGCCGCAGGGCAAAATGCTGCTGCATCTTAACTTCCAGCCGGCCATGGAGCGAACGCTGACGAAGTATGGAGCGTACACCAAGAAGCTATCGGCGCCGATTAAAGTGAGGCTGCTCAACTCGCTGGATGTGATTTATGCCATGGAGACGCCGCCCACCAAGGAGATTGAGTGAGGATCGCTATTAATCTTCAGGCTTATCGTTGTCTAACCTCGTTTTTCTCCTCCAGCAACGTCCTGAAGGGCTGGTATGAGTGCTTCGCTGGCGGTCTGCAGGCCGATCACATCATGGATTTGGTGAATACACCCTTCCCTGACCTCCAGCTGGCCGCCTTGGCCCTGCTGAAGACACTGTGTAAATACCGCTGGGGTGTGTTGGCGCTCCGGAATACTGGCGGCGCCGTTGAATTCCTGCTTTCGCGTCAGAAGGATCTGCACAAAGATGTCAAGTTCCTGAAGTGGGAGATCCTGGAGCTGCTGTCCGTTAGCCCGGAGTTCACGCCCACCGAAACTGTGCGCTTCACGGCCTACGTCAACGAGGGCCCATATCACATCCAGGCGGACCTCAATATAGCCACCGAGCCGCAGGGCAGTGCCTAGAGGAGGAGCGGGACTTACGGGGCATGGCAAGCATCTAAATCAGGATTCGAACTAACATCTGAATATGTATTTATAATATAGAATTACAATAAAATTTAACTATTAGATCACAAGTAAGCGCGGGAGTCCCTCGCTGGATCCTTTCTCCCCCTGCCGAGTCCAGCCACACACTCCTCCTTTAGACATTCCGTTTACTCACCCATCAAGTCTCTTACAGGTAACTCATCTGACGGTGGGAGAGCCGCTTTCTGCCGGAACCGCCGCCCACACCGCCCCCCAGGTGGGCCAGGCTCACGCTCAGCCCCGACTCGTAGGCAGTCTGCGTCTGGGAGCGGGTCTCGTTGTTCAGCAGCGAGCAGCTGGGCAGCGTGTGGCAATAGCGGCGCAGCTGCTGCTTGAAAGCAGCCGTGGTCAAGGTGTACAGCACGGGATTCAAGGCCGAGTTAACGGGCAAAACCAGCACCGCCAGCCAGGCATACAGATCGGGGGAGATCTCGCAGCCTGCAATAAGGATAAATCAAGTAATTAAGATATAGGATATAGGATAGGATATGTGTATATAACTCACCAGACAGGGCCGCCACCTTAACCACGATTATGGGCAGCCAGCAGGCGCAGTCCGTGGTCACAATAATTGCAAATCTACAAGAGATCACAGAGGTAACTATATATCTATATATCTATTGGTTATCCAGACCCACCTAGTGGCCACCACATTCTCCCGCCCGCTATGCGTGCTCCGCATTCCTCCGCCAGAATCCCGTATAGCCTGGAGCATTCTCACATAAGAGAACAGGATAAAGACCAGTGACAACGTGTTGACGAAGATGAACAGCAGCGCCGAGTACTCCCAGCCCTGTAAAGAACACATTCTTTATTATATAGTTTCGGATTGGGAAAAGATGCAGCTACCCTACCTTGGCGTAGGGATCATGGATGTGCAGGGACAGGCAGACACCATTGTTGCCATAAAAGTGGCTGCCAAAGTACGGATTGGTCAGCAGAGGCGCCGCCGCCAGGCCGAAGCTGATGCCCCACAGCAGTAGCAGGCGCAGGACAATGCTAAAGAAAGAAGGATTATAGAAGGAATTAGACAAAATGCAACACAAACAAATATAAAACCAGGAAGTATTTATCATTTTGTTGTTAATTAAACCTGCACACCCTTCAACATTCGTAATTAAACAATAATAATACCTGTAAATAAAACAATGGAAGCTGCATTCTATCTGCCAGGATATATGTTTGTATGCATATTCCTGGCAAAAACAAATAAGCCCCCGCCAAATGTTTTCGTGTTGGATAAACACACAATTTAATTCTTATTCTGGGAATTTTGAGTGCTTGGAAAATCAACAAGAAGCAAATATGCATGCCTGCCAGCTTTTAGGGGTGCCGGAAATGTAATTTAAATAATTGGATTGCGAAGTAAAGACAAACTTTGTGTTGTTGTTTATCAAAAAAAGGAGCTTGAGTTAAAAATGTTTATCTAAAGAAAACTTCTTTGTAGAGTTTTCTTTCCAGGTGCGTGAACAATTGAAATTATGAATAGTAAGACTTGCTAGAGAGTTTCTATTTTAAACAGCCGGAAACTATTATTTCCTTGTATTAACTTCCGCATTAACTAAATGTATAAAACAACAAGTTGAAATTTAATTAAAAACTCGACCGTTTCTTCTGTGAAACTTTCTCTAAAAGAAAACTAAAGCTGCATTTTCCTTTGAAAATCTTCACATTATCCTTTGTGGAGCGTGACCTTTGCCGACAGTTCTCTTGCTCAACACTTACCGAAACTTTTCCGTGTCCCGTGGCTTGAGGGGCCGCGTCACAGACATCAGACGGTCCCAGGTGACCAGGGTGAGCAGCAGCGTCGACGACTGGCAACTGAAGGTGCTGAGGAAGCCTACACAATATTCAACATTAATGCATAGGGATAATTGCAGAGGCAGCGAGGAGGAGCTTAGGAGGATACTTACCGGCAAAGGCGCAGACACCGCTGTGGCGCCAGGCCTCCTCGTACTTGATGTACTCGCCGCGAAAGTTAATGTCCGCGCAGGCAATCAACGTCAGGTAAATGCCCATGAGAAAGTCGCTGGCGGCCAGGTGTCGCAGGTACAGTGAATGCTCCACATTGCTCCTGGATTTGTAGAAGTAGCGTCCGAGGAGCACCAAAAGGTTGCCCACAACGGCAATGGAGGCCATCACCCACACGCTGGAAAAGCGGAAAAGAAGTTAAGTTAAGAGAGACAAAGGAAACGGAAGTTACTAAAACACTGATGGGAGTCTACCATTGAATACCCAGCATTGAGTATCTTTAAGGTTTTAAATAATATAATAACCAAGCTTTAACTTTAATTATGTCATAAGAAATCTAAAATTATGCATAATTTAATGATCGATAATTATAGATATAATTTTTGTGGAAATATTTAGAGCTTAAATCATATACTCCTACATTCTCCTGCTCAGCATCAACAGCCGCGTCGATCGTGTTATGTTCTCTGCCTCTATTCTCTCTCTCTCTCTCTCTCTGTACCTGTAGCTTTCTCTAACCTCTTACTCTCTCTGTGCATCTCTAGAGATATTTCTTTCGCTCTAACTTTCTCTAACGATAGCTCTTTCTCTCTCGCGCTCACTTTCTTCGTTCTCTTCACTCGGAGGCTATAAATGGAGGCACTCCCGCCCCTCTGGCCTTAGTCAGTGTGCGGCCTCCCCGCTGTCCACATCTCTAGTGATAGTGAGAGTGATAGTGATTACCCTTCGAGCCCAAAATGATCACCGCGCCTGTGCAATACATCTGGACAACCGGGAAGAAGCTGACTTCAATGAAGATGATCAGAAGCCTAATTAAAGTCTCCAAGAATACACCTTTACACTGAAAGGAATTAAGCAATGACGGATAAAAAGGTAAACTGTGTCCCCTACTGCGGTAAGTCGTAACCATGATTATTATATATATTATATATACAATATATATTATATACATTTTATACCATACATGTACATATATAGATTCTAGAGGGGGAATCAGGCCTAGGTGTAGAATCAGCTGAGCTAGCATTTTTTTCCAATTCATTTCCTTAAAGTTCTTAAAGTAAACTGCCTTACTTAATTATAAATTATAAAACCTTTGCTACTTAATTATACCCTTGCAGGACATTGTAATTTCAGTCAGAATCATGCAACGCATTGAAGGAGTCATTTCCGACCCTATAAACCATATATATTCTTGATCAGCATCGACAGCCGAATCGATCTAGCCACCTCCGGCAAAAAAATAAAATTTTCAAAAATTTTTCATTTTTGCAAAAAAAGGAAAGGGGTTACATCATTAAAATTTTCAAAAATGGGCCAAAAATGTAATTTTTTTGAATATTAAATTTAGGAGTCATTTCCGACCCTATAAACCATATATATTCTTGATCAGCATCGACAGCCGAATCGATCTAGCTATCTATGGCAACAAAAAATTTTTTTCAAAAATTTTCAATTTTTGCAAAAAAAGGAAAGGGGTTACATCATTAAAATTTTCAAAAATTGGCCAAAAACTTAATTTTTTTAAATATTAAATTTAGGAGCCATTTCCGACCCTATAAACCATATATATTCTTGATCAGCATCAACAGCCGAATCGATCTAGCCGCCTCCGGCAAAAAAATAAAATTTTCAAAAATTTTCCATTTTTGCAAAAAAAGGAAAGGGGTTACATCATTAAAATTTTCAAAAATTGGCCAAAAATTGATTTTTTTTAAATATTAAATTTAGGAGTCATTTCCGACCCTATAAACCATATATATTCTTGATCAGCATCGACAGCCGGTTCGATCTAGCTATGTCCGGCAAAAAAACAAAATTTTTAAAAATTTTCCATTTTTGCAAAAAAAAGGAAAGGGGTTACATCATTAAAATTCACAAAAATTGGCCAAAAATTGATTTTTTTAAAATATTATATTTAGGAGTCATTTCCGACCCTATAAACCATATATATTCTTGATCAGCATCAACAGCCGGTTCGATCTAGCTATGTCCGGCAAAAAAATAAAATTTTCAAAAATTTTCCATTTTTGCAAAAAAGGAAAGGGGTTACATCATTAAAATTTTCAAAAATTTGCCAAAAATTGATTTTTTTAAAATATTAAATTTAGGAGTCATTTCCGACCCTATAAACCATATATATTCTTGATCAGCATCGACAGCCGAATCAATCTAGCCACCTCCGGCAAAAAAATAAAATTTAAAAAAATTTTTCATTTTTGCAAAAAAAGGAAAGGGGTTACATCATTAAAATTTTCAAAAATGGGCCAAAAATGTAATTTTTTTGAATATTAAATTTAGGAGTCATTTCCGACCCTATAAACCATATATATTCTTGATCAGCATCGACAGCCGAATCGATCTAGCTATCTATGGCAACAAAAAATTTTTTTCAAAAATTTTCAATTTTTGCAAAAAAAGGAAAGGGGTTACATCATTAAAATTTTCAAAAATTGGCCAAAAACTTAATTTTTTTAAATATTAAATTTAGGAGCCATTTCCGACCCTATAAACCATATATATTCTTGATCAGCATCGACAGCCGAATCGATCTAGCCGCCTCCGGAAAAAAAATAAAATTTTCAAAAATTTTCCATTTTTGCAAAAAAAGGAAAGGGGTTACATCATTAAAATTTTCAAAAATTGGCCAAAAACTTAATTTTTTTAAATATTAAATTTAGGAGCCATTTCCGACCCTATAAACCATATATATTCTTGATCAGCATCAACAGCCGGTTCGATCTAGCTATGCCCGGCAAAAAAATAAAATTTTTCAAAAATTTTCCATTTTTGCAAAAAAAGGAAAGGGGTTACATCATTAAAATTTTCAAAAATTGGCCAAAAATGTAATTTTTTTGAATATTAAATTTACGAGTCATTTCCGACCCTATAAACCATATATATTCTTGATCAGCATCAACAGCCGGTTCGATCTAGCTATGTCCGGCAAAAAAACAAAATTTTCAAAAATGTTCCATTTTTGCAAAAAAAGGAAAGGGGTTACATCATTAAAATTTTCAAAAATTGGCAAAAATTTGAATTTTTTTAAATATTAAATTTAGGAGTCATTTCCGACCCTATAAACCATATATATTCTTGATCAGCATCAACAGCCGGTTCGATCTAGCTATGTCCGGCAAAAAAATAAAATTTTTCAAAAATTTTCCATTTTTGCAAAAAAAGGAAAGGGGTTACATCACTAAAATTTTCAAAAATTGGCCAAAAATTGATTTTTTTAAATATTAAATTTAGGAGTCATTTCCGACCCTATAAACCATATATATTCTTGATCAGCATCAACAGCCGGTTCGATCTAGCTATGTCCGGCAAAAAAACAAAATTTTCAAAAATTTTCCATTTTTGCAAAAAAAGGAAAGGGGTTACATCATTAAAATTTTCAAAAATTGGCCAAAAATGTAATTTTTTTGAATATTAAATTTACGAGTCATTTCCGACCCTATAAACCATATATATTCTTGATCAGCATCAACAGCCGGTTCGATCTAGCTATGTCCGGCAAAAAAACAAAATTTTCAAAAATGTTCCATTTTTGCAAAAAAAGGAAAGGGGTTACATCATTAAAATTTTCAAAAATTGGCAAAAATTTGAATTTTTTTAAATATTAAATTTAGGAGTCATTTCCGACCCTATAAACCATATATATTCTTGATCAGCATCAACAGCCGGTTCGATCTAGCTATGTCCGGCAAAAAAATAAAATTTTTCAAAAATTTTCCATTTTTGCAAAAAAAGGAAAGGGGTTACATCACTAAAATTTTCAAAAATTGGCCAAAAATTGATTTTTTTAAATATTAAATTAAGGAGTCATTTCCGACCCTATAAACCATATATATTCTTGATCAGCATCAACAGCCGGTTCGATCTAGCTATGTCCGGCAAAAAAACAAAATTTTCAAAAATTTTCCATTTTTGCAAAAAAAGGAAAGGGGTTACATCATTAAAATTTTCAAAAATTGGCCAAAAATGTAATTTTTTTGAATATTAAATTTACGAGTCATTTCCGACCCTATAAACCATATATATTCTTGATCAGCATCAACAGCCGGTTCGATCTAGCTATGTCCGGCAAAAAAACAAAATTTTCAAAAATGTTCCATTTTTGCAAAAAAAGGAAAGGGGTTACATCATTAAAATTTTCAAAAATTGGCCAAAAATTGATTTTTTTTAAATATTAAATTTAGGAGTCATTTCCGACCCTATAAACCATATATATTCTTGATCAGCATCAACAGCCGGTTCGATCTAGCTATGTCCGGCAAAAAAACAAAATTTTCAAAAATGTTCCATTTTTGCAAAAAAAGGAAAGGGGTTACATCATTAAAATTTTCAAAAATTGGCAAAAATTTGAATTTTTTTAAATTGTAAATTGAGTACGCAGATTTAATAATCTAATAAAAACTAGCACAGAAACGCTATCCGAATTGAAATTAATGCATTTTTGGCTTAGTTATGATATTTCAAAAACTTCGATTTACCCAAAAAATTAGCATTTAAAAATATATATTTAGAATAATATAAATATATAAAAATATATATTTAGAATAAGGTTTTCCTGTAGTTAAACAAAGGCCAAATAGCCAACGATTGCCAAGAGTCATATATATTTTTATTTGTAATGAAAATCTTTGTCAAAAAAAAAAAAGGGTTTGACAAATATTTGGCCAAATATTTAACTACATTTTTTAAAGTTTTGTAACATTATTAAAAATTGACAAAAATTCATAAAATTTTATATTTTTTAAATAATAAAACCCAATAATTTAGTATCTTACTAAAAGCCAATATAGAAAAGCCTTTTCAAATTGAGGGTAATGCATCTGTTGCTTACTTGAGATCGATTTCACATTCGAACCCAAAAACCTCTTATAAAAATATAGATTAATTTCAATTCGAAGAATGTAAATATATATTAAGGTTTCAGATTCAATCCTACAATTAAATTGCAAGCCGCAAGGGTATCTATTTATCCTTTTGTGAAAGTTCCCGCTGCTGCTGTTTAAGCTGCCTAATATACCCTTCATCCTCCCCACAACTTCAATAACAAAGCGAAGCTTTTTTGACCTTGACTCTGGACAATTGTCCCTATGCTACCGCCGCTACCCATAAATTCGGGCAATTAAAGGAAATTTAAGTAGCAACCCCCCGTTGGAGAGCCCCGAGAGCCACGACTCCTTTGTCGTTCTATTGTATGTTGTGTGTCCTGTATCCTGGGTGTTGTGTGCGAGCTGGTGGCCGTGGCAATTGCCAATTGGCCGGGTGTCTGCCTCATTATTGCACTGGCTGCGACGAGGACGAGACCTGGGCACCAACTAGCATCGCCATCAGGACAATTATAGACACTCTGGCACGCTATAATGCCTATTTTATGCCAAGCCAAGTGCCTGCTCCGCTCCCCATTCATTGCTCCTGATGATGATTGATGCCCAAGTGCAGGTTGTGGATGGAAAATCAAAGGATGCTTTGACCAAACGCATGGAAAATTGATGGGGGGGAAATGCAGTCCTTGAATGAAACTCAGAAGCGAGAAACTAAAGCTTGAAAGTAATTTAGAATAAAGGAATTTGCCAAAGGAAAAACCAATTTCGTGTGAAAATAAAGTCCAGGAAGCGTAGATTACACACCTAGCAGACATCATGTGATAAATTCGAGCAAAAATTGAAGCGAACTTTGGAATTTCTTCAAAGGCAGTCCAAGAAGCTGGCCAATTGGAAGGGTAACCAGGTGTAGAGACCACCTTGGAAAGGCATAAAAGAGGAGGGACTTGAAAATCCTGCAGAGCCAAGTATTTAATTTTTATGAAAACGTCAACTTGGCATAATGAAATAATGTACTAAGCAGCCAAGTAAATTCTCAACGGGCCACGTTGGCAGCCTTGAAGGCTACGTGGCCTGCAGGAGCAAGCCGACTCCTGCTCCGTTCTCCGTCCGTATGTTTGCTTGCCAAAGGAGAGTGAGTGTGTGTGTGTGTGTGTGTTCTGGGAAAATGTGTGGAAAATGCAAACAAACAAGCGGAGTGAGTGAACGTAATTTTCATTTTCCAGCACGAAGGAGTGAGGAGCAACACAACACATCCTAGACGATGGCAGGCAGCCAGATAATCACTCAGCAGACTTGATGACAAGTGACTGCCGGTTGCCGGTTGCCATTTGCTGGTTGCTGGTTCCTGGTTGCTGGTTGCCTCCCTTACCCAGTTAGCCTTATACTTGCCTCTTGCCAAGTAGCTAAAACTTGGCCAAAATATCAGAAATAAAGACAGGCCACTTGAAGAAGCTCTGGGAGTGACGAAATGCTGGCCATTATCAGCCGCAGATGAGACATTAATGTATCATTAAGTGATGGAATGATGGATCTCTTTGAACCCAGGACCTCTCTGAATCATATGGCATAAAAATAATATAACCTACAAGATGCGTGACGCCAGAGGTGTTCACAAATGCTTGGGAGCTATACCATATATGCCAATTATGTTTCCTGAGGCTTAGTAAACCATTCCCTAAAAGTCTTATTTCAGAATATATTCCTGGTATAACCCCGTTACTATTGTTTTCCGGAAACAGTCTTTTGCAAATTAACCAACTAAATTTAGTAACTAAATTTAAAAAAAAGGAGAAAAGGAAATTAAGAACCAAGAAACTTGAACGAACGTCCAAGAACCTCAAAACCCAAGCCATGTTGATTGAATTGAATGGGACGCCAATGATCAATGGACGCCACAGTGGTGGTGAAGGCGAACCATCAGTGGTTGTATTCCAACCAGGCAGCCATGCTGAACTTTCAAGGCAAGTACAGAACGTGGCCGAGGAGCAGGACGAGAATCAGGAACAGGAACAGGAACGGGAACATGAGCCAGGCATTGCCACCAGCAGCATGGAACACCACATTCAGGCGCGTCTCTTGGTAGTTGACAAACGTCTGCACCAGGCGATGTACAACACCTCTTAAAGAAGTCCTATTCCTTTTCCTATTCCATTTGCACGCCATAGTTGAATGTTCAAAAATTGAGTTTCAAAAATAAATTCCCTTGGTTTCCAGTATCTTATTTGCAAATTTGAGGCCCAAACTGTGGCTCTGCCGCTAATCCCACTTCGAGTGTCTCCGGGCACTGCAATGCTCCTTGACTTAATTGCAAGCAAAGCTCTCGGTTAGACTTCGAGTGCCATAATAATGACAATGATTTAATTGCATCCTTAATGAGAGCAACCTGACCACACACCATCGCCTGCAAGTTCGCTCTCACTTGCTTAGAGCTCTCAGCTTGATTAAATCGATTTTTTGGGCTTAACTCACCTGCCCCTCAGTATCTGGTTGTCCAGGAGATGCAGCTTGCTGCTGATGCCATCGCCATGCGGATCGCAGACGCGCACATGGAGGGCAGCACTGCACAGATGGAACCACGAGAAGTAACTGCCAAAGGACATTTGTTTGGTTTTTATTTTTATAGATATAACCATTACGGTGTGTGCCAATAGTCTGCAGTCAGGGGTGCCATATTTTTGTTTAGAAAAACTGTTTTGCTTTTGAAGAAAGGAAGGTTTCCTTCTCCTTTCAAATAACTAAGTTTAATGAGCAGATATTTTATGATATTTGTTGGTTTCTTTTTGTTACAGGACTCTTTAATTTTTTAGGCTTAAAAAAAGATGCCAAAAAGGTAAGCTTTACTATATTTAATTTAGATTCTTCTAAAGGATAATTTTAAGTGCTTTTCACTTTCACAACAGACGGATTTTATAGTTTAGAATACAACTAGTTGTTGCTCAGAAGACAAACTAATCTTTAAGTAATTAAAAGGTAATTTAAAAGCCTTAATAAAGTATATTTTTGTCAAATTTATAGGCATATTTAAAAGAGGTTTAATGTAAGGTGTAACAAATAAACCTTAAAAGGTGGCTTCTCCATTTTCAAGGCAGCACTGACTGATAAAATGGCTTTGCGGTATGTAAAGCGGACTCACATGTAATCCAGGCTGCTCAGGTTTTGGAGCACCCGCGGATCGAGCGTCTGGAAGCGATTGCCCGTTAACAGCAGCGATGTGAGGTTACCCAAACAGGCGAAGGCCTCCAGTCCGAATCCCTCGATGCGGTTCTCGTTCAAGTGTCTGTCGGAGGAGAAGGAGCACACAGTGAGAAAGTGGAAATACGGTTGCGCGGGTTTATGGCCTAAGGGGCGGGCATAAAAAAAGCCAAGTCTAAGCAAATGGGGACTTGGTTTCGCCTTGTTTTCCTCGCTTATAGGCATCTCCCCCGTATGCTTATTTGCATTTGGGATTGGAATTGGTTGCCTGGTCGAGGCAGGAGCTTAGGTCCAGGCATCGATTTGGAGCTTAGAGCGAGGCTCCCAAGCTCCAAGAGAGGGAGCTGTTTCGTCATTAAAGTTGCGCCGGCAATGCTGTGGCACGTTTTTGCTTAGATATTTGGCCATTGATTTCCTTGATTTCATCGGCTCCTCACTCAATATGCATTACAGGGATTCGGTTTTCCCATTTTCCTAGTTTTTCTAGTTTTTTTTTTTGCGGAATGCGTAGTTCACTAGGATAAACTGCCAGCTTTCTGGTGGTGGTGGTGGCATTCCTTTGGCCAACCCCATAACATTATTGATAAATTAAATTCCTTGCGAAAACTTAAACGGCAATAAATCCAAATGACACTTTCTGCCACAAGCTAGCCTAGGCAGAGGCAGGCAGGCAGCCTCCGCAGGATTTCTGCTATTTCAGGATCACAAGGGTGTCGAGAGGTCCGAGGTCCGGAGGTCCATGGAAGATGGAAGATGGAAGATGGCATGCCAGTAGGAAAAATCCATCAGAGGTCACACTAGTGACACTTGTTTGTTCATTTTCCCTTCATATTTATAACTGCCCAATGGGGTATATGGGTTTTGTGTAATTAAGGAAATATTTAAGGGCTCTTAACTGGGCTAAAGACTACTTTAAATGGCTTATTTAATGTAGCATTAGTTGCTTAATATTTAAAATATATAAGCTGCTCTAAAGTGTATCTTAGGGAGTTTAAAAAATTTGTTTTCGTGGAAGGAATTGCAAATTATTGAATAAGTATATATGTACCAAAAGGGGTTTTATAAGAACCTAACAGTTCCACCTTTAACAAATTAAGTAAAACCTTTAATTTAAGATTTTGCAGGATATTTGAAAAGCTCTAAGCTGACTTACAGTCCTTGGAGATTGCTGAGATTGCAGAAGGTTTCGTCGCGTATGTGAGAGAGTCGATTGCCAGCCAGATATCTGGAATCAAACAAAACAGATTGATGTTAGGTGTATGTATTTTCTGATTTTTTCCCCCTACAGTTTTTCCTCTATATATTCCAATTTTTTCCCCCCTTTTCTGTTGCTTTTCCACTCATTTTCTACTCACAAATGTCTAAGGCGTGGCAAGTGAAAAGTGTTGGCGGCAATATCATCAATTTGATTGCGATCCAAGGACAATGTGTACAGGCTGAGCAAGGTCCTGGGAAACATTTCGGAATTCAGACGCGTTATCCGATTCTCGTTGAGATACCTAAGGAAACAAAGAAATAAATATTTTAAAGTACAAAAAAATATATGTTAATATTAAATCCGGACTTACAGAAATTCCAAGCTAGTGAGTTCCGCAAACACTGCCGCTTCGAAGCTGCCAATGCGATTGCCCCGCAGGTCCCTTTAAAAACATATTTTATATAAACATATCAAACATATTTTATACATGTTCATATATATATTTAGTTGCTTGTGACACTCACAGCTCCTCCAGATGCTGTAGATTGTGGAAATCACTGCGATTCAAGCTGTGCAGGCGGTTGCGTGCCAAAATTCTACGAAAAACAGATGGAAAAATCTCATTTTAATGCAACGAAAAAGTTGGCAACAAAAGCCGCCATCGGAGAGAAGTCGTCGTCGCATATATCTCGATTTTAATTAGCCATTAAGCGCCAGTAACACACGACCCAGGAGGCAGGACCTTCAGTGCCCGCAGTATCCTCAGTGTCCATCCCCCCCACCGAATTGTTCAAAGTTTTCATTCCAACGCCAAGTGCAGCTGTGCCTCCAAATCCGGACCATGGACTGCGGACTACGGTCTCCGGTCTCCGGACGCCGGACTACGGAGCATCCTCCGCCGTGGTGCCGCAAAAAGTGTAACTGAGTTGTTTATGTGTTTTTGTGTGTCGGCAGTTTTGTCTATTTTGCAAGGACTCTGTCGGCGGGGCATGATAAATGCATAGCACCTTTGGCACTGCAAACCCCATTTAAAGGTGAGAAAATCTAAGAATTTAATCAATATTCCTATGATTTTTCCCCCTGATCCTTATTATTTAATTTTTCTAATGTTTTCTTAAACATTTGGCAAGTCCCTAGAACAAAGAGCAACCCATGACGAAGCTCTTAACCTTGTTTTTCGGTCTCCTGCCAGCTGTCGTTTGTTTTTGCTCTTGGTTTTTGGTTTATTTTGCAGGGGCGGGTGTGTCCTAGGAGGGGGCGTGACGGCTCCGGTGCGATTCAATGCACAAAACAAGCTGCAAAAACTTTTTTCACCGTCTGTCTGCTAATATTTTCATGCTTGAAAGGCCGGAAAAGAATAAATATAAATGAAAGTGTGGGCGAAATGTGGGAAAAAGCGGCACAAGAATGCCAGTCGATTGCGCAAAAGGTTCGCTTTTCTCTCTCTCCTTCAGCCGGCAACAATGGGTTAAGTTTATGGGCCACAAAAGGCTGACAGCAATGATTGCGATTAGCATCAGTTTCGTGTTTATGTGAATGTGTGTCTCTCATATACGGCTTATTGCCAATTACTGGATTTTTGTCATTTTTACAGGCCTCCTCGGGCCGAATCTCTACTTTAATCGCAGCATAAACTCGGCTCCTGAAATTATGTAATGCTCTCCGTGGTACAGTTGTGCCTTAATTTAAGCCCAAACATGTTCGAGCTAAAACTGTGTTTAATTTGATTTATGCTTAATTAGCATTCGAGCGCACAAATCGGCAATTGTTCCGCCATTTATGACTGTTTTTATTAGCATAAATTGCAGGCAAAAAAACAATTGGCTAAAATAAATGGCTGAGGCACTAAGGTAAGGGCTAAATCGGTGGTCTGAACCAGCGGAAGTACAGTAAGTATCGGTAAAGTCGCTAATTAATATATTAATTATAATAATTAATATACATATATCTTTAATTTCTATGCTAATACCAATTATTATAAGCAATTAACCATTTAAAAGTAGTTTTCTCTATTTAAATAAGTTTGAAAGCCGCACTGTTAAGTGTTTATAGCAACCGGAAATCGATCGTAAAGAACATGGCGCTTAATAGACACCGGAAGTGCCATGTATATCGTATGAGGGAGAGAGAGAGTTACTTACAGAATCCTCAATTGATTGCCTTCGGGAAAGAAGTGCTCCGGCAGATGCGGCAATTTATTATCGTCCATATAACTGGAAGGACATTAAAAAAAGGAGAGAGAAGAATGTTATTAAAGAATCAACTGCAGCGAGGAGTGAGTCGAAAACTGTTAAGTGCACATAAATAATGAGACTTAATTATGAGTTATTGTTGAGAGGGGGAAGGGGAACGGGATACTCACAGGGTCCTCAGTGGGTTGTCCGCCAGGCGATCGAACGCGTGCGAGGCAATCTCACGGATTCCGCAGAACTTCAGCACTCTGCAAAGTGAATTTTTGTGAGTGAATTAAATAAGTAAATACGAGATTCAATTGTAAACTTCACACAATGGGGGCGAGGACAAAGTTTTCAACTTTTCCTACGGGGTACGAGTTACGGCCATATTAATGCCATAATGCTTTGTTTTCGCCATTGTCTATTGTTTTGGCCCAAAAAAAATAAAGAGAAAGAAAGTTTTGGCCTCATTTGTCTAAGCAAATAATGGGGCAACAACAAGTTACGACTTGCAGCGCCCGTTTTCGGTTATCACATTTGAATTTAAAACTTAAATCTGCCACAAATAACTAGATTTCTCTTGCATCATGTTCATGTAATTTAAAACGAATAGTGTAGATCAACATTTCAAATCGATTGGAACTTGTTTAGACTAGCATTGTGCGGAAGTATTGTATAATCTCGCCATAT
The DNA here is from genome assembly GCA_035046265.1 of Drosophila bunnanda. Taxonomy (NCBI): domain Eukaryota; kingdom Metazoa; phylum Arthropoda; class Insecta; order Diptera; family Drosophilidae; genus Drosophila; species Drosophila bunnanda. The sequence continues at coordinate 2,739,888 of JAWNOB010000017.1, forward strand.
AACTGCTTCTCGGTACCCAAGAATCTGCAATCAACAGCGCACTGCAATTCGAGCTTCAGGAGCGGCTCGTTCCCTGGCAATGTGAACATTACGGAAGTGGTCGATGGAAGCTCCAGGGCGTCCAGCACGCTCATTGCCTGCTCCTTGATGCTGGTGTACTTATGCGGACGGCAGATGACTTCGAAGGCAGCCACCTTGAGGGCCTGCGGGAAGTTCTTGAAGAAGTTGTGGCGCTGAGAAAGAGGCACGTACTTCGGTTTCTCGCGTGGGACTTCGTCGTCCTTCGGAACGGTGATCATGGACAGCATTGTAGCGGCTGCCTTGTAGCAGGCCTGATCCTTGATCCTTGTAGCGGCTGCCTTGTAGCAGGCCTGATCCTTGGTATCTGACCAGCCACGGCAATACAGTGTGGCCACATAGCAGCGGGCCACAAATCGCTCACCACACTGCTTTACCTTAAAGTTGGGCAAGGGCAGTTCGCGGGCTACACAATGGTCGTGTAGCTCCATCATAGCAAACTCCAGGTCCTCCTCGTCTTCCGATTCCATTTTCTTCAGTTTTTTCAGGAACGATTTTTCCGATTTTTTCCGATTTTTCCCGCACGGTTCAAATAACAACTGAGAGAGATGTGCCAAGTATGAAGCCTTACTCAACAGACTACACTTGACAGTAAAGTGAACTTGGCCCAGAGCCTACTTAAAGCTAAACAATTAGTTAGCAAATAGTTTTAATATATTTAGTTTTAATATATAATTTTCCCAACCTCGGGAACCCGAAGTTCATATATCCTTGCAGTTTGCAGCTAAATTATACGTTCGAATGGGAAATCGATCACAACCAAGCATTAATTTGTTGCTTTTTTTTAAGGGATATTTTTATATAAGCAATTTTTTGACAAATCATAGTTTAAAAAACTCATAACTTAGCCAAAAAAGCATTAATTTCAATTCGGAAGGCGTTCCAATATTAGTTTTTATTAGGGTAATAAGTCTGCATACTCAATTTAAAAAATTGAATTTTTGCCAATTTTTGAAAATTTTAACGATGTAATAAAATTTTCAAAATTTTGAAAAAAAATAATTTGTTGCCGGACATAGCTAGATCGACTCAGCTGTTGATGCTGATCAAGAATATATATGGTTTATAGGGTCGGAAATAACTCCTTCACTGCGTTACAAGCTTCTGACTAAAATTATAATACCCTGTAGGGTCCTAGAAATGTTTAGAATTGAATCTACTGCACATTCCTTTTTTTTATCATACCTAAGTAATAAGACTTTAATTTAACAACCTATCAACTCAAATATATTTCTTATTTCCCTCTATTAACTCAATTATGAAAGCTAACTGCCAGCCATTAGTAAAACCACAAAAAATCAACCGAATTTGGCTACCATTTGGCGGCACCTAATGGAGCAATAAATTTATTCTTATTTTTATCTATTTTATTCGTTTTTTGCATCTAGTATTTATGGCCGAAAAAAGCGGGATAAACCTGTGTGGAAATGCCACCTATTTATAGCAAGTTTCGAATTTCCGAGAAAGGCAATAAAAACAAGACAACAAAAATAAATAAAGAAAAAGCGAATCCTTGCCTGCAGGCTGCTTCTGTTGTGTCGTTAAAATATTCATTTCCGCGAAATCTGGCCCACGAAATCGTGGCAAGATAAATGTGTGCAATTGAATGACTTGTTGAGAATATCCTCGGGAGATAGGACGTGGAAAGGAGCCACCGAGATAGGTCCTTTATCCTTGCCTTCTGCAAAGTGGTGACGGTTTTCACGGATGTGTAACTTGAGGAATTTCAGGAAACTTTCGACTTAAATTTGAGACCAGAAATACACAGTAACAATTTTAGAAACTAAAGAAAACCACACAGAACACCGGAAGAAAAAAGATCGTCAGCTTGGTTGATTTTAAATTAAAATAGATGCATGCTTAATAATTAGTTTCATGAGGAATTAAGTGAGAGTAAAAATAATAAAAACTAATAATTGGATCAATTCTTTTAAGCAACGAATGAATTTACAAGCGAGCTTCTCATTTAATTCCCGGCAAAGTCTGTACGAAACACCCTTTTTGACTACAATTTCTCCCCGTGTATAAGCAATATAATTCAGCTAAATTTATACCTAGTCCGTGCGTGAGCTTAAAACAACAAGGACCTGATTCGAGGACTGTTCATGTCCAGCCCGAATGTCTGTATTTAGCACGGCCAAAATGTCCTTTGGCACAGTGACACATAAACTGCAACACGACGACGACAACGACGATGCCGAGGGCTGCATATGTTACGGGGAACTTCTGGTGGGGATGTCCTGGTGTCCTGCTGTCCTGCTGTCCCATCGTCGGGCTTATCCTTCCTGCCTGCCTAGGCTTGTATGTAATTTGTATGTACGCCCGCATGTGATGGTCACTAGTGATACTGACGCAACGACGACGACGACCACTTAAAGGCACCATTAAGGACACAGCATGGCGCTAATATTCACTGCGGTCCGGACTAAGGATCCCTTAAAAATTTGAACATCTCCGCCACATTTCCCTCCCCTTTTTTGCATTCAATTGCAACGCCAACGCAGTCAGAGTCATCCTGCTTGTATTTCAGTTTTAATTAAGAGCCAGAAGGATGAAATGGCCGGCGATATTACACATCCCTTGCTGCCTTACTTATACCGAAAACACACACACTACGTGACATTTTAGGGGCTTTCTTGGAATAACTCAAGCCTAAGGATATAGTGAGAGTGAGGCTTTACTTACAAGCTTTTCACGTTTGGCAGTCCCTCGAAGAAGGTTTCATTTATGTTTTCAAAGTTGCTGCCGGTGAGATCGCTGTGGATTATTAGATAAATTATATAATTAATAAGACAATTCTTTAAAACAATTCAAGCTTAAAAACTAAAACTCAAGAGCTAAGATTAATCGGTGAATAAATTCAAATAAAACATAATTTAAAATCCGGCTTAGCTTAAGCCTTTCAGTACTTACAGCGTTGCCAGATCATTTTGCGGTAAGCGCGCCGGCAACTCTGTAAGCTGCTGGAACCGGCAGAGAATCTGGTCGCCGCGACACGGGCAACTGAAGTTCTCATTCTGCCATACTGTAAAGTACATAAGAGAAGGAGAGAGCGAGAGAGAGAGAGCAGGTTACACATGTATGTATGTATGTAGCACGCGTTAACAAGTGAGGTTATGTGACAGCTAAATTTGCAAACACATTTACTTCTTATTTCTTGTACTTACAGCAATCGCCCAACTTCTTGTCGTCGCCAGCACCAAAGATGTTCTTCCGGAACAGATGATCCCAGTACCTGGCGTCCACCTCGTTGTCGCAATTGAGCTCATCCGACTTGTCGTCGCAGTCCACTCTGCCATCACAGTTGGCACGCTGGGGCACACACTCGGCCGAACTGTTGCAGTGGAAGTATCCCTGCGGACACTTGTCGTTCTCGTCGGGCACTAGGATCACCGAATCCACTAATCCCACGCTCACGCCCAATGGCGAGATCACTTCGCGTGCGGGCGCTTCCGCGTCTTGTTGTCTTTCAATTGGAATGTCTGCCGTTTCCACTGGCGTCCCAATTGAAGAGCGCGTTGTCACTGCTGTTGTCCTTGTCGCTCCCACGGCGGCGGCTGCTCCGGCTGCGACGACGAGCAGGATGGCGTGTATCGTAGGGATGGGCGGGCGGCAAGCTGCAATTAAGCGATTATCGCGCCAAATAATCGAATAGTAATCAATTTAAATTTAAAATGGAAGTATATTTCATGTTCAGGTATTGAAACGAACAGAACTGATGAACAATCGATTGAAAATTGATTAGACCAGCATTGAAGAGAAGAATTGTAGAATCGTGCCATATATCTCCCTCTCGGTACCCAAAAACATGCAATCAGCCTTGCAATCCACTTCGATTTTAAAGAGCTGATCGTTCCCTGGTATCGTGGGCATTACGTCAATGGTCGATGGAAGCTCCAGGGCGTCCAGCACGCTCATTGCCTGCTCCTTGACGCTGCTGTACTTATGCGGACGCAGGATGACTTCAAGGGCAGCCACCTTGAGGGCCTGCGGGAAGTTCTTGAAGAAGTTGTGGCGATCTTTGAGTAGCTCTGACTTCGGCTTCACGGGCGGGACTTGAGTGTCCTTTTGAATGGTGATCATGGACAACATTTTAGTAGCTGCCTTGTGGCAGGACAGCTCCTTGATGTGCGACCTGCCACAGCAGGATAGTGTACCCACAGAACAGTAGACCACAAAGGCTTCACCAAACCTCTCTACCTTGATTAAGGGCAAAGGAAGCTCGCGGTCCACACAATGGTCATGTAGCTTCTTTAGAGCCGCCACTGTATGTTCCATTTTCTTGGGTTTTGTAGAAATGATTTTTCTTTTTCTTTTCTCGCAAGGTTTTGACAGATTGCTTAAAAAAAAAAAGTAGTAAGGAACTAGCAAAAAAATATTCTCGCCATACTACTACCTTTTTGGCCACAAAGAAAGAAAACGTTTTGGCCTCATTTGCCCAGCCCAAAAAGGGGGAACAATAAGCTACAACTTGCAGGACGAGTTATCGAAAAGTTATCGAATTTGAATTTAAAATTAAAAAATCTTCTCTTGCTTGATGTTCATGTAATTTAAAACGAATAGTGTGGATCGACATTTCAAATCGATTGGAGCTTGATTAGACTAGCATTGTGCGGAAGTATTCTATAATCTCGCCATATAACTCCTTCTCGGTACCTAGGAATCGGCAATCAACAGCGCATTGCAATTCGAGCTTCAGGAGCGGCTCGGGCCCCGGCAATGTGGACATTACGGAAGTGGTCGATGGAAGCTCCAGGGCGTCCAGAACGCTCATTGTCTGCTCCTTGATGCTGCTGTACTTATGCGGACGGCAGATGACTTCGAAGGCAGCCACCTTGAGGGCCTGCGGGAAGTTCTTGAAGAAGTTGTGGCGCTGAGAAAGAGGCACGTACTTCGGTTTCTCGCGTGGGACTTCGTCGTCCTTCGGAACGGTGATCATGGACAGCATTGTAGCGGCTGCCTTGTAGCAGGCCTGATCCTTGATCCTTGTAGCGGCTGCCTTGTAGCAGGCCTGATCCTTGGTATCTGACCAGCCACGGCAAGACAGTGTGGCCACATAGCAGCGGGCCACAAATCGCTCACCACACTGCTTTACCTTAAAGTTGGGCAAGGGCAGTTCGCGGGCTACACAATGGTCGTGTAGCTCCATCATAGCAAACTCCAGGTCCTCCTCGTCTTCCGATTCCATTTTCTTCAGTTTTTTCAGGAACGATTTTTCCGATTTTTTCCGATTTTTCCCGCACGGTTCAAATAACAACTGAGAGAGATGTGCCAAGTATGAAGCCTTACTCAACAGACTACACTTGACAGTAAAGTGAACTTGGCCCAGAGCTTACTTAAGGTAGTTAGGAAATAAATTTAAAATATTAGAAATGTATCTAAAAATATCGAAGGCGATACTGATCCAGGAAGTAATCGCGATTTAAGCACTTGTGCGTATTTCGACAGAAAGAGAAGAAAACCCAACATCTGGTCTAGTGCTACATAAATTTTCGTTGGCCAAAATATTTGTTTAGCCAATTAAATGGGTTAATTAGCAGTCTGATTAGGCTGCGGCTGCGGCTGCGGGGCCAACAATGGGATGCGGAAAGATGGTGTTTCCAGGCCCGTTCATTGATGCTTCACTCAATATGGCAGCAGGCCGATATAGGCGGAATATATATACCATATAGCAGCAGCACTTTGCCTCCTCCTCCTCTGTTGCATTTATCACTTTTAACGATTGCATTTAATGCCACGCCATTTCCATGCGTCCCCATGTGGCTGCAATCGCCAGTGGATTGGGGACTCATATTCGATACCGCTATATAAAGTATATACTTATATATTTATATTAAAAATATGTGTAAAATGTGTGTGCCTTCAAATTGTTTTCAATAAAAATTGTGCACAGTACATTTGGGGCACAAATGGTCCGTGAAATCCCGCGACTGCACCCCATTATCCTTGTCAACCCTGCCCTCCGCCATTCGATAAGGCATCAACATCATCAGCATGACTTGATGACTTTCTGATGGACACCAGAGATAGCCAGGAAAAAAATCTCATAATTATATTGGCGAAAATGGGAAAGGTAAACAAATGCGAATGAAATTAAATCGAACCGCGGGCAAGGTCGGGTTTGAATAAGGAATGAACGAATATAGCTGGTGGAGAACTGATGTTTTCGAATTTTGTTGTACATGAAATCGATTTTAAATCGATTATTTTCGATAGTTAGGATCAATATGGGGAAGGTAAATAATGGCGAATAAAGTTAAGTCCTATGCAGGAAAATATCGAATAGGGCCAGCAAATTATTTATTATTTTTGTTTAAACAAATCGATTAATATACTAGTTTTCTTAATTTAAGTTCAGGTATGCAGATCGGGAAGCCAAAGTTTATATATCCTTGCAGTTTGCAAATTAATTATACCATCGAATCGGAAATCTATCGTAACTAGGCATAAATTATTCGATTTGAGCACTTTTTCGACAAATCAAAGTTTAAAAATCTCACAACTAAGCCAAAAAGGCATTAATTTTAATTCGGAAAGCGCTCCTATGTTAGTTTTTATTAGGTTAATAAATCTGCATACTCCATTTACAATTTTTAAAAAATTAAAATTTTTTGCAATTTTTGAAAATTTTAATGATGTAACCCCTTTCCTTTTTTTGCAAAAATGGAAAATTTTTGAAAATTTTATTTTTTTGCCGGAGGTGGCTAGATCGATTCGTCTGTCGATGCTGATCAAGAATATATATGGTTTATAGGGTCGGAAATGACTCCTAAATTTAATATTTAAAAAAAAATACATTTTTGGCCAATTTTTGAAAATTTTAATGATGTAACCCCTTTCCTTTTTTTGCAAAAATGGAAAATTTTTGAAAATTTTGTTTTTTTGCCGGACATAGCTAGATCGAACCGGCTGTTGATGCTGATCAAGAATATATATGGTTTATAGGGTCGGAAATGACTCCTAAATTTAATATTTAAAAAAAATCAATTTTTGGCCAATTTTTGAAAATTTTTTTTCCTTTTTTTGCAAAAATGGAAAATTTTTGAAAATTTTATTTTTTTGCCAGAGGTGGCTAGATCGATTTGTCTGTCGATGCTGATCAAGAATATATATCGTTTATAGGGTCGGAAATGACTCGTAAATTTTAGTATTCAAAAAAATTACATTTTTGGCAAATTTTTGTAAATTTTAATGATGTAACCCCTTTCCTTTTTTTGCAAAAATGGAAAATTTTTGAAAATTTTGTTTTTTTGCCGGACATAGCTAGATCGAACCGGCTGTTGATGCTGATCAAGAATATATATGGTTTATAGGGTCGGAAATGACTCCTAAATTTAATATTAAAAAAAAATCAATTTTTGGCCAATTTTTGAAAATTTTAATGATGTAACCCCTTTCCTGTTTTTGCAAAAATGGAAAATTTTTGAAAATTTTATTTTTTTGCCAGAGGTGGCTAGATCGATTTGTCTGTCGATGCTGATCAAGAATATATATCGTTTATAGGGTCGGAAATGACTCGTAAATTTTAGTATTCAAAAAAATTACATTTTTGGCAAATTTTTGTAAATTTTAATGATGTAACCCCTTTTCTTTTTTTGCAAAAATGGAAAATTTTTGAAAATTTTTTATTTTTGCCGGAGGTGGCTAGATCGATTCGGCTGTCGATGCTGATCAAGAATATATATGGTTTGAAGGGTCGGAGACGACTCCTTCACACCGTTATAAGCTTTTGACTAAAATTATAATACCCTGTAAGGGTATTAATATAATTAAAAGATCGCTTTAAAAATTAAGGTATTTAATATTTAAATTACTTCCCTGTTAATTAGATATATTTTCAAGTGACTCCAAGGAGTCAAAACCCAACCCCTAGAAACCTCTGTGTAATGAGATCCTGGACAGAAATCGGAAAGGGGAAAAAGGCACAAACGCGAGGGAAAACACAACCCAAACCCAACCCCCAAGGACGACAGGATTTTCCATAATTTGCTTAAAAAACATATTTCGATGAGAATCGAATGGAAAATTCCGTTTCTGGCCGAAAACATATGGTTGCAGGAGCAGAAGCATGGGCAGGAGCAGGAGCCCCCAGCAAGGATTGCATTGCAGGTCATAACTCAGACAGCGGAGAGGAGAACGGATTGCAATTACGAATGCGAGATGATGACAACAGCGACGAAGCGACGAAGGAGGAAAGGACAATGGCAATGCGAATGGGGATAGCTTTGAGGATGTAGACGTAGTCGTAGGATGACTCCATAAAAGTGTAATTAAGCGCGGCGTTCGAGGCGCGGATCCGAAGGCAAGGACACGGACTGGGGGACAGGGACAAGGACAAGGACATGGAGCATTTGACACGTGTTGCTAATGTGCCTGGAAAGGGGCAAAGTCAAGGGTTAAAGGCAGCGGCAGAGGGTGGCTCCCAGGAATAGCAACAGGATCTCCTCTCGTCTCATTTCATCACATCACCCATCGCCCATCACCCATCAGCATCCTGCATCCTGTCCACAATCCCCGCTAAGCCCGCCATCGTCGGCGGCATCAACGTTTTGTCAACACATTTGCGGCGAATTGAAATGTTTGATGAGTGCGGCTCAGGCCCGGCTACTGCCATTTGATTGATGAGCCAGATCCCAGCCAGATCCTGGCCAAACGGGGCATTCCCCTTGACTCGGCAATGGCCTGTCTGCCCTCTGCCCTCCGTCCTCCGTGCTCCCTTTCCCTTCCTTGCCTTTCCAAGTTGCTCCTGCTCCTTCATCGTGACTGGCACCCAGCGCACGGGGGCCATTCTCCGAGAGAAGCGAAACTTTTACAACTTTGTTCCTCATAAATTCCCATTGAGCCACTCAAATGGATGCCTCTCCTTGGAGCTCCTGCTTCTTACTAATATCCCAATGGATGTATTTACACTGAGACAAAAACGGGAGCCAATCAATTCAAGTGTTTAGTATAGCTCAAAGATAAAAAAAGATGGAACTTCCTAAACACACTAGGAATGAGGAATTAACATATATCGAAGGGAATTAACATATATTACGAGAAAAATATATAATATAACTTATCATTTCTGGCAAAGTTAAAATATTGATTAATAATATATCTTACTTAGAGATTAACATCCAGCATGTATATTGAATTAAAATCAATTTTAGCAATTTTGATTCTTTTGCAGCTTGGAAAAAATATTATATTTAACATTTTGTCCTTATTTTTAATGAATAATTTATTTAGTAACCAAGTCTTAAGCATTCTTTTTCTTTAAACTTAACTGCTGGGCAATTCAGAAGATTCCAAATACATTTTTTAAGTATTATTTGATAACTTCTCAATAATATTTTCCGAAGAAAATACAATTGGATGCCTTCCCTGTTTGGCATTCAGAAAATGTAAAAAATAAAACAATCTTTAAATAGGAATTTACCGCCGCAGACAATTTACAGAATTTACAGTGACAGAAATAAGGGGCAATCAAAAGCAAGATGATTTAAGGTCGCTTAATGTAAATAAATCACAGAATACAAAGGCTATTTTAAGACAACTCAGACTCGGAGTTGTATGCCTTAAATGTGTTCAACGGAATATGCTTAAAAATTACACAGATAATATTTAAATATTCATTTCAGACAGTGTACACACAGAGTGTTGGAGAAAGACATTATCGGACCCCTCCCCAAATTGGCTTGGATTTGTTTATATAGTCTGACCCTTACCTGGCCGCCACCTACTGCTCACCTGTCTTGGGCGTCGAATCGACCGAAAATAGCCGCAAGAGGTGAAAGTTCGCAGTGTTCTTGTTTCGTATTCGTATTTTTTTTTCCTCTTATTTTTTGGGAGGGGCAGCAATTAAAACAAACGAAAACTTAATAGGAAAACTCACGAAAATAGAAGTCAATTGCGGCCAAAGTAAACAATATAGTGTGTGTGCTGCCCGATATCTGCTGTCAGTTAATCGACATATGTCCGTCGATGTCGATCAATATCTATTAGATTCGCGGATGAATCGGATTCTATTGAATTAACTATAGCATAATTATATTGAGTGGCTTCGAGAAGACAAGGAATAATCACTAAATTATGGCTTAAATATGGGGAAACTACTTATTGTTTTAATATTTTAACATAAATAAGTTTATTTTTTAAAAGTTATAGGGAATTATTTTCGGAATCAAAATAATCTAGCTTTAATTTCTTTTGGAAAATCTATTGAGTAGCTATCAAAAAGACTTTAAAAAAATATTATCAAATGTTTAAATATACTTTAAAATACAAAATTCCTAAAGGTTTAATACGTTTTTAATCGACAAAAATTAAATTAAAAACAAACTCAAAAGTCTTTAAACTTAACTGAACTTCTTCTTAATTTTCCCTTGCAGGGTATTTTAATTTTAGTCAGAAGCTGAAAACTAAGTGAAGGAATCATTTCCGACCCTATAAACCATATATATTCTTGATCAGCATTGACAGACGAATCGATCTAGCCACCTCCGGCAAAAAAATAAAATTTTCAAAAATTTTCAATTTTTGCAAAAAAAGGAAAGGGGTTACATCATTAAAATGTTCAAAAATTGGCCAAAAATGTAATTTTTTTAAATATTAAAATTAGGAGTCATTTCCGACCCTATAAACCATATATATTCTTGATCAGCATCGACAGACGAATCGATCTAGCCACCTTCGGCAAAAAAATAAAATTTTCAAAAATTTTCCATTTTTGCAAAAAAAGGAAAGGGGTTACATCGTTAAAATTTTCAAAAATTTGCCAAAAATTTAATTTTTTTTAGGTTGTAAACTGAGTATGCAGATTTATTAACCTACAGAAAACTAGCATAAAACAGCTTTCCGATTTAAAATTAATGCTTTTTTGGCTTAGTTATGAGATTTTTAAATCTTGATTTGTCGAAAAAATGCTCATATAAAAATATCGAAAATGTACTAAAAAAAGGTATTATATTTTTATTCTTAAGCGTGTAACGCAGTGAAAGAGTCATTTCCGACCCTATAAACCATATATATTCTTGATCAGCATCAACAGGAGAATCCATCTAGCCATCTCTGGCAAAAAAATAAAATTTTCAAAAATGTTCAATTTTTTGAAAAAAAAAAAAAGGAAAGAGGTTAAAATTTTCAAAAATTGTCAAAAATTTGAATTTTTTAAAATTCTACATTCAGTATGCAGATTTGTTAGCCCTGTAAAAACTAGCATATGAGCTCTTTCCGAATTGAAATGAATCCTTTTTTGTTTTAGTTATGAATTTTAAAAAATTTTATTTGTCGACAAAAAGTGTCATATAAAAAGATCGATAAATATCGAATATTTAAAGCTTACTTATGACCGATTTCCGATTCGATCGTGCAATTCAATTGCAAACTGCAAGGGTATGTAAGCTTCGGCGTTCCGAAGTTAGTTTCCTTTCTTGTTGAAACATTTATACAAATATTCAAAAATAAGAATAAAATAATCCCCAATTAGGGCTTAGCCTATGGCTTACCTAGTTTAATAATTAAATGTATAAATTATCTTACTAAATAACCTAGAAATAAGGCAGATTTTTACAATCTCTTAGCTATCTATGTATGTATGTCCATTACGACATGCACTAAAAACAGCTGAGAAATTCCAAAAGCTTTATTCACTCCCCCAAGATATCTGTTCATATATAAATACATATATTATTCTTCGATTTTCGACTGTTTAGATTCAAACCGAGAAACCGAGAATGGAATTTTTATACTCAACGAAAAATTGGAAATGGAAATGGAAAACAAAAACAGAGCAGCCCAGAAAACCCAGAAAAGTTTTTGGCTAACAACAAAGTTGTAAACAAGAGAAGAGAATCTTCTTCCAAAAAAAAATAAAAAAAAAAACTAAAGAATTATAAAACAAACGTGAATGATAAACAGAAAATTCGTGCCTCAAGTGCCCATCCTCGCCTATATCTATATTATATATAGATCGGTCAATCTATATATATATATATATATAGAATACTTTGCAAATCTCTGACGGAGTTTTATTTTTAAGTAAGGCAGGCAAGTGGCCAGTCCGTTTGGGTTAAGTGCTTAACCCATTTCCGCATTTAATTACTGCCAGGGAATTAATCATTTCATCGGTTCTGGTTGCCGGTTTTCTTTCTAATTTTTTCTCTACTTTTTTCGGGCCTGGAAATCCCCATTTAATGATAAGGAATGTCAATATAGTTTGGTTGGCGCTGACAGGCGGGGGGTCCCGGGGATACAAATGAAAATAAATGCCATGCGAAATGGTTAATGCTTTTTTCTGATGGGTCAAAGGTCATGTGACACACACACACACACACATCCAAACAGGGGAAGTCCCGGCAAAATTAAGCGCTTTTCTAGGCCGGTTTTAGTGCACAGAAAGAAATTTAAGGCTAAATAAATAGGCAAGGAAAATGGTAGAAAATTTGTTAAACAGATATAGAAAAAAAAAACAGAAAAAGAAAAAAATATTTTTTTTTTACATATTTTTATATTTTTTTCTTTATTTATTACTAACTTAAAATATTCTTAATGACTTATTTAAAGTTTGTAATTTAAAGAATACTTTAAGATATTGCCAAAAGCCAGTTGAAGGCTTGTTTTTGGAGTACTTTTAGTGGAAAATAATTTTTAAATATTTTTTATACAATTTTCATCTACTTTTTACAGATTTTTCCAACTGGAAATTGTTTTAATTATTTTATATAATTAATTATACTCAAAAATGCTCACTGATATGGTCATGTATGAGCCACAAACTTATTTATAAATTTATTTCAATGGAAAATAAGTTTAAATAATTTATTTTGAATGCCTTAAGAAAATGTTTTTAAATTATTTTATAGAAAAATAAAATCATTAAGCATTACTAAATAATGTTAATTGATATTAACACATTCTCTGTGTGCACTTTTGGCCATATTGCCTGTATTTGCCCTTTTTTTATGTTGGCCTTCTCTCTGTTAGGCTTCAATCAGGGAATTACGCTGTCCATTTTTCATTTTTCCACTTGGCAGGGTCAGAGGTCACATCACTCACACACAGCATATGTAAATACCGATGTTTTATCTTGTTTTCCTATTTGTTCTGTCCTGTCCTGTCCTGGCCTATCCTATCATGTCCTGTCCTGTCCCTTTTTTTCCGCTTATCCTTAGATTAAAGTCACAGAAAAAATACGAGAAATAGCCACGCATAATATTAATTAGATGTGCCACCATTTCCCCCGAGATACGGTCCAGGGACTGAGGTCTACTTTAAGCCGAATCACAGATAAAAGGTCAGTTAAATGGACAAGCTCGTAATATATATGATTATAGCAAATAAAAAACAGAAAAAAAGTTACCGAAAAGTTGCGACTATTTGGTGCGAAAAGTTTTCAAACTCCGAAAGGAACTTCCCTGAATTTGCAACCTTCGTTGATTCCCTCTCATTGATATTTACTTTTCGGGAAATTAAATTCTTAGTCCAAGTTTTATACATAAGTAGTTGGGAAGTTGGTCAAAGGGAATCTATCTAGCAGTAATTATTCTTGAAAAAAATACAGGGTGGTGTCTACAATTTATAATTCCAATAGAACATAAAATTGAATGAAAAGTATATAATAAAACTCCTTTAAAATAAAACCCTCACTCTCCCTTAAAGGACTCCTAATGGCTTAACACTTCATTAGCGAGCTGCCTGTCTCCCCTGATCCCTTGAGGATTTTGCAGGAAATGGAATCATTCGCACTTCAATCATATATTACAGAGAAACATATAGATAGGCGTCTCCTCTGCCCCCCGCAATTACTTTTCTCTTGGGGATTCCCACAGTCCCAATCCAATGCTCCTCCAATCACTCAGGGTAGCTCCAGGTTTTTGTCCTTTCTTTTTGGGAGCTCACGAAGATGCTCCTTTAAAGGTCACACACCGACGGACTTCCGGGCGAGAGTGTGCAATGGGGCATAACCTTTATGACGGGCACTGTCATTGCTGCCACGGACAATTCAATTATGCGACGCCTCTAAAAAAAAATAAAGCCACAAAATTATATAGATTACTTTTGATCAACCTAAAAGCTCGCCGAAAAATGCGAAACGAGAAGCCGGACCCACGCTCCGTCCGTCACTTGATACGGAGCCCGGGGGCAGCATCGATTAGCGTCCGCCGGATAATGACATGGTTACGGATATGGATACGGATACGGATGCGGCTCTATGGCCATGCCGATATGGATATGGGACAGACAACAGATGCTGGCGGGGTGACTTTTCAATGCACTTGAAAATACAAATATTAATCAAGCTTTAAGGTTATGTTTCAAATTTAAGGGTTGATATTATTACCAACTAATGACAATAATAAGAAAATTTAAATTCCTTTCGGATTTTTTACTAGGAAATGTATTTATTTAAAGGTATTTTTTAGGGGCAACCGTGAACTGTGACTGACTTTCTTTACTAAACTAAAAGTTGAAGAAAGGTAAAGATATAAACATATTATATTTAATATTTTTATATGACCATTTTTGCCAAAAATTTAAAGTTTCAAAAACTCATAACTTAGCCAAAATGGCATTAATTTCAATTCGGAAAGCTTTCCAATGTTTATTTTTATTAGTCTAATAAGTCTGCGTACTCCATTAAAAATTTTTAAAAATTAAAATTTTTGGGCAATTTTTGAAAATTTTAATGATGTAACCCCTTTCCTTTTTTTGCAAAAATTGAAAATTTTTGAAAAATTTGTTTTTTTGTCGGACATAGCTAGATCGAACCGGCTGTCGATGCTGATCAAGAATATATATGGTTTATAGGGTCGGAAATGACTCGTAAATTTAATATTCAAAAAAATTACATTTTTGGCCCATTTTTGAAAATTTTAAAATTTTTTTTCAAAAAATTGAAAATTTTTGAAAATTTTATTTTTTTGCCAGAGATGGCTAGATCGATTCTCCTGTTGATGCTGATCAAGAATATATATGATTTATGGGGTCGGAAATGATTCCTTCATTGCTTTCTAGTCTAAAATTATAATGCCCTGCAAGGGTATAAGAATAAAATTAAAAACAACTAAAATCAGCTTTTCACCAAGAAAAATATATAAATAAGTAACTAACAAAATGATTTTCTTTCTTTAAAAGAAAAAATTAGTAATAAAATAAATACTAAAATGAATAACAATAGAAAAATGTATGCTCTTTATGAATTTCTTAACCAGGAAAATATAAAAGTTATTTAGAAATATTTTAATGCGTCTGTGAAAAATGGTTTCCTTAAAATATATGAAATATTTTCTTATAGAACATGTATTTTATATAAAAATACACAACTACTTGACTAGTTTTCGACCAGCAGCCGCTTTTCTAGTGCTTGAGGAAATGGCTATGGACATGTTTAAAGGGGAATCCCCTGCATTGGCACCCACATGTGCGGACCCTGTAATCGTAGAACCTCCGACCTCCATAAATAACGATTGCTTGCCGTATTCAAATTACCTAAAACCAGGCTGTGAGCGGGAAAGGGGTATTGGGGCTATAGAGCATGTATATGGGATTACCCGGAGCTTGGACCAGATCTCGTCCATATTTTCGGGTTGAACGTGGCCGCCAGCGACAAGTTCTTAAGTGGGGGGGAAAATCGGCTTGAGGACCGGCTTCCACTTACGCGTTTCCACATTCCGGAAATGGGTGGAACGGGGGCGGAAAATTCACCTCGACTGAGTTACAATTTGTTTTTTCCGCTTTTACAAAGCCAAAGCTGATTCTGGCCGAACTTCAGGGATTAAGTTTTAGTTGAAGGAGTTGAAATAGAGCTTAAAAACATTGATATACCGTATTTGTAATATTTATCCAGCTTAAAAATATTGATCTTTATATTTTTTCTGCTCTAATACGTTTGTTAGAGGTGTCTAAACATTTTTCTTGTAAAGAATAAAATGGCTCAGGGCCTTGGGAATTATTTTATTATTATTTTTAAAGCATAAAACTCAAGACAAAGTCTCTCTTACCCAACTTAAGCTTATTGTAATTATAAAAAGCAGCTTTGCTTGAATAGTTTTTCCGGCAGAGGTTGTGCGGAGCGACACTTTAATTGAATTCCAAAGGGAGAGTGAAAAGGGAGAAAATCTCCGTCGCATAATTGACACATTCCGCTTATCTCTGGAGGACCACACTTACTCACTCCACCGCCCTGGATTTTTCGCATGAATTAAAAGGTGCGGTCAGATCCTTGGGATCCTGGTTAATCCCAAACTCCGCTCATAAACCCTGGTAGCCATGGTGCTCTGTACACTCAGAGGAATGGGGAAGCTCTAGCCCAAAAAAATTATAGTAAATTCAAGAAATAACGAAGAACGAGTTCAAACCATTATTTTCAGGTATTTTCAACAAATAAATAATTTGTATCACATTAAGCTTGAAAAATTAAGCATTTTAATGAACATTTATTGACAGTCGACAATAATTTCTTACAAGAAATCGATGATTTATGCATTAACAAATATCTCTAATGATGTCAAATTGTTTATAACAATATGAAAAATATTGTAAAACTTTTTTGCTTGGAAAATTTAAGCAAATATTTTAATTTTGCATTTATCAATATTTTTCTATGACAATTTTTCCAACAAATCAATTTTTAAAAATCTCATAACTACGGCAAAAAAGCATTAATTTCAATTCGGAAAACGCATCTGTGCTAGTTTTGATTAGGTTAATAAATCTGCATACTACATTTGAAATTTTTAAAAACTAAAATTTTTGCCAATTTTTGAAAATTTTAATGATGTAACCCCTTTCCTTTTTTTAAAAAAATGGGAAATTTTTGAAAATTTTTTTTTGTTGCCGAAGATAGCTAGATCGATTCTCCTGTTGATGCTGATCAAGAATATATATGATTTATAGGGTCGGAAATGACTCCTTCACAAAGTTTCAAGCTTCTGAATAAGAGTATAATACCATTTTTTAGTACATTTTTCGATATTTTTATATGAGTATTTTTTCGACAAATCAAGATTTAAAAATCTTATAACTAAGCCAAAAATGCATTACTTTTAATTCGGGAAGCTGTTCTATGCCAGTTTTTAGTAGGTTAATAAATCTGCATACTCAGTTTAAAACTTTAAAAAATTCAATTTTTGTCGATTTTTGAAAATTTTAATGATGTAACCCCTTTCCTTTTTTTGCAAAAATGAAAAATTTTTGAAAATTTTATTTTTTTGCCGGAGGTGGCTAGATCGATTCTCCTGTTGATGCTGATCAAGAATATATATGATTTATAGGGTCGGAAATGACTCCTTCACAAAGTTTCAAGCTTCTGATTAAAATTAAAATACTCCGAAAATGTATAAATATCAATACCGAAAGTATTGCAAATTATCATTATCGAATGAAAATATTTTCAAAAGCATTTCCCAAATTCATTTACTTGGAAAATCTGAGCATAAATTATGCAAATTGTATGCTCAAAATAATCTAATTTAAAGCTCCACATCGACAACCCCTCAATATGTGAATATACCGATTGTACTTGGTTTTTTCGCCAAGTGTAGGCTGTGGCAGGACTGTGGCAGGACAAGCCGGCAGAGTGAGAGACCGAGGAGAGTTACAACTAATAACACAACTTTCGGGCGACATCAAGCGGTTGTCAGGTCAGGTCAGCGCCCATTTCGAGAGTTTTCCCGGCCGGCCGCAAGGACATCACCTCATTTCCCCGCCCGGGAGGGATTTGCAATTCATTCGAGCTCATAAATCTAAACGGCACCACGCACTTACACTTAATGACATTTTATTACAAACAAATTTAACGGCAGTGGCCAGAATCCCTTCCTATGGCATGCCCAGTCATTTCGGCGCCGCCACTGTCAATTTAATAAACATAAATTAATATGCAAATTGCATTTGGGAAATTTTAATTGAAAATCGAGTTTTTGGGGGCTTACAAATTTTGTACTAAAAATATATGTACCAAATATAAAAATATGCCGCAGAGGCTTGGCCTCGTTTTTCGAACTGCCAAATTGCATTCGTGTCAATTTTTGGCATTTTTGATTGAGTTTTGTTTGTGATTTTAATGGCTTAAAAAAAAATCTGTAAAAAATTTACTTGATTTGAGATTAATCTTGAATATATTTCTTGTTTAAAATATATTTAAAAATGAATTATGTGTAGGTATAGAAGAAAATTTCTCAAAAATATATTATCACAACAATATATTTTTTTTCTACAATGATAAGGTTTAACTTTAAAATAAATAATTAAATAAATTAAATGTTCAGAGTTACACTATTAATTTAATAAATAGTACATTTAATAATAATAATAATAATAATAATAGATAAATTTATAATCAAATAAAACTGGAGCATAGAAATGTTTAAGCAAAACCCCAGAACAACATTTCGATTTTTTATTTGTTTGTTTTAAAATATGTCGAAGTGTGGTTAGCTATTTTTAAAGCAATAACTATAGCTGTTTACATTTTTCAATTTAACATAAGACATCCTAACCCATCTATAATCAAACTTTATTGTATTTATTCAAGTTCGAAGGCCCTTCCGCAAGTCACATACATTGTTAAAAAACAAAACAAAAACTTGTGCCCTCTCTTTGAACTTTTCTTGTGATTACTTGTTGCCTGATTTCCATGGCTATAACTTTTTCAACTTCATTGTGAATGTCCTGAATTTATTTAAAAACTAAATGAGTAAATATTATATTCCTTATTAGCCGCAAGTTTATTTTTAAGGCCTTTCCTGTTTCCCTTAAATCCTAAAATGCTTTCCCCCGGCTTGTTTTATTTATAAATAATTCTTTTAAGTTTACTTATAAATATTATTCAAAGATCCTTTTTGTTTGATATTCTTTTTATCAAATTTTCAGCTGGGATTCCTCCAGAATTCTCTGGTTAATCTCCCCGAGGCGAGGCCTGGCCAATGTCTTGAACGGATCTTTGACCGGCCAGGCTTTTGTTATTTCAATTCGGCAAACAAACATTTGCGGATAAAGTAGATAAAAATATATATATATATATATAGGAATATAAACTGGCGAATATCTGGCATATATCTACTCTATCTGGGAACAACACCAACAAAAAAAAGAGGTGGAAACACCCGGAAATTGTTTATTTTTCCCGACGGAAAGACACATACGCATGATCATCGCTTTTGACACTGGCAGCCAGGGAGTTCGCCTCCTGCTGCTCCTCCTGCTGTTGTTTTTTGCTTCCGATTTTCCCGAAATCGTATTTAATTTTAGCACAAAAAACAATACGAAAAAAATTGTGAAAATAAATTAACTCCGCCGCACACACTTTGCACGGGTTCAACACCGATCACAGATCGCGCCGATGGATATATGCTCCCTCGATTCTCGGTTCGATTTTTCATCCGCGGCGCCGCGCGTTCGCTGCCAACGATAACAAACAACTGAGCGGAAAAGTGGGCATGCCGAGTCGAGCGAGCTGCAACATGTGGCATGTGGCATGCCCCGCTTTTCCTGCCGCTTTTCCACCCAAACCCCACGCAGCGCGCCCATTCACCAAGCCGGCTCCGCTGCGAATTTATGAATGAAAAGCGTCGTGTGGGAAAAGCTTTGGCCTGTCCATGAGTTTCCCTCCAAGTTCAAGGTGAAAAGCCCTGGCGGGTGGAAAAGCTGCTGGGCGGCAACAAAGCATTTAAGGGTCTTCTTTGGGGGGAGAATTCAAAATTTAAAAAAAAAATCGGCACTATAAGCAGGGAGTTTTTGAATTCTTTTCAAACATTAACAATAGTATGAAAAACGGTATGGTTTTAGAACTATAAAAACTACTAAAATTACTAAAATAATAATAAATAATAAGCGTACAAAAATATCTAAAAATATTAAAGACGACATAATATAATTGTCTGTAAACATAACTACATAAAATATATATTAACTTGGATATTAGTTCCTGAACCAAAAAAATAAAATTGGAACATAAAATAAAGCATAAATTAGGCTTGATAAAAAGTCTACTCTTGCAATTGAATTAAAGGATCGAATTGGAAATCAATCATAACTAAGATTAAAAAATTCACATATTTGCATTGATATTTTTATATGACAACTTTTGTTGACAAATGAATTTGAAAAAAACTCATAACTCTGCCAAAAAATCATTAAAATTAGTTCGGAAAGATTTTCTATGTTAGTTTCTATAAAGTTTTTAAATCTACGTACACCATTTAAAAATTTAAAAAATTCAAATTTTTTGCAATTTTTGAAAATTTTAATGATGTAACCCCTTTCCTTTTTTTGCAAAAATGGAAAATTTATGAAAATTTTTTTTTGTTGCCGTAGATGGCTAGATCGATTCGGCTGTCGATGCTGATCAAGAATATATATGGTTTATAGGGTCGGAAATGACTCCTAAATTTAATATTTAAAAAAAAATCAATTTTTGGCCAATTTTTGAAAATTTTAATGATGTAACCCCTTTCCTTTTTTTGCAAAAATTGAAAATTTTTGAAAATTTTATTTTTTTGCCGGAGGTGGCTAGATCGATTCGTCTGTCGATGCTGATCAAGAATATATATGGTTTATAGGGTCGGAAATGACTCCTAAATGTAATATTTAAGAAAATTTAATTTTTGGACAATTTTTGATAATTTTAATGATGTAACCCCTTTCCTTTTTTTGCAAAAATTGAAAATTTTTGAAAATTTTATTTTTTTGCCGGAGGTGGCTAGATCGATTCGTCTGTCGATGCTGATCAAGAATATATATGGTTTATAGGGTCGGAAATAACTCGTAAATTTAATATTTAAAAAAATTAAATTATTGGCCAATTTTTGAAAATTTTAATGATGTAACCCCTTTCCTTTTTTTGCAAAAATGGAAAATTTTTGAAAATTTTATTTTTTTGCCGGAGGTGGCTAGATCGATTCGTCTATCGATGCTGATCAAGAATATATATGGTTTATAGGGTCGGAAATAACTCGTAAATTTAATATTTAAAAAAATTAAATTATTGGCCAATTTTTGAAAATTTTAATGATGTAACCCCTTTCCTTTTTTTGCAAAAATTGAAAATTTTTGAAAATTTTATTTTTTTGCCGGAGGTGGCTAGATCGATTCGTCTGTCGATGCTGATTAAGAATATATATGGTTTATAGGGTCGGAAATAACTCGTAAATTTAATATTCAAAAAAATTACATTTTTGGCCAATTTTTGACAATTTTAATGATGTAACCCCTTTCCTTTTTTTGCAAAAATGGAAAATTTTTGAAAATTTTATTTTTTTGCCGGAGGTGGCTAGATCGATTCGTCTGTCGATGCTGATCAAGAATATATATGGTTTATAGGGTCGGAAATGACTCCTAATTTTAATATTTAAAAAAATTACATTTTTGGCCAATTTTTGACAATTTTAATGATGTAACCCCTTTCCTTTTTTTGCAAAAATGGAAAATTTTTGAACATTTTATTTTTTTGCCGGAGGTGGCTAGATCGATTCGGCTGTCGATGCTGATCAAGAATATATATGGTTTATAGGGTCGGAAATGACTCCTTCACAAAGTTTCAAGCTTCTGAATAAAAGTATAATACCATTTTTTAGTACATTTTTCGATATTTTAAATGAGTATTTTTTCGACAAATCAAGATTTAAAAATCTCATAACTAAGTCAAAAACTCATTAATTTCAATTTGGAAACCTTTTCTGTGCTAGTTTTTATTAGGTTAATAAATCTGCATACTCAGTTTAAAACGTAAAAAAATTACATTTTTGGCCAATTTTTGAAAATTTTAATGATGTAACCCCTTTCCTTTTTTTGCAAAAATGGAAAATTTTTGAACATTTTATTTTTTTGCCGGAGGTGGCTAGATCGATTCGTCTGTCGATGCTGATCAAGAATATATATGGTTTATGGGGTCGGAAATGTTTCCTTCACATAGTTTTAAGCTTATGACTAAAATTAGATTACCCTGAAAGGGTATAAAAAATAACCACAATTAATTTTGATAAATAACTTATTTAATATTAAAACATAATTTACAAATACAGGTAAAAGATACATAAAAGCGTGAGGAGCAAAAAAAACAAAAAAAAAATGATAAAATGTGCCTAAGCTTAGAGTGTTCCCCGAAGCTTCCTAGTAGTGATGGTAGTTGTGGCGCTGCTGCTGCTGCTGCGCCACGTGGGCCTGGGCGAAGATGTGCTCCAGCTCGGCATCGCTCAGCTGGTCGAAGATGCCGCCATGGCTGCCCACACCGGCGCTACTGGAGCTCAATGGCGACGACTGAGAGCCCACGGGCGGCAGGTAGCCTGGCAGGGATACAAGGGAAACCATGGATTAAAGATCTGACCAAGGACTGTCGCGTCCCCAAAACTCACCTTCAGCTGGCGAGCTGCCATAGGGTGGCAGCAGCGTGATCGAGGGACGATTGGGCGATGCTGGCGAGGATTCGGCGGGCGGCTGGTAGAAGACAGGCTTCCAGGGCTGCTGCTGGCTGGGTCTCTGGGTGGGCAACGGTACCGGCGGCAGCTCTGGCTCCGGCTGAGGCTCCGGCTGTGGCTGAGGTGGCTGAGGAATCTGGGGGGAGGCTATGCCGGTGCCGGATTCTGGGAGCACGGGTTGGGATCCTGGCAGAGGAACAATTCCCCCAGGAAACTGCGCCTCTGGCTGGATGAAAGTCGGCGGCTGCTGGGCTAGCGGTGGCTGTGGAGCAGCCGGAAAGAACTGGCTGGTCGGCGGAGGATTGGGAAAGCTGGGCACCGAGGGTACTGCGGGAACAGCAGGCACTGCCGGTGCTGCCGGCTGCTGAGGGAACTGTGGGATCTGTGGGAAGCCTGGGAAGGGAAACTGAGGCAGGCCGGGGAACTGGGGAATCTGAGGGATCTGGGGGATCTGGGGAATCTGCGGTATGGCTGGGATTTGGGGTATCTGAGGCACCTCTGGTGCGTCGGGGGCAGCTGGAATCGCTGGCTGGGCGGGCACTGGCTGGGCGGGTTGAGGGGGCTGGAAACTGAAGGTGGGAACAACCGGAAACTGGGGTATCGCTGGCACATCAACAGCTGGCGGTGGCGAGGGAATGCCAAAGGTTACGGTGGGCTGGACGGGATGGATGGGCTGCACAGGCTGGAGGGGCTGCACAGGCTGGAGGGGTTGGACTGGCTGCACGGGTTGAACTCCAAAGGTAACCGTGGGCTGCACGGGCTGCACAGGCTGGACAGGTTGGACAGGCTGGACAGGAGTCACTGGCTGCAGGGGCTGAACGTGGGTTACCGGCTGAACGGGCTGCAGGGGCAGAGGCTGGATAGTGGGAATAGTTTGGACAGGCTGCACAGGCTGGACAGGCACAGGCTGGACAGGCACAGCGGGAGCAGTGGGAGCAAAGGCCTGGACGTAGGTGGGCTGCAAGCAAAAGAAACATATATTTACCAGGATTCTCAAACAATCTCTAAGAAATCTTCAAGTCACTTACCTGCACGGCATGAACATGACCGTGACCATGGAAGTGCAATGGCTTCACTGCCGTTTGGAACACCACCGGCTTTTGCAGATGCTGATGGGGATAGTTGACACTGTACGAGGAGACCAAAGCACTGCCCGGACGCAGGACATAAGAGGGAGGAGCTGCCGGTACACCGCTCAAAGCGGTGGCCACACCTCCGGGTACAACACTGGCCACACCTCCGGGTACAACACTGGCCACTCCAGTGGGCAAGGCAGCTGGCAGGACACCAGGCAGAGCCGGTGTAAGCCCAGCAGCTGGCAGCAGAGCACCTCCCAAGCCGGTAGCCTGAGCCAGCAGACCGGAGCCGGCCACCAAGGGACGCAGACCATGTCCGTGTCCATACTTGATGAAATGCCTCTGGGAGGGAGCGGCGGCCAGGAAGGCACTGCCTCCGGGCAACTGCAGGCTGTAGCCATAATGGGCGGCATAAGTCCGAGCGGGCCAGTGACCACCGGCTCCAGCTCCATGCAGTATGCCACGCTTGTGCTTGCCCGTGGTAATCTCCGCCTCGGGCTCCGCTTCCGTCACCTGGATGGGGCTCTCCCCCACAACTGTTGGTGGCGGTGGTGCCTCCTCTGCTGTCGTTGTAGTGGGCGTGGTGCTCACTGGCGGCAGCGGCGAGGTGGATCTCCGCGAGTGGCGCAGACGCAGGCCAGAAGCCTCGGCTCCCGCACCAAAGGCCAAGATTAAAGCCATAAAGGCCAGAAGGAGACCTGGGCTGTGTGTGCCCGCAAAGAAGTGCATCTTGGATTGAATTTTTTCAGTGTCCAAGCTGGAGGAGATGGCGATGGAAGTGGAGGTGCAGGTGCAGGTGTTGGTGCCCGTAATCCGTGATTATGTCAACGCAGCGATCGACGCCAAGAAAATGAAATGAACTTCCTTGGTCGCTGTTGTATTTATAAAGCGGACATCGCCGCACAGTGGAGTGGTGACGCCGCCACCGACGGACGGACCCACTGTGCATACCAAGTGGCCACCATCAAGGTGTCTCTGGTCCCATGGTAGCAATGCACCGCAGATTGGCGAGGCAGTTGGTCAGTTTATGACTTTTACGCTGCCATTTCACCTGCCCCATCATCCCATGCCCAGTCCCTGAACCCAAGTCCGCCACTAAGCACGACACCTCATTATGCTAATGCCACTGACCAGGCACAGTAGTTCGAGGCAAGAGAACCCTAAGAAAAAATATCAACAAATTATAAAATTTGTATATTTTTCTATGATATGAAAACAGGTGGAATTCTGGATTGAGAGGCCTTTTGGCTAAGATATACTCTCAGAAAGATCGATAATACGTCTCAAAAAAATACAAAATAAATATATATATAAATCGTTGCAAAAATTTCGTTATAAAATTTGATCTTTTGGCTAAAATATGCTCTCTAAAAGATCAAAACTATGACCCATATCTTGTTTTTCGAACATTTTAAAGTATAAGAAATGTAAATAGGATTCTTCGAAAATACTTCAATCAATATTTTCCCCCATTATTAAGCACCTCGTTCCACTGTCTAATGTCTGGAATGGCAGCCACCTACGCATGCGCAGCACGTTTGTGCACGCACAAAACTTTTGCTTTCAATGGCCACCATGTTCCGCCTATACGCGGCCTGTGTTTCTCCGCGACTCTTTTCACTTTCAGCCGCCGGAGAGGGCCGAAGGTTTATGATTTGGCTGCAATTTAGATACGAATCAAAAGCGCTTAACTATGCCAGCGTTCCTTTTACGGCCTCGGGGCCTTATAGCCCAGGGCGGACTTACATAATCCAGCCAAGATGTACAGCGAGTTGGATATGGTAAATGGGATATTGGTTAGTGGAGAGTGGGTAGTGTTTAGTGCTTATTGGATCCTGGATCCTGGACACTAGCAGCTGGTATACTGGACATATTGAAACAATAAATAGAAAGTAGATATTAGATACTGGACCCTGGACACTGGATACTAAATCCTAGAGACTGTACTTTCAATACAGGAAAGTGTATAAAACCTGAAGTTAACTAGTACTTCATACTATAAACAGAATATTAAATCTAGAATACTTATAAATAATATATAATAATAAATGTTAAAGATCAAATATTTAATAATAATAAACGGAAAACTAATTATTCAATTTTTAAGACGAGTACCGAAAACTAAATATTGGGTATTCAACAGCAAAAGACTGATTATAGACTCCCTACCCTTCATGAATTCGGTCTTCGCCCTCGGTGAAAGCATAATTATAATAAAAGCAGACAGCACTCACCAATTACCGCAGGCACCAACAATTATTTTGAAGGCATTTGAATGCCACTTTTATCCGCAATCAGCTCCGATGGCTTTCGTTAGCATTCAGCATTCACACGCATAAATTTCACCTGCACTAAATCCGATACATTTGTCCATATATAGACAACGGATCAGGCATTATATCACACACTGACCGAACGACCGAACGACCGACCGACCGACCGACCGTAAGTGAACTTTCAATTAGCCTACATTGATTTTCACTTTTTTTGGAAAACTGACGAACGTTTTGGCGCGCGGAATTTCAATCGGATTTTCGGGGATGGCATACTGGGTCAGCATATATCGCCATAGCATCTATTTGGGTCTGGCACGGTGCCTCAAGGTCTTTCCCAGGCCTTGCCGTTGGAGGAGATGTCATCATGTAATATGGTTTTTTGACAAAGAGCCCACCGTAAACACACACACACAAAAAAAAAACAAAAAAAAACACAAATATTACTTGTTCAACTCGATGCTTTATGAGCTGCTCCCGCCGGAGACGTGAGCGGCATTGATAATATAACGACGGGTTTCTTCACAACTTGAAGCCGGAGTGTATGCTGACCACGCCAAAGGTGAGGTTCTCGTACGACACCTGCTCGAAGCCCGCCTCCTGGATCATTTGCTTGAACTGCTCCTGCTTGGGAAACCGCCGAATGCTCTCCACCAGGTACTGATAGGCCTGCCACTGGCCGGCGAGCAGTTGGCCCATCGGCGGTATCAGCTGGAAGGAGTACTGATCGTACAGCCACTGCATAGTCTCGTTGGTCAAATGGCTGAACTCCAGGCACATGAACCTGCCGCCCGGCTGCAGCACGCGATAAGCCTCGGCTAGGGCCTGGACGGAAAATGGTAAATGAAGAGAGATAAATCATCAAGGAGCAGCTCCTCCCAACTCACCTTATCCACCCGCGTGACATTGCGCACGCCAAAGGCAATGGTGTAGGCGGTGAAGCTGTCGCTCTCAAACGGCAGCTTTTCGGCATCGGCACATTTCCAGGCGATCGTGGAATTGGGCAACTTCTCTGTGGTGAGTCCCAATCGCCTGGCCCGCTCCTCGCCCACATCCAGCATGTGCTGATTGATGTCCGAGACGGTGACATGGCTGACGCGTTGCTGGGGATTCGGTTGATTGGCCAGGTAGCGAAGGTAGCGGAAGGTAATGTCGCCGGTGCCGCCGGCCATGTCCAGTAGTCGCATGCCGTGCACAGGCCCCAGTCGCTCCACGAATATGTCTTTCCACACGCGGTGGATGCCCAGGGACATGGCGTCGTTCATCATGTCATAGGACTGGGCCACCTGTTCGAACACCTGGTGCACTGGAAGAAAGAGCAGTCTAGGTCATCTAGGGCCACCTGAGATCCCCTGGCTGGGCCACTCACCTTTTTGCTCCTTCTCGCTCTCCCTAACCGTTTGGAAGCCAAAGTGCGTGGTGTGCTCCTCTGCCGTTGCCGTTCCAGCGCTGGAACTCGCTTCGCCTGCTGCCCCTCTCGACCATAGCGGCGATGTCGTCGCTTGCGCCGTTGTCCGGTTGTGCAGAAATCGGCGGGTCAGGGACAGCAGCACTCGGTTGCTTCTTGTACTTTGCATTTTGCGCTTTTTTAACAATTAATCTTATGAAAGAATTAAAACAACCGTTAAACAGCTGATGAGAATTAGGCACTATTGTGGTCCTTGTCTGGCCAGTGGGCAGCCGGCTAGAGATGCGAGTTCGGCTTTGGCGTGCTTTTTGCTATCGATAACAACCGGGAAACAAACAATTGTTATCTATTTTGAAATTCGTTTTGAAAATGAAAAGCCTCGTTTTAGCCCACAAGAACAACAAAGAGTTGAAAGTAAGTTAAAACAAATAAAAAGCTTAACTCTCTTTGCATTATATATCTATAAAGAAATTAATGTAATAGTAAATGGTCAAGAGGAAATTATGATATATTTAATTTAACGTTCAATTCATTAGCAATATTGCCAAAAATGTGAAAACATATATTTGTATTTAATTTTTATTTAAATTCCTTTATAAAGAGCTGCCAATTACATAAGTATATATTTTAATATGTTTGCTTTGAAAGTAAAGGCCATTTAATTTTCATTTAATCCGCACATTTTTTAACTGTACGGTAAGTGACATTTTTTTAAGGTTGGGGAAAAAATATTGTCGCTATTCCTTATAGGCTTTTCTTTTTTCTTTTATTATTCTTCTTTCTTTGTACTTTCTTGGTACTTCTTTCCTCGTAATCTTTGTATTTGTCGTCTGCATTTAATTTTCATTTAATCCGCACATTTTTTAACTGTGCGGTAAGTGAAATTTTTTTAAGGTTGGGGAAAAAATATAAAAAAAATATTGTCAATATTCCATATAGGCTTTTCCTTTTTCTTTCATTATTCTTCTTTCTTTGTACTTTCTTGGTACTTCTTTCCTCGTATTCCTTGTATTTGTCGTCTGCATTTATGAGTTACTATATCTTGGTTCATTTCGTTAAATTATAATGTATATATATTTATACACACACATATATATATATATATATATATATATATATATATATACATCATATATATGATCTCATATACACATCTGAGTACGCTCAGTAGTAGAACTCCTCCTTTTCCTCGGAATCGGTGCTCAGATCAGCCACCAACGCGTCGAAGCACGACTTCGGTATCACGGTGCCCACAATAATGTCTTTGTCGGTCGTCTGAATGCGTATCACCTGCATCTTGCTGCGAGAAGGTTTATTCACTATACGATCAACGCGGTCCCATATGGAGACCACGGAACCGGACAGGATGTGATACAGGCGCTGACGAACGCCCACCTGCAAGTTATAAAGAACGAGTAATAGATTATAGGATTATATTCTAGCTTAATAACTCACCTCACACTCGATGTCCGTACTGGCATTCTGGCAGGTGCCATTCCAGTACATATGCGAGCATGTATTTACCGAGGCATTGTATTGCTCTGTCCAATGGGACTCCGCGTCCACCATTCGCACCTTCCGATACTTCTTCTCCAGGTCGAATAGCGATTCCTGACGCATCTGACGGCCCGTATTCGGTCTGTAGATCTGGCACATGATCTCCTTCTTGCTGCGCCCTGTCGTCTGCTTGGGATTATCGGAGTCTTCACCAGAGCTGCTACTACTTTCGCTGCTCGTTGTGCTGCTCGGCACGATCATCACCATAATGACGGTGCGCCTGTTATTACGCAACTTATGGGACAGATAGAAGCCCTCGTTCTCGTGGTAGAGGTCGGCATATCTAGGGAAAAATCAATTTTACATTTATATTACGCATATCTTTTCAGGAATAGCTTCCTTTCCACATACTTGTAAAGGGCATCCTGCCAGAACATGCCGCGATCCACCAGAATCGAATGCAGGTCCGTGATCGCCTCTCCGGTGGCATGATGTCGCGGAAAGCGGATGAGACGCACGCGGGTCACATTCTCGTCCGCAGCAATCAAGTCTGAGAGCATTTATAAGCCCCTGTTTTAGGAGAGTTCTTGTACATATAATATACTCATTAAAGACTCACCCACAATGCCCAGATCAAGGATACCGGCGCGATTCGCCTGCTGTATGATGGCCGTCATGGTGTCGGCGAAGTATTTGAACAAACGATTCTGCAGATCCATGGGACAACCGAGGATGCGTTTGACAAACTTTGGTATATTGTTGTAATTCTTGTCCAGCTTTAGTTCTCCCGGAACGCCCTTGCTGGTCACGATTATGCCCACGCCCACCAAGGCGCCAGCGATATCCTTGAAGAAATCGCCGCTATAGTCCGTGGGCGGTGGAATCAGTGGCTTTTCATAGCCCATAATGGTGTGCATCACTCTCTCCAGAGCCTTTCTGCCGTATTTGTTGTCTATGTTGAATTGTGAGAGATCAGGGGTCTCGTTGGACCCACGATTGCGTCGGCTGCTAGCACCTAGCGACTCCAAACGCGTGGCCACCGTGGAAGCAAAGTGTTGCTCGCCGGCTAGGGCCGAGATGATGCAAACGTACTCGGGGGCATGGGCCTAGAAGGGAGTATTGGAATTATAAGGATATTATCTCACCGAACAAAGTCAAAATTCAGATTGTATGCTCACCTGACTGGTGCGATGTGTCCGTCCAAACTGCTGTACTGCCCGGTCGGCGCACAAGGGCAGCTCCAGCGTGATGTGCACGCGACTCCGCTTTTTGGAAATCTGACGATCGCTGTGGAGTGCGATACCACCGCAGGCCGGCTCCGTTATAATGGCCACATTTTTGTAAAACATAAAGAAATTCTTCTCCTTTATATTCAGCAAATTCACCGGCACACAAAAGTCAATACGCTTCTTGTACTGTAAGGAACCACTACCGTCCTGGACGAAACGACCACGCCTGTCCGTCAGCTCGGCCACCATTTCGGTGCCACCGAGTTCGTCGATCAGCCGATCAATCGGATTCGCCGGCATGCGGGAGCCCACACGTTCAATTTTACGCAAGAGCTCCGCCTTTATGGAGCAGGCCCTGTCTCCTTTGGTCCTGGACAGCTCGAATTTAAGATTTTTGGCGGCATTTAGAGCGGCGGCCACAGCGGTTGACATGGCATCGTTGGTGGCGGTGAAAGTAGCAAGTGCTGCTAGTTCCTTTTCTATCTTTACCTTCAGGTCGGTATCCTTATTCGTGAGATCCAAGGGATCAAGTTCACTGTCGGTGCTGCTGGAAGAAAGATTAAAATCGGAACTGGAATCGCTGTCCACATTGGTGATTGTCTCATCACTGTCGTCGTCATCCCCGCCATTCTCTTTATCCTCATCATCGCCATCCTCCTCGTAGCTGTCGCTTCCGCCGCCGCTGCGCTTCTTGAGCTTCTTGGCCTTGCCATTACTAGTGTCTAGACCCTTCCGCTTGCTCGCGGCCGCTTCAGAGCTATTGTTGTTTTTGGAAATCAAACTGACGGAAGACTTAAGCTTCGAGGACGAATCATCGTTGGGCCCCAGATTGGGATTGATCCTATTGGGGTCGGGCACAGGAAAGTGACGCTCCACAAGAGACTGCAATACGCCTCTGAAGCATGCAAAAACAAGTTTAAAAGCATATCAAATAAGAAAGAAAGAGCAACATACTTGGCGTTGAACACAAAATCGATTAACTTGTCATCACGCTCCTCCAATTGATCCAATGTGCGCTCCTCGCCCGTCGACTGCAGACTTATGACCACACACTTGCCATTCTTGATGGACTCGCGGGCCACAAGGATCGCACGATTGACCTTAGGGGCGAGGCACAGATACTTGAAGAATCGCTCGTGCGAGGACCAAAAGTGTCTCCACATGGTCTTCTTCATGCTGCTCTCGACACCGACGAGTTCTGCCGCCTCGGTGAACTTTAGCTTGGCTTCCACCCAGAGCTCCACGCATTGATCGTAGATCGCGCGAAAGCCCTTGGTCAGAGGCACCTCCTCGATCCTGAATTTGACACCCTTGAAGCTTAGCTGTCGGGAAATATACAGGCCACGCACCTTCATGTCCATGGCCAGAACATCCTTGGCGCCACCGCCACTGCAGAGGTAACGTGAATCCAAGTCATAGATAGTATATGTATATATTATTTGTCTCGAACTCACCGGTTTTGCACAGCTGTGATGAAGTCCTTAAAGCAACCAAATGCCGTGCCCGGTCCCCACAAGCCCAAACGCACCATGTACGCCATATTCTTGATGTCTGACACACCCGTGGCGGAGGAATACACCACCCTAGCCCTGGGTAACTTCTGCTGTAGATCGAGCACAGCTTGGCCTATCTTTGTGGGCTTTCCAGAGTCAGGAAAAAACAGGTTATTGGCCTTGTGGCACTCATCAAAGATGATCAGGCCATTAAAGTGCTTGCCACACCAATGCATAAGTTGGCTGAAGCGGGTGCAATACTTGCCCGTCTTGTCGTCCGACTCCTCAATCAGCGATGAATACGTGCAAAAGATGATGCCGCAATTGTGAAACACCTGCGAGCTGATCTTTTCGTATTTGAAATCCCTTAATTCACGGATATAGATATGCGTGGCTCCAATATCGACGAAATCCCGCAAAACATCCTGCCGGACAACTTTGGACACGTTTATCCAGATGCCCTTCTGCCGTCCCCTCAGCCAATTCTCATAGATGATGCCGGCAATGGTGCGGCTCTTGCCCACACCAGCACCATCGCCGATCAAGAAGCCCGCTCGACTACGGTCCGCCAGCACGTGCTCATGGGCCTGTGAGACATACGTTATGGTCTCCAACTGGATGCTGCTAAGCTGCCCACTTTGGATCGTATCCTGGGGTATACCCAGTTGGTAATAGATATCGTTTGACTCCACGGAACCAAGTGATGTTGTCTCCACTACGGTAACGGGATGCGGCTGACCCAGTTTCCCTAATGAAAGGAACCGTGTTCCCCTTTAACCAATTCGGAAAATATAGAAGAAAACAACTCACATTTGGATGGCGTGTACTCCTTATACTTGGCCGCCGCCATTTTGTCGTTGTTCACCTTTCCACTTCCGCTGAAGTTCTTCTCCGGTTAATGGCCAACGTACTAGAGGTGAGAGATGGCGTGTAGAGGTGGAGCGACTACGATGTTTGTGGATATCGATGTATTTCGATGACTTATCGATGTTTCAGTAACCAGGACATTTTATTTGTATTGTTTAAAATCTAATGATAAAATTAACACAAATAAAAAGGTTTTAGGGTTTTCTTACATTGTTGGTGATTTAAAAACAAAAAATACAACAAAAAGGATGTTTCCATAAATTTTTAAAATATCGATGTATCGTTGGAAACGCGATGTTTAACTACTTCTACTACGATACAAATTGCCATTTTCAATTATTAATTCTAAATTAAGTAATTCTATTTATTTAAAATTAATTCAGGGGATTCCTAATACGACTAAATAAATATATAAATATATTGATTTCCAATAGGAAAAGTCCAATGTGATGTATCGCCCAAAATATCGTTTTCCATATAACTCAACAATATCGTTAACTAAAAATGTGTGTAATTTTAATTATCAAAAAGGAAAATGTTCAGTTTTTGTTTATATATTAATATTACTAAAAATAATATCTTTTCCGATGATATTGGTTGGGTATATCCATTTATTTCTGTGTATCACGTCACATTTCATTTAAATATATATTCAATTGTAAGCACAGAACCAAAATAAAAAAACATTTCACTTCATTTTCATTTAATCCGCACATTTAGATTTATTAATTGTACGTACAGCTTACCTCCACCTTCCTTCACTCTCTCTACACCGCCTTCTTTTTCCTTTTTTTTAAGAGCTACCTCTCAATGTCTGTTGGCTTAACTTAGATTTAATTATTATAACTAAATATATATATATATATTTATATATATATTTTATGTCTAATTACAACGAGAGCAGCCATTATGCTTTGCTGCTAGTAGAAAAAAAAAACAAGAAAAAAATGCAATGCCTTTGCTGGGGGTTTTGTTACATTTAAAAACAAGAAAAAAAATAGTTAATATATATGTGTGTATATCTATTAATAGGTAGGTGTAATATGTACGTAATAATAGTAATAAATAGTTTACAAGGGTGGCGGTTTATTCAGTGGTTTTAAACATAACTCGTAACTATAATTAATCGTAGAGAAATCATTGAGAAAAGTCCATTTTTATAAGCGTTTTCATTTCATTACATTTCCTTTTCTGTTTTCCTTCCTTTCTTTGTATTTCTAATATTTGTCGTCTGTATAGATTAGCCAAAGTCTGGTCTGGGTACTATATCTTAGTTTTTGTATCCATTTTAAGGTAAGAAAAAAAAACCAAGGTTATTGAGGATTTTTCTCATGCACTCCACTTCTTGCCGTGTCAATTTACATACATATATACGCAATGAAGCGTTATCTTAATGTTTAGTTAAATTATTAAATATATATATCTCTATATATATGCATATAGCTAGAGCCTTGATCATCCTCAGCTGGAAGGATACGAATTTGATGCAAAAATCACACAAGAACCACTGGGGACGCTCAGTAGTTGAACTCCTCCTGCTTTTCGGAATCGCTGCGCAGATCGTTCATCAACGTCTCGAAGCACGACTTGGGTATAAGGGTGCCCACAATCTTCTCGTCATCCGTCGTCTTCATGCGTATCACCTGCATCTTGCTGTTGGAACGTGTATTCAGTATATGCTCAACGCGACCCCAAACGGAGAGCACGGAGCCGGCCAGGACATGGTACAGGCGCTGCCGCAAGCCCACCTGCAAGGTTCAAGATAGGAGTAAAGGGTTTAAATTTTAGATCCGCAGGTTATATTGCACTTTGCACACTCACCTCGCAGTCATTGCCCACACTGACATTGCGGCAGTTGCCATTCCAGTACGCATGCGAGCACGTGTTCACCGAAGCATCGTATTGCTCTGTCCAATGGGGCTCTGCCTCTGTCATTTGCACCTTTCGATACTTCTTCTCCAGCTCGAAGAGCGACTCGTGCCGCACCTGAAGTCCCGTATTGGGCCTGTAGATCTGGCACATGATCTCCTTTTTGCCACGCGACGCCTTCTTCTTTTTGGGATTGTCGGAATCTCCGGCTGTGCTGCTACTACTGCTGCTGTTCGTTGCACTGTAAGGCAAGATCACCACCATGATGGCGGTGCGCTTTTGATTGCGCAACTGATGGGACAGGTAGAAGCCCTCGTTCTCGTTGAAGAGATCGGCATACCTAGAGACGAATTCGATATTATACGCATACAGTTCCAGATATAGCTTCCTTTCCACTTACTTGTCCAAAGCTTCCTGCCAGATCATGCCGCGCTCCACCCGAACCGTATGCAGCTCCGTGGGTGCCACTCCGGTGGCATGCTTCCGCAAAAACCGTATGAGCCGAACGCGGGTTACATTCTCGCCCGCAGCACCCAAGTCTGTATGCATTAGTAAACCTCTGTTTTAGGAGAGTTCTTGTACATATAATATCCTCGCTGAAGACTCACCCACAATGCCCAGATCGAAGCGACCGCCACGCTTCGCCTGCTGAATGATGGCCGTCATGGTGTCGGTGAAGTATTTGAACAAACGATTCTGCAGATCCACCGGACAGCCAAGGATCCGATTGAGAAACTTTGATATGTTGTTATAATCCTTGTCCAGGCTGAGCACTCCCGGATGGCTCTCGGTGTTCACGATTATGCCCACGCCCACCAAGGCGCCAGCGATATCCTTGAAGAATTCGCCGCTATAGTCCGTGGGCGGTGGAACCAATGGCGTCTCATAGCCCATTATGGTGCGCATCACCGTCTCCAGGGCCTGTCTGCCGTATTTGTTGTCTATGTTGAATTGTGAGAGATCACGGGTCTCGGTGGCCCGACGATCACCATGGGTAAGGGCACCCAGCGATTCCAAGCGCTTGGCTACCGTGGAGGCAAAGCGCCGCTCGCCGGCCAGGTCCGAGATGAGGAAGATGTACTCGGGGGCATTGACCTAGAAGGGAGTATTCGAATTGTATCCCACTGAATAAATCAAAATCAAGGCTGTATGCTTACCTGATTGGAGCGATGTGTGCGTCCGAACTGCTGTATTGCCCGATCGGCGGACCAGGGCAGCTCCAGCGTGATGTGCACGCGACGCCGCTGATTTGCCACCCGACGATCGCTCTGGAGAGAGATACCACTGGAGGCCGCCTCCGATATAATGGCCACATCCTTCTGGCCGTTCATAAAGCGCTGCTTCTCCGTGATATTGAGCGTTTCGAGTGGCACATCGGATTCAATGCGCGACTCGTACTGTATGGAACCATCATCGTTCTGGACAACGCGACCCCGTCTGCCCGTCATCTCGGCCACGTTGTCGGGGCCACCGAGTTCGTCAATCAGTTGGTCCAGGGTATTCGGCGGCAGGCGGGAGCCTAAGCGTTCGATTTTACGTAAGAGCTCCTCCTTCATGGTGCAGGCCCGCTCAATAGCATCTTTGGGCGGTGGCCCGTAGTTCATCTTGACGCCATTTACGCCAATTGGGGTCACAGTGCCCTTGAGCTCTTGCTTCTTTTGTAGCAGATCCTGGATCTTGTCCTGCGTGGATAGCTGGGATTTCCGGGATTTCGCGGCATTCAGTGCAGCGGCCACAGCGGCTGACATGGCATCGGTGGTGGTGGTGGTGGTGCTGGTCTTGGAGGAGGTGCTGGATGTCGCCGCTTCTGTTTCCTTCTCCTTCTTGTTTTTGGTTTCCTTCTTGACCTTTTTCTTGATCTTCTTCTTCGTGACCTTCTTGGAGGATGACTTTTTGCTGCGTGCATTCACCCAGGGATCAATGTCACTGTCGCTTCCGCTGAAGAAGGGATTGAAATCCGAACTGGCATCGCTGGCCACATCGCTCTCCGGTTCATGATCATCACTATCATCGTCATCGTCGTCGTCGTCATCCTCGTCTTCATCATCCTCGTCATCGTCCTCTGCATCGCTACGAAAGGCGGCATTATCATCACTGTTTTGCCCGTCATCGCTGTCACTGTTCTTTCGACGCTTTTGCTTCCTGCTGACCTGAGACTCCTCGTCGCTATCACTGCTGCTGCCGCTGCGCTTTTTGATCTTCTTGGCCTTGCCATTGCTAGTTCCTACGCCCTTCCGCTTGCTCGCGGCCGCTGCAGAGCTATTGTTGTTATTGTAACTGGAAGAGGACTCAAGCGGCGAGGACGAATCATCGTAGAGGCCCAGGATGCGATTGATCCTATTGCGGTCGGGCGCTGGAAAGTGACGCTCCACAAAGGACTGGAATACGCCTCTGTGGCAAAAAAGAACAAGTTTAACAAGGCTAGGAATATAATAAAGTAAACTCAACTCACTTGGCGGTGGACACAAAATCGGTTAGCTCGCCATCATCCCGCTCTAGTTGATCCAAGGTGCGAGCCTCGCCCGTCGATTGCAGGCCAATGACCACGCACTTGCCATATTTGATGGACTCGCGGGCCACCAGAATCGCATGACTGACCTTAGCGGCGATGCAGAGATACTTGAAGAAGCGCTGATGCGATGACCAAAACTGTCCCCACATGGTCTTCTTCATGCGACTCTCAGCATCAATGAGTTCCGCTGCCTCGGTGAACTTCTGCATAGCCTCCACCCAGAGCTCGACGGATTGATCGTAGATCTTGCGGAACTCCTTGGTCAGAGGCACCTCCTCGATCCTGAAGCTGACGCCCTTGAAGCTCAGCTGTCGGGCTATGTACATGCCGCGCAGCTTCATGTCCATGGCCACAATCTCCATGGCACCAACGCCACTACAAAGAAAGAGTTGTAAAGTGAGTCAACGTCTTCGATGATTACTCTTTTCCAACTCACCGTCTCTCCACGGCTGTGATGAAGTCATTGAAGCCACCAAATGCCGTGCCCTGACCCCACAGGCCCAAACGCACCATGTACGCCATATTTTTGGGCTCCGAGGCGCCCGTGGCGGAGGCATACACCACTCTAGCCTTGGGCAGCTTCTGTTGCAGCTCGAGCACAGTTTGACCTGTCTTTGTGGGCTTCCCGGAGCCCACAGGACACAGGTTCTTGGCCTTGTGACACTCATCGAAGATGATCAGTCCTTCGAAGTCCTCGCCGCACCACTGCAACAGCTGGCGGAAGCGGGAGCGATACTTTCCCGTCTTGTTGTTCGACTCGCCAATCAGCGCCGAGTATGTGCTAAAGATGACGCCGCGCTTGCAATTGTTATTCACCTGCGAGCTGATCTTGGCGTACTTGAATTTGTTGAGCGCATGGACATTGATCCGGCCGGCCCCTATATCGGCGAGATCCCGCTCAGCATCGTATTTGAGATCGTTGGACACGGATATCCAGAGGGCCTTCTTCCTTCCCTTTAGGAAATTCTCATAGATGATGCCGGCAATGGTGCGGCCCTTGCCCACACCAGCACCATCGCCGATCAAGAAGCCCGCTCGACTGCCATCCGGCAGCAGGTGATCATGGGCCTGCGAGGCATACGTTATGGACTCCAACTGCAGGGCGCTCAGCTGTCCGCTTTGGATCGTCTCCTGGGGTATGTCCAGGCGGTAATAGACGTCGCAAGGCTCCACGGAACTCAGGGAGGCTGTCTCCACAACGGCATCGGGATGCTTCTTGCCCAGTCGCACTAAGGGAAAGGAAAGAAATGTTCTCCGTTAATTTATTTCGAAAATATCAATAGTGGAAAACCACTTACATTTGGCTGGCCAATAGTCGGCATAGGTCTCCGCCACGCCCATCTCCTCATAGTCCACCTCGTCCTCCTCCTGCTGGACATAGGCCACGGCCGAGGCGTGGGCAGCCGCAGCTGCCGCAGCACTGGCCGTCACCGGCATCGGTGGCATGATCGTTGGAGTCTGTGCCCTTTGGTTCGTCGATTGCAAGAAAAGCTGAATCGCATCGTTGGGTATACCGCTGGTCAGGTATTGCGGATTCATGGCAATCAGCTTGCGCACGGCCTCCATCATGGTGGTGTTGCCCTTCATGCCAGCACCACCACCGCCAGCTGGGGCTCCTCCTCCAGCTCCTGTGCTCAGCTGCTGCTTGTTGGTGGTGTTGCCAATGATGGCGGATCCTGGTGCTCCTGGTGTCACCTTGTAAGGACGAATGGGAGTTACGCCGCCTGCATAGCTCACTGTAAGCAAACAGGGATAGGGAAAGGATAATGAAGACGAAGATGATGATGTGGTTGGCTTTAATAATTAAACACGACGACGACGACGACACCAAGGTGAGCGAGAGGGAAATACATTTGTACATGTCCCGACAAGCACAAGAGCCTCGAAAGGGAAAGAGATGGCAACAGAGAAGGTTGGAATATAGTAGTCAGGAGATCGAGGGAGATAGCAAGCTATATTTGAGAAGAAGCAGAGCTTAGTTTTGGGCAATACCAGTAAGGTTTTACATATTATTAATAAATATGTACGTATTTTTACATATTTAAACAAATAATAAGGAAAAATCAGGTTTAGACTGATTTTTTTTGAAGATTTTTCGGATTTTTCAAATCTAACAAGGGATTGTCTATAAGTTTTCGTAAGAAAACTGTTAAATAATACTGAAATTTCCTTCTATCGTGTAATTAAACACTAAAAGCTACCAAATTTATACATATTCTTTGCAAAATAGGACCATAATATTTTCCAAAAAAGGCTGAAAAGGCTGAAAAGGCTTCGGGTCTTCTTGAGATGAAATCAAGAAAATGGAAAACAAACAAAGCCACTGAGAAACAGAAAAACATTCTGTATCATCAGCGTTTACTTTCCAGGAATTCATTCTAGTATTAAAAATACTGAAAACTGTGCAAGATGCAACATGCTTTTCACAAAAAGATTGGAAACAGTTGGCGTTTGCTTGGGAAAACTAAGGAAAAACTAACATAAAACCAAGAATTCTCTTCCACGAATCTTGGGTTTCCTTTAATATAAATACATATTTCACATATTCAATCTCATTCATGACTTTAAGCATATTTTTTATAAAATATGTTTAGGTTTCGAAGCTGCAAGCTCAATGAATCACTCTTTCTGCTCTCTTTCTGCTAGTTTTCCACTTTCTACTTTACTTTCAAGCCAAGTTCAGTAGTTTTTAAATAGAATTTGGTTACAAATAACCCAAAATTGTATATAATAACCAGGCAAATTGAAACATACAACACTTTTCAACGATCCTTGCCTTAGTGAGAGGAATTAAGAAACGAGATAAATCGGCATTCTTCTTGGTTGGTTACCAACATTAATCGACTTACTCTGCGCCAATAAAGACGCGGCCATATTAAAATTAGCAGCAGAGGCTGATGTGGTCGCTCCTCCTCCCATGCCATCAAAGAAGGTGCCGCCGCCAGGGCCAGAGCCACCACCGGGTGAGCTCCTCACCGAATTGGCGGCCGTTGACGGTGGCGGTGGCAATGGCGAGCTGTTTCCCTTGGCGGCCACATAGGCGGCCAAATTCATCAGTTCGTTGGTGCTCAGGCTGTTCAGGTAATTGCTGGTGGTGTTGGATCCACCTGACCCGAAGGCGCTGATGCTGCCACTGCTGCTGCTGCTATTGTTGTTGCTGCTGCCGCTGCTGCTGCTGCTGCTCCTTGCGGCGGGACTGCCCATGGCTGGTCCAAGGGAAATTACAAAACAAAACAAAGCGACAACGGAAAATCCACAAAGAAATAACACAAACGAAAGTAAAATCAAGCGAAAGAAAAACAACAATTGGTAGAACGAAAAAGTGGGGTTTTTTTGGGTTGGAAAAACCAGGTGAAAAGCAAGGTATACCAAGAGAGAGAGAGAGAATGAGAGAAAGAGAGAAATATAAGGGAAGAGTGGCATTAATTAATTGATCTGGCTTAGGCTTCTCTGTAGTTCGTAATCGTGTTTTATTATTAATTAATTAATTAATTAATTAATTGCTTTTATCACTTACCCGTCATCGCATTATTCAGTTTCTTTGGCATATTGTTCAGGCTATTCTCTAGTCCTTTCCGGGCTATTATACTCGGTATCGGTGTGATCTTTCCGCCCAAGGTCACGCCTCCGATTTTCGCTGTGGCCACGCCTCCTGTCACCACTCCCGTGCCCACTCCCTTTATCAGACCCGCTGCTCCGCCAGTGGTTGTCGTTATTATCTTGTTGCCGTTGCTGCTGCTGCCGGCAATGATATTATTGTTATTATTGTTGATGCGCAACAGCGATATTGGCTTAATATTATTCTGCGATATAACAATCTTTGGGCCAAGGGTGGAAATGTTCGCTATTGTGGGTATGCCGGTTGCAGCGGCAGAGGGAGCAGGTGCTTGGCCTTTGGTCACGCCCACTCCGCTGCGTATGTTCTGGGCGTAGGTAACAGCAGTGTTCAGATCGCGACCGCCACCTGAAAGATACAGATATATATATACAGAGAGGGTTATGGATACTGTTTTTATTTATATATTTTCTTTGCTTATTTCTGTAAAGTGAACACTGCTTAACCAAATGAATGAATGAACGCAATGAACAAATGAACAAATTAAAAAAACACTGAATGAACAACTAAATGCATGAAACAAATTACTAACTAACAATTCTGCAATTGAATTATAAGGTCGAATCTTAAATCGATAAGATTTTAATTATGGATATTATTATATCATAATTTTTCAACAAATCAAATATTAAAAATCTCATAACTAAGCCAAAAAAGCATTAATTTTAATTCGGAAAGCTGTTTTATGCTAGTTTTTAGTAGGTTAATAAATCTGCATACTCAGTTTAAAACTTAAAAAAATTCAAATTTTTGTCGATTTTTGAAAATTTGAATGATGTAACCCCTTTCCTTTTTTTGAAAAAATGGAAAATTTTTGAAAATTTTATTTTTTGGCCGGAGGTACCTAGATCGATCCTCCTGTTGACGCTGATCAAGAATATATATGATTTATAGGGTCGGAAATGACTCCTTCACAAATTTTGAAGCTTCTGAATAAAAGTATAATACCATTTTTTAGTACATTTTTAGAAATTTTTAAATGAGTATTTTTTCGACAAAACAAGATTTTAAAATCTCATAACTTGACCAAAAAAGTATTAATTTTAATTCGGAAAACTGTTCTATGCTAGTTTTTGGTAGGTTAACAAAACTGCATACTCAGTTTAAGACTTTAAAAAATTAAAATTTTTGTCGATTTTTGAAAATTTTAATTCAAAATTTAATTAAAAAAATTGACAATTTTTGAAAATTTTATTTTTTTGCCAGAGATGGCTAGATCGATTCTCCTGTTGATGCTGATCAAGTATATATATGATTTATGGGGTCGGAAATGATTCCTTCACTTAGTTTTAAGCTTCTGACTAAAATAAACGTTGAGTGAACAAAGAAATGGAAAATGAGTAACTTATTTAGTACATGAACTAATTAACTAAATTAACTTAACTAAAATAAACAATATTACTAGAATCATCACTCTTTAACCTAACACTTGATATAATTCCCCATACTAATGATGTAAGATTCCCTCAGTCTGAGTTAATTTTATATATATCTATTGATAAGAATTCAATTATTTTGTGAACAAAACTAAACACCTTTGTTAAACTTTAACAATGAAAATAGTAAATCACACAAAAGCAATAATTGAAAGCTAAAATAGTAGAATCGAAGCGATTTATTGGTTTTGTTGCTTGCAATTTGATTGCGAATTTCTGCAAGGCACGTGATTTCTCGATTGGCATCTTGTGAATACTTTATGAAATTCGCACACATTAATGCCTCCCCGCCCTGCCACATAAAACCCCCTTTTGATACAAATCGAAGGCCTTCTGAGATTGCCATTTCCGCTGCACAAATTGCAGACACAATCGGAGAGCACCACCCCCTACAGCCAGGCAGCCAGCCCAGCAGCACCCTCATTTAAGGTAAATATCTAATTAATGAGCAAAGATAGATGGTACATATGTGCCCCTTAAGTATATGCCATGTGCTTCGAGTGATATGATGACTCGAAGGGGAAGGGTCTCTTCTCCTTCTCTGCCCGAGACATAATCATAATTATCATAAGTATATGCTGCAGAGAGCTATGTACTTGTCCTCTCCATATATATATATATACACCTATGTATATGATTTGCACATGGGGAAAATCGTAATGTCATTACGAAGGATGCCTCCTTGGCCTGTAATTCCCCGCCGGCGTCGCGGTTAACTATGATGACCACTTCAGGCAAAAGCAAATGCCAAATCCCCCCACAAATGTCCAGCATTTCGTTTGAAAAAGAAGGAGTATGATCGAACGAAGGACATTGGACACAGTAATCTGTTGATATTTCATCAACTTGCCTGCATTATTCAGTCTCAATCTATATAGACTTGTTTTTATTACGAAACACACACCTGTCGGCAGGCACACTCGCGTTTTTAACACTCACTTTTGCCTGGACTCTGACTCGATATTGCTTTCTAAATAATTAAGGATATTAATTTCGGTATTTTAACAGGGACCTCATAGCCATTGGCCTTCGATTGTGTTGAAGGAAATGGTCAAAACTAATCGGGTTTAATTATTCAAAGGATATGGATAATGACGCACGGTCAGCTCAGCTCAGCTCCCTCCTATATATATATATATATGTGTGTTTATATACATATGGCTAAATAATCATGGCTATGTGTTCTTATGTGTGCGTGACACACCATAAAGGATAATGAGCACATACATATTGAGGAGTGGGCTTGCATATATACCATATATATACCATCGATACCCAGCAGATCTCGAGCAAACATGACATCCCTATCCTTGTATTAGCTTTCGAAGGGGTAATTTCATAAATATTTCAGCGACTTAATGCTGAAGGGCTTTTAATTAATGTTGTTCAAGGATAACAAATCAATCGGAAGGGTGAAAGGGCTTGAGATTGGAATATACGTACTGGAATAATGAGATTGGAAACTCCACATATTGTATAGTTCAATTAGCAAAGATAGCGAAAGCTTTAAGATGCGTAACGCCATACAATTCAAGTAAATGGGCGATATGCATCTTATTATTTTTAAAAATAGCATGAATGATACAAGGCGTTATTATTGAGCACAATATTATATCTATATACATTCCTATTTATCACAAGGTCTTTTTTATAGGAGTATTTATCACTTTTAGTAACTAATAAACTAGTTCGACTAGAGATAAGCTCATTCTCCGTAAAATTAATACATGTACTTGTATAATATTAACTAACACATTCTATTGGCATTTAAATATCCACCCATCTACATATATTTCTTGGATTTACATAGGAATAATTGATGGGAAATGTACACTCTAAAACTTTACCTTACCTTACCCCACTTACCCCACTGATTGAAATGTCAACTCAGAATACAAGTTACTACTGGCTGGCTGGCTGGGCAAACTCTATACCTTAGTTTGGCTACCTTTTTCCCTTCCTGCATTCACTCTACCCAGTCCCCTTTTTTAAACAAAAGGATCTGATTCCCCGCCTCCTGGCAGGCCAAAAAACTATACCATAAAGTTCTCAGTTCTCGGGCAGGAGCCTCCTCCTCCTCTCCCATGGTACAACATCTATACATCGACAACCAAAGGGGGTGCTGCCTATAAAATTGTTGTCTAAACAATAGGAGAACAGGCCGCCGCCTCCGCACAAATCCCAACGAAGGGAGCCCCGCTTTTCAGCATTTTCATTGCAGGCGAAAATCCTCTTTCAGACCGAAAAGCCCCAAGGTTTTAAGGCATCAAAAGTGGAATGTGAAATATATGTAACACTAGGAGGGAGGACTCACCGGGCACTTCTATTAGATCTGGATCCTCGTCATCGTCAAAATCGGAGCCTGAATCGTCCTCATCAATATCGTCGTCATCAAAGGGGGTTTTGCGCTTTTTTGATGTCTAAAATAAAGAAAGGATATTATTTATTACAGGTCTTTTGGAGAGAGATATGATATTTAGGTGAAGTTTTTACAGAGCTATTTAATTATATTAATTATTAAAGAAAAATCATGAAAAATATTCAATAATTTAACTTTTTACAAAAGGAATTATTAATAAAGAGATTAAGTAAAAGCTATTTAAATATTTTAATTATTAAGACAAAATCATGGAAAAGATCAAAGATTAAAACTTATTCAGAAGGAATTAAATATAATAATTTAAATAAATTATAATAATAATATAACAAAACAAATAATATGATAATACAAATATAAATATGAATATATAATAT
This sequence comes from Drosophila bunnanda, assembly GCA_035046265.1. Lineage (NCBI taxonomy): Eukaryota > Metazoa > Arthropoda > Insecta > Diptera > Drosophilidae > Drosophila > Drosophila bunnanda. The sequence goes on from JAWNOB010000017.1 coordinate 2,784,393, forward strand.
GTAAACATGCTTAAATGTAATAATTAATATGGACTACATTTCCTTTTCTTTGCAATAACTGAAATTAAAGACACAAAATTATTTCCAGTGCACCGGAAACCCTCAACAACGCGAACACAAAATCGATATTTTCATAGTTTCATAGTTTTTGTCAGATTGAAGTCCTTTTTAAAGGGAATAAACCCACACACACACACACTGCAGTAATCACCCACACACACACACACCCTCTCTCTTTCTTTCTCTCTCTCCAGCGAAAAGGAAACAAAAACAAAGCCATGCAAATGTCATAGAAAGGAGCGAAAAAAATGGTCCATTTTTATAGCACACTTTTCAGCGTTACAGCACACGGAAAGAGAAAGAGAAAGAGAAAGAGCTAGAGAGAGAGAGCAAAAGAGAGGGCAGTGTTTAGAAAAAACGGCACAAAAAGCACAAGGAAAAAATGAGCACACCGCGTCAAAAAAAAAAGGAGAAAGGTTCAAGAAAAATAAAGAAAGAAAAGCAAGGAGAAAACAACTCACTCACAGAGCTCGAAGAGGAAAATGTCCATGCAAGACCAGCGGTCAGATGCTGCCCGTCGCCGTAGCGATGAGGTTCTGGCTTGCTCCGGCTCTGGCAGGTCCTGGCTGCTCCTCTACAATTGAGATCTCTCTATATAGACACTAATGACGGGAATTTTGCGACTGATTCGATGCTCGTGTGGGAGCCAACTACATCGCTAACTAGAGCCGGGCCACGACCGGGCCACCGGGCTACTACTACTACTACTTTGGAACCCCCAAAACGAAAATTTAACATTCACACACAACAGCCCATCCGGCGAATATATCCCAGCCCAGTCGGTTGGGCTGCAGTTATTCCGGGAGCGGGTTAAACGGGGTGCCGCTGCTGCCGCTACTCCCGGGGGTTAAGCCGAGGTCCGAATGGGGTGGGTTTTTGGCCAACATCTCTTCGGGACCAGGCCAGAGTGTGTCTCAGTGTCTGTGTGTGAGACTACGGTCAGGAGACGACGAGAACGCAGAACTGGGAACTGGGAACAGGCCGATAAACAAACGCGAGAGGCCAACTCCTTGCCACCCCCTTTGCACCCCTTTGGTGCAAAAAGCGACTGGGAACAGTGGTAAGCTTCAGTTTCTCTTTGTTAATTACAATTTACATATTCATATTTAAATCAATTTTTGAACAATTTAACACTTATCCTATTTTACTCGATAGTTTTCTTTTCTACGCCTTGCGCCTGCAATGTACAAGCATTTCACAAAAGCTAGTATAACAAGAGAGTTGCTTTATATGCTCTGTAAAAGGGTTTTCCCTTTTCTTAGCTCTCTACCTTTCTCTCCTCTCGCTTTTAAGTTTTGCCTGCAATGTGCAAGCAATATCACAAATGCTAATAAGAACAAGAGTGGCTTTATCCGCTCTCTGAGAGGTTTTACCTTTTTTTATAAGCAATTGCTTCTCAGCTTTTTATTATTCAATTATTCTCTCTTCTACGCCTTGCCTGCAATGCACAAACAAGGCAGCAACAGCAGCTTACAAGTAGCTCTAATTAGCGAACGAAGTATGTTTTTTTAAATGCTCTATAAGAGAGTTTTGCATTTCTTACATTTTGAGAGAATTGTAAAGCCAAAAGAAAAAATGGAGGATGTGTTCTAAGAGCAAACAGAAAGTATTTAATTTTAAATGATAAATATAAATATAGTTAAAGAACAAGCCCTGCTTTCTTCCTGTTTAATGAAGAAGAATTAAAGGTTTAATAATCTTTATATTCTATTATATTCTACTAACCTTTCTATTTATTTTCCTTTAATTATTTAATAAATTATTAAATTACATAAATTAAATCAGAGACTCAATCTAGTGTTAATGTTCTCATATCAAAGACCACTGTACCTTGTACCGGGACACACTGTGCTCCACTTTAAACCGACAACAAAAGGGGTTGGAATGTTGTTTCCCAACCAACCACCCAACCTTTTTATACACCACCCCTTGGAGCCACCCACTTGGTTCAGCGAAGCAGGAGCAGTAGTAACAACACCAACAACAAAATGTTTGGCATGCAGAGATACCAAGTTTCCTCCTTTCATGAGCACGGAATATGCATGTGTGCCCGCCTCCATCTCCTCCCACTCCCTCAGTGCTCCTGTGCTTCCTCCTTCTCCTCACCCCGTTTAAACAAAAGGGTTACCAGGGGGGAGGAGGATGAGTCGCGGGTGGACCTTGTTGGAGGAGCAGCAATCTGTAGCGCATGCACAGCAATTAGAGCAAGACAGACTGCTGCTGCGGCTGGGGGAATGTCCTTGGGGGTGGTCCTGCTTGGGACGAGGGACCTGGCGCCGGGTCTGGTTGGCTCTCGTCGTGCGCTGGCTATATGCGTCCACACATATATATATATATATACATATACACCTTATACCTCTCTGTATACTACACTTCCTCTGGCGAGGACCTCGGGAGAGAGGGGATGGAGCGGGGGGGGACTCCCAAATCCAGAGCAAACACAACCAGGCGGCGAACCAAGTGCATGTTGCAGGTACAGTGAACCCACTTGTTGGGAGAAACAATCCTGACAATTCCAGTGGCATAGCCAGAATGCCCAAGATTATGATTTAAATTTTATTTTTGTGAATTTATTGTAAATAATATTTCATAAACAGAAGTTAAAAATAAGATGTTGTTAATAAACAAGCAAAGGGTTGGATTAAAAAAAAAACATTGCCTAATTTTTGGGGAATATTTTGAGTAGGAATTTACATGTATTCAGGGAAAGAACCCCCGATATGATATATCCACAAAAATATAGCTCTTTATATTATATCAAAACAAGAAAAAAAAACTAACGTCGGGAAGACGAAGTTCATATACCCTTGCAGTTTTCAATTGAATTATAGGATCGTAAAATATTCGCAAATCAAAGTTTAAAAAACTCATAACTAAGCCAAAAATTTATTAATTTTAATTCGGAAAGCTTTCCTATGCTAGTTTTTAGTAGGTTAATAAATCTGCATACTCAGTTTAAAAATTTTAAAAATTCAATTTTTGGTCGATTTTTCAAAATTTGAATGATGTAACCCCTTTCCTTTTTTTCAAAAAATTGAAAATTTTTGAAAATTTTGTTTTTTTGCCTGAGATGGCTAGATCGATTCTCCTGTTGATGCTGATCAAGAATATATATGCTTTATAGGGTCGGAAATGACTCCTTCCCTGCATTTTAAGCTTTTGACTGAAAAAATGATAATGATAAGCTTATTTTTCAATTTTAAAAAATTCATCAATTTACGTGAAAATTTCTATATTCATTCACGTATAAAAATGTTTAAAAATCTCAAGAGAATTGTTTTTTTTTTTTATTAAATCTAATTTGATTTGCTTAGATTTTAGGGCTTTTATGTCGCTCCTAACGAAAACTCCCATGGAAAACTGACCCGCTCTTTGCTGATACTTTTCCCCATTTTATCCAAGTTTCCTTTGCAAAATTAAGGTATTCAAATTTCCGTAACTCAAGCTTAGTAATCTTTATTAAAGAATAACACACACACACACACACACACAAATCTACAAAAACCCCCCTCCTCCTTTATTCTCCTTCCACCCCTGCCTATTTATAGATTTGCAACATTTTTGTGTTGACACACAAAATAAAATCAAAACGAATGACCTTGCAATAAAGGAAATGCTGAAAGTCTGTTGTCCGATAACATATGTTTTCCACCCACCAACACACACACACACACACACACACACAGGTTGCAACATGTTGTTGCCTTCAAAAAAAAACACAAACACATATAAAAAAAAATTAGGAAAAAACACGAGAACTTCGACAAAGGGTTGGCGAATATAAAAATAAAAACAAAAACTGGGGATAAAGGCTCTCCAATAAAAGAAACAAAGAAAAAGCTGAAAAGCAAACAACAAAAATGAGTGAAAAAACCTGTAAAACTGTAACAAAATGCGACAGAAAGGGACATGCGAGGCTTTGTCTATGACAACGAAAGGGATAGAGACATACAGGACACAGATAGAAAGAGAGAGAGAGAGAGCGAGAGAGGGAGCTAGCAGGAGACGGCGATTCGGAGCTGACCTGACCAAAGACACAAACCACGGCGCAGGCGCCAGCCAAACTCCGAATGCAGCGACCAAAGCGGAAGCAGCGATAAATAGCCACGCGCCGAAAACAAGGAGGGAAGGATTGATGTCCTCCTCCCTCCCCCTCCACCCATCCAATCAGAGGCCCAAAACTGCAGCGCAGCTTGTGGGAGGGGCGACCAACTGCAGCAGCAGCAGCAGCAGCATTTACTGCAATTGCAATTGCAATTGCAGCTGCAGCAGGTACAAAGTACAGTGGACACCCCCAAGGCAAGAATTCTCTCTACAGGGGGGTGAAAAAAAAACAAAAAAAATTTTTCTTTTTGGGTGGTTCCTGCCCCAGATTAAGGGGCGCGTCTCTTTGAGGTGGCGGTCACCGCTAATCAACAAGTGATAACAGCAACAATTTTTAAAAACTTCAAGCCCTTTGGCATAAAAAGGGTTAAAATTAATATGAAGAGAGCTTAATTTATAGAATTATATTGGTTCAATTATAAGGTAAATAATTCAATAATTTATAGTATACATTTTATACAAATATTCTAGAAAAATCTCCAAAGAATTGTATTATTATTCTTTGAAATGTTTAAAAAAGCTTCTATGAAGATTTCTTGATGAGTTTATTTTATATTTAGCCTTTAAATTAATATAATTTAAGGCATCGTTTTAGAGTTTTAAGATTGATTTTATTATTAATGACACTTGTTTATGAAATAAACTTATTGTCAAAATATAAGCACACTTCCAGATGAATCGAAGAATTACACAACAGATAAGAAATACTAAGATATGAATGAATGTCATAAGTTACTTTTAAATATATTTTGATCAATTTATATACAGTTTTTTATATTTAAAATAAAATATATACACCGTTAATTTTCATATTTAAAGTTAATTATTACAAATTAATTTCAAACAAAAAGAGAAGCCTTGAAATTAGTTTGAAATCAGATAATTCAAGTTTATCTAGCTGAAATGTCTAGATCGACTCTGCTGTTAATTTAATTTATGATAACGGAAATTACTGCGTTGCAAACACCCGAATAAAATAATAATACCCTACCAAAGTTTTATTAAACAATGATTTAAATTCGAATTTAAATTTCGAAGAATTAATTTTCAAAGCCCATCCAATCGTGTGAATCCCCTAAATATTATAATTTTGTTGTTGTCAACTGCCACTATAATAAATCTAACAAAGATGTTATTATTCATTTTTAGCAATGATTGCTTAAGTTAAAAAATAAAAGATAACTATAAGTATAATTTTCCATTAAAATATGCACAGCGGCGCCCAACGCACCTTAACACACATGTTGCCCCTCAAAAAACTGAGTCGCATGGCCTTAACCCTAACCTAGCGCAACTTTTTCGCCCAACTCGTGTGCGGAGAACAAAAAAAAAATATATTAAATCTCAATGTGTGCGCGCGAGAGAGGGACAGCAGCAGCAGCAGCGGCGGCGGCAGAGGAAGAGAGGAGAGCAGAAAAACACATGGTTCTCGAGTTCCAGGCCACGCGAAAATTCGAATTGCAATGGAAATATTATTCTATGGAAAATAGAGGGGGGAGTGGGGATAGAAGAGAAAAGAAAGAAGCAAGAAAAAAAAAAGAAGAATTCTTGAATGAGTGGCGGCGGCGGTGACTGCTGCTGCTGATGCCGTTGCTTCATTCTCCTCTTCTTCTTCTACTTCTTCCGCTTCTGCAGGCGCTTTGTTTTTGTTTGTGCATACATATGTGCGTGCGTGTCAGCATGTGTGTGTGTGTGTGGAAAATGGCAAGATTTTTAGCAACAAAGAAATTGTATTAAGTCATGCAGTGGCAACAACAAAATCAGCAAACAAACAAAACAAAAATTCAACTTAATGGCGGCCAACAAAAACTTACCATTGTGATGCTCCTTCAATTGCCTCAGTTAACTGTTGTTGTCGTCGTCTTTGCTGTTGATGTCCGCAGCCACTATTATTGTTGTTGTTGTTGTCAAGCACGAAAAAAAAATAATGTGCAACAGCACTAAGCACACGCGTTTTCCCACTCTTTTTATTTCACCGAAAGTTTTTTGTGTCCGTTCTTTAGTTTGTTGTTTTTTAACTCCAAGTCTTCGTCTTAGCTTCTTTTTTACCGTTCCAACTGCTTCTCCAGCTCTTCGCTCTTATTGCTCTCTTTTGGGGCCGCGGAGCCGATGATGAGCGGTGTGTGTGCGAAAGGAAGCAAACCGAATGGGCGGCCAGTCAGCAAATGCAGCGAAAAATACTCCGCAATAAATTTCAACACGAGAATGATGGGCGAAAGCGGTGCGGCGGGGGGCGGCGGCCAGCAAATGCGATTGTGGTTGTGAGTTTTGTCCGCGTGTGTGTGTGTGTGTTGTTGCCTCGCCTTCGTGCACGCGGTATTGTCCTGCGTTCAGCCTTTGGTTGTTGTATTTGTTTCGTTGCAATCGCAGCGGCGGCACAACAACAATTAAGGCGGCACCAACAAAATAGAGGAGAACGGAACCGAAAAGGAAGCTAGAAATGCCGAAAAAACACGTAACATGCCAACAACGAACGGCACCGCGTTGTCTTCACTCTCCTCTTTTCACACTGGTGTCGCGGCGTGTCTGTGCACTAAGTTGTTTGCGTTTCGCTATTTGCGCTTTCAGTGCTGCCACATACACTAGTTACTTGAAATCGTATAGCCGGGCCTGGTGCCGCTTGCATGCCAGAGATAAACACGGTTTCGTCTAAATTCGTAAATTTTTGCTTGTTTTAAAACACGAAAAATCCGATGTGTGCGAGGTGCAGTGTGGCAGCAAACTGGCCGAACGAAAATACCAACATGAACTTGCCACTTTTGGTCGGAAACACCAAAAATATACCAAATGAACGAAGCAAAAAGGTGTGACCATCAAGAAATATACCAACGCTTGGCAGAAGATGTACTAGAATACTAGCAAGTGTCAAATAAATGAATATAAGCATGTTGATATTATAATTATTTGAGGAATTTGTAACAAACTTTTTTATAGTTTGTAATGAAGCAATTATGGCCCAAATGTTGTCTATATTCCACATGCTTTTCATGCGCTTCACAACACTTATTTTGAGCTAGTGGCGGCAAGAAAAGAAACACGCACGAGATCTGGCAAAACTTATAGCGGAGCAAGCAAGATTACTAACGTTTGGTCCAGCTAGCTACAATAACTTGTTAAGCAGCTGGCTAAAATTTCGCCGAATGCGAAAATTCTCTGACTTCTGGTATATTTGTGGCTGCGGCATTTTTTAGTACATTTCAAGAGCAAGCACTACGCCACATTGCCGACCACGCTGCCGCATAATATCAGCATCTGTACAAAATTGCCAGTAAGATTTTTTTTTTGGCTCCAATTTCGCAATTTGTCGTCAGCGACGCCACTTGACGGCCATACCGTTGCAGAGCTAGGAACCAGAGCAGGGAGCGCAGGCCCATACAAAGTCCAGGGAGTCGGATTGAAACCGTTGCGAGACTTCAACGGAAATAGAAATAAGCCGCCGCCGCCGTCAACGCCGCCTAAAGATAAATTGAACGTGTGACCGTGAAATACATAAGAAAAAAGACACGATGCCCAACGACACGATAATTAAGGTGCAGGAATACAAGAATACCCTGATCCAAAAGGCGGAGGTGCTTATAACCAAGCGCTTTCCGGAGAAGATCGTTTCGCTGAACGAACTGCTGGCCACGCCAATGTTCAATGAGCGCAACTTCGATGAGGTGCACCAGGACCTGAACATCCCGGCCCTGCCGCCAGTGCTGGTGAAGCAGGAGAGCGCCACCGAGGACGGCGACCATCCGCCGACGAAGCGTGCTCGCAACGATGTCCTGATTTCCGGAGTACCGGTGCTGGCGCTGCCCTCGGGCACGGTGCCGTGCAACAAGCCGCTGTGCGAAATGATCAAGGTGGTCAAGCCCATCATCCGTAAGCTGGTGGAGGATTGTAAGTATTCCTGGCATCTGTATAAGAATCTCTAGAATCTTATTTGTGTTGACATCTCCAGCCAACTTGCTGAAGATGTGGATCTCGTTCATGATTCCCAAGATCGAAGATGGCAACAACTTTGGCGTATCCATTCAGGAGGATACCCTGGCCGAAATCCAAACCGTGGAGTCGGAGGCAGCCGCCTTCTTTGATCAAATCTCGCGCTACTTCCTATCGCGCGCCAAGGTCGTGTCCAAGGTGGCCAAATATCCGCACATTGATGACTATCGCCGTGCCGTCGTCGAGTTGGACGAGAAGGAGTACCTCAGCCTGTGGCTGGTCGTCTGCGAGGTGCGCAATCGTTACTCCTCGCTCCACGACACAGTCATAAAGAACCTGGAGAAACTGAAGAAGCCGCGCTCCTCCAACGCCGAGAGCCTCTACTAGGTACCTCTTCGTGCCTCTCCATCTTCCACACTTCTTTTTTTTGTCCCCACTCTCTATCACACTCTCATAATCCACGGAATCCTTCTACACCTTCTACTTCTCCCGTACAAAGCGACCCGTAGAGCGGACGAATGGACTAACGTAACACACGAACGGGCGGACAGCGGTTCTCGTTGAGAATCTACAACTCGAAAGATGTCCAATAATCGGTTTTCACAACAACTTGAACACGAATCCACGTGCACCGCTTTGACAGTTCAAGTTCAGGTTAAATTAGAGTCCGGGAAAGGGTAGAAACAAGACAAACCGATGCTGTATAGATTCCACTAAATAGCTGTAGCTACTACATACATTTAAATAAATAAAAAAATATATACAAACAAACACACGGCGCAGCGAAATTGACAGCCGACTTAAAATCCTAAGAAGGGAAATGTCTTAACGCTCGACACTTGAAAGGAAAATACAAAATCAATTTGTAATAAAACCCAAGCCTTCTCATCTTTTTGGCAGAGTATTAAAATATTAAGAGAGTTTTGTCTTTTTATTGATTGAATTGTTTAATTTAATTCTTAACTGTGGCGCCAGCTTTTGAAAAACTATCGGCGTGATGCCACCCTGCTTGTGCATTTTCGATAGCAATAGACAGTCGTGTCGAGTGTTACACCAACGAGCCTTTCTGTTGCAGAGCCCAGAGCTCTCATAGCTGCAACACTTCAAACACGTTCGAACAGTTTCGATTCGAGCTCAAAATTCAAAAATTCGGTGCTAAATTTTTAGTCAGAAGCCTGAAACTGCATGAAAGAGTCATTTCCGACCCTATAAACCATATATATTCTTGATCAGTATTAAAAGGGGATTTTATTTAGTCATGTTCGGGACCAAAAAAATTTTTTTAATTTTTTTCAAAATTTAATAAGGAGTTACAACGTCAAAATTTAAAGAAAAATTTGGAAAAATTTTAATATTCTGAAAATTGTTAATTGCGTATGCAGATTTATTAATCCAATAAAAACTAGTATAAGAAAGTTTTCCGATTTAAAATTAATGCATTTTTGGCTTAGTTATGCATTTTTTAAGCTTTGATTTGTCAAAAAATTATCATATAAAAATATTAATAAATAGCGACTTTAAAAATGCGAATACACAAATATTCTGGGAGGCAGAAGATGGCCAAAATGTTAGTAAATATATCAAGATTTGCCATTAAAATCCTAAATAATTTATAATAATACAAAATAATTAATAAATTTTTTTTTTTAATTTTTACACTATTTTTTGAAATGATCTACTCATTAAAACTGTTCAAGATACAAACAAGTTTTAATTTAAAAAAATGTTTAAACATGGCGTGCAGATTTATTTACCTAATGAAATAATTAAATTCTGCTTTAGATATTGGTTTTTTAAGTTTTTAATTCCCCACAAGAAGTATATCGATAAATATCGATTTATTGATTGAAAATAAATGATTTTCATCTTATACGCAATGGTATAGATACTTCAACTTACCGCAGTTTCAAATTAAATTCAAATTCAACAGATATGGATTGTTTAAAAAAAAGGCATGGTATATTAAATAGATAAAGACAAGAATAATTAAAATAATTACTATTTACAGCTAGTTATTATTATTATTTATAAACTAATTTAACTACAAACGTCTACCTCCCACACACAGACATCATACATACATACAAAAACGTGCATTATCTCCTCATATTTAATTTTTTTATAAATGTAATTTAATGTAAAAAAAAAATAGTATAAAAACAAATAGAAAGATACACGAAATAACGATTTAAACATAGTTTAGTCCATAGTTAGGCGTTAAGTTTTGTGCTAATACTTTCGTTCTTTTTTTATAACTTTCTTTTTCATGACGGATCGATATCGAACCGATATCTCTTCTAGTCGATTGGCAGTGTGTATATCGATTTCTTCTTATGCATGCTATATTCGTAATTTTCGGTGTGTCTCTCTCTCTGTTTTTCTCTGTTTTCTCTTTCTCCTTAGCCTAGCTTAGCGTTGGTATTATAACTTATAACTCTTATATATGACAATGAATATTTTTACAAAGAACTTTATCAATGTTTTGGGGGCTTAGCTAAATCGTTAGACTAAGTTTTAGACCTGAACGGTAGCGAAATATCAAGGAATCAAGGAAATCAATTGAAAATGTCATCAAAAGTTAGGCCGGGGTTTTATTTTTTGTGATGAAATAAGGTATAACATTTTGTGGAATGCTTTTTGGCGGCATTTCAATTGATTTCAAAACCACAGAAATTTGTGTGGCACTCCTGATTTTTGATTCAATTTAAAATTTTATTTTTTAATGGATTTAAAAAAAGGCACTAAACTGGATATGGGATGAATTTTTTTTAGGGATTTTGGGAGTGATTTTAATTTAATTTTTAACTCCCAGGAAGTCTCTTACAAAAAAAGAGAGGTTTTTAAAAGGTTTACATGTAAAAGGAGTTAATAAAAATGATGCTTTTAAAATTACGGGAAAATTTCGAATAAAACAGAAAAATGTTTTTTTTAAAAGGGTTTTTTTTGTGTTAAAAAAGTTACTCGAAATTGTGAATTGGTTGGATTTTAGAAGGATTTTTTGCTGTGTAATAGGAGTTACTCCCGATCTCGCCTCTGATCTGAACTAAACTTAGCCCGTTGCATTAAGTAAACGAAATGGCACATTGAACCACAACCCACATGATCCTAACCCCATCTGTCCCCCACTCACATGTGGCCCCACCAGGCGGCGCTGGCCTGGTAGTAGCCATCGTTGCCCCAGCTCAGGATGCTCAGCGGCGGCGGTGGCGGCGTCAGCGACTCCACATCCACATCCACATCGCTGTCATTATTGTTGTTACCATTATGGTTAGTATTATAACAATTGTAACAATAACTATTATGGTTGTCCTGGTGGTTCGGAGCCTTGGGCCAGACTTGGCGCGTGGGCGGCAAGTGATGCAGTGCAGCGGCGAGACGGCATCGTCGTTTGCGCCTCCGACGCACCAAATCCCAGCCAACGGTGCCCTCTTGTTAGAAAACATGATGATGGGTATTCTTGGTGGGCGCCAGGAAGGGTTTCTCCTCGTTCATCTTCTCCAGATTGCCGCTCAGCGTGGGATCCGTGGGACGGATGCGCTTGAAGAAGCCGCATTTCCACAGGCAGTACGTGAAGAGGGCCAGCAGGAGCAGGCCACCGACGATGCCCAGGATGATGATTAGCCAGGGTATGGAGGTGTCGCGCTGCTGATTCCTCAGCTCTGGATAGGCCCGGGTCTCCACCTGATTGGGTGCATCATCACAATATAGTATGATATCAAAGATGTTAGATGTAGGAATCTTACCTCGCAATCGTTGAGCTCCATGACCTCCACGCCATAATCCTCCGGTATTCGGGCCGTTGCCGAGGATATAATGCGCACGCGATCCACGCGAGGATACTCGTTGACCAGCGTGGAGTTCCACAGGCGGGCGGTGACCACCACCTGGGCCTCGGACCGGGCGGGCATGTTCCAGATCTCGCAATCGATCTGTATGCACCGCGTGGTCCCCTTGTTGCAGTCCAGCTCGACGATGTCCTGCTTCTTGCCACCGCCGCTGCCGGTGCCGGCGGCATTGGAGCCACCGCCCTCGGGATCGTAGGTGAGGCGCTCCAAGCGGGTCACACGCTCCAGGAAACTGCGCTTAATGCGATTCTGATTCAGTGACCTGCCGTCCTCTGGATCCTGATCCTCGCTGGAGTAGTAGCTCCGTTGTGTGTGCTGCACGCTCTTGTTGTGCCGCCTGCCACCCACTGCCGATGGATACATCCGCATTTGGGCCGGGGCACTGAGATAGCCCTGAGCCTCCCGCGAACCCGTGGTCAGTCCCAGGGGATTGACATACTGCGGCGGGACGCGACACTCGCCCAGGCCCACCTCCACGGTGGGTATTTGCTCCAAATACAGAAGATACTGATCCAGGCGATTGCTCTGCGGGTCACTGTACAGGGCCAGGGGCCAATGGATGACCATGTGGACCTTGGGCGCCGTCGAGGGACCATCGTTGAAGACGGTGAAGCTGTGGCTAACCTGAGAGCCCACATCGTCCATCTCCATGGGTGAGGTGCCGGAGGAGGAGGAGGAGGAGGAGTCATCCGCATCGGAGCTGATCGAACCCGAAGTCGCACCCTGGTTACCCTTCTTCCTGGTGGCGGCACTGTAGAAGCTCTGCTCTGGCTTGGGCCAGCCACGGAAATTGAGCTTCGCCTGACGCACCACCTTGACATGGAGATCCCTCTCCGGCGGCTCAGCGCCCACCAGCTTGGAGGTGGTATTGGCGAAGATATGGAACAGCATGGACTTCTCGCCGGGCTCCAGGCCCTTGGGCTGGAAGCGTATGGTCACAAAGGTGGTGGCGCCACGTAGCATCGGGTTGCCCAGACTGCAGGCCACCAGGGTGGTATTGAAGCTATTGCAGGTGGCATTGGTCTGGACAGGATTAACCCCAGATATAAATTAATCAAGAAATGAAGATGAAAGTTATCCGACTTACCGGCTTCTTGGTGGCCACATAGGAGACGCCCGCCTGGTGTTGGATAAACAACTGTGCCTCATACGCGGAATCCGCCAGATTGCTCACATTGATGCGCACCTCCAGCTCCGTTTCGTCCAGGATCAGGGTGTACTCCTTGCCGGAACGCGTGATATTCGGCTCCGCGCGTATAATCAAGTTGCTCTCACAGAGATCATCGTCCCCGCAGTCCTTCTGGAAGGTTCCCTCGAAATCGATATGCGCCTGCGTCTGATCCAGGATGGGATTGAGGTGCACCAGAGCGGTTTCGGCCAGGGGTGGCTCCACCAGGGAGTACTTCAACCGGAAACGCACCGGCGTCTGTATATCCCTTGTATTCGCCTTGATGTAGCCCGTGACCCGCTGGCAGGCCACCTTGCCATCGGTGCGCACCGTCACCACGCGTCCCAGGACATTGCTCCGCTTGTTCTCGCGATCGAAGAAAACTCGGGAAAACTTCTTGGCATGATCGAAGGTCTCCGCTTCCACGCTGTAGGCCAGGCGGAGCTCCTTGCTCTTCTCGTCGTACGGATCGATGCTGCAGCAGGCCTCGAAGGAGAAGCAGGTGAGGTTGCTGGAGGCATCCGCCTTGCAGCCGGGCTGATTGGGATCCATGTTGAGCAGCTCCTCCTGCCGGACGCTCGTCTGGATGCTGATGATGGGACGTGCCAGCAGTATGATAGCCGCCGAGGAATTGAAGGCCCCGATGACCACATCCGGATACGAGTTATCATCGAGATCCGTGTTGCCGGAAATGGAGATGCCAAAGGTGCGTATCGGTGGCTGACCCTGGGGCATAATGCCGCCCAAGTCCTCCGCCTTGATCTTCTGCGCCGGCTTGGTGTTCAGTCCCTGACGGGAGCCCAGGTAGATGTACACCACGCCCCTGTCCTCGTAGGGTGCACCCACGGCCAGGTCATCGCAGTGGTCCTTGTTCAGATCCCCAATATTGGCCAGTGCCAGGCCGAACCTACTCTCCAGCGTCCCGGTCAGCCTCTGGGTATACTTTAGCGGCAACGAATCCTTCTCATTCTGGTACACATAGACCGCTCCGCCCTCGGACTTGCTAAAGTACAGCGGAGCGGCCACAATGAGATCCGGCTGGTGGTCACCATTCACATCGGCGGTGGCCAGTTCGTAGCCGAAACTGGAGCCAAACTGCTCGCCATCGAGGATCATGTGCACTGGTATGGGATTCTCGCTGGACTTGTCAAAGATCACCACCTGGCCATGACCCTCGGAACGTGGAGCGCCCGCGGCATAGGACATGTGGCCAAAGAACCGTCCACCCGTCACGGACATTCCCAGGTAACTGTACTTGTCCACCGGAGATCCCACATCCGCATGATTGCTATAGTAGGTCGTCTTATCCCGCTGCAGATACTCCCCGCCCACCTGGGTCACCCAGATGGAGCCGCGCCACGTGGAGGGTCCGGGTGAGCCCAGCACCATGGTGTCGTCATCCAGAAGAGCGCCCGATGTGCCCGCCTGGCACATGCCATAGTCCTCGTGTTGTCTGTTTTGGGGATGAGTTGAGGAAATGAGATTAATATACCTAATATTTACTTAAATCTCTAATAAATCTCTAATAAATCTCTAATAAATCTCTATTGAATCTCTTTTAAATTCTCTTATATGCCTTTTGAATCCCTTTTAAATATCTTTAAAGTCTCTTAAAAATCTATTTTAAAGTTCATCTTAATCTCTCTTAAGAGTAACCTAAGTTTCCTTCTGAAATTCTCTTAAAACTCTCTTATACTCTTTCAAATCTCTCCTAAAGGCTCTCTCTGAAATCTCACTAACATCTTTTAAAGATCTCACTAAAATATCTCTCAAATCGTTCTTAAATCGATCTAAAATAAATAATCTCTAAAAACTCTCTCTAAAATCTCACAAAATTCTTTAAGAACTCTCTCTAAAATCTTTGTAGTATCATCCTAAATTCTCTAAAATTATATATATTTCCAAAATCGTTCTAAAAACTATATAAAATCTCTCTTAAAACTCTCAAGATAAATACCGCCTGAAAGAGTTCAAGGACATTCCTGTTCTGCATCGCAAAACCCCCCCCATTGGTCCTGTTTATTCCCGGATTGGGACACTAATAGATGACCATGGTCAACAAAGGGACTCTTTGGCGTTGGCCTATCTTAATTTCCCTGCCATTTGCCTATTCCCGAACGGAGCTCTAGAGCTGAGTGTGTGTCTGTGTTTGGACATTAATGGATGACCAGGGTCAACAGCAACCTGGTGGTTCACCTCCAACCTTAGCTATCCATGCCCGCCCCCCTCTACCCACTATTCCCGAATCGAGTTTGGACACGCAACTTCCAGCTGGATGAAAAATTGCATATTCAGAATGATGACAGGCCTCCTCCACGACCACCGCTCCTTGATTTCGGTCACCGTGTGGGTGCGGATCGTCCTCATTTCATTTAAATAAATTAAATTTCACCTTTATGAGCGGTGCAGGAACAGGAACGACGTCATCGGTGTCACACTTGAGGTGGTGACCCTGCCGCCTTCCCATAAAAAAATGAAGAAAATAAATAACAAACCACACACGCTGCATGCTAATTGGTGGAGAAACAAAAAAAAAAAAACAAAGCACACCCCGCATTATTCATCGCTGGAGATAATTCACCTTGACACTTTTCCCTGTTCCCTATTTTTTTTTTTTTATTATTTTCCCTTTCTTCATTTCCCCCTGGCAGGAAAATAAAATAAATATATAAAACTGACCCTTGTCAATTTTTGGGGGATAGGGAGTGTTATGATTACCTCAACCTGCCAGAGATATGGCCATGAGACCTAGGACAACACTCAAGAAATTAATAATAAATTAGACTATGATCACTTTATGGGATCACTCATTGGGATTACTGATTGGGATTACTGATTGGGATGACCCTTTGGGATCACTCTTAGGGGTCCCTCTTTGGGATCACTCTATGGGATCACTCTTTGGTATTACTCTTTGGGATCACTCTATGAAATCACTCAATGGGATCACTCAATGGGATCACTCAATGGGATCACTCTATGGGATCACTCTTAGGGGTCATTCTTTGGGATCCCTCTATGACATTACTTTATGGGATCACTCTTAGGGATCACTCAATGGGATAACTCTATGGAATCACTCTTTAAAATAATAATAGCAATATTATATACTATATATCGAGTATTACTTACCTTTTTACAGTTCGTCCTTTGCAGGGTTCGTAGACCTCTTCGAACTGCAAATCGTTGGTGAGAAGATAGCAGAGACCCTGACCGTGACGATTCTCCCGTACAACAAACATATAGCGATGGGCACAAACTAATACCTAAGAGAATCAAGCGAATTGGAGAAAGAAAAAGAGAATTAGGGAAGCGAAGGATATGATATGATATTTGATCAAAGAAGTCTATTTTATTATATGATTTGTAATGAAATATAATAAGTCAGAGATATCCGTTGGAGAACATACAGAATTCGCTTTCTTTAGCTGTAAAGGATGATAATTATCCTATTTCCTCAGTTTTTTGAGTTCAGGACTCTGCTAGGATGTATCAATATATGCATTTTCGTCAAAAGGATCAAAAGGATACTCACCTTGCCACCAGATCCATTGGCCTGCAGGGGATTCGATTGCACCGTAACGCCCATCCACTGGCCCTCCTTGATCTCGTCACTTGAGGGCGGCGACAGGATTTCGCTATCGAAGGCTGAGCGCATAACGGTAACGCAGAGTGGAGAGTTGTGTTGTTGAGATTTGCGGAGAGTTGTGGTGATCGCGTGAGAGAAGGAGAGTGCACAGAGAGAGAGAGAGAGAGGGAGAGAGACGGAGAGATTCCAATGTTAGAAATTGCTAATAAGAAGATGCATAAACTTGTGATTTTTGTATGTGTGTGTGTGTTTTGCAGGTGTCTATGTGTGCGTTTGTTTACAAATGTGTGTGTGTCAGCAACAACAACAATATTAATAATAATAATAATAATAATTATAATAATATCTTCAACAACATCAACAATAACGGTAGTTTATATGTATATTAAGAAAAACTAAGAATAAGTATGCAATATTAAAAACAATATATGTGAGAAACAACAATAAAAATAATCAATTATAATTATAATCATTCACAAATTTACATACATATATGTATACATAAAAACATACATACATATGTACAAAAGGGTGGACCTTGGCTAAGGGAAAGGATAACCTGATAGGTTATTTAACGATTTTTTTTTAAATTATTTTTTATTTATTTTATTTTATTATTATTATTCTTTTATTATTTAGAATATTATTATTTGTATTATTGGAGCATAAGCAATATTTTGTTATAAATTATTAGCATTTTATAGTATACAGCTTTAATTATAAATGTTTGATTATTATACAGTGCAAATGTGTATTATTTAATATATTATAAAAAACCCAAATAGATGACCACCTTAATTGCTGTCCACCCTAATGTTTAACACCAAACTGGAATTCGAGAAAATAACAACGGTAAAATGCAAATTCAACTTGACGAAGCGGCAACTTCCACAAACTCCAAACAATTCAATTATTTACAGCTGATTTTCGGTCAACAACAATTACAACAACAACAACAGCATCCAACATGTGCCTGTGTGTGTGTGTGTGTGTAAAGCACATGTGGCGGCAAGTTTCACAAAGAAAATCAACAGAGTTGTGGGGAGAGTTGGGGGGAAAAACGAAATTTTGTTGATTAAACGAAGCATGAAACGAAGCAAAAGAGCAAGAAAACAAAAAATGGAAAGCGCAGCCGCAAAAGACGAGCAGAGAGCGATCGAGCAAGACAGAGAGAGAGAGAGAGAGATAGGGAGAGGGAGAGAGATGGAGAGCCGAACGAAATTGATTTAGAATGCATTTTAAAGCATCAAAGTGTTGAAATATGATAAATGATTATTACTCTTGCCAGAGCAAGAGAGACAGCCATAAAAAGGTGCACAGAAGAAAATGAATTTCAAAGGGTTTCAAGAACTACGATATATTAAAACCTTAGAATTCTCAACTTACTCTTATGGGGGCAATATTGAAAGGGAAAATGTATAAAATCAATATATTTAGGCTCTAAAATGTTTGTTTAAAGTGGTTTCAAGAACTAAGATATATTAAAAACTTAGAATTCTCAACTTGCAAGTTTGCCAAAAGCATGGTCATATTTCTTTGGGGCAATCTTTCAACATTGAAATATTTAAAATCACTATTTAGGCTCTAAAATGTTTGATTTTTTTTTACTGTGTGAATTTAAAAGGGTTTCAAGAACTAAAATATATAAAAACCTTAGAACTCCCAACTTGCAAGTTTGCCAAAAGCATGGGCATACTTTTTTGGGGCAGTATTGAAAGGAAAAAGTTTAAAATCATTATATTTTGGCTTCAAATTGTTTGATTTTTTTTTGCTGTGTGACTTTTTGTGGCATTTTTGAATTTTCTTGATTTTTCCTCCTCATATTTTGTTGTTGTATTTTTTTTGGTTGCCTTTGGGGCGTGGGCCGTTCTTGACTGGTTTTTGACGCGTTCGCGGCGTTGCAGTGAAAGTCGCACAGCTGGTCGCACCCGCCCACTTTTACGCCCCCTTTTTAATACCCTCACCCCGTTTTCTATCATATGCTGTTTTCCCCCTCTTTTCACGCACTTTTGACATTGACAAGAAAAGCAAGAAAAACAAAAGCAGATAGGACAGAAGAATTCTTCATTCTGAAGGTGGGAATGATGTGAAAAGAGGGTGATGGCTAATGTACAGTAATGCGAACAAACCCCCACTTTTCTCTTTCTCTTTCTCTTTTTTTGTGCTGTTTTGCTTTTGCCCTGCTTTTTGCCGCCAAAAAGCAAGAAAAAAAAGCAACTTTGAGCTATTTGCACTCAAGAATTCGCATATGCGCTGTATTTTTTACAGTTTGCAGTTATTTTTATGCCTCTGCCAACATTTATTTTGCCTTTCGTTCCCACACTGAGCGAAAATTAAGCCAATATAGAGCATATTTTTGGAGACTTTAATTTATACTCTTAGCAATAACCCAGTTATAATATTTTTTGTGAGCAGAATATTATAGTATAATATATTTTGCATTATATTTTTTTTATTTCCCTTCTCTCTTAATTTTTTTTTTTAGTTCTTTCTTTAAGTTTTGAGAAATTTGTCACGTTCTGGGCAAAGTCTTTCGCTTAGAACCGCCCCTCTCGTCCTCAACTTCTTGTTCTTCAAGCTGCCACGCTCTGATTGCAAACACAAAAAAAAAATCATAAAAAATAAAATAAAAAAAAAGAAACGAAGAATTGGTAGAGACTTGGAGTCAGAAGAAGAAGCAGCAGCTGAAGAAACCCGGTCACAAGAAATGCAAAAAGGCGACCCAGTTGCATGCAAAAACGGGGGGCAAACTTGAATTTACATAAAAGCGAGACAATTATATCAAAGCCAAACCTAGAAATACCCTTAAAAAATATTTAAATTTTTAAAATAACTAAAATTAGTTGAAAAAACAATCTGTCAAGTAAAACTGTCAGTGATTCAGAGTTAAAAAAGGCGAACGGGCACAATAATGATAAAAATAATAAAAATTAAATTAAACCTTTTAATATTTATAAAAATAAACCCTATTAAATATGAAAAATCTATAAACACTTAACTACGATTTCTTCTTCTTTTGAAAATCCCTTCAACTTTACATTAAAATGGTATAAAGTTCTCGTAAAACTGCTTATACCTTCAACTAAAGAGTATAAAATAAGGGAACCAGCAGCTGCTATATAATTAGCGCTAAATGAGTCGCCAATTGGAGCCGCCAAAAATGTAAAGCCCCCATTTTAGGGGTGTTATGGCATTTAACGAATGGATTTGCGAGCAAAATTCCAAGAAACCAACCGAGGAAATGGTTAACACGTGACGTTGATATAACATATTGTTTAAAATATTATAAAATATAAAAAGCTAAGCTCCCCCAATATCCTTGGGGAGCAATTGAAGTGAATGGCGAACTAGGGAACAGTTTCAAACAATTGTTCTTTCATAATAATCGTAAACTCGTTGAATTACCTCAGCAATTATATTATTATAATGTTTACTTAACACTTATCGAAGCGAATCGAAATCGAAATAATAATACTTGTGAATGGGGGAAATTATTTGTAGTTATCAGCCTGACAATATATATAACAGTGTAAATAATAAAAATATTAAATATATATAAAATATGTGGTATATTTTAAAAATCAGAAATCTTTATATACGTATTTCTCTTTCATTTGAATATGTATAAGTGACAGTAAATATTTACAACATTCAAGTAGATATATTTGAAAAGGTTAAAATTTATAAATTATAAATACAGTTTGCAATTAGTGCGCGCATGCGTGGTATTAATCATAATAATAATAATAATAGTATAAATAATGCTAACAAAAAGGTAAAACATAAAAGTATCGAGTCAATCGAAGTAAGCAAGATGGCGGCCTTAGGCATGCGTGCATGACTGTACATTCGGTGATTGCAAATATATAAATACTTTTGGTTTTTGCAAAGGATATATATATATATGGTTTATATACAATATATTTGTTATAAAGCAATTTGATTAGAGTTTTGTTTTTGGAGAGATGTGTGTCTGGTGCATTGAATCGAATTATAAAACAATGATTAATGCCAGGGATTAATTGAACGAGAAAATCAAACCGTAAGTGAACGAATCAAAAGCGCAAACCCAAAAAGGTATGGATACTGGTTATAAATAGTATATATGTATATATAGTATAGATCGAATACTGAATGGGTGTTAGGCGGTTGCGATGAGTCGATCGGTTGATTTTTAGTCAGTGGGATGCCGTGGGCAAGACAACAATTAAAGCACCCAAAACCACTTACTCTTATTAGTCTCATATACTCCGCTCGGTGCTAAGTTCGTTCGATTTATCGATTTCGAATGGTAAATATCGAGAAAGGATTGATCAGTTTTTTTTGTTGTATAAATTTGTTTTTTTTTTGGTGTTGATTGGGGTTAGGTTTCAGTTTCGGTTTTTGGTTTCGTTTTTCGGTAGCGAAACAAGTTTTATATTTATTTCCCAGTTATGCGAATTTCGATTAATTGAAATAGGGGGAAGAGAACGAAAAACAAAAACATAAGAAAGAAAAAAGAAGAGAAAGAAAGATCAAAAATAATTAAAAATAATTTAAATTATATGTTGTTGGGTATCTATACAATACTATGGGATATAATATGAGAATATATAACTATAGTGTGTGCTTATCGACAGGTAATCGATATAAACAACGGAATGGATCAATCGATATTTGTCAAATCGTTTATTTTCGATAATTTTTCGAAAGGCCAATTAGAATTTAATTTAATTTTTCACACATCCGATTTATACAAATTTTGTGTAATCGATTAAATCGCTTGAAATATCGATAGCAGCATTCACGCCAAACTTACAGCTACAGAAAGTACTTTTAAAATGTTAGATATATATTTAGTCACAGGATCTTTGTACAGTATATATTTTTTTGGCAATCGTTTATGTACAATTCAAGGACTAAATCAAGATCTGCATAAGTAGGGTTTATCTTCCTGGCACTCCGGTTAGTCACTTGGGAGCTGGGTATCAGGTATCAGGAAGTATGAGGATATTCAGGCCTATATAACTAGGGTATAATACTAGGAATATATAACTATAACTATCAACCTTCACCAATGACTAGATGTAGGATACACAGGCTTGGAATTGGAAAAGAAGGGGGTACACAGATACCAAAAGCTTTGTTTGGGGGTTATTATGTAAAACTTTTTCTAGAACCTGGTCACTTAATATCTTCTTCTATATATATCGTATATACTAATAGATAGATCTTAAATTATATCAGTTGTAATTTGGCGATAGCATGGCGATAGCACTTACAGCGTCTTCCATCGGTGATCACCTGTTCGCAGTCATCGAAACCTGAGGTTATCGGACATCGCCACAGGGCGCCCGAGTGTGAGGTGTTGGGCTGTCGATTTTGGTCAAGAGGAGCTCCCACTAGAATGCTGAAAATTAAATAAAAATAATAGAAATAATTAATATTTTAATATAAATTAAATTATATATTTCTGTTTAGTTTAATAACATACAGTATCCTTTTAGTACTTTTATTAATTAGTATCTCAGTATTTTTACAGAATATTTTCGATAGTTATCGATTTTTTTTAAATATTTTAATACCTATTATTATCCCCGTGTTATTTTTTCTCAGCTCTTAAGTCATGTTAACTTAACACCTCCAGTAAGCCGAGCCCAACCGCAAAATGGACCCAGACATGAGCGATCTGCGGTCAATCGCGACCAAGATCTGCGTTGTATATCGATTCCCTCTGGCCAAACACTAATTGCGGCTCTCCGCTCTTTGCGCCGATAATCGATTTTTTGTGGGTGAACCCAAACACAGAGTCAGACTCGGGACTGAGACTCAGACTCAGCGACAATTGGCGAGTCGGTTCAATGCACTTTCTGTCTTTTGAATTTGGGTTTTGTTTTTTTGTTTTTTGGTTTTATTTTCGGTTTTTTATATTTTTTTTCGGGGCTTGGCCCTGCCAAAATGTAATTACTTGGGGCGATAAACGTGTGCAATGTGGGATGGGTTTCCATGTCTGCACGAAAGATGTGGCTAATGAGCCGGGCAGAGGTCCAACTAACTGTCGAAATCCCAGCAGGATATGTCGATATAGATTTATGCATGGTGGGAGGAACATTTATCGATAAATATTCAAACTTGCATTATCGAATTATCCAATATTTAAATACTGCATTCAAATTAAAATTAATATTTATGTTTCTATAAGTATCGATATTTCTATAAGGTTTTGATATCGAAAAGTTATTGAAATATACATAAATTTAGAAATTTTAAATATATCGATCAATATTGAAACTTTTATTATCGAATTATCGAAAATTTAAAAACTAGATAACATTTAAAATTGATATTTAAGTCCCTATAAATATCTATATAAAATATAAAAACATATGAAAAATATCAGTAAGGTTTTGATATCGAAAAGCTATTGAAATATAAATAAACTTAGAAATTTAAATATGTATTTTTACTCAAAACCATAAAGATATATTTATACTACCTAAATCCCAGTAAATACGATCAAAAAACCCGGCTTAGATGCATATTCAAAAGCCAAGTCTAATTGCAGATGCATGCAAAGACATGGCCAAGAAGTACGCCAAATGGCAACAAAGTAGGGTCGAGGGAATTGCTAAAAAATAAATATAGAAAAAAACGAAAAACCGAGAGGAGAACAAAAAAGACACAAACGAATAAAAAACAACACCCACGTTCGGTCGCTTAACGTGTTTAACATGAATGTTCATTATCCTGCAGCCGTAAGCCCGGCCATAACCCGCGGCAACAGCAACAAGAGCCGCTTTTGCGACAATAACAGCAACAACTGAAATTGCATGTACGACAACCGGCAAGACACAAAGGCGAGGAGTGGGTTTATGGCAGCCATTAAGTGGCACCTACACACCGCACACCACACACACACACACACCGCACACACACACCAGAAATCGAAAATAAAAGAAATCTTTAAGTGCCCCGCCGCAACCAGGCAAAAACTGGTGGCCAAAATCACCAATAACCCAGGCCCAGGCTCAAGCTCAGGCGCTGAGTGCCACCTACACTCGGGCTTAAAAAAAAACCCATAGCAGAAAAAAAAATAACAACAAACTAAGAAAAAAATAATCTAAAAAAAAAACTACGAAAGCTAAGCTAAAATTAAATAATAAAAAATAAATAAAGAAAAGGGAATGAGCAGAAGGAAGTGCTGTTTTATGGGCGAGCTGAAAGTTATCGCTTTTGTCGCCTCAAAATCGACACTTTGTTCCCTCGGGATGCTATTTAAAATTTAGAGGGTTAAGGGGGGTTTTTCCTAGAGAATAACCGAAAGAAAAGATTCTAGAAATATTAGAAATTTTTATTGTAATTTTAAGTTCAGAAACTAAGCTGAAAATATTTATTGAAATATATATCAAACTATATCAAACCTCTGCAATTTGCATTTGAATTAAACAAGCTTTAAGTATTCGCATTCTTTGAATCGATATTTATCGATATTTTAATATGACAATTTTTTGGACAAATTAAAAATTTTAAAAATTCATAACTAAGCCAAAACAAGGTTAATTTTCATTCGGAAAGCTGTCCGATGTTAATTTTTATTAGGTTTTTAAAACTGCATACTCCATTTAAAATTTTGAAAAAATTAAAATTTTTAAAATTTTTTACAATTTTAACGATGTAACCCCTTATAAAATTTTGAAAAAATTTCAAAAAAAATTTTTCTGCCTGAGATGGTTAGATCGATTCGGCTGTTAATGCTGATCAAGAATATATATGATTTATAGGGTCGGAAATAACTCCTTCACAAAGTTTCAAGCTTCTGAATAAAAGTATAATACCATTTTTTAGTACATTTTTCGATATTTTTATATGAGTATTTTTTTGACAAATCAAGATTTAAAAATCTCATAACTAAGCCAAAAAAGCATTAATTTCAATTCTGAAAGCTGTTCTATGCTAGTTTTAAGTAGGTTAATAAATCTGCATACTCAGTGTAAAACTTAAAAAAAATAAATTTTTTGCCAATTTTTGAAAATTTTAATGACCTTCCTTTTTTATTGAAAAAATTGAACATTTTTGAAAATTTTATTTTTTTTCCAGAGATGGCTAAATCGATTCGGCTGTTAATGCTGATCAAGAATATATATGATTTATAGGGTCGGAAATGATTCCTTCACATTGTTACAAGCTTCTAACTAAAATTATAATACCCTGTAAGGGTATAAAACAAGAGACCATAATAATGCTTGGAATATTTAGGTTTGTATATATATTAATATAGTTAACTGTTAAATATTTCATTATAATTTAAAGTCTAGAAAATAAAGGAAAATATATGTTATGTATATACATATAATTACCACTATATACAACTATTTTATATATATATATATATATATATATATATTTGTATTTATATACCACTTAAATATCTTGTAAGTTTTTATTGCTGCCTTCCAAGAACCTGTTGAGCCACAAATTAACCAAGAAAACTAGATCACTCCAACTCTTTTTCTCGCCAGCCTCGTTTTCCTATATATTTCCTATATATATATATATATACATATAGTATGTATATTTGTCTTGTGGTCATTAACGTTGACACTCCGTACAAGCCGGCATTGCAACACAGTCTTGACCTGACCCGAAGCCCAAGACCTGACCCTCCTCATTTTCAAGGGGTTTTATGGCCCCTGACTTTTGAGACCCGCTTTTTCTTCACGTTTTTCTCGGTTTGTTTGGACTGCTCACTTAGCAGGTGACCAGGTGAGGTGCCCCGCAAGGTGAGAGAAACTCCAGCCTGGAAAGGGAAATGAATATGTAACAAAAAAAAAAAAACAAAAAAATAACATAAAAAACAAGAACCACATACATAAATCTGGTCACCAAACGCCGCTGGCCGTAAATCTTTACACATGGCACCGGAGTCCATAAAAAAGTCTTAATGATCTGAAGCTGGAAGTTAAGGGAGCTGGAAATGAAGCTGGAAATGGAGTTGGAAATGAAGCTGGAAATGGAGTTGGAAATTCCAATCCCTTAGGGAGTGGGCGGACTGCTATTTGATTTTTCGTCGATATATACAAAAAAATTAAATAAAACCAATTCTGGAGCGAACGGCATTCGATTTTATGGCACTTGCCACTTAGCTTATCAATTAGCAGGAAGACTTGACTTCTACTAAGGAGAAGGCTTCTCCCTTTCTCTCTTTCTCAAGTGGAGAACTTTGATACCCTTAATTATCGAAGGGGGGGAACTGAGAGAAAAAGGGAACTATCTAACTTGAAATCAGATTCAGATTTGTAGAATTTATAACAAAATCTTATACAAAAGAAATATATATAACAAATAAATATAAATAATATATAAATGTACATAGTAATATTATAAACATGAAAACTGATATTTTTATAATTTTTTATACCCTTTCAGGGTATTTTAATGTTAAAAGATTGTGAAGGAATCATTTCCGACCCCATAAATCATATATATTCTTGATCAGCATCAACAGCCGAATCGATCTAGGCATATCAGGAAAAAATAAAAAATTTTAAGATTTTTTCGAAAAATTTATAAGGGGTAACATCATTAAAATTTTCAAAAATAGTCAAAATTTTGAATTTTTAAAATTTTTAAATTGAGTATGCAGATTTATAAACCTTACAAAAACTAACCTAGAACAGCTTTCCGAATTAAAATTAATGCTTTTTTGACTTAGTTATGAGTTTTTAAAGCTTTGGACTGCCGATAAAATTCTCTTTTGAACGTTTAGAACATTTTTTAAATAAAATTTATAACTTTTCCCTTTTTAACAGAATGAAATATACATTAAGATATTAAAATTTATTTTTATTTCACAATTTCGCCTTTAATTTTATGAAAATCGATCGACTTTATCATATATACTTTAAATAATATACAACAAAATATAAAATATAATTAGTTACTTGTAAATATTATTTATTTATTTGTTTGTTTGTTTATTTGTTTGCTTGTTTTCTTTTTTGGCGCTCTCAAAACCCGGCTTGCTCGTGTTAATTTACACTCTCCTCTCCGGATGAGAAAAGATCTCATAATTAATTGTATTTCCAAAAGATAAATAAGAGAGTTTTAGCCCCACGGGTGAGAATTCAATTATTTATTATTTTTATTTTACCCAATTGGAAACATAAGACAAAAGCTATCGACTATTTATCAAATTGGATCGTGTTATCAGTGATGCAGGTGGTCAGTCTCTTACGTCCAGCCTCTCTTGCCCAGCCTCTCTTCCGCAGCCTCTCTTGTCCAGCCTCTCTCACCCACAATTTTGCATAGTCCCAAAGCGACCTCTCCCGGTTGCCGTGCTAAATCACTCCAAAGCAACCGGGCGAAACGGACAAGAAAAAAAATTGGCGAGCACGAAAACTTTGCTGCGCAAGTTGATCGCGTTAAAACAGTGAAAAGCGGAAAATTTACGGCGGAAAAACAGTGGTAGTTGGCTTAGGTGCTAGTGGAGTATAGTGTAAAGTGTGTGTGAAGTGGGGGCACAGCCTGAAACAGCCCCAAAAAGAAAACGGGGCCGCTGCCGCGTTTTTTCGCATGCCATACATATGTATGTATGTGTGTGTGTGCAAATGTGAGCACCCAAAATGTGCGTTGCTTTGGCAAGTTAATTTTTGTTGTTTTTTTTAAGTTCAAGTGCAAGAAATGTTCAAAAATGTACATGTGTGTGCCATACCTTTAATAATTAAAGGTTTTTTGTTCTTTTTTTGCTTGTGTGAGTGTGTGTGCCTTGTGTGTTTTCAGCAATAATTCGCCGTTTTGCAGCAACAAGAAATGTGTAAGTGAGACAAAGCTATTTTCTTTGCTATTTATCCTCGCCTTGCGTTGCTTTTCGCGGGCGCAATTTTTGTTCTATCTCTTGCCCTTGTCCTTCGTTCCGTATTGGGTTCCGTTACTTGCGCTGTTTGTTCTCGCTCTGCAGAGTGCAGCCTAAGAGCGAGAGGGCCACTTAAAGAGTACGATCCTCTCTTGGGGATGTCAATTTTTGCCGCTTGAAAAGCTGCTGCCTTTGTTTACGTTTTAATGCAGGGTATTCGAATTTTAGTCAGACGCAGTGAAGGAGTCATTTCCGACCCCATAAAGTATATATATTCTTGATCAGCATCAACAGCCGATTCGATTTAGCCATGTCCGGCGGGAAGATATTTTTACTCATTTTTTTTTTAAATTTTTAAGGGGTTTGAAAACGTAATTAAAATTTTTAAAATTTTCAAAAAATTTAAAATTTTTTAAAATTTAAATTTCATATGCAGATTTGTTTATCTAATAAAAACCAACTCAGCAAAGTTTTCCGATTGATATTTAATGCATTTTTACCAGAGTTATGATCTTTTTTCACTGCAAGGGTATGTAAATTTCTGGATTCCGAAGTTAGCTTTCTTTCTTGTTTTCTAGAAAATTTATCAATTAGTGCATAAAAACAGGAAAACCAAATTTAACTCCATTTATACAAATATCTAATTTAAACCTTATTTAACTATATATTTATAGTAAGGAGAGGGTATTGAAATTAAAATTAGAATTATTTTATACGCTTTTAAAACCGATTTGTTATATTTTATAAAATTTGAGACATATTTAATTGATTTTTTAAATTACATTAAGCTTTCAAAAATCGATTTCCAATAGATTTTTACATAGAAAAATAAATAAAAAAATATAAATCTCCCTCTGAAGCACCTAACAACAACCAAAAACAGTTTCTTAAATATTTGTAACAAAATTTGAATTATTACATATATTAAAAAATAAATTTTAATATAAGATTTAACCATTTTTTTAAACTACAATACCCAACATTAAATGGTTAAGAAAATTTCATAATTTCTGCCAATTTAAACTGCTTTCTCTCAGTGCACTCAAACTGCTCCAATTAAAATCCGATGACGCCGAACTTCTTAGTAGAAAAAAAGAATCAAGAATTAGGAATGGGTTGATGGGGGGGACGAGGCGGTGGAGCAATGCACTGGCGACGATGGCTTAGAATGCGTTTAATTAAATTTGAACATTAATTGCCGCTTTAAGGCGTCGCGCGTGTCGCCTCAATTGCTTGGAAAAAAAAGAGGAAAAGGAACCCTTTCAAGTGGCCTCATCCCCTCTTTCCATTTCACCCCCCTCAATAGCCAAACCCCTTCCCCTTTGGATATCCCACAGTGCATTCCAAGCACCCGCAGCCTGAAGAGGCTCTTGTGAGAATTTGATTGTTTGATTGCCGAATGGAAGAGGCGGGGGATTCCCCAAACCCCTTAGGAGAAATAATTAATTTATGTACAAGGAAGGGGGGGAAAAAACACTTAAGATATAGTAAGGATTTAACTAATGTTTGATTTCTGAATTATTTAAAACATTTAAGTACATTCAGTTAAGCCAAATTAAGGAGTTAAAATAATTTAAAATAGTAATCAAGGAATATAATTTAATATTTCTATTAAAGTTGAATAAATAATTTTATTTATATTATTAACTTCAAATACAATCGATTTTACATCTTTAATTTTCTGGCTTCTACATTTATTTTTTAAATGAAAATCCTTCTTATTAAAATTGGTAATTTAATTTTTTCTGTCATATTTGCACCAATAAAAATATGTTCAATACAACTTCAGACTTCAAGCAGCCCCTTTTTATATGTATTTTATTATTTTTATAAAGGTTTAGTTTCTATTTTCTTTTTCAAATTGAATTTCAGCTTAAGTAAATCATTATATATATTTTATAAATATCAAGTAAAATATAATTAATATCTTTAAATTAATGAAATATATTTTAAAGCTTCTACATTTATTTTTAACCGACTAAAAGACGTTCTTATGATAATTTTATACTGCCATATTTCCCCCTAACAAAAGTATATATTTTCAGACGAATTTCCACTTGCTCGTTCCTCTATTTTTTTATTTCGATTGCCATCTAAATGGGTTTAACTTGAGAGCTATTTTTGTAACCCCCCAAATTGCATTATTGTCTGGTCTTGTGGTCCCATTCCCCCCGTGCCGGCCAGCTGTGTTTGTCTTCGGATATTCGTTCTTATATTGGGTGCCCTGTTTGTGTATCTTATTAGTCATGATTATCACAAGTGTTTCCAAGTGTTTCACCCCCTTTGATACCAGTTCGAATCCCCCCCAAAAAAAAAGATGCTTAAGTGGTGCAGCATCATCGGAACACTCCCAAGCTCCACCACCTCCTTCTCTGCATATTTATTTATTATCGTTTGTCTGCCACAAGAAATTTCAATTCATTTTCGTGACCCCCGTGAACCCTGTAAATATTTATGGATCTCGTGGAGACATAGCGGAGACCCCAGATGGGGATGCGGAGCGTTCCGGTTTCCGGTGGGGAAATGCCGTGCCTATTTTGCATTCGCACTTGCCGCACTTTTAGCTGGAAAAATCATCTAATGAGGCAAAAAAGTGAGATAAGATTCCCATCTAATGACGCATTTCCCTATGGCCATATTCATATTTTTATGTTATTTAAGCAAAACTGAATCATATGATAAACTTTTGGGATATTACTCAGGTTGTTTTTCAACTTGAAGTACTAAAATGCATCACTTCTCTCATTCACCATTCGTTAGAATTTATACTATATTTTTTTAGAAAACTTCTACTTCAAAGCGTTCGATTTTCTCCTTAATTTACGAATTTTTTGAAAACGAATTCGATTTTAAATCGATATTATCTGTTATTGATTCATCTCGCTTAGTGTGCTTGATATTTGCAGTTGTATTATATCTATAATTCATAAATCAACTTTTATTTTCTCATTAATCTTATAAAAACAACTTTAAACTTAAAAACAATAGTGAAAAGTCTTCGATATCATATCGATATTATCGATAATATGCATAATTTCAGAGTTTTCAGTTTTTTTTTAACTAAAATTACTAAATAAATAATTTTGTTTAGAGTAATTTTAGTATTTGAACTCTGAACTTAAATAGAAACAATAAAAACCCTTCGATATCCCTCTAAAATTTCGCTCAGTGACCTCATTGTTATCACAGAATCTGATATTTGCAAAGCGATTGAGATATTATTTGCCCAGCGGCAGGGCTCTGATTGTGCTGATTGTGCCAAAAGGTGTTGTGTTGTCGCCATGCCGGCCAGGTGATGTATCTAGAGTCTAATTATATGCCCGAGGTTAGGCACGTATTTCTGGTGCTTGAAGAGAGCGAGAGCGAGCGGGATACTTTTGTATTCGCAGGATACTTCCTGCTGCGTGAGACAGGATAAAGGTATCGCAGGATAGAGTGGTTGGGGAGGATGCAGGATGCTTGTGGCTGTGTGTTTTCCTACCTGCCAGAGTCTTGTTACCTGTCCGATCGGCATCGACGATAGAGGCGACATGCGGTGTCGTTTACCTGCAGCTGCCGCTGTCTCTTAGAGGAGGCTGTTGCCTCAAATTGGAATGCGATTGGCGATTGTTTATTGTTTATATATATGTATGTAGGTATGCATTATTGTCCTACGTGTAAGCTGGCAGGCGAAGCCGAAATCAAGTTACGAATAGATCGGAAAGCCACAGAAGCAATGGCATTTACCATTGCCTAATTCAATTTGCGCATTAAGACGACAACGCGGTGACGATTTGACACTCGCACCCATGGACTTTCTGGCTCAATGTCAAAGTCATCCATCAAATAGTGGAGCGGAATGAGTGGGGGAATTGAAACTTTAATGGAATTATAGAAATTATATAGAAATCGGGGAAGAAATTGTGTTAAAGCTAATGCTAGCTTTCGACAAATAATTAAATATCAAAAGAGGAGATGAAAGGACTTTCGGAAATCAGACTTGGGAATTATAAGAGGAAAAATCTGTTATAAATATGGAGAGGAAAAGCAGGAAAAAATCATAAATTAATGAATGAAATTTGAAGTTTTATAGAACTATTAAAAACTATTTAAAAATGTATAACAACATGGAAAATAATATCACAGAAAAATCACAAGTAAATTAATGAAATTATAACTCTATTAGAATTATAAAAAGTTCCCTAGAAATAAGAAACAATTTGAGAATGCGAATCAATTAAGTTTACAGAATATTGACTTGGGAATTATAAAAGCTATATGAATTTCTTTGCAATTTCAACTAAACGCAATGAGTTGTAATGACGCAATAAAAGCAAGGTACAAATATTAAGAAAATTAGATTAAGTAGCATAACTTAAGGAAAATTTTTCCACAAAGTATCTGATATTACCTATATATATTTTTATATATTATATATTTATATATTTTTTCTGCTTAATAAATTCCCCATTGAACATATTTTCTATGAAAATGATATAAAATTAATTCCCAGAAATAATATTATACCATCAATTTAGCATTTATGTTTGCCTTTGCAATTTGCATTCTTTATTCTGTAACATTTGGCATTCGATTTCATAATCCCATAAATAATTCCCTCCCCCAAGACACTCCCTTTCAACGCTCCCACTCAGCTCTGTTGGATATTATTTATACGATATATGTTATATTCGTAACGTAACCCAAGCCCAATACTATAATAACCCAAGAGATTTGTCACTTCAGAAACTACAACAAAGAAGTATATACATCCAAAACCAGAGACATACTTCAATAAATTTGTCGGTTTTCGGGTTTTCTTTCATTTCTGGCTTAAAATTCAAGACGGGCAGTCACCGAAGGCGCATAATTTGATGGGATTTGGTTAAGTCATCCATTGTCAGGGGAGTTTTTTTGGTAGGCGTGGCATGTCAAGGTGTCGCGGTGACGCGCGTTAGTAGTAAATATGAAAAAGCCGCGAGATCTGCTGTTGTCCGAATATGAAGTCATGCCCACAAATGGTAGGGCTTCTCGCTGGGCTCCCCTAGGGCTGTTAATCATAATTTTCCAATAATTTTCTATAAGGTATTGGCTGCCATTAGGCCGACATCTGCGGATGTTTCAATTTGCAAAGAAGCCAAAAACCGAAAGCCAAATCTAAAAAACTAAAACCATAATGGGAGGCAGGCACGCGCTTCCGTCGCGGGTCAAGCACATAATGTGTCCATTAACAAGACGCCAGAATAGAATTAAATTATATATATATATATCTATATATAAAACCATATATATTAAAAGATAGAAGGGTCTTGGCGCGGAAAAATAGCGCCAAAATTTGGAATACCCTGATAGCGACCTGTAAAAACTAACAGATAAGATAGTCTAATGGTCTGAAATTTGATATAACTATGTATTAAGACCTTATAAGCTATCATAAAAAGTTTTTTGCCCAGCATGAGCTTATTTTTAGAGGTTTAGCAGCAACAAAAATATGAGATCATACAAAATAATAGAACAATGCCTACTAATTAAATGCTAATTACAACTACTTCACTTGAGCCATATTATTTAACTAAATAAATTCACATTTTTAATGGCAAAAAGATTAATTGGTTGCCTAAAAAAGAATGAACTCTGGGAAAATTAAGCAAACTACGCATTTTTGGGAGGCCCAACCTCGCTCCACATTCGATTGGGTCATCGCTCACGGCTCGTTAATTTGGCCAAAAGCTACAAAAAAAAAAAAAAAAACGAGAAAAAAAATGGGAAATTGATACAGGAAATGCAACCGAATAACCCCGATCCGATATCTGGGGCTTGTGTTAACTGATAACTCTGCCTAAAAACGAATACAACAAACATATTCGTGCGCAGCTGTGGCCGAGCTCTCCCTCTGATTAATTGTGGGTCAAACACAGATGCATATATATATATACATTATATTATATATGTAGATATCTCCGCCGATCTACATGCATGTGGTATGCGTCCGCTGGAGCGTTAAATTGCCACGGTAGCCCGCTCGACCGCCTACCCATCACAGCCGCGGAACTAAGCCACTAAACCACCAAAAAAAAAAACTGAAAAACCAAACATCCAAAAAGTACCAAACCCGCCAACCATCGATCTATACAGCTTTGGACACTGGAAAAAAATGTGTGTAGAATTTACACATTTTTTTAAACTACATATTACATTTATAAATTTTAAAGGAGTTTTATGATATTACATGGAGTTTTCTAAACTAATACCTATGTCTGATTCTCTGGCAAAAATGTAGATTTAACTTAAGTATCGAAATTGTTATCGATATAATAGGAATAACATAGATATAATAATGAATAACTTCTCTGATTTTGTATACCTTTGTAGGGTATTATAATTTTAGTCAGTGAAGGAGTCATTTCCGACCCTATAAAGCATATATATTCTTGATCAGCATCAACAGCCGAGTCGATCTAGCTATCTCAGGCAAAAAAAAATAAAAAATAATTTTTTTCAAAATTTTATAAGGGGTTAAAATTGTCAAAAATTCATAAAAAAATTTTAATTTTAAAAATTTTAAATTGAGTATGCAGATTGTTTAACCTTATAAAAACTAACATGGGAACGCTTTCCGAACTAAAATTATTGCTTTTTTGGCTGAGTTATGAGATTTTAAAATATTAATTTATGGAAAAATAGTCATATACAAATCTATAATTATCGATTTAAATAATGCGATTATTTTAAGCTTAGTTATGATTGATTTCCGATATGATTCTATAATTCAATTGCACACTGCAAGCTACACAAAATTCGGCTTGACGAAGTTAGATTCGGTTATTGTAATAATTAAATTCAACTTTTTTAAAACCTTAGCTTATTTCTAAAAAAAATATTTAAATAATATTATAATCTCTGAAATTGTATTTAGTTTTTAAAGCTTTTATTTTTGGTGCATCCCTCTCCACATTTTCTTTTTTTTTTTTGGTGGACGTAACCCAAGTAGCACAAATTGGCCCGCGGCTTTGCAGCTTATCGCGTTTTGTATGAGTATTTTGTTTTTTGTTGTTGTTGTTGTTGTTGTTGTTGTTGTTGTTGTTGGGAAAAGCAGCCCAGCAGCGGTTTCATTTCCATTTTTCCCCCCGCCTCGCAACTCTCTCAACAGAGCACATTTCCCAAACCATTTCCATTATGAGAATTGATGGCAAGGTCAAGCGGTTGGATCAGCATTCGGAAATTTGTCTCTGGCAAAAGGCGCGCATGCGCAGCTTCGGGCTTAACTTTAATCTCTACAGTCATAACATCCTAAATTGAACAAATTTTCTTATTTGCATTTAAAATAATTAAGGCACGTTAAAAATATATAGAAGTAAATATATATATGTTTATATACATATATAAAATATTACATATTTAAATGAATATATTCGAAATGAATCTTAGTGAGGTTTGACTGTTTACCCCCTTTTGACTTTTGGCTGCTCCGCTCATAAATTGTTCGTAAACAAATTGTAGTTGCGTCGGACTGGAAAAGGGGGGGAAATTGGAAATGGGAAAAGGGAAGGAGAAAAGGAGGCAGGAGGATGCTTGATTAATTCGATAAACTGAACGATAAATATCAGTTGCCCCTTAATGGAAGCAATCCAATTAATTTTTAGCTTCTTTAAGATATAGTGAAGAGATTAAGGAGTGTGATTCTGGCTATCGATTATTATCTGCCCGATTTTAATTATCATATTTGGAATCCATTCAATATTGATAAAAGTAAATTAAAAATTATGACATTTTGTTATTTGTTAGAGTCTTGGAAAGTGAACTCAAAAGTGAATACTTAAAAGTGAACACTTCCAAAGTAAATACTTTGCAAAGGAACACTTCCTCAAGGAACACTTCCTCAAGGAACACTTTCCCAAGAAACACTTCCAAAGGGAACACTTCCCAAAGAAACACTTCCAAAGTGAACACTTCCTCAAGGAACACTTCCAAAATGAACACTCCCAAAGTGAACACTTTAAATGGAAGTCTCCTAATGGAACTCTCCAAAACATGCATAGTTCCAAATAAGGATGGCAATGGAGAGACCGATAAGGCTTGTATATATGTATTTACATTGAGATATATGCCTGTACAATGTCCCTATATCTCCTTCTTTATACGGGCGTTGGTCCGTGGTACATTTATGGCACATTTATGGCAATGACATGGCGACAATAAAAGCGTTAACACGCCTATGCTCCAAGAGAGCGGGATAGATGTAGGGAGATGGAGATAGAGATATATGTATGTATATGAAGGTAGATGGGAATGGAGGTCGCGAGATATGGGGGGGACATTGGCATATTTAAACATAATTTCGTTTTTTATTATCCTTTCATGACAAAGAAGAAGCCGCACCGTAAACAAATACACGCACGAGGAGAAGCTGATGATGAAGCAGGGAAGGGATAATAGCGGTCGCTAAGTTGAAGGCAACTGAAGAGGAATCAACAAGGAGAAGCAGGAGGAGAATCTAGAATCAAGGTGTATAAGGGGGATAAGGGAGGAAAAGCCGGCAAAGGTAAACAAAACAGATCGGCTGGCAGGTAAATTACAAACAGCAACAGATGAAGAGGAAGACAAAAAGACCTAGAACAGTGAGAAAAATAAGGGGTCCTGTATAATTAATTATTATTTATAAATATAATTTTAAATTCTTTTAAATTTAATAGAGGAAATTTGAAAGTACTTTTATAAATTTATTTATGTATTTAAAACTATAACTCCAAATCGATTTCTCTCAGTGCAACTAAAAGAGTGGAGCAAAGGATCAAGAGAAATGCAGGCTGAGGTGGGGGAGTGGGAGAGAGAGAGGATCAAGAAGAGCGCAACAGAAACGTGCGCATAAATAAACAGACTCCGCTTTCTGGCGGTGCAAGCGGGATGGCAGGATTGGGGTCTATTCTCTTTCCCCCTCTTCTTATTCTGTTTCCTCTTCTTCTTCATAATTTAGTGTTGTTTTTGTCTGGTTTTGAATTTGAATTTGAAATAAATTGTGCAATGGAGAGGCCACACACGACGTTTAGTTCCTTCAAAAGAGAGAGAAGGGACACGGGAGTGTGAGGGCGACAGAGATGGAGAGAGGGAAAGAGAAAGAGATATATATAGAGAGAGAGAAAGGGGAGCTGACTGACTGACCAACTGAGTCACATTTTGACATAATTTCTTTTGGTTACAGTGGGCACTAGTACAGTGGAAAATAACTTCTGAATTGAGCTTATTTTCACCCACGGTCTAAACAATATTAAAAACTTTGTATTAAATATTATATAAAAATACAATAATAAAAAAGTTAATTAAATAAATTTGTTTATCGATTGTAACTAAGCCAAAAATGCATCGATTTCCATTTGGAAACCTTTTCTATGCTGGTTTTTATTGGCTTTACAAATCTACATATTGACTTTAAATATTTAGAAAATTGCAACTTTTGCAAATTTTTTTAAATTTTAACAATGTAACCCCTTAAAAAATGTTGGAAAAATTTTGAAAATTTTTTTTTGTCTGAGTTGGCTAGGTCGACTTGGCTGTTGATGCTGATCAAGAATATATATGATTTATAGGGTCGGAAATGACTCCTTCACAAATTTTGAAGCTTCTGAATAAAAGTAAAATACCATTTTTTAGTACATTTTTCGATATTTTTATATGAGTATTTTTTCGACAAATCAAGATTTAAAAATCTCATAACTTAGCCAAAACAGCATTAATTTTAATTCGGAAAGCTGTTCTATGCTAGTTTTTAGTACGTTAATAAATCTGCATACTCAGTTTAAAACGTAAAAAAAAATACATTTTTGGCCATTTTTGAAAATTTTAATTTTTTTTCAAAAAATTGAAAATTTGTGAAAATTTTATATTTTGGCCGGAGGTGCCTAGATCGATTCTCCTGTTGACGCTGATCAAGAATATATATGATTTATAGGGTCGGAAATGACTCCTTCACAAATTTTGAAGCTTCTGAATAAAAGTAAAATACCATTTTTTAGTACATTTTTCGATATTTTTAAATGAGTATTTTTTCGACAAATCAGGATTTAAAAATCTCATAACTTAGCCAAAACAGCATTAATTTTAATTCGGAAAGCTGTTCTATGCTAGTTTTTAGTAGGTTAATAAATCTGCATACTCAGTTGAAAACCTAAAAAAAATTAAATTTTTGGTCATTTAAAAAAATTTTTTTTTTTGAAAAAAAATGACAAATTTTTGAAAATTTTTTTTTGTTGCCGGAGGTCGTTAGATCGACTCGGCTGTTGATTCTGATCACGAATATATATGATTTATGGGGTCGAAAATGAATCCTTCACTCAGTTTCAAGCTTCTGAATAACATTTTAATACCCTACAATGTTCTTTAAAAATGAGTATAGTCAATAGTAAAAAGGTTATTACCTTAAGTCAGAAAGTCTGTTGTAGTATAGTATAGTATAGTATAGTATAGTTGTAGTTTTATTATTGAGCTTAATAATTAACTTGTTACTACATAATAATTACCTAAAGATTACCTTATAAGCAAGGCCACTTAGCCATTGGCTACTTGAAACCTTGCGTAATACAAAATACTCTATCAAAGAGAGACTCTATCGTATAGAAAAGAGTACGGCGGAGATAGAGTAAAAGAGACGACACCCTTCCACTGAAAAAATGCGGGCTGTAAAGTCGTATAAATTTTAATTATGTCACCATAAACAAAAATGAAAACGACACACAACCCCCATTCCACCCCGAAATATAAACAACAATAAAAACTAAGAGAAACAACCAACAAATTCTGCGTGCGTTGCGTTTAATGTTTTTCTTGTTTTTATTTTTGCGCTGGCTTTAGTACATTTTATTTTATTATTATTCTTTTTTTTGTTGAGCTTGCTTTGCTTTTCGGTGGTGTGCGCATAAAATTTGCATAAATTACATGCGACGACACTGACAAGTAAATTCACTTTGAAGCCGGGCCACGCCACGGTCCCCTCCCCGGTTATTGCTTTATTTTTGTCACATTTGGCGGCTGTTAGTGCGAGTGCGGTTTTAGGCCATTATGTTAATGAGTTTTAATTGAAGACTCTGGCAATATGAGCATTTTATTTACAGCCTAATGTTTTTGGAAAATTTTCAGTTGAATTTTTGGCGGCCTTTCAGCACATTTTTGGTGGAGGGGCTTGGTAAATTATACATTTAATGCGATTGATGATCAGCAACATGTTGTTGCGGGTCTTAAATTTCCATATTGAGTGGCCGTCACATATATATTCGCTGATTTTTCCATATTGTATGAGAAACTCGAAGTCTCTGAATGGAAATTGTGGAATGGGACTTCCATTTTATGCCACCAAAGGGACCACTTAGACCCAAGGGAAACTGACCTTTTTGAATGGAATGAAAATCCCTATTTTATTGTTGGTATTATAAAGGTTTACTAACACTCAATTTTGAGACTTTGTTCTTGATTTTGTGTGGGGAATAAACTAACTAATAAGATTTGGGAGCAGTATTTTAGAACCCATGAGGAAAGTATGAATAGTATTGTTGAAATGATATACACAAATGAAAAATGTAATTGTGGAGTTTACAACAACATTTTTCAACCACACTTAAGCAGGTTCAACAACAGTTGGAAAAATAGTTAAAGGAATGAACTGAAACTCTCAACAACAATAGGCAAATAAGTATTGGGAGCTGCAATTTGAATGCCCCATTAAGTAATTAATATTTCTTGAATTTGCAGTTCACTTGAATCGAAATGTTTATTACAATG
Organism: Drosophila bunnanda; assembly: GCA_035046265.1. Taxonomy (NCBI): domain Eukaryota; kingdom Metazoa; phylum Arthropoda; class Insecta; order Diptera; family Drosophilidae; genus Drosophila; species Drosophila bunnanda. The sequence goes on from JAWNOB010000017.1 coordinate 2,823,662, forward strand.
AATATCAAATTTGTAAAACAATTACTACAGAAAGTAGTTGGCGAAGGCCCTTCGCAATTTGCGAAAGAAACTCATCTTGCCGCGAAGACTCCCAACAATGGCATTGGCCGAGCTTACCTCAAGCCGGCCCAGATGCCAGTGGAGCGGCATTTTGTTGGCCACGAATCGCTTGGCCAACAGGCAGCCCCGTTCCAGGTGCTCAGCCGTGGGAAAGCGGAGTTCCAGGCCGCCAGGTAGCTGCCGGAACTCGGAGAGCGAACAGTAAAACGAGAAGATGACCAACAGGTGGTCATCCTCGCCGTCCTGGAAGCCGTGCAGGCTCATCCACACTTCCTCCTCCAACGGCTCCGTCATCTGGGCCTGTTCCACATCCATATCCGCCTCGGGAACCCCGGCATCTTCCGGTTCATCGGTGCTGCTTTCGTCACGAAAGGTTCCTTCCAATGTGACCGACATTGTATGGGTTTTAACTTGTGGTTTTTGATTCAAAAGATATTATTGGAGTTGTAGTTTCTACTGGGTTTCAGGACAGATTTTTCTGTGAAATCTAGATTGAATTTTTCATAACAATTTCAGCCTACTAAGTATTTCAAATATTAAATAACTTTAGAGAGTCATAATGCTTTAGTTGAGCATTTATGATTCCATGGAAACTTTTGTGTTAAATTCTATATAATTACATCATACCTTGCAAAGGCATAAACCCGGCATTATCGTGGCAAATATCATTGACATTTCACACGTTTCAAATTCTCTTATCGGAAATGCCAAAAAATAGAGGAAAAAACCTACAGGGAGAGGCAAACGAATAAACAAAAAGAACTCAGAGAGTGTTTGGCAGCTGTTCAAACAAAAATGAGAACCACCCAAAACACTCAAATACTCGTTTACTCGGTTATATGTTTTTCTTAATAATCTGCGGCTTAATTTGCAACTCTGTCATTATGCAGTTTTTCTATAAATATTTATAAATATAATCTCTAGCTTAATTTGTATTTCTTCCAACTATTATGCAGTTATGACACTAGGATATGATAATTATCCATATTTGTATGATAAAATATATAGCAAAATGCCATCGCTAGGATTAAAAGCAACATATGTTCATTAGATAATATCTGCTATCTGATAGATATAGTTTCCTGCTTTTATATGATGATTCCCTTTGGCCCCTTCCACTTTGCTTGCCCCAACTCCTGACTTTGGAAGTGGGTCATGCCTTTTGGGGGCCATGCGGCATAGCTTCTTTCCGATAGCCGCTATCAGCTATTAGGGCGGATTTTTGGTAGCATGTCGATCGAAAATCGAAATTGTAAGTGGGCCGATGGGAATACAGACCTATATACTTGTTCATATATAAATATATATGTGTAGATGCATATTCCCAGAGCGGACGCTTGGCAATCATAATTGTTATGTTCGCATCGCTATTGAACTCTAATCCGTATCGCCTCATTTTATGGTTGGACTGGTCGAGAGCTAACTTATTACTATACACGATCGCCGATGTTTATTATTTCGTGGACTCGCCGTTTGTTTGTTGGAAATTCATTGCATCCGGAGGAGGCAATCAATTTGGTATTCGTTTTCGATTCGATTTTGATTCGATTCGATTTGGTTTGCAGAATAACCATCCGGGGAAACACTAATGAACAAGTTATGGGTTTTTTTCGGAAATCTGTTCTAACAGATTTAATTGTATAAAGTACCAGGAAATCTTAGACAATGCATTTCATTCACAAGTTCATTTTAATAGAAGTTCGTTTTAGTAGAACTTGTTACATTTTCTATATATATTTTCTTTATAGAGCACTGAAGATGTATAGCTTAACCTCTGTGGCCAGAACTTTGGCTATAAAAACTTGTAGTGCGGCGGCTTTAGCGATAAGCTGGCAGAAACTTGGTTGTAGAATCAAAGCAAATTCTTGCGGCTTGGAAAAATCAATGGAAATTCCAGCAAACACAGTCGTAAACATTTGCAAGTTCATTAGGATCGCTGACTTTTATGGGTCGCATTGCATTTGCTTATCTGCGACGCCCACAGTCGGTTACTCGGATTATCAGATCCTTAGATACATAGATTGTCGGATACTCTGGCCTCAGATACTTCGATTATTAGATACTCGGAGATTTAGAAGATATTTGGATCCTTGGATACTTGTATACTTGAATACTTAGATAGTCGGGTGCTTAAATGCTTAGATAGTTGGATACTTAGATTTCTTGATACTCAGTTACTCAGATACTCGAAGACTCGGATACTCTGATACTCTGGAGATCAAATACTCGGATACTCGGGTACTCAGTTACACTGATACTCGGGTATTCGGGTGATCAAATTCTAAGTTACTCGGATACTGAGATTAAAAGATACTAAGATACTTGGATATTGGCAAATTCTTATTTGGATACTTAGATAGGCGGCTATTCCGATACTTAGCTACACAGATACTTCGATATTCGGGTATTCCAATACTCCAATACTCCAATGCTTCAACACCCCAACACTCCAATAGTCATATTCTTAGAAGTGTGACGTGTACATTCTAAATTCTGTTAGTTTTGCATGCCGTTTTCTCTACTCTTTTTTTTGACCTGGCACGTCTCTGTGCATTTTTCTGTTGACTCTGCAAATTGGGGGCGAACCTCCAGAACCCACAACGTGCACTGTCAGAAAAAATGGGTACTTCAATATGCGCTTCAAAGCATTAGTTTAATATTTACAGCTTCTAACTGTTCATAAAACAAGATTATTTATTTGTTCAAAATCATTTACAATTTGTAATTTTTTTCTATGGGTGAGAAAAAGCTTTAAAGCAGTTACTTCTCCCATTTAATTTAATTATTTTTCCGCTGAGTGTCATTTTTTTTGGTTTGCTTGTAAAGGGCGCGCAGGCGTGGTGGAATCTGATCTCTTTGCATGCTCAATTAACTTTGTGAATTCTTACAGCGAATTTGAGTGGCTTTGGCTCTTTCTGTGGTGCCTTTGCCAGAATTTATCGCTCTGCCAGAGCTGTCAGCCTGATGAGCGTCGACATGGCAGGCCGCCAACAGCAACAACCACTACTGGGGAGCCACTGCACCACTGAACCACAGCCACCGCAGCCACTGCCACCACCTCATCCTGCTTCCAAAAAAAAAAAACTTTAACAACTTAAATGCAACTACAACTGCTGTTCTGTCCAGGCGAATGCTCGTTAAATGTGCTCAAATTTGAAATTCAAATGCGTTTGTCTGTTGCTGCTGTTGTTAACATTTTCCACAAGTTAAATACACTCAGCAAAATTATTTAAAAAATATTAAAGAGAAAGAAAAATTAAATTTAAAATCAATCATATATGTGGAAGTCTTCTTTAAATATTAGAAAAGGTTCAGACTATTTAGAGCATTTTAAAAATATATTTCTAGTTTGAAAAATATATAAAAATATCCAAATATATAAAAAGGTTTCCTAATAAACTATAAATTTGTTAAAATACAAGCCCAAGGCTATTAAAACTATTTATTATGATAAGAAACTCACTATAAACTCTTCAGAAATAAATAAGAAAAGTAAATGTAACTCTTTAAGTATTTTTCGCGACTTTTTAGAGCCTTAAAAAATATTTCCTTTTTACAAAAAATATTATAAATTCTTTATAGATTTATTAGTTGAAGTATTTATAATTTTTCTCAGTGCCTTGGCTGCCTGCTCTTGCAATTGGAGTTGCAGTTGCAGTTGCAGTTTTGCAGTTGTTGGCGTTGTGCGGCTGCCTGCCTCATCTGCCAGTTGTCAGCGGAAGTGTTGATGAATTTATTTGTCAAAATCGCATTAGGCGGCCTCAGGTACAAATATATATATATATAAATGAATGTATGTATAAATGGAGCTATAGTAATGAAACCACCACCATTAACCGAGACATTAACATCAAAAGCAGCACCACCATTGCCACCCGCACGCACGCAGTTGCAGTCGCTGTCCTGTCACTTTTCTCTTTCTGTGGCGCTGATTGACATTTAAATGCAAACTGTCAGTGGGGTCCATTTGTTTGCTTGTTTTTTTTATTTGTTTACTTATATTGCATTGTTATCGAGAGACCACAATGCCCCTTAATTAATCACAGCTGCAGGCAGCAATGGGTTAAAGTTTGTCCAGAGTACATACCTGCAACGAGTCGAAGTGGGGGAAAAACAATTCATTAATAAATCGATAAGTGGTTTTAAAAAATTATAAATAGCATATGAAAATATGTTTAATTATTTTTATATATTTCGCTATATATTCCTGACCTAAATTATAATATTTTCTTTGGGAAAGAAACAAAGGAAGCAAGCCTCTCGTGATCAGACTCGGGGATATGTATCTCAGGGATGCAGCCCCACTTTATGGGTATCTTTCTTTTGTGGTGTTGCTGGCCAGCAGCTAATTTAAATTCAAATTTAAATTGTTTGCTGTCGTTTTTTTTATTGGCAACAACAACAAGGAGAAGGAGCCACAGCAGCCACAGAAGAAAGAAAGCCAAAGACAGGCTTACGAAGCTCCCAGAAAAAGTGCTGAAGAATTGGCTGAAAAAAAGTCATGCCTTTTTTAGAGACTAAATAAAAGAATTCTTAAGGCATTAAGTTTTTAAAAATTAAATGCTTTAATGTATTAAAAATGTAAATAATAACTTGAAGTATTGGAGATATTTTTAAAATATTTTTTCCTATCTCTTAATTTTTGAAAAAATACCAGAAATTATTTATAGGAGCTACTAAAAACCTCAAACACTTTATATTACCAAATAAAGCTGACTAACCGCTTGGAATGTGACTATATCTATAGATAATACAGGTTGAAGGGCAACCAAGGCCTGACGATATCAAAGTCATAGCCATATATAAGATAACAAAAAACAAACCGAAATTTTTGATAGGAAAACGTTTAGAATTCGCTTTAAAGAAAAACTAAAATATATATATATATATATATATTTTATAATATATATATATTTATATATTTTTATTTTTATATATATATTTAGTTTTATATATTGTATATCTTTTTTTTTTGGTGGCATCACTGACCGACGATCGTTGCGACGATCGAAGTTGCATGTTGCAGATGCACGCCCCGCGATTTGCCAGTTTGGAGTTTACCCTTTCCCCCTTTATTTATTTTTTTGGTTTTTTTGGGAAAAAGCCTTAGAGCCTGGCGGCACCCACGCAGCAGCTGCTGCTGCTGATGCTGATGCGGCCCACGCAATCGATGGCAGCACAAATAAATATTATTTATTTATAATATTGCATTGTTTTTCCGCCCACTGAAAATGGGAAATGGCAGCCCAGAAGGGAACCGACAATTAAGAGCGAATAATAAAAAGAAAGCGCCTGCGGGGGGTTGCTGTTCATTAAGGAGCTCTGCTGCAGGATATATATTCTTGCAAGAGTATTATAATTTTAGTTAAAAGCTTGTAACGTGAAGGAGTCATTTCCGACCCTATAAATCATATATATTCTTGATCAGCATCAATAGGAGAATCTATCTGGGCACCTCCGCACAAAAAATAAAATTTTCACAAATTTTCAATTTTTTCAGAAAGAAAACAAAGTTTTTAAAAATTGACCAAAAATAAAATTTTTTTAAGTTTTAAACTGAGTGTGCAGATTTATTAACCTACTAAAAACTAGCATAGAACAGCTTTCCGAATTGAAATTAATGCTTTTTTGACTTAGTCATTTAAAAATATCGAAAAATGTACTAAAAAATGGTATTATACTTTTATTCAGAAGCTTCAAACTTTGTGAAGGAGTCATTTCAGACCCTATAAATCATATATATTCTTGATCAGCATCAAAAGGCTAGTCGATCTAGCCGTCTCCGGACAAAAACTAAATTTTTGAAAAATTTTCAATTTTTTCAAAAAAAGGAAAGGGGTTACATCGTTAAAATTTTCAAAAATTGGCAGATTTTAAAAATTTTTAATTGAGTATGCAGATTTGTTAAACTAATAAAAACTAACATAGAAAAGCTTTCCGATTTAAAATTGACGATTTTTTGGCTTAGTTATGAGTTTTTAAAGTTTTGACTTGTTGAAAAAATTGTCATATAAAATCTAAGAAAAATAAATTAATATTAATTCAAAAGAATGAAATTAATATGAGCTTGAGTATTTTAAATGAATATAAATATTCAGCATGGACTTATTAATTTCATGATAGTAAATGTAATTCAATTCTTTAAACCCATACAATATAATGTAAGCAACAAAGTTTAATTTAATTTTGAATTTCTTTGAAATAAAACCATATTTTATGAAGATTATTAACATAACTAACCTAAGGTTAAGTATTCGATTCGCCCTTTTAGTTGACTTCACAAATATTAATCTAATTTATAAGTATCTTAAAATATTTTAACATTTTCGGGAGAATATCAACGGCAACCTACGGCGACAGGCCTTAGCCAGTGGTTTCCTATATAAACCCGGCGTGGACATAACTTTACCTCCAACCTAACATGTACCCCCTTTGGCTGGGCTTTTGCTCCTTTTGCCAGCAGGCGGGCAGGAGTCGTCGTCATGCATTGCCATTTTTGGTATTTTCAGCCAATTAGCGGCGCAAAGGCTTCAAATGTTAAGTAAAAGCGAAACGAGCTCCTTAGCCTCGCCGCAGACCGACTGCCAACTGGCCGGGCAACTTGCATTTTTAATGGTGCCTGCCACCAGGAGTCAGCCAACACAGAAGATGCTTAGCTGAATTCACTTCTGTTGTTTTTATTTTTATTTGTGCTTTTTTAAGAGATGACAGAACACGCAACGTGACACGGGGATTTTATAACTAGAAAAGAGGATATTTTTTGGTGGAATTCTGACACTTTGGTGCAATTTTAATTGATTTTACCAGTTGAAGATGCTTGGGAGAGAGATAATACATTGGAAAAATATTAATACTAAGCTAGAAATATGGAATTTATTCTGAAGAAGAGCATATATTTGTTTTATGGAGTTACGACACTGTAGTGCATATGATTATAATACTAGACTAGCAAGAAAACGTTAATAATTTAAAAGATTATTTATTAAAACTAGAAACAGCAATAATATATATATTATTTCTTGGGTATTTTATCAACAGAAGAGCGTGTAATTCTTTAATGAAGTTATGACACTAGAGCAAGTATTATTTGAATTGTGATAACTTCAAAAATAAATATATTCTTTAAAAATATAATCAAAATTAGGAATGATTTTTTGGAAAGTTTTCTATGCTGATTTTAATAAATATATAATGATATAAAATAAAATAAACTAAAGAGAGACAGGAAAAAAAATATATTTGTATCTTCAAGGTAAAAATGTATATATGATAACATAAATAAATAACATAATAAATGGGTAGATATGTCACAGATAACCAGAGCCCTTTGATACGATAAAAATAATAAGAGACAATGAAGGTTATTTATTATTGTAAACATTTAACATTCTTGTTGGGGAATTGTCTATTTTTGTCCGATGAAATATCAGAGTTATGAGATATGCAGAATATTACTCATTTACTGATGATTCACTTTTTGTCCTGAAAACCAGTCGTAATCAAAGTAATCTCATGTTTATGCCGCACCAACGATAAGATAAGTCAAACTGGAGCATAGAGATTGCCATCTCTGCAGAAATTATTGTGGGAGTTATATATAATATATATTTATTTTCATATTTATTATTAAATGAACTCAAGTTACCAATTAAATATATAACTTTATTTTAAAAATTAGTTGTTTTTCCTTAAGCCTTAGAAAAATGCTCTTGTTTATGAGATTTAAGATTTAAATTGCCACAAAATAAGCAAAAACTATTGAAGAAAATTACTATAAATACCCAAAAATATCCTAAAAATACCCAAAAATATTTAAGATTTATTATTATATTAAGAAATTATTAAATAGGGATATTTAAGGATCACGCTGCCATCGCTGAGCTCGTTAGCGTTGAGGCTCTCTTCCAATCAAATGAAATTTATGCGATTGTCGGCCTTAGAGATCGTCCTCCCTTTCGGTTCCTTGTGAGCTTTAGTACACTCCCCCTCAGCCCCTGGTCTCCCTGGTCACCAAATAAGGTCACGCCCGTTTGCAGGACTTTTAATGAAGCCTTAAATGTCATTGATGAAATAACTCGGAGATCGCCGATCGGAGTTGGGAGCATCGGGGGGAATCGATGCAATCCAAGGCGATCCGATTCGATTGTCGCTGCCTGCTAATTAAAGACAACCATCTAAGGCTCGAAGGCAGCCCGGGTTCATCTCGACACCCCGCTTCGACTTTTCCCGCCCCTCGGGTAATTGGCCAGATTTTCCTTTGGCGTGGCGGAGGGGCGACGACAGCGAAAGTGATGACAGGCCACGGGCGCAGAGACAGCACACAAAGAGATTTAATTTATAGCTAGGGGGCGTCTATATAGACAATTATTATACGTTTTCTGATTTATCATGCAAGGAATTTAGTATATATAATTTTTTAAATTTTGTTATATGATTTTTTAGAGTTTTTAAGACATTTTTTCTGTAAAGAAGAGCTTGAAAATAATACATCTTGCTTTAATGAAAAGAAGCAGAAGTTTATGTCTATTTAAAGCTTGCTAAAATTCCCAAATATATATAAAACATATACTTAAATATTTAGAAATATATTTCCATGTTTCTAGAATTTTTCTCCCAGTGCAATTGCATTTTGTGTGCAGAGTTTTCAAGTGGTTTTCCATCCATCTCGGGGGTGGCTTTTCGCGCACACACACTGTTGGCTAATTGGCTCAGTGGCCTGTGGCTAATGGATGTTGACGCTTCCGTCAGTGTCACCCGCCCTGCCCCCGCCGTTTCCCTGGCTTGGGATTTTCCCCTCGATTGGCTAACAACAAAACAACAAAAAAGAAAAAGGGAAATTAAACAGTAGCCCCTGGTCAGTTGAGTTTCGATTTTCGGTTGATTTTTCGCCCAGCTGGCTGGGCATAAAACCGCCTCAGAATGAACAAATTAAGGAGGGTTAAGGGGGCGTTACTCAAATCGAAATCCGATTAATTTTTAGGACTTATCACGCCTGCCATCTAATGGTTAATACCCTTTCCATTATTTTTTATTTTCGGTTGCTTTCGCGACCTTGAGCGCGCCTTAAATTTATTAACTTTTTGTTGGGGGTTTGGTTTTATTTTACGAAAGGAATGCGACTCTGCTAAAAAAAAGGATAAATAAATGTGGGTTTAAGGCATACGAAGAAGTTGGAAAAGGAATGCCAAAAGGAGTGTCACGCCCTAAATTATAAAAATATTAAAAATAAAAGAGAAACAACTGAAAGCGGAGATAAAGCAGAAGAACAGATGGCAAGAAAAAAAGATTCAGATAAAGATTGAAAAGAAATCTTTCTTGAACAAAATTCTGTAAAAAACGTACATACAATAATTTATATATTAAAAAGAGTTGTAGTTATTTATTCATTTTTATTTGTATATTATATATACCTATATATATATATTATTTATATTTATATTTAGGTCTCTAACGCTTTCATTAAACCATTGGGAATTTTAAAATTAGTTTTCTAGAAGATTTCTCCAATTAAAAATAAAATTCTCGGTAGACTTATAGTTCTATAGAGACTCTCATGATTGTGGCATAATTTCCCAAAGAGATGCTTCTAATGAAATTAAAAAAAATTTCTTCATTCTTCCAAAAATGTTGGAGACATTTTGATTGTGATATAATTTCCCTGAAATATATAGAGTTTTAAGACTGTGACATATTTTTGGTAAGATATTTTTACATTAAATACCAAATTTAATTGGAAATATCGTAATTTATAAAGATTCATAAGATCTAATGAATCCTTTATACTATTTCCAGATTAGTTTCTTAAAATAAAACCAAACTTCAAAATTTCCCTTTAAATAGACTCAAAATTCCCTGGAGATTTCCATAATCTGCCATTGGGAGAGCTTTCCAGAGCTACAAAACCCCCTTATAAACCCCCTCCACTCCGCCTGAGATAAGCCTTGATGGACAGGTAAAAAATAAAATAAAAATAAATATAAATAAGCAGAGATCGGGAGCAATAACCACAAAGTGACAAGTCAGACAGATAAAAAACGAGAACGCGAGATGTGGCCACGAGAGAAAAATAAATATATACCATATATACTATAAAAAAAGAGTAGAAGAAAACGAGGTGAGAAAATGGCTTGATGCATTTCCGTTTACAGTCAGCTCCAAATCGAAAATGTATGTCGAATGCCTGGATTCCCCTGCATAGTTTTTTTTTCTTCTATAATTTTTCTTTTTTCTTTTTTTTTTCAAGGCTAAGTCAGTGAGATGCAGCCAAGCGGGCAGAAATCCGTTAGCAAAATAAAGAAATAAAAAAAAGAAGAGTCTCGGTGCTCGGTTTCTATTTGTACTTTCCATTTGTGTTTTGTCAACACAAAAAAAAAAAAATGAAGAAAATGTAAAAAAACCAGCAGCGGCAGCATTTTAGTTCAAGTGCAAGCTGTCATGGGGAAATAGGAGCTCCGGAGATCCGGGAGGAGAGGCTTGGGCATCCCAAGTGGTCGGCATCCATCCAATAAAGTAAAATGCTTGCGCAAGTCGCTCTGCAAAACTCAAAAAGTACAAAAAATACAAAAAATAAGACTCGAAGACTCCTCAAAAGTGAAAGAGAGAGGGGGAAAACCCATGTTGATGACGATGGTGATGCGCGATGATGGGGCAGGGGGAGGGAGGTGGAAGCTGGGGGCAGGGGGCCTCGCTCAAGTGGCAAAACAAATTGAAATTGCGGCACGCAAAAACATCAGCCGGACAAGACTCCTCCAGAGTCTCCTACCAGCCTACCCTTTCTTATCATAAAAACACTGGGAAAAATCAATTAAGAAAGGTTTTAAGTCGCTTAAAGTGCAGCACAAAAAGTATGCCATGATATTTAACAGCTGGCATAAGCAAAGGGTAGTCATACCTTCTGGTAAATATCTAGAATCTAGCAGTTAGAAATTAAAATTAAACAAACAATGAAGGAATAATTATAATATACTAATCTTTTTAAGAGCTAAAATTCGTTTAAGACCTTTTCCTGCACTAAAAATAAATTATTTACAATTTCGTATCATATTTCATTTTTTTTTAAATTTGTATACCCTTGCAGAGTACCTTAATTTTAGTCAGAAGCTTGAAACTAAGTGAAGGAGTCATTTCCGACCCCATAAATCATATATATTCTTGATCAGCATCAATAGCCGAATCGATCTAGCCATCTCCGGCAAAAAAACAAAATTTTCGAAAATTTTCAATTTTTTTCATCATTAAAATTTTCAAAAATTGGCCAAAAATTTAATTTTTTTTATGTTTTAAACTGAGTATGCAGATTTATTAACCTACTAAAAACTAGCATAGAACAGCTTTCCGAATTGAAATTAATGCTTTTTTGACTTAGGTATGAGATTTTTAAATCTTGATTTGTCGAAAAAATACTCATATAAAAATATCGAAAAATGTACTAAAAAATGGTATTTTACTTTTATTCAGAAGCTTCAAAATTTGTGAAGGAGTCATTTCCGACCCTATAAATCATATATATTCTTGATCAGCGTCAACAGGCGAGTCAATCTAGCTGTCTCCAGACAAAAAATAAATTTTTCAAAAATTTTCAATTTTTGCAAAAAAAGGAAAGGGGTTACATCATTAAAATTTTCAAAAATGGATGAAAATTTTAATTTTTGTAAATTTTAAACTGAGTATGCAGATTTATTAACCTAATTATGACTAGCACAGAAACGCTTTCCGAATAGAAATTAATGCATTTTTGGCTTAGTTATGAGATTTTTAAATTTATGATTTGTTGCAAAAATTGTCATATAAAAATATCTATAAATAGGTGTATATCAAAGAATGTGAATATTTTAAATTCAGTTATGATATATATATCCAATCTCCAAGTGCATATAAACTTAGGCTTTCCAAAGTTAGTTTTCCATGTTTTGTAGCATATTATTAGGCAGAATTTCGAGTGATTTAAAATCTCTAGTATTCACGGGAGCTACAAGAAACCAAAGCACTATGAGATTCATTTAAAACTAAGACCAAAACTAAGCCATAAAATGTTACATAATAAAAAAAGAACCCACGTAAGGCTAAAGTAAAAATTTAAAATTATTTTTAGCTCACTTTTAGACACTTTTCGAAGAGCCTTGGAAGCCCAATTAATTTTCGTATATAAATATAATACCCTTTGGTAAATTCCCAGTGCATTGCTTCGACACCAGGCATGCACTTCGTCATCATCAGGCTTCATTAGCGTGAGCGGACAGCCAGCACATCGTGATCTGTGATCTGTGTGATCTGTGATCTGCGGGATCGCAGCACCAGCTGCTCTGCGGCATCAATCGGGGCAGGGGCAGGGGCAGGGGGGCCAGGAGACAGCCCTTTGCATTTGGCAGTGCCACTGCCACTGGTCATGAATGTGGTGGCATTCATGACTTGCATCCGCATTGGTCTGGTCCAGGCGATTGGATGCGATTGGACTCGAGTGGCCATCTGCCAAGTCTCTCTCTCTCTCTCCGGTAGGGAAAAACCAGTGACCCCAGCGGAGGCAAGTGGCAAGAGTTGTGATTGGATGGAACGGGGAGAGGCGGGGAAATGCCTGGCCAGGAATGTGACGGGGCCATTGATGGCCGAAATGGTGACTGAAATGGTCCAAACAAAACACCAGAGACGGGGAATTTCTAATAAATTGCAGCAGGGTGAAAGGAAAATATGCCAAATATACGGTTTTAATGGTTAGAAAATGTGTGGAAACAATCAAGGAAAATTCCATGAGAGTACAGCTAAAAGGTATTTGAATTTAAGGTGAAGTTTCGGGTTGCTAAAGAACCAATCAAGTGGGCTTTAGTTGGTTTTATTTTGGCTTAAATGATGTATATAATATTTAAATATACTTCTTACTTAAAAGGGAGTTTTTAAAGTTTCTCAAAGATTTCTTTGACTGTCCCTAATAAAAGCCTTGGCAATCTGAAAAAATCGCTGCAAACAGTGCTCTTGTCCTTAGGCCTTGGAAGAGGTTTTTCAAGTCCTCCTCAGTGGTTGTGGTTTCTTGCCCCCTCAGTACCCTTCGACAACACCTTCAGGTCCACCAAAACCATCAGGAGAAAGGAGAGTTAAGAACGGGGAGGGAAGAACACAGAAGAACCCTCTGAAGAGACGGGTTTTCTGGGATCATGTAAATGCTGTTCTGGACTCTGAAGGTTTGGTTTCTTTACGCTTCAGACACAGGGAGAACACAAAGTGTATGAAATATATCAGAATTATATACATTGGAAAGATTTTTAATGCTTTTAAATATCTTGAAAGACTTTAAAAGTCTTTTAATCTGTTTTAAAGCTTCTACAAATATGTGTAAGACTTTAAAAAGTCTTTTGATCTATTTTAAAGCGGTTTTTAAGTATTTTAAATTATTTTAACAAGTCTTAGATAAGTCTTTTAATTTATGATAATGCTCTTAACAGTTTTTAAATCAGTTTTAAAGCCTATAAAAGTATTTGTTAGGCATTAGGAAATTTTTTGATCTATTTTAAAGTGTATTTTAATCTGTTTTATGACCTATGAAAGTATTTTTGAATCTATTTAAAAACTTACATAGCTTTAAATCCATTTTTAAGCTTTAAGAAATATCTGAAGACTCTTGAGACATATATAAGTTGCAGAATTGTGTAAAATACGAGTTGAGGCTTAGTTTTCAGTGCATTTGCGGCCAAAACCCGTACTTGTAGCCACATACAACAATGACAAATTCCAGGGCAAGGTGCCACAATTGCTGCGAGTTCCCGGAACTGGATGGGTGGCGGTAGTCCAAAGTCTCCACAGAGTCGAACACTAAAGACCAAAGACCAAAGACTGTAGACTGAAGACTGAAGACTGAAGATTCGAAGACCGAAGCACCGAAGACTGTAGCACCAAGAGCTGAAGATTCAAAGACTGCAGCTCGCAAAGACCCGTGTAGATCGAAGATCGAAGACGAAAGGCATTTATGCAGATGAGAGTCTCGGCTGGTCTCTCTGTGATTATCTGGAGGATGCTGCAGTGATGCTGCAGCCTCGTCCTTCAACCCGAAGAATTAATAAATTGATCACAACAAATTGCTGACAGCTGAGAAGAGACTGTGCCGCACCCTGCTGCTGCTGCTGCTACATGCCTCATGTTGCTGCTGCTGCTGCTGCTACATGCCTCATGTTGCTGCTGCTGCGGCAGCAACAAGTTCTCAATCAATGCAACAGGTGCTGGCTAAATGACAGACAATTGCTTTTAGCCAGGGCCACAGCCACAGACCGAGTTCACAGACGGGTTCGCCTTGTGGAATGCCTTCTCGTGTGGCTGCCACAAATTACTGGCCGTCTGTGGCAGCATTGCATGCAAATCGTTCTGGCCACAAGGATCGCAGCCCCAGCTCCTGCTCCTGCTCCTGCTTTTGGCCTGCGGCTGATGGCAATCAACGTCAACGTCCCCAAACGAAGCGTTGAAAATGCCAATGAAACGGAAGCAACTCAAACAGGAAACTGAAAATCACTAACAGAAACACATGTAAAAGAAATATGTACCACGATATTTTTATAAATTTTGTTTGTAAATTAATTGCTTACTTTAGGACCGGAAAAATATTAAAGAAACCGTTTTGTTTGTTTTGTTAATTTGAGCTAGAAAAATAGTACAAAAATTATTCTTGTTCCTTTCCACATTCCTTTTTTTTATTCAAAGAAACAGGCTTATTTTAAGCCAGGAAAATATTTAAGGAGAGCCTTTTCTTTTTAAATATTTAATGTGGTAAATCATCTTTGCATTTCAAAAAGGAATAAATCCTTTCCAAAAGCTAATATTCGTGGTTCCGTGGCAGATTCTATAATATTTAAAGATCCTATGAAAAATGTAGTAAAAATTCATTTAAATGCTTTAAAAACAGGCAATTTCTTAATGTTTATATGTTCAATAATGTTGCAAATTTCTTCCTTGGTTTAGTTTTTTATTGTCTTAAATTAATTCCAAGTCTTATGATAATAACCAAAAGTAATATAGAAAAAAATCATTGAAAAATCATAATTTACTTAAATGTATTATATACAATTTTGTTTTGTTATTTTTCTCTTTGTTATTTATGAGAAATCTTTCGTTTTCAACTCTTTAACATGCAGCAGCCCTGGAAAAAAAGGCAGCTGCCGCCCCAAAAAGCGTGGGCAGCCATACCTCTGGCATAACTCCATCAGCAAACTAGTTTATGTATCTATAGGGAGGGATATATATAATGATATTCATATATATATGTATATTTAATAACATTTAGCCTGGCACCACCGGGCGTATGCGTAATGCGAAAATTGTTTGAGGCGAAAAAATATTAATTGGTTTTCCCCCGCAGCCTTTTTTTTCCCCCAAACAATTTTATTTCCATTAGACAAAGATCAGCGGGGTGTCTTTGGAACCACACCCCAAAAATAGGGTATACAAGAAAGGTTACTTAGGATAAGAACTAAAGAAAATATTAAGGATTTTATAAAAAGAAATAATTGCAAGTAAAATTGAGACCAACTTTAATTGCTTTGCAAAACGGAAACAATTAAAAAGAGGCACCTAGTTCGGTTTGATTGCCCCGAAAATGATCGAATTAACCGCAAAATAAATTGGATCAGCGCACAGTCGATGATGTGTAGATCATGTTTATGGGCCATAAAAAAGATATATATATATATTTAACAAGAATCCGCCTGGGAATTCGCAGAGGAGCAGAGCAGAGTAGCCACAGCTGGTCCCAAAAGCGGTCACAACTGTTGATGGCTTTTGGCCATTGTTGTAGCCAATTCATTAGCGAAATTGGTTAAGCTCTTTTTTGTTCTTATATTTATTTGTTTCCAAAAACACAAAAGAAATTCGTCTACGAATTTTCCCGCTTAATTGAGCGAACGAATGTGACATAATTTCCCATTTCCATGCTCGACTGCTTCGGGAATTAATTATCTGTGAGATTTTTCCCTAACGGAAGTTCCACTCTTTTCCCCGGGAAAATTCCGGCTTGGTTGGTTTGGGGGGGAAAATGTGCGATCGGGAACGACCACGACTTTCACTGAAAACGAAAGAAGCGGAACGAGAAACGAAAGCATCCGAGAAAACCTCCATGAAAATCATAAAAATGAAACGTGATTTGCTTTTTAATTATGGTCCCACAAAAAAATACGAAAAATAGGAGCCAGAAGTAATGAAAGAGAAGGAGTGAAAGAGGCTTTTCCTCGAGAATAATGAACATTTTCCAGCAATGGCTCCAAAAGTCTCATAAACTTGATGATGCCAGCCGCCCACCAAATAAGAAATCGTTTTTGGCTTAAATTGCATGGGAAATTCCTTGGGAAATGTTTGAAGGAAATTTTTGCAGAAAAATGATGAAGAAAAATTAGAAAAATTTAGAGGAAACCAAATTTTTAGAGATTTTCTTTAGGGGTTTATTAAATTTGTTTATGGAAAGTATTTAAGCATTTTTCATAAGCTAAAAACTTTAATTAGGCTTACCCATATTTAAAATAGGTTCTTTAAGGTTTCTTTTGGTTTTATTTTTATGAGAAAATATGTTATTTTAAGGAGAATTTGTGTGAGATAAAAATGCACACCAAAAAATATTTTAGAAATATTTAATTTATATTTTATACATATATAACATATAATATTACTTAAAGTTACTTCAAGAGTATTTAAACTGGCTTTTTAAACGTTTCTGTTGGGTTTGTTTTCATTAGAATAAATAAATAATAAATAAACATAAACAGGATTTTTAATAGTAATTAATATTTAAAAAATATATTCGAAAACTTCCCATTATATATTTGAAACATTTCGAGAAACTCTTTCTCAAGCCTTGAAAGCTTCTGGTTTTCCAGACACTTTCAGGCATAAACCCACCCAAAATTTTCAACCAGGAAACATCAATCAAGACAATCAATCAGTTTGGTAACTTAACTTTAATTTTTTTTTGTTTTTGAGAACGCCTTTGGCTTAATCGCACCTCTTTTCTGGGCTGGAAGAACGCCCCCATTTGGGGCTTGTCTCGAGGGGAATGGAACTGGGAATACGCCCTCTGAAAAAAAGGGAACGACGACAGCGACAGCGACAGCGACAACGACGGCGACGGCGTCGGAAAAACAATAACCTTATCAATTAACCCATGGGGAGTTGCAGACCGAAGACCCACACACAGAAGAGAGATACCACCAGATAAACGTCGCCGTCTCCGAAGCTATGTTGCACAGTCTTACCTGGAAAGCAAATAAAGCCCGGGGGGTAGGCGGGGGGAAAACTGAGGGAACTCAGAAAAGTCAGGGAAAACGCGGTGAAAAAGCAGGTCTATGGACTCCACTACAAGTAATACAGCTCATAAAGTGTACATAAAGTACATAAAACACGGCGACAACAACATAAACGAGTTGAGGCTGTCACTCGCTCTTGAGTTTTTTTTTGTTGTTGTCATTTTGGGAGAGGTATAATGGCTATTGCGATCAAGTTTATATATGTTTTTAGTGGTTTTATGAATATTTAGGGATTATAAAGAAGTATTAATTCTATTTATTCATATATATATATATGTATATAAACCATAATCTATTAATAGTTTATACACATTCACAAAATGTAGTTTAGGCCTGTTGCTTAAGAACTTTTTAATGTAAACTAAGATTTAAAATAACATTAATATTTCCTTTTAGAAGTTTTCAACTAATTTCCCTTTTATTAAAAGCTTTAAAGGCTTTTCCAGAAATAACGATCTGTTGATCTTTTAATTTTAGTCAGAAGCCTAAAACTAAGGGAAGAAGTCATTTCCGACCCTATAAATCATATATATTCTTGATCAGCATCACAAGCCGAGTCGATCTAGCCATCTCCGCCAAAAAAAAAAATTTTTGAAAATTTTTTCATTTTTTGAAAAAAAGGAAAGGGGTTACATCGTTAAAATTTTCAAAAATAGGCAAAATTTTTTTTTTTTACGTTTTAAACTGAGTATGCAGATTTATTAACCTACTAAAATCTAGCATAGAACAGCTTTCCGAATTAAAATAATGCTGTTTTGGCTTAATTATAAGATTTTTAAATCTTGATTTGTCGAAAAAATAGTCATTTAAAAATACCGAAAAATGTACTAAAAAATGGTATTTTACTTTTATTCAGAAGCTTCAAAATTTGTGAAGGAGTCATTTCCGACCCTATAAACCATATATATTTCTGATCAGCATCAACAGGAGAATCGATTTAGGCACCTCCGACCAAAAAATACAATTTTCAAAAATTTTCATTTTTTTGAAAAAAAGGAAAGGGGTTACATCATTAAAATTTTCAAAAATTGGCAAAAATTTTAATTTTTGTAAATTTTAAATTGAGTATTCAGATTGATTAACCTAATAAAAACTAACACGGGAAAGCTTTCCGAATTGAAATAGATGTGTTTTTGGCTTAGTTATGAGATTTTTAAAATATTGATTTGTGGAAGAAATTGTCATATAAATATATCGATAAATATCGATTCATGAATTCAATTGTAAGCTGCAAGGGTATAAAAACTTCGCCTTCTTGATGTTAGTTTCCTTTCTTGTTGGTTTTATTACATTTAAAAATTAAGTAAAAGTTTTTATCAATTTTATTATTTTAAATGAAATTAATAAAATTTTTGGTTAAAAAATGTATATTTAAAGAGCATTAAATGCTTGATTTTAACCATTACTGCCTTGGTTCTTTCGAGGTGTTGCTATTGTTGTTTATTTTGGTAAAAGTGCCGGCAGTGCAAGCTTGTCAACATCGATGTGTGTGAAGTGTGTGTGTGGAGTGAG